>OY728143.1:411310911-413940624 GCA_963277665.1 Viscum album
GCCGCGGTCACGCCGCGGTCACGCCGCGGTCACGCCGCGATTTGGCCCTGCTCCAGGACGACACCCTGCGGCGGTTACTCCTCCTTAGAGAAACATTGAATGGTTAGCTCTATAATTTTTCGTATTTCCTCATTCCTAAACTATATCTCCTCTCAGCGCTGCCTCTCATCCATCTTTCCACAAAACGTGCATAGCAGGTGGTACAAAAGCTCAATTCAACTGAAAACATTGGTTTGGAATTGTCTGGCATATTTTATTCCTCTAGGTATTCCTACACATTTCTAGATCTCCAAACCTCACCGAATTAGGTATATCAGGGGTCATCCAATCCTCTATTCATCACAGATTACCATTCATTTCTTTAAATCTTCTGAGAAAACATCCTCTCATGTTGTCCATATCATCCTATTTGAAACTAAGTGGAAGATGTTGCCCCGCGGATGTCGCTGGACCGGGCCAACACGCTGCGGTCACACTGCGGTCACGCCGCGGTCACGCCGCGGTCACGCCGCGGTCACGCCGCGGTCACGCCGCGGTCACGCCGCGGTCACGCCGCGGTCACGCCGCGGTCACGCCGCGGTCACGCCGCGGTCACGCCGCGGTCACGCCGCGGTCACGCCGCGGTCACGCCGCGGTCACGCCGCGATTTGGCCCTGCTCCAGGACGACACCCTGCGGCGGTTACTCCTCCTTATAGAAACATTGAATGGTTAGCTCTATAATTTTTCGTATTTCCTCATTCCTAAAATATATCTCCTCTCAGCGCTGCCTCTCATCCATCTTTCCACAAAACGTGCATAGCAGGTGGTACAAAAGCTCAATTCAACTGAAAACATTGGTTTGGAATTGTCTGGCATATTTTATTCCTCTAGGTATTCCTACACATTTCTAGATCTCCAAACCTCACCGAATTAGGTATATCAGGGGTCATCCAATCCTCTATTCATCACAGATTACCATTCATTTCTTTAAATCTTCTGAGAAAACATCCTCTCATGTTGTCCATATCATCCTATTTGAAACTAAGTGGAAGATGTTGCCCCGCGGATGTCGCTGGACCGGGCCAACACGCTGCGGTCACGCCGCGGTCACGCCGCGGTCACGCCGCGGTCACGCCGCGGTCACGCCGCGATTTGGCCCTGCTCCAGGACGACACCCTGCGGCGGTTACTCCTCCTTAGAGAAACATTGAATGGTTAGCTCTATAATTTTTCGTATTTCCTCATTCCTAAAATATATCTCCTCTCAGCGCTGCCTCTCATCCATCTTTCCACAAAACGTGCATAGCAGGTGGTACAAAAGCTCAATTCAACTGAAAACATTGTTTGGAATTGTCTGGCATATTTTATTCCTCTAGGTATTCCTACACATTTCTAGATCTCCAAACCTCACCGAATTAGGTATATCAGGGGTCATCCAATCCTCTATTCATCACAGATTACCATTCATTTCTTTAAATCTTCTGAGAAAACATCCTTTCATGTTGTCCGAACCAGATCATCCTCATCCTCTGCACATGTCGTCTGAACCGGATCAGCCTGTTGTGATAGAAATTCAATGTCTGCTTTTGACTGAATTTCACACCAAACCAAGAGATAATAAATGAGTCAAACAATCAGACAAATGGTTTAGGTTCTTTTTCCTCTGCTCACTACACCTATGACTCTAAAACTCTGGATGCCACTGGCACTGCTATAAAAACCAGAAAACTCTCCACTAATCTAAACGTCATTCATACCACTGGTTGTCCTATAAAAAATAGGAATCCTCATATTAGTCTAAAGTCTCTTTAGGCTAAGGCACAAACAAAACACACTAACATCGATAAACAAGGTACCTTGACACTGGAACCTATAAAACATACAAAAGGAAGCAGGGGGAAGGGGGGGGCTGGCAGGGGCAGGGGCAGGGGGGGGGGCTGGTAGGGGGCTGGCAGGGGGACAAGCAGGGGGAAGGGGGGGGGGGGGGCTGGCAGGGGCAGGGGGGGGCTGGTAGGGGGCTGGCAGGGGGACAAGAAGGGGGAAGGGGGGGGGGGGGGCTGGCAGGGGCAGGGGCAGGGGGGGGGGGGCTGGTAGGGGGCTGGCAGGGGGACAAGCAGGGGGAAGGGGGGGGGGGCTGGCAGGGGCAGGGGCAGGGGGGGGGGGGCTGGTAGGGGGCTGGCAGGGGGACAAGCAGGGGGAAGGGGGGGGGGGGCTGGCAGGGGCGGGGGGGGGGGGGGGGGGCTGGTAGGGGGACAAGCAGGGGGGAGGGGGGGGGGCTGGCAGGGGGACAAGCAGGGGGGAGTGGGGGGGCTGGCAGGGGGACAAGCAGGGGGGAGGGGGGGCTGGCAGGGGGAAGGGGGGGGGGGGGGGCTGGGCAGTGGGGAGGGGGGGGGGCTGGGCAGTGGGGAGGGGGGGGGGGTGCTGGGAGGGGGGGGGGGGGCTGGGCAGTGGGGAGGGGTGCTGGGCAGTGGGGAGGGGGGGTGCTGGCAGGGGGACAAGCAGGACGACACCTTGCGGCGGTCACGCCGCGGTCACGCCGCGGTCACGCCGCGGTCACGCCGCGATTTGGCCCTGCTCCAGGACGACACCCTGCGGCGGTTACTCCTCCTTAGAGAAACATTGAATGGTTAGCTCTATAATTTTTCGTATTTCCTCATTCCTAAAATATATCTCCTCTCAGCGCTGCCTCTCATCCATCTTTCCACAAAACGTGCATAGCAGGTGGTACAAAAGCTCAATTCAACTGAAAACATTGGTTTGGAATTGTCTGGCATATTTTATTCCTCTAGGTATTCCTACACATTTCTAGATCTCCAAACCTCACCGAATTAGGTATATCAGGGGTCATCCAATCCTCTATTCATCACAGATTACCATTCATTTCTTTAAATCTTCTGAGAAAACATCCTTTCATGTTGTCCGAACCAGATCATCCTCATCCTCTGCACATGTCGTCTGAACCGGATCAGCCTGTTGTGATAGAAATTCAATGTCTGCTTTTGACTGAATTTCACACCAAACCAAGAGATAATAAATGAGTCAAACAATCAGACAAATGGTTTAGGTTCTTTTTCCTCTGCTCACTACACCTATGACTCTAAAACTCTAGATGCCACTGGCACTGCTATAAAAACCAGAAAACTCTCCACTAATCTAAACGTCATTCATACCACTGGTTGTCCTATAAAAAATAGGAATCCTCATATTAGTCTAAAGTCTCTTTAGGCTAAGGCACAAACAAAACACACTAACATGGATAAACAAGGTACCTTGACACTGGAACCTATAAAACATACAAAAGGAAGCAGGGGGAAGGGGGGGGGGCTGGCAGGGGCAGGGGCAGGGGGGGGGGGGCTGGCAGGGGGACAAGTAGGGGGAAGGGGGGGGGGCTGGCAGGGGCAGGGGCAGGGGGGGGGGGGGGGCTGGTAGGGGGCTGGCAGGGGGACAAGCAGGGGAAGGGGGGGGGGGGGGGGGCTGGTAGGGGGACAAGCAGGGGGAAGGGGGGGGGGGGGCTGGTAGGGGGACAAGCAGGGGGAAGGGGGGGGGCTGGCAGGGGCAGGGGGGGGGCTGGTAGGGGGACAAGCAGGGGGAAGGGGGGGGGGGCTGGCAGGGGGACAAGCAGGGGGGAGTGGGGGGGCTGGCAGGGGGACAAGCAGGGGGAAGGGGGGGGGGGGCTGGCAGGGGCAGGGGGGGGGCTGGTAGGGGGACAAGCAGGGGGAAGGGGGGGGGGCTGGCAGGGGGACAAGCAGGGGGGAGTGGGGGGGCTGGCAGGGGGACAAGCAGGGGGAAGGGGGGGGCTGGCAGGGGACAAGCAGGGGGGAGTGGGGGGCTGGCAGGGGGACAAGCAGGGGGGAGGGGGGGGGGGCTGGCAGGGGGAGGGGGGGGGGCTGGGCAGTGGGGAGGGGGGGGGGGGTGCTGGGGAGGGGGGGTGCTGGGCAGTGGGGAGGGGTGCTGGGGAGGGGGGGGGGTGCTGGGCAGTGGGGAGGGGTGCTGGGCAGTGGGGAGGGGGGGGGGTGCTGGCAGGGGGACAAGCAGGACGACACCTTGCGGCGGTCACGCGGCGGTCACGCCGCGGTCACGCCGCGATTTGGCCCTGCTCCAGGACGACACCCTGCGGCGGTTACTCCTCCTTAGAGAAACATTGAATGGTTAGCTCTATAATTTTTCGTATTTCCTCATTCCTAAAATATATCTCCTCTCAGCGCTGCCTCTCATCCATCTTTCCACAAAACGTGCATAGCAGGTGGTACAAAAGCTCAATTCAACTGAAAACATTGGTTTGGAATTGTCTGGCATATTTTATTCCTCTAGGTATTCCTACACATTTCTAGATCTCAAAACCTCACCGAATTAGGTATATCAGGGGTCATCCAATCCTCTATTCATCACAGATTACCATTCATTTCTTTAAATCTTCTGAGAAAACATCCTTTCATGTTGTCCAAACCAGATCATCCTCATCCTCTGCACATGTCGTCTGAACCGGATCAGCCTGTTGTGATAGAAATTCAATGTCTGCTTTTGACTGAATTTCACACCAAACCAAGAGATAATAAATGAGTCAAACAATCAGACAAATGGTTTAGGTTCTTTTTCCTCTGCTCACTACACCTATGACTCTAAAACTCTGGATGCCACTGGCACTGCTATAAAAACCAGAAAACTCTCCACTAATCTAAACGTCATTCATACCACTGGTTGTCCTATAAAAAATAGGAATCCTCATATTAGTCTAAAGTCTCTTTAGGCTAAGGCACAAACAAAACACACTAACATGGATAAACAAGGTACCTTGACACTGGAACCTATAAAACATACAAAAGGAAGCAGGGGGAAGGGGGGGGATGGCAGGGGCAGGGGCAGGGGGGGGCTGGTAGGGGCTGGCAGGGGGACAAGTAGGGGGAAGGGGGGGGGGCTGGCAGGGGCAGGGGCAGGGGGGGGGGCTGGTAGGGGGCTGGCAGGGGGGCAGGCAGGGGGAAGGGGGGGGGGGGCTGGTAGGGGGACAAGCAGGGGGAAGGGGGGGGGGGCTTGCAGGGGGACAAGCAGGGGGGGCTGGCAGGGGCAGGGGGGGCTGGTAGGGGGACAAGCAGGGGGAAGGGGGGGGGGGGGCTGGCAGGGGGACAAGCAGGGGGGAGTGGGGGGGCTGGCAGGGGGACAAGCAGGGGGGAGGGGGGGGGCTGGCAGGGGGAAGGGGGGGCTGGCAGGGGGGCAGGGGGGGCTGGCAGGGGGAAGGGGGGGGGCTGGCAGGGGGGCAGGGGGGGGGGGGGCTGGCAGGGGGACAAGCAGGGGGGGGGTGGCAGGGGGACAAGCGGGGGGGGGGGGGGGGCTGGCAGGGGGACAAGCAAGGGGCAGGGGGGGGGGGGCTGGCAGGGGGACAAGCAAGGGGCAGGGGGGGATGGCAGGGGGACAAGCAAGGGGCAGGGGGGGGATGGCAGGGGGACAAGCAGGTGGCAGGGGGGGGGGGCTGGCAGGGGGACAAGCAGGGGGGGCTGGCACAAATTTTTGCTAGATGTTTTTATTTCCATGGCTTTTATTGATGTTTTAATGCATTTTAATTTATGTTGTGCAGCTTGAAAGTTTCTTTTATTATTAAATTCCTGTCTCCAAATCACTATTCTTGTTGAACATCTTTAATGCAATATCCATTATTCCCATTGTGCTGGTAGTATCTGTATTGCTTCATTTTTTCCCTGCGGTTTCAAGCTATAGCCATGTAATGTTTTCAATGCCTATAATTAGACTTATTTTTAACATTGTTCCATGTAGGATGATCAGAAATTTGTTAAGCGGAAAACAGAACTTGGCGGAACTTTCTCAATTGCAAGCTGCATACTTTTTGTTCTTATATTTTGTCTTCAGGTAGAATTGTAGAGCCTGCTGCCAGGCCTGTGTTGATGCAGGGGACATTGCAAATACCCACGGTTCATTTGAACCGTGGAAATATCCTGGCGCTGGAAACATCTGTACCCACGGTTCACTTGAACCGTGGGTATATTCTGCAGCTGCAAAAAAGTATACCCACGGTTATAAAACCGTGGGAATACATATATACCCACGGTTCAAGTAAACCGTGGGTATATTCTGGAGCTGCAAAAACTATACCCACGGTTTTATAACCGTGGGTATACATATATACCGGAGCTGCAAACTATACCCACGGTTATAAAACCGTGGGTATACATATATACCTACGGTTTAATGAACCGTAGGTAATATAAAAATTTCTGGGTCTATACCCACGGTTTTTTAAAAACCGTGGGTATAGGGCTATTGCGACGGCATTCCAGCCCGCGGTTGGCGAAACCGTGGGTATACCCTATACCCACGGTTTCAAGGGCTATACCCACGGTTTCAAACCGTGGGTATAGGTGCAATTTCCAGTAGTGATTAATTTGTTTGGAATAAAACCAACAAGATATATCTAATGATATATGTTGGATAAATACTTGTATTCAAATTTTTGGTAGATAACCTTTCTAGTAATTGTTTTCTTTATACTATGAGTTTGGACCGAAGTATTTTAGATAAGATTAAAGATTGGAATGGATTATATTGGACATAAGTTAGTATTGTTTAAGGATAGAACTTGTTTCGATATTATTAATGGTATGTTATAGTAATATAGCTTTAGAAAAAGGACAACCTCCAGGATGGACGACAACCCATCGCGTCGGACAAGGCTGTGGGAATCGAACCCACAACTGAAGTGTGACTAGCCTTTATCGCCTACCACTGGGCTACAGGAAGTCCCTGGCTAGTAGAAACTAGTTTTATTTTATTACGCGGTATGATATATGATGTATAATTTCATTTTTGGAATCATATATGATTAACCTCACTATAGATGGACTTATGTATATTTGATAACTTTTGCTAACCTTTTGTTTGAAACAGATGGAATGACCCATCATTCTATCACATGATCTATTAACACTTCATGAATAACAAATTCAACTTCATTTCTTTAAGAGATGAAGTGGAAATTGTCCAAAGAAAGAACAACAGTGAGATTGTACCAAAATAAAGTAAGTATTTATTCTAATTCAAATTCTTGAACTTTAGGGAAATGATCTTGAAAACCCAAAATGTTGTCCTAGTTCCCTTATATCCGATGAATCGGATGGTACCCTAGATCATTACAAATTTATGGCTTTGTGATTGTTGGATTTTTCATAGCCATGTTCTCTACCACTCTCCATCAGAACATGACAGTTAGATTTCTCTTCCATATCCGTATTTTCACCTATGTTCTCATATGTGGAAACCCAGTGATTAGTTAATTTGGGTAACTGTTACGTTTCATACATTAGTTTTTAAAGCCAAGTTTTTGTATTCCTTTTTATGATTTGGGTTTCTATTAAAGAAACTTTTGAGTAGTAAACCATTTATAACCCCCGACGAATTTCGAGGGCGAAATTCATTTTAAGGGGGGTAGAATGTAACACACCAAGATTTTACGAAAAATATTCTTTTTAATTTCACTAATGTCTTTTGTTGTACGCTACACCAAAAGGAGCTCGCACAACATGCATACCTGACTTGGCTTTCATTACATTCAAGCGCGACCTTCCACGATAGCGTGTGTTGTACGCAATACCGAGCTTCGCTAAACAACGATATGCTATTAAAATATTATTAAAACTAGCCGTTATGAATAGAAATACCCACTTTTTGAAATTTTATAAATTTTAATTTTGAAAATGGACTTCATTTTTGGATTCGGAATATCGAAATTAGACTAGGGTGAAATTTTGGTATTTTTCTGAAAACATTAAATTTTTGATGAATAGTGGAAACACTGGGTTACTATTTAAAAACCAACTTTTTATTTAAATAATAATTTATTTTATTTAAATTTATTTTAGGTCAAAATTGATACATAATACCTATATAAGTTCAATTTAATTCATTGGAGTCATTTTATAATAATTTTAGATATATAAAAACTTTATTGAACTTTTGACCGTCTTTTACCCACCTGCTATGAGAATTTGCAGATTTACATAAAACTTAATTTTTCCACTTTTTTAATGGAATTTAGAAAATAGGAGAGACATGGTTGATGTCAGTAAGTAAAATGTGGTTCAATGAGATGAAAATAATCTTTGGTGAATAGTAACTTTTTACTTTTATTTACCACCGTTAAAAGTAAATAGGGTAATTAAGGGTAAAAATGATAGTATTATTTCCCTAACAAATGTCCTAATTCTATAGGATAAGTGTAATTTGACCAAAAAAAACTTTAGGAATAAAATATGACCATTTAGGCCCACTTGGATTAGATTAGGACATTTATTATTAATTTATTTAAAGAAGGGTTAAAATAGTTAAAATCAAAGTTTAATAAGTAAATCATTTTTAATATAAGGTTATACATGAGATAAATTCGACTATAAATATTCATTAGAAATCTGAAATTATTTACGACATAATGATATTTGTTTTGTAATTTTTTAGACATTAAATAATTTAATTTATTTATGACACAAAGATGATGCAGTAATTATCTTATTAATGAAATATTGAAAAAATTGATGTTATAAATACCCAAATAAATTTAATTTGAGACTTTTTATGAATTCCACTAATTTTATAGGTTAATATTACATGTTAATATTGATTTAATTAACTTTGTTCGAACTAATCATTCTTCTATGATTTTCACAAAAATCAATTACTAAATAGTGTCAAAATTGACATAAAATAGTTTTTAAAACAAATATTATATTATTAATTGCTATTTTATTCCCAAAAATCTAAGGATTGGTAAAATGACTTAGATAAGGTTATATAGATTAATAATATACAACTTGGGGTTCGTTTGTCTTGTTATAGTAAGTTTATTAACCTTATAGTGTAAGAAAACAAGAAGACATGGTAAAATTAAAATTATTTAACTTAAAGTTAAATCAAAATGACAAGGATAAAATAGGAACCTAAACTTGTCTAAATTCTATTGGATGAAAGGATTTAGACCCATACCCCACTTTAGCTTCTAAATAAAGCAATTTGGAGCTATTTAAAACCGAATATGACTTTATAATAAAATAATATTTTTAGTTTTTCCAAAGGTGCCCCTCTCCTCCGTTATAAAATGGAACCTCCTCCATCTCTTCCTCACACCACTTTGAACATTCAATTTCAGCCAACCCCTTCCAAATTCTCTTCTCCACTTCCATAGAAACATACTAGGGGTTCTGGTCTTCTTCAAAGACCAATTTTATTGCCCTAAGTGGAGGTCTCAAAGAGGCGCTTCAAAGAAGAGGTAATGTCCGTTACCGATTCATTCAACTTTATTTCTTCTTCAACATCTTCTTATTTAGTTGTTTCATTATGAAGTAATAACATCAGTATCACTCATATAATAATATGTTATTATAAGTATGAAACAAACCTATTTCACCACCTATCCATCCTATGGAAAACGAAATCACTGCGCGTGCGTACGTACAGAATACCGTCTCCACACCGTGGTGTAATCTGTTTTTCCCCAACACCACCTTACTTGGATGGGTATAATGGTGTAAAGAATAACTATAAATAGTTATTATAACATAATACTGATTATGATATATTGTAACATCCTATCCAATTCAATTCAATAATTATGGGAATGATATCATCGCTCGTGCGTACGTACGGACTACCGTCTCCACGACGCGATGAGATTTATTCTCCATGTTAACCATTTAAGAATGATTATAATGTACATATAAGAAATAATAATGAAATATAAGACATTATAAAGATACTGGATTTATGTATATATATATATTTATGTCATATACTTAATTCCATTCAACTCAATAAGGAAACGAAAAGAGTATTCATGCGTACGTACGACCTACCGTCTCCATGAAGAGTGTATTTCTTTCCATTTATCGATCTATTATATATATGTATATTCGGAATATATATTATATATAAATAATGTTTTATATTCTGTAATTAAGTAATCATGATCTAAGTTATCATATGAATAATTAAAAGTCAAAACACAGTAGACAAATGAAACGATTTTACCCAAAACACTCTTTAACACGGAATTTGCAAAAGAACGGGTAATATAAAGTCATAAGTAAACAATATATGATATCCTAACAATGAATATGATTCTGTAATAATTCAATGACATTATTTAAATCATTATACCGGAGGTTCATATACATACGAATCATATCAGACATAAGGTATGTGATAAATTTTAAATCTCATTTTTATCTGAGATTGCTTATACGTAAGTATTTACTGGGGTTATGTTTATCATCCATGACCATGTTTTCTAAAAATGTTTTCATAAAATGTTTACCATTATTCCATGAATTTTTAAAGTCATTTTTTCCCTTTATTGACTTTTTACCACATTGTATGAATGGAATCTTTCCTTTGGTTACCATATAAGGTACTTTTTGACTTTTTCGACAAAAGTACGAGGAGAATGTTATTATTAACTTATACGGCGTGAAAGGATTTTTACAGTTTCATAATGCCTCATTTTCAAGAAGCTTCCTCTACAATATTGCATGAATATTTTCAACAAAACCTTTATCTTTTAAAATTGCATGTAAATTTGTGAAAAGAAAATGATTGTAAAGAAGAAAGGATATTTTCCTCAAAAATTCATTTCAAGTGTTTTGTCAAAACTATTTTCCATCTAAGATGACATTATTTCAAATGTGTATGTTTCAAGTAAAATGTCTCTATGATTTAAATGGATTCAATTTTATTATGATGAAATGATATCAATTGTTTATGGATTATGTTATGATGACATGATGTTTAAGAATCCCATTTTATTACATGGGTTATGCTATGATGTATGATTTATGATTTTGTGGAATAAGAAAGAATGATTTCATTATGAGATGGGTGGGACCTATATCTCCCTCAAATGCATTAGGTAAAGATTTATATCTCATGATATAGACATGGCTAGAACGACAAGTTAAATCAGTTCAGTAATATAGGACTGGAACGAGGAGTGAAGTCGATTCAGAAAGGGACTTTTTCCACTAAGATGGTCTTGGCTGCAATGCCTTGGATAATATGGAAATCATATCATGTTCTTAATGGTTTCCAAAATTACATGTTTTATTCCCATGCTATTTTATCATTCTTAATGTTTCCTTATGATCTATGTCTTACGTACTTCCATGTTTTATGTCATTGCTCAAGATTTTAATGTTTAAACATTATGTTCATGTTTCTAAGTAAAAATGTATATGGTATGTTTTATTTTATCCATGCTTACCCTTACTGAGCATTTGAGCTCACCCTTTTTATGTTTTCTTTTCCCCAGGATATAAAGAAGGTTTTAGGTAAGAAAAAAAGGGGGGAAGATCTTTATGGGAGATGTTAAAGATCTTTCACCACGATTAGAAGATTACGTTCCAAGTTTCCAAAGACACTAAAATATTACGGTCCTTGTGTGTGTGTTTTTGTAATGTACTATGTATTCCACAAAAGTAATGTAATGTTCATGTACGTCAAGCCTAGGATCTCTACAGTTGGTATTAGAGGAAAGGTTTAGTCTTCCTTTAGAAACTAGGATATGAGAAATTTAGTGAGATCCCTAGAGATATTTCTAAGGTATGTCTAGGGATGTCCCTAAGGTTTAGTATACGTATAGGTTATAGTCCTAGAATTGCGCTAAAGATCTTAGAATTAAACCTAAGATGTTAGATGTCGAAGGTACGCCCCCTTGATTATGTTATTTTCCTTGTATAATTTTTTCCTCTCACAGAATTCTTTTTGTGTTTTAGTCAATGGAGGGAACCAGAAAGAATTCGGTTAACATTAAATCCAATGGAAAAATTGGTGACTATGAGCAAAAAAATTGCATAATTCCTAGAGAGAAAGATATTGTGATTATGCCGAATCAGTCATCGCGATATATGATTAACATTGTGAAATTTAGTGGTATGCCTAATTCATCAAATAAGAGGAAGATAGACTTTTATGCATGTTCGCATGTTGAGGAGCATAAAGAAATGAAGATTGAGATTTATAAAGAAGGGAAGAAGAACCATGAGGAATACCTCAAATGGAGGGACAAATGTTATCTTTGTGGAGAAAAGGGTCAGAGAGTGACATACTATTATGGAGTTCAATGTCTTATTTGTGGAGAACATGGACATTACCCAACTCAATACCTTGACCTAAAAAGATACTTCTAAATCAAGGAAGGAATTATTCCATGACAATCATTGAAGAGGATGGATTAATGTGTTTATGTATTGGTATTCAAGAATAATGTTGTTGAGGTACTTTTATGGTGTATTAGAATATTTTTGTATTAGTCTATTGTGGCTTTCAATAATTTTATGGAACCTGTAACCAGGAAAAGTGATTCAACTATTTTATAAAGCAGATGATATGCGCATAATGAAGGGATAAAGAGAAAATTAAATGTTTGACAGTATTCATTAGCTCATGACTGATATAAGGACTAAGTGATATTATGGTTTGATTTTATAGAATTTTTTGGGATTTGGGTATGTGGAAAGAGTTACCTTTTGACATTATTCATGTTTTCACTAAGGTTATATGGTAATTTATGTTTCAAGAGAATATATGACTACGGTATTCATGTGTTTGGAATACAACCAATAAGATATATCTTATGATATATGTGGGATAAATACTTGTATTCACATTCTTGGTAGATAACCTTTCTAGTAATTGTTTTCTTTATACTATGATGTTGGACCAAAGTATTTTAGATAAGCTTAAAGATTGGAATGGATTATGTTGGACATAAGTTAGTATTGTTTAACGATAGAGATTTTTTCGATATTATTAATGGGATGTTATAGTAATATAGCTTTAGAAAAAGGACAACTTGCAGGACGGATGAGAACCCATCGCGTCAGACAAGGCTGTGGGAATCGAACCCACAACCGAATTGCGACTAGCCTTTAGCGCCTACCACTGGCCTATAGGAAGTCCCTAGTTAGTAGAAACTAGTTTTATTTTATTACATGGTCTGATATATAATTTATAAGTTCATTTTTGGAATCGTATACGATTAACCTCACCATAGATGGACTTATGTCTATTTAATAACTTTTTCTAACCTTTTGTTTGAAACAGATGGAATGACCCATCATTCTATCACATGATCTATTAACACTTCCTGAATAACAAATTCAGCTTCATTTCTTTAAGATATGAAGTGGAAATTGTCCAAAGCATGAACAACAGTGAGATTGTACCAAAATAAAGTAAGTATTTATTCTAATTCAAATTCTTCAACTTTAGGGAAATGATCTTGAAAACCAAAAATGTTGTCCTAGTGCCCTTATATCAGATGAATCAGATGGTACCCTAGATCATCACCAATTTATGGCTTTTTGATTGTTGGATTTTTCATAGCCATGTTTTTTACCACTCTCCATCAGAACATGACGATTAGATTTCTCTTCCATATCCGTATTTTCACCTATGTTCTCCTATTTGGAAACCCAGTGATTAGTTAATTTGGGTAACCGTTATGTTTCATACTTTAGTTCTTAAAGCCAAGTTTTGGAATTCCTTTTTACGATGTGGGATTCTATTAAAGAAACTTTCGAGTAGTAAACTATTTATAACCCCGACGAATTTCGAGGGCGAAATTCATTTTAAGGGGGGTAGAATGTAACACCCCAAGATTTTACGAAAAATATTATTTTTAATTTTATTAATGTTTTGTGTTGTAAGATACACAAAAAGGAGCTTGCACAACATTCATCCCTGACTTGGCTTGCATTACACGCAAGAGCGACCTTCCACGATAGTGTGTGTTGTACACAATACCGAGTTTCGCTAAACAACGATATGCTATTAAAATATTATTAAAACTAGCCGTTATGAATAGTAGTACCCAATTTTTGAAATATAATAAATTTTATTTTTGAAAATGGACTTCATTTTTGGATTCAGAATATCGAAATTATCCTAGGGTGATATTTTGGTATTTTTCTGAAAACTTTCAATTTTTGATGAATAGTGAAAACACTAGGTTACTATTTAAAAACCGACTTTTTTTTAAAATAATTATTTATTTTATTTAAATTTATTTTTGGTAAATATTGATACATAATACCCATATAAGTTCAATGTAATTCATTGAAGTCATTTTATAATAATGTTATATATATAAAAAGTTTATTGAACTTTTGACCGTCTTTTACCCACCTCTTAGGAAAATTTGCAAATTTACATAAAACTTAATTTTACCGCTTTTGTGAATGGAATTTCAAAAATACGAGATACACGGTTGATGTCAGTAATTAAAATGTGGTTCAATGAGATGAAAATAATTTTTGGTGAATAGTAACTTTTTATTTTTATTTACCACGGTTAAAAGTAAATAGGGTAATTAAGGGTAAAAATGATATTATTATTACCCTAACACATGTCATAATTCTATTGGATAAGTGTAATTCGACCAAAAACAACCTTAGGAATAAAATATGACCATTTAGTCCCACTTGGATTAGATTAGGACATTTATTATTAATTTATTTAAAGAAGGGTTAAAATAGTTAAAATCAAAGTTTAATAAGTAAATCATTTTTAATATAGGGTTATACATAAGATAAATTCGACTATAAATATTAATTATAAATATAAAACTATTTCCTACATAATGATATTTTATTTTTAATTTTTTAGAAATTAAATAATTTAATTTATTTATAACACAAAGATGATGCAATAATTATCTTAATAATGAAATATTGACATAATTGATGTTATAAATACCCATATAAATGTAATTTGAGACTTTTAATGAATTCCACTAATTTTATAGGTTAATATGAAATGTTATTATTGATTAAATTAACTTTTTTCGAATTAATAATTATGGTATGATTTTTACAAAAATCAATTACTAAATAGTGTCAAAATTGACATAAAATAGTTTTTAAAACAAATATTATATTATTAATTGTATTTTATTCCTAAAAAAATAAGGTTTTTCAAAATGACTTATATAAGGTTATATATATTAATAATAAACAACTTGGGGTTCTTTTGGATTTTTATAGTAAGTTTATTAACCTTATAATGTAAGAAAACAAGAAGCCATGGTAAAAGTAAAATTATTTAACTTAAAGTTTATTCTAAATGATAAGGTTAAAATAGGAACCTAAACATGTCTAAATTCTATTGGATGAGAGTATTTCTACCCATACCAACCTTATATTCTAACTAAATCAATTTGGAGCTATTTAAAACCGAATATGACTTTATAATAAACTAATATTTTTAGTTTTTCCAAAGGTGCCCCTCTCCTCCCTTTATAAAGGGAACCTCCTCCCTCTCTTCCTCACACCACTTTGAGCCTTCACGATCGGCCAACCCCTGCCAAATTATCTTCTACACTTCAATAGAAACATCCTAGGGGTTCTGGTATTCTTCAAAGACCAATTTTAGTGCCCTAAGTGGAGGTCTCAAAGAGGCGCTTCAAAGAAGTGGTAATGTCCGTTACCGATTCTTTCAACTTTATTTCTTCTTCTACTTCTTCTTATTTAGTTGTTTCATTATGAGGTAATAACATCAGTATCACTCATATACTGATATTTTATTATAATTATGAAACAACCCTATTTCTCCATCTATCCATCCTATGGAAAACAAAATCACTGCGCTTGCGTATGTACAGAATACCGTCTCCACGCCGTGGTGTAATCTTTTTTTCCAACACCAACTTACTTGGATGGGTATAATGGTGTAAATAATAACTATACATAGTTATTATACCATCATACTGATTATGATATATTGTATCATCCTATACAATTCAATTCAATAATTATGGGAACGATATCATCGCTCGTGCGTACGTACGGACTACCGTCTCCACGACGCGATTAGATTCATTCTCCATGTTAACCATTTAAGAATGATTATAAAGTATATATAAGCAATAATAATGAAATATATGACATTATAAAGATACTGAATATATATATATATATATATTTATGTCATCTACTTAATTCCATTCAACTCAATAATGAAACGAAAATAGCGTTCATGCGTACGTACGGCCTACCGTCTCCATGAATGGTGTATTTCTTTCCATTTATAGATCTATTATATATATGTATATTATGAATATACATTATATATAAATCATGTATTATATTCTAGAATTAAGTAATCATGATCTAAGTAATCATATGAATTATTAAAAGTCAAAACACGGATGACAAATGAATCGATTTTACCCAAAACACACTTTAACATGGAATTTACAAAAGAACGGGTATTATAAAGTCATAAGTAAACCATATATGATATCATAACAATGAATATGATTCTGTAATAAGTCAATTACATTATTTAAATCATTATAAAGGAGGTTCAGATACATACGAAGCATATCGGACATAAGGTAAGGGATAAATTTTCAATCTCATTTTTATCCGAGATTGCTTATACGTAAGTATTTACTGGGGTTACGTTTATCATCTATGACCATGTTTTCTAAAAATGTTTTCATAAAATTTTTACCATTCTTCCATGAATGTTTAAAGTAATTTTTACCCTTTATTGAATTTTTACCACATTCTATGAATGGAATATTTCCTTTGGTTACCATATAAGGTACTTTTTGACTTTTCCGACAAAAGTACGAGGAGAATGTTATTTTTAACTTATACGGCGTGAACTGATTTTTACGGTTTCATAACGCCTCATTTTCAAGAAGATTCCTCTACAATATTGCATGATTATTTTCAACAAAACAATTATCTTTTAAAATTGCATGGAATTTTGTGAAAAGAAAATTATTTTAAAGAATAAAGGATATTTTCCTCAAGAATTCATTTAAAGTGTTTTGTCAAAACTATTTTCCATCTAAGATGACATTATTTCATATGTGTATGTTTCAAGTAAAATGCCTCTATGATTTAAATGGTTTCAATTTTCTTATGATGAAATGATATTAATTGTTTATGGATTATGTTATGATGGCATGATGTTTAAGAATCCCATTTAATTACATAGGTTATGCTATGATGTATGATTTATGATTTTGTGGCACAAAAAAGAATGATTTCATTATGTGATGGGTGGGACCTATATCTCCCTCCATTTCATTGGGTAAAGATTTAAATCTCATGTGATAGACATGGCTGGAACGGTAAGTTAAACCGGTTCAGTAATACAGGACTGGAATGAGGAGTGAACTCGATTCAAAAAGGGACTTTGTCCACTAAGAGGGTCTTGGCAGCAATGCCTTGGCTAATATGGAAATAATATCATGTGCTTAATGGTTTCCACAATTACATGTTTTATTCCCATGATATTTTATCATTATTAATGTTTTTTATGATCTATGCCTTACGTACTTCCATGTTTTATGTCATTGCTCAAGCCTTTGATGTATAAACATTATGTTAATGTTTTTAATTTCAAATGTATATGGTATGTTTTATATTATCCATGCTTACCCTTACTGAGCATTTGAGATCACCCTTTTTATGTTTTCTTGTCCCTAGGATATAAAAAAAGTTTTTAGGTAAGAAAAAAAGGGGAAGATCTTTATGAGAGATGTTGAAGATCTTTCACCACAATTAGAAGATTACGTTCCAAGTTTCCAAAGACACTAAACTATTACGGTCCTCGTGTGTTTGTTTTTGTAGTGTACTAAGTATTCCTCAAAAGTAATCTAATGTCCATGTACGTCAAGCCTAGGGTATCTACATTTATAGTGATTTTTTGAGCTCATTATAATCAATTTTGCGGTACATTTATCCATAATTCCTCTTGGTGAAGAGGACTGCTCCACCCCGTGGTGAAGCACTCAGGTATATAAAACCATTTTTTCAAATTGTCTTGTAATATATTCTTTAGTAATAGTAACAAAAAAAGTCTATTTTATAATATGTATTAGATATAGAAATAGAACTAGGTATAGTTTTAGTTGATAATTCAATTTCTCGATCAAGAGGGAGACCAGATAACTCGTCAGTGAATAAAATAGTATAATCCCACTTAATGGGCATATCTTCAATCATGATTATTTAATTTTTTTAATTATTTTATCTAGATATGGTTACTAATAATGGAAAAATGTACACATTTGAGATGAATATTACAAAGTAGATTCATCCTCCTTCTTACACTTGCATAGATTTAGATGATGAATCGATATATAAAGAGTTGTCTCCCGCTCCTAATAGTTGAAGTTGGGTTTATATAATGAAATCCAATCTATGCCCAATATAGCATCAAACTCTATTAAATGATGTAGGAAAATATTTATCTCGGAGATTTAGTCTATAAAAATTTACCATGGAGGAGTTACATACTTGGTATGATATAATTGATCTGTTTGATATTCTCATTGATAGAATAACCATCAAATTTTGAGGTGGTGTGGTAATAGTTCTACAAAACATGGTAAATATAAATGAATGCACATAATGATAATCATATAGGATGCTTTAAGATCATGAATGGATAATGAGTGTTCCATTAACTATTTGATTCTATCTAGAGTCATTTTCTATATCCCAAAATACATAGGGATGAGAACACTCAAAGTAATAAGTATATAAAATTAAAATTGTGAACTCTGATGGAATAACTGATAAATGACATATATATCTAAAAACATGAGTCTCTATGTATTAATATAGGTTATCCAAGACAATTTCACTATTAAATTTTATAACTTATAAATCAATTCAAGTCTTTTATAGTGGTTTGTAAAGAGTTGGTGAATTTTCCAAATCATATCCCTCAGGAGTGTTAAGCAAGGTGTTCATTAAGGACTCATTGTCATGAATCAGGTGATGACCGAGTTAAAACCCAATGCACCATTTTCATCATTATAACCCCAAGGTATACAATTCAAGAGCCACATCCACTTGTAGCATACAAAAAGGGATGTAATTTCATAGAAATCACTTTTACTACTAAAAATATGGGATTTAATAGCACTAGTAAAATGGTTTTATCAGTACTTTAAAATCATTGATATTGTAGGAGATATTAAAAGAACACCTTTAACAATATTAAAAAATAACCATTAAAGGCACCCTTTATCAACAATTTTTTTCGCGATGTTAAAGGGTGACATTAAAAATTATTTTATAGTGATGTTAATGGGGGACATTAACAGTACCTTTTTAGCGCTGTTAAAGGGTAGAGTTTAACCATGCTAAAAAAGCACTGTTAAAAATTTTGTAAAAAAATAAAATTTTCACAGACCCCAACACCCCCTTTATTAGCAATTTCTACTACCCATCAACCACCACACACCACACCTAGTTCTTCACGGCTAGAAGGATACCCCAAATACCTATGCACACTTGGATTTGATCATAGGGCATCTTTTATGCCACTATATTCTCTTTACCACTATGTCATGTGTGTTTTGTTGTATATTTAATGACCTTTTTAGTTATTTGTCAATATTTTTAATTATGTGAAATATATATATAATTATATTTATTTAATTTTTTATATATTAATATTAATTTATATATATTGGAATATATAAATAAAATTGTTTATTAATTCACTCATATATGTATATATAAAAACTATATATACATATTATTTCATTTTATAAGGTAAATAAAATGGAATTTTTTAAATTCAATTTAAATGAAAAATAATTATTTATTTTATATATTTAAAAATACCTTTTTATATAAATATGTTAATATATGTATTTATAAATGTGATTTATAATAATTAAATATAAGAAAATATGAATATATATAATTATAAATAAAACAACAGTGTGAAAAATGATAAAATTTGAAAAGCATTATATCAATATAAATGTTAGACGTGATAATAAAATTAGACCCCACTTAAATTGGGAAAAATACACCATTAAGTGAGGATGAAATTCCATTGAATGTACAAAAAATTGGGGTACCCCAATTAAAAACTCAGTTTTCGAAGCCTTATGATCCATTTTTCTCTTTAAGAATTTGACTAGGGTTACCTTGGGTCACTATGCAGCATATCTAGTTACAATATTTGTTTTGATAAGTGGTAGAGCCCAAAGAGACACTTGGATCAGAAGTTATGGTCATTTAAAGTTTCAGTTATGTTTTCAAATTTTTTTACATCTTTTATTAATTTTTTTTAAATTTTTTTATCTTAAAATTGTTATGAAATGACTACTACTCAATAATAATTATAAAATTAGTAATAAAAAATATTTTTTAGTTATTTAATAAGTAGTTTCATTAAATATATTATATACTAAGTAAAAATCCCTATTTCTCCTTATATAAAATATATTATATATATATATTATTTATATCAATATAAATATATTTATACATTTATATATTATTTTTAATGAAATATTTATTTATTGTAATATTCCCTTTATGAGTGCTTGTAAAAACATGCTGATAAAGTTCCCCATTTATCAGCACCTTTTTAATAGCACTAATGGGGGGGGGGGATTTATTAGTTCTTTGTTATAGGCACTAATATAGGACCCTCTTTAACAATTCTTTTTTAGTGATGGTTAAATACCAATTTTAACAATGCTAATGAAAAGCGCTTTTAAATACACCCTTTAGCAATTCTTTTTTTCACGAACTGAAAGAGGGGTTCTTTAAAAATGCTTTTAGCAAGCACTGTTAAATCCATAACACTTGATAAAACAAGTTTGGTAGTAGTGTTTCTATACAATTCACCAAAAGTTTAGGATATTGTCTTATATGTAGACTTATTCATAGGATTCTCACTAAATTATTATTTTCCTAATCCCAAAAAATAAATATACCATCCCCTAATACCAACTACAGAGACTAAGTATTTTTCAAACAATATTAATTGATTTCTAAAATAATATCCAATAAACATAAGAAGAGGATCAAGCGTCCTAGTTTCTTTGAATGGATAGTCATACAAATCCTCAACATGAAAATAAAACAATTTTTTTTTTATTTTTCATTAATGAGATCAAAAATATATTATATCTCCATTGGATAACTAGTAGAATACATAAAATAAAGGGATGAGGTATAAATAATAGTAAGGGTATAAACTTGATAATGGGGTATAACATGTGAGTCAAAATACATAACATTATATAATTAATGATAATGATCATGAACAATCACAATAGAGTATAACATAAAGAACATGGTATCATAAGATCATGAAAGTATATAAAATTGGTGGTAGAATATAACATCACATAATCATAATTAAAGGATAATGTCCAATATAACATCACCTATTGGACATAATCTCAACATGGATTAGGTTCACTCCATAATCTTATACATATAAAATCATAATAAAAAACATTATCCAATGCATTGGGGCACTATATAAGAACACCCATCATAATATTTATATGTTTATGTATTCCAAAAAATTAAAGCAATTATAATTAGTAAACATAAGAATTACCCATGTATAGAAATGGGTTGCATAACCATGTAACATAGAATAACTAGATAACATATCATAATGGATTACATAAAAGACAATATTAAATTATTATTCAAAATTCATATGTATAGAACATGAAAATTTATTTCAAAATTATTTTAATACTTGAAATAGATTAGATAAATCCCTTTATAAAAGTACATCATAAGTGGTGATTTAGTAAAAAAATAATAAGTCTTTAAAAAGGGTAAATAAAAAATTATTTCCAGGATTTTTCATGAGTGAAAATTATTTCCACTATAAAATTATTAATTTTATAAAACATTTTCTGTCTAAAACATTTTAAGGACTAATACTTGAAATGGGGTATGAAATAAAAAAGTCCCCTTTAATAGGATTTACTTATCGAGAGAAGTTCAGAAAGTAACATTTTAAAAAATATATTTCCTGATAAATTAAATATATATTTAGATATATATATATATATATGTGTGTGTGTAGGGGGGGGGGGAATATATAAAAAATATATAATTATACACTAAGAATATTAGAGTGATATATCAGGGTATGAGAGAGAAAGCATAATCCAAATGAAAATAGGGTGGTCCAGAGAGATCCCTTACCTTATGCACAGATTCATTTTGAACAAGAACTTAACATCCTTGATAATAAAAATAGATCAATTAATCAATTATTTTATACTTTTTATATATATATATATATATTATTTTTTTATTATAGTTTTATTATGTTCATTTATAACCATTCCAATGATATATAATGTTGAATTTTATTGTTCCTGGAGCGTTCATGTCACAGTTCCAAGGTCGGGCCACTTTTGGCTAATTATTGATGTTTTTTTGAGAAGGGACTAAAAAAAGTGTTATAAAATTTAATCCATTTACCTATAAGAATATAAATTGTCCCAACTACTGATATGTGTTTGGACATGGGGATGACTCTTTTAGTAAAATAGGTTGCAATATATAGTTAATTCATTTAGGAGGTTTTACCGATCATTACAAACTAGTTTCATTTTATTTAATATTATGGTCATATATTCTATTAATAATGTGAATAAATATATAATATATATAATTAATTAATTTTAAACAATTATATATTTATTTAATCATTCCATGAAGGCTATAATGGAAAACCAGAACTCATCATGCTTGAAAGCGGTGGACCGACATAATATGGACAATGGTTTTGTATTTTTTGAATAAAATGACATGAGAAAGGAATTTATAGTATATATTCCATTATAAATATGATATTATAATATATATTTATTATATGAGATTTATTACTTAACAATGGATGAGGGAATTGAGGAGAAGGTAGAAGAAGAAATGAATTTAAAAGTAGTAAATTCAGAATATTAACTCTTAAATATTGCCTCCATGAAAAATTATTTAAGTTACTTGGAATTTATATTTCTTTCATACCATTAACACTAATATACGGGGTAGAGTATTGGGAATTTAATTGGAAAGAAATTTGGAAATATTAAAGGCTTAGAAGTTGTGAGGAGAAGGTGTGGTAATATAAGGGGAAGAGAGGAGTTATTATTTTTATTATATTCATTAGTTTATTATAATGAATCAAGACTCTAAATAGTATTGAATCATATGAATATATAAATTTAAAGGTATATTTTATTTCTAACTAATGGGTTCTTACATCATCCATGACTAAAAATTCATGTATTTACCTTATAATGTAAAATATCATATTTCCTGGCCTCGGTATGTTACCTCTGTTTCAGTGGTGATGAGTCCCTTCTGCACCTGTTCCTGCACTGCACTTTTTCTGCACGTTTATGGAATTATGTGGCATCAAATTTTCCCAACTGTCTTGATTTCATTTCTCTTGAATCGGTGCTGAGCTCGCCCTTGAGAATTGAGTTCAGTGATCAACTGCATTCCTTGTTTACTGCTACTATCACTTCAGTTTTTTCCTTCATATGGAAAGCTCGGAATTCTGTTGTCTTTAACAATGGAAAGCCATCATTCTGGGATGGTGTTATGCATATACACCGAAGTATTGCAGTTGCTTCCAGGATCCAAAATGGGTCTATGCATAATAAAATTTCTGACTTTGTCATCTTGATATCCCTTGGTGTTAGTGGCAGGGAATGAAAGCCTAGAATGATCAAATATATTAGGTGGATTCCACCAATTCCAGAGTGGTTGATGGTGCGCCCGGTCCTTCTGGATGTGGTGGAGTGTTCAGAACTCATCAAGGTTTGCGAAAGGCTGTTTTTTCCATTATATTGGTTATGCGCATGCTATTGAAGGTGAGATATGGGCGATCATCAAAGCTATCAGGTATGCAGTTCGTTATGGTTGGCATAGACTATGGTTGGAGTCGAATTCGTCTCTTGTTGTGCAGATATTGAAGGATAGGTCTCGAAATGTTCCTTGGAGGATGATGCCTGACTGGATCTCCTGCCTGAGGCTTGCTGAAAGCTTACGCCTTGATGTCTCGCATGCATATCGTGAAGCCAACCAGGTCACTGATGCTCTGTCTAAAAGGGCAATTGTGGAGGTCAGTTCCAGCTGGTTGTTTGTATCGCCTTTCTATTATGAAGATTTGAGTAGCAATGATAGGAATGGGGTTCTGTACTCAAGGCTTTGCAAAGCCTCTTGTTCCTGAGCTGTTTTGTATTGTTTACTTCTTTTTTTTTTAATTTTAATTGGAGCAGGTTTCTGCCTGTTTCCTGAACCTTCTGGCTAAAATATCATATTTAGTCATATTTCACTCTTTACAATAAATTCAATTATTTTAGAAAAAACGCCAAGAATTAAACCTAAAAATTTATTAATGCACAGATTGAAAAAAATAAAATCCATTTTTATTACAGTAATTTTATAAATTTAAGAAATTTAATTTTTAAATAAATTCCTTATTTTCTAAAAAATACCAATTTTAATATTATAAAAAATTTTCAAACACTTTAAAAAAATTAATTATGGTTTCATTACATTTTATTATCATTTTAATATATCTAAATATTAATTTATAAATCCATTTTATGAATATATTTTTTTATATAAATATATTTATTAAAAAAGTGCAATTAAAACATTTATGCTTTAGAAAAATAAAAACACATAATTTATCATTTTTAGAAAAATTATTTACTTGTACCTTGAAATAAATATATCATATTTTCATTTTATAAGACATATAAGTATTGTTTTACATTTCCATAGGTGATTTTACCATTTTAATGGTTATATTACTATTCAAATAGTCAATCTAATCCATAGGTCATATTACTATTCCTACGTTCTGATTCGTAATTATCATATGAGTTTCTTACTTTCTATAAATAACTCATATCTCAACAATTATTCATTCATTTTTGTTTTCTCTCATGGTTATAAATATTACCATTTTCATGATGGATATTACATTTCTAATATTCTAATTTATTTCTAAAGTGTTGTTCATTAGTTTAGTTATTCTGGTGTATTGAGGAGATCCTAATTTTTATAATTCTGTTATCATGTTTTTTATCATTTTATAACATTTTAAATTATTATGGCCATTTTTATTCTCTAAATGTAATGTTAAAATTCATTCAATAAAAATTTGTTAGTTTCATCATGTAGTTCACGTGCATTTTAAAAATTTATATTACTATATGAAATAATTAAATATTTAGAAAAAAATTCCATTTATAAAATTTTGGTTTATCACAAAGATTTCTTGAGAGTTTCTTATAAATTATGGGAAGTCGATTTGTGAACTTTTCGAGGAAGAGTATTACAATGGATTTTTTGACTGAATATTTTATCACACCCATATTTTTATTAAGAGGAATATGTGGATGACATAATCTTATTGAAGAAGCTTGGAACTGAATGAGAGGATGAAGCTAACCTATAGATAAATCTGGGTTAACGTAATATTAGGTTGAGGGAGATCTCATGGAAATGAAGATTTAAGTGAGTCCAAGAGAATGTTGGGAGATCATGAATCAAGAAAATTCAAGTTCAAGGCGAGTTAACGATTAAGTGGTGATGATGGAAAACCAAATCAGCAAAACTGGATCTGGCTACAGAATAAAAAATGTGATTTCTTGTTGAAGAAGATAACCCTACATTAGTTTTTGAATGTGGTTGAGGAATTTTCTTGATGAACGAATTGATAATTGAGAAGAATATCAAACCTAGAAATGATGGAGTGTCAATGAATCCATGGAGATACCTTTGAAATCAGATCCGTGTGTCTTAGAAGATGGTGAACTGACACTAGGGAAGTCCAAAATAGAGCTACGATTGATTAATGATTAACCAAGATCTATGTTATTGATAACTATTAATGTCTAAGGAAGACTAAGTTTAACGAAATTGAGTTTGATAGATGATTAATGTACCACATTCAAGGAGTTTTCTTCCTATAATATTTTTAACATATTTTCCTAAATTGTTTCTGAATAAGATTTGGGATCGTAATTATTGTTGATCATTCATTAAAAAAGTTAATTTTTTTTTCAAAATCTGAGTTAATTTATTAATGCATAAATTTTTTGGATGGGAAGATGTATTTTGCGAATTAATTATTGATAATTTAAGAAATTATTTCTAAAAAAATTATATACACGTTGGATAAGAATCAATTGGTTTGTAGTAGAGAAATTAAAGTCATATGAATTATTTATTAATTTTTGGATAAGAAAGATATATGAATGATTTATGAATAAATATAAATAAATATGTTTTTATTTTTTACTCATATGAAAGAGGTGGTGACAGGGTTTTGGGAGTTTTTAAAATAGTATAAATAACATTTCCAAGTGGCATATGGAGACATAAATGAAAACTGGAGCTTCAAGAGATGAGTTTTTTGGAAAGTTCAAGGAGGAGAGATGCTTCTTCATTAAATGGAGATAAATATTGAATGATTCTCATGAATCATTACCTTGTCCATCTATGTCATTTTGTGGGAAGAAATTATAGTTTCAAATTAATATTTCTTTCCTAGGATGTTTCTCTTGAACTTCTTCGTGTAAATTTTCATTAGATTTTTTTTACCTTGAAATTCGACAAAATCTTAGTGAATATATTTATTTTCATTTGGTAAATCTATTCCTTATACCTTGTAAAGGTCACAAATAAAATCAAAGTGTATTAATTGATTAGTGTGGGTAGTTTAATCAGGAAGTGTAAGAGATTGAGGTAGAAAATAACTATTTTAATTTCTTAATATTTGATCAAGGATTGTGAGAACAAGTGTCCACTATGTCAATAAAAATTGTTATTATTGTAATGGCATAAACCTTTTGGAACATTAATCTATCAAATAACAGATAATATTGGTGTTTGGGGGAAGATCATGGTGTTCTTAAGACATATCAGCCATTTCCAATGGCAGGTCATTCTGGTTGTTTTCCATTTTCCATAAAATCTCCAACTGTAGGCCATTATGGATGTTTTCCATTTTTCCAAAAAAATTTGAAATTTTTGTCATTTCTAATGGTATTTCATTCTAGTTGTTTTACATTTTTCTATAAAAATTTCAAATGATTGGTCATTTCCAAATTTAAATCATTCTTGTAGTTTTATTTTTTTATAGAAACTTTACAGTGATAGTTAATTTCAAAAGGTAGGACATTATAGTAGATTTCCATTTTCTCGAATTTTTTTTAATATTGGGTCATTTCCAAGGGTCGGTCATTTTAGAAGTTTTCTATTTCTCCAAAAAAATTCCAACGATTAGTCATTTCCAATGGTAGGTCACTCTGACAGTTTCTTATTTTCTAGAAAATTTCCAACAATGGGTCATTGCCAATGATAGGTCATTCTCGAATTTTACAATTTTTTCTATAAAATTCTTAATGGTGGGTTATTTCCAATTGTATTTCATTATGGATGTTTCCATTTTTTTCATGAAAATTTATAGATTTTCTATTTTGACATCTATTATAATGAAAAATTGGATTAATTACTTAATTAAGTGATTTTAAAGCTATTTCAATGGTGATGATTCATATCTACAATTTCTAAAATTTCTACATATGATTAAAATGTATAAGCCATGTAGATTTAATAAGATTCACCATTAATGGAAAATCTAAACTATTTAAAATACCACTTGTTTCAGATCTGATATTTATAAAGAAAAGAAACTTACTTCATTTTTTTCATTATTATTTATATTGGAATTGGAGGTTCCAAATTATTCTTCCCTTGTATTCATAGAACTTTACTTCTATATTTGGTTCGACTTCCCCCCCCCCCCCAAGTTGTTCCATCTTTTACATGCACTCCTTATTTTTGTGAAGGGAGTTGGGAAAAGTTTCTTTCTTCCAAGTAAGGTTTCCCCTCATTTCTCTTTATGTGCATCATACAGGATGGGTTTTTAATTGTTACCTCTTGTGAATATGGTTTCATCTTGATTAATAAAGATAATTAGACACTTTAAATAAATTTAATGTTTTAGGGGAATTTGAATTATGATCTGATAGAATTTATTAATTTGATTTTGTATTGTGATTTTTAAGAATAATTCCTAAATAGAAATCATGTTTATTGGTGGATTTCATATTCAGTAATGTTTTTTTGAAACATATTTGTTTTTGACTGTTCGATATCATCATAAATAACTGGATACCCACATATATTCTATTAATGGAATGGATTCCCTAGGATATAATGGATTGTGTGATAATATCCTCAATTAATGAAGTGGAATTG
Organism: Viscum album; assembly: GCA_963277665.1. NCBI lineage: Eukaryota > Viridiplantae > Streptophyta > Magnoliopsida > Santalales > Viscaceae > Viscum > Viscum album. The sequence goes on from OY728143.1 coordinate 411,338,973, forward strand.
AACAGGTGACCCTTTGATAAATATGAAATTGTGTTGTGTTTTGTTATGTGATGTGATGTGTTTGGGAGGAAGTGGAAGAGATATGGTTGTGCAGTGGGGCTATGATGGTTATTACAGTACGGTGGTATAGTGGGGCTACGGTTGTGGTTGTGATGTGGTTATGCAAAAAGGCTGTGATAGAAGGTGGAATTGGATGGGGGATTTTGGGATTTTGTTTTGTGCTACTTGTTGTGGGCTATGTTGTGTTAGTTGTCAGATTAGTACTTTATGGTGAAATAATTAATAATATTGGGAATGTTTAACTATTGAATTTTTTTATTATGTTCTAAGAAAAGTGAATGTTTTAATGGAACAAGTTCACAATATAGAACCTAGAAAATTGACTAATTATAATTAAAATTAAAATATGAATTGAGGATTGTTCTTTTCTTGGGGGGGGTGTGCTTTCAGTATTGGAATTATAGGTTCCTATGAATTGTCTTGCACCTTTGTGAACACTTAGGATGGAGAATTTGTCCTGTAACTCTATATGTATTTACCGCGTATATTCTTGTAATTTTTATATGCACCCCAACCTCATCAAGCACTATATATTAACACCCACGTAGTCACACATGGGGTGTTTTTTTGAAAATCTCATTTGGAGGAAGGATGGATGGATACACGATTTTCTATTCTCCCACTTCCAGAATCTGAGATAGAAAAGCATAATATTTTATGGTCATAATAAAAAAGTGCCACTGTCATGTTGTGATGTGATGTGATGTGATATCCTAGGTATATTTGGGTGATTTTTGATGTGATAAACTAGGTGTGCATAGGAAGGATTTGATGTGATGTAATGTTATTCAGAAGAGGTGGGAGCACCAAGATATACAACGATGGGGTTGAGAGTAGAAAATCAGTGGGAAAGTTGTGAAGGGTACCCTATCATCAATGTGATTCGTAAAATATTATTATACTTAGATTGAATTATTTTCTGGTCAAACCTTGGTGAGGTTGGGGTGTTGGTTAGTATACCTGTAAGAGTGACGTTTGATTGTACTACTTTAACAAGGGTTTATTAGTTTTCTCTTTTCACATGTGCACGAGAGACATTGGTGTTCTTAATGAGTATACATGTATGATCGCCCTACATACCTAAAATGTTATTAGGAATATAGGAAAAATTCATGGACCATGTTAGACCTTAAAATCCCACACCTTTGGATATTTGTTGTGTTGCTTCTCTATATTTTATTTTGGGTATTTACATTGCAGACTTTTTTATGTGTATAATATTTTATTAACACATGTACTATGGGATGGTTTTTGGATATCTTATATATATATATATATTTCTTGGAGTTGATTACAGTTGATTCATCATATCTCTCAAATCTATTTATATTATACAGGGTAATGCTTCCCATACATGAGATTTTTATTATACCCACAGTGCTAGTCACCAATCTGGGCCCTACTGGAGGTAGGACTCAGGGATCATTATATCTATCCTCTCATTGTAGTATCTTTTAAGGGAGGGGGTCATGAAATAGTGGTATCATAGGCTATGGGTTATGATATATGGTGGAATTTAGAGTTGGTAATAGTATGGAATGCATGAGTTGGTATTGAAACCATGCCAGTTGACCTCAATGCATGACATAGGCCAAGGAGACTGACTATAAAATGAGATTTTATACCCCCATTATCGAGTGCATGAATGCTGATCTTATAGAATGAAAACGTTATATGAAACTAATTTTAAGTTATAAACCTAGGAGAGGTACCCATATGATGATTACTTGTGTTGTTTTTTTAAATTGGGTGGTTTGGGAAAAGTTAAAATAGATAAAATGAATAAAATGGATTAAATTTAATTAAAATATATCATAATAAAATTATATACTATTGGGATTAGGAAATCCTTGTTTCTATTTCATCTTTGGATATTGGACACTGTTAGCATGTGGAACATGCAATGGAGGTTCAATAAGCTGACCCAATTTTTCATCGCAGGGTTGATCTGATTAAGGATGATGATCAGTGGATGAAGATGTTGTGAATATTCTAGAAATAGTATTTGGGAAAGTATATGGGATGTGTTTCTGATGTTGGAATATAGGGATTCCTAGATGAGTTGGATATCACTTATATATTTATGTTGGACCAAAGGGGTATTGGGTCCCCTTGAAAGTTAGTCAAATGTGAGGAGTTGTGCATTAGTGGTGGGCACTGTACCTTTCTGAGTGGAAGGAGGTAGATGTTTCATGGGTCGACTTCTAGAAGAATTTCTGTGCAGATTTCCTTTCATTAACAATGAATTATGTGAAGAGGAATGAGCTAATATCCCTTTAGTGTGAAAGAAAGTATTTGAGGGAGCATGGGATCTAATTTAATGAAATTCTATGTTTTCCCTCATATCTTTTAATAAATGAGGAGTCCTAAGTGAGGCGTATTGAGGAGGAACTCCATCCTTAGATCAAGTATGTAGTTACTCCTTTTACATTGCCAATATTTATGGAAGTAAAAAATTAGGAAGAGGTGACTATGAGGATTCACTCAATAGAATTCTTATTGTTACAGGGGAACCATCATAGTTCTTCAAAGGGGAAGAGTTATCAATGCTCGGTTTTAGGTGCCTAAGACATTGAGGTTTTGACATGCTGGGAGTCGACCTCAGTATCTCCCCTTTTAGACATATAGGACTTGTGTATTTCATACTCATCCTAGGTAATTTAGACCTGTGTTTTTGATCTATGGGGTTCTTGGAAATCATCATGATCAGTGCCCAGAGGTTTCTTGGGACAACCTTGGTAGAGGTGGTTAGGTTCAATATCATCCTTAGTAGTAGTTACCAGCGTGGTTGTTCCAACAGTAGGAAAGAATGATTATTCTAAAGATAGAATGGATTGGGAATGCATAGGCTGTCCTTAGGATGTACCACATCCTTAGGGACATTGGCATGAGTATGTTTGTGAAGGTGTATATTAGCAAAGAGTTCGTGGTGTTGAGAATAGACAGTTGAAGGTAGTGGTGGAATCAACACCAGAGGTTCCTAATATCATTTAAGGTATGATTAGTTTATCATGTACCCTTTTTGTGCCTTATTTGATTGAGGAGCTTCGCACTCCTTTGTTTCAACTGCTAAAGACCACGCTATAGGAATAGACATAGATATGATTCTTACTCAATTTGTGTTGACTATGCCAGTTAGAGACCACACTAGCTATTTTGATGTGTTTCAGGGATATGCATTAATGATGGGGTAGAATCATTCTTGTGTGGACCTTAACTTGAGATGAAACCATACTATTTCATCCTCTACATTGACCGTTTGTAATCTATGTGTAATTTTAATGAATGCTTGCAAAGGAGAGTCTTGTTCTTAGATGTAGATAGTCAATGTGTGTTTTTTATTCACGAGAGGGATTTCCAAGTGGGTAGTAATAATTTGGACCCCATTCATTCATTGGTGGATGAGTTTTATATGGAATTAGTAGACATAGAGATTGTGGGGTCTCCCAAGGTTGTTAAGGAATTCCTAGATGTTTTTCCAAAGGAGATTGTGATACTAACCCCTTAATGTGACATTGAGTTTGGGATATACTTGCAGCCTTGTGATTCACCGATTTTGATGGGTCTCTACAAGATGGAGCCTTCTATGTTCTGAGAGTTTAAGATTTATATAGAAGATATGATTCATGGGGGTTTCATCTGACCTAGTGTGTCCCCATTAGGTTCCCTAGTGTTATTCACTAAGAAGGCGGATGATAATCTAAGGTTTTTAATAGACTACCAGATGTTGAACTAAGTGACAATCAATAATCACTATTGTATTTAAAGGATCAATGATTTCTTTGACTAGTTTAGGAGAGTTAGTTGGTTATCTAAGATCGAAATATGGTCAGCATATCATCATTTAAGGGTGAAGGATGGAGATATTTAGAAGACTACCTTTAGATTCAGTTATGGACACTTTGAGTTCATGGTCATTACGCTTAGTGTTATGAATGCATCATCCATGTTCACGGGGATTATGAACTCTATGTTCCATGAGTTCTTAGAAATATTTTTCATTTTATTCATTGATGGCATACTAATCCACTCAAGTCCATAGGAGGAGCATGCTTAATATATCTGATCTATTTTACAGGTTCTTCATCACTACCATCTCTATAAAATGTTTTCGAAGTTTATGTTTGGGACTTGAGAGGTTAATTTTATTGGGAATGTGGTGTATCATCAGGGTGTGATTGTGAAACTACTATAGGTTGAGGTAGTTGTTTTTTTGGGAAGCACTCAAGAATGTGGTATAGGTTTATAGATTCATTGTCCTTGTAGGATATTATTGGAGGTTTTTCTAGATTCCTCTTGACTATAGACTCATTGAAAGCATTAAATATAATGTACCAATATTTTATGTGGATTGATCAGTGCTGGGAAGAACTCAATTACCTAAATGGGATGATTTTCAGTTCTCTAGTGTTTCAGCTACCAAATGAGGGTGTGTTGCTTAATGTTTTCTGTGACACATACCTTCTAGGGTTAGTGTAGCGGTGGGAGGTTACTATAGTGGTGACATGGTACTATCGCAGTGGTGAGTACTATGCGGTACTATAGCAGTGCGGGTACTGTAGTAGTACTGTTCGCAGAATGGGCCTTGGGCAAAAAAAAGGGCCTACAGGCCATGTAATGGGATAACTGCCCACTAGGCCTTCAGGCTATGTAATGGGTCTCCCTCTACCCAGTTAAATAGGTCGTGGCTTTCCATTAATAATAAATGAGGCATCGACCCCAGCCTTTATATATATATATATATGTATATATATCATTTGGGTCTAGGTAGTTATGTCCTCATGAACACAAATATTCATCCCATAATATAGATCTAGTAGTGATTGTGTTTGTTCAGAAGTTGTGGTGACATTAACTCATTGGGAAGTTATTTGTGGTCTTCATGGATCATAATATTTTTTAGGAATGTCTTGTGTTAGTGTGACTTGAATATATGATAGAAATGGTGGATGGAGTTTCTTTAGGACTATGATTTTTAGATCTTCTATACCTCCATAAAGAGGAATGTCATGGATGATTATTTGAGTAGAAAATAATAGACGGATGTGTTTTCTAAATCATTAGATGGATAAAGAGAAATGGAGGAGTTGGAATCCCTATAATTAAAGTCAATGGTGGATGTTGGTGGATGTTATTTATTACAGATGATGGTTTAGTCTTATCTAATGTAGCAGGTAGAAGTGTCTCATTTGGGAGACTCATATGAAGAGGTTTTGTGAAATCATATTGTCTATGTTGATGTTGTAGAGGGATGGTCAGAACTAGATGTTGTATTAAGGGAGGTTTTTGTTCTGGTAGTGATGTGTGAGGGAGTCCTTTGTGAGTTTCATAACTCAACTTATTCGATACAACTAGATGTTTCCAAGACATAACCTGGATTGAGAAAAAAATTTTGGTGTCCTGAGATGAAATGGTAAGTGGTGGAGTTTTTGGCTCGTTGTCTTGTTTTACAATAGGTAAAGGCTATGAATCATTTTCCTAGAGTTTCTTTCATCCATTGGATAATTACGAGTAAAATTGGGATGACATCTCGATGGATTTTTCACAAGGTTACCCACATGGAGTTTTTGATGCTATATGGGTGAATGTGGATCTCTTAATGAAATCGGATCACTTCTTAGAAATCAAGGAGTCTAGAACATTTTTTTTGGAAAAAAGATATGTGGAGGATGTGGTAAGACTACATGGAGTTCTGAGGTTGATTATCTCAGATCGAGATGTGTGTTTTACCTCACGAGTCAGGACGTGATTACATCATTCTTTTGGCACTCATTTTCACCCCAACACTGCTTTCAACCCACATAAAGATGGGAGGAACAAGAGGACATTCCATACACTAGAGGAGTCATAAGTCTTGGAGTTAAGAAGATCATGGCCACAAAACCCTCCCTTGGTAGAGTTTTCTTATTATAATAGATATCACTCTTCTATTAGAATGTCTGTATTTGAGGATTTTTTTGAGAGGACATTTCATTATTCTTTGTACTAGACAGAGTTTGGGGGTGCAACAAATCATAGACCTAATGCGGAGAAGAGGACAATAGGGAAGTTTAGGTTTTTTCAAGAGAGGTTGAAGGCATCACAGACCAAAGAATGACTTATGATGATCATTGGATGATTCCCTTAGAGTTTTAGATTAGATACTACATATTCTTGATGGTTTCCCCACGTCATGGGTAGTATAGGTTTATGAATGGGTGTAAGCCCTCACACTGATTTATTGTTACCTTCAAAGTTCTGGGGTGTATTGGTGAGGTGGATTAACATTCTTTACTTCCAACTCAACCAGAAGGGATCCAGGATGTCTTCTATGTCTCTCATCTATATCGTTATCTTCATGATGACTCCCATGTCATTAACTGGGGGGGGGGGGGTTTGATATCAAGGATGGCACAAAATTCTTAGATCATCCAGTGGAGATCCAAGACCATCGAGAGAAGGTGCTTCAAGGATGGACCATTTCTATGGTTCTTATACTATGGAGGCATTGTGTCCTGGAGGAGAGTACTTGTGAGTGGGAGATGTTAATACAAGCCCAGTGGTCATAGTTGTTTTGAGTTTTCCCTACTCTATTTCCGTTATGATTTGTCATTCAGACCTTGGTGTTTTATGATATATTTTGGTTTTGATCTCTATGTGAAGTGACCTATGTGATGTGTGATTATGTTCCAACATGACAAGAATTGAATACATAATTATTTATCAAGAAGCATTTTATTATGATGTGATTAAATCCATGCAGGCGAGTCTGTGCCGCCCAGTGTGGATAATATGTTAACGTGGAGGTTGGAATTCCCTAATTCCTATGTTCGTGGAAGTATGTTTTGTTCAGTTGTTATGGTCATTTGGAATAATGGTTTTGGTTGATGGAAGAGTTTCATGTGTAATGAGATCCTAAAGAGGTATCTCAAGGGATGGTTGTTCAGAACCTTTCTCTCATTCCTTATGGGTTGGTTTTGAATTCATGGGGGAGAGAATAGTTTGAGAGATATTTGATGTAATGGAATAGAACATCATTCCCATTATTTTTTAAAAAATATGATAATTAAGGTCTTTGGGGGATGTCCAGGGTGTTTTGGAGACATGTCATTCATTTCCAATGGTAGGTCATTTTTGCACATTACCATATTTCCAAAAAATTTACAATGGTGGGTCATTTACAAAAAAACTTCATTCTAGATGTTTTCCATTTTTCCTGAAAATTTTCAATGGTGTGTAATTTACAATGGTATTTTTCCTAGTTTTTTTCTATTTTTCCAAAAAAATCCACCGGAGGATTATTCTGGTAGTTTTTCATTTTTCAAAAAATTTCCTACAGTGGGTAATCTCTCATGGTAATTAATTCTATATGCTTTCCATGTTAAATAAAATTTCCAATGATGGTTCATTTGCAACGATAGGTCATTAAAGTAGTTTTCCATTTTCACAGAAAATTTTCAATGGTGATTAATTTTCAACGATAGGTTATTCTAGCAGTTTTAGATTTTTCCAAATAATTTCCAAAAGTGGGTCCTTTTCAATGGAATCTTGTTATGAAGGTTTCATTTTTTCAAGAAAAATTTCAATGGTGGGTCATTTTAAATGGTAGGACATTTTTAAAGTTTTCATTTTCACAAAAAAATTAAAATAGAGGGTTTCTTCCAACAGTATGTCATTCTAGGTGTTTTCCCTTTTCCCTGAAATTTTCTAGATTTTCTATTTTTATTTCTTTTTATGTATAAAATGGTTTTAATGCATTAGTTAATGGGTTTTAAATTTTTTTCAAATGTTTTGATTCATATATACAGTTTCCAAAAAGTTCGGTGATGTTTCAAAAGTATAAACTATGTGGATTTTATTAGATGGTATAATAATGGAAAATCTAAACCATTTCAAATCCCGCTAGTTTCGGATGTCATATTTATAATTCAAAGATAATTCCTTCATTCCTCTAATTAATCTTTTCATTGGTATGGGAGGTTACAAATCCTTCATCCTTGGGAGTTTTAGAACTTTTTTATTCCAGTTGGTTTGAGTTCCTCTAGATATGTTCCCTCCTGTATGCACACCCCCTATTTTAGTGTTGAGAGTTAAGAAAAGCTTCATTATTACCAGTAGTTTTCCCTTTATTTATCCTTATGTGTATCATGAGGTATGTGGTTGTTAGTGTTATCACTTGTTAATATAGGTTTCTCCATATTAATAAAGATAATTAATTAGTTTAAATAAAAATTAATGCTGAAGGGGAAGGTAAAGTATGATCTTATGAATTTTATTAATTGGATTTGATTTGATATAATATTGTGATCATAGGGGTGTCATTATTTAATGTAAATCACATATTTAGGTGTATTCTTTATGTTTTAGTGATTTTTTTGAAACCATTGTTTTTTTATTGTTTTATATCATTATAAATAACTATATAACCACATATATCTGGTTAATGAATTAGATTCCCCAATATCAAATGGATTCTATGATAACACCTTTAATTAAATATGTGAAATTGAATAAGAAACCCTTTTCTGAATCTGAAATTTTTTTCTCTTGTAGGATGTGATATGATGTGTTTGTGTGTGTGTATGGGGGGGGGGGTGATTATATGAGATATGGTTGGTCAGAGGGAATGTGATGGTTGTTATGGTATTATGGTGTAGTGGGGTTGCGATGGGGGTTATGATGTGGTTATGAAGTGTGGTTGCGATTGAAGGTGGAATTAGATGTGGTTGTTGGGATTTTGTTTTGTATTTCTTGTTGGGTTCTATTCTATGTTAGTTGCTCAATTAATACCAAATTGTGAAATTAATAATAATCTTGGGCGTGTTTAATGAATTAATATTTTTATTCTTATCGTGTACTAAGAAAAGTGATTGTTTTAATGGAATGGGTTGGTAACTAATAGTGTTGTCGAGCGAATTAAATTAGATGTTTAGTTTTACTAGAATTTATAATGTATATTAGGAACCCAAGGTCATCTCTCAATAGATACCTTGATCATTAATTTAAGAAAAAAATTTTGATTATGAAAATAAAAGGGAAATGGGATTTGTAAAACATGTGGTTTTAAGATTTAATAAACCAATAGAAAAAGGAAAGTTATAAAACATATCATAAATTAATAGAACTAATTAAGTGTGATCAACTAGAGAAAATCTCTTGATTCTCATGATTCATCACTTCAAGAGATAGTATTATTATATTTTAATCCCCTTTTTGTAACACCTATAAATAGTTTATCACTTGTTTTACACTAGGATACAACCTAGGGTTTAGTTGAAAACCTGAATTGATTCAGTAGTCACTGCCTGTCATTGGGTGATTTGTGAATGACTTCATAATAGAATCTCACCAAGGAAATGCACAAATAACTCAATATTCTATCACGGTTTTTATGATATTTCTATTTGAAACAATTAAATTAATGTAAATGAACTTGGAAGTTTTTATGATATTTCAATTGACCAATATAAACCATAGAAACACCATAATTAAAAGGGGGATGAAGAAATGGTGAAGGATGTGTGCAACATAACATGAAAGGGTACCCCAAAAAATGATCATATGGGTTTTAGAATTAAATAATAGTACATGGATCAATTAAATAAGAATATATAATAATAAAAAACAACATAGAAACTTGGAATTTAAAATTCCATTCAAATATTACAAAAAACAAAGCTTAGGATTTACATCACGTTCCCCCATGTGTTCATAAGGAGTTTAGAACTCCATTGGAGTGGAGGAAGAAATCATGTTGAATTAGAACTTAAAATAGCCTCTATATATTATATTAATTAATATATTACTCCTTTAGGTCTCCAAAATTGCATCACCTTTCCTCCTGGACAAAATTCTAAATGTGGTGCCCCCAGTGTTCTTTTATAGCCAAAATGGGAGGTGGTTTTGGGCACCCTGATTTTGAGAAAGCAATTAGTACACGGTTTTAGGACACTGGAAAGTATTATCTCAATTTTATAAATTCTAAAAACATTTTATTCAACCACATTTATATCTCTTTTTCAAAATTTTCATCCAAATAATTTATATAATAAGAGATATTTCTAAAACACATAAGAAAACATTCGACTCAGTGAAGATTAATTTTTTTTGGATATATCTATTCAGTTGAGCCTCCTAATTGGAAAATTGGGATTTTGTTACTTCAGGAAAAATTTATACAAATAAATTCTAGAAAATATTTTAAATGTTCATCCAAAATGGATACACAAATTAGTATAAGTGTATAGTTTATTCCATTGGTGTACTTTGACTCATTCATAGTTTGGGACTAATTCCTTGAACTTCTTTGTGGATTCTCTAAATCACCTTCACCTAAAATAAAAATATAAAATAAATTGAAATAGAAACTTTTAACAGTGATAAATATTAAATTATCAAATCAATCATGAAGAGAAATTTTTTATGATTAATGAAATTAACAATATATAATTAGTTTAGAAAAGTGGTGTAAGGGTAAAAATAAATAAGAAATCATGGTGTGATCACACCCCCACACATAAAAAATTTCAATCATTTGAAAAATATTACAAGATAACCATGCACCATTCCTAAATAATTTTTTTTAAAACATAAAATATTCTTTTGAAATGAAATCACCATGCCTTGTTTATGAAATCAAATTTTCTATCATTTTTCGTTTCACACATTAAAGTTTGTTCAACTTCTCTTGTACACCCATGCAATATGATTCAACCTAACTCCATTATAAATTTTCCCTCTTTAGTCAAGGAACATATTAAATTGGAGTTATTATCATTTCCCAGAGTTCATGTGGTCTTATCATACTCTTTCTAGGATTCAAAGTTCTGTACCACTAGGAACTAGTGTGCTAATAAAGAAGACTTCCAACAGGTTGTTCTGAGGTTCAAGGGTTGGTAGGATTTAATGTATAAAATTTTGAGGTCAAATAAGAGTTTCTAATATCTTAAGTACAATACATGTCAAAATTCATAATTTTTTCATAATGAATGTATACACTCAACTCCTCACAAAGTGTATCTCATACAAATCACTATCCCCATTTTTCATTTATATGGGTCACAACCGATCAGTGAATAATAATGAGTAAACTTTCTCTTTGATCCATTTTTTTGTTTTGTTATTTTTTTCAATGTATAAGAATATATATATTTTACTATTTTAATTGGAGATAAATAGGTAAACTTGTGAAAAAAAATGATACAATATGGATTATAAACCCACTACCCTAGGAAAATTTAAGCACCCTTTCTATCAACCCATAACAATGGTTCTTTCCCGATAATTCCTATGGAAACACCCTATCCTCAATATTTTTTGAATGTAAAAAAATAATTTACAGAAGATATGGGTAGGTAGGGATAAATTATCTTGTAATTTGGCTACCTAATAGGAAATTCATGGTCTTTAATGCTTAAGATGGGTAAAATTTCAAGGTGCCTAAAAATAGAGGTTAATTTTACAATGGGATTTTCAATGAACGATGGAATGTATCATTAATGTATAAAACTTTTTTTTATGAGTTCAAACAGAATCAAGGAAAGTTATAGTTTCTCTACTTGACTTTAGACTCTCCAGAAATTGATTAAAAGGAAGAATATGTAGTAAAGGTCCTGGAATGCCTCTCGGTAAGAGATTAAAATATTGGTAAGTGATAATGAGGCCTGGGTTTCAAAAACCCATTAAAAACCTAATAATTATTTTAATAATAAAATACTAGAATATGATTCCATATCAAAATTCATTTGAATTTTTCTTTCCAAAAAATGGAATTTTAAACACAATCGACTCAAAAATGAAAACTGATTTGTATATTCTTTTTAAGATCAATATTTATACAAAAACACAAAAATAAGGTAAAATAAATCAAAAATTAATTTTTTTATGAAACTAAAAATGAAATTTTACCCGCCCCCACACCTAATAATTACACTGTCCTCAACTTAATTATTTTAAATAAATAGATAAGTAAATAAAGTTAGGTATAAGAGACATCAAGTTAAGTGGTGTTATATGTGGAATCCATTAGTTTGATTTCCTCTACTAGAAGATTTGGAAAATCCTCATAGAAGTTTTTGAGCCTCTTTACATTGAATAAAAACCTCTATCAACTAGTCTCATGAAAAACCTTTATATATCCAAAAGTTTAGACATCCGTAACTGTATAAGGACCGAGCCATCATGAATGAAGATTACATGGGTGGAGCATTATCCTAGAATTAAACATGAGTACCTTCTCACCAATATGAATCTTCCACTAATGAATCATCCAATTATGGTTTCCCTTTGTCTTCTATTTATATATTTGTGATTTATCATATGAATCTGTCTGAATTTATTCCAAATCTTGAATCATCAGTTTCCTTTTCTCACCTGCATATGAAATATTTATATTAAATTGTTTAACATCCCAATATACATGATGTTCTACCACCACTAGTAATTGAAAATCCTTTCCAAACATAATATTTTAAATTCAAAATTAATATTGGGGTTTTAAATGTTTTTTAGTATGCCCAAAGTGAATCATCCAAGCTAAAACTCAAATCTTTCCTATTGGGTTGTACCATTTTTCAAGACTTTATTAACTTACTGATTTGAGATTTCTTCTTTTCTATTAATATGGGGGTGATATGAATTAGAGACTTTATGAATAACCCCATTCTAATAAATCAAGTTATTCATGTTGTGATTGAAAATATTTGAGCCCAAATCACTAATTATAAATCTTGGTAAACCAAACCTACTAAAAATATGGGTCCTTGAATAATCAAAAACCACACATGACTCATCGGCCCTGATAGCCTTTGCTTCCACCCATTTAGATACATATTATGCATAAAGTAAGATGTACATAAAGCCAAATTTATTTGAAAAAGGTCCCATGAAGTCAATGCCCCATGAATCAAATATTTCATAGAATAACATGGGTTGCTGGGGAATTTCATCCCTCTTAGAGATATTCCTAATGAATTAACATAGTGTTCCTGACTTAGAAAACTGATGTGCATATCTATACAATGTTTTACAAATAATTTATGAGTAAAGGACCTTTATAGATATTTTTTGAGATCCAATTTGACCCCTACAACAAAAAGTGTGGAAGAAGGTGAAAATAGAGGTGAACTCATGGTCAGAAAAACCCCTACAAACAACTTGGTCACTTAAAATTCTCCAAAAATATGGGTCATCCAAAATATACCATCAAGAATCACCTGGAATAAGTCACTTGTATTTTAAAGTTCAAAAATTATTTGGGAATATATATTTTTCTAGAGAATTAATAGTGTTTTTATACTAGGGGTAAGGTCTACAACATCACAAAGGTTCTCCTGGGGGAAGGATTATCCATTTTATAGGGGGTGTTTCTACTAGATGGTCTAATGGTGGGGAAATCCTTCTAAAAAGACAATTAATAGATTTTCCACTCCTCTGTTATCTCTAACCTTGAGGTCAAAATCCTAGAGAAGGAGCTCCCACTAAATGAGGAAGTGCATAGCTTCAGGTTTCTTTTACAGAAAATAAAGGGAAACTTGAATAGAAAATGAAATTATTTTTTACCCAAAAAGATATGAGAGGAATTTATCAAAGTTAAATACTATAGAAAGAAGTTCTTTTTCTGTGGGCATCTAGTTTTATTATGCAGGGTCAAGGGTATGTGAGGGATAGATAATGATAGGAGTATACTTCTCAACCCTTTGTGATAAAAGTTCCCCCACTGCAATGTTTGAGTCATCACACATAAGTTCTAATGGGATATCCCACCTTGGTGGTTGGATGATGGGTGGTGATGTGAGACTCCTTTTTAGTGAAGTAAAATTATCCAAAAATATTTATCAAAATAAAATTAGCAATCCTTTTGAAATATTCAGGATAGGGGAAGTGTGATCTTACTAAATTAATTCATGAATAGGTTGTAAAACCAGCATGACCCAAGAAATATTTCACCGCACGAACACATTCTAGATATGGAAGGGTTAAAATTAATTCTATTTTTTATTTATCCACTTGAATTACCTCATTTGAAATAACATGCCCAAGAACTATCCCCCATTCAACCATGAAATTATATTTCTCATAATTCAATATAAGATATTTTTCCATGCAACGATAGAGGATAAAACATAGGTGTGCCAAACAGTCATCGAAGGAAGTTCTATAAACTATGAAATCATCCATACAAGATTCCATGAAATTATCAAGGTACCCTGAAAATATAATCAATATACAACACAAAAAACTACCAGGACCATTAAATAAACCAAATAGAAACCGTCTGTATACAAATGTGCCTAATGGATTGATAAATGTTGTATTTTTTTATCCTAAAGGGTTATATAGATTTAAAAATAACCCCAATAGCCATCAAGTAAAAAAATAATAGAACTTACCAACTATTCTTCATAGAAGTTGGTAAATGAAAGGTTGAGGAAAGTGGTACTTTTACATGGATTGATTCAATCGATGATAGTCAATACATACTCTCTGACTATTTTTCACACATATAAGAACCAATTAATTCCTTTCATTTGACACTACTGTTATACTAGTTTTTAGGAAAAATTTGCATTGGTCTAACCCATTTACTTTTAGATATCGGATAAATGATGCCAGTATCATGTAATTTACTAATTTTTAATTTTACTACTTCAAGGAGAGTGGGATTTAACTGAATTTTAACTTTCATTTGGTTCCTAGCCTCATCATCTAAAAGTATATAGTGCATAAAAATAGATGGTATAATCCCAAGAATATCTACCAATGTGCATCTAATTTCCTTTTTACACTATCTCAAAAGGGAGAGTAGTTTTGATTCTTATTGTGGAGAGTGGTTATTGGTAAAAATAATGGGATATTTATTAATTCCCTCAATATAAGAAAATATTAAATTGGATGTAAGTGGTTATAGTTACAACACCAATGGTTTTAGGATTTAGGGAGGGGATTTAGGGGGAATGAGGTCTATGAAACTTTTTATCTTCTCATGTTTATTCTATAAAGAATGAGAAATAATTAAAATCAGATTTTCAAAATCATCGATGGTTATGGGTACATAAAATTGGACACACACATCAATTAAAGAATTTTTTTAGACTTTTATGAACCCACAAATCACTAAAAAAATGAATCAAAACTCAAATCATACATGGTTAAAGAAGAGGAAAATGAATCAAATTATGGATAGATGAGATAATTGTGTGTGTATTATTTGATATCACTACCATAGAATTGATAGGAAGAGTGGAGTGGTATTCAATAGGCAGTTTCATAGCCTCAATATTGATAAAACAGACCTTTTACCCACTAAAATCCATGGAAAACATAACATTCTGAACATTGATGATCATATATGTTGTTTTAAGGAATGGCCTTCCCAGTATGAGAGGGCCATGTACCTGAGCTTAGGTATATTTCATCTCAATAATGTATAAGTATATGGGGAAGATGGGATTCTTTACTTTTTTTAGGATGTCCTTGACCACTCCTAAAGGACGTGTTGTGCTTTGGTTGGAAGGTTTTTCAATAATCCCCATCAATTTAAGATCTTCAACCTATAGAGAAGTATACATGGAGTAAGGTATTACATTAGTGGAATCACCCAAATATTGAATTACATCAAAAAAGAAGGTCTCCAATATGGTACAAGGTATAGTGAATGTTCTCATAACCTTGAATTTGGATGGGATAGACGGTTGGATTAAATACGAGACATTTATTCCAAGGTTTACTATTTTCCCCTTCTGTCTCCATCCATGTGTGCAAATATCTTTATGAAATTTTTAGTAGAGAGGGATTTTTTTAATTGCACCCAATAAAGTAATGTTAACTTTACCCATTTAAAATTTATCCATTATTTAATTATCAAGATCATTATAAATATTTTTCTTATATTTAGAGAGTCTTTGGGGGAAATGAAGAGGAATAGATTGTTTAGGGTAATAATAAATGACAATTTGTTTAGCTTTTTTGTCTTTTTTTCTTTACATAAATCATTTTAGGGTAGGGAAAATGAGTTTTCATGTGTGGGACTTACCTGTTATGTAGAATCAGTAGAAGGAGAAACTTATTTACCAATGCGAAGTTTAATTACACATACATTACCTTTTCCTTTCAGATTAAAAAAGGGTTAGTATGGTAGTTGTCCAAAACCATTCAAATTAATCTCATCGATGGTGTTTTCTAAGTACCCCACATGATTTTAGAGTTCTTGAATAGATGATTGCATGGTATGTTGGAACTGGAGACTATGGGTTTCTATAATCTTCACAGTGTCCTAAAGGCTTGGTTTATATTTGGGAGGAGAAGGATTGTTTCGAGATACTGAATTATAAGAAGTTTGAATTCCTTGTCCTTATTGATACATGTTCTATTTAGGGTACATCAAGTTTATTACTTATTGGTATTTTGGTTTTTCTTTCCACCCAGGGTTTGGATTTGTTCTGACTAGTTCTTTCTTGAATGGTATTACTTGGTGAAAAGAACGCCCTGGGAATAATAATACACAATACATAGATGAATCCTAAAGTTGTGGGCACTAGTTAGAAAAATTTGTTTTATCCAAAAAAAACCACAATGTAATGGAATAGGAGGAGAGTGAGAATTAAATTGTAATTGATATAATTTCCTTAGGAGAATGTGCATTTCATCAAGTTTATTATCACCCTTTTATTCTAGATATGAATATATTACCTAATAAACTCCTCAGGTTGGTGAAATTGCTTGTGATCCAAATTGTTGTTCATTTTGAGACATGTTGGCCATTGAGACATGATAATAAAAATATGTTTTATCAAATAGGGAATCAACCATTAAAACTTTTATCATTTCATGATCCATGGGGACAGTTCCCTCATATAAGTATTGAATTATAAATTGTTCACTAATTTGGTGGTGGGGGAAAATTACAATAATTCTTTTATATATTTCCCAATATTCATGAAGGGTATCTCTATGTGATTGAATAATTCTACATATTTTTTTTCTAATTAATGTATTTTAGGAGGTAGGGGGAAATTCTCTAGAAGGATTCATTTAAATTCATTTGAACCCCCAATTTTTGTAGGCAGATAGTACAACTAGTCTTTGGATACCCCATCAAGGGAGAAAGGGAATGCCCTAAACATTATGAGGTCCTCGGAAAAAAATTTAATGACAAGAACATTAATGAATAAAATTCCCTTTTTTTAATCAATTATGAATATAGAAAAAACATGCACTTTTTTATTATTGTGTTCAAATTAAAATTATGTATCATTACCATTGATGATATAATCATTGAATAGTGATCACACAGATAATATAGATATAAGGTTTTAATAAATCCTTTAAACACAAAAAAAAAAGAAGATAATAGACTCATCCAATAGACTAGGTCTATAAGAAGCTCATTTTTAGAGCTTATAAAGGAGGTTCCATCACTAGGCTTCGTTCCTGACCAACCCAAGCCGAGATTCAACACTTTGATTGAAAAAATCACATACATGAGAAGTTCAAGTTAATAGATATTTCCACCTAAGTGATGTTATCTGAACCACCCCAAGAGTCTATCACCATCTCACACCTTACCCATAGGGGTTAACATGGTGTTATAAGTGGTTACATAACAAAATATTAGCTTCTTATTTTTTAATCCCATTCTATAAAAAAAATTATTTTTCTATCAACTCCTTTATGGGAGTAGTCTTTCTTAAAAAAATGATGAATTTGATAAATTGAGTTTTTTGGTAAAAATTTTACTTTTGATAAATATATGAATTATTATTTTAAACTATGTTTTTATTAACAATATTATAAAAAAATTCATATAAATGATGATTATTTCAGTTCTTTATGAGTAAATGATTAGGTAATTAGTTTGATAAGAGTTATATTTTTATACGATAAAACAATTTTTCTATTTTTAATGAATTTATTTTATGGAATTAATGATTTTTTGAAATAATTAATATTTTAATAAAATATTATTATCAAATTACTTTTATTAATAATGAATTATTACATAATATTTATGAATTCAAATGTAATTTTTATTATGGTTTAAAAACTATTTTGTCTCAAAACCCATAAAATTTCAATAAATGTTGAATCACATTTTAAAAGTAGAAATTCACATATATAAAAAATTATTTAGATAAAATGAATATTATTTTTGGAACCAAGGTGTCGAGATTATCCAATAATGATTTTTTTCATAATTTTATGAGTGTCGAATTTTTAGGTAAAAATTAAATAATATATAAGTATATAGCATGATTTATAATATCATAATAACCCAATAGTGATGTAATAAATACCATAAAAGGGATATTAGACCAAATATATGTTTTAAATTTAAAATATTGTAATTTTAGATTTATTTGACTCATTTTATAACACCTTAGTGAATCCTCCAACACATATAACATATTTTATGATTTTAAGTTCATTTAATTAATAATGTGACTCTCCTCCACATAAGAAAGGCTAATGTATTAATTTCATCATCTAATGTACTTATAAAATAATTTTTTAAACTCGTATTAGAAAAAAAACATGGGAAAAAACCAGGTGAGTTTTTGTAGTTTTGAATATTTAATTATATAGACTCCCAAACCAATGTTTGTGAAATATTAAAAAATTCCCCAATCATTTCATATTTAAAACCAACCAAGTACCCACTTCTCTTCACTAAAATTACTTTAAAAAGTATCTCATCTCTCCTCCCCTCTCTAGAATCCTACCAAGGCATCCCAAGCTCTCCAAAATCCACCTTGAAGCTTTTGAAGTCACACACTATAGAAGGGGTTTCCTTCAATTATTATTTTGTCCAAGTTTCCTTATACAGTTATACCATTTTATTTTTCATTTAAAAATTGATGGGTATGTTTTCCCATATCAGACATACTGTCCTTATTATTTTATAATGATGAGATACCCCTTTCACACTCATTAATTCCTCCCATGTACACCCGTTACCATGCCAAAATTCAGTAAGGGATTTCTCTCTCCTCATTTCCATTCAATAATTTCTCTTATATTATGAATCTAAAATTCCATTAAATATATTGGGATATTATATTACATGATCCCCTTACTACTCATTTCTTGTCTAAATGATGAAATACCCATTTTTTCTCCTGTCAACCCTTTTTATGAATCCATATGTGATGATTTTATGCTTCTGAAATTGCACCGCAATTTTCCATAACAAAATCATTGTGTAGTGAATACCATGACCATTTATCTATCAAGGGTATTCAACTTTATAAACATATACTTATTTATTATATAAATTCATATATGTATTCCAAATTCCTTTTATCAGGGAATAAATTATGATGTTGAATGAATCAATGTTATATGATCTATGTGGCACACTTAAGCATGAGATTAAAATGTTATTGAATGGTGTGCCCTAATAGAATTCTAATGAATTGGGTAGTTTTTAGTATTATGATACCTCATGTTGTGACAGTGGTTTACCTAATTCCTTTTAGAAAAATTTTCCACCATGTTGGGACAGGGGATTAACTGATTCCTTCATGTCTATGTTGTAGTGTTTTAAGTTGTTTCCATATTTACTTGTTATGATAATCATGCTATATCATGCCTTTATGATCATGATTCTATTGTGATCCATTTATGATCCTATTTCCTAAAATTTATTATATTCATCTTGTTCTAAATTGTTTACTCTTTTACTAAGATTTATTGCTCGACCTTTTCTTAGGTATGTCCTCAGGTTATCCCATGCAATGATAATTACAAAACAATGTTTTGGTCATGTAAAAGAAGTTTTCAATAAAGATGTTGTATTTTATTTCTTAAGTTTTCATGTAATGTTCCTAATCCCCAATTAAACTAGATCTCTCAATCTTCTGGGTAGTATTATGTTAATGTTTATGTAATAAATCATGTTTAACTGTGTAATAATAACCAGGGTTTTCATTGTTGGTATCAGAGGGAGGATTATTTATTTTTGGGATTAGGATTAGAAAACCCTAGTGAAATCCTTAGGGATAAGACTAAGTATAATAAAAACATCCATACATTTTAATGAGTATAGAGTAAATGGTTTATCAAAAACATAAATCGCTGTCAAAATACGAATTAGTAGAGGTGGATCTGGTAAATATGTATCTAGGGGTAAAACCCAAAAACACTACGTTGAGCTAGACATGAACATGAACTGGTGGACGACAATGGGCATTTCTAAACTCTTGGTTTGAAACTCCCAGGGAAAATGATTTGATAAATTCATAATCATAGTATGATCTATTATTAAGAGAGCAAGAATAAAATTCCCTAAGAATATACATTAAGAAAAAGATCATAGATAACATAGATTAAGGCCTAGAAATTCATAAGTTAATGAAATAAATGTAATTTATAAGTTATCCCTTTTTTTCATTGGAATAACCTTTATGTTTTTAATAATTCAAAATATTTACCCATTATTTTCCTTTTATTCTATCCAATGGCCAGTAATAATAGGAATCGAGCTAACAACCGATGCAATGATCAATAGGATGACATTTACAATGAGATTCCCAATCTTATGGGAGCAGGAATCACAAAACATTTCATGATAATCACTAAGTTAACACATGTTTTGAATAAAAAAATCATAAAGACCAAGGTCCACCCCCCCACGAAGAATGAATAAGTCATAATTGAGAGCTTCATAAGACAATGGCCAACTAATTTCAATGGATCATATGATCCCTCATTAATCGAACAATGTATCAACTCCATTTGAAAGATATTCTCCATACTTAATGTTTCAAACAAGATAAGGTTCGTATGGCTACTTATATTATAGTGGGTGAAGCTGATCAATTTTGTAAATTGAAAAAAAAATTGAAGCCTAAGGAATAGATCGGGTTGATGGGATGGAAGAATTTTTGGAAAATGTTTTTCAATAATATTTTCCACACACCATTCATCTTAATATTCAAATATATTTCCTTGAACTCATGCAAAAGGATGATTAATTTGTTGGGAAACATGAGTAAAAATTCACCATACATGCATGATACTCTTATGATTTAGTTGGTACCCCTTAAGGAATGGTTGATAGCTTCTTTGGTGGGATAAAACCTATCCTATGGAATGCCCTAGTGATTCAAGACTTTGGTAGCTATGAGGAGATTTTCCAATGTGCCCTCAATGTTGATATGGAGATCAACGAACCCCATGGGTATCATGGGGATAAGAAGTGGAAAGTGGCATTTAATTCTTGTGGTCTGATAGATAAATCCAACGGTGCTATGAAATTCAAGAATCCCACTTACTAATGGTGCGTAAAGAAGCACCCTAGAATTTCTTAAAGGAGACAAGGAAATGACTTTTGTGCATGAAGGAAGAGAAAAAAGCCAACAATTACATACAAGAAAAACATGCAATTGTGATAGAGGTAATGAATGATCTTTTTTATCTTCAACACATCATTTATTTCTACAAATGAAAATAACAGGGGCACTTTGAAAACCAGATATCTATGACAAGGGTTTTTTAGAGGTGACCGACAACCTCTAAGGCAGCAAAGGTGAGCTTCTTCCATCACCACTTCCAAAGTGAATCCTGACAACAAAGTGGTTAAAGGTATGATAGTGATTCATTCATCAATAGTGAACATACTTTTTGATTCTGGTTCTATGCATTCTTCTATATCCCGAATGTTTAATAGAACCATCCAAACATCACCACAAATAATGTAAGAAAGAGATTTCGGTGAAAACGAAAAATCAGGAAATTATTGTATCCCAGGAATATAACTCCTCCCCTTTCACAATTGATAGTTTAAACATACCATAGAACATTATCATACTTACCTAGGAATAATTGTATCCAATTCATGTCATGGATTGTATTTCACTATATAGAGCCATCATAAATTTTTGTGAGAGGGAAATCACTCTTCATATGGAACATTGACCCCCCGATTCTATACAAGTGAAAGGGGGAGGATGCATCTTTTAGCACCATCATCACAAGAATGTATATTAATTCCCTATGAGAACACATATCATTCTCATATGATTGAGTCTATATTAGGATATATCCTCGAAGACAGTCATATTGTGAGGGAATTTGATGATGTATTTCTTGAATAATTGCCTAGTCTTCCTCCTAGAAGATTTGTTTAATTCTCGATTTATCTTATACCTGGGGAATTTCCAATATGCAAGACTCCATATACAATGGCTGTTTTGGATCCTGAGAAGATAAATTAATAATTACAGAAGAATCTGGATAAAGGGTTTATACACCCAAGTGCTACACCATGGGGGCGGGGGGCACCAGTTCTCTTCATCAAGAAGAAAGATGGGTCAACACGCCTTTAAATTGATTATCATGTGCTCAAAAAAATCATGATAAATAACTATTATCCTTTTCCATGAATTTATTACTTTTGGGATAAACCATGTGGAGAAAAATAATTATCCAAGGTGGATCGGTGGTTGGGATATTGACAAGGGTGAAGAAGGAGGATATCTACAAGACTACTTTTCATGCAAGGTACAATCCCTTTGAATTCTTAGTAATTCCTTTTGGACTCACTAATGATCCAAAAATATTCATGGAATTGATGAATATAGTCTTTATAGATTATCTAGACAATGTTTCGGTAGTATTTATAGGTGATATTCTAATATAATCTAAAATCAAGGAGGAACATCTAAGAACTGTACTAGAGACATTTTTAAAGGATAATTTGTTTGTAAAGTACAACAAGTGTAAGTTCTATTTGAAATAAGTATCCTTCTTAGAGAATATCATTACAAGAAATGAGATATATATGGATACTTCTAAAACAAAATGTATTGAGGGATGGATGAGGCAAACATCTATGATGGATATCTGTATCTTTCTGCGGTTAGATAGATATTATCCCTGATTTGTGAGAAATTTCCCATGATTGTGAAACACTCTTACCAAGCTAACTCGTAAGGGGGTCATGTATTCTTGGAATGATTAATGTGAAGAAACCATCATGAAGTTGAAGAAGAGGAATATCACTACCTATTTTCTCACCCTACCAACAAGTGGGGAGCCTTTTCATAATCTTTAGTGATGATTCGAAGAAGGGGTTGGGCTATGCATTGATGTGTAATGACAAAGTAATTAACATGGCCTCAAATAAGTTGAAAATTCATGATAAAAACTATCCCATGCATGATCTGGAGTATGAAGCTATGATATTTGCATCGAAAATCTTGCAGCATTATCTATTTGGGGAGAAGTGTGAAATATATATATGGATCATGAAAGTCTAAAATATATATTCACCTAGAAAGAGATAAATATGCACCAATGAAGATGGTTAGAGCTCATCAAGGTTTACAACTTCTTAATCCATTACCACACTAGGAAAGAAAAGAAGGTGGTATATGATCTTAGTATAAATGAACCAATAATTCTATAATTAATGAGAATTGAAAAGGATACAATCTTCTTATATTTGATGAATATTGACATGGGAATCATAAATAAGGGAACATCATCAATCACTTCACAAATGATTTTTCATCCATATCTTTTGGAAATGTTAAAGGATGCTGAAAAGTATGATGTGGGAATTCAGAAGAAAGTGAAAACTATCGGAAAAAAGAAAATCCTCAGAGTTCAATGCTAATGATGAAGGAATTGTGAGATTTGGGACATGACTATGTGTTTCATAAAATCCGGAGTTAAATAATGGACTTTTTGGTGATGCACATAGTTAGAATTTCTCTGATCTCCCAGGAAAAAACGATGTATTGAGATATCTGAGAGAATTATTGGTGGGATAAAATGAAGAAGGAGATCAATTAGTATACATCAATGTTCATGGTATTTTATAAAGTGAATTATAGGAGGCAGAAGTATTAGGGGACATTGAAATTGTTACCTATACCAACATGGAAATGGGAAAACATCACCATGGACATTGTCACTGGACTTCTGGAGATATCCAAAAGAAAAAATGCTATCTAGTTTTTTGTGGATCATCTTACAAAGACTACACACATCATTGTAATTCTAGAGGATTTTTCACTGGATTAACCAGCATGGATACACATTAGATAAATGGTAAGGCTGCATGGGGTACCACTATCGATTGTATCCGATCGAGATCCACGATTCACCTCTATGTTCTAGATGTGTCTCCAACATGCTATGAATATTGATATGACCTTTAGCATGACTTTTCATCCTCAAAATGATGGGAAATCTAAGTGGACTATAAAAACATTTGAGGACATGTTAAGGGCATGGTCAATGAACCTTAAATGAGGATGGGATCAACATCTTATTCTGGTTGAGTTATCTTACTACAAAAGTTTCCACTCAATCACCCAAATGGATCCATATGAATCCCTTTATGGGAAGAGGTGCAGAACACCATAATGTTGGTATGAATTTGGGGAGAAAAAACTTATATGTCTAGAAATGGTCGATGAAATGGTGGATAAGGATAAGACCATCCCGCAACACATCAAAGCTGCTCAAAGTCGATAAAAGATATATGCTGACAACTAAAAATGAGAACTAGAGTTTTATGCTGGATACATAGTACTACTCCGCATTTCTCTATGTAATAGAGTTATGATATTTGGGGAGAATGGAAAGCTTATTCCAAGGTAAATCGGCCCTTTTGAGATTCATAATCACATCAGACTAGTGGACTATCGACTAGTACTCCCACCTAACTAATCTCAAGTACATTATGTAATCCATGTATCCCTCTTGAGGAAGTACATACATGACCCATCACATGTACTCAATCTAGAGGTGGTACTGTTAGAGAATGTACTCTCTTATGAACATAAGAAGGTGAAGATCTTAGATCATAGAGAAAAATTTATATGAGATAAGACAATGTTCTCGTCAAGGTGTTGTGGAGAAACCAAAAGTTTGAAGAATCAAGGTGGAAACCAGATAAAGTGATGAGGTAGAGTTACCCCATATATTTTAGAATGGGAAAAGAAAATTTCAATGGTTAAATTTTTTAAGGGGGAAGGTTGTAACAATCTGAAAATTTATGAATTAAATTACATTTATTTTAATGTCTTATGGATATAGAAAACACTTGCACCTTTTTTTATAATTGGCTTTAATTTTTTGGTAAGTATCATTTCTGTTGATGATATAGTCGTTGAATATTGATCACACAACTAATATAAATATATGCTTTTGAAATATCCTTTAGACAAAGACAAAGAATATAATGGACTCATCTAGTAGACTTTGGTCGGGTGAAGATCATTTTTTAGAGATCAGAAAGGAGGTAGCGTCATTGGGATTTTCTCTTGACCAAGCCCAAATGATCTTAAATACATTAATCATGGACATAATAGCCTATAGGAGAAGTTAAAGTTAATAGATATTACCACCTGGACGATGTTATCCAAGCTGCCCTAGAGTCTGTCACCATCACACACCTTACCCTTAGGTCATACGCGGGTGTTATAAGGGGTTACGTTACAAGGTATTAATTACTTTTTATGTAATCACTTTCTATAAATAAATGTATTATTCTATCAATTACTTTATGAGAGTAGTCTTTCTTACAAAAAATCATGTATTTGATAATTTATTTTTTCGAATAAAAATGATACTTTTGAGAAATATATGCATTGTTATATTAAAATATATTTTTTAACAATATTATAAAAAAATTTATAAATGATTATTATATCAGTTCCTTATATATAAATGATTAGGTAATCCATTTGATATGAGTTATATTTTTATATGATAAAATAGAAAGTTTATTTTTAATGAATATATTTTATGTAATTAATGATTTTTTGAAATAATTAATATTTTAATAAAATATTATTATCATATTAATTTTATTAATAAATGAATATATACTTTTTTTTGAATTCATATGTAATTTTTTATTAAGGTTTAAATTTTTTTTTTCAAACACATCAATTTTAAATATATGTTGGTTCTCATATTAAAAGATAAAATTCAGTAATTTAGAAAATTATTTCAATAAAATTAATATTATTTTTGGAATTAGGACATCAAAATTTTTCAACATTTAATTTTTAATAATTTTATGAGACAAGGGATTCTTTGGGTAAAAATTAAATAATATATAAGTATATAGTGTGTTATATAACACCATAATGACCGAATAGTGATTTAATAAATACCATAGAATGGATCTTTGACCAAAGGTTGGTTTTCAATTTAAAACATTGTGATTTTATATTTATTTTACTTATTTTATAACACCTTAGTGAATCCTCCAAAATGTATAACATATTTTAGAATTGTAAGTTCATTTCATTAATAATGTAACTCACCTCCACATAATAAATGAAAATATTTTAATATTTTAGGGCCATAGACTTATAAAATAATGTTTTAAATACTATTTGGAAAGAAACATGGTATGTTTTGTGGTTTTTAATATTTAATTATATAGATTCCAAAACCTAATTTTGTGAAATATTAAAGAATTCCCCTCTCATTTCATATATAAAACCACCCATGATCCCACAAATCTTGACTAAAAATACTATTAGCACGTCTATACTCAATATTACCTTATCTATAATCCTCCAAAGGATCCCCAATCTCTCATTAAGTCCCTCCTCAAGCTTTTCAAGTCACACAGTCATGTATGGGTTTCATTCCTTTCTCAATTTTGTCCATGTTTCCATGCATTGTTATAACATTTTATTTTTCAATAAAAATGATGGGGTATGTTTTGAAACCACCCACATAATTATCTTATTGTGTTTTAATGATGAGATTCCCCTTTAAGACTTATTAATCCCTCCCATTTACACCCATTACCATGATGAAATTACGTAAAAGATTTCCCTCTCCTCATTTCCAATCATGCATTTCTCTTATATTATGCATCTAAAATTCCATTTCATATGATCGGATATTATGCTAAATTATCCTATTAATACCCATTTTATAAATAAATGATGATATACCCATTTCTCTCTCATCAACCAAATTTATGACTCCCCATTTCATGTCGTTATGCTGCCGATATTGCACTACGATTTTCCATGCCAAAATCATCATGTAGTGAATGACAAACTCATTTATATATCAGGGGTATTATAATTTATGAACATATACATATTAATTATATACTTTCATATATTTATTCAACATTTATTTATCACGGAATAAATGATGATGTAGAATGAATCCATGTTATATGATCTATGTGGCACAATTAAGAACAAGATAAAAATAGTCACGAAGGGTGCATCCTGATAGCGCTCCATTGCATTGGTTAATGTTTGTATCATTATAAATCATGTTGTGAAATAGGTTTACCTGATTCAATTTATGACATTTTTCCACCATGTTGGGATAGGGGTTTACCTGATTCTTTGATGTTTGCGATGCTGTGTTTTAAGCTGTTGCGACATTTCCATGTTATGATAATCACACAATATCATGAATTTTTGATCATGTCTATCCTGTACTCCATTGATATTCCTATTGTCTAACATGTATTATATTCTTCACTTTATGCCTTCTTTACTCCCTTATCAGGCTTTATATCTCACCCTTTTCTTAGGTTTGTCCTCGGGTTATCTCATGCAATGCTATGTACGAATCAATGTTGTGGTCATATAATAGAATTTTTCAATAATGATATTGTATTTTATGTCTTATGTTGTCATGTAATGATCCTAAGACCTAATTAAACTATAACTATTGATCTTATGGTTTTTATTAAGTGATTGTTTATGTAATAAATCATGTTTAAATGTGTAATAAAGACTAAGGTTATTTTACATTTTGGGGTTTAATGGTGTAGAACACTATGTGAAATTATTTAATAGGTTTGTGAGGGTCTGCTCTAGGAATACCATGGATTTAGAATGTAGGATGGTGAGGCCGGATCATAGCTCTAATTTGGATTCTTCCTAGAATATTGGATGCACAAAGGCTGCTACTCCACATCCGAGGTTGTTAATTCTTTTAAAGTTTGATTTTCATTCAGCCATGATTTTTGGGGTTTGATTTGGTTCAATTTGTGAATTGTTTGGGACCACATGAGGTCCCATAAGGGGTTACTCAGGGTTACATTATTTTTCTAACCTAGATGACCTAATTTATTAGTTATGTGTATTTCCATTTTCTGGGTCATATTCCAACATTTTTTCTTTTTCTAATCGGGTCATGAAAATTAGTTGGGATGGTTGTTTTTTTATATTTTATATGTTTTAAGATAGATAAAATAAAATAAATTAATAAGGGTGAAATTATAAAATAAAAGATAATGTTATACTATATAATTTTAGAGAGAGATAGTAAGAGATGAGGATATAAGAAGAAGAAGATACACCAAAAATAGACAGAAGAATAAAAAAATAAAAAATCCAAAGCGATGGAGGGATATTTAAAGGAGTACTAATTAAGAATTAAAATAAATAAAAAAATTAATTAAAGAGAAATAAATGATCTTGGATCCCCATAAATGGCCCAAAAATTTGATTGTGTTTTAGAGCATATCAAACTAGATGTTTACTTTTACTAGAATTTCAACAGTATAGTAGGAAAACTAGGTTATCACTTGATAGATTTTTAGATCATTAATTTAAGAAATTTTATGATAATGAAAATAAAAGGGAAATGGGATTCAAAATTCATGGGGTTTGAAGATTTAATAAACCAATAGAAAATAAAAAATTAAACAAAGTGAAAATTAAATGAACTAAAAAAGTGTGATCAACCTAAGAAAATCTCATTATGCTCTTACTTCTTCACTTCAAGAGATAGGGTTATGATATTTTAATAACCGGTTTATAAAAACTATAACTAGCTTATTACCAAGTTTACACAAGGATACCTCATAGGTTTATATAAAAAACACATAATGATTCACCAGTTACCGTCGATGATTGTGTGATTTGTGTTTGACTTCACAACTGAAACTCACCAAGGAAACACATGAAAAACTCAATGCGCTCTCCAGGTATGAATGTTATTTATTTTTGTTTCCATGAAATAAATTTACAAATACTTGATAGTTTTTATAACAATTGAATTTACCAATATGAACCAAACAAACACCACAATTTAAAGGGGGAGAAGAAATGGTGAACTGTGTGTGAAACATCACATGAAAGGGCATCCCAAAACATGATAATATGAGTTTTAGAATGACATTATAGAACTAGAAAGGAAATTGGTGAGAGATGAAAACCATATATATTTCTGGTGATCTAGAAGAGCATAGGAGGCTGAGGTCCCCAATCTGGATTGTGGTTTCTTGGTGGTTAGATTTCTCGTCTTCTAGAACTAGAAATCTCATCCAGTGGAAACTTAATGATTATTACAATGGGTAACTTGACTTGGATGATCCTGCATACGACATGGTTACTAATGGATTGAAATAATCATCGTAGCCATATTTTGATAAATAAATATAGATGTAAGTGATTCATTTCTTTTTATTTTCAGTTCTTCATTGCATCCTTTTAATGTTGGGTGCATGTGTGAGTCCGTCCTGGAGTGGATGGAGGTAACTCAATGTGACAACGTTCACCACCACCACTTGGTTAGGTAATTTCAGTATCCTCAGATAGATTCTATGGTCTTTTAACTTCATTTCATATCATTTTTAATTTACTTGTTCCTTTTTTTTCTAATAAGAAGGTGTCACCTAGGGGTGTTCTTGCCATGCATGTAGGATCCAAAGGATCTGATGCATGTTACATATGTGTGTTTGTTATTTTATTTACTACTATTTAACATGATCATTATTCTTAATTTTTAATCTCTTTTTTCATAATTAAAATGATTCCTTTAAATCAATTCATAACCATATAAAATGCCTTAGTGGATATTGGTCCTTGAGTATGGAGATCCACTTCAATGCTTCCCCTAAACAAATTAAAAAGATTAAAAAATCAACATGAACAAATAGAATATGTATCACCCTTAGAGGATATAGTTAGATACATTTCCTTCAAAATGAGGGTAATTCTTAAAACTTTATATAAGAATTAATTCCAAATCTCATAAAAGACCTTAAATAATATTTAATTAACTTGTCTTGGATTCTTTAGTTAGAACTATAAGTTTTTTTAAACTTTTCACCAATATCAATGTAAGAGACTGTATCCTCCAAAATTTTGAAGAGGCAATCCAAGTGGTTGAGGTTGAAATTTATGAATATTGAATTTAGTAAGATTAATTTTCACATGTTTTTATAAGAATAACTAGGGATACCCACTAATTTATATAAGGGGTTTGATATATATGACTCATTTTTATTCAATCTTCCAAATTGTGAGATAATAATTCAATCACCTTTTTATTGAATTGTTGAAACCAAAATCTCTTTAGATGCCCAATAAGAGTTTTATGTGTTTTGAGAAAAAGGTACTACGTGTTGAGAAGAAAAGAATGAGATATACCTTGTTTTAGAATCTAATAAAAAAAGAAAATCTCATCGAATTTTCTTTGTAGCTTAAAATAGAAGAGGAGGATAATTATTTTAAATATGGGGAGAAGTTTTTTTATATGTCGAGGTATTCCTTAGAATAAGTGCCTAGACTAGTGGAATCCTCTCTTCCATGTGAAGTATAATTTGCAGCCCCATATTTTATTCTTCCATTCAAAATAATTTTCTTACTACAATACAAGGGGGTTATATATAACATACTGTTTCCATGGGGACCTTGACATAAGAGTATAGTTGACTGGCTATGGGAATGAAAAGAAGTGGTGGTTCATACTAAACAATCCCGATCCACCAATTTATTTGGGATAAATAATAGGATGTCAAGTTGTGGATAGTATAAATTTTAGCACCTATTGTGTATTTCTACACATGATTTCTCTTCCATTTTCTTAAAATTCCATATAATTTCAATTCTATATTTTTAATTTCAAGAATATTTTAAAATAGTATTTTTTTCTTATAGGAAACAATGTTGAAAATAGTCTTGAACTTTCATAATGGTCATTTAGAGCTAATGAAATTTGGGTAACAATATTACATTTCTATCCAAAATCTGACGAGTGTCTTTTCCCCATGATGAATCAACTTGGGAATACTCTCCACTTTATGGAGGAGAAATATTATAATTTTTAATAATATAATGAAGCTAGAAGATGAAGAAACTCAATTTATCATCCTTACATTCTAAAATCATTTTATTTTTTACTTAAGTTAGAATTTCATGATTCTAATGATAATTGTTTTCTATTTTTAGGATCCCAGATCAAATAAGAGGGAATTTCCATAGATAATGAGGATAATTTATCTAAATAAAAAGAAAAGATGTATATATCAAGGGATTTATTAGTCTAAATTCTTCTACTTTTAATGCCTTTAATATCTACTTTCTTTTTCTAATACTTAAGAATTTAATTGGTTAAAAAAGATGATATAGAAGTGTTTTTTACTTACTGAAATTAGTGGGGGAAACAAGCTGGTTATTACTCTTAAATTGATTTTTTATAGTCCATATTAACTTCATGTAATGCATGATATTATTTTCTTGGTTGTTAATCCATTTGAAAACATCCTTAAACATGAACATGTATAAAAATAATATCATTAAAATGAATCTTTTAAGTGGTAACTAGAATTTTTTTGAAATCTATGAGTTATTGATTTCATGTGTTTTTGTGGAAATATTTTAATTATACTTCCATTACCCCTTTTAGGATAATTTCTCTACAGGGTTTTGAAAACCTATTTAAGCTAAGTTGTTTTTATTTGTTCATCCATTTTAAATTTCAATATTGGTGATATTTTTGGATTTTATGTATGGGGGAGGGTTTAAAAATTATTGAGATTTAATTTAATGTAATCTCATCAAAAACACTTTACTTTTTTTCAATATTTTGAGTTTTTGACCATCACTTAGGATTCTCCATTGGATAAAATGTTTTTTTCTAAATTTATTTTTTTGAGGAAACCATGAAATTATTAATCATTATTACCACATGTATTTAATTGGGTAAATAATTATTATATTTATATGGAAAAAACATTACTTTGGTAATATTTTGGGAGAATGTTATGTAATCATCATTGAGTTTGAACTTTTTAATTTGAATTTAAATCTTCAAATATGAATCAAAATGGGACATGAAATGAAAATACTAATCCATTTTAAGAGACTAACATTTTTAATTTGAATTTAAATCAAAATATATGAATCCAAATAGGTTATGTAATGAAAATCATAATCGAGGTTAAACTCTTTATTCTATTTTTATTTATAATTCACTATTTATTAATTAATTGTTAGAAGGGATATTTATCACGCCAATAAATGTTAATTATACACCATAAAATGGGGTGTCTAATTATAAATGTTGATCTCTTAAATTATCTAAGTCTATCCTATTTGTGGTAAAGAGAGGTTTAAGCATGTAGTTTGATAAAAATTGAAGTATGTTAAATTCT
This sequence comes from Viscum album, assembly GCA_963277665.1. Lineage (NCBI taxonomy): Eukaryota > Viridiplantae > Streptophyta > Magnoliopsida > Santalales > Viscaceae > Viscum > Viscum album. The sequence goes on from OY728143.1 coordinate 411,371,401, forward strand.
TTTTAATTCTTTTTTAATTATAATCAATTTTTTGAAAATGGAAACTATTTTTTAATGAATCCATTAATTTTTTATGGGGTTCAAGTTTGATCATAAGAGATTCCATGAAGGAAATTTTTTCTAAAAATAAATTCTTAGTGACATTCAAGTTTTTTAATCTTCATATTTATTTTATTCCACTGAATTGGTCTAATTATTTTCATGAGTATTGAAAAAGTATTATTCTGGGGGAATTTTATGTTCCTATTTTTTATAATGTTTTGAAACATATTTAGATGGAATTTATTGTTGATTAAATAAGGTTTTCCTTATGACTTTTACATTATTTATTTTTTTGAAAATCACAATCAACTTATATTAAAGAAAATATGATTTTACCCTATATTTTAATTATATAAGGAAAATTTTCTTACCCAAGGAAATCTACCCTTACCTAGACTTCATTTATCATATCATATTTTTTTTGTTAAGTGTAAAAATCGGATTCATATCTAAAAACTTGGAATCGTACAATACTTATACATGAAGCATTCTGTTTTTGGATCCGAATTCTTGTTACGAACTTTTATGAAGTTTTACTCCGAATTCCCTGTTACGAACTTTTATGAAGTTTTACTCTGAATTTTGATTACGAACTTGTATATAGTTTTAACTATGAATTCTCAATAATAATTATGATGATGAATTCTGATTACGAATTCTCATTACGAATTATGATGATGAATCTTGATTACGAATTCTCATTTAGAATTTTGATGATGAATTCTGATTACAAATTCTCATTACAAATTCTGATGATGAATTCTGATTACGAATTCTCATTACGAATTCTGATGATGAATTCTAATTACGAATTCTCATTACGAATTCTGATGATGAATTCTGATTATGAATTCTTATTACGAATTCTGATAAAGAATTCTCATTACGAATTCTCATTACAAATTCCTTTGAAAAATATAATCTGAATATCCCTATATTATAAAATCCTAATTTATTTTCTTACATTAAAACTTTCATATTTTCTTACATTCTGAATATTAGTTTTTGGTTATGATTTCACTTTTTCTATTATAAAATGATGTCATGCCTTCAGTTATCAACTGACCATTGTTTGAGTGACACGTGTCTAGGTCCCTCCGAAATTCAAGGAAAAATATGACTGTTGGAGGAGGGAGCCGGCCGTTGGAGATGTGCCTATAAATAGGGGCTCATTTTAATAGAGAAATATACTTAACAATATCTTTGACATCTGTGCTTACATACTGTTGATGTGATTTCTAGGGAGATAAGCTCTTATAAACTCTCAAGCTTCGTCCAAAATGTTTGAACGACTTGTTCAAACTTTTCTTCATGCAGACTTGCTTCGTGTGACTCCAATTGTTACTGTGTACAATAGAGGGCTTCTGGGGATAAGAAGACAGATGTGTCAACTACCAGATAGTTGAGGGCTTGCGGGGATAGAAAGACATAATCCGATCTTCGTATCGAGGTCTTACCCTGGGTGTGGGTAAGATAGATTTATTGAAAGTATAAATCAAGGGACCTATTATCCAGGGTTGTTGGATACCTTTCTCGTTGGGTTAAAAGAGTTTATACTTGTTACTTGTAGTTTTACTATTTTGTTTTTCTACTGAATTTTGTATTATTAAGGAAAGTATAAATTTCTTATACTTCCTCATACTTGTACTCAGTTTTAGTTAGATTATATATGCTTTAAGGTATAATATCATTTGTTGTAAACTCTTATTAAGTTTCATTTCTAGAATCACTTTTCTAGATTCAAGAAAGTTTTTAGAACTTAGAGGTGTTGTGAATTTTAATTATACAAAATTTCATTAAGGATTTTTAAAGTATACAATTGACCCCCTCTTTTATTTGAGTAACTCATTACATATTCGATCCTACATTTGGTGTTATAGAGTATATCATACTCAGACTTACCATCTAACAATCAGTATTAAAGCGATAAGTACAATCTGAATTAATCTCACGATTATATTTAGAAGACTTTGTTCTTCTTATAACTCTCAAAACTGCATATTCAGAATTGAATTTCTAGATTCATATTTGTTTCCAGAATCTATCTTTTAGAATCATATTTTAGATTCAGTTTTTCTTAGGGATACTATTTCTCTATATTTTACTTTCTTAGGATATTTTTTCCTTGTTTAAAAACTTATTCTACTAACAAGTTTGTGTGCCAAATATTTTCTTAAGGTTAGTAGGTTTAAACGTTGGTTCTATAGATAATATAAACCCTACCAGACCTCCTATTTTTTATGGAAATGATTATGAATACTGGAGAGATAGGTTGAAAACATTCATTATCAATACTAGAGTTAATAACTATCTACTGCTAACTAGAGATTATAAGATTCTGGATAAGGAATTTAGAACCTTTATGAATCAGAAGAAATTAGAATATCAATCAAATTTCAAAGTCATAAAAACTTTGTTATGTTCCATGACTAGGAACATCTATAGTAAAATATCATTGTGTGAAGGTGCAAACAGTATCTGGAATAAACATGAAGTAACAAATTTTGGTACATCCAAAGTCATAGAGACCAGAAGAGCTATGTTGAGAGTTGAATATCATAGTTTTAGATTTCCATAGGGAGAACCTATAAGAAAAGTAAAAAAAAGGTTTATGACTATTGTGAATAGCTTAAAATATATAGGAGAAAAAGGTTTGGATGATGAGTCTCTTGGGGACAAGATCATAGATATTATGCCAAATGAATGGGAGTCTAAGAGGACAGCTATTGATGAGAACCTGAAAGTCACTTGAATTTCCTTAGATGAGTTGTTTGGAACTCTTCTTCATCATGAAACTATAATGAAGAGAGATTCTGAAAATGTCAAGAAGAAGAATAAAAATGGAAGAATTTCTTTTACTACCACTTCTAAACATATGAAAGTCAAGACCCCAGAAATATTAACCGGATCAAAGACAAAGAAAGTCATTATTCATTCAGAATCCAGTGACATAGAGAAGTCTGAAAATGAATTAGCTAATCTTTCACGTAGAATGAACAATATTGTAGCTCAATGAAACCATAAGAATAAGTACAAGAATAAAGACTACATGGATAAGAAAGATGGAGAAGTAACTTTTTATGAATGTGAAAGAACAAGTCATATCCGACCTGATTGTCCCTTGTTGAAAAAGAAGGAAAAGAAGGAAAGGAATTCAGAAAGGAACAGGAAGAAATTCTATCGATCAAAGCACAATAAAAGTCTTAAAGCTAATGATACTTGGAGTGATAGCTATGGAGATTCCCCATAAAGTGAATCATCTGAATATGATTAATCAGCACAGAAGAATATGGGTTTCATTTCTACTACTTATTTCCCCAATACATGTGTTATGGCCAAGTTATGCAATGCCGAGGCTTTAAAAATTTTATCTCTTGATAAGAATTACTATTATGAAAATAGTAATTCTAATGAAGATACTTCATCCTCAGAAAATGAAGAATTACCTTCATATAAAGAAGTTTCTAGATTTTCCAAGTTACTTGAAGCAAAAAGTTGAAAAATTTATAAGAAATGAGACAAGGTATATACTAGAAAATAAATTCTTACAAAAGAGATTTCAGATCATTCTAGAGATCTTAGAGATAAATAATATCTTTTAGAAAAACATTATAAAGACCTTGAGAAAGAAAATTCTAATAAAGAAGAACTTTCTAAATATCTTAAGAATTCTATTTCAAAGATAAATGTTTTTGAGGAAAAATATAACTCTAAGGAAATGATTCTTGAGGATAAGAATTTAGTCATTAGGCTGAAATCCAAAATATTTTCACTTAAGAAACTTCTTGCAAACTTTTCCTCTAGGAAAGAAACTTTTGACAAGATGTATTCTCAAATAAAATCTGAAGTAAACACTACTAGAGTAGGTTATACTCACCAAAAACCGGTTTTCAAAAACAACTATTTTGTTCCTTATAAATCCCCTTTTGGTACTAAGTGTCAAAGTGGTGGGAATTGGAAGAAAAATTTCTCCTTAAATAGAGTTCAATATATTGGGTTTAATGAAGCTTATTTTTATAAACAAATGTGGATACCCAAAACATTGATGTCTAACCATTCTGGATCCAAGAAAGTTTAGATTATGAAAGCCTAATTTTTTCTTATTTTCAGGAAAATAGGAAAATTACCAACAACAATATGTGGTACATGGATAGTGGATGTTCCCGACATATGACTGGTAACAAAAAATATTTTGAAATGATTATCAAAACTAAAGGAGGAAAAGTAACTTTTATAGATAATTCTCAGGGAGAAATTATTGGTATAGGTAACATCGTTCTTCTTGGAAAACTTTGATTTCAAATGTTTTATTCGTTAAAGTACTTAAGCATAACCTCATTAGCATAAGCCAATTATGTGATAAGGCTACCTTGTGAATTTTAGGAATGATAAGTCCTTAGTACACAATTCCAAGGAAGAATTTATTCTTTCTACCAATATGAAAGAGAATGTTTACACACTAAACTTAGAAGACCTTAAGAGACAAGACTTACCTTGCCTTAGTGTAATGGAAGATCATTCTTGGTTATGGAATAGGAGGTTAGGACACTGTAACCTTAGGAGCTTATGAAAACTCTCAAATAAAGGACTAGTTAAGGATCTACCCAAGCTTATATTTGATTATTTAAATCATTGTGATCATTGTCAATACGGAAAGAAACATAAATCAAGTTTTATGTCAGTCGGTGAAGTCTCAACTACTAATTAATTACAGCTAGTGCATATGGATATTTTTTGTCCAACACAAACTAGAAGCATTGGGGGAAAGTATTATGTATTTTTCTTAGTTGATGATTACACTAGATATACGTGGGTATATTTTCTAACAAATAAGTCTGAAGATTTTTCTTATTTCAAAAGTTTTAGAGCCCGAGTTAAAAATGAGAAAAACCTTCCATTGATAACTATTCATAGTGATCGTGGAGGAGAACTTCAAATTTCGGAATTTGAAACTTTTTTTAGTAGAAAAGGCATTAATTATAACTTTTCTGCACATGGAACACCTCAATAAAATGGATTTTTTGAAAGAATAAATAGAATTATTCAAGAGATAACTAGAACTATGATGAGTGAGTATTCTGTAGCAAAACATTTTTGGGCTGAAGTTGTAAGTACTGCTTGCTGTACTATAAATCGGTTTTTGATTAGAACTTTTCTTAATAAAACAACTTATGCGTTATGGAATGGTAGAAAACCTAGACTTTCTTACTTTATGGTTTTTGGCTCCAAGGTATTAATTCTGAATACTAAAGATAATCTACACAAATTTGCACCAAAATCGGATGAAGGTATTTTATTAGGCTACTCCACAAATTCTAAGGCATATAGAGTTTTCAATAAAAAAACTTGTACTGTTGAAGAGGTAATACATGTTAAATTTTATGAAACTGATCCTTTTGTTTTTAAACAACCCCAACCTACATCCACGGATGTGTTTTCAAAAACTGATTATCATCCTTTGATAGATGATCCTTCTGATAAGGAAAATGATCAAGAAGATACTTCTGATACTTTTAAACCAGAATATTTCCTATACTATGTTGATGAACAAGTTTAACAAAACCAAAATCAATCGTTTCTAAAGAATCATCCCAGTGATAGTATCATTGGTGATGTCAATCAACCTATAAGGACTAAAAGTTCCTTAAGAAATGAAGTAGAGCATCTATCATTCTTTTACCAATTAGAAACAAAAAGCACTGATGAATCTTTAGGTGATGAATATTGGATTAATACCATGAAAGATGAACTAAATGAATTCGAATGGAATAAAGTATGGAACTTGGTTGAAAACCTAAGGAAATTTCTATTATTTGAGTGAAATGGGTGTTCAGTAATAAGTGTGATGAAAATGGAACCATTGTAAGAAATAAATCTATATTAGTTACTAATGGCTATAATCCACAAGATGGAATATTCTATGAAGAAACCTATTCTCCAGTAGCATGACTTGAGTCTATTCATATTTTACTTTCCTTTACAAAATTCTTTAATTTCATACATTTTCAAATGGATTTGAAATGTTCTTTTCTTAATGGTTATGTTCAAGAGGAAGTTTTTGTTGAACAGCCTCCTGACTTTGAAGATACAAAACATCCTAATCATGTTTTTAGACATACCAATTCTTTCTATGGCCTTAAACCAACCCCTCGAGCTTGTTATGATATATTTACATTATTTTTTATTCAAAATAACTATGTTAAGGGAAATAAAGATCCAAACATTTTTATAAATAAGGATAATAAAAATGTTTTGATTGTTCAAATTTATGTTAATGACATTATATTTGGTTCAACTCAGTAATCTTTAACCAATTCCTTTGCGGATCTAATGAAATCTGAGTTCGAAATGAGTATGATGGGTGATTTAGCATTTTTCCTAGGTTTTAAAATTTCTTAAAAACCAGAAGGGATCAATATATCTTAACATAAGTATATTAAATATCTTATTAAGATGTATGGATATGAAAACACTAAAAGTATAAGTACTCCCATTGGTACCTCAAATACACTTGATCTTGATGAAGCTGGAAAACGAGTAGATCAAACATCTTTTAGTGGTATGATAGGAAGTCTACATTACTTGATATCCAGTCATCCAGACATAATGTTTTTAGTATGATTTTGTGTAAGATATCAATACAATCCTAATGAATCACATTTAAAGGGAGTGAAAATAATTTTTCGCTATTTAAAGGGAACCATGGATTTAGGACTATTTTATACTTACAGAAATGATTTTTTCATAAAAATATTTTCTGATGCTGAATTTGGTGGGTGTAGAATGGATAGAAAGAGTACATATAGAACTTTTCATTTCCTAGGAGATTCATTAGTTTCTTGGTCTTGCAAAAAGCAACACTCAGTAGCACTCTCCACTGCTGAAGCTGAATATATAGCAGATGGAAGTTGTTGTGCTCAAGTATTTTGGATGCATCACACACTCACAGACTATGTCTTGAGTTTTACTAAAACTCAAATTTTGTGAGATAACACAAGTTCCATTTCCCTTAGTAAAAAACCTGAACATCACTCTCATTCAAAACACATAGATATTAGGCATCACTTTCTTAGGGATCACATGCTAAAAGGAGATATCATTCTTCAATTCATCGGAACGTAAGATCAACTTGCTGATATTTTCAAAAAATCCTTACCCTCTGAGAGATTTGAATACATTAAACAAAAGTTAGGAATGATAATCATGAGGTAATATTCCTCCATTAACTTTCTGTCGAACCAATCTACTTATAGTAATAAACTCCTTTTCATAGAGGGAGTACATCTGTTATTGATGTTTTTCAAAATTTTCGTAATGGAAATTTTCGTAAAGGAAATTTTCATAATGGAAATTTTTGTAATGGAAATTTTTGTAATGGACATTTTCGTAATGGAAATTTTCGTAATGGAAATTTTCCTAATGGAAATTTTTTTATTGGAAATATTCGTAATATAAATTTTTGTAATGGATATTCTTGTAATGGAAATTTTCATACTAGAAATTTTCGTAATAGAAATTTTCGTACTGGAACTTTTCGTACACATAATTTTCATAATCGAGTTTTGGTACTCAATGTTTTTACAATAAAACTTTTAGGTCTTATGTTTTTCATAGTGAGTTTTTTGCCTTATGTTTTTCATAGTGAGTTTTTTGTAGTCAAATTTTTTTCAAGAAGAATATCACCTATTACTAATAATCTTCCTAGGCAATCTGAAAGGTATGATTTCTTCACTCAATTTTTCAATGTTACTTTTACTTACTAGTATTTTCTTTTAATATTCCGGATTCGTTTCTTCTTAAATCCGAATGTTTTTTTCTTAAAACCTCAAAATATCGGATTCAAGATTTCCTTGCGGGCATGTTTTCAACCGTCAGATCAGATCATATATTTTTTCAATCGTAAGATGGGAATTAGAAGATGAAGGGTCACTTCCATCTCCTATATAAAGGTTACCCCTAATGGTTGTCCAACATCAGTTTCAATGCTTTTGTGTGCTGAAGCTCTACCACCCTTCTTAAGCTCATTTTGAATCTCTCATAGTTCCTCCAGTCTGAATGTTTGTGGAAGCTTCTTGCCAAGAAATGTATACCGTGAAGCCAATGTCAAAATGTTAAGTATATAGGGAAAGGTTGGTGCATCCGAACTTTTTCATGTACGATTCTATCATCTCTAAGAATATCAAGTCAAATGGATGGGAAGATGTCTGCATATCTATGCCAGGTGTTCAAGACTTGGTGTTTACAGATTTACTCATAGCATTTTATGAGTCAGTGTGCTTCATTATGGAAGATGGAAAAGAGAATCTTTCATTTATGTCTTATGGAATAACATTCAAACATTCCTACACCAAGGCTGCGAGCTTGGTGGGGATGGCATATGAAGGTGTAGCCGAATTTTGTTCTCACAAACTTTTAGAGGTTCAAGGTAGTTTTGTAAAGGTAAGGGCATCAGAATTTCTTGGACTTTTTGAAGTCAATATAGAAAATATTTCCCATCTATCTTCAAACAAATTGATCCTTCAGCTATGGGTACAAGTATTTTTAGTACCGAGAAAAGGTGACAAAGATACCATCAAGAAGAGTGACATATATTTCTTATATTTCTTGGTAAATCTAAGGAAAATTAATTTTATGAGGAATGTTATTATTACAATTCAGAACCTCAATAATTTCAATTTAAGAGCCCAAATTATCATGTATCCTTCCTTACGTTCAAAACTGATAGTTTGGTGTCTTGAATCATTCAATATTGCATGCAGTTCCAAGCTTCGGAATTGCAAAGTTATTCTTGTTAGTGATGAAACTCTGAAAAGAATGAATATGGGCTATTCTATGGAGATATGAGAGTTCTATGATTTTCTTGAGGATGAGGTAGAAGCCAATCCAGAAATTGTTGAAAATGTCGAACCATCCAAGAAATCAGGAAAGAAAAGAATGATGAAGGAAGTAGAGGAAATAGAAAAAAACCCCCAAATATAAGGATGTCCAATCCGCACCTCCTAAACCAAAGAAACAAAAATCTTATCCAGATGAGGTGGTTGAAAAATGGAGGGAAGAAAAGAAAATGAGGAAAGAAGGGGAGCCACAGTTCAGCTTAGACCCTGCTAAAGATAAGTCTTTAAGGGAGAAGACTGCCGAATACCTTGAGAAGAAAGAAAAAGAGAAGAAGATGAAGAGGAAAATGTTTGAGGCTGAAGTTTTAAAATCTCTTTTGAAAGACATATAAGTAGATTCTAAGAATATTCCAGTGCCATAAAATTTCTTAGTTGATCCATTACCTGAGACTCCTGGGATGAAATTCTTCACTCTGGAAAAATCTAAATAGAAAGAAGTTGTTAAAGATGTGGAAGAGGTGGAAGTAGAAGAAGAAGAAGAAGAAGTAGAAGAATAAATTGGTGATATAGATAATCTGATTAAGAAAGTTAAAGAATATCAAGATAAGGCAAACCCATCAGAGAAATTATCACTCCGAACAAACGAGGCCGAGTCATCGAAGCTTGTCACTCTTGGAAAAGAAGAAGAGAAAGATAGAAAGAGAGATGAAGACAAGGAAGAAGAATAAGTGAATGAATTATCTGAGGAAGAAAGTTATGAAATAAACTTTATTGAGGAAAGAGCTGAAAAAGAACAAATTTATGAAGATAGAGTTGTTCAATTATCTCATAGCGAGTATAAATCTCAAGATGAGCAAGTCATACTGAATATTGATAAGGGTAAGCAAGTGATGGTTGATACTTAAAGAAAATCGATAGTGAAGAGGAATGAAGTTGCAGGAACATCAAAAAGGAAGTTTGTTGAGATTGGAAAACCACTCTCACCAAGTAATGTCTCAGATTCAGAGTCGTCTTCACTTGGTCATGATTTTGTGTAGCAATCTTTGATGAAGCTAGTTTGTTCCATTCTGACTTTTACAAGTATAGATTCTAGATGCCAGATGATCAAACACTCTCTTAATCAGAAATTAGATTCGGTGCCCATGGTGAAGGAAAAGTGTGTCAAGATAGAATCATATTTCAAAAACTTTCTTATAAGCTATGAAGCTCACAGGAAGTCATGAAAGACGATAACTGGATAGTTAAGAGATCAATTCAAGAAATGAGTGAGCTTGATGAATTTCAAGTTGGAGTAAATGAAGCTTTTGATATAGAATATGGAAGGATCAAAGATCATATAACCAGTTTTGAAGAAAATATGACCCTAGAGAAAAATATTCGGATTCAACAGGTGAATGATCTGAATGGGAAGCTTAACTCTATTGCTCAAAGCTGGAAGGTGGAAAGAGATCTTTAGATTGAGATCGAAGAGAAGCTTGTAAATTAGGATGAAGTTCTTAAGGTTCAGTCTGAGGCTCTGAAGGCTCAAGATGACAAGATTAAATCCTTAGAAAAGAATGATGAGGATAATCACAAAGAGTTAAAGAAGATAAAAACCTTTTTGAAGAAGTTAATACCCAAGGACAAAGAAGAAATATAGACCTAATCCGATATTTTTTTGTAATGTATGTCCTTGTAAAAATTCATTCAATCTTAATGAAAACTCTGGATGCTTGTATTTTCTGTTATCTTGTATTAATATTTCATGTACCATATTGTTTTCCATTCCCTCAAACTCTTTTTGAAAATAAAAAAGGGGGAGAAGGAAAAAATAATTCTAAATAAGAGAAGGAAAAATATTTATAAGTATAGAAGAAGTATCCCTAAGTAAGGGGAGTTTATTCAAGGGGGAGTTTCTCGTTATGAAGATTTCTATATTCATAATTAAAACCACATTCTATAAATCCAGAATACGATCCTTAGAGTTTCAAAACCTAAGAAGAGTTAGTCATATTCACCATTGTCCATGAACAAAGAGAGATAAGCTTTATTTCAAAGTCTAGAAAATATTTTTCTAATTCCTTATATTCTATTTTGAAGGATGTTTGTGCTTTCCAAAAAGTGGGAGATTGTTGAGTCAATAAGGTTTTCCTTATGAATTTTCCATTCGTTCTTGTTTTGGAAATAACAGACACCTTATCTTAAAACAATTCTGATTTTACCTTTTATTTTACTTATATAAAGAAAATTTCCTTACCAAAGGAAATCTACCCTTTTTTACACTTCATTGCTAAAATCATATTTTTTTGTTAAGTATAAAAATCGGATTCATATCTAATAACTCGAAATCGTATAATACTTAGACATGAAGCATTCTATTTTTGGAACTGAATTCTTGTTACGAACTTTTATGAAGTTCTACTCCAAATTCCCTATTATGAAATTTTATGAAGTTCAACTCTATATTCTGATTACGAACTTGTATATAGTTCAAACTATGAAATCTCATTACGAATTCTAAGGATTAATTCTGATTACGAATTCCCATTATGAATTCTGATGATGAATTCTAATTACGAATTTTCATTACCAATTCTGATGATGAATTCAGATTACGAATTCTCATTACGAATTCCTGATTATGAATTCTGATAATGAATTATCATTACGAATTCTGATGATGAATTCTGATTATTAATTCTCATTACAAATTCTGATTATTAATTTTGATTACGAATTCTTATTATGAATTCTGATGAAGAATTCTTATTTCAAATTCTCATTATGAATTCCTTGGAAAAATAGAACCTGAATATCCGTGTATTATAGACTCCAAATTCATTTTCATATATTCCAAACATTCATATTTACTTACATTCCAAATATTAGTTTTTGGTTATGATTTCACTTGTTCTATTATAAAAAAAATTTGTGCCTTCAGTTATCAACTAACCGTTGTTTGAGTGACACATGTCCAGGTCCCTCCAAAATTCAAGGAAAAATATGACCGTTGGAGGAGGGAGCTGACCGTTGGAGTTGTTCCTATAAATAGGCGCTCATTTGAAAAGAGAAATATAATTGACAACATCTTTGACATCTGTGCTTACATGCTGTTGAAGTTATTTCTAGAGAGAGAGGATCTTATACACTCTCAAGATTCGTGAAAAAAGTTTAAACGGCTTGTTCAAACATTGCTTCGTACAGACCTGCTTCGTGGGACTCTGATTTTTAATGTGTACAATTGAGGGCTTCTGGGGATATGAAAATAGAGGTGCCGACTACCTGATAGTTGAGGGATTGTGGGGATATCAAGACAAACTCTGATCTTCATATCGATGGCTTACCCTGGTTGTGTGTAAGACAGACTTTCTTGAAAATATAAATCAAGGGACCTCTTATCCAGGGTTGTTGGATACCCTTCTCTTTGGGTTAAAAGAGTCTATACTTGTTACATATAATTTTACTACTTTTTTTCCGTTTCATTTTTATTGATAAGGAAAGTATAACTTTCTTATACTTCTTCATACTTGTACTCTGTTTTAGTTAAATTTTATATGCTTCAAGGTAGAATCTCATTTGTTGTAAACATTCATTTTGTTTCATTTCCGGAATCATTTTTTTGGAATCAAGCATGTTTTTAGAACATAGAGGTGTTGTGAAATTTTGTTATACAAAATTTCATTAAGTATTTTTAAAGTATACAATTCACCCCCCTTTTGTATTTGAGCATCTCATTAAATATTTGATCCTATATTTGGTATTATAGAGTATATAATACTCAGACATAACATCTAACATTTATCATTTTTAAAATAAAAAATTTTCATTAATTGATGATATTTGATATTTTTGTCATTTTGGAGTAAATAAATTATTCTTTTAATATTATTTTGAAATGTTTTATTTTTGAAACTTAAATGATTAATTGATTTTTTATTTTTTATTTTTTTACTTTTAAGAATCAAATTTATTTCAATTATTTTGGTGAGTTTTAATATTATTTTGAAAATATTTTTTTAATGAAATTATTTTTTGGATGTTAATTATTTTAAACATGGATTAATTATATTTTACGAATTATTTTTTAATTTTTTTTAATAATTTTAAATTGAATAAAATTGATGGGAATTGTTAATCTAAATTGTGTTTTCAATGGTTTTTAATTTATTACTACTTCATTGGTGAGTTTTGAGTTCTATAGGGGGCCCACATATAAGACTTATATTCTCCCCAGATTCATGTTTATGATTTGATAGTAGAACCATGTATATATTTCTCTAGAAAAATTGCATAACTGATTTTTTTTTCAAAATATCTATTTTTCTACGTGAAAGAACCACACATCTGTTATTCATCAAGATTATTCATATATTTGATAAAATGGAGTTTAATTTTTCCATATTCCAACCACCAAGAAACACATATATGAATTTTAACTAAAACTACAATAATATAACATATTTTCACTCTAGGTATCTAAATTTTATATTGTATGGTTTTATAACGGTTAAACCAAATCCAACACAAATATAGGGAATGCTGTTTTCATTTGTGGGTTTGAAAAATATTGTTTTGGGTAGAGGATGATAATACTATTGTAAATGAATCCAAATCAATAGTTTCATTTAAATTAAATGAGGTTGAGCTGTGAAGAGAGGCAAGGTGTGAAATGGGGGATCGAAAAGCCTGGAAATATTAGACATGGATGAGGTTGAGATAATGTGATGGAGTTTCTATGATTATAAACCATGTTGATATAACTGGATCTGGGTACAAGATTAGCATTGAAGTTTTTTGTAGAAGAAGATGATCACAAGTAATTTATTGAATGCTTAGGAGGGATTTCATTTGGAGAGAGAATCAAGATCCAAGAAGAAGTTCCAAAAATTTGGGGATGACGTGTCTCCAAAAGCCTAGTGATAATAATGAATGAGGATCTGGTCATCTATAGAGAAGATGGAATGACATGAGGGAAGTTCACAAATGGATATTATAGATTGATGTTCCCACCAAAATCAATGTTTATAAGGACCTGAATACCTTCTGTAGATGAAGTTTGATGGTGTCGAGTCTGATTGAAGATCATTGTTCCAAATTAAAGGAGGTCCATTCCTATAGTGTTTTTGTAAGATTTTATGAATTAGGTTCTAGTTAATATTACAAATGAAAATCATGGTTGATCAATGATTGATGAGGTTCGAACTTATTTCCCAAGATAAGATAAATTCTTGTTGCATCAATTATTTGGATGGGTAAGTGTAATGGGTAATTGAATATTAGTAATTTAAATTATTATTTCCCAAAAAAACTTTGCCCTGTTTGATATTAGTAAATTTGTTTTTTTTAATAAATCAATGACATATTCATATTTATTTGTTTTTAGAAGAGAAGAATATTTTGATAGTGTAGTAATTAAAAACAAATAACTCCCTAGCTAAATTTTTCAATCACATGAAGAATATATTTAAAGGGTTGTTGGAATTTGGAGAAGAATTTAAAGGATATTTCTAAGAGATAGACAGAAATACAACTTAAATTGGATCATCAAGAATAGAATTTTCTAGAGAGTTCGAGGAGGCGACCTATTGATATATTCGAAGGAGATAAAGATTTATGTCTTATCCCATATATCGTGTAACATCTGTATTCATCTAATTGTCTTGAGAAGGTAGGACAACATTAATTATCCTTAAGTATCATTCCCAAGACTCGAAAGTTTGGAAATAAATTCCAAAGGCTTCATTAACATTTGGGGGGCGATTTTTCATTTGAAAATAAAACAACCTACCAAAAATGTCATAACCAAATAAACCAACACATCATGCATGATATCAATGAAAGGATACTAAAAAACTATTTATATTAAAATAAAACTAAAAATAAGTACCCCAACAGAAGACTACATAACAACCATGTACATATTTGAAGAATACAAACCCAAATGAACTCGAAGAAAACCATAACTCCAAATATCCAACCAACTACATGCTCCACAACACAAAATAGCCCAGGTATCACCCAGAACCACTAGAGAAGTGTGATGATTTACCTTTTCCCATGTCTTGATAAATGATATCTGCAAAAGAACACAATTTCCAAATAAGGGGTGAATAATAAAACTTAGTTGGTTTTCCAAAAATGACATCCATACTCATGCCACTAGTATAGAACATATGAGAAAATTTATATAAATCATTTTATATAAAAAAATTCTAAAATAGTTTATTTCAGAATATAAAACATTGCCTTAACAAAGACGTTGTCACCAATCAATTTTAATATCCAAGGAGAGAAAGAAATCAATTCTCTAAAACCATTTTTCAAATATCATTTTGTCATAACTCAATAATTTACACATAACTATACATTCAACCATTCATGAAACCATGTTTGAACCTGTACTCATGAGTGGTGAGTCATCCTTTCACTAATCTGTCAATTAGTGAATCTTTTTGTTGGGGTTACTTCTCACCTATATCCATTCAAACCATTTAATGGGGGCATTTCATACATTATTCATCCCAATGCACATGAACACATGCCAAAAAACCATGAGAAACCCATTCAGGACCCAACTGTTCCAAAACCATTTTAGTAAAAAATATTTTTAATTGAAAACCAATCCATAAAACCATTTTCATAAATCAAATGAAACTACTTCCTTTAAAATTATCATTTTAAAATCAAAACAAAAATAAATTTTCACAAAAATTCCATAATTTCCACAAAAATTGAAAACCATCACTAAAGAGGGTTTCTACCACAATTTTAACACCAATTTCCCAAAAAAATAAAAGTAAAAAAACCAATTTGAAATTTGGACCTCATATTCTAAAAATAGGTGTCGAGAATGAAGCCACCTACCTAAAAAACATGGTGAAAATAGAAAAAATAATGAAAACATCCACAGAATCAGTATAAAATCACAAAGGTTTCCTTAGATCTATTCTCATATATAAAAAATCAAAATATAAGAATATTTAACATCAAATAACTTAGATCTATTAATAGTAGACATAGATCTAAGAAACTAAGAGAGAGGGATACATATATCTTAGGAAAACCTAGATAAACCACCAAGAACAATGACTTACCAAGAGAATTTGGCTACAACAAACCAAGAGAAGCATTTTTATCACCTGTGTTTCAATGGGATAAACCTATTTAGACATATAGAGGAATAAATACTTTTTTAGGGTTTGTTTGGGGAAAGAAAAGTTGGTTAAAACACAAAACCAACCTTGATCCAATTTTATGAATCATCTTTTAAACCGTTCATGGTTAATCATATGGTTAAAAAAAATTTGTGATAAAACTACGCTAACTACTACCTCAAGGGTGGAACTTACACATTTAGATTTCTTTATTAGACAAAAATGTGTTCCAACCATGCCAAATATCTCTGTCCCACTGATCATGGTTTTTTCTTAGGCAGATGCATGGTTTGACCAAAATGTACGCATGCCCGTGCACCTTCTTTGTTTCCCCTCTCTTAATGTGAAAAATTTCTTATAGGTGTTACACACTATTCCCAAATTTTTCACCAACCATTTACCCCTATAAACTCCCCAAAAAAATTCTAATATACTTATAAACCTTTTAAAACATCACCCAAACACATTATATACTTAAAATACATGACATATGGGTTACTTACTTGAAACTAGGGGTACTAAATTCTACCCACCACTGGCTATTTCATCCATAGAAAATAGAAAAACATATTTTATCAAAAATAGTTCTGGCCTTTGATCTTTTATTTCAGTATCCCATTCCCAAGAAAATTCCCGAATCTCACACTATTTCAACCAAATCAACACTAGAATGATGATTTTTCCATGAAATACTTTCTCCATACTATCCACAATCTACATCGAGATATGTACCATTGTAGCATCCAGCTCAAGTTCAACATGATCCAGTAAAATAGCATGTTCGAGATCCGGCTAATACTTCCTTAACTGAGATACATCAAAGAAATTATGCACAAAATTGAACCATGGTTCCAAAGCCGAAAAATATGCCACTTATCCAACCCACTTTCATATCTTAAAAGGGCATATATATTGAGGAGATAACATTCCTTTCTTCCAAAAATATTGATGCCCAAGCCTTCGAGAGATCATTATGAACACATGACCAATCATTGATAATGAAAATGATCATTTAAGATGTACTACATATAATTTATAATGACTTTGAACCATCTCCATCTACTTTCTAATCTACTATATTTTCTCCATTGTTTCCTAGACAAGGCTCATCCCAAATAATGAAGTCTCACTGATTTCCACACAACAATGTGGATAATGGTAATGAACCCAATAAAATTCCACATAAAGAGCAGTATGTATTGAGGATTGGTAACTTTTATTATACGAGAACTCCTATAATGGTAAATTCTCTTCTAATTCACCACAAAAATTCATTACGGAAGCCCGCAACAAGTCTTCCATTATTTGTACCATTCACTCAGATTGTCTGTCTCTCTGAGGATGATACACAATACTCTTAGTCAACTAAGTCTGAAGTTTTTTCAATAAGGATTTCCAGAAATAAGATGTAAATCTCGGATCTCTATTTGACACTGTTGAAACTGATATTCCATGCCTCTTTACAACTTCTCATATATAAATTTTGGAGAAGTCCCCTACCATTTTATATTCTTAAATATGGATGAAATGGGTTTAATTTGTGTGCAAATACACTATCACCCACATGTCATTGTGTTTCCAAATAGTTGTTGGGAGAAATATTAAAAATAAATATCTATATACTCTCATTTTAAAAAAATGGATAGGTAAAGACTACAAAATACTTTCTATTCACTGATGTTCGACCTTAACAAGCTGACTAGTTAAGAATCTAGAAACAAACTCAACTACCTTCCTTATCATAATGACCCACCAAAATTGTGATTTCAACTACTTATAACTATTATATATTTTAGGATGAACAACCCATATCAAATGGTTGTAAGCATGAATATGTTGCTCGTGACAAGGCATAGGTACAACCATCTGATCTTGAAACCAAAAAACTAAACTTCTATCCAGTTTCCATCCTTTAGTGGTCTCCCCACAATCGAGTTTTGACCCCATATCCACAAATTCTACACTATATGTCTATTCCCCTCTAACCATATTCACTAAATTAGGTTCAAATGAAACTAGAAAGAATTCCACAACTTCACCTCATCTTTCCAATTCCACATGCATGTCCGCTAGGACTGGCATCAACTGCCACTCATCTAAATCTTTTTTTCTAACTGAGAATTTAAATTTATATTTAATTCTTCTACCATTGAATTATCTTTTCCCACTATATACATCAAGTAAAATTCAATAATTTGGAGATACTCCATCCATATAATTTGTCTATAGTTCAAACCCCATTTTGAGAAAATCAGGTTCAAGCTCTTATGATCCATGTACATAATAAATTTCTCACCAAATAGATAATGATGATAAGTATTCAAAGTAGGAACTATTATAGATAACTCCAAATCACGTGTTGGGTTGTTATTCTCACTTCCTTGAGCCATAAGAAACAACACAGTTTCCTTACATGATAACACATCCCAACATAGATATTGAAGCATCACAATACACCACATACCCTTGTACTGATTATAGAAAAATTAACATTTTTGCTGATGTTAGGTGATCCATTATCTCATAGAAAGACATAATGTATTTCCTCATCCCATTAGAATTGAAAATCACTCTTTTTCATAACATTCATAGGTGAAGATAGTTATGAGAAGTTATAGACAAATCATTAATAATAACTAACTAGACCAAGGAATCTCCTTAGATCGAAGACATTCTTTG
Source organism: Viscum album (assembly GCA_963277665.1). Lineage (NCBI taxonomy): Eukaryota > Viridiplantae > Streptophyta > Magnoliopsida > Santalales > Viscaceae > Viscum > Viscum album. Next base: position 411,390,089 of record OY728143.1, read on the forward strand.
GTGGTTTCTAGTAGATAACAACCTCTATCTTTTCTGGACCCAAAAAAACCCTCTTCCATAAATTACATGGCCATTTAAATGTACCTATCGTGTCCAAAAATAAAACTATTATTTTTTGGAATACAGATGATGATCCCTAAATATTTCAAACAATCTTTCCAATTGTTGTTCATGCTGAAACCCTGTCCGTGAATACACCAATTTTCCACCCACAAACACCACCAAAAAATAATCCCGATACCGCTAAAATATCTAATTCATAAATTCCATAAATACCATTGGTTAATTCATAAGACCAAGAGGCATTAATTTTTTTTATAATGGCCATATATTCTTCTGAAAGATTTCATTGGAATATCCTCCTTCTGAACTCGCAATTGGTGATATCCAAATCACAATATAATCTTAGAGAACCACTAAGCTCTCCTAAGTTGATAGAAGATACCATCAATGAATGTAAGGGTATACTAATTATTTATAGTATATTTATTAGTCTTATAATAATAAAAACATAACAAAAAAGTTCTATCCACCTTTTTGACAAACAAGATTGGTGCTACTAAAAGAGCTGAACTTGGTTAAATGAAAACATTTCTTTCCATCTTCTCTAACTTGAATTTCAGTTCCCTTAATTCTATTTGATCCATATGGTAATATAGAATTGGAATTGAACTAGTTCCAATAATGAGATAAATCATAAACTATACTTATATCATAGGTGAAAACCCTATGGAAGTTTCAAGAAACACCTACAAAAACTGATAAAAAACTATTGGAAAACTGTTCATCTTGATCTCTTCTATCGATTCTGAAGACAACACAGCTAACCGGTATGATATTATTCCAACTTGTAGTTCCAACAAACCTATTTCACATACCTTAACATTATTTTATCCTTGAAATAGATACTCAATGCCATCTTTAGTTGTAAAAATTAAATTTTGTGTATAATAGTTGATGTGAGCCTTAAACATTATTAACCAATCCATACCTAGGATTATGTCATAGACAACCATCTCTAGCAGCAAAAAAACCTGTTTCATCTTGGCTCCATCAATTGTTATAGAACAAGCTCTACACACAAAGGATTTACATTCTATTAGAACAAGAGGGGTTAGAAGTTTTATCAAATAAGGCATCATTTAAACATTCAAGCATAGAAAATAATCAACATGGGAAGAAATAAAATAATGGGATGCAATCATATTAAAAAATTATTGTTTAATGGTATAATTAAAAAGAATCATACATATGAACATTAATGGTCTAGACTGATCACCCACAAAAACCTATGTAGATCTATATAATTTTTTGATTACCACGCTTTTTTACTTATTTATCTGTTGAGATTACATTGCTTGATGAGTTTTTTTATTCATAGAATCACCATTTCTAGCTCTATTTTTCCAATGAAATGTATTCAATTTTCCTCTTCCCATTAAATCATAAAACATATGTGGAACCTGGTAAGTGTCCCAAAAACCCAAACATGGAGCACTATGACTATAAAATTGAAGATACCCCATCTGAATGATGTTCTGGCATGCTATAGGTTATGCCATACAATCTCACATTATGTGGTGAAGGTAACCACATTAGAAATATCACTCTTTACTCTTGGATCATGGAGGAAGGTTTACTAATCTAGTAATCTGATATTGATTCACTCTCCCAAACTGAAAATAGGAGTCCCTCTTTCACTTGAATCCAACAGTAGAGTTCCCACTGTTTCCTATGGTCATAAACATACCTCCTCCCACATATCCCTTGATATTTCCCTTCCAACTACAATATCTTTATTAACCATCTATTTATAATCAATAATACAGAGCACAAAAATATTAAAGAGAATATCTTATGTTTACCCTGACTAAGAAATACAATCCTTCAAGGACCCACTAGTAGTAACTTAGAGTGAAAAGTGGACCAATTACATGAGTTTAGGCACATACACTATTGTAGAAAAAAATTTCTACTTCATGGTTAAGATGTCTGTCATTCTCTGAATTCATAATGTGTAAAGAGAGAATTTTTTGTTAAACAATTCCTCAAAATCATCAAATATAAGGCCATGGTAAAATTTATCCCAAATAGATAAATAACACAACTGTCTTGTAGGATCTTCTATAATTTAAGTCTCTAAATTGAATTTCAGAACTTCTAGTGTGTTAATGAAATTGAAGATACAATTCCACCTATTTAGCCAAACCTATACCTTTTAGGGATCAAAATTACCCCAAGAGATGGGTAGATTATATTTTTTTGAATTGGATAGAATGATGCATGTACCTTGGATCATCCCTCCTGTTCCCACATTCTACAATATGAAACTCTTTGAAAATACTATGAACTAGATATTGGATTACCTGTGGCTTAGGTACAACTACATTCTCAGTATCTTCCTTTAGTTTGTTTCTACAATGCTTATCAAGCACCATTTTCTAAACAAACAACAAAATCCATAAGTAACACTCTCTATCAAATAAATTATTGACATTTTAAATTCTACTACTTCAATCTATCAAAAAAATACCTTCCAGAACCATCCATTTTCCTTATTCAACCATTTTTTAAATTATCTAATTGCTTTTTAAAATCAATCAATTCTCAAAATAACACAATGATGCTATTTTTAAAAATATTTCATTTGAAAAAATAAAAAAATCATTATTTCATTAGTCAAAATGAGATATGAACTATTAGTGGAAAGTTATTTCTATAATTCAAGTCTTGCTTTTCCTATAGGATAAACCCTGAAAAATGATACTGAAAAACCTTTAAGTGTGTCCAAAAAACATATCTACAAAACTACCTAAAAACTTGACGTTTACCATTAAATTATTAGCTGTTTATTTTTATTCTATACATTTCATATCCAGATAATCATACTCCTTTCTAAAAACCCAACATAAGGAACTGGCTAGAATGAATTTAAACTCTGATACCAATAGAACTGATGACCACTTTTTTAAAAAATATATTTGGAAGGACCAAAAATGAGACCACTTTTGACATCCCTCTTTGTTTAAATGTCCTAATAATGTGGGAGGAAGATACATGACCTTAATAGAAATACCAAGACACTAAAGGATATTAATAAATGCCAAGGGATTCAATAACAGTTGGGGGATGATTTTCCCTTTGAAATTAAAACAAACAACTAAACATGTCACAACCAAATAGATGACTACCTGATTCATGAAATCAATGAAAGAAAACTCAAACACAAAATTGATATTAAAATAAAACTAAAACCAAGTACCATATAAAAAGACTAAAAAAGAAACAAGTACACAACAAAGGACTACAAAACCCACAAAACTCAAATACAACCATAACTCCAAATATCTAACCTGGTTCATGATCCACTCCATAGAATAGCCCACGTATCACTAAGAGACACTAGATTAGTGTGGTAATTTACCATTTTCCATGTCCTAATAAATGAAATATGAGAAACACCAAATTTCGAAGAAGGGGTTAGTAATGAAACTTTGTAGGTTTTCCCCATATGACTTCTCTACTCACACCACTAGGATCGTACATGTTAGAAAATTTATATAAAATGGTATATATAAAAAAAATTGTAACCATTTATATCATAACATAATTGAGTGCCATAACAAGTAATTTACACCAAATAATATCAAGATACAAGTAAATCAATAAAAAAATGCTATAAAACCATTCCATAAATTTCATTTTAGCGTAACCCAATCCTTTCATATAACCATACATTAAACCTTACAAGCAACCATGGACCTACCTATACTATTGAGGGGTGAGTCATACACTGAGTAATTCATTACATAGTGAACCATTTCTATGGGGGGTACTTCACTCCCATAACCATCCCATCATTTTTATAGGGTTACTTCATGCCCTTATCTATCCCAATGCACATGAACAGATACCACACAACCATGCCAAACCCATCCCAAAACCAATTGTTCCAATCCAATTTCAATATTTTTTTTATTGAAAAACATTCCATAAAAACTTTTTTATAAATCTAACCAAACTAACTATCTTAAAATAATCATTTTAAAATCAAACCAAAAATAATTTTTCTCAATAATTCTATATTTTCAAAAAAACTACAAACCATAACTAAATAGGGTTTCTACCATGATTTTAACAAAAATTTCACAAAAATTATAATAAAAAAACAATTTTAAATCAATGATTTATGTTATAAATAGAGGATTCAAGAGTGAATCCACCTACTTTGAAAAACATGGTGAAAATGGAAAATGACATGAAAACATCCACAGAATCATGTTGAGATTATGAAAAGAAAACCTTACATCTGTTATCCCATAAAAAATAAGGTATAAGAATATTTGGCATCAAACACCTTAGATATATCCACACCTTACATATATGCAATAAAATAGAAGAGAGGGAGAAGTAGATCTAATAAAAATGATGAAAAACCACCAAGAATGATGAATTACTATGAGAATCTAGCTTCAACAAACCAAGAGAAGACTTAGGATCACCTCCAGATCGGTGTGAGAAGACTCTTTAGCCTTATATAGGAAGAAATGTAGATTTAGGGTTGGTTTTGGTGTAAGAAAATGGGTTTAAAAAGAAAAACTGACCTGGATCCACTTTTTTGCATCATGTTTTTAATCAGTGCATGGTTAGTCATTAGATTACAAAAAAGGTGCCCCAACTACTTCCATAAGGGGGAACTTTAATGGTTGGATCACATTACTAGAAAAATTATATACCAACTATTCCAAATATTTTTATCCAACTGAGCATGATTTCTCATAGGTGTACACATGGTTTGAACAGACCATGAACCTGTGTGCATGCCTTCTCTTTAGCCCCTGCCTTAATGTGTATAGTTTCCTATTGGTGTTTCATGGTTTTGAAAAACTATGTAGTAACCATGAACCCTTATAAAATCCAAAAAAACATTCTACACTACTTTAAAAACCTTAAAAACATTACCCAAAAACATCATATACTTAAAATACATAAAATAATGGTCACTTAATTGAAACTGGGGGTCCTAAACCTCAACCATGTCCTGCTTAGAAACTTTATTGATAAAACATATAGTTTTGAATGGTTATTTATTTCCAAGAATAAATATCTTGGACCAATTACTTTAAATTCTATATATATATATATTAAGTTGAAATTCAATTGAATCTTAATGAATATATTTTATATCATTCGGTTTATCTCTTCCTTCCATTCTGTAATTACCAAAAATCTAATTAGAGAGTGTTATTTATTGAGTGTGTAATATTTAGTCAAGAATTATAATAAATTAAGGTAGGTTATTACTTTTAATATTTCTCTATCTTTTATCAAGGAATGTGAGTACAACAAGTGTCAACATGATTTATATACTAGGAAATCTTTGATTTCATCAACCATCTATTATTGAAAGGTGAATGATTGCTAAAATTTTAATTTTTCCCTATAATTTATATCTTAATAAGATGCATGGGTTATAACTAAAATTCACAGATCAATACAGTTATCAATTTTACCTCTATATCACGTGATGATGAAAAAATGAATAAAAATATATATTACATTGTGCTAATGATTTTATTCTTTAATTTTAGATGCTACCTATTTATTATTGTTTTTATCTCCAATATTATATTTAAATTAGAATAGTTACATTAATTTCATAGAAATTCCCTCTAAAATCATATAATAATGTAAAAAATGATTTAAAATAACCCTCTTAAAGGGAGACATTTCTAGAAACAAATGTGGATATTACTATACTACAATTATTAGGGTAAAATTAAATTTAGGTTTAATTATACTAATAAAAACTTATATCTTCACTAATTCATACATTAGATCATTGTTTTAGTTTCAGTTTATGTATATGGAATTCCATATTGATACTGCATGGATTTTACTTGTGTATGCTACTTCCTTTGTGATTTTTTATTTATTTAATAATTATTTGTGGATTATTGTATCACTTCCATTATTTTTATTATGATTTTTACCTAGTACTAAGGTCATATTCTCCCCACGATTTCATGCAAGCCCTCATCACTAGTTGATAACCTAATCAATATGGGGAGGTTCATATGAGGTAATGTGAAACCCATAAATCAGACCCAATGGTTTGGGTTAGGGTGTTATAGTTGTAATTTTAATTGTAAGTGAATAGACCCTCATCGAATCCTATGTGAGAAGGAATGAAAATTCAACCTCATCATATGATGAGTAGGAAGTGGTTACATTGATTATAATTCATGAAAAAACTCCCAATTTTTTGATTATACATAGAAAAAGAAACAAAATAAATAATAACTAGATAACATGGAAATGATCAAAATTCAATCACTATATGATCCTTTTTTAATATATCATATAAATATGTTATCTGATAAATGAAAGAATTAGTATTATAAATTTTTAAAAATAAATAAAATTTATTAAAACAATGATACGGTAACCATCATTAACCCTTTTAATTTAACCATAAATTTAATAACAAAGAGTAAACAAATTAATGAAAAAACTATAGTTGTATTTAGAAAATAAACCTTTGGGTAATGATTGGGATTTTGAACATAGATCAAACTGAAATAGTATTCCCTCCAAAAGAGTATAATATAAAAGTGGGGTATATAATAATGAAATAAAAATATAATTAAGATAATTAAACACTATAAAAAGGCATCTATAAGGATTATAGTTTCTTAGATGATCTTCTCCATCCATTGTAGACTCCACACCAATATACCCAATCAATATTCTTATTCCTTTTAGGATAATTCCTTGTGTATTAATGAGGTTTTTTATTTTTATATGTTTGTGGGTAAATCTTATGGATATTCTATCCTAACTTTTCTCCCTCACTGGTAGTATGTAATTCTTCTCCCCCACTACGATCTCTATCATATTTTATATCTTTGATATCAAAGAGGAACATTTGGTTTCGTTATGAATATTTTATGATTCAACTAAAAAACAATACCATGCATTTTTTTTAGGTCTTGTGAGAATGCATGTGTTACGTATGAACATATTTATGGATCATATAAGGCATGAAGGTATTATCCTAGGAAGTTCTATAAAAAATGATGTTGGTATTTAATTTTTAGTTTCATAATTATGTATTCTATACTAAATTATTTTGCATCTCATTAATTATTTTATTATGATATACACAATATATATCTACCTGTACCTTATTTAAGAAATAAAAAAATTATTTATAATAAGATTTTAACATTATTAAATTTATAGCATATTTTTAGTTTATATATTTATAGAATTTAGTAAAACATTATATACTAAAGTTGAAAACACCACACAATGTATATTTTTTTTCCAAAAATTGATTCTTTATAATGAAAATCATTCTTCATTCAAACTTACTCATAAATATATAACTATAACATGTTTCTAATAATCCATTGAAAATTTTAAAAATATTTTGGAAATTTTAATTGCTGAAATTTTTTTTATTAAGGTAAATAAATGAAATTAAATTTGTCAATTGATATTTAAACTCAAAAATCTATAAGAAATTTTATATTTTTTCACATCAATCATTTGACCAAAAATATCGAATTACTTTTCTATAAAAACATATTAATTTTTAATAAATATCATGAAAAAATTCATATGATATAATAAAGAAAAAAACATAATGATATGTGTTTCTTGGAAACCTTGAAAACCCATGAATACAATTTCATGAAAAATAATCCTTTCACTTTTGTTTTAAAATAAATTTCATAAAAATTCCTTAAAAACATATGCTCATTTGTTTACTTTTTTAAATGAAATAAATTCCTTTATAAACTACTCTAGGCATATCATTTAGATACCTTGGGAAATAATCCTTAAATTTACCCTTATAATAACCCTTACAATGGAATTTTTTAAATAGATTATTACCATATCTATTACGAGTAACATATTATCGATAAACTCCACCACATTACTCAATGAATATGAGAGCTATATCAGGCTCACCTGTCATTAGATCTATTTCAGGGTCACCTTTCATCCATATAAAATTTCAATTAATCATATTAAAAAATAAACATATATATCATGAACATTAATTTTAAAACCCTTTTGATTTGGCATTAAAGCCCAAAATAAATTTCAATTACAATTATCACATAATGATTAAAAAAAGTTTTAATTTCCATAAAAATATATACATTTTTTAAATAAAATTTCCTTGAATATTGATAGAATGGTTTTATTTATAATTATTCATGGATAATTATAAATTATTCTTGATAACTATTAATGTATATGGTGGAGATAAAAAGTTATAAATCTATATATATGTTAAGGGACATTATTTTATCACTTTGGTATAAAAAGTAAAAATAATCCATATAGTAAATGTTTAAAAGATTATTTTAAATATTTTAAAAGAATGTAATAAGTAATTAAAAATGAATTTTGAAAATATATGGTGTATAAATAGTAACATTTTTGCAACAGTTTAATGAACATGGATATAGAAGAGTAATATTTTAATGGGATACATTGAGACAATGTTTTAAAGAAAAATATTTTACCTTAAGTCGTATCTAGATTAATACATTCTTTTAATATTGAACAATAAAATTATATTATTTTTATGCTTTATTAATAACTCATTTCATGTTCAATTCATTAATATTATTCCTTTTAAATCATTTATTACAATGTCTTATTTAGTTTCTAAAATCGTTATGTTTGAGTAGGATTTTTTGGGGGCATTCAGTTTACAACCTCAAAGTAACTATAGTGTATTGACTATGGTCAAAGGGGTTACAGTTAAATTAAAATTAAAATCTTAAAAATTTTCTAATTATAATATTTAAACATTAAATACACTTTTAAATCCAACTATATAAGGCTGTCATAAAAAATGAATCATCTCATTTCATCAACATGACAATCAGAATGTATGTATATATGAATGATGTTTTCATTTTTATAATTGATAATAATGAAATAAATTAGATAATATTAAGATTTTATATAATAATAAACATGTTATAAATTCTATATTTATTCATTAATTCATTCCTTATGAACAACCTTGTTTGGTGAAGATGAAAAGTGAATAACATCATTTCATGGAGGTCGTGTTCCATAGGTACGCAAGTACGACAATATTAATTTAAAATAGAAAAAATAGTAAGAAGTAAAGTAATATATTATATTTATATAATAAAAATAATTTCATAAAAATAATATATATTAATTAATTCCATATTTATGACCATCCATGTTAGACGGTGATAGAAAACAAAACACATCTCTTCATTGAGATGGTGGTCCACACAAACACACGAGCGGTGTTTTCAATCACAAAAGATGAAAAATATCTAGATTTTTTTTCAATAAACAAAATAAAATTTATTTATAGGTAAGATTATTATTTAATTATGTTTTATTATTTATAAAATATATTATTTAGTTATAAGAAGAAATAAATAGTTTGGTTGGAACTTATACTACCTCCTCAGATATCTCCCTTTGGATTTTACCTAAATATTGTAGGATTGGTGTATTTGGAAGAATAAAACCTCTAGGACATGGGGAGGGTCCATTTGCAAAGATTTATGAAGGTTTTATCAAAATAGAGTTCTCAAAATGTCTGAGAATGGTAGGAGAAGAGGTTCTATTTTATAAGTGAGTAGAGTGGATCACTTATAATTTTTCTAAATTATTAAATATTATAAATGTTTTACTCATGGTCAAGTCGATAAAAAAACTATCCAGTTTCAAAGATATATATATATATATATAACGGTTTAAATAATATCTTCTAATAAAAAATATTATAATATTTTTTGGCCTTATCACTTTGATTTTTCTATAATTAACCAAACATACCCTTTACAGCATCAAATTTTTCTTTACAATGTTTACTATTCATAATAACAAGTAATGAAATTTAACACTTTGATAAATTTTAAAATCTAGATTAAAAATATTTAATCAATTTTCTAGGATTAAATATGTATATTTGAAATAAATTACTTTTTATATTAGTGAACAACACATTAAAATATTATTTTTTGAAAATTGTTCTTTAAAGCATTAAAAATGAACTTATAAAAAAAAATCAAATATAGTTTTGATAAATAATGGATTATTTTGATTATATAAAATGAATTTGAACTTATTATATTTTAAAACCAAATCTAAAAAATAACGTATCTTTAGAATTACTTTATTTAAGTATATGGAAAGAATTTGTTTTTTAAAAATTATAATTTTCATTATTCACTCAAATATCAATCATTATAGAAAAAGATCAAAAATTAAAACTGAGATATATAATATATACTGATTAAGAAAATGAAGTCTATTTTATCAAATTAAATTTCAAAAATAAATAAATTTAAGTTTTATATAATTTTTTTTAATATGTGGAAAATCAATTTAGTTAAATAACGATGTTAATTTTTTTGATTGAAAAATTATATAGTCATTTATAAAATGTTGATAAATATAAATCCATAAAATAAATACCTATATATGATAATATTTATTAATTTAAATAGTTATCAGGGTTATCACATTACCCCCTTTATGAAACTTATTTCTTATAATATTTTTCATTAGTTAAATGTGTGATGCTAATTTTTCATATATAATTTTATGATTCCCTGGTTTCTTCCTCAATCATGTGGTTATTCCATAATACCTTAACCTATTAGATAAAAATATTTTATTTTACATTATTTCTATGACCAAAAATATAATATATATTTTCATAATAAGTCTTATTCTCTTATAAATAAACCACTTTAGCTATCAAAACCAAAGATGCATCAGTTACACAATTCTTATAAAAAAAATATGAAACATAAAATATACCTATGAAATATTCATAGGTATGAATAAAAAATATGAAATTGATCCCAGTTTTTTAAGAATTTTGTTGGTTTTAATGAATCATGGGATCAAATTACTCTTTTTACCAAAACACCTGACACCTTTCCAAGGATATATTTTATGAAAATAATGATCACCTACCTCAAATGAATGTTCTTTCCTTTGGTTATATGTATAAAACTTTTCCAAGATCTATGTTGCAGTCATGTGGTGTTAAGTCATATTTACTTTCTAAACTATCACTTTTAGATTTTTTTGGCACCTATCCTTTTACTTGACTAACATCGTCCCAATATACTAGAGTTAATCATAATTTTACATAAAATTCATCAATATGTTACAATTATATACATCAATGATAATTATTATCATAAGAAAGTTTAACTAAGGATAGATGTTGATCCTAATATCTCTGATAACTAAATGAGAAACATTGAAGAATATCCTCTAATGTTTTAATTGTAAACTTTAATATTCCTCTAGATTGAGTATGAGAAATTTTACTAGGATCATTATTAGATACAATGGAGAAGAGAACTTTATATAACCTGACTATCTATTGAAGATAAAGCCTTGAAATAAAATCCAAATATATATTATATTGAATAGGTAGAAAATTCATATATTTAATCAAATGATCTAAAATAATGATACTAAAATTATTATCTAAATATTTTTTTTCATAATCCTCCCATTAAGTCTATCGAAATGTTCTCATATTTCCATTTAAGTACTGAAAAATTCTAAAGAAACCCATTTTTTTGTTGTCTATCAGCTTCAACCACTAGAAAAACAAAATATTTAATTGTAAAATAATATATATTCTTCTTCATAACTTCCCCACAAAAAAATTAATGAATTAATTTGTATATAATAACTCTTTTAGGATAAGAAAACATAGAGAAGTGGGATTCACTTAACAATTACTTGTTCAACAGAGAATAAATCAAAACACAGAACATCTTTGAAAATATAATAAGACCTTATTTATCCAAATTAAACTCTAGAAACACACCAATTTAACAAATTAATGTATTTATTTTATCTAAGATCTTTCTTTTAGGATTGATTAATTCTTTTTGACAAAGATGTTTTAATTAATGCCTGATTCAAAAGGGAAGGAATTTCTGCATACCAAATTTTCTAGAAAAATATAATAAATCACTACCTAAAAGATAATATTCTATATAAGAAACATTTAATTATTAATTATATTTTTAACTCAAGGGACCAAATACCATGTTTTATTTAGCCAAATAATTGTGAATTGTGTAATAAAAACATTAACCGTTTAAAGCCTTCTTCTTCACATTATGCTCTACTCTTTTGGAGTGAATATTTTCTATATGATTTCTGAATAGTATATATTTTATATTTTTTCCAATATAGAATATGAAAAAATATTTTTAAAGAAATAAAATTATAGACTACTCATGGTCATGTGTTAGATAATTCTACTCAAGGGATTTAAATTGACAATATGCATATGTGATAACTCAATCATTCTACATCAAGACATAACTAAGTCCCTTCAAATAAAAATAACAATAAAAAAAAATATATTTTTTCCAAGGGTAATTTTGGAGAATTTAACAACATTATTTTTAATTCTTTGAAAAATTATTCACATTTTATTTCTTAGATAAATTTGATTCCTTTTCAATTTAACCTCATTAGTGGGATAAATAAGAGAGAATGTTTTTCAATAAATCCTTATTAGTGACCCACTAATTCATGATAACTATTAAGCTTAGTGAAATTTATAGTCCCTAACAACTATTCCATCACTTTAGTTTTATTAATATCAATAGTTATTCTATCCTTAGAGGTAATTTTCCCATATAAAGAAACTAATGACAACTAAAATTCACATTTACTTAATTTTCAATAAAAAATATCTACTGTTAAAGTATACAAAACAATATTTTGGTGCTTCTAATGTTCCAAATAACTATTCGAATAAAAAATAATATCATCAATAGAAAAAACCAGACATTTAATGAAATAATCATGGAACAATCTATTCATTAGATCCATAAATACAAGTATTTTATTTTCCCTTTAAAGGAATTACAAAAAACTCATAATGACCATACCTATTATGAAACTTCAACCTAAAAAATTATTCCTCCTAAGACATTAGGTGTTGAAACCCTAACTTGAGACTAGTATTTGAATAACATTAAGAACACTAGAGTTGATTGAAAATTTCAATGATATGTCACAAAGTAAACTTCTATTTAATAGTGATTTAATTGAGTTCTATATAATCAATGACAAGTCTCACTGAACCATCCTTCATTTTTACAAAATGAATAATAGAAACCCATGTTAAGGAGATAGGGTAGCATAAACCCTTACCAAAAAATTCCTGTAGTTGATTTTTCAATTATAACAACTCAACTATACACATTCAATAGGGAGGATTTGAATTTAGGTTAACATCTCGAACTAATCAAACTTTAAACTAAACTTTCTGATCACGAATAACACCAAAAAATACATCTAGATATCCAATTGAAACTATTGCATCACCAATTTTAATAGTTCCTTTATTTAAGAAATATGTGAATGATAACATTTAGTTCCAATTTTTATCAGTTTCTTGGCTTCTTGATATGATAAAAAAGGTATGTATTCATTCTTATAAAAAAAGGAAAATCATAACAAAAAATAATTCTTTTTCAAGAAAATATATATTAATATGATAAATTATAAGTAAATCTATACATACAATAAAATCATACTATATAATGGGAAATAAATCATTGTTTTTTGGGAAAACCATTCTATATATGATAATATTAATATTTATATAAATTCTTATGGACTTCATACTACCCCAATGAGTTTTTACCAAAATTCCTACCTTTATTTCATGAGATAGTGCTTTTATATTACATGGATATTTTATATATAAATGATTTCATGGATCTTGATTAAAAAAAGATATTTGAATTATCTGAATAAATAAGTAATGTACATGTCACCATTTTATTAGAGAGTCTGGAAACTATTATAGTGTTTAAAATATACTTTTCCACACCATTATATTTCTGATTATGATGTGTCTCACATAGAGTAACTATATTCCTATTTGCATTATCATATTCTCCCAATTTATTTCAATTTAAACATTACACTTCTCTCTTTTCATTATCAGTATGACCATTAACATTTTTACTATATTTGTAGTCACAAGCCATGCGTATAAGTTTTCAACATAGGTAAAACTTCATATATATCATAATATATTCTCTATATTGTTTAGTTAAACACTTATCATAAGATGGTAGTTTAATTTCATTACAATCATGTTTTTTTATTATTTATTCCCTATTTCTAACCAAATGTATCACATCTTATCCTTATTGTTGTAAAAGTAAAACAAGTCAATCTAAAATTTCATATAACACCACATTATTTTTTATTTGAATCCAAAGTAATGATTACCTGAATACCATTGTAAACTTGTCTTCAATCCTATGTAAAATTTATCAATATTAATATCATGGGAAAAAAGAAAATATAGCATGTAACTATGGAATTTAATAAATTATCTTCATAATTGGGAACCAAGTGTTCCCTTTTTCCATCTACTCATAGAATTTACATTGTATTCTAAATCGAATAAATATAGTAAAATAAATTTTAATGAATTTTTTTTCAAAAAATTCTCATTCAATGGAATTTATTTATACCTTTTACTTTGTTTTATTAATCAAATGAAATCGTTTATTGGATTTACCATAAAAAATAAAGGTATAAATTCTGATGTTATGAACATCATAGATCATTAAATATATTATTTAAATTATAATTCATCCTTTATATTTCATTGGGATTGAGTATACACCCAATGAAAGATGTTTCAATTTCATGAAATGATCTATGGTAAACATGTTCATCTATATTGAATTCAATTTCTATATTTTAGACATTCCAACTGAGTTAACACTATAAAAAAATTATATATTCTAACAATTCTATGTTGATAGTTTTGGAGGGTTATCATCTTCTTGATACATTTATAACTGACATTCCAATTATCTTATATAGAAAACCATTTTGAGTAAACCAGGACTAAATAAATCAATATGGAAATATTAAAAATCTATTTGATGATAACAAACCTTTAAATTACAACTCTTAAGAGTATATTTTAAACCATGATTATAAGATCCCATCTTTTCCGTGTATACCCCTATTTATGTTTTGGTGAACTTTTATTTTGTTTGGTCTGTTTGGGTTTTGAACCTGATAATCCAATCAGTGAGTATTTTGGGTTAATTCTAAAAGGATAAAAAAATAGTGGATTATGTATCACTACAGAACAAATTAACACTATGAGTGGTCTATTTATGATGTGAATTACTCAATATAGACCCCATGAAATTCATGGTTGGACAGAATGGCTATGGGATAATCTCAAGAAAAACATTCATTTTCTAAACAAGACTGGATGAAATCCATGAAACATGTCTAATGAGTGAATATATTTGGATGACCTGATGAATCAAAATCTCTCATCATGATAAATGTTTATGTAATGATATTTTTCCCTTGATTTTATGAGAAGCTAATTTTTATTTCAAAATATATAATAAAATACTTAATCCCAATGTGAATACCCTATTCATATCATGGATAATTCATTCATAATGTTACTTTAAATTTCAATTGACTTGTGTTCCTTATATCATCTAGCTTTTTTCATCCTATGAAACCCTTATTTTTGAAATCTTTAGAGCCCCCTTTAAACTAGAAATATGACATATTGGATCATGGTTTTCCGGGCCTAGAGTTTAAAGGTAATCCCTTTGGTCTCTCTTATCATTACTATTTCATTATATTTACCTTTGGGAAGCCTAGTTTTCATAATTCATTTTCATCATTAAAGGGAAGGGAAGAAATAATATCATTTATACCTCAAACATTGAAGATTTTCCAACTCCTATTATAATTTTGAGGTGGGTTGTCCAAAAATATTCCCAAATGTGTCTTTCATCTCTCATAGTATATAAAAAAGTTTCATTTCACTGAATCAGTATACATGTGACGTAACATAATAGTTAAAATAATTTTTTTAAGAAATCCATTTTATTTGACCTCACAGAGACCCAGTTGTGTCTAAAGTAATTGAGATCAGAAGTTGTGAGGCCTTGAGCGGTGTTCTAATCCTTTATGAAATGGATTTTTTTAGAAAATTAGAATAACCTTGTGATTTCATCATAAAATTTGATTTATAAAAAATGGTAACATGGAATAATGAGACTTTGGTGACTTATCTTGGGATGTAGAATCCAAAAAAATGATTGAGATATGTATTTTCATGACGTATTTGATGTTTGATGACATGATTCCAAAGGGTGTATTGAAATATATCATGATATGTGATTTAGTTGTTTCATCCTAGGTAGCAGAATCCACCATATTATATGATATGGTAACATTTCCCTTGGTGATGTGTGCTATGAAATATTATATGTGACTGCAACATTGGGACATATACATGGTTCACAGTTTTACTAATTGAGACATGATACTAGAAATTTTAATACATAGTAGAATCTGTGAATGGGTTGGGTGATCTATCCTATGAAGGAGGATCCACCAATTGAAAAACATATTCCAATGTACACAAATTAGGTTTTTCTGCCCTTGGGTGTCATCTTGGTGCTCGAGGGTTGGTAGGGTTATTTGATTTTGGGTATTAATTTATTATTTAATACCCATATTTATCATATTATTTCATGAACTATATATATTCAAATAAGATTGTTTAGACACAGTGGGTGTTATCCAACTGAGTTTTACTCATAGGTTGATCAGTAAATCATTTAGTACTAGTGAAGACATCATGGATACATGAATAAACAAAGGAATGATATCTTCTACTTGATTGTGTTATTTTCTATATGGGTTAGAGCTTGGATATGGGAACAATATATGGTTCAGAACTAGGAATTTAGTGTCTTTTTTTATTGCAACTGTGTACTTGATGGTATTTTCTTCCCACTATATTCTTTAGACCCTTGCTTATAGTCATTAACCTCTAGCATGCGGGGTGGTACAACAAAGGTCTCATAACTACCTAACATGGCCATGTTAGGGAGAAATATGATGGAGATGTTATAAAGCTGTATTGGAAGGGGTGGTTCTTTTTTTATTTCTTCAATATTTGGGAAAGGTATAAAGGAGTCTAGGATGTATCAAAAAATTGTAATGAGCTATTTCATGGGAGTATATTGCCCACATGTGAGGTAAAATTTGACTATCTAGAGATGGGATTGTTGTTATCTATTTCCCTTGAAAACATTTGGACGTGACTTCATCTTGACGGATTCACATGTGTTGTGATGTTATTGTTTATTGGGATTTTACTTATCAGTTTCTATAGAATTATATGAGTTTTCATAAAAAATGGCAGACGCATAAAGATATATATAGAAATTCATCATTCACGATAGGTACATATTTATCATATGTCACATAGTGTCCTATTTAAAATTTTAAGGGAAATCCATTGATTTAACAATGGAAAAAGGAATTAAAGAAACTACTATATTATTCCAATTCATTAGTTATTCAATGTATAAGAGAACCTTGATCATTTGGTTCTTTAATGTTCTCAAAACGTTTCCGGATAATCTTATTGAATATCACATGTTATAATGAGTTCATTGACCATTTATGTGAAAATGACTCTACTCTATCATTGGGTTGAGTTTTAGTAGAGTGGAAGCCAACACCCTCATAATAAATTTGATTCAGAACATCCTATTGAACCGAGGAACCAAGTGGATGAGAAAATTCATGATATCTTGAAGTGTTTCATGTGATATATAGATAGGGAGACTGATCACACTATAACTTTGATGTCTAATATAATTAGATATTTCAAGATGCAGTATTCACGAACATTAACTGGGGAGGGAGGCCCCTATGTTACTAAGTTCTAGATAAATTCAATCTAGATGATATATTTAAACATCAAGAAACACATATATTAGATAGTGTATCATGCATCCTATATGTTACTAGGTCCAATGAAGCATTTGTGGGATATTTTGGAGTAAGATAATCAGAAAGAGGAGTTATTCTTAGAGAATTCCAAGGAAATATTCCTAAGAAGTTTCTATCTAGTGATGTTTAAGGATGCGATGTATTGAGAAATAATGTACATATCATAGGTGATCCTGAAAGTAATGTAAAATTATGTAACATTAAATAACCTAATTTTTTTATTAATCTCTGGAAGTTGATGGGATATCTTGATCTAACCTTTTTTAGGATGGGATTTGCTATGATATATGGTCACATGTGAATGTCTTTAACTCCAAAAAATTCACATATGTGATTAATCCGGGCCCAATAACTTAAGTGAATATGAATAAGTAACATATAAGTATCAATTAATTCTTATTTTGGAGATTATGGAGTTTCTATTATGGTATCAAGAAGTTCCTCTTTGATAGTTACCATTTGGGTAGTAGTGGGTAGAGCCACCAGGGTACTGGGAAGCCATAATCAGACCACATAAAATTAGTGTGGTATAGTGTGAAAAGGTAGGCCACAAGTTCCCTTAGTTTCCTTATATTTCTATGGAGTGTTTCAATTGTGGGAGGATGTTCTGTATTCAATGGCTTTTAGGAAAACTCAACAGACGAGCAATGGAAGAGGATCAGAGGGAAACAATATTTTTGGAAGGATGTAGCTCCCCCTCAACTAACTAGTAGTTAGAGTTCCACTAGATTATTGGTCCATGGTATGGGATGTGTTACCCCAATTGGGAATTGTTTATATTAGATAGAGGGAGTATAATAGTGGGGTCAAAGTAGATACCATTCCATAGGGGTGAGTAAGCTGTATGCTATACAATATACTCCAACTACTAAGGCATAAGAGATTCTAAATTCATAGGTATCATTTGTGTATTATTTACCTTTTCTATAATATTTTTTTATACAAAAGAATCAAATTTATTTGTATATGATCAATTTTAAAATAGTTTGGGATTGTATATTTAGATGTCGGAAGTGACTGAGGCCATCATCACACTACTGCGAGTGATATCACAGGATACCAAACATTGAAATGAATATTCTCTTGAATTGGTAGCTAGAATTTCTATTGGGAGTTGTTTTTTATGTAAATTATTAGATTCAATTTTATTTTGGGTATGTATTGGTCAATTTAGTACCAAGATAATATTTACCTTTATTTAAGGTCAGCTACATTCTTATCTTCTAAAGGGGGTAGTTATTATCACTAGGGTGAATTGAATATTCATGTAAGACATTAAGGACTAATTCAATTTAGAATTTATTGTCTAACAACATAGATATCATTCCTTATTCTGGATGATAGAATTTTTTAAAAGAATAATTTTCTTCTAGTGGTAGAATTTTTTCAATATTACTTCCTTAAAGATTGTCTTGACATACCACATGAGTGGGAGGTTGAGTTTTTGATTGATATTGTGTCTAGAGATGATCCAATTTCTATTCCACATTACATAAGGGGACCTTCAGAGATTCATGAGTAGAATATTTAGTAGGAATATATGGGAATTAAAGAATTTATATAACCTATTAGTTCACTAGGGGTTCTCCCGTGCCCTTTGTTAAGAAGGAAAACCTAACTGTGTGACTATGTGTTTATTATAATAGGTTGAATGAGATAAAAACAAAGAAATGATATCACCTAATATATATGAAGGATCACTTTTACCAACTAAGATACTATAGATTTACATGAGTTCTTCGTACCATTAATTGTGAGTGTGACTATCTTATATACCTCATACTGGTTTTGAGAATAGGTACGAATTTTATGAGTTTGTGTTGACGCCATTCAGTTTGATGAACCCATCAGTGGTATTCATGAAAATTAAAAACTAGATATTTCATTTACTCCTAGATTGGTTTTTTTTGTGGTTTTCATCAACAACATATTAGTATACTCTTATTTTATATAAAATCATTCAGAATATCATCACATCACCCTTTGTATACAAATAGAGAATTTATTTATGCCAATATATCCAAATGAAATTTCTAGATTGATAGAGTGAAATTATTATGTCTTTTTTATCACATAAGTTGGAGTGTTAGTGGAACCAGATAATGTTGCGGCTACGGTATCTTAGGAGTGTCCTATTAATATCTTTGATATTTGGAATTTTTGGGTGTATCATGATATTACTAGTGTTTCATCTAAAATTTTCACAATTTGGAAGCACTAATGTTCATGTCCAATAATAAAGGTCTAGATCTTGTTTGATCAGTTACTTGTGAGAAGGATTTCCAAGAGATGAAGCTAATCCTAACATTAGTAAAATTCACCACCTTACCAATTCCATTTGAAGATTAAACCATACATTATGAGGAATATAGAGTAGGAATCTGTGTTATTCTGATGCAGGAAGGCCCATTGGTTATGTGCGGATATAGATAGCTGATAATACATGAGAGGAATTACCGGACTCATGATCTCTAGTTAACTGTGGTGGTAAATGACAGGTGATGTTCACAGAACTATCTCTTGGGTGTGATTATTATGGAGTAAATGTATTACAAGTGCCACAGGTAAATATTTTTCTTAGTGAGACACAAAACATAGATAGATGTGGTTTTATGAGTTTATATATTATTTAAACGTTGGTCTGTTTTATAGACTATGAAAGGGAAATTTTATTTTTGACACTAGGATCCAGAATAAACAGGCAGAGGCAGTATATAAGTTTTTGATAAGTGGTGGCTGAGATAACTATTTATGGATTTGTATCCAGATGTTCAAGAGTATTTTGGATGGGTTGATTTGACTTCAAGATCTATTATAACAATACATCTATAGCAGATCAGTAGAGATAAGTTATCTAATTCACAGTTCTTAGCTTTACGGGAAAACATATATAATGGGGTGCCCCAATTAGGACAGTCTCTTGGTATTGGTGATGTTCTACTTATCTATGGACATTTATGGGTTCCCAAAAGGTTATTTAACCAATTGATTATGGAGTTTCAAAATTTAAATTTGCAGAACACCTAGGTTTAAAAAATACATATCGTGATGTCAATCGATAGTAATGGTGTACATGGTTGAGAAAGCTATTAGTTGAATTCATAGTGAGTAGTTTCAGCTTCCATCAGGTGAATGGAGAGTAGAAGAAGAATATTCTAGAATAAAATAGGAATGATGAGAATATAGATTTCATTATAGGATTACCCATGAAACGTTTCATATAGGTTTCAATATTATTGATCATGGATTGATAGTAGAATGTATACCACTTTTTTCCAACTTGTGAAACCTTCACCATTATTGATATTTGTAGTCTTTACATGTGAGTGATATTTCGATTTCATGGTTATCCACAGAATATCATTTATTCTTAAGATTGCCATTATACATTATGATTCTAGTAGGGCCTTTGTAATGAACTTGGATCACACGTCGTTTTCTCAACAACCAATCATCCTTTGATTTATGGCTAATCTATATAGATGAATCAGATTCTATATGACATGTTGCGAGCATGTGTTTTGGATTTTTTTTATTTCTAAGAGTAGTATCTAGAATAATAAAAGTTTTATTATAATAATATCATACAATTTTCGATTCTGATGTCACATTTTCTATCCTTGTATAGATGGTTATTTCATTGTGGTCATTACTAGTTAGAGGTAGGTAATTCATTTCTTATTGGATCTAGTCTTTTTCATAAGATATCATGAAGGTTTAATTTATCAAAAAGTAATTGGTGATTTCATAGAGCCAAGAGAATTCATAGAGTGAACATCAGAGATAATATATTGATTTTGAGGTGGGTCATCATATTTCTCTTTGGGTGTCTCTTATGGTGGGGCAACACTATAATAGGAAAAAGGGAAGCTGGTACCAAAGTTTATTAGGTTATTTGATATAGTGGAAAGGGTTGATATAGTGGCATATTTTTTTATCCTCTATAGTGCTAAAACACCATGCATGATGTGTTTCATGTGTTATAGCTCAAAAGATATCATATTGAACCCTTTTACATTATAGACATCAATGACATCGATATTTAATTTGATGCGTCCTTTGGGAACCATATGATTCATATCATAGACCAGAGTGAGAAGAATATCTTGAGGATGAAAGTGATTCTAGTGAAATTGAAGTATAAGAATGATCATGATAAATAAGAGACCAATGAGTGGGAATCAGATATGAAGAGATAGTTTCTATAAATATTCATCGATACCCACTAAGATTCTTTGGAGAACAACTTAGGGATGAGCTGTTATATTGTAGGGAGGTTGTAAGATAATATATTTTTTAGTAATTCCCCTAATTATATTTTTTAAACCATATTGTGTTCAATTTATCTTTCTTTGGAACATGGTAATAAAATTGATGAGAATTTTGGGTATGTTCAATGTGGATACAAAAATGGCGGGTAATGTCTCATTATAGAACAAATTCACAGTTTGAATGATCCAATCACAATGTGAATTTCTTGAGAAAGACCCCATAAGATTCATTCATGTTCTGAATGGGAATGGGAAGACCCTATGAAAACCATTAAAGGAATGATTAGAATGGGTCAGAACCCATTAAATGTATCCACAATGTGAATGATTATACTAATCCTGATGAATCAAAATCTTATACCATGATAAAAGTTAATGACATGAAATTGTTTTTTCAGTTTTTATGCTGAGGAACCTATTTTTAAGCATATATAAAAAACCACTAATTCACAATGTGAACACCCTATTCACATAGTGAATAAGGTTCACCATATGTTCCATTAAACTCTCACAGACTTATATTTCATAGAACATGTTGTCTTTTTCTCTCACATA
The DNA here is from genome assembly GCA_963277665.1 of Viscum album. Classification (NCBI taxonomy): domain Eukaryota; kingdom Viridiplantae; phylum Streptophyta; class Magnoliopsida; order Santalales; family Viscaceae; genus Viscum; species Viscum album. Next base: position 411,412,801 of record OY728143.1, read on the forward strand.
CAACCCATCTTTTGTGATATCTAGAGTCCTCTTCAAACTAGAAGAATGAACCATTGGATCATGGTGTTCCAACCCATGGATTTTATTGTAATAATTTTATTACCTATTACCCATATTTTTTCCTTGGTTTTCTATTTGGGAACCCTAGTTTATAGAATTACATATCTTCATTTAAAAAAAGGAAATAAGAATATGAATGATACCTTAGATAATGAGGATTTGCCTACGTCTATTCTACTTTGGGGTGGGTGGTCTATAAGAACTCTCTAATGTCTATTTCATATCCCGTAGTATGTGAAATATGTGTGATAATGATATAAAATCATAGTCATGACCAAAATAAATAGTTAACCACTGTTTTGATGAAATCTATATGATTTGACCACTCATGGATCCTATCGGTTATAATAGAGTTGAGAATGAGACTTACATACCTAAAAGTTGATCCAATCCTTGATAAAATGGAATTTTGTTTAAAATTGACTTAACAGTGTGAATTTGGAATAACTTTTGATTTATGATAAATAGAAATGAGGAATAATTTGACTTTACTAATTCTTTATAGGTAGGATAATCGACCAAATGGATGAGATATGCATTTTTTATAATGAAATTAAAGTTTGATGACATGATTCCTGAGACTGTATTCCACTATATTACGTGATATAATTTAGTGATTCATCGTAAGTAAGATAATACACCAATTGATATGATATGATTACCTTTACCCTAGATACATATACCATGAGAACACATAGGTGACTCTATCTTGGGAATATACATGCAAAGCTTAGTTTGGATACTTATGACATGCTGATGGAAATGTTTCCTTTATTAGAGAATAAAAAATGATTTGGGTAATATTTATTATACAGGAGAATCCAAACTGTGACAGGGATATCTTTCATGGGGTTATATCATGATTGGTGGCATCTAGGTGTCAACACGAAGCTTGAGGGTAAGTAGGACAATTTGATTTTCAATATAAAATTATTAATTAATACCGCGTTTTAACATATTATTACATGTACTATATATATTTATTCTTGACTATTTAAAAATAGTGGGTTTTGACCTACTTACTTGTACTCACACCATATTCGGGCCACCATTTGACACCCAATAAAATTACATGGATACTGGTATGGACAAGGGAAATAAAACCTATACTTAATTGTGTACTTTTCTGGATGGGTCCAGATCTTGGAGATGAGATAATAATGGGTTTAGGACAGGGGTTTTGGGATCCTTTTATTGGTTTTGTTTATTATTTTTCATGTATAAAATTCAACATGTCAATTGGTTACATTTAACCAAATATTATGTGGAATCAATTATTAATTTTATAGTTTGGTTTTAACCACATTATTCTTATTGGATGCATGTTGACAATTTAAATTATTTCAAATATATTTCTAACACTGTAATCAGGGGTATAATCTCCCCAATATATTTCTTACACCCTCACTACTAGTCATAATACTCTAGAATACGAGAAGTGTTCTAAAGGTCTCATAACTACCCAAATCATTCACACGTGGGAGAACCAGATTGGGGATGTTACAATCATAACATCTAAATTATCTAAAACTTTTCTATGATACCAACTACGATGACCTATACCATACTAAAACCATTAATACATGATTGACAAAAACGTTTTACTTTATTACCTTTATAGGATTATTTTGGTTTTTAGTATTAGATAATTAGGTAAAAAATTACCTAAAAATGTCAAAATTTCTATATAGTGTCCATTATCCCCATAAACAAGTTCTTTATATAGATACACATTCTTCATTGAAGTAAACTCCCATATCAGTAACATTTAATTTATTAAAATTTCTACTCATACTTAAGGCAAGTGGAAAATTATTTGAAAATATGGGATGAGTAAATAAGATCTCACTAAAGGGTAAAAAATAAAAATAACCCATTAAACTATTTATATACATAAAAACCCATAACAAAATTATATTTTTTTACAATATACATTTTCAAGGAATTATTAGATTGATTTTTTATGAAAAATAATAATTTATTAATATATTTAATGAGAAATTTTTTATGAAATCATAATTTAAAATAATATTAATAAGGGTTTATTATAAACCAAGAAAACTCACGAATACCTCTTACTAAAAAATAATCCTTTAAATGTTATTTTTGAATGAAAATTTAAAAACATTACTTAAAAACATAAAATGATTTTCTTATGTTTTGAAATTCAAATACACTTTTTATAAACCACTTCAAGAGTATCATATTGGTACATTGTGATATTATCCTTATATTCATATTTATCAGAACCCTTACAATGGAATCACCTAACTAGATAATTCCCATTTATTTTATGAGTAAGCTATAAATATTAAAATCTTTCACATTACCCAATGCATTTGAGAGCTATATTGGGGTCACCATTCATCAGAGCTATTTTTGGATTACCAATCATTCATATAAAATTAACAATAACCATATCATAAATAAAAAACTTATATGTTTCACATTAATCATAAAACCCAATTGAATTGGCATTCCATCCCACAAGCAATAACACTTTTAGTTATCTCATTATGATAAGAAAATTTTTCCTTTTTCTTTGAAAATATTTATTTTTTAAAAAAATAGTCCACAAATTTTGAGATTAATATTTTATTTTAAAAAAATTATATAAACTTATAGAGAATTATTTATAATCAATAAAGACTACTATGAAAGGAAAAATCAGTAGTAACATCCCAAATTTTCTCTAAGGTACATACCATTTGTTTTTGGTTTATATTTATTTTTTGGACCTAATAATGATGTGTAATGAATTTGATGATGTTTTGGGTGTTTTTGAGGCTCAATCAGAGATGGATCATTGAAAATTCAGAAGGCAGGATAATCTGCATGGTTAGTAGAAATTGTGATGCCCCTGCACGCATGATTTCATTAAATAGTGTGGCAGAAGACAGTGGGAACCTGAGGATATAGATTTTTTTTGCATCCATGCTACCCAATCTGGCTGACCATCTAATCCATATTTAATTTTTGATAGTGGATTTTTTCTTGGTTTTCTCATGATTAGAGAAACAGTTCACCTAACCATGTGGAGTTCCCCTTTGAAGTAGTGGCTTGGATCATGGTTTGGCCAAATATGTGGCCAAAACATGTGACCCTATATCTGAGGGTGAAATTACATTTTCCCCACATAAATGATTTAATCCTTTCTTATTATTTATCCCTTATTACTCTAGAGGATCATTACCCCCCTCACATATGTCCTCCCCTCCCTCTCAGCCTAGGGATCAAGGTACCTTCCGTGAAATAAAAAGGCCCCCATCACGTATTATCATAAGAGTTATAATGGATCTATATAGTATTTATCCACTATTAGTTGTTCTATAACTTTTATATAGTTCCTCACAATAGTCCTAGGACCATATACACTGACTCTCCTAGGGAAGTCCAACAATTTGGTGACCTACAAGGTCTCCCGTACAAAACCTTGAATGGTGATATACCAATGATGGAATGTTAGGATTTTTTTGTATGAAAACTACACCATTGATAGGATATCCTCCCAACAAAAGATTGAGCCTATCATTCTATCCCACTGTATGTACTCCAGAACCAGAATAGTTTGCTCATTCTGATTGTTAGTTTGTGGGTGAAATGATATGCTAAAGAAAAATTGGGTCCTAAACACCTCGTATAATCTCTTCCTCAACCGAGATTTAAAGTAAGAATTATGACTTGAAACAACCGGTGATGAAACTCCATAGATGAAAACTATCAATTACATGTAAGTGATTCCTATTATCTTTACTAAACTATTATCTAGGATAGCAAGGAAGTGGTATGACTTTGCGAGTCGATCTACAGACCCCAATACGACATCGTATCCCTGGGATGTATGTGGTAAACCAATAATGAAGTAAATCGATATTACATCCCACTTTCCTTATGGAACCTCAAGGGGTTGAGCTAAACCCTCTTGAACATTATAATAAGTCATCAATTACTGACAAGTAAGGCATCAAGTAACAAATTCTAAAACTTCTTTCTTTATTCCTAGCCACCAAAACTGACGTCAGAGGTCCTAGTAAATATTTTACACACTTGGATGTACCACCAGAGCAGATTTATGAAACTCCCTTATAACCTCCTCCCGTAAAATCAATGGTGATATTGTGCGACCTCTAAAAATAATGATGTGCTCCCCTGATTTTGAAAATCCATCAAGAGCATTCCCTATGGACATATGAGCACATAGGGCCTCAGAGTCGGTATCCCCAAGTTGTGCTGACCTGACTTGCTTTAATGGTGGGGGTTGAAAACTATCAAATGAAGGTAAGATTTTCCATCTCCTTCCACAAAGGATAACTACAATCAGGCCAACTACTCTGATGCCTCGGTCAGTAACTATAAACTAGATATTCTCCTAAGTGAATACATTACCATGTTCCCTTTACTAGGAGTATATACAATTTGAATCATAGTCCTAGAAGAACTCTAGAAATCTCCTTTGTCTCATGTTGAGATCCTTCTGTGAGAAGATATACTTGATAATTTTTTTTATCAGAGTAGACATTAAACTGCTCACCCATTAGGTAGTGTCTCCACATATTCAATGAGAATTGTATGACTGCTAACTTAAGATCATGGGTCGTGTAGTTCTACTAATTTGGTCTTAAATAGTGTGAACCATAGGCAATCACTACATTACTATGAATTAGTACACAACCAAGTACGTTTCTTTATGCATCACATAACACTACGTACTCCACACCCCCTCCAGTAATCTCGTGATTGCTGCACTCATCAAACTCAGGATCAACTATAGAAAAGACTACTAGAACTTCTATTTCCACAGGAAAGTATTTCCCATTAGAGTTAAAGCTATCATAGGTGCTGATATCCTAGAGAAATCAGCAAAGAATATCTGATAAAAGTCTGTTATCCCAAGGAATCTCCACACCTCTATCACCCTCGTATCTGGTTCCCTTGAAAATATTGTCCTGACCATGGTCGGGTCCGTTAAAACTCTATCTGTTGAGATAAGGTGTCCTAGAAAGTGGACCACCTGAATATATAATTGGAAGTTAGAGAGTTTCCTGTAAATTTGGTTCCCTCGGATTACATCCAGAATTATCATTTAGTGTCTCGTGTGCTCCTCCTCAGACGATGAGTACACAAGGATGTCATCGATGAAGGCTACCATGAACCGCTTTATGTAAGGCTAAAAGATATGGTTCATGATTCCCATGAAATATTCTGAGGAATTCATCATACCATAGAGAATCACAAAGTACTCATAATTATCATACCGATATATGAAGTCTCTCGTCAGTATATCCTCATCCTGTACTTGCACCTCGAGATAACATGATCGATGGTCAACCATAAAGTACCATCATTACCATTTAAAATAATTAAAGAGGTAATTTTTAACTGTTAGTGGATCATTTCTCTTCATGATAAACTGGTTCTATATTTGGTACTCCACACAAAACCTCGAGCACTCATCTGCCTTTGTGGAAAACAAAACTGGGGCTACACAGGGTGAAACATTCGGTCTCACAAAGCTGTTCCTATAAAATTACTCCCACTACACCCTCCCTCACAATGATCTATAGGAGCCATCCGATATTGTAGAGCACATATCAGGGTCATCCCAAGTTGTAAATCAATACATAAGTCTATCTACCAGCGGGGAGATAAACCTGGAATATTTTTAGGAAAGACTTCCTCATACTCCACCACCACTACAGGAAACTAAAAACTCATAACATCAATTGAACCATTGATTATTCAAGCCAACAAATGAGTAATTGTATGCAATATACTATGAATGATTTTATCACGTGCTTCATGGAATTTCTTTTCACCAAAAAAAAAACTTAATTCCATTACTATGAGAACACCTCACTGTTCTCCTAAAAGAGTCAACCTGGGAATAAACTATAAATAACCAATCCAAACTAAGAATGTCGTTGTAAGGCCTCGACACTGCCACCAAGAAGTTCCAACCAAGACTATCATCTTCAAGGGTCATGTCACACAGTCATCATAAGTTTGTGATCATTGAGTCTTCTCCATTAGGTGTCTCCTAGTGTAGCGGTCATTTTAACAGTTCAACCAAAATCTGTATGTCTCATATAAGATATGTGTTGTGAAAGGAATGAATTTAACTTGTGTCTATTAGTATGAAAAATAATATTGAAAACAAATAGATCATAACTAGAATCATTATTTAATCCCCAGGGTCATAAACCACAACCACATGCAGATATCCCTACCTCTGTCCCTTAGCTCCCTGATCTTGGCATGAACCACTGAGTGGTGGTGGTGGTAACAAGTCGAAATGTCAACAAACTCTTACTAGACTCCCAACTCCTCTTCCAAGTCCAATTCCTTATGGATCTACCCTCTCATGTAATTATTATTGGCTCAGTGGTCTATTCACAGTCTCCTATTCAGTTGCATGATGTGTTGGACAATATCGAGTGAGATGTACCCTTCCATCACATGAATAACATATCCTTTCTCTAGGCTGACTAGACCCACTATGTGTGCCCTGAATTTCAGATCCTCTATCTTGGGACCTCCCCATGAAATTTCTCCCACATCCAGGTCCCTAGAACTGACATTAGATTTGATCTTTGGAGGTATTTGCTCATGATTTCCCACTGTTGAATGTTACTAATAGTATCTACTCATCCAAGAAACATTCAACCACTGATTCTTGATCAAGCACCCCAATATAAGTAGGAATGCACAGATGGATAATACTAGATCAAATTTCTGTACAAAGACATCACTATAAGGTCCAATCCTTGAGGTATTGACCTCAACCCACATCCACCGAGTACCTAGAATTGTTTGTGAACCTCTATGAATAATCAACCACTGACATGTTTCCCTGCTAGAGTTGAATAATCTTTTTAATATGAACATCTCTCAAAATAACTAGTTAGAACTCCTCTATGAAGAGGTTCTTCAACTCTATCTCTAAAAGAGCCTCATTGTCATATGTTTGGTTAGTAAAACTTCACCATCTTCCTATAGATCCATGTTGAAGGCTTTCTGCCAGGACCACCATCATATCTACTGGTGCCCCGATTTGACAGAAATCTTATGTCACTGCCTCAAGCCATTGTTCCGCCACATATGGGTCGAGCTCACCTTGAAAACTTAGTGGTCTCTATTGATGAAATTTGTGAAGCATTATCAGCCTAATATCAACATCTTCTAGTACTATTGGTACCACATGCTTCTCTACAGGTGGTGGTATAGTTGGTGCAACACCTAGAGATATCATATGGGGAACTGGTCCCTATATCAACGCTTCATCACAGAATGGGTCATCCTCATGATCAATCTGTTGAATCCTAGATGGTATACGTCACAGAGGCATCCTGAAATAAGTAAGATGTACCATGATTAATGAGTATATCTGGAGATCCAAATCAAAAAGTACATGGAAACCACAACACACTCTTGTATGATGCTTGCACAATTATTTCTCCTACAACCAAGGTTCTAATGTACTCAGTCAAAAAGAATTTTATTAGAGTCTTAGTGTATGGATACGTTGGCTACCACTTCAACACTGGAGTCTTTGGTCTGAAATCCAAACTCGAAACACTTAACACTGTTTCCCCAAAACAATTTCACATACTCTTAGTACTTATTTAGAACCAACCTACATGGATCTGATACAACTCTATTATGAACCATCCTAGTGGGGCCCATGAAGTGACATGTAAGACCACATATAATAATAAATGGGAAGGTTACTAGCACCCAGTAGGAATATCACTAAAATGGGAGGCATTTCCTACATAACTATATGCACACACACACACACACACATCTACAAGCCCAAATAATACTCATATGTGAAAACCACTAAGTAAGCAATTATTAAATACAACCATATCCCAAAACTAGAGTATAAGAAAAAGTAATTAAGGTAAATAGGGACAAATAAAAGCCCACCAAAAGAATTTTGCAACATGAGTCCAACCTGTAATTAAAAGGTACATGGAGTACTATCTGAAATCCATAAGAACACACCTCAATCTGTTTGGTCTCACTAAGCACCATCTAGTCATAGTAGACCTAGGACTCCATTAAAGGATTGATCATCTTCATAAGACATGACACATGTAGGAAAAAACCATGTAGGGTTGAGTATAACAATAGTCCATAAGAAACCCCAAAACCAAAAGTAAGTACAAAAACATAATGTAAAATCTTCTCTACATAGGTATATGACAATATCACATATAACAAGAATATCTAGATATACCTAATACATGTCACATTGACTAAAGTTAAATCACAAACACTATATACTAGCACTAGTATTTCTCTCTCAAAGATTCCACAAAGCACTCATCAAGGAGAACACACTCTTGTGTTAGACTATACTGATTACATCTGTCCGATTGATACTTCTCATTAGACACTTTCATGAGAAAGTTACGTTGATAGTCTGAAGAGAATAAGATACAACATATGAGGATCAATTCTTGATCCATGATGTGATACTAAAAACTCCATCTATATTAACCCGCTAATTATAGGATTGATTCTTGGAAGGATTGGTCAATTCCATACTAAGGACACTACCTAGGACACCTATATGAATAAGGGATTCCGTACTAGGCCTCTTAGGGGATTCCAACGACTCTATCAAGGAAGACTCGTTGAAGGGATTAAAGTCCTAGGAGTAGGAAACAATTTTCACATACCTTTGGGGAAATGATAAAGGGAAGAAAACCTAATGAAACTTGTCTAAGGTAAAGAGGACAAGAGATCTAATCCATGTAGAAATGGGGTATATGATTTGTATCATGGGAAAAAACCATGTACCTTGACCCCAAGTAATTCCTTTGTTAATAACACGTGTCATTATAAAATGTCCTATATAAGAGGGGTAAAATGCATTTAGAAATGGTCATATGGTGTGTCCTTCCATTCGGGGTCTGCCTGTGTACTCTGGTCGTCTGCTAGTACATGAATTCAACCCATGTATCCCTTCTCTTGTTCTGGTAAATGGGGTAATCTATCAAATTGGTAAAGGACAGGCCATGTGTGGGAGTAAAAACTATGTAGGGAACCTGTGTACTCCACCGTTTGTCCAGGAACCTCACATGGTACACACAGAGTCATTCAATTGGGGACTACACTCTATGTAGTAAGATATTACACATAATGTGGATTATAGTTTTTATAGTAACCCATATTCGTCCTCTTACCCAAGCCTGCAATCCCTCAAATTCCATTCAGGAGTCCAGTTCACCTCAAATATCTAGATCCAAGCATGTTTCACCATCCTAACACTAACTATATGGGTTTCATGCCTTCAATTGACTGAAAGATAAGATTTCGTTCATCTATACACACCTCATCCGAATAACGGGGGTTTACAAACCACTTCAATCTATCCACTGTAATCACGATCACACCTCCATTACATCGTACCAATTCCATATCAATAGTCTCAGATCATTACGCTATGAACCGTACGGGCATCGATTGATTTGTTAGTCGGGTGTCGAACCACGAAATAATGGGTCACCCACGATGAATGAGAAAAGAGGGAGAAAAGAAAAAAGAACATCCTTGAGAAACAAATGACAGCCATTGTTTGTTTCGACCTCTATCCGTTTACATAAAAATTATAAAAGAATCAAAATAATATTCACAAGATTATTCTCTCATCATACCCTACAAATAACAATCCCATCCAAAAAATATGACCAAATAATGGATCAACCTATTTGTGGATTAGCCTTTGTTTGTAATAGGAATCTATAATGGGTAAATTAAATCAAAATAACACATCATACCTAGATTCAGATCACTAACTTCTCAATAACAGTCACCACATTGTCTTTTTTGGTGAGATCCATCAAGATTAGCATACATCAATCACCGATTCATGTTTCTGTCGTCACATACTGAATATAATTCTCAAGATATCAATCTCCAATGTCTTCATAGGATTATGGGGTAATGAGGATAAAATCATAACTCTAACATTGGTATACTTTTAAAGAGAAGCTTACTTTTCTAGTGAGTAAACATAATAAAATATAATTTTATAATTTATTTTATTCATCTAAGTGTTCATGATGACTTTTCACAAAAAAACCCATGCTAACCAATGTTAGGTAATACCTAGGGAAAATAAACTATTCTAAACTCAATGATCCCCTCAGCTTCCTAAACTATGCAACCTTTTATATATTATTCCACTTTTTTGGAAAACCATATGCAGAAGTAATTAATATTTTAATATATTTCATACACTTGTTCTGAGCACACAGAGTCTCAGAATCACACATAGTCTAAACACATAGTTTCAATATTAATCCATATAATATTCAAATATAATACATGGAAAATTGGATTCATTATATTGTCCATAATTAATATTATAAAAAGGGAAAAAATTATTTACCATAGTTATGATAAAAATGGGATTATTGGGGGTTTGAACAAAAAATATAACGGTTAAAAATGATCTGAAAATTTTATAATTTATATTTTACAGTCATATTTATAAATTATACATTTTAAGGTTAAAATTTTTTCACTTTTTATCCTTCTATAATGAAAAAATGGGGACGCAATTATTTCTTTTCAAAAATTCTTATTCTGTCCTCTCTTCCACTTATAAATGGACAGTAAATCTCTTACCCATTAAAAACATCCAAAAACCATTGGTTTGGAAATTAAATTTCTCGATAAATTCCATAGTTATCTCCTCTAATCATATTAAACATTTTTTTTAAGAAACTAACCTTGGCATAATTTTGGTGAAAACTTAAAGAAGTTGTTCAAATAAGAGGTAATGTCCGTAACAGAGCATGTTATTTTTTTTATTCAACATATTTAAATTATTATAAAGAATATATGATATAGTTACATTTTTATATTCCATATAGTGATATTTTCTTATTTTGAGGCATAACCTACAAAAGTCACCTCCTCCATTAGATGTAAAATGAATCCATTGATAATGTGTATGGAAGACTACCGCCTCACGAATCAACATAAATAATTTTCCTTAAAAGTTTTTCACAAATAGATATAATATTTTTTTTAAAGTTTATATATGATATTTATGAAAAACATATACTTATTCAATTATAATATCTCATATTTCTTCTTACTTTCCATTCCTTAGGGAATATGATAACATTTCTCTTGTATACTACGGACTACAACCTCACGAAACAATGTGATTAATCTTTCATATATACTTTACATGGAAGGTAATGAGGATTAATGTAATATTTATGTATTATAATAACGAAATATTAACCATTATTTAAAATTAATATGTCATATTATTTCTTACATTACCACCATTGGAAATGATAATGTCGTTCATGTGTATGGGGGACTACCTCCTCGCTAAGTGATGTGATTGATTTTTCATAACACCAAATCACATGGATGGTATATATAATTTTATTTAAAGAAATAACATGATAATTATTTAATAAGTATAATTATATAATGATAAAATAACACATACATTATTTACATTAAGATCATCAAAAAATGGAAACCATACTCATTTGTACGTATGACGTACCGTCTCCATAATTGTGACATAGTTCATTTTTCAAAACCATACATCATGATTGGTTTTAAAAGAAAAATTGATGGATAAAAATATAATTATTTCATTATTATTAATATTTAAATTATCAATTAGAAAATTATTTTACTTTAGTCCACTTACGAAGGTGATTTTTCACATATGATCCAAACATCGTCAAAACATATGAATTAGACTTCAATGATAATGTAAATGAATAAAACATGATAATAAATAAAATAATAACAATAATAATGTAAAATGTATTAATAAATTAAATAATTAAAATAATTTTATTATTTAGGATGATATGGAATGTATATTACGATTCAGGCTTGAGGTAGGGGGTTTATCTCAATACATCATTCTTTAAGAAACATGTTCATTTGTGAACATAATTTATGTTATATGGTGTATATACTATCTATTTTAATATTATATCATGAATAATTCATACAAAATATTATTTTAATTAATAATTCAATTCCATCATTCATGGTTGTTATGATTCAAAAATTACCAATGTGGTAATGGTTTAGGTTTCAAAATCATTTTAATTGAAATTATATATGTTGAATTTAAATTTTTGGAAATAATTTGATAATTTACTAATAAATAACAAAAATTTAATTCTCACCAAGTTATTCATGAAATTTTCTTGTAATATTACTATTTTCTCTATTTTTATTTTATATATTAGGAAAATGTTTTTATGGAAGATCGAAATTATATATCACATAATTCTAAATACCTTTGTCTTCTTTGTCCATGTTGTCCAATTGTTTTTCGTATTATTTAATATTATTCATTTATTTTTCAAATAAAAGTTTAGTCATTTTTTAAACAATTAGAAATATTAAAAATTAATCATATTTTCATTTTTTGAATGATTCACTTCTAGACTTTTTTTTTTAAAATGTGATTAGAATATTTTCATTAATGTGTACACCATGAAAAATATATTCCACAATCATTTCCATTATTTCTATTTAGGAATCCTTCAAATGATTCCATGGTTATTTTGAAAGGAAAACATTTCCACAATATTTTAGGATTTTAGTTTGTTCATAAATTATTTCTATATTGAAAATGGTAATTTTATGAAGAATATTTTTAATCTTTTTAAAAGTATTTATTTTCATAAAATATATTTTTTTATTTAATTATTATAAATTATATATATTTTTATCTCACATATTTACATATATTATCATCCCGTCCTTTGATAGGGAAACATAAGCCTTATAATCATTTCAAAAATACTTTATTTTTAAATTTACTTTGATTATGAGATAAAGCAAGACCTCGAAACACATTTCATTCCATGGGTAATTTTCCTGTTTTGTATTATGATTTATTTATTTATGTGTAATAAATATGAATGTACATAAAATGAATGTGATGTTTGGGACCAGAATTATATTACCCTCCAATGAATTTGGTAGTACTTTAGTCCCATGAGAGTCCATGTATGGTATTAGAAATTAATCCTAATACATTGTGGGACTCTGTTCACCATGTAATGATATCTCAGAAGATATCCTTGAATTATGATTGTGTAATGTTGTAGGTTTTTTACCCATTTAATATGCTTCCATGATATCATGATTCCATGTTCATTATGTTATGTTTTAATGTGATTACTAATATTCCTTATCTTTTGTGATATTAGTTTATACCTTTGACTCACATGTTATACCTCCTTATCATGTTTATCTCCTTAATGCGATTTAAATCTCACCCATATTTTTTTATATAATCCCAAGGTTATCTTATATGGATTTAGGATCTAAAATTTATTTTGGGAAGTCAATATGTAGAATAAAATAAGTATCATATGTTCGAGTTTTATTTTATATATTATTAACCTAGTCTTGAAAAAATAATAGTAATTTACAATCCTTATATTGTGTTAATGGATATTTATGTTTAAAAATAATAAAATTATATGTGCAAAAGGTATGGGTAACTATAGTTTATATTAGAGAGAATTATTAGTTAACCTTTGGAACATGGATTAAAAAACCTTAGTGAGAACTATAGGGATTAGTCTAAGGTCAAGTATAAGGGTAAAAATAATTATCAAAAATAATTCTCGAGTTTTGGTGAAGTATAGAGTGAGTGGTTTAAAAGAAATTACGTCCCTTTATAGATACAAAAAGAAGGCATGATTCCAGAATAGATATTACTCATGTTAATAACTCTAAAAAATTTGTGTTGGCATTGAAAGGAGAATTACTTAGTACAACACAATGGGCCTTAATACCCACCAAGTTTGACACTCTTGGGGGATGTGATGTGAAAAACTCACAAACGATTTACAAACCATTATAAAGGACTTGAATAAGTTGTTATGTTATAAAACCTAATAGGAATTATTACCATGGATAACATGGATTAAAAACTAGGGGCCCAAAATTAAAGAAAAACATATTATTTCTAAGTAATTCCTTCTAGGCTTATTTGTTTCCCTTTGGCATGAAACTGCATTCTCATATTGTTTATTTTAATATTTTTTGTTAATAGAGGGAAATAAGAGAACTAATTCCATAATAAAATGTTAAAGGAAATGTAATTATACACCTAATGAGATGCATCACCTAGTGGGGATGATAGTTAGACATATTGTAATCCTTCCAAATCAGTTATCTTGAATTATTATTAACAACAACAACATAGTTGAATTTCAAAACACACCAAATAAAAGAGGGATGAAGTCTCATTGATTTTTATGTGATAAACATGGTAAAGAAAAGAAGATTCAATTTACTACATGTCAATCATGTGGGAATAAGAAACTATAAAAATACATAAATTAGATGAGAAGATGATATATATGTATAAATATGTGGAATAAAGAAAAATATTTCCATGGAATTCAGTGGCTCATTTATGGAGAACTTTGTAATTATTAATGTCAATGACCTAATAAAAGAATTAATTAAAAAGGTCCTATATTGTGATAATAATTTAAGGGAAATGTTTTAATTTTTAGGTTTTTAAATTTTTTAATCACGTAATTAAAGTGTTTTTATGGTTCATTAAAATTATAAGGATCGATTAAGAGTAGTTTTTCATTAAGGATTTTCAAGAATATATATAATGGTTCTAATTAACTGGTAAAGTGATTTAATTATAATGTGATAATTTGTGGAAAATAATAATATATATAAAAAACCATAGTTGTGAAGATGTTATTTTTTGATTAATGTAATTTTATGTATGTTGAATATATTCTTGGGAATGGTTTTATATAAAGGACAACCGATATGATATGAGAAAATCCACCACCTCCAGTAATGCTATAATGATTAAACCCACGACCTTTGAATGATAACCCTACATTACCTACCTATAGACTATGTGAAAAAGTGGTTAGTAGAACATTTTTTTAAATAAATTATTTTCAGGATAAATATTAAGTTGATTTTTTAGAAACATATTTGAGGATTAAATATTTTGGAATTTTTAGGATTTTGAGGTGATTAATTTTATTTTGGGAATGTTTTTTTTTGCATTGGGATATATATATAACCTATATGTTTAATGTAAATTATTATTTGGGAAGAATGCTATTGTGTTTTTAGAGATGTAATTTTAAATGGTATGATATAATAATTGAGGTTAAAACCTTGTTTCTTTTTGAGGTTATTGAGGTTATTTGGTGTATAGGGTTTTTTATTTAAGTAATGATCTATGTTATTCCTTGGGTTTAATTATTAGAGATTAATATATTAATATTAATTTTGGGTATTATCTTATCTTGTACTAAATTTTTTTGTTATAATAAATATAGAAGGAGTAGATTTTTACTATTTTATAAATATTATGACCTATAAAAATCGAATTTTAAAGATTGAGGAATAAAAAATTCATATTGGTTATTCATTTATTCAAGTAATAGGTGAATTGTAAATTTATCAAAGTACAATGGAAGGATGAAATTGTATTTATGAAATAAAAAAAAATTAATTATATTTTTTGGTGTTATTTTTATTGATAAAAAGAATATATCAAATATAAGAAAATGATCTAGAAACAAAACTTTTATCCTATTTAATTCATATCAGATGATTAAATGTTATTTTAACTCATCATAGATTTATAATTTTTTAAATGTTATCATTTTATTAATAATTAATGTTGCTATGATCAATGATTTCTATCACTATCCATAATTATTTACTCTTTTATTCCATTTCGATATATTCACTTCACAAAAATTTTCTCCAACTTTGATCCATAGTAATATGTTATTATAGACATTATATTTTCCATTCCCTCTTTTTATGTGGATGTTCTTTGAACCCTTTTTTCAATATGTGTTTTCCAAAAATGAATTTTTATATGCCAAACCTGTGATTACGGGGAAAAAGTTGAAATTTTGTGGATGAAATTTATTTAAGGGGTAGAAAATAACATCATGAAAATTTAAAATATATTTATCTTTAAATAATTTTGATTTTTTTATATGTTGTGTTATAGGCAATATTATGTTTAAACGAACCATGATATAATATAAAAATACTATTATATATATTTTTGATAAAACACAGTCGTTAAAATGGTAGGTATGAATAGTATTGAATACATTATGAAATATATATAATGGTCATACTCACTATAAATTGATTTAAAAATTATTAATAACTAAGAAATCAACATTAATAGAGATATTTTATTCTACAATTAATATGTTTCCTTGAAAATTTATATTTATTTCTTTTATGAGAAAATATTTTAATAATTTTTGGGAAATTTATAATTTTATTTTATAAAATGGAAATATTTGTTAAAATAATTCCAGTTATATTAAATATAGGGTGAATTTTTTGGATATATTCACAAAATATTTTTTTTAGTGAATTGTGAAAAATATTGATTTTGGTAAAACTTTATTTTATTTTTAATAAATTAATTAATTTAAAAGAACCATAATTATTTTTGTTTAATTTAAAATTAAAATATGTATTGTTATTTTATATTAAATCCAATTATTTACATTTTAATCATGTTTATAGTATATTTTAGTATATGTTTATTTTAATTATTTACAAATTTTTTTCTTAAAACTATTTTAAATTGTATAATATTTCTCCATTTTAAACAAATAAAAAACCTTAATGTATAATTATTTAAATTAATGTTATAAACTATATTTCAATAAATATTAATTGAAAATAATTTATTTATTATTGATTTTAATATAGTAAATATGGGATCATCTTTTGTTTAAAAATGCATTTCTTGAAAAATCATTTTTTCGACACATTTATAGGTTAATATTTTAATTAAATTCATCCAATATATGGATTGAATTTGTAAAAATGGACTAAATATTTTCAATATTAATAATTTATATTATATAATAATTTCAACTTAATTTATTTCTATAATAAATATTGAAAACAGTAAAAATTACTTTTAGCGATTAAAGAAAAAATGGGTTTATCGGCGGTTAAAATAATCATATAAGGGTTAAAATATTATCCAAAACATTTATAATTACTATTATATGGACATATTTATACCATATAACTTCTATAATTATAAAATTTTATATTTTTAGCTTTTATAATTGAGAAAAATGGGGGTGTAATTTTTTATTTTCAAAAATACCAAGTGAGTCCTCTCCCCTACTAATAAAAGTCCACCCATCTCCTCTCCTTTAAAAACATACATAACCCATTGTTTTTGTAAATACAAAACAAAATAAATTTATTAATTCTATCCAATCTTCCTATATGTTTTTTATTGATTATAAAACCATCCTACAAAGGATATTGGTCCAAACCTAAAGGAGTTGTTCGAAGAAGAGGTAAAATCATTAACCAATCATTTTATCTTATTAATTCTTCCACCTCCTTCAAATATTATTAAAAAATGATGATATAGTAACATTAATATATTATAAACACTAATATGTCTTAATTTTAAGTAAATGCCTACAACTTTCTTCTCCTCACTCAAATGAGAAATGAAGCTATTGATCGTGTTTACGGTGAGCTACTACCTCTCGAACTGATGAAAATCATTTTCCTTCACAACATATCATGACTGTATATAATTATGATTTACTATTAAAATATTATATTTATTATATTATCATAATTATTTAATTATAATATCACATACTACTTATTACTTTACACTCCTTATGGAATATGGTAATATCACTCGTTCGAATAGAAAACTACCGTCTTGCGCAGCGATGTGATTCAGTTTTCACCTACAATTTACATGGATTGTAATAATGATAAATTAATATTTATAAATGATAATAATTACATATTAATTTATCTATATAATTAATATATCATATAATTTATTACATTACCATCTATTGAATTTGATAATGTCATTCATGTGTACATCCGACTACTGCCTCATGAAGCGATATGATTCATTTTTTTAATAGAGAATATGATGGATGGAATATGTAACAGTATTGAATTAAATAGTATTATATTTATTATAAAATGATAACTATGGTAGGATAAAACAACACTTGCCTTATTTTCATCATTATAATTGTATAATTGAAATGTTACTCATGTGAATGTATGACCCACCATCTCTATGACTGTGATGTAATTCATTTTTAATAACCATAATTCCTAATTTATTTTAAAAGTATAATTTATGTATAAAAATTATAATTATTTCATTTTTTGTTATTATTTAAATTATTAATTAATAATATATTGTACTTTAGTCAACATACCAATGGTATTTGGGATATATGAGTAGAACTTCATCCAAACATATGAATTGAACTTAAATTTTTATGTATTTGAACATAGAAAAAAAATAAACAAAATAAAATAAAAAATAAACTTATAAAGAACTATTTATAAATTATATAATTTATATAAATTTATTATTAATGAAAACATTGAAGGAATTTGGCAATTCTTGCTCGAGGTTAGGGTTTTATCTCCAAACATCCTTCTTTGAGACACATGTTCTTTTATGCAGATATTTTATTTTTTATAGTTCATATAATTACCATTTTCATAATATATAATAAATCCTTCATAATTATTAGTATTTTATATTATAATTCATTTCCTTCATTCATGGGTGTTATGCTTTAAAAATTACCAATACAGTAAGTGTTTGTGTTTCAAACTCAATTTAATCCTGATTATTTATGCTTGAATTTCCATTATTGAAAATTATTTGATAATTAAATAATAAAACCCTTAAATATTATAATAATATTGTGATTCCAAAAAATTTCAAGCAATATTTCAATTTTCATCTCTTTTTTACATTAAAATATTGACAATTTTTTTAAGGAAAATTGCCTTTATTTATCTATTTGATAGAAATCCCTTTCTCTTCTTTATGAACATTTTATAAAAATGTTTTAAATTTTTTTATTATATTATTTTTTAAATAAATCATTAACCATGTTTAAAATATTAAAAATTTAATTAATGGGAATCTTGTTGTCATTTTTGGAATGAGGTACTTCTTGAATTTTTGTCAAAAATGTGAACGGAATATTTGTTTTAACATATAAAATATAATTAATAATTACCATTTTAATATAAAATGTTTTAATTAAATATTACCTTATTTTTTTCAAGGTTATTTTAAATTAATATGATTTTAACAATAATTTATGAATTTTAATTTTTTTCCAAAGTTGTCTGAAAAGTGTAAAAGTTATTTTTCTCAATAATGTTTTAATATTTTTAAATGTATTTATATTCATTAATGAAAAAATCCTTTAATATTGTGTAATGATTATAAATTAAGAATACATATGTTTCTCACATATAAACCTAGATTATTTTCTCTTCCTTTGATGGGGTTAATATATTCCTTATGATCATTTCTCAAATACATTCATTATGATGTTTCCTTTGATTATGATATAAAACAGGATAATGAAACTCATTAATTTCCATTGGTAATTCTTATGTTATGCCTTATGATTGATTTCCTTATGTGGAACACATATTTTGGTACATGAAATCAAATGAAATATGTGGGACAAAAAGTATATATCCCTCAAATGCTTTGGGTAATATTTCATTCTCATGAGTCATCATGCTTGAGATTAGGGAGTGAACTTAACCCATTATAGGCCTCTTTCCCCCATGTGATATTATCTAAACAGTTAGACATTAATTTTGATTATGTTACATTTTATGTTACTGTTAAATTACCTATGCCTCCATGATATCATGATACCTTGTTCTTTACATTATGTTTCCATGTTATTACCAATCATCATTTTCTTTTATAATATCATGTTACACCTTTGACTCACATGTTATGCTTTCTTGTCATTTTTATTTACTAACAAGGATTTATATATTATCCATTTATTTCATGTAATCCCCAGGTTATATTATGTTAGATATGGGTGATCAAATTGATTTTAGGATCTCAATATGAAAAATAAAAGAAAGTTGAAATGTTTTAGTTTCCTTTTATGTATTATTAGACTTGTCATCAAAATACACAAGGCCATTATGATCCTTGTTTTTTATTAATGGATATTTCTATATGAGAATCATGAAATAAAATGTGTAAAAGGAATGGTCCAATATAATAGAAAAATATAAGCATAATCATTGGTGATATGAAACACTCAGTTGTAAGACCCCAGGACACCCTGAGAGGGGAGGGGTGAATCAGGGTGTCAAAGTTTTCTTTTAAACTGATGGATCTTGTTCCCACATTGGTAGGAACTAGTTTAAGCTGTATGATGGATATGAGAAGCAATAAAACATTCACATGTAGAGAGAAAACACAACACTTTTTACTTGTTTCACCACTAAGGGCTACGTCCAAGGATGATACGTTGACAGGTTTTCAGTCATACCAAATTACTCTATTATTCACTATATTTGGATTACAAAGGTTTGGGAACAGTCACTCTATCCTAGGCTCACTGCCTTTGCAATAGTTCAGGGATATCCCACAGCGTCCCTCGGGTCACTCCTGTTGACTCCCCCTGGCTCACTTCCTTTGGTGAAGTCCCAATTAGTTTATAGACATTAGGGGATCTTCAATAGATTCACATTGAAGTCTATAATTCTGCATATCACGAGACTCTGCTTGCATCGAAGTCCAGAAATGATGCACTTGAATGCACTGAACCACTGAACCAGATTATCAGAAATACGAAAATAGGATATACTGAAGATTTCGCGCAACTCCAACCCTTTGCGTGAAATATCTAACTATGGTGCGAAATACTTGATTTTGGCACAGAAAATATTTCCCGTAACAACCTCCTTTACACATATCTTTAGGCTCCATAGCTTTTTCGAGTAGCTCGGACTTTTTCGCTCAACCTCAAAATTTTCGTGCAATGTCTACGTTTTCGCGCAACTCGAACTTTTTCGTGAAACACCATTTACGCGAAGCATTTACATGCATCAGAAATCAGAGCTTCTCTATGTCTTCAATAGTATGGAATGAGGGGGGTCACCTCTTATTTATAGGTGTCTCAGACCCCCACACACAAAAACCCATTTGGTGCAAAAAACATCTCATTGGGTGCGTAATATTTCATGCAAGTACCATTTTTCGCGCCCATATCCATGTTTTTCACACAGCCCATTCCTTTGCCATTTTCGGACGTTCTGATTCCAAAACACCTCTTACACAAAAAATCTCTCTCCACTATTTCACGCACCTCTCTGTTTTTTGTGCACGTCTCTATTTTTTTCTTACCCAGCTATTTTTCATGCATCCCGCTTTATTTCACGCATGCCTCCTTTATTTCACGCACCACTTCCTTTTTGTGCGCACCTTCAATACTGTTGTCTGCTAGAACTATATGATCACTTTATGGGCACACATTCTAAACTTCTACTGAGGATTGACAACAAACACAAACCATACTACAATTCATGCTAATAATATCCATGGTTCCAACATTAGTAAGGTAAAACATAAAACTAAGGAAATAATGGAATAAACATTGAATAAATATCATGTAAGAAATAAGTAATTTCCACAATTACATAAAAAATAAAACTAAGAGAAAAATATATCCATATATATAATTGAAAATAATTAGATCCCATTGAGATGAATTTTGTTCCATAGTAATGAAATGAATTATTTTGGAAATCTAATTTTAAACCATAATATAAGACATTATGATCTTAGACATCATGACCTTACCATCAAGGAAATATATTTTTATGTGTAGGTATACTAAAAAAATATCCAAGTTAGTTTCTCTCATGATACCTTGAAATTCCTCAATGTTTAATATATATATGGGCCCCAACCATTAAAAATTAAGTCAAATAATTCTATCATATGAGAAAATGAATAAATAATACATAATCAACATTTCAAAAATCATTCATATTTGGGTAACAACATTCTAAATACCGATAATTTTACCCATGTGAATTAAGGAGGAGAAATTATTTCTATTTTGACATTATCCAATATGAATTATGTAAACTTTGATGTTCACACTATATAGGTAAATTAGAATAAAACTATGTCAGAACTAAAATAACATGATCATAAGTCATCTAGGGAAAGATGTTGGATGGATCCATAACTTAAGAAGTGGTAAATATTTTTAAAATGGTAAATATTGTAGGAATTTATATCCAAATAATAAAATGAGATAATACAACACAATCTGATAAAAGGGTAGGACATATCAAAATTTTGTGAAATAAGTTAAATAGAATGTTCATAAATCTATGAATGAATGTTGAGTTACCAAAAACCCATACTATTGGGTTAAAAAATAATATCAAAATAAATAAGGGGGAATTAATTTTCATGTAAAAATCTTTATATTAATGTGGTATTATACTATATTAAAAGGAATCATAGTGCATGACATTAATAAGAATCAAAGATTTATGTTTTGAGGAAATGAACCACTACTAGTTGAGAATCATTTTAATAAAAACCCTAAAAAGAGAGGGATTATAATTAAACTTTGTATAATATGTTTAAAAGATAATTCATGATATCATATTTTAAATAGGTATTACATAAATCACATAAAAAAAGAAATTTTGTTCATAATACCAGACATGTCTCAAATAGAGGAATTTTATATGAAATCCCTTTCTTTGTATTAATATGTGAATATTTTTTAACATACGATATAAAGGACATATCTATCTTAATAACGTATCTTAGAATCAAATTTTAAGAATAAAAGCCTTTAGTAATTATTTTATATCCATATATTAAATATATTAACTGATTATTGTTTATTTTCATTATCCGGTGTTTCAAATTTTTGTGGTTTTTTTCAAAAAAACATCATGAAGATGAGATAAATTTTTACCAATTGGATTAAATTAAATAATTCATAGATAATTAAAGATATAATAATTTTTTTCAATGCTTACTTATGTCCCATTCTAATTAGGTGATATGCATGAAAATGACTTGTGAAAATGTAAGTCACCAAGAACAAGTTCTCTTCATGTTTAATTATGAAAAAGTGATATTTTGTTAAATATTTTATTTATTAACAAAATGTTTAAAAAATAATAAGATAATATTAAATATATAACTATTAAATGATATTAAAATTATATTGCATCCCATAATTATTTTTGACATAATAATTATAACAACGTTTACATTGGTAGTTAAATCAATCGAAATGGTAACTAATAATAATGATTTAATAAGTAGGAGGTGTATTTATATAATAATAATTTGACATATAAAAAATATTAAAAATTTCATAGACATCATATATAAACATTAAATATATTATATAGATCATCAATTGGGTGCAGTATTTAAAATTTAAATTCTTCATTCATGGTAGCGATAGTACGCACATATGCATGAATAATGATGTCATTTATCAATGAATGGATGGTGTCATGACCCAATACATTAAAAGGTGCCCATCCCAGGCCACAAATGAAGGAATGGAGATACTGACCCCTAAGTCCTACCATCAATAGACCCTGGGTTGGATAAAAGTACTGAGGGTATAAAAATATCACATATAGGTTTCATTACCCTCTATAATAATATAGGACCGAGAGATACAATAAACAACAACCAAGAAACTACACCTCATAAAATATCAGTAAAACCAATTCTATCCAACAATACATGAATATTTTCAATGTATATAACATTTTTCTCCATATAAATACCAAAATACAAGTCCTACAATAGTGACTCAATAGAAAATCCAAAAACCATGCTATTAATGTCTATCTTGGTCCCTCAAGTCCACTTCGAAACCTAAAAAATAATTTATATATAAGTAGGGTGATCATGACATGTATACTCAGTAATATCATAACCATGATATAAAGTGAACATGTTAAAAGATCATACTAATCCTCTAGTGAATAAATAGAAGAACCAATAAGTACCTAAATCAGTCAACTAAGAAAACCCATCCTCACCAAGTCTTGCTAACTGAATCACACATCAAATTGTATAATACTATCAAAAACCTAAAAATAGTTCCTTAATATGGATTCTCTACTAATGTGGGATAGAAAAATAACCCAACATATGCCACCCTAAAAATATTTATCATATGATTCAAGCATCCTTCATTATCTAATCAAAAACACATCACAGAACACCACTGTCCCATTACATCACATCACAACATCATCACATCACATCACATCCTTATCACAAAATAAGGGATGTAGGAATCATTAACATGATGGTCATAAACCTCATTCCCTCATTCATCCATCCATGATCCCAATAACAAACCACGTCCTCAGGACTACTGGGTAATATGTAACATAAATTCTTATCATCAATGTTGAAGGAAGAGTAGGGAAGAGGATGTATCGAGCCATATGTAGCACCACTATCCCGGATGTTGGAAAAAAATAGGAACCCAAAACCATTACGTGTTTGTAAGATTATCCAACATGAGTGGGGAAAGTATGGAAATGACATAAAATTCTTGATAGATAGATATCACCCAATACCCAACCGATGGGTCCTCAACAACTACATTAGTATACTCCACACCAACCCCAAAAAAACAGAAAAACATCAACCACAACAATTTTTACCACTACATTCATCACAACACAACCACAAAAAAATTTCAAAAAAACCATCACTCAATTATAGATTCCACCATTTTATAAATTTAAAAAGATTCCCCCAAATATGAATTGCTAATCCATTTTATTTCACATTTATGTATCACATTTATTTATCATTAAATTTACTTAATACAATTACAGATTAATAATTTCAAACACATTCATATTCATTTAATAAACCCCTTTCATTTAGTTTCTGCAGTATAATTTATTCCAAGTCTAACCAAGAAACTAACACATCCACGCCAGACAATAGATCAACCAAATCATGTCATCATTCAACTGCCACACCACACACAATGATGCCATATAACCTTATAACCCACACATCACAACCAAAAAACATCACCATAGACACACCAGTAACCAAATTTCATCCCATGCCAACAAACCATCACATCACTAACTCATAGAAATTTTTCCCATATGATCACTACTATTACCACACATCATGTCACATATCATAAAAAAGCATAAAAATTATAACCACATGAAGCATCAAATATTGGCTTGCATAATTTCAGTTCAAGGTCGTAAATCACTTTACTTCATTATTTAGAATGGTTATTATTATTCAAACTAGTTCAACATTGGAAAATAATTCATTGCCATGTATGAATTCATATAATTTATATTCAAGATGGAATTAAAAAATAAAAACCAAAAGGGACTCACAAACATGTCAACTACATCACATGTATAACTCCCAAAAACCATTATTTATATTAATTTATATAAGAATATATAATATCCTAAAAAATAAAACCAATGTGATAAAACATGCAATTTCTTCTATTTTCCATAAATTTTAGATTTATCAAATCCATTATCTTTATTATATTGACCCTCAATATCCACCCAAATGATGGAAAAAGTATGAAATTACCACATATGAACATAAATAGGGATAAAAAGGATCCCTTATATTAAATAATCTTTCTATTTCTTCACACACAACAGGGTGAATGGGAAGAATCCTAGAAAAACCAACCACATGAAGAAAATATTGAATCAGCCTGGATTACAACAATGGATCAACAAAAGTTACACAAAAAATACCCAATCTTGAATAATATAATTTTTTTGAATCCTAGAAAGAATATTGAAAAGAATAATGGGGTAACGTTGATAACTCATATAATATTTTCAATGATTAACCTTTGTAACTGAAGGAAAAAATCAATAGGAAACGGACTACAGGATCATCCAAAAGTACAAAGAGTTCCTAAAAAACCATGAGGAAAATATTGGAACAAGAATATTAAACCAAACCATAATATTTATAAACAATATATAACTCACCAAATCATGAATCCAATAGTACCATATCATTAAAATCATAAAAATGTTCCCTGATACTACTTACCACTAATTTTCCACACTCATGTACAAACATCAAATGTCATGTGCTTATATCCCTTCCAGTACAAATCACATCACGTAAAAATCCATAAATGACGTGGGTCAGGATGAATCCCCACCTACCCCACCCATTTCAAGGTATATTATATGGTGCTATCATCTATCATAATCACAAAATAGTTGAATTGAACAACACCATGACCTCATAAATCCACATCACAACCTCATCACATTAAATCAAAACCACAACAGATAAACATGGAATT
This sequence comes from Viscum album, assembly GCA_963277665.1. NCBI lineage: Eukaryota > Viridiplantae > Streptophyta > Magnoliopsida > Santalales > Viscaceae > Viscum > Viscum album. The sequence continues at coordinate 411,439,104 of OY728143.1, forward strand.
AGGGCACCATGAACATGAAGTTAATTAAACTGCGTGCTCCTAAAACCATGCATGGACCCCACCACATATCTCCTCCTCATAATTTATGGGTAAAATCCAAAAAGACACATATATTCACTATTAAAGGAAGTAAATGGAATAGGTAATAAGTAACCATCAATATCACCCCCATCTAGGGATATTAGGGAAAACACATAGAATCTAAAACCTTTTAATGTTTGTATGTTAATATATCCTAGGTCGGGATCATATATAATTAACATAAAATTAATGATAGATATATTATACCCAACACCCAACCTATTGTTCTATAAGAACTATAGCAGCGTACTTCTATCCACTTCCACTACACCACACAACATCTTCCACAACCTCTACCACTACTAAATGCATCACACCACACAATAACCATATAATTCCAAGAAAACAAAATTTCAATTTAAGATTAAATAATTTTCTAGATTTAATTATTTTCTGAAAAATTTCATTTACTAAGAAATTTTATTTCACATTTAAAAAACCCATTCACTTATCACTCAGTTTAGATAGAACAATCACCATGTGATAGTTTCCAACACATTCTCATTCATTTACCAATCCATGTAATTTCATTTTGGTATTAAATTTTTTTCCATGGCTATCCCGAAAAATTACACTTGTACCCAGCACATCAACTCACCCATATCATACCATCGATCAGTCACAACACCACACACAACCTATCTATATCACCATAGTAACCATATTATACAACCACCACATATCACCACCACTGTACTACTAACCACATTGCATCCATTTACAATAAATAATCACCTAACTTACCTACACATACATATCCTAACTAATCACCACCATCCATAAAAATTATCACACAACACACAAGGAAACATAACAAGAATAACCAAATTAATCATCACATCATAGATACCAAAATTTGTTTCAATGGAGTAGATCACTTTATTTTATTAATTATGATGGGTATTATTAGTAAAACTAGTTTTCTAGGGGAACAAAATTTGATGTTATTGTATACAAGCTTATCCTTTTTACTCAAGGTGGAATCAAATAATCAATAATGAAAGGGTCTCAAAAATATATCGATTACAACCCAATCAAGGATCCTAACACTTATGATATTCATTAATGAAAATAAACATGCATAATTTCATCAAATATAACATCAAAGGAATAAAAGAATGAGATTTCCTCAAATAAAAATCAATCATATACTTACCCAATTCATTATATTTATTGATATGACCATTTATATCCACCAAATGGAAGTAAAAAACATTAAATCACAATAATTTCACATAAATAGGTATAAAAAGAGAATCACCTATGTGAAAGAAGACTTATGATCCGTTTTGTAGAACATGGTGAAGGGGAAACAACCCATAATACATAGTAACATGAGGAAAACATCGAATATATTTGGATGGAATTAAGGGATAATCAAAATAGAGCCTAAAAAATCATTGAACTGGAAAAACATCACTACTTTTAATCCATGAAAGAAGAACAAAATTAAATTAAGGGATGAGGGGAATAACTCACCTCGTACTTTCAATGATCAAATTATGGAACCCATGGACCAGATAATGAGGTTAGGGACTAGAAAATCCTCCAAAATATCATGAATTTATAAAAATATTTAGAGGAAAATAGTGGAATGGTAAAATTCATCTAAACATTTTTATTTACAAATAGGTTGTAAATCGCCTCATTCTGGATGTGAATTTAATTTTCATGATTTAAATTCTCATGAAGCTCAAAAATTGAAGACATAGAACTAAATCATGATATGAAACCGATAAATTTTAATTCCAATGAAATTATATTATTTTTAATGGTGCATCAACCAGATTCAGTTCCCATCTTCAAATCACCATCCACACCATGAGTTATTTCTACATAGAACTACTCTATTAAACTAGAGTCATGAGATGTTGGTTTCAAATGACATGGATTATAAATTTACTTCATGAATTATGACTTCACAACATTAAACATATATGTCAGTAAAACTTCATCTCTAACGTCCACCAAACCCTCCTCGAGTGTCCTCTAAACAACCCCAACTCTTAAACTAGAAAAGTAATAGGATTAGAAGGCATGTACCATTGATGAATGAATAATGTTATATAAAAAATGAGCATTTAAGAACTTTATTTATGACATATAAAACATATTTTTAAATAAAATCCATCCTTAATACACACCATTAGTGGTGGTGATGAAAAAAACCCCACCATGCCCAAGAGGTGGTAGTCCTCATGTTTACACGATCAACGTTTCAGTATATATTAGTGGATGGAAACCAATATAATATTTTGGACTCAACTAATATAATTAAATTTAAGTATATTAGTGATACTACTTTTATTATGTTAATAAGGATATATATGATTTATGAAAGAGTGTTGTAAATGAAAAGAGTAAGTGAAAGTAATACTCACATTGGAAGCTTGAGTTCTATACTGGAAAAATCATTGTATGTGAAACCCATAAGAAAATAAAAGGGGACTAGAATCTTTTGGAATTGGGATAGGATTACAGAAGGAGAGAGGTGGAAGAGTTTCAATAAGAAATTGTAAGGATATCTGAGTCTTAATGTGGTGAAATTGTTACCTTTATATAAGTGAGTACAAGGGCAGTTTTGGATGTAACCATTACATTTTTAAAAATTTAATGTCCAAATCCAATGATAAATAGCCAAAATGATGTGTGTTTTAACGTTTTTTATTTTAATTTATTATAATTTACCATATTTTACTTTTACCTTAGTGATTACTTTTTAAATAAAGTTATTAATTTTAATGAAATTTTTTAGTTACGTAATTTTCTAATTTGAGTCTTTAGATTTTAAAATTTTCAATCATTTTACTATAAAAAAATTATAAGGGTTTGATAAGTTACTTTTAAATTATCTCACATAATAGTAAAAATATTGATTTTTTAATTATTTTAATCATAAAATTTATATATATCCCATAGTTAAAAAAATTATCAATATTCATGATATAAATCATTTTATTATAAAAAAATAAAATGTATGAGATTTTCTATGAAATAAAAAACAAAATACCACCTTGAAAATAATTTATTTAAATAAAATACTTAAAATAGTTTTCATTAAAATAGTATTTTAATTATGTTCTAAAAATATCTGACATAGGATTTATATACTCAAAGAAAATGTTAACATGAATAAATTTATAGCTTAAATAAATATTTTACTATATAAAATCTATCTTAAATATATATAATATGATTACATAATGACAAAGTAAAGAAAAACTATATTTTTTTAAATAAATTATTAAAAATAATTTTTTTGGAAAGTACCAAAAATTTCATCTTCAGATAATATTTTTATTTTCAATACATAATCGGTGTTAATAATGTTATATTTTTATTCTAACATTTAGAAATTAAATAATTTAATGAAATCATAAAATATAATGAAAAATTGTTTTCATTAAAAAAAGAAATTTTAAAAAATTATTTGTTATTATTATTATTATTTTATATCATTTACCAACAAAATTTATGTTAACAAACTACTAATTTCAAATAAAATTTATCATCATTAATCACATATTTCTTGATTTAGAAATTCAAATTTCATAAGAATAACTTTTTTAGGAAAAAACTTCTCAAAACAATAAATGTTCTCATGAGTAATTTTATGTAAACTAATTTAGTTTTATTCATATTAAGCGTTCTATTTATTTAATTTATAAATATATTGCATAAAGTTGTAAAATTATCCAGTCTATAGAAATAATTGGACCAAAATTAATTATATTGTGGGTTTCTAAATTCTGATGTTGTGTTTGGAGAAAGTTATTTAATAGATTGGTTTATTCTAAGGAAATCATATATTAAAATGTTGGGGAGTTACAATATCCACTTTAATTAAATTTATTCCATGAAATTTTAATTATTAATTATTAAAGGAATGAGGTGAGGGAATTATTAACATATTTGTTATTTAGGATATATTATCTAATATTACATTTACCTTACTCCCTTAGGCTATTTCATCTTACTTATAAATTTTCAATCAAAATTATCCATTCATACAATCATATATCCATGTATTTATTTAAAATAATCACATATTATCCACAAAATATATTCCAAAAAACCATTTTAATATCTATGAAATTTAAACATAGGGAAAACACATATACTTTGTGAAATAAACACTATATTTAGTCATCAAAAAATATAAAATCATACACTATCAAATATATTTAATAATCCAAAAAAGGAGATAAGCTTCACAAAAAATATCATGGATTGATTTTTTTAAAATATTTAATCAATTCTAGGTCTATCAATACTATAAAAATAACTTTTTCCAAAATAAATCACCCTTTTATTACCTCAAAATCAAGAAAAAATTAATCCTAAGAGTTATCCATACCTCAATATTGTGTTATGAAACAGTTATCCCAAAAAATATAACCTTTCCAAAAAATTATTCTACAGGTTATTGATTCCATTTAATATATTTTTTCATTAATTTAAAGATAAAATACAAAAAAAAACCTTATATGTATCTCAAAATCCTCATAACTACTAAAATACACCAAAATATCAGCAACAAATATCACTCAACAACAAAAATAGGTAAGAGTATAATGATTTGTTTTTTTAGTATATAACCCTCACTACCTTCAGTAAAACTATGAAATTAATCCTTTTTTATTATAATATTAAAATAATAACATTCCAGACCATTTTATCAGGCCCCCCATATTAGGTTATAGAACATATTGGTTTCTAGATACATACCTATCCTAGCTTCATCTTCATGATATGGTTTCAACCGAACACTAAAAATGAAATGTTTATGATAATTTCATTAATATAAATAAAAAACACTAATCCAAATATATATTTCCCTTTAATACCTTTATTTTTTAACATATCATATTTTTAGTTCGACCAATGACTCTCTTTGTTTTACCTATATCATTCTTGGATTTATCTTGGATACTTAGACTAGTTTTATCTTAAACATATTAGCCTAAACCTCAAAATAAATATACAAATTTACAATTATATTTATTAAAATATTATAAATATAGAATTCATAGAAATATATGATCTTTAAATCCAACCTATGCCCCATTCAAGAAAACACATATTAGTTAACATGTACCTTTTATTAGAAAACTTTTTCATTTAATATACATAATCCATTATCAATTTCCTAATAAGTTATCTAATATAAGAATATTTAAATCCATAATAATTTTTATTAATTAGAATACGAATCAATGAAAACATTTCTATAGGGAGTGCCTAACCTAGAGTGCTATTAGGATTCTTTATGATTCACTAGATGATGATATATTTATTTTGAATCAACCCATTTTGGGTTTATTACTCCTAGGTACATATGTAACAATTCTTTCATATATTTGTTGTATCTAGTCATGGATGTACTTTCTACTATAAAGAAACAATACCCACTTTAATAAAACAAGAGGATGGCATTGTATACTTATAATTATTTCTCAAATGTTTGAAAAAGTTGTGTTATCATTATCTAAAAAAAAGTCAATTATTTCCTTAACATTAATTCATGAACATTCCCAAATGGTTTCTTATACCTTTGAAATTACGATCAATGCTAACTCATATTCCATTAAATTAACCTCAAAAAATCACAATGACTAAAGTTATCTAAACAATGCTTCAATATAGACTTTGATCCTCCTAACCTGTGCTCCCAGATCTGAAGTGAATAACACATACTTCACACATTTACTTTATTAAAAACTAATATTCATGGACATAAATATCTAATAATTACATGAATTATATAAAATATTTCATTATATACATTTTCAAGGATTTTTTGTTTTATATATTTATATAATTAGAAAAAAAATAATATAATAAATCCCATGCCTTTCTCAACTAATAGACTTTTTCATTATATAAGAAACAAATTAATCCATAGTAAGTCTTAAATATCTCCAAAAAATACTGTATAAATGTTATTATTATATTCATGCCATGTGAAATATATTTCATTATAATTAGGGTCAATGGAATCTTAAATAGGGGTGACCTCATATGCTTAGTGAGGGACAAATAAAACTTAGGTAATCCAGAAAAAAACATTGCATAAATATTATAGAAGGAATAAGTTATCATCATAAATCCATAAAAAACGAAATTAAGAGCATAATATATCCATTTATTTAATTGAGATAAAATATATGAGATGGATTAAAATAAATGGTTCCTTAGTGAATAATGTAATAATATTAGATAGCTAATTCCATATCATAAGAAAAGACATCTTGATCTTACTATCAACGAAATATATTTTTCTAGGATGGAAGCCACCAAAATATCCAAGGTATTTTGTATCATGTGGTCAACCAATTCATTGAGGTTATATCTATAATCAGCCCCACCAATCACTAATAAGTCCAATGAATTGAGCATACACATTCGTTGTCTTGGTGGGAATTGAGCATTTTATTCAGTACTAGAATAAAATGCTCAATTCCCACCAAGACAACGAATGTGTATGGCCTCATAACCAAGAAGTGATAAATACTTATTGAAGAGTTTTTTTAGGAATTTATATCCCCAAAAAACAATGTGAGAATACAATATAATAATATAAATGTGTAGAATATACCAAACTTATCATTAATATGTCCCTGGAAAAGCTCATAACTCGATGAATGAAAGTTGACTTAACAAAGATCCTTACTATTGGGTAAAAAACAAAATCAATATCAAATTAAATAAGGTAAAATGATTTATCTTATAAATATAATAAAATACAATAAGTATGATACACCATGCGAAATAAACAAGACACAAATCCCAAACAAGACTCGTGAATTTAAATTTTGTGGCAAAGAACCCTTGTGACATGAACATCATTTTAATCAAAACCCCTTAAAAAAGGGGGATTCTAATTGAACATAAAATTCCATAATTAAAATAAAATCAATTATATTATATATCATATAATAAGTATATATAATTCATAAATGATTTTATGGTCATAATACCAACATGTCTCAAAGAGAATAATTCGAGATAAAAATCCTTATCTTGTATTCCTGCTTACTTGATCATGGTCCAAATTACTTTATAAGGGAAATATATATCTTAATAACTTATCTAAAAAATAAGAACATGATATATTTTTAATTTTTGGGAAGATCATTCAAATATGTCTTTTAAATTTCAATTTAGATTTTTATTGTTATATTCCAAATGGGGTAGATCATTGAGTCGATATGTGCCATTGTTCCCTAAAAATTGACTATAATAATTAAATATTATATTATTCATATTTATATTCATATATGCCTCTATGTATTAGGTCATGTTGGATTTCATATAGATATGATTCTCCATGTTTTACCAGGTAGATGAAATTTATTTTAATAAATTGAGTTTATGTTTAATCAATAAGTGGAGACATTTTTATTTACCTAATATATATATATATATATAAATATATATATGTTACACTAGATAAATATATAAAAGGTCTAATAGATATATATGTATAATTTCTATAGGATTTACATTTACTAATACTATTAGATAGGCAATGATAAAAATCATAGTGATAGTGCGGATCCTAAAGACAATCAGTCAAATAGATACTATGTTGATCTAATCGAATGATTTAGATGCAATTTTTAATTCCATTTCAACTGGTACAAATAGGTTCATAACAAAATTGAATCATTTTTGTTATGGTAATGTCCAGCAATATGAATTTAACCTCATATGGATGAAGAAAATGGCTTATATATGAATTGGTGTTTTATTTTTTCTATTTTGAAAAATTGTTTTACCGAGGGAGATTCAAATTGAAATATTTAAAAATAATTTTATATAGAATATGTTTTGAGTTTGTCACTATAAATTCTATACTTTTTTTCTATGTAATTATTTCTTGTCTAAGGTTATTATAATGAACTAGCACAATTCAACTAGATATTCCCCCATACCGACCTTCATAATTTTGTGAATTGAAAGAAGATAGCTATAATAATGTATCATATATATATATATATATAATAAAATAAAATAATAGATTTCAACATGGTGGAATAGCTAAAAAATATGAATTGACATAAAATTAATTTCAAATATGCTAATCCATATAATATATTTTTATAAGACCAACAAGCCTACATCTAAAAAATCTCAACACATAATCCATCCTATAATGGAAGAAAATTCAATAAAATAAGCCGACATGATATATGATGTCATTAAAATTACATGAATTTTGGAAAATAGTGTCTACAACAAAAAATGGAAAATTAGTTTATAACCGTAAAATATAATAAAATCCCACAATAGAATCTATATGAATTCTATAATCAAGTATATTTTTGTTTTATATTTGAAAAAAATATAGATTTAAAAATAATTTTCACAAATTAATAAATTTTTTGAATCATCATTTGGTTTTATTCAAATAATTTAATATTCACATGAATAGTAATCTTATATTGACACGTGATATGAATTAAATAATAATCAATAAAATATATTGGTACACCATAAGATAAGTGTGTAATAAATATATCCTTGAAAGAATCCATCATGTAAAAGAATTTGGAAAAATAAATCTGGAAATATCCACAATTCGAAAATCCAATCATAAATGTTAAATCACATAGTTGGGTGTATATCTTATGGGTATAAATAGTAGTCATAAAAAATAAATTCTCAATACAAGCCTATGGTGGATCTAGCTGTTATAAACTATAGTTTCATTACACACACTATGAGTGACATGTCTTTTTTGATGAACCCAAGATTACCCAATGTGTTATGTATTTTCAAATCTATTTAAATACGCAATGAAAAAGTAATAAATATTTTCAAACAGAATCCAATCAGAATATATAATTGAAAAACCAATTTTTAAACATCCCCAAAATTCAAGTATTTTATCAAATACATAGTGTGTACAAACCATTTGTAATGAAAAAATACTTAAAAAATGATTGTTTTTTCAAAGAATATATTTAAATAAAAAATACATTTAATTTAATCAATTAACCAAATTAATTTCCAACAATAATAAAAATTTATATAATTAAAACTTTTTATAGAGGAACCTACATCAAGAACATAGGTAGAAATAATCACCTTTGAAAACATTGACTTTCGAATAGTATATTGAGTCTTAATGATCCAAGATCCATTAGAAACAAATGAATCCTCTACCAAACCCCATAAATTTGACATAAACATCCCCCTTTGGTTCAAAAATATGATATGAGAACAGATCTAGGGACGATCTATTTTTTTTAAAAGGTAGAGCCCTAGTTAAACAACCAAGGGACATTTATTGAAAAAATAAATGTAAATATTACAAGTGGAAAAAGTGGGGATCCTTTTATAATCATTATCATGGAGGGGAGTCCGATCTATGGAAAGGAAATACAACCATGTGACATATTTTTTGACTCCTTTATTAGAAATCACATCCAAAAATGTGTTCTCTTTCCAAAATGCATGTGTAATTTTATAATTAATCTTTAAAACTGAGTGTAAGAAATCCATCTATAGAGTTTTGAGTGTCTACACAACATTCACCACACCATTCTCTAATGCTCACACAGTGGTGGTTGAATCACTTTCAATCCACATATTTTACCGATGTTTCTTCCTTGAGAAGGTTTTCTCATGAATGAAAATTAAAATTCATACCTCCAATGATAATGAAAATCCACAGTAGCCATAGAAGTAACCAAGTAGCTATCCAAGGCGGTCTCTGTACATAGATCTATATCCTGAGGGACATAAATTTCCTTTAGAGGCTCCAGCAACATTGACTTTGATCCAAACCAGTATAAATTTCCAAAAAACTTCAAGTATACGTTGAGGTTGTCTATAAGTCCCAATAAAAGTGAGGAAACACAAGATTTTGTAGTTATAAATAGAATTCTTGTAGTTCCCCCATTGAATTATGGTAGCTTCAAATATGGAAGAGAGTATCCCACCCAACCTACACAAAGACAGAATGAGAAATTATGATGTAAATAATCATTTCTATCATACCAAACCACATAAAAAATCTCACTAAGCACAACCAAAAAAGGATCTCGATCTTATGAGAGGCATTAGAAGTAGTACAATGATGAAGTTAATAGCTGAATGAATCCAAAATTAACCATATATAAAAAAAATATCAAGAACATATTTCCATAGAGTAGTGGAAGTAGAAAATGAAAGAAAAATATGGTTGATATCTTCTTTATCCTAATTTCATAGACTATATTTAGTGAAAAATAGACCCCAAATGATTAGAGACAAGAATCTATGAGGACTCGGTTTGGAGAAATTCTACAAAAAAGAGTGAGTCTTGATGTTTTTATCCAAGGATTTTCAAAATTTTCTATCCATGAAAAACTATTATATATATTTTTTTTTTAAAATTTTTATTATCAAAATATTTCAAGTGAAGAAAACCATTGGGAGAAGGATCCCAAAATCCAAAAGGTGAATAATCTTGAGAGGCGATGAAGGATTAAGGTGAGAGAAAAAATAATATAATAGGGTGATTTGGAATAAAATTTGTAATGAAAACATGTGAAAATATAATTTTAAATCACTCAAAGTGTTTCACATAGTTAAGGCACATGGTTAAAAAAATAATGAACCAACCATGTGTTGATATTTTCTCAGACTACATGGCTTCTTTGGACTAGCTGCCCAGTTTGTACAAACAATTATATAGTGATGGTAAAATACCAATAAGTGGCATGATATTCCTTAATGATCCGATTGTTTTAAATATATATTCTGAAACCATGAAAAACAACTCTATTAAAACATAGAGTAAACATTTATGGATATTAAAATATTAGTACTAAATATGCAATAACCAAACTCCTTTCATGCCTTCTCCAAAAAATAACCATTTTCTATCAACATACCCACGAATCCCCAAGAATGAATTTTGTGACATACCATGATTAAATTAATATTTACCTTTGTTTAGTTTGGAATATTAATTCTAACCACTATGAATGTTTTTCCCATAAAATCGATAATATACTGGACTTAATAAAATTGAAGGACACTAATTCCTCATCAAAAAAATTCATCTCCGATGTATTTTGTAAATCCCATCCACATTTCCATATTACTAAAAGTAAAGGGATCATTTTACCATTTAGTAACTTATATATAAAATCCATAATCTAAACTGGTTTATCAACAATGTAGGTCTTGGGCTCAAGATCATGATCCTATAATTTAATGACAAGGGAAGGATCTCGTTAAATCCTCTTTAGTAGGGAAATATGAAACAATTCATGGATTAATTTAAAAAATGATTGTAGGTCAAAACAATACAGTACATTTCTATATCACTAAATGATCTCAAAGGGCCCCACAAACCGCAGTAGTGACATTACATTCTTACAATACTAATGATGTCACAATAAAGGTGAAATTAAGAGGAAAAACCAATGACCATCCTCACCTTTAGAAGTGTATGCCATCAATATTCATAGGATTTCTAATGACTTTTTTTCTATCAAACATATTATATATCAACCAAACCATTTCCATCATTTACTGAATGAGACATGACCCAACCAAGAAATTATATCCCAGATATTAATATTAATAGGGAGATTAATATGGCCTCCCATAAAATTATTTAATGGTATCCATCATTATTTAATCCTGATAACTATTTTTATAGGAAAATTCAACCAATGGAAATTTATTTTCCCATGATCCACCAAAATCAAGAACACATTCATGAAGCATGTCCTCCAGTACCTTGATATATCCATCTCTGTATCATTCAGTCTTTGGATGGTATTCCAATTTTCAATTTCAGTTGGGAAACCATCACCTATTACAATCATTTCCTAAATCTAGATGTGAACCTTGCATCACTATAAAAATCAATCAAACTGGGAACCCCATAAAATTGCACAATCTCTTAGACATACATCTCCCATAGAAATTGAACTTTCATTGACTTATATTCAGGTATGACATGTGCCAATTTTATCTTGATTAATGATCAACAAAATTGAATCATTCCCACTAGGGGTCCATTGAACACTAACGACCACATCCATAGAAATCTCATCGCACTTCCTTACCATAATTATTAATGATATCAAGTAATAATCTTGTATCTGGTGTTTTAACTTAATCTTGTATTAGTGGGACATCATGAAATTAAACGTGTAATTTAATTTCTAACCCCAATCCATAAATACCAATGTCCATTGTCATCATACATCATGTTAGTCCTATGGGTAATGGGCTAACAAGACTAGTTGTAACATCCAAACCCATGTTCCACTATACTGTTTCATAATCCAGTGGGTCACATGCCCTCAAGAGAACCCCCCTATTCCAGAGGATTTTGACTAGTATCAGGATCTTAGTGTGTATGTGTGTGTGTGGGATACTATTCTCTAATGTCATAGTTTATTTAAATTATAACAATCATAATGATCAATATTTGAAGAAGATAAATAATTTAAAGATTGTAAATAAATAATATAGGAATAGAAATAAAATGGAAAAGGCAATATGATATAAAAAATTATGTGTTATTTCATGTATCTACAAATAATAAAATATTTATACATAAATATAGTACAACATGTGTATCGAAATACCAAAAAGAAAAAAAATATGAATCAACCCAGATAGCATCAAAAGCCTAGCTTGATCATATGCTACCTTGTTCCTAAGATAAAAAAATAAAGAATCATATAGTGGGTGCCTTCCCCAGGAACATCATCCAACCATGACGCCTATCTTGGTAGAAAATAACATCCCAAATAGGGTGTGATATAACACTTAGTAGGGCATCACCAATAGTTTCACTTAGAAATATTGTTTGTATGATATAAAAAATATTTTTCAATTTATCCCATGTATAAAAGTACTGATTGTAATGTGATTCAAGTCATGTAAGACGATATATCGTACAAAGGATCCCTAAAATTAAAATTAAATCTACCATAAAATAAAAAAAGTTAAAATCATAAATAAATAAGTGTGAAAATTGTCAAGTCCAACTACTATAAACTGATGGCCATATAAGGAATTTCTTTAAGAATAATAAATAAATCTACCATGGAAACACCATATTTATTATTTTAATTATTTAAAATGGATACACAATATAACCAATTGTATAACATTTACAATGGATACACTTTATAACCATGATCATCCAAAATAAACAAACCATGTAATAAAATGTTTTAGAATACAAAGGGATGGATTTAAAGTATAGAAGACCAAGGGATCCAAATCAAGTTCTATGATAATCTTAAAGGAAACATGGAAAAGAATTTTGTGGGGAGAATAAACATGTCAACTTACCATGTCCACTATGAGCCCAAATTAATCCATATTCAAGGAGTAGAAATGACCAAGGCATCATATGAAATTATGATCAACAAAGTAAACATTTATAAGTAATCCAATACTAGAATAAATAACTATAGAGTATAATTTTTTATGAAATAATATAGAATAATAATCCAATATATACCAAAAAAATCTTCAACTACCATAAAAAATAAATCATCTCATTATATACAGCATGTCATAATAAAAAAATCCCACGACTTCTTTTAAATCATTTCCAAAATTTTCATTAAATTTATTTAAATCTATTCATATCTTCTCAAAACATGGAAAACTATACATAAAATTTCATATATCATCTCAATTAAATTACATTGAATTAAAAATAATTCATTGAACTAGGAAATCTCACACACACAGTAGAAGTTGTATAAAAAAGTGTTGATATAATGGAACACTACATGGGTGGCCTAGGTTTTGGAAAATAACCTCGAAAAACTCGAAGGTGCTAGGGGGAAACCAAAACAGGGTAAAATTCATTCCATTCAATCATTTAATTTATTAAAGGGGTGCCTCTAGAGTGTTTTTCATCTAGAAAAAAATGAAACTAGGCATATAAAACACTAAACCTCACGGGAAAGGTATATAACACCTATCATAGGTCCGTTAAAGATAACATGTCTAGTATCAAGCTCTATTTCTATCCGAATTTGTAGAATAATGAAGAAAAAATTAAATGACTAAATACAGGGCATATTATTATTCATTTAAGTAACTCCATCGATACAAAGACACATGAAGAAGAACACAAGATGAATAGAGAACTCACCTGAATAGATCCAATGAGATGATTGATGATTGAATCCAAATCAGAATGGAGAAGATCTCTCAATTCCAAGATTTGGATTCCAATGAGCATTGAAATGGAATAAATTTCCTCTATTTGTCTACTAAAATCATGAAATAGGAAAATAATTTAATCATTTAAAATTATTTATAGAAAATTTTCATTTACCAAAACACTGGTCCACATTGATTGGCCACAAGATTGGACAAAACGTATCCAACCATGGGCATTTGGCTATATTAAGGGGTACCTTGCAAGTTTTCATACACAAAGTTTGAAAAATCATGTGAAAAAAATGAATCATCCCTCTGTTAAGGGTCTACAATATTTTTCATATATTTGTGTATAAATTTGGATGGCTTCCTAAAATTATGAGAACTCTTGATGCCCACTTTCCATCCCACACATGGTTAATAGTAACCATGCAGCCTATCCAAAATTGTTTCCACTAATCATGAAACCAATCAATTTTCCCTAAAAAGTGGGGATCTGGGCTATGCACAAGATCCAGACATCCCATTACTCTCACGAGAACATTAGGAACTCGCTATAGGCCAAAATCAATGAATTAAACGAAAAAAATTTCCATACCACATAAGAAATCATGTGATCTTAAAAAATTCCCTCTAAAACAATTCATCATCGAATTTACCTTCCAAGGGTGGTTAAGAATTACATTCGAATTAGTGTAACCACTTAGAATGTATGTTGGCCTCCTACTACATTGTATCATCCTTCAAACATTCTTTTTACCATACCACCCTTATTAGAAAGATGAATTGCCTCAAAGAAACTTCTTGGTATAGTCAATAATATGAATACAATTCCCTTAAAATGGTTTA
Organism: Viscum album; assembly: GCA_963277665.1. Lineage (NCBI taxonomy): Eukaryota > Viridiplantae > Streptophyta > Magnoliopsida > Santalales > Viscaceae > Viscum > Viscum album. The sequence continues at coordinate 411,454,179 of OY728143.1, forward strand.
TCAACCTATATCTCAACATCATCCATCTGTAGAGTATGCGATGGGTCTTAGTGATAATAGTGAAACTGAGATACATGGAAGATTTCATTCATGGCATAGTCCATATAAGGTTACATAAACCCATAGGAAACATGACTGACTCTCTATATAATCTTGAATGGTCTGAAATATAATGTTTAATGATTATAATGTATCTTAATTCATCTATGACCCAGTTTTAGCGAGATATGAAAAAATATCTGATCCTTGACCTCAAACTATAAAGGTCATCGATAAATATTTATATAATATTTCTATCTAAACTATGTATTGTCCATCAAATTTTTAATCAACTATACCTATTGTGAAGTCTGCTGGAACAAGATTATATTCAATCAACCATGCCTCACTCGTCTCTAATCTATATTGGGGAGATCGGCATGTCGAACCATGAAAAATAACATAAAGTTTCATCTATATATTTTCATAATAAATATTATTTTAGGAGAACTCAAAAAGGGTTACACACATCTCCCAAGATACCCTAATGTCAAGGAATCATGATTTAATAAATTACATAATCACATGAATCATATGGTTTAACTACCCATTAGTTTGAGGGTGGTATGAAATGCTTAGAAGCACATCTGTTCCCATAGTGCAATAAAAACACTTCCAGAAATGAGATTTAATCTATGCATACCAATATGATATAATGGTTTAAGGAACCCCATAAAGACATACTATCTCACTGATATAAAACCACTCAAGATCATCTACTAGGAAGGTCTCTCATATCAGTCGGAAATGAGAATACTTCATGAGACTGTCCACAAAACCCCATAAAGCTTCACTAGCTAGAGATGATGTAGGAAATCCAATCATGAAATTCAATGCAACATATTCCCCTTTGCACTTAGGAATATATAAATAAAATAAAATCTCAATTGGTTTCTGATGTTCTTCCATAACCTATTCACAGGTGGAACACCTCATAATAAAACTTTCTACATCACATTTCCTCTTAGGGAAAGAATATTTGTGACATAAATCACGATATATCTTGGAATTTTTTTGTGCCACCAATACTGAGGCATGAAGCAATCAAATAATATCCTCGCATATGTCTAATGGAACCCATATAGAACTGTGAATATTTATAATTTCATCCTCTCTTACAATCCAACAAGTATGTGTGTCCTCACCAACCAAACTATCCCATAAGACCATGCCCTAAGAATATGAAAGTTTACTCATCCTCATTCTCCCCAAAAGAGTAGATATCATAGATAAAGATGATATAAATTCTATCTAAAACTACAATGAACTTTCAATTTCATCTCTAAAAATAGGGTTATAATCCACAACATCCTACCCGTCTCCTGAATTGTTTGTAACTAAGTCCTCTTACTTAGTTCCTTGAAAGAAAACACTACCCGTTCGTAAGGAATAAGCAATATCAATGTTGAAAGGCTTTAGGTATCCATCCGAAATTCATTACCTAAATTTATATCAAACATTGTAAATAAATAAATGAAGATTTTTTTTGGTCTGTGTACACCACAAAATGATCTCCCAATATGCAATTCATCTAACAATGCAAAGCATTTACAATAGTGGCTAACTCGAGATCACGTTTCAGGTAATTCCTATACAATGGTCTCAAATGGTGAGACCCAAATTCCCCAAATCACTCTCCCTACATCAAAACATCTCATAGTATAATATTTGAGGCATCACAATATAGATTTTTCCTCTTTTCATCTCTATAAGAATCAGGACCGACATTGATGTCAGTCTCACATTAAGTTACTAAAAGGATGTAACATAGGTATCTGACCATACAAACTTCCAACCCCTCTTAGTAAACCCCATAAGATGTTATTATAAGCATGAAAATATATGTATAAAATTCTTATAACATTTATATATCCCCAATAATCTCCCTATATAAAATATTTTTTTATGTTTCTCATTGGAAACTACAATCCTCGCCTTATCTGGGACAATTTGGTTTCTCCTGTCTCAAAGATAATATGACCTAGGAAGTGAATCCATTCAATCCAAAAGTGGAAATTACTAATCCTAGAATATCACTAATGATATATAAATGTATTAAAACAATTTGAATATTTTTTTTAATAGTCATGTTGATTGTGCGAATACACCAATTTATCATCAATAAATTCAACCACAAATGAATCAAAATAAGGATGAAAAACTCAGTTCATAAGTGGCATGAAAGCAACTAGAGCATTTGTGAGACCAAATTAAATAACCATATAACCATATATACTATTCCTAATGTTAATGATCATATGAGGAATGTCTAATAGGTCAAGCACACAACTGATGGTAACTAGAACTCAAATAAATTATCAAGAAAACCTGAGTTCCTCCGAGCTAGTTGAAGAGATCCTCTATATTTGGAGAAGGATACCTGTTCATAAAAATCAATCTATTCAATTTATCATAATAAACACATATCTTAAGGGTACCATATTCTTTTTTCAAAAATAAAAGGACTAACAATCCCCATAGAGAATTATTGGTCCATATTAACCCCTTTGCATCAAATTCCTATAGTAGCCTATTGAACTCATGCAACTCTAAAGTATAAATCATGTAAGGAGGAATGGATACTAATTTAGATCCTTGAAATAGATCAATAGAGAACTCCACCTCTCTCTAATTAGGTAAACCATAAATTTCATTCAATAGAATATCAATGAAACAATTAACCATTATAGGTAAATATTTCTAACTTAATCCCTAATCATCTAGAAATAAACTAGAAATCTATTCTGTCATCCTACGTAACCCATGATGATTAGGTCCATCTCAGCTTGCCTAGAAATCCCATTCAACCATTTGATTAAAATCTCAATCCTATGGTGATTTGAATGTTAGTGATAAGAATCAACATATGATTGATAAGAAACTTTCCAATCCCTCCCAAGTATGATGTTAAACCCTTTCATCTCGAGGAAAAAATGATCCTATATATGGTGAAACCCACCAATATCATATCAGAACTCTCTAAAATATAACACACCATATGTTATTATTCCTAATGGATTATTGAGTTTCAAAATTCTCTCAGAAAAGTGAGCAATTACTCCATGGATTTACACAACAAGTACTGATAAAAATATCTTAGAATAACCAATAAAAAAATAGGAGATACCATCATAGAGGATACTAAAATCGTACCTCACACCACAGAAGACCCCAAAACCTGTTCCATAGGTATATATTTTAAATTGGATATTGGGACTAAACCACACCCCTATGATTCAACCTCACTACCCAATGTAATCCCACTCAATTGTCTTGGTAAAAATGGTGCATGAATGCCCTATCCAAGAACACCACCTCATCCAGAATGATTTTCACTAGTCTAGATCCTAGAATGAACTAGATCTATAAATACCTCTCATGAACATGGATACAAAGATGACACCCTTCCACTAACTACTTTTGGGAATTTTGGATAAAAACATTGTTCATGGACCTTCCAACCAAAATCTTGGCACTTAACAGGTTGTAGATAAAATTTATCCCTCTTACGTATTCATCTACCACACAGGTGAAAGAAAATATCACAACCATAATTACATGTTTGGACAATACTCTCCTCATGAGAATCCTCAAAATGGTGCTTCTTTCTAGAAGTGGATGAACCACTTGGTCGAGAGGATGAACTTACACACTCTTCACCCCCAGCTTCCCTTAGGTTCCACTCTATATTAGGTTCTGAATTCACTATCTCAGTAATAGTCATTGACCTAAAAAAATCAACCATGGGTCAAAAGGTATGAATGATACCTTCCACAAGGCATATTACCTTAATTTATCATATACAAGATAAGTCATCACAAAATTATAAAGATTTGTAAAACATGATGAACATTTCCCAAGATTCATCATGTCCTACTCTTGAAGAATAAAATAACTATACATTTCAATTTGTAGGGTCTCAAGAAAATTGTAGTAATAAAACCAAGATTAGAAAACATGATAACCAATATTTCAATGTGTATGAGTTTGGTTCATAACATCCCACCAGTGTATATATGCTCCTTGAAGAATATAAGTTTTTAAATTGAGTATTCTCTTTGTAGGTGTCTATAGATAATAGAAAATTGATAAAATAATATCAATCCAAATCCCATCAGTGTTTGGACTTATATCCCCAAAAACTATGGGTGGATACTAATGTAGGAATAAATGCATAATCTCTTCCATGGACTTGGTAGGTTGCAAGTCTCCCTGAAAAGTATACATATATCACATAAAACCATTAGAAAACTGATCCTTATATACCATATATAGTACTACTATTGGTGCCTCATATGGAAATACAAGGGGATATACTGGTAGCCCATGGCCCACCAACTATATAGAATGGTTGTTCCTACCCTCTTAATATAAAACTAGAGGTCATCATGGAGGTATATATCTGAAATTCCAAACACATTCCTTATAAATGATCTATAATGAAAATATCATAGTCTAAAATGTAAAACAGGTTAATAACTTCCTATAAAAATAAGTCATAAACTTCATCTTATGTATACAATTATGACTAGGTAAAAGGAAACAATCATAAAAAATCATAGAGACACTTCCTACTATCAATAATAAATTTATGTCAAGGTCAAGTTCTTTGTTTCATCGATTTCAATATATGTTTTAATTATAATTTTCACAACAATTCTATTTAATTAGTTAAAATAAATGGTTCACCACCTTTGATCCATAAGGGACCAAAAACATGAAGAATAAAAATATATGGAGTGCACATAAACCATTCAAAAACACATTCTTGTCCATACAACTAATGGTCCATAACACAACATTCCATAATTGGATTCTTTGGGTTCCTATTATTTTCAAGGTTGGAAAACAATGTTTATGTTGTGAAGAGAACTCAATGTAGAAACTATGTTTCTCAATTCCCTAAAAAATCATTTACCACCCCACTAGAATATTACACATTTTATGCATCATAAATTCTTATTAAAAATGAATACATCCAATATGGAATGCCATACTACATGGCATGTAAAATAAAACAGGAACCTAAAATGATTCAAGAGAAGGAAATCCCTCATCTCATCATTCTATGATGAAATAAAATCCACAATCATAGAAAAAATAACATAACAATTCAATTACACCATCTAATGGTGGAATTAGATCAACTTTAATGGAAAAAATCTAGATAAAATGTTCAGTTTTAAGAAATTTGGATTGTATTCTCTATTCGAGTTAGCTTCACATAGACACAGCTCATCAATAAATTACAATAAATTCACAACCCATATCAATTGTCTCAAAATAGTAATAAAACTATAAAATAAAGGCTCTGATATTACATTGTAATGACCCAACCCCAATTCCACTAAATGACTCATCGAGTTGGTAGGTCACATTTCATCAATTCCCTATGTCCATATGCTAGAGGCTACTAACTAGTAGTGAGAAAAAAATATTTTCCTTAAAGAGACTATTTCCCCATTTAAGAGTGTAACTTAGTGGTATCAATTTTACAATTCAGTTTTGGAAGATGATAAATAACTGAATGAAATTATGTAACCATGTTAGGAATAAATAAACAATGCTAAAGGAAATTTCATTTACATAATTATGTGTTTTGTCATATCTCTAAAAATAAGGAAAATAGGTATATATAAATCTATTACAATAAATGTATCAAAATACTAAAAAAATAGATAAAAGGAACTATCCTAGTTAGCATCATGAGCCTAGCACAATATATTGTTCCCTTATGCCAATGAAATAAGAAATCTAGCATCATACAGGGGGCGCTTAACCTGACCACAAACTGAATCCATTAATTCTATATAGGTACCCAACAATGGCCCAAAAAGGGTGTCAGATGAAAATCAGAAGTCCACCAACAATTATATCTAAAATAATTCTAATCTATGTTATATAAAAAAAATCAATGTGCTATATATAATATGTCTAAAATTTCACAAATTAGAGTTATGCATGTCAAGAAGTGCTTTCTATACTACAAAGGATCCATGCAAGTAATATCCCGGAACCCATAAACAAGGGAAGTGATAAAATCATAAATAAAGAAGTGTGACAACTGTCCATTGTGAAAACTATAAATTGATATCTATATAAGTGAAATCTATAAGTGTACCAAAATATCCACCAATGAAATGTTGTATAATTAATTGTATATCAGTCACCATGGACACACCAAATAAAAAAGAGTATAACATTTATCAGGGTCACACTGTATAAAAATTATCAACCACAATTTATTCTTCATGTAATCATAAGTGTCAGACCATGAAGGGTCTAATACAGGGTATAGAAGAACTAAACATCCAAGTTGAGTCCCAAGAACATATCAATGAAAACTCATAAAAGTATTAGGTGGGGTTGACCACCATTTCAATAGACCATGTCCACTATGATCTTAATAAAGATAGATCAAAGGCGTATAAAGGCCCAAGGAATCATATGTAATTAGGATAAGGAGTAAACTAGTCCAACATATCATCTACCACAATCATGACCCATGGAGTAGAAATTTCCATGGAGTCTTATGGAATAAAGATCCAAGGTATACCAACCATGTAACCCAATAAAAATTTCATATAATCATATCATTACATTCATCATTTCATAATGAAATACATTCCATATGTTCACCCAAATCATATAAAAAATTTCCCATTTATACCATTTAAATGAATTCACAATATGTCATCACAGGGAAAAGGATCTATGAACTCTATATTATTTTCTCAATTCAATCCTTTTCAATTAAAAGGATTCCTCTAACTATTAATGCGCATATACACCAAACGTGTGGTACAAAAAGGGGTATATATAAATGAACTCCCCATTGGTGGCCCAGATAGGGCCAACAACCTCTAAAAAGTAAAGTTGATTTTGGTAAACCTAAAAATGTTATAATTCATACAATTCAATATTTTAATTAATTAATGGGGAACCACCATAATGTTAATCTAGTAGAAAAAATTCATCTAAGAATATAAAACACCAAACCTACTAAGAAAGGTATAGACCTACTTCCACAAGTCTGTAGTATAGAAGTCATTAATTATTAATCTCTAATTCAGTCCCAATTATGAGAAAATTGAAAAATATACTAATATCATTAAAATATAGAACATTAGATTACTCATAAATTACTCTATATATACCCAAATGAGCAAATAAAGACTTAAACAGAATGAATAACTCACTGATTTGTATCCAATGAGATGATTATCCCTTGAATTTAAGTCTTGATGGATAATACCTCTCAATTCCTAGGATAGAATTCAAAGGAGAGCTCAAATGGGGAAATGGGCCTCTATATTTTTCACAATAATAATGAAACAACAAAAGGGTTTAACCATTTAAAATCATTAATGTAAAAAAAATAATTTTTTTAAAAAACATGGGGTTGTAAGGCTTGGCCACCCAGTTGTCCAAACTATGCACCAACCATGCGCCTGTCACTGTCTAAAGGGGAACCACAAATGGTTTTATGTGAATGGTTTTATTAATTATACAACAACCACGAAACACCCCTTTTTCAATGACCTAATTCATTTGTCCCGGGTATGCACTTGTGGTTACATTTTTCAGTCAAAGTGGGAAGCCTCTAGATTTACACTATCCACCCCTCTCATGGTTATTCATAACTATGTATCCTACCCTGAATAGTTTCCACTAACTTTTTGGAGTATTTGTTTTCTCCCCAAAGAAGGGACCTGGGATCAAAACAAGACTTTCACACCCCCGGTACTTCCATGATAACATTAGGCCGTCACAATAATCTAATATGACAGAGTTTCATAAAAAAATATCAATACTTCATAAGAAAACCGAGGAATTTAAAAAAGTGTCCACTGTCCATCAACTACTACCATGGAGAAATCAGAACAACCAACCTGTTATGGAATCATAGTGCTCAACTAGGAGATATATACCGCTTACCCATGATCTACCCACCATGATATATTTTATTAAATCCTTGTTAATCAGTTTATTTCACCTAATCGACCCATAATTTATCATCAAAATATGTGTAATATTTAATAAAACCTATGAACACTTTTATACCATCCTCATTAATGTCTAGACTCATCTTAGTGAACAAACTCATTATGGACTACTCTTTAACTGGTTACTTCATGGAATTGTTCAGAAATATTATTCTCAATACATTAGAAACAAAATTTCCTTTTCTAGGAGAATATGAACTATCAAAATCAAATGTTTAAGGAACTCAACCCAACATACTTTTCACAAGATCAGATCCCATAGAGAAAATTTATTTTTCATGCACTTATGATCAGAATAATCTATTAACTACTTTCCAAGAGAAAATGATTTCACTTTTTGAGCACATTCATACCTACTTCCCAATCATGATCATGGGTAGGGTTGTCATTTTCATAGGGGAATAATTTTAATTATATATAGACCAATATATTTTTCCAATAATTAAAGACACAACTTATACCCATAATAGAAGTATCGAAAAAATAATCACCACATGAACTCGGTTCCAAAATAATCAATACTGGTGTTACTAAACCTCAAATTCAGTTCCAAAAAATATCCCAAACATTTTTTTACACTCTATATTTACCTAATTATGGGATAAATTCTTCTTCAGGGATGCGGTCATTGATAAATTTTGGAAAAATTCCCTATAGTTGCAAGAAAATCACTAGATGATTTAGATCTCAATAACATTTATCGGCTTCTCCATGTAAATTGTTATCTTTATCTTCTCAAGATATACCATGAAACCCAATTTAGACATGAAATTCCCTAATAATTTTCCATCTTAAATCCAATATCACATATGGAATGAATTCCACAATGATGAGGTTGCCTTATGGTTGTATGAATGATATCATGTTAGTCATTGAGATACTCCTATGGAAAATATTATTCGAAAATATATTCCATGAACACAAAAATAAAAGTGTGCATGCATAAATGAATGATCTAGTTCATAAATTCCATGTACCATAGGATAATAAGTGATACTGAATAGAATAACAACAAAATAATAATATCTATACCAACTCCTACATGTTGACTATGGTATATCCTCTTCCTTAACTCTCAACTTGTAGTACCCTGAATTGAGATCAATAATTCAAACCCAATGAGAACCTCTATGATATTAAAAGTGATCATCCGTCCAATGCAAGGTATATTTAATCTTGATGGTCACCTAGATTCAATTTTGATAATACATACAATGTTTATGGCTCATATATGACTTTTGAGAAAAGGGGAAATGGAATTCTTATAGTGACATCCTATGATAAGTAAATCCCATATCCTCAAGGTATTCTAGTTGGAAATTATGTTCCATAAACATAGTACATTATATATGATATGAATTCATATAAATGGTCAACATACTAGTGATCAGGTCAATGGTAATCTCAACCTTTCTCAATCACATTAAACTAAATATCATTTAGAAAGACCATGGGGTATTAAAACACTACTATAAAACGTATACAACCTAATAACCGATCAATGAAACCCATAAATAACATTAAAGACAAAAATAATATTACCCCAACATAAAGAGGAACATGTTCAACCCTTCCTGATCTAGTATCCCACTCACCCTAAAAAGTATGATTAATCCCATCGAAAGATAAAAACATAACGTGATGATGATTACAATCTATCCAGGCCTTGAAAATGATTATCCAACACATCTAAGGAATAAAATCAATTATGTTATGAACAATATGTAATAATAATCACACTATATTAGTATCTTCTATCATCACCTGACATTTAGGAAACTTGAAACCTTTTTCGAACCATTTTACAAAATGATTGGAAAGATCCAATAGAAATATAAAAACCATCGAACACAATACAAACACATAAACTAACTTTTATGATAATAAATAATGATTAGCACCAATATCAAAAATGATTTCACAATATAATATGAAATATTCACTATACCTCTAACAATAGATATTTCCGGTTCAGATTCCTCTAGTACATACTCCACACATAATGATATTTTATCATATATACATAATAATCATTTATTGAATCATGAACACCCATATTCACCTGAAGATATTTTCCACTACCTTTGAATCATCAGTATGATTAAATAAACCCAATGTGAGAGTGTATCCTACTGAACTTACATGGTATATCCATTTAAAAAATTCATTAGATGAACTATTAGTCTACAATGATTAATATTCATTGGAATTTTTAGAAATTTAGGATTATGTAGTGTTGGATTTCCCCTTTAATAGTGTGGAAACATTTTTATACCCAATGAAACAATTGAAACTATACCTACTAAAAATTTATAGTCCTTGGACTTCCCTTTTTGGATTGAGATATTGCATAGATAATAAATGCATCAAATTACACTCTAACTAAATATGTATTTACAACTATATATGCCTTTTCCAAATATTCACAGTTGACTACCTCCATAATGGTAATAAAAACATGTTAATGAACATCGACTGAATATCAACCCTCAGTCAAAACTCAGTACTAAGCCTTTAAGTACAAAATGGTGACTAGCCCTTCTTCTGAATGCACCAACTAATTATAATTGTTTAAATACATCAAGATGATATGATAACCCTTTTCCAAGGAAATAAATTTTTGGGTATTTTATTTCTGTAATGCAACATGGTAAAATTTCTGGTTGAATATGTTCATGAAAGAAGTCCAGTTATGGTCCTCATGAAACTTAATAGATGCAATACAGTCTCAAAATCTATTCCTAGAACCTCAAATAATGTATGTGAAAAAAACCAACTTAGTGTCCTATGCAGTTATCATAGTGATTAAGATCTACTAAATCCACTATAGACACTCCTAAAATTATTTTGGTTCTTCTTTAACATGGATGACAGTTGAATGCTTCATTTGGAATTACAAGATATGATCCCCCACACATCCAGGTTTCTTAAAAACTACTTGACCCACAATATGAATTGTGTGGAATACATCTTTGACCAAGGAAGTTTCTAATAAAGGATTTTATAATGGATCATGTATCATTTCATCCTCTCCTAGACTCATAATAGATCGTATTTGATGAATTTTCTAATTTATATAATCTAATAACCAATCCTCCTTTTAATTTTTTCCGTAATCAACAGACTATATTCATGAATTAATTTCAATGCATAAAAATAATAATAATTTAACATATATGAATTATGATGATAAAAAATAATAAGTTAAAATGGAATAGGTAAATTTAAATAAACATCGCATAAATTTAATTAAAATTAGTTTTAAATCCAATTCTCAAAACATGGAAAAACTATTCCAATAAAAAATGGTAACTCAAGTTCATACATTGAAGTGAGATGGTCATGAACCATCCTACACTTACAACCAAAATAATGATGTTCCAAAATAATATCTACCCCTAAAAAAACCATATTTATTGATAAAAAATATAATGTTTATTCTCTCTTATATCATTTTTAATGAAAAATCTATGGTTATCTAGAGAATCCAATTAAACAGGTCCATCACAATGTTGTGACGTGTAATAAAATAACAGAAAAATAGTTATCACATATAAAAATACATGAAAAAAAACATATTAATGTGCAAAAGAAGACATTAAACATATAAGAGACGTAAAATATATTCCAAACTCGATAAACTCAAAAAAAATCTAGAGAATACCAAAAAGTCTCCATCTGACCAAACACCACCTCAATACAATATATATATGAATGAAAATGGAATGAGTGTAGCTAATATGATAAATGATGCATTTCCCTTTTCCTAAATCATAAAAAAACAATAACATCATTCTTAGGGAAAAAATAAGGATGTGATCACAAAGAAAAATATTATTCCACCACAGAATCTACACATAACCACTTCTCAAGAATTCCAAAATTTTAGATTTATAACAGACACAGTTTGACAAAAAAAATCATAATTCAAAACAATTTGTATATATTTTATTTGTTTTAATTATATAATTTCATATTCACATGAAATAAAAACTGGTATGTAAATTTGATAAGTATTAAATCATAATAAATATAATCCATAGGTATATATTATATTAAGTATGTATGGAACATAACTATGACACAATACTTTATGAGAAATCATGTGAGACAAAAAACATTTAAAAAATCTATAATGTTATAATCCAATAACAAATGAAAAATCATATCATGTGAGCTCTATAATATAAGTTTATTTACTTGATATTAAATGATATCCCTAATCTATGAATATAGTGGATCCAAAAATTATAACATCCAATGGAATTACACACACAAAACTGAAAGAAATCCAAATGTGGAATTAAAACGACTATGAGTGACATGTTTATTCTCAATGAACCCAAGGATAACAAATGTGATATTTTTTACAAAACCAATTAAAAATCCATGTTTTTATAGTTATTTTAATTAAATTGAAACCTTATATATTGTTTAAAAATAATTTTTAAACCAAAACCACAAATCTATGATTTTATAAAATACTTTATGTGAACAAGAAATTTTAAAAAAAAACCCTCATTAAAAACAAGATATCTTTCCAAAAAATAAATTTTTATCACAAATAAACTATATCAAATGAATAAAACAAACTAATATTTAAAAAAGGAATTTTCGTGAATTAAACTTATTAACATATACATATACCTCCTGAAATAAAGTAAAAATAATATACATTGAAAAAAATTATTAGGGAAGAGAATATCAAGTCTCTAGGATTTATATTCATAATAAATAATGATATTCTCTTTAAAACCCCTTATATCAAACATAAATATCTCCCCTTGGATTCCAAAATATGGTAGGATAGGAAATATATAAAAGATATATGTGGAAAATTAAAAATTAGATCTTGAACACAATAAAGAATGACGATATACATCAAGAATGAAGGGAAATACCCGTGAATCCTGAGGAGGATGTCTTTAGAGTGAATAGGAAGGATTTGGTAAACATAAAATCGAATAAAAATGTAATTATTCATAAAAATGACAATGTAAAAAAGGGTAAATTTTATAATTTTAACATCTCATAATTATATGCAATGTTTGGCTACATGGTTAGGCAAATTGTGTGCCACCCGTGTTTAGATATTGTCCCATACCACACAGCTTCCTAGGAACAAATAGTTGTTTAGTTAAAACATTAAACTCCCCAGTATAAGAAAACATACCCATAAGGTCTTCCCTAGTGATCCATAGAGTTTTAATACTCAGTCTCAATCCATTACAAATACCTATGTAAAAAACCCTGATTTAAAACACATAGTTACGACACAGTTTGTAAAAACTAAGACCCAATTGATATCTTACCGTGACTTCTCCACAAAAATCCATTTTGACCTAGGTTTCACCAATAAATATTTATTGTGTTTAATGATAAACCATTATTAAATAAAATAATTCATTATATTTGGTGTGCATCATATTTACAGATCTAGGGCTTTTAGAGCTTGGTAGAAAGTTTTTTTCTGAAATTATTAATTAAAGGATCCCATGGATTGGTATAAAAATATTATATATGATGACACTAATCAAGGTATTATATGTATTTTAAGACAACCATATTGATATTTTCTTCATTAGGTATTCCTAAAGTAATATATAAAGTCTTCGTTATCACTTGAGTTAAAAACATAGACTATACAAATATGGAGTGTTGTAAATTTTTTATAATCATTTTTAATAAAATATTCATTATATTACTACTATTTTTTATAAAATGTTTATACTTTGTATAATTTAACAATTTATTAATCTGAAATATTGTAGTCTATGAAAATGAACATTTATCAAAATGGATATTTTTTAATTATTGCGTTGGAAAGTTTTATGTTTAATTTTTAAAAATGAAAATTAACCCACTCATTAAATAGTATTGATATTATTCATTAATAGGAAATATTTTCTAGATCATAGGATCACATTTACTTTGTTTTTTGTGGATATCATTGGTTTTAGTATTTATTTATAAATAAAATTATAATGTAACAGATTAAAAAATCAATTATTATAGGGAAAATAAAACATATTAATAAAAAAATTAGGTTTTATACAAAATTGTTAGTCAATATTTTTCATTCATGAATTTTATAAATATGAATTCTCAAGTTATATATTGGTGGTCTCTTTTAATGTTGTCTTAAAAAAGGAGTTTTTTGAGTAATACCTATTGATAATAAATTATGTATTCCTCCACACTACATTACTGATAAACATGTTTTCATTAATTATATAAAATTTAATGTTGTAAAAAGAAGTTACCAAATTCCTTTTTTATTTTTTGATAAAATTATTGAAGAGTTGTTTGGAAATGATTTTGAGTACTTTGTAGACACCTATTTGAGTTTTTTTTAAATTCTAGTTTAACATGAGGATTAAGTGAAAACCAATTTCACATACAAATAAATTATTTTTTCTTACATATGATTATAATCTAGATAATGTGAAGTTACCCAAATAAATTCTTTTTTATAATATCCACTTTTAGTGATGGTTGATGTTACAATGGAAAATTTCATGGAAACTTTTTTTATTGTTTGTATAATATTTGATGTTTTGCATTATAAATTAAATAATGTTATATAATTATTGAAAGACATAAATTTAGTTAATAATGTTGATAAATACCAATTTTTTTAGTGTAATTTTTCTATGTTGAAATATTTATAATATAATTCAAATTTACCATGTGAATTTTTTACATGATTAATATTCTTTCACCAGAAAATTCTTTTGTCGAAATTCATGGGTTTTTGGGGGATTTAATATGTTAAGGAAATGAAATTATATAATTTTATATAAGTCTTATTCATTTATTTTCAATATTGGTGAAATATTTCATATTTAAATTTTATGGTAATTTTTTATAATCATTCATTTTTACAAGGAAAGTTAATTACTAAATCATTTATTAAAAAACATAATTGGGGTATTTCTTCTCATGTTTTATATTATGTATGTGATATTGTGATTTGGTTTATTTTAATTTAGATAATATATCATAAAATTTATTTCATATAATATATATAAAATATCCCAAATTATAATCAAATTAACTATGCAAAATCTATGAATGATCTTCTTTTGGTGACATTTTCAATGATGAATATTTATAATATATTTTTTGGTTAACATTGGTTATTTTTACACACCATGCTATATTTTGAATATTTTTTGTGAAAAATGATTCCAATTAATGACTTATCAAATGGATAATCTTAATAAAATGGTTTTATTTTACTATTGATTATAATAATAGAACAAAGAACCTAATTTCTAATAATTACTTGATGATGGATGAATTGGATTTCACTTTAATAGAAGAAATTTATAGTGATATTATAAATTAAATGTTACATAAAACTCATGAAAGAAAAGATATATATTTTTATGGAATTTTGAATTTTTTTTCATGATTATTTGATAATAATTTCTAAAATAGTTAAAGGAAAAAAATATTTTTTGGTAATATGATACCATTGGGAGTAGAAATTTCTTTTTTAAAAGTATGAATATGGTTTAATTAAAATATATAATCCCATGTAGTAAATGTTTTCTGTGACACCCTGATATTTTATGAGAAGTATATTTTTTTTGACTTATGTTATACGCAACATCAATGGAATCTTTCACTGCACAGAACACTAGCTTGGCTTGCGTTACACGCAATCACGACCTTCCTCGATAGTGTGTGTAGTACACAATACCGTGTTTCAATAAACAACGTTATATTATTATATTATTATAAACTAGCCATTATGAAAATTATTAACTGAATTTTGAATTTTATAACATTATTATTCATCTTACATATTTTCTAGAACATGGTATGATAACAAAATAAATTTTTCAGGTAAAATAAATATTTAAAAAAAAAGAAGTTTTGCCACCTTTTGATGGAGCACCCACTTTAAATCTAGTTTTTGATATTTTATAAGTTCAATTTGACAAAATAAAATTATTTTTTGGAATCAGGATATATAAAATTTACTTCGGATAAAATTTTCATATTATTCTGATAACTTTCATAATTTAATGAATCGTAAAAACACGCTATATTTTAATTAAAAACAACTTTTTTCATTGAAATAATTTATATGGTTATATTGTAATATTTAATGGTTTTAAAGTATAAATAGAATATATTTTTACCATTTATTATATTGTATGTCATTATAATTAATTTAACATTGAATTCATAGGTAAAAACATTTCAATCTTTGGAAATGTTTTAACTTTTAAAACCCATTTGCTTAACAACGAGGTTAATTTGAAATTAATTACTGCTACTTCTGTGTTTCGAATATTGAAAAATTGATTCCATATTTGGATTCAGTGGGTCCAAATTATGTTAATAGGTTAATTTTATTTTTTTTATATTATGAATAGTAACTTCGGTAATATTTATCTACTGTAGTTAAATATAAATCTGGTAATTAAGGGTAAAAATAAGATTATAAAATTACTCTAACACCTGCCGAAATTCAATTGGTTGACTAAAAGTAGACCCTTATCACCTAAGGGTCAGAATAAATTCATTTTATGGACTTTTGACCATTAAAACAATTTAATTATTATTAAAACCAAAGAAAGTGACAACATGTCACTCTCTTAAATTATACAAGTATAATAATTTTAATTTAGTGATAAACTTCAATAAACTTCAAAAATGAATAGTCTCCAAAAAGATAGTAAAATTATCTAAATCATATAGATTTATTTAAAAATTTTAGGGATTAAATAAATATCATTAATTATGACAGAATAGTGATATGGAAATTATTTTGTTGATTGAAATATCAAATAAATGATTTTAAAAGTATTAAAATAAATATTATATGAACTATTTAATGTGGTCCAATAATTTTATAGATAAAAATGACATGTTATGAATCTATTAAATATTTTATTTCGAACATATATTCTCTATATATTCTATTTAAACTCAAATAAATGAATAGTGTCAAAATCGACACTATTGTTAATTTATAGATATTACATATTATAAAATTGTTAAAAAATAAAAATAATATTTAAAAATTATAAATTAAATTTAATATGGTCTAAAATGTAATACAATATACAATTTTGAGAAATTTACAACATATAAGTAATTATTTATAATGATTTAAAATTTAGAATATTATTACCACAAATAAAATTAAATAGATTATATAAAGGTAAATCATGTTTATAATGTTAAAAATAAATTTCCAACTTGTATAAATTTTATTGGCTAATGATATTACAACCATATCTCATCTAATCTTATGATTTGAGTCATTTTTGGAGGTTTTTAAGTGTTTTTGGAATTTATTATAAATTAATATTTCTTATAATTCCAAAGGTGCCCCTCTCCTCCATTATAAAAGGGCACCTCCTCTCTCTCCTCCTCACACCAATTTGAGACTTCAAGATCGGAAAAACCCTACCAATTTCTCTTCTCCAATTCCCTATAAACATCCTAGATGTCCGGGTCTTCTTCAAAGACCAATCTTAGTGCCCTAAGAGGAGGTTTCAAAGAGGCGTGTCGAAGAAGTGGTAATATCCGTTACCGATTCATTCAAATTTATTTCTTATTCAACTTATTATTCTTTATTTGTTTCATTATGATGTACTAACATCATTATCAATCATATACTGATATGTTATTATAAATATTAAACAACCCTATTTCATATTCTATCCATCCAACGGAAAATGAAATCACCGCGCCTGCGTACGTACGGAATACCGTCTCCACGCCGTGGTGTAATCTGTTTTCCACCACCACATTACTTTGATGGGTATAATGGTTTAAAGAATAACTATATATGATTATTGTGAAATTATATTAATTCTGAAATAGTATACATACACTTAAATAAAATTCCACGATCATGGGAATGATATCATCGCTCGTGCGTACGTACGGCCTACCGTTTCCACGATGTGATGTGACTCGTTCTGCATGATATTCATTGAATAATGATTATATAAATGAATTTAATGAGTAAATATAATATATATTACAATAATACCATTATTTAAAGGAAGTATCTATAACCTAAAAAGAAGAATAAGAATTCATTCGACAAAACACACATAAGAACATAAGGCAATAAACACCCGAATAACAAGTAGAAATGAAATATTATTAATAAGAAGCTATGAATATGACCATATATCATATCCTAACATTGAGTATGATTCTGTAATAAGTAAATGACTTTATTTAAATCATTATAGAGGAGGTTTGGACATGTACAAAGCATATCAGACCTAAGGTAAGGGAAAATATCGCAATCTCATTTTTATATGAGATTGCATATACTTCAGAATTTATTGTGGAATACTTATCATCCACATCCATGTTTCCTCAATATGTAATATTTTTCCTATTTTACCCATTGGTGAGTTTTTAGTAAAATATGTGAAAGGAATCTTTTGTCGTTTTTAGTTCGAGGTACTTTTTGACTTTTCCAGCCAAAGTACGAGAAGAATGTTTTTTAACTTATACGACATGAATGGATTTTTATGATTTCATAGAACATTATTTACATGAAGCTTCTTTTACATTTTTTCAATATTATTTTTAATCAACTTATATTAGATTAAAATTGTATGACATATTAAGAGAGGAAAAAAAAATTTGAAGTGGAAAGGATATTTTCTTCAATAATGGAGTCCAAGTGTTTTATCAAAATTATTTTCCATATAAGATAATATAGGGTTCTGTTTCTCTCCCTATTTTTACATTGATTTTATTATGTTATGATGGAATTAATTTTATGATGTCCTTTTATCTTATATGGATTATGTGATGATGTCATGATGTTTAAGAATCCCATTTTTATTACATGGGTTATGTTATGATGTATGATTTATGATTTGGTCACACACAAAAGAATGGTTTCATTATGGGATGGGTGGGACCTATATCTCCCTCCAATGAATTGGGTAAATATTTATATCTCATGAGATAGGCATAACTGGAACAGAAAGTTAACCCAGTTCAGTGATACAAGATTGGAACGAGGAGTGAACTCGGTTCAGTAATGGACTTTGTCCGCTATGATAGGCCTGGCAATGAGTCTTGACTGAAATGAAATGATTTTCTATGATTATGTCTGTATGCCACAAATTTTAATATTGTATGTTATGATTATTGGAATTACATTTCACCCCTATGATTTATCCCATGTTATGATATTATGATCTCTTGTGCAGGTTAATATATTCAAAATATTCTGTTCTTATGAATATGATATGATTGATATTTCTTTTGTTTACCCTTACTGAGCATTTTAGATCACCCTTTTGTATGTTTTATTTTCCCCATGTCATGAAGAAGGGTATTAAGTAGGATATGACAAAAAGGGACTCTAGATATGAAGAAATAAATGGGAGACAACATAAATAACTTATGAACCAGTTGTTTATGTTTCCCAGTTACTAAAGACACTACACTTATATGGTTTTTTCATTGTTTTGTTATATGTTGTAATATTTATGCTTCAATTCTGAAGTAATAAAAATGCATGTAGAGTATGGGTCATTATAGTTGGTATGAGAGGAAAGGTATAGTCAACCTTTGGAAACTAGGATGTGAAAGCCCTAGTAATACTCCTAAGGATATGTCTAAGAATAGAACACAATATTAGTGTTTTAGAAATGGCCATGAATAACCTAAGATAAGACCTTAAGTGTAAAATTTTATTCTTGATTATGTGGTTTTCCTATTATGATTCATGTTTCTCACACTATTCTTATTGGTTTTAGTCAATGGATGGAACCCGAAGGAACCGTGTTAATGATGAATGTGACGAGCAATGCAATGATTGTCTCCCTGAGCAACCAAACGTTATGGGAGCTGGAATGCAAAATATTTCAGCCATGATTACACAACTTTCTCAAGCTATGAACCATACATGACTTCAAAACGAGCAAAGTAAGAAGAAACATTCTATTGAATCTTTCATGAGGCAGCGTCCACCTTCATTCAGTAGGTCTTCTGATCCATTAGTGGCTGAACAATGGATTAGTACCAATGAAAAGTTATTTTAAGTTCTACAATGTTCTGAACATGATAAAGTCATCTTAGAAGTATATCGTTTGGAAGGTGAAGCTAATCAATGGTGGAATCTTATTAAGAATACGATGCAAAGGGATGAAATTGAGTCCATGGAATGGGATGAGTTCAATAACTTATTTTTTAACAAGTACTTCTCTCATATTCTTCAAACAAATATGGAGAAGGAGTTTCTTGAACTAAAGAAAAAGGATGATGAATCTGTTGGTATCTACGAAGAAACTTTTACAAGGCTTGAAAGGTAGTATTCTAGGATTATTATCCACCCTAGGAGTAAGATCGATCAATTATTTAGTGGTGTAAAACCAAGTCATAAATGGGAATTAGCCATAAGGGACTTCAATAGCTATGAGGAAATTGTTCGGTGTTCTCTCAAGGTTGAGATGGAGATTGGAGTAACCCATCAGTCATATGGGTTTGATAAGAAGAGGAAAATGAAATTCAAAGGAAAATATAAAGGCCACACTGAAAAAAAGATGAGTTTTCCTTTATGCTCAAATTGTGGAAAGAAACATGGAGGGAATTTACTTAAAGGTATGAGAAAATGTTTTAAGTGTGGAAAAGAAGGTCACCGGGAAATTGAATGTCGCAATAATGGGAAGAAGATGTCTAATGATGCGAATAATGAAAGGGATACACAGAATGCACCTCCTATAATTCAATGTTTCAAGTTCAAGGAGATGGGTCATTATGCCAATCAATGCCCAAATCAAAGGGTTGTTGATGATGATCGACTTCAACAAACTCTTAAGTCCAAGGACAAAGGAAAGTCACATGCAATTACTATCGGTTATGTGGAGTACGATAACGAAGTGGTGAAAGGTACACTTACCTTCCACTATAAAGTAGGAAATGTTTTATTTGATTCTGTATCCACCCACTCTTTTATTTTTGAAGAATTTTCTAAGGGTATCTCCACACTACCTTAACAATTAGATGTTGAGTTAGCTGTGACAACCTCTAATGGCACAACAGTCATATAAAAAGTTTACAATTCTTCTCCGATTGAAGTTTGTGGGAAAGTGATTCCAGCAAATCTTGTGATCCTAGCTATAGAGTAATTTTATGTGATTCGTGGCATGGATTGGATTTCTTTATACGGAGCTCATATCAATTTCCAACGAAGGGAAATCTCATTTAATATTCCTTATCAATCTACTATCATCTATCGATGCAAGGATGAATATAACCTTCCAGTGAAAATTTCTTTTTATCTTATGGGTCTTTATTCTAATAAATGAAGGTTATTTATCTCAAATGGTTGGAGAGAAACTCATGATTAAGAATATGCCCATTGTACGGGAGTTTTATGATGCCTTTCCAGAGTAATTTCTAGTTCTTCCACGAAATAGTGAATTTGAGTTTTCAATATAACTCATACCGGGGGCTATGCCCATTTCAAAGACAGCTTATAGAATGGCCCTAATTGAGATGCAGGAATTGAAGAAGAAACACCAAGAGAATCTTGATAAAGGATTCATATGTCCTAGTGTGTCACCTTGGGGAGCACCTATTTTGTTTGTTAAAAAGAAAGATGGATCAATGAGACTCTGCATTGATTATTGAGAACTTAACAAGATCACTATCAAGAAAAAATATCCTCTGCCGTGCATTGATGACTTATTTGACCAACTACGTGGAGCTTAATACTTTTCCAAGATTGATCTTCATTTAGGGTATCATCAATTAAGGGTCAAAAAGAGGATATACCAAAGATGGCTTTCCATACAAGGTATGGAAAAAATGTATTTATAGTGATGCCATTTGTTCTTACTAATTTACCTTCTATATTCAAGGATATCATTAATAGAGTCTTTAGAGAATATATTGATCATTTTGTGGTAGTCTTTATAGACGATATTCTTGTATATTCAAAGATCAAGGAAGAGCATAAAGATCACTTGAGAATTGTATTGAAGAACTTGAGAAAGGGGAAGATTTATTCCAAATTGACCAAGTGTGAATTTTGGCTTCAAGAAGTTTCATTTTTGGGTCACATAATCTCAAAGGATGGTATATCTATGGATCCATGAAAGACAAAGGTTATTGAAAGATGGTCGAGACCAACAACAGTAACTGAGATCTGATGTTTTCTTGGTTTGGCTGGATATTATCGATGTTTTGTGAAAGATTTTTCATGATTATCCAATCCCATCACCAGGTTGAATTGAAAAGGAGTTAAGTTCGTGTGGACGGAGGAGTGTGAAGAGAAATTCAAGGAGTTGAAAAGAAGGTTATCCAGTGCACTTGTGCTCACACTGCCTTGTAGTGGAGAAAGGTTTGTGATCTACAGTGATGCATCCAAGAAGTGATTGGGGTGTTTTCTCATGCAAAACGATATGGTGATAGATTATGCCTCATGACAGTTGAAAATCCATGAGCAAAATTACCCAACTCATGGTTTGGAGTTAGCTGCGGTAATCTTTGCATTAAATATTTAGAGGAAATATCTTTATGGTGAAAGGTGTGATATTTATACTGATCATAAAAGTATAAAGTATATTTTTACACAAAAGGAGATGAATATGCGCCAAGGAATATGGTTGAATCTGATTAAGGATTACGACTGCTCAATTCATTGTCACCCTAGGAAAGCAAACATGGTGGCATACGCAATAAGTTGACAAGACCATGCTAGCTTATCCATGAAGAGGATCTCAAAAGATCCAATATTTATGGATTCAAAAAGGATGGATCTTGGAATTATAATGGAAGGGGAAAAATATTATATTTATCAAATGAATGTTAAACCATCTATACAAGCGAAGATTAAAGAGGCACTGAAAAGAAGATGTAGAGTTACAAAAGAAGGTGAGAAATGTTCATGAATTCATCCTTGATTGTGATTGGATAATAAGGTTCAAGAATCAGGTTTGTGTTCCTCCAATCCCAGAATTAAAGAAGGAGCTACTGGATGAGGCTCATAGTTCTTCATTATCTATTCATCTTGGAAGCACGAAGATTTATAGGGACCTGAAAGAGTACTTCTGGTTGGATGGCATGAAAAGAGACGTTGCTGAATATGTCTCGAAATGCTTGGTTTGTCAGTAAGTTAAAGCTGAGAGACAGATGTCTAAGGTGATGTTGCAACCATTACCCATACCCGAATAGAAATGGGAAAACATCACTATGGAATTTGTCACTAGACTTCCTAAAACATCCAAAGGCAATAATGCTATCTGGGTCATAGTTGATCGTCTTACAAAGTCGGCACACTTCATTGCTATTAGAAAAGATTTCTCCCTGGATAAGCTTTATAGGATCTATGTAAAGGAAGTGGTAAGATTGCCTGGAGTACCACATTCCATTATATCTGATCAGGATCCGATTTTTACCTCAAAGTTCTGGAGAAGTCTTCAGCATACTCTAGATACATAGTTGAGTTTCAGCACTACTTATCATCCTCAGACAGACGGTCAGTTTGAGAGAACAATTCAAACTATAAAAGATATGATGAGAGCATGATCTATGGATTTAAAAGGTTGTTGGGATCAACAACTACCTTTGGTGAATTTTGTTATAATAATAGCTTTCACTCCAGCATTCAGATGGCTCATTATGAATCTTTCTAGGGAAAGAAATTCCAAACTCCAACTTGCTGGGATGAAGTTGGGCAAAGAAAGCTATTAAGACCTGATCTTGTTAATGAGATGGAAGAAAATGTCAGATCTATTCAACAACACATAAGAGAATCTCAGAGTCGACAAAAATGTTATTCCGACAATCAAAGAAAAGACCTAGAGTTTGAATTGGGTGATAAAGTGTTCTTATGAATATCTCCTTGGAAGAGTTCAATGAGATTTGGAAAGAAGGGCAAGTTGAGCCCTAGGTATATCGGTCCTTTCGAAATACTAGATCGTGTTGGGAAGGTAGCATACCGATTGGTACTTCCATCGAATCACTCTCAAGTTCACGATGTGTTCCATGTATCTCTCATGATAAAGTACATACCTGATCCTTCACATATACTAAGCTCCGAAGTTGTACCGCTGGGGCAAGATATTTCTTATGAAGAACAACCGATAAAGATTCTGGATCGTAGCAAAAAAGTTCTATGGAACAATACCACTCACTTTATTAAATTTTTATGGAGGAACCACCAATTAGAAGAAGGTACATGGGAGCTTGAGGATATGATGAGGTAGATTTATCCTCGTCTATTTGTTACGAAGTGACGAATTTTGAGGGAGAAATTCATTTTAAGGGAGATAGAATGTGATACCATGATATTTTATTATAGGTATATTTTTTTATGACTTATGTTATACGCAACATCAAAGGAATCTTTCACTGCACACAACACTAGCTTGGCTTGCGTTACACGCAATCATGACCTTCCTCGATAGCATGTGTAGTACACAATACCGAGTTTCACTAAACAACGATATATTATT
This sequence comes from Viscum album, assembly GCA_963277665.1. Lineage (NCBI taxonomy): Eukaryota > Viridiplantae > Streptophyta > Magnoliopsida > Santalales > Viscaceae > Viscum > Viscum album. The sequence goes on from OY728143.1 coordinate 411,478,690, forward strand.
ATAATATTATAAACTAGCTATTATGAATACTATTAACTGAATTTTGAATTTTATAACATTATTATTCATCCTACATATTTTCTAGAACATGGTATGAGAAAAAAATAAAATTTTCGGGTAAAATATGTATTTTTCAAAAAATACAGTTTTTTCCGCATTTTGATGGTGCACCCAATTTAAATCTAGTTTTTGACATGTTTATAAGTTCAATTTGAAAAGATAAAATTCTTCTTTGGAATTCGGATATAAAAATTTACTTTGTTTAAAATTTTCATATTATTCTGATAACTTTCATATTTTAATGAATAGTAAAAAATGCTATATTTTAATTAAAAACAACTTTTTTCATCGAAATAATTAATATGGTTAAATTATAATATTGAATGTTTTTAATGTATAAATAGAATAAAGTTTTACCATTTAATATAATGTATGTCATTATCATAAATTTTACATTGAATTCATAAGTAAAAACATTTCAATCTTTGGCAATATTTTAACTTTTAAAACCCTTTTCCTTAACAATGGGATTAATTTTTAATTAATTACTGCAACTTATGTGTTTTAAATTTTGAAAAATGGATTGAATATTTGGATTTAGTGGGTCCAAATTATGTAAATAGGTTACGTTTTTTTGATATTATGAAATTTAAATACGGTAATTTTTATTTACTGCAGTTCAAGGTAAATCGGGTAATTAAGGGTAAAATTAAGATTATAAAATTATCCTAACACCTGAAAAAATATATTGGATGATTAAAAGTAGACCCTTATCACCTAATCATTGGAATAAATTAATTTTATGGACTTTGGACCATTAAAATAATTTAATTATTATTAAAACCAAAGATAGTTACAACATGTCACTCTCTTAAATCTTATAAGTATAATAATTTTAATTTAGTGATAAAATTCATTAAACATAAAACATGAATAGTTTATAGAAATATAATAAATGAATACATATCATATGAATTTATTTATAATTTTTAGGTATTAAATAATTATCATTTATTATGACATAATAGTGATGTTGAAATTATTTTATTGATTGAAATATCAAATAAATAATTTTAAAAGTATTAAAATAAATAATATATGAACTATTTAATGTGCTCCACTAATTTTATAGATATAAATGAAATTTTATGAATCTATTAAATATTTTAGTTCTAACCTATCATCTGTATATATTTTATTTTAACTCAAATAAATGAATAGTGTCAAAATTGACAGTATTGATAATTTATAGAAATTACAAATTATAAAATTGTTTAAAAATCACAAAAATATTTAAAATTTATAAATTAAAATTTATATGGTCGAAAATGTAATAAATTTTAGAATTATGAAAAATTCACAACAAATAATTAATTATTTATAATTATTTAAAATTTAGAATATTATTACCACAAATAAAATTAAATAGATTATATAAGGACAAATCATGTTGATAATGTTTAAAATAAATTCCAAACATGTCTAAATTTTATTGGATGATTAGATTACAACCCTATATCATCCAATCTTTGTATTTGAGTCATTTTTGGAGGTTTTTAAGTGGGTTTGGAATTTATTATAAATTAATATTTCTTATAATTCCAAAGGTGCCCCTCTCCTCCCTTAAAAAAGGGGACCTCCTCCCTCTCCTCCTCACACCACATTGAGCCTTCAATCTCGGCCAACCCCAGCCAATGTTTCTTCTCAAATTCAATAGAAACATCCTATATGTCTGGGTCTTCTTCAAAGACCCATCTTAGTGACCTAAGAGGAGGTTTCAAAGAGGCGTGTCGAAGAAGAGGTAATATCTGTTAACAATTCTTTCAAATTTATTTCTTCTTCTACGTCTTCTTATTTAGTTTTTTAATTATGAAGTAATAACATAAGTATCACTAATATAATGATATGTTATTATAAATATGAAACAACCCTATTTAACTTTCTATCCATCCTACGGAAAATGAAATCACCACGCGTGCGTACGTACAGAATATCGTCTCCATGCCTTGGTGTAGTCTGTTTTCCACCACCACCATAATTGGAAGGGTATAATGGTGTAAATAATAACTATATAGGACTAATTTAAAATGATATTTATTCTGAAATATAATAAATACACTTCAATAAAATTCCACGATCATGGGAACGATATCATCACTCGTGCGTACGTACGGCCTACCGTCTCCACGATGTGATGCGACTTGTTCTACATGATATTCATTGAATAATGATTATATAAATGAATTGAATGATTAAATATGATATATATTAAACTAATAACATTCTATAAATGAGGTATCTATAACCTAAAAATAAGAATAATAATTTATTCGCCAAAACACACATAAGAACATAAGGCAATAAACACCCGAATAACAAGTAGCAATGAAATATTACTAATAAGAAGCTAAGAATTTGACCATATATGATATCATAACAAAGGTTATGATTCTGGAATAAGACAATGACATTATTTAAATCATTAAATAGAAGGTTCAGACATGTACAAAGCATATCAGACCTATGGTAAGGGAAAATCTCGCAATCTCATTTTTATCTGAGATTGTTTATACTTCAAAATTTAGTAGGGAATACTTATCATCCACATCGATGATTCCTCAATATGTAATATTATTACTATTTTAACCATTGGTGAGTTTTAAGAAAAATATATGAAAGTAATATTTTGTCGTTTTTAGTACGAGGTACTTTTTGACTTTTTCGGCCAATGTACGAGAAGAATGTTTTTTAACTTAGACAGCATGAATGGATTTTTATGATTACATAGAACATTATTTCCATGAAGATTCTTTTACATGTTTTCAAGATTATTTTTAATCAACTTATTTTATATTAAAATTGTATGACATATTAAGAAAGGAAAAATGTTTTTGAAGTAGAAAGGATATTTTCCTAAAGAATGGAGTCCAAGTTTTTTATCAAAATTATTTTCCATCTAAGATAATATAGGGTTCTGTTTCTATCCCTATTTTTACATTGATTTGATTATGTTATTATTTAATTACTTTTTTGATGTATTTTTATCTTATATGGATTATCTTATGATGGCATGATTTTTAAGAATCCCATTTTAATTACATGGGCTATGTTATGATGTAGGATTTATGATTTTGTGGAACATATAAGAATGGTTTCATTATGAAATGGGTGGGACCTATATCTCCCTACAATGGATTGGGTAAAGATTTATATCTCATGAGATAGACATGGCTATAATGGAAAGTTAATCTGGTTTAGTGATACAGAACTGGAACTAGGAGTGAAATCGGTTCAGTAATGGACTTTGTCCGCTATGATAGTCTTGGAAATGAGTGTTGACTAAAATGAAATGATTTTCTATTATTATGTGTGTATGCCACAAATTTTATTGTTTTAAGTTACAATTATTGGGATTACATTTCACCAATATGATTTATCCCATGTTATGATATTATGATCTCTTATGCAGGTAAAGATATTCAAAATGTTATGTTCTTATGAATATGATATGATTGATAATTCTTTTTTTACCCTTACTGAGCATTTTTGCTCACCCTTTTGTATGTTTTATTTTCCTCAGGTCAGGAAGAAGGGTATTAAGTAGGATATTCCAAAAAGGGACTCTAGATTTGATGAAATAAATGGGAGACAATGTAGATGATTTATGAACCAGTTGTTTATGTTTCCCAGTTTCTAAAGACACAATACCTATACGGTCCTTTCATGGTTTTGTTATATGTTGTAATAAGTATGCTTCAATTATGATTTAATAATAATGTTTGTAGAGTATGGGTCATTATAGTTTCAATTATATATCATTTTAATTTATATATTTGTGTTTGAAAATATGGTGGCTTTTTATTAATGAAAATGATGATTAGATCTTATTATTAAACCCCCATACTAATAATTGATGGATGGATTTAATATTTTTCATGTAATCAATGTAAATATGTTATAAATTTTTGGGAGAGGTATGAAATCATAAAAATTTATAATTATTAAAGTGGAAACATTTTGTGTATGTGGATTCAATGTATTTAGGCTATTTACAATGACATTGGGAAATGATTACAATCCTTTTGTTGCAGATTATGTAAAACAAAAATTTGAGGCATCAAAATTATTCAGAGATAATTATTTAAATATTATTATATTTGTTAGGTAAAATATTAGTACTCATTTGGGAGTTTACTGAAAAAAATTATTTATTACATATTTCAATTTTAGAATTATCTATTCAAATCACTAATTAAAAATTATGAATATACTCAAAATTTCAACACTACATACAATCCAAAAACAAGATTCCGTGATGTTTTTTGATTGTGAGATTATATTCATCCTAGGGAATATGGATAAAAAGGTGAAAAATTATTGGTAAATAAATTATGAAAATAAATTTTAGGCCAGTATGATGGAATTTAAAAAATTTATTGGTATGTATTAGTATTGCCTAATTTATAAAAAATCATGTCATGTTTCCATGGAGATTATATAAAATGAAAAATGTAGTTTCCTTTATCAAATTATGATCTCAAAAGATTAATGGAGGAAAATTATTCTCCAAATAAATTATCATTATGGGATTAACTTAAAATCGTATATGAATTATTAAATTTTGAAAAATAAAAAATATTATTATCATCATATATGCCTTATGAGATCAATGTTTTATAAAGGGTTTTTAATTAATATATGTGGTGAAACTCATTCCTAAGATGGTAATTAAAATTTGATTTGTTATGACATTATTTGGGATAGTAATATGTATTAATATTTATTATTCATTTTAATTTTTTAATTTTATTGTTTATATGATCTGGAGTCCAAAATTTTAATAATATAGAAAATTTAATTTGGTGTGTAGTTAGCACACATCCATTTATATCCATGTTACAATCCATAGTAAATGGGGGATTGAGAATTAGGGGGGGGGGGTTCAAATTTGTTGAATGGTTTTCTAAATTATGATAAAACTATAGGTGATTGTTAAAACTAATTTTGTATAGGGTTGACATAAATGGATTTTTTCACAATTCACCTTATCATGAAACCACACCATATTCCCTACTCACATTTCTTATTAATTTTAAATTAGCACTATTTAAAATATCTATTTGGGGTCCTCTTGTCCAACATTATCACATCATTGATTCCACCATCTCGTCATGTCCATGGGTGTTCCTTCCTCCTTTCCCACATTAAGTTCCTTCCATGATTCAATGTGATTCAATCTGGTATAATTTATATTTCATTTTTTTATAATATTTTATTCATATATATTATTTTTCATCATTTTAACATAAGTATATGAATACTATTAATCCATGAGGGGCTGAAACAGGGGTTTTTGGATACCTGTTTAATGAAATTTTATTGGGGATTATTTTTTAGGACCCCTCTTATCCAATAATTTTTATTATATATAAAGTTGAATAGTTTTTTCAATATTGTGGATGTTTTATCTATTAGATTGGTTTTTTCAATGGAATGTTTTATGATAAAGATTTTCCTTTTGTTTTAGATTCCAAAATATACCCAAAATTATGTTTTTTGATGGCTAATTATTAACGTTTGATGTTTTTTTGGCATTTTTTCTTTAAAATTATAATTTCATATATTTTATATTATAAATATCATCTTCATCTTGTAATTTTTATGAAACGTTTTAAATTAAATATTAAAATAGTTTTTTATAGAGTTTTTAAAGCTTAAATCTAGATTAATATGTTGTTTTCTAGTTTTTGAGATTATTGGTGATGTTTATATATGTGTTTGATGATTTTCTGCATAAGGAAAAACATGGGTGAGTTGGAAATGTGGAAGTATGTAATCTATAGTGTATATTTAAAACTAAGGATATTTTTTCTATTAGACCATGAGAAATATCATGATGTATTATGGACCAACTAAGATCAAGGGAGCTCACAAAATTACTAGTTTTATGTATATTTGCTACTATTTTTTGAGTGATTCCTGGTTACCTTATACCTATATTTTATAGAATATAATATATGTATTGTATTTTATTGTGATATTCTCCCTATATTATCAATTTCAGAACATGAATTTTGATGTTACATGTGATATGTTCCCTTAGTTTTACATTATGATTACACTGTGTATATTATCTATAGAACATGGAATATTCTAATGAAAAAAAGGATTTCATAAAATTAATCCACAAAGTGAAACTATTTATTTTGAAATAAATTATGTTGAGTCATTTTTGTATCCTAATGGGCTTGGTATCACATCCTACATATACCTCTACTGTATATAAATTCATGTTTTTATAAGATACTACTAATGTAAGAGATCCATATAGTTTATCCTATTTTCTGAATACTCGTCATCCTATAATTTTATAAAAATGATTGTGATAATAGTTTATGGATTTTTTTGGAATGTGTGGAATTTTAATGGTGAATGTTTATATATGTTATTTTTATCTTATTTCTCTTCATTGATCATATTTTAGTAATTATTTTATTGGATGTCATTTTTTAAAATATTTATTTTTTTATTCGGAATTTTATGACTTATTTCATTATAAATGTGGTGTATTACAACATTTTTTCCATTATATTTTCAAACTATTTATTTTTTAATGGGAATACAAATTATGACGGGTATTGTTGGAATTTTAAAAGGAATATGTGTAATGGATATTTGGATTCAAATAATTTAACTATTCAACATGGGTTCTCTTTGGTACCATTGTGATTATATCAGTCCCATAAAAATGTAGAATTTGATTTAGGAAATATGGAATGATATATCAGGTTATATTTCTAGTTAAATGTGGTTGGTTTATTACAAAACAATAACAGAGAAAAAGTTTTATTATGGGACTAAATGTATAATGAATATAGGACTATAAGATCTTCATAGGTAGGGGTGGTGGTGCAATAATACAACATGGAATACAAAATTAATAGGAACACAAACCAATATTCCATTGGATTTATTTGTGTACTTAAACCCAACATTTTGGTGAAAGGTTATAAGGATTCATCATGAACAAAATTTGAATTATTTCTCCCATAAACACATTCATAAAAATAATAAATCTAAATGAAAATACAAATAAGGTATACAATAATATATCTAATAGTAAAAGAAAAAACGATTGTATAATAGTCCATATAAAAAGGAAAATGGTTGATATTACTAATGATAAGGAAAAAATAACTAACAACCAACATATCATTATGAAATTGAGAATATTCCACATGGACCAACTCTAATGTTCACACCCAAAGATATATAAACATTCATTGTTCTGAGATACCTATTAAACATATAATAAATAAGAGTGGGTAAATTTCCTACTAGTCCTTAACCGAATGAAAAAAATAATAAAAAATTAAATGAGAAGCAATATTATTTGGGATTCAAAATAAAATTAACAAATTTGGATTTACATTTTCTATTGAATAAAAAAGTATAAAAAACATTAATGAAAAATCACATTTATACAAAACCAACTATATGTACATGATAATGTCATAAATTATATTCCTATTATAAAACAATCTGAAAATGAATTTTGACATATATTTAATGCAATATTGAAGAAAAAATTATTGAATCACACAAATATTAAAAATAACTGAACCATGTATGAAATAAATAAAAAATTAAAAGAATACAATGGGGAGAAATGAAAATATTCTTGAACATATATTATTTTGAAATCAATGAATCAAAATGGGTCAACTAGATAATGATCAAAACATCAATCAAAATTACACAAAACACACGGTCATACCCTATCCAATTATAAAAAATGTTAAAATTCCATAGGATTGCGTACATCACACCAAAGGAAATTAGAATATGCGTGATTTGAAACCAATTTTCATGTCTGCCTAGACATCCCATAAAGAAACCTAAAACATCTGTTAAAATAAAAATGAAGGTTAGAATTAAAATTTAATATTAGTATTATAACATATATTATATCATATCATCATGTTTGAAAATAATAAACAAGTGTTTCACACCCCTTTGAACACCCACATAGTGACACCCCCTTTTGTTTAGAATATAATTTAAACTCAATCCATCACCCCTTTATGGGACATATTACTAGGTCCTGACATTAGAAATTACATAATATAGTAATATTTTTTGAATTCACATCCTTAAATTCTGAACGGTCTTTTCAGTTTATTGTTTTATAAAATTAAGAGATAATTCATAAATATTAACCAACATGCATAAAAATTGGGTACTAACAAAATGATATCCATTTTATTCATAATAAAAATATTTTTAATAAAAATGAATTATTTTCATGAAAAATCTTTACAACATTTATCTTAGCATCTTCTCTTCCCTTAAACAACCTTTGACCCCGAGAAAAACATATTAAAACACGTGTTGGGAAACAAATATCATTAAGGGACATTGAAAAAATAACCATTGGTCAATGAATAATTATAAACAGGTGAATAAATTTTCACAAATACCTACTTATCACTCATAAAGTATCAAATAATTACTTTTCAAAACATGAGATTTCCATAAAACATAGAAAACATTAATAAAACAATAAAGGTAACATGGGGAATTACTTAATTTATATTGTAACTCTTACAGATACCATATGATTTGTAACCCTCCTGACTACCTTGCAATGTACCCCTCATGGATACCTTATAATTTAACCCTCACGGAAACCATATGGTGTAACCTTTAAAGGTACACTTGGAGTAACTATATATTCGACCTTCTATATTGACACACCCAATGCATTGGAGGGAGCTATAGTTCCCTCACTTTATTATAAAAAAATTCTCAAGAACCAGAACATAATCATAAAACATGAATAATTTCATAATAAAAACATTCCTTTTCAATTTTGTAAAAATAAAAATATAAAAGATAATTTTTAATTAAAATTCACTTATATCGGGATCATCTTAGTTAAAACATGGTCAAACTTTCTGTATGATGGTTTAAAGAGTATTACTAATATAATATTGAACTATATTCATATATATATATATATAATACCTTATATGTTCTTTTTATAACAACATTTCACCCATTCATGAATAATGTTTTTGTTTTTTGTTGTTTTGGGTGAATTTATTTCATGGTTTCCATGGTTGGTTCATTATGGATTTTAATTTAAAATGGATTAAAAAATCTATAAGTGCACTAAAATGGTGTTTATATGTTTCTATAATTTTAAATGATACCATATATAATTTTTTTTCTAATATGAGAATGATTCATTTGATAAAACATTAATTAAAAAGATATAATTTATTTTGGTGGTTCTTATAACCATCACAAACTTATATATATATTTTAATATAATATTTATTTATTGTTTCTACAACATTATATAACTTATAATGTGTATAATATAATATTATTTAACCATAATAATGGTTTTATTATCATACTTGAAAGGGGAAATGGAAATGATAGTGTATCATCCATGACGATGGTAAATAGACACATCACAAACAATGTTATCATTTATAGAATAAAAGAGATTGGATTTGAGAGAATAAGACAAGAAAATAAATTAAAAATAAAAATAAAATAAAATGAATGAGGATTTTAACTCCTGAGTTATTCTCCTTAAGAACCTCCTTAAGGCCCTTTGTTTAGGCCTTTTGGTGAGACCAGAAGGTCTTGAATGTAGAGAAAGGTCTTGGGGAGGGAATTGAGTAGAAATTAAACTTGCAAATTGATTGGAGGTTTGAAGAGAATTGGTGGTGAGGGGTGGTATTTATAGTGAAGGGGAAGGTTGTTTTACCATTATTTTATTCATTAGTTTGTTATTTTGGCTCATTATAATGAATTGTTTGAGTATTATCAACAAATATATTAAAATAATAAAGGGATTTCAATATTATGGTGATTGAATCATAGATTAATTATATAATAATGCATTTAACTTATAATTTATATGGATTGTAAATTACCATATTTTACTATTCACCAAAAAATCAACTATTTTTGAAAAATACCAATATTCTAAGCTTATAATTTTTAGATGTGAAGAATTAAAAAATGCACTCCATTTTATAAAAATATTTTCTTAAATATGAAAATTTCAATTTTTAATTAAAATCATCATTTATTTGAAAAATACAGATTTTTAAATTATAACTTTTTTAAGACACATAAAAATTAATTAAGGTCTCCTAAAATTATTTTATAATCTTAATATAATAAAATATTAATTTATGAATATATTTTATGATGATAACATATATTTTAAATCAGTATATTAATTACAAAATTTTAAATAAAAATTTAGATGTTCCAAAAATACGAACACTTAATTTATCATTTTCAAAACAACTATCTACTTATTCTCTGATATAAATATTTAATATTTCCACTTATGAGATACATAAAATTTATTTATAATATCATAGATGTTTTCACAATTATATTTGTATTGATTTTTTAATTAATATAATTATCACACATTTCATTATAAATTTATAATCAATTTACGTATTTCATTATAGAATGAGAAAAAATTATTTTTTAAGTACCCAAGTTATTGTATTCACCCCACCTTCTAGAAATTGCATCCTCAAAATTTTTATTTACTTATTTATCATTTGTGGATTCCTTTCCCTCATACAATTTTCAGATTCTTCCCTTTTTTTAACCATGTTGTTATGCCACAAAATCTTAACCTATTGAATTACCTTATTCTAAAATAATTTCTCTCTAAGATCCAAAATCTAAATAAGATTTTCCTAACATAAAAGGTTTTATTCATACTGAACTACTTCTTGTATGAAAACATGAGATGAATCTGGCACATGATTTCTTTTCATCGAAACATGGAAAAAAATTCTATCGAGATAGAAGGATTGGAAAAACTACTCAGTAAAAAAAATTTCAAACTTTATCCTTGATTAAATGTGATCCAATGAACCATGTACGAAGATTTCATTTCTTAGGACATCAAATAACACTTTTTTGAAGAGTTATTTTATGGAAAACGTGATCACATACCTCAAAAGAAAAGTATTTCCTCTTATTATCCACATAAAATTTCTTGCTGCTCTGTGCTGTCCTCATATATTGTGGGATAATATTCAATTTCTAAACCACTTCATCTTTTAATTCTAGTCCCATAAACTTCATTTCCATGAATTCCTTCATATATGTTGTTGTTAGACACTGCTTTCCATATAATGCCTCAAAAGGGTTCATCGATATACTAGGATGAAATAGTTATTATAAAAAAAATAAACTAAATAAAGATAATGATCCCCATATCCTTGGTAGTACTTTTAACAAGAATGTAACAATTATTAGAAGTTCTGATTTTTTCACTTGGGCTATCCATCATATTGGGAATGAAAGGTGGTGCTAAAATTTAATTTAGTTCCCAAAGAATTCTAATGGCCTTTCCAAAAGATATAAGTGAACATGTGATCACAATTAGATTCAATGGATAGGGGAACTCCATGTAACTTGAATATCTATTTGAGGTACAATTGATAATGTTAATCCATAGAAATAGTATATCTAATAGGTATAAAATTTGTAGATTTAGTCAGTCGATCAATAATAACACAAAATTCATTTTTACTATGAGATGTTTTTTGTATTTTCACCATGAAATCCATTGATAAATTTTTCCATTTCCACTCTAGCACTAGAAAATGATGAAGCATACCCTTTGGTAGTTGTCCCTCTACAATAACATATTGAATATTAAAATATTATAATGTAAAATCAATAATATATCTTTTCATTATATCACTCCATTAATACACCCAAAGGTATCTATACATCATAGTACTGCTAAGATGAAATGAAAATAGGGCTCTATGAGTATCACTTAAAAACTATTTATTTAACTGTGAATCTTGAGGCACACATAATATCTTCCCAAATCTCAAAATATAATCATTACCGAAATTAAATTATAGAAACATACCATGTTTTATAAATTCTATATTTATTTATCACTCACTGTTATCCATCTATGGTTTCTTGATTGATTCTCATAGAGATGACGGTAATGAAAACTGATATAAAAAAGAGGAATTTTCTTCACTTATAACTTCCATGCCAAAATTCATCAAATCATAAACCAAGGAGTAATGTTCCAAACATGACATGGTTAATGATGCAAGATGTTTTCTAATCAATAACACCACTATTTTTTTTTGATTTTCCTTGACATTAATTTATTGTGAGATAATAATATTTTATTAGATCATTCCATCTTCTCTACCTCATGTTCAATTCCTAATGAGTATGGTGAGTATATATTTAAAATTTTATACCATATAAATGATGCCTCTAAAATTTCAAAGGGAAAAAAAATAATATAATTTCAAATCATGTGTGGGATAATTTAACTCATGAAGTTTTATTTATTTTTATGTTGAAGCATTTACCTGACCATTCTGCATCATAATTCAACTAAGACCAATCAATGTTGAATAATTGTAGATAACAGACTCTCTATTTCATGAATGTAAGGACACAACTAGAGCATTCTATAATATCCTCTCTAGTTCATGAACATAAACATATCATTATTCTATAAAAATAAATTTCAGCACTTATCATGTTAATATAGTTAGTGGGATACATAACCATACAATTGTTTTTAAAAAACTATCAGTAATAGACTGCTAATCCAAGAAAACTACGAATCATTGTAATATATTTATGTTTTTTCCATTCATCAATCACATTTTTAGTGAGATTAAATGGTATTACATCATTATTTTTAATGTTCCCAAGAAAATAAATCTGTTACAACCAAAAATCACATTTTCTAAATATCCCATATAACTCTTTTTCTTTCAGATTATGTAAGAAAATACTTAATTTTTTTCATAATCTTCATAAAATTTTGAAAATAGAAAAATATCATTAATAAAAACAACAAATAAATTTTCCAAATATTCATGGGAAATTATATTCATAAGATATATAAATACAGTAGATGAATTTATCAAAAAAATGGGAATAAAAAACACGTACTTCCCATATCTAGTACGGAACACTATTTTCAAAATGTTATCCTCCTTCACCTTCAGCTGATGGTACCCCGATCTCAAGTGAATATCGGAAAAATAATAACCACCATGGAGCTAATCAAACAAGTCATAATCAATACAAATTCTCATGGAACCATCTTTCCCTTCTAGAAAAAAATAGTATCATTCCATGTTTAATTAATTTTATATATAAATCCTTTATCAAGAAACTACTGAAATAGATTTTAAATTCAAGAAGTTCCACTTGAGACATTCAATATTGGGGTTTTGGAATTGAATTAGCATCAGGAACTTAGTCAATGGTAAATTCAACTTTATAATCAAGTATAACACTAATAAAATCAATAGAGAAAAGATAAAAGTATTCATTTACCACAAGAACATCATTCATTGGAATAGTTCCTTTTTTTAACAATATGTACAAGACAAATATCATTTCCATATTTTAATTGTTTTTTATCTTCCTGATATATTATCAATTGTATGTTTTCATTTTTGTATTCAAATGGAAAATCTTTTGGAAATATAAATTCTTTATCCCTAAAATCAATATTAACATGAGATATATAAATACAATCCATACTGAAAATAACATTAAACTCTACTAAGGAAAATACTAAAAATATTTTAGGTGATAAATTTTAATTGAAAAAAATTGTCAGATTATTATAATGCATTCTTTTCTATTATATTTCCCAATAATGTTTTAACCATAAGCTCTAGTTTCATTTCATGATGTGAAATTTCGAATTGATAAGATAATTTATTAGAAATAAAGGAATTTCTCGACCCTATATCTAAAAAAACATTATAAAAATATAGGTAAAAAATTTACATGATACAACTTCATTGGATGTCACAAAATCTACTAATGTATTAAAAAATAATTTCACAGTACCTTTCTTTTTATAATTTTATTTCTTTCCATATTTAAGATCTTTCTTTGGGTAGGTATTTTCATAATGCCCCATCTCACCTCATTTAATGCACTTTATTGTTTCTTATCATAATTTAACCTACCATTTCCATGTTCTTTTACATTAAAATCTCAGTCCATATGTACAAACTTACAACACTATAAACATATCTCAAATATGTTGAGGCATTCCCCAGGTTATTTTTTTTACAAAACATGTAACAAACTAGAAACTGAATTTTTTTACCTTCATATTTCTATGATTTTCTGTTACCCTTTTCTTTACATCATGACCTCTTTGTTGGATTGTTTTAAAATTACTTGTGATCATCAATAAACTCCATTTCAACCCTCTCCACACATTGAATGAGTTTATTATAACTTTTGAATTCATGGGAGGCTAATTTAAATCGATATCTTGGATTAAATCCCTATTGAAAACGATTGATTTTACTATCAATATATTGAAAAATATCTAGAGAGTACCTTTCCAATCAGATGAAGTTTTAGTCACACACAACCACTAAATGTTCCTACTTTTGTTTAAATTCAAGTAATTTATTTCACAATATAATTCACAAAACATTAGGAATGTATTTTTCAAGGAACATATTCTTAAATTCATCCCATTCCAAGGAATCGATCATATCATTATGTCTGATATACATGAAAATCGACCAATAATAGTTGGAATCAACTTCAAAATGATATATTAAAAAAATAAACATTTGATTATATAAACTCCCAATAACATCAGATATCTTTTCAAGAGCATTAATCCACCGTTTACCCACCACTAGGTCTGATGATCCACTGAAAGATAGAGGGTGTTTCCTCCTAAAATGTTCCACTATGATCATGTTCCTTTTTGGATTCTCAAGACATTATCTTGAATGGATTCTACAATCATTTATATGCATTCTAAAATGATCCATCATTGTACAAAACAACTGGGTTCCAATCCCTATCATTCTAGGATACATATTTACAATGTTATCAGCCTTGTAATTCCTTCCTACTTTAGTATCCCTTTTTCTTATGAGGAAAACCATACTGAATTGACATATATTAGATGAGGCAACATGGTAATATTTATACGATTTATCATTTCAACATATACATAAGGTAAAAATAATTTATTGAATTTTATTAACATCATCATAACCCCCAAATTTATTTAAACCATGCTCTAATACAAACTATAAGGTCTCGACCTTAAACATTACATAATCGAGTAAATTATTGTAGAATTCACTTCCTTCCATTCCCAAAGATATTTAAGATTAGAGTTTTAAAAAATTAAGAGATAATTTGTACATATTAACCCATAAGAGTACATAGTGGGTACTACAAAATAATATCCATTGATTCTATAATAAAAAAGTTTTAAATAAAACATGAAATATTTTCATGAAAAATCCTCACAACATTCATCATTAATTCTAATTTTACCTTACCCATACATAAACCCTATAAAAAACACTATATAACATGTGAGGAACTCAAAAATCTTAGTAAGAGACATAAAATAAAAGAACCATTAGTCTATGAATACTTATAAACATATGAAATCATTTCCACAAAGCCAGACTTCTCACCCATAATGTGTCATATAATAAATTTTTGAGTACATGAGATTTCCATAAAGAATAGAAGACATAAATAAGACCATAAATATAAAATGGTGAATTAATTCCATAATATGATAACCTTAATCGATACCATATTATTTTTGAACCTCATATATACCTTATAAAGTAAATCCTATGGATACCTTATAATTTAACCCTCATGGGTGTAACCATCAGAGTTTCAGTTGGATCAACTATACAATCAACCTCCAATATAAAAAAACCCAATCCATTGGAGGTAAAAACATGTCCCACCCTTAATTATCAAAAATTTATAAGAACCAAAACATATTCATAAACCATGAATACTTTCATCATAAAAATATTCATTTTTAATTTTTTAAAAATATAATTTCAAAATATTATTTTTAAAGAGAATTCCCTTACCTCTGGTTCATCGTACTTCAAATGTGTTCAAAACACATATATAATGGTTTTTAGAGTGTTATTAATATATTATAGAAATATATTCATATCTATTTTATGTCATATATTTTTATAAAAAAATTCCCCCAACTTATGAATAATATTTGTTATTTTAATTGTTTCAAGTGAATTTATTCCATGAATTCCATGGTTGGTTCACTATAGATTTTCCTGTGGAATGGAATAAGAAATATAGAAGTAGAATTAAATAGTTTTAATATGTATCCATAATTTTTAATTATATCATATCTAATTTTTTCTGATATAAGGATGATTCATTGAATAAAACATTAATGAAATGAATTAATTTATTTTACTAGTTTTTATGACCATCATTAACTTATATTATTTTATTTAATATCATTTTTATATGTTAGTTCTAGAACATTATATAACTTATATTATGTATAATACAATCTGATTGAACCTTAATAATAGTTTTATGACCTTCCTTGAAAGCGGTAATGGAAGATGAAAGTGTATCATCCATGATGGTGGAAAATCAACACATCATAGACGAGGATTTTATTTTTAGAATAATGTTGAGAGGGGAAAAGAGTATAATAAAAGAAAAGAAATTAAAAGGAGAATAAAAGTAAATGAATGAGGACTTTACCTCATGAATTCTTCTCTTTGAGAACCTCCTTTAGGCCCTTGGTTTTGTATTTTTGGTGAGACCAAAAGGTCTTGGACATGGAGAAGGAGATTAGTATGGGAATTAGGTAGAAATTAAATATACATCAAGGATTTGTCCTTTAAGGATAATAGGTGGTGAGAGGTGGTATTTATATTGGAGTAGAGGGGTGTTTTCACATTTTTTTTCAGTAGTTTATTATTTCAGCTCAAGAATATGAATAGTGTGTGAATTATCACAATATATAACAAAATAGTGAAGGGGGGTTCAATATTATGGTGAATATTGCAGTTATTAATCAAGTAATAGTTTATTTAATTATCAAAAATTTTATTTATTTATTCCACGATATAATATATCATATTTTAACTTATAATATACAAAAAAAATATACTGTCATAGTTGACTTCATTATTCTATCTGTATAGTTATTTATTTATATGAATATTACTCATTTCATTATAACATTATAATAAATTTAACTATTTTATTCCAGAATGAAGTCAAAATATTTTATAAGTACCTGGGGTATTACTCATATCATTACAACTGTTAAAAAATTATTATTTTTTATTACACATAATGTTTTGTGTCCAATCAGTTTTTAATTTGAAAATAAATCTTATGTAGTGCCAACCAAGACATTCCCTATTAATCTTGGATAGAAAGTCCATTCAAATAACTCATGTTTATTTGTAATAAAATTTATAAATCATTGAAAACTTATAGGAACAAAATTTTAATGAATTAATTCATAGAGGGATGAATTAACCCACGAATAGAAAGCCACACATTTCCAATAAGTTTAGAAATCAACAAAAAACAACCTCAAGGACATTAAAAATAAAAAATGAGGCATTTTAATATCTAATGAAATGATAAATTATATTAAAACTTATTTTCACATCAAACCATATAATTTTGTTAAAAAAATTAATAAAGATATCTTCTAATCATAAATAGTTTATAAGGATAGTAAAAATAAGAAAGAAACATTTATAGTCATAAAAAATTAGAAGAAAATTTATAAATCATGAATTCAACTATAAACAGAGATTTTTGGGATAGAAACATTGGAATCTCAATCAATGGAATGAAAAACAATTCCATAGAGAAGATATAATCAATGAAGCAATAATTAGGTCACTAGAATCAAAAAAACCAAATAGAAAAATGGATATAATAAACTCCCTTGGATTTCATTTTGAATAAGAAGGAAGAAAATGAAGAAGAGGCGGATGTGACATAATAGGGAGAAATAAATACCTAACATGATCCTCCACGATTAATAACACATTTATCAATAATTAATTGATGTTAGGAAGAGGAAATCATCTTTAGAGGGCCCAGAGATTCATATAGGTTAATAAAAAAATGAGATATTTGAAAGAAATAATAAAATAATTGATATAAAAACAGACATACATAAAAATAATATGTTATGTGTCCATAAACTCAACATTTATTATAGAGGAACACTGTCTAGTTGATGGATATTAGTCGTCTAGTCAACAGATTCTAGTTGGCCAGAGGGTGGGGGTAGGTATAATTACTATACTTTTGTCCATCACATCTTTAGAATGTGGAAATGTCCAATCATTGTAGCCACTTTAATCTTATACCAGCTAGTGGGAGGCTCTCACTGGAGAGTTTGTGGGACACCTATAGATCCTATATCACATGGATAAATTCTATTTCAACTTTATGTGTCTATTAAGTTCTCAAAAACCTCATGAAACTCATAAAAACACAAAAAATCCCTCAAAATGTGAATGAAAAGTCAGGCTGTTACAATTATCCACACCGTATGTATTTCATACACTATAATGACAAACCAGAAAAGGTTAATCAAGAGAAAAGAAGTCAAGAATCCAAAATAACTAGAATTACAAATAAATGTTTCTGAATCCAAACAATAATGTGACTATAATTGTTCAAGTATCTTATAATTAAACCAAAATAGATTCAGAACAATACCATAATGAAACTAAGAGTAGTATACAACCATATTAAGTTGGATTCATGAATATTATATACTAATTAAAACTAATGAAATGGTTTATTCAAGGATGAGAAATATTCCAATGAGGTTCACTACACAACAACCTTCTGAAACTATACGATAGGCCAATAACTACTCAAAAACCCAAATAATGAAGAACAAAACCTAATAACCCAAATAAATCATCAAAATCACCTATCATTTAATCCATATTAATTACTATAAAATAACATACCTAATAATAATAAAACCCTATTTATAACCACCTAAAGCATTATGTGAGAGAAAAAAATGGAAAAATTTCAATAAAATCAGAAAGATACATTCCATAGAGAGATATTCATTTTTTAACATTTGGTATCATAAAGATTAACATGGAAATAATTATATTTACATGAAATCCTAGTAATTCCAAGAGAATGATGAAACCAACGTCAATAATTAATCAATCCCCCTAACACTTACCAATTTTTTTTATCAAAATCAATAAATCAGAACTTCATGTCCAACAAAAATACCACATCATATCAAGTCAATAAATGAACAAAAATAATATATGAATAATCATTTCCAATTAAGAAACCCCGAAATAGAGGATTATAAAAAATGAGTATGAATGAAAGTGAAAAAAAAATCAACCATATTTGTGGATCATAAGAAAAACTAAGTAACAAATCATAAAAAAGATAACTCAAAGAAATAAAAATTCACTATAACCTAGATAATTTTAAAAAAAATGCTAAATTATCCACAATATAGTATCCCATAGATTCCAAATCATCCCAATATGAAACCACCAAGATGGTTTTGAAACATGAAAGGACGTAGTTATATAATTGAAAAGAAAATTATTCAATAAATAACATCTAAATTTTATCAAAAAAACATTAAATAATTATCACTATCAAGGAATCCACAAACCCTAATTTGATTCCTCTATAACATGAGATATTAATTTCAATAAAATTGAGATAAAAAGCACCAAATATAGGAAAATAAATAATGGTTGTATCCCAATCATATTTTTATTCAACTCTAATTCAAAATTTTCCAACTCAACTCATAAGAATTAATGAACTAATAAAAAGTGACCGAACTTTAAATAATTTATAGAAATTAATTCTTATTTCATCAATATATACATAAAAAAATTTATCTGGTGGGTTCTTAAAAATCAACCAAATCCTAATAATTTTCCCAAAAACTATTGTTGTAAAATGATTAACGAGGGGGATTTACTACATCAAGTAAAACTAAAATGGCCTTTAATATAAAATCAGGATCAGTAAGATGGACCATTATAAATATTCTCTAGTACCTTATTTAGTGTGTGAATATGATTCACACAAAAGCTCACTGTCTAAATCCCTCTATAAATGATGTCTCATACCATACCTTACTATCCATATGAGCTGACAAATCATGACATGAAGGAAATAAAAAGTTTGAGATAAGAATAATAAGATTAAAAAATAAAATTGTCCATGGATTAACAACACCTAATGGTAAAGGGATCACTTGATCATCCCCTTCTAGATCACTCTCTTATCCCATACGACGCATTGATCGGGTTATTCTTGTAGGATAACAGACCTAAGATGAGATACTTTCGTAGTTAAAATCATCCATCCTGGAAATCTAGACAGGATCTAGGGTTATATTGTGCTACCCTCGAAGTGGGACGATATACCACATGGGGAAATGAGCTTTAACTAGGAATATAACATGATCTTATATTAGTAGGTTTTGTTGCTATGTTTTCGAGTGTATAGATCTTCCCATACCACGATTTATATACAAGGGTCTAGGAATGTACTTTGATGATGGTGGCTATGCTGCTAGAGGACCAACCAATTAATTTGGCCACTCCTACTCTTGCTTGACATTATTTTTTGGGGTAAAATACGAGATGGTAGGCCTCCACTTCGTCTCAGCAGACTGTTTAAATTTATGTACTGGTGGATGGAAGAACACTTCTATTTCTATGAATATCGACACACAGTAAAGGTTCCCCATTCCATCTATCAACTTGTCCTTCTTAACATTTCCACTATTCGTCCCAGGACATTAAGCATCAGTGATGTAGTCAAGCTCCTGAACAATGCTGATTTCTTTTCATTTGAACTGTATCCTACTCTTCATGGGTCATTAAGAGGAGATATGTGTGGTTATTTTTAGTAATTTTCTTAAATTGTCATGCTTTAGAATAAGATGCTCATTACTCAGATAGATCAAGTAGCTATTTGTGACCCATACCTTCGTTACCGGTTTTCAAGGAAATTTGGGTGCCTTAAAAACAACAGTTCTTCTTCTTGTTCAGTTAAAGGGAGAATCCCATCCAATAATTCTTCAAAAATTATTGGTTATGATGATGCGAGAAGGTGCTTCTATGGAGGTTATCATCCCCAATATGATGGGATCCACTTTTCTATTATTGGATTATTCCCAACTGTGGGTCGGTTGTCACCCTGATGGGGTGCTTAGAAGACAAGTTCAGTGGGTCTATAATCAACTAACCTTTATTCACCACAATATGACCCTAATAACAATTCCAAAAATTCCTTCTTATGTGATGAGTGTGACATATTCGTCTCCTATTACCATCCCCGCAACATCCATGATGGATATACCACATATTCCTACCCTTGTGGTATAAAGAAGATCGATTTTCTTCTAGAAGTTTCTGGAAGGGGCTTCATCAATGAGACCTATCTCAGTGGGAATTGGTTTTGACTTATCCTCTCCTATGGATACATCCCATGACCCTAATGAGGAAACATCCAAGAGAGTATCACTAGACACCCCAGAAGTCGCAACTAGTCTTCCACATTTCACTTTAGTAGTCAAATTACTCGAGAGTAAGGAGAGTCGACCATCTTGGGAAGCCTATCGTAGGTCCCTCCCCACTCCTGTAATGAAACCTCCTTTTTATAGAACCATTTCGGTGGGGAAGGAACAAGGTACTGGTGCCATGGGGAGGCACCATGTAGTGCAAAAACAGGAATAGCGTCAGTTTTGTTTCCTTGTCATGGAAACTCTTATGGCTAGCTTTAATGATGAGATTGAAAAATTTCAGTTGTTATTTATTGAGCTATTTTCTGGTTGCTTGGATTACCAGAACTTACATCTCCTTATCTACCAGATCATCATAGCTTGGGAAGACCTCACTTCTTGTGAAGATAACATTTACATGTTCAATTCTTCCCATCATATGATGATGGACTTCTGAGATTTTTCTAAGGAACTCGATCACCTAATGGCGGAAGAGGAAAAGTCTTATGATTTGTTAATCGTCCAAAAAGAAGATCTTCAGGAGTGTGAGGTGCATGTAGCAAGGCTGAGGGCTCAACTGGCCTCTTTGTGTTCCAATTACAAATCTATCCAAAAGAAAGGGACAGACCTTAAAGTCGTTAACGAATGCATGCTCCCAACAGTAATAGCTGAATAAAATGAGATAGCTTCTTTAGAACAAACTATTAACGGCCCATGATAGTAACTTTCAATTTTTCATGAAAGGGAGACCTGATCCTTATTGTAACTTTCCTAGAATCATGATGTGTACTCATTTTCCTTTTGATACTTTGGAGAGACTCCGAACTGGGGATGTGCCTCCATTTTTTTTGTACTCAATAAAACTAATTATCCTTAAAACACTTCTTATTTTCCTTTTCATGTCATGTAAACCAATCACAATCTATTATATATTCATCATTTTGATCAAGTATTAATTTTAAACCTTGATTCGAAACCAATAAATTGAAATAATCAAATCAGGCTCTAATTTATTTTCGGATTTGTGGGAATCAACGAGGGTATCTTGATTATTTCTGAGGATTTATGGAAAAACTCACAAAATTTTGTGTCTTTTTCATTGTTACACTAATTTTTGTCTTAGCCTACTTGACATAGGCTTAGTGGGTATAACATGGATATTTTTTAGGTCACCCTTAGTTGGTTTTCAACCCAAAAATCTTTACTTCTTTTTTGATATATCAATACACAATGTTTTTTATATTTATTTCAAAACCATACATCGTATATGTGTAGTGACCCTGACCCCAGAAACCTAGGATTCGGTTCCTTCTAAACATGATGTGTTATCTAAAAATAAATCACACTTCGTTAACAACACATCATGTCCCATACAGAGGATCATGTACGGTTCGGGTTCTGGGAAACCAAAAACTTCTGAAACCGTTCATCTTTTAAGAGCTGATACTAGAAAATTTTAAATCAAAACGTAGGGTGAGCATTGAAATACTCGGTAAGGGGGTTTTTTATTTTTTAAAAGAAATGAAAATAGTGTAACATTTGAAAACATTCTTTTAAAAGAAACTGAACATTCTCTAAAGGAATATTTTAACACAAAACATCAAAATGCTAAATCAATGATTTCAAAAGTGTAAAAAACCTGTGTGTCATTTCTCGAAGGAGTAATAAGTACAACATGTGATTATATAAAATCAAACAGTTAAGACTAATGCATAATTAGAGTTGCGCATAAAGGAAACAACACAATTTTCATATTCTAGTTACTATACTATTAAGTGATAACACCAATCATGCTCCAAGCTTATACCATTGAAATAAGAACTTTATGAAAGCTTAAAGGCATTAGTCTTGAAATAACTTTATCTTTAGAAAGAACTTGTTACATAACTTGAATTATGTGGCATCAACATTTAACTTAGAAAATCATAAACATATCACCATGGTCCATCCCCAAGGTGTCATTTTAAATTACCAAGGTAAACCCCAAGGTATCGTTAAAATTTCAATTTATAGTGGTTACATCATTACCCAATGCATTGGACTGCTATCAGGGAGCACCCTTAAATTTTCCTTTATTATCATGTGAGCCACATCGCTCATGGTTTACATAAATCGTTATGTATATTCAAGATTTCCCTTACCACATTGAATATCTCATTCATTTTCATTTTACCCAAGGTGTCCCATGCCACTTTGGGTAATCTATTTTCATAGCTCATTTCGTGATATGTCATAAGCATGCATTATGTACAATAATAAATAATAAACCACCACAAATTTTTCTAATACAATGTATGATAGTTAATTTTGCAACATGGGTCAATATCTAATCAAAGGAATACATAGCTTAGTAAAACATCCTTTTCACTAAAGCATATAAAATAATGATATACTAAATGATGAATCTTTATCATTATAAATCCATGGAGAAAGGAGTGCTTAAGGAAAAACATGAAATGAATTATGGTGATAAATGGGCCCTTGAACTTGTAAATGAATTAAATCATAACATGATTAATTAATACATTCACCAAAGTAGGTTCATTATGTCTTAAGATAATACATGAACACAACAAGATATCATGACCCATTAAATCTTAAATCCTCTAATACATCTTAAATCAAACCAAAATACACCCTTTACGCTAAAACGCATCATGAGAGATTCCCAGTATGCCTCTTTAATAAAACATAGTTCGAATAAAATAAGGATTTACTTAAAGGTTGGTACCCACCCCTTAAAATAATAAATTTGATTTGTATTGGTCTACATGTTTATGAGTGCATTGATATATATAGATACAAAGATTACAACGTGGGGTTTTCATGCTAAAAAAGTTTCAAACAACCCTCATTAATATATAATGCATAGTATAACATGTTGGATCATTTTGAAATCCTAAAAATATATAGAGTTTTGGTTATAAATATTTTTATATACAATGGAAAATTGTATATTTATATCTGCATAGGTTTTATGAAATAAAACTAAAAGAAAACAATCAAACATAACACCCCAAAGCCCTGCCCAACATAGGTCCATCCAAAAAGGAAAAATATAACCTATATATATATAAAAGGGTATCCCGTATATATATGAACCATATTATTAAGGGTTGTTTTAGAATAAGGTAAGATAACTATTTTCCCCTTGTAACCATTGTAATAAACATTAGGAAAATCCGTTTTAAGACCGGATGGATTTCATTATACATAACTATGTATATGTATAAACTGTATATACTAAAACATAGAAGAGTAGTATTATGAGGTAAAAACACGAAAACCACCACACTTGCACCCTACTGGAAACACGACTGTAAGCCCCTTTTGAAAACATCACAACCCGAAGGGTTTATATTTAAGTATATATATATAAACGGTATATATACACCGAGAGTATAATAGTATGGGTTTCTTCAAAGGAGATCAAAACATGTAAGCACTCTTATGTATGCACCCTACAGAGAATACTAAACAGATTATTTGAAGGTGATACCATCCGAGGGGTCTATATATTAAGTATATATAAACAGATATATGTTGTATATATATACCGAAGGTTTCTTTAAAAGAAGGCAAGCATGCAAGAACCCTTACATTGCTTGAGGAGAAAGCTTAGACCAGGTGCACCATGCTGGGTTGCTGGGAGTTTGAGGAAGAGCAAGGAGAAAAAGGAGAAGCCAACGGGACTTCAAGAGGTAGGGGGTTTAAGTAGGGATTTGGTGCACAAAGGGTGACTCGACCCAAGAGGCTACACCGACGTGAGGAAGACGAAGGAACAGAGACCTAGGAGGGGGTGTTCGGAAGTCAAGGGGAGCAGTGCGGTGGAGAGGTTGAGGCGTCCTTGCGCAGGCCTACTGGTCGGGTGCTGGTGCGAGGAAGAAGACGACGGGGGTCGACGCGGTAAATTAAGGGACGGCCGGGATTAGATCTCGAGGAAGATCGAACAGTCTCGCTGATATGTGGGGCGATCATGCGGCTAACAGGTTCGGATGGTCGAGATCAAAGCAGGATTCGATCGGACGGTTATGATTGCGCGGAATGCGTCCCACATCGAAATGCAACGCGGTAGAGGTGCGGTTTAACAAACAAGCTCTGCCGCTCTCGGTGCAATAACACGAACACAGACACACACACCGGGGCCTTATACGCGGGCCCCATGCGGGCTTCGGCCCAACCTCACGCAATGCACGCCGCGGCCTTACACACGGGCCTGCGCGTGACCTAGAACACCTATGCATGGTTCAGGACGTGGTTTGGACACCCACTGAATTCTTGGAGACCCCGATGGTCGGCACCTCGGTCCCTTGAGGCTTGGTCTCAGCCTAGAGGGCTTTTCCCTTAAGGGATTCCCTCGGTTTGGCTGGGCCCCAACATATTTTTTTTATTATAAACTTATTTTCAATTTATAAAATAACCAATATAATTATACTCATTTTAAAATAATGTGTAGTATAAATATTTATACTAAAGGGAGTTAATAAAAACAAATAGTTTCGACTTAAAATTTAAAATGCTTTTATAAATCTTTTAAAAGATCTACCTCTCATATTATTCATAAAAAATAGAATAACTATTTGGATCTTTAAAATAAACTAATATTTGTCTCATAAACATTAAAATACCAAAAGTTTACCCAAATTCATAATTTTAGCTATCAAAGGTACAATTTATTATAGATACCCTTTAAACATATCTTTTACAAAAAAAACTATATTTTCAATATACAAGTATCCATCAGGATTTTGTGAAAATGAAAGGATTTATTTCCAAGAATACTCTTTTTATTTTAAAACTATGATTCTTTTGTGAAACATATAATACTAGTTGAAATATTATAAAATTATAAGAGCATAAAAAAACAATTTTTAATATAAAGATAGTATTTATCAACGGAAACCCAAAGGTGGTTTTGAAAACCCAACGACTATATTTTCCAACGGTCATAATTCACAGGATCATTATAAAAGATGGGGTGTAGGGTGTTTCTTGAAATAAGAACACTTGAGCTAGGAAGGATGGTTCTCCTCATACCTTTGGTGTTGAGCATGTGTGTCGTCGGCCTGACTGTTATATTCTTCACGCTGATGGACTCTGAAGACGACGACTATCCGATTACATGAGTTGTTATTCTTAGTAGTCTCGTTGTGCCTGTGTTAGGTCGTGTGCGTGGTATTTTCAATTAGTTGGGTCTTGTTGCAGTGTAATATATAAATTTATCAATTTACCTTATTCTCCATGTTTTATTTCGTTTCAAATTCTTTATTAGCGCACGTAACACAACAAATAAAAAAAGAGACATCATTAAAGGCGTAACATTGCTCACTTGAACTAGTTCATAAAACCTGGGGCGTCACATTATCCCCCCCCCCCTTTTGAAAATTGCATCCTTGCAATATATTTTACAACACTACAGGGTTCTACAACGTTCTTACCACCTCCACCAACGTATAGGGTCAACAGGTGCATTCAACGGAATCCCCGTAGCGATGCTCAACTCTTCTAGATCCCTAATCCAGATACACCTAAGACAGGAGGGGTTGCACTTATGTTCCGGGCCTTCAGGCTTCTAGAGGGAAGCTCGAACCGTACAATGTTCTGAAATGTCTTTGCAGACAAAAGTACAAAGGACTTGCCGAATCATGTCTCGGTCGAAGACATCGAAGCCATAGATATAGTCAAACAGGCTAAAGCTGAGAAGTTGGAGCATATAAGCCGCATAAAGATTTCCTTCTAAAGCAGCCTCCTAAAATTTCACTCTGTCCATGTAGTTCTGGCCTAGAGTGAAAGACAAGAAGAGCCCTTCATGGTAACTTCCTCGTCGTTCACGTCCGGATAGCTGTGCAGAGCCAATGCAGTAAAAGATGGAGGAATTCCCCTTGAAGGTGTGGAGAATCTCCAGAACATTTGTTACCTCAAAGCACTTCTTGAATGTTTTTCGCAAATTTGCGAAGGGGTCATACTCGTCCTCACACATTTTTATTGCAATGATTTCCAAAATCTCAGTGGGAAGAGATAACGGGTGGGTTTTTCCTTCCATCTGAATGTTTTAAGACGGGAATTCAATCACTTGAAAATCATTCAAAGGTATACACAAAGTAAAGACAAGGAAGGGGAAAGACAACATTTCAATAAACATACATTTATTATCATTAGTGCTTGAGTTTCCCTTATCCACCAACTAAACGAACTCTACACAGAGAAGCAAAACTCCCCAGCTCCTCAAACCACACATAGGCCGAGCATTCAGGGGAAAAATCATGGGAGAACCTATGACGTCTTATGAGTCTAGCATGAGGGGTATGAAGTTGAGAGACATCCTCATAGACTTGTTGTCTGCAAGACAGTCCGGTGGACTCCTCTTCTAACCTTCCGAAGTCCAAAAACTGACCCCAGAAGCCATAGTTTAAAATCTGACAAAGGTAGCCCACTCGGAGGTCTCCGTCAGCAGCAGCCTCTTGAAAAGGGTTATCAATCACAGTTCCAAAGCTCTCACCTACCGTGAAAACTTGGAAAAGTCCCTCATAGTACCTCCCACGACATACATATGAGAGAAACTGGGTTATCATGATTAGGAGGTAATCTATTCATACCCCCTAGTGTAACTAAAGCATCCGTGGTGAATTGGATACGTCGTAAAGGTGTTTGCATGTCAAGCGAATGTAATCATAGTTTAGAAAATCCTCACGGCTAGCTAAAGACACAAAGGTCTCTAGGGCCTCTATGGGGAGAGATAAAAGATTTGTGCCTTTATTTTCCATTTGAAATTTAAGAAGACCCAATTTTTAATAAAATTGTAGCACATATACATATATATATTTTTGTTACAGTTTCTGGCTTTCCAGAATTATCCAAACCGAACTTCTAATACCAACTGTAGAGACCCTGACCCCAGAAACCCAGGATTCGGTGCCTTCTGAACATGACGTGTTATCTAAAAATAAAACACACTTTGTTAACAACACATCATGTCCCATACAGATGATCGTGTGCGGTTTGGGTTCTGGGAAAACGGAAACTTCTGAAACCGTTCATCTTTTAAGAGCTGATACCTGAAAATTTTAAAACAAAACATAGGGTGAGCATTGAAATACTCAGAAAGGGGTTTTTTTAAAAGAAATTAAAACATTGTAACATTTTAAAACATTATTTTAAAAGAAATTGAACATTCAATAAAGGAAGATTGTAACACAAAACATCAAAACGCAAAATCAATGATTTCAAAAGTGTATGAAACCTGTGTGTCATTTCTCAAAGGAGTAATAAGTAACACATGTGATTATATAAAATCAAAC
Organism: Viscum album; assembly: GCA_963277665.1. Taxonomy (NCBI): domain Eukaryota; kingdom Viridiplantae; phylum Streptophyta; class Magnoliopsida; order Santalales; family Viscaceae; genus Viscum; species Viscum album. The sequence goes on from OY728143.1 coordinate 411,507,388, forward strand.
AGTTAAGAGTAATGCATAATCAGAGTTGCGCATAAAGGAAACAAATAAATTTTCATATGCTGGTTACTATACTATTAATTGATAACACCAATCATGCTCCAAGCTCATACCAGTTAAATAAGAACATTACGAAAGCTTAAAGGAATTAGTCTTGAAAGAACATTATCTTTAGAAAGAACTTGTTACATAACTTGAATTATGTGGCATCAACATTTAACATAGACAGTCATGATCATATCACCAAGGTCCATCCCCAAGGTGTTATTTTAAATTCCCAAGTTAAACCCCAAGGTATCGTTAAAATTGTAATCTCTAGTGGTTACATCATTACCCAATGCATTGGAGCGCTATCAGGGTGCACCCTTAAATTTTCCTTTATTATCATGTGAGCCCCATCGTTCATGCTTTAATTAAATCATTATGTATATTCACGATGTCCTATACCACCTTGAATATCTCATTCATTTTCATTTTACCCAAGGTGTCCCATACCACTTTGAGTAATCTATTTTCTTACCTCATTTAGTGATATGTCATAAGCATGCATTATGTACAATAATAAATAATAAACCACCACAAATATTTCTAATACAATGTATGATTTTTAACATTGAAACATGGGTCAATAACTAATCAAAGGCATACATATCTTAGTAAAACATCCTTTTCACTAAAGCATATAAAATAATGATATACTAAATGATGAATCTTTGTCATTATAAATCCATGGAAAAAGGAGTGCCTAAAGAAAACACGTGAAATCAGTTATGGTGATAAATAGGCCCTTGAACTTGTAAATGAATTAAACCATAATTTGATTAATTAATACATTCACCAAAGTAGGTTCATTATGTCTTAAGATAATACATGAACACAACATGATATCATGACCCATTAAATCTTAAATCCTCTAATACATCTTAAATCAAACCAAAATACACCGTTTATGGTAAAACACATAATGAGCGATGCCCAGTATGCCTCTTTAATAAAACATAGTTTGCATAAAATAAGGATTTACTTAAAGGTTGGTACCCACCCATTGAAATCATAAATTTGATTTGTATTGGTCTACATATTTATGAGTGCATAGATATATATAGATACCAAGTTTACAATGAGGGGTTTTCATGCTAAAATAGTTTCAAATAACCCTCATTAATATATAATGCATAGTATAACATGATGGATCATTTCGAAATCCGAAAAATAGATAGAGTTTTGGTTATAAATATTTTTATATACAATGGAAAATTGTATATTTATATCATCATAGGTTTTAAGAAAGAAAACTGAAAGAAAACAATCAAACATAACACCCCAAAGCCCTGTCCAACATAGGTCCATCCAAAAAGAAAAAATATACCCTATATATATATATATGGGTAACCCGTATATATATGAACCATATTCTTAAGGGTTGTTTTAGAATAAGTGAAGATAAATCTTTTCCCCTTGTAACCATTGTAATAAACTTTAGGAAAACCCATTATAAGACTGGATGGATTTCATTATATATAACTATGTATTTGTATAAACCGTATATACTAAAACATAGAAGAGTAGTATTATGAGGTAAAAACATAAAAACCACCACACTTCCACCCTACTGGAAACACAGCTGCAAGCCCATTTTGAAAACATCACAACCCGAAGGGTTTATATTTAAGTGTATATATATATATATAAACTGTATATATACACCGAGAGTATAAAGGTATGGGTTTCTTCAAAGTGGATCAAAACATGTAACCACTCTTATGTATGCACCCTATAGAGAACATGAAATAGATTCTTTGAAGGTGATACCATCTGAGGGGTCTATATATTAAGTATATATAAATAGATATTTGATGTATATATATACCGAAGGTTTCTTTAAAAGAAGGAAAGCATGAAAGAACCCTTAAATTGCTTGAGGAGAAGGCTCGGACCAGGTGCACCATGCTGGGTTGCTGGGAGTTCGAGGGAGAGCAAGGAGAAGAAGGAAAAACTGTCGGGACTTTAAGAGGCAGGGGGTTTAAGTAGGGATTTGGTGCACAAAGGGTGACTCGACCCAAGAGGCTAGAATGACATGAGGAAGACAAAGGAACAGAACCCTAGGAGGGGGGGGGGGTTCGGATGTCAAGGGGAGCAGTGCGTGGGAGAGGCCGAGGTGTCCTTGCGCAGGCCTACTGGTCGGGTGCTGCAGTGAGGAAGAAGACGACGAGGGTCGATGCGGTAAAGGAAGGGATGGCCGGGATTAGATCTCGGGGAAGATCGAACAGTCGTAGCGATATGCGAGGCGATCGTGCGGGTAACAGGTTTGGATGGTCGAGATCGAAGCAGGATTCGATCGGATGGTTCTGATTGCACGGAATGCGTCCCACATTGAAATGCAACGAAGTTGAGGTGCGATTAAACAAACAAGCTCTGCCACTCCCGGTGCAATAACACGAACACACACACACACCGAGGCCTTATACACGGGTCCCATGCGGGCTTTGGCCCAACCTCACGCAACGCGCGCCACAGACTTACACATGGTCCTGCGCATGAGCTAGAACACCTATGCATGGTTCGAGACACGGTTTCGACACCCAATGAATTCTTGGGGACCCCGATGGTCGGCACCTCGGTCCCTTGGGGCTTGGTCTCGGCCTAGAGGGATTGTCTCTTAAGGGATGCCTTCGTCTTGGTCGGGCCCCAACCTATTTTTTTTATTAAAAACTTATTTTAAATTTATAAAATAACCAGTATAAGTATACTTATTTCAAAATAAAGTGTAGTATAAATATTTATACTAAAGGGAGTTAATAAAAATAAATAGTTTCGACTTAAAATTTAAATCCCTTTTATAAATATTTTAAAAGATCTACCTCTCATATTTTTCATAAAAAACTGTTTAACTATTTGTATCTTTAAAATAAACTAATATTTGTCTCATAAACATTAAAAGACAAAAAGTTTACCCCAATCATAATTTTAGCTATCAAAGGTACAATTTATTATAGATACCCTTTAAACTTATCTTTTACAAAAAAGAAAACTATGTTTTCAATATACAAGTATCCATCGGGATTTTGAGAAAACAATAGGATTTATTTCCAATAATACTCTTTTTATTTTAAAACTATGATTCTTTTGTGAAACATATTATAATAGTTGAAATATTATAAAAATATAAGAGCATAAAAAACAAGTTTTAATATAAAGATAAACATTATCAACGGAAACCCAAAGGTGGTTTTTAAAACCCAACGGATATATTTTCCAATAGTCATAATTCACAGGATCATTATAAAAGCAGGGGTGTAGGGTGTTTCTTAAAATCAGAATACTTGAGGTAGGAATGATGGTTCTCCTCATACCTTTGGTGTTGAGCATTTTTGTTATGGCCCTGGCTATTATATTTTTCACGCTGATGGACTATGAAGACGACGACTATCCGATTACTCGAGTTGTTATTCTTAGTAGTCTCGATGTGGCTGTGTTCGGTCTTGTGCATGGTATTTTCAATTAGTTGGGTATTGTTGCAAAGTAATATGTATATATATATATATCAGTTTACCTTATTATCCATGTTTTATTTAATTTCAAATTCCTTATTAGCACACGAAACACAACAAATAAAACAAGAGACATCATTAAAGGAATAACATTACTCACTTGAACAAGTTCATAAAACATGGGGCGTCACATTATCTCCCCCTTTTGAAAATTGCGTCCTCACAATTTATTTTACAACACTACAAGGTTCTGAAACGTTCCTACCACCTCCACAAATGTATAGGGTCAACAGGTGCATTCATCGGAATCCTCGTAGTGATTCTCAACTCTTCCAGCTCCCTAATCAAGATACACCTAAGACAGGAGGGGTTTCACTTATGTTCCGAGCCTTCAGGCTTCCAGAGGGAAGAACGAACAGTACAAAGTTCTGAAATGACTTTGCAGACCAAAGTACGAAGGACTTGCAGAATCATGTCTCGGTCCAAAACATCAATGCCATAGATATAGTCAAATAGGCTAAAGCTGAGAAGTTGGAGCATATAAGCCGCATAAATATTTCCTTCTAAGGAATCCTCATGAAATTTCACCCTGGCTGTGTAGTTCTGGCCTAGTGTAAAACACAAGAAGAGCCCTTCGTGGTATCTTACTTGTCGTTCACGTCTAGATAGCTGTGCAGAGCCAATGCTATAATAGATGGAGGCATTCCCCTGGCAGGTGCGGAGAATCTCCGGACCGTTTGTTACCTCAAACCACTGCTTACACTTTTTTCGCAAATTTGTAAAGGGGTCATACTCATCCTCACACGTTTTGATTGCAATGATTTGCAAAATCTCAGTGGGAAGAGATAATGGGTGTGTTTGTCCTTCCATATGAAAGTTTTATGACGGGAATTCAATCACTTGAAAATCACTCAAAGGTATACACAAAGTAAAGACAGGGAAGGGGAAAGAAAACATTTCAATAAGTATACATTTATTATAAGTAGTGCTTGAGTTTCCCTTATCCACCGACTAAACGAACTCTACACAGAGAAGAAAAACTCCCCAACTACTCGAACCAAACACAGGCCGAGCATTCAAGGGAAAACTCATGGGGGAACCTATGACATCTTATGAGTCTAGCATGTTGGGTATGAAGTTGAGAGACATCCTCATACACTTGTTGTCTGCAAGATAGTAGGGTGGACTCGTCTTCTAACCTTTCGAAGTCCATCAACTGACCCCAGAAGCCATAGTTTAAAATCTGACAAAGGTAGCCTACTCGGAGGTCTCCGTCAGCAGCAGCCTCTTGAAAAGGGTTATCAATCATAGTGTCAAAGCTCTCACATGTCGTGAAAACTCGGAAAAGTCCCTCATAGTACCTTCCCCGATGTACATAGGAGGGAAACTAGGTTATCATCATAAGGAGGTAATCTATTCCTACCCCCTGGTGTAACTGAATCATCCATGGTGAATTGGATACATCATTAAGGTGTTTTCATGTCAAGAGGATATGGGCATAGTTTAGAAAATCCTCACGACTAGCTAAAGACAAAATGGTTTCTAGGGCCTCTCTGGGGAGAGATAAGTGATTTGTGCCTCCATTTTCCATCTGAAATTTAAGAAGACCCAACTTTTAATAAAATTGAAGTACATATACATATATATATATATATATATATTTGTTTCAGTTTTGGGCTTTCCATAATTATCCAAACCGAACCTCTGATACCAACTGTAGAGACCCCGACCCCAGAAACAAAGGAGTCGGTACCTTCTAAACATGATGTGTTATCTAAAAATAAAACACACTTCGTTAACAACACATCATGTCCCATACAGAGGATCGTGTGCGGTTCGGGTTCTGGGAAACCGGCAACTTCTGAAACCTTTCATCTTTTAAGAGCTGATACATGTAAATTTTAAATCAAAACGTAGGGTGATCATTTAAATACTCAGTAAGGGGTGGTTTTTTTAAAAAGAAATGAAAATAGTGTAAGATTTGAAAACATTCTTTTAAAAGAAATTGAACATTCACTAAAGGAAGATTGTAACAAAAAACATCAAAATGCTAAATCAATGATTTCAAAAGTGTATGAAACCTATGTGTCATTTCTCGAAGGAGTAATAAGTACACCATGTGATTATATAAAATCAAACAGTTAAGAGTAATGCATAATCAGAGTTGCGCATAAAATAAACAACTTATTTTTCATATGCGGGTTACTATACTATTAAGTGATAACACCAATCATTCTCCAAGATTGTACCAGTTAAATAAGAACTTTATGAAAGCTTAAAGGCATTAGACTTGAAATATCTTTATCTTTAGATAGAACTTGTTACATACTTGAATTATGTGGCATCCACATTTAACTTAGACAATCATGAACATATCACCAAGGTCCATCCACAAGATGTCATTTGAAATTACCATGGTAAACCCCAAGGTATCGTTAAAATTGTAATCTCTAGTGGTTACATCATTACCCAATGCATTGGAGTACTATTAGGGCGCACCCTTAAATATACCTTTATTATCATGTGATCCACATCGTTCATTCTTTGCCTAAATCATTATGTATATTCAAGATGTCCCATACCACCTTGAATATCTCATTCATTTTCATTTTACCCTAGGTGTCCCATACCACTTTGGGTAATCTATTTTCTTAGCTCATTTAGTGATATGTCATAAGCATGCATTATGTACAATAATAAATAATAAACCACCCAAAATATTTCTAAAATAATGTATGATAGTTAACATTGCAACATGGGTCAATAACTAATCAAAGTCATACATAGCTTAGTAAAAAATCCTTTTCACTAAAGTATATAAAATAATGATATACTAAATGATGAATCTTTGTCATTATAAATCCATGGAAAAAGGAGTTATTAAGGAAAACACTTGAAATCAGTTATGGTGATAAATTTTCCCTTGAACTTGTAAATGAATTAAATAATAACTTGATTAATTAATACATTCACCAAAGTAAGTTAATTATGTATTAAGATAATACATGAACACAACATGATATCATGACCCATTAAATCTTAAATCCTCTAATACATCTTAAATCAAACCAAAATACACCATTTATGGTAAAACGCATCATGAGTGATGCCTAGTATGCCTCTTTAATAAAACATAGTTCGCATAAAATATGGATTTACTTAAAGGTTGGTACCCACCCCTTGAAATCATAAATTTGATTTGTATTGGTCTACATGTTTATGAGTGCATAGATATATATAGATACCATGTTTACAACGAGGGGTTTTCTTGCTAAAATAGTTTCAAACAACCCTAATTAATATATAATGCATAGTACAACATGTTGGATCATTTTGAAATCCAAAAAATTGAAAGAGTTTTGGTTATAAATATTTTAATATACAATGGAAAATTGTATATTTATATCTGCATAGGTCTTATGAAATAAAACTGAAAGAAAACAATCAAACTTAACACCCCAAAGCCCTGTCCAACATAGGTCCATCCAAAAAGAAAAAATATAACATATATATATAAGGGTAACACGCATATATATGAACCATATTATTAAGGGTTGTTTTAGAATAATGTAAGAAAACTATTTTCCCCTTGTAAAAATTATAATAAACTTTAGGAAAACCCGTTTTAAGACTGGATGGATTTCATTATACATAACTATGTATATGTATAAACCATATATACTAAAACATAGAAGAGTAGTATTATGAGGTAAAAACATAAAAACCACCACACTTGCACCCTAATGGAAACACGGTTGCAAGCCCATTTTGAAAACATCACAACCCGAAGGGTTTATATTTAAGTATATATATATATAAAATGTATATATACACCAAGAGTATAAAGGTATGGGTTTCTTTAAAAGAGATCAAAACATGTAAACACTCTTATGTATGCACCCTATAGAGAACCCGAAACAGATTCTTAGATGGTGATACCATCCGAGGGGTCTATATATTAAGTATATATAAACAGATATATGCTATATATATATATATACCGATGGTTTCTTTAAAAGAAGGCAAGCATGCAAGAACCCTTACATTGCTTGAGGAGAAAGCTCGGACCAGGTGCACCACGTTGGGTTGCTGGGAATTCGAGGGAGAGCAAGGAGAAGAAGGAGAAGCCACCGGGACATCAAGAGGCAGGGGTTTAAGTATGGATTTGGTGCACAAAGGGTGACTCGACCCAAGAGGCTAGATTGAAATGAGGAAGACGAAATAATAGGGCCCTAGGAGGGGGTGTTCAGAAGTCAAGGGGAGCAGTGCAGGGGAGAGGCTGAGGCGTCCTTGCGCTGGCCTACTGGTCGGGTGCTACTGCGAGGAAGAAGACGACGGGGGTCGATGCGGTAAAGGAAGGGACAGCCAGGATTAGATCATGGGTAAGATCAAATGGTCATGGTGATATGTGGGGCGATCGTGCGGCTAACAGGTTCAGACGGTTGAGATCGAAGCAAGATTCGATCGGACGGTTCTGATTGTGCGGAATGCGTCCCACATTGAAACTCAATGTGGTTGAGGTGAAGTTTAACAAACAAGCTCTGCCACTCCTGATGCAATAACACAAACACACACACACCAGGTCCATATACATGGGCCCCATTCGGGTTTCGGCCCAACCTCATGCAACGCACGCCGCGGCCTTACACACGGGACTGTGCGCGACCTAGAACACCTATTCATGGTTCGGGACGCGGTTTGGACACCCACTGAACGCTTGGGGACCCCGATGGTCGGCACCTCGGTCCCTTGTGGCTTGGTCTCAGCCTAGAGGGCATGTCCCTTAAGGGATGCCCTCAGCTTGGCCGGGCCCCAACCTATTTTTTTTATTAAAAACTTATTTTAAATTTATAAAATAACCAGTATAAGTATACTTATTTCAAAATAAAGTGTAGTATAAATATTTATACTAAAGGGAGTTAATAAAAACAAATAGTTTCGACTTAAAATTTAAATCCCTTTTATAAATCTTTTAAAAGATCTACCTCTCATATTTTTCATAAAAAAGTAGTATAACTATTTGGATCTTTTAAATAAACTACTATTTGTATCATAAAAATTAAAAGACCAAAAGTTTACCCCAATTCATAGTTTTAGCGGTCAAAGGTACAATTTATTATAGATACCCTTTAAACATATCTTTTACAAAAAAGAAAACTATGTTTTCAATATACAAGTATCCATCGGGATTTTGTGAAAACAAAAGGATTTATTTCCAATAACACTCTTTTTATTTTGAAACTTTGATTCTTTTGTGAAACATATTATAATAGTTGAAATATTATAAAATTAGAAGAGCATAAAAAAACAAGTTTTAATATAAAGATAAACTTTATCAATGGAAACCCAATGGTGGTTTTGAAAACCCAACGACTATATTTTCCAATGGTCATAATTCACAGGATCATTATAAAAGCAGGGGTGTAGGGTGTTTCTTAAAATCAGAACACTTGAGCTTGGAAGGATGGTTCTCCTCATACCTTTGGTGTTGAGCATGTGTGTCGTGGCCCTGACTGTTATATTTTTCACACTGATGGACTCTGAAGACGACGACTAACTGATTTCTCGAGCTGTTATTCTTAGTAGTCTTGTTGTGGCTGTGTTAGGTCTTGTGCATGGTATTTTAAATTAGTTGGTTCTTGTTGCAATGTAATATATATATCAGTTTACCTTATTCTCCATGTTTTATTTCATTTCAAATTCCTTATTAGTGCACGAAACACAACAAATAAAACAAGAGACATCATTAAAGGCATAACATTTCTCACTTGAACTAGTTCATAAAACCTGGGGCGTCACATTATCCCCCCCTTTTGAAAATTACATCCTCGTAATTTATTTTACAACACTACAAGGTTCTGAAACGTTCTTACCACCTCCACCAACGTATAGGGTCAACAGGTTCATTCATGGGAATCCCCGTAGAGATTCTAAACTCTTCCAGCTCCCTAATCCAAATACACCTAATACAGGAGGGGTTTCACTTATGTTCCAAGACTTCAGTCTTCCAGAGGGAAGCTCGAACAGTACAAAGTTCGGAAATGTCTTTGCCGACCAATGTACCAAGGACTTGCCGAATCATGTCTCAGTCGAAGACATCGAAGCCATAGATACGGTCAAATGGGCCAAAGCTGAGAAATTGGAGCATATAAGCCGCATAATGATTTCCTTCTAAGGCCTCCTCCTGAAATTTCACTATGGCCATGTAGTTCTGGCCTAGGGTGAAACACAAGAAGATCCCTTCGTGGTAACTTCCTCATCGTTCACATCTGGCTAGCTGTGCAGGGCCAATGCAGTAATAGATGGAGACATTCCCCTGGATGGTGCAAAGAATCTCCGGACCGTTTGTTACCTCAAACCACTACTTGCACGTTTTTCACAAATTTGTGAAGGGGTCATAATCATCCTCACACATTTTGATTGCAATGATTTCCAAAATCTCAGTGGGAAGAGATAACGGGTGGGTTTGTCCTTCCATCTGAACGTTTTAAGACAGGAATTCAATCACTTGAAAATAATTCAAAGGTATACACGAAGTAAATACTAGGAAGGGGAAAGAAAACATTCCAATAAACATACGTTAATTATCATTAGTGCTTGAGTTTCCCTTATCGACCGACTAAACGAACTCTACACAAAGAAGAAAAACTCACCAACTCCTTGAACCAAACATAGGCCGAGCATTCAGGGGAAAACTCATGGTGGCACCTATGACGTCTTATGAGTCTAGCATGAGGGGTATGAAGTTGAGAGACATCCTCATACACTTGTTGTCTGCAAGATAGTTGGGTGGACTAGTTTTCTAAACTTCTGAAGTCCAACAACTGACCCCAGAAGCCATAGTTTAAAATTTGACAAAGGTAGCCCGGTCAGAGGTCTCCGTCAGCAGTAGCCTCTTGAAAAGGGTTATCAATCATAGTTCCAAAGCTCTCACCTACCGTGAAAACTCGGAAAAGTCCATCATAGTACCTTCCCCGATGTACATAGGAGGGAAATTGGGTTATCATCATAAAGAGGTAATCTATTCCTAACCCCTGGTGTAACTGAAGCATCTGTGGTGAATTGGATACGTCATAAAGGTGTTTTCATGTCATGCGGATATGGGCATAGTTTAGAAAATCCTCATGGCTAGCTAAAGACACAATGGTCTCTAAGGCCTCTGTGGGGAGAGATAAGAGATTTGTTCCTTCGTTTTCCATCTGAAATTTAAGAAGACCCAATTTTTAATAAAATTGAAGTACATATACATATATATATTTTTATTTCAGTTTATGGCTTTCCAGAATTATCCAAACTGAACCTCTGATACCAACTGTAGAGACCTTCACACTAGAAACCTAGGATTCGGTTCCTTCTGAACATGATGTGTTATCTAAAAATAAAACACACTTCGTTAATAACACATCATGTCCCATAGAGAGGATCGTGTGTGGTTCGGGTTCTGGGAAACCGGCAACTTCTGAAACCGTTCATCTTTTAAGAGCTGATACCTAAAAATTTTAAATCAAAATGTAGGGTGAGCATTGAAATACTCAGTAAGGGGGTTTTTTTAAAAAAAATAAATAAAAATAGTGTAACATTTGAAAACATTATTTTAAACAAAATTGAACATTCACTAAAGGAAGATTGTAACACAAAACATCAAAATGATAAATCAATGATTTCAAAAGTGTATGAAACTTGTGTGTCATTTCTCAAAGGAGTAATAAGTACAACATGTGATTATATAAAATCAAACAGTTAAGAGTAATGCATAATCAGAGTAGTGCATAAAGGAAATAACTAAATTTTCATATGATGGTTACTATACTATTATGTGACAAAACCAATCATGCTCCAAGCTTATACCAGTGAAATAAGAACTTTATGAAAGCTTAAAGGCATTAGTCTTCAAATAACTTTATCTTTAGAAAGAACTTGTTTCATAAATTGAATTATGTGGCATCAACATTTAACTTAGAGAATCATGTACATATCACCAAGGTCCATCCCCAAGGTGTCATTTGAAATTACCAAGGTAAACCCCAAGGTATAGTTAAAATTGTAATCTCTAGTGGTTACATCATTACCCAATGCATTGGAGTGCTATCAGGGTGCACCCTTAAATTTTCCTTTATTATCATGTGAGCCACATCATCCATGCTTTACTTAAATCGTTATGTATATTCAAGATGTACCATACCACCTTGAATATCTCATTCATTTTCATTTTACCCAAGGCGTCCCATACCACTTTGGGTAATCTATTTTCTTAGCTCATTTAGTGATATGTCATAAGCATGCATTATGTAAAATAATAAATAATAAACCACCAAAAATTTTTCTAATACAATGTATGATTGTTTACTTTTCAACATGGGTCAATAACTAATCAAAGGCATACATAGCTTATTAAAACATCCTTTTCACTAAAGCATATAAAATAATGATATATTAAATGATGAATCTTTGTCATTATAAATCCATGGAAAAAGGAGTTCTTAAGGAAATCACTTGAAATCAGTTATGGTGATAAATAGGCCCTTGAACTTGTAAATGAATTAAATCATAACTTGATTAATTAATACATTCACCAAAGTAGGTTCATTATGTCTTAAGATAATACATGAACACAACATGATATCATGACCCATTAAATCTTAAATCCTCTAATACATCTTAAATCAAACAAAAATACACCCTTTATGGTAAAACGCATCATGAGAAATGCCCAGTATGCCTCTTTAATAAAACATAGTTCTCATAAAATAAAGATTTACATAAAGGTTGGTACCCACCCCTTGAAATCATAAAATTGATTTGTATTGGTCTACATGTTTATGAGTGCATAGATATATATAGATACCATGTTTACAATGAGGGGTTTTCTTGCTAAAACAGTTTCAAACAACCCTCATTAATATATAATGCATTGTATAACATGTCGGATCATTTTGAAATCCGAAAAATAGATAGACTTTTGGTTATAAATATTTTTATATACAATGGAAAATTGTATATTTATATCTGCATAGGTTTTATGAAATAAAACCAAAAGAAAACAATCAAACTTAACACCCCAAAGCCCTATCCAACATAGGTCCATCCAAAAAGAAAAAATATAACCTATATATATATATATATAAAAGGGTAACCCGCATATATATGAACCATATTATTAAGGGTTGTTTTAGAATAAGGTAAGATTACTCTTTTCCCCTTGTAACCATTGTAATAAAATTTACGAAAACTCGTTTTAAGACCAGATGGATTTCAATATAAATAACTATTTTTATGTATAAACCGTATTTACTAAAACATAGAAGAGTATTACTATGAGGTAAAAACAAAAAAACCACCACACTTACACCCTACTGGAAACACGGCTTCCAGCCCCTTTTGAAAACATCACAAACTCGAAGGGTTTATATTTAAGTATATATATATATATAAACTATATATACACACCGAGAGTATAAAGGTATGGGTTTCGTCAAAGGAGATCAAAACATGTAAACACTCTTATGTATGCACCCTATAGAGAACACGAAACAGATTCATTGAAGGTGATACCATCCGACGGGTCTATATATTAAGTATATATAAACAGATATATGATGTATATATATACCAAAGGTTTCTTTAAAATAAGTAAAGCATGAAAGAACCCTTACATTGCTTGAGGAGAAAGTTCGGACCAGGTGCACCACGCTGGGTTTCTTGGAGTTCGAGGGAGAGAAAGGAGAAGAAGGAGAAGCCATTGGGACTTCAAGAGGTAGGGGGTTTAAGTAGGTATTTGGTGCACAAATGGTGACTCGACCCAAGAGGCTAGACCAACATGAGGAAGACGAAGGAATAGAGCCCTAGGAGGGGGTGTGCGGAAGTCAAGGGGAGTAGTGCGGGGTAGAGGCCGAGGTGTCCTTGCGCAGGCCTATTGGTCGGGTGCGGCTGCGAGGAAGAAGACGACGCGGGTCGACGCGGTAAAGGAAGGGACGGCCGAGATTAGATCTCAGGGAAGATCGAACGGTTGTGGTGATATGTGGGGCGATCGTGCGGCTAACAGGTTCTGATAGTCGAGATCGAAGCAGGATTCGATTGGACGGTTCTGATTGCGTGGAATGCGTCCCACATCGAAACGCATTGCGGTTGAGGTGCGGTTTAACAAACAAGCTCTGCCGCTCCCGGTGCAATAACACGAACACACACACACCATGGCCTTATACATGGGCCCCATGTGGGATTCAGCCCAACCTCACGCAACACGCGTCGCGACCTTACACACGGGCCTACGCGCGACCTAGAACACCTATGCATGTTTCGGGACGCGGTTTTCACACCCACTGAACGCTTGGGGACCCCGATGGTCGGCACCTCGGTCCCTTGGGGCTTGGTCTCGGTCTAGAGGGGTTGTCCCTTAAGGGAGGCCCTCGTCTGGGCTGGGCCCCAACCAATTTTTTTATTAAAAACTTATTTTAAATTTATTAAATAACCAGTATAAGTATACTTATTTCAAAATAAAGTGCTGTATAAATATTTATACTAGAGGCAGTTCATAAAAACAAATAGTTTGAAATTAAAATTTAAATCCCATTTATAAATCTTTTAAAAGATCTACCTCTCATATTTTTCATAAAAAAATAGTATAACTATTTTGATCTTTAAAATAAACAACTATTTGTCCCATAAACTTTAAAAGACCAAAAGTTTACCCCAATTCATAATTTTAGCTGTCAAAGGTACAATTTATTATAGATACCCTTTAAACATATCTTTTACAAAAAAGAAAACTAAGTTTTTAATATATAAGTATCCATCGGGATTTTGTCAAAACAAAAGGATATTTTTCCAAGAATACTCTTTTTATTTTAAAACTATGATTCTTTTGTGAAACATATTATAATAGTTGAAATATTATAAAATTATAAGAGCATAAAAAAAGTTTTAATATAAAGATAAACTTTATCAAAGGAAACCCAAATGTGGTTTTGAAAACCCAACGACTATATTTTCCAATGGTCATAATTCACAGGATCATTATAAAAGCAGGGGTGTAGGGTGTTTCTTAAAATCAGAACACTTGAGCTAGGAAGGATGGTTCTCCTCATACCATTAGTGTTGACCATGTGTTTTATGGCCCTAGCTGTTATATTTTTTACACTGATGGACTCTGAAGACGACGACTATCCGATTACTCGAGTTGTTATTCTTAGTAGTCTCGATGTGGATGTGTTAGGTCTTGTGCATGGTATTTTCAATTAGTTGGGTCTTATTGCAATGTAATATATATATATATCAGTTTACCTTATTCTTCGTGTTTGATTTCGTTTCAAATTCCTTATTAGCGCACGAAACAGAACAAATAAAACAAGATACATCATTAAAGGCATAACATTGCTCACTTGAACTAGTTCATAAAACCTGGGGCGTCACAATATGTTTAATAAAATAACACTTGAATTTTACCCAGAGGTTCCCTTTGTGGATTTTCACTCTAGTGAGTGTGGAGTCTTTTTCACTAGTAGTTCATAGTTCTACCAATCATACTTATTACGGATGTTAGAGGTTGAACATCATTGACCAATCTTGACACGGTAGGAGCCCCAATTCGGGATTCCTCAGCTAGGAATTTCCTAATATCTTTCAGAAATGAATGATGTATTTTATTGTAACATCCCAAGTAATTAATTAATAATAGATATTTTTATCTATGTCTATTTATGAATTAGATAGTGTTTAGAGGCTTAAAACGAGAATAAATCCAATCTTAAGCATGGAATACACTAATATTTTTAAAAGATTGTTTTATTGCCTTTTGATGGAAAACCATTTTTAAATCAAACTTTTGACAATTTTATAAGCCCAATTTGTCAAAATAAATATATTATTTATGATTGGGACATTGAAATTTACATTGGATAATTTTTTGGTATTTTTCTGAAAATATTCATTTTTTAATGAATAGTGATAAAATACTGCATTTTACATCAAAACTGCTTTTTCACCAAATTTAATTATATGGTTAGATTATCTTTTTAATTGTTCTTAAAGTGTAATTTTAATTTATTTTTACCATTTAATCCAATGGTGTTAATTAGGTTTAATTTCACTTTGGAATTGGGCAAAAATTAATTCCAAACTTTTCATAGAAATTGTTTCAAAAAAACCCACTATTTGTTTTGACAATGGAAATTATTTTTAAATTAATTATTTCAATTTATGTGTTTGTAATTTGGTAAAATGGATTACATATTTGGAATCAGAAGTTCCAAATTATGTAATCAAAACTCTTTTGTTTTTGGACATTATGAATAGTAACGACATTAATTATCTTTAATTATCTTGATTAATGAGTAATCGGGTAGTTAAGGATAATAAAATAATATCATAATAATATAAAATGACACTAAAATGTGTCCTAATGCTACTGGTTTTCTCATGGACGACCATGGGATGCCTTGTGCTAATCTTGGGGACCCCATGGATTCACTTTTGTGGGAAAGTGACTTTTTATCTTTTTTTTAAAGAAAGTAAATATAACAAAGAATGTATCACCTGAGTAAAACATTTTTAATTTTTTTCTAAATAGATGATATTATGAACTATAAAAATTCATTGTAAAGATAAAATGATTTCCTACATCATATTATTTTTTTCATAATTTTTAGATATTAAATAAATTAAATTTTTTATGACATCATGATGATGCAACGATTACCTCATTAATAAAGGATTTAAATAAAATTAAAAGATAATGTTACAAATATAACTTAAACTTGTAAAAGACCTATTATATGTGTATATTTATAACCCTTATCACCTTATCTACATAATACATCAATTTGGGACCTTTAAAATCCGAAACTCATTTGAAAATAAAGTAACATTTTGTAACATTCCAAGAGTGCCCCTCCTCTCCTCTTATAAAAGGCCCCCACCTCTACCTCCTTACCCACACCTCTCAAGACTTTAGATCGGCCAACCCCTACTCATTTTGTCTCTCAAAATCCCTCTCTTACTCCTAGAAGCCTCACTTTGGGAAGAAGTCTTCCCAAGGAATCCTTTGAGCTCAAATCAAAAAGAGTTACCCGTTTTTAAGGTAATGTCTTCACTTGTGTTCTTTTGTTTTATTTTGCTTCTCCAACCCCTAAACTCTTTTTATTCATTTCTTTTGTAACAACACCAATATCTTCCATATACAAGGATTTTGTTATAAAAATTATTCAAGCTACACTTACACACACCGCCATCTAATTGTTAAAGAACATACTCTTTCCGTGGATGGCGAATTTCTGCCTCACGAAACGATGATTGTTCAATATTCTATTAACACCTTCAAAGGTGGACATTAAGATGAAACTATATTTATATATGATATATAATATTTTTATGTTTTCCTTAAGATTCTGTATTTTCATTTATGTCATACCTTTATTGCATCCATTATGGGTATACGCGATATCTTCATTTTAGGAAGTGCAGACTACCACCCCCTCAAAGTGATTTGATTCGTTAATACCATATATGGTAAGTATAAAGTATATAAATAATGATATTTTATATGATACCATAATGTAATTAAATTAATATTATGTATCATTAGGTTTTAATTCCATGAAATATGAAATATAAATGGAAGTAGCGTTCATGCGTACGTACGACTTACCGTCTCCATGAACGATGCATTTCATTTCTTACCTCTAAATGTTATGTAATATTATAAATGCATGCATATACTGGATATACATGATATATCTGATATCTACATCATGAATAAAATTTTGTATATAATGGATATTTTACCAAATGAACAACTTGTAATTATAAAGAGTTTATTTTTAACTCAAGTACCAACGATCGTTAAAACAACCGTTATTAACTTAAATAATAACATAGTGTTCATGACATGGTAATAAGTGATATAAAAGGAATAATAAACTTGAAAAAGGTTATTAAGCAAGTATAAATTAACTCAAGTTTATTATTCAGGAGATTAAAGAACGATCAAGTCAAGTCAGACCAGAGGTAAGGGACTTCGTCTCAATCTCCTTTCATTGAGGCATATCTTGTTTTATACACAACCTTCTTTTATACGGTGTATAAACCCATTTGACTTTTACATTTATCCGAAAGGAAGCTTTTTTATACAAATCGTTTACTAAACGACAAAAAGGGAATGTTTTTGTCGTACGTATGCGGCGACAACGACTTCTCCGCCGCCGTGACCATTATTTGAGTTTCGGCTTCCTCTATAAGCCATAATTTTTTTAAAAAAATGAAAAATAAATACCATGTTTTACTTTTCTTTTATTTTGGTATTGAAAATGGTTTTCATAATGTTTTTATTTCAATGTGTTTTATTGATATCTTGTGATTGAAAAGTTGAAATGTTATGTTTCCTTTATGCATGTTTTATGTGATACGATTATGTTATGGTTCTTGGGAATTATTATGAAGATGGGTGGTTCCATGATAAACTAAGTGCGGGTGATCCCGATATATCTCTCCAATGCATTGGGTAACGTGAATGAGTTAAACGTTAAGGTTTCTCTGGAGAGATTTAGGGAATATACTGTGACGGGTATTCCAAACGTAACAAAGAGGGTTACTACCTACGTAAGAATGTTATGAATGCCTCAAGTTACCTTTATGTATTATGATTTCTATGATGTATTCATGATTTGATGAAGTATGTTAAAGTGCTTATGTTTTATGAGTTAATTATGATTTCATTTATTCTTATGTATACATGGACTCATGTTCCCTTTCAATATTTTTATATCCCTTACTGAGCTTTTTATGCTCATCCCATGTTTTTGAAATGTTTTTCATAGGTCAAGGGAAGGGTACATGATATGATGATAGTGTCAAGGAAGTGTTAAGAATGAATCCATGTTTTACTTTAAATATGTTTCTGTTGATGGGAAAAAATGAATACTATCTTTTATTGTAACCACTTTGTTTAAATGTGGGATGTAATGCATGTTTTATGATCTAATTCTCTAAAACTCCAAACCTGAAAATATCCTCAAGGTGTATTCTTGAAATATCTCAAGATTAAGTAATGTTTAAGGTCGGGGCTTTATAGTTGGTATCAGATGTCGGTTTAGATAACTTTAAGAGTTATAATTCTATTAAATTATTATCCAAAAATATTTTTTTATGGTCAAATTGAAATGATATAGCATTTGAAGATTACCATGTTGCTTCATCTAAGACATGTTTTCTCAGAATGAGTTTTCGTAGAGGAAACAGGGAAGCAGTGCTAAGAAGGCATACATTAGGAAATAACCTTCCGAATCAGCATCCTGAGATGGTTGGAATTGGAATTGAACAGTTTGTTGGAGTAATGGCACAGTTGACTCAAGCGATAAATGGTGGTGGTATCCATGTATGAGATCATCCAGATCAACCACAGAGGAACATGTCAGTGGTGGAACATTTCATGAGGCAACATCCCCCATTATTCAGAGGATCATCTGACCATGTGCTATCTGAAGGGTGGATTAATGCACTAGAGAAGATTTTCGATGTCATGGGGTGTTCTGACAATCAAAAGGTCAGTCTTGCTATTTACCATTTGGAGGGTGAAGCAGAAAAGTGGTGGTCGATGGTTAAAAATATCAGGGACACTGATGAGATAGATGCTCTCGACTAGGATGAATTAAAAGGTATGTTTCTTGAGAAGTATTTTCCTAAGGCTGTTCAACTTAGGATGGAAAAACAATTCCTGGAATTGAGGCAAGAGGAAGACTCAGTGGCTGCCAATGAAGAAAGGTTCACTCGATTGGAAAGTTATACTCCAAATTTTATCCGAGACCATGATAGTAAAATCAATCATTTTTACTCAGGATTAAAGCCAAAATATCAAAGGGAATTGGCTTCTCGTGAGTTTAAAAGTTATGAAAATCTTGTTCAATGTGCTGAGAAGGTGGAAATGGAGTTTTCCGATGATCAAGTGTTCTATAACAACCAGCAGAAGAAGAGACCGAGGCGGCAGGAGAAAGGAAAGAATTATTCAAAAAGGTCTGACGGTAAGAAAACTATGTTTCCAGTTTGTGATAAATGTGGTAAAAGGCATACTGGGGAATGTCTTCTGAATTCTGGAAAGTGATACCGAGGTGGTAAGATGGGACATAAGGCTCGTGATTTCACTGAAGAAGATCAGGGTGATAGTAAGACCAAATTTGATTTACAGTTAGTGAAATGTTTTAAGTGCAATGAGATGGGTCACTATGCAAACGAGTGTCCGAAAAAGAGCTTGAGTGATGGGAAGCAGTTAGACTACAAGAACAAAGGGGTGGTTAAATCCTTTTCAACTACTTCAGAAGATGTCGGGCCATCAAATGATGTTGTATCAGGTACTTTGTTTGTTTTTTCAGATTATGCCAGTGTGTTTCTTGATTCGGGGGCTACACATTCTTTCATCTCTGAAACCTTTTCTAGTAAAATGGGAATACCATCTCAAGAAATGACTCCTAAACTTTTGGTAAAAACACCTGGGGGAAATTTTGAGGTAAAAATAATTTATAAGAATCTTCCTATCCTTATATGTGGAAAGAACCTACTTGTGAACCTTATTGTCTTACCTCTAGTAGAGTTGGTGTTATACTGGGTTAGGATTGGATCTCTATTTACCATTCTAAGATTAACTGAAGAGATAAAGAAGTTTCTTTTCATAAAGACTTTCAGCTTGTGTACAAGAATGAACCATTACTATTGATAACATATCAAGAGGCTGATAAACTTGTAAAATATGGAAATGAATGTTACCTTGAACATATTGTTGAAAACAAGGGAACTATTTAGATTAATGATGTGCTAGTGGTAAATGAGTGTCCTGATGTTTTTCCTGATGAGTTGCCTGGAATAATACCAGATCCGGAAGTTGATTTTACTGTTGACTTAGTTCCTGATGATAAGCCAATTTCAAAACCCCCTTATCGAATGGCTCAAATTGAACTTTTATAGTTGAAGGAGAAATTGCAAGATTTATTAGAGAAATGATTCACTCGACCTAGCACATCACCATGGGGTTCTCCTGTTTTATTTGTTAAAAAGAAATATGGTTCTATGAGACTTTACATTGATTATAGAGCCTTGAATAACATCACTGTTAAGAATAAATATCCTTTGCCTCATATCAATGATTTGTTTGATCAGCTCCAGGGAGCTCAGTATTTTTCAAAGATTGACCTGCGATCAGGGTACCATCAGTTTAATGTAAAGGAAGAAGATATTCCGAAGACCGAGTTTCGTACAAGATATGGACATTATGAATTTGTAGTAATGCCTTTTGGGCTAACCAATTCACCTGCTATATTCATGGACTTAATTAATAGAATTTTCCATGAGCTCTTGGATAAGTTTGTGGTGGTTTTCATTGATGAAATTTTATTGTTTTCAAAAATTAAAGAGGATCCTGAAAGACATTTAAGGGTTATTTTGCAAACCGTAAAAGAGAAGAAATTGTATGGGAAATTCACCAAGTGTGAGTTTTGGTTGCAACAAATTTCTTTCCGTGGTCACATTGTTTCTAAAGATGGGATAACTATTGATCTGACAAAAACAAAGGTTGTTGAAGAATGGCCAAGACCCAAAAATGTAACTGAGATTCGTAGCTTCCTTGGTTTGGCAGGCTATTACAGAAGGTTTGTTAGAAATTTTCCACAGTTATCTAGTCCAATGACTAAGCTTACTCGGAAGGGTGTTAAGTTTATCTAGACAAAAGAATGTGATGATTGTTTTTAGGAACTGAAAAGAAGATTGGTTAATGCTCCAGTTTTGGAACTACCTTCCAGGAATGGTGATTTTGTTATCTACAGTGATGCTTCATTGAAAGGACCTGGTTGCATCTTAATGTATAATGATCAGGTAATTGCTTATGCTTCACAGAAGTTGAAAACTCATGAAATAAATTACCCTACACATGAATTGGAATTAGATGTTGTTGTTTTCACTTTAAAAATTTGGAGGCATCATTTTTATGTAGTAATGTGTGAAATATATACCGATCAAAAAAGTTTAAAGTATATATTCACTCAGAAAGAATAGAACAGGAGACAGAGGAGATGACTATAATTAATCAAGGATTATGATTGTACAATTCATTACCATCTGGGAAAAGCAAATAAAGTGGTTGATGCTTTGAGTTGAAAGAGTAATGCTTCATTAGAAATGTTGCATTTGGAACGTGATCACTTGGTTAAGGATTTGATGAACTTTGGTATAGATATTTTTGGTGCATGATGTCCTTCTGTTTTTTTTCAGATGTCAGTGAAATCTTCTCTATCAGACAGAACCAAGCAGGCACAAAAGCAAGACAGTGAGTTGCAGAAAAAGGTAGAGCTGGTTCAGAAGGGTAAGTTTCCTGAATTCAACATTGATAATGATTGTGTTTTGAGATTTGGGAAGAGATTGTGTGTGCCTGGTGATTCATAGTTGAAGAGAGAGTTGTTATGTGAAGCTCATAGTTCTCCATTTTCAGTTCATCCTGGAAGTACTAAGATGTACAGCGATCTGTGGAAGTATTACTGGTGGGAAGAGATGAAAAGAGTTATTTCAAATTTTACTCTGAAGTGTTTGACTTATCAGCAGGTTAAAGCAAAGCGGCAGTTACTAAAAGGGATGCTTCAGCCTTTACCAGTGCCAGAGTGGAAATGGGAAAATATATCCATTGACTTCGTTGTGGGATTGCCGAAGACACCTCGAGGTAATAATGCAATCTGTATTATTGTTGATCGCTTGACTAAATCTTCTAATTTCCTTGCTATACAAGGTAGTTTTTCCCTAGTTAAAATTTACCATTTGTATCTTAAAGAGATAGTCAGGTTGCATGGAGTTCCCCTCTCCATTGTATCTGATCGTGATCCCATGTTTACTTCTAACTTTTGGAAAGGCCTTCAGAAGTCTTTGGGTATTGAATTAAATTTAATACAGCTTTTCATCCGCAATTAGATGGGCAGTCAGAACGAACAATTCAGAATTTGGAGGATATGCTATGTGCTTGTTCGATGGATTAGCAGGGAATTTGGGACCAACATCTTTCTTTGGTTGAGTTTTCTTATAATAACACTTTTCATTCCAGTATACAGATGGCACCATTTGAGGCATTATATGGGAAGTGGTGTCGAACTCCATATTTTGGGGATGAAGTGAGAGAAAGGAAGCTTATGGGACCAGAATTGGTAGAAGAGTTGGCAGAAAATGTTCATCTGATACAGAAACACATGAGAACAGCTCAGAGTAGGCATAAGAGTTATGCGGACAATAGGATGAAGGATCTCTCTTTTGAGGTAGGTGATCATGTTTTTCTCAAAGTTTCACCATGGAAAAGTGTGATGTGATTTTCTAAGAAAGGAAAGCTGAATCCAAGGTTCATTGGACCATATAAAATTTTGAAGGGAGTTGGATCAGTTGCATACCGAGTGGCTTTACCTCTGAGTTTATCTTAGGTACACAATGTTTTTCATGTTTCGATGTTGAGAAAGTATATGCCAGATCCATCTCATGTTTTGAGCCCATAGGTAGTTCAGTTGGAAGAGAATCTATCTTATGAGGAACAACCGGTCCAGATTCTTGACCATAAGGAGCAAGTGTTGCAGAATAAGGTGATTCACTAGGAAAAGGTTTTTTGGAAAAACCATATGGATGAAGAGGCAACATGGGAATCTGAAAATGCTATGAGGGATAAATATCCCACTTATTCGTTAAGTAAATAAATTGCGGGGACGCAATTTTCTAAAGGGGGAAGGATGTAACATCCTAAGTAAGTAATGAATAATATATATTTTTATCTATGTCTATTTATAAATTAGATAGTGTTTAGAGGCTTAAAATGGGAATAAATCCAATCTTAAGCATGGAATACACTAATATTTTTAAAAGATTATTTTACTGCCTTTTGATGGGAAACCATTTTTAAATCAAACTTTTGACAATTTTATAATCCCTATTTGTCAAAATAAACATATTATTTATGATTTGTACATTTAAATTTACATTAGATAAATATTTGGTATTTTTCTGACAATATTAATTTTTTAATGAATAGTGAAAAAATACAGCATTTTACATCAAAACTGTTTTTTCATCTAATTTAATTATATGGTTATATTATCTTTTTAATTTCTCATAAAGTTTAATTTGAATATATTTTTACCATTTAATCCAATGGTGGTCATTAGGATTAATTTCACTTTGGAATTGGGCATAAATTAATGCCAAACCTTTCATAGAAATTGTTTCAAAAAAACCCGCTATTTTTTTTGACAACGAGAATTATTTTTAAATTAATTATTACAATTTATGTGTTTGGAATTTGGTAAAATGGATTACATATTTGGAATCAGAAGTTCCAGATTATGTAATCAAGAATCTTTTGTTTTTGGACATTATGAATAGTAATGACGGTAATTATCTTTAATTATCTTGATTAATGGGTAATCGGGTAGTTAAGGATAATAAAATAATATCATAATAATAAAAAATGACACCATAATGTGTCCTAATGCTCTTGGTTTTCTCATGGCCTACTATGGGATGCCTTGTTCCAATCTCTGGGACCCCATGGAATCACTTTTGTGGGAAAGTGACCTTTTATCTTTTTTTAAAGAAAGTGAATATAACAAAGAATGTATCACCTAAGTAAAACATTTTTAATTTTGTCTAAATAAATGATATTATGGACTATAAATATTCATTGTAAATATAAAACGATTTACTACATCATAGTATTTTTTTCATAATTTTTAGACATTAAATAAATTAAATTAGTATGACATCATGATGATGCAATGATTACCTCATTAATAAAGGATTTAAATAAAATAAAAAGATAATGTTAAAACTATAACTTAAAATTTTTAAAGACCTATTGGATGAGTATATTTAGAACCATTATCACCTTATCCTCATAATACATCAATGTGGAACCTTTAAAATCTGAAAATCATTTGAAAATAAAGTATCATTTTGTAACTTTCCAAGAGTGCCCCTCCTCTCCTCTTATAAAAGGCCCCAACCTCTACCTCCTTACCCACACAACTAAAGCCTTTGGATTGGCCAAACTCTGCTCATTTTGTCTCTACACATCCCTCTATTAATTTTAGAAGCCTCACTTTGGGCAGAAGTCTTCCCAAGGAAGCTTTTGAGCTCAAATCAAAAAGAGTTACCTGTTTTTAAGGTAATGTCTTTACTTGTGTTGTTTTGTTTTATTTTTCTTCTCCAACCCCCTAAAATCTTTTTATTCATTTATTTTGTAACAACACCAGTATCTTCTATATACTAGGATGTTTCTATAAGAAGGATTAGAGCTACACTAACACACACCTACATCTAATGGATAAAGAACATACTGTTTCCGTGGATGGCGAATTTCTGC
Source organism: Viscum album (assembly GCA_963277665.1). NCBI lineage: Eukaryota > Viridiplantae > Streptophyta > Magnoliopsida > Santalales > Viscaceae > Viscum > Viscum album. Next base: position 411,532,234 of record OY728143.1, read on the forward strand.
CTCACGAAATGATGATTGTTCAATATTCTTTTAGCACCTTCAAAGGTGGCCATTAATATGACACTATATTTATATATGATATATAATATGTTTATTTTTTCCTTAATCTTATGTATTTTTCATTTATGGCATACTTTTATGCCTTCCATTATGGGGATACGTGATATCTTCATTTTAGGAAGTACGAACTACCGCCCCCTCAAAGTGATTTGATTCGTTAATACCATATGTGATATGCATAAAGGATATATTTAATGATATTATATATGATACCATACTGGAAGTAAAATACAATTTTGTATCATTATGTTATAATTCCATTAAATATGAAATAGAAATGGAAGTAGCGTTCATGCGTACGTTCGGCTTACTGTCTCCATGAACAGTGAATTTCATTTCTTACCTCTAAATGTTATGTAATATTATAAATGCATGAATATACTGGATATATATGATATATATGATATCTACATCATGAATAAAATTCTGGATATAATGGATATTTTACCACATGAACAACTTGTAATTATAAAGAGTTTATTTTTAACTCAAGTACCAACGATCGTTAAAACGACCGTTATTAACTTAAATAAAAACATAGTGTTCATGAAATGGTAATAAGTGATATAAAAGGAATAATGAACTTGAAAAAGGTTCTTAATCAAGTAGAAATAAACTCAAGTTTATTATTCAGGATATTAAAGAACGATCGAGTCAAGTCGGACCCAAGGTAAGGGACTTCGTCTCAATCTCCTTTTATTGAGGCATATATTGTTTTATAAACAACCTTATTTTATACGGTGTATAAACCCATTTTACATTTACATTTATCTGAAAGGAATCTTTTTTAAACAAAGAGTTTACAAAACGAAAAAAAGGGGATGTTTTTGTCATACGTATGCGGCGACAACGACTTCTCTGCCGCCGTGACCAATATTTGAGTTTCGACTTCCTCTACAAGCCATAATTTTTTTAAAAAAAGAAAAATAAATACCATGTTTTACTTTTCTTTTATTTTTGTATTTAAAATGGTTTTCATAATGTTTTTATATCAATGTGTTGTATTGATATCTTGTGATTGAAAAGTGGAAATGTTATGTTTCCTTTATGCATGTTTTATGTGATACGATAATGTTATGGTTCTTGGGAATTATTATGAAGAAGGGTGGTTCCATGATAAACTAAGGGATGGTGAGCCTGATATAGCTCTCCAATGCATTGGGAAACGTGAAGGAGTTAAACGTTAAGCTTTCTCTGAAGAGATTTAGGGAATATACTGTTATGGGTATTCCAAACGTAACCAAGAGGGTTACTCCCTACGTAAGAATGTTATGAATGCCTCAAGTTACCTTTATGTCTTATGATTTCTATGATTTATTCATGTTTTGATGAGGTATGTTAATGTGATTATGTTTTATGAGTAAAGTATGATTTCATTGATTCTTATGTATACATGTACTCATGTTTCCTTCCCATATTTTCATATCCCTTACTGAGCTTTTTATGCTCATCCCAAGTTTTTGAATGTTTTTCATAGGTCAAGGTAAGGGTACATGATATGATGATAGTGTCAATGAAGTGTCAAGAAATAATCCATGTTTTATTTTAAATATGTTTCTGTTTATGGGAAAAAATGAATAATATCTTTTATTGTAACCACTTTGTTTAAATGTGGGATGTAATGCATGTTTTATGTTCTAATTCTATAAAACTATAAACTGAAAAGATCATCAAGGTGTATTCTTGAAATATCTCGAGATTAAGTAATGCTTAAGTCTAGGGACTTATATTTATAGACCCTAAATTTGAGAGATTTGGACATGTATGAGGCTCAAGAGACATTTTATGCATACGAAGGTAGGATATGACTCTTCGGATGATAAAATTTCCTTTTATTGATAGTTTTTTTGTAGGTGTTATATGTAGAGACACTAGAGCATGATGTTAATAGTAAAATAAAGGTGAATGAAGGACACTGGTCTTCAATATCCGATGGCATGGGAGGATTGAAAATAAATTGAATTTGTTATGATTTTTGAGATCCATAGTGGGTGGCATGTCTGCGTGATGATGTCTGAAAGTACTAGGGGAATTCGTATTGGCTTTGAGTAGGAAATCTCTCCCAAATGAGTCATGCTTGTTTAAGGGAGAGCTGTTGAATTGTTAGATCAATTTTAAACATTTATCATGTCTGGGCATTTGAAAAAAGAAGAAGATATGTAAGCTATTATCCAAAGGGTTTTTCCAAATACGAGGGGGGTGAGATGTGGAAATAATTTCATATTAGGTTATTGAAATTGGTATGGAATTTGCAGAGGTAGAATTTTCCTTTAATTGTGGTTGTATTGTAGGCATCATATATAGAGCCACCAGGGCAGGATATGCATAGTTAAAAAAAGGTGTCTGCAGGTCACTAAACATCCATATCTAAAGTCTATGAAGTATTATATATATTTGAACATTTATAAACATGGTATATGAGCTTTGACAAGGGTATCACCTGAGCATGGAAAGGGATATTTATTTCTGTTAAACATTCCAAGAAAATCCAAAAATAAATGGGGACATTTTTCCCTATTATATAAGGATCGACATTACACATATGGATGAGGTGTATTAATTTTATAGAAATCTCAAGAGATACATGTGGTGAATTTAGCCATCATGTCTGGAAGTATCATAGACATGAGTATGAAAGAGAATGTAAACAATAGCTTTGAGGTCCCTTGAATTATGATGAAGGTCATGAGGCTTGGAAGCCATTGCGTATACTGAGATGGGAGAGGACTCTCTTGAGGAAGATCGATGGATGTCTTATAGGAATCATATGTAGAGCCACCGGGGCATGATTTTCATAGTCAAAAAAAGGTGTTCACAGGACCCTAGCATTTCATCTTCGATGTCCATTGAAGATTATTGGGATTCGTTATCTCTTTGAAAATGGATTTTGAGTCATGGTAAGAGTGTATCCAGATACATTGGAGATATTTGGGTTGTGATTCACTCATGGAATTAGGTATTCCTTATGTAGATCTGACTCATATGCAAGGTGAGGCATTCATTACCTCTTTAGGGTACCCTATCATTTAATGTTGTATGGAAAGGGCATGGGTTACTTATGGGGAAGGGAACTCATACATGCCTTTTAGGGTTGTGTTTCTCTGACTAAATCCTTAGATTAATTTTCCATGATGTCATGGTGGATCATTCACTAAAATACCTACGTTCATGTGGGCTATGTTCGGTGTGATAATCCAGAGATTACGAGGATTTCAAATCACCACTTAAGAGTAGAAAAATCAATAACATGGACCAATTTAGGATCAAACCATTTGCTATGGAGTTTAACATCATGCAACAAGGTAGTTTCTGGACTTACAGTTTAGCATCGTGTGGTGAGGACATTATGTTGTGCAGTTTAGAGTCATGGACCAAGGATGTTAAGTTGTGCAGTTTAACGTCTTAAAGTAAGGATGTTATGATGTGTAGTATAGAGTCATGCTACGAGGACATAATGATGTGCAGTTTAGAGTCATGCAGTGTGGATGTTATGATGTGCAGTTTGGAGTCATGCAGTGGAGACGTTATGTTGTGCAGTTTAGATTCATGCAGTGTGGAAATTATATTGTGCCTTTTAGAGTCATGTGTGAGGAAATTATTTTGTCACAATTGTCACTAATAGTTTCGAGTTGATCATTATTGGAGTGTAATGGATTTATTTAGGCATAAGTGATGATAGAAGGTCTAAACCATAATCCTGGGGGGAAACTTAGATCAGGAGGAATGACATGGGGCTTGATAGCCATTAGGCCTACTGAGGTGGGAGAGGAATCTCCTTAGGATTAATTGTCCATTGATCAATAGCCATTTTGTCAGCGACATATGTAGTGCCACTGAGGCATGATGTGCGTAGTTAAAGAAAGGTTTCCTTAGGACACTAGACATCAATTCTAGATATCCCTAAATGTATATGGGGATCCAAGTTTTCCCAGAGTATGGAGTCTGAAAAATGGGAATGATGTTCCTGGAAATATAAGAAATACCAAGATAGTGATTTCCTATAAACTATGGGAGATTCCACATAGATCTAACTCATATATATGGGGAGGAAGCATGTGATTTTAACTTCTTATGACTGGGGGGCATGTGTAGGATCTTGTTACATTGAGAATCAGACTGCACATGGTTCTTAAAGAATCTAGAATTTTATTGTCATGCAGTGAGGACTTTACATGGACTCCCTATACAAGCCAGACCTTTTCACAGAGGAAGGGGGATTTTTTTTAATGATAGCTGGGCTATAATTCTAGATCCGAGCATCACTATGTATCGTGTAAGGGTAGGAATCAAGTCGTACGTACTTCTACGCATTCCCTAAAAAGGTTCGGTCAATTAGTAGGGACCTGAGAGGTCATTTTTTTAGTATTTTTTTTATTTTATATTTCTGGTGGCTAGGTTGGGATTCCAAATTTGGGTGTCTCTATATATCCTTGAAAGGGAATGAATCAAGCAATATGTTGTTATGAATTTTCACTGTACTGATTTGAATCAGACATAGGAGTAGGGGTATAATGTTTCATCCTATATGGATGTCGGGTCTACCATATTTCTCTATAGTTTTTTACATAAGGGAATCCTTACCACTGATCCTAATGTCACATGTGTTATACTCAATGTGTGAAACAAGGAATGAGAAGGGTTTCCATCATAAATATCGGGAGATAGATGAAATGATATAGGCATTTTTTATATGGTGGGGGGTTTGTCCAAAATTGAGGATCGATGCATCAATACGTATACCACTAATGAATGGGAATTAAGACATTCTTAGTTATCTAAGGAATCATGTTGTTTATTGTTGTGCGATTAGGATGATTTACACTATGCAGTTTAAAATATCACAGTTTGGATGATATTTCGTGCGGTTTAATGTCATGTAGTAAGAACACTAGCATCATAGTTTAATTAAATGTTGTAGGAAATAATACCATATCGTTTAACATCATGTGGTCTTGATGATAATTCTTAGTTTAGGGTCATAGATTTTGGACCGTGGAATTATGCTTCGCTGTGATGAGAAGTAATTCTTTATAAATACTTCATGTGTGGGAGTAATGATGATCTGTCCATCCATTGTTATAAAGGTGTATGCTCCATTGGAATGGATACTATGTATGACCTATGGTCCCTCCATCTTTGGTTCAATATTTCAGGGATTCATCCAAAGTATCATTGGGTTTTTGAGGACCAACACCATATATCCTTTGAGGAAATTTTGAAGGAAAAATATTTTGATGAAGGCTTGTGAGATCCAATTTTGGTAGACTTCCCAATTGTGAAATGTGTGAAACCATTTACCATCTAGCATCTCCAACTCATCAAACCATCTCTGAGATTTCTTTTCCATGTATAGTTGATCGCAAAATGGACACACAAAGTGAAGGGACTTGAATTTTGATAGGGAAAACGGAATCTTCCCCATATACTAGTGAGTACGAGACTCCCTGGGTGATACGGTATATCGTGGTCTAGTAAGCCCAAAAAGAATGAAGGATCTTTCCTGGCCATGAGTTATTATCCTCATCTACCATATTTTGGGGGATGTTGGACAAAGTCTTGATAAAAACCTCTATCTTCCCAATGGTCGCCCCATGGTTATAGGATGAATGGTTGTCTTTGATTCCATACTCCTCATATAATTTTTCGAACTCAGTAGAGAAGAGGTTGGTTCTACATAGCATCAAAATTTTATGAGGGACACCAAATCTGGTAATGATGTTGGCATTCAAAATGCTAACGATTATTTTCACTCCGACTTCTCTAAGAAGTAAGACTTCATCCCATTTAGAAAAGAAGTTGGTGGCTATGAGTATGATCTTGAATTTTATAGTTTTGGCTAGGGGATATGGTCTTACAATATCCATCCCCTAGGTGGAAAATGGCCAAGAGTTTTAGGTTGTATGAAGTAACTCCAGGGGTTAGTGAATTAAATTGGGTTGAACTTGGTAGGAATAGAAATTCTTGGTGAATATGGAACAATCCAATATCACAGTGGACCAATAGTTTCCATGCCTTCAAATTTGATGAGGGAGTTTGGTTGTCGATTGGTGCAATCCACAAGATCTGGAATGCACTTCTTTTGTGATGGTAGTAGTCCCTTCTCCATTAATCCACCTTTGAAGGACTCCTTCAAGGTATCATTTTTAGAGGACATTTTCTTGGTTTTATCCCACTGTAAAAGACAATGTTGAAAAATCACCTAAGAAAATTTTCCCTTCAAACCCTATTTAGAGGGAGTCCCCCCTATAGAAGGTAATTTTCAAGGGGAGTCATCAAGCTGGTGGTGTGACCATAAGGATAAAAAATAGGACTAATATTACCAGCTTCATCCATATAGTTATTAATAAATTGTAAGATCATCCGAAGGTGGGAAATGATAATAACGGTTTCATCATGGTCTGGATCAGCCTGGGTTGTTGCAACATTTACAGACACATTGGCTTGAGAATTTTATGACCGGGGGATATGGGCCAGTGTTGGTTCTATTGGGAATTCATCCATCCGTTCTCAAATAGGTTTCATCAAGGGGGCCAATACTTGATTCTTAATGGAATAGTCACCATTGAAATTAATGAAGACTATCTCTAATTCACCTTTTTTTCTTTAGGTGTTTGATCTGTGCATGAAGTGCCAGCTCTAGGAATAAAATGAGGGCCTAGTATTCGGATTTATTTTTGGAAAATCCTTTCAAAAGTAGGAAAGAGTAAGTTAAGATGGCATTTTGGGGGATACATGTATAACTCCCAGCCCCACTTTGTTGATCTTGGGGTCCTCCATCCATTTCCCTATTGGGATTCTAGAATCACCATCAAAGTACATTTCTTATTGCTTGGGGGTCCTCTTAGACAGAGAACACTTCTTCATCTGGATGTTTGGCATCCGATGATGTTTTTTTCTTATGAGGCATGTTCTACCAGAAAGTCTACTTATTCCTGGCCTTTTATGGCCTTTGGGGGCACGTACCATATGTCAAACTATTGTAAGATGAACACCCACTGAGATAGGCATCCAGTTAGCATGGTACGGTTGAGGATATATTTGAGTGGGTTGTAGTGGGAGACTTGGTGGACCTCATGGTGCTTCAAGTAATGCATGAGATTCTGAATATTAAAGATCAGGGATAGACAGTTCTTTTCGATCCTTGAATATTGAGTTTCAGCATCAATCAATTTTCATCTAAGGTAATAATGGTTTTTCTCACTGACGATATCATTCTTCCATGCGAGGAAAGCGCATAATGATAATTTCAAGGTGGATATGTAAAAAATTAGTGGTATCCCACCAACTGGAGGCATCATCACCACTGGACTTAGGAGATACCTTTTGAGATTTTCAAATAGTTCTTGATAATTATTATCCCACTCATACATAACCCCTTTCTTCAATAACATGGTGAATGGTAAATATTTACCGGCTAGGTTGGCTATGAAGCACTCGTTGTAGGGACGGTTCCCATGGAGACCTATCAATATGGTGATTTTTCAATGAGGGGACGTGCGATGGATGGATTTTTTCTTCCCAGGGCCAGCTTAAATGCCTCTATGGCATACGATGATGTTGATGAATTTCTAAGAGGGAATACTGAAGGCACACTTTAGGGGATTATCTTTAAAATGTGTTGTCGCAGTTTTTTAAAGACAATTTCAAGATTAGCCAGGTGGTTTGAGCACAGTATTATTTTAACAACTAGATCATCAACATAATACTCGACTATGTTTCCTAGGAAGGGATTGAAAATTCAATGTGTGGTATACTAATGTATAGCACCAACACTTTTAGACCAAAGGGAATCACATTATTACAGAACAATTCTTGAGGGGCTTTAATAGAAATATCTTTTTCATCTTCTCTGGACATTTAGATATTGTTGAATCCTAAATATCCATCCATGAAAGAGAGGGACTCATATCTAATGGTTGCATCAATCAATAATTCTGTGATAGGTACCAGGAATTCATCATTTGAGATGTGCCGATTAAGGTTCCTGAAGTTGATGCATATTCTAATTTTTCAGTTCCCGTTTTTAATATGGACTTTGTTTTCCATATAGATGGTATATTGGAATTCTCGTATAAATTTGTCTTTGATCATCTTATCAACTTCAGCCTCTATTATTGAATCACGCTTCAGTTGGGTCCTTTTGGTTGCCTTATTACTAGCCTGGTGATATTTTGGAAAACACAAATGATGAGTGGAAACCTCAGGATAGGCCTGGAATTTCTGTGTAGTTCTAGGAAAACATATACTTATTATTCTTCATGAAGGATTTTTATGTATTCTACTCCTTGACCTGCATATCCACACTGATCAGAGTGGGATAGTAGTCCTCTTTAGTGCCCAGGTTTATCTCCCTAAGTTCATCAATTATGGAGGTGACACCTTATTTGAATACAGTAGGGGAATCATTGAGGTATTCTTCTTCTTGTTTATCATATTCTTCATCATCTTCATCATCTTCTGATGGAGAGAGTATTCTAAAGAAGAAATACTCAATGTTGTGAGAGATATCATCTTTTTCCTTACTGAGTAAGGTGGGGAAAACTTTTCTTCCCAAGGATGGGTCAGAAGCATCACTGTTAGGGCTTTTCCTGACATCATAGGAGTCAGCCCACTCTTTCATGCTGTTAGAATTGGATACCTTAAAATAAATTACACAAATAATTGAGTCTATATCCAGGATTTAACATATGCATTAAACATGGTTGATGGGTAATACACACTCTTCCCTAAACTATTGGAGGGGGTCTGTGGGAGCCATTTCTAATCCATTAGGGGAAGTGATCCAATCAATGTCATGTGCTAAAGAATTCTTCTCTTCTAGTTAATAGAACCCTATGTCAATGTAATTCAACTCACATGACTAAAATAGGGATTTATCAGTGTGAAGTGTCTTGTGTTTCCCATTAGAGAAATATTTGATGCACTGATGGTATGATGAAATAATTGCATTGTGCTGATGGATCTAGGGACATCCTAATAGGACATTAAATTTCGTACCTTTCCTCACTACTAGGAACTCAAAATATGACATGAGGTCTCCAAGACATGTTTTAATATTGATTCATCCCATGGATTCTGCTCATTGTTTTCATATCAAAGAAGAGTTTTAGTGCAGGGTGTCAAGCCGCCTTTATCATAGCCTAGCCGATGAAGTGTTCACAGCAGGAGAAGGTTGAATCTAGTGCTTTTGTTGATGAAAATCCTCGGGAAAAAATGACATTTATCTTTCTAAAAATATATAAGGGTTTGATTTTACCTTTCATGATAGAGTCTTCAACCCTTTCTGTGAAGTATATGACTGTGTGACATTCATTGTGATTGGTCTTCATCTGATATACTTCTTTTATTGCTACTTTGGCCTAGAATTCATGGTGACTTAGTAAGGCATCGATAAAAACCTCCACAAGGTCTGCAGACAAACTCAAAGCATATAGGATTGACCACTTTGCTGGTATTGAAACCATCTTCATTATAATATCATATTTCTTCTCGAAAGGTCGATGCTTCCCGACATGGGGTTTCTCTTTCCTATACACTTTTGGGGTTTAAGGTTTGGATGTAGATAGTCCAGCCTCTGTGACAGGAGCTGGTGGCACAATGGTCCTTTCTAGGTTTGGACAGATTGGTTCGCCTATACGCATTAGGATATTTGATATTTGTTCTTTATCTAACAAATACTCCAAGATAACTGGGCTTGGGTTTCAATTAGATGTGGTAGAAGAACATTCTGGTTTTCTACATGTCCGTTGGAGGGTCCTTCCATGATTTTCCTCAATCTTAACAGATTGAGTCATGGTGTGGTGGAAAATTTGACTGCCTCCATGATTAAGCCTTATTGAAAACCCTCGGCCTTTTCAGCCTCTTCTGTTGGCCCTCCGGTTGGGAATGGGGATTTTAGGGTTCGTGTTCACAGACTTCATCAGATATGGGGTCCATCAAATTAATGACATTAATAGATCCAAAGATCAGTTCATGATTCGATAATGGTTATATCTGACTACCTCCTTCTGATGGTGTCATTTGGTAGGGTGGTGCCCATTGTACCTTTTTGTGGGATAGTGCTTGTTGTACCATTTGGCGTTGCGGTGATCATTTTACCAAGTCTGCGAGCATGAAGTCCAAAAGTGTTAGTACTGGCTTTGGATTTGGTGGTATCACATCTTCTTGCTGCTTATTTATTTTCTTCTGGACCTTAGAGGACTACAAGGCTGATGATGACTGTTGTGTTGCATCTGGTGCTACTGGAGTCATGATTGGTTGTTTCAATTACACCTGTAGGATTTCATGAACATAGTTAACTATTTTCCAAGTCATCCAATTTTCAAACCATTCCCAATTCCTACTGGATACTTTCTACCATTCCTCTTCCTTTCATGGGCCTAAGGTTGAATCATATGCCACTCGTGCTGGTGGAGAACCCAACTTGACTTTCCCATAATCCACCGTCTTTTTTTGTAGATCCATAAATATGAAGGATTCTTGGATGGTGTGTCCCTGTATCTAGTGATTGGTACCAAAATTTGGATAGTCATTAATACCCACTTCATTGGATCTATTTTGATCTTCTATTCTAAGCATGTTTCAATTCCTCGTGGCTATGAAATAACCGTGGACTTGGTCATCTCGGAAAGAGTATAATTTATTTCTTCTCTCCTAAAACTGATTTCTTTTTGAAACCGTTAGATCATATTGCCGAGGTGGGGTGGATTTTGTCATCTAGGGGGTCCCACATTACTAGGTGGAGGCCTCGTAACTAGAGCTGGTGCTAGGGTGGATTAACTGTGACAGAAGACACTTTAGGTTTTCCTACTATTTTTCCTGGTGTTGATTGGGACACTCAGGAGTTGATATTAGTCCACTACAAGGTGTCTTTTATCCTTTTGGAAATGACATAGAAATCGTGGAACCCAATATTCTACTTCACTAGGATGATAGGTGTTTGTAATTATCATGAAGATTATCGATTTAAATATAGAGAATTTCATGTTGGGGGAGTGGCTAGTTCATGGAATAATTTAGGCATTTCAATCTGGAAATGATGTCTAAAAATATTTCTTTCTCTCGCTGCATGCATTTCATGAGATCACTGACAATTATCTTAGGAAACATCGAACTGAACTAGAAGAGAAACTATTTCCAGAGGTCCTCCAAGCCAGTGATTGTGTTAGATGGAAATCTAGAATATCATATGAAGGAAAAGATCTGTAGGGTTCGTATGAAGAATCTGAATTTTACTAATTCTTACTGCTCTCGAGTTCCCATCATGGGGTCACAGTAAGAGGCTTAGTGCATTAGATGATCTTCTAGGTCTCCTAAACCATTGATCCCAAGAAATACGGGGAACCCAATGTTTGGTGGTGGAAGAACATTTCTCACCCAAAAAGGGTAGGGTTTTTTCTTTAGTTGTATCAGAGCGTGTCGCCCCTCTAATGCTTCTAGTAAAGATCATAGTTGCTCGATGATATTCAAGCGCCCGTGATGCATATTTTTCTAGGATTGAGATTGGGTCGGTGCAGCGGTGGCCAAATCTAGGCATGCTGATGCTACTGGAATTTGGAGTGGGAACTTAGCTTGGGGTATTCTTTGTGGGTTTACATGAATATACTCTGGCTTCCTTCCTAGGTGGGGGAAGTATTGATGTCATTCCGGGGCTAGATTTATGTAGGTTTACTATCTCGAAGCCATGTTATATGGGCCTCCAAGCTTGACTTAATTTACCAGGATGAGTGCTTATGGTAAGGGAACCTATTCTAGGAATACTTGTTGATGATACATAGGGGGAACTCATTTGGTATGCTATGTCCCTCAAAACAGCTCAAAATTAATTTTCCAAACCTCTTTCATTTCATCCTCCTTCATAGAAAATATTTCCTGAAGAGTGAAGAAAAAATTATTAGGGTTTGGAGGAGGTGGGTTATAGATGAACTGGGATTTTTTTCATATCCTTGTTAGGGTTTTTTTGGGGGGTTAATGATATATTAAATGAGGGGGAACAAAAATTTAGGATGGTTCTATGGTTCTTGGTTAGCACACCCTAAGGCTCGGTGTGGGATGCCTATTGGAGGGAACCATTTTCCCTTGTATCCTCTCCATTTGTATCATTTATTATGATATCCATGGGCTTGATGTTTACCATGTTCACTAATGCATACTGCATTGGTAGTGGTGTACCTGGTTCTGAATGGTAGGAAGGATTTCTACATCCTTTGTTGGATTTTCTCTTTCCATTATTTGTCATTCTTCGGGTTTCATGGTGAAGGATGACCTAAAGAAAGCCATGTTCTGACCTCATAATGCACTGCCATAATAGAGGGTGAGAACAATGAGTTGGGGTGGAAGAGGTTACTTCTCTACTCATCATTCATCCCAAATGGGTGAATAGAGAAGTATGTTGTGCAAGAACATGAGGAAAAAATGCCCCAAGCCATATGGACTGGGGTTGTTCCCATTATTCTGTTGATACGCTAAAGACTAGATTTTTTTTTGTATTATGGGGGAATTTTGAGAAAAAATTCCCCTAGCCATGTAGGGTGGGGTTGTTCTCGCATTGCGTAGGTAGCCACAGGCATTGCCACCTTTTTTATTTCACGCACTCCTACATGGGTGTTAGCTGAGTACGAAATTGGACCTATATTAGATTTATGGGATTTTTATAGGATGACAACTACTTTGGGGTTGACTTCCCTTAGGTGGGAAGCTTGATAGATGTTCTCAGTTACCTAGATCAGAATATTTTCAATGGATTGATCTCTTTTGTCCTGGCGCTTTTGAGACTTACTCCAAGACGATTTTTGTTGAGTATTCCATATTTCCTGAGCATGGATTTCATCGGATTTTTTCCTTTGGGTAATGTAGTTTCAAGATATGATTTCCAATGATGTCAACTGGATGGGATGCTGGGTAAATGGTAGAGCTCTATGTTCTCCCCATTCCCGAATAAGAATTCCCACCTGAGCATTGCCAATGAGGCAACACAACATATGCAGTGCATAGAGTCAAGCTAGTTCATGGTTCTTCTTTCACATTTCTAATCATGGCTGCCATGCGGACGTGATGGATTATATGTATATTATAAGGTGATGCTATCTTAACATGTTATGATGGTTTGAATACCCTTAATAAGAAAAGAAATTTAATTTTAGATGGAGAATTGTCATCAATATGTTGATGTGATATTCACACATACATTCCCCAGACAACACCCTGGGTATATCGAAGTGAGAAGTGGTCGTAGGCCATTATATCATTGGTATATTATCCTTAGCTAGTTGTCTTCTCATGAGAAAAATATCTTGCTATTGTTCTTCTGGGGACTCATCTACATGATATGCCCATCTTGACTGCTTCTTAATAATTTCATTCCATGTGGACAGGCTAGTGGGATCCCCACTAATATGTGAACAACTGGGGGTGGCTCAGAAGATGATCGTGGCCCCAAACTATACTTTTTTTGAGAAAGGCTATCACTCTTCATAGATAGAGTACATGATATGTATGAATCCATCTTTCCGAGTGCCTCATCATAGGAGGGCTTTCTCACATTTTTTTTACAAGGGGAGGGCCTTTTTTCCAGTATGAATTTTGATTATGGGGAGGACCTCTGCAATTGGTGCCGCAATGGTGAGGGCTACTATTTCAACCTGATGCCCGACCAAGGGGAATGTTTGTACGGTTTATACCATAAAGAGGACCTTTAATGTAGGCAATACTGAGGGGATTCCATTATTGTTTCTTGATATCACTGTGGGGAGGACCTTATCAATGACTAATATAATGGTGAGTACTACTATCACAGATTGATACCTGGCTGCAGGGAGAATTTCTGCAGTGTACATCTTGGGGAGGGCCTTCAAGATGTACTTAAATGAGGGGATGAACTTCTCCTTTCATGATGTTACTATGGGGAGGACCTTCACAACAACTGACATTGCAAGGAGGTCCTTCACAATGACTATACTCATGGCGATGACTATGATCAAGACTCGACGTCCCACTATAGAGAGAAGCATATCTACAGGGTATACACTAGAGAGAACCATTAGCATCAACCTCAACAAGGGTATGACCTTCTTTCTATATAATATTCAAATACAGGGGAGGGATAACCGGACACACATCAAGAGATGGGCTCCTATGATCGATCAATCCTGGCCTATAGAGTAATCCCCTATGGGTTCTCTTGGGAGGACCTTCATAACTGCTGATAACGACATTGCGGAGAGGGAATTCACAACTACTATTGTTACTTCCCTAATTTGGTAATGTACTGATAGAGTGTTGAGCCTTTATTTATATATGTTTACAGCGGAGCAGGATCTTGTATGTACTCTAAATTTTTCGGATTCATTTGGCACATTTCATTGTTGAGCATTCTCTTGGGGTAACTAGGGTCGTCTGCTAATTATAACGACCTTCATATATGAGTATCTATCTTTTTGGGTCACATGATTCCACTAATAAATGTCGAGGGAAATCTTGAGATTTATAAGGGATATATATCTGCCCTAGAGCAGCCACCAAATTGAACCGACATATCCTAGTTGGAATGAGTATTTTTTCTAGATTCAGTTCAATGTGTATCACGAGATATTTCCATTGACCCTCATGGATTGGAGTAGGGATTCCTAAATACTCTACAGTGACTAACCCATTTTGTGAGTAATTCATTCTATTTGAGGAAACCAGGTCTAGGGCCATGTTTCTCACCGTTACCACTAATGTAATGATATCCTAGCATGTTTTGAGGATATGGTTTAAATAAAAATATAATATTCCATCATTGACAAGATTTTCTAAGAAACATCTTTCAATGGAACGTGTATGAAGGCCCATTCTAATGTAATACCAGGAGTTTGTGCCTACTATGGTCCCCTATGGGTAGCCAGTAAATACTAGAAGTTCGCCTGTGCTGAGATAGAGGAATTCATCTATTATCAATTGTCTTTTCTAGTATCCAACATATTTGATTGGTGGGATTCATATTCATGAGATAGGATTTTTATCTTCTCTATTGAAGTTGTATTGGTCTCACAAGCTTTGTACACATTCACTTGAATTTTACTATGCTCATATTTGTTTGCCTCCCTATTTAGATGGAAGGCTTGATACACAGAAGCAGGTAATTGTTCCTGTATGTTGTTTGATAAATCCCTAGTTAGAAGATGAGCTTATTATATTTTGGTATATATCTGCATCTTCTTGTAGTTTGACATTCTGTCTCCATGGCGGTACCGATGGGTATTAGCAGGAACGTGTATGTAGTCGTATTATGCCACCCTATTTCTGTGGTGGTCTTGAGTGGAGGGGGCAGAGTTGTATGTCTTCCCATTAATTTGTGCCATGTTTGTATGAGAGAGTTTCTCCTCACAAACTATTCTGATAGCATGTTACTGATTATACACTCTCCTCCCTTGGTGGGAATATTGAGAGGTCTGGGTCTTCTGGACTTCAGTCGGTGCCCTTGGCATAAGGTCATCTTTAGCATGGGGATACTTGGTCGCCCAGTGTCATCGGCGATGCTCTCTAGTAGGGGCCCTTGAGTAGGACCCATATGTAGTTTATTTGACGTTTTCATCCTTGAGTTCATTGGTTTTTCTAAGATAAGGGAATTACTCTTTGTCACGTTAATGGGACAGGCTTCAGAAATGGTTGGGATGACCACCGGGGTTGCCTTGTGTTGGGGTGATAGCCACAGATGAGGAGGTGACTAAAGGCCTTCACAGACAGGAGGGCTTGTCTTGTAGCCTCCATTTTTGGGAGAGTACCTTTGTTATGGTACTATTTGATTAGCATGTTTTATACCTAGAATTGAAGACGCTGGGTTGGGGAGGGGGTCCAACTCTTTGTCGAAGCCCCAGCCGCCTGTGGGATCGCTGAGGCGCATGTCTGCATTGGTCATCAGGATGTCATATGGATCTAAGGTTTCTTTATGGGAACCCGAAATATACTTGTATGACATATACAAACCAAAAAACAATATAAAGTAGCATTGTCCTGAAAATATTAATATTTAAAGATCTATCCTGGACTCCCCCCCCCCCCTTTTTTGTGTGGTGAAGGGGATTAAGTGGGTTAAAACCACCACCTTGGTTAAGGATACACATTGGCTTCACCATTTTTGTTTCATCCTGAGGTGGGCATGTAGGGAGAAGACCAAATGGTTTGCTAGGTGACACGAATTTGTCTGTTATTATAGAAACATTCATGTCACCATCAATTAAAGAAGGATTGTATTAACCCATTGGGGAATGGGTAGTTTATCCCTTATATATTGCGAAAGAGGTTCCATGGTCAAATGGTCCTATAGGGAAATTTCATGAGGTCAAGTACTTGTGAAATCAGTCCTATTAGGATATAACTTCTTCATATGGTCTCCAACGGCTTTATTCGTGGATCCAAAAAAACCCAACGACCCTAGTATCCATGATTCATGGACCTACTTTCCAAAGGCACGTTCTCGTTGGATGATTATTTGGCCAATGACAATTTAAGACTCCATTGATAGAAAGGATAGGAATTAGGGCACACTGCACCCTTGGGGGTGGGGATTATTTCCTATTCCTGGACCCTTTTATAGATTTTTGTCATGTTCATATGTTCGTGAATCCTAAGTTCATTATCAAAGAGTGTGTCAATGGGATTTCCCAAGTTCATAGGATCGTCACAGGCATACATGGATTTAATACTATGGAGGTAATGCTAACTTAGTCCATAAAATAATGAACTCTGAAGTTTATTTTCATCTAAGGGGGATGGAATGTGACTTGATGCTAGGATCACACTCATAATATGGGCTTCTTATGTATCATAATTAGAGGACTTTGAGCCCACGTAGTTCAGGAAACTTGGGGATAAAGTATGGAAGCTTCCCATTTGAGGGCCCATGATTGGGTGGACCCTTTTATAAGGGAACCCTTTTGTGATCGGCCAATAAAGAAGGAATCCTACATAACCTAGTTTGATTAAGAATCAATGATCTCTTAGTTCAAACCTGTGTGGATGTCGTAATGATCACAAATCTCTAATCCCATGTGAGTCATGATCGACGTGAGAAAAATGAGAATTTTTGGGATCTAACCAACCACAAACCTCCTCTCCTGTTGATGGGAGAGGGAAGACCTACAACAGAAGAGGCTGAGTCATGTATGGGTGATGTTTTGGGGCAATCAAACTTTCAATGTGGGGTGACATTAGAGGTCATGTAGCTTATCACTCAGAAAATTGGGGACTTACCACCTATGTAAGAGTGAAACAGAAGGTGTTCTCGGAATGGGGAGGAATATTGACTCTCATCTTCAGAATAAGTGAGCATATATCCTTCAACTAATCACCATTCCACATTTATTGGAAAATAAAGTAATCATCCTTAGTCCCTAGAATGAGGAGGTTCACGTCAGTGACCCATGGTTGGAATCTAGATTACCATGTGAATGTAGATTTAAAGATATCCTCGGAGTCTGAACCATTGTAGGGAGAGACTTCATGACTCATCTTACCATTTGTATGTAGATTCAAAGGGGCGCGTTGATGCACCAAATGATATGATCATATGGGTTCTATGGCTTTGGAGGAGGCTTTGTTCTGATGTCGAGGGACTAGTTCATAGAGGGACTATGGAGGACTGTACAGTAATGGAGGGGTGATATTGGAGCCAGAGGAAATAATACCCAAAGATTCCCCATTCGCATACTATTTTCTTATGCAGGATGGGGGGAGCTCCGCACACCATAGCAGTATGCGGGTAGAGGGGTCATCATTATACAGAAGCAGTACGTAGTCTTGTTCATGGACCCCCACACACCCCAATGGTACGCGGTCTTGAATGTGGTGTGTCACACTCCTTCATGTTTCATACACGTACAGATCTAGTATGTGGCGTCAGGTTGAATCTGTAACGACCCAAATTTTTTTCAATGTAAAATTCCCTTTTTATATTTATGTCATAAAAACACAAAATAATGAGCTACTAAGTGATAAGTGACCTTTAAACATAATTTTGTCACCCCTATGTTTAGAATTTTAAAAATCCGACATACACGGTTGTGTTTAAGATAGTTTTTGGAGTCTAATAAAACAAAAATAATTTTTGGTGAATAGTAACCTACCCTTATGAATAGTAACCTACACTTATGAAGAGTAATATGACCCTTATGAATAGTAAATAAGAGTAACATTACCTTTGAATAATAAAATAAAATTTAGATATCTTAGAAAGTGACAATTTGACCTTAGTAAACGTTTTTGGTATTTTATAAGTCATAAATAATTAATAATAATTAATTAATTAATTTCAAAGAATATTTATTTCCCTGATATATATTCATAAATTATTGAATCAATTTCTAATATTTTTTAGATAATTTTATAAGACCCTACGTAATTTTTGAAAGAACTGCAAAATCAGTTTTAATTTTAAAAACTATTTTTTAAGTAAATTATGATTTTAATTATATATAAATTAATAATATTTATATAATTATTTTTGAAAAATGAACTTCATTTCTGGATTCTACACATCGAAAAATGGTTGGGGTACGTTTTTGGGAATTTTTTGAGATACATGAATTTTTGATGAATAGTGGAATCCGATAATTCACAATAAAAGCTAAATAATGTATTAATTCAGTCATCGATGATGTTCTGCTGATGTAAGCCCACTTGTTTCGGGATTACATTATAAAATTACTATTATTGGTCATCCAAGACTCACTATTTCTAGTCTTAGGTGAAATTAATAAACTAATCAATTTTATATTAAGGAAACCCCTCTACCCTCCACTATAAAAGCCACCCTTCACTCACTCTTTTCCTCACACCTCTCAAGCTCCAATCCTTCTCTAAATTCTGCCAACAAACCTTCCCTTGCTCATCCCCCACGTCCAAAAGCTTCTGGTCTCATCAAAAGACCAAGCCTAGCTTCCTTAAAGAGGATCTCAAGAGGAGGATTTTAAAAGGTAATTTTTCTCTCTCTTCTCCTTTAATTTCCTTTCATGTTCAAGTTCCTTTCTTGATCTCTCCCTACCTATCTTCATCCAAATTGTTCTGTAAATACAGTATTATATATATACTATAATATTATGATTCTAATGTTATATTATATCACCCCACACCCTTTCCCTCGTCCATTTATTTTATTAAAGAGAACATTGTTCATGAGGTGTTAAATTTATCACCTTCAGAAACGACATGTTCTCTTCTTCCATTTCTACCTTCAATCTGGTCATGAAACCATTTTATGGTTGAACCAGAATATTTTATATGTATTATGTTCTATTTTAAGTTCTTGAAATAACCTATGTCCATATTACTAATTGAAAAGTTAAAACGAGTTTGTTGTGATCCAAAAACCGCTCAAATTAACCCAAATAATCTTCATTTAATTCTTATCTAATGATTCATCCACATGGATATAATATAAATCATTATAAAATCATCCAAGATTATGTAATATCATTAATAACATGTAGTATATGTTCTGTATGTTTACCCATGATCTACCCAGACATCAAATTAAGAATACTAGTGGACCGCTCAAGAAAAAAATGAAAACGAACATCCCCGATCAATGTTTTTAAACTCTATAAGTCATCCAAAGGAACATAATATGAAATAATGAAACCAGAATGAACCCTATTAATGTATAAAAGGTTCTGGAATTTCTAATTAATGAATATAATGTCATTATACATGACATTAAAGAGAAGGAGGCATTCGAGTACAAGGTAAGGGAAAATCTCGAAACCAATTTTCTTCCTTCGGGTTCTCCCTCTTTCACTCCATTTTTTATATGGTTACTCCTCAAAGATCATTTGTTCATCATTTACTTTAATTTTCTGGGATATACATGTTTGTCACTGGTTTTTATGTCCATGATAATTTTTTCCAAAAGAACTCTTCTTTCAAGATCTGACCTTTTACCTCTCATCCAAGGTTGATGGTTCTTGTATCAAGTATGTTGTTCCCTCTTTCTTTTGGGAACCTAAAGCTTATGAATGTGTTATTATGAGATGAAACCCATTCCTTTACATGGGTTATTTATGTACATGTTTTATATGTGTTCTATGTGGAAATCATGATAATGGTAATGTTATGATGTGACGGGTGCACCCAGAATTATATAGCGCAATATGAATGTTTAAATGTGACGGGTGCGCCCGGAATTATACAGCACTCCAATGCATTGGGTAAAGAGATGAATTTCATGAGTAAATGTGAAATGATGTGTGAACAAGATGCTATCTTTTTTCACAAGTATGTGTGGTAGTTAATCACTAAGACATGATGTTTCATTTTTATGCATTTATACATTTCAAGTTTATTGTTTATGCTCCTCTCATGTTCATGATCTTTTTCCTATGTCATGATTATGCCCACCCCATGATGTATTGTTCTTATCTATCCTCTTACTGGGATTTTAGCTCACCCCTTTTTATGTATATCCTCAGGTGGCTACATGTACTAAGGAGAGGACAAGTGCCAATAAGAAGCAATAGAAGAATAAATTAAATGAATGTTTATGCTTAAAGTTGTATTTGTTGTGTATGGTCTTAGTTTCCCCAAGACACTAGGGCCCCATGTGTCTGCGGGGGCAACTGGTGGTACCTGGTGGGCCAGGACCCGACGGCCATGTTAAGGCGGGGTGGTTCTGCTGTCACTGGGACCCGGTTGTCACATTTGGTATCAGAGGGAGGTTTAGTTAATTTGGGAATTAGGAATAGTGAACCCTAGAGAAAACCTACAACATGAGATTAAGTACAAATATGCACACAAGGATATTTACCTAGGGATCCCATATGTTATGTTTTTTGTATAATGGTTTAAATGAATAAGTTATTCATGACTTGTTTACTTATGTTTTGTTCTATCCTTTTCTATTTTAGAAAATGGTGGGAACCAGGAGAGGTAATAAAGGATAAGTACCCTCACCTGTTTATGTAAAGTGAAATTTTGGGGGCGAAATTTCTTAAGGGGGGAAGAATGTAACGACCCAAATTTTTTTCAATGTAAAATTCCCTTCTTATATTTATGTCATAAAAACACAAAATAATGATCTAATAAGTGATAAGTGACCTTTAAACATAATTTTGTCACCCCTATGTTTGGAATTTTAAATATCTGACATACACGGTTGTGTTCAAGATAGTTTTTGGAGTCTAATAAAAAAAATAATTTTTGGTGAATAGTAATCTACCCTTATGAACAGTAACCTACCCTTATGAATAGTAATATGACCCTTATGAATAGTAAATAAGAGTAACATTACCTCTGAATAATAAAATAAAATTTAGATATCTTAGAAAGTGACAATTTGACCATAGTAAACATTTTTGGTATTCTATAAGTCATAAATAATTAATTATAATTAATTAATTAATTTAAAAGAATATTTATTTCCCTGAAATATATTCATAAATTATTGAATCAATGCCTAATAGTTTTTAGATAATTTTATAAGACCATACATAATTTTGGAAAGAACTGCAAAATCAGTTTTAATTTTAAAAACTGTTTTTTAAGTAAATT
The DNA here is from genome assembly GCA_963277665.1 of Viscum album. Taxonomy (NCBI): domain Eukaryota; kingdom Viridiplantae; phylum Streptophyta; class Magnoliopsida; order Santalales; family Viscaceae; genus Viscum; species Viscum album. Next base: position 411,553,816 of record OY728143.1, read on the forward strand.
ATGATTTTAATTATATATAAAATTAATAATATTTAGAAAATTATTTTTGAAAAATGGACTTCATTTCTGGATTCTACACATCGAAAAATAGTTGGGGTAAATTTTTGGGAATTTTCTGAGACACTTGAATTTTTTATGAATAGTGGAAAACGATAATTCACAATAAAAGCTAAATAATGTATTAATTGAGTGATCGATGATTTCTTGCTGATTTAAGTCCACTTAGTTCGAGATTACATTATAAAATTACTATTATTGGTCATCCAAGACTCACTATTCCTAGTATTAGGTGAAATTAATAAACTAATCAATTTTATATTAAGGAAACCCCTCTCCCCTCCACTATAAAAGCCACCCTTCACTCCCTCTTTTCCTCACACCTCTCAAGCTCCAAGCCTTCTCTAAATTCTGCCAAAACACCTTCCCTAGCTAATCCCCCACATCCAAAAGTTTCTGGTCTCATCAAAATACCAAGCATAGCTTCCTTAAAGAGGATCTCAAGAGGAGGATTCTAAAGGTAATTTCTCTCTCTCTTCTCCTTTAATTTCCTTTCAAGTTCAAGTTACTTTCTTGATCTCTCCCTACCTATCTTCATCCAAATTGTTCTGTAAATACATTATTATATATATTCTATAATATTATGATTCTAATGTTATATTATATCACCCCACACCCTTTCCCTCTTCAATTAATTTTATTAAAGATATCGTTGTTCATGAGGTGTTAAATTTATCACCTTCAAAAACGACATGTTCTCTTCTTCCATTTCTACCTTCAATCTGGTCATGAAAACATTTTATGGTTGAAAAAGAATATTTTATATGTATTATATTCTATTTTAAGTTATGGAAATAACCTATGTCCATATTACTAAGTGAAAAGTTAAAAGGAGTTCGTTGTGATCAAAAAACCGCTCAAATTAACCCAAATAATCTTCATTTAATTCTTATCTAATGATTCATCCACATGGATCTAATATAACTCATTATAAAATCATTCAAGCTTCTATAATATCATTAATAACATGTAGTATCAGTTCTGGATGTTTACCCATGATCTACCCAAACATCAAATTAAGAATACAAGTGGACCGCTCAAGAAAACCATGAAAACGAACATCCCCGATCAATGTTTTTAAAATATATAATTCATACAAAGGAACATAATATAAAATAATGAAACCAGAATGAACCCTATTAATGTATAAAAGGTTCTGGAATTTCTAATTAATATATATAATATCATTATACAGGACATTAAATAGAAGAAGGCATTCCAGTACAAGGGGAAATCTCGAACCCAATTTTATTCCTTCGGGTTCTCCCTCTTTCACTCCATTTTTGATATGGTTACTCCTAAAAGATCTTTTTTTCATCATTTCCATTACTTTTCTGGGATATACATTTTTGTCACTGGTTTTTATTTCCATAAAAATGTTTTCCAAATGAACTCTTCTTTCAAGATCTCACCATTTACCTCTCATCCAAGGTTGATGGTTCTTGTATCAAGTATGTTGTTCCCTCTTTATTTTGGGAGCCCAAAGCATATGAATGTGTTATTATGACATGAACCCCATTCCTTTACATGGTTTATTAATGTACATGTTTTATATGTGTTCTATGTGGAAATCATGGTAATGATAATGTTATGATGTGACGGGTGCGCCCGGAATTATATAGTGCAATATGAATGTTTAAATGTGACGGGTGCGCCCAGAATTATACAGCGCTCCAATGCATTGCGTAAAGTGATGAATATAATGAGTAAATGTGAAATGATGTTTGAAAATGATGCTAGTTTTGTTCACAAGTATGTGTGGTAGTTAACCACTAAGACATGATGTTTCATTTTTATGCATTGCCACATTTCAAGTTTATTGTTTATGCTCCTCTCATGTTCATGATCTTTTTCCTATGTCATGATTATGCCCACCCCATGATGTATTGTTATTATCTATCCACTTACTGGGCTTTTAGCTCACCCCTTTTTATGTATATCCTTAGGTGGCTACATGTACTAAGGAGAGGACAAGTTCCAATAAGAAGCAATAGAAGAAGAAATTAAATGAATGTTTATACTTAAAGTTGTATTTTTTATGTATAGTCCTAGTTTTCCCAAGACACTAAACCACTATATCCTCCGTGTGTAATACTATTATGTTGTTTATCTTTGAATTGATGTAATATTAATGTAAGAAAAGGCCGGGTCGCTATAGAATCCACATAGTGATACACTACATGGAGCACCATATCGAAGGAGGGTCCTATGGATGATCATTCACGGGGAGTTCATCCGCAAGGAATATGTAGTTCACGATTTCACCAATTTGGTTTGTCGTTCTCCATTTATTATTAAGTACAATCATTTTATGGTTCTCAAACGGTTATACTTGTGGAAATTTGGTTTTCAATTTGGGCTTTGCTGATGATTCGAGACTAAAGACAACATCCAATTTGAATTCTTACTTCCAACCTATGGGGTATCCTTAGTGTTGTCTTCATCCATTCATTATCAATTCCATCTTCTCTCCTTTTATAGAGAACTTTGGAAATCATATCTATGGGCACGTGTCAACTTTTTCAGAAGCCCATGAAGAGATATATTGACCCGAAGAAGAAGCGGTCCACTGGGGTTTGTGAAGGATGTGGTTTGTGAGTCATGGTTTGCAGATCCTTGACAATTTTCTTCGTTTGCGAACTGTTGAGTTTGCAAGATGGTAAGCGGATGGCCTTCAAGATCTTAATCCTCTCAGTAATACAATTTGTTTTTAACTAGGTTCTCTTGTCATCGCTCCGCGGTCCAGTTCCTTGCGGGTCGTTCCACGTACTAGTGCTTCGCGATTCATGTTTTCCACAAACCCTTCCTAGTGATGGTAGATGGGTAACTTAAAAACTCTTGAGAAATTTAATTCCTTCATGTTTATTCTAATGTTTCCAACTAAATTTGAGTCCATTATCTTTACTAGACTTGTAAAAATTCTTGCTTCCTTCTACAAAGTGATTTTGGGAGTATTTTTTCCATTGGCGACGTTTTCAAGACCCTTCATAATAATAAATAGAATTAAACTTGAAAATGTGGTTGTTAGAATAAATTTATAAAAAAAATAAGTATAAGGAAATCATGGTAGTGGCCTAGTCTAGTGGTGTGATGTTCTGGATACATAAAACTAGTGGCAAGACCCAGGCTATGTCTTAGGCTATCCAAAATATATATTCTCAAGTGGTGTCACAACTAGTAGTGTCTGGTCTTGTAGTTTCTCATACTTAGCAAAAAATTTGGGTTGGTGGTATGACACTAGAAGTATATCAAACTTAGCCAGATATATGTTCTAGCGGTGTATAGATTATGTTGTCTTTACTTGCAATATCTCAAGTGATAGTGTCTCAAAAATAGAGATATTTTCATGCCAACAACGAGTCAATGACATTTGTGTCTCTAGTTGGTGGTATCAATATAAGCGATGTCTCTTCCTTGGTTAATTTTCTCAGCTGTCTCAGAATATGATATTTTTACAAAAAAAATGAAATTCATTAAGATCATTATAATCATTATTTTTTTATCATTAAAACAAGGGGTTCAACAAAGAATTTATATCCCTTAAGGAAATAAGAAAAGATAGTGTGGTTGAAAGGAAAAATTGAAATACTTAATAAATAGATCAAAGAAAGATAAATCTATATAATTTTCCAATGCACATATATAAATAAATATGTTAATCAAGTTTTTGATGTGTCCAATAATTCTATAATTTATCCATTATTAAGAAAAAATTCATATGAAAAATAGATGTCAAGGAATACTAAATATAATAAATTTTGATTATCTTGTTTTCATGGTTTCATTGTTAATATCGAATAATATTTGTAAAAATTTATTTCAAAATCAAATAAATCTATTTTTCTTATATATCATTATTATAGTTAGACATATAGTGTTTATAACAAAATAAAATAAAATTTTAAGAATTAGTTAATGTCAATATTGATGAAAATATATTAAAAAAATGAAAATAAGATCTTTACTAGGATGTGGAATTATAAGGCCCTGGCCTTAAAAATTACTTATTATTGAATTAAATGAATAATTCCCATTGAGTATCTTTTCAGGTTTAGAGTTTTAGAGAATTAGGACATAATTATTACATCTCAAATATTACAAAGTATACACTTCTACTAATTTTCCATAAAATAAAAACTCTTAAAAAGAAACATGTCTAGTTTCATGTTTTAGATAGCATGTCTTTCCTTGATCCCATCCTTGACCCTATTCATCTTTAAGTCCTGTGGAAAATATTTCAAAAACATGGGATGAGCATAAAAAGCCCAGTAAAGGATATACAAAGAAGGAAAACTTTTAGTTTTTTAAAACAACAAGTAAACCAAGAATACTTTACCAAAGTAATACTTTTGACCTTTATGAAGTAGTAAAAAAACTCTTCACTGAATAAAAGATCATTACATACCCCTTTTGTAACCAAAATATTACCATAAAAACTCATATAAAGGACACATAACATATAAAGGAAACTTGGGACATAAACATACTTATATGTAATAACCATACGGTCGACTTCCACACATATCACTTAATGGAATAGCCATACGGCCGACTTCCATATCCAATGCATTGGAGGTTATAACGTAACCCCTCGTCCCGGTATTCACGGTACCACCCGTCATATGGTTTATCATGTAACCACCCATAAAATGTCCAAGTACAATCATTACAAATAAAATATTGAAAATATAAAAATTTCAATAACAACATTTTATTTGTAATCACAATAAGTAATTTCAAGATATTGAATTAATCAATCCATTTTAAAAAATCATTTAAAAGAGATTTTTGAATCAAAGTGTCCCATTCCACTTTGAATATTTTAATGGAATTATAATTTTAAAACGTTAATTTCGATATAAATAAATACTGAAAACCATTTTGAAAACATGGACATTAAAGATAAAGATTTAGAATAATGAATCTTTAAAACATTTACAACGATATTTTTGTTAAAGAGTTTTTAACAAAATGAGAGACTCTTGAATACAAATAATTGAATAATAACATTTAATCCAAACTTTATAATATCATGAGAATAAAGGGATTCATGATATTATATGTCAAAGGACATTATACACACCATATAAGAGTGAATGGGTGCATAACAACAATGAAGTCTCAATGGAAATGTAAATTGAGATGAAATCCATTGTAAAGATGGTATCCTTAAATTAAGGATAAATCTATCACATACTTATGTGTTAGAATAAAAATATACCCAATATAAGTGGATATTAAGTGTGAAAAAATCATAGGTAATTCACACATAATCTTGGAAAAAAACCAAGGACATAGATATTTAACTCAATGAAATGAGATTGAGTTATGATTTCCCATACATGTTTGTAATAATTTATCAATGGGAGGATTATGTGTAGAAATAGTATATCCACACAAAGTTTTGTAGAAATTACAAAATAGATTTTCCACACATAATCTTGGCATAATAAAATCACGAAGTAGAGGTTTAACCCAAATAATTGAAAGTTTGTTAAGAAGTTCCCTTACAAAAATCCGACAGCCTAACGACGTCACTTTAAAATTCAGAAAATGTGTTGATGAGAAAGAAAATGGTATCTAATCACTTGGAAATAAAATGTACATAAATAGGGATATATAAGAACATATCCCATCATAATAATATGTGAATTTAAAGACATAACAAAAGAATTCTTTTACAAAGAGGAGGGTGAAAGGTCCCCTTACAGAGTTGGGTAACTTTCAAAACGTACACCCCATGGAAGTAGGGTCATACAATGAAGATGTAAATACCCATAAATGAAATTATACTAAATAAAGTGTATAATAATGGGAAGTACATACATCACTCAAATGAAATAGTGGAAAACATAGCATAAATGTCACGAGAATAAATGTGAGATGAAAAATCTCTTATGAAAACTCTACAGCCTAACAGCGCCACTTATTACTTCCAAAAATGGATTTATGAGATCAAATAGGGTCTCTCATAATATGAACATAAAATTACAGTATGAGTAATATAAAATAACATCCCCAAACATAAGAAAGATGATCTTAAAAGAAATGACATAAAAGAGAGTACTTAAAAAGAAAGAGAGAGGTTGGATCCCTTACGAAAATTCGGCAGCCTAACGACGCCACTCAAAACATCCAAAAATGGATTGATGAGAGAAAATAGGGTCTCTCATCATATGAACATAAAAATTTACAGTGATATTAATATAAAATAACATCCCAATCATATGAAATATGATCTTAAAAATAATGACATAAAAGAGTGTACTTAAAAAGAAAGAGAGGGGTAGGATCCCTTACCTCGTCCGACTTGTCTTGTTCGTTTCTTTATATTCCTGAATAATAAACTTTGGTCAATTTATAATTGATTAAGGACCTCCTTTAAATATTATTATTCAGTTCATATCACATATTATAATGTTATAATAATTGTTTAATAAAGTGAGTTCATATCAGACGTTTTTGTCGATGTTCAGTACATGAGTAAAAATTGAACTTGTTGGAAAAGAATATTCCATGTAGTTATAGGTACATTATCTCAAGAATAGTATTAATGTTTTAAATATCATATATATCCTGTATATATTCATTTTTTTCTATTCCATAAAATTTGGAGATAAAAAATTAAAAGCACCGTTCATGGAGACGGTAGGCCATACGTACGGATGAACGCTAATTTCATTTTTTTGTAATATTTATGGAATTAAAGTTAAAAGAGAGAGATATATATTATAATTCCAGAATAATATCCATAATTTAGATTTAATATATGACATATATATCCATTATATATATGTACTTATAATAGTACATAACATTTGGAGATAAGAAATGAAATGTACCGTAAATGAAGACGGTAAGCCGTACGTACGAATGAACGCTACTTTCATTTCTTTGGCACATTAATAGAATTAAAACTAGATGATATATATATATATTATAATTAAATTATAATATATATTTTATATATATCACATAATTTCATCAATTTCATTCTTTATACATTCCATGTATTGCATGAACGAGTCACATCACTTGAGGGGGCGGTAGTCCACACTTCCTCAAATTAATTTATTGTATTTGCACAACATGAAAAGCATAAAGGTATGTATTAAATATAGAATACAGAAGAATAGAGAGGAAAAAAATATAATATATATCATAAATAAATATAGTTCCATCATAATGGCCACCATGAGAGGTGGTATGAGAAGATTGAACAATCATCGTTTCGTGAGGCAGTAATTCACCATCCACAGAAATAGTATGTTCTTTAACCATTAGATGGAGGTGTGTGTTAGTGTAGGTCAAATCCTCCTCAGTATATTGAAGATACTGGTGTTTTTACAAAAGAAATAAATAAAAGGAGTTTATGGGGTTGGAGAAGAAAAATAAAACAAAAGAACACTAGGGAAGACATTACCTTTAAAATAGGTAACTCTTTTTGATTTGAGCTCAAAGGCTTCCTTGGGAAGACTTCTGCCCAAAGTGAGGCTTCTAGGAGTAATAGAGGGATGCGTAGAGACAAAATGGGCAGGGTTTGGCCGAGAAAAAGTCTTGAGAGGTGTGGGTAAGGGGGTAGAGTTGGGGGCCTTTTATAAGCGGAGAAGAGGGGCACTCTTGGAAAGTTATAAAAGGTTACTTTATTATAAAATGGTGTCCGGATTTTAAAGGCCCCAAAATTATATATTTCTAGGATAAGGTGATAAGAGTTCTAAATCCACCCATAAAATAGGTTTTTCACATGTGTAGGTCTTATATTTTACATTAATTGTTCAGTTTATTTAAATCGTTAAATAATGAGGTAATCGCTGCATTATTATGGTGTCATAAATAATTTAATTTATTTAATGTCTAAAAATTATAAAAAAATATCATGATGTAGGAAATCTTTTTATCTTTATAATAAATATTTATAGTAAAAAATTTGACTTGTATAACCCCATTAAAAACTATTTTAGTAAAACAACTCATGTTTGTGACATTTTTATTTTAACTTTAAATAAAAAGTTATTTATGTCATTTTCCTACCAAGTGGCTCCATGGGGTCCCCAAGTTGACCCATGGATTTTTTTTTCGGCCATGACACATACAATTATGGTAGTACATGTTTCTAGGTCATTTCATATTATTAAAACATTATTTTTACCTTAAATTACACTAATTACCTTTAATCTCGATTAATAAAACTTAAAAGTTACTATTCACCAAAAATTATTTTAATCTCATTGAACCACATTTTACTTCTTAATGAAAACCATGTATTTATGAGTTTAAAAAAATCAAATCACATAAGTGGCAAAGTTTTATTTAAACAAAAAATCATTTTCTTTAACTACCACTTTGTGGTTTCACTATTCATCAAAAATTGATGATTTTCAGAAAAATACCAAAAATTCACCCTAAGCTATATTTGATAATCCGAATTCAAAAATGATATCTATTTTAAAAAATTAAAAATATATATGTTTCATTAATTAATTTAATAATTCATTCCTGCTGTCAAAACAAATAGCGTGTTTTTAAGAAACAATATCTATTAAAAGATTGACACTAGTTTAAGTCCAATTTCAATGTGAACTTAATTCAAATGACCACTATTGGATTAAATGATAAAAATATATTCTAATTTAAATTTAAAACCAATTAAAAAGATGATATAATCATATAAATAAATTATGTTAAAAGGAGGTTTTGAATTAAAATACAACATTTTACAGTATTCATTAAAAAAATGAACTTTATCGGAAGAATACCAAAAATTTATACAAAGTAAACTTTGATGTCCTGATTCTAAAAATAATTTTAATTTGTCAAATATAACATATAAAATTGTCAAAAAAAAAGGATTTAAGCGGGGTTCGCCCTCAAAAGGTGGTTAATTTACCTTTTAAAGAATATTAGAAGATTAATGCTTAAATTTGGATTCATTTTCATTTTAAGACCCTAAAATTTATTGGATAAAAGTAAAAATATTTGAAAAATATATATAATCATTTTTTAGTTAGTTCTGTTCATTCCCGTCATTACAACGACTAGGCGTTAACTACCATTTTAAATAATATTATTTTATTATTATAGTGCAACGTAAGATTTCGAAGAAACTCGGTGTTGTGTATTGGGTACGCCATCGAGCATAGAGTTAACTTTAAAGTAATATTAATATTTTATTCAAAAATATGGATAAATATGAAAATTTCATATTCTTTATTTACCTGGGGTGTTACATCCTTCCCCCCTTTTGAGAATTGCGTCCTCACAATTTTAAAATTGGGCTGGGAAGCTTCATTGAAAATCCCACATCGAAACAAGAGTCAGTTAAACTATAACTTTAAAAGAATGGGAGAGAAGTACAAATGTCACCCAAGTTAACCCATACTAGGATTACATGTAGGAAAACATGGATATGGAGGACAAAAAAGGGTCATTTTCTGAGGGGGAGTGATAAAAAACATGTTTAGAAGAAAGTTAACCACCAAAAAATCACAAACTGGTGGTTTGTTAAACGGTATTTGATTCCAGAGTAGGAAAAGTTAACAGACAAAATTTTTGTTTTTGAGTTACTTTTCATTGAGTAATTTAATAATGAAAATAACTAAAACATAAGGAAAAATACTTACTTGTCATGTTTACTTTCATCTTTTACTAGATTTCTTACACGAAGTCATAGTTTCTCCAAAAGATGAGTATTTAGGATGACTTTTTTACATTAAGAGAGCTATAATCAACTTCTAGAGAATCACCTAATCTACAAAAGAGAACTATATACTTCCCATGTATTTAGACCTTAACCAAAACTAAAAACAAAAATGTTAGTATGAGATCAGATAATACCCAAAAAGGATAATCCTTTATAAAAAAAATCTATTCTTAATCTCCAAAATTTGTCAAACAATACCCAAAGTTCAACAAAGACCATTGAAAAAACAATTTGTCCATAAAATTATTCAAAGTAAACCAAACTAAGATTGAAACCCAACTATTTGAAGGATTTAATCACAAAGTATTCCAAGGTAAAAATTAACATTTATCTCCAAATAACATTAGTTTCTCTTAAAGTCTCATATTGAAAAGTAATTAACCTAATCACATATCCTCCATGATAGGTTTATAATTTCCATAGGTAACCCAAAATAAACATACTCTTGATTCCTAAAATCATCTAACTAAAAAGAATTAGTCAAACTAATCAAGGAATTTACATAGTCCAGTGGTAGGCGATAAAAACGAGTCGCCCTTTGGTTGTGGGTTCGATTCCCACAGCTTTGTCCAACTCGATGGGTTGTCACACGGTCTGCATGTTGTCCTTTTTACAAAACTACATAATTCTTAAAACATTCCCCAAAATGAGATAAAATCTTCAAAAAAGATCATAACATATTTTAACCTCATGTTCATCTCATGCCCTTCATTTTCCATCATATCATAGAGTAACCCATAATTACCTAAAAAGTAAGGATCATATAAACCCTAATGGTTACCTTTATAATTATTACCTGAACTTCCACATCGAGTTGTTCATCTCATACATGATGCATTAGAGAACTCACCAAGGTTAAAGTGGTTTATCATGACTCCTTGATAGTTGGTTTAGAATAACCATGAGATTCCACATTTAATCCCCCATTTCATCCAGTCTCTTAATTAGAGAACCACCACTGTTTCCATCAAACCCATTGTCACTTTGGTGCCTGCTAGATCCATCCATTTACTAAAAACAGAAATGTCAGTGTGCGTATATCAACAAAATCATCATGTACTAATGAGGAAGATAGACACTAATATATACTTACTCATTCACTTTAACAAAAAAACTATGACCCTTCTAAAATCCTATCCATTATGGTAATGTCACTTATGCTTATAGAATACCCTAACCTCTAAAGTTATCTAAAACGACCTTTGATACCAACTATAAGGCCCCGACCTTAAACATTACTTATTATTGAATTAAATGAATAATTAACATTGAGGATCTTTTCAGGTTTAGAGTTTTAGAGATTTAGGATATAACTATTACATATCAAAGATTACAATGTATACACTTCTACTAATTTTCCATAAAATAAATTCTCTTAAAAAGAAACATGTCTAGTTCCATGTTTTAGAAAGCATGTCTTTCCTTGATCCCATCCTTGACCCTATTCATCTTTAAGTCCTGTGGAAAACATTTCAAAAACTTTGGATGAGCATAAAAAGCCCAGTAAAGGATACACAAAGAATGAAAACTGTTATTTTTTCAAAATAACATGTAAACCAAGAATACTTTATCAATGTAATACTTTTCACCTTTATGAAGTAGTAAAAAACTCTTCACTGTATAAAAGATCATTACTTACCCCTTTTATAACCAAAAGATTACCATAAAAACCCATATAAAGAACACATAACATATAAAGGTAACCTAGGACATAAACATACATAAATGGAATAACAATACGGTCGACTTCCACACATATCACTTAACGGAATAGCCATACTGCCGACTTCCATACCAAATGCATTGGAGGTTATAACGAAACCACCTGTCCTGGTATTCACGACACCACCTGTAATATGGTTTATCACGTAACCACCCGTAAAATTTCCAAGTACCATCATTACACATAAAATATTGAAAATATAAACATTTCAATAACAACATTTCATTTTCAATCACAATAAGTAATTCCAAGATGTTGAATTAATCAATCCATTTTCAAAAATCATTTAAAAGAGATTTTTGAATCAAAGTGTCCCATACCAATTTGAAGCTTTTAATGGAATTATAATTTTAAAACATTAATGTCCATATACATAAATAATGAAAACCATTTTGAATACATGGACATTAAAGATAAAGATTTTTAATAATGAATCTTTAAAACATTTAAAACTATATTTTTTTTAAAGAGTTTTTAACAAAATGAGAGACTCTTGAATAAAAATAATTACAGAATAAAATTTAATACGAAATTTATAATATCATGAGAATAAATGGATTCGTGATATAATATGTCAAAGGAAAGTATACACACCATATAAGAGTGAATTGTTTCATAACAACAATGAAGTCTCAATGGAAATGTAAATTGAGATGAAATCCATTATAAAGATGGTATCCTTAAATTAAGGATAAATATATCACATAATTATGTGTGAGAAAAATAAATACACCCAATATACGTGGATATTAAGTGTGAAACAATCAGAGGTCATTCACACATAATCTTGGAAAAAAAACCAATGACATAGATATTTAACTCAATGATATGAGATTTAGTTATGATTTCCCATACAAGTTCGTAAGAATTTATCAATGAGATGATTATGTGTAGAAATAGTATATCCACACAATGGTTTGTGGAAATTACAACATAGAGATTCCACGCATAATCTTGGCATAATAAAATCAAGAAGTAGAGGTTTAACCCAAATAATTGAAAGTGGGTTAAGAAGTTCCCTTACCGAAATCCGACAGCCTAAGGGCGTCACTTTAAAATTCAAAAAATGAGTTGATGAGAGAGAAAATGGTATCTCATAACTTGGAAATAAAATTTACATAAATAAGGATATAGAAGAACATATACCAACATAATATTATGTGAATTTAAAGACATAACAAAATAAGTCTTTTAAAAAGAGGAGGGTGAAAGGTCCCCTTACTGAGTTAGGTAACATTCGAAACGTACACCCCATGGAAGAAGGGCCATACAATGAAGATGTAAATAACCATAATTGAAATTATAATATAAAAAGTGTATAATAATGGGAATTACATACACCACTCAAAGGAAATAGTGGCAAACGTAGCATAAATGTCACGGGAATAAAAGTGAGATGAAAAATCCCTTATGAAAACTCGGCAGCCAAACGACGCCACTTAAAACATCCAAAAATGGATTTATGAGATCAAATAGGGTCTCTCATAATATGAACATAAAAATTACAGTATGAGGAATATAAAAGAACATCCCCAAACATAATAAAGATGAGCTTAAAAGAAATGACAGAAAAGAGAGTACTTAAAAAGAAAGAGAGAGGTTGGATCCCTTACGAAAATTCAGCAGCCTAACGGCGCCACTCAAAACATCCAAAAATGGATTAATGAGAGAAAATAGGGTCTCTAATCATATGATGATAAAAAGGTACAGTGATATTAATATAAAATAACATCCCAATCATAAGAAATATGAGCTTAAAAAGAATGACATAAAAGAGTGAACTTAAAAAGAAAGAGAGGGGTAGGATCCCTTACCTCGTCTAACTTGTCTTGTTCGTTTCTTTATATTACTGAATAATAAAAATTGGTCAATTTATAATTTCTTAAAGAACTCCTTTAAATATTATTATTCAGTTAATATCACATATTATAATGTTATAATAATTGGTTAATAAAGTGAGTTCATATCAGATGTTTTTGTCAATGTTCAGTACATGAGTAAAAATTGAACTTGTTGGAAAATAATTTTCCATGTAGTTATAGGTACATCATCTCCAGAATAGTATTGATGTTTTAAATATCATATATATCCTTTATATATTAATTTTTTACTACTTATAAAATTTGGAGACAAAAAATTAAAAGCACCCTTCATGGAGACGGTAGGCCGTACGTACAGATGAACGCTAATTTCATTTTTTTGTAATATTAATTGAATTAAAGTTAAAAGAGAGATATATATATTATAATTCCAGATTTATATCCATAATTGAGATTTAATATATTAAATATATATCCATTATATATATGTACTTATAATAGCACATCACATATGGAGAAAAGAAATGAAATGTACCGTTAATGGAGACGGTAAGCCATACGTACGCTTGAACACCACATTCATTTCTTTGGCACATTAATGGAATTAAAACTGGATGATATATATATATATATATATATATATTATAATTAAATTATAATATATATGTTATATATATCATATGATTTCATCAATTTAATTCTTTATAAATTCCATGTATTGCATTAACGAGTCATATAACTTGAGAGGGCGGTAGTCCACACTTCCTCAAATGAAATTATCTTATTTGAACAACATGAAAAGAATAAAGGTATGTATTAAATATAAAATACAGAAGCATAGAGAGGAAATAAATATTATATATATCATAAATAAATATAGTTCCATCATAATGGCCACCATGAGAGGTGGTATGAGAAGATAGAACAATCATCGTTTCATGAGGCAGTAATTTGCCATCCACAGAAACAGTATGTTCTTTAACCATTAGACGGAGGTGTGTGTTAGTGTAGCTCAAATAGTCCTCATATAAACATCCTAGTATATTGATGATACTGCTGTTGTTACAAAAGAAATAAATAAAAAGAGTTTATGGGGTTGGAGAAGCAAAATAAAACAAAAGAACACTAGGGAAGACAATACCTTTAAAACGGGTAACTCTTTTTGATTTGAGCTCAAAGGCTTCCTTGGGAAGACTTCTGCCCAATGTGAGGCTTCTAAGAGTAATAGAGGGATGTGGAGAGAAACAATGGGCAGGGTTTGTCCGAGCCAAATTCTTGAGAGGTGTGGGTAAGGGGGTAGAGGTGGGGGCCTTTTCTAAGAGGAGAAGATTGGCAGTCTTGGAAAGTTATAAAATATTACTTTATTATAAAATGGTTTTCGGATTTTAAAGGTCCAAAAATTATATATTTAGAGGATAAGGTGATAAGAGTTCTAAATCCACCCATCCAATAGTTTTTTGACATGTGTAGGTCTTATATTTTACATTATCTTTTCATTTTATTTAAATCGGTAATAATGAGGTAATCGCTGCATCATCATGGTGTCATAAATAATTTAACTTATTTAATGTCTAAAAATTATAATAAAATTATCATGATGTAGGAAATCATTTTATATTAATAATGAATATTTATAGTATAAAATATGACTTTTATAACCCCATTAAAAAATTGTTTTAGTAAAACAACTCATGTTTGAGATATTTTTATTTTAAATTTAAATAAAAAGTTATTTATGTCATTTTCCTACCAAAGTGGCTCCATGGGGTCCCCAAGTTGACCCATGGATTTTCTTGGTCAGACATGACACATCCAATGAAGGTAGGACATGTTTCTAGGTCATTTCATATTATTAAAACATTTTTTTTACCTTAAATTACACTAATTACCTTTAATCGCGATTAATAAAACTTAAAAGTTACTATTCACCAAAAGTTATTTTAATCTCATTGAACCAAATTTTACTTCTTAATGACCACCATGTATGTCATATTTTTAAAAAATCAAATCACAGAAGTGGCAAAGTTTCATTTAAATGAAAAATCAGTTTCTTTAACTACCAGTTAGTGGTTTCACTATTCATAAAAAATCAAAGTTTTTCAGAAAAATACCAAAAAATCGCCCTAAGCTATATTTGATATTACAAATTCAAAAATGATATCTATTTTAAAAAATTAAAAATATATATGTTGTATTAATTAATTTAATATTTAATTCCCGCTGTCAAAAAAATAGCGTGTTTTTAAGAAACAATATCTATTAAAATATTGACACCAGTTTAAGTCCAATTTCAAAGTGAACTTAATGCAAATGACCACCATTGGATTAAATGGTAAAAATATATTCTAATTTGACTTTAAAACCAATTCAAAAGATTCTCTAATCATATAAATAATTTAGATTAAAAGGAGGTTTTGAATTAAAATACAACATTTTACAATATTCATTAAAAAATGAACTTTATCGGAAAAATATCAAAAATTTATACAATGTAAACTTTGATGTCCCGATTCTAAAAAAATTTTATTTTTTCAAATATAACATATAAAATTGTCAAAAAAAGGATTTAAGAGGGGTTCACCATCAAATGGTGGTTAATCGACCTTTTAAAGAATATTATAAGATTAATTCTTAAAATTGGATTCATTTTCATTTTAAGCCTCTAACATTTATTGGATAAAAGTAAAAATATTTGAAAAACATATATAATCATTTTTTAGTCAGTTCCGTTCATTCCCGCCATTACAACGGCTAGGTGTTAACTACCATTTAAAATAATATTATTTTATTATTATAGTGCAACGTAAGATTTCAAAGAAACTTGTTGTTTTGTATTTGGTACGCCATCGAGCATAGCGTTCCCTTTAAAGTAATATTAATATTTTATTCAAAAATATGGATAAATATGAAAATGTCATATTCTTTATTTACCTGGGGTGTTACAGGAATAGATTAAATTTAATATATTTTTAGAACATAATCATTTATTTCTTGATGAATCGACTGGAGGTTATAGTCTTTCTCGTGAAAAAATTTAAATTCCATAATGATAATCTTATTTCAATGTAATTTTTGATATTATAGATAGTGTTAAGACCATAAATTTCATAATTTTTTTTCTACTATCATGATATATTTTTTGATTTTATGCATTAAAATATAAATGAATCATTGTCTACATAAAACTGGATTATGGAAATGAATTATGAGTTAAATAATTTTTCTAGAAATAATGTAACGTCTATAGTTAAATCCCCAAAGATCAATATATTGTTGGAACTAAATAGATTTTGAGAATAAATAGTGATACAATATTTCAAATAATTATAAATATGGATAAATTAGTTTTTCATGTTTACAATAAAGAAGAAAGAATTAATTTAGAATTTTAATTATCTCAAAGGCATGAATAAAGTCACTAATAACTCTTTTGGATTATGCTCTCCTTTTCTGAATAATAAATTTTGAAATGGACATCAGAAGTGATCATTCAAATAGTTAAATTTCTAAAAGTATTCTTGTATAACAACACAAAGTTTTGGAAAATGAATGTAAAAAATTAATAATTTAATATTTTCCAAATCCATGTATGGTTTAAGAAAATCTATTTCATCATTGTATAAAATATTATATAGTTTACTTATAAATAGTGGTATTGAAAAGTGGAAGGTTGAAAAACATTTTTAATTAAATGGATTAATGAATATATTTTAATTCATCAAATATATGTTGATGAAATTATACATTGATATTCATGTGAAAAAAATGCTATAAATTTTCAAATATATTTAAAATGAATTTCATACAAGTTTATTAAAATAATAAAATTTCTTTTTTAGCCATTATTTTTTTCAATTTAATGATATTATTTTTCTAAACCAGCCTAATTACAATAAGATATTTTCCAAATTATTTGGTTTAGACTCTAATTTAAGATGCGATAATATAATTTGAACATCATGTAAACAAAATAATGTTTAACCTGGAAAATCAATTGACGCAGCAAATTTTTTGAGGCATGACTAAGAGCTCAATATATTTAATTAATTCTAGGAATGAATTAATGTTTATTGATTTAATGTGTCTAAGATTCCATTATAATAAAAAAGAAATTTATTTTAGTATTTTTAATAGGATTATTAAATATGTTAACCAATATTTGATACTTGGTTTATTTTACTAAGGTGGTATTTCTTTTGATTTAGCAAGCCATAGTGTTTATAATTCTTGTAGCTAAAATATTGATCATAAATGAAATTTTGATATGTGTCACATTCATGAATTTTTTTAAGCCGAAATTAATTATAACAAAATAAATTTATTAAATTTATGAATTTTTGAATGAGAATATGTTGATGTTGCACCATGTTACATGCAGTCTTTTTATATTATGCCGACATATTCAAATTTATTTTATTTAATTCTTAAATGCTCCTTATATATTTTTTAATATATCTTCAATTTCTATTTATAAAAAAATCCATCGAAACATTATATAGAAAAGAAATATTGAGGGTAAATTTCACATATATATAAATAATGCACAAAAAGAAAAAATAATTATGAAATCTATTTCTATAGAAAATCCACATTATGACATTTATATTAAGAAGTTATACTTAGGAAATTCTTAGAGTATTAAATTTGATCAAGGAAAGAAAGATTTATAATAATTTAGTTTCTCACATATCTTTAGGGGGATTCTGTTTTACTCAAAAATTCATGAATCATCACCACGGGAAAACCCAGCTATTGCGATGGGTCAATATGCCGTCACAAATAGTCCTTTAGAAAAAGTTTCGGTGATGGGAGAACTAACCCATCGCAAATAATAAGGTTTTTGCGACAAGCATACGGTTCCCATCGCAAAAGCATTGGTGCACATTCCTCGCCCAAACGAGTGAAAGAGTATTTGCAACGGGTTCTGTCGGAGAAGACTTTTTAGTCAGAGGGTATTTGCGACGGGTCCTGCCGGAAATAACACTGTCACAACTAATCTCACATATATATACTTTGACCAGTTCTTCCCTCATTCCACTCCATTCTATGCTCTTCTCTCTCTCTCTGTAGTGAAATTTTTTTCTCAATTTTTTTCAAAGTTTAAGGTTTTATTTCGGGGCAATTTTCACAGCTTATATCATTCAAAGCATCAGTTTTAAGGTATTTATCTATTTTCTTTTTTCTACTTAATTTAATTTTTTTAATTATAGTTATTGTTAATGAGATGAAGTTAAATTAAATTTGAATTAAATAGTTTTATTTATAATTGTTTGTGTTTATTTGTAAATATAATTATGTGTGATTAGTATAAATAGTATTAATTAATAGTTATTATATTAATTTGTAATAATTAGTATTAAATTATAAAAACAAGTATTAAATTGTAATAATTAGTATTAAATTGAAATAATTAGTTTTAAATTGTAACAATTAGTATTAAATTGAAATGATTAGTTTTAAATTGAAATAATTAGAATTAAATTACAACAATTAGTATTAAATTGCAAAAATTCGTAATTAATTGGAAAAATTATTAAATAATTGCAATAATTAGTAATAAATTGAAATAATTAGTAATAAATAGTAACAATTAGTAATAAATTGCAATAATTAAAAATAAATTGAAATTGTAAGTAATAAATTTGAAGAATTAAATTTTTTTTGAATAATTAGTAATAAATTGTAATAACTAGTAATAAATTGTAATAATTATTAATAAATTGCAATACTTAGTAATAAATTGCAATAATTAGTAATGAATTACAAGGATCAGTAATAATTAGTAATAAATTTCAATAATTAATAATAAGTTGAAATAATTTTTAATAAATTGAAGTAATCAGTAATAAATTGCAATAATTAGTAATAAATTGCAATAAATAGTAACAATTAACAATAATTAGTAATAATTTGTAATAAAAATTAAAAAAATTACCAATATATTCTATTAATTAGAAATACGATATATTATTTAGTAAAATATTCAAATAATTAGTAATAAATTCTAATAATTAGTAAGAAATTCAAATGATTAGTAATAAATTCAAATAATTATTAATAAAATTAAATAATTAGTAATAAATTTGAATAAATATTAATAAATTGAAATAATAAGTAGAAAATTGCAACAATTAGTAATAAATTGCAACAATTAGTTATAAATTGCAACATTTAGTAATAAATTACAACAATTAGTAATCAATTCAATGAAATTGTAATAAATTCAAATAATTGGCAATAAATTCGAATAATTAGTAATAAATTGCAATCTTTAGTAATCAATTGCAATAATTAGTGATAAATTGTAATAATTATTAATAAATTCCAATAATTAGTAACAAATTCAAATAATTTTCAATATTTTGTAATAAATTAAAATATTTTGTAATAATTTGTAATAAATTCTAAAAGTTAATTATAAATTCTAATAATTCGTAATAAATTGAAAAAATTATTAATAATTATTAACAATTAGTAATAATTATTAGCAATTAGTAATAATTAGTGATAATTAGTAATAAATAATAAGAATTAGTAATAATTTTTAATAATTAGAAATGAACTGTAATACTTATTAACAAATTTCTATAATTAGTAATAAATTGAAATAATTTTCAATAAATTGTAATAATTAGTCAATAATTGTGATAATTATTAATAAATTGTGATAATTAGTAATAAATTGTGATAATTAGTAATAAATTATAATATTTAGTAGAAATATTTAATAAATTGCAACAATTAGTAATAAATTGAAAAAATTATTAATAAATTTAAACAGTTAGTAATAAATTGCAACAATTAGTAATAAATTGCAACAATTAGTAATAAATTACAACAATTAATAATAAATTCAAATAATTAGCAATAAATTGAAATAATTAGAAATAAATTGAAGTAATTAGTAATAAATTGCCGAAATTAGTAATAAATTGAAAAAATTAGTACCAAATTGCAATAATTGGTAACCAATTGCAATAATTACTGATAAATTGAAATAATTAGGGATAATTAGTAATAATTTGTTATAATTAGAAATAATTAGTAATAATTTAAAATAAATTGTATTAAATTATAATAATTAGTAATAAATTTTAATAATTACTAATAAATTCTATTAATTATTAATAAATTTGAAGAATTATTAAAAAATCCAATAATTATTAATAAATTCAAAATTTAGTAATAAATTTGAATAATTAGTAATAAATTGGAATAATTAGAAATAAGTAATAATTAGTAATAAATTGTAATAATTAATTAAAAATTGTAACAATTAGTAATAATTATAATAAGTAGTAATAATTAGAAATAAATTGATACAATTAGAAATAAATTGAAACAATTATTAATAAATTGAAACAATTAGTAATAATTAGTAACAATTAGTAATAATTAGTATCAATTAGTAAGAAATTGAAATAATTAGCAATAAATTCTATTAATTAGTAATAAATTGTATTAATTAGTAGTACATTAGAATAATTAGTAATAAATTGTAATAATTAGTAATAAATTGTGAAAATTAGTAATAAATCGTAATAATTATTAACAAATTGTAATAATTATTAATTAAATTTTAATAATTAGTAATAAATTGTA
Source organism: Viscum album (assembly GCA_963277665.1). Lineage (NCBI taxonomy): Eukaryota > Viridiplantae > Streptophyta > Magnoliopsida > Santalales > Viscaceae > Viscum > Viscum album. The sequence goes on from OY728143.1 coordinate 411,574,718, forward strand.
ATAACTAGTAATAAATTGTAATAATTAGTAATAAATTGAAATAATTAGTAATAAATTACAAAAATTTGTTATTGATGGAAACAATTTGTAATTAACTGTAGAAATCAGTAATAAATTTCAAAAAATAGTAACAAATTGAACAACTCAGTAATATATTGAAACAATTAGCAATAAATTAAAATAATTAGTAATAAAGTGTATGAATTAGTAATAAATTGCAATAATTAGTAATAATTTTCACTATTTAGTAAAAATATGTAATAAATTCTAACAAATTCAAATAATTACTAACAACTTCTAAAAATTAGTAATAATTAGCTATAATTTGTAAAAATTAACAATAATTAGCTATAAAAATGATGAAATTGTAACAAATTGGCACAAATTGTAATAAATTGACACCATTTCTAGAAGATTGGGGTCTCCATTTTTTCCGACACCATATCTCCTTGAAATTTTCTCCCACAGAAATCATTTTTAAAAATCTATCATCACATTCAGATATCGATTTTCTTATGCATGATAATGGCGAGTAGCGTGGAAAGGCCTTCCTACCCTCTATTATCATGCATACAAAAATGGATATGCGTACATCTGAGTATATTTTTCGTACTAATTTGAGTTGGAGAAAGTTGAATGGAGATAATTAATTGAGAAAATGAGTCTTTTTTCTTGATTACTCATCTCCACTCTCTCTGACTGTCACTATGAAAAATTTTCTCAGAAGTACAAATATAAATTTATGTGTGGATGAAGATGGAGAGTAGAGAGGCCATTCTGTAAATTTATCTATCTCCGTGCATACAAAAAATGGATTTACGTACGTCTGAGCAGATTTTTCATAGTGATTTCTGTTAGAGACAGTAGAGATGATTCGTCAGGAAAAAGTGTTTCCGCCAATCCGCTGGAAATTTTGTCGACAGTAATTAACAATTATTAGTAAAAATTATCATTACCTAATAATAATTAGTGATAATTAGTATAAATTATTATATGCTAGTCTAGATTACTATAAAAGTCTAAAAATACTATAAATATGTATGAAATAATATAAATTTTTTTAAATTGATATAAAATGGAATTTAATTATCTTATCTTTTTTTGGATAGTGTTTTTATTAAATCAAATTATACAAAAAATTAATTATTTAATATTTTTTAGAGAAATATGGAACAAGTAAGTTGAAAAAAATCATTTTTAGATGATCATTCTTGGATAAATCAGAGTAAGAATCCAAACGGTTCTGGTTTAAATCTTGTATATGTTTTGGGTGTTGAAATATTCTTATCATCTGCATCATCAAAACTAAAAATTGTTTTAGAAGGGATAATTAAGTGTCCTTGTAAAATATGTGATATAAGGACATTTGACCCATTTCATAATGTTGGAGGTAATTAGTTGAAATTTTGTTTTCAATGAAATTATTTTTTTGGTATCAACGTGTTAAACATTGTTCCAGAGAAGTTACTAACAATAGGGTTCTCGATCCATTATGGTTTCAAAATTTAGTACATGATGCAGCAGGTCCATCTTTTCAACAAGTTGTAACTCATGATGATATTAATTTAACTCTTGAGTTTTAACCATCTCATTTTTATGAGTTAATGAGGTCTGTTGAGGATTCCTTATATGTTGGATTTAATATAAGAAAATTTAAGGCAGTTTCTAAATTTAAGGCGATTAAATTAGATAATGGAGTGTCCAAGAACTAATTTAATCATATATTATCTTTGGTAAAAACACTGCTATGTGAAGGAATTGTTTTACATAAAAATTTCTATAAGAAAGAGAAGATGGTTCATAAGATGGTTCTTAGTTATTAAAAGATTCATGCATGTTCAAATTATTTCATGATATATTATGTTGAAAATGAGTCATTACATATTTGTTTCACAAGTGGATAATCGAGGTATGAAGAAAATTAATAAGGGATTTCTGGATTGATTCCTACAAAACAATTGAGATATTTCCCACTTACACCCAGATTGTAGTGTTTATTTATGTCACAAAACACAACGACATTGATGTAATGGAACAAAACCAATATTCCAACTAGTAAAACCATAAATAATCCCCATAATGGCTATTCATGGAAAATTTTGACCATGTGTGTCCATCCTTTTATTTAAAATCTTGAAACATGGGATTGTGTCTTTCTACTGATGGGTTCTATTCATTTGGTTCTTACAATATTCTATATTCATGCGGGACTATATTTATAATTCCATAAAATTTACCTTCTTAGATGTTGATAAAAGAACCATATATCTTTTTGACATTATTAATTTAGGACATCGGAAGAAGAATATTATTGTTTTTTTTGAAACCATTGATTGATGAGTTAAATTTATTATGGAGTAATGCTATTTATACATTTGATGTCGCTGGGAAACAAAGTTTCTTTCAGAAATTTTCATTGATGTATACTATTAGCAACCTCCGAGCATATGACATGTCATCTTGCTGTAGTACACATGATCCAAAATCATGTTTGCACTGTATGAGAGAAAACTAAAATCATTTATTCTCATCAATGGAAAAACCATGTTTTTCAACTGTCATCATTGATTCCTTAAAACTAATACTCTTTTTCAGAAGAAAAAAAATATCATTTTAGAAGAGGCATAATTGAAAGAGTTGAACCTCCAATAGTGATCTTAGGTATAGATTTAAAATCAACTGTCTTTTCATTACCACCTTTAATATTTGGATAAATAATTAACCCAAAAAAATTGATGGCTTTGGGTAAGAACACAATGGTATAAAACGAATAATTTTTTGGGATGAGCCATATTGGTCTAATTTGATGGCCCATCACATGTTATATGTCATGAATATTGAGAAGAACTATGTTGATAATTTATTTAATAAAATTTTGGATACACCAGGTAAGACCATAGATAATGGAAAGACAGTATTAGGTCATGCCCAAATTTTCAGGCGGCCAGAAAATAATCTTTTTGAAAATGTCTGATAAAAGAAGTTTGTGATGTCAAAAGCACCTTAAATACTCTCAAAAGAGAATATATTTTTATTTTTTCATTGGATCACTAATTCGATACTTCTAGATGGATATGCTTCTAATTTGGGTAGATGTGTCAGAAATGGTCATATTACTAGATTAAAAAGTTATTACTATCATTTTATAATCAAAATACTACTTCCAATTGGATTAAGATGTATGTTTAATTCTATGATTTTAGATGTGATAACATACATATCATTTTTTATGAGAAATTTATTTGAAGACAAGGGACTATGATGCATTAAGAAGACTTTAAAAGGATGTAGTTTTAATTTTATGTAAACTGTAAAAAATATTCCAACTGAAATTGTTTGACTCAATAGAACATTTTATATTTCGTTTTACACATATAGAAAAATGTGGTGGTCTGGTAAAATTCCAATAGATGTACCCATTTGAGAGATTCAAGAAAATATTGAAGAAAAAAGTACTTAAAAATGTATCGATTGAGAGTTCAATTGCAGAAGCTAATTTTCAAGAGGAAATTTATTTCTTATGATCTAATTAATTTCAATATGAATAACCCTAAAAGCAAAATAATATGGGCCATAATAAGGGAAATGTTGATGATGAAATGAGAAATCAATTATTAGTTTTCAATCAGCCTGATCTTGGCTTCAGTGGAGTTCATGAATGATGGATTTCAAATGATGAACATCAAAGTGCTCATACATATGTTCTACTCAATTGTGATAAAATGACCCCATTTATAAACTGAGAAATTTTATCAATTTTTCTATAATTTTTGTTACAGAAAATTAATATTATTTTATTTTTAGGTTATATGATAATCATATCAAAAAACAACTTCCAAAAATTACATCAGCTACTCTTGAAGAATGTCGGCAAAAAAATTCATACTAGTTTCAAAAACTGGTAACATAAAGTATTTTTGTTTTAGAATATAAAATAAATTTAAAATCTATTATATTGTAAACTGTTTTAAAAATTTTCAAGTATCTCAACACACTAATAAAATTTATAATCTATTTCGTGTATTATGTAGGGACTATAAAAAATGGTCAAATCTAATAATACTTATGTGGTGAATTCATTCTGTTTTCATACACGTGCATATAGGGAATCCAAAAAACAATGATTAATGGAGTTTGCTGGAGAGGATCTCATCATAGAGAAACTAAAGTTCAATTTTATGTCATGTTGGAAGAAATTACTGAACTATGTTTCTGGAATGATATTACATAATGATGTTTAAATATCAGTGGTTGGATAGTGATAGAGGCTTGCATGTTCACCTGACCCATGGAATCATTCATACTAAATATAAAAGTATTATTACAGTAAATGAATCATTATTATTATATCATTAGGAGCATCAAACTTATTATTCAAAATATTGTGCTACTTCAAGAGAGTTGAGTTATTGGTGGAGTATAATGGAACTTAAATCACAGGAAAATTAGTTTAATCAATGTGAATTTGGTTCTGCTGAAGTAGAATGAATTGATATTTAAAAAAAACTGCTCTAAATCCATATTTTTCACAAAGAGACATGGATGTCAATGATGGCAGACCAATGTTAACTGTCGATGGTGACGATGATGTTAATGATGTTACAAATGAATTTGAAATGACATGAGATGATGAAACTGAAAGTCACATGGAAATTTATGATGTTGAGGAGGAATATTAAGTCATTGACATCATCATATATGAGGATGAGGATACATATGAACACTGACATAGTTAAATACTAGTTATAATCTTATATAATATATATCTATATATTATAGTAATTTTTGAGTTTTCTCTAACAACAATACTTTAATGTTTCAGATTGAATAGGATCTGTATCACTTATTATTTGAAGCAGAGATACCATTGGATGAGTAGGATGTTGGGTTATATAACACCCAGACTACTAGCAGTTTAGGGGGGGGGGGGCTTAGAGGGGGTGTGTTCATGCACGGTTGTTGATTCCTGATATGATCCCTGAGTGACGTCCATGTCATAGCTTCGATTTATGCATGTATTGGTATGTTTACCTATGTATTTTAGTTAGTTTTCAATAATTTATTTATATACTAATTGTTTTATTATTTTCTTTTTTTTATAGATTTTCTCATATATCTACTATATTGGGAAGCGTTATAGAAATCAAATATTTTTCTGATTTATGTGTCTCATGGGATCAGATTCCCATTGATGTGCAACACCACATGTTCGATCATTGGATGATATGAAAATAAATAATATTTAATTTGAAATTAATTTAATTAATAACATGATGTTATAAATTATTTGTAGGGTTTACAATCTTCCATTGGTGAGGGAATGCGTAAGGGCAATCTAGAAGGCATGGAAGGGGACTATACATTAGCTTTGTAATAAGTTTTTGTATAATTTGAGAATGGAAGAAATTGAGAGAGCAAGAGTGACATCGTTTGATGAGTCTTTTCGCACCCACCGACCTGATTACATTTCATCTCAGTTTTTCTATGGATTGTATTCACACTGATTTGGTGATCATTTTTAGAGCATGTCATCGTTAGGCTGAAGAAACTAGGGGAGACAGGAGGTGACACCTCGAGATGGTTGTCATATATTCAGTATGCATAGGGAGAAAATAGAATTTCCTTTTAAAAAAAAATATTTAATATAACATTAAATTTTAAATGTTTATTTTATATTTATATCTGTAGTCGAATAGACATATATTTAGGAGTTCAACATTTGTAGGAGGATGCATAGTGATCTGACCATTAGAGATATTAGAGGTGCTCACCAACATCAGATTTTGGTTAATATTTTTTATTATTGATTTTAATATTTAACTGTAAATATTATTTTAATATCATACAATTAGATTTGAATTAATGGAGTCATATGAGGCTGCAACATCATAGACACAGATGGTGATTCAGGATGAGACCAATGCTCAAACCAGTTCCCACCGATTTGATGAGACATCATGGATACATGTAACCTAATATGCCTTCAAGAAAGGCTAATTTGTTGGTATCGAATCTCTATTGATTCCTATAGATTATTATAGAACTACTACGGTGTCCGCATCTATATTGAGAGGATCTTTTAGAGAGTCATCATCATATGCTGCATAGTATCAAGAGAATTTATGAGCTTTGAGTGAGCTTATAGATAGAATGAACAGGGAAAAGGATTAGATGTGTCAATGGTGGCAACAACATCATGAAGAGTTCATATAACAACACCACCAACACCAACAACAATAGTTATAGGAGATGCAGGAGGAGATGCGTCGATGACGGAAATAGCAGGAGCTAGGGAAGTTGGAGAACATGTGATATCTGAATCATCATTTAGGGTTGGAGTTCTCTACACTATCTCCACCAAATGGCCCTCCCCCATAGTGATCTATTTATTTTTTATGATAAAACATTTGAATGAAAATTTTGTTTGTAATATTAACTATCTACATTTTTATATAGTGTGTTTTTTATATTTTTGTGACTATTACATTTTTTATTATTTTATATCTTTATTAAAAATATTTGAAATATTTATTATTTTATTAATTATTATTTTTTAATATTTTCTTTTTATTATTATTTACTATTTTTTTAATTATTATTATTTAGACTATCTTCTTTTTATTTTTTTTATAATTTTATTTTTTATTATTTTTTATTATTTTATTTCCATTATTTTGTTATATTTTTCATGAATATTGAAATTTTAATTAATTTATAATTTTTATTATATTAGTTATATTAATATTAATAATAATATTATTATTATATTATTATTATTATTATTATTATTATTATATGAATATTATTATTATTATTTTATAATTTCATTTAATTTTCTAATATTAATATTATTATTTCATTAATATTAATATTGTTTATAATTATTTTTTTATTTTATTTTTTTACACTATTTGGGTGAGACCCATCGCAAACAGTATTTTTAACTTTTTGTGATGATAACCGTTGCTAATAATATTTTCAACAGGGTGCATCACAAAAAGTATTTGCAATGGGCCGTCACAATAAGTTATTTAAAAACCATTATGAAACTATTTGTGACAGCTGCACATCCCATCGAAAAAAATTACTTTTTGTAGTGGGTTATCACAAAAAACACTATTCATGACGCTTTTTTCTAAAACAATTCGTCTGTGAGGGGATCGCATCGCAAATTACCATCACGAATGCCCCAATTTCTAGTAGTATAAATTTTTAAATAATCATTAAATTTTCTATTTAGAAAAAAATGAATACATAATTTATTCCGTCTCAGTGGCCACATTTACACTTGTTCTCAAAGATACAGGTTTGGGAATTGTCTCTAAAACTTATGTAATTATTTTCTCTAAACTTTTAATTATTTTTATCATATTAAAATATTTTTAAATACTTTTATAACATGAAAACTATTATTATTTTTCAAATTTTGTTTTTTTTCAATTGACTAGTTTTTTAGAAAACATTATATTTTGAAACTATTAAGTGGGATCTTAGTTTTCATAGATGATAAAAATAGAGGAGTTAGATTCTATCCCATTAATTTATGAAAATATCAGGGGATAATTAAGGAACATAATATTTTGGATCATTAAAGGGGTGAATTTTTATATATATATTTGTTTTGAATCTTCAATTTTTGGGAGAATGTTGAAGTATCTCTTTGAAAAACTTTGTTGATTATGCCTTGATAAAGAAATTATTTATTTATTCCATTAAAAAAATGTAAAAAAAATGTGATTTATTCTTTCACTAGTTTGAAAATATATTTTATCGTTTATACTAATATTTTTTATGTTGTATTTAAATTCATAACTAATATGTATTTTTTAAACTGATTTAAGATGAAAAATCTCTCACGAAATTGTTGTTATCTAAAATCATTATAGTAAACATAGAAAATTTGTTTTTTGTATTTGATCACCATTAAATATAATGTGAATATGATCCATTCTTATTGAGAAACTACAAGGAATTAAATTCATCTACAACATGTTTAATTAATCAACCACATTAAATACGTATTGATTATATATCCAAAAAAATTCATTGTCTGTAATATGTGACATGAACAAATGGATTCACCATAAGTTATAATAAAGGATAATAACATTGGATTTATCATAAATTATCAATCATGCCAGATAATAAAAAATATTTATGTTTTTATTTTAAGATACATTCATTGTGATTGACTGAATGATTAATGCATCGACCGTTTGGATCGACTATGGGTTTTGACCGGATGATTAATGATCAACCAAATGAGTAATGTAATGACAAAATGGACAAAAATTAATTTATTACACTTAATGAAAATAAATAGACATAATTTAAATGACTAAACATGAATGAACAGAGTTTAAAGTGCTTTTTCACCCAAGAGGGATCAACTGTATGATTAATGATAATGTGAAAATTTTCACAAAATTTTTCATTCTTATTTTTTCATATTACTTTGTATTATAATTTATAGAACACTTTTACAACATTCATGGATTTAATTTAATACTAGTTAAGCACATATTATTTCAATTAAATTAATTTCATTATTTAGGAATTTCAGAATGGTTTAGGTGTTCATTAAGTGGGATAAATACTAAAGTTGAATTCTAAAAAAAATCACAAGTTTAAAATAAAAAATGATTGGAAATTGACATGATTACCTCTCATTATTATGGAATAAATCCAAATAACATTATTATTCATATTTAATTCACTATTAATTATTATAATTAGGATGTATATTAACCTTATTAATGTTTTAGTATTACCTATATGAATATATTTTTTTATTATTATTTAAGGATTAAATAACATGAGTTATATATGAGAATGCTAATCCAAATAACAATGAATTTGTTATTTTGAGTCACATTCATGTGTTATGGTAAAAAATATAATATGAATTGATTTTGATTTTATTAATTTTTTTGAGAATTTGGGTACTTGATATAAATATTTCAACTATGAAATTTCATGATATTATTGAGGTTGATTAAATTTTCCAGTTATATTATAAAATTCACTTTTTCTATCTTTCTCCATAATAATCATCAATAAAACAATTTTTTTGATCCTGTAAATTCCAAAGAGAACATTGTCTCTAAAAAACTCATACTCTAACTGTTTCAACTATTTATTTGGTTCATTATTATTTTAATCTATTGTTATACTATTATTTATATATAGTTATAATACCCATAAATATTATGAATATCTGTTTATACAATGAAAAAAGTTTTATATTATAGTTGTTTTAAGATGGTAAAAGGATTGGAGATTTAATTTTGACTTAGTATAGATATAGTTTGGTCTTCTTCATCCACTACCTCAAAATGAAACTTGCATAGTTGTTACTTTATGTAAGAAAATGTAAAATATGGGTTGTTCCAACAAGGTAAAAAATAAAGTTGGAAAGGGTTATGTATCACATAGAAAAGGTAGTGATTACATATAATGTTTATGTAATTTAAATATATGTTTCATCGGAGTGAAAAGTATACATAGAATCATTTAGATCTAATACTTTCATAATCAGTAAGTTCATCTTATTTTATTTCAATACTAATAATTTTCATTAAAATATTATGTATGATAAAATATATTAAAAATTAAAAATCACCTCTCTTTTCCATTTTACAATAATCATATTGGGACCTAAATATAGTTATTATTAATCATTTTTAATTATTAAAACTATTGATAATTATTTCTAATAATCGGTAATTATTCCTAATTATTTCCAATTATCTATAATTGTTTCTTATCATCCCTAATTTTTACAAATATTTTATTAACTTTAAAATTATAACTTATTATTATTGATTATTATTATTTCATACTAATTATATATAATATTTATGAACTATTTGTAATTATTAGAATTATTTGTAAAATATGTGTAGTTTTAGCTAAATATTTAAAATTATTATACTACTATTTTTTACAAATGATTCCTAATTATTCCCAATTAATAATCAATATTACTTAATTTTTTTAATTATTAGTAGTGTTTACAACATTTTGATAATAATAAGAATTATTTCAATTTTTTTAATTATTACAATTTTTTTAAATTTTATTTCTAAATTTTGATGAATTTCTCTTATTTATTATTACTTTTCATAATTTTTTAGTATTTATTTCAATTTTCATATTATTCATTGTTATTTTGAGTTATTATTAATTATTAAAAATGATGAATAAATATTATGTATTATTTTTCATTTTTTGGAATTATTACTAATTCTCAATTGTTATAATTTATTTCAATTATTTGGTAAATGTACATAATTTTATTTTTTAATTTAAACATTATAATGATTTTAAAAACATATTATTTATTTCTAAATTTATCAATTATTTTTAATTATTATCAATTATTTAGAAAATTTAAAAATTACATCAAATTATTTATTTTTAGTAAAAACATTTAGAAATTATTTATAATATCCACCTTATATTATAAATTTTTATTTTTTATTTATGATTTTTATTTATTATTGTTATATATAAATAAAAATTTAAATGAATAATTTTATATTTTAAAAAATTAATAATCTAAACTAAATAAAAATAAAACAATTTAAATGAATACATTATAAAATGACTATGAATTGTGAAGATGAGATCTGCAACTCTATATTTTTTTCTCAAACCACTGGAAAATTAGATATGATAATTGAACGAGGAATTTAAGGAGTATATTGTAACATATTAGGGAAGATAATATCTATTTTATGTTTTTTTATTTTATGAGTTATTAGAGATGGATTTTTGGACACTAATAACAACATTTATGATGGATTTTTGAGATAGAAGAACCAATTTGAAATAGGAATTTATGATAGATATACATTCTTTTGGATTTATGACCCACTATAAGAAATTTTCCGACCCTTACATATATACAAGTCATTATTCTTATTTATATGATAATCCACTTTAGTGTAAACCCTCAAATTAATTCCAATTCAGAGAGAGGAAGAAGCCAAATTCCACTACTGGAAAAAGAAGGATGTACCAACGGTTCTGAACCATTGGGAAATTCCAGAGAACCATTAGTATACCTTATACCAAAATTTTTGTAAACCATTAGTAAGTAAGCTGATGGGATATATTTTCTAAATGGTTTACAAAGCACCGTTGGCATAGGATAGAAAAATTAGCCTACCCTAACGATTCCCTAAACCATTGAGAAAAGTTTTTCCCAATGGTTTCCCCTTAACTGTTGGGAAAACCAACATTTTCCCATGGTACCCAATGATTTATAAAACTTTTTGGAATGTATTTCTTCCAACGGTTCCCTTTGAACCGTTGGTAAAAAATATCTATGAATCCTATGCCAACTGTTTGAAACCGTTGGCATAGGCTATGCTGTGCAATTTGCACAGCAGCCTACAATTTTCACAGCACTGGTAATTCTCCAATCACTTTGTTCCTGCATTAACCAACTGACACATACATATATAGGAAAAATTCATACACATATAACATATAATGCATCTAGAACTATAAAAATCCCGGATTAAATAATAATTCATAACTTAATTATAAACATACATAATTTAATTAAACATACACATTTAAATGTGTTTTGTCTAGAAATGATGTCCATTTTAAACAGAATACATACACTTGGAGTGATACCGGCCACACCATGCCTCAGATTGAGGTGAGGTTGAATCATACACGTTACAAATGACCCATGTATCATTGTCCTGAAGTATCAACATATTCTGAAATCATTTGTTTTGTTTTCCATATCTCATTTATTTTCACTTAAAATATTGTTCATTTCAAAAACAAATGAGACACTTTGAGTGGTTTCGACCACAACATGACTCAGATTAAGGTGGGGTTGACTCGTAAACGTCACATATGACGCATTGATCGTAGTGCTAATGTTTCAACACATTCCAAATGCATTTGTCCAGTTTTCTGTATGCTAGTAGTTTTTAATTAAAATGTCATCCATTTAAAATAAACGTGACACTTTGAGTGGTTCTAGCCATATCCCACCTCATATTGAGGAAGAGTTGACTCGTACACGTCACATATGACCCATGGATCATTGTCCTAATGTTTCAATGGAATCCGGATGCATTAGGTTGGTTTTCCGTATGTCAGTTGTTGTTTTCACTTAAAATCATGTCCTTTTGAAACCAAAAAGAGAAACTTTGAGTGTCGCTAGCCACACCACACCTCGGATTGAGGCGGGGTTGACTTGTACATAGAAAATATGACCAATGTATCATTTTCCTAAGGTTTCAATAGAAACATAATTTTTTTGGTCAGTTTTCCGTATGTCAGTTTTTTTCCACATTAAATCCTTCCCATTTGAAACAAAAGAGATACACTTTGAGTGGTGCCGGCCACACTACGCCTTGGATTGTGGCGGGGTTTACTCATACACGTCATATATGACCCATGGATCTTTTTTCTTAAGTATCAACATAATCATAATCTATTTGGTCGGTTTTTCGTATGTACTTAAAATGTTGTACATTTTTAAAAAAAAGAGAGACACTTAGAGTGATCCCAACCACACTGCGACTCAGATTGAGGCGTAGTTGACTCTTACACGTCACATATGACCATTGGATCGTTGTCCTAATGTTTAAACAGAATATGAATGTGTTTGGTTGGTTTACCGTATGTCAGTTGTTGTTTTCAATTAAAATGAAGTCCATTTTAAACTATAGAGAGACACTTCGAGAGGTGCCTAACACTTCGTGCCTCAGATTGAGGCTGGCTTGATAGTTACACATCACATATGAACCATAGATCATTGTCCTAATGTTTCATCAGAATTCGAATGCGTTTAGTCAGTTTTCTGTATGTCAGTTGTTGTCTTAACTTAAAATGTTGTCCATTTCAAATAAACCTGAGACACTTTGAGTGGTTCCAGCCACACCTGGCCTCGGATTGAGGCAGAGTTGACTCGTACACATCACAAATGACTCATAGAACATTTTCCTAAAGTTTCAACATAATATGAATGCGTTTGGTTGGTTTTTGGTATGTCAGTTATGGTTTTCACTTAAAATGTTGTCCATTTTAAACTATAGAGAGTCAGTTTGAGTGGTTTCGGACATACCGCGCATCAGATTGAGGATGGGTTGACTCATACACGTCACATGTGACTCTTGGATCATTTCCCTAAAGTTTCAACTGAATCCAAATGCGTTTGGTTAGTTTTTCATATGTCAGTTGTTGTTTTCACTTAAAATGCTGCCCTTTTGAAACAAAAGAGAGACACTTTTAGTGGTTCTGGCCACACCGGGACTTGGATTGTGGCGGAGTTGACTCGTACACGTCACATATGACTCATGGATTGTTCTGAAAAAGTATCAACAGAATCCAAATGTGGTTTCAAATAAACTTGAGACACTTTGAGTGGTTCTAGCCACACCAGGCCTCGTATTGAGGCAGGGTTGACTTTTACATGTCACATATGACCCATGGATCATTTTTTTAAAATATCAACACAATAAGAATGTGTTTGGTCGGTTTTCCATATGCTAGTTTTATTTTCTATTAAAATGTAGTCTATTTCAAATAAACTTGAGATGCTTTGAGTGGTGCCAGCCACACCAGGCCACAGATTGAAGTAGGGTTGACTCTTACATGTCACAAATGACCCAAGGATCATTTTTGTAAAGTATCAACACAATCTGAATGCATTTGGTCGGTTTTCTGAATGTCAGTTGTACGTTTCACTTAAAATGTTATAGATTTCAAAAAAAAGTGAGAGACTTTGAATGGTGCTGGCAACACCATGCCTCGGATTGAGGAAAGGTTGACTTGTACACATCACATATGACCAATGGATCATTGTTCCAATGTATCTACACAATCAGAATCCGTTTGGTCAGTTTTCCGTTTGTACTTAAAAGGTTGTCCATTTTAAACATAAGAGAGAAACTTAGAGTGATCCTGACCACACCACGACTCCGATTGAGCCGGGTTTGACTTGTACACGTCACATATGACAAACAGATCGTTGTGATGAAGTATCAATAGAATGAGGATGTGTTTGGTCAGTTTTCCATATTCCAGTTGTTCTTTTCACTTAATATCACATCCATTTTAAACCAAAGAGACACAGTTAGAGTGCTACCAGCCACACCGCACCTCAGATTTAGATGGGGTTGACTCATACACATAAAAAATGACCCATGTCTCATTTTCCAAAAGTATCAACACAATTCGAAGGTGTTTGGTAAGTTTTCCGTATGCCAGTTGTTATTTTCACGTAAAATGTTGTCTATTTCAAATAAACCTGAGACATTTTGACTGGTGTCGGCCACACTTGAGGAATGGTATTACCATCTTACAATACATACTTGTCCTCTGTTTATCTTCAAGGAACCAATATCACTCATGAGTAATAAAAACCATCCTGGTAACCCTCACCTAGAAACCAAAGTATACATCATGGAATTTCAAGTGTAAATTCTCTGAGCATGAAGAGTCTGTCCATTTGTCCTTAACATGTAACCCATGTCTTATCCTAACAATTGAAAAGTAAAAAAAATCAAACAAGGACTTATCCACATAACATAGAGAATGTTCAACAAGGCTTTTATTCAAATTAAAGAATATCATCACATGATATTGATGAGCAAGAGATAATAAGCTTACCAAGACATTCATATAATTCAAGACATTAAAAAATAGAATAATCCTAAATAACATTGCATGATCAGAGAAATATAAAAAAGGTAAGTGAAATCAAGGAGGAGGGTGGTGGGATGTCCGGGGGGGCCCGGGGGTTGTCCAGGGTCCCAGGAGGAGGGTGGGGGGCCTGTTCGGGGGGCTATCTTGGGGGGTGTCTGGGGGGCGGGTCTGGGGACCAAGGAGAGGGTGGGGGGGGGGGGGGGGTCGCTGTGTAGGGGGGTTGTTAGGGGTCCAAGGAGGAGGGTGGGGGCTGTCTGGGGGATGTTCAGGGTCTAGGGAGGAGGGTGGGGGGCTCTCTAGGGTCCAAAAATGATGGTGGGGGTTGTCCAGGGTCTAGGAAGGAGGGGGGGTTGTCAAAAGTTCCCAAACACACAAAACTCTATAAACATGTTCAAGATACAGTGTAACCACTAAAAGACATCAACATCCATGAAAATAGACAATATATAGAAATAACTCAACTCCAATACTATACTACGGGTCTAGAAAAAACCGACAACTAGAATAAATTAAACATCAAATCTCAGTAATATTAGTAAAAAATTTAACAGATCAATTTTTCCCACATCACCATCTCTATCATCACCATAATCATCATACTTTTCCTCATCCTCTCCCCCCAATTCCCTCCTCCTCGCCCTCCTCCTCACCCTCGTAATCCACCTCGCCCCTCTCCTCTCCCTCCTCTTCCGCATCAGACTCTTTTCCATCATCATCGTTAGGCTGGATATCGCCTTGACCACCACTATAAATGTCACCTGGTGCACCATATATAGAACGTATCGATGACATATATTCATTAAAAGCTAGGCTGGCCTATGGTGGAAGTGTTGGACGTAGAACTTCAATAAATTTCATAAATGCACTATTTTTTCTATCAAACTGTTATGTCGTCTCTATGGCCCTTTTTTAGCCTATTCTACATGTTCCCTAACTTGCTGCAGCTCAGTGGCACTAGAAATCATACCTGAGGAGGGACAATACCATGTCGGGGCTATCCTAGGTTGGCAGTGTACTCTGCCAGGATGCTCCTCTCGCAACACCTGATGTTAGTGATCAGTTGGCCCAAAATTGTCTGCTTCTTCGGGAACGAGGGCCTCTAAATCAGAAAATTACAGATATAAATATATTATTATGTTAAAAAATAGATATTAAAATATAAAATAAACATATTAAAACTTACAATCAGCTACTGAGTCGGTTTATTGACGACACTTCCATCCTTTTTCCGTCTTCTTGAGTAAAACAGTTTTGATCGAGTTACACATCCTTCAATATTCTGTATTTTTCTCTACAATGACATTGAAAAATAAAGTTCTATGAAAATGTTATCAAACAATTAAATAATAGAGGAAACAAAAGAAAGTTTAAGTCGTAAATAAAACTTATAAACAATTGTCATACCTACTTCCACCCATGATCTCGCATCGTAGTACGTCCAAGTGTGTGGATGTATTTTTTTGCATTAATGTTTTTTTTATTTTTCCCAGATGATTCCTAAATAAAATTCAATAATACAAAATATAGTATTAATGAAAAACATAAAATTTATTATTTAAATACCATAAATCTAATTAATACCTTAAACTAGGTAGTCGTCCAATGAGTAATCATCGGACTATACTGCTCTATAGGACAATCATTCATGACTGGTGCCGCCTCTAACTCAGTTCCAACTCTATCACGCCAACCAATATACAACTCATGCTTGTAGGATCTCCAAAGCTCACCTAAATATTTTAGACGTGCTGGTCATGCACCCTCACTATCAGGAAAAATAAATCAAAGCTGACATCAAAGTATTAATTCATATAAATAAATAAATACTTCATCGCATTAAATACAATAGATTTTTTACCCATATCTCTTCCCAAGCTCTATCCTTGACCTCATGTGGAAAATGTGACCACAGTAGTGGGATGGCGGGAATGACGTCAGAGTATTTGGTAAGAATCTGAAGAAAACTCTGACATTGTTGCCCTGTTTTCTCAACCATTTGGTTGTCTTCATTGTAATCCACCATAACCTATGTGGGGCGGTTCCACACTGCACGCATGTGTGTACGCCCACACACCTGCCTACTATCAGTAGATGTATCTATCCTGAAAGAAAAGCAAATATTTTATCAAAACATGTTATAATGAAAAAAAATATTGCTATGAAAATTTGTTAGGGTTCTAAAAATATACCTTCACCAGTCTGATCGCTGAGTGCCGCTGGATCCACAGAAACTGATGGAACACCCTGTGGTGGAACAGGAGTCGAAGAAGATGGAATATAGATGCTTAGAGAGATAGAAGTAGAGGGAAAATAAGATGGAACGGCTGTATGAATAGATTCTGGATGGGGAGTGGGAATCATCATGGGATATGAAAAAGACGGGTCAGAAGATGAAAAAGGTGGAGAAAATATGGGAGTAATAAATATCATGTTTGTCCCTAATGACACACCAAGACCAGAATGTGGGAATTATGACATGTTAGTGGGAGGGGCATGGTCTAGTCGGGAACACGAAGCTTCTTGTCCAACTCTGGTATGAACCCTCCTTGTACCACCGGCCTGTGTACTAGGACCAGTACTAGGCTCCTCGTCAAATAAATGTCGATGTATAAGTGGATCCGATAAAAATGTTTATATAAAATTAATCACATGACATTATATATTCTTTAAATATATATATTTGAAATGAAGTACTCACTGCAGGCACAAATTGTGGAACACCCATATGCGTCATTCGATGATTGTTCTCCATCATTTGTTTCCTTCGCCTCTCTTCAATTGGCTGCATTTCCTACTTTTGAAAACAAATATGTAATTAATTAGAAAATGGAAACTAATGTGTAACCCAAAAAACTAAATATATGAGGGAATAGGGGGATTCATTGGTAATTTAGATATCAATTGTTTTATAAGATATTGAATGTATTTAATAAATAATACAAGTAGTATTTTTCACCAATTTAGAAATATTGTTTGACTATGTTTTAATATAGTTCAATTCCAAATTAGAAAATGAAATTCAAATAAAAATACAACCAATAAACATTGAAAATTCACATAATGGTAAAGTCAGCTTAAACATATTTGTGATCAATAGTAAATCAATTTGAATATTACCAACCTTAAAAGCCCAACTCGAGGTAAACCAAAAGAATTGAGAACATGGATGAATGATTCTATATATTTTCAACCACAAATTCAGGTTCACAATCAACTCTGAAAATTGATCTACTGGAGTAATCAAAAGAAAGAAATGATTTGGTTCCAATGGAACAAGGTACAGTGTCAATTCCATCATCACTATCATAAAAAATATGTCTTGGAATTACATCAACTATGAAACCAAATTCAGATTGAAGTTGGTCTTTGACATAAAAAACTTGTTTAGCCATTGATGCCATCACAAATGGTTCTTCGGTAGCAAGAGTGCGAGTCATATTAATTACTCAAAATCCAAAATCATCAATAAATATTTTTTGTCTTGTCATCTAATCCAACCAATTGAATTTCATCAT
Organism: Viscum album; assembly: GCA_963277665.1. Lineage (NCBI taxonomy): Eukaryota > Viridiplantae > Streptophyta > Magnoliopsida > Santalales > Viscaceae > Viscum > Viscum album. Next base: position 411,592,915 of record OY728143.1, read on the forward strand.
TATGACACGTCCATGAGTGTAATAATCCAATATTATTATTTTCTCAACAACTCCATAATACCCAAAATTTTCAAATTACGGTCTACTATCTGATGCACTGGCATAAAAATCTATTGTGGCAGTAACCATAACACCATCATGTTGTGTTATCATGTTATTATCTCTTTCAGAGACAATAAATTTTTACCCATTCATAACAATTGATTTACAGTCACGAACAACGGTATTAGGACCAAAAGCCAAAGCTCATATTTCCTCAGAGACAGAGTCAGCATAAAAACTCAATAACTACAATATAAATGACTATTAAACTTAATTAAATATTGATAAAATTATTTTAAACAGTAAAATTTTTACCTTCAATTTTAACCAAGTAGAATACTCTTTGCTATGAAAAGTCTCCCTTCTTCTCAAAGATAAAGAACGATTCTTTCTATTTATCATTGTTTTATGTTCCTTATAGATAAAAAAATATGAATAGTTTAAAAAATATATATGTAATATATACATATTCAATTTAGTTACCTAATATAGTCATCAAACAAATCATAGTGAAACAAAACTGTGTGATGTGCCATCTTCTGCTCTTCATGGCTTAATGTCTTCAATGTATATGATCCAAAAATACCTCCTGTTTGAGGAAGTGATGGAAAAATGGGTTCAATTTGCTCATACTATTCTTCTTCATTTCTCATTGGTCTATTCATTTTTTTTGTAATATTAGACAAATAAATTGAGCAGTAATCCAAACATTCTTGAGCCAAGAAACCGTTCATGATAGAACCTTCAGAATGATTCATGTTTCGGACATAAGAATTTAATGTGTACATATTTCTTTCAGTTGGATACATCGAACAAAAAGAAACAGGTCCTCTAAGAAGTATTTCAGTGGGAATATGGATAGTCAGATGTAGTTTTCATGTGAAAATGATGGAGGAAATATTTTCTCCAACTCACACAAAATTAATGGGGCATCTTACAACATTTTTTGCAAGAAAGACTTGGACAACTTCTTAGCACAAATATATCTAAAAATATGGCACAACCGAATAACAGTCACCCTTAAATTATTGGAAAAAAGATGAAAGATTTCTATTTGAAGCAACTCATGCAGTAGAGCGTGATAATTACGAGTCCTGAATGATTTTAGTTTCAACTCTTTTCTGTTGACTCGTTTAGATATGTTCCTTGAATATCCATCAGGAACTCTAATAGTCTCTAATACTTCAAGAATTTTTTTTCATAGGTGTCATCACATAAGAAGCACATGGAAGTTTCCATTTATTTTCACTAATATGCACATGATGCAATTCTGGTCTGATGCCCCAATCCACCATGTCATGCCGAGATCGTAAATCATCTTTTGTCTTCCCCTTGACATTTAGAAGAACCAAAAGCATCATTTCGCATATATTCGTTTCAATATGCATTAAGTCTAAGCAGTGATGTAACAAATTGGTTGACAAATATGGAAAATCAAAAAATATACTCCTCTTCCTCCAATTAGAACTGGTTTTAGTGGAAATATTCTTTCTTTTTCCAGATTTCATTTGACCCTTCCCGAATGAAAAACTGAAATCATTCAATTCATTAAGCACATCAGTTCCAGACATACACTGAGGTGGATCATCGGCCTCTATGGTATTATCAAATCATTGATGATTCTTTTTTTATGGATGACCCTTTTGAAAGAATCATCGATGTCCCATAAAACTAAAACTACAGTGATGTTTCTGTCTTCTGGATCGTGTATTCTTCATACAAACTGAACATGATAGTTTTCCCTTTTTTCTCCATCCACACATCATTGCATAAGCTGGAAAATCATTGATCGTCCACATAAGCGCAACACGCATCTGAAATATGTCTTTAGAACATGCATTGTATGTGTGCACACCCACATCCCAAAGAAGTTTCAACTCTTTTATTAAATTTTGCATGTATACATCAATGTCAATGTCGGGATTAGAATGACCAGATATGAGTATACTCATGAAAGTGAAAGTTTTTTTTATACACAACAATGGGGGAAGATTTTAAATGTGTATAAAAACTAGCCATGTGCTTTGCGAAGTAATCATATACAAAAACGGATTAAAACCGTTGCCAGAAAGACCCAACCACACATTACGCATGTCAGCTACAAAATCAGGATGTTGAGTATCAAATCTCTGCCATGAAAATCCATCTGAAGGATGATCCAACTCGTCATTAGTCTTCTTTCTCTCGGTATCATGCCATCTCAGTTTTATTGACATGTCATCAGACATAAAAAGATTCTTGAGTTTGTAGATCAATGGAAAGTGCCACATTACATTTGGTGGAATGTGGGATCGTGTTCATTTAGATTTTGACTTCTAGTGGGATGTTCCACATTTTATACAATCATTTCGTTCAGCAGTTTCCTCCCAGAATAAACTGAAATCTTTCGGGCAAGCAAGAATTTAGTTTCTTGAAAATCCAAGTTCCTCAACTAACTTCCATTCCATATAGCGGTTTGATGGAATATCTGCATCATATAGAAGTAAATCCTTCAAGATGGTATGAATTTAATCGATTTCTATATTAAAAATTCTCATACATAGTTTTCCTATGAAACAATCAGAGTAAAAATTCCATCTTTTTCATTTTATCGCATTGTGGATATATTGGAGTCGTGGTAGTATCATTCAATTTTTCACCCTATCAATATTATTATTTTCACTAGATGCATCATCCATCCTCATATTGAAGTCTTATTGAGTTGATATCCTTTCTTTTTCATGATGACGAATAAATGGAAACTGATCATCTAATAAATTCTCCATTCCCGTGCTTTCATTTTGATCATCTCTGATTTGAGATTTCATTTTCTCCCTATTGTGATACCACAAAAAGTAGTTTTCTTGAAAAATATATTTTGTTATGTGGTAGATGACTTCTTCACGACTCAACCAAGGTATACCAAACACAATTGGAACATGGGCAGTGTATGCGACCATTATCTGAAGCATTGTGAAATGAAAAATCTATAAATCTCTCCAAATTATTTTGAAAATCGCTTGAGATTTGATCAGTTTAAAACATCCAACTTCTGTCCATTCTGTAAAAAGAATTTATATAAGTCATTTTGTCATAAACAATTCAATAGGATTTAACTTTAATAGAAAACAAATTTAAGTAAACAACAACGGAAGAAGTTTCTAGTCAAAGTAGTGAGCTATTAAAATAATGTAAAGAACAAGTACTCAAAAATTAAATTAAAATTTATTTATATTCATTTTCTTTAGGTCTATAAGAGGCACATGACTCAGGTTCCATTATGTGTTATAGGCATCCCAAATCATTCACTCATGTTCAATAACTCATTATGGAAACCTCTATGGCCATACCATTCATTACCCAATTACTTCCACAAGTCACGAGAACCCCATAGGTGAATAAATTCTAGGCTTCTACACTAATAGGTTGTTCATGGCTTGTAAAAAGATTTAATTTCATAATGTATAGAAAAAAACATTTATTTTTAAATTTGAGATTAATAATAAAGTATGTCAATGATAATAACATTACTGAATTAAACTTGTGACTTATTTAACATTTTTATGGATGTCTTCACAAGCCAGCTTGGCTAGCGAAAAGCACCCCACCCTCATATAAGTGAGTATTGGACAAGAAGGACACATAATATTCAATGTACAATGAGAACCATATTTAATTGACCTTAAAGTTATATTAGTACAGTCATCATGGGGGAAATTGAATATATGATCCTGCTTAACTGATGAATTCAAAAGCTTGTATTCCATATGTTGGACACTATCTAAGGTAAGAAATCATGTGAGGATGGGTATAAATCATTCAATTTCTTACATACTAGTGAGAATGAAGGCTTGAATTAATGACTTGAGTTCACTAATTTAATGAGGGTATAGGTTTCATAGGCTTTGTAAATTGAATAATTAAATAAGGGTAGAGGTTACATACACTGTGCATGGTGGGGGAGTCTCAGCCGATTTAGAAACTAAAATAAATTCCTATCATAGGTATCAATAAGATACATCTGCATCAAAAGAAACTCCAAATAAAAAAGGACTAAAAATATAAAACATTTCATGAATTCACTACTATGCATGGTTTATCCTCATGTTTAGTAGTAATTATATGTCTTAATCATGAACCACCTCTAAAGTTCCCAGTTTTCACCAATAAACATAAGGTAAATATCTCAAAATATCTTTAAAACAACTCATTAATAGGCTCAAAACGTAAATATAATCTGGAAAAAACCATGTAATTTCTTTCACGACACATTCTCACACACCAATTATCTCACGTGTTACTAAATACCAAACATAGTCACATAACAAGTGTACTATAACAAATTAAATTACACAAGACTTATTAAAAAAATTCTTATTTTAATAAAACACATTCCTCATGATTAAATCATTTTTGAAATATATTTCAAAATCCATTTTTAATCACCAATGTCTGCCTTTACTAATGGTTTTATGAAACTGTTTGTAAAGGCCTCCTTGATGAACCGTTGGTATAAGAGCATTGGGAAAACCCATATTTCTAGTAGTGGATTCCACTAGATGAGGTATGAGTCCACTAGTGAATTATAAATATAGATTTTCCCATATTACTATCAAAGTAACCATGACTAGTCAAAAGAGGTTAGTAAGATAATGAAGTTATGAGAATCACAATGAGGATCCTTATCAATATCAATCATATTATTCAGAGACCAAATCATATCTCAATCTCACCCCAATCTCGATCGATGTGAGTAATCCTATTTTCAACATCCATCAATTGTAATTAGAAAAATTGAGCAAGTTACATAAATGAATTATTATAATTGAGGATATTCATAAAGTTACAAGTAAGTAGTAAAAAATATTCAATTCAAAACCCTTATTTAATTCTATATTTAGAAAGGTTATCTATACCAACTTCCTTCCAAAAACTAACATCTAATTTTAAACATGCCTTTCAAAAATCCATTATTTCAAAACAACCCAAAGGCATTAAAGGATGTTTTACAATAAAAAATCCTCAACATTAATTCAAAACATGGGATTACAACCTATTTACACATGAATAAATATCTAATTTTAAATTACCAAAGAAATATCATTTCAAAAGAAATCATTGCAAGAGGGTTTATTGTCATTTCACAAATTAAATCATTTCAAACTACTTAGAAAACATTAAATAGCTCAAATCATTTCATGCAAATAAATTAATTCCATTCATTGAATAAAAACTCGAGACAAAGACTCAATTTCACCAATTCATTCTTTAAATATTATTTTATAATAAATCTAAACACTCATGGAATTGAATAATTCATAAATACTTAAAAGATGTCAAAATTATAGTCATCAAATTCATGACAAGTTCAATTCAATGAGAATAAGGTTAAATAATATTTCACATGGAATTTCAAGGAAAACATTCATAGAAACTTTTCTAAAAATTAATATTCACATATAAATAAATTTCCAAGTAACAATTAATTATAATATTAAGAAAAAACATAAAAACACATACTTAGAAAATCTGGAGTCCAACCACAATGAATTTGAGATGTTTCTTCTTCGATGGAGGATTAAATATTTAATTAATTAAATGGATTGGAATGGAGAAAGTCTAGATTAAATGAAAACACAAAAAAATGATATACACATCAAAATCAAAACGTAAAACTAAAATATTAGATGAATAACAATAAGAACAAGGTGTCTCTTAAATATTTTATGTGTATAAAGAATAAAATACCTGATTTAAGATGAATCCTATGGAGTTTCAGCGGTTCTGATGGGGGAAGTCATGAGAGGAGCCAAGTGCTACATATTTGGGATACATTCGTGAATGGGGGAGAATTGCGGCCGACTATATTTGGGGTAAAAATTTTCCAATGGGTTTTAAAAACAGTTGGTAAAGGGTGTCCTAGTCCTTCTTTACCAACGATTTAAGAAAACTGTTGGTAAAGAACTGTGGGGAAAACCTCCCATTCCAGTAGAGTACCATGATCATTTCACCTGGATTGAAAACCTCTCAGGCATATTAGAAATGTGTTGTTCATCCAAAAGGAATTTAAGGATTATAAAAAAATATGTTGAGGGAGATAATAAATGTGGTATTTTGTTCTATTATGAGTTATTTAAGACTGGTTGTTGGCCTGTAATAACAATATTTATGATGTATTTTTGATACATGGGAACCCATTTGAGATATGAATTTAATTTAGATAGACATTCTGTTGGAATTACTATCTACTATAAAAAAAGTCATCTCCCTTCAAATTATAATTTTCAAAGGAATCAATTTGCCACAAATAAACATTTTGACATATTATCTTTGTTGGAAATTATTATCCATCAATATAAATATTTTCCTCCTCACATTTTCAATGAACTTGTAAATTACATATCAATCAACTCTTACCCACCATCATATTTTCAATTGACCTTTAGTGTCCCATGGAAATAACCATTAACCACAAATCCCCATGTAGTATCACAATTTCTATTGGAGAATAAAATACAATCCCTTGAAAATAATCAACACTGAAATATATATTTTTATTGAAATTTATTATACTCATAAATACTTAATTCTTAAAAATATTTGATTTATATTATACTTCCATAAAATATATACATTTAACTAGATGATATACTTAAACTTATAAAAAAAATTTATGTTTGAAAACACGTGTTACATGCTGAACCCAACCTTTGATAACAATAACATATGAGAAGACAATTACTACCAAATCTATAATAAATAATATGATCGTAAACATTAAAAATATTGTAACTTTAAAATATATATAATTAATATGAGTGAATATTGAAAATGTTATTTTTAATAAATCCATATTGATTATATTATAAATATTCATTAAAAAAAATTAAAAAAATTGTTACTCTGTATTTTAAAAAATGAATATCATTTTTCAAATCCTAATATAAAAATTTATATCAAATGAAATTATTATTATTTTTAAAATAGTTGATTTTTTGGTGAAAAATATAGTTTTTGTCAAAATTATATATTGTATATTTTATCATTATGTTTGAGTATCCTAAAATATTACAAAATCCTATAAATAATAAAATATTTTTAAGTTATTTCATTATTCAGATTAGATTATTCATTGAACATATAAAAATTATGTCCAATTTATTAATATAAATTAAAATATTAATTAGAAAATGATTTTATATAATCTCATCACATAATGTGTTTTAATGTTGAAATTTAGTTTTGGATTACTTTTAAATCGACCTACCTTTTATCTATTTTATTTTAGACCAGTTTAGTTTATAAAAATATGTATTTTTGATATAAAAAGTTATTATACATTAACTTTTTGACATAATAACAAATATTTCATAGAAAATATCATTTATTTGTTTTTTATTTTATAATAAAATTATCATTTCAATAACATAAAAAATTTATTTTCTAAAATGATTTAATAATTTAAAATTATAAATTAAAATTATGTTAAATCTCTAATCATAATTATTTCCCTCAATATTTATAACTAAAGATTAAAGTTAATTACCAAGGTGAAACTAAATTATGGTAAAAGTATAAATGTTAAAATATATTTCCCAAAACACTCTATCTTTTCATCAAATTATATAAATGAAATGAATCTCAACCTAGACACACATCCCTACACTTTTGAACATTTTGGATGAATTGAGATTTGAATATTAACATTACATAATATAAAATGAAATATATAAACCCAAAACATCCCTTCTATTTATATTTAAAATTATAACACATCGAACACTTTTACACTCACATATCATATGAATTTATTATTCAATATCTTCTAATTTAATCTTCCCATAACTCTCTCTCATAATAATAATATTCTTCTCACATCTACCTTGCTTACGTCCATCACTTCGAAGTAGTTTCTAGGAGAAAACTAAAGCATGGTATGTGATTATTACTTTATAATTGTATTTTCCTTTACTCTAATCATTCATAAATCATTCCTATATTTTTCAAATATATTAATACTATTATCATTAATATTTTTAAATATAATAATATTAGCTATAAAAATGTTCAATTATATCCGTATACCAGGAAAATAAAATAACATTGATCATTCATGTGTGCGTACTCATTCCATCATGAATAAATATTTTTAATTTTTTGTACCATCTCTCATGTACGATTACAAGGAAGTATTTTATTATCTATGATTTTTTATATGAAAAATTTATAAATTTAAAATGATAATATATAATATATCACCATTTCTCCCATTTTTTGAGAAACGGGTAATTTTATTATGTGTAGATTATGTCAACCAGCTACAAAAATAAAGAATTTTAGGTGTCATCACCAACATTGTTGAATGGTTATAGTAATGTATTTAATGGGTATATTTGAAAATTATGAAATCTTTATTATTTTAAATATTTAATGTTATTGTAATCTAAATACTTAATCATTTTCATGAATATATTATCATAGGCTTCCTTTTGGGTTGGTCTTATCAGTTAGTTGAATGAAATTTTAACTTTTTTACAAAAAATGATAATTTTATGAGGTAAAAACATAATTTTCTAACATCCATTATAATGAAAATATATATTAGTGATAAATTAGTAATTAATTTTTGTAAATAATTTTTACAAAGGATAATAAATTTTACTATAGTAAATAAATATGTACTAAAGTTAGTTTTCTTCATTATACTAGATGTTAGAGAAAGGACTATTTAGTAGAAACTCAAAATAATAGTTTTCATCTAATATTTATTGCTATTAGGGATGACTGGTAAGATGCACTTATGTTCATTAATGTTTGGTATATATAACATTTTTGAGATATTATATCCTAAATTATAATTTTATAATGTAATTTCAATATCAATTATGAGCACTCTATTTCAAAGTGTTTTTATTAGAATTTTTTTATAGTCACGTGGTTTATTTTTTATTCAAACATTAGTTCCATGAGACATTTATATGTTATACACCATGATATATTTGGTATGGTGTATTCACTACCACTGGAGGTATTATTACCGAATATATTTTGTATTCATGGGAAATAATAAGCCATATATGTTTCTTTTCATAAAATGTATTGTTCTAAAAATTTAACCTAGATGTAATTATTTGGTATCAATGTAATCATGACTTGATTTATGATCATACTTATTGACATAAATGATGGATACATTCTTCCAATTTAGTATATTACATGGAAATATCTTTATTTTCTATGAATTTACATTTTTATCACACAATTTAACTTTTTTAATAATTTTTCAAATCTAGATGTTTGTTTCTCATATAGAAAAATGGTAACTCAAACACCTTTCATTGAGTTAAATAAATTTCTTATAGAACATTGGTTTCCAAGAAATTAATGTTTGAGTGATTTTTTATATTTATTTATGGGGAAAAATTATTTCTGTTCCAAAACCATTTGTTTGAATATTAAAATTATAACTTATTTATTTTAAAAGGATAGTTTCATAATGTAACTCATAATAATGTATTTTAAAATTATTAATATAAATTTAAAAAAAATCATTATTTTTTCTTCATTATAATCAAATGAACTCTATCTAATTTAGTGGTGTCTTTTATTTCACTATAAATTTTATTTTGTTAGATGAATGTTTAATATTATTATATTTTTTGTATTAAATGATTCAATTCATTATGTTATTTTTTTAACCAATTGTGTGTTATGTAAAACCCATTTACATCCATTTGTTCAATATTTAATGTTAACTATTTTCATTTTGTTTTTTAAGAAGACCATTAATTTACCATGTGTTTATTAAGATATAATGATGATTGGTTTTAAGTGGAACACATGTATAAAAATGATTACAGGTGGTGTCCTATATCACCCTATAATTCATTGTTTTATGTTTATGTCCCATGAGATCAAAAGGATATTTTTGGGGATTTACCCAAATACATAGAGAACATGAGATAATTCATCAATGGGTAATGTTTTTATAGGACAATTTAGCTTATAGAAAATACTTGGGAATATTTATTCAAACATAAGGTGTTCTATGGGTGGTTTAATCCCAATAAAAAGGTTACACTAGCAGATTCTCCTTAGCACAATCACGAAAACTAGTGGTTATGCAAGCCCTATAATGTTATGAACTCCTTAGTGGGAATCCTTGAACTATTGTTGGAAACATTTGTTCATGACACACTCTAAGGCTATAATCATGGGTGTATTATTATTATATCATGTTATTTTTCAATGTGTCATGATTCCACATTATTTTACCAAGGTATAATTTTGATCCTTTTTATAACATATCATGATTTATAGAAAACTATTAGTGTTCTATGTTATTTATAATAATATTTTTTTTCTCTAATGTTTTCTAAAATTCTTATCATCGATCCGTTGATGTCATTTCAATTTTTCTTAGTATTGAGTGTATGATATCATCCCTTTCTTGTGTTTTCTTTTCTATTAGTTAGTAAGAAATGTAAAACATATAGAATTTCTAAAATTTGGTATATATGATTTTTATTAAAGATAAATGATGATATATTAATATGTTTATGTATATAACCTCTATGAAAATAATCAACACGATCCATGGGATGAAAAATTACTTTTGAGATGTATTAATTTACCCATGGTATTAATGTATTGAAAATGTCTGTTTATCTTTGTTTTTTCCCATTTTATATTATAGTAGGATTTGGTTATTTTGGGATACTAGATTCATCCTAGTGGGTTTGTGTATGATTATTTTTAGTTAACACCCTAGATATAACAAAAAAATTAGTAAAATATCCTAAATATTTAGTATGTAATAGACTTATTTTTTTCATAGAATTGAAATAATTTTCATGATTCTAGGAAGTGGCTATTTCTCAGATATATGAATACAGTGTAATAGACATGAAGGTCTTGTGTTGGGTTTTAACTCCACCATAACCTGGTTCATGACATTCATGCCTTTCACACTCATGTCACGACACACTTATGGGACATTATTTTACTAATTAACATGTTCTATATAAACAATTTTGACATATTTGTACAAATTGTTAATTTTTTTTAATGAGAACCTAATAAGAATTATTTGGTGGAGATCCATGGATTGAATGAATAAACCCACAGGTTAGTGAAAAGGCATCATATTCCAATAAAGTGTAATAGGATAAGTCATATTTATGATGATTTTTATTATTCATTTTTTGGATATTTTTATAACCATTCTATTTTTAGTTTTTGTTTTAAATAAGATCACAATTGAGAAATTTGACAGGGTACATATCAAGAAATTCTTATGACATATATCCAAATGGAGAACCATATTTAAACGATTCAATATTACTATATGATTAATAATTGAATCTCCATGTCTTATTAAAGGAATTTAGGCTAATATCTATGTTGATATTTAATCCTAATTATTTTAGTTATTTTCAATAGTGAGTAATAATTCAATGTATTTAGAATGTTATATAGTATTATGATAAACACATTATTATTTTTCTATAGCAGTTTTAATTGAAATGTATTTAAAAACAAATTAAATTGTATTGGAAAAATAAAGTGGGATTTAATGTAAAAGTAATGGTTTTATAGATAAATATTAAAAACATGTGTTTAATAATAATTAACTGTTATGTTTAATATCTAATTTATTTTTATGTTATAAATTGTTTATTGATTCTTGTAGAAGTAATTAATATAATATTTATATCCTTATGTTTTTTGTTGAATCGTGATATTTTTTAGATTAATCACATTTTCTGATTATGGTATACATTGGCTAGTATGATATTTTTTAACTAGTAGTTAATAATGTTTTTGTAATGAAGATAAAGTTTATTTTGGGTGGAATATATTATTTTTGGAATATTTTTATGTAATGGAGGTGTTTTTTAGTTTTATAATGGGATTCCCTTTTTAATATTTGATTAATACATATACATACTTGGGAAAATTATTTTAGAATGTGGTTTGAGGAAATGGTAATATCTTAATCTATCATAATATAGATATATAAATATATAATTAAATGATATAAAAGGATTGATAATTTCTAATGTTATCTTCACTAGTATAAAATAATATAGATTGAGAGGAAAAATATTATTTAGTGGCATATATTTTAATGTCCCAAAATTATAAACCACGTAAAAACTGATGTTATGTTTCAAAAATTGAATTATAAACAACACAAAACATAAAAAAAAATTATAACATAATTATTAATAAAGAATTAATAAATAGTATGACATTAACCAATTAAGAGGTATTACATTTAGGTGATAAATAATTAATATGAGTTAAGAATTACAATTTTATTTTCATAAAAAATATTTTAAATATATTATAAATTTTCTTTTTTAAATTAAATTTTAAATTAATATAATTTATAGGTAATGATATAATTAATTTTTTATTTTCTAAAATAAATATTTACTATTTATCAATTTTTGAGTTTTTATGAGAAGTCTAATTTTTGCAGACAAATATTATTTTGGAAAAAACTAAATTTTTTAATATTTTATAATTATTTGAGTTATTACATAAAAATTAAAAAACATTTTATGTAATAAAATACTTCTTTATTTAATAAAATTATTTAAATTAAAATATTTTTTGAACATATAATTCATGTGCCCATTTTTTAGAACTAATTTAAATATTGTTTTCGAAAAAAATTATTTCCCACTAATTAATTTTTTTGTTGGTAATTTTTTTATTTTATAGGCTCATACCATTTATTTTTTTTATTAAAAACCAATTTATTTCAATAAAATTAGTATATATGATATTCTTATCTTGAATATAATTTGTTTACATATTAATTCAAATTAAAAAAAATATTTTTTTTTCATTTTGTGAATTTATGTTGAAATTAAAATTTAAAATAAGAACAATTATTATGTAATATAGTATAATTTTTTAAAAACTTTATAATTAGGTAAAGGTTATAAATTTTGTTTTTTGTTAGTTATAGTAATTATTATGGTTAGAAAACATTATAATGGTAAATGAGACATATGGTAAAAAAACTTTATAAGGAAAAAAATAAAAAACATGAGGTTGTCTAAAAAATGAGAGAACAAAGATGAAATAGATCCAAAAATTCCTAAATTTATTTTTTTTCTATTTCATAATCATTTTCCCTTAAACAATTTATTACTTAAAATTTAATCATTACTTCTAAATCTAACTTTCTATTATCATTTAAAAGGTAACAACACTACCACTTCAAGGCTCATGCGTCCAAATTATTAAATTCATAAAATATTTTAATTTATTTCACTTATACCCCCCACCCATTTTTATATGCTTCTCATATCATCTGTTATTCATAATTCCCTTATTTCAATGTATTTTTCTATGAGAAAACAAAAAAAAATAAAACTTTAGTATTACATTATCTTAGTATTTTAATTTACTATACTCCTTACTAAATCATATATATCATTATTAATTTAATTAAATAGTTATCATTATTATATATAATTTTAATTAAATTAACTTGAATACAATCATTTAATAATTTATATTCACTAAGACAAAAAATAATAACAATTGTGTGTACGTGTGGGCTACAACCTCCACGAAGAGAAATTGTTCATTTTTCTTCACCCCCTCCCATGAAATGTACCATGGTTGGATTTTGTTAATTAAAAAATTTTATATTCCACATTTATATCTCTAAAATGATAATTTATCATCTTATTGATTTTTTTCCATTCATGGTGGAATTGGATTAGTAAGCATGTGCAGGTGGGAACTACCACATCTATCAATAATTAATCGGGTTTCTCATAACTACCCATCATGGGTGGTTTCAATAATGGATTTATAGAAGATATGTTACCACTATGAAATTTTTATTATTATTAATCTATCATAATATCATTATCTAATTAAAATATCCATGTTATCAATGTATTATAAGATTTTATCATTTGGGCCGCTTTTACCACTTACATGAAAGATGTTATAATATTTATTCCATTAATGATTATAGGACCACATATAATGGTTATGTAATATAATAATAATAATAATAATTAATTTATGGTTTATTATGTTTTTTTAATTTTTTTTAATTTTTAAAATATTTATTAAAAAACCAACTTTTGACTATGAAGAATGCCAATAGTAGTTTATCATGTTGGTAATTTAAAAAAAATTATTCATGTTTCTCTTGTAATATAAATAATACGTAAGGAAGGAATATAAAAAATTATTACTCCACCATGAATAATAAAAAAATTATAAAATTTAAAAAATAATTTCTGAATCATCTTTCTTATCGTGATATTTGATCAAGGTAAAAAATGAATGTTCAATCATAACATGGTTAAAATAAATATAAATAATTAATATATTGGTAATGAAGGATTATAATTTTTTTTTGTAAATGGAATTAAATTTTAATATGGAACTGAATTAAGTACATATTCTATATATGTTCATTATATGAGAGTATTTACTAAGGGGGAGTTAGTGGAAACTCAAGGTAAGGCTTTTCGTTTAAAATTCCACTCCTAGAGACATGTTTATTATGTTTCTCCTAATTTAATTTTTTGTGTTTATATTTTCTATTTGATATATAATATAATGAATCATATTTCAATAATTACCTTTTATGTAAAATTATGATCACTCTATTTAAATTATTTTTTTGTTAAAATGATACTCAAGGTTCTAGGGTTCTTTGTCTCAACTATCAATTACATGAGAAATGTTTATGTTATAAATGACATTTTACCATGAATGGTGTACACAATACCCATTTATGTATTTTTATAATATACGTTTTCATAATTCGAAGTACTCAAATAAATTATCTCTTCTACATCAAATTTATTTTACATAATTTATACCTTAGTTATAATGATTTGTGATATCCATTTTTTATTTATTAAGATTTGATAATCCTATTAAACATAAAAAAATATATACATTATAAAAATTTATTAAAAAAGTTTATTCAATTTTTTAACTAAATAAAATTTTACACAACATAAATCTATATATATATATATATATTTCATCATGGAGTATGTTTCATGTAAGGGACGTGGAATCTCAAACTCCATTTATTGAGTTATAGTATTTCTTGTTAAAATTCATTCTTAAATACTAGCTATTTTGAATTATGTTGTATATTAATTTGTGGGAAATGATTTTTTTATCCAAATCCAATTTTTTTTAATTGTTAATTTTCATTAATTTTTTAGGATTTTTTTTTGAAAACTCATAATTAAGACTTTTACAATAATGAATAGAAAATGTCATCAAAAATTTATTTGCATGATTTTAATTGGATTATCATAAAATTAACTACCTACCCTTGTTATATGTTTCTTTTTTGAACTAATATTTTAGTTTTCTATATGAAAATTTTAATATATCATGTATCTAGTATCAAATTATTTAACCCATGATGTTTTTTATTCTATTTTTAATATTTGTTAAACACATTACACTTTCATTGGTTTTTTATAAAATGATAATTATTTCTATTTAGTTGATAACAGACTTATTATTTTTTCATGGGTTAATGTATATATGATTATGATTGACTATATCTGGTTCACATTTATATGGGTTTCAATATTTTGGGTTTTTAGGTCACCCTAAAATGAAATAGTTTAAATTTATATATCAATTGATCGAAAGGATTCAATAGTGGATTTATCCACATCCATATAGTACATGAGATGATTTAACTAAATCCAAAGGGTATATAGAAGGATTTATCACAAGCTAAAGGGAAACCACATAGATTTATCCCAAAAAAACGGGGTATATGTGTAGTCTTATCCCATGGACATGGGTACAAGAGAGAATTATTTAAAGAAATTGAGTATACTTTAGTGGATAAACAAGTACTACTACATGATGTATGTATTAGTGGGTAACCTACAAATATAGTTTCTATGATTATGTTTATTCCATACTCTTATGTTATATTTTTATTACTATTATTAGGCTCCCCGACTCCCATTTTATGTCTCTGGATCTGTAAATTGTTTTTATGCTATATGATTGTTTAATTGAGAAAATATGTCCTTTAACCATAAACTATAGAAAACTCATATTGTTCAATATTCATTATTAAAATAAACTAATATCCTAACCATGTTTTATTACAATAATATTATAGAGACAAATTCTTTTCATATATATATATATATATATATATATATTAAATCATTCATGTGGAATATTCAATACATTAAAAAAAGTTTGAGTACCATAATAGTTTAGTGTCTTTTGATACAAGGTACACAATAATATAATTTGGTTAAATATATTCACCATCCTCCATAATGACCCCCATTTAGAAATATTCACAAACATAATAACCATAAAACCATTCATCCAAACATATAGAAGGGAAACATAAGAATGTGTGAGATCAGATGCATAGTAAGGGTAAAAAAGGGGGATATATAAGAATAATATGTAAATATGGGTATGATAACATGATAATAACCTATAGAAACCATACCATACATATCCTAGATCATAATGTTTAGTCATGGCCTAAATATTTTCATTTCCTTATGCATGAATCATATGGAACTCAAATAACACGAGCCAAGAGAGAATAAAATTGTAATTACATAAGAAAATGTGTGATACAGATAATCTCAAAAATTCGTATTTCAAGGACACCAAAAAAGGAATTCATAACATTATTGTATATGTCTAACAACCCATGTAACATCTTCAGGTTTGGAATGACCTCTTATGTACCTTTTTTTGGGATTAGGATAACCTCTGGTGTACCCTCTTTTGGGATAGGATAACCTTCTTTATACCTATAGAGTTCAGATAAAATTAATCATTACCTATTGAATTAGATGTATAATGTGGTACCAATTATCACACAATCCATACATTAATGTGTTATAAGATTATAGAAATTTATCATATTATAAAAAATGAAATGAAATGGGTTTCATAAAATAACTCTTAATAGCATTACCTGGGTAAAAATTAGTTTTCAAAATCATTTCATCGTTTCATCATAACATATCCCATAGAATATATAAGTGTTTCAAAATCATTTTCTCATTATATAAATTATGGATGATTAATAGGTTTAACTATTATAATTTCAACATTAAATATTCAGATAAAGAATAAAAATGGTATCCGAAGATCATATCCAAATTAAATTATAAGTCATTTAAATGGATTTCGTATTCTATGGAAAATAAATTTCAAAGATAAATAAAATTAAATTTTTATTAGGTAAGATAAAAATTAATTAAAAATAAATTTTTAAAGTATAAAACACTTTTGGAACAATTTTATCTGAAATAAACATGAAAAATTTTAAAAGAAACAATAAAACCATTTAAAACATATCTTTAGGAATGTTTTATTTCTAATTTGAAAAAACTATTCTAAACATAATTTTTTGAAAATCATTTCCTCTGAAAATATCTTGGAAAATTATAATGTATTTTTAGATAATAATAATGTTAATGAATATAAGAAATTCTATTTATATTGTACCAAAATGTTTCATTTAATTATTAATTAAAAGGAAAACTATAAAATATTTTAAACCAACATGAAGATCCCCTTAAAATAAATATTTAAAATTATAAAAAATTTATAAAAACCAATATAATACATAAGTTTAAAAAATGTATACAAATATTTTCAAAACCATTTTAAGAAAATATTTTTTTGGATGAAAATGATTCTTTAATCGAAATAATATTTTTATTAATAAAATTATTTTTTATATATTGAGTACACTTGGAGAGGAATATGAATTTAAAAAATATATAATCATGGAATAAAAAATTGATAATAAAATTCATGAAATTATTTATAGATATTTCATAATATTATAACATCATAAATGTATTCATAAACAATCCTGATAAACGGTTAGATTGTAACATAAATTCATAACCACTATGGTAACTTTGAAACAAAATACCCATGAAGGAATGTCATTAAATGAAACCTAAAATATAAAAATGATACAAAATTCATTATATTACATGTATAATTATATTTATATACATCTCATAAAATAATATTGGTACATTACTTTATCCAATGTCTCAAACAATGAAAATTGAGACAAAAACCCCTTACCGATTTGGTAACTTTTGAATCGTAAAACCAATGAAAATGAGATCCTAAAATGGATATGTAAATAAAAATAATATTAATTATATAAATCATAAAATAAATTACTATTATGTATATAAACTACAAAATATAATCACATGGTGAATATGGTATGTGTATTAGTGGAAAATAAAATTGAGTAGGAAATCCCTTACCGCTTTAGTAAAAATATGAATCGTAAGTAAAAATAAATAATAACATAAAATGTAACAATTATTATCATGAAAATATGTATATTTATGGTTTAAAATGTAAATGGGAAGTATATGTAGATAAAAAATGAAAAAAGTGGTTAAATTTCACATGTTTCTCAGAAATAAAAGAGAGACCTGAAATCCCTTACCTTATGTCTCGAATTAGTGTACAAATTAGTACTTCTGTCATTATATAATATATGTTTATTAATAATGAGTAAAAAACTCTCTCTCTCTCTCTCACACACACATATATATATCAAATCCAATTTTATTTACTAATGATGTTTTTTAAATCATTTATTAATAATTCCATGTTTATGTCATTTTTTAGGAAATAACATCTTTATTTTTTATTTATGTTTTGGTTTTTTATTTTTGATCCTCAAAAATTGATCATGGTTCAATAATCCCTAGAACAATAATCCTAATATATTTATCAAATTAATACATCCTATATAATTTGATGACTAATAAGAATTTTTTTTTTGAAATGACGTATGTTATGATCATAAAGATAGTTGGTCATACGTATGACTGAATAACATTTGTGTTTTTTAAAAAAATATTATAAAGGAGGAAAGTAATAGATTATCATAAAAAATTAAAATAATGTAAGAATGATATATTATTTCCATAAATATAATTATTTATATCATCCATGCATTATGGTGATGAAAAGCGAGTCACATTGCCTTAAAAAGGTAGTCATCCACATGTACATGAATGTAATTATCATCATTCAATGAGTGAAAATTTAATTGAAACATGACATGTACACATAAAATAATGATAAAAAATTAATTAATATAATAATTAATTCACTTATACTAAATATATATCCTTATTATCTCCTATAAAAATATTTAGTGAAAAAAGAATCACATCTCTTGGGAGGTGGTACTCCGCCATACACACAAGAGAAGTTATCATATCCAATAATAAATGAAAAGTAAAAATGAATATATATGATATAATTACTATATATTTAAATATATTCAATAAATACCATATTTGTAATATATATCTATAATTAACAAACCATGAGGGGTGTTACGGGAAAAACTGAATACATCAGTTCGTGTGGCTATAGTCCACCATACACAATAATGATAATATTGTAACTTATTTAATGGATGTGTAGAAGGTTTTTGGTCATTAAATTAAAAAAATATGTATATTTATGATAATGTTATTTTTTATAATCACAATTTAATAATAATTTATGGGTGTGGTGGAAGAAATAAAATAAATACACTCATTAATGATTGTTACCTCTAATTCATGTATCCTCAAAGGATTGCACCAAAATCCTACATAGATTGGATTTATCCTCAAATTATAAATTCTAGGATGATATGTGGGAACTTGAGAAATTATTTGTTAGTTATTGGCCGATAAAAATGGTTCTAATATCTGATGTAGATATGAGTGTGGGTGAACTTTTATAAGAGAGTTGAGCGGCACACTTTTGAATTTTCAAAAGTAAAAGTATTACCCATGTTTTTCAATTTAAAAAATGGTAAAAATGAATTATTATTAAGAAATTTAGTTTATAGGGTCCAAATAATTATAGATCATATATTTTAGACTAGCATTTTGGTCATTTTAACCCCTATCATTTCATTTTAACTACTCGTAAACCCATTTTTACCATAACCATGAGAAATCATTTTTACTATACTTTAATATTCATTAAGTTTAATGATTATGTTGACCAAATTATATAATATAATTTATTCTATCTAATTCATGGTAGACATTTTTATAAATTATATATATATATATATGTGTGTGTGTGTGTTTAAAACATTAATTTAAAATTAATCTTACAGACATGAAAATAAGAGAGTTTCTGAGGAATACATATTAAAAAATTACAATGTTTTGATGTCATATTTCAAGATGAATTTTATCCAAATGAACTAAATATGATTAACAGATATATAAATGAACTATTTTTTACATTAAATAAAATTTATGATGTAAATTATCTTATTATATAATTTAAATGAAAGGCAGTTTTTAAATTAAAATTTAATTTTTTTCATTGTTTATCAAAAAATAATAATATTTTAATATAATTATAAAATATTACCCTTATGATAATCATGAAATTATCATTTAAAAAATTATTTCTATTTTTTGAAATATATTTTTGGAAAGTTTCAAATATTTATTTTAATATAAGTTTGTATAATAGGTTATATATATATTTTTTAGAAAAATATTATTTTAAGAATAAAATTGGATTTATTCTTCTATACTTTATAAAAAACACATAAAATTAATGATAAATAGTTGGTTGGAAATATAATATATATATATATATATATATATATATTTAATTTTTATGATTCCGTAATAATTGGTTGTTTAATTTATTGATGTAAAACTTATTTTTTTCAAAAAAATATTTTTTCAAAAAATGATTTTATTTATTTTCAAATGGTCGTAAATTTTTATTTTAATTAATTTCCCTCCAAATAGTTCTCATAATATATATTTCTAAATAATATATTTTTATAATTTATTAATTACTATTAATACCTTCCATTTCAAAATCTAGGTGACAACTATTGTATTAAATTATTAAATTTTAAAAATATGATAAGATATATTTAAAAAAATGTTGTTTGTAATGAAACATGAAGTCATGGTTTCCTTTTACCAAATATTAAATATTTTTTTCATGGAACTAAATATATATAAATGATAAATTTTTATGAAATAATTTTTTTTAAATAAGTATCTTTGTCACATTTTACACCCCTTGATCTGAATTTATTCTTCCAAATTATTTTATTTCGTAACAGTAAGTTAGGCTAAATCTAAGTCATTACATCCTTAGGTTAATAAGTATATTTCAATGTTGGTGGTTTCGCCAGAAATAATTGACATAGCTCTTAGTATGGTTTCGTAGAATAGAATCGATTCGATCCCTAACCCCTACAAGTTGTTCCGCATGAAAAATATCACAGTCCTGTGGTATGGTCACTGAGTTCCTTATGTGTAAAGGATCGAGTATGTACAACCTCGATAGAGGTATATGGAACACATCATGAACTGACATGGGATCATAGAAAGAACTAAATGATAATATAATTTCATTATATTATCATGTATTTTAGTTTTACCAATATATCAAGGGCTTAGTATTACTTTATTTCATCCATGGAGAAATTCATAGAATGAAAATCACACAAACTTCATATTCTAGATCAATTGGACTATTATCAAAAAATATATTTCTATCACCAATATCTAGAACATACATATTTATGAATGGTTTTATGATTCTTTACTATCATAATATATATCTTAGGTCCCAATAATTAACTTTCTACATCTTTATACAACTATGTATAAATTGATTCATTAGGATCCATATAAATTATTGAGTGAAATAAATTATTGTATGGAGACTCAACTACAGTATGGTGTAGATCCAAACCTCCTATGATATATATGGAAAAATATATTATAATATCCTATAGGGTATTATTTTTTCCCAAAGGCAGACTATCTATAGTAAGGAAACTAATCTTTTAATATAAATAATTATGAAAATTTATCCAAAACGTCATGGTAATAATTAGATCATGATCAGATACAACTGAATGGGTACCCTTTATAAAAATACCACATTCTTAATGTATATTCTAACAATAGGATTTAGTTAAAAAAATTATATGATATAAAATAAATTTTCTTTAGTCATATGGTGATGTACTTCAAACAATAATTTCATCGACATCAATGATAAGACAAACCATAAAGGTCTATAGTATGTTAAATTATATTTACAAAAACATTAAATGAATTCCTCCTTAAATAAAATTTTATCTTAAATATATACAAACCCAATTGGATGTCTTGTAATAAATGCCTCTTAAAATATACTTAATCGTGATAAAATATCATCACCCAATGTCGAAAATGGGTTTTAATGAATTTGAAATTGTGATAAAAATTAAACTCATAAAACCATGATAACACCCAAAACTCTTATGTTAATCTCACATGGACACATATATGCTATCAAAAAATAACTCACAATTTATTCTTTAAATAATCAATTATCTTATATTAAAAAAGTTCCATTGTAATATTGGTTTCTACATTGTACCGATTTAATATAAAATGTGATTTCATAATTCCAAAATTCTAGGAGAGGGACCAAATCATATGATATTACTCAAAATAATGTACAATAATTTTTTTATAGGGATCATTTATACACAATCATCCTTGAAATTAAAATCTGTTTAGATAATGGTTAGTGTACACTAATTATCATGATTCACTTTAACGATTATGGTTGGATAATAACTCCCCTTGTATGTTAACTTCAATGTTTGTTGTTTCTTATCAATCTAATTATCCCTTTGATTTTGAAATTGATTTTCATAATTCTCATTAACCATTAATTTTAAAAACATGAGTGTGGTGGTTAATTATTTTCATAAGTATCTCTATATCCATCATTGGATAAATTCATCCCTTAATATAGGAATTCAAATACCTGATGAACTTACCTCCCAAACGTGAAACATTTACTACATCTTAGTAGATAATTTTCTTGACGATTCATCCCACAAATTGTGTATAAATTTATTATATTGTTCTTCTCTCTATGATTTTTTTAATATTCAGTTTAATTTTATATTTCTATTCATATCAGAACCATGAGATTTATATGTAACTCTGACCCATATTTCCACCTTGATAGCATATAGAAAAAATCCTTTATAGCAACAAAATTCTCTTATGTTTAAAGGCTTTTGTGGATTTTTCCTTGACCCACTGAAAAATAAATCAGACTTATTTTCAGGGTGGATGATAATACCAAAAGAATAAATCACATATCTTTTAAAAATATCATCATATATAACAATAGATTTATTATATTTTTTTCAGCTCATGGAAAACATTTTAATTAATTGAACAAATAATATGAGGATATTACTTATTAAAAAATAATTTTTCGAACTCATCAAAATCCATCAGATAAATTTCATTATATTTCCTTGTATTAATGGTAATAATAAACACATGATATTTATATCCTTCCAAACTATAGATAAAAAAATATATATTTTGTGATATGAAAACTTGAGATAAAAAAATATATTTTCAATGATACTGATAAATTTATCAGAAACTAGGGTATTTATATAAATAATAAATGAATGTGTAAGTTTTATCATGAAGAACAAATCATAAATTTGTTCTATGAATTGATAAATTAGGAGACCCATATGATTCATATCTTGAGAAAGTTATACTAGAATATCTATGGGGTTTTTTATTATATTCCTCCTTATGTTTGATTATCAGGAGTGAAATCACTCTCTTACCCATCGCACTCATCAATAACATGATTCCTTTGGGTTTCATCCATTGAATAAAAATAAAAATCCTAGAGAAAGCAATAGAAATCATAGTGTAAAACTACATAATCATGAAAAATAAATTATAGGATATCTAAATCACGATACCATGTTTTTAATTAATGACACAATAGGATTTTCCTAGTACATTAGTAGTAATAAAATTTTCAAATCATTTATAATGGTTCAGAATGAGTTTTTAAATATTCAAATCATATCCCCTAGGATTGTCAAATTAGGTGTGTAAAATGGAATGTACTCTTGCACAAGGTGATGATTGAGTCCAACTCAATGATCCTTTCGTAGATTTAATATACCTAGAAACAATATACTAGATCCTCATACACTTTTAACATCTAGATAGAGATATAATTTCATGGAAACCAATTGCTCAAACATTTAACAAATGTATTAGAAATTTTTTTATACATTGACTCATCCTTAGACTAATCCTTAGATACATCACTAGAGATATCCTCAGAAATATCAATAGGAGGCTCACTATGGGTTTCGCATCCACATTTCAAAACATAAAATTAATATTTCCATTAACATGGACTATAAAGAAAACATATTTTCCCACATAGATATTAAATCATTCTAGATTAATATTGAAGAAATTATAAAACACTTTCCTGAGGACTATGATAGTTTAGTTTCATTAGATACTATATACACAGTCATTTAATTTTGTTAACAATTATCAATATCCACCATAACTATCTCTCCATTAATATTCTTTATAATCATACACTTCATAAAAACATTCTTCATAACACGGGGAAATGAAACATAAGAAAGGGTGAGCTTAGATACATTATAATGGTAAATAATGGAGATATTTAGAAATTAAATAAACATAATTGTATGAGAACATTATCATAAATTATTAAAACCATACCCCTCATATCGAAGATAAAAATCTTCAGTCTTTTCTTAAATAATAAAAATCCCTTAGACACGAATAAAAAAGAAATAAAAGAACATGATCAATGAAATAATAACATTGACATTATTCAAGGAATCATGGTATACACATATCAATAGAAAATATTATGCCACAGACAACCATAAATACATTAATAAATATTTAGGCTTGGGATAAGCACCTGTTTACCAGATTCTATCTTGGTAATACATCCCATGTACCCTTTTTTAAGACTGGGACAACCTTCTATGTCCCCAATTTTATTCTTTGGATTACTTCCCATGTACGCTATGAGATCATATAAAATTAATAATTATTCTATAAAATATAAGGGGATATAAGTATCAACCACTATATAATCCATAAAATTATGTTCCCAAGGTTTATATAAAAATCACCATATAATAAATCAATAAAATAAATGGGTATCATGAAAAATTTCATCCTAGCATATCCCCTAGAAAAGAAATTGAATTTATAATATTTTATTATTTAATTTTCAGATAACCCCTATAAAATATATGGGTTCAAAGTAATTTTTTATAGATTAAACCATAGATTAAAAATAGGTTTCATAAATACATTCTCATCATTAATCATTCATAGGGAGAATAAGAATCATATTCTTGGTTTATATCCCCAGTAAATAAAAATTTACGTCAAAGGATATATTTTAATTTGTTAAATGATTTTAAATGATAAATCACATTGAATATTTCATAGGGAAGATAAATTTTATTTTAAAGTAACTTATTATATAATATTTTTTTAAATACTTTTCTTTTATAATAAATTTGTATACTTTTAAAGGAAATTTAAAAACCCATTTAAAATAATTTTGGAAGAAAATATCCATTCATCTTTGAAAACACCTATTAAAGCATTAAATTTTTAGAAAACCCATTACTTTGAAAATAAAAATGAAAAATTATAATTTAATCTTAAAATAAAATAATTTTTATGATATTTTAAAATTCTATTGATGATGTACACAATTATTCCATTAATATTTTCAGTAAAAGCTAAAAGGGCATTGTTTTTGAAAAAAAACATGATTCCCATTGTGGTAAAATTACAAACATGGGTAAAAATTTCATCAACAAATTGTTTTATAACAACAGTAAATAAATCAAACATTTTATAGATAACATTGTTTTAGATGAAAATTTGGTTTTAACTGGAAAAATGATTTTTCCTTAAAAATATATTTTCAACTCCTGACTATAAATATATATAGAGGAAAATTAAGGGAATAAATGTATTATCATTAGATAACTAGAGGAGATTAAATTTCATGAATTTTTTTAAAGGTAGATTATAATATTGTATCATATAAAATATAATCAGAGACAATCTTGATAAATTGTGTGATTCACACATAAAATCTTTAACACTTTGGTAATAGTAAAATAGAAGCCCCATGATGTAATATAATTAATTGAAACATAAAATATTAAGAATATAAAAAATTAATGATATTAATGGTCAATGATACTATATATACACCTATTACAATAATATATGTGAATAATATTATCATATATCTCATAGAATGAAAATTTAGACAAAAACCTTTATCGATTTGGAAACTGTTGAAATATAAACCTCCTAAAAGAGAAAAACTGAAATGGATATGAATATAAAAATAATTTTCCATATAATATCCATAAAATAAATTTAATGGAAGAAAATTAAACCCATAATAGAAACTCATGATGAATATAGAATGTGTCTTATAGAAAAATAAAAGTGAGATGATAATCCCTTAGGCTTTAGTAATTTTCGAATGATAATCCCTAATAAATGATTACATGAAATTAACATCAAATATCATGAAAATAATGATATTAATTATATAATAATTCAAATTAGTAGTATATAAACCATAATAATTAAATGATTTGTATATTTGTATATATATATTAGGAATAAAAGAGAGACTAGAAATCCCTTATCTTAAGTCTCGACTTCCTTTCTATACTTTAAAACCTACTTTATAAATAAAATATTTTTTCTATAAATCTATTATAGAACCATATATATATATATTAAAGTATATTATTAAAATATGACATTTTATTACCAATTTACAAACAATTATATTTTATGGTCATGTTTCAGGGAATTTGGATTTCTTTTTCTTATATATTTTGTTGTTTTATTTATGGAACTGTTACGCTGATCATGGTTAAAAAATATGTAAAAAAATAAAACTGAAATAATTACAATATTTAAATATCGAATATAATTTTATGAATTATTATGAATTATGGTTATGAAAAATGATATATGTTATGATCATGGAGAAGGTAGGCCATACGTACACATGAGTGACTTTTCCATTTTTCAAGGATAATTATAAAAAAATATGTAATTTAATATCATTAAAGAAATAAAAAATTATCATAAATAACATATTATGTAATTACATATAGTTATACATATTATCAATCTGTTTTGGTGATAAAACTAGATTACCATGACTTTTTGAATGTGGTAGTTCACATATACACAAACGATGTTAAAATATTTCATTGTGGGAAAAGTTAAAAATTAAAATGATATAATATAATATAATAATGATAAATATTTAATTAATATCAAAATAATTTCATGTATACCATTTATATTTATCCTAATTATTACCAAATGAACATGTTAGTGAAAAATTAATCACAAAACTTCGTAAGTCTATATCCCACTATATGCATGATCGATAATATCATATCTCTTGTGGAATGAAAATTAACAATTTATTTATAATATAATGAATAAAGATGAATAATAATATTTTTTAGGTCAATACCATAACATAAATAAATATATGAATATGGAACATATTTATATTATTATACTATCATTTTTTAATAATAATTTAATGACTTGTTGGACTAAATAAAAAAAAGTCATTAAAGAATGTTACATATTTTTTGAGTAATCACCTTATGTGTGCACTAAAAGGCTTACTAGGAAAGATTTCATATAAAAATAAATATACTAGGAAGAGATGATATATTTTGGTAATTTATTTTTTCATGTATTTGCATATCCGAAAGGGGTTTATTGTGTGGTAAATAGAGGAGATCGGTGACCTTCTATAAGTGAGGTGAGCAACACACTAGTAACGTTTTAAAATAAATAGGTATAACCATATTTTTAACATCTCAAAAGAGTCAAAATTGGATTCTTAGAAACCCTTAGTATTTATAATTTATAAATATTTTCACAAAATATATTCTTGACATTTTAATAGGTAATTTTGATCCTTATATTTTTTTTAACACCCAAATAAACTAATTTTTACTGTAACTGTGGTAATAATTTTCTATTTTTACAATTCATTATGATCCTGGATTAAGTAGACATTATTATAAAATAATTATTATTATTATGATTTCAAATATATAATTTATTTTTCCAAATCCTATTTATCAATATGTGAAATTGAAATTTAATATTATTCCCATAGAAGCATCGAGAAATCCGGTTTTTGAAGAAATGTTTTCAAACATTTTGAAGGTATTTACATCTACATTCAATATGAAATAAAGGAAAATGAAATAAATTTTATTAATATAAATTTAATTGAACTAAATTATATTGAAAAACATTTTATAATATAGTATACTTTTATAAACAATATAATTGAAAATCCATTTTCAAATAAAACTTAATATTTTTCACTATTAAGTAAAAAAATCAATCTTTTACAAAAACTCTAAAAAATTACCCTAATGAAATTTTTATATGATGATTTAAAAAATATTTTTATTTTATTAAACAAATTTTCATAATTTTCAATTTCTTTAAAAGGACTACGCCAAAGGCGAAAAATATATTTTCTAGAATAATATAGTATTTAAGCATAAAATTGTATTAACCCCCATATCTTGTCTAAAAAACATAAAAATATTTTTGAAATGTATTTTTAATTTATACTATATAAATATCATTATAATTTTTCACAATAATTGGTTTGTTTACTTTATTGAGTTAAAATATGTTTTTTACAGAATAATAGTCTTTTAGTAAAATATTTTTTTATTTTAAATTTTAATCATAATTTTTAATCAATTTGTCACCAAATAAATAATTTTATGTAAATTTGTAAACCATATATTTTTAATAATTTTATATTCATATTCATAGTGGACAATCCAATGGAAAGGTGATAACTATAATTTAAATAATAATATTTTAATAATAAGAGTTTATAAGATAATATTTAAGAGAATGTTTGCGTTCATAAGATAAAATTTAGGAGAAAAATGAAAACATTGAATAACTATTTATAATATGTTACCATAGAAATTATCCTATGATTATTTTGAACTTATATAACTATATTTTCCATAGATATATTTATTACATTATGGTGGTACTCAAGGCTGGTATTATTGTGTACATTGAGGCAGTGCACGAGAATTGAGACCATATAAATATTTTAAGGAAACTATAAAACCTAATTTCATTTATACCATTTAAACAAAATTTATATTCTAGATTATAGTAGTGAAATTAATTAGCTAAATTATATTTGAGAAGTTCCTTAAGATGGTTTCTAAGAATATTCAATCAATTATGTTATTGGAGTAACCCATGGATTTTATTGTTTAGAATCATCATAGGTTTGGATGGATATTTTAGGTGATTTGTTTTAGAAATTTTAATATTTTAAAAAAACTATGTAATTACTTTACACATAATTTTTACATTTTTTAATTTTAATTAGATAATAATAGTTCTTATAAAAATATTTATTAAATTTTAAATAAAAATCGAAATAGTTTTAACAAAATTAATTTGTATACAGTTTTCATTTAAAATAATAATTTTTGAATTATAGATTTTGAATTTGTGAAAAATTATATCCTTTAGTAAAATATTCATATTTAAATTTAACTTGGTTAAAATTTTTATATTTTTATTCGAATATTTATTTTTTGGTTGAAAAATGAAAATTACATATTTTTATAAAAATATAATTACTTTTCAATAAATTAAATAATTTAAAATTATCTCTATTTTTTTAATATGATATATTGTAACATAAATAATATATTTTTATATATAATCTCATTAAATACCTTTTAATAATGTTTACATTATATCTTATTATAGGTTTACATTTTATATTTATAAGGTATTTTTTAAAATAGATTCAAATTACATAGCGTTTCTCATTGTAAATAAATTTAATTAAATCTATAATAGGGTGTAATTTAAATTAAATGTATATATTATATATCAATAAATATAAATATAAATTCATATAATTTTTATTACCATTCATATAGAAAATATAAAATCATTGTTTTCTTAAAAAAATCTATTTCTTGAAAACCTTCCATTTTTACGAGGTCAGCTGATCTAATTTAAAATTGAATTTTACACTTAGATTAATTTTATTTGATAAAAGGGATTAAATATTTTTAGTCATACTTATTATAATTTTAATACAATATAAACCTCATTTTTTACCATAATAAATTTTCAAAACAATAAAAAAACCAATTATCATTGTTAAGTTAAAATAGTTTTATGAGGGGGATAAATTATAAATAAAATAGTTACAATGAACTAAAAACATGTCTAAAATATATTTTATGGAAATATTTTTACATAAAATGTTGAAATACATATAATATTCCAATTTTTTTCTATTCCCGTATGGGAAATGTGGGTTTATTTTTGAATATAAAAATTACAAGGGTGCCACTCAAACTCACTTACAAAAGGTCACCCATATCCTACCCGCTTAACACATTCAAAGATCGTTGTACTGGACAATAAATATGTCAATTTATTTCTTAAATCCATCCACACAATATATATACATTATTTTTATTATATATCTATCTTATGATGGATTTTGGGGGTTACCTATGGAGGTTGTATAAAGAAATGTTATCATTCATAACTGAGCATTTTTATCATATTTAATCATCCACCTCATTTAAATTTTATTAAATTATTATTATATAATAACAAAAATATATCTACTATAATAATAATTTATTATTTTAATGGATTAATCCAAATCCATCTCCAATTCCATCAAATGGGATACCAAATCGTTATTAATGTGTATGGTTGAATATCACCTTGCAAACCGATGTCATTTGTTTTCCCTTATCACCTCTCATGTATTGTTATAATAATTAATATAAAGAATATATAAATGAAAATTTTAACATAAATATAAATATGGAGCTATTATTTCACAAATAACTTCTTATGTTCCATTTTGTGGGGGATACGATAATGTCCCTCTTGTGTACAGTAGACTACCATCTCTTTGAAGTGATATGATAATTTTTTCATCAATTTAACTAATAGATGAGATATATAAGTATATTTAATGAAAAATATGGTATTTATGATATTTTTATTATTTTTTAATGATAAAATATTTATTTCTTTAGATGAATAATTATTTTTAAAATTTTAAATGTTACTAATACGAATGTATGACCTACCGTCACCAATATCGTAACATAGTTCATTTTTAATATCCTTCATTCACGAGTAAAAATAAAAATATAATGTATTTATAAAAAATGAAAAATATTATTTTTATTATATAGATGCTTAAATATAACATATTTAACTATTTTCAACCTACAAAGTCAGTTGGGACATATTATCCAAATATCGTCAAAACATCTGATGGAATCATAATTCAATAAATAATTGTATATAACATGGTAATTATGAAAATAAAATGTACAATAAACATGATAATAGATCTTTAGAATGTAATTAATTAACAATTTTTTACTATTATGTAAGACATATGGCATACTTGATGTGTCTAACTCAAGGTATGGGACTTCATATAAGTTTAAAATCATTGTGTAATATTTATATTTTGTGAACCTATATTATTTTATAAGGTGTATATACAAAACCATATACATGTTATATAATATATTTCGATATTCATATATTATTTAATTCTTTGGTTAATATTATTATTTTATGGATATTACTATTGAAATGTTTCCAATGTGACTCGATACATTCATTTTAAAATATCCCCATCTAAACATCCCTTAAAACACAAATTTTTTATATATCCTTGTTTTTTATTGACGATTTAATGAATTTAATTTTATATTAATAAGTGTTTTATAGAGGTAATATTTTTCATTCATTAAATTCTTTTTAAAAAAGGAATATTTTATAATATTTTTGACTCTTTTTAATAATGTCTAAAGTAATATTTGACGTTAAAATAGAGTAAAAAATGAATTTTTTTACTGCCATAATAGTTATTTGATGTATGGATTCCAATACCATCATTTCATATTTTTTTTAAAAATAACCCTCATTCCCTTATTCTAGGTAGTTTATATTTTGAAAATGGGTCATTAAAATAAAATGGTATGTTGACATCAAAAATTTCATTGAAAATGGCTTTGAAATGGGTTTCACGATGAAAGGTTTCAAGAATAACATGTATTATTCATGTTATGTTCTATGGTAATTTTTTCTGATTTGTGTGCCCAAATATCACCAGCTGATTTGGTTACATCTTACACGATGGTTTCACCGTGATTGTGTTTTTTAAAGGTTGGGGCCGGAGCCTCATTTTTATTATTAAAGAAAAGAAAAGACCTCTTTAACTGGGTAGAGGGAGACCCATTTCATAGCCCATAGGCCCAGTGGGCATTTAGCCCATTACATAGCCCGTATGCCCAAATAATATTGTGTTTTCATAGTAATAACCTGATTTCAAAAGGTATGATAATGATATTTTAATGAAAAAATGATTCCATTTGTTATTAAAATTGATATGTTTTTATGAAAAGTTTTTCAAGAGATTTTAGTTTCTTTATTAGATAAATTAGTTTATTATTTTTATGTCCCTTAGTGATCATGGTGTTCTCATCACACATATAAAAAAATCACAGGGTTTTTTTGAGTATGGTAAAAGAAATGTTCACATTTAAAGACATGATGAAATTTCAATAAAATAAATAATTATGTATTTTAATAAGTTTTATATGCATAAAAAATGGATACTGATCATAAGTGTCCAATTTTATTATATGTTTTTTATGTTTGGTTTATTACTAATTTCTCTAAAAATATACTAAAAAATATTTTATATTTTATGAGAAAAAATTATTGAAATAAAAAAAATGATTATGTAATGTTTAAAGATAAGTCAATATAGTTAGTATTAGAGGAATGGGTTAGATAACATTAGGTTTTAGGTTGATATTAATATAATACACTTAAAATTTTTTCCTTAATGGTCATGTTTAATTGATATATAATTTTAATATTACCATGTTTCGTCGACTAATCAACATATATTCCAAATAGTTCTTCATTGAGGTAAAATGGAAGATATAACATGAATTCACTAGGAGTAAGATATCCTTCCAAGTCACAATCTATAAATGATATGAATTTGAACGGAAACTATTTTTTATGATTTTTTTCTAAGATTATTAAAGAAATAAATAGTAGTGGCATCCATATAAGAGATAAATTATATTTTTCATAGAAAATAATGTGGATAGATGAGTAATTCATGAGAAAAAACTCATTAACTATTAGAGGAACCTTATATCTATTGTTTTACCAAATACAGATAAATTTAATTAAAAATATAATTTATTTATTAGGGTTTTTAGAACATCAAAATACAAACCTTTCCATTTATCATTTTGAATATGAATCTGGTCAATGATAGTAGCTAGTTTTATAAAAAAATACAAAAATCATCTATATTAAATTTAATTAGAAACATTTAAGGATATATTTTCATAAGAAATATTCACCTATTGTAGTTCAACACCTGAATAAGAAAATAATTCATATAATTATAGGAAAATGAATAAGATTATGTTTTCACATAACATGCCAATTTTACAATGTATAACATGTACATATAAAATTTTATATAGGTCATTGATTGAAAAATAAAAATATTTTGATCAATATTGATACAATTTTTAAGAATATATTTGGTCTCATTAAAATTGATAATGTAAGAGAATGTGACTCACTATTTTGAAAATTTTGGGATAGAGTTTTGTAATACTTATGTTCCTAGAGATAATGAACTAAATATGTAGTCTGTATGGATGATGATGAATAAATATACATCGAAAAAATATGGATATGAGAAATAAATGTTACCATCTTGTGATTTTTGTGGTAAAAATCACCTTGGACAATGTCTTATGAAATAAGGTATGTTTTTCCAATGTGGAATTAAAGTTCATAGGGATCGTGATTTCAAGGAAAATAATTCTAAATTTCATAAGAATGGGTATCATATAACCCTCAAACGATGATCTATATTAGTTAAAATAAGTTGAGTAATTAAAATAACATGTCACCCCTGATATTAACTCACTCTGGAAATAATCATGATATTTATAAAAGTGGCATGAAAATATTTTTATACTACTATGGTTGATGTTGTTGCATCAGATGATGTTGTTACCTATATGTTAAATATGTTCTAGATTACAACAATACACTTTTTGAATCTAAATATTCACGTTCTTTTATTATTGATAATTTTTTATGTGAAATATGAGTATCACCAGTTGAATTAAATAAGGAAATTTTCGTGAATACTCTTTATATAAGTTTTAAATAAACAATGATTTGTATGATCCTTATTATATTTTTAGTGTGATGAAATTTCTTGAAAATATATTTTATCTTCCCATCGTAGTGTTTGAAATCATTATTGGAATGGATTCACCTTAGATTATCATAAAAATATATATTATAGATCCAAGAATGTTATGTTCAATGATTTCACGCCTTTGAAAACATAACATGAATATTGTAAATTTGTTAAAGATATTTGTGACTTTTACCTAGTTCATATTGATGAAGAGGTATAAATAATTAGAATTAGATATGTTATTTTATTGGATAGGTAAAAGGATGTATTTCCTGATGATTTTTATATTGTTATTATTTTTCAGGATGTTGAGTTTACTGTTGACTTAGTGTATTACTATATTTCCATTTCGTAACCCCTTACTGAAAGTATATTGTTGAAATTTTGGAATTATAAAATAAGTTTATGGTGTTTCTAGATAACGTTTCATTCAACCATTCACTTCACCATGGGGTGATTCTATTTTTTTTATTACAAATAATAATGGTCTAATTTGACTTTTCATTGAGTATCATTCATTGAATAACGTATCTATTAAGATAATGTATCATTTTTCTTATATAAGTGATTAATTTTGATTATCTATAGATATAGGAATTATTAGGCTACAGTATTCCCTCTGGGTTATTAAATTAACCTCCTGTATTTATTGACCCTTTGAATAGCTTTCTCCATGAGATTATGAATAATTTTATGGTTCAGTATCTTAATATTATTTTTTTATATTCAACATGTCAGGAGAGCTATTGAAGTCACCTAATTAATTTTTTTAAACCTCATATGATAAGAAACTATATGGAAAATTTTGAATGTGTGAATTTGGGAGGTAATAAATCTCATTCTATGTTCATATTGTTTTTTAGTGAATTTATAATTGTTCTACATTAAAAATATAATTTTATAAAATAATGAACATTGTCCACATATATCAATTTTTTTGTTTTATGGGTTATTATTTTACAATAAATTATTTATTGAAATATTTGATTGGATTTTATGATACAAACTATTTTAATTTAAAAATGACTAAAATTAATCTGGATAAAGGATTGTAAATACTGCTTCTAGGAACTAAAAATGTGATTTGTTAAGGATTGATTTTTAT
This sequence comes from Viscum album, assembly GCA_963277665.1. Classification (NCBI taxonomy): domain Eukaryota; kingdom Viridiplantae; phylum Streptophyta; class Magnoliopsida; order Santalales; family Viscaceae; genus Viscum; species Viscum album. Next base: position 411,628,367 of record OY728143.1, read on the forward strand.
TATCATACAGGAAATGGTGATTTTTTTATCTACAGTGTTTCATTATTGAAAGGACTGGGAAAGGTCCTAATACCGAATGATCAGGTAATTACTTATTCAATATATTGGTCGAATCCTTATGAATTAAATTTATCTACACATGATATATAATGCAAGGTTTCTATTTTTATTTAAAAATATAGATAGATAATTTTTATTGAGTAAAGTAAAAAAAAACTCATCATAAAATTTTTATGTATAAATTCAATCAAAATAATTAAACATCCAGCATAGTTGATGTATGGAATTGATTAAGTACAATTATTTCATGATTTATTAACATCATGAAAAATAATAAAATCACTAATTCCTTTAGACAGAAAAATAACGATACATTATCTTTGTAATATTTTGAACATTAATATTAATTTAGTTATTTCATAATTTTTTCCAAGATGTAATGGATGAAGTGAAATATTTTATTTTGTTTTAGGTTTCAATGAACAATATTTTGTGTGAAATAATTAAACAAGATCAAAATGGGGATCTTTATTTTGGGAAAAACGAAAATTATTTTATGAGGGGAATATTTTCAGAGTTTGATATATATGAATATTATGGTTTAATAATTTTAAAAACATTATATGTTACTTGTGATTACAAATTAAATAAATTATTTGTGACTGAGCTCATAATTCTCAGTTTTTTATTCATCCAAGAAACACTGAGATATAATAGGACATTCTAGTGGTTTACTTGAATGATGGAATAACAAGAGATATTTCAGAATTTACCTAGATATAATTTAATTTTCAATAGGTTAAATTAAAATGGAAATAATTGAAGGTAATTATTCAAGAATTACCATTTCCCAGTAGAAATAGGGAAATATATCAATGGATTTAGTTTTGGGATCTCTAAAGAAATCTTATGGAAACAACACTACTTTAGTTATTATTGATCGATTATCTAAATCATTACATTTACATACCAATTAATATAATTTGACTTTGGATTATTTCATAAATATATAAACAAATTAATAGTCATATTACATGGAGTTCCACTTTAAATTTTATTATACAGTGATACTAGGATCACATTTATCTTTTAGAATGTACTCCAGAAGTCATTCTGTACTGAATTAAATTTCACTATATAATTTCATCCCCAATATTTTGTATAGTCATAGTGAATTATTAATATATTGGATGATATGTTTCTTTCCTATTCAATGGGTGTCCAAAGGATTTGGTATCAATATCATTCCCTTGTTGAGTTTTTTTATAACAACATTTTTCATTCCAACACATAGATGTCACATTTTGAGACACTATATAAAAAGGGATGGCAGATGAAAGATTTTCTAGATGAAGTAGGAAAAGGGTGTTTATGTGACCAAATAAAGTAGATGAATTTTATGATATTTTATACTTGATTAATTAACATATGAGTATGGATAATATTAGGAAGAAAAATTTTTCACATAACTTTAGGAAATATATTTCATTCTAGGTATGTGATCATTTCATTCTAAAAAGTAATATTATGTAAAAATTTTATTTTATTTTGTAAATAGAGTATGTTAATATCATGGTTCACTGAAAAATATTAATTATTGTGAAATTTTCTATCATGTTAATACCACATGGATTTAAAGGTGATTTTATCTCAAGTGCACTATATATTTCATGTTTCAATGTTAAGGATGCAAGTGTTGAATTCATCAGTTTTATTCTTCCCTAAAGATGTTTAGTTGGAAGAGAACCATTATTATAAGGATACAAATATTTATATTTTTTATCAATAGGTATTTTGTTTTATAATAATTTGATTTAATAGTTTATTGTTTCATGCAAAAACCATATGGTTGATGAAGAGTCATGGGAATCTGAAAATGATGTGAGTGAACGATTTTACCAAATATGTAATATGTGATTAAAATTGAAAGAGTAAAATTTAAAAAATGGTTAATAATGTAAAAAATATAGTAATGATGCAATAAATTATATACACTATAATTAATATTAATTATACTGTTATATTTATTATATGAATATTATTTAATTGTTAAATCACGAAGTGAATAGTTTTAACTAATCTATTTTCAAATATTGTTTTTATTTAAAAGAATAAGTTATAAATTAAATATATCAAATATTTAAAATTTAATTTTATTTATAAAACAAATAAATAAATATTTACTAGCGTGAAATATTTTTATTTTTATTTAAATAGTTATTTTTGGTTCACTAGAAATAAATATCAAATTTTTTTAAATGTCATTTATTTTGAAGAAAATAAATTATTTAGAAATGAAATAATGTTTTGAATATTATTTTAGATTAGATCAGTATTCTATAGTTATATTTATTCCACGTAATTTTTTTAGTTTTCTTTAATTAGTGTATGTTTTCTTTGGGAATACTGATGGGATTTTCCTCTAAACTGTTTTAGAGTGCATAAAGTTTCTCAATTTTAGATATTTAAAAAAATAATGGGAAAGGATTAAAATAAAATTTATTTTTTATATATCTCAATAATTATGAATTTAAATTAATATAATTATTATTACTAGAAAAATTGTTAAAATAAAATCAAAATTTTCTTGAAAAATACATTTCTTGAAAACTCAGTTTTTATTGCATATGTGGGTTTAATATTAATTTGAAATATTGAAATTATATAAATAGAATTTGGTAAAATGGATATGATATCATGAATCAGAATAATAATTATTATCTAATAATTTGAATTTAATTTTCAACCATTATGAATAGTGAAAACAATAAAAAAATTACTATAGTTTAGGTAAAACCATTTTACATAGGGGTTAAACTAAAATTATAAGTGTTAGAATGAAATAAGAACATGTATAAAATATATATTAAATGAATATTTTAAAAATATAATTTAAAATTAATAATACTGATCTATTTATTTATCCTTCATTCATGTGATAAACATTGGTACACCTTTTTCATTTTCATAATTACATGTGTTTCCTAATCAGACATGTAAAAGGACAACCCCTCTCCTCTTCTTATAACAATATAAAATATATTTTTCATAAACTAAACATCCCCAAAAAATTTATTTTATTTCTTCCCCATGACATTGAGCCCTTATTTTTTCTTAAATCTATCCTTTGATTTTTTTGGGGCTTACTAAAGGATATTGTTTGAAGAATAACTATTTTTGGATCAGAATTTTTTATTTTATTTCATATTTCACATCTTTAAAATCATCTCCAATCGATATTATATAATTTAAATTGTTTAAAACATATAATGATATGTTATTATTTTTATTTAATATCCTAGATCCATCCACTATTTCATCAAATGGGATATAAAATCATCATTCGTGCATACAATATACAACTACCTCATGTACTTATATCATTTGTTTTGTATAATCACTAATAAAAACATATTATGTTTTGGATTTAAATTGTATATATGTAATTTTAAATATATTTATTCTTATGGAGTAATTATATCACATATAATGTATGAAATGAAATTATGGGGGGGATATGTTAATGTCACTTGTGTGTATGGTGGATTACCACCTCTCAAAGTAATGTGATTTTTTTTCACAAAAAGGATTAAATGTACGGTGCTAAGGATAATTTTGATTAACATGTGAAATATAAAGTAAATAATCATGATATTTCTGAAATATGTATCATTCATAATATATAATATGTCAATTTCATTCAAACACTAAAAATGAAAAATTCGTTTGTGAGTTTGAATGGACTACCCCTCCCTGAAGTGAGGTGATTATTTTTTCATCACCACAACAATTGGAATATATATACAAGACTATTATTAATTAAATAACAAGGTATTTTTTATTATTATTATTTAAAGGTATAATTAAACATTAATTCTTTTAACAACAATAATTAAAAACCTAAAAAGTTACTCCTATATACATACGACCCACTGTATCTATGATCACAATATATTTCTTTTTTATGAAAAATATTTCATAATTTGTTTTAAAATAATAATTAATTTATACATATAATGATTATGATTTTAAAATTATTTATTTTATGGATTAAAATGGCCCCATTGAGGATGTTCAATCCATCAATACAATTTTGGATATAAAGTCTAATTTCAACAAAACAAATGAAATAATATTAATTTATTATTTTATTTTATATAACATGGAAATATGAGAAATTATTAAAATAATAAACAAAAAAATGTTTAATATAATTGTGAATAATTAATAGAATAATATTAGACATAATGGAAATAACCTACATGATGATTTTAAACTCAAAGAAAGGGACATCATCTGAATTTCCATTTGTTGAGGCATATTTTTCTATTATGAACCTATATTCTTTAATGTGGTGTATATACAACCACATTTATATTATATATTTGAAACATTTCTCAATTATAAGGATATTTAATGTTCTTTTTAATATTATTCTATCATGGGTTTTATTATTGAAATCATTACAATGTGGTAATGGACTTTTTAAAAAAATCATTTAAACATCCCTTAAAAATCATTTTGTTTCATGTCCAAGGAAAAAATAATAAATTATGGATGAATTTATATATATATGAGAGTTCTATAAATGTTATTTTTTTTATTTCAAGGATTTAATAAGGATCTTTGTACAAAATTTATCACTCTCTTTACAATGAAAAATAAAATTCTATATTTTAACATATATAGAAAAAATCACATTTCCCACTATCATAACCAGTATTTAATGTTCATATTCTATTACAAGATTTTATTTTTTCTATAGTGAAAACCCATTATTCCCTTTTTCTATGTATTTTATATTATTAAAATTGGTTTTTAAAATATAATGGTCTTTTAATATCCAATCGTGTTTTGGAAAAAAAGTTTAAAAGTGTGTTTAAATTGTTTTACAATGAAATATTTTTCATGATTAAAATATTATATTCATGACATGTTCTATGTTTATTGACACGATGAATTACCACATATAGAATTTCGTGAGACCTTTATAGGTTATATGATGGGTGTGCCAAAACAGTTCTCTAATATATTGGGTAATGATTATATTATACAGGGAAATATACTTGAATTCATGTAAATGATTATTCTTAATTTTTAGGTTAATTTTAGGGTTTAACGAGATGATTTCCCATGAATCATAAATTACTTTTCTAATATTGATACTGAGTTCTCAAGGAATTTATTCATGTTAAAATGGTATAATAATGTTGTTTTAATGGAAAAAATTCCCTTTATCAGTAAACTTTTTTGTATTTTAGAATTTGTTTTTTGAAAGATTTTTCATTTCTTTCACATGACTTATGGATTTTTTCAGCTTATTTATATTAATAAAAATAATTTTCTTATATGAAACTTATTGTTTTTATAGTAGGTATTAAGTATGGGTAAGGGAAAGGAATATGTGATTTTGAGTATTGATTATGTTTTTCAGGATTAAAAATCATGTTATACTTTCAAAAGATTCATATGGGGAGAAAATGGATATTGATTTGAAGTGTCCACGTTGTATTGTAGGTTTTTTATTTATTACTTATGACCTAATTCAGTAAAAATCCATGTTTGAAATGATATACATACGTAATATAATGAATTATTGACATAAAAATCAATATTATGTAATGTTTGAATATGGGTCCTTATAAAATTGGATTATCCATTTACTACATTGAATCCAATAGCAAAGAAGGTATTAATGGATAAGATGTTTTAGATATATTATAATGATCTAAAATATATATTGATATTGGATCATGTTTAAGTCCTTATTTTAATGAGTAGGTTTTATGATATATATTTTCGATGATTTTGGTTCAGCACTGTGGTGTGTATCGACGAAGCATGAGAATGTTGTCGAATAATGATTTTTTTTAGTTTCACAAACATGAGAATAATTACACCACTCATTAAATTTAGTTTGTTGAAGAAATTAATCATTAGAAACAATAATTTTAATACCTATTCAAAGATTTGTTTACGTTGTATTTAGATCGTAGTTTTCATGTATAAATTATCATGGTAAGGGAAATGAATTTTCTTGATACATTGGTTTTAGCATCTATATAATATTGATTTTGATTAATTATACCCCTATAAATGGGAATGTGGTAGAAGAATACTTGAGTAGAATACTACTGACCTATGAAGTGAGGATATATGTTATGTTTAGGTTGTAGTTTTTTTGTATTTGTTTTCATTTATTATTAATGGTTGACACTATAACTGATGAAAATGAGATTATATAGTAGATGGGGAATGAATCTACCCTATGAAACTATTAGGTTGTAGTTAAACCGATTATTTAATAGTATGTATTACTATTGATAAAATATTTATCTTCAATTCAATTATTATAAGAGAGATACATATAGTGATGAAACTATCATCGATGGTGAATGAAGGGGTTTTTCATAATAATATTGTGTCTATAAACCATTTTATCAATATTAATGTTATTATAGATGCCAAAAAATTCATTGAATAACAACTATAAAAGAGAAAGTAGGTGAATCTATAAGAATACTCTAATATTCAAAATTTTATTAGATTTAAAACCATAGAAAGTAAAAAATCGGATTTTATAGTTTTATCAATCAGTAATTTATTGATAATTTTTTGAGGTGTTTTGAATAATTTATATAATCAATTTATAATATGGAAGAACTTGTATACTCATCTATCAAAATATCAATATTTTGTGTCCAACTATAATTTATTATGTATAGAACATAGAAGAATACCGTTTAAAACATATAATTTATCTATGACTATATATCATCATGTATGGAAGGTAATTCTTTGAGTTAATCATTTTTAATTGAGTTCCGTTATATGACTCAAGATGTTTATATTTATTTCTCCGAAATAATAAATAATTGTATGGAATCCATACATATAATATGAATTCAGAGTCTAATGAATATTGATAATAGAAAGATCATATGAATTCTATAACAAACTATTTATTCAAAATACTGACATTAAGTAATCATTATAAGTCTTTTAAAATAACATGTTTTAAAGACCATAGCACAAGAAAACAACAAATAGTGAAAAAACATAATGTTCCATTAGATAAAAAATGGGTTTATAGATATAAAATCTATTGAGGATTATATAATTTGAAATAAATTTTCTGATATTAATCTATTTCATAAAATATATTAAATTGGTTTATAGTCAATAAAAAAAACATGTATAATTTTTCCATATTATAATATCATAGATATATGAGTTTGTGGATGATAATTAAATATAAATTAAATACGAAATTCAAAAATTAATTAAAAAACCAAGTGGTTTTGAAAATTTTATTTTTTCTTCCATACATCATTATTCATTGAGAATGAATGATCATTATTAATTTTTTATTCTATAATATAGTGGAGTAGAGGATCAATTCTTGAAGAGTTCTAGAAAAATTATAATGTGATTAAATGAATTCATTATATTTTTCAAGATTAATGAAGTTGTGTTAATGTTGATTATAATATTATATATTAGTATCAATGATCATAAGATATGATATACTTTTCAAATCATCTGAGTTGTGATGTTTCTGTCAAGATTCTACGATATATTATATATTTAAAGTGGAATATATATACTATTTATAGATACTCTCATCATTATATGACTAGTTCCATGATACAAATATTTTTTTAAAATTTTATTGTAATATTTTTTTATTTTTAATATATGGATTTTAATAGGGGAGATATTTTGAGGAAGATATATCTTTTTTTTATCAAATAACAAATTAATTATTTATTCAATTAGATTTTAGATAATGTGATGTAATAAATTAGGGAATTTATGTACTGAATATCACCTTGGTGGCTCAGTTCAAACATTGATGCCCCTCGGTTGATTCGTTTGACCATCATGTTTTTGCAGCGTGGGATTTACAGGAGGGAGCGACGGTGGGTTTTCTCGATAGCAGGCATATTATGATTTGATTCTCGTCAGAGGAAGACCTCATCAGAGCCTTGTTTTGGGCCCCTCACAGCCTCAATGTCACCTGCTTCTACCTTTTTTGTTGGTCGTATGATTTCCATATGTGTTGTGATTATCCAATGATGGAAGTTAGGGGGAGTTTCCGTAATCCCCCACTACCCTTTCAAAATCCATATGTGATTCGAATGCTGGCCAATTTGGTCGGGAGATATCTTTGTTCTGATAGCCGAACGGAGTCCCTGTGCCACCCAGTTTGTCCGCGCGTCTGTGTGGAGGTCGACGTGTCCAGGGTGCCCTTTGAGTACGTGTGGATTACAGTGGGCAAAGAATTTAGGTGTAAGCAGTTGGTGTTTTACGAATCATGGTCTGAGTTCTGTTTGAGGTGGAAGCGTTTGGGTCACTCGCAACCTATTTGTCGTCGGGAGGCACCTACTTCCTCCAAGGAGATGACCATGGATTGTGGTATGGGGAGGCAAGCCTTCGCTGAGCTTAGGGTGCCTGAGAAGAATATTTTGGGTGAGGTTCCTCAGAGTATAAATGTAGGGGGTTCACTGAGTGGACCGTGGTAGGCGGTTCCCATGGTGGCTTAGGATCATGTGCAGTCCCTCGTGGGTGTGGAGCCTGGATGTGCTGATGAAAGTGGTTTGTTGAACGATCTGTAGGAGATGAAATCCATTTCGGGGCTTGGGGGATCTGGAGAGGCAGAGGATCAGTCTGGAGGTTCCCACAACCGGGAGGTGCTACAATTGGTGGATGAGGGAGTCTGCATGTTGCAAGGCAACGCCTCTTATGCTGAGGTGTTATGCTAGGATGGTGGTAAGAGCAATAGATGTGTTAAGATCTTTGAACAGGCTGGAAAGAGTACGGTTTCCTTTAGGGGGCTCTCTGTAGTGGTTGATGGTATTGAGATGGCAACCCGGTTTGATGATCTGGTTGTTAAGGATCCTGAGTATGTGGAGAAAGTGGAGACGTCTTCGGAGGGAGCGTCTAGTGATGAACGTTCAAGCCGTTTCGTTGGCGATATAGAGGATGAGGACCAGGAGCGAAGGTATCCTAGTCCGAGGTGGAGCAAGAATAAAAGGGGCAAACGGAAGGAGAAAAAGGACTATTCATATTTACCCTTACCGATGGAAACCCGGTCTGTGAAGAAGGTGAAGGAAAAACCGAAGGATTGTGACCCTCTCCCCCCCATGGGGGAAAGCCAGCAATGGGAGAGGTATGATAATACTCTTGAGATGCTTATGAGTTCAGATGAGATTATGATAGAAACTTGTCTGATTATCAACGCTCCTAAGGAGGAGGAAAAAAGAATGATGACGAAGACACTTAATGTGTAAACCTATAATGAGAAGAGTGATTGGATAGACAAGAAGGATTTGATTTTGGTTCGGGGGTTTGACAACGGAAAGATCAATGTAGAGGAGTACATCTAGTCTTGGGGAAAGATGGCATTCAGATTTGAATATCTTCTGATGGAGCAACCAGACATCCATGTAAACATCATATCTTAGAAACTTCTTAGAGAGGTTAAAACGGGGAGGCTGCTATTTCACTTTTGTGAAATTGTTTTATATTTCAGTGCTTGACTCAGTTTCTCACTCTCTTCCTTAAAAGTGTTTGATAATAAAAATTTAAATTTTCAGTGCAGATTAATTCTTTTTGAATGCTCAGTGACAGTCAATTTTATTAAAGGAATATCATTGAAGAGGATATTAATATAATATAAATATTAAATACATGGTATGTAATAATAGATATTATATTGAATTTTATGAATTAGTATACATAATTGTATTCTATTATTATATATATTTGAGGAAGTAGACAATATTTTTTAGTGAAGAGCTATCCATAGATAGACTGTAATGATAGAATTTAGAAGGAGATGATGAATGGGAAGCTAAATTGAGGGGATTCTAGATTTAAGAGTTTATTTTGGATATATTACTTCTTCAAATGTGTAATATTTTTAATGATTAAATGATAAAATATATTTGGGTAGGTTTCAAGATGATATTTATAGAACTGCACATGAATTTGGTGATTTTATTTCCATAGAAAAATATATTAGTTGGACATCCCAAACAAGAAAATGAGTAGGATTTTAGTGAGGGGACATACCCTATAAAAACACATGTGAGAGTTTTACTTCAAGTACAATTTTTTATATAGTGGTATTCAATTTGAAACATTTGAAATAAAATTGTCTTAACTGAGAATAGTGGATCAATTTTAAAAGTGGATGAATAGTTTAAGGGAAAAAATAAAATATTATAAAACTAGGTAAAACATGATTCACCCCCATTAGAATGTATGAATTTTCAAGAAGGACACACATAAATTCATTTATGAGTGAATCCCAATTGAATAATTTTAAAATATGTTCTTGAATGTTGAATTGGATGGTGAGTTGGTTCGCTTTTGTTGTGCTCAGGTCAGTCCTTTCATTAGTGATCAAATTCATGTTAGGAATGTAGTGGATTACTATTTTCATCATGCTAATCGATGTTCAAATGGCATGTAGAATATCTCCAGTTTAACATGGTCAACTAATAGTGAAATGTATTTTCAATAAATACTTTTTTACCCTTAAGTATAATCCATCAATTGATGGGGCTTGGGAACCAACCAAATTGAATCAATATGATAATGAATTTTTATAATGTTTTATTATCCTAAATACTTGTATTAGTGACCTAGGATGAAGATTTCGATTAATGATTTCAACTCTCAAAACCATACTTAATAAAGGATTTAATCTGAGCTCTAGAATCTAATATTTTTATTACTACCACACCCCATTCCAATTTGGAAGATGGATGGTATTTATACAACTCTCTTGTCTTATATACCTCAAACACTATTATTAATGGATAATATTTGTGTATATATCATCTAATTGATGAAATAATCAAATTTTTTTCACATTATATATTAATATAAAATGGATGATAATGGAAACATCGATGCCTAAGAAATTATGAATCATCATCACATGCCATTTGATTTCATATTCGATCGAGTCCCTCACTTCAATTCATGATTTTTGAAAATATTTTAAGATATGATTAGTTATCAGTTAATGTTGAGCATAATGTATCACCATTATATGGATAGATGGATTTGGTGGAACATCCATAAACATAGGGATATAAATCAATCATGTATGCCTGATTTGGATTGTTCTAGGGAGAAACATCTATCATCTGATAAATTTAACTATGTTATATTTTAATATTCATTGATTAGGATGAATCCCTTTATATACTTATATATACCATTTATATCTCACCTATAATTGATAGAAATTGTTTTGAACTAATTTTCAAGGCTAAAAATCTTTATAGAGACAATATAACATAAGAAATTGATTTGTAATAGATTATAAATAGCATATATTCAATGAAATTTTTTTTATTATTTGAAATATGTTAATAATATATTTCATGTGTCATAATAAATAAAGTATCATACCTAACCATCCCACATGTCTTAATTTGAGAAAATAGAGGTGTAACAAGACACCACTATTTTAGGGAAGCCTGGTCATATCATGGATCAACAAACCAAGGTGTTGTATCATAATTGTATTTGCATCAACCTTATATTAAAGATATATGGAAGGGTTTTTTATTATATATGGGATAATTTTGTATAATAGATAATTTATTGGACTCTCCTATTCCCCCATAAAAACATTAATAAATTTCTTGGGGGTATAATGATGTATAGTTGATACAATTATGACACCCACCTAGTCACTATGATGTTATCATTTTGAAATTTTATTTCAAGTTTTTCTATTTTTATTCTTATTGGAGTTGAAGTTTCAAAATTTTAAAAAATTATTAAAATTTACATGTGAACATGGTCAAGAAATGATCAATTTTAAAAATGAAACAAATAATTAAAAATGTTGTAAGTGGGGTCAACTATTTTTTTTTCGAAATTAGTACATTGTTTTCTCAACTCTGAGAGATATCAAGGTGATAATGAAACCCAATTTTTTTCATAGGGTGTAATTAATATTAAATTCAATGATTTTCCAAAATATATGGCCAAATTGTGAGTATTTAATTATATTACAAAAATATTTAAAATTATTATTATACCTTGAAATGAATTTTAACCCTATTATCGCCCTTTCTACCTTCCTTTTTTAGACGTGCTCCTCCAAATACCATGTCATCCTTGCTTAATTATATCTTGGTGTATTTTCCATGATTCATGTGAAATACTATAGGTAGAATCTAAATTTAAAATTTATTTATCCTCATTTATTTACTTATCCTCTTGATAATCCTATTAATGTATGTATTTAAACCCTTGTAATCCATGGGGGAATATCCTATAGTTAGGGATAATGTTTACTGAAATATAGTATTTTTTTTGTAAAGATCCCACATCAGTGATTATTAGGATTTTTCATTTATGTTATGATTTATTATCAATAATAAGGATGATATCTATAAAAAATGGTATTTATATTATTTTATATTATGTTCATGGTGTTATTTTTGTCTTAGTTACATTATTATGTAGTAATTTATATTCATAAGATATAATTATAAATATTTTATATTTCATTCAAATGTTTTGGTTTAAAATAGTACCTTAAAATTGTATTTATAATGAAAAAATTTTATGGGAATGAAGTGATTAATGGAATTTTTCATTTAATGATTTAATTCAAAAAGGGTTTTCAATGAGTGTTTAAGAAAGGAATCTAATTTATACTTGAGTTTTTATTATTTTTGAGATTATTAGAATTGATTTTATATGTGTTTTATGATTTCATTTTTAATGGAATCCTAGGGTGTGTTGGTTACATGAACTAATGTGAATCCTAATATAGATTGTTTTCTTTATGGGGATTATATCTTTGTTAGTCTCAGTAACATAACATGATGGATTTTTTCCATGGTGAGACCAAGTGATCGATAAAAATTACATGGATCATGTATTCCATATAGTTTTCAAAGAGTGTAAACTAGGTTACTTATACCTATAGTTTCATGCCTATGATATACATATTTTAATGAATTCATATGTTTTCTACTTATTTCCCATTTCATTAGTTTGATCTTGATTTCAATCATATATAGTGGACTTAATTTTACTTTCTGATGACCTTGTTTTTTTACTATTGAAGCCATCTAGTTTTAAATAAACTAATGTATTCTATGAAAAATTTTAATGAAGTACTTTTCATATTTCAAATTAATTATTTTCACAATGAATAAAATTTTGTATATTGTATAGGGAATCAAACATGTCATTAACATACAATCTACATATACCATGTGGTATATAAATATATTTTTTGAAGGAAACTAGTAATGGAATGGGTGGAATGTAGTTTAGTGTTTATCCATGATTATTACCATCTTTCCACAGTATTATAGTTTTTTTGAATATAACATGTGTGTTTTTGGGATCATGTGGAGTATTTTGGTATCCCTAGTAGTGATAGTTTTTATTTTGTATCATCCTTATTGGTCATGACTGTTTTTTAGATATTATTTTACATAAATATTGATTTTGACTATATTTTTATTTTCTTGGTGATATTTATGTGTAATTTTGATATATGTGTTTAATTATACTCTTTTTGGTTACCTTTATATTTTTAAACTGTTTATATCTTTTCATGGGTTTCCAACTTATTAATGTGTATTAAAGGAATTCTCTTAGTGTTATATGGGATTTTTATTTAGATTATGTTGGTGAAATCATTCCAAATGGTTTACTTATTATACAATGGTTTTTGTTTCAATATTATGATAATTTGGAATATCATTATTGTCAAATGAAGTGACATATTAGGTGACATGTCAGGTTGCCCCAAGATGACCCATTATATTGGGACATCATGATGTTCCCATGTGATTACTTAATCAGCGAATGAAAATTAGTTGTGAAGAAAAGAGATTATTCATAGGGAATTGTTAATTCCTAAACATTATGATTGTGGGGTATATCCCTAAAAATGATGTAAAACTATACATTAATGATTTATTATAAGATGTCTCATCAGAATAATAATATTAAATTGATAAATTATTAGGAATAAACCCATGTTTGGAGTAATTTATCCTTTTTTCTCATTCTCATTTTTTTCATTTTCTTATTTTTATTCCTTGTACTATAGATCCAAAAAATTATTGCATACCAATGGTATTTCAATTTTGAATATTATTTTTTGAGTAATATTTAAAGCCAGAACCCAACCATAAACCATTAGAAGACAAATAATAAAAGTATGAGTGTAGTAATTTATTCAATTCTATTACATATTAATCTTCTATATATTACTAAATGATATTTAATTTAAAAAAATTAAAAGTATTTATTTATAATAATAAATAATAAATACTTTTTATTTAACATATTAAGGATTTTATTTTCTATGCCAAATTTAAAATATTTATTATTTTCAGTTTTTGGTATATATGTCTGAATAAAATAACTTTCAGTGAATGAGTTATGTTTTATTCTTTCTAGATAAAATTTGAGTAAGAATATAATTTAATTTAATTAATATCATGATTTTTATTTTATGTAATTTGTTACTTTTTTTCTGAAGGATAAATTTTGTTAAACTGGTTCAGATTTAATGAAATTATATTATGGCCAGAAACATTGTAGAAGACTCGATCATAATTTATCTTAGGATTTCGGATTATTTTAGGATATATTTATTCAACAACACTAGGAGAATACATATCTATGTGTATGAAAAAATAAAATAAAAATATTCATTCATGTTATAACTAATAATCCCACACCCCTTCCCTATTCATGAATTGAATTTAACATATATAACCTAGTAGATCGTGAAAATACACTTATGATGGGGGTTGATTCATGTGTTGACTAATTTTATGATTTTTTATTTTTCATGATTATACACCATTTGGTTTTGAAAAACTATCACTTATTTTGATAAAAATGAATATTATTGTATTTTACTCTTATAAACACCGATATGATATTCATATATTGAATGTAAAATTAACAAAGGTATTTTCAAAATGTTAGTACTATATCAGGAAACCAAATAGATGTTGCACATGGGATTGTAAAGATATATATTTTGATCTATAAATTTATCGTCATTATAAGTTTATTTGACTAGTGATCATATTGAAACATATTCACATAATATTTCATATGTGTGGTCACAATATTAAATAGGATACTAAATCTTCACTTATAAGTTATTTATACTCACATCCCATGATAGAATCTTTTAAATTCCTCATATGTATGTAGATTAAAATCATGACTTCTATGTCGCTATATATACAAAGATGATATCCTACCTAAAATAATTATAGTCTATGACTACCAAGTTTTTCTCTACAATCATTCCTGAATATTTCTCTCCTAAAATCTATAGATTAGATTTATTTTAATTATATGTGTTTTCATCCAAAATTAAACTTATTTTTATCTTTTTCAAAACTATACTGTTTTCATAAGTTTGGAATGAGAATCACAATTTTATCATATAATATAATCTCTCATTCCTTTTATCCCTAATAGTATCTTATTGTTTCTTAGTGTGGACATATAAACTCTTTTTTGAATCTACCCTTCATATTCTCCCTACTCAAATGTAGAAGAGGATCATTAAATGAATTCTATACAATTCTAAAAAATTAAATTAATTATTAAGGATGAAAAAGTAATTCTATCCAAAAATAAATAAAACATTATAATAAGTATTTTAGTTTCACTTGTGTTCTAGAATTATTATTTTTAAACTAATAGGGTTTTCTTTGAATACCCACATTAAATTATCCCTTTATAATGAAACAAAATTCCTCTAGCCTTCAATAAATGGAATAAATACTCAAAATTCAAAAAGTGTGACAAATTCACATATCATATAAGCCATTGAAAATAACACATGGGCTTATTTTTTATTTTATATGAATCTTTACTTCACTGCATTCCATAAACCTAATCTACATGTGTGGTAGAAAACACATCATCCTCATATTTTATTCCATTTTAATATTTATAATATTTTTTCTATAGATTAAAAATATTACAAAACCCAAAATCACTAATATCATATGACTATTTCATTATTCAATTTTAAAATATCTAAAAATATCATATTTTCTTATAAAAAATATCATATGATAGGATCAAAAATTTGAATTATCATATGTGATGGATGCATAAGATAGAAACATTTTTCGTTTTCTACTCTTTTATTATAGATATAATGTAAACTAAAATATCATATGAATTGAAAAATATTATCCAAATAAACATTTTATCTTAGAAAATGTCCATGTAAAATAATTTTCTTAACTACTTATATATTCTAACATAATAAATGAAAAAAAATTAAATAAACTCAGGGTATCATGTTAATATATCGGAACTTCTCTAATATTTTCTAATTCATCTCATAGAATCACTAAATAAATGATGAAAATATTGATATAATTTGAAACTCCTTCAATAACATTTATAAGGTGATGTAGTATGTAAAACACATAAGTAAATAAATATTAATTAATTCCTCAACCATTTTTAATCGATCATTTATCAAATCATTCATAATAAAAAATTATTCAATCCTATCCTTTATCCAGAAGATTTATAATCCAGATTACAGCAGCAAGAATACATTGTACTCGTTATATTTTTTCCATCCATTACTAGCTTATCCACTCAAATCATAAATATGAAATATGGGTTTAATTCTATGTCTATTTTAGGACCCAACCATGAAACATTATATAATCAAAAGTCTTTACACTATAATTCACTTTTATGAAATATAAATAACCATTTTTGTTTATATTATTAGATAAATTTATCTTGTCACTTTCAGAACAAACCTATACATTTCAATGTAGACACAAAAAATAATTATCTGTTTTTTC
Organism: Viscum album; assembly: GCA_963277665.1. Lineage (NCBI taxonomy): Eukaryota > Viridiplantae > Streptophyta > Magnoliopsida > Santalales > Viscaceae > Viscum > Viscum album. The sequence continues at coordinate 411,645,232 of OY728143.1, forward strand.
AATGATATAAAATATTAAATGCATGTGAGGTCTTCATTTCATGAAAATATTTTTGGAATTCAACATGAATTATCTTTTTCCATAATCATCCTTAGACACATTGAAAACCATTTAAAATCATCTTATGATAATAAATAACACTATATTAAATATTAATGGAAACAATAATATGGTACAATAAATAGTATAAGAACCCAAAATATGTCAATATTTTTCATGTTATTCCTTGGGATAATAAAATAAATTATATTGATAAAGAAATTTTTTTAGTTAAATAATTTAAAACCCATAGCATGAAAATAGAAATCCTTGATAGTTATTTCAAGCATTATACTCATAACGCATGTTCAATTGTGTTTGAAATAATTATAAACAAATCAAATCAATTAGACAACCCTCCAATATTATCCCTATACTTCATTAATTAAAAGAAAAGATACATCAACCAATTAATTGGTGATCTATATATGGATCACCGATCATATATGAAATATTAGCCACAACAATTGTAAAATATGTATTAAGTTACTAAATAACATATATATTAGTCATGTTCAAAATCATAATAGTGAAATTTGTTTGAATATAATATTTCATCAATAATCATTTAAAAATAACAAAAATTCTCTTTTTGAGTTTTACATTAAATTATTTTGAAATATATATATATTTTTAAAAATATATAAAATAAAAATTTAGAAAAAATATAATTTTCATTATTTAATGTTATTGTTACCATGGAATCATTAAATGAGAAATTCATACTATTGAAACACCAAGACATCATTAAATTATTTTTGGACTCTAAATAATAATATAATGATTAATCTCACAAAATTGGTAAAAGTGCATCCTTTTTAAGAGAATTAGATCATTATTTTTTTATTGGGAAAAAATCCATCGATGTATCCTCTTGGTGTGTTTTGGGTGTGATTGTGTTTGTTGACAAAACTAGATGACCAAAAATGAGTATGGTGGGTGTTTGTCAAAAACAAGATTTTAATGTGGTGTAGTTTCCCAGTGTTTTCCAAATTTTTGGGCCTCAAAAACTATGAATATGGGGTTTTATTCATAAGGATGGATGGTGTGAAGAATGGTGAACAAAATTAGAAAAAGGAAATAAAACGTGGATCCTGGGACATTGATTGGGTACCATGTCCAAGAAGGGCACACAACCATGTACCAGGTAGGGGGAATGTTATGGATGAGCTATCCATGAAACCAAAAATTGTTCACAATGAAAGTTGGTGCGGTACGTGGATGGATTTTCATTGGTGTTAGAGATCGACTGCGTAGGAGAAAAGGCAGTACCCAGACTATATATGAAAATTTTTTCGCTAGAATTCTTGCAGTTCACAATAGCAGGAGGATCAGTATGAGGTGGAGGATATACCGAATCAAATATTTGGCAATTCATGGAGTAACAGATATTGAAGATATCATTACCTATATAAGAATCTATAATCCCAATTATTATATGAGAGACTGAATATCATTAGATAATGTCTTTTTCTTTTAGATTTCAGAAACGTCCGAAGGATGTTTGAATGCGATAATTCCAGGAAAGCTAACATAGTTTGTACGGAAGAAATTCTACTGAAGGTTTTTTTTTGGAGAACTGTAATCCAAAAAAACATGATACCCTGTGTATGAAAGCATGGTATGGAGGAGGTTTGTTAAGGCAATCCACAAATAGAGAACAATTCACAGACATAGGGTGACTTGAAAAAGAGGTTCACATAGTCGATACGTGTAGGTGATACATGATAGTAAAGGAAGAGGAAGTCGGTAGACGAAGAGAGGTTCGTAGAAGCGGATGTAGTACAAGAAGGATGTGCTTCGCATACCAAACACAATACTCAGTACGTAGAAGAATAAGTTTGTTCTATATTTGCAGAATGGGGCTTGTGAATTCTTCATGATAGTTTGCTAATGTATTTTCTGGTATCTAGTATCATTCGTGAAGTTGGACATCATCTTCAGGTGAAAAAAACATCAATAGAGCATCTACCTAATGTTGAGGATGAAAGAATTGATACAAATAAATGGACCTACAGGTTCATACACATTTTTGACCTACAAGTGAATAAACTATGTGTCGATTCTTTTCCAAGAGCAGTGAGCATAGGAAGAGGAATAAGTTAACCCTTTCCACTGGTAGTGAGCCAAAGAAAGAGTCATTAAGGGTGATTCTTGGTAATAAAGTGAGTAGACCCTACAACTTGTAAAAGAAGTGATCCTGGGCATAGAAGATCTAGCCTGAGCATTGTACTCATTATTGGTGGCGAGCCTTAGTGAATTTGGTATATCTACATATTTCCATTTTATGCTTCTTGGACGTAGCCTAGTGAGGGTGAACCAAGTAAAAATTGTACTGTCTTGTGAATGATTTCATATTTGGTCATATATTAATATGAGAGGAAGGGAGAATTGAGTTTTTTTTATAAAAATGAAACAATACGAAAAATCGATAAAGTTTTAATCTGTCATACCATAATTCACCCCCCCCCCCCTCTTAGGGTATTCGACCTAGTGGACTTAATAACTGGTATCTAAGGGAAATGTTTAAAGGATGAAATTTAGTGGTTCTCTATTAAGAAAATGAAATGGAATTGGTTAATCATAAAGGAATTATGATCATTTATGGAAATAATTTTCCACTATGGAAGAATAGGATGCAACAGTACTTTCGATCAGTAGGGATGGATGTCATCATAGTAGTTATACATGGAATATCAGTTCACATTACTTGTGGTGCTCTATCAGAAGCTGGAAGAAGGGAATTTGAGGATGATGCTAAAGGGATAAATGATTTAGGGGTATCCCTATCAATTTCAATTTATACAAAGGTGATGTACTATAATACAACACATGAAATGTGGGAAAATTGATGAACATTCTTGAGGGTGAGAGAAAAGTCTAAGAAGAAAAGCTACTGGTTTTATGGAAGTAGTATGAGGATCTCAGAATGAATCTCAATGAGACTGTTGATGCATTCTTCAACATGATAATTATTATTGTGGAAGACATTAAGTGTCTTGGAGATGTTATTGAAGATATAAATATTGGGAATCATATCTTGTGGAATCTTCCACCGTGATTCCATCTTAACGTTTCAGTGCTGGAAGAAAAATACCTGAAATTTCTTCCACTAGATAACCTACATAGTACCCTTGTATCATATAAAATGAGAAATGATTATAATGATGTAGTGGAAAAGTGATGTCTAAGGATATAGAATTCCAGGGAATGAAAAAAATCTCTATTGAAGACATTCCTATGGGAGACAATATGGATTATGTCATGTCATTTATGTCCTCAAATCTGCAAAAATGAAAAGAGAAGATCAAAGGTAAACTTCCATTTTCATTCTTTTGATGAGTAAAGTTTGGGAATTTTGCATCAAAGTGTATTAATAAGTTTGATGATTAAAATGAAGAAAATGATGAAATTACTACTAAGAAGTATTCGTCAAATGAGAAAGGAAGGATAGGTACTAGGAAAAAGTAATTCAAAAAGAATAATATTCATTAAAAATAGGATGACGTTCAGAAAAATTTGAGGCAAAAGATTTGGAGGACTACAAGGATCATAAAATAGATTATTTGGGGACAATTGTTAGAAATTAATTAACAAGAGAGGAATGTGAAAATGAATAAGGAGAAAATGAAAGAATATTTGATCATTAAAATGAATTAAGAAGCTTCCCATGAAAAGGTAGATATTTTTAGTTCCAAAACAAAGAAATCTAACAATGTTTTTCATTATGACAAAATACTTATGTAGCATCTTGTAAAAGATAATTCAGAGTAAAATGAAGAAATTGAAAAGCTAAGGTCTTCTATGACAGAAATATCAAAAAAGGTGGTTGAGTAGAAACTTCAAAGTGATGAATAAAAAATATAAATTGATAGTTTCACTGAAATTGGAAAAGATCATATCAAACGTACCAACAAATAGAAGAGGGTGTCATCTATAAAAAATAAAAAATTGAATATCAGGGGAAACTGGTAACTCCCTGTTTGACATCAGGAAAGAAGATCGAAAATGCAACAAATAAGATGATATTTGAGTAGAGTGGTCTATCAAAATAGAAGAAAAAAATCAATTTTAAATGATAAGGCTAGAATGGGGCTTGATCAAAAACACAAATTAGTGATGGTTTAATTCATATGACAGGAACCCACTCCATGATTGAATATTGATTTGGGTACGAAGAAGAATTAGAAGATTCAAAAAACCCAAGTCACAACCAATGGCGCATCATTGCCACATATGAATATATCTCACATAAGATGAAATTATTGTGGTAAGATGAGACTCTATGAAAATCTATCTTCCATAGAAAAGAGGTACTAAAGGGAATAATAGCAATAGAGGTGGTCATATAGAGCTCAAAATTCTAGGTAATAATTCGATGGTCATTGTTTAATGTGTAAAGGAGTTCGACTTAAGAAATGATTTTTCACATCAATAATGTAGAGGAATGCGTCGAGGTAGAATGAATTTTCTCATAAGTACCCAAATGTATATTCAATAGAGATGAAAATTAAAAATGGATTTGATACTATGCAGGTTGAAGATGGATCATCATATACTAAGAAAGATCAATATTATCATTCCATGTTGGATATGAAGTCATATACTTGGGTTATAAAGAAAAGTTAAGAGTAGGCAGTGGTTTTAGAAACTGCATTTAAGGCATCATATCACACTAGGATATGGAACATTGATAGTGGATACACTTCCCATATGATGGGAAATAAGGATCTAGTGAACGAAATTAGGTATGATAAAGAAGGTATAGTTATATTTGGTAATGTTTAGGGATTGGAAATTATAGGTTTTGGAAAATAAATGTTTGGAGGAAAAGACATGATATGAGAAGATATCTTGGTTGTTGGGGGATTTTTTGTAACATTCTTAGTGATAGTCAATTGGGTGACTCAAGACATGACATAAGTTTTTTCAAGAAATTATGTATCATAAAATAAATGTATGGTGATGTTGTGTTGCAAATAAATCATACGAAAGGGAATATCTACCTTGTGAGTGGAGAAGTAGATATATGCTTTCTATCTAAGGATGAAGAAAATAAGATATAAAATAAGTGCCTTGGCCACGTGACCCAAGGTTCCTTGGGAGATCTAGTGAGATATGATGCATCACAAAATCCCCCTAGGTTATAACATGATCGTACTCATATGTGTAATGGGTTCCATTAGGGGAAGATCATTCAAAATACATATAAGTCAAAAGATAAAAAGTCAAAAAAAATTATTGAGTTGTTATATATGGATGTATGTGGTCCAATTTCACCAAGTACTATTGATGAGAGGTGATATTATGTTATATTAATTTATGAATATAGAAGAATGGCATGGGTTTCAATAAACACCCACAAATATAAAGTGTTAAGTTTTATTATAAGTTATCGACGTGAATGTGAAAAGATTCTTGGTTATAAAATCAGGACGATTTGAACAGATAATGGAATAGAGTTCACAAATATCCAATTGGAATATTATATCAAAAGTCATTGGATAACTCATCAATTTTCATCAGTAAGAACTCCATATCAGAATGGAGCAGTTGAGAGTAGAAATTGGATTGTTAAAAACTTGTATAGGACAATTCTCATTGAGATATACCTTTAAAATAAATTTTGGGAAGAAGTAGTGACGACCATAATATTCAATTAAAATAGATATTTACTTTTTCAAAAAGAAGATAAGACTACATACAAGTTATGGTATGGAAGGAATACATTATTGAAGAAATTTCAAATATTCCTAAGTAAATGTTTCATTCTCAATAAGGAGAAACATAGGAAACATGAATTCCATGGGGATAAAGCGATATTTCTTGGCTACTAAAAGATGAGAAAACATTTAAATGCTTCGTTAAGTGGCTAGAAAAGATAGTTGAAAGTCACAATGTTACTATAGTAGAAAATGAAAAAAATATTCAGAAAATACTTGATCAGACTTAGGAGGGTATTGATGAAGATATGAGTAGATCATGAGTGTAGAGACCCAAAGCTTGACGTTCATGGATATTACATTACTTTAGCAGAATACATAATACATAACAATAACAGACACACAAGGATCGTAATAGTATAGTGTCTTTGGAAACTCGGAACGTAATCTTCTAATCATGGTGAAAGATCTTCAACATCTCCCATAAAGGTCTTCCTACTTTTGTTTCCTTACCTAAAATCTTTCTTTTAATCCAGGGGAAAAAACATAAATAGGGTGTGCTCAAATGCTTAGTAAGGGTAAGCATGTATAAAATAAAACATACCATATACATTTGAACTTAAAAAAACTTGAACATTAAAAATGTTGAACAACAACATAAAACATGGAAGTACCTAAGGCATAGATCATAATGGAACATAACTCATGATAAAATAGCATGGGAATAAAACATGTAATTGTGGAATCCATTATGCACATGTAATGATTTCCATAGTATCCAAGGCATTGATGCCAAGACCATATTAGTGGACAAAGTCCCTTTCCGAATCGAGTTCACTCCTCGTTTCAGTCCTGTTTTACTGAACCGGTTTAACCTGTCGTTCCAGCCATGTCTATGTCATGATATATAAATCTTTACCCAATACATTGTAGGTAGATATAGGTCCCACCCATCTCATAATGAAATCATTCTTTCGTGTGCCACAAAATCATAAATCATACATCATAGAATAACCCATGAAATAAAATGGGATTCTTAAACATCATGCCATCTTAACATAATCCATAAACAATTGATATCATTTCATCATAAGAAAATTGAATCCATTTAAATCATAGAGACATTTTACTTGAAACATACACATATGAAATAATGTCATCTTAGATGGAAAATAGTTTTGAAAAAACACTTGAAATGAATTCTTGAGAAAAATATCCTTTCTTCTTTAAAATCATTTACTTTTCACAAAATTCCATGAAATTTTAAAAGATAAGGGTTTTGTTGAAAATAATCATGAAATCTTGTAGAGGAAGCTTCTTGAAAATTAGGCATTATGAAACTGTAAAAATCAGTTCATGCCGTATAAGTTAGAAATAACATTCTCCTCGGACTTTTGTCGGAAAAGTCAAAAAGTACCTTATATGGTAACCAATGGAAAGATTTCATTCATACAATGTGGTAAGAAGTCAATAAAGGGTAAAAATGACATTAAAAATCCAGGGAAGAATGGTAAATATTTTATGAAAGCATTTTTAGAAAACATGGTCATGGATGATAAACGTAACCCCAGTAAATACTTACGTATAAGCAATCTCGGATAAAAATGAGATTGAAAATGTATCCCTTACCTTAGGTCCGATTTGATTCATAAGTGTCCGAACCTCCTGTATAATGATTTAGATAATGTTATTTACTTATTAAATAATCATATTAATTGTTATGATATCATATATGGTTCACTTATGACTTTATATTACCCGTTCTTTTGTAAATTCCATGTTAAAGAGCGTTTTGGGTAAAATCATTTCATTTGTCGTCCGTGTTTTGACTTGTAATTATTCATATGATTACTTAGATCATGATTACTTACATATAGAATGTAAAACATGATTATATATAATATATATTCAGAATATACATATATATAATATATTGATAAATGGAAATAAATACACAGTTCATGGAGACGGTAGGTCGTACATACGCATGAACGTTGTTTTCGTTTCCTCATTGAATTGAATTGAATTAATTGGATGACATACATATATATATATACATAAATCCAGTATCATTATTATGTCATATATTTCATGATTATCTATTATATATACTTTATAATCATTTATGAATGGTTAATCATTGAGAATGAATCTCATCGCGTTGTGGAGACGGTATTCCGTACGTATGCACGAGCGATGATATCGTTCCCATGATCGTGGAATTTTATTGGAGTGTATTTATACTATTAAAAAATCAATATCACTTTATAATAATCATATATAGTTATTATTTACACCATTATACCCATCCAAGTACGGTGGTGGTGGAAAATAGATTACACCACGGCGTGGAGACTGTATTCCATACGTATGCACACGCGCTGATTTCATTTTCCGTAGGATGGATAGATAGTTAAATAGGGTTGTTTCATACTTATTATAAAATATCAGTATATTAGTGATACTGATTTTATTACTTCAGGATGAAACAACTAATAAATAAGAAGTGGAAGAAGAAATAAAGATGAAAGAATAGGTAACAGGCATTACCTCTTCTTTAAAGCGCTTCTTTGAGACCTCCTTTTAGGGCACTAAAATTGGTCTTTGAAGAAGAACAGGACCTCTACAATGTCTCTAGAGAAGTGGAGAGAATAAATTGTCAGGGGTTGGCAGAGCATGAGGGCTCAAAGTGGTGTGAGGAAGAGAGGGAGGAGGTGCCCTTTTATAAGGGAGGAGAGGGGCACCTTTGGAATAACTAAAAACATTATTTTATTATAAAGCCAAATTCGGTTTTAAATAGCTCAAAATTGATTTATTTAGAAGCTAAGGTGGGTATGGGTCGAAATCCTCTCATCCAATAGAATTTAGACAAGTTTGGGTTCCTATTTTAACCTTATCATTTAGATTTAACATTAAGTTAAATAATTTTACTTTTACCGTGTCTTCTTGTGTTCTTACACTATAAGGTTAATAAAATTACTATAACATTCCAAAAGAACCCAAAGTTGCTTATTATTAACATATATAACCTTACCTATGTCATTTGGATGAACCATATATTTTTAGGAATAAAATAACAATTAATAATATAATATTTGTTTTAAAAACTATTCTATGTCAATTTTGACACAATTTAGTAATTAGTTTTTTTGAAAATCATAACAAAATTATTAGTTTAAAAAAGTTAATTAAATCAATAATAAAATGTCATATTAACATATAAAATTAGTTTAATTAATAAAAAGTCTCAAATTATATTTATTTGGGTATTTATAATATCAATTATTCTAATTTTTCACTATTATGGTAATTACTGCATCATCATTGTGTCATAAATAAATTAAGTTATTTAATCTATGAAAATTATAAATAAAATATAATTATGTATGAAATCTTATTAGAGTTATAATGAATATTTACAATCGAATATATCTTATGTATAACCCTATATTAAAAATGTTTTAGTAAATAAACATTGATTTTAACTCTTTTAACTCTTCTTTGATTTAAATAATAATAAATGTCCTAATCTAATCCATGTGGGCCTAAATGGTCATATTTTATTTCTAAGGTTGTTTTTAGTCGAATTACACTTATACAATAGAATTAGGACATGTGTTATGGTAATAATAATATCATTTTTACCCTTAATTACCCTATTTACTTTTAACCGTGGTAAAATAAGTAAAAAGTTACTATTCACCAAAAATTATTTTCATCTCATTGAACCACATTTTACTTACTGACATCAACCATGTCTCTCGGATTTTTGAAATTCCACTCACAGAAGCGGTAAAATTAAGTTTAATGAAAAATTCATTTTTTTAAACTGCCACTTAGTGGTTTCACTATTCATCAAAAAGTGAAAGTTTCCAAAAAAAATACCAAAAATTAGGCCTAAGCTATATTTGATATTATGAATTCAAAAATTATGTCTATTTAACAAATTAAAAACATATCAGTTGCATTAATTAATTTAAAAATTAATTCCCGTCATCAAAACAAATAGCGTGTTTTTAAAAGATAATAACTATCAAAAGATTGACACTTGTTTATGTCTGGTTTAAATGTGAAATTACATCCAATGAAAAACATTGTATTAATTTGTAAAAATATATTCTAAATATACTTTAAAACCACTCAAATTAATAATTTACCACTATTAATTATTTCGATTAAAAAAGTTGTTTTTAATTAAAATTTAGTAATTTTCACTATTCATCAGAATATGAAAGTTATCCGAAAAGTACCAAAATTTCACCTTAGTCTAAATTTGATACTCTGGATAAAAAAAATGAAGTCCATTTTGAGAGATAAAATTTCTAAATTTTTAAAAGGTTGTTATTACTATTCATAACAGCTAGTTTTAATAATATTTTAATAGCATATCGTTGTTTAGTGAAACTCGGTATTGCGTACTACACACGCTATCGAGGAAGGTCGTGATTGCGTGTAATGCAATGCAAGTCAAGGATGTGTGTTGTGCAAGCTCTTTTTGGTGTAGCATACAACACAAGACATTAATGAAATTTAAAAGAATATTTTTCATAAAATCTCGGGGTGTTACATTCTACCCCCCTTAAAATGAATTTCGCCCTCGAAATTCTTCGGGGTTATAAATAGTTTACTATTCCTAGAAACCCACATCGTAAGAGGGAATTCTGAAACTTAATTTTAAAAACTAAAGTATGAAACGTAATGATTACACAATGTAACTCATCACTGGGTTTCCACGTAGGAGAATATAGGTGCAAATATGGATATGGAAGAAAAATATAACCATCATGTTACGATGGAGAGTGGTAGAGAACATGGCTATGAAAAATCCATCGATCACAAAGCCATAGATTTGTGATGATATAAGGTACCATATGATTTATCGGATATAAGGGTACTAGGACAACATTTTTTGTTTTCAATATCATTTCCCTAAAGTTGATGAAATTAGAATTAGAAGAAATTCTTTCGTGATTTTGGTACATTCTCACTGTTGGTCGTTCTTTGGACAATTTCCACTTCATCTTTTAAAGAAATTAAGTTCAATTTTTCATTCGTGAAGTGTTAGCAGATCATGTGATAGAATGATGGGTCATTCCATCTGTCTAAAAAAGGTTAAAAATATCATCAAAAATACATAAGTCCATCTATAGTGAGATTAATTATATATGGTTCCTAAAATGGACTTATATTTCATATATCATACTGATTAATATAATAAAACTAGTTTCTACTAAACAAGGACTTCCTATAGGCCTGTGGTAGGCGATAAAGGCCAGTCGCACATTGGTTGTGGGTTCGATTCCCATAGCCTTGTCCGACGCGATGGGCTGTCACCCGTCCTGCAGGTTGTCCTTTTTCTAAAACTACATTACTATAACATCCCATAAATAATTTCGAAAAAACTTCTATCCTTAAACAATACTCACTTATGTCCAACATAATCTATTCCAATCTTTAGGCTTATCCAAAATACTGCAGTCCACTCTCATAATATAGTGGAAACGATTACCATAGATTTAATAAAACAAGCATGTTAATACCATCGTTGATCCCCATATGTCATAAGATATGTCTTGTTGGTCACATTCCAAATATTCTAAGGCCTTAATCATGTATTCTCTTGAAAAATGAATACCCATTGAATCTTAGTAAAAACATGAGTGCTGTCAAAAGTTAACTCATTCCACATACCAAAAACCCAAAATTCTATATACTCAAACCATGCTATAACTATTTCCTTATATCAGTCATGAGCTCATGAATACTATTAAACATTTAATTTTCTGTTTATCCCTTCATTATGCGCATATCATCTACATTCCAAAAATATCTGAATAACCTTTCATGGATACTGGTACCATTAATCATACACTTTCAAAACTCAAGGAAAGACAACAGTGTAACAATCCTTAGATGTCTCTTTATTCTATAGTACCATGAGATTACTTATACAACATTACACATGATAAACATGTAATCATTCCACTACATTCGTAAACCATTGACCGAGCTTCAACAATTCTTTCATCTCACATATCATTTGTAGTCTCTTTATCATCATCAACATAAATACTACCCATACAACCATACTGATTCTCTTCATGAGACTTTCCCTTAGGGCATCAGTTTACATAATGCCCGTACATTCCACATTTAAAACATTTAACAATTGTTGATATCGTAGAAATACCATTATCCTCATCCCTGGTGTTAATTGAACCTTTTCCTTTTCACTTAGTAGCTTTGTGTCCTTGTTTTCCAAACCCAAAGCATCTTCCAGTTCCTTTGAAACATTCTCCTTAATGCCTCTTCCCACATGATTTACATAGGGAAAATTGAACTTTCTTTCCTCTATGATCATCATGAAACTCCATCTTTCTCTTATTAGCTGAGTTAGGAATATTACCAAATTTTACTTTATTGATCATATTATGAGATTGCTGATTCGACATAATAATGATGTTTGGACTTCCAAATCCCATTTCATTTGGTTGCTCATGAATAATATCATTCCATTTTTTATCATATCCTCCATTATCGTGAATCATCTTGTTTCCAGCCATTTCCTAAAACCCGAAAAGAATAGTGTGAGAGGCAAAAATCATAATAAAGGGGGAGTAACTTCAATATCTAACATCATTGGTTTAATCTAATATTTTTACCATAGTTCTAGGACTATATCCTATACGTATACTTATCTTTAGGGACATCCCTAGACATACCTTATAAATATCTCTAGGGATCTCACTAACGTTTTCGCATCCAAGTTTCCAAAGGTTGACTAAACTTTTCCTCTGATACCAACTGTAGAGACCCAAAGCTTGACATACATGTATATTACATTACTTTAGCGGAATACATAATACATAACAATAATAGACACACAAGGATCATAATAGGTTAGTGTCTTTGGAAACTCAGAACGTAATCTTCTAATCGTGGTGAATGATCTTCAACATCTCCCATAAAGGTCTTCCTACTTTTGTTTCCTTACCTAAAATCTTTATTTTATTCCTGGGGGAATAGAAAACATAAAAAGGGAGAGCTCAAATTCTCAGTAAGGGTAAGCATGGATAAAATAAAACATACCATATACATTTAAACTTAAAAAAAACATGAACATTAAAAATCTTGAACAACGACATAAAACATGGAAGTACATAAGGCATAGATCATAATGGAACATAAATCATGATAAAATAGCATGGGAATAAAACATGTAATTGTGGAATCCATTAAGAAAATGTAATTATTTCCATAGTAGCCAAGGCATTGCTTCCACGACTATCTTAGTGGACAAATTCCCTTTCTGAATCGAGTTCACTCCTCGTTTCAGTCCTGTTTTACTGAACCGGTTTAACCTGCCGTTCCAGCCATGTCTATCTCATGAGATATAAATCTTTACCCAATGAATTGGAGGGAGATATAGGTCCCACCCATCTCATAATGAAATCATTCTTTTGTGTGCCACAAAATCATAAATCATACATCATAGCATAACCCATGAAATAAAATGGGATTCTTAAACATCATGCCATCTTAACATAATCCATAAACAATTGATATCATTTCATCATAAGAAAATTGAAACCATTTAAATCATAGATAAATTTTACTTGAAACATACACATATGAAATTATGTCATCTTAGATGGAAAATAGTTTTGACAAAACACTTGAAATGAATTCTAGAGGAAAATATCCTTTCTTCTTTAAAATCATTTTCTTTTCACAAAATTCCATGAAATTTTAAAAGATAAGGGTTTTGTTGAAAATAATCATGAAATCTTGTAGAGGAAGCTTCTTGAAAATTAGGCATTATGAAACCGTAAAAATCCGTTCATGTCGTATAAGTTAAAAATAACATTCTCCTTATACTTTTGTCTGAAAAATCAAAAATTACGTTATATGGTAACCAAAGGAAAGATTTCATTCATACAATGTGGTAAAAATTCAATAAAGGGTAAAAATGACTTTAAACATACATGGAAGAATGGTAAACATTTTATGAAATCATTTTCAGAAAACATGGTCATGGATGATAAACGTAACCCCAGTAAATACTTACGTATAAGCAACCTCGGATAAAAATGAGATTGAAAATGTATCCCTTACCTTAGGTCCAATTTGATTCGTAAGTGTCCGAACCTCCTGTATAATGATTTAAATAATGTTATTGACTTGTTACAGAATCATATTAATTGTTATTATATCATATATGGTTCACTTATGACTTTATATTACCCGTTCTTTTGTAAATTCCATGTTAAAGAGCGTTTTGGGTAAAATCGTTTCATTTGTCGTCCTTGTTTTGACTTGTAATTATTCATATGATTAATTAGATCATGATTACTTACATCCAGAATGTACAACATGATTTAAATATAATATATATTCAGAATATACATATATATAATAGATTGATAAATGGAAATAAATACACCATTCATGGAGACGGTAGGCCGTACGTACGCATGAACGTTGTTTTCGTTTCCTCATTGAATTGAATGGAATTAATTGGATGACGTAAATATATATATACATAAATCTAGTATCATTATTATGTCATATATTTCATGATTACTTATTTTATATACTTTATAATCATTTATGAGTGGTTAATAATTGATAATGAATCTCATCGCGTCGTGGAGACGGTATTCCGTACGTACGCACGAGCGATGATATCCTTCCCATGATCGTGGAATTTTATTGGAGTGTATGTATACTATTACAAAATCAATATAACTTTATAATAATCATATATAGTTATTATTTACACCATTATACCCATCCAAGTAAGGTGGTGATGGAAAATAGATTACACCAAGGCGTGCAGACGGTATTCCGTACGTACGCACGCGCGGTGATTTCATTTTCCGTAGGATGGATAGATAGTGAAATAGGCTTGTTTCATACTTATAATAACATATCAGTATATGATTGATACAGATGTTATTACATCATGATGAAACAACTAATGAATAAGAAGTGGAAGAAGAAATAAAGATGAAAGAATCGGTAACAGGCATTAACTCTTCTTTGAAGCGCTTCTTTGAGACCTCCTTTTAGGGCACTAAAATTGGTCTTTGAAGAAGATCAGGACCTCTAGGATGTCTCTATGGAAGTGGATAGAATAAATAGGTAGGGGTTGGCTGAGATTGAAGGCTCAAAGTGGTGTGAGGAAGAGAGGGAGGAGGTGCCCTTTTATAAGGGAGGAGAGGGGCACCTTTGGAATAACTGAAAATATTATTTTATTATAAAGCCAAATTCGGTTTTAAATAGCTCCAAATTGATTTATTTCGAATCTAAGGCGGGTATGGGTCGAAATACTCTCATCCAATAGAATTTAGACAAGTTTAGGTTCCTATTTTAACCTTATCATTTAGATTTAACATTAAGTTAATTAATTTTACTTTTACCGTGTCTTCTTGTGTTCTTACAATATAAGGTTAATAAACTTACTATAACAATCCAAACGAACCCATAGTTGTTTATTATTAATATATATAACCTTATATATGTCATTTGGCCTAACCATAGATTTTTAGGAATAAAATAACAATTAATAATATAATATTTTTTTTAAAACTATTTTATGTCAATTTTTACACTATTTAGTAATTGATTTTTGTGAAAATCATAACAGAATGATTAGTTCTAAAAACATTAATTAAATCAATACTAACATGTTATAATAACATATAAAATTAGTGTAATTCATAAAAAGTATCAAATTATATTTATTTTGGTATTTATAATATCAATTATTCTAATTGTTCACTATTATGGTAATTATTGCATCATCATTGTGTCATAAATAAATTAAATTATTTAATGTCTAAAAATTATAAATAAACTATCATTATGTAGGAAATCTTATTATCATTCTAATTAATATTTACAATCGAATTTATCATATGTATAACCCTATATTAAAAATGTTTTAGTAAATAAACATTGATTTTTACTCTTTTAACTCTTCTTTGAATTAAATAATAATAAATGTCCTAATCTAATCCAAGTGGGCCTAAATGGTCATATTTTATTCATAAGGTTATTTTTAGTCGAATTACATTTATCCAACAGAATTAGGACATGTGTTATGGTAATAATAATATCATTTTTACCCTTAATTACCCTATTTACTTTTAACCGTGGTAAAAAAAGTAAAAAGTTACTATTCACCAAAAATTATTTTCATCTCATTGAACCACATTTTACTTACTGACATCAACCGTTTCTCTTGGATTTTTGAAATTCCAATCACAGAAGCGGTAAAATTACGTTTTATGAAAAATTCATTTTTTTAAACTACGACTTAGTGGTTTCACTATTCATCAAAAAATGGAAGTTTCCAGAAAAATACAAAAAATTAGGCCTAAGCTATATTTGATATTATGAACTCAAAAATGATGTCTATTTTACCAAATTCAAAAAATATCAGTTGCATTAATTAATTTAAAAATTAATTCCCGTCGTCAAAACAAAAAGCGTGTTTTTAAAAGATAATAACTATCAAAAGATTGACACTTGTTTATGTCTGGTTTAAATGTGAAATTACATCCATTGAAAAACGTTGTATTAAATTGTAAAAATATATTCTAAATATACTTTAAAACCACTCAAATTAATAATTTACCACTATTAATTATTTCAATTAAAAAATTTGTTTTTAATTAAAATTTAGTAATTTTCACTATTCATCAGAATATGAAAGTTATCCGAAAAGTACCAAAATTTCACCTTAGGCTAAATTTGATACTCCGGATCAAAAATATGAAGTCCGTTCTGAGAGAAAAAATTTCTAAAATTTTAAAAGGTTGTTATTACAATTCATAACAGCTAGTTTTAATAATATTATAATAGCATATCGCTGTTTAGTGAAACTCGGTATTGCGTACTACACATGCTATCGAGGAAGGTCGTGATTGTGTGTAATGCAAGGAAAGTCAAGGATGCGTGTTGTGCAAGCTCCTTTTGGTGTAGCATACAACACAAGACATTAATGAAATTAAAAAGAATATTTTTCATAAAATCTCGAGATGTTACAATGAGATAATCTTTCTCCATAAAATCATTCAAAAGAAGACTCAGATGATGAGAATAAACTAGTGTCTATTAAGAGACCAGTGAAAAGAGTTGAAATTGATAGGTAGAACATAATTGGGGATTAGACATCACCATTGAAAATAATGAGGATGAAGTCTCCACAATAAGAAGCATACATAAAACAAGTAGACATGAAATACTTTGATGAAGCAACTAGAGATGAGAATTGGGTTCAGGAAATGAATGAAGAACTTGACCAAATTGAGAATAAACATACGTGGTAAATTTTTTCGAGACCAAAAGTCAAGAATGTCATTGGTAAAAAAAGGTTCTTTCACATCAAAATGAATGAATATGGTGTTTTGATTCGAAAAAAGCACACTTTGGGTGAAAAGGGTACTCTTTGATAAAGGTTATTGATGTCAATGCAAAATTTTCACTTGTTGCAAGGCTGGAGACTATTAGATTATTCTTGGCCATAGCAATGAAAATAAACTTTATGGTTTTTCTAATGGATTTCAAGTCGGAATTTCTAAATGGAGTTCTAGAAGAAGAAGTTTACATTGAGAAACCAAATGTATTTATTATCAAGGAATATGAGAGTAGGTTTTTTCGGATGAAGAATGAATTATATAGTTTTAAGAAAGAACCAAGAGCATGGTATTCAAGGCTTGAAAACATCTAAAGAAGCTCTATTTTTAGTGTGGTGGAGTTGATTACAATATGTATTTCAAAAATGATAATAGTAAAAAGATGATGGTTCTATTTTATATTGATTAAATAATCTTTGGTTGATCAGATAAAGAACAATGAAGAAATTTTTTTAATACCTGAAAAGTGAGTTCAAAATGTCATTGATTGGTGAGATGAAATTTTTCCTTAGCATTCAGGTAATGCAAGGTAGTAATGAAACTTTTATTTATCAGTATAAATATTCCAAGGAGGTTTTTAGAAGGCTTGTAATTTATAATTCCAAAGAGATGAAGACTCCAGTTGCTACCCTCTTGAAACTGTCATGGGATGATGAAGGCATAATGGTTAAATATCATAGAAAATAGTCAAACAATTAGAAGTCTTTTGTACTTGATAGTAGCAAGGCCTACTATTGTTTTTTCTACATGCTATAAACTGAGAAATAAAAGAAATCTCTAGTAGAGCCACATTATTGGAGTGAAAATAGTACTTCAATATATCAACGGAACATGAGATTTTGGTTTAATTTATAATGAAAGATCTCAGCTAGATGTATTGGGATATACAAATGCAGATTGGGCCAGATCAGTAGATAATATGAAATCAAAATCTGAAGGTGACTTTTAATGTAGAGGATTATGTATTTCTTAGTTGAGAATGAAAAATTATTTCATTTCTTTGAGACACATAGAAGGTGAATATAATGCGGCTACTCAAGAAAACATGCAACTATTGTGAATGATGCATCAGCTTGATAATATGGGTGTTGTAGTGAAAAATCCAATTAGAATTCATTGTGATAATTAATTTCCAATAAATCATTAAAATAATGTATTCCATCACTCAAGGAAAAAACATTGTAATCAAAAATTATTTTATGAAAGAGAAAGTGGATCAAGGGCTTGTGGAGTTGGAGTATGTGCATATAGAATAACAGGTTGCAGACATTCTGAAAAAGGCCATACCCAAAGAAGCATTTGAAAGGCATTAACTGGCTCTGGGAGTCTAGTTAACATCCCTCACTTGAAAAAGTGTGTATGTGGGGACCCATATCCTATTGGTATGGTGTGTATTTCCTTAATATAATGATATATGTTCTTTACCCTATTTCAGACATCCTTGAAGTGCTCGTAGGGTTCGCTGACAAAGGTGGAGAAATTGTGACTATTTAGGGAGAGAAAAGACATGGGGATAAGCTGTTAAGTGGACATGAGGACAAGTTCTTAAGTAGAGCAACAAGATAGGGGGAGTGGAAGGAGTTGAAGTTGAGATAAATATAGTTATAGGGGTTATAATATAGGGGGTGCATTAAATCAGAAAATGAATGAAGTGATTGATCAAAGATTAGATGTCATGACAGCTAAGGTTCGTGAGGAAAGCAGTTTATTGGAATCAGTATGGTATAAATAATTGGTGATTATAAATAAAGTGAATCATTGATGAACTTTGCATTATACTCTTGTTTCTCACACCGATCCTAGATCATGTGGTCTTAGAGTATATGTTGAGTAAATCCATGATCGATATCTTAATAAAAAAAGAATTATGGCTGATGATGGAATGAGTTTCAATGAGGTATCAAAATGAAAATAATTGTTTTGAGAACATTCTCCAACAAACACAAAGGGGAAGATTGTGAGGAAAAAATCCCTTTATGCGTCCTCTCAGTGTGTTTTTGGCGTGATTATGTTTTTTGACAAATCCAGATGACTGTAAATGAGTATGGTTGGTGCTTTCCAAAGGCAAGTTTTTAAGGTGGCATGGTTTCCCAGTGTTTTCCAAAATTATGGGCCTCAAAATCAACAATTTTTTGTTTTATTCAATGGAATGGATAGTGTGATTAATGGTGATTGAAATCAGAAAAGGAAGAGAAATGCAGATCCTATGACATGGATCACATTCAATGTCTGGGAAGGGTGCGCAGTCGCATACCAGGCAGTGGGAAGGGTTTGCAGGAACAATCCAAGAAACCAAAAATAGGTCATAGTGTAAGGGGGTGTGGTACATGGAAGTCTTGTAATTGATGGTGGAGATTTACTAGATAAGAGAAAAATCAGTACGCAGACCACATATGAAAAATGGTTCACAAGAAGACTTGTGGTTCTCTGTGGTAGGAGGATCGGTATGCAGTGGAGGCTGTACCAAATCAATGATTTGGTAAATCACAGATTAGTGGATATTGTGGATATCAATGAATATATATGAATCACCAATCCCACTGATTAGATGAGAGACTAAATATCATTAGAGAACATATTTTACTCCAGGATTTTGGAAAAGTCTGAGGAAATTTTGGGTGGATGAATTCTGTGAAAGCTAAAGTGGTTCTCACAAAAGAAATTCTGCTGGAGGTTTTTATGGAGAACTGTAATCTGAAAAGGACGTGGCAAACAGAGGAAGAAGACACCATATGCAGGTGTTTTTCTAAGTGAGTTTGTGAATAGAGAATAGTTTTTGAACAAAGGGTGGCTCACAGAAGAGGTTTGCAGAGTAGGTACGCATAGGCGGCACGTGATAACGAAGGCGGAGGCAGTCAATGGATGATGATAGGTTCATAGAAGAGGAAGCTGTATGTAAAGGAGGGGTTCCATTTACCAATCCTAGAAATCAGTACGCAGGAGAATATGGTGGTTTGAAATTTATAGAAGGAGGCTTTCGAAATCTATAATTCAGTTTGTGAAAGTATTTATTGGTATCTAGCAGTACTTATAAAGGTATAATTCATCTATGTATGAAAAAGGTACTTCAAAAAAGAATCTACATATTGATGAGGATGCATGAATTACCAAAATTAAGGGACCTACAGGTCCATAAACTATGTTTGACCTATAACTCGATACACCATGTGTGGATTGTTTTCCAAGAGCAGTGAGCGCAGGAAGAGGAAGACATTGACCCTTTCCACCAGATGGGAGATAGAGAAAGATCCATAGGGAGTGATCCTTGTGAATTTAGTGAGAATACCCTAAAATTTTTAAAGGTAGTGATCTTTGGCATAGAAGATCTAGTCTTAAAATTGTACTCATTATTTATTGTGTGCCATAGTGAATTTGGTACATCGACCAACGCCATTGTATGCTCCTTGGATATAGCCTAGTGAGGGTGAACCAAGTAAAAATTACTATGTCTGGTGCATGATTTCATATATATTCATATTTTTCTACTAGAAGAATAGAGAATTTATTTTTTTAAAATAATGAAATAATATCCAAAAGGGAGAAAGTTTTAATCTATCATACCCTGATTCACCCACCTCTCAGGGCATTCGACCTAGTGGACCTAACATTTTTAAACAATGAAAGATGGTCCAAAATACCTGTATATAATAACTAGGAACATTTTAAGAATAAAAAATTTAATTTTTAAACCATTTAAAATATCATGTATTTGGAGGAAAAATATTTTAATAGAATTCCTTAAATAATATTTTAATAGAAAAATCCTTAACCATAGATACTATCTATCATCCTAATTTATTTAACTACATAATAATGAATTATATTAGTAATTTAATTTCATAAAAAAATTATTTTCATTTCATGAAATAACCTAGGAAATGATATATATATCACTTTCATTTTTATTTATATGAAATAAATAGTTATATTCATTATAACTGTATTTTGTAATTTCCATATGGAAAGTAAAGAGTTTTTACTAATCTATTTTGTTATAAGGGTTTATCTAAAAGACAATTTTATATATGATAATATTTTAATTTTATAGAATGGATATCATTTTTTATTTCATCATATAAAAATTAACATACAAAAATATTTCTGGTTTTCTTGGAAAATCATAATTTTTTGATGAATAGTTAAAAATACACATTTTTATAAAAAAGTAATATCATTTTTATAAATTATGAAATTTGATAGTATCAATTTTTATTTAATATTAGTTCAATATAAATTAGTATTTTTTATTAATATTTACTAACTTAGTTAAATTCTAATCAACATTATATTTGATTATAGTTTATGATTTTTTTCATCTAGAAATGTGATATTTCATAAAACTAGTTTCAAGTGCATAATGTTTCTAAATTTTAATTGACTAAATACTAACCTAGTGATGAATTATTTAGATGATATATATATTTATTTTATATTAATAAATTTAAAATTATATTTAAATAAATATTATTAATATTCATTTAGTTAATATAAAATCATCTATTTCTTGAAAAATATATCTAATGAAAAACCATATTTTTATCACATCGATTGGTTTAATTTTAAATTATAATTTTCCACATATATGAATTAACTTTTGTAAAATGGATTATATATTTAGAATTTTAATAATTAATATTATCTAATGTGGTCATCTTAATTTTATTCCATAGTTAATAGTGAAAAATGTCATAACCTAAGTAACACTATTATGTTAAAAATAGTTCCATATTGAATAAAATAAATAAAAAGGGTTTCAAATGACCTAAAGGATTTTCTATAATGTATTTGGAGGAAATATTTCGACTATATAATTTATATTTCTCTATAATGTTCCATATTGTACACATTTTTCTTTTCAAAAACATCATTACAAATTTTAATTTTAAAAAAATAAAACTTTTCCACACACTTCACTTATAAAATGCCACCCCATATCCACTCATCACCACACAATAAAATAAATTTTTAATTAGAAATTATGATAGAAATATCTTCCTTAATTACCCAACCATAATATATATTTCTTTTTGATCATAAATTCATCCTATGATGGGTTTCTTTCCTATCCTAAGGGGGTTGTCTGAAGAAGGGGTATCATGCATAACCGAGCATTTTTATTTTATTTATTCATCCAAATCATTTAAAATTTATTAAATTATGATAATATAATACCATAAGAATTAATAATATAGTCCTATTCTATTATGTCAATGGTGTAACCTAAATTCAATTTAACTTTCATAAAATGATATATGATATCATCATTTCCATGTATGGAAGAGAGCATTCTCAAAAACAGATGTCACTCTTTTTCTATCATCGCCTATCATGACTTGTTAGATTGATATATTTAACATATTTATATTAGAGTTTTAACATATTTCTACATCTATAGTTATTTTATCACATATACCATCATATATTTTAATCTGTGGGGGATGAAATAACTTCATTCATGTATAAGGATGACTACCACATATCGACATGATATGATTTGTTTCATCAACACATCACACAGATGAAAATTATGATAATGTTAGGGAACTAATTTTATATATATGATATTATTATTATTATACTGGAAATCATACCATTATTAATATATAATATTTTATTTTATTTATTATATTAAAAACTGATAACATCATTCCAATAAATGTGTGGACTATTGCCTCTATGAAGTGATGTTATTATTTTTTAACACAAAACACCTGGCTTATATATAAAGGTGTAATTAATGAAAATATAGTTTTATCATATTATTTTCATCTAGGAAAGACATAATATTACATGCCTTCTTTCCATAATGATTATTGAAAAATGTAAACACTAATCATTATTACGTACGACCTCAAGTCTCCATAATTGTAAAATAGATAATTGATCATAAAAATATATAAAAAGTATTTTAAATATATAATATATGAATAAAAATTGTAATTATGTAATTATTATTTTTATGTTCATTTTGTAATAATGATCACTTTGATAATTGTCAACACAATTATGCTGTTTTGAAATAGTTATCCAAATGTCATCAAAATATCCGATGTAAATTTAATTTTTTATGTTATTTAATATAACATGATAATAATTGAATGAAAAGAAATAATAAAAATGAAAAATGTTCTTAATTTATTAAATAAATTTTATTATATGATTCTTTAGTTTCTTAAAGAACATATATGACTAATAATACTCGAGGTAAGGGACTTCATCTCAATTTATTTTTATTGAGGATTATTTTCATGTTAGGAAACTATATTAATTTAAAATGTGTGTAAAAAAATTATATCCTAATTTCCTTTTTTATCTTGACAACTAAATATTTTTTTAATTTATTTCTTCCATGGGTATTGTGAATGAAATGTTTTAAAAGTGGTAAGAGACTATTTTTTTAAAAATATTTTTTAAAAATTTCTTTTATAATCATTTTATTCCATTATTTGGATTAAACTTATTTTATAATGTACATATATTTACATGAGATTTTTAGAAAGGAAATTCTTTCGTTATTTAAGTGGTTTCATAAAATTAATCTTATTATGGTTTGTATGTATTATTTTGACTTAAAGATAAAGGTAAGGTTTTATTTTAAAATATATGGTGAAAACAATTTACTTCCTCCATAACAGATATTTTAATTATATATTCTATTATAATAATTAATGATTAATTCAAATAAAACACATATTTTTATATATCATGGTATTGAAAATTGGGTTTTAAAACAAATGTTTAGTTTTTTATATTAATGTGGTCTTCATATGAGTTTAAAAATGTTCTTAATTGTATTATAAGTAAAATTTGAAATTTTAAAATGGTATATTCATGATATGGTCCTTGGAAATGATTAATTGTTTGTTCCCCTAGATAGTGCCAGGTGATCCTTTTACAGCTTATACAATGGGTGTGTTTTTATAGTGATATAATGAAATAGGTGATGAATATTTTTTCAATATGGTTAGATTGTATTTAAATAGTACAGTAATTTAAATTTTTAATGGCTCTATAATGATTCTATAACATGATGTCCCATGAAACCTACATGGTTATTGTTATGTATGGAAGATCACCTTCTTGAAAACCAAAGTTATTCATTTTCCATCATCACCTCTAACAAATTATTAAAACAATGAATATAGATTATATAAATATATTAAATATATTTATAGTCATGGGGTTATTATTTTACATATACCTTCTTAAAATATATTCTTTAAGGCATTTGATAACATCACCCGCGTGTAAGACCTTCTACTAACACTTGAAGCTATGCAATTCAACTTTCAATAACACATCACATGCAAAATAATAAGGATAATGTTAAATAATATATTTGATATAGATGAAATAATTATGATATTAAATTAATACTTATCATTTTAAAGAGATTATATATAATTTTCATTCTGATAATGAAATGTTATAAGATCATTATCGTGAGTGTGTTGACTATAGAATGCACAATGTGGTGTGATTATTTTGTCATCACAATAACGTTTAGATTACATTTATAAGTATATTTAACTAAAAAAATTATATTTATAATATTATTATCATCATCTAGTAATGATATAATATTACTTACCTTATTTCCATAATAAAAATTGAAGAATTGAAATGTTACTCATGTGTTTGTATTCCCTCCCATACCTTTGATAGTAATGTATTTAATTTTTCTTAAAAACATATGTGTGTGTGTGTGTGTGATTTTAAAAGATTAAATTCTGTAAAAAATGTTAATTACATCATTATTATTATTCTAGTAATGTTGAAATAGTGACCAATTTAACAATGATAAACACACCATTGCTATTTTGAAATAATTCTCCAAATGTCATAAAAACATATAATGTTCACATTTTCTATTATGTAATTTTATATAACATGGTAATAAGTGAAATAAGAGAAATATTAAAATTTGAAATGGTTCTTAATCAATTAAATAAAAAACCTTAGTTTATTATTTAGGATGATAATTAATATATGTGACTAACCAGACTCAATGTAAGGGACTTCGTCTCAATTTCTTTTTATTGAGGCATATTTTGAAGTTATGAACCTATATTAATTACTATGGTGTATATAAATACTAATTGAAAATTTATATTATATTATTTAATATCACAATATCAAAATGTTTTTTTTAAATTTTTTTCTTTCATGGGTCTGTAGAATGAAATCTGACTAAATTGGTAAATAATTATTATTTTTCTCAAAAATCATTTTATAAAATTCCATTAAAAACATTTTTTCCATTCTTTTGTTAAAAATGATTTTATTTTTGTAATTATATGGACATGAAATTTTTAGAATGGAATTATTTTTCTTTTAAAAAATTATTTAAAAAATGAATATATTTATGTAATTTTTTGAAAAATATACAAAAATTTAATAATCTATTTTAATATATATGGTGACACAAAATTTTCCCACCTCCATAAACATTATTTTATTTTTGTATTCCTTCGTAATAATTAATATTTTATTTAAACAAAAAAACCCTTTTATTTATATTTTTATATTCAATTTTTGGTTTCAATTGATATGGGAATTGTGATATCTATATGAGATTTACATATGGGTTTTAAAAAGATTTTCAATAGTTTTATGAAAACAATTTCAAATCATAAAAAGTTTTATTCATGCTATGGTAATTAGACATTTTTTATTATTAGTTCATCTAGATATCAATGGGTGATCTTATTATAGATTATACAATGGGTGCGTCTAGATAGTTCTTAAAAAAGGTAATGATTATATTCTCTGTAGTAAAATATTAGATATTGATAGTATTTTTTTTGAAAATTTTAATGATCAAATAATGGTCTTATGAAAATATATTCCTGTTAACCTACATAAATTTTAAATCATTTCTAGTTATTTTTTTAGAATTATTTAAATTTATCAATTTAATATAATATTCTTTAGAAAGGAAAACTGATTCCCTTATTGTATGATAAATGTATGTTTTTGTTAATGGTATTTTTTCAAGAGTGGCCTTATTTTTAACAAGATAAAGTTATTTAACATTTTTATGTGACTTAATAATATTTGTATATTCATTACACAATTTATATTTATTTTATTGGATCTATAGATAGGTGGGAGAATGAAAGAGTTCATTGTAAAAGTCATTAGACTTTTCAGGAAAAGAAATCATAATTTATACTTAAAATATTTTCATTGTGGGAAAATTTTAAACTGATACAATTGTTCATGTTTTATTATATAGTTATATTATATATTATACTTGACCTAAATATCTAAAATAATAATATTTAAAAGATTGAAAAATTTAAGGGAATAATTTATAAACATAAATATCTAGAAAATATTATTATTTTGGCTGATTCCTTATATTTGAAATTAGTGGTAAGGTTTACATAAAATTAGATTTTCTAATTATTTTAATATCATTAACATGAATGATTATGAATTACTATTTATATAAAATTATATATAATTTTAATATTTCCATGTTGGATTGACTAAACTATGTATTTTCATAATGTTTTCCTTAAGAGGAATTAAATAAGATATTGCACTAAAGAATAAAGTGGAAGATATCCCTCCATGTTAACACCCAAGAAGGTTGGAATTGGATCAGAGTATCTTATGGTAGCAATGGACCATTTGAATCATGATATAAATGGTCGTGGAATTAGTGTAAGTGCGCAATTGGATATTTTTATTAGAAAAATGTTGATATATAGTTATTTAATGAGGTATAACTCTTCATATTTTGGTAAAACATCACCTCTAACATTATCCAAAGGATGGATCAATATCATGAAATGTATATTCGAAGTCATGGGATATTTATTAAATAAAATTGTAATTATTATTTTTTTTATGGTGATTCTGATTGATGGTGATATCTACCTATGAATACGAGAAATAAATATGTTCTCAATTCCATAGAATGGGAAACATTTTAGTATCTTTTCATTGAGAAAAAATTCCCTAATATTATTTTAAACAACAATTAAAGACATCTATGTATCAATGTAAAAAAATGAAGATTCAATTTCTATGTATGATGTAATTTTCAACTGGATTATCAAGGTGTTTACTAGATATTGTTATGAAATTTGATTTTAAAATTAATTTGTTTAACATAGGATTTAAACCAATTTTACAAATACCTTTGTCCTAAAGTGAATTTAGAATTTATGTGTAAGTTATTTGTTGTGATGATAATGTTGATATGTTGTTTTTTACACATATGTATTGTTTTAGGATGATAGTAAGAAGTGGTGAGGATGAAAATATATAGGGGAAAGTATGTTAAATAAATATGGAGGTAACAAAATTGAATTCCCTTATTTAGTAAAATACAGTAAAATGAACCATGGTGATTGTATTCTAAAATGATGGAAGTGTTATTGATGTATAATTTTTGGTCACATGAATCCTAATTGTAAGAAAAAAATCATGAATAATACAATAAGGGGGTATCAGATTTCCATCCACTGGTGAGATGTTTTAGTTGAAATGAGTAGGGTCATTTTGATATCATTTACGTTTATATAGAAACTTATAAAATAAATTATGAATATTAGAAGAAAAATGATATGGAAAAATTCGTTACTAATACTACAATTGATGTTGTGCTGTCAAATGATGTTGTGAAAAGGAAGTTAATTATGTATTTGAAATATTACATTAAACTGTTTCACTGTAGATCATCACATTCTTTCATTTTTGAGAAATTTAAATTTAAATTAAAAATTACACCACATGAATTTATGATATAACCTTTTGTGAAATCATTAGGTGTAGGTATTAAAGATACTGAGATTTATAGGAATCTTTATTTTTTCATTAGAGGGAAAGCCTTTCCATCATATCTTGTTAAACTATCCATAGTAAAGTTTGAAATTAATTTTGGTATGAATTTGATTTTAATTTATCATCGGATGATATATTTTAGATCTATGAACATTTTGTTTAATGATTTCATACCCTTTTTAACAGACCAAGAATCCAAGGAATTAATTAGAGATGTAATTTATTTTTAAACTACTCATATTATTGAAAAGAAATAAAAAATTAAAATTAGTGATGTTTATGTATTAACTAAATTTATGGATGTATATATTGATGATTTTATTATTAATATTTTTAATTGAGAAGTTTATATTACAATTGAATTAGTACCTGAAGAAAAAAAATTAATTATCTAATTGATCAAGTACAACTTGTTGAATTGGAAAATAAATTTCTTGATTTTTTCTATAAAGGTTTTATTCGACCTATAACTTCACAATGGGGTTCCCCTATTTTAATTTTTTAAAAATAAATTATGTTTAATGAGATAATTCACTAACTTCAGGGCATTCAATAACATCACTGATACGAATAAGTATCTTTTAACTTCAATAAATGATTTTTTTGATCAACACCAGGGGGAATATTATTTTTTAATGATTTATCTCAAGTATGGGCACCATTATTTGAAATTAAGGGAGGTAGATATTTTAAAGACTATATTTTATTCATGTCATGGGAGTTATGAGTATTAGTTATTTCTTTTCTTCTATCTAATTCACCTTCTTTATTTATAATATGTGTGAATCAATTTTTCCTTGAGTTCTTGGATAAGCATATTGTTGAGTTTATTCATTGTATTTTTAATATTATAAAATTAATGATGAACATGAATGACACCTAAGTATTTTTTTTATAAACCATAATTGATATGATACTGTATTGAAAATTTATTAATTGTGTATTGTGGATACAACATATTTATTTCCATGTTAATATTTTTTATAATGATAGTATAGGTTTTAAAACTAGTAAATAAAAATTTGTCAACCAATATATCATAATTGAAAATATTATAATGATTCATAGTTTTAATGGATTATTGGGTTGTTACAAATGCTTTCTTGAGAAAATTTGTTGGTTTTTTTTGCCCATAGACTAAGGTCACCTAAAAAAGTGTTAATTTATTATGTATAAAATAATGTGATGACTAATTTAAAGAATAAGAAATAAGATTGGTTTATCCTCAAGTTATGTTCCATCCTTCTATAAATATAAAAACATCCATCTGAATTGATGATTAATTGAATGTTCATGATTTTCTCCTTATGAAAAATGATTAGTTAATTTCTTATGCATCTTCTTAGTTGATACATAATGTTCCAAGTTACCCTATGAAAGATCTAATATAAGATAATTTTGTTTTGTCATTAAAAATACATACCCATCATTTATATAGAGTTTAATGTGATATGTAAACATATCAAAATATACTTAATTATATGTTTACTCAGAAAAAGGTAAACCTGAGGTAGATAATTTGGATGGGTGTAATAAAGGATTATGATTTCATGATTCATTTCTATACTTCAAAAGAAAACAATGTCGCATCTGATTTTATTTTAAAAAATAATTCTACATAAAGAATAATTAATTTGGAACATGATCCTTTAGTTAATTATTTGATGAAGTATGGCCCAAAAGTTGTGGATATAGAAAAATATTCTTTTTTCATGTTTTAGTGTAATCAAATTTGTCATAAATTATTATGTTAGGTTAGAAAGGGGATAGTTATTTGTAGATAAAATTGTAGTATATTAATAATGTTATGTTTCATAAGATTAATTTTGTTTACATAAGTGGTATCAGATTTTTAAGAAGGTTATGTGTGCCATGTGATACCTAGTTGAGGAGATGATATTTGGGTGAAGCTCATAGTTCCCTATTTTTAATTTATCCAGGATGATCGAAGATGTATTAGGACCATTGAAAGTGTTATAGGTGGGATGGTATTCAAATAGATATTCATTAATATTCTATCAGTTATTTTTATTTTATCTAAGGTATGTATAATGATAACTTCCAAAGTTATTTACTCGACCATTTCCATTTTTAGAATATAAATTAGAAAATATAATACTGGATTTCAAGATGGGACTACCAAAGATATCTTGACATAATAATGTGAGATGGGTTATTTTTACTGATTAAATAAATCTACATATTTTCATCTCATTTTAGATACAGTGAAATTCGATCATATTTCTTGACTATATCAAATATATATAATCATGTAACATGGATATCCATCTGCATTTTCTATGACTGTGATCCCAGATTTACATGTTATTTCTAGAAAGGGCTTCAGAAGTAATTAGGAAAAGAAATAAAATTTAATATAAAATTTCATCCTCAAACTGGTGGCCAGACGAAGTTAATGATTCAGACTATTGATGATATTATTAATTATATTTCAAGGTATTATAATGGATTTTGGGATCAATATCATTATTTGGTTTAGTTCCAATACAAAAATTATTTTCATTCCATTTTATTGATTTCACCTTTTAAAGAATTATATGGAAATCTATGTTAGCCACCATATTATTGGGATGATATATAAGAAAGGATTTTTATGGAACCAGATTATATAGACTAAATTGAAGAGAAGGTGAAGTCAATTAAGTAGCATATGAGGACGAATTAGAGTATGAATAATGGTTTATGAATAACCTGAGTAATGATCATTAATTTGAGGTAGTTGATCATGTTTTTCTTAAATTATCTCCAAGTAAATTTATAATTAATATTTCAGAAAAGGAAAAGTAAAGTATGTTATCCATTAGACCATATGATATCATAGTGAAACTTGGTTTAATTTGTTTCTTGTTGGAATTTCATTTGAGGTTATCCGATGTATAAAACATATTTCATCTATTGATTATATGAAAATATGTGCATGATTCATACCACACTAATAGACCTGAAATACTTTAGTTGGAAGAGAATCACTCTTACGAGGAACAAATAATTTCGGTTCATGACTAAATATAGGAAGTATTTCAAAATATAGTGATTCATTAGAATATATTTTTCTTGAAATCCCATATAATTGAAGAAGCAACATGTATATATAAATAATGCTATTAGGGAAAGATGTACCCACTTGATTAATATGTGAATAAAACTATGGGGATAAAATATAAAATAACTGGGATGGATTTAACAACCCTGGTAAAGCTAAAATAAATCAATTTCATGTTTATTCAAATCAATTACTTAGTTATATTAAATATAAAAATATAATTTTTTTTAAATCATAAACTAATTATCTTTATTTAAACTTATCTCATATATGGTTTTAATTAAAATATTAATTTATAAATTATAAAATTTGAATATGAAAAAAATGAATTTCATTTCATAAATATGAGTATTGAAATTAAATTAATGTAATATTTTATTAATTCATGGAATATATTTATTTTTCACTGAATAGTAGAAAATAACGATTTTTGTAAAAAAATCATTTATTGTTAATAGATTAATTAATTTTAAAGTAATATTATGTTTTGAGTGTGATTAAATGAAAAATACATAATATTTAGTAATATTAAATCCACACAATCTATTTTTAGTAAATTTTATATTTTATTTTAGTATTAGAATATTTTTGATTTAAAAATATAATTTTTTTGATAGATGTTTTAAAGTGAAAAATGTTTCTCAATTTTATTTTATAAAAACAACCCCTAATGAGTAATTTTTTGAGTCAAATTTGGTATAATTTATAAGTTAATATTTCTTAAATCAATATAATAATTAATACTATTTATAGTGTTTATATAAAATTATATTTTGCTTGAAAAAAATACACTTCATGAAAACATATTTTTCATCACGTATATAGGACTACTTTTTTTAAAGGCAATGTCTTGGCCAAAGACCAAGACACAAATTATTATTAATAAAAGAAAAGAAGATTACAAAAGTCTGAAGGAATAAGTTTTTTTACAATCTTTTTCATAAAACAGAATGAGATCAACCGGCAAAGTATCACTCCACGTAATGGTCTGATCAATTCCTTTGTTAGCAAGCCCATTAGCCACTTTGTTAGCTTCTCTGTAGTTATGGGTAGCAATGTACCAGATCTCCTGGAGCGATCTTACGCAATTATTCCATCGAGTGGTAAGGGACCAAGAAAGGTGAACCACACCATTCCAAATGTCCTGGATAATGGTGGTGGAGTAGCTTTCAATCCAAATGTTGTCCCAACCTTTCGATCTGACAATGTTTACTACATGAATCACTGCTAACATTTCTGCTTCTTGGGCGGAGACAGAACCACAACCACCAAAAAAGCAGCCAAGAAACTGACCATGGTAATCTCTGAAAATGGATCCACAGCCTGCGGGACTAGGGTTTCCTTTCGAGGCACCATCTACATTAATCTTTATCCATCTAGGGATCAGGGACTGCCAGAACACTTCAAAGAGTCACTTCGAATGATTTTAGATTCCTTTAATACCGAGACGATGACGAATTCCAAAGTCCCCAACTGAGTTAGAACAAGGGGATTTCTGAAGAGTGGACGTGTCCTTGATATAAATCAAAATTCTCGATCAACCTGCTTTGAGATTAAGAGAGACACCATTGTGTATAATATCATTCCTATTATACCAGATAATGTGGGGGATCTCTGCAATGGCAGAAAGGAAGAGGTTTTTAATCTGCGGTGAGAGATCCATCTCCACACAGTTTTTTAGGAGAGAGCAAATAAAGTCGGCATTTAACCATCTTCAATCAAACATGTCAGTAAAAAAATTCCAAAGAGTAGAAGCCGTGTTGCAATACAAAAATAAATGATTGATGTCTTCTCTATGTTGATTGCATATGTGACATCTAGAGCAGAGCTGAACACCAAAAGATTATAGGAAAACCTCCATGGGGAGTCGCTTGTGAGCAATTCTCTAAACCAGGTTAAACCTAGAAGGATTAATCCAGGGTTTATCAAAAGGTTTCAACAAATAGAAGTTGGATTCAGAGGACGAGAAGCAATGCTTGTAGTAGGCTTTGGAGTCTAGGATCCCATTGTGAGATTGATCCCAAATAAGACTGTCCTCAATTTGAGAAGGTGTAGCCCTCAACTATATTCTTGATATGATCAGGAAGCTCTAAGATATGGGAATGAATTACTTCCTTAATGGTGGAGTTAATAGAACTGGGAGAAGTGGTTGAAGAGTTCATCGAATTGAGGGGAACTCCAACCCAGTTGTCAAGATAGAATTTCAATGTTTTGTCAGAAGAAACCATCCATCTAGAATTGTGCATGATATTGATAAAGGAATTTCTAATGGATGGCCAGAGAGAAGATCTAACATAAGTCAGGTTGCGGGATTTGAGCATATCCAGGAAGCATTTTTGGAGGAAGGCAATAGAGTCATATTTAATGTTAATTAATTTCCAAGTGAGTCTGACTTGGAGGGATTCATTGAAGAACTTTAGATTTTTTATTCCAAGCCCTCCCTTCTCGATTGGGTTAGAGCAGGTGGACTAGGGGACAATGACAAGATTCTTATTTAGAATACTCCCCGTCCAGAAAAAGTTCTTAATATAGGTATTAATTTTCTTAAGGAGACTAATAGGACATCTATAAATCATCATCAAATAAACCATATTAGAGACAATAGAAGCCTTAACCAGAAAAATTCTACCATCCATAGACAGAGATTTTCCTTTCCAAGTTGAATTCTGGTTAATAATTTGATCTACAATCTCATTAAAATAAGTGGATCGAGGTCGACCCCAAAAGATAGGGACACCTAGATAAGTAAAAGGAAAATAACCTTCTTTAATCCCAAGACTCTCAATGATATGACTTTTTCTTGATGTGGGGAAAGATTTACTAAAGAATATAAAAGATTTGGTCCAATTGATGGCTTGACCTGAGACCTATTCATAATGAGATAAGGAAACTTTGAGATTAGTGATGTTGCGTTTTCCACCATTAATGAAGAGGATAATGTCGTCTACATAAAGAAGATGGGTCGGGACATTATGATTTATGGAGGACTGAATGGGCTTGAGCTTGTTTGAATGCACCAAAGAGGTGAGGAGACGACTAAGGTAATCCTCCGCAATGGAAAAAATAATGGCAGAGAGCGGATCACCTTGTCAAACCCCTTTTGAACATTTTAAGAAACCCTTAGAAGAGACATTAATAAGGATATAGATAAAAGTTGAGTTGAATAAAGTATTGAGCATGCTAATAAATTTGTCATTGAAACCAAAGGCTCTAAGGACCTTAAAGATGAAACCCAGTCAATAATGTCAAAATCTTTCCAAATGTCTAGTTTAATGGAAATGTTACCTACTATGGAGTTTTTATTGAGGGCATTGGTGGATTCAGAAGCAAGGCAGATGCAGTCCTGAATGGACCGACCCTTGATGAAGCCAAATTGATTCGAATAAACAATTCTATTACACAAAGCAGAGAGCCTATTGGATAAGAGCTTTGTTATAATTTTGTAAATAGAGTTGATGAGAGAAATAGGTCGAAACAAGTGAATTTCTGAGGCATTGTGCGCCTTAGGTATTAAGGTAGGGAATTGAGAATTAATACCATGGGGAAGTAAACCATTAGAGAATAAGATCCTTATAAGATTGCAAACATCTATATGAATAACATCCCAATACAGGTGAATGAAACCGTTGATAAAACCATCAGGTCCGGGAGCACTGTCAGGGTTGAGGCTAAAAATAGTATCTTTGATCTCATGATCAAGAGGAATGACCAGGAGAATATCATTGTCTTCCTCCTGGACTAGAGACAGGATGATCCCGGGAAGGAGGTCCTTATTAACACCACCCCCATTAAATATATTCTCAAAGTAAGAAACCACACGATTTGTAATGGAGGCCTCAGAGTCAAGAAGGGTGTCATTGTCTTTTAGAAAGGAGAGTGGCTGATAGACCTTTCTATCCCTTTGTAGAGCATTGTAGAATTTAGTGTTGTGATCAACATCAGAGAGCTATTTAGTTTTGGAAACTTTTTTTCGAATGTTATCACTGAGAGTAAGCAAGGAATTGAGTTTTATTGAAATATTAACCTCCTGTTGAGGGTCAGTGGAGAAATCCAAATGGGTGGTAGTAATTTGTAATTGATTAAGTTCAGTCTCAAGAGTGATTATGTCCTATCAACTTGCGTCACTTTATCCTTACACCAGCCCTTGAGACAGAGTTTGAGGTGTTTTAGCTTCCCGATACAAGCAAAGGCATCTGAGTGATGGTTCATCGAGTTCCATCATTCTTGAATAATCTTAGAGCACTATAAATCAGAAGACCAAGAGTTGTTGAATTTGAAGGGAATACTCAACATGACATGTTTAGAGTGTAAGCTAACCAAAATAGGGTGATGGTCAGAGCATATTCTATGTAAGGTGATGCTAGAGACAGTGTCCCAGGAATCAAGAGCAGTAAGATTCACAAGGGCTCTATCAATATTACTGGTAACCATCCTATTATAATGTCTCCTATACCAAGTGTACATGGCACCAGTGAGATTAACCTCAACCATATTACAGTCTTCAATAGCTGATCTAAACTCCCTAGAAGAGATTTGAGAATTAGAGGGTCCAATTTTTTCAGAGGGAGAAAGAATGGCATTAAAATCTCCAAGCACTAACCATGGGGCAGAAAGGGAAACAGCTAAATGAAATAGGTCAGCCCAAAGTATTCTGCGATCCTGGTAGCGGTTCTTACCATAAACAAAAGTGTGGTACATTTGGATATTATCATAAACATAAGCACAAGTAAATAATTGATCAGTAAAATTGGGGATTTTAACATTTTCCAGAGAAGAATGATAGAAAATTCAAAGGTATTACACCGTACGATTGTTTGACCAAGCACCTAAAAATTTATAACCAGTGGAAGCTAGGTGCATAAATTTTAAAGAGAAAATAACATTAGGTTCAGCAAGAGCAAAGAGTTTAGGCTTGTGAGTAAAAATAGCTCTTTTGAGGATATATAGAGTGTCTGTGTTAGAAATACCCTGACAATTCCAAAAGATAACATCCATTAACATGTGTGCTTAGAGCCATTGCTCCTATTTTTCTTCTTGGATCCACTCGAACCTTTTTTCCTTTTTGATCTTCTAGGGGCTGGAGAAGACTTCAAAACCTACTTGATCATTGGGGAATCAAGCACAGGGTTAGCTGCATTTGAACTATCACATTCATTTGATTTTGTGGGGGACATATAAATATTGACATTGGGCATGATAGTGCTCCTTTCTTTAAGAGAATCACTTAACTGAGTAGCAATAGACAAGGTCGTGGAGGCCTGCATGTCTACTGCCCCTATCAAAATAACCGAGGCATCTTTATTAGTATGCTCAGCTAAATTTATGCACAAGGATGTGATATGTGATTCCAAATTCTTAGCAGAGATAGAAATACCATAATCTGATTCATTAGAGGAGATAGAACCATGAGTAGCATCCTCGAGGGTTAGCGTGGAAGAACCATTAGCAGGCGGAATAGACTTTAATTCTGTTACCATTATTCCATCCCCAACAGAGGTTTCTGGCAGTGCCACCCTTGGTATATTCTGTCCCTGCACCGGTGAAACAATGTCAACCTTCAAGGGGGGGTGTGGGGGATCATTCAGCACTGTTTTTTGTGAATCTTCAACGAAAGAAAGCTCCACTTCAGCGTCTTTCTCTACATCGACTTGATCTGCCCAGGTAACCCCCGAGCTCTCACCCGGGTAGTACCTTTCTTGACCCAGTGATCCGCAAACTTTTTTGGAGCATCAGGAGGATCCAGAGACAAAGTCTTATTTTTCTTCTTGTGACTGGCTTGCGTCCATCCATAATCAACGGGCTGAGCAGCCTAGGTTTGAACAGCCTGGACCATCCGACATTTTCAAATGGAATGCCCAACTATCTTGCAGAACTCACAATAAGGTGGCATATGCTCGGTCTAAACTCTAATTTCAGTTTTGAAGTCCTTCGCTATGAAAGAAATTACATCCAGGAATTTTTCCGAGATATCAACCTCAACCATCACCCTTGCATAGAGACCAATATCAGCGTTCAAGGTGTGTTGATCAATTTTAAGTGGTGTACCTATGCACGATGCGATATCATTCGGATTTTGGGATGCCAGAAGTACCAGCTAAGCCCGTGAAGCCTCACCCAGATCTGAACCATCATGTTTCTTTCAGCGTAGGGATTGAAATTGTAGTCCCAATATGAGATGCGAAGAACCCCGGGATTTAGGTGCAGGTTGCCGATCCTCCAAACGTGATCCAGCGCTTCCCGTGATTTCAGCAGAAAATGGAAGTATCCCTTGCTGATGGGAACAAGCTTCCAATCTGCGAAGCCCCAAATGTGAGCGATTCAAGCTTTGAGATCCGGATTGGACCATGCTTTGTCACCTTTGAGGTAGGAGATGCAACCCATTATTGAGAACTTACACATCAGCGAGCGTTGTTGAAGCGCTTCGGGGTCAGCTTCCACCACAAATTTTCCATCATCAATCCTTTTACATAGGGGAGCACCTGCAGCTGAGGCATTAGACGAATCCACTCCTCTAAGGGCTTCGATGAAAGAGATACCCTACGGTTGAATCGCTGGAGGGATCGCTTTCTTTTGGGCATTGATGGTGCAGGCAAGCGTAGCAGCCAACTAATTGTTTTTTCTGAACTATATTTTATGGACATATTTAGAGCATATCATTCAAAAGAATAAATAATGTTCTATTTTTGAGCTTGTGGAACATGAAAATATGGACACAACATTATTTATTAAAAAATTACAAGAGTTCTACTCACCAAACTTATAAAGGGAAATATACTCTCCTATCATCATCATATCAAAAATTCCATTTTTATTTTATAATACCTACCAAAATAACTTCTTTAAATACCTCCCCACATCCTATAATTCATTTTTTGGTCATAAATCTTTCTTATAATATAATTAAGTTCAAACATAAGGAGGTTTTCCGAAGTATATGTATCATGTTTAACTAAGTGTTTTCTATTTTATTTCTTCTTCCATGAATATAAAAGTAGCTTAAATTATTATTATATAATAAAACATTTATATACTATCTTTTTATATGTTATTATGTTAATTTCTTAAGCTCATTCCATCAACTCTTCCATCACATGAGATAAAAAATTATTATTCATTTGTTTGGAGAAATAACGCCTCATGAACCATTGTGATTCTCGTTCCCATCATCACCTCTAAAAATTGTCATAATGATGGAATAAAAGAATATTTATATGATATATGTAACATATTTATACTTTTAGGGTTATTCAATCAAATATACATTCTTAATCTCTATTTCATTGTGGATATGTTAGCATCACTCATGTTAATTATAGACTACCACCATACGAAGTGATGTTATTCAATTATTAGTAATTATTTACATGGAATTAAATAAGGATAAAAAAATATATCTAATATAAGGGAAATAATTATATTATTCATGAAATATTTGTCATTATTGAAGTATAATATTTCATTTTATTTCTTGCATGGAAAAATTATGACTTTATTAGTGCATAAATATGTACTACCACCTCCACAAAGTTATTTGATTCTTTTTTAATCACAAAAAGTAAATGATATATCTGTATATATAGAAATTATATGATATTGATGATACTCTGAAAATACTTTAATGAAAAAAATATTCTTTATCCTCTTTTCATATTGATCATTTTAAAATGGAAACATTACTTATGGGTTCTAATGACCTTCCATCTCAATTATAATTACATAATTCATTTTACATATCTATATTTCATGATTGGTATTAAAATTATAAATTATAGGAAAAAATGACAATTATTTTGCGGTTATTTGTTAGTAGATGTTGAAATAATGAACTCTTTCACAATGGTTAACACATCGAAGCCATTTTGAAACAATCAACTCAACATCATTAAAAAAACTAATGTAAAAATATTTTATTCGGTTACCATACATAATGTGGTAATATGTGAAATATAATGAATAAAATTATTGAAAAAATAAAAATAATCATTTAAATAATGGACATAAGTTCATTATTCAGTAAGATAAAGAATGTACATGATGAGATGGACTCAAGGTAAGGGAATTTGTTTCCTTTTTATTTCATTGAGGGATATTTTGATTCTATGAACCAATATTATTATATGAATTTTATATATCATCCATTAGAAATGTTATATCATGAATTTATTTGTTCTATATATATTTTAATGACTTTTTCAATGTTATTATTTCTTGGTCATTATAAGGGATATTTTTTCAAAGTGTTAAGGAACATTATTTTTAAATATTCTCTTTTAATATACTTTTAAAACTGGTTTTCATTAAAATTTTAAAATAATGATATTATGAATGTATATATATAGACATGACTATTTTTTAATGAACTTTTTCTATTTCTATCAGTATTTTTAAAAAGGTGTGTTTTTTGGGGTTTTATGAAACATTTGTTTGAAAATAGAAATAAAATGTTCTGTATTAACATATATGATGACAAATAATTTTCCTAAAACCATTAAATTTTTTTAAATTACATTAAAATATTTTCATATTTATTAAATTAAACCCCATTTTTCAATTAATATTTCTATATGAAATTTCTTTTAAATGAAAACATTATTTTTATATTTTGATTCAATTTATATACAAGTGGAAACAATTTGGAAAGTGTTTTATAATGAATAGTCATATGATTAAAATGTTTTAATGATGAAATTGTATTTGAAAATTTTATATAATGTGTGAAATGTGAGATCATTATGTTATAACATTATATATTATAGGACAAATGAACCAAAATATCTATCGAATTAATTGGGTAATAATTATTTTCTCTAGAAAATTATATTCGAAGTCATCTTTATAGTTATTCTTATTCGTAAGGTTTATGTAATGGTTAAATAAGATAGTGTCCCATGTAACTTATGTGATTATTCTATTCATTATAATGAGTTATCATTAAATTGATTTTATTTCAAAAGTTATGATAATGTTTTTTTGAAGTGGAAATGAAAAACATTATCATTAAAAATAAATGATTTTAAGAAAATGTTTTTTCACGATTGTAATTTTTTCACTAGACTAATGATTTTAATCTATTTTATATTCCTTAATGTTATTTTTTTCTCATATCATGATTTCAAATATTTTACATGTGGTTTAATTGTGGGTAAGGTAAAGGAAGAGGT
The DNA here is from genome assembly GCA_963277665.1 of Viscum album. NCBI lineage: Eukaryota > Viridiplantae > Streptophyta > Magnoliopsida > Santalales > Viscaceae > Viscum > Viscum album. The sequence continues at coordinate 411,685,379 of OY728143.1, forward strand.
TATTTTGAAATTCAAGATGATTTTTAAAGAATGGAAATCATGATTTATATTTTAATAGTCATATATGGTGGGAATAAGGGATACTGATTAGAAGTTCCCACTATTTAATATATTTATTTTTTAATAATGTTTGATGTGAATATTCTCTAAATCTGCTAACCTAGAAAATCCCTAATTCTATGATAATTTATTCTTGAATTAAAACTCATTATTATGTAATGATTTTGGTCAAGTACCTATTTTCATTATAAATATTTTTTTTGATAATTAAAGAATTTTTTTCATTAGTTAATAATCTGTTATATTTATGTCATATGTTTTGAGGAAATTCAGTTCATAATCCATAAAAATAATTGGTAGGATTACCATGGTCAAATAAGTCTATAATCATCATCTCTAGAATATTATTCATGAAATTAATGTCATTTTTAAAATTTAAATAATTTTTTTGAAAATCCCTTGATATGTGTACATGAAAAATGACTCACATATCATCACAGATGTTGTATCCCAAACACACAAAGAAATGATGCTTTTATTTTTAACTGGATAGAACAATATGGAAATTTATGATATATTATCCATATAGAATGTCATTTTCTTCATTAATATCATATATTTTAACAAAATATATTAAAATAACTATAACTTTTATGTGGTTATGAAAATTTAATCACATCGGTTCACACTAGTGGAACTATACACATACACATTAACTATATTTTCATATCCTATAAAATAAAAAATTATATGAATTAGGGTTGTATCATAATGAGAATAAAATTACACTATTTGTAGGAATGTGATGTTATTATTTTACCATGGTTAATGGATATTTTGTGGTAGTAGAAGAACTAATCATGAAATAGTTCAGTCTTGATTTTTGACTCCACCTTATATTTACTCTATGAAATGAATCATAAAAATTCTAGGTTTAGACTTTGATTGATCCAGGGATGTCTTGTATGTGGTGTGGGAAGTATGGGAGAGATTGGTTGCGTCTCGTCTTTTCTAATATTGTCAAAATTTGTGATAAAGGGAGGATATATGGTTCTTTTTATAAGTGATTGGAGGGGCATTGTTGGAATTTCATAATGTATTGAATTAATATATATTAATTATTATTACAAGAATCCACAAACTATTATATGCTGACTATAGTATAATTATGAATCCAAATACACTCATAATATAAAATTTAGATGTGTTTTCATGATTTTGCAACATTATCACTTTGTTTTATCGTCCTTTAATCCTTTTTACTGATTAATGAGATATAATATTTTTACCTTATAGTAGTCAAGAATGATTTTACAAATTAAAAAAAACCATAAAAGTGGAAAATTGTAGATATTATCAACTATAACAGATCCATTTGGCCAAATATTATATTTTTTTAAATTTTAAATATTTAAATAAAATATTATTTAACAAAATTAACCACTATAATAATTTTTGTATTATTAAAATAGTTTAAAATTAATTATATAAATATAGTAATGGATTTAAAATATGACAATTTAACACATCAAAAAAATTAGAAATATTTTACTAGGATATTTTTGCAACACAATAACCCATATAGTTTTTTTAAAAACAATGTGTTTAATTATCATTTAGAGGATTTTTCTATGAGTCGACATTGAATAATACATCAAGGTAAGTATTAAATTAATAAAAATTAAAAATATATTTCAATGATAAAAAATTTTATTCATATTTATGAAAACTAATTTTAACTGAAGATAAATACTTGATATCTGTATGAAATAATATTAGAGTTATTTAAACAAATAGAGTGACATTTTGTTATTATTATTTACATGAAATAATATTAATGTAATTTTCAAATGAATATGGAATGAAATTTAGACGTTTTAAGTGAATTGATTTTTATCGTCAAATAAAATTAAAAAAATAAAATGGATACAAGTGTTAGGGAGATTATTTTTCTTTATCCTACAATCATAACACTATTATACCCTTATTGAGGTGACACCTATTTTCTATGGTAACTAAACATCATTTCCAAACTAAAAGGTAAATATGTACAAAAATTGACCTGATTTATTTCATATATAAAATTTATTTTTCATTAATAAATTTCAAGAAGTAGTATAAATTAAATTGATATAAATATGCAAAATAGACCAAAATACTTTTTTAGACAGATTCTTTGTAAGCAAAGATTAAAACATATAAAAAAATATATTATAACAAATTTTATTTTATAAATAATTAATTTATTTAAATTTAGAGGATACTTATTATAAAAAAAGGTTAAATTAAAAATATAATTACTCTTTTAAAGTAATTTTTTTAATTACAAGAAATGATAGGGTTACAAAAATCACTAACATTCACTATTCACATAATAATAAATATTTATAAAAACACAAAAATAAAATCCTTCATAAATTTTACATTAATCATTCAAAAATGAATCTTATTTCTCAAATTCAAATACTAAAATTTATATATTAAGCTTTTATATACGACCAAATAAAATATGAAAATGAATTTAATAAAAATAAAAAAATTTACATTTTACTTAAATAATTACATACTATTCTTATAATGATTCTACATAATTAAAATTAATTAATTAATTTTAACAATAAAATAAAATAATTTAATATCACCTGGGATGTTATATTCTTCTCCCCTTTTGGAAATTTCATATTCAATGTTAAATCCAATATTTAATAAGTGGGGATTTTCCTTCATTCATAGTATTTTATAATTCCCATGTTATTTCTTCACTAATATAGATCTTTCAAAATAAAACATAGCATGATGAATAACCAAATTCTGCAACACCAATTTTATATGATCATTATTCTTAACTGAATATTCATCAAATGAAAGAATCTCTTTCAATATTATAATATAGGTGCTCAAAACTAGACAGGAATAGAAAAAATGATCTTTAATAATGAAACAAGTAACACATCAGGTACTTGAGATAAACTCGCATTAAATTCCAATCAGTAAGAAACTGACCTATCTTTATCAATAGTTACATATGATCCAATAAACCACAGGCATGATATTCCATATTACGAAAATGCATAATGCTTTTTGTTGCGGATATATTCAAAAACTACATGATTCTAAACACGAATAAAATGAATTACTCAAGTTATTAAAATAAACATTTTATCTAATATTAGCTACTACCACATGATGTTGAATCATATCTGCATTGTTAAATATTTCTACTATCAATATGGGGGACAAAAAGTAATTTTCAAATACTACATTATAATAATATGAAGTCTGAAAATACTTTCTATATAATTCGCCAAAAGATTCCATATGTAAGATAGAAAGAAAAATGATTATATATAAAACTCACCAAATTAAATATATTAATTGCAATTTCAATGTAAATCCATTTGATAATATTGAACAACCTATTCCAAATTATGAATCTTTCCCTCTGATTGACCGTCTGGTTGATGATGAAAATCTATACTAGAATTTATTTTAGTACCCATTGACATATAACGGTCTCTCCAAAAGTTATAAAAAATCATGGTCTCATGGTGAGATATAAATTATATTCAATATCCATATAACCTAACCAACTCTTTCAGATAATCTCATGAAATGATAAAAATACATATTAACTCAAATAGAATGAAAATTACCATATTTGGTTAATCGATCAATAATAATAAAAATCACATTATTACATTCATATGATATGGGAAACTCCACCATGAAATGCATGGATTCATTTTACCTTTTCCACTCCAACATTGGAAAAGGTTGAAGTATCTATTTTTGAAATTTTAATTTGGGTTTAACATATATACATGTAAAAAATTACAAGGAAAATTCATCATTATCATTTTTCTTTACAACCCAATAACATTACCCCTGGTGGTCTTTATACATTTTTGTAAAGCCATGAAAAACAGAGAATTGAGATCCTTGAGATTCAGTAAAAATCATTTTTAATTTGGAAATGACTATAATAAATAACCTTTAAATAATATTTAAAATAAAATCATTTTAAAGGGTTAATTTTGGTAACATATCATTTCTCAATAGTTCCATCATTTATTATAAATCATTATCTTAATTTTGAGCTTTCTTAATTTGATTTTACAATGATGGCTATATTGAAACATGAAAAAACGAAAAGTAGATTGTTTATCAAAAATATGTAAGAAACCATTCATTAAATACCTCATAATAATATTATATTCCAAACTTATCTTGGATAGTTATTTGTTATCTTTCGGAATCACTGTTTATACTATTTTATTTTATTTTATTTGATTGTAATGAATCATGAAATCATAATCCATTATTAGTTCAATCCAAATTCCCTATCTCATTTTATCTATTTCTGAGAGAATTTATTATTCAGAATTTTATGATCATTATATATTTTACATATTATGCTATATTAATATAGTCTTCATATTTTTAATAAAAAAACATCAATAGTGAGATCTTGATCATGTGTGTGATAATTGTTTTTGTCAGATGACTCAAATGATGTAAAGCATATGAATGTTTCATAAGTTTATGTATAGTAACATAATTAATTATCTTCTATAAGGAAACACTGATGATGAAAAATTCACCATTTCTAGTCTGAAAGGACAAAAAATGATCACAAATCACTCTTATTTTTAGTTACAAGATAAATACAGCACACACATTAATCTAAATGAATTTATCTTATTATATAGTTAATTTATATAGTTATCTTTACAAAAAAGAATATTTTTTATCAACATAAAATTATTAACCCTATATTCAAAAAAAAATATAAATACTTCTGAATTTTTTGGGTGTTGAAAAAATTTAACCATCGTAGTTTTATATGGGGAGATAATTTTCCTTCATTACTCGAGGAAGGAAATATTATACCAAAAAATCACAATTAATAAATTTTCCAAAAATTTATTTTTCCATTTTGGTTTGTAAAACAATATTTTTTTACTTTAAAAATGGACATGAAATTTAATATATTCCAATATATCATCAATAAGAACAACAAAACACTTATCCAAATATTCATAGATAACAATATTCAATTGATCAAACAATACCTATAGTTTTTTAGAAAACACAAATTTTATAAAAAAATATATCATAATTACCATATATAGAATCTCATTAAATATTAATAATATCATTCCCTTTATCATTCATTTAATGGTACCCTGAAACGAGATAAATATTTCAAAAATCCCTTTTCCATTGGATAGTAACTATTTAATTTTCATTATATATTGATCAATGTAATCTTACAGAAGATATAATTGCTGGATATTACATTACATGGAGGAAGTAGACATTGAATGGAAGTAAATAAAGAAATATTGACAGATTATTTATATGAGTGGATAAAGGGTGTGTTGGTAATGGACTGTTAGGTTACACCCAAACGAAGCTCAAATTTGATCATAACCTAATAAATGTGGAATTTTCTGCAATACCTCATTTATCCCATATTATATTTCATTTCAATAATGGATGGGTTTTAATTCCTTGCTATAAAGAAACTATATTGGTGTCATGGAATCTTGGTAAAATTGGATGCCATCTTTATAAGATTGTTTAAAAATTAAAGAACAGTAAGGGAATCCAAAGGTAATGGAGAAAAACTCCTTCAAAAAGCTTGATCATGACATCTAGAATGCTAAGTAGAACCATGTAATCAGACAAAATTGGGAAAAGAGCAAGGAATCACCATCTAGGTTAGAATTTAAATCCCATATAATGTTCTATTATGTTATAACCATCAAATAAAAACTATAAAGTAATTAGTTGAATGTGTAACAGTTGACGGTAGGTGATAGGTACCCAAATGTATTCCACATATTACACAGTGATAAGAGAGATAATGTTAGATGTAATGTCATTATCATTAATAAACTACTGTACACTTTTAAATCTGATGTGTCAAAGTTAGTGGTAGAGTATTTTTTTGGATTATTTACCATTAATTAGATATATAATACATTGATGATATTTGAAAATATTTCTCAATGAATTAATGAGAAAAAGTATCAAATTGATTCCCTGAAAATAGATTGAGATTAAATTATAAAATCTCTATTATCTCTCTATAAGGATAGGACTATTGGACCAAAGGGATTTACAAAAAAAATTAGTCATGTTTTATTAGGACATTATGTAGGATGAATTGGTAAGTGAAATAAAGGAATTCATTACTCATTCCTTTTTTTATGGAATCATTATAAACATAATTTAATTTATCCCCAAGACTGAAAATCTAGTTGCTATTATGGATATTATAATAGTGGTCCTTGTGAATACTTTCCCTAAATTCATCATCAAAATCATGATGTAAAGGATGGGGGTAACTATTAAAGAGCACATCACACCAAATCAGTATGGGTTTTTTTAGTATGTTTCACACAAAATTTATTCTTCATAATATTCGAAAGTGTTAACATAATGTACATGAAGGTCAAATAAGAAAAATTTCCTCTCAATATTAAATTTACTAAGGCCCTTAGTGTCCCCAAGTGTAATTTTTATTCACACCATCTTTATATAATATTGATTCTAAAATAGTTTTTTGAGATTGATATGATCCATTATGTTATTTTCAAGGATATAAATTTTAATCATTGGAACCACTGAGGATATTTTCAATGCCCCAAAAATTTATGGAAAAGACATCCACTCTCAGGGATTCTCTTTTCACTTGTTGAAGATTAATTGAGTAGGTGTATTAATGATTTTTTCTCATTTGGGATCATAATAAAATTAACTATGGGAGAAATATTCTCATCCTTTCACACTTTCTATATGGATATGACATCCTATTGATTGGGAAGGATTTAAAGAGAACCAAATATATTATACAGACCTCCTTTTATCACTAATAGGATGTTTTTAGAAATTCCATTAGTTGGGTAAAATATTATATTTTGTTTTGTGATGGTTTGTTTTCAAAAAAAACATGTTCTCTAAAAATATTGGAGTGAATGGGGGATACCTCACTTTTAACTATCTTGACATTCCACTATTTTGAAGCAAAGTATAGATAAAATTTCATATAGGAAAAAGATTTTAAATAATCAATAATCTTTCCAAATGGAAATAGAATTCCACTTCTCAAGCTGGGAGGGTTTTCTTGGTTAATTAAGTCATTAAATATAATTTTTTTTACTGATTTCAATATATAGGTCGAAAATATTTATTATCAAGGAGATTCAAGGTATGATTTGGGGTATCAAATTGAGTTGGTCCATGCATGAAATAAAATTAATCACTATCTAATGTAAAGAGTGTATCAAACCCAAATAAAGGAGGGGAATTGGCACACATGATCTAAAAATAATTAATGGGGGTTTGATTGAAAAATTTACTTGAAACCTGTAAACCACTAATGGAACCTCTTATGATTTATTATCAATTATGTTTACGAGGAGACTATTTGATGTGTACTAACACTGTCTTGGTTCATCAGTTTGTCCCTCAATTGAGAAATCCTTCAATAAAATCATGAAAAGTACAAAATGGATTGCTTGAAGACAATATAATCCCAATTGTTGGAAAACATGAGGTCTTGAAGAACCACATTGGGATAAACAAATCATCCCTAATGAAATAATTCAGATGACTATCTCGAAATTCATGTCACAATACAGAATAATTTACATTGTTCTTATATAGTATTCAATGTACAATCATATCCATTCTTTCATGCACAATAATAAACTGGTGTGGAGGCCTACTAGAAATGGTATGTTCAATACCAAGGAATAATAAAATATGAAATGTGAGAGATACACCAGAATACAATCATGGTTGTCCAAATTCAATGTGAACTACATACATAATTTTTTATTTATTATTCTATAGAGAATCCTGGAAAACAAAATACATATAGTTGACCAAATGAGGAAGGATATAAAATGCATTATATCAGCCTTCAATTTATTACAAATAAAAGAAGAAAAAATACAACACTATTTTTTCAGTTGTGAGTATGGAAGGTCAATGTGGAAGTATATTGGTAATTGTTTTCCTCAATATTAATAATTGTAGGCAACTAGAAGACCACATGGAGTTCCTTAGTAACACAAGATTGAGAGACCAGATTTAGAACCTTCTAGTGGAATGGAAACAATCGTTTCATTGATCTAGGGGGACTGAAATGGGAGGATTTAGGACGATCAATATCCCACCATCCATGATGGTACTCTCGCTATTTAGAATGAGGTCTATGACACTATAAAATTATAAGTGTGAACAATTCTTAATAATGTAGATTGAGTTGAAATTATATGATTATTGGGAGTCGCAGGAAGACCAATATAGCCCCATGTTTTCAAATATATGAGATGGATTCCACATATCAAACAATAGATAATGGAAAATGATGATGGTTTGGCCACTGGTATGCCAGGACCTTCAACTCGTGGAGATATTTTTTGGACCTATCAAGGATTTCTTAAAGAAATAGTTTATCACTATATTGGAATAGGAACTTCATATGAAGCTGAATTATGGGAAATTATGTTTTTCATCAAATATGATATCCATTATAATTGTAATTTCTTATAGATTGAATCTGATTCTATAATTTTTTTTATTTCTCTATGGGAGAGAAACATAGATGTACCATGGAAACACCTTCCCCATTGGATTGATTGTATTAATCCTACCACTCAACTCAGTCCAGTTATTTCAAATTCATATAGAGGATCCAACCAAGTGAAATATTCTTTATCATAGAGGGAGATCCTTGAAGAATCAATGATTTGGGACTTTATAGAACCTAAATATTTCACTTAATTTGTGGATGATAACATGCGAGGGGTGGTTCATGATGATATTTATAAACTTCCTTTCATGTTATTATTTTTTCTATGTACTTTTTATTAATAAAATTTTAAGATTATCTTTTCTCAGATCTAGGATTTTCTTAGTAACAACCACTCTGATCCTTAATCAAATTCTCATCTGCATGATATGTTATCATATGTATAAAATCATTAATTATAATATTTTTACCATTGAAATCATTATTATCATGATAAAATAAAATCTGATTCGTACAACACATAATATAATACCATATAATGGGAAGTTCAACCCTAATTTATTAAAAATATTCACATAAGTTAAAATAAAATAATTATTATAAATAGAATACCTTGTAAGAATCATTGAAAATTTAAATAATAAACCATGTTCACTCTATTTTAAGATAAATAGTCTATATTAAATACATAAGATAAACATCCCTGGTCAACACCCTCTATCTTTTCATTGATGAAAAATAACATTACCCAATTCATTGTAGGGTTATATCAGCCTCAACCAACATGTAATATATATCAGGATCTCCTATATTATAAGATGTATCAAGATCACCCTTCATGATATAAATTTCTCAAGTACCATTTCATAAAAAATATTGTCCATTATTCAATATATTCATCATAAATTCATTGAAAATAATTTTTTATACCATAATTAAAATACATTCCCTTTTCTTAAAAAATAAAGATAAATACCCCTATGTTTTGATAACATAATAAAATGAAAATTTTCAAAAAATATCAAAATTATAAAACGATAATATAAACATTGAATCATGTAATGTAATATTACTATCGATGATAACTAATCAATATAGGAAAACCATATTAGGATATAATTGTTAAAACAATGGTTGTATTCACATATTTGGAAAAAGTTTCTCTTTTGAAAACAATAAGAGTATTTAATTTTAATCATTTTAAAAAAATTTCAATAGTATAAGAATATTATATATAAAAAATATGAATCATAAATTATAAAACTAATTGATTCATTTAAAAAAATATTTTCATGGAGGAAAATGAGTTTTAATTAATACTTTAAAACATGATTTTATCGATAGATTCCATACCTTAAATACAATATAGTATTGATATTTTATTAAATCTTGGATAAAAAAATAATATTATTTATTTAAATTTATATTAAACAATTTAAATTTAATTCCATTATAATAATACATTAAATTATAATTATGATTTTTTTATTAGGTTACTATATTACTTATGTTTATGTTTGGTGTTTTGATGAATTTCAGTTCAAAATCCAAAAATTGATTTGGTATGATTAATATGGTCAAAGGATTAATAATTACATAATGTATATTCTTTACAATGAAAATATTATCAGTTAAATAAATTAAATATTATTTTATAACAATCCATATGTGGTGTACATTAAAAATAATTCACATCATTTCATGGTGGTGGTAGTGTATATGGATGCATGAACAATTTTACCTTTTTCAATGGATTGATAGGTATGAAAATATATGGTATATTATAATTAAATAGTTAAATTGGTTTCTTTAATATCATATATTTTAATTAAACTCTTCAAGACAACCATACATCTGAGGTGGTGGTGAAAATGATATAAATCACTTTGTGGAGTTTGCAATCCACACATACACATAAGAGATGTTTTTATTTTTTATTTGAATTAAAAGGATGTTAAAAATGGTTATACCATAGTCATTATAAAAGGTCAATATATGTATTGAATTTATGTTATTATCTTATCATGGTTAAATAATGATTTATATAGGTAGAGGAATAAATTAACATTAAATATGTTGGTGCGTAGATATAACTTAATGTAAGATTTTCCAAACTGATTACTTCTTAGGCCTCCATTTTTTAGTATGTCTATTACAACATGACCTCTAGTACATGGAGATAGGATTTTTACAAATTATTGGTTTGGTATTTTCAAATATAAATTTCCCAAAAGGTGTGAGAAAATGAGTATTATGGGTTCTTTTATATATGTTGTGGGAGGGACACCCTTTGAATTATATAAAGTACTAAATTAATATAAATTTATTCTTATTTTTATGTGGAATAAAATTTATATATTTTTAAAATCAAATGATTATGATTTAATACCAAATAATTAAATAAAACACAGACATTTTTTGGGATTAATTAATGATTATCTTTTAGTATTGACCTCTTATTGATCCAATTGAAAATTACTATGATATCATTATTTGTTAACCGGTATGAGACAAAACGATTAATGTAAAGGGAAAAGTCACCCATAGTTGGAAATTGATCTAAATTATAAAATGTATCCAATTACAAAGGAAAAAATACAATATTTTTATGAATTTTAAATAATTAAATAATATATTATCTATCATAAGATCCCAATAAATCAATTTTAACGAATATTCAAATAAGTTGACTTTAAGGACTTCAATATAGAAATTAAATTATAATATAAACATTTTAAAATAATTATAATATGATATAATTTTATACAAAGAGCATAGAACACAATAAATTAACGAATTATTATTAATTTAATTATTTTTAAAAATCATATACCATATTTTTCAATTACATGAAAACGAAATGGGTAGTTATTTCATAAACACATATTATAATTACTTAATAAATATTAAATAATAATTTTCGTGACAAAATAAATCATTCATTATCCATATAAAAATATAATATTTAATATAACGTCTTTTAATCCATAGGAAAAAATATTAGATATATTTAATCCAAATTATTTACCTTTTTTCATTCCATAAATTAATTTAAATAATGTTCATTAGAAGTTATATTAAAAAATAATTCCGAAAATTTTAAACATTGAATTTGTTTTTATTAAAAAACTTATTCTAAAATATAAATTAATATTGTTGGTAGATTTGCAGTTTTTATTTCATTTTTAACCTTCTTTCACCTCTTTTACCCTCACTAAGGAGATAAATATTTACTATAGATTATATTAATAATGAACAATAATAAAAGAAATAAATTTAAAAAATTTTATTCCCATGACTCCTAATATAGATTCAATTTTTTAAGATTCGTTTTTAATAAGTGATATAAAATAATTTACTATAACGATAAATAATATATAGAAAAATTATTTTTTATATAAAGAATTTTTAAACCCAAAATTATTTTATACCAAATTATGTATAATACTAATTTTTTAATAATTAATTTGATTATTTTAAATTAATTGATAATAATTTTTTGTACAAATTTAACTCTGATCACTTATCCAACAATTTACCTACCAAAATTAGAACATACTTGGATGGAATTGTTAAAACACATGGATTATTGAAAAGATATTAGGGATAAAAAATAACCAGATAGAATGATTTCTCTTTATAGGAATAAAAACATGGTACATATATATAAATAATTAAATAATCAATTATATAAGTATATTAATTGACTAAAAAAAGATAAAGGAAAATGATACCACTTATGGAAGTAAGATAATCCCAATTTACAAGTCCAATCCTCAAGTAAAACTAAGACATGAAACCAACTACTCTATGTAACAACATCATTAAACACCCACCATCTCACCCTTATTTACCTATGCTCAGTTAACTAGAACACTATCCACCTCACCATGGCCCCTTTCCTTTTCCTGTATAGAAATACAGACAATGGTCTACACATCTATAATGGGGTGAACAAGTTGTGAATTAACCCGATCAGTTGGATCCCACCTAAATGATCTGTCATAATTATTTTTTAAATAATCAAAACATTCTAACCATTATGGGGAAAAATCCTGATAGATAGTTAATTTTAGTTATATAAAAAGCATCTAAATACATTTTATTTTTCCATTTTCAACATTTTTGAATAAATCTATATAAAATAATCTCAAATAATTACATATACATATATATAATAAGGTATATAAAATTAAAAAAAGTGTATCAAATAATATATCAAATCCATTAGAGTACAAGTTAAAATAGTACAAGCCAAATGCATAGGTTGCATCACACCCCTAATTTATATAGGTCGGATTATCTAAGATGATCATACACCTAATATAGACTATCACATATATATAATTCCCCTAGGAATATGAATCAAATATAGTTATCATAGGAACATCCTAGAAATTGAACCTCACAATAGTGTTTAGTGTGAATAAAGAACAACAATCCATGGGAGTAGGGGAACACCCCAAGAGTGAACCCTCAGATAGTATCAACAGGAAGGATTATTTCTACTCCGTTCACTTATGTGTCCAAGGATTCCAATGTGGTATATTTTTAAAACCCAATCACTATAAACATTCTTTGAATGACTTTTTATAAATCCATTTCATAGTGCAATGATTACATGTTTTCCTTTTTACAAAAACAAGGGAAAATAATCTTTTATCTAAACAATATTTCCAAAAAAATAAATCAATCAATATTTACATTTCTTGTATATAATTTTTTTTATGAATATAGAGAAATAAATTACATCAATCATAAGCTAGATATAGAAAACACTACCACCAACATGGGTCATAATCAACCAAAATGGAATCCAATAACAATGAATAACACGAGGATGATAATGAAGGGCCTATAATAAATCCAAACAAATCACAGTTTATTACATTTATCAATAGGGTATTTTAATAATATAGATGAAAACATAACTCAATGACATTCCCATTCCACATAATTACCAAAACCAAGGATAGTCCTTGGATAGAAATCACACAACAGATATGGAAATAATCATCAATAATCAATGAGAAAAAAATATAAAATATAAATTCTTAATGCAATGATGCTATTGTTAATGAAAGAAAAAAAGGATAAAAAATTATTACACACCTAGATACATAAAACCCAACCCTAACTTAGATTAATAAATGAAAAAACAATTATAATGAATAATAGGTCCCCAAAATCATTGGGGTGTGCTTTAGGTCATTAGAGAAAGTGAATTCAGATAAATGAAATAATAAATAACTCATAAAATTAAATAAAATAAAAAATTAGGATACTTATTATTGTATAATCCCATTACTCATCATGTTATTCATGAAGGAAAAAAATTATGGAAAAAATTTCTTCTTTTTATAAAAAAATGAATTTTACCAATATATGATATGGATCAGATGCATTGCATGTAATACATTCTTACTATATACCGAAATCATGGATTCATCCTGTAATACATTATGTGGTGTGTATTTATCCTACAGACTATATAATTCCTATATTATCAAATAAAATCCCCAAAAATGGTAAAACATGAGGAGAAGGTAGAATAACCAGAAAGAGTTAATGGGATGTTAGAATGTCCCCACCCCAAGACATTTATTAAAAATAATATGATATGGATGAATGTTGTTTGGGAAAGAGGTAAGGCCATTTATCCCTCATTATATACTCGTAATCCCATGATTCATTAGAATATGATCCATTACACTAATTCCTTTTTACTAATATAATCATATTCCCATACCTGAGAATTACTCAATAGAAAATCATCTCCATTGATTTCCCTACACCTAAAAATATACCTATAAATAAATATCTTCCCAACTAAAAATATGAGAGGAATTAGGAAGGTATTTTAGGATATGTGATATGTGGAAAAGATGATGAATGCCTATGGACTTAATTGAAAATTTCAACCATTAAGCAACAAACCCAATCTGCTATGTGACCTCAAATGGCATAACAAATATCTGATCTAAAAATCGATATTTTCCACGTTAATAATGACCCAACCCAAGGGAAATTTTTCAAAATCCTAGTCAACAGTGGAAAACTTCAATAGATTATGTTTTGTATCTATATATAGAAACGGTCAACTATAATTCATAACTGAGAATCAATGTATATCCTAAATATTTTCTTGGATCTCTTGAATGAGACTTGTCCCACCCAATAATTTTCACAGACATATTCACAATAAAGAGGTGACTTGAATGAGAGACCATATAGTTACTTGAAAGGAGACATTATGATATAAAAAATAATTACTATTGTAATAATACAACCCAATAATCCCAATATGTAAATCTCATGATGGACTGAAATCTAAGACACATGCATGAACCATATCATCAAAATAATAAATAATAAGACCCTCCAACCCATTTATATGTAGATGGTAAGATGTACTCATCTTGGAAAAAGTCACCATAAAAAATTGTAGAATTCATGTTAACCTCAAATTAATCATTGGATATCTGTCTAAAATTAAGGTGGAAGGAATCCTATATAACCTCATAATTTCATTCTTATACTAATTAATTAGATCATCAACATTAGTAGTGTCCCTGATCATAATGAAGTGATATGACTTTTTCAACTTATCAATTGCCACACAAATAGAATTACTTCCTTAGAGAGTCCATGGTAATCTAACAACATAATCCATTGATGCCTCAACCGATTTGAAAAATATCATCAGAAGCGGACGGACAACGAAATAAAAGGTTTTAGATGTCATACCATTATATGTGTGAACGAGTAATTATGGGTCACTTACCTTAATGGACCGAAGGCCTTATTTTTTTTTTGATCATTGTTAACCCCATTTCAAGGGATGACAAGAAACCCTTAAAAGGCCCATCGTCTTAGAGATTATATGATATGTAGGGCTTTGGAAATATACACACTATACATGGAACTACTTCTCCCCAGCTTCTTCATCGTGATATCATCTCTCCTCCTTCACAAGGATTGTTCATCAAGGCTTCCCATTCAAGCATTGGCTAGTCTCGATGGGAATTACATACCCTCTCTTTCTAAAAAATATGATTAGATTCTAATTATATGACACATAATTAGAAATATCATTATTTATACCCAGCAACCAGAATCGACATCTCATGTCATAATACAGCTCTATAGATTTCATATAAAAATCAAAAATGAGAAATATAAATATAAAAAAACTATGTTATTTATAAATACTATGATGGAAAACCATTCCACAAAATGAATAATACCCTATGAACAAAAAACCATCCTAAAATTTTATCCCCACCAAAAAGGGTCCTCTGAATTCCTATGAAATCATCATATTGCTATTGAATCTATATAATAGACTCAATGAGAGATAATTATAACTGAATAATAATCAGAACCATACCTAAAATATAATACTATGAAACCACATGTAACTAAATAAAGAGTCCCACTAGGTTCCACTATTACATCAATTTCATATCATTCGATGATGGAAAATTATTGATAATAACATCAATAATGAAATTATACTTCCCCAAAGCTTATGAGATATCACCATTGAACTTCTAAAGGTACTCCACACACCACCATTATTTAAGAGTCATGTATTTCTAAGAGAATATAGAATTAAGAATCTTATTTTTAGAAAAGACCATGAAACCCTTTCTAAAAATATTTTTACACCAACATGTATGCACAGACATACCTGTGGATTGATATAAATAATGAGTGGGGTAATTATCCTCATGTGGTATAAGATAATGTGAACTTGAATCCACCACAAGATCATCATATATAAGAAATAACAAAAAACCCTCTCTAAAAGAATAATAGAAAACCACATACACCTTATCAGGTTTAGGAAACATCAGAACATGGGCCAATAACAGAATTCATTTAATCTCGTCAAAAGTATAATGGAACTTTCAATTTCATTTTAATTTTGTCCTTTTCCTGGTATGTTTGGTAAATGGGGACACAAACTTTTTGAAATCCTTGACAATTCATCATCAATTTCCAATAAGAATCAGAAATCATTGAATCACAAAGTCATTCTATGGATCTTCTCATGAATGTAAATCCTTCACCTACTCCAAATCAATATACAATCTATGCTCATAAATCAGGTTCACCAAAACATTTCCACATGGATCCAAAAACTGTGCACTGAAAAAATTCAATAAAAACTGTCATGCCTTAGTAACTTCTTAAAAAACTAAAATGGTTCTCATCATCATGATCATATTGTGAAAAAAACAAATATCACCCATAAATACTACAATAAAATTGTCATGATACTTATCGAATATTAAATTTATCAAAGCCATAAAATCTATAATATGAGTAGTTAGATCAAAAATTTTGACTAGTTATTCATAATGACTATAAGAGATCATGATGGATTCCTTATATATATATCATAATCCTGAAATCTAAATTTATGGAATCCCATCTAAAGATCATCCATCAATAACCACCTTTTCCCCTTTAAATTATAAAAAATCCTCGAAAAGATGTAAAGGATAAATATTCATAGAAACAAATATGGTTAGTTTTTAGTAATATGTATAAGGTCAAAGTAAACTATCTTACTTCATGGAAAAAGGGAACTAATGCTACCGAAGGAGAGACATGAGTGAATTTTTTTTCCAAAATGCCATCCAACTGAACCTTGAGATCATTCATCTATGTTGGTACCATAAGATAAGAAGTTATAAAAATACTATATGTAGCAAGAACTAGGTCTATAATAAATTCTATCTCCATCTACATAGGAAGATCATAGATTTATTTGGGGAACAAATCAAGAATATACCAACCAATAGTGGGAGGATCAACAAATGAATAAAGGCCACTAGGATTTACTTCTAAAAAGGACAACAAAAAACTAATAGATATTTTAGAATGTATTATATGGCTATGGATTAGATCCCACTCTACCTAAACAACTAACATCACCCATCAGAAGACTAATACAATGCATTCAAATAATAACCATCAACTTCATCATGTTGAGTGACGATCCAATCCATCATGATTATCAAGTAAAATAATGTTTGATCAAGATATATAAAATCTGATAAAACTATGCATCACCTATCGATATCAAACAAAAGGATAAGAAAACTCATACACTTTTTTATTCCTAAGTGGTTTCTATAATTCTATAAAAACGATATAATATCCATTTTATTTTTAAGAATATAAAAAATACTAGATATAGATGAGTGGTATGAACTAATATAAAATATATGAATCTCTATTTAAGATTCAACCAAGATGGTTCGTCTCACTATCCCTGGACCCACACCTACCTCCATCGAAAGCTCATCCACTGTAGGAAGGTGATTCACTCTTAAGGCCTATGTCTATATACCTATACTCATTGAATAATATTACTAAACTGTAGTGACCCTTGGATCGTAATATCCTTGACTAGATTGAGTCGTATACATTTCTTGAAAAAATTGTTATAAATGACTGTAATTTCTTTAATTTTCACACATATTTATTGGTGAAGAAAATAATCCATATGTGTTGAACCTTGATTCAATGATATGATGTGAGATGGAAACATATATTTTTAACTAAAGGTACAAAGTATGCTTACATTTTAAACAACCCCCACCATTATTGTGACGATGTCACTTCCTATTTTCCACTTGCGATTACCAAAGTTACAACCAGGTGGAAGAAAAGGGTCAGAATAACTTACATTTCCTACCATATTCATCTCAACCATCATATCTATTTTACCATAACTTTATAGGTAAAAATATTCAGAAAAAATTATTTCAATACAATATCTTTGAGGAAAACATGTAGGTACATAATTTCTTTCAACAAGTTAACCTTTATTACCTCTGGAGAAAAAATAAGTAGTTTCGAAAACTAATTGTCATATTCCATCATTGAACTCAATCCTTGTTGAAAGGATATACACTATAGATACATTTCCATAATTTGTTAATTTTGAAAAAACTTATAGAACAAGAGACTCTTCAAAAATTCTTGTCAAAGCTAACATGCATATCTATATATACCATGGAATACATTCATTGTTACCTTGGACCCTCAAGTATGAACACCAAAAAATTCAACATGATACTCTCTGGTGCATCCTATAATTAAAATATAAAATCAATATTTTCAGGCCTTTACTTTTCCTCTTGAGGTTTATTTATAGCTTTAATGGATGTTGGATACTCTAAAAATCACTTTTTTGATTAGTCCATGTCTCCTCCTGCTAATGGTGGGACCTCAACAAATGTATTCTAAACCATCAATATATTCAAATCAATTTGAATGAACTTCCCACATGATTTCATAAATATGATTCTGATTTGTAAGAGGATTACACTGAGTGGAATCTACTACGTCGTAATGATGAACCCAAGCAACATGTCTCAATGGTATACTAATATACACCAAAACCAAATTAAATGTTTAGAGAATTGAATAATAATAGGTAAAACAAGAAATAAATAACAAAAAACTAATATTAAGATCACGAAAACAAAATATGAGACACACATCCGAACATCCCATTGTAAAACATCTTTGATTGAAAAATATTACAAACACAAACCAGATGGACTCTCGAAAGGGTACCGACCTAAATTACTGCATTATCGAGGTGTATTTTTTATCCTTAATCGCTAGAAATTTTCACTTGGTCATAGAAAAATAACAAGAGGTGTTGATTTATCCTAACTATAATAAAAGAATGATATATATATATATATAATAGTGGTAAACATCCAGATAAATAATTATATTCTATAACTAAAAATATATATTATAAATAAATAAAATTCAAATAATTCAAAATATGAAAAAATTGAATCCTATAATCATGGATAAATAAAATAAGAAACCAAAAACTACTTGTGATAGTGTGGGAAAACTCCCTCCTTCTCACCACTTGCTACCTTGACTCAACTGGGAAAAAACATAACCACCATACTCTATAACTTTTCCACACCCAACCTTGAGATACATACAATGGTCAAATCATAGATGAAGGGAGAACATGGTGTGAAATTATTGGAAGGGTAAGAACCAAAATAAATTTTCCATAACAAGCCTCTACATAATAATTTGAATATGATAAACTTTAACAAAAAAAATCTGTGTAAAAATTTAAGGTTTTTTGAATCACAAAAATTGTATAACATTAAATTTTGCATTTTTCTACATTTTCATATAAACATAGGTAAAACAGTTTCAGTATATTTCATGTACATAAATCATAGACAATATATTAAATCACATAAAACCATGTATCACATATCATATCAAATATATGTAATTACATGCATAAATATTACAATATGATAAAATAGTTCACATCACACCAAGGATCACCATAGGTCATGGTATTAAAGATACTTGTACCCCCATCATAGAAAATAGAGTGTGTATCAATATTCCATGAATTTTTATTGAATGAAGGTAGTATTAGAATACAATAGAAAGTGAACATCTGAATAGTTTCTTTCAAGTCAATATATCTACTTGCCTAGGGTGATGGATAACACCGAAAGATAGACCCCCATTGATAGTATTAATAAATGATGACTATTAGTAATCCCTATACCTAAGATACCAAGGCTTCCCTTGTACTATATTTTCTAGACCAATTCATCAAAACATTGTTTTTAAAACTACTACAGAAATACATTTCATAATTACTTGAAAATATATTTCCTTATTACTGAAATAAAGGAAAAACCATCTTATATCAAAAGACCATTTACATACACACACAAAAATAAATAAATTAATCCCTTCCATTAATAAGAAATACATTTATAAAATAAGATAAATATAATTCATCCAATATAGGCTATAGACAGAACCACCAACCTCATATTCGGGTCGCACATGGCTGCAATGGAATCCACTAACTTATAAGAACAATATGAAGACAACGAAGGTCATTGAATCAATCCCCACATCTCTGAATTGATTAAATTTTGAAAAAATGTTTTTGAAGGGGATAAATTCAAATATAAAACAATGAAATGTGAATTCCCCTTTATAAAAAATCATATGGATAACCTCTATAGAATGGTCATATTATGGATCTAAAAATAATAATGAAGAATGAGTACCATAGAAAAACAAATCTAAAATCCAAAAGCAACATAGCTACCATTATCAATGAAAATGAAGAAGAAGAAATTATTATTAACCCAAAGAGATGAAACCAAACCACAAAAGAGTTAAATCATTTAGTGAAGCAATTTGGATGAAGTTTGGGTTCATAATATTTATTGGGTTTTCTCCAGGACTGAAACATTCTTTTTATTATAAAATGAGGGTGATCAAACATCACCTCGACAAGAAACCTCAAGGCGGACGGTAGTGATGCAAACCGAGCATGTCCCCTTGAACAAAATAGTAACACCACACAATAAGAGAACTAGTACAATAATAAACAATAAGCTCCTCCTCTGAGCTCCCCTTGGTGACAATGCATATGCCGCCAAATTTGCCTCCCTCAAACAATGATGAATGTTCCTCCCAAGCTCTGTATCAAGTGCACAGTTACAAAGAACATAAGCCAGTTCCCATAGCGGATCGTACCTTCCTCGCACCGCACAGACAAAAACATCAAAATCTATTTCCATTTCAGAAACCTGAAATCCTGACCTACGACACACTTGAAGTCCTTCCATAAGAGCCCTGGCCTCAGCACCCAAAGAACGCCCTGGCCCAAAATATGCACCGAAGGCGATCATGACTGAACCGCTTGAATCTATTAGCAACCCTCCACCTCTCATGATCTCAGCAATCAGCGATCCATCAATGTTCAGCTTTGAACCTTGACAGGGAGGCCACTTTCTGATCCACCGGCCTTCCATCCGGCCACGCATGGGAGAATCATTCGGACTAAAGGATCCAAGAAGATGATTGCTCCATCTCAATAAAGGACGCATCTCAAACAAGAGTGACTTAAGCTGGACCTAGAGGTATCGAGTAGATTTTCGGTCACCCATCTGAGACCGATTCCTCTCTTCCCAGATAATCAAGAAAATGGAGGAAATAATAATGCACCTCTCCTTGAATGTGATGGACTCTGATCCAGTGAACTAGGCGTACAGAAAGTCATGAAGAGAGTAGTAACTAGCAGGTGAATTCGGGAGTGGATGGAAGTTAGACTAGAGAAACCCGACCCAATCACTCTGAAAAAATAGATGTACCACGTTTTCATTCTGAGTGTCTTCGCAGCAATGGCACCGTGAGGCCAAGTGCACTCCCTTAATCTGGATATTTTCATCCATGGGAAGAGCTCTGTTGATGATATGCCAAGGCAGAAAATTCATCTTGGTTGGAATCTCTTTACACCAATTCTTCAATATCCACACATTTGACCTCAACTCGCCATGACGTAGCCTCCTATAATCCCGGGATGATAACTTTCCCAGACTAGAACCTGTGAAACAACATCTGTCCTCCTCTGTATTCAAGGTAACCTCCCCAAATATCTTCATCTGCTCCTACGATAGTACCTCTTGAATAAAGAATGGAAATCCGCAAGCTTCTCTGAAAGTCATCTCCAGCATGGGGCACCCAGGGAAGTACAGCCTCCCACTAACCCAATTATCCTTCCAAAAACAGATGTCTCCCTTCCCAATAATCCATCTTATTAATTCCTATAAATCATTCATACACGAGAACATATGTCTCGCACGACCAGTATGAGGAGTTATACGAACCTCCAAAATCACCCATGTTCACCATAACGGTCTATAAAGAAAGTGGCCCAAAGGGAGTCTCCTACAATAATATCCCATGTAAGTCTCTCTTGCATGCCTTTCAAGGTATCCTTAATGTCACAAAGACCAACACCCCCTTCTTCAATTGGTTTTGCAAGTGGAGCCCAAGCGCTCCAATGGCAGTGGCTAGTATTATTAGAATCCCAGAGAAAGGAATTTCAAATATTTTCCATTCTATCAATAGTTCCCTTTGGTGAACATAAAACTGAGAAGACAAGCATTGGAATAGCTAACAACACACTGTTAATCAAAATAACCCTCTCACCAAAAGAAAGGAGTTTGTTCTTCCAATCAAAGATACGCCCCAACACCCGATTGGTAGACCTATTAAAGAAACATTTTTTAATTCGCCCACAAGCAAGAGGAACCCCAAGATAGTCCATAGGGAGATATTTCTTGCAACAACCCAAGATATCTTGGATGAACCTAGACCAGATACCCAAGCATTTATGGGAAATAAAAACATTACTCTTGCTGGTATTGATGCCCTAACCACTCAAACGCCCATACCTATTAAAAATCTCCCTGAGCACCCATAAGGCTCTCCACTGGCCATTTGTGAATATCAGGATATCATCAGCAAACATCAGATGAGACACAACATCCCTGCCACCCTTGGTGACAAAAGGAAGCAACCTTCCCATCTCCAAACCCTCCTGTAAGTTCCTTGAGAGAGCCTCCTAGGCCAAGGTGAAAGGATTCATAGAAAGTGGATCACCCTTCCTGACTCCATGTACTGATTTAAAAAAGACGAAGCTCTTCCCTTTGAGAGAGATGGAAAGACACGGGGAGGAGTAGCATCTGAAGTAGAGGTCACAAACCCACTTGTGGAAGCCCAATTGTCTCATAACCCAGATAATAAAGCTCCACTCCACCTTATCAAAAGCCTTGTCCATGTCCACCTGAAAAATAACATTGGACCCAACAGGTTTCTTGTTAAGATCATAAAAACATTCACTAGAAACTGCCACCACTCCTTGAATATTCCGTCCTTTAACAAACCCGTGTTGTTCTCTAGATACCAAACATAGAATAAACTGGATCAACCTCTTCGAAATCAGACTTTCCATAATTTTATAGGACACATTACATAGACATATTGGTCTATACTGGTTAATGTTATTATCCTCCTTAACCTTCGGAATTAGCACCACCCTTGAAGCCGTAGACCCCTGATTAAGATTGCTGCCATGGATGAAATCTTGTATAGCCAACACTACTTGAGGACCCACAATACCCTAGGAAGTCGTATAGAAGCAGCACGAAAAGTCATCCAGGCCCGGGGCAATATCCTAAAGAAAATCCAGAACCATCCTCTTAACTTCCTCCTCACTAGGTACAGCCATAAGAAACTCATTCTCCATGTACCCCACAATGATGGGAAATGCACTACTAGAGGCTCGCGTCCTCAGCAACCCCATCCAACACCCCCTACCTATCCTGAACCCCACCTGCTAGAAGACCTTCAAAATACTCCAAGGCCAGACCCTCGATCACATCCACATATGAGGAGAAGACCCCATTTCCCAAATCAATGTTGAGATTCATTCTGCTCTTTTCCTTAAGACATGCATGAAAGAACTTGCTGTTGCGATCCCTTCCTTCAACCACTGCACCCGAGCACACTGTTTATAATCGCGTTCCACTTCTAGGAGTTTCTCAGTAAGAAACCTGCATTTCTCACATAGAATAGCAAACCAGTTATCATCCCAGCAGGACTGAAGCTCCTCTTCCATGTTCTCAACCTCGGCTTAGATTGAATTAACACTGGAAAAGGCATCCGTTTTAGAAGGAATCCACTCTATAATGTCCTTCTTAAGCCTCTGTAATCTGATAGAAAGGTTGCACCATGCATCCCCAGACACCTCACGATCCCACGAGGCCCTCACAATCTGCAAAAATCCCTCCAACTGGTGCCAATTTCTAGAGTAAAGGAAGGCCCGCCTCCCTGAATTATCACCACTCACCTCCACCAGAAGCGGAGCATGGTAAGACAAGGAATGAGACAGGTGGGTTACCTTTGTTTTAGAAAAGGTGTCAAGACCTTAGATATTGGACAAGAAGCGATCAAGCATGCTCCACATACGAAGTGGCCCTCTTTGGTTATTACAGCATGTAAAACGCCTTCCTTGAAAGCCCAGGTCCAGCAGCCCCGCAGTAGTGATGAACTCGTGGAAGTCATGCATGGAAACTGCCGAGGGACACGAAGCCCCTCTTTTCTCTTCAGGTTCCACGATGGTGTTAAAGTTTCCACCCACAAACCAATGACTATTTCCAGACTGAAAGGATTTGAGGAACCCCTAAAGCAACAATCTTTGTTGCACATCAGTACTAGCGTACACAAAAGAGAACAAAAAAACACCTCCAACGCAGGAAACTTTGGTGTTAATGCATTGCGAGGAGAGACTAATCACTTCTAACTACACACTCGACTTCCAACAAATCCAGATATGTTTATTAACCTGACCTCCAAGCCAAAAAAAAGGAAAACCCATCCGTTTGATTCCACAGATGGGAGCTTCTTCTTATCAACCTTCATTTCAAGAACAGCAATAACAGAGACATTATGCTTACGAGATTTAATAGCCATGAAGTCACATTTCTCCTGAGCCCCCAACCCGCGGGCATTCCAAATGACAACTGAATCCATTACAGAAGCCCCCTCCTTCCCACCAGGCCAAGGAAATTAGAAGAAGAAATTTCTAATGATAATCCAGCCTCCCTCAATTTCGAGCAGGTAATAGAACCATCCAACTCGAGCGACAACCTTCAAAGATGCGACCCAGGAGAAGATTTATTGGGAGAACACTCTGAGCCATCCAGTAGTGAATGTCGGGAAGCCGACGATGGTGAAAACACCCCCTCTTCATGGAAGAGGTAAAATAGAATGAAACGTTGAGGAGAGGTTCTTGAAGATCGTACCTGATTTACCACCCCCACCAGAGGCAAGGCACCCCTGGGTGATTGCATGGGAAATGAAGGAAAGCTATGGAGGAAAGATCGCTTGATGAACTCTGGGGAAAGCTGAGACGAGATCTTAAAATCTGGCGAAGAAGACGATAGCGGACAGGAAGTACGAAGGAGAATATCCCATTGGTCCCAGGAAACCACCTTCTCAACTACTGGCGTGATATCCTCTGAGAAAACTGGATCACAGCAGCCCGATGGCGACAGCGAGATCGAAAGCATAATATCCTGTTGGTGATTGAAATATGACATCACATGTAGGGAACCCTAAAATCCTAAATTGCATGCCTTACATGGATCTTATCACAATATACATCATATTATCCAATAAGGATGAAACAGAAAGAAATGATAGTTTTATAGACATATGTATTTTTAATATTTACTTTAATATAAATATATTTACAAAAATCTATTGTATTAAATAGATGAAAATTTTGACTAAATATTTTTAAAAATGAATTATATTTGTGGAATTTAGATTCTAATATTATGAAATTTTAATTTTAAATAATTTATATAATAAATTATATTTAAATTTTCACGTTAAAATCCTTATGCATTTTAATTGAAAAATTAATTAATATTATCGTAAAAAAATAATTATATAAAATATAATGGATTAAATCCGAAAAAATGAAATAAATTTACTATTAAATAATTTTTAACATATAAATTCTTCTCATTATAGGTGTTATGGTTGGATCCTCCTAAGAATATCTGAGCTCATCAAATTCTAAAAGGATATTTTAGGATAATACTTTTAAACCCTTAACACATGTGATAGTCATGGAAAATAAATCAAACACTAATTTAATGTTTTATCCAATACCTAGAAGTTATCTACAGTAATATTCATAGGAAACTACCATATCTAATTTCTGTTGGTTTTCCCTCTCTCCATAACTCAATATATTACCATTACATGATCAAAATAAAAAATCTAATAAGAAAAAAAATCAACTAACTACTTTTAGGAACATAAATATCCTCCATTATGTTTGTTATCAATTCCAATTCATTTAAAATTACCTCATATATAGATTAGTGCTCAATGTTATAGTTTTATAAAGTGACACTTATCAAAATAATTAGAAATATGCATAAAGGTGATGAGAAATATTCACCCCCTAATTTACACTATATGTTTCATGATCAAATTTCTTCTCCCGTAAAATTCTTGAGTCCTCCTTAGATACCAATAATGTTCGGGGGATCATCATCAAATTACGTCCCCTCTTATAATTTACTCTCAGAGGAATCAAATAATAAATTCTGATTTTAAGAAACCCATAACTTGAATATGCAATATATAGATGAAAACAATTTTTTATAACATTTGAAAACCTAAAATGATGTTATACAATAAAAAAAGAAAACAATAAAGAATCACTACTAATCGATTGAGTGTAATTGTATGTAACATAGATGATAATAACATAATATAGAATTAAATATGCATTATATTTATATTAATAATGTCATTATAAAATTTACTCTATGTCTAAATGGGAAAACCCTTTTTTTAGAAATAGTGTTAAAAGTTTTGATAGCATGGATGTATATCTTCTCAACACATGTGATAAAATTTTCAATATTCACAAATTAGGGGAATTAAAAATTGATTTTAGAGAAAACATAAGTACTTGTGATAACATAAAAACATATATATAAAAAATTTCAGGTTATATTTTTATTCACATCATTTGATTATCACTCACCCTTGATGTAAATAATATATATATATATTTGTAAAAAGTGATATATGAAGGAAATCATGTCTCTTCATTTATATTTTTAAGGGGATGTCAATATTAAATGATTCATGGTGATTTGTTTAATATCTTACAGCTTCACATAATTTTTAGTTATTCCCCTTTGGGATTATATACAATAATCAACACATTATTTTCTAATAATTTAAATATTACTAAAAAATATCATGTCAGTTTTGACCATCAAGAATCACCTCACATCGATCTATTGGGGAAAAATAACTTTCTCAACTCAATAATTCTTTCACAAAAACATTAGGAAAATATAGTCCTATTCATTTATACATCCCTTATTCTTCCAAAAAAAATTCATGTTTTCAAAACATTTTAAATCACAAATTTTTTCTCAATGGGATGGTTTTATACTTCATCTTAAGAAGTAATAACCACTTTTCCAATCTAGATATAATTATATTGGATAAAATCCAATATTTATTCATTATTTCTTGTTTTGACCCTGAAATTCATGAATATATTTAAATATTTCATTTTTCGTCCTCTTATACAAAGCTAGAATTACTTCTTTCCAGTGGTTTTGAAATCCTAACATCTATCTTAAATTTTTTCCTAGGAGAATTAATTTTTTTTAATATTTGAATCAAGGGATCACTTATCTTATTTCATTACCAACGCCTCAAAATATGGTAGTTTTATCTTTTTTATTCAATCAATATTAACTGCAAGGATTTTACCCATACCATCAAATTTGTGACGATTGATATTTTAAAGGTTATATAAATTAATTATACATTCAAATTAGTTCATTGGAGATATATTTCTTTTTTTATGTTTATCTTTTTTTGATAGATTATTTCAATATATTTGTTTTATATACCTTGATTTTAGGCTTATAAAATTTCCAAATAATCATATATTTTTCTAATAATTAATTTACATACAAAAAATGCCACACCACTACTACCTTCTAATAAGACTTGTTATTTTTGGTTTTAGTTCAAATCTATCCAGATCTATATTTTTATTGATTTTGTCTTGAAACCCCATAATTTTTAGATCCTTTTATATGAAATTTTTCATTGGAATTATTTCCTATATCCTTAAAAATTTATGGATGAGAATGTATTTTTTTCAATCCATTTTTCATCAATTTTCACTTTACTCTGGCGATTCTAGAAAATCCAAATTCAATGTAATAATCATTATCACCATAACTAGTTACCTGTTTCAGTTTTTTTAAATGGGATATTATACAAATGATCTAAAATTATTATCAACTCAATTTGTATCCTTCTTTAATTTTTTCACTTGTGTCGTTTTCATGGAAACATTCCACTTAATTTCAATTGGTTATGAACATTCATTTACTAAGCCTCCACAATTAGTCATTTTAACTTCCAACTCATTATAAGTAATATAGAGTGAGTAATTATAATCCTCCATCAATCAAATCATTTCATAAGAATTTTTATCTATATTTTTAAATGATGTCTTGTGAATTTCACATTCAAAAACATGTGAATCGTCTATCACATTCAACCTTCTAGAAACAAATTCTTTATTGGAAGACTTCACAAACCTGGAGACTTATTAAATATGGTCCAATGATGAAACAAATAATTAATTCCATCTCGCAATATAATCATTTAAAATATTAATCAATTTAAAAATAATTTTTATTGCATAGTGTGGCATAGTTTTCCTTCTAATTTATGTTCTTTGTGAGGGTGTATTAAATAAAAATATTCTTTTCCGATTATATATATATATATATATATATATATTTATTCAAATTTTTAATATAAGTATGAATTATAATTTTAATATATCCTGATAAATCTGCATTTATAAATTACCACATATATTTCAACATCAATTATATGGTTATTATCCTCAAGATATTGTTCTTCCATAGAATCGATGCTTCCACATTCACAACATGATATTATATCACCATTGAAATAATAAAAATAGATATAAATTAAATATTTAAAACATTGAATTTCATTTCCTAATGTAACTTCCAATTCAAACATTATAGGTTTTATCAGATTTTATACCTCAATATTCTATAAGTAACTCAAAGTCATTATTTGTTCCTTTATATATTTTTTGTTTGGAGTTGAAATATAATATTCTATCTTGGGAACATAATCAAATATCTAATGTTTTTATTCCAAAAAAATTAATGAAATACGGAATAATTTTAAACCATATCATCATGTATTACATAATTCTAATTCAGTTTGAGATAATCCCACAGAACCAATCATAGGTAAAAAAATATCTAATTCCAAATGATATTCCCAAATGCAATGTTCAGAAATATCTAATAGGGGGTTAATCAGTTTGTGATTGATTTAGCTCAAAAAATTATTTTATAAACATAAAAACCATGAGGTTTTCACCATTAATTACTTGTTTTGATGAAAATTAATCTCATTGTATTATTCTGTTCTGGGTATCAATATCCATTACATATACTAAATGTAAAAAAAGATCATTTATTTTGATGATAGTTTTTCACCATGTATCATTATATTTTGAGGTAACTAGGGAACACAATAAAATCACTGCACACAAGATTACATAATTATGGTCATAATATTACTTACAAGGCATTATCTAGTAAGGTATGATTTTAATAAATGCATCACACTAGTTTCACCGTCATCATTCTCCTCCTAAATTAAATAACCATCATTCCATAAAAGTCACTACACCTAAAAAAGGATGGCCTATGTCTTCAAATAATTAGATATTTTTCCCTATCTACGTTCAATTATTTCTCATGAAACACAAATTATAAACATTCCTTATCAAAGTTTCTCATTAGAATCTATGTTGTATTCCACATATCAACTTATATATTCTTCTTTGAAACCCTAATATAAAATAAGATAAACATTCATTCTTCTTCATATTCAATAAAAGCTATATTGGAAACTTTTTAATCATCTTCTATACAATATTCGTAGTCCACTCATATAATCAATTCCCATTTCTATTTTATCAATAGTATAATATTCCAATTTTTCTAATGGGATGCATAATCTCGGTTTTTTCCCTGTTTAGAATTCACACTACTCACATGATGAAGTGGATCAAAAAATGAATTCACCAACTTATAGAAACTGTAATTCATATATTGAGTCTATAACATAAATTTCATTCAAAAACCACATTAATATAATGTAATTTGATGAAATTTATTTCATTTATGTGGTTCCTTTCACATGATTTTTGAAAAAAAATATAATTTAAATTTAAAATCAAAAAATATATGAATTGGAACACTTTCATCAATATTTATTATTAAAATCATTAATTATGTATTGAATATTCTTCTTTATATGAAAACCCAAACATCATAATTCCACAATTGGCTCCCATTCAAATTCAATAATTTCTCAAAAAAATCGGTAATTAATTTCCCATTTATAGGAATTTAGAATCACTCTATGTTAATTATTATATATGTCTTAGAAACATATGTGAGGATTAAAAATCTCCCATTTCCTCATAAATATCATATATTGATACAAAAATTCCTTAACATAGATATAATATCATGAAAGATTCATAAATTTTTTACATTTTCAAAAATAAAAATATGTGATAATTGTAAGAACCCAGATCTTCTTTATAGGTATGTTTTCCTTTTTCTGGTCGTTTTTGAGAAAAATAGGAATTTCTTAAAATTTTCAAAGTACACGCCAAGTACATTAGGAGTACACACAATTTACATAGTTACCGCAGGTATCCATGTGCTGGTTGTATAGTGGCAATGCACACGGACATACGGGGGTGACCTGGAGGCCACCTAAAGCGGAGTATGGAAAAAGAAAGTACACACTGTGTACTTCAAAAGTACACACCGTGTATTTTCTTTTTTTCATTAAACGCACTAGGGTCATGTCTAATCTTGATAACATTATTATTATATGTATCTTTCATCCGAGAACTCCCCGTATGGCCACAATCTTCCTTCAAGCCCATGACCAAGAATCAGAACTCTGATTCGACCACCATCAATTGCTTTGGGATCACCTCGATAAGATCTCTCTTCTTTTTGAGCTTCGTTTCATGATTACTTCTCTTTCTCATGTTATCTTCGGATGAAAATTTTGAGCGTTGTTATAGATCTATGGTGTTCTTGGGAGATTCAAGCCTAGAGGTTCTCATATAGCTATCTCCTAACATCGAGGTAGGTGGTTTGTGCCTTTCTAAAGAGAGTCCTTGAGTTTTATTTGGAAAATTTCCAAATACCCATGAACGACGTATTGTGCATTTACCGTTTTAACTATATTTTTTTCTGATGTGCTTATATGCTTGAGTGGATGATAATTTGTTGTGAATATGGTGAATTTCTATACTTTGGCTATGTTTCCCATGTATGTTTTTCATGTTTTGACATTTAGTTCTAGTTTTCTTGATATGTGGTTGTTTAATTTCCCATTCCTAGAATTTTAGGATGGTGTGACTATTGTTCTATTATGCCATTATACTATAGAATTCTAGCCAAGTTGTTCTTGAGGTTTACCTTGGACGATATGCACTGCTACACTTTCTTGACTTACTCGGGGTCGTGATAACCTGGTGTATAGACCATAGGGAGAATGTATGTTGAGGGCTTCTCCAGAGCATTTTTATAATTTAATGATGTGATACCATAGGGGGAATTGACGTTGAGTGTGTCCTCCCAGTGTCTGTAGTTCCTTGACATGGTCCATGTAGGGAATGTGACGTAAGTTCTTCCCTAGAGTGCCTTTAGTCAGGATACGAGACTATAGGGGGAATTAACGGTGAGTACTTCTTCATAATGTATATTCTTAAGATGATCCAGAAGGGTTAGATCGAGTGTACTACCCAGAGGGTTTCTTGAACTTGTTAGGTAGGACAAAAGGGGTTAGATTGAATGTGCTTCCCAGATGGTTACCTATTGTGTATATCTACTTTTTAAGTTGTTTCTTGATATTGAAACTGTAGATTATTTACTGTTGAGTACCTTTCAGTTTACTGTTTCTTGTACTTTTACCTATCAAATACTCATTTACTATTAGGTAGAGATCTAATGGTGGTTTCCTATTGGGATTAGTCTCACACCCTGTTTGGGCCATGCTTTTGGGCCAAAAAAGATTATATTGTTGCAAATATAGAAATGGGAAAGCACCGTTCGACCTCCAGTACTTGACATGATGTGGGGCTGGAGAGCACGGGACCAAGCTTCGGCTTACAATGCTATAGATCAGATTACTTTTTTATTTTTACTTGGTATAGTACTGTATTTCAGTATCCTATTTTTTTTCTGATTTCCTAGACGTATGTATCATTCATCGTTATATATATGTGTGCTCCAGTTTGTTAGATCAGTTTTTCCGCTATTTATTTTTGGTATGGTATTATTACTGCTTCTGCTCTTGTGTGTATTTGTTTAATTCCACTGTGTAATATACCAATGAGGGTATAGTTTCCCCACTATCACTCCCAAGGCCCTTTCTACAAGTCAGCAGCCTCTGGCATTCAGGGAAATGCGGTTGAGGCCATGTGACCAACCGGGTACGGGGCAGCCCTGGGTGGATTTCGGAACCAAGATGTTACAAAGTGGTATCAGAGGCTTCTTTACTCTTGAATTACTGTTTGGAGCCTATATTCAAGGATATGATGGAATAGGTACTTGGTAATAAGTTGTGCCTGGGAGTATCTAACCCATTACAGGTAAAATCCAATCTACCTTGTTTAATTATAATTATTCTCGTTTTGCAATTATTATAGTTGATTTGATTTCACCTTGAGTGATTCACATGATTTGTGTCATTATTATTGATGTTATTGAAATTATATTTCTATCGTAACCCGATGAGATGAGTGTATTCCATCTCATGCATTATATAGTCACTTGTTAGAAATCACATGTCATGCATTCTTGCCATGCCATTTAGGAAGCAATAGAGATTGCATGTTATTGTGATAGATGTTATATAAAATATTCATGTTGTTGTGATAGATGCCCTGATAAAAATACCTACAGATTGATAGAGTATTTTTTGTGTAAGGTTTTCTTTGAATGAATGCCAAAATTTGGTTCTTGAGGTGTTATGGTCCCTCATGGACCAGAACAGAAACAAAATTTGGTTCTTGAGGTGTTATGGTCCCTCATTTCCTTTTTTATCTTGATTATAATTGGTATAAGATGCTAAAAATTGATTCATGGGGATTATGGGTCCTCACGAAAGAGAATTTGGAACCTTCAATGTTTGTTTCAGTGTTTTGTTGGGTTTTAGAGTAATTTTTGAGGCTTATTGTCTAGAAAAAAACCCAGAATACACGTCGCGTGGTTTTGACTACACGCCATGTGTTCTTCTATTTGGAAAGAAATAGTTTTTCTTTATTACATGCCATATACTCTATGTACATGCCGTGTAGTCTCTAACCATGTCATATTCCATGTTGGTAGAGACATGGGACATGGAAATTCTTAGAGAACACTGTGTACCGGTTGAACACGCCGTGTAGTGTTCACCCTATGTCCTCTCGTGTTACTAACAACACGGACCGATACACCTTAAGCCACACATGAAGTTTCATGATTGAACATGCCGTGTAGTTTGACCCAGGTACATGGCTGTGTCACTAACAACACGGGTCAGTGTTATCCATTCACGCACAAGTCGTGCCCTCCATGAACACACCCAGTAGTGTGAGCCATGTATCCAGTCATGCCACTAACCACACGGGTCGGTGGAGCTCGTCTTTAATACACCGTGTTGGGCATAGAAACGCCGTGTAGTCTTGTTTTAGGAACTCCATGTGGCTTAACCATGTATAAGGACTCAGGAAGGGGAAGATAAGTCACAATCACACTGTGTGTTATGACAACACATCGTGTGGTTTGGGTGTCACATGACCAGTTTTCACAGAATTACATGCCCATGTGGATGACTTAGGGGAACATTCTATGTAGGGGGCATACACATTTTGTAGTCATGTTTGGAAAAACATTAATGCTTTATTTCTCCTATTCCCTTTCTGTACTTAAACTTTTCATTCCTTGATAATCTTGATCTAAGGTGTGAATTTGACCTTGCAGAGTCATGCTACCGAGATGTCCTCCAGTTGTGCACCAGTTGCAGGGTAGTGATCGGACACTAGATGTTGCTGATTTGGGACTACCCGTAGATCCTCCTATTGGGCCAGACTCTGAACCAATCGTTATTCTAGACACATGTGTTGATGCATAATTCAAGTAAGGCTTTATGAGGATGAGGCAAACCTTTTAGGGGGAACCGCCTCTTGACACGTCGATGGTTGATTTGACACGAGTCTTCCAATAGCAGCATCCTTCCACTTTCACAGGGGATGGAGGACCCTAGGCTGCAGAGTAATGTCTAGAAGCCATGATGATGATCTTTGAGCATCTTGAGACGCCTCTAGATAGGAGGGTTAAGCTCGCTATAAATATTCTTTAGGACTCTGCCAAGAGGTGGTGGGATGTGATCTCATAGGCGTAATGCTAGTAGGTTATGGGGTGGGATGAGTTTCAAGGCATCTTCCTTGACTAATTCTATCCAGAGACCCTGAGGACCGATCGAGCCCAAGAGTTTATGATTCTGGAGAAGGGTACTCTTTCGGTTCTGGAGTATTCCCCCAACTTTACCGAGCTGAAATGCTTCACACCTATTTTAGGAGGTGATCAGTTATTGATGGAAAGGAAGTTTGAGGATGGTCTGAGGCACAACATCCGATCACAGGTGAACATATTCTGGATGAAATCTATCACTTCTATAGTCAACCGGGTGCTGATCACGGAACACAATCTGAGGGATTATGGAGTTGTTAGCCTGGGAGGCTCGACATCTGGTGTTAGCATCCCTTCTACTGACAGCAGGAAGCACCATATGGAGTCTTAGGGTGGTGATCCAAGGAGGTGAGACACGTCTTCAGGTATCCATGTGGGGTGCTACCGATGAAGAAAGAGCAGGAATACAAGGCTACATTGCCCACAACACCCAGTGGAGTTTCGATCATGTGGAAAGTTGGGTCACCTTCAGTGTTTCTATCAGATATTTTCACTAGAAGCTGGTGATAGATGATCTTCTATGACTCCACATTCGGGAGAAGTACCACTAGTTTCACACCAGTCTAGGAGCTGGAGTTCTTCTGGCAATTCAGGCCAATGTGGAGGTCATGACCGTGGTGGTCAGTCGCTGGTCTTTTAGAGACTACAGGGTGGATCAACTTAAAGTGGTCAGGAAGGGTCACAGGGGAATGATGTAGGCTAGACATTTGCAGTGGAGTATACCCAGTAGGAGCAGGATCTAGGAACATCTATATTTAGAGGTACGATCTTCGTAGCCTCGGTTTTAGCTTCTCATCTTTTCAATACAGGGGCTTCCCATAGCTTTATATATGTTGCGGTATGCAGATCCTTGGGCTCTGTATCTTTTCTTCTTCTGATATCTTGACACTAGACACTCCGTTGGGGACTAGAACAGAGTGTGTATGTAAGTGTAAGTAGTACCCTCTAGAGGTTGGATGGTGTCACTTTTTATGGGACCTCTATGTACTAGAGAATACAGGCTATGATTTTATTCTCAAAATGGACTGGCTAGTTCCCTTCCATGTAATCGTCAACTTTTATCGCCGTAGGGTGAGTTTCACATCACCAGAGGGTGTATCGTTTCTTAATAAGGAAGAGTGGGATGTCCAGGCGAGCAGAGCCAGTCCAGGGCATCATGGGTTAGGAGGAGTTACAACCCACTTTTCTAGTTTATATCGGGATTATCAGAGGACTTCTCAATATGAATTTCCTCCAGTGGTGGAACATTTTAAGGACGTCTTTCCAGAAGACTTTTCATGTTTTCCACCAGAGCGAGAGGTGAAATTTTCTATTATCTAGTACTAGGAGTGGAATCAGTGTCCATTACTCCTTATAGGATGGCTACACCAGAGTTGCAGAAGCTCAAGAAGCAGTTGTATGTGTTACAGCTAAAGGGTTTCATCTAATCCAGTACTAATCCTTGGGGTTTGCCTGTCCTGTTTGTGAAGAAGGAAGACAATACACTTGGGCTTTTTGTGGATTATCGGAAGTTGAAAAATTTGGCGGTCAAGAACTGATATCCTTTACCAAGGATTGATGATCTCTTTGATCAGATTCGAGGAGCCCGAGTATTCTTGAAGATTGACTTGAGGTCCGGTTATCATCAGTTGCATGTTAGACCATCTGATATAACTCTTACATCCTTCCAAAGCAGGTATAGCCTATACGAATATATGGTTATACCATTCGGTCTCACAAACACACGTGTAGTTTTAATGGAACTAATGAACCAAGTGTTCCATCCATACTTCAATTCATTAGTGGTGGACTTTATAGACGATATATTGGTGTACCCTCACACTCGACACGACCATGATACCCATCTTGATATCGTTTTGATTAAACTGAGAGAGCATCGGTTATATTCTAAGCTCTAGAAATGTCATTTTTGGATGGATCAGATTTACTTATTGGGTCAT
This sequence comes from Viscum album, assembly GCA_963277665.1. NCBI lineage: Eukaryota > Viridiplantae > Streptophyta > Magnoliopsida > Santalales > Viscaceae > Viscum > Viscum album. The sequence continues at coordinate 411,721,918 of OY728143.1, forward strand.
GTTATCTCAGAGACAAGAGTGTGAGTAGACCCAGAGAAAGTGATAGATGTAGTCTCCTAGGAGCAGCTGAAGAATGTCTTTGAGGTGAGGAGTTTTCTATAGCTTGCTGGATACTACAGATGTTTCATACTGGACTTTTCACGCTTATCAGCACCACTAACGAGTCTTCTTAATAAGGGTGTGAAGTTCTTATGGTTAGATTCTCGCGAGTCAGCCTTTCAAGAGCTGAAGGGGAGGTTGAATTCAGCACCGATACTAGTCATTCCAGATCTGGGAAAGAGCTATATTGTGTATTGTGATGCATTAGGTATCATGCTGGGAGCTATACTGATGCAAAGAGATGGAGTCATTGAGTACAGGTCTTGGCAGTTGTGTCCACATGAGAGGAACTACTCGATTCATGGTCTTGAGTTGGTTTTGGTTGTTCATGCCTTAGGCTATTGGAGAAATTATCTTATAGGAGATAATTTTATGGTTTCCACCAACCACAAGAGTCTCAAGTACATATTCACTCAGTGTGATCTGAATTTGAGATACTGAAGGTGGGTTGAGTACCTACAGTCCTTTGACTTTGAGCATTACTATACGCCTGGGAAAGGCAACACAATGGTTGATGCAATGAGCAGGAGGACTCATATACAGGAAGTTCAAGAGGCTAAAAGTGATTGGTAGCTTATGGATCTGTTCTCTAAAATGAATTTGGAGATGCACGATAGACATGGAAGAATTTCCTTTCTTCCATAGCTATTACGTCTACCCTTCTTGATCAAGTACAAATGAGACAACTATCATATTCTGAAGGCCTTGTCCTGCAGGAATGTGTATTATGAGGGGACCCTATTCCGAGATGGACCATAGGTGAGGATGAAATCTTGTGTTTCCTGGGGCGCATATGGGTGCCTACAGACATACGTGAAGAGATGATACAGGTTTTTCATTCTACAGTTTGAGTAGTTCATCCTAGTGTGACCAAGATGTATTGTGATCTACACTGTCAGTATTGGTGTCTATTTATGAAGAGGGACGTTGCAGGTTTCGTCATGAGGTTTTCCACCTACCAGTATGTGAAGGTGGAGCATCAGCGACCGACTGGGATTTTACAGGAGTTGACTATTCCCAAGTGTATGTGGAACAATGTAGCGATATATTTCATGATAGGTTTACCATGGTTTCTTCGAGAAAATGATGCAGTTTGGATTGTCATTGACAGACTCACGATGGTTTCTCCCTTTTTTCTGATCAAGGAGAAATTCAGTGTGGATGAGCTAGGATAGTTGTACATCCATGAGATTGTATGTCTGCATGTAGTTGCACACTGCATTGTTTCTTACATATATTCTTATTTTACCAATCAGTTTTGTTAGGGACTTCAGAAGGCATTAGGTACACATGTACTTTTGATTACATCTTTCCATCCCCAGACTGATGGCCAGTCCGAGCATACGATTTAGGTGAATGAGGACATGCTCCAAACATGCATCCTATATTTTTAGGTTCTTGGGAGAATCACATACCTCTTGTGGAGTTTTCATACAATAATAGTTTTCAAGAAACTATAGATATGGCGCCTTATGAGGCTTTGTATAGTAGGCCACACCGATCACCCTTATGTTGACTGGAGAAAGGAGAGGCAACTTTGTTGGGACCTCGTCCTTTCCATGAAACCACAGAGAAGATAGATTTGATTCAAAAGAGGATGTATATTTTATAGTCTTGACATAATTCTTATGCTGATTAGTGGAGACAACCTCTATAGTTCAAGGTTAGGGATCAGGTTTTCTTGTATGTTACACCGAGGTTAGGGAACAAGAGGACTAAGAGATAGGGTAAGCTTTAGCCATGGTACATCGGGCTGTTTGAGGTGTTAGAGATAGTTGGGTCGTTGCCTATCGATTGAAGTTACCACAGAGGTATCAGGATATGCATGATGTTTTCCACGTTTCTCAGCTTCGATGTTACTTCTCAGACCCATCTCATGTTTTCCAACCCGAGGAGGTTTAGCTGGAAGTTGATGCATCGTTCGAGGAGCATCCTATCCAGATTTTTGATTGCTGTACAATGGTTCTATATAGCTGGTCTCTTCCTCTGGTATGAGTACTATGGTCGCACATGCTTGTATAGGACGAGACTTGGGAGAGGGAGGCTGATGTACAAACCCAGTGACCGGATCTGTTTGGGTTTTCATCTTCTACACCACACTAGGAAAATTCAGGGATGAATTTCTTTAAGGGGGGATGGTTGTAAGAACCCATATCTTCTATTCATGTATTTTTTTCTTTTTCTGGTCATTTTTGAGAAATAGAGGAATTACTGGAAATTTTTTAAGTACACATCTTGTACTTTATGAGTACACAACATGAACTTTATGAGAACACACTGTGTACTCGGTTACCACGGGTAGCCATGTGCGGGCCGTGTAGTGTCCAATGCACACGACCATGTGGGGGTGTCCTAGAGGCCACCTAAAGCGGAGTATGGAAAAAGAATGTAAAAACCATGTACTTAAAAAGTACATTCCATGTATTTTTTTTCATTAAATGTAATGGGGTTATGTCTAATCATCAGAACAATCTTCTTCTGTGTCTCGTTTCGTCGAGATCTCCCTGTATGGCCATGATCTTCCGTCGAGCCCCCAACCAAGCATCTGAACTCCAATTTCACCACCATCGATTATGTTGGTATCTCCTCAGAAAGCTCTCTCTTCTATTTGAGCTTCGTTCCTTGATTCCTTCTCTTTCTCAAGTTATCTTCGATTGAAATTTTTGAGCATTGTTGTAGATATATGGTGTTCTTGGGAAATTCAATCCACATGGTTCACATATAGGGATCTCCTAACATCGAGGTAGGTGGTTTGTTCCTTTCTGATGAGATTCCTTGAGTTTTATGTGAAAAATTGCCCAATACCCATGAATGAGGTATTGAAAGATTACTGTTTTATCCCTATTATTTTCCTGGTATACTTGTATGCTTGATTAGATGATAATTGATTGTGAATAGGGTGACTTTCCATGCTTTGGCTATGTTTCTCATGCATGTTTTTCCTATTTTGACATTTGGGTCTAGTTTTCCTTATAGGTGGCTGTTTACTTTCCCATGCCTAATATTTTAGGATGGTGTGACTATTGTTCTGTTATGTTGTTATGCTGTAGATTTCTAGCCAAGTAGTTCTTGAGGTTTACCTTGGCCGATACACGCTGCTATAGTTTCTTGACATAAATTGGGCCATGAGAACCCGGTGTATAGAACATAGGGAGAATGAACATTGAGGGCTTCTCGATAGTGTCTATAATTTTACGATGCAAGACCATAGGTGGAATTGACGTTGAGTGATTCCTCAGAGTGTCTGTAGTTGCTCGACACGGGCTACAAAGGGAATGTGAAATAAGTGCTTCCCTAGAGTTTCTTTACTTACGATATGATACTATAGGGGGAATTGACAGCTAGTACTTCCTCAGAAAGTCTATATTTAAGTTGAACCAGAGGTGTTAGAATAAGTCTACTACTTAAAGGGTTTCTTGTACTTGTTAGGTAGGACCAGAGTGGTTAGACTAAGTGTGCTTCCCAGAGGGTTTACCTGTAGTTTTTATCAGCTTGTTTAGTTGTTTCTTGATATTGAAACTAAGAATTGTTTACTGTTGAGTACCTTCCTGTTTACTGTTTCCAGTACCTTTACCTACCATATACTCATTGACTGTTAGGCACGAATCTCATTGTGGTTTCCTATTGGGATTATTCTAACTCCCTATTTGGGTCATGCTTTTGGGCTTAAACAGATTATATTGTTGCATGTATAGAAAAGGGCTAGCGACCTTCTACTTTAGGTACTTGACATGTTGTGGGGCTGGATAGCACGGGTCCAACCATAGGCTTGTGATTCTATGGAGAGGCTTAATGTTTTTATTTTGTACTTGGATTTGTATTTTATTTCAATATCCTGCTTCGTTTCGTTATTTTTGTAGACATATTTATCATGCATAATTATATATATATATATGTGTGTGTGTGTGTGTTCCAGTTTCTTCTATCAGTTTTCTACTTTTTATTTTTGGTATGTTATTATTACGTCTTCCACTCTTGTGTGTATTTTTTTACTTCTATTGTATACTCTTCCAATGAGGTCATAGTTTTCCCAAAATCACACACAAGGCCCTCGCTGCTAGTAGGTAGCCTCTGGAATTCGAGGAAATGCGCATGAGGTCATGTGACCAACCAGGTACGGGGTGCCCCTAGGTGGCTTACGGAACCGGGACATTACAATAAGGATAAATATCATCCGAGCAATAGAAAATATCATATGGGATTTTACATTTTCAACATTACTATTCCCTTTGAATATTTTCTCACACTCAAATATTATTTGAAATAGATTAAAACATACTTATAATAATAATTTTATATTATCATACTTACAATGTATATAACATAGATAATATGTCGTTCAGGTTCTCAAATCACCATCACAATATGTGTTTTTTTATTTTCTAGTAATCGGGACTCCAAAATATAATATGCACTTCTCCAAAATATCATATTGGGTTGTTAGTTAAGTGAATTATTATTCACACATACCATGTAGAATAATTACTACTGACACTTCAAACACCACATTACTAAAGAACATTCAATTTTAAATCTCATATTACTTGAGAAATATATTTTATATAGTAATTGTATCTTACTTGCTGGTCAAATAAGAAAATTCCCTTAAATATTTTTACATTTTGTCTTAGGTTACCTAGACATATTCAAACAAACTAATGGATGCTTCAAATTATCTCTACCCATCTCAAAAATTGTATAATCAATAAAAAATCATATAATAATTTATTTAATATTAAAAATTATTCAAAACAATATCTAGCACGTTTCTATGGTGTTGAAAGAAACAAAACACTAATGTAGGATTATATCAAGGTATTTATCTTCCATCTTGTGACCATCCTTTCTAAAATAAATACTGATCCATATTTATTCAACCTCATCAATTATATTGGAGATATATAATCAATACAGTAGTAGAAAATTTATTATTTACTCCTTGCGTGGGTTCTCAATCCTCATCTTTATTTTCTAATGAAATAACTAATATTAAACATGTGTTGAATACAGCTTTAATAAGTAGTCCAATACATGGGTAGTGGATTTCTCTAACTCATATTCTCAATCATTTTTAATTTATAAAATTAATTTTTATTAAAATAATTCTTAATCATTGACACCTGTAATGGAAATAAATATTATCTCAAACAATCATCTCATGTTTTTGATATTACCTAGAAGTTATATATACATATTATTATAAGAATAAACATATTCCATATTTTATAGGCATATCATTTCTCCCTACCAAAATATTTTTATTTCCCATTACCACATTGATAAACCGAATTTCTAAAAAACATATTCGAATAAATTTGTTAACATCAATAAAATATAGCTGAAGGAGGTAATTGATTGATGAGTCGGGTCGTTCAGATCAGTGTGACTTCTAAGATTTTATTGAATTGAGAAAAAGATACTATACCATTCTTCATTGTGACATGAATAAGAAATATAATATTTATTTTCAATTTACTCTATTATTGTGGGTTATGATTGGTTTTAAATATATCAAATGAAAAAATTCAATCAAAAATAATTAATAATGGATTTGAGTCTAGGGTAATATAATTTTATAATCACAACTGTTTCTCTGTGCATCCAAATATAGGAAGGAATTGAATTCTATATGTGCCTTTTTTGTGAACAATTTAAAATAATAAATTGATAAAAAAAAATAACCTTGAGATTTAGATAGCATAGTTAATTATTTTTAAAAATGATGCAATTTGGGTATGTAAATTCTGGATAAGGATGAAAATTTATTGTATATTTATTTTCATTTTAATCCTTTTAGGATGACCCGCATCAAAATATAAAAAATTAAATTTCTCAAATATATATTGTGTTTTTTACCAAAGGACCTAAATAAATATTTTTTAGGGGAATAGATTCCCCTAAATTATATATAATTATATATTTTTATTAGTATTTAAATATTATTTTATAAATATTATGATTACAAAACAATGTGATTTTAGCATGTGTTTTCCTTTTAATAAATACATTGTCAAAAATATTTTTTAATAGGTAACATTGAACTACCAAACATATATGTTTCAATTCATTATTAATTTTAATGCATCCTCTGATTAAATAGTTAAATGTAATAAATAAAATTACAAAAAAATGAAAGCATTAATTAAATAAAAACATAATATTTTATTACAATAAATTATTATGGGAAAAATATTTTAATTCATTAGATATTATTACTATTTTATTTATTTTATGTGTTTTGATACCAATTAATTACATAGTATTTAATGGCTATAAGATAAATCTTCAACATGATGTGAAAATCATTAATTAATATAAAAATATATATTAATTATAATTAATTTTTAAAAAAGTTTTTTATAATTTTATCTTAAGTAAATTTAATGCTTAATTTAATTAAAGTGGATCAATGTATAGAAAAATAAGACACATTTAATTAGTGATTTATATTAAATAATATTAAGAATAATTACTATTTTAAAATTACTATTTTTATCAAAAAAATTCTATAGAGTTATATCTTTTAATTTATGATTCAAATTAATAAATTTTAAAATTTTAATATTAGATATTGTATTCCAAAATATGATTCATATTTTCAAGATTTTCATATGTTGATCTTTTTATTAATATTACAAATTTTATTTGTAATTTAATATTATAAAATATAGTTTAAAAAAATATAGTAACCATTTAAGAAAATTTCAAAATATAAGAATGATTAAAAAATTTAAAAAATAAATTTTTTAGAAAAATATCTATTTAATGAGTAAAAAAATAATTTAAAAATATGATTTTAAATTTGCAGACCAATGATTTGCATTTTGGATCAATATTTATATTTTAATCAAATAATACTATTTATTGTTTTTCTCATTTATATTTTAAATCACATGACTTTGTTAAGTTTAATCTCAGTTAAATACTAAAATTAACCTCATTTATTTAATAACAATATAGTAAATATCTTTGGTATTTATTATAGTCAATATCATTTTATTAAATAAGTGTTTTTATAGCTAAAAACATTTTATTTGTAAAATTGGTTTTATTATGTTATGAATACTTATATTAATGTTAACTTCTACCACCTTGAGGGATTTAATTTGACAATACATATATTATATTTTGAAACATATTAGTTAATATGTTTTTAAAATTTATTTAATTATAGGTATTAATAATAAGATACCATTGTAAAAATTTGTTAACATGGTAAATTCTAAATGGAGTTAAAAATTTAATGTCATGAGGTAAAGTCAAAAAAAATATTAGAAAATATCTAAATGTGTTTATAAGTAATTTAGAATTAATTATGTATATTATCCTTACCAAAGATATATTCGGATCTATATTCAATGAATATTATTCTCCTTTATATATTATGGAAATTATATTTCCAAAAATTCCACCCCTCTAAATTATAGGAATATTCAATAAAGAACCAATTTATTCTCACACTTATATAATATTTTTTTGATAAATATATACCAATATAATTTATATTATATTCTAATAACATAGTAGAAGTTATAGTCTCATAAAAGTACTCATTTAACAATCTATATTAAAATAGAAAATGAGTTATCTGGATGAGCAAGATAAGAGCTCTTAATCACTCCTTTTCATTTATTTTAATTTTATAATTTCTCAAACAACCATAAATATAGTAAGAATAATATAATATAATTAAATAATTAATATTATTATAATTTAATGATATAATTTTCCAGTAATTTGTTTACTACCTTTCCCTAATCATTTGATAAACGTTAACATCATTCCTGTTATTTTCGGTTTAATGCCCCAATGGAGGAAATCTTTAATTATTCATTTTCTACAAACACGTACCATTATAAGATGCAATTATTTAAAAAATATGATTTTTATGACCTAAATAAGACAATAGAAATTTATTTATATATATATATTAATTATATTAAAAATAAATGATCTTAGTGACTTTAACCATCCAAACACGAACACAATAAAGAATCTTTACCAATTAAAATTTATTTTGATCAATATATTTATATATATAACTTTTTTTATACACAAAACATGAATAATAAAAAACTCTATATTTCTGTATACTATGGAGCTATTTTATGATACCATTTACCTTGTTCATCTTAGTAAAGCAATTTTGGATAAATTGATCTTACAAACCCATGTTGATCATGTGAAGAAAAATAAACAATAACAAAAAATAATAACAATATAAATGGACCTTGAAGTATAATTATGTGTTAATAATGTTCTACAAAATTGATAAAAAATAATTATGTAATAATACATGGGATTTTAGTGCAATATTCTTTGTGATAATTCAAAGTAGTTGTTCATTTCCCTAATTTCTATTCCTTGAGTCATATTTTTATTAATAAATTCATTATTTTATATAGTTTAAATAGTAATCAAATAAATTTTTACATCATATTTTCATACATTATTTATATTTTTAGTTTCATTTAAAAACTCCCTCGTTATAATCCATCAATTTATATTAACCCACTCTCTAAGGGTTATTGGTAACTTAATTTACTTTAAGGGTGGTATAACCATTATTAATGAAATTCATACCTATATGTTTGATTTAATTCACTAGAATGTATTATTATATTTAATAAAATCATTATTTTCATGAAATATTAATTTTTTTCCAATAAATGTCATTCTAATAAATCCTTACTTCAAAAATTACATTATATGTAAAGGGTTTCCCATATCATATTTCATTCAATGATGCATGTTTTTTTATGTAGAGATGTTTTCATAATACGATGTATAAAACTTCATTTAATTCTCATATCATGATTATATATTTATTTGTGGTATTTAAATTTTCATTTCTTGTATACTATTCCTTGTTCCTTGATCCAGATCTTATAAATGCAATAATTTGTTTTCAAAATTTCACATTGATTTCAAAATTTTATTTTCAATGTCTATATTTATAATAATTATATTATTTTCCATAAAAAATTATTTATTTCATTATTATATTATTGTTTATAGGTTTATATTATTTTTTCATTGCATTTTATTTTGGTTCACAATTCCAAAACACATTTCCATATGTGAAACTGGCCAAATCATTTCGTTAATGTGAAAAAATATTACTATTAATCAAGTTATTTTTTTATTTTATCTTATATATTATTAAATATAATTTATTATATAAGGATCCTTCCATAATAATTACATATTCTTGTGTATTTAAGCTATAATTTTATTTCTTACAACCAGGATGAGATTCTTGCAATATAGTTTTATAGAATAAATAGAAAATATTATATAGTAAAACCTAATAATACAAGTGGAAATTAATACATAGCATCCATATTCTCTTAAGAAAAAATAAAATAATATATATATATATTCATTTTCCTAAAAATAATCACAAATTTCAACTTGACTTATTCATCTCTCTTAAACAAACTTAAACCATGTGATTTTTTAAACCATGGGGTATGAACAAAAAATCAGTATAGAACAATAAAATAAAGAAAATTATTTTCCTATTGAAAAATATGATTACACATATAATGTTTACCATTATCTTCAATGTTATTTGATCGAAAGAAAACATTTCATCATGAAAGTCACAAAAACTTTTTGTTCAGATAAAAACATTTAAAACCCACAGTAAGAACAAATAAATCATATAGGTAAATTAGGGAATCAAATTCATATCCATGTTTATCAAGGAGTAACCATCATAGATACAAGTGGAGTAACCCTTGGATTCACACATTTAATAACCCTTACTATTGTACATGAAATAAACATAACAATAATTCATAGGGTAAAAAAAATGAGTACCCTTAAAAAACCATTATAGTCATCATCTGACTTACCTAATGCATTAAAGAGATATAACTTGGTTCATCATTCATATAGTCCATATTGGGTGCACTCATTAGCTATAATGGGGTTAAATACGTTAAATAAGTTATACCGTGTCACATTTGGTCATATATAATTCTCAATTATGATGAGTAAAACTTTTTATAAAACTAATCAAATAATATTTTCAAACCAAATCAAAAAAACAATCATATATCCAAAATAACCTTCTCATAAAAAACCTATTTCCAATACTATAATACCAAAAAATACAATTTTTCCTTGAAGAAAATATAAAAAATATTCTTAAGGAAAATAATGTTTATATTTGAAAATAACTTATTTTAAAAAATTATGAAAATAAAAAGAAAACCATTTATTTTGGAAGTAACCCTATAAACATGTAAGTTTAGAGTAAAAATATTAACGTTCCATGACAACGGAAAATGTTTTCTATTCTGTATGTGTAAAAAAATAAATTTCTTTCCATCTTTGTGAAAAATAGTTCAATACAGAATATTAATATATTATTTTTAAAAGAAAATCCATTAACACGAGTCTAATTATTCAAATGAATTCTTTATATTTCTAAATAATAAACGTAGGTTAGTTGTTTCCATGTTTATGAAACATTACCACATTTATTATTTAGTTTATTTCCATTATTTTCATCTATTTCTTACTGATTTTGTGCCTACACTCATTTCGAGTTGATTTGGACCATCTTCCTAAATGAATTTGGTCATTGTGGCTTCTCTGATGACATCATACAAAATGTGTTAGCTGAGAGGATGAGAGGTCATGCTCATCACTCTATTCATGGGAGAATAATTCCCTACTTTGTTACTATCCAATTTATTTAAGAGAATTCAATGAATCATTTATTAAATCCCAAATATATAAAATGTCTCCCATAAATGTGCAATCAAATTTTGTCATGTATTGGATATAGAATCATCATCACAAATATAATATTATTTTTTAATGGTGCTACCTATATGTATTCGAGAATCTCTGTCAATGGAACCATTTTATATGTGTATTATAGATTTTTATTTACAAAAATAATTTCCTTTACTGAACTCGGTTATGAAAAACAATGTGGAGCATTTAATTTCAAATACACACCCAAGTAATCTCATGAACTATTGCAAATTTTTTCATCCTCTTCAATCCATATTTTTCTATAAGGAATTTCCATTCTCACCCTCACATGATAAGTCTTTCAGAAGGATCACCCAATAATACACATAAACCATTTCTTTAGAAAATCAAAACATTTACCATATTATCAAATCCAATAAACTATTAACATTAAAACTCACTTTAAAAATTTAAAACAATTTAAGAGAAAACACTCTCATTTCAAATCCCATTTTCATTTTCCAAACAACCCTACACCCACTAAATCCAAGACGAATCACAACATGAAACGAACCACTAGAATGATGAAATAGTGTCTATGCATAACTTAGCAACATGATAGTGAGCCATACCAAATGAAAGTCAAAAGACTAAGAGGGAATTAAATCGTGAACATGGAATCCACATGGGTCACTACTCTATGTGGGATCATAATGTGACACCGAATCACCACCATTATCATCCATCAAACAAGAAAAAATAAGAAGACTCAAATCCTGGAATAACCTTGGTAACATAAGGATCATAACCGGTAAGAGTTTGCAATTATCTTCCCGCACCTAGCTCCCAAGTCCAATAGTCCAAACATCCAACTACCAGACACCCCAAATAACAAGGTCCTCCTATGATTCCATTCTTTAATGAACCAACCCGGGTCAATTTTGATCTTGTCACCTGATCATGTCCACGACATGGACCATAGGGTATTCTTAATCTCTATGGGCTGGAAACTAATGTTGGGTATCAAAATTAAATAGGTGGGAATTATTTTTCCCATAAATGAAAGAAAAATAAAAAAATAAATAAAAAAATAAAATAAAAACTATAAGCATCGAGAAAATAAAACTGTATATACCTCCATGTTCCCATACTTTTCACCATTGGCCTAAAACCAAAGTCGTACTACGATGACCGAATCTAGGAAAGAAGAGCCTCTGAAGATAAAAATAATGATAAAATATAGGAATGAGTATTAAAACATAGTAGGAATTCCAAAATAATACATTCACGTTTGAAATTTATTTAAATCAAAGATCCATCAATTTCATGTTTAAAATATAGTGTATAAAACTAGGGATTCACTCATTTTCTTCTTAAAACAAACCATGTTCTGTTTACCTTTTTCAACTAAAAACCAAATTTCTTTTTTAAGAATCAAAATTTATAATTTTAAAGTTGGTGATGTTTACACAAAAAATGTACGAAGGAGGTTTAAAACATTTTCAAAACCTTTTTCCTTAAACACTTGAACCCATTTTATCACTTTTATAAAGAAGCTAAACTATATAAGAAAACAAGATAAAAAATCATACAACACCTAAATAAAAAGACATCACACGAGATTGACCAACTAGCACACCCATATCAAACATCATATAAAGACAAATAAGTAACAAAAAACATGGGATAACCTAGGATCTCATGAATTATATAGAACATACAACAGATGCGACTCATCCCGAAGGCATGACCAACCTAGTGACATCATAAATCCCAAATGCCCTTACATCACCCTAACTATCATGATTGAGGGGCCCAATCGAATATCAATAATAACTATATATCCCTCAGGATATGGGCCACTTTTTAGTACGTGAACTAAACTAGTTCATCAATAATTCACTGAAAATTCACTCTCTATTTCAGATTCCCATGTTCAGACAAAAGGGGGAAGGGGGTGAGCCAAAAATGTTAAAAAAGAATTCCATCACATATTCATGCATCACACACAAGCAACACACACAAACACAGTCACCCCCGCATCACTTTAAGGGATCCCCATATTTCCTTCAACCATCAACACACAAGGGATATCCCATTCGAGGACCACCCATTCCCATCAATATCCAACATGGAAAGAGGTGAATCCCAAACTGATTTTTCAAATTTAAATATTTTATAAAAGATCCAAATAGCCCTCAAACAACAATTTAACACTAAACCATTTACGATGAACCAACACATGCCAAATCATTTCCAAAAAATCAAATAAACACTACTTACAATATCAAACCATTTTTAACCCCATTTATAAAATCAGTTTTACCAACCAAATCTATTTTTCAAAAACCAAAATTTACATATAAAGGCCAACTAGGATATTTGGTAAACACTAGGTAGGTAAATTTAATAATTTAGTTTCATGAAAATTTATATACATGGGGAAATCACTCCATTTCACAAAAATAATTTATTCTAAAAACCAAACATTACTATATAATCATTAAATAGGGTGTGAAAAGTATGAAATTAATATTTCTTTAATTGAAAAGACAATGCAAAGGGATCCTACCTCCAACATGCCACTTTTGATGATAAATTTTCAAAGCTCTACTTTTTCACATACATGCATATGAATTTATACACATATATAAATACCCCTTGTAGTATTTCACATATTCTTTGCACCATGAGGGAATATGTACAGGTGGGCATATATATATATATATATATATATATATATATATTTAACCCCTTCACATGTGAATAAAGCATCCACTTTAACAATGATTCAAAATTACATCCACAAGGTCTACGTTCTCAAGAAAAAATTACTGACAACATGAATATCACAAAACCACTTAATTAAAATATAATCATAATGAATAAAAGGAAAAACCTTTACCCAAAATCTATGGTTAATATGCTACCCTTGATGATGATGGATTGAACTATCCTCATTGGGGAATAAAAAACACTATCAAATAATAATCAATAAAAAGAAAATACCCCATGTGAGTTATGGAACATCCAAAACATTACGCAACCTATGTAAACCATGGAAACCCACAAAGGAGACCCACTGATGAAAAATCCAGCCACATGAGAGGATCTACCACTAGAGGAGGAGGGCACTAATTTGGGTGCGTGTCAAAGAGGAGGCCACTGGTGGGTCATGCATTAGAGAAGGGGGTGCCAACGTGCCACTCTGCATAGGGAGAGGGGGTTATACGTCTTGGAATGACACCATAAAAGAGGGTGTCGGGAGCGACGGTAACAGAATAAGGGGGCTCTGATGGGCCACGCTATACAGTGAGAGGGGGATGGTCATTTGGGGGGAATTGGTCACATAGGGTAAGGGGGAGTGGAAAGGGGGAAGGCCTCCTTTACAGTTTCTAAAAAAATAAATAGAAAATAAAGAATAACAAAAATAACATTAACAATAATAATGATAATAAAATTAATAATAATATTATTATTATTATTAAGCAGACATTTAATTTAATTTTATTTTCATTTATTTTTTAATTATATTTAGACATAGAATAGTCCACACAGTTTGGAAGCACATTCTGTCAGACCATGGGCCAACCGTACGCAGCCCACTAGAGAAAAGGGGTACTCGAATGGGTTGGCTACACGGTTTACCAAACTATGTCCCAACCATGCCATCCTTCTCTACTCTATTCCTTGAACTGAATCGCATAGTTTCCCAAATTTTTCACATTCCAAAAACTCACCTGAATGTTTTATAATATGAAAAATTTACTCGAGTCTCATCTTGAACCCCAACCAAAAATACCCCGGACCGAAAAAAGAATAAAATAAGGGTGTATAAAATGGAGGTGTGTGACAATACTCCCCATGACAGAAAATTTTTCTCCCAAAAATACCCCATGTCAATAGGGAACCAATGATTGAGTCCATGCCTAAAAAAATAATATGCAAGATATCAACCCCAATGTGACTATTTACTACGCAAGTAACACCCAATCGATCAAGAGAGAGCCTCAACCTAAATGAAATTTTAGGACATGAGATGGTCCTCCCCACCATCTGAAATTGACTAACACAGATACTCCAAAACCCAAAAAAATCCACCAAAACATAAATAGGAAACCCATTATATATCAAACTAGAAACCAGGACACTAGGTGTTAACTCATCATTTCCACACTTACTCAAAAACACCCTTACTTCAACTAAGAACTAGGGAACCCCACACATGAAATCCTTCACATTCCCACACATAACCATCCCACACAACCAAGACTTAAATGAAAATCCCACAATAAGGCCACCTAACATACCAGGGCATTAGAACAAGGAAACACCCTATAAAAACAACATTGAAACTAAAAATATCCTACAATGATCTAACTATCCCAACACAAACACATCCATCTTCATTAGCATGATTTATAAAACACCTTCTCTAAAACCAAGAACTCTTAAATGAGGCCAAAAACACCAATCACTTGGGAAAATGGACGATAATAACTTAAACCAAATGAAAAATAAAAAACACCACCCCTTAATTCCACAAAACACAAAAATATCTAAATGAGAATAGATAAACTGAGATAAACCATCACCAGTGTTAAATTAACATAATGAAAAAAATGATTCAAAAATCCACATTCAAAAAAGCACACCTATAAGGATTATAATAGAACATTCCCTTCATGATCTCCCAACAAAATGATGAAATTATAATGATGAAAAAACTTCAAAAGTAGAAAAACAAGAATGAGAGGACTTTAAATTTTCCAATCCCAATATGGAACACAAAACTAGACTAGATTACCACACCCATGGAGACTTTTTAATATGCATGAGCTTCACCCTGATACATATGGATGGGGATATGATGTTTGAAGAATCTCCTTCAACATATCAATGCACTTTCATCCCTTGATTAAATTTCATCATTGAGTAACGCTTCATAAAAAACTTCTACAGATGACCCAAATGACCATACTGATGGCAGGTCTTTATTGGGATATGAAAAGTCAGCTTCGAATGCCAGAACCTGCCACACAGATGGAACACCACTGACTGATCTAATGAACATTAAGCTAAAACCAACAAAAGTTATTCCATAGATACTGGGTCCTCTAGAATGTACTTCTTCCAAGATGGGGATCCTTTATGAATGATAAGAAAAAATATATTTCAAAACACCTACACTCTAAAAACCCACTCATATAAGTGGATAACATAGTCCTTCATCGTATGTTGTCCTTGTTGAACAAACATGGGAGATTCCATCGTATTTTTCTACACCTTCTCGGTTATAAAACAATAGATAAAAATAGACTTAATCATAACCCATTCCATTATAGCTTTAATTTATGGTAGGGAGAACAACTATCATTTTTCTAGAGATGGACCATTGAGAAACCCTAAATCAATACGAACTCTAACAGCCTTTGGAGTTCCCATCCACTAGAATATACACTCTTCTTCTTTAATCCACATCACTACCTCTAACAGACCAAGATCACAGTGAAGTACCTGAAACATTTAAGAGAAACCAAAAACTGGGCATGACTCATTAGAAATATAGGGGACCTATCTGGGAAACATTTTCAGAACCACACAAAAAACACGAATTGAAACCTACATCAATCCAAAAAAAACATAAAGGAATGACTTTATCCAAAATAACTGGCTCAAAATTCAAACACAGACATCCATAATAAAAAAATACCTTTCCAAAAGCCACCATTTTCATTTAAATTTCAAAACATCCTTTTTACAAGTCGATTTTACAAATACCCAAAACCCTCTCTTTATACCAAATTCAATTTCCAAGAATCATTTCCTCTCCCAAACTAAATTTGAGAAAATGAAGCTGAACCATTAATTTATAATAGAAACCCAAGTAATCCCATGAACTGTTTTAAATATTTTCATCCACTTCCATCCATATGTTCTAATATACACTTTCCATAAACACCCACACACATGAAAATGTTCATAAGGACCAACCAAGGGGTACTCAAACCATTTCATTTGAAAATCAAATCATTTACCAAATTATTAAATATAAATCACAACTAGAAAATAGAGCTATTGCCATGGATCTATAGCCACTGTTCTGTAGCCTATAGCCACAATTTTAAAACCACGGATATAGGCCCATTTTTCGTGGCCTATATCCAAGGTTTTGTGGCCTTGGCCATGGTTTTAAAAAACTTGTCCATAGGACAATTTTTTTCATTTCCCTATGGCCACGGTTCTCCAAAACCGTGGATATAGGGTTCCCATGCTTCCGCGAGAAAAACATTGCCACCAAATATTTGGGGGGAAGCCTTATCATCATAGTTTTGAGTTTATTACCATGGATTTTATTAATATATCTACCATAATATATATATATATATATATACCCAAGTTGTGGTTTAGTGTAGTGGTAAGTGTAGTGGACTGCATAGTCGAGGTACTGGGATCAAAACCCACTACAGACATTTACATGTTTTGCTATTGCCATGGTTTTCTGAGGCTATTTCCACGGTTAAAATCATGGATATAGGTCAAGCGCAATAGTTTCAAATTTGGAGGCCTATTACCAAGGTTTTCAAAACCATGGAAATAGGTATCTATTTCCATTGTTAAAATCTTGGAAATAGTTCTGGACCTACTACCACGGCGATATCAGCCATGGTTGGCCAAAACCATGGTCATAACCTTTTGCTATGGTTTTGGGGACTATTGCCATAGTTTTGAACCGTGACAACAACCCTCATTTCTAGTTGTGAATATATTTTTATTTTAAAACCCAGTTTAATAATTTTACACCACTTAAGGGAAAAAATCTCATTTCAAAACCCAT
Organism: Viscum album; assembly: GCA_963277665.1. Lineage (NCBI taxonomy): Eukaryota > Viridiplantae > Streptophyta > Magnoliopsida > Santalales > Viscaceae > Viscum > Viscum album. Next base: position 411,739,568 of record OY728143.1, read on the forward strand.
TTTCATTTTTAAAATATCCTTACTCCCACCGAATCCAAGACGAATCACATCTGGCATCGAACCACCATAATGAGAAATAGTGTCAATACCAAACTCATTATCATAGTAGTGAAACCTGAAACATGTAATTCATAACAATAAAAGGTACTTGAACCATTAACATGAACTCTACATGGGTCACTACTCTATGTGGGGTCACAACATGACACTTAATCACCTCTTTTGTCATACCTCAGTCTAAAAAAAATAGAAGAATAAAAAATCGGTCTACCCTTGGCCACATAAGGATTAGAAGGTGTAATAGTACGTGATTCTCTTCCCGCACCAAACTACCAAGTCCCAAAGATACAAATATATAACTACCATACACCCCAAATAACAAAGGCCTCCTCTGATAACATTTTTTCATGAACCATCCTGGGTCGAACATGAACTGGTCACCTAAGACAATCCACAACATATCCCGAAGGGCGTTCTCAATCACAAAGGGTTGTAAACAAGAGAAAGGCATCAAAATTAAATTGGTAGTAATTATTTTTCCCCTAAATGAAATACCAATAAATAAATAAAAACATGACTATGAAAATAAAAACTAGGAGTGGTGAGAAACAAACTGTACATACCTCCATACGACCATACTGGTCACCACCATCCAAAATCCAAAATCACACTACGCTAACCAGATCTGAGAAAGAAAAAGCACCCGAATCTAAAAACAAAGATAAACTTTAGGAATGAGTGTTAAAATTTATTATGTGTTCCCAAACAATCTATCCCCATATTCATTTCATTTAAATAAAATATCCATCAAATTAAAGTTTTAAATATACTATAAAAAAATAGGTTTTCACACATTTTCATATTAAATAAAATCATGATCCATTTCTTTTTTTCAATTAAAAACCATATTCCATTTTTAAGAAAAAGACATTGGAATTTTAAAGGTAGTGATGACTACTCTAAAAAGAGAGGAAGGAAGTGTAAAATAGTTTCAAAACCATAATCCATAAACACTTGAAACCATTTTATCACTTTTATAAATAAGCTACACTATGAAAAAAAACAAGATCAACAAACATACAATAAGGTAAATGGAAAAAAATCACATGAGTGTAAAAAAATTACAAATGCATCTCAATCATCTACCATTGATAACTAAGTACCATACAATATTGGATAACATAATATCTCATGAATAATATTGAATGTACTATATTTGGGAATCATTATGAAGGCATGCATGACTTGATGACATCATAACACCCAAATTCCTAGTCATCACCCTACCTGGAATAGTTGAAGGTCCTGATCACATAACAATAAAAAAAATATCCCTCATAATATGGGCCACTACCAAGTGCAAAAACTAAACAAGTGCAATAATCGTTCACCAAAAATTAACTCTTTATGCCAGGTTCCCAAGTTCAATCTAGTCAGGGGATCCAACAATGACAAACAAGAAATCCATCACATATAAATGAATCACACAGAATAAACACTCACTTAATAGTCACCCCTGCATCACTCAATGGTATTTTACCCTCTTTATCCTTCAACTATCAACACATGAGGGAATTCTCATCTTAGGACCACCCATTCCAATCAATATCCAAAAAGGAATGAGGTGTGTCCAAAAGAGTGTTTTGAAAGTAAAATATTTTATAAAATTACCAAATAGGCCTCAAAATACCATTTAACAATAAACTATTTCTAAAGAACCAATAAACTCCAAATAATTTCAAAAAAGTAAAATAAACACCACTTATAATATTTAATCATTTGGAACCCCATGAATGAAATTCATTTGACAAATGAATGAAATTATTTCAAAACCACAACTTACACACAAACGCCAACTCGAAAATTTGATAAACACTATATAGGTACATTTAATAAAGCAGTTTCATGCAATTCATGTACAATGGGAAATCACTCCAGTTTAAAATAAGAATTTATTCTAAAAACAATAAATTACTAACTAAACATTAAATAAGTGCGCAAAAAGAAATAAATCAGTAATTATTTAATTTAAAAGACAATGCATTGATATCCTACCTAAAACATGAATCTTTGCAAAATGACTTCTCACACTTCCCCTTTTCACTTCCATGAATATGAATTTATACATATATAAAAATAGCCTTAACTTCATTTCACATATTTCATGTTCCGTGAGAGAATATGTATAATGATGATATATATATATATATATATATATATATATATATGCCTTACCCCTGCACATGCATGTAAGGAATCCCTGTGAGGGAGGGCTCAAAATTACATAAAAACATCCATGTGCTATAGAAAAATTTAAAAGTAACTCGATAATCACATAACCCTTAAATTAAAATTTAACCACAGTGAAGAAGTGAAAAAAAACATTACCTAAAACTCATATAGAATGCATTTACCTTGATAGCGATGGCTTGAACTAGTCTCAATGGCTCCCAACAAACCCTAACCAACAATAATCGACCAAAATTAACCACCAAGTGAGTTAGGGTTAATCCAAACCCTACGTAACATATGAAAACAAAAGAAATCTAAAAAGGGGACTCATTAGGGGGAATATCGGCTATGTGAGAGGAGACTTCGTTGGAGGAGGGGGAATATGTGGGGTCGCGTGAGGGTTAGGAAGTTGTCGGTGGGTCATGCGCTTGAGAAAGGGGAACTTGAGGGTCACACTACATAGGTAGGGGCAATATGCTTGGGGGAACACAATGGAGAAGAGACCATTGGGAGGGATGGTCACTGGAGAAGGGGGAATTGGAAGGCCGTGCTATACAATGAGATGGGGATAACCTAGTAGGGGCTTTTGGTTGCATAGGGTAAGGGGGAGGAAATGGGGAAATCCCCATTTTGGATTTCCCAAAAAACCAAATAAAAAAAACAAAATGAAATGTAATTAATATAATAATAACATTAAAAATAATAGTTATAGTAAACATAATAATAATCATCACAATAAAAATAAAAATATGATCATCATCATTATTATTATTATTTTTAAACATACAAATTATTTTATTTTATTTTTCATTTTATTTTTTTCATTTTATTTTAAATCCATTTTTTATGACATTTTGACATTAAGTAGGCTTCATTGTTTGTTTGCACGGTCTACCTGGCCGCGTGCCAACATTGTATACCCCACTGTAGGGATGGTTTACTCGCATGGGATAGTCACATGGTTTTCCATACCATGCAATAACCTTTCCATGTGCTTGTTCTCAGTTCCTAGAACTAAACCACACAATTTCCACATGGTTTCCCAGACCATGTGAAATCCGTGCACATTCCAGAAGCCAAACTAAATGTTTCAAAATGTGAAAATTTTATTTAGGTCTCATCACAAACCCCAATTGAAAATACCCATGATTTGGGATTAGTAAAATAATGGTGTTTCAAATGCTGAGGTTTGATAAGGAATAGAGAATATTCAGTTGAATTTGGGGTGTTGGTTTTAAACCTCAATGAGGCTACATATTAATTCCATTGTTATGGAATAAAATAAATTATTTTTGTAAAAGGATCTAGACATTACGCCTATATAGGAGGTCCATTTTCACCATCATGAATATAGCCTTTTGAGGTGGTGATGAAATGTTTAGGGATTATACTGAGTAGGAGGAAAATTTTGGTGTAGGTGAGAGGGTGACCCGAAAATGGAATCTCTATTTTAGAATGATAATTTATCAAAAAAATGTCATTACCATCATGAATAAATAATACCAAATTATTCATTCTCAATGTGAGAAACAAAAGGAAGTGTAAGATATGAAAAAAAACAAAATCCAATTCATTTGTTGTGGGACAAGTCCAAGGATATGGGAGAGGGAAAGTGGTTTGATGTTCTTGTATTCTCTTTTAGTATCATGCCCATATGTATGGATATAAGGATTGAACGAATTCATAAAAGATATAATATGCAATTAATGTTTGATGGACTCACTATTAATGATTTCAGAGAAGATATAATAAGGATAATACACTAGACATCATCTAGGGGGAAGGAATGTGGTTCCAATCACTAAATAAAATACAGAGTTACCTGGAACTACCTACATGGTTAGGAAACTTGTTACTAAGGGGGTGGGTTTTTTTTAACATACTGAGGAACGTACCCTTGGGGTAGGATAAGCACGTGAAAAATTTTATCGAGGTATTGAACTATTTAATGGGAGAAACAATGATGTGTGCTTTTCCCATATTATACAACTATTGTGGTCTTAGTGGACAATATTCTTTCAAAGTACACCAAGGGACCCATATGGGACATAGTGCTTTGTGGGAGAGGTTTATAAAAATATTTTATTGGAGATTTTGTGGAGGAACAAGGGTAAGGCCAATATTTTCATAGATAAAAGGTATTGAATCTGAAAGACTACATCCTGAAACAATTTTCTATGTTAGAAGTTAGTCCGTAAACACTCCATTAAAATATGGTTCTTAGAATGGTGGCCCAAAACAAATTTCTATGTGGATGTTTGTTTCAATTATTTTTCTATTCATATGGGTTCTTATGTGTGAGGCCTCCATTTTCAGGTGGTGAGATGAGTTCTATTTACAAAATTGTGACATATGAAAACTGGTTACCTACTGAAATCGATTAATAAAACTATTTCTATCTATTTATTCGTAAATATATCCCATAATAGTATGGAATTATAAATGGGATATTGATATAAACATCATCCCATTTTGACTAGAATAAAAAATCTCCCCTATAAGGGTTGCCAGTTTGTGGGTAGCCTAAAGATAACACCTGACCCCACAAAATATTTTTTCCCAGAGGATAAAAATGTGATTTATTATACAATAAATGAAATTAAATTTTCATGGGTCTTTTTAGATACACCTCACTACACAGACGATAATTATGTTTTGGGAGTGATGAAAATGATCCATTACCGAACAATCAAGTTTTCAGTATTTTGGAAAGGACACTTTTCACAAAAAAAATCATTTGTGGGGTTTGTCAAAGGATATCACACCACATAAATGAAATTTAGATTTAATGGGAATAGAGGATATACATTTCCCTACAAAATTAATTTTTTGGGGGATTTATGTGGAAATATTTCCATACAATTGAATTGACAGTTGTTGTGGTGCTATGAAGAGAAATGACATGCATAGTTGGCTTTCTATAAAAAATCAAGGGTATTTTGGGGTTCTAGGACTTCAAAATTTTATAAAATCATTTTTAAATTATGTTAATTGTTTTATAGTAATAAATAATTTATTTAATCATTTTTTAGTTGGGTATTTTTAGTATTAATTCATTTTCTATTTCGTTTATTTTAGGGGATTTTAGGGATGTGCACGGTTGGCTAACAACATTCAAGAAATGTGTGCTCCTGAGGTACACCTCATAAAAACCAAGAGAATTACAGTTTTCATAGTCAATCCACAAATCGAAAAACTGTGTCCAACATATGAGAACATGGGCTCCTTGAAAATTGATTCCATAAAGGGAACACAGTTAGGGAACACAATTTGTTTAATTACGAATCCCTCTCCTAAAACCAATGCACATGGGTTTATTTTATTCTATTTTTTTATAATAAAATCAAGAAACCCATTGTTTAAAACCTAGCCAACTCCCACTCAACATAGCTAGATCTCATTTGATTAGGAGGATCTCCAGAAATAGGTTTTCACCTCCAAACCATTTTCTTGGTGGATCAGAGCGTGGATAATCTTCTTTGATAGCCTCCAAGTAAGAAATTTTTATGTCATGATTGTTCATATAGTATCTCTTTATCTCCTACATATAGGGTATCATATCATCATGTTTTTTTGTATTTAAACCTAATTTTTTGGGGTCTTAATTCATTGTTTTATTTCTCGATCTCTGAGGCCCTCATTCTTCATTGGCCGATCCTACCAGCAATGTTGACTATTGAACATTGAATAAAGTTCGGTTGTTCTATTTGTGATATTTGAAATTATTGAAATGTTGATTTTATTGATATATTTGAAATGGATTTCAATTGATTTATAAAACATTAATTTGATGTTATTTGAAAATATATTTTGAAATGGAATTTCTTTTTTGAAAACCCTGAAATCCCATGGAATTGGAATTTGTGATATATTATGAATGTTATGGAATTAATGAAATGAATTGAAATTAGATTCCAAAAAATGGATTAAATTAAAATAAAGAAACACTATTATTTGGTTTTTTATTAAAAATTCACGAATTATTTAAAACCCCATGTATTGGTTTTTAAATTGAATTGGAATATTGAAAATAAAAATTAGGAAATTAATTTAAAAATTATTATTTTTGTTGAAATGATATGAATTTTCCTTTTCCTATTGATTAATTGATCACATGCGAGAATCAATAGTTGGTTGGTTATTTCAAACAAGCATGCTCAAAAGATTATTTCCTACCAATGGATTGATAATGAAAACCCTAAAAAAATACTAGATTAGTATATCTGTATCCATGATGGGATATTGATGAGTCCTATTTGACCAGAGCTCATGGGATGTGTGTATACATACTTATTAGAGATCACTAATATGAAACGTTTGAGGATCTTAGAGACACAAACTAACATGTTGTAGGGTAGATGAAAAGGGTTCATATTGTGATTGTTTTTAGTATATATTCCAATGATTTTATAATAATTTTACTCGTGAAAATGTTTTTATACAAATTATTTTACATAAAATATTTACTTATTACCTATTTGAAATGATTTATATCCCTTCAAAGGAACCATGATTTGTTTTAAATATGAAAATGATATGTTATTAAATTACTTTTTTTGTTTAAACTGAATGAATGATTTGGTTTATAATTATTCCATCGATTATTGAATAATTTTTTAGAACCTATTGGGATTTATATCTCACACAGTACCTTATCCTTCAAGTGTTTTTAGATTATTTATGCTATGTATGAGAAAAGTGAAAGAAGTAGTTTGAGGTGGTGGATATTATAAATCCTTTTGAATGTGGGTTTTTTTCACCATGGCACATTTGGATTCAGGATAATTACTTTTGGGATGTACTTTTTTGGATTTTTTAAACCTATTTGGTTTATGTTATTTCCTAAATCTTTATTTTAGATCAATATAACATATAAAAGTTTATCTTACACTCTTTTGTGTAAAATCCATTCCTACTTTTAATAGGTATGATGTCGGGTTCTAGTAAAAAACTTATGGGGATCAGGAACACCCATCAAGAAATGTCAGAGCTAGCTCGGTTATTAGGGTATCGAGTTACATGGTCTAGTATGTGATAATCGGGTATCATAGATTTAGGTTCAATATCATTCCATTATTCTAGTATGTTATTTTTTATATCTTGTAGGGACATATGATGTAGTTATAAATGTGTATCAGACCATATCTCACTTCAATGAACCGTAAGATAACATGGTATGTTTCAAAAAGGCATGTTGATGGATGATTGGATATAATTTTAGTCATTTACATGATTTTATTTGGATACATCGAAATGTAAAAACTGATATACTACTATATGGTATTTATTTTCTAGTTTATATTTTTTTTGTTGTTAATCTGAGTAATATTTTAATGTCTTCATTACAATTTAATAATATTTTGTAAAATCAAGAATTTAAGAACATGTGTGAATATGATCTAGGAGGAATATACTATTAAAAAAAATAGTATCCACCTATGTAGCATAATAATTTTGATATTATTAAGCATGTTATCCAATCATTTGTACAAGAAACAACAACTATTTCCATTCAAAATCTAGTTGGGAGACATAAGAGGGGTGAGTCTCATAATCATGTTCAATAATTTCATTTCCAAAAGTCACCATCATTCTAAGGATCTAATGATCTTCAATGGGCCACAAATTAGTGGATAATGATATAGTATACAGCCAAGGATAAGACTATAGATTTTTCGAAACCTGAATAGACTAATAAGAACATAAGGGAGTACACGTTCTTTTTTTCTATACATGTTTAATTTGAACCTAAGGTTGTATTGAATAAGAAGATGATGTCTATATATCATGAGATGGTTCTTAAACATGAAATTAATTCTTAGGGTTTCTTTTGAATTCTTACTTAATATGTTGATTCCCTAGATGTGGTGTTGAAGGTTGAGTATGATCTTGATTGTAAATTAAGGTTAGTAGGGGTTCTATTTTATCCCAGTGGTAGTTTTTGGAGTTATTATAAAGGGATTAGGATGTGTGATGAGTTTCATAGTGTATAATGATAATAGACGTCCCCTAGACCTATTTTTGTTTTTGATTGATATCCTTTTAATTTCATCTAATTAAAAAGCCTTTGCATTTGAAATGTGTTTTCACTAAGAAACCCAAGATATTTAGTTCCTGTAGAATCATTGGAAATTTACAGAAATATAGTTACATATTATCTACCCTAGATAATAGATCATGATCATTGTCCCATAAAACTAAAATGGTGAAAAATATGCTTTATGAAGAAATGCGTTTCTTCGATAAGAATATAGTTTATTTATGCAGCAGAAGAGTCTCTACTGGATGGTAATACTAGTACAATAATTCCATGAGTTATCAATACTATAGATTCATCTATAGTGACTTAATTATTTGATTCTAGTGAATCTTATTCATTTATATCAACTCTTTTTTAAACATTATAAATCATTTCATGGAGCACTTATCATATGTGATGTATATTACTACACCCTTTCGATAAACATGGAGAAGGGTATTCATAATTTTTCTTGTGACTTATCCTTATTAGAGATTTCATATACATGAGATTTTCTAATAATCTACATAAAAACCTCATGATGAAATTTCTAGGATGGATTGACTAATTTCCAATATGGCCTGAATTAACTGTTATCTTCTATGGGTCTCTTTTACTAATCCTAATGTGGTGTTCAATATGTTTTAGGGATAATTAGACTCGAGGTCGAGTAGATCGAAACCATCTTTCTAAGATTTGGGGAATTAAATTCTAGTGTTTTTTTAATCAAGAGTATGAGTGTTTGATCAATGATATCCCTCTGGTTTTTATTGAGTTTATCAATTTTTTCCTTCAGATTTCGAGGGATTTCCATTGGAAATAGAGGTATATTTTTCTATTTATTTAGATACTAGTACTCATTCAATTTCTATTCCTTCTTAATTAATGTCCTCATATAAAATGAAATAGATAATTTCTTAGTTGGTTGATATTTTATAGAAAGTAATTATACAAAAGAGTGTGACATCATGGCCAAAGCCTTTTCTCTTTTCTATGAAAGCCTATGGAACACTTCCCTTATGTATTGACATTACTAAAAAATAAATATTTATGATGGGGTACCATCACAAATACCAAATCAATGAAAATGAATTCACAAATACTGTTCAAAAGATTACTTAATCATGTATTTATTACAATACAAGGAGCTCGTTGCAGAGAAGTATTTTTTATGCTATTTTATCTTTTCACAAATAATTTTTTAACATAATTTTTTAGTTATTTATTACAAGCTAAGAGACCCATTATAAAAATTTATTAGTGATGAGAATCTAACCCATTACATATGAATTTAAAAATGGACATAAATTTAAAATATTTTTTTAATATAAAAATATAAATATAATGTAAATACATTAATAAATATAAATATAAATATATTAATGAATTAAAATACTAAAAAAAATATTAACATTGAAATCATAACATAATAAATGTTACATCACTGTCGATGGGGAGGAGTAGGGTGGATCATCTGGAAGAGGAGGTGGAGAGAACTCTATCCCGACACCCAGATCTAGTTGTCATATGTGGTCCATCATCTGATCGTGCTGCATCTGGTGTTGTCATCACATCTCATCCTGCTTTTGGTTGTGCTATTAACAGATATCTTCATACTCCCTACACATGGCCTATATAACCTCACTCAGAGCATTCCAAAGCTCCTTATACTATGAGGGCAAGGGTGATAACTCTCTATGATCTCCCCTCGTGATGGACATTGGCCACACAAATACACCATAATAGCATTAATTAATCAATAAAAAACTGGTACCAACCAATCAACCTTTCTAAAAATCATACTAAGTCCCCTACTTACATGTTTCATCATCAAATCCTACAACACCAGTGGTCTGACTCTCAATCTCCGCCTGACTCTCATCATGTGTCTGAGAAGTCACAACATCAGGTGAATCTTAAATTTTAATTTAAAATTAAAATATTTAAAATATTATTTAATGATAATTTTAAATCTCAAAAATATTATACTGACCATAATTTCACGCTGGTGACCACCTTTAATCTCTATAGTGATAGGATCATTGCAAAAACTCTTATAGATTTTGAACTCCATAATATAAGGATATTTAACTTCCTTTACGAGTATAAAATAAATAGTATACATTTAAAGTTATACAAATTATTAAAAAATTACTTACCATATTTCATTAATGAGTACTGAATATTCAAGTACTAGCTTGATGTGTCACCTCATGACTCACCCAGTTCTTCCAAAAAAATGAATCCCTCTTTTAAAAAATATATCCCATTCAATACGAATATAATATTTCCCAAATAAGAGGTGACATATAATTCATTTGGTGGGTGAAATGAGATTGATAAAAATATGTTACTACCATTTTTTCAAGGAATTATTCCTTGGATTAACAAAAATTAATGACAATGATCCTACATAAAGACCCCCAAGCCTCCCAAATAGAAGTATACATTCTTTCACAAATGGAAAACCATAAACCCTAATAATAATTACAAATTTCATGTTAATAATTAAATAAATATGAAAATAATTATTCATTATTCAATTACTATCCAATGATCAATTATGTAGTGTCAGACACCCATAGGAATCAAATATCACATCGTCCATGCTCTAGAAAAATAGTTTGGTAAAAAAGAAATCCATACCCAAAAACTGTATGCATAAAATTTTTTAAAAATAGAACAAATAATAAAACAATTAGTACATAAATAAATTAATTAGATGAAATTAAAATGAACTAAAATACACAACTCGACATACCTCAATGTGCATGGACCAAACTCAATCTAGGGATGTCACTTTGGAAAAAGGCCTATAATCATGAGCCTCATAACCCCTAACCCCATTTGAGATAATGATGAACCCCAAGGAAACCCAGGGACATAAGATAAATCATTATGCTCATCACTAGGTAGTATGTCCTCCTCAAGCATACATAATATATCATGATAATTCTCATCATCCATCTAAAACATAAAGGGAATGTTCCTAGAAAATAATTGAAAATAATTATTATATAATTATTATTTATTTTTAATATATATAAATAGAAATTGTGCCATTATTTATTTTTATCCTCATAATATTACACAATGGTGTTCAAATTTTCAGCATCCACCTTAGTATCATCAATTTCCATAGTATTTTAAAGTTCATCATCACTACATAATTGAAATTCATCTGTTACATTATCCACATCATCAACACCATCCACCCGTAAATCCGTGGTATCATCATTGATATTCATATCCATTTATTGAAAATATATATTTGGAGTTATCTGTTGAAAAATTTAAATTCCTTTTATATCACAATGTACCTCTAATTATTGCTAAATTTTAATAAGTACTTAGATTTTTCAATAATTTTTACTAATCACCAATAAATAAAATTATTTTTTACTAATTACCATTAATTATTACTTATTTGATATAATTTATACTCATTTTTCTAATTGTTACTAATTACCACTAGTTATTACTAATAACAATTAATTTTTACATTGTATCGCTAATATTATCTATGTAACACTAATTATCAAAAAAAATTATGTACTATTAATTGTTGATATCAATTAATAATTCATGCTAATTATCACTAATTCTTTCTAATTAATACTAATTAAAGATGATTTTAACAAACTACCACTATTTATTGCTAATTTTTACTAATCACTGCTAATTTACTCTAATTTTTAATTATTACCACTAATTTATATTAATTACTACTAATGTTTACTAATTACTTCTAATTTTTTTCTAATTACCATTAATGTTTTTCTAATTAACACTAATTATTATTAATTAAAACTAATAATGTGTAATTATAACTAATTATTTGTAATTACCTCTATTTATTACTAAGTACCGGTAGTTTGTTACAAAATACCACTAATTTATACAAATTACCACTAATTGTCATAATTTTTTACTATTTAACACTCAATATTATGAATTATTACTAATTGCTAAATTTTATAACTAATTACAACATTGGTTTATAAATTATTGATAATTTTAACTAAGTACATCTAATTTTCACAAATTTTTAATAGTAATCTCTAAAACTCAAAAACTTTTACTAGTTTCTACTATGTTTTACTAATTACGATTTATTGTTTATAATTACAACTATTATTCACTAATTACAACTAATTATTACTAATTATCACTAATAACTAATTTTTTTTACTAATTACTAACATTTTTACAAATTAACACTAATTATTTCTAAGTATTACAAATAATAACAAATTATTTATAATTTTAACTAACTTTGTACAAATTATCACTAATATTTAATATGAACCATGAATGAATGTTATTTTTTACTATGTATCGCTACTTATCATTAATTATTACTAAGTATCACTAATTTTTTCTAAATTTTACTATGTACCACTAGTTTTTTTTCTAATTAACACACATTTTTAACAATTACATATAATTAACAATACATTATAATAATTATAGATACTTTTTTATTAATTATAAAAAGTTTTTACAAATTATCACTAATTTTATCTAATTACCCCTAATTTTCACTAATTAACACTATGTTTCTACTAATTACTGTAAATTTTTACTAATTAAGACTAAATACCAGTACTTATTACTAAGTGATACTAATTATCACTAATTATTACTACGTACCTCTAATTAGCACTAATATTTACTATGTACAACTAATTATCAAAAAAATTATTAAGCACCATATTTTCTTACAAATTATAGTCATTTTTTAATAATTATAGGTACTTTTTACTAATTATAGGTAATTTTTACTAATTATGGAAATTTTTTATAAATTTCCACTAATGAATATTAATTATAGTTTTTTTATTAAGTACATCAAATTGTAGCTATTTTTTATAATTATCGTTAATTTTTAATAACAACAAGTTATTTTTACTAAGGTACCGCTAATTTTTGCTAACTATTACTAAGTACCTCTAATTATCACAAATTTTTATTAAGTACCACTAATTATATATAATTTTTACTATTTACTACTATTTTTTACTTATTACGACTAATTTTTTTGAATTTGCTCTAGTGTGTACAAATTATCGCTAATTATTACTCATTAGGACTAAGTTTTAGTAGTTACCACTTATTTTTTCTTTGTACTCTTAATTTTTACTAAGTACCACTAATTATCACTAAGTACAATACCACAATTTTTTTTATCCTTAATTGTTTACTTACTACCGCAAATGTTTACTAATTAACACTAATTTTTACAAATTACAACTATTTTTTACTATATACTGCTAAATTTAACTAATTATAGTAAAATTATACTATTTAATGCTAATTTTTACTAATTATTGAAAATTTTGTTAATTACATCTAATTACAATAAATTATATATATGTACTGTTAATTTCTGATATTTTTTACTATGTACCACTAATTATCGCTAATTTCTTGTAATTACTGGTATTTTTTAATAATTACCTCTAATTACAGCTTATTATTACTAATTAGTGGTTATTATCACTAATTACTGTAAATATTATAAATTACCACAAATTTTTAGTAATTAATACTAATTTTTAGTAATTACCATTTATTGTCACTTATTTCGACAAATTACTGCTAATTAATATGAATTTTCGGTAATTTGTAGGAAATATCTCTAATTTTCACTACTTATCACTAATTTTTACTAGTTATCAATAATTTTTTCATGTATTTATAATTTCTAATAATTTATATAAATTTATAATTATTACAACTGATTTCTAATAATTACCATGCATTTCTAATAATTATCGCTGATTTTTCCTGATTATTGCTAGTTTGTACTCTTTACCGTTAATATTTCCAAACTGTTTTATAGGTATTAATATTTTCCCTTAATTGTTAAAAATTACTATTAATTACAAAAAACTATTAATTACTAATTATTATTAATTAATATATTATACTTTATAAGATAAATATTTATTAAAAAATATATAAATTATTAAAATGTTATTTTAATTCCACCTCATTTTTGTTAAATTTTACTAATTTTTTATTTTTAAAATTACTTCTTACAAATTAAAACATTTTTATTGTAATTATTTATAATTTATAATAACTTCCGCTAATTTCTAATAATTAAAACTACATACCAATAGTTAAAATTAATTAATACATTTTTAAATGAATTAATTCTAATTAAAAAATAATTATAAACAATTAAAACTTAGTTAAACTAATTAATAATTATTACTACTGCTGAAAACAAATTACTACAAACTAAATCTATGTAAATCTAATAAAAAATAATAATTATTAATAAATAGCAATTTTTACTAGTTAACGAAAATAAATTTATTAAAAAATAAAAAACATTAAATAAATACATTAAAATTTAACCCTTTATTAGAAACAATGTTCAAAAGATGTTTCCCTATAAAATGTATAACTTTTCCAAATTTAAGGAGAAGAATAAAAGTATATAAGAATAGGAGATTGTTCAAAGGAGAGAATTAAAAAAATCGGATGGGGGTGGTTTTATAGGTTAGATTATTTGCGATGGAAAAACCATCGCAATTATTACTGACAAATAATAACCTTGTCTACAGTAAATAAGGTATTTGTGATGGGTACTATCATAAGTACCCTTTTTCCAATAGTTTATTTGTAAAATGAAATATTTCCCATCACAATTAACAATATTAAAAGATGTAATTTGCGATATGAATTATTTCATGTTGTAAATAACATTCTCGCAGTCTTGGCCTGAAGTTTTCACTAATGGTATTTTTGAAGATATTATATTCCCATCATAAAAACTATTTTATTAATGATTATTTGAGACGAGACTCCTGTCGCATCAAATATAGTTCCTCAACAATGACTATTTATGATGTGAGATGTGCCCGTCGCAAATAGCCCGTCACATATTCCCACCATTCCTGTATTATGGTTACATGGAACTCAATATACTTATAGTAAATAACAAGTATTTGTTTCCATGGATCGATGATATTGATTACCAGTTAAAAGGGGAGATGTTGTTCTGGAATATTGATCCACTTTTTGGTTATCACCAATTGATATTAAATGTATTCAACTTTTAGAAAACCGCCTTCTAAAGCACGGTAAATTTTGAGAAATAACAAACATTATTCCAACTTATCCAAATACGATTTTTGTATTCAAGAAGTGATGTTCTTAGGACACGTTGTATCAAAACATGGTATCTAAGTTGGACTTGAAAAGGTGAAATCTATTATGACATGGGAGAAACAACGTAATGTTTTATAGATACAATGTTTTGTGGGTTTAGCAGTGTATTATCACCGGTTCATCAATGATTTTTCAATGTTTTCATCTTTGATGGCTGCACTAATTTTAAAAGAGGCGAGGTTCACTTTTGATGATAAATTACATTGTTCTTTTGATGAGTTTTAATGATGTATTAAATTTTCAACAGTGCTGCCTCATACGGAGGATAACAAGGATATGATGTATTTTATGATGTATCAGATTTAGGATGGGGATATGATTTTATTCATGGTGATCATTTGGTATCATATAAATATATTAAGGATAAGACCCATGAGAATAATAATCCATCCAATTACCTTGAACTCATTGTCACAATACATGTTCTTAAGAGTTGACAACATGAAATTTTCTGGCAAAATTATTCCATTGAAATACGAGAAAAAAAATATTCAGTTATATCTTCTATTGAAATGATTTCATTCCCTACCATAGGAATAGAGTAGAGTACATGTAGTCTTCTGATATTGACATTTCCAATACCCAGGGGAAATAGAATGTCATTTATGATTTGTTGAGAATGAACATTCCAACCTAGGACATGAATGAATCATTAAAAGAGTGGCACATAATGTCTCTTTTTGAATAGTTACATTTATGAGTCCTAGTGGAAGAGTGAAAGGTTTTTTTGTCAAATGTTTAGTTGACCTCCACTCTTATTGAGATTAAATATCAAGAAAAACAAATTGATGTTGAATTATATAGCATTAGAGAGTATATTTATGGTGGGGAGACCATTGGAAAATGATCATTCTCCAAAAAGGGTATATTTTATTTCTAAAACTCATACGTTTTCTCTTTTCATGTGAGAAAATATATAAATGGATATTGGAAATATTCCCAATGGGATTTTTACCTAGGAACCAAAAATATGTTTTGTGATACGGTACAATGATTATGGTGGACATGTCTGAGATGGAATGTTAATGATTTTGTCTCTAGTTATTATAATTTCAAATAGGTCAACGATGACCACCACAGACGTTCAAGTTAAATCCGTCCACTTCCAGTTCTGAATTTCTAGTTGGATAAGATCTCTATGGGATTTTTGGTTGGGTTTCCACATATCATGAAGAATACATATACGGTTTGGGATATGATCGATCAGTTGAACAAATGGGATCACTTTATAGACATCCTCTACACAACCAAGGTTGAGGAATTGAGAAATATCTATGTGAAAGAGATTTTTAATTTTACTAGAGTTCCATATTCTATAGTCTCTAATAGAGATCACCATTTTACCTCTCGATTTTGGATTATCCTTCAGTAGGTGATGGAATATCAGTTTTTTTAGTACAAAATTCCATCCATATGTTGATGTCTAGACAGTGATTGATATATAGATTACTGAGGATATGCTTTGTACTAACAACATTGATTTTGGTAGACACTAGGATGGCCATTTAGAACCAGTTATGTTTACTTATTACATTAGTCACTAGTCCACGATCATAATAGATCATTTTTAGGCCTTTAATCGAAGGTTTTTTAAATATCTATGGTGTTGGATGGAGATTCATGAAGTATACATGCTTATATAGAGTTTGTTTAAAGAGAATATGGTTGAGATTTAGTCATTTAATCATAAAATGTTGACAATATAGATATCGTATAAATCATAGATTAATCTTCATTGTAGTCTATTCGATTTCTTTGTTGACCACAGGGTGTCCTTAAGAGTTTCACCAAATCTAGGTTGCCAATTACTTGGGTGGAAATGGTATCATGTTCTTCATGTTGAGGGTAATTTTGAGGTTATTGAGTGGGTAGAGAAAGTGTCTTTCCATTTATCAATTTCACTATAGTTGAGTATATATATAATTTATCCCATATATATTATCTTTAAAAGTATATTTATAATACATATTATGTTTTGAGCTGTAATGTTCTTGATATTGATCCTGATATATAGATGAATTAGTGTCATGAAAGGATAGTAATTCAGAGAAAAATTCACTTATTGGGTGTATTATACCTTTGGCCTATGTGAGATGGCAGAAATGTATTGATTCATATGAGAATTGGGAGGGAGAGGCATGGATGAAAGAGCAGTGGAATCATTTTTTTATTATGGAATCTTCTTTATATACATTCAAGGGATATAAAATTTCTCGGGTGGGGAGGTTATAACATATCATTACTCTTTTTTTTGGTACACCTCAAACCTTTTTCTGATCACACTTTGTGTCATGAACCAGCCTGAGTACCCTAGAAATCCAATAATTGAGAGGTCACTGACATGGCCCAAATTGAATTCCAAATCCTCATGGGTAGGATACTAGCACCAAGAATCATAAAAAATGAATGTGGGACTGATTTTTACACAAACATTAAGAAAGTAAGATGACAAATTAGTATTCATATAAGATAAACTCCACTAAGAGAGGTGCACTAGAAGTCAAACGGGTATGAAAACCCGAAGTACTATAGAAAAGTACTATAAAACAAGAAGAAAAACTACACAAGACCCAAAGGATGAAACTCTCCAATTCCACATGTCACCTACTATAAACTCCTCAAAGTGTTACTTTACCCTTTCTCAAACCTAGAAGAAGATATTCTACAACACCTGAAGGCACATGTAGGGTGCGAAAAAAATCTCCTTAGGGTGTCACCAAGGATTCAATATGAAGAAGAAAATATCAAATTAACCAGGTAAAGTGATTTAAAATTTTCAAATAAATGTTTTTTTAATTTTAAAACGCATTTCAACAAACCATGCTTTACTTTTCAAAAGATGGAAATAAACTAGGAAATGATGATTCAAATTTATATATGATGGAAATACAATCACAAAAGGTTCTTCATAAAAATATCACACATAAATAATTATATATATAACATTTTTATTAATTAAAAATTCATGTAAAATAGTTTTCAACAATGGAATACATTAATATATAATATATAAACAATCTAGAAGCATGGTCATCTTCTAAGAGGAATTATAGTTCTATGTTATGGGATCCCATCACAATAATGTGATAAACCATAATGCGTACACATGTCCCTTGGTAATGGAAAGATACGTATCATCTATGTCCCAATGGATAAGAAATATGTGATGGACAATGTTTTGTTAGTGTTGTAAAGAATCAATCTACTTCTTGGGAAACTCCACTCTAGCATGTTTGTCCCAATAACTCATTAACTACCTAGGATTGGATGTAATCTAGTAAAATTCAATGATGGAGAATTTATTGTATGAAACCTTAAAATACAATTAAATCACATTCCCCCATTTAAATATTTTAATTTCTGTTTTAAAACCAAACCAATTTTCTAATAAAAACACTACCTTTTAAAAAATATAAAACCCTATGGTTTCTATCCAAATCATTTTAATCCATTTTTGAAAAATTGGAATTTGAAACAAAATCACATTTCAGTTTTACAGTTGTGTTTCATAATTAAATTCAATAATTTATTTTCAAATAATTTCAATAAATTTTAAAAAACCCCAAACTCAATGAAATATGTGTTTTTCAGAATTTTATCATAAAAACCATTTCAAAATTTATATTAAATTTTTTAAATTTCATCAATTTTCATAAAAAATATCAATTCAATGGAATTGATAGTTTTCTAATTACATATAAAATACCAAATTTTAAAACCCCAATTCAATGGAATTGGGGTTTTACAACAAAATAATTAAAACCCATTTAATAATAAATAATAAAGTTCATTTAATTTAAAAAAATTAAAATGAATTCATCAATTAATGGTTAACGAAAATTTGGCATAAAGATGGAACCACCTACTATTGGACCAAAAGATCTCATAATGCCAAACCAAAACCGAGATTCTCCATGTAGAGTGACAAACTGGAAAACATGAATCAAACATAGGTTTAGGAACCAAAAGTATAGGGTATTTGATCCAAAAACCAAAACAACGATCCCTGTAACCCTGTGGAGGAGAAGAGAGATCATGTGTGATAGAGATTGGGGGGAAGAAACTAATCGGGCGAAAATCAAAGTGAATTCTTCAAGAGTCATTTGGATTATAAGAGGGATACAAGGGAACATGATGTGCTATTAGGTGCTTCTGAAGAAGGCTAAATTGTATGGGTTCATGATAGGTTCATACAACACCAAAAATTGGGGGTTTGAAATTTTTAAGTTGGATTTACCGATGAAAGAAATCCTGTGAATGGTTAGATGGTTAAAGTCACATGCTTTGAAAAACCATAGAGACTAACTATGAACCTACATTAAATTGGATTCATGGTTTCCTCAGAGAGGGTGAACGACATGGCTATCCATCTATCAGACATTAAAAATCCCACTACCTTATATTTCCTGTTTTCTTTGAGTGGGTGTATGGTTTCAATAAATTGTGTGCCAACCATGCACTATCCTAGAAAATTTCAAAACTCCTAAAATTTTAACATAAAATAACCCTAAACGAAACCCAAACAAATCTCTACAAAAATATCAGCTTAGTAGTGACTAAAAATAGTAACATAATTTCATAAACTCCACACTATAGAAACATTCTATCACCATAAATCATTTTAAGACGCTTCCATAACAAAAATACGGGGCTGATACTCTATCATTAGTGCCTCCCTCTCCAAAATATCATCATTATCATAACCATTATTCCATATAACATGAAGAAAATCTATCATCATCCAATTAAATAACTTTTATTTATAAAAACTATCACGAATGGTTGTTCATTCATAGAGAAATTAGGTTCAACATCAAGATCAAACCATCTCAGAACATGATTTGAGTCATATAGATACCATTGTAGTTGAGATACATCTAATGCATTATGTATCGATGTATGATATATTGGAAGTGATAAATAGTAAGTGTATTTTCCCAAGTGACCAACATTCTAAAAATGGCCCACAAAATTAGGATATATTTTCCCTTTCCTCCCTATCCATCGATGACCAAACTACGGGGAAACATTTAAGAACACCTAGTCACCAAGTAAGAATTAAAAATGTCTACAACGATGATAATCATATGACCTATATCGACTCTGTGTCATCAAAATATTATGAAGAATAAAATGAATCTTTGTAAACATTTCTTTCAACAATCTTGGTCCGACTACGGAACATTCAACAACATCTGGTGAACACAACATAGATCTACAAGGATGATTATACATGGCCTCAAAAGAAGCCATTATTATATTGGACTGGTAATTATTGTTTTAAGAAATAAAAACCAACCCCAAATGATCATCCCAATATCCTCCAAAGTTGAGAACACAAGCACAAAGCATATTCTCAATCATTTTTATATCTCTTTCTTTTCAGCTCTCTAGTTGCAAACGGTATGCCATACTAAAATAGATGTGAGATCCCAGTGACTCCTAACCTCTCCAATAGTTAGTAGGGAACTAAGGATCCCAATTAGAGATTATAGAAGATGGAACTATGGAAAACTGCCCAATTCATTTCTCGCATATTTTTCTCAACCCCTCAACATTATCTATATCATGAATGGGTATAAATTGATCATATTTTATCAGTTGTTCGATCAAAATCCATGTCAAATTCTTATTTCTATGAGCATGTATCAACCCAACCACAAAGTGCATAGAGCTATCATCCCATTTACATGTTGGGGATGGAAGTGGCTAATGAAATCCAAAATTTTTATAGGGCTCAGCCTTGACTTGTTGGCACATATAAAAATGAGATTCAAATTAAAAAATGTTCCATATCATACCTGGCCACCAGAATCAACACCACATGTCATAGAACATAATCTTATTTCATGGGTGCATAAGCCACAGGGAGTTATAGAAAAACCCAATCCCAATTTCCTTTCCACTAAAGAAACAAAAAAACCATTCCAAAAATAATAGAATTCCCTCCTTGGATAATGAACAGCCAACAAAGGTATCCCCACTATAAAGTGATTCTCCAATGCAATATAACTCATTATCAATATATTTTTTCTGAATAATCATCTCGAGAAGAGATAATTTCAACTGATCATTATCTAAAGAAACCTTGACCCTTGATTATTGGACTCCAATTTGAAATAGTGCAAAGAGATCCATCATGTTCCACTCTTTTAAATATTATTTCACATATGAGGTTAGAGGTTTCCTTCTTAAGTAATTTTCCACATCATACACATTCCATAGGGAATATGCTATTTCAAAGTCAAAATATTTCTTGTGCTCAACCAAAAACCAAATGAAGAGATTAAAATATTTTTAGGAGAAGATATATCTCATGCTCTAGTTGTCTAAAAACATGATATACCTTTCTCTATAATGGTAATTTCACTAACTCTTAATCACACGCATCCCAGCTTCAAGTTCAAGGTCACGGGATAGATAATTCTCTAGGTGTGGCCTAAGTTGACAAGATCCATAGACAACAACATTATCATGTTTCATATAAACGTAATCCAAACCTAAATCCGAGGCATCAGAAAATATTACATAGCTCTATTTGTCCTCAAGAGGAGTCAACACCAAAGTATTTGTCAAAATATGTTTAAACTCAATAAAAAAAACACTTGAATTTTTTATAACAAGAAAAACATACTCCCTTATATTTTAGAGAATTCATAGAAGAATCAAAATTTGAGAAGTCCTTAATGAAGTGGTGACAATACGTAGTAATACCCAAGAAGCACTGAATCTCAAAGGAATTCTATGGTTACTCCCATGTAATAACAGCCTCCATCATCTCTAGGTCAAATGAAATAGAATGTTTTAAAACCATGTGTCCCATGAATTTCCCTTCAAGAATCAATGAGACACATTTAAAAATCATAGAATAATTTTAATTATTTCTCCACAACATAGCACTATTCCAAGATGATGCACATGTTTTTCCTTCCACATAGAGTAAACAAGGACGTCTATAAGAACCCAAATATTCTTTTCTTGTATGTTTTCTTCTTTAGGACGTTTTTGAGAAAAATAGGATATTCTGGAAATTTATGAAGTACACGTCGTGTACTTTATAAGTACAAGTCGTGTACTGCTTTGGTACAAGAGGCCTTGTGCTGGCCGTGTCATGGCCACACACATGACTATGTGGGGGTGAAATGGAGGCCACATAATGTGGAGTACAGAAAAGGAGAGTACACTCTATGTACTTAAAAAGTACACACCTTGTATTTTGTTTTCTTTTCATTTAATGGACCGAGGTCACGTCAAATCTCCAAAACATGCTTCTTCTAGGTCTCATTCATCCGAGAGCTCCTATATGGTCTTGATTCTTCCCCGAGCCACCGACCCACAGTCCAATATCCAATTTGATTGTTGTTGATTGTGTTTGGATCATCTCGGTAAGCTCTCTCTTCTGCTTGAGCTTCGTTTCTTGATTCCTTTTCTTCCTCAAGTTATCCTCTGTTGAACATTTTAGGTGTTTTTGTAGACCATAGACATTCTAAGGAGATTCAAGCCTCAAGGTTCACATATAGAGACATATTAACCCCAAGGTAGGTGATTTTTGTCTTTCCATTGAAAGTCGTTGAGTATTATGTGCAATTATGCCTAATACACTTGAATGGCGTATTGCCCATTTATTGTTTTAACCCTATTTCATTCCTTCGATGCTTTTATACTGGATTATAGGTTGATTAATTTTCAATAGGATGTTTTATATGATTTGGATGTGTTTCCCATGAATGTTTTGTTACAACCATTTGGTCCGGCTTAGCATTTTTGCAGCCTTGCCTGTTTTTCAGGCATGTTGCAGTAGGTTGGAGAGTTTGTATTATGACATGCTTGTTATGTTTTAGACTGGTTAGCCAAGTAGTTTTGTAGGTTTACTTTTCCCATATTGCTTTATTAAGATCATTTACCAACACAGGGCCGTGAAAAACTGGTGTAGTAGACTATAAGGGAAATTGACCGAGTGAGCTTCCTCAGAGAGTCTTTGAGAACTTTAGTATATAATGGGGATTGAATGAGTGAGCATACTTAGATAGAAAATGACCACATGGGGATATAAGGGGAATTGACCGAGTGAGCTTCCTCAGAGAGTCCTTGACTAATTTAGATTATAAGGGGAATTTACCATGTGAGCTTCATTATAGAGTCTTTGAATTATTTGAATGACCTGGTCTATAAGGGGAACTGGCTGAGTGAGCTTCCCCAGAGAGTCCTTGACCTTTGGGATATAAGGGGAATTGACCATGTGAGCTTCCTCAGAGAGTTCCTGACTACCTTAGACTATAAAAGGAATTGATGGTGAGTGCTTCCCCAAAGAGTATTTATATATTCTTATGACTGAACCATAGGGGTTAGGTCGAGTGTAATACCCAGATGGTTTCATGTAATTGTTAGGTTGCACCAGAGGGTATTGCTGTGAGTACATCCCAGAGGGTTACTTATTTGTGTTTAGCTATTGATTAGATTTTTCTTGATGTTGAGCTATTGATTTTTTTTCCTGATGAGTACTTCCTTGTTTACTGATTCTTAACTTTTACCTGCCATATATTCACTAACGGATAGGCACAGATCTTTGGGTGTTTGCATACAAATATTTAACCTCACTCCCTATTTGGGTCAAGATTTTGGGCCCAAACAGTTCATATTATTGCAGGTATAGATAAGGGCAAGCGCCCTTCCACTTTAGGTACTTGACTTGCTGGGGAGCTGGAGAAATTGAGACCAATCTTAGGCTGGCGATGCTGAGGAGATTTTTACCTATTTATTTTGTAATTTGGTTTAGTACAGTTTGTATTCCAGCATTGTGGTTTGTTTGGTTGCTTTCTTAGACATATGTATCAAGCAACATTTATATATATATGCTCCAGATGTTTCTTACTTTTAGTCTTCTGTAGTTTGATGTTGTTGGATATTTACTGCTTCTGCTGTTTTGTATTTGTTTCCCTTAAACTCCGTTACTCAGAAAGTGAGGGAATAGTTTCCCCAATATCACATCCAAAGCCCTCGCTGCTAGTCAGTAGCCTTTGGTGTTTAGGGAAATGCACTTGAGGCCAAGTGACCAACCGGGTACGGGGTGCCTCTGGGTGGCTTCCGTAACTGGGACATTAAAAAGTGGTATCAGAGGAACTCTTTTCTTCTTGACTTACTATTTGGAGCATATATCTAGGTATATGATCGAATTGGTACTTGGTAATAAGTTGTGCCCTGGAGTAGCTAACCTGTGTAAAGGGAAAATCCAATCTACCTCATTTAATTGTAATTTTTTTCTGGTTTTTCAATTATTACAGTTTATTTGATTTCACCTTGAGTGATTCACATGATTTGTGCTGTTATTGCTGATGTTATTGAGGTTATATTTATGTCTCAACCTGATGAGATGACGGTATTCCATCTCATGAATCATGTAGGTAGTTGTTAGAAATCACATGTCATGCATTATTTCCATGCCATTTAAGATGCATTAGCGATTGCACGTTGTTGTGATAGATATTGTGTAGAATATTCATTCTATTGTGATATATAGTTTGATAAAAAGACCAGATATTTTATAGGTTATTTTTTGTGTAAGGTTTTATTTTAATGAACGCCAAAATTTGGTTCTTGAGGTGTTATGGACCCTAATGGATTGGAATTTGGTATATCATTACCTTTTTTTCCTTGTTATAACTTGTATTAGATTCCAAGCTTTGATTCGTGGGGAGTATGGGCCCTCATGGATCGGAATTTGGAACATTCAATGTTCATTTTTGGATTTTTATAGGTTCCTGGGTAGTTTCTAAGAATTATTATCTGTACAAACCAAGAATACACGCTGTGTGGTTTTGACTACACGCCATGTGTTCTTCAGTTTGGGACGAAACGATTTTTCATAAGTTCCTTCCGTGTACTCTATGTAAACGTCATGTAGTCTCTAACCATTTCATACGCCATGTGGGTAGAGACATGGGGTTGAGAAATCTCTATTGGAAATGTCGTGTACCGGATGTGTATGCCGTGTGTAGAGACCATGTGTCCACCCGCATGACTAATGACACAGATGGATGAAAACTTAAGCTATACATGCAGTGTCAGGACTGAATACGTCGTGTATTCTAACCCAGGTACCCCACCATGCCACGAACAACATGGGTCGGTGTTATCCTTCTTAGTACATGTTGTGTCCATCTGGAACACGCCGTGTAGTGTGAGCCATGTGTTAGGCTGTGTCTCTAACAACATGGGCCAGGTGAAGCTTGTCTAGTACACGTCACATCTATCTTGAACACGTTGTGTAGCCTTGTCTTAGTAGAGCTGTGTGGCTTAACCGTGTAGAAGGTAATGGGTAGGGAAAGATAATTCAAGTAAATTATGTGTGTTAGGAGAACATGTAATGTGTTTGGGAT
Source organism: Viscum album (assembly GCA_963277665.1). Lineage (NCBI taxonomy): Eukaryota > Viridiplantae > Streptophyta > Magnoliopsida > Santalales > Viscaceae > Viscum > Viscum album. Next base: position 411,765,380 of record OY728143.1, read on the forward strand.
GTTACACAATTAGTTTCAGCAGGATTACATGCCCATGTAAATGAATTAAGGGAACACACTGTGTAGTCATGTTTTGTAAAACTTAAGGTCTTTCATTCTCCTGTTCCCTGCACTTCTGGTTTTTAGACCATGAAAATATTGTTCTATGGTGTGTGCTCGAACTTGCATATCCATTCCACAGAGACGTCCTCCGGTTGTATTCCAATTGTCAGGTGGTGATCAGACACTAGATATGGCGGATTAGGGACTGCATGCTGATCCTCCAGTTGTGCCAATCTTGGCACCATCCATTATACCTGACATAGGTAATGATGCACAGTTCAGAGAGGGATTTCTTAGGATAATGCAGACCTTTTAGAGAGTGTCGCCTCCTGCCCTGTTAATGGAAGAATTGACGCAGGTCTTTCAGCAACAGCACCCTCCTACTTTATCAGGTAATGGAGGACCCCAAGTTGCATAGTCATGGCTAGAAGCCACGATAACAATATTATAGCATCTAGAGATACCTCCATAGAAGAGGGTGAAGCTCACTACATACATGCTTTGAGACTCCACCAAGGGTGGTTGGATGTGATCTCACAGGCAGGACACTAGCATTATATGGCTTGGGATGAGTTTCAGTGAATCTTCTACAATTACTTCTATCTGGAGACCATGAGGGCCGATTGGGCCCAAGAGTTCATGACTCTAGAGCCGGTTACTCTTACTATTATGGATTATTCCTCTCACTTCATAGATCTGTAGTGTTTCACACATATTCTAGTAGGGGATGAGTTTTTCCTTGCATGGAATTTTGAGGATAGTCTGAGGCACGATATCTGATCTCTGGTGAACATCTTCAGGATGACTTCGATAACCTCTATTGTTAACCATGCTCTAATCATATAGCATAATCTATGGGATTCAGGAGTAGTGAGCCATGGTATTTTAGAATCAAGAGTTATTATTCCACCTATTGATATCAGGATGCGCCGTAAGGAGACTGCATGAGGAGATCAGAGTAGGTGGGATGCATCTTCAAGTAGCCAGGTGGTATGCTACTAGTGCGGGAGGAACAAGCATACGAGGCTGCATTGCCTGAGAGTCCTGGTGTAGTGCCGATCATGTGGAAATATGGGTCATATTCGGTGCTTCTATCATATTTCTCACCAGTGGCTGGTGACATGGGTTCTTCTATGACTCTATGTTCAGGATTAGCTCCACCAGTTTTTCAGCAGTCAGGGAACTGAAGTTCTTCCTACCATTCAGGCCGAGGTGGTGGTTGTGGCAAGGGTAGCCAGTCACCCAGTTTTCAGCAACAATAGGGTGGATCATCTCAAAGTGGTCAGACAGGGTCATAGGGTCATGGATCAGGCCAGAAATATGTAGTGGAGCAGACCTAGTAGGTTCACGATCCCAGACTTTATATAGTTCGAGGTATGATCTTAGTTTCCTCAATTTTATATTCTTCTCTTTTCAATATAGGGTCTTCCCATAGCTTTATATTTGTTGTTGTTGTGGAGAGCCTTGGGCTCTGTATCTTTTATTCTACTGTTAACTTGATGCTAGATACTGCCTTGGGGACGAGAAAGGCTAGTGTACGTCAGTGCATGGAGTGCCCTCTACAGGTTGGTGGGTGTCAATTTCTATGGGACCTCTATGTCTTAGAGATTTCAGGCTATAATGTAATTCTCGGAATGAACCAGTTGGTTCCTTTCTAGGAATTCGTTGATTGCTATCAATTTAGGGTGAGTTTCATATCACCAGAGTGAGGATCGTTTCTTCATAAGGGTTAGTAGGATGTCTAGGCGAGCATAGCGGGCCTAGAGCATCAATGGTTAGGAGGAGTTACTGCTCAAATTTGTAGCCTGTATCTGGATGACCAGAGTACTTCACAGATGGAATTTCCTACAATGGTGTACCATTTTAGAGATGTGTTTCCAGAGGACTTTTTAGGTTTTCCTCCAGAGCGTGAGGTGGACTTTTCTATTGGGCTCGTGCTAGGAGTGGCACCGGTGTCCATTCCTCCTTAGATGATAGATACACTAGAGTTGAAAGAACTCAATAACCAGTTGGAGGAGTTGCAGGAAAAGGGTTTCATCTGACCCAGTACTTCTCCATGGGGTTTTCTTGTCCTGTTTGTGAAGAAGGTTGATGGTACCCTCAGGCATTATGTGTATTATCAGAAGTTTAACCAGTTGATGGTCAAGAATCGATACCCCTTACCTAGGATTGATGATCTCTTTGATCAGCTTCGAAGATACCGGGTGTTATTGATGAATGACTTGAGGTATGGTTACTATCAGTTCCACATTATACCATCTGATATACCTCTCACATCCTTCTGGAGAAGGTATGGTATATACGAATATATGGTTATATCGTTCGGTCTCACAAACGCGCCTGCAGTTTTCATGGAACTAATGAACCAAGAGTTCCATCCATACTTGGAATCCTTCTTTGTGGTCTTCATGGAAGATATCTTTGTGTACTATCACACTCTACATGACCATGCCACACAACTTTAGATCGTTTTGATTACCCTGAGAGAGCATCAGTTATATTATATGCTCTCAAAATGCCACTTTTGGATGGATCTGATTCACTTATTAGGTCATGTTATCTCAAGGACTAGAGTATCAGAAGACCTAGAGAAAGTGAGAGAAGGGGTTTCTTATGAGCATCCGAAGAACTTATTGGAGGTACAGAGTTCTCTAGGGCTCGTAGGATACTACAGATGCATCATTCAAGACTTTTCATGCTTAGCAGCACCACTGAAGAGTCTGACTAAGGAGGGTACAAAGTTCTTGAGGACAGATTCTTGTGAGTCAGCCTTTCCAGAGCTGAAAGGGAGGTTGACTTCATCACCAATATTATTCTCTCTAGATCCAGGAAAAATCTATAATTTTTACTGTGATGATTTAGGTATCGGTCTAGGAGCTATGCTTATGCAGGGAGATGGAGTCATTGTGTATGGGTCTTAGCAGTTTCATCCACATGAGAGGAACTACCCGACACATGATCTCGATTTGGCTGTTGTTGTTCATGATTTAGTCTGTTGGAGACATTATCTTCTGGGAGAGAATTTTTTGTTTTTCACTGACCACAAGAGTCTCAAGTACATCATCACTCAGTGTGATCTGAATTTATTACAATGAAGGCGGGTTGAGTACCTTCAATCTTTTTTACTTCGAGCTTGGTTACTCTTCGGGGAAAGGAAATGCAGTAGCTGATGTGCTGAGCAAGAGGACTCAGATACATGTAGTTCCTGAAGCCAGCAGTAAGTGGAAGCTTATGGATCTATTCTCTGAGATGCATTTGGAGGTGCATGAATGACATGGGAAGAATTTTCTTTCTTCTATTACTGTTACCTATACTCTTCTCGATTGAGTGTGAAGGAGGCCGCTATCAGATTTAAAAGGACTAGTCCTCTGGGAAAGAGTGTGAGGAGATAACCCTATTCCTGGATGGATAGTACGTGAGGATGAGATCTTTGGTTTCCAGGGGCGTGTATGGGTGTCAGCAGACATATGTGAGGAGTTGATGCGGGACTTTCATTCTTCAGTTTGGGTAGTTTATCCCGGAGTCACCAAAATGTATCGTGATCTACACCTCCAGAATTGGTGGCCAGAAATTTATAGTGATGTTGCATGTTTTTTCATAATGTTTTCCACCTGTCGGCTGGTGAAGATAGAGCATCAGCGATCAGCAGGGCTTTTACAATATTTACCCATTCCTGAGTCGAAGTGGAATGATGTCACGATGGATTTTGTGACCGGTTTTCCAAGGTCGCCTCAAGGGAATGATGCTGTTTGGGTTTTCATTGATGGACTCGTGATGGTTTCTCACTTATTTCAGATCAAGGAGAACTTCAGTGTTGATGAGCTGTGACAGTTGTACATCTAGGAGATTGTATGTATGCTGGAGTTCCACACTCCATTGTTTCAGATTGGGATTCTCGGTTTACTTCTCGGGTTTGGCATGGACTTTAGAAGGCTTTGGGTACACAGGTATTGTTGAGTATAGCTTACCACCCCCAGACAGATGGCCAATCCGAGCGTACGATTCAGGTACTTGAAGACATGCTCCGAGCATGCTTCCTGGATTTTGGAGGTTCTTGGGAGAAACACATATTCGTATTGTGGAGTTTTCCTACCAAAATAGTTCTCAAGAAAATATTTAGATGGAACCTTATGATGCTTTGTATGGTAGGCCATGCCGATCACCCTAATGTGAGATGGAGGCAGGAGAGGTAGCTTTGTTGGGACCTCGTCTTGTTCAAGAGACCAAAGAGCAGATAGAGATGATTTGGAAGAGAATGGCTATTGCGCAGTCTCGACAGAAGTCTTATGCTGATCGGTGGAAACGAACTCTGGAGTTCGAGGTCGGGGATCAAGTTTTCCTACATGTCACACCGAGGTTGGGACACAAGAGGATTAGGAAACAGGGTAAGCTTTCACCGAGGTACGTCGGGCCATTTGAGGTTTTGGAAAGAGTTTGGCCAGTTGCCTATCGGTTGTAGTTACCTTAGAGGTATCGGGATATGCACAATGTTTTTCATGTTTCTCAGCTCTAATGTTACTTTTCAGACTCATCAAATATCTTTTAACCTGAGGAGGTTGAGTTAGAAATAGATACATAATTCGAGGAAATACGATATGGATTTTTTATCATAGTACAAAGGTTATCCATGTCCAGTATATTCCTCTGGTACGAGTGCTTCGGCAGCATGGGTGAGTACAAGACGAGACTTGGGAGAGGGAGGCCAATGTATGGTTATAGTGGCTGGAGCTATTCTGGGTTTATTCTTATATGCCATCATGCAAGGGAAATTTGAGGATGAATTTCTTAGAGGGGGGGTTGTTTGTAAGAACTAAGATCTTCTTTTCAGGTATGTTTTCTTCTTCTTGCTATTTTTTGAGAAAAATGGGATGTTCTAAAAAACATTTAAGTACACGCCGTGTACTTTATGAGTACATTCCATGTACTGGTTTTCCGCATGAGGTCGTGTGCTGGCCTGGTCATGGCCACACACATGCCTATGTGGGGGCGACATGGAGGCCACCTAAAGTGGAGTACGAAAAAGGAGAGTACACACCGTGTACTTAAAAAGTACACACCATGTATTTTGTATTTTCATTAAACATAACGGGGTCGTGGTTAATCTATAGAACACACTTCGTCTAGGTATCATTTGGCCGAGAGCTCTTGTACGGCCATGATCCTTCTTTGATCCCATGAGCCTTTGTCCGATCTCTAATTCAACCGCCATCAATTGCATTGGGATTGTGTCGGTAAGCTCTCACTTATTATTGATCTTCATTTAATGATTCCTTATTTTCCTCAAGTTATCCTCTAATGAACCATTTAGGTGTTTTTGAAGATATTTGATGTTCTAAAGATATTCAAGCCTTGAGGTTCACATATATATATATCTCCTAATACCATGGTAGGTATTTTTTGTCTTTCCCTTGAACGTCTTTGAGTATTATGTGCAATTTTTTCCAATACCCTTGAACGGGGTATTGTGAATTTACTGTTTTAACCCTATTTCTTTCCTACCATGATTTTATGCCTGAGTAAGGGTTTATTGACTGTGAATATGAAGTTTTTCTATGAATTGGATGTATTTTACCATGAATGTTCTGTTACAACCTTTTGGTCCTGCATAGCCTTTTTGTTGCCTTTCCGGTTTTCCATTCCTGTTGATGTAGGGTAGAGAGTTTGTATCCTAACATGGTTTTTATATTGTAGACTGGTTATCCAAGTAGTTCTATAGGTTTACTTTGGCCATATTTCATTGATATTCTTGTTAACCTACACAGGACCGTGAGAACCTGGTATTGTAGACTATAAGGGGAATTGACTGAGTGAGCTTCCTCAGAGAGTCTTTGATCACTTTTGGATATAAGGGGGATTGACCGAGTGAGATTCATCATAGATCCTAGGACCACTTGGGTCTATAAGGGGAATTGACCAAGTGAGCTTCCTCAAAGATTCCTTGACTTCTTTAGACTGTAAGGGGAATTGATAGTGTGAGCTTCCTCAGAGAGGCTTTGAATTATTTGAATGACCTGGGCTATAAGGGGAATTGACCGAGTGATCTTCCTTAGAGATTCCTTGACATTGGGGATATAAGGGGAATTGACCGTGTGAGCTTCCTTAGAGAGTTCCTAACAACCATAGACTATAAGTAGAATTGACGGTGGGTGCTTCCTTAGAGATAATTTATATATTATTATGACTGAACCAGAGGCGTTAGGCAGAGTGTACTGCCCATAGGGATGTGTGTACATGTTAGGTAGGACCAAAGGGGATGGATTTGAGTACTTCCCAGAGGGTTACTTGTTAGTGTTTAGTTGTTGATTAGTTGTTGCTTGATGTTGAACTGTGGATTTTTTATTGGCGAGAACATTCTTGTTTACTACTAATGTACTTTTACCGGACATATATTCACTGACTTATAGGCTCAGATATTTTGGTGGTTTCCTATGGGGATTTAGTCTCACACCCTATTTGGTTCATGCTTTTGGTCCCAAATAGACTATATTGTTACAGGAATAGATAAGGACAAGATCCCTTCTACTTTAGGTACGTGACATGGTGGGGAGCTAGAGAGCATGAGACCAAGTCTAGGCTTGTGATTCTGAGGATTTGTTTATCTATTTCATTTGTACATTGGTTTAGTAATGTTTTTATTCCAGCATTGTGGTTTGTTGGGATTCTTTCCTAGATTTATGTATCATGCATCATTTATATATATGTTCTCAAAAAGTTTCTTAGTTTTAGTATTTCGTTGTTTTTTTGTTGGATATTTACTTCTTCTGCTATTATGTATTTGTTTCCCTTCGGTTGTGTTACTCTACTAATGAGGGCATAGTTTCCCCACTATCACACCCAATGCCCTCACTGCTAGTTGGAAGCCTATGGGATTTGGGGAAATGCACTTAAGGCCATGTGACCATCTAGGTACGGGGCGCCTCTGGGTGGCTTCCAGAACCGGGACATTACAACGTCATCCACAAAGACTACCAAAAAGGTATCTAGATACTCGTGGAGTAACATGTTCAGAAACACCATAAAGTTTGTAGGAGAATATGTTAGACCAAAGGGAATAACAAGGAACCTATCTTGGTTGTACCTTCTCCGAAAGGAAATTTTTGGAATGTTATATTTTTTTATCCTCAACTAATTTTAACCAGATGAAATGTTCATCTTAGAGAACCATTTATACACTTTCAACTGATTGGAGAGATCATAAACCAAGGAAAAAATATATTTTTTCTTGACCGATATTTTATTGATATTTCAATAACCAACACATAAGAAAATTTAACAATAAGATTACTTGTATGATAGATCTATCACCAACAATGGTGATACAATTGGTCATATATAGACATTCTCATGATGATCATCCTACTGATTATTCGACATGATCATCTCAGTTGTTTCCATCGGGTAAGAAGGCATTGAAAATGGATGAGCCCCATGATCTAAATCAATAGAAGCCACTACCTCTTTTAGCAGTGTAAAAATAGAAAAGTAAGTAGGAAACACATTGGGAAATTCGATGATAATTGGAGGGAGATCACTGCTCAAATATTCCCATTCCAGATTAAAAGAAAACACTTATATTAATTTCCCCAAGTAGAAATAAAATGGTCCAAGACTTCATTGAACATAGGACCCATTCTCCTTGAAATTCATGGAACACACCATTGGGTGTAGTAAAGGGGACCAATCAAAGATAACAATAAATCCCAACTTAATTGGAAATGATCCAATCCATAATGAATATTACATTAAGAGGTTTTATGTAGATGACCAAAAAAACTCTAATCCAACTCAACATCTAATATAGATAATACACAAGAGAGACTAAAGTGACCCTATTCTATCTTTCTACTAAGGGGCATAGTAATATACATGACATAAGATAGAAGAACCATAAAAAGATTTATAAAATTAACAACACAGGTTGAAATAAATGAATGAGATGCACCAATTTCAAATAAAGAAGTACAAAATGATGATTCAATAGTGATGGTACCTGTCATGATCACTGGACCCATATCTACATCCTCAAGAGACAATTCCGTTATGTAAATAATCATTATTCTAGATTCCTTTGGTTGGAGCCCATTTATATGTGATGCATCTAATTTTCCCCAATGTTTTAGGTGGTGATAATGATTCCATTACACTAGTTAGAGTTGAGTAAACATGAAAGAGTTTCTTGTGGGTGACCAGAATTCCCACAAGAACCACATACCTTGGGTGCCTCAGTTCCAACCCTCTTTGAATTTCATGGAATACCACCCATGTAGAAATTAAAAGAAACTCTTCCATGTACTTCATTAGTTCAAGAATGACATTGAAATCAAGAACCACCCTAAAAAAAATCACGCTTATAATTTCCATTAATGGAACCCAGACTTCCAGTTGGAGAGAAAGAAAGTCACAATTACCCTAACTTCCAGACATGTCCATTTCATCCATCGATGCTCTATCTGTCACGACCCGACCCTACTCGGGATCAAGCCGCAACTACCCCAAGCCCGCCTCCATAATCCAGGGGCTGGCGACCAGCGCCGAAGGCACAACAACTCAGGGAGGCCTTTGCCTAAGTACATGTACACACACACGCAGCAAACTCAATGCAACAGTGCAGAGTAAATGTAACGACAAGCAAAGAAAAAGGGAAACTGCTATACATAAACCACAGTGTGCATCGAACTCTAACAGTAAAAAGTACAAACTGAAAATAAAATGGGCAAAACACGCGCCCAACCAAAAAGTGACACAACCCGACAATAGGTAAACAAAAGAAACAGCTGACGGGTCTCCCACCTGGAACCCAACGATGACCACCGCACGCGGTCCAAGCTCCCCAAGCTCCTACGCTCCACTAAAGTCACGCTCCACCTGTCTGTCGTCTGCAAGGGCACACGAAGTGCGGGAAAATCCCAAGCAGGGGTGAGTATAAAAATACTCAGTAGGATACCCCGAAGGCTCGAGGGAGCAACAAATGGAGGTTCCAAAGGGTGAGCAGTAGAGAAAATAGGGGAAAGCAAAGAGAGTAAAACAGAGAGTGCAGTAAAGAGTCCAGCTCAACCCAACAAGAGTGAGGAAGTAGACTCAACTAGACAAAAGGAGCTGGAAATGGTGAGAAGATGAACTTTCTGTCGAGTCTTCGCTACCTATAGCAGGAGAGTAGACTCGTCCAACCATGAGAAGTTAGACACGGAAAGCACATGGCATACCCCGTGCGTCTTCGCCTCTCCTGGAAGGAGAGTAGCCAAACCCAATATGTGGGTGCCGGAAACAAGGTATATACATGTCTTTATGCTCAGAAAGAAGCCCGAACAACGTCGTAAGGGGATCTCCATCCTGTAGCTAAGCCCAAGAAAATGAGTAGCCAATAGTCCCAGAAGTAACACCATCGATGCCCAGCATCCCACACGTCTGCCCCAAACTGTAAGCCAAGGGATGAAATACCACACATCGACACTATCCTCTTTGGGCGGCACTGACTCGCCCACACGGTTTTAGGTTGCGTCACAAGGACGCGTCTCGGTGGGGAAAAAAACTCGTTGCACTTGAGAGTTCTGGGGGAACGTCAACCACAACTCGTCACTACCCCGCAGTCGAGAAATCTGCTCAAAGTCGACAGGCGGCCCCCTACCCATCCCCGCTAGAGGTTCCCTGGAAGTCAATGGGTTCCCACTACAGGGAGACCCGGAAAGTCGATGGGTGCCACACTGCCCAGTCTCATAACAGGGTAATCCACTGGAGGGCGACCCAGCTAAAGTCGGCGACGGGACCACTGCCCAGCCCAGATGGAGGTAACCCGGCATCAGGGACCACTGCCCAGCCCAGCTGGAGGTAAGACCAGCATCGGGGACCACTGCCCAGCCCAACTGAAGGTAAGCCCGACATCGGGGACCACTTCCCAGCCCCACTGGAGGTAAGCCCGACATCGGGGACCATTGCCCAGCCGAGCTTGAGGTAAGCCCGGCATCAGGGACCACTGCCCAGCCCCGCTGGAGGTAAGCCCGACATTAGGGACCACTGCCCAGCACCACTGGAGGTAAGCCCAGCATCGGGGACCACTACCCAGCCCCGCTGGAGGTAAGCCCGGAACTGCTCTGGCCATCCCTGCTGGATGGTACTGCTCGGTGAACAGCGCTGTACTGGCCATCCCTGCCAGATGGTAACCCTCTGGCGAGCCCAGCTCGAAACAACCTCAACCCTTCTGGAAACAACCTCAGCCCTGCTGGAAAAAACCTCAGCCCTGCTGGAACAACCTCAGCCCTGCTGGAACAACCTCAGCTCTGCTGGAACAACCTCAGCACTGCTGGAACCACCTCAGCCCTGCTGGAACAACCTCAGCTCTGCTGGAACAACCTCAGCACTGCTGGAACCACCTCAGCCCTGCTGGAACAACTTCTTGGGTAGAGGATCGGTGCCCGCGTAAAGTGTTGGTCACACCGAAACCACAAGCTCTACCAGGGAACAAGGAGCAACGGGAGAAACACCCTAGGCCTCACAAGGTTATCCCGCTCCAATCCGTTGAGTCACTGTCGAAGTGGACCGAGACACCTCATCCCAAAAAGTGGGGAAAATTCCCACGCTGCATGAACACCCGTAGTCGCAGACGGTGTCGCAGTCCGGTGAAAGGGCACAATACTAAAACCCCTCACAGCCGAAGAAGCCGAGGAACGAAACCATCTCTGTCGGCCAAAACATCAAGAACAAGACCAGGGGGAGACGGCTCAACCCTACTGGTCAGACAAAAGATCACCAGGCCAGGGGAATCTCCACCCTGCTGGTCAAAAAAACAAGCACAGAGGGACCCTCTACGTCGCGAGAGGTCAAGTATGCAAAACAGATCACGGCACGCACGTGGGTCCCGCACGATGTGTGGCCCCAAGTCAACCCCAACTAAGAGCACAAACAACCTCAGGTACAAACAACCACACATACCTCCAAGAGCTCCTGTATACTCCCGGAGTATACCTCATTCCAGCCCAAAGGCTATCGTGCACACGGCACCCAGCGTCAACGCAATGACGTGACGTAACAACTCCACCTCAACGACCCAGGCATGGCCAACCACAACCTGTGAACCATTTACATCACTCTCCCAAGAGTGCTCGATTACACGCCAAAGTTCCGCTAAAAACAAGGTAGGGCGAACCACCAGTAGATCACCTTCCATGCTTCCTCTGTTAATAAGATCACGCAAGAGGCTCCACACAACCAAACAGATCGCACCGTTGTAATCCTCGTGAAAAAACACACGAGATCGACTATATACTCGCCTCAAACGGATATCCAACTAGAATGTCACCAACACCTCCTCATGCCCGAACGGCGTCCCGTGATCCCAAGCCTCGGCCCCAAAAACAGTCGGGCGCATCTCACCATTGCGATCCCCTCGGGAAAACACGTCAAAAGCACTACTCACTTGAGTGCCACGGATATCCGGAGAAAAAGGTGCATCCCGGCGCACCGCACATGAGTGGTGCCACGTGGGACCTACATCCCGGTCCTGAAACTCAACGAACGGATCGCACCCTTGCGATCCTCTCAAAAAAGTACACGAAATGGACTATTCACTTGTCCAAAACGGTCGCCCGATGATAAAGCTAGAAATCACCATCAACTCCTGAAACGGCCCTCATGGGGCCCACACCATCGTGCGGAATTACAGCAGGCAGACTACGCCAACGCGATGACCTTGAAAAAACACCCAACATCGACTGCTCGCATGCCCCGAACGGACGCCCGAGGAAGAAGTCGTTAAACGCTGCACGCAGCTCAAAAGACGGGCCATGGGCCCCTCACCTCAACTTCAACATCATCACCCGAAACTGCCCTGGAAACCTCCGCTTCGGTGCCATGGTCCCAACGCCACTGACGGTATTTAAATCGGATGTCGGATGCGTCCGCGCCGCCCAAAACAAGATCCCCCCAAGGAAACGACAAACCACTTAAAGACGCGTCGCGCCTCCAAGGCCCCTCGTTTCAGGAATTAAAAATTCCTAAAACCATCTCAAAAAGTCCGCCTCATCGATACGGTTCCACCGCCGCAGACGTTATACAAAACGGACGTACGGTTTGAGTTTTAGGAGCATTTTGTTATTTAGGGACCGAAACGGGCGGGCCGGGCCGGTTCGGATGGCCCACCCGTACTATCGACCGGCGGTTCGCGGTTCACCGCGCGGACCGCCCTGAACCGCCTGGACCGGCTCGGCAGGTCCGGTCCCTGCATGGACCCGCGTGGCGCGGGTCCTGTCCGCCGACCGGGGTCACGGTTACACTGGGTCCTCACGTCCCTCGCGCCCGCCGACGACCCCGCTGACCCCAGGTCGCCCGCCGCCTCCACCGGCCTACGCGCGCGCTGGCTGCGACCCCGCCGCTGAGCCGTCCTTCACCTACACCAGGAGCCACTGCCTCCTCTATCCGCAGTCAGCCACGCCATCGCCCTCGCATGCCCAGCCGCCTCAGGCCGCCGCCTAGTTCACCGGGCCGCCGCCTGGCCTGGTCGGCCGCTGCGCCTACCCGCCGGAACACCCCTGATCTCCTCCGCAAACCCGCAATCTTCGGTGAAGGATTGCGGGTTCATCCGAACTCGAAAACCGAATCCGAAAGATTCTTTAGAAAGGGAATAATTTCTACTACATATTCCTGGCCTTTTCTCGATAATCCAACCATAGTTCGATAGTGCAAATCAAGCTCAAAGAAGGTACGGGAATAGAAAATGCAAACGACAAATCCTACCTCGTGGGGCTTCGCCCGAAGCTTCGTGACGATCCGCCGGCACCACCGCACCTCAACAGAGTCGCCTCGTCAGACTATCTCACTAGAGATGGAGGAGGAGAGGGAGGGGAGGGCTACCAGGGGGATGGGGAAGGAGAAGAGGGAGGTGGGTGTGTTAAGCGTTTAAATAGAAAACGCTTAACCACCAGCCCGTCGGCCTGAACCCAAACTCCCAACGGGGTCGCGGTTAAGCCTTCCTTAGGGTAAACACCACCTCTCGAGAACAAAATAGGTATTGGAATTTAAATCTGAGAACCCGTTCGAAAGTTATAAAATTTAACGTCTGAAGCCGCTAAATTACGAAAACGCCCCTGGGGCCATTTTTCACAAACGACCTGTGCCTAAAAAACTTATACCCCTCCTAGGGTAAACGGAACATTCTGAACTCAATTGTTCCATCGGTTTTTCAATCCATGCCACCATTTAAGAGATACTCGAGTTCCACCATTAAACGAATTAATTAATTAATTAATTTATCTGTTTAACATTCCAGAAGCCGGTGAGGGGTCCAAACACCCCGCGCCGACAAGTTTTATGTCGTTCCTAGGGTAAAAACCCCATTCTGAACCCATAAGTACACTCGGATCTCTGATCTGAAGCTCTGTTTTGGAGTTATCCCATTTATCTAGCATTTCCAGTGTGAACGCATTGAAAATTTAATTCCGGCCACTCCGGGGCTCGGAATCGCACGCCGTCTGAAGGCAATGCTATGGAATATTATCAAGAATATTCCAAAGTCTTTCTCAGAAAAAACCGGGTTCTTACATCATTCCCACCTTCAATATTTTTGTCCCCGAAAAGAAAAACTAGGGAGCAACACAGGGTACTAAGCCCACAGCTGGCTTTCCCATACCCAGAAGAACCCACGCACAGCTCTTCGTCACCGCACACGGACCAAAGGATTTGTCCGTTCACGCAAGGTCGGCCCTTGCCGATGTCATGCACCCACTTCAGACTTTGGGGTTAGGGCAAGGTGGTAGGGAACCTTGCCATCCCTTTGCACAGTTTCAAATGGCCCGAAGTCTCTCGGGGGTAGCCCACCTCCCCGGTCAAACCTCTATGTCGCACGCCGCGACTGGAATCACTGCCCGCACCTGTAACAAGGCCCAGTGATTCCCTCCTTCAGAATATGCATATGGTGAAACACCCAAGGATATCTGGTCATGCTAGGTTACATAGTCGATGCTCTCTTACACGCTCAAAAGGTGAAGGAGTCAACACCTTCGACTAAAGGAAAAGGTCTCACACCTTTTTCCTTACCAACACATTGTTACACCCGACGCCCACGTCACCCTGGTAACACCTCAAACAAGGAGCAGGGAGGAAAGGAGTTCACACACCGAGTCTAACAATTCTTCTGCAAAAAGGTAGAAGAGCTGTAGAGCGTACCTCTTATCACCTCATGCTCTACAGAATAATAGACATCTAAAGATCGCGGCTATCCTCGGTCCCAACTGTCAGCTCCCGGAGCCTGACGTGGACCACCGAGTGGTGATAGGAAGACCTCGTAACGTCGCCCCCCCTACCAGCACCTCCCGCTCCTATGCTAGCACCACCTCTCTGGCCACTACTCCGATCATGGCGCTGCCTCTACCGTGGTGGTGCGCCTGCTGCCTGCCCGAAGCTCTCAGAAACTCGGGTCGGGCAGTCTCGTTCCAAGTGACCTCGCCCATCACAAGCATAGCACCGGCGCTCTCTGGGCTGCCCTGGTGCCCTCCGGTGCCACTGTGGTGTACGACCACGGCCCGTGATTCACTCACGGAAGGGCATCCTCGGATGAGGCCCTGTTCCTTTTCGCCACAGTGGTCTACGACCACGTCTCCGAAACCGGAAGTGGGAAGGCCACCTGCATCGAGGTCCTATCCTCTGGCGCCCGCTAGCTACGGCAGACGTCCCGGCTCCGTCGTGCCCACTGCCACTACCAACCTCAAAACATGACAGGAAGCCCTCTGTCACCAGCGCCTGCTCTAGCACCCCGGCATTTGTGGAAATGCCCAAGGGTACTATGACAGGACAGATCTCTCGGCGGAGACCATGCTCAGACTTCCGCGCTCGGAGGTTGTCGTCACAAACCAAGTTCAGGTAAAAGCGTGCATAGTTTGCAAAACTAGCCACATACTCGGCCACCGTCATCCCTCCCTGCTGAAACTACAGGAGCTCCTGAATCCGAAAGGATCGCAAGCAGGAGGGAAACACTCCTCACGAAACAACAACTAAAAGTCGTCCAATGAAAGAGATGACTCATCAAGAAACAGAGTCACCACACTCCACCAACGCCGAGCTGCTCCACAAAAAAGGGTGGCTGCCAAAGCCACTCTCTGATCTGTCGGCATCTGCACAATCTTGAAAAGGCGAACCACTGCCTCGAGCCAAACCTCTACTACCTGAGGGTCTGGCTCACCACTGAACCTCAGCGGTCTCTGCCTCTAGAACTCACAGAGTGCGCTCAACCTGCGCTCAAGCTCAGCCTACTCTGTTGAAACTGCCTGCTGCTCAATAGGTGGGGGTGCTCCTACTAGCCCACTCGGAGAAATGGGCTCGCAAGATGGGTCCTGGACTGTGGCCTCGTAGCTCACATGGTCTTCGTCACGAACCAAAGCTGGTATCCTAGCTGGCTATCCTCGCGGAGACATCCTAAAAATTATCGAGGAGTGCCGTGGTCAGATGAGCATATATGTGTATACCAATAGCAACGATGGGGAGCTGACTCAAGAAGGACAGTAAAAGACTCAATCCTATGTGATGCACAAATAAATTTTCCCTGCAATAAGTGTATTAGCATGCCGAGTTGACAAGCAGTTAATCATGGTCCTGGTGATTGGATACGTCGGCCGCCACACCATCACTGGACTCCCTGGCCTGAGAGCCACTCTCGAGACATATTAAAACTATTTCCCTAACTCCCAACCAATTCCTTTTATTTTAGGGACATCCGAACAAAGTCCCAAGGAATGAACCACCTCTGATACCACTTTGTCATGACCCGACCCTACCCGGGCTCGAGCCGCAACTACCCCAAGCCTGCCTCCATAGGCCAGGGGCTGGCGACCAGCGTCGAAGGCACAAAAACTTGGGGAGGCCTTTGCCTAAGTACATGTACACACACAAACAGAAAACTCAATGCAACAGTGCAGATTAAAAGTAATGACAAGCAAAGAAAAATGAAAACTGCTCTATATAAACCACAGTGTGCATCAACCTCTAACAGTACAAAGTACAAACTGAAAAGAAAATGGGCAAAACACGCGCCCAACCAAAACGTGCCACAACCCGGCAACAGGTAAACAAAAGAAACAGCTGATGGGTCTCCCACCTGGAACCCGACCATGACCACTGCACGCGGTCCAAGCTCCCCATGCTCCTACGCTCCACTGAAGTCATGCTCCACATGTCTGTCGTCTGCTAGGGCACACCAAGTGCGGGCAAAGCCCAAGAAGAGGTGAGTATAAAAATACTCAGTAGGATACCCCGAAGGCTCGAGGGAGCAATAAAAGGAGGTAACAAAGGGTGATCAGTAGAGAAAACATGGGAAAGCAAAGAGAGTACAACAGAGAGTGTAGTAAAGAGTCCAGCTCAACCCAACAAGTGAAAGGAAGTCGACTCATCTAGACACAAGGTGCTGGAAACGGTGAGAAGATGAACTTCTCGTCGAGTCTTCGCTGCCTATAGTAGGAGAGTAGACTCGTCCAACCATGAGAATCTAGACACCGAAAGCACGTAGCATACCCCGCGCGTCTTCGCCTATCCTGGAAGGAGAGTAGCCAAACCCAAGAAGTGGGCACCGGAAAAAAGGTATATACATATCTTTATGCTCAGCAATAATCCCGAACAACGTCGTAAGGGGATCTCCATCCCGTAGCTCAGCACAAGAAAATGAGTAGCCAACAGTCCCAGAAGTAACACCATCGATGCCCAGCATCCCACATGTCTGCCCCGAACCGCAAGGCAAGGGCTCAAACACCACACATCGACACTATCCGCTTTGGGCGGCACTGACTCGCCTGCACGGATTTAGGTCACGTCACAAGGACGAGTCTCGGTGGGGAAAAAACTCCTTGCACTTTAGAGTTCTAGGGGGACGTCAACCACAACTCGTCATAGCCCCACAGTCGAGAAATCTGATCAAAGTCGACAGGCGACCCCCTACCCAACCCCGCTAAAGGGTCCCTGGAAGTCAACGAGTTCCCACTACAGGGAGACCCAGAAAGTCGACGGGTGCCACACCGCCCAGTCCCGTAACAAGGTAACCCACTGGAGGGTGACCTGGCTAAAGTCAGCGACGAGACCACTGCCCAGCCCAGATGGAGGTAACCCGTCATCGGGGACCACTTCCCAGCCCAGCTAGAGGTAAGCCCGACAACGGGGACCACTCCCTAGCCCATCTGGAGGTAAGCCCGGCATCGGGGACCACTGCCCAACCCCGCTGGAGGTAAGCACGACATCGGGGACCACTGCCAAGCCCAGCTGGAGGTAAGCCCGGCATCGGGGACCACTGCCCAGCCCCACTGGAGGTAAGCCCGACATCGGGGACCACTGCCCAGCCCCGCTGGAGGTAAGCCCGGCATTGGGGACCACTTTCCAGCCCTACTGGAGGTAAGCCCAGAACTGCTCTGGCCATCCCTGCTGGATGGTACTGCTTGGTGAACACAGTTGTACTGGCCATCCCTGCCTGATGGTAACCCTCTAGAGAGCCTAGCTCGAAACAACCTCAGCCCTGCTGGAAACAACCTCAGACCTACTGGAACAACCTCAGTCCTGCTACAACAACCTCAGCCCTTCTGGAACAACCTCAGCCCTACTGGAACAACCTCATCCCTACTAGAACAACCTCTTGGGTAGAGGATCGGTGCCCGCGTAAAGTGTTGGTCACACCGAAACCACAAGATCTACCAGGGAACACAGAGCAACAGGAGAAACTCCCCAGGCCTCACAAGGGAATCCCGATCCAATCCGCTGAGTCACTGTCGAAGCGGACCGAGACACCTCATCCCAGAAAGTGGGGAAAACGCCCACACTACATGAACACCCGTAGTCGCAAATGGTGTCACAGTCCGGTGAAAGGGCACAGTACTGAAACCCCTCACAGCCGAAGAATCAGAGGAACCAAACCATCTCTGCCAGCCAAACCATCGAGAACAAGACCAGGGGGAGACCGCTCAACCCTACTGGTCAGACAAAAAAGCACCAGGCTAGGGGAAACCCCACCCTGGTGGTCAAACAAATGAGCGCAGAGGGACCCTCTTCGTCGCGAGAGGTCATGTACGCAAAACAGATCACAACACGCACGTGGGGCCCACACGACGTGGGGCCCCAAGTCAACCCCAACTGAGCACAGAAACATCCTCAGGTATAAACAACCACACGTACCTCCAAGTGCTCCTGAATACTCCCAGAGTATACCTCATTCCAGCCCAAAGGCTATCGTGCACACGGCACCCAGCGTCAACGCAAAGACGTGACGTAACAACTCCACCTCAAAGGCCCAGGCATGGCCAACCACAACTTGTGAACCATTTACATCACTCTCCCAAGAGTGCACGATTACATGCCAAGGGTCCTCTATAAACAAGTTAGGGCGAACCACCACTGGAGCACCTTACATCCTTCTGTTGTTAATAAGATCACACAAGAGGCTCCGCACAGCCAAACAGATCGCACCGTTGTAATCCTCGTGGAAAAACACACGAGATCGACTACTTACTCGCCTGAAATGGATATCAGATGAGAAAGTCACCAACACCACCTCACGCCCGAACGGCGTCCCGTGATCCCGAGCCTCGGCCCCAAAAGCAGTCAGGTGCATCTCACCATTGTGATCGCCTCGGGAAAACATGTTAAAAGCACTACTCACTTGAGTGCCATGGATATCCGGAAAAAAAGGTGCATCCCAGCGCACCGCAGACGAGCGGTGCCATGTGGGACCTGCATCCTGGTCCTGAAACTCAACGAACGGATTGCACCGTTGTGATCCTCTCAAGAAAGTACACGAAATGGACTATTTACATGTCCCAAACGGTCGCCCGGTGATAAAGCTGGAAATCACCGTCAACTCCCGAAACGGCCCTCACGGGGCCCACACCATCGTGCGGAATTACAGCGGGCAGACTGCGCCAACACAATTCCCTCGGAAAAACACCCAACATCGACTGCTCGCACACCCCGAACGAACGTCTGAGGAAAAAGTCGTGAAATTCTGCACGCAGCTCAAAAAAAGGGTTGTGGGGCCCTCGCCTCAACTCCGGCTTGAGCACCCGAAACTACCCTGGAAACCTCTGCTTCGGTGCCAGGGTCCAAATGCCACTGACTTCATTTAAATCAGATGTCGGATGCATCCGCGCCACCCAAAACAAGATCCCCTGAAGGAAACGACAAACCACTTAAAGACGCGTCGCACCTCCGAGGCCCCTCGTTTCGGGAATTAAAAATTCCCAAAACCATCTCAAAAAGTCTGCCTTGTCGATACGGTTCCACCACCATAGACGACACTCAAAACGAACGTACGGTTTAATTTTTCGGAGCATTTTAGTATTTAGGGACCGAAACGGGCGTGCTGGGCCGGTTCGGCCGGCCCCCCGTACTTTGGACCGGCGGTCCGCGGTTCAACGCGCGGACTTCCCTAAACCGCCCGGACCGGCTCGGCTGGTCCGGTCTCCGCATGGACCCACGCGGCGTGGGTCCTGTCTGCCGACTGGGGTCACCACGACCCCGGGTCCTTGTGCCCCTCGCGCTCGCCGACGACCCCGCTGACCCCAGGTCTCCCGACGCCCTCCGCCGGCCTCCGCGCGCGCTCATCGCGACCCCGCCGCCGAGCCGTCCGCCGCCTGCGCCAAGGGCCACCGCCTCCGCCATCCGCAGTCGGCCGCGCCGTCTCCCTCGCTTGCCCAGCCACCTCAAGCCACCGCCTAGCTCACCGCGCCGCCGCCTGGCATGGCCGACCGCCGCACCTACCCGCCGGAACACCCCAGATCTCCTCCGCAAACCCGCAATCTTCAGCGAAAGATTGCGGGTTCCTCCGATCTCCAAAACCAAATCCAAAAGATGCACAATAAAGGGAATAATTTCTACTACGCATTCATGGCCTTTTCTAGATAATCCAACCACAGTTCGACAGTTCCAATCGAGCTCAAAATAGGTACGGGAGTAGAAAATGCAAACGACAAATCCTACCTCGTGGGGCTTCGCCAGAAGCTTCGCGATGATCCCCCGGCACCACCGCACCCCGCCGGAGTCTCCTCGATGGACTGTCTCGCCGTAGATAGAGGAGGAGAGGGAGATCAGGGCTTCTAGGGGGAAAGGGGAAGGAGAAGAGGGAGGTGGGTGTGTTAAGCGTTTAAATAGAAAACGCTTAACCACCCGCCTGTCGGCCCGAACCCGAACTCCCGACGGGGTCGCGGTTAAGACTCCCTTAGGGTAAAAACCACCTCCCAAGCACAACAGAGGTCTCAGAATTTTAATCCGAGACCCCGTTCAAAATTTATAAAATTTAACGTCCGAATCCGCTAAATTACGAAAATGCCCCTGGGGCCATTTTTCACAAACGGCCCGCGCCCGCAAAAATTATACCCCTACTAGGGTAAACAGCACATTACGAACTCAACGGCGCCATAAGTATTCCAATCCGAGCCACTGTTTAAGAGATACTTGAGTTCCACCATTAAACGAATAAAAAAATAAATTAATTTATCCGTTTAATATTCCAGAAGCGGGCGATGGGTCCAAACATCCCGCGCCGACAAGTTTTATGTCGTTCCTAGGGTAAAAACCCCATTCCGGGCCCATTCGTACACTCGGATCTCTGATATGAAGCTTTGTTTAGGAGTTATCCCATTTATCCAGCATTTCCAGTGTGAACACACTGAAAATTTAAATCCAGCCACTCCGAGGCTCGGAATCGCACGCCGTCTGATGGCAATGCTCTGGAATATTATCAAGAATATTCCAAAGTCTTTCTCAGCAAAAACAGTGTTCTTAAACTATCCATCACATCATAATAACTTTGGAGATTCATAATGAAAACATGAGAATGTATATCCTGATGAATTCCAAACTCAGACCTTCAATCAATAATCTTCTCATTCGATACAATATCTAGTGGAAAATAAACAAGATCAACAAAATGGTTTTCATACCCTTTCATGATGTTGTCATCTTTCTCATGTCTCAAGAACTCAATATCCTTTTCCAACAATATAATCTCTAGATTAATTGGCCAGTGAAAATAAATTGGAAGCCTTTCAAATTTATTCCTTCATGAATCTTCTCTATCACCATAGTGTCCTACCATTTCCTACTCATTTCTTATAACATTAAGGTGGCACACTTCACCATTATTTCATCAGGTGTCTCTCAGAACCCAAACAAATGATCCATCCGACTCAACCATTTCTCAACCTCTTGAAGATAATTCAAGACTTTTAATGGTGTTGGATTTTGGTGAGGTAATTCTTGATAATTTTCTTGAAGATCACCCCTTTGAGGTGGAATGGATGGAACCTGAATGATAAGTAGTGGTGGTGACTATACCAGAGCATGGAAAATATGAAAAATCACCACAATAATATTCGTGTTCACTAGAGGATTGGATCATTGAGCTTTATCTTAATCCTCTTATTAGATCCAATTTTCATACCTTCATGAATGCATGATGCTACAAAACATCATTAGAAGATAGGGAATACATAAACACACAAAGAGAGAAACAAGGGAAATAAAACCCATAATACAAAATAACCAGATTTGGACATCAATATATCCACATTAAAATTAGGTAAATGACTAGAAATTACCCTCATGATGCATCTCCTAAACTATCCTTGGAGACCTGAGGATGATTACGAAGAGAGATGATCAGGGCCAAAATCATAACTACCACCTATGTCCTAAAAAGTGTACAAAAAGAATATTAATTTCAAGTTAAGAATATAAACCTCCCATTAAAACCCCTTTATGAGGGACCATCTGGGGTACCCTGGTAACCTGATAACTGAGCTGACACTGACATGGCCCGAAATGAATTCCTAATTCCTATGGTGTTTGTAATAGCACCAAATATCATACAGAAAGAAACTAGGAATGATTTTTCCACTATTATTATAGAAGAAAGATAAAAAATCAGTAGGCATTCAAATGAAAATCCACTGAATGAAGTGTACAATAAGTGAAATAGGTATGAAATCCCAAAGTACTACAAACATTTACTAGAAAAAATAAATACAAACTGCTATGTACATAATGATGCATCTCACCATGTCTACAAATAAACATATTGAACCACCTCCAAGTGGTTCTTTATGATTAATTAATCCTAGAAGAATATTATCTACAAAGACTTGAATTAATAGGAAGGGTGTGAGCTAAAAATAATGTAAGTTCTGAATTTTGATTCTATAACAGGGTGCCAATATTAGATTAACCAAATATGGTGATTTAAATTTCTCAAATAAATAGGCTTGTCATTTAAGTAGAATATTTAAAAAAATAATGATTTTTATTTCAAAAGATATAATTACATTATAAAATAATTCTTCACATTTCAAAAAAATTTAAATACATTATAAAATATTTCTTTAGACAGATATATTAAATAAAAACCTTTATATAAAATATTTTTTATAAATCCACAAGGTTTGTAAATTGTTTTTTCAACAATGAAATGTATTAATATCTCATATATATACAAGAAAGAATCATGGTTTTCTACCAAGAGGTATGATAGTTCCATTTTATGGGATCCTCATATACTCATGTGAGAAACTGCAATGTGTAGACACTTCCCTCTGTATTAGAAAGAGGTGAATCATCCACATCCAAATGGGGAAGAAAAATGTTCTGACCATTGTTTTGATAGTATTGTAAACAATTAATCTTTTTCTATGGAAACTCTAATCGATCATGCTTCTCCCAATAACTCACTATCTACCTAAGCTTGTATGTTCTCATGTATAATTCAATGATGTGAAATTTATTTTAAGAAAATATAAAACATAATTAAATATCATTCCCCTATCACAAAAATCCAATATATATTTAAAAATAAAATAATTTTTAATAAAAAAACATTCCATTTTTTCTTAGAGAAAAATAAAAGGTTTATATCAAAATCATCTTAATATAGTTTTAAAAAATTTGAATTTGAAATCAATTAACGATTCAATTTCACAATTCACCTTCACAATTAAATTCAACAATTTAATTTCAAACAACGACAATAAATTTAATAATAAAACCCCAAATCAATGGAATTGTGGGTTATCACTATTTTTTAATCAAACCCATTTCACAATTTGAATTAGACAACATATATTTCACTAGTTACCATAAAATCACCCCAATACAATGGAATTGTGGGGTTTTCCAATTTCATGTAAAAAACCATTTTTAAAACCCCAAGTCAATAGAATTGGGTTTTTCCATCAAACCAGTTGGAATATATTAAATCAAAACCATGTAATTTAATTTCAATGAAATAATTAAAATTAAATATTGGAATTAATGGTTAATAAAAATTAGGCATCATGACATAAGCACCTACCTAGATTTTAAAGGGTGTCATAACGCCAAACCCTAACTTATATATTCCATGTAGAATGATGACCATTGAAAATAGAATCAATGTAACATCTTGTAATTTCTATCTATTATTTAAAATATTATATAGATTATTATCAAGACCAGACACTAAGAAGACATACAATTTAGAGGCATAGTTTTCCCGGAATAAATGTTTGAAATGTATTAAATATATTAAATAGAATGCACACACATTTTTTTAAAGAGTGGAGTAAATATAAAATGGGTTCCCATACCCACTACTACAAAACATGCCTTTAATAGTGGTGTAATTTATCAATTCTAGAAGAAAACGATGATAAATGGAATATTAATCAATGTGAAAAAAAACGTTGATATATTTTACATTTTATCAACTCCATTGTTTTATCACTGATAAATGATATCCTTTATAAATGGTTTATATTTAGTGATGATAAATATTTATTTTATAAAAACATTATTGGAATTAATATATTGAAATAATTAAATAAATAAAAAATAAAAAATTTATTTATTAAAATAATATTACAATTTTTATTAATTAAATAATTATTGAAAAAAATTAATTGATTGATTGTAGATTATTATACATTAAACATTTTACTACGTATATAATTATGATAATTAATGTTAGAAAAATTTATATATTTAATATATATATATATTACAAAATATTTATGCTCTTTACATTAATTTTCCATATATTTATTGAATAATGTTATATAATTTATAAATAGTATGAATTAAAACATTGACTAATTGAATTGTACTCAATATATAATTGAATTTTGATTGATTTTTCAATTTAATATAGATCAGATGTGTTTTATATTGATATCACATATGAATAATTAATTCATTTTTATATAAAATACACAGACACACAAAACTTATCCATTTTTTAATATAGTCAAATTGTACCTATATTCATAATTTATTGAGTTTCTCTCATTTTTTACATATTTTCATGGACACAAAATTAGATATTCATTAATAATATTAAAAATATATTTATAAAAAATATTAATAAACAGATATATATATATATATATAAATAAATATATTTTTAAATGTACAATCACTATTGTTATACAATTATATATTTATACATATAAATAAATAAATATTTTTTAAAAGTATTCATATAATTACCAAAAAATAATTATATATATTTAAATAATTATTAAATTTATAATTAATTTACATAAATAATGAATATATTTACAATATTTATAATAATATATATTTATTAAATATATATGTAATATTACATTAATATATATAATGATATAAATAATATTTTTTAAAAATATTTCTATAATTATAAATAAATAAATATGAAATTATAATAAACGAATTTAGAAAATAAATATTTACTATATTTAAATTTATATATATTTATTAATTATTTTTAAATATTTAAAATTTTATTATTTATAATTATAAGTATAAATCCTTCAACAATTCTCGAGTAATAAGTGCTAATAAAAGAACCTTTATCAGTGCTTTCAACACATTGATAAAGATGTTGATTTATCAACCCTTATAGGTAAGCACTCATAAAAGTGTCCTGGTCTATTTTTAATACCCTAACCATCTGCAAACCCCTCATGATAAAGAAACATTCCGCAGAATCCACCCACTACCAGTGATCCTCCTCAGTGAATTGAAAGTCGAATCACACCACCGACTGCCTCCAAACATCACTTCTAACATCCGAAGAGGGTCTCAAATTTTCATCAACCTAGTGTGGTAGGCCTTACAATTTTCATTTCATATTTTTGGTTTAATTTTTATTTATTCTTCTATGATTTGTTTATGATTCAATGTTTATGATCCTTTTTTATGATTTTATTTTGATCCTTTGTTTAGGGAATGATTTGAGTTTTGTTTTTTATGTTTACTGCCAATGCATGATCCACTATTTATATCTAACACTGAACCTTTGATTTATTCATTTTTTATTTACTACTATGTTTTATTTCTTCATACTAAATAATTTTTTCATATTTGTATATAAATTTGTAGTAATTGTTCTGTATATTATGGATTATTGACTACTGATTTTAGTTAAATTAGTGGTTCCCTAATGATTATATATATGATGACTCCTTTCATGGAATCCTCAGTGGACATGAATCTTCATATTCCACTTTTCAGGAATAATGTTTATAGAGTGATATATTCTTTTCTCTTGGTTATATATATCCTAGTATCTAGTTCCTCTAAGAATTCACTATGGTGTTTGGTTTTCTTATAGAGCATATTCAAAGGCACCATCACCAGTCAATCACATGATGTTCAATCCTTCTCTTTTTGAATCATGTAGGTGCATTTAGTTTACAATATATTTAAATACCAGGTTTTTATCTATTTGATATATCTTATAGACTATAAGTGAGTGAGTTTTTTTATGGTGTTACTTGTATGTCTGTCTATATTTCTATTACATCATTTATATCCATAGTTGTTTGAATAACAGGTATGACTATATCGAGAAATGATGATTTTTTGGTCTGCATGTTGATTGACCCCATGGGTCATGCTAGAATTTTGTTCGACCTATGGTACTAATTGTTTTATTTGGGGGAGGGCGGCACCTACAATTTTTGGTTTTTTACACCCTTGGTATACACAATACCATTGTGACTTTGAGGTGTGTTTGAGGTCAAAAGATGATCTGACCTAGTGTTGTTTGGGTAATTTAGGATGCAGTCATTACACAATCCATCTTTGAGTGTACACATATAAATTTTAGTGATATTACCATTTATTATAAACTATTATCTCCCTCTATTTTTTCAAATTCCAACAACCCTTATTATTGGATTTTGAATATCTAGGCACTCAAATATTTTAGTAGAAATGATCCATATTTACCTTATAATAATTTTCAATAAATATCACCTTTGATAATGAATATGATATGTGTTTTGATTTATATATTGTATAAAATTAATCTTTTATGAACCCAAGAGGATGGATATGACCCGAAAATGGATTCATAAGAATAGTATAACAAATTAATATAAAGATAGAGTTAAAGAGTTTATCATATTTTCAAGAGATTTTGTATATGACCCTTCTAAAATCATATGTATGTGGTTATGTTTTTGTTATTGAAGAAAAATTAGTCCAAAAGAGTTCTAATAACATTTTATTTGACATAGAATAGATTAAAGATATAAATGTTTGACTAAAAATGGAAAAAATTGAATTTATAAATCTATTGGGATGATAATACAGTTTATGAGTCATTTGATATGAATACATAAGTAGAAGATAAGGGAGATTACATTTAAGAAATGACAATAAAAATTGAAGATGATATTAATGATTGTCCAATGTTGTTTGAGGAGTTAAATTTTTTTCCAAGAAACAATTTTATATTGGTTGTACTAAATACACAACATTTTTAGCTATATTGAAGTTATATAATTTGAAATATTTCAATTGATGGAGTGACACAAAATTTACTAGACTACTTGGTATTCTAAAAGATATGTTTCTAGAATAAAATGATGAACCATGCCAAAGAAATGACACTACAAAAATGTTACTTTAAATGGGCATGATCTCTAAAAAATAAATGCTTTTCAAATTGGTTTCATATTTTGTTGAAGGAACATTAGTCACTTATCAAGTTCCCAATGTGTGGAAAAGATCGATAAAATTAAAATGAATCATGTACATAGAAATTTGTATGTTAATTTTATATCATTCTGTTGTTTAGAAGACTATATGGATGTTAGGAAACCAAAAGATAATTTACATGAAATGAAGATACAAGAATTAAATATGGGAACCTACGTCATCCAAAATATTCTCATCAGTGGAATAAAATTGGTTGTTAGTTTCATATATTTGAAGATAAAGTGAGAAACATTCATATTCCATTATATAAATATTGAATAAATAATTTTGGTCCAAAGAGTATTACTCATAATACATGTACCATCATTTAGGTAAATTATAACATTATTCCACGTTTATTCATGAACTAAAAATATATTATGTTGTCTCTTCTTATATCTTGACCAACGAATCCATGTAATGATATTGATCTCTATTTGGAACCATTGGTCAAAGATCTAAAATTGACGTGGGATACAATTCTTACAAAGTATGATTCTCATAGAAGTAAAGAACTCACATTGACATATATGTTGTATGGAATGATAAATGACATCTATAATAAAAGAAATTTATAAGGCTATAATATTATATGAATGTTGGGTTGTACCATTTTTTAAAAAAAAACATACCCTATTCAGTTGAAACATTATTCAAAGAATGTGATTTTCATAAATTGAAATTTTTTACCTCGATGACATAAATATTTATCCTGGACAACAACATTTGATGGAAATATCATACAAGGTACACAACCATCTCTATCATTGGTTGATCAACTATACAAAAAAGTAAAAAAAATTGGCACCATTTTTGGTAAACTATTTCGAAAAATAAAAAAAAACCAGGATAGAAGACGAGAATAATTTTCTTTGAATTATTGTATTGAAATTTTTTGTATGTCATAAATTTTCTTGATAGAATTCATATAGAAAAAAATTTAATTTGATAGTTTTATTAGAAAATTACCAAATTTAACTAGTAATATGAAATATGGAATCATGCATAGCTTGGTCTTTATTGAAATGAGGATAAGGGGTGAGTTGATACTGCTAAAGGGTAAAAGATATAGTTTTCTTCCTACAATATCTTACACTCTATCCAGGTAGAAAAAAGTGAATTTTTTTCATTTTATTGTACGTCTAATATTTCCATGGGGGTATTCATAAAATATCAATAATGTCATGTAAATGAATAAATTGATGTTACAAGGACCAAAATAACACAACTATCATGTTTTGATGCAAGAATTAATGAAAGTTGTTTTTTTTTTGTTGCATTCTGAATCAAAATATACAACATACATTTACTAGAATCTTCTTCTTTTTAAAATCCATATACAATTAATTTGTAGAAATAGTGAGGTCTCTCATTAAGAATGAAGATATTTAAATCGTATTATGTGAATTAAAAATTTTCACCCCCATCATTCTTGGATATAATGGTCCACATGAGGGTTCACTTGGTTAGAGAGCATCAACTATGTGGTCCTATATATTACAAATAGATGTACCATATTGAACATTATATGTATATTTTGAAATGTTACGTCCAGAATCGATGTTGGGAATAATATTGTATTGTAGAACAATATATTATTCAATAATATATTGAATTTTGTACCAATTACCTATCATATTTCGAAGTAATCGGTGTCCACATGTCTCGTCACATGGAATTCCTTATGGATTGACAATATCAATGGAGTGAAACAGAAGTAAATGGGATTTGTAAAGATTAATTTCAGTGTATAATATGAAATGGGATATATATTCATTATTGCATCAAAAATATTTCAAGTATTTCATGTCTCTGATCCAACAAATGATAATTGGTCTATTATCCTGTTAGAGACTAAAAAACAATATTTCAGATGAAAATTCAATATAGGATGAAACTTTCATTGGGTCATCACAATAAGCTCATGCTGATACCAATATAGACAATGTCATATACGTTATAGGGGACCGCAAAGAGGGGATTTGGATTCTAGAAAGAGGAACCACATTCTTTAAACCTTATAAAAAGAAGAAGAATTCAATGACAAGGTAAAAGTGTATTTTAAAATTATTTTTTCCTCATAATATTATATGTTTTCAACTACATTAATGTAATGTAAATTAAATGTTTTACTACTCATACAGACAATGTCTTCTAAAAATGATGATGTCATCAATCCCTCATAAGGAAAAAATATTATGAAGTCAATCCTTTGGATAGATGCAAAGGTAATGTTATGATAAACTTTTTATATTTTACCAAAAAATTATATAATGAAATATTGATTTAAATTACAATATTTCATACATAGTTCATTTATTTTAGAATATTTCAATCTGTGTATCATGCCTTTTCAAGAAGAGAGACAGCATTGTGTCTACTCAATCATAAAATTAATCTTTATGTTTTCCAATTAAAACCATTGTACATAAAATTATTTTTTTTTTTCATATTTATGATTAATTTATTTATTTTCATATTACTCAAATTATAACCATTTTCTTATACCAGTGGATTATTTTTTTCGAGTTGGGGTGATTTTTTCCAATTTGATGCTTCATTTTCCTTAAAACCTTCTCACCCCTATAGTGGTTCATTTATGACTTTCATCAAAGTTATCAACACATCATTTTTAGGGATAGAAATGAAATTGTCTCTGCTCAATTATAGAGGTAATCTTGATATTTTAATTGAAATATTGTTGTAAATAGAATTAATATATTTCTCCATTTGTATGATTAATTTATTTCCTTTTTGTATTACTCACATAACAATTTCCTTCTTATATATGTGGATTCATTTGTTCGAGTTGGGGTGATCTTTTCGAATTTCATGCTCATTCTCCCATAAACCCATTTAACACTTGTAGTGTTGAATTTATCATTTTATTTCTAGTAACCTCCATTTACTTTATAGGATGAGAAATGTTACTTCCTCTATTCAATTAATAATGTAATCATGATGTTTTTATAGTAAAATTATTGTCTATGGAATTAAATTATTTATTTCATATGTATGTTTAATTTATTTCATTTTACAATTATTTATATAATAATTTTCTTCTTATATAGATGGATTCTTTTGATTGAGATTGGGTGCTCTGTCAAACCTCCATGCTTCTTCTCCCTTTAAAACTATTCAACATTATAGTGGTGCATTTATCACTTTCATTAATGTAACCTCCACTAAATTTATAATAAGATAGAAAACACTGCCTCTGCACAATTATAGAGGTAATATTGAAGATTTCATAGTAAAATCAATATCCATAGAATTAATATATTGTTTCATATGTATGATTAAATTACTTATTTTTAGTATTACACATAGAATACTTGTTTTCATGTACAATTAGATTCTTTTGTTTGATTTTGGGTTACTGGTACAACTTTCAGCCCTTTCTACATCAAAACATTCATAGAATTTTTCTCTCACAAAACCTCTCACTAATGTATTGTTGAAATTTATCACTTTCTTTTATGTTCCCTCTACTCCTCTTTGTGAGAGGTGTTATTGATATTTTGATTATAATTTTTTTCCATAAAATCAATTTATTATTCCAAATTAATTTTAAATTTATTTAGTCATATTATTATTCAAAATAATTGTTTTCTTATAGAAGTGGTTTCTCTTTTTTTCGAGTTGAGGTTGTTTGTTCGAAACTACTCATGAAATGTTGGTCGTTTGGTAGTGAAAGTGAATAGAAATTGTGGAAACATTGACAGTTATAATTGTTTTTAAATGTATGTAATAATTGGTATTTATTTAATTGAATAAAACAATGATTGAAGTGTCTATAATATAGTATTTATTTATGGAATTTGTGTTTTAAGTTTCTTTTCATTTAAATTGTGTATTTGGACTTGTTTTTTGATATCTGATTTGTTTCTTATGTTGTAGTGTTCTATAATAGCATACTACAGTATGACCCATTATGAGGTATTTTAAAAGCAATGATCAAAAACACATTTATCAGCACTTTTATACTTTCTAATAAAGCGTTACTTTAATGGTTATAAATTAAAGAGATAATAAATGGGTCGTTTATCAGTGCTGTTAAAATCACCAGTAAAGTTCCCATTTTTTTGCATGTTTTTAGCCCTATAAAATAAACCCCTTTTTAGTGCTAATAAATGTATATGGCTATTAACATCGATCAAATTTTCAATGATTTTCTAGTATTGATAAAGGAATTTTATTCCATAGTTAAAGGCTATTTTTGTAGTAGTGATCATAAATATGAGGGCATCAATGATATATGAATGGAGATTTTACCCCAGGCATGAGTTAACATTGGTCAGCATGGGTCGTTGGTTACACATTTATCGTAGGGGTAAAATGAATTAAATAATTAAATAAAAATTATTTTTATTTGTTTTTTTACGAAACAACTTTCTTTTATTTAAATGTTTCATTATGTCATAATTCTAGGCTCACCTGTATAACCATGGTACTTATAGAGGATCATTGGAGAGAGATCTAAGAATCCATTAAGATAAATAGTGATGGATCGAGGATCAATGATCGATGCACATAAATTTTGAAGGATCTCACTAATGAATAAAACACAACATCATTATTCATCAGGGAATATTCTAAATCAAGTGTGTGTATGTGATCTTTATTTTATTTTCCCCATTCATAGTTTCTACAACAAATGTTAATCCATCGAGGAACAGATTGATTAAAAAATTGTGCATATTGAGGTTTGGAATTTATTTTTCGGGGTTTTGTTGGGGTAAGTTCATTAGTTTAAATTCTTGATGGATTCGTTTAATATTCTAATCAAAACAAGCTAATATCTATACGAATATAGATCGAGGTTCATTCCTTAGGATTGATGGTTCTTTTCTTCCCCATTTCTACATTTCACCATAGGCATTCTTCGTCAGCATATGGTTCAGATATTCCCAATCAATCAATAATTTCACAACCATTTATTAGCGCAACGATAAAATATCCTTATTATGGGGTTGGAATGACACGAAGGAGGTGAAATGGTGGTTCTGGTAGTAAATAAAATGATAAAGTATTCCTGAATTCAATTCTTTGGTAGAAAATGAATAAAGTCAATTTGATTTATTTTTTGAGAAGCTCCGGTGATGAAACATGATGATTCAATGATGGAATGAAAAAATGTGGCTGAATCTTGAGTTTTTCATCATGGTGGTTGATGGATCGATGGCTAGAATATTTATTGAGGCGTGATAAGGAATAATTTTGGATTCCCAAAAATCCCGTAAAACATGGCATGTAATACAAGATTATATGGGGTATGTGGACCCATAGTTTCAGTGCTTGGGTTTTGCTAGATATAAGGACCACACGAAATGTGACCCCTATCACACAGTGTGTGACCCTATTCAGTTGACTCTATGTGTACTTTGAAAGTATATGGATGTGATTTGGAGTACACAAGCATGGACACGCCATGTACTCCCACACGAGCATGACTTATCATACATAGATCAGTTCACAAACACAATTTTAGTACACAGACATGATCAGATGACACATGTAGGATACCATGTGTCTCTACACACTGTGTAGATCCTTCTACATTCCATGTATATGGACTGACCATGTCGTGTGAAGCTCTTCTACATGGATGGGATATGGGAAAGTTGGAATCACTATGTACCCCTTGGGGAATGCGATATACTTCATTCAAGAGTGCTTGAGGATATTCATTTTCATAGTTTGGTCTAGTATAGAATGACTGTGTTCCCTTGGTCTTTTTCCTATAGGGTATAGTGTGTCACTACATCCACATAATTTTATTGTGATCCCCTGTAGATTCCACGTCTCAGATAGAGTTTTGGAATCCCTTCTACAGTCTGGAGTGTGATCCTCTATCATCCCTAGGTGGAGTTTGTGGAAACATCATGACCTCCCTGAATAAGGATTTGATCATCCATCTAAAAGTCTATATCGGTTGGGTTTATAGAATCATTGAAATATGATCCCCTAGGTAGTGGGTTGATCCAAACTGGGTTCATGGTGTGGCCATCTGTTCCGGGTGTGACCCCTTGTCTATGTATTACAGTCCCCTTAGACTAGTGGGCTTCATTGGTCATGGAAAAATGAATCATACCACTTTGTATAGTGTCTTTGATTATACCATGGCTCATGGAGTGGGTTATCCTAGAATGACCATTACCTTAAATAGAATTCTATGGATTATAGAGGGTTATGACCACCTATTGGCATGGTGTCTTTCCTGGCAATATTTGGGTCTTTCTTCAATTAAAAATTTATTTTTTATTTTCTATGGAGATAAACATACTTGGTTTTTTATATTTCTTATTTTTATGTTATATTTTAGAATATTTTTATACTCACCCATTCATGGGATTTTCCTTCACATGTCAAGACATGTGCAGATGATAAACCTTTTTGATGTTATCCTAGGAGGATAGGGAGTGGATGGAGAGTAGCTTGATATTTATAGACCTAGGTGATTACTGAGAGTGTACATTTGAATTAGTTCTCACCCTTAGTGTAGGGTGGACTCTTTACAGTTTTGATTAGGCTTTTTCCCTTTTTTATTTTCAATAAATTAATTTTGTACTCTATTCTGAGATATTAGATGTATGTATGATTTTTTAAGTTGTTTTACATTTCCATATTGTGTGGTATTAGAGATGTGTGTGTGTACATGTACTTTAGAAAAATGAGTCCCATTTGTGGGGTATGACTAATAAGTGCTAGTCTCTAGTCCATCATCCATTAGAGGAAGGCTTGGGGTAGTCATGGGTTTGAAAATGGTGGATCAGGTCGTGAAAAAGTGGTATCAGAGGTAGTTAGTTCTATATTATAAAATGATTCAGTTATATTGGTTTGGGGAAATTGTTTTAAGTGTTTTGATTTTTGAATTTATGATAGGGACTAGTTTTGTTACGGTATCTGACATATCCATACACTTGAACATTGATAACCTACTTTTCAACTCCACAATGAGATTATTGGTTGCATGGAAAACAATGGTAAAATCATCATATAGGAATGGATGTGTCTTCCATGTCCTTCTATTGTAATCTCCCTAGATATAGTCTTTTGACCATGGTATATATTGTTTTATTTCAGGATTCTTCCATGTAGATAGTAAGCATGGTTCCATAGCACAATAACAAGGATGATACATGTAGTGATGTGACATCAATACATGGGCATGTACTGGAGATAGAACCTCTTGGTGGTTATCCAATGATACTACCACCTATTTAGAAGCACTTAACACCAATACTACCATCCATTTATGCACACTAACTCTGTGAATTTCATGAGATTCAGAGTCAACGACTTCCTAGGTTTCGGGGTTTTCCATACCCCTAGGTGGATGATGAATGGATAGAGGTAGTCACATGAATTGTTTGCCTTGGGAGGATGCATGAGGACTAAATGGATGTCCACACGGTGAGTCTTCATTGGGCTACTACTGGGCGTTGGTGGATCTTGGTCACTCAGTCGCATGACATGAAAACTCTCTCTTGGATAGACTTTGATTGTCTCTTCATAGATGAGTTATATCCATACACATTGTGATCAATACTCATATAAGAGATTCTTCATCTATAGTAGGGTTATATGATCATGGCAGAGTAATAAGCAAGGTTTACTACTCTCTCTCGTTACTCCTTGGATATAACATGAGACTAGTTCTTTAGGGGTGAGACCTTAGAGTAGGGATTGTTATGGGAAAATAGAGATTTTGTGGTATCTCTTAGAATTTACATCTATGTCGGTCTACATGATCTAGCCTTTTTGGTAGAAAGCTTTCTTGAAAACATGACACCAATAGTAGGAGATAGCAATGGAAACCTAATAGAAGATACCTAATGAGTGTGTAGCAAAAAAAATTCATTCAAATCAAATAGGGTAAGATGATTCATGAGGCGATCCATGGACTCATGGTTAGTGATGCATGGATCTTAGGGTGGCCCGAATTAGCCAAGGGTTAGGCAGTGTTTCACTTGTGATGGTTAAGAACATCTAGCATAATATTTCCCAAACCATCATAAAACGGATCTAGAGACGTTTGAGGGACCAACAAGATAAACACATAGGTAGGAGAAGGTTGGACTATAGGGAGATGAACATAGAAAAGGGGTTATCCAAGATGCATGAGGTGGTCATAGTTTTGACCTATTACTGCCACCTCCACTAGGTGTTCCACTCTATGTGGTGAGAGTTGTTAGGAAAGGAGGAGTCCATATGCAAGCCCTGGAGGCATATGTCACCATTTCTATAGGTATGATACGAGGTATGATATATGTATTTTATAATTTAGCTGCAGTATTGATAGACATAGATTCCATTCATTATTTCCTTTCCATGATTCTTGTTCGAAAGAATGAAATTCTAGTTGAATTTTTGACACGAACCTTATGCTTGGAGACTCCTATAGGAGGAAACTAAATTATCACTCATTGGTGTTGTAATGTGGCCTCACTCTTGTAGGTGAGATTTTGAGTTGGGTTATCATCGTAGTAGTGTTGGGGCCATATAATGTCATTAGTTGTATTGATTATTTACCCACAGTTCATGCTCAGAGTGACTATTTTTGGTGAAGGATGTAGTGTGCCCATAGTGATGGAACTAGGATCTCTTTGATAGAGAAACTAAAACCTAGATAGTGAAATATGGAATCATGCATAAGAGGGTTCAAAATATTTCTCATTATTTTTCATGCATGACCCTTAGTATAGTGGATGTTATGGGATCTTTGATTCCTATAGTGGTGGGAGATTATGAGGATGCCTTTCTTGAAAATGTTCCATGTTTACCTCCTTATCGAGAGATATACTTCAGCATTTATCAATACCATGAGATGACACTGATATATACACCTTTATATCCAATTTCTCCCACTGAGCTTCATGATTTGAGAGTATTTTTTTGAGGACTTAGAGAGGAAGGGATTCATGAGGCCTAGTGTTTCACCCTAGGTTCCCCGGTTTTTTTTTCAAGAAGGAAGATAGAAGATTGAGGTTATTGGTAGATTTCTGGATCTTGAACCATGTGAACATGAAAAATATGTACCAAATAACATGGATCGATGATGTCCTTGAACTGTTAAAAGGGGACCAATGGTTCTTGATGACTGACCTTAGATTAGGCTATCACTAGTTATGTATATGGGATGAAGATATACCAAAGATGAAATTCAGATGTCGTTAAGGACACTATTAGTACATATTGATAATGTTTTGTGTGATGAATTCCATAACAATGTTCTTGGGATGCATGGACTACATATTTTAACCTTTAGTGTATCAGTTAGTGTTAGTCTTCATTAATGAAATCAAATTCTAATTGGTGTCTGATGAGGAGCATGCGAGACAGTTGAGGATAGTCTTAGACACACTCCAAGAGTACCATATTTACAAGATGCTCTCAAAGAGTTAGATCTAGATTCAAGGGGTCCACTTTCTAAGAGACTTGATCTCATAGGATAGAGTTGCAGTCGACCAAGTGAACATTAAGACATTTATTTCTAGGGATACATCCAGTAATGTTACTGAGGTACAATGCTTTGATGGACTGACTATGTGATGTATGAGGTTTTTACCTGTCTTTTCCATAATGGAAGCACCCTAGAAGCCTTTACTAGGAATGGGAATCCATTTGTGTTGATGGAAATATTCCGGATGTTATTTTAGGATCTATAGAATTGGTTGATGAGAACTTCCAAAATGAAGTTACGAAGGGAAGGTTTCAATTCCCTAGTATTATTTAATTCATTAGGGACCTGACATTGTTATGTTATGATGTAGACAAAAGTAGTTATTAATTATAAGACAATCTAGTTGATACAACATGAGTAGAAATATGTGACCCACAACCTTGAGTTAGAAGAAATATTTTTCCCATTGATGATGTGGAAATACTACCTGATAGGCGAGTGATATACCATGTACTCTGACCATAAGAGTCTCAAGTATATATTCTATGAGAAGGGTCTTGACATGAGATAAGGGAGATGGCTAGGGTTCCTCAATGTATATGAGTTTGATATTGTCTATAATCATAGGAAGGGTAATGTGGTGGATGACGCTCTTAATAAGAGATCTAGTTCATAATTGATGAACACGGCATTAGAAAATTTTACCTCATTTCAGTTATCCTTTGTGGATGGAGATGTAGAAACATTCCTCCCATCGATGGTTTTCACCCCTCTACTATTTCAGTAAGCTAGGGAGTCACATATTTAGGATATTGACTATGAGACCCTACAAGATCATATATCCATTGGGGAGGCTCTTGATGGATTTTCTATAGGTGGGGAAAACATAGTTTTTTTGAAGGATGCACGATGATACCAATGATGTTGTGGGAGGAGGTTTTAAGAGAGTTTAATACATCTCCCTTAGTGATAAATCTATGTCTACAAAAGATGTACCATGATCTCTAATTCTAGTTTTGGTGATGAGGGAGGAAGAAATGGGTTAATGATTTTGTTTCTCAATGCCTTACATTCCAGCAAGTGAAGGCTGAGCACCATGTTCTAGTTGGTTTAGCTCAACACCATGACGTGTTTGAATAGAAGTGGGATGAGATATATATACACATCGTGAAAAGATTACCACCTATATCTCGGTGACACAATTCCATTTGGGTGGCCATTGAACAACTCACCACGTTTTACCACTTCATAGATATATGTGAACAGAGATCAGAAGAATGTTTTGGGGAAACTCTATATTCATGAGATAGTTCAACTCCATGGAGTTCCGTCAATGATTGTTTATGATCATGATGATCACTTTATATCCCTGTTGTGGAAGTTATTAGAGGAGACATTTGGGATTTATTTACCCTTATACACAAAATTACACCTACAAAATAACGGCCATACTAAGAATACCATTCAGGTATTAAAGGACATGTTACGTTCTTAAATTCTAGACTTTTGTCTTGGATGGGAGGATCACCTACCACTAGTGGAGTTTGAATACAAAAAATAGATTCCATTACACCATTAGTATGAAAACATTTTTGGATTTTTATGACCGACACATTATGTCACCACTCTGTTTGAATGATTCAATTGAGTGAGAAATCCTGATCCCAAAGTAGTTGTGTGATAAAATAGAAATGGTGTCAATCATCTATGAGTAGAATAAGACTACACAGAGCCTTCAGACGTCATATGCCAACAGAAAACATAGGAAATTGGAG
Organism: Viscum album; assembly: GCA_963277665.1. Classification (NCBI taxonomy): domain Eukaryota; kingdom Viridiplantae; phylum Streptophyta; class Magnoliopsida; order Santalales; family Viscaceae; genus Viscum; species Viscum album. The sequence continues at coordinate 411,803,552 of OY728143.1, forward strand.
TTTTAGGAGGGATATCATGTGTTCCTAGGGGTTTCACCTCGATATGGATTACAAATATATTTCTACGGTATAAATATTTCTTATAGTTTCATTGGACCTTTCTAGATACTCGGTAGAGCTAGTGAGGTGGTGTACCTCTTAGCTTTACCTCCACAGTTAGATCAGATACACGGAATCTTCCATGTTTCACAACAACAGAGGTACGTAGATGAACCATCACACATTATCGACCATGGAGATATTGACATCAAGGATGGAGAAACACTTTTTGAGGACCCAATAGAGGTCGAAGATCATAAGGATATAATCTTTTATGGGTCATCGATTCCTTTGGAGCATGTCCGGTGGTAGCATGAGAATCTTCATGAGAGAAGATGGGAGAACGAGGATCAGATTCATTCCTAGTAGATACATCTCTTTGTATATCCCCTATTTTGTATTTTAATGGAATTAAAACCCCATGGTTGATAGAATTTAACATCCCATATTTTTCATTTATTATTTTAAATATTATATATATTATTTTTGAGTCCATCCACTAAGACGGTGTACAATCCCAAGGCCCAGTGTTCCAATAATAAATGTTTAAAATATATTAAATATATTAAATAGAACAAACACGTGGTTTAAATAAAAAAATAATAATAAATATTAAAAGGGTTTCCAAATCATAATATCAAGGTCACCATTGAGCTTATAATAGCGGTTTCACCACATGTGCGACTTAACTTTGGTCGGTGTAGGTTGTTTGTGGAAAAGTTGTGGTAGGATTAAAATTAATAAGAAATTTTAAGAAGAATTATTTTAGTTCATTGTATTGAAACAATGACTTTTTATTATTTCAATGTATCCGTATGTAAAAATTACAGGGTCACAAAATAACACAGTAACATAAGGAGGATTATTGGAGAGAGAAATACGAATCCTTTTTGAAGAACGACGACATATTGAGGATCAATGATAGGAACACATATATTTTGAAGGATCTCTACAGCAAACCCAAACCAAATTAATTATTCATCAGAGACCAATAAAAATTGAGGTAGGCCATGTGATTTTGGTTTTATTTTCCATGTTCTTAATTTCAATGATGAATGTGAATCAATCAACAAAACGATTGATTCATGAATTGTGTTTATTTCAAGATGAAATTTATTTTTTGAGGTTCTTGTCGACATAGGTTATTGGGTTTAATTTGTTATTAGATTAATTTACCATTATATTAAAAATGATCCAATATCTACATGAACATATTTGAAGGTTCATTCATATTGACTAATAGTGATTTTCGTTCCCAATTTTTCATTTCACCACATGTGTTCTTTGTTTTCCTACAGTTCGACTATTCTTGGACAATGGATCATTGTGCCCATGTTTCATGACACTTCAATCTGATATCACATATATAAGATCATTATGTTGTGATAGAGGTGTACCTGTAGTTGTGGTAGTGAATAAAATGATGTACGATTCCTCAATTCATGTTATTTGGAACCCTCTAGCTTGAAATGAAGAGTGTTAATTCAATCCATTTTGTGAGTAGATTTGGTGATAAAACCTGTTTATTTAGTGATGGAATGGAAAATCAAGGGTGGATATTGAGTTTTTTAGAATGGGATTAGATTGATCAGAGGTTGGATGATCTACTGTGGAATGTAGAGGATAAATCTATTATTCATGAAAATACCAAGGAACATAACATCTAATATGAGATTACATGCCAATAAGGCCCCCCTAGTTGAGGTACTAAGGCTTGGTCGATGTAAAGGACCACACGACCTGTGACCTCTGTCACATGGAGTGCGACGCTACCCGATTGACACGGACTGTATGTTGGAAGTACACATAATCATGTTGGAGTACATTAAAAAAGACATGCCAAGTACTCCCACGCAAACATGCTGTGTCATACACAGACTGGTACACGGACACAACTTCAACAAATAGACAAGACCAGTTGACACATGTAGGATACCGTGTGTCTTTATATGTTGTGAACATCCTTCTACATTCCATGTGTATATATATATACTACATGTTGTGTGAGGCTCTTCCACATGGGAAGTTCATGTGATTCATAGACATGTCATGTACCCCTTTGGACATGCTGTGTACTCCCTCAAAGAGAGCTTGAGGCTCTTCATTGTCTTATTTTGGTCCAGTATTGGTTGAGTTAATTCCCTTTGTAATTTTATTCAAGGGAACAATGCAACATTAAATTAACATCACTAGATAGTGTTCTCCTCTTGAGGTTGAGTCTCAGATAGAGTTGTGGCATCCCTCTATGAGAATAGAGTGTGATCCTTTATCTTATCTAGTTAATGCTCTTGGAATTAGCATGACCTCCATAAGAATGATGCTAATCCTACATCTTGCATATCATATTGTTAGGGTTTGTTGAGTCATTGGCATATGATCCCCTAAATAGTGGGTCGATCCAAACTATGTTTTGGGTGTCTCCTAGAAGTTTTGGGTGTGACCATATGTATTTGTATTACAGTTACCAATGACTATTGAGGTAAATTAGGTAGAAACCAATAAACCAGACCTCTTTGTCAAGTATATCTAATGGTATTATGGCTCATTTAGCATGTTCTCCCATAATAAGAATTTATTTGAAAAAACATCTTATGGCTGACAATTGGTTTTGAATGCCTAGTGGCGTGGTGTATTTCATAAGTATATTTGGTTTATGTTGCTATTCTATATTTTTTGTTATGTATCTTATTGAGATTACTACATTTAGTTCTTAATTTTTAGTTTTTTCAAGTGTGTCCTATTGAGTTTTTTTATTGTAACCCCTACACGGGATTCGATCGCACGTGTCGTGTCTTGTGTAGAATACGACCCTTTTTAATTTTACCTAGGAGGTTAGAGAGTGTCTAGAGCATCGCTAAATCTTGAAAGACCTTGGTGGTTTTTGATATTGTACTTTTGACTTAGTTCTCATCCTTGGAGTAGGTCGGACTCTTCATAGTGTATTTTGGGATTTTTTTACGCCTTTTCTATTTTTATTACATTATTTTCATACTCTCTTGTGGTATCTTAGATGTATGAAAGAGTTGATTTAGTTTTTTTTACATTACCTCATTTTTTAGTACTGTAGATTGGTTTTTGGTGAATGTTATTTATGATAATGCATCCCATTTATGGGAAACGACTACTAGACATTGGTTGCTAGCCCTTGACCTATTAGAGATGGGCTTGGGGTAGTCATAGGTCGAACCTTAGAGGGTTTAATCTTGATAGTCAAACATAGGTTTAGTATCCCAAATCATAGGGTATTAGATTCAAAACTCAACATGAATATCCATGGAGACCTAGGGTGGAGAAAATACATATCAGGAGATAGATATCTAGGTGATGAAACTAACTTGGATAAGATCGAAGGGAAATACTCAAGATAGGAATCGCTTCTAGGAGGGATATAAGGGGCTACTAAATATTATTTGGTACTCTTAAGTAAGAATAAATTTCATGAGTTCATGATAGGTATTTCCAACACCTAAAACAGAGGTTTTGGTATTTTAACAGTGGACTTTTGGATAAAATAAATCTCATTAAGGATTAGCTGGATAGAGATACAGAGTTCGACAAACTGTACAGACTAACCATGTGAATGATTTAAATAGTCCGCATATTTTTTTCAGAAAAGTTTGAAATAATTGAATAACCATGCACGTCCCATTAAGAATCGCACTTCCTTATGTTGCATGATTTTCTATGAGGGGGTGCATAGTTTTGGAAAACTGTGGGACAACTGTGTTGTACCACAAAATTGTTAAAACCCATAAAATTTTAACATGAAACAACCCCTAAAAATCCAAACCAAATATCTATAAAAACAAGGGTTTATAAATATCTAAAAATAGTGACACGAATTTCCACATTGTTTGAGTCCTGATTGGGGGATCTTCAAGAGAAATTTGGGGAATTTCGGAGGTATTTTTGGGGTGTTAATGGTTGGAACCCAGTTTTACCAAACCACGAACATATCCAATGAAAACCATGAATCCTTGGAAAGTGAATGTTTTCACAGTGGGAAAATGAGTTGATAGGTCTTGCGACAATTTTGGAGAAACCTTACACCTTGTACAATGAGTCTACATGGAGAAAACTATTGGAGTGCACATTTTTTCTCACTATGAAGCCCTCTATTGGAAACTATGCACATGTGATTGATTTATTCTACCTTTTTATTTTCATGTTTTAGAATCTCCCTGTTTAACCCCCAGAAAAATACCAAATGACCTAATTCACATTCCATGGATTAAGGTTCCTTATAGAATCTGTTGTGACAATTCCAAACCCTTTTATTGGTGGATTGATGGGTAGTTGATCTTGTTTGATCTCATCTGGTTAATTGAATCTTAACGAATGAGTTTTCTTCTTGTCACTCATTTTAGAAACCTAAGAGGGTACAAAACTAGCATTTTATTGATTGATATATACTCTATTTGATAGGATCATGAATCTATAATTTATTTCAGAATCTCTAATTCTTTCTTTCATTACTGGATGATCATGATTCAGGTGTCGACTCTTGATCTTTGATTTATGATAGGTGGTTCTATTTGAGATTTGTATATATTATTGAATCCATGACATTCATTCTTTTTTGAAATGGATTTCTATAGATTTGTAAAACCATTATTTATAGTGTTTTGATTATGGGATTAAAAAAGAATGGAATTTTGGGAAAACCTCAAATTCTAATAAAAATGGAATTTGGGGTGTATTATGAAAATGATGAAATGATATGAAAATTGGTTATGAAAATTCATTAAATTGAAATTATAAAAACATATGAATGTATTTTATTTTAAAAAATAATTGATCAAAACCCATGTTTTGGTTTTGAAATTGAATTTGAAAATTGAAAATAAAAATTGGGAAACTGAATTGTAAATCTTGATTTAATTTGAAATGATATGATTTTCAATTTCTCTATTTCTTGATTTAGCACATGAAATACAAGGTAGTTAGTGAGATATTTGGGACAATCACTCTAGGATTTTGATTCCCTAGAAATGTAATGATGATAAAAACTCTAAAAACATAGTTAGTCATATAATATCCCTAATGGGATATCGATGAGACATATTTGGTCTTAGCCTGAGGAACCTATATACACATACATAACCCTAATCACTGATATGAGATGTATTAGAAATTTATACCTAGAAAGAAACATAGTATATAGAATATGATAATGGTTATTTATGTGATTTTATTGATTACATGTCCATTTAATTATATAACAATTTTATTAAATCCAAATGATTTACATAAATATTTTTATTCGAAATGTTTACTTAAGTCATGTTTGGAATTAGATACATCCCATGAAAAGAAGAATGTTCGGTTTTAAATGTGAAAATGATATATTATGACGTGATCTAATGTATTTATATTCAAATCAAGATTCGGTTGTGTATTATGGAATGTATTGTGAAATACTTTGTGGGACCATTTTGGGATTTATAGATTTCACACTACATTCTCCTTTGGGAATATAAGGATTTTCATATACGAGGCTAATGAAATGGGAAATCTCTACTTGGAGGTGGTGAATGTTATTGAACCTCTAGACTGTCAAATGTTTTTTTCATTGTACACTACGGAAAAATATGGATTTAGCGGTGGTTTAAACTGCCGCTAAATCGATTGGCGGTAGTTTTGAAAAACTCCCGCTAAATTCTGTGTCGGGAAAATATTTTTGGAGGTTTTCAAAACCGTCGTAGAACGTTTCGCGGCAGTTTTTTGAGTTATGTTTTAATTTTTTTAATTAATTAATTAATTAATTATTTATTTATTTATTTATTTTTATTTATTTTTATTTATTTATTTATTTTTATTTATTTATTTATTTATTTTATTTTATTTATTTTATTTATTTTATTTATTTTATTTATTTTATTTCTTTTATTTATTTTATTTATTTTATTTCTTTTATTTATTTATTTAATATGATTTATTATTTATTTATTTCATATTTTATTTATTTATTTCATAGTTACTTTATTTATTTCGTATTTATATAAATTATGCCGTATTTATTTTATTTATTTATTTAATTTGATTTATTATTTATTTATTTCATATTTTATTTATCTATTTCATAGTTATTTTATTTATTTCGTATTTATATTAAATATGTCGTATTTATTTTATTTATTTTATTTCATTCGTATTATTTTATTTACTTTATCCATGCATGCATGCATATGCTCATGCACATGCCCATGTAATATATAAAAATAATGTGTTTGGTGATATTTGATCCTCTAACCTCTTCTATATTTTCCAAAGACTTTACCACTCCAGCAAGCTCATCATGTGGTTAATAAAGAGAATTTAATATATTTATATATACTAACTGAAAAAACAAATAATACATAACTAATAGATATAAACTCAATAATCACTAAACAATAAGCAATACTCTATAATTAATAATTAATAATTAATAATTAATAATTATTGATTTATTAGTTATTTATTGAGTTATTTATTTATTTATTATTTTTTACTTTTTATTATAATAAATAACAAAAAAATTATAATAATATTTACAAAAAATTATAAAATTATGAAAATAAAATAATAAAATAATAAAAAAATAAAATTACGAAATTAAAATAATAAATAATAAATAATAAATAATAAATAATAAATAATAAATTAATAACAATAAATAAAAAACAATAAACAATAAACAATAAACAATAAATAATAAATAACAATAAATAATAATAAACAAATAATGAATAATGAATAAAAATAATAAGTAATTAGTTGTTAATAATAGATAATAATAAAAATTAAATAATAAATAATAATAAACAACAAATTATTATAAATATTAATTAATAAATTATAATAAAAAGATAATAAATATTAAATATTAAATACTAAATAATAAATATTAAATATTACATATTAAATATTAAATATTAAATATTAAATAAATATTAAATATTAAATATTAAATATTAAATATTAAATATTAAATATTAAATATTAAATATTAAATATTAAATATTATATAATAAATTGTAAATAATAGAAATAAATATTAATGATAAATAACAAATAAAAATATATAATATATAATATATAATATATAATATATAATATATAATATATATAATAAATAATAAATAAAATATTATTTATAATAATATATAATATTTAATAAATAAAATATTATTATTAATAATAATATATAATATATAATATATAATACATATAATAATTAATAATTAATAAATAATTAATAATTAATAAATAATAAATAATTAATAATTAATAATTAATAATTAACTAGTAACAAATAATAATAATAATAATAATTTTTTTATTAATAATAATAAATAATAATAAATAATAAATAATATATGATAAATAATGAATAATATATAAATATAAATAAAAAAATTAATAACCAGTAACAACTAGTAAATAATAAATAAATTAAAGTATATTATAAATAATAAATAATAAATAATAAATAAAACACATGAAAAATTATGAAAATGTGTGATAAGGGATGAAAAATCATGAAAACACATGAAAAAGGATGGAGAAGCATGAGAAAGGAAGCATTAGAAAGCATGAGAACACATGAAAACTCATGACAACTCTGGAAAACCCCTTGAGAATTCAACATAATCATCATAATATCCCATAAAAATCCATTGATAAAGATTACATGTCATTGAAACCCAAATAAACAGTAATAAATGGAGCAACATTTAAAACCCGTCAAAACGATCATAAAGTGACAAAAACATTGGACTCACATTAACGGAGATAACTTATGATCAGAGAGTCCATTCTAGATCCGCGACCAGTCAAATCAAAGATCATGAATCGATCTTCAAGCTGATAGGTGAAAGAGACTGAATGAACTGGCAGATCAGATGTTACGACCATTTAAAAAAAGATGACGGGAAATAGGTGCTAGAAACGAGGCGTTGAAAAACATAACAAACCTGATACCCACTAAAAAGGCCATAACATATGATCCAAGAGTCCATGTGGGTGTCGTGACCAGTCAAACTAAAGCTCATGGAACGATCTACGATCTGTAAGGTGGAGGAGTCCAAAATGACAAGCGGATTGAATGTTAAGTCTGTTTGAAGACAAGTTCGACGTGACACCGGTGACCGAAATAGGGTTTCGGAAGCCTTTGGAGGGCTTTGGGGGGGATCCAAAAACACGAAAAAAGCTTTCTTGTGCTGAAGTGGTGCGTAGCTCTCTTTTCTGGCTTCGATTTGATATGTGGTAGAGCCCAAACGGACTCCCAGAGCAAGAGTTATGGTCGTTTGAAGTTGGAGAAGTTTTTTCATCTTTCTTAAAACTCTCAAATCTTACATACCTTAGAACATCCCACGGTTTTGATTATATGTGCCTCTATATTTCTTCATGAGCTTCGATTTTACTGGTCGTTGTGCTCTAACAGACACCCCGATCAAAATTTATCGGTGTTTTAGTGATTTCGGGGTTTCTTATGTTTTATTATTTTTTCATTTCATTTCACGACTGTTTAACCCAATTTGCCACTATTTCATGGAGATTTATTAAAAAAAACCTCCACTCATCCTCAAAAAAATAAAAAAACAAATAAAAAAATTAACCCATTTCACGGCGGTTTTTAAACCGCCGCGAAATTCCCGTTTTTTCTGTAGTGATAAGACAATTTTTTTGCTGAGTACTTTGATGACGTACTATTTTTTGTTTTTCTTTACCTATTTAGTTTCATGTATATCCTCCCATTGGAATTTTGAGCATAATTATAGGTAATAATTTATCTTCTACCATAATTTTTTTTAAAAATTCATTCCCTCAATTATCTTGTATGATTTATGGTGGTAGTCTCCAACCCATGGTGAAGGGGAACACCCTTCAAGCCATATCAAATCTAGATCAGTTATCTAGGTACTAGGGTATCTGATCTAGTCTGTGAAACTAGTGATCTATTATACCCTTTAAATATTCATAATATTATTTAGAAAGTCTATTCTAACTTTTTCAGACCTGTAAGAACTCGAATCTTCATTTCAGGTATGTCCTTTATTCTGGAGTTTTTGACAAAAAATAAACTTTATAGAAATTTTTTGAAGTACACGTTGTGTAATATTTTCCCACTCGAAGCTATGTTTTGGCCGTGTCCGGGCCACACACATGGTGTGTAAGGGTGATGTGGAGGCTGATTTTGGCGGAGTACGTAAATACTTAGTACATGTCGTGTACTTTTTTTTTTCATTAAACAGTCTGAGGTCGCGCCTGATTATGATAAACGTCTTTTTCTAGGTCTCGTTCATCCGAGATCACCGAGAATCTATGGATATTTGAGGATCCACCGTTCCTACGTCTGTTATCTTATTCGAGCACTATCGATTGTGTTGGAATCGCAGCGGTGAGTTCTCCCTTCTACTTGAGCCTTGTTTTCCAAATTTCTCCAACTTCTCAAGATATCATGGGTTGAGTTTTTTGGGCATTTTCTCAGATCTACTATGTTCAAGGGATAATCAGTCGATGTGGTTCAATTATATCGATCTCTTAGAATCGAGGTAGGTGGTTTGTGCCTTTCCATAGGAAATCTATGAATATTTTGTGCAAATTCCACCAATTCCCTTGAACCAGGAATTGTGGGTTTCCTATTTTTTCCCTATTGTTTGTCTACCTTTCTGGATTGCTTGAGTATAGATAATTGTTTATAAATTTGTATAATTTATACCGTGTTCTTGTGCTTTGCCTTGCATGTTTTTCTTGTTAATAATTTTTCCAGTTTACATGCCTAGTTGTAGGATAGTGGTGATGTTATACTGTTATGATGTTGTGCCTTAGAATGATATCCAAGTAGTTCTTGAGGTTTACTTGGGATGATATGCGTGTGTTGAGTATATTTATTTCACACAGATCTATGATAACCTATTGTAGTAGAACATAGGGAGAATAAACGTAAGGGCTTCTCCAGAGTGTCTTTTAATACGATGCGAGACCACATGGGGAATTAATGATGAGTACTTCCTCAAAGAGTCTAAAGTTCCTCGACGCGGGCCACATGGGGAATGAGACATTGAGTGCTTCCCTAGAGAGCAGTTAGTATGATACGAGACTATAGGGGGAATTGATGATGAGTGCTTCCTCAGAAAGTCTACTCTTAGCTGAACCAGAGGGCTGAGACTGAGTGTGCCTCCTAGAGGGTTGCTAGTACATGTAGGTTGAACCATAGGGGTTAGGTTGTGACAACTACCCAGTGGGTTACATGTTTTCTATTTTTTGTTGGGTTTTCACTTCTGTACTTTATATGCTAGAACTGTGGATTGTAGCTGTTGTGTACTTTTTTTATTGCTTCCTGCACTTTTACTTTCCTTTTATTCATTGACTGTTAGGCACATATCTTTGGGTGATTGTCTACTGGGATTGTATCTCACACCCTGTTTGGGCCTTGCTTTTAGGCCCAAGAAGATTATATTGTTGCAGGTATAGATAAGGTAAAGCACCCTTCTACTTCAGGTTCTTGATTGCAGTGGAGCTTGAGAGAAAGGGACCAAGACGATGCTTGCGATGCTAAGGAGTCGCTCATCTGTTTTTCTTTTTTACTTTGGCTTAGTATTGTATTCATCATTGTGACTTGTTTGGCTGTTTTCCTAGACATTTATGTATCATGCATCATTTATATATATTCCTACTCCAATTGTTTATTTGTTAGTCTTCCGTTGTTTATCGTTTACTCGTGTATGTTTGTCTACTTCTTCTACTGTTGTTGTTATTTGTTTTCTATTCCACTGTGTACTCTGCCAATGAGGGAATAGATTCCCCACTATCACACCCAAGGCCATCGCTTCTAGTCGGTAGCCTCTGGCGTTTTGGGAAATGAGCTGGAGGCCACGTAACCAACTGGGTACGGGGTGTCTCTGGGTGGCTTCTTGAACCGGGACGTTACAAAGTGGTATCAGAGGGTGTTCTTTTCTCTTAACTTACTGTTTGGAGCCTTTATCCAGGGATAGGATGGATTCGGTACTTGGTGTTAAGCTGTGACCGGGAGTAGCTAACCTGTGTATAGGGAACAACCAAACTACCTCATCTATTACAGTTATCTAGTATTGAGATATACGGTTGATATGATTTCACTGAGAGTGATTCAGATGTCCTGAATTGTTTTTGTTTTTCGATTGCGGTTCTGTTTCTGTCGCAACCTGATGAGATGAGGGTATGACATCTCATACATCATATAGAAACTTGTTAGAAATCACATGCCATGCATTCTTGCCATGCCATCTAGGGTGAATTAGCGATTTCATGTTGTTGTGATAGAATTTTGTAGATTTTTCATGCTGTTGTGATAGATGCTTTGATAGAATCTATGCTGATTGATAGAGGACTGTTTTTATTGTACTTTTCTTGAATGAACACCAAATTTTGGTTCTTGGGGTGTTATGGGCCCTCTTGAATCAGAAATTGGTGGATAATTGACCTGATTTTATTTGTATATGACTGTATAGAATTCCAAACATTGATTCGCGGGGAGTATGGGCCCTTACAGATCGGAATTTGGCACCATCATGCCTTTTTTCCGGTTTTTCTGGGCATCAGTGCAGTTTCAGAGCTACTACCTGGAAAAACCCAGAATACATGGAGTGTACTTAATATATACATGCTGTGTAGTTTTAAACCGTGTCTCTGACTGTGTGTGAAGAAACACGGGTTGTTAAAATCGCCAGGAACACACCTTGTACGGTAGGTACACGTCGTGTAGTAGTGAGTGTGTACCTGGTCGTGTAACTAACAACACGGGCCGGGGAAGATCTAGTAGAACACGTTGTGTTGGATAACAACACACCGTGCAGTCTTGTTCTAGGTACCTGGCCGTGTCACGGGCAACACAGATCGGTGTTATCTTCTTCTATACATGCTGTGTTTGTTCGGAACACTCCGTGTAAGGGTCAGCTGTGTACTTGGCAGTGTCTCCAACAACACGGGTTGGGAAAAGTCTTCAAGTACACGCCGTGTTTGTTTGGAAGACGCCGTGTAGTCTCAGCCACGTATCCGACCATGTATCCAACAACACGGGTCTTTGAAACCTTGTCTCCTACATGCCGTGTCCACTAGGCACACACCGTGTAGTCTCAGTTTAAGAAGACCGTGTGGGTTATCTGTTCAAGGAGACACAGACAGGGAAATAAAGTTAAGTACACGCCGTGTATAATTTATACATGCTGTGTAGTCTTGTTTTGTAAATCTGTGTGTTTCCTTCTCCTTTTTTTCATTTTATAATCCTTGGTTCAATGTCCTTGTTTTCCTAATATAAGGTATGTTTTGATCCTTCAGAGCTATTCCTCTGATACATCCTCCAGTTGTACGTCAGTTGTCAGGCAGTGATCACACGCCAGATATGGCTGATCAGGGACTTCCTGTCGATCCTCCAGTCAGGCCAGCCCTGGCACCGGCTGTCATACCAGTTGCAGGCGCTGATGCGCAGTTCAGGGTAGGGTTCATGAGGATGATGAAGACCTTTCAGGGAGCACCGTCTCATGCCATGACTATGGCATAATTGACGTGGGTTTCTAATAGCATCATCCTCCAACTTTCTCTAGGGAAAGAGGACCTCAGGATGTAGAGTCATGGATGGAAGCCATGTTGACCATCATTGAGCATCTAGAGGTGCCTCCATAGAGGCGAGTCAAGCTCGCTACCTATATGCTACGAGACTCCTCCAAGAGGTGGTGGGTCATGATCTCATAGGCGGGTCATGAACAGGTTATGGCTTGGGAGGAGTTTCAACGCATCTTTTATGACTACTTCTACCCGAAAACCCTGAGGGCCGACCGAGATCGGGAGTTCATGAGCTTAGAGCAGGGTAATCTTTCTGTTATGGATTACTCTTCCTGTTTCACCAAGCTGCAGCGTTTCACACCCCTCCGAGGTGGGGATGGGATGTTCTTAGTGAGGAAGTTTGAGGATGGTCTGAGGTAGGAGATCTGCTCGAAGGTGAATCTCTTCTAGATGACTTCCATCACTTCCATCGTCAACCAGACACTGATTGTGGAGCGTAATATGAGAGAATCCGGAGCTGCGGGACAGGGCAGTTCGGCTTCCAGAGCTAGTATTCCTCCATATGACAGCAACAAGCAATGTAGGGAGCCCAAGCATGGTGATCTGAGGAAGTGAGATGCATCATCAGGCAACGAGGTGATATGCTACCAGTGTGGCCGGTCAGGGAACATGAGGCCTAGTGCCAGAGAGACCCATTGGAGTGCCGATCCTATGGCAAGATGGGCCACCTTCAACATTTCTACAAGGTTTTCTCACCAGCAGCTGGTGATGGGAGTTCTTCTATGAATCCACATTCACGATCATCACCACCAGTTTCTCACCAGTTGGGGAACTAGAGTTCTTCCAGCCGTTCGGTCCGAGATGGAGGTCGAGGCCATGGTAGTCAGCTACCAATATTTCCAGAGAACTTTTCAGGTTTGCCTCCAGAGCATGAGGTATACTTCTCGATTGATCTTGTTCTAGGAGTGGCACCAGTGTCCATTCCTCTCTATAGGATGGATACACCTGAGTTTCAGGAGCTCAAGAAGCAGTTGGAGGAGTTGTAGGCAAAGGGTTTCATCCGACCAAGTACTTCTCCTTAGGGTTCTCTTGTCCTGTTTTCAAAAAAGGCAGACAGTACCCTTAGGCTCTGTGTGGATTATCGGAAGCTAAACCAGTTGATGGTCAAGAACCGGTATCCCTTTCCTAGGATTGATGACCTTTATGATCAGTTTTGACGAGCCCGGGTGTTCTCAAAGATCGATTTCAGGTCCGGTTATCATCAGCTGTGCGTTAGACCATCAAATATACCTTTGACAGCCTTCAAGAGTGTGTATTGTCTCTACAAGTATACGATCATACCGTTCGGTCTCACGAATGTGCCAACAGTTTTCATGGCACTAATAAACCGAGTGTTCCAGCCGTACTTGGACTCCTTCGTCGTGGTCTTCGTGGATGATATCTTGGTGTAATCTCACACTCGACACGACCATGCTACCCATCTTGAGATCATTCTGAGTACATTGAGAGAGCATCAGCTTTATACTAAACTCTCGAAGTGCCACTTTTGGATCGATTAGATTCACTTCTTGGGTCACGTCATCTCATAGGAAGGGGTATCTATGGACCCAGAGAAATTGAGAGCTATAGTTTCCTGGGAGCATCCAAAGAACATTGTTGAGGTACAGAGTTTACTAGGGCTGTATGGATACTACAGACGCTTTATTCCGGACTTTTCACACCTATCAACACCTTTGACAGGTCTGACCAAGAAGGGGGTTAAGTTCACATAGTCAGATTCTTGCGAATCAGCCTTTCAGAAGCTGAAGGTAAGGTTGACGTTAGCACTGATACTAGTCTTTCCAGAGCCAGGAAAGATCTACACTATTTATTGTGATGCTTCAGGTATCAGGATGGGCTCTATGCTTATGCTAGGAGATGGAGTCGTTGCGTACGGGTCTCGACATTTGACACCACATGAGAGGAACTACCTGACACATGATCTGGGGTTGCCAGCTATTGTTCATGCCTTACATTGTTAGAGACATTACCTTCTGGGGGAGAACATTGTGGTTTTCACCGACCACAAGAGTCTCAAGTACATATTCACTCAGCGTGATCTGAATCTGAGATAGCGCAAGTGGGTCGAGTATCTTCAGTATTTTGATTTCGAGCTTGCCTATATGCCAGGAAAGGGAAACACAGTGGCAGATGCGTTGATAACTCAGTTTCAGGCTGTTCAGGAGGCCAACAGTGCGTGGCAGTATATGGCACTGTTCTTTGAGTTTCATCTGGAGGTGCACGACAGACGGTGACAGATTTTTCTATCTTCTGTAGGTGTTACCTTTACATTACTTGATCAGGTATGGATGAGGTAGCTATCAGACTCAGAAGGCTTAGTACATCGGGATAGTGTGTCAGGGAAGGACACTCTTCCTGGACAAACAGTGGACGAGAATGAGATCTTGCATTTCCAGGGATGTGTATGGGTGACAGTAGACATACACGAGGAGTTGATGTGGGATTTTCTTTCATTAGTTTTGATAATTCATCCTGGAATCACCAAGATGTATCGGGATATACACCGCTAGTACTGGTGGCCAGGTATGAAGAAAGATGTTGCTGGTTTTGTAAAGAGATGTTCTACTTGTCAATAGGTGAAGGCAGTGCATCAGCGACCAGGAGGGATTTTACAACAGTTACCCATTCTCGAGTGGAAGTGGAACGATGTCGCAATCGACTTCATGACTGGGTTGCCGAGGTCGCCTCGAGGGAACGATGTTGTTTGGGTTATCGTCGATAGACTCATGAAGGTCGTACGCTTCTTTCTGATCAAGGAGACCTTCAGTTTTGATGACCTGGGATGGTTTTACATCCGAGAGATTGTACGTATGCATGGAGTTCCACACTTCATTGTTTCAGATAGGGATGTGT
Organism: Viscum album; assembly: GCA_963277665.1. Taxonomy (NCBI): domain Eukaryota; kingdom Viridiplantae; phylum Streptophyta; class Magnoliopsida; order Santalales; family Viscaceae; genus Viscum; species Viscum album. The sequence continues at coordinate 411,819,032 of OY728143.1, forward strand.
GCTTTACTTCTCTGTTCTGGCAGGGACTTCAGAAGGCTTTGGGTACACAGGTACTTTTGAGTACAGCATACCATCGCCAAACTGATGTCCAGTCCGAGAGCACGATCCAGGTGCTTGAGGATATGCTCCGAGCTTGCATTATAGACTTTGACGGTTCTTGGGAGAAGAATATACCTCTTGGGGAGCTTTCCTACTACAATAGCTTTATGGCGACCATTCAGATGGAACCATATGAGGCTCTGTACTGTAGGCGATGTCGATCACCTTTATGCTGGCTTGAGGCAGGAGAAGCAGCCTTCCTGGGACCTCGTCTTTTTCAGGAGACCTCTGAGCAGATAGAGTTGATTCCGAAGAGGATGTCTACAGCACAGTCTCGATAGAAGTCTTATGCTGATCAGCGGAGACAACCTTTGGAGTTCGAGGTTGGGGATCAGGTTTTCTTGCGTGTCGCACCGAGGTTGGGACACAAGAGTATTAGGAGACAGGGTATGATTTCACCATGGTACATCTGGCCTTTTGAGGTTTTGGAGAGAGTTGGGCTAGTTGCCTATCAGTTGTAGGTACCTCAGAGGTACCAGGCCATACACGATGTCTTCCACCTCTCTCAACTCCGACGTTACTTTTCAAACCGATCTCATATCTTTCAGCTCGAGGAGGTTGAGCTCGAAGCAGATGCGTCATTTGAGGAGCATCCTATCCGTATTGTCGATCACAGTATGAAGGTTCTACGTGGGCGGTCTGTTCCTTTAGTATGGGTGCTTTGGCAGTAAGGGCGAGTACATGATGAGACATGGGAGAGGGAGGCCGATGTATGATCGTAGTGGCCGGAACACTTTCGAGGTTTCTTCTTCTACGCCTCGCTAGGGAAATTTGGGGATGAATTTATTTATGGGGGGATGTTTGTAAGAACCTAGATCTTCGTTTCAGGAATGTCCTACCTTTTTCTAGAGTTTTTGAGAAAAAATGAAGTTTCTAGAAATTTTTTGACGTACATGCCGTGTACTTTCTGAGTACACGCCGTGTACTCTTTTCCCACTCAAAGTCGTGTTCTGGCTGTGCTCGGGCCACACACACGGTGTGTAAGGGTGATGTGGAGGACAATTTTGGTTTAATGCGGATAGACCTAGTACACGCCGTGTACTCTAAAAGTACACGCCGTGTACATTATTTTTTTTGCATTAAATGGATTGGGGTCGTGCCTGATCAAAATAAACATCTTCTTCTAGGTCTTGTTTGTACGAGAGCACCAGGAATCTGTGGATGTTCGACAAGCCACCGTTCCTTCGTCTGTTCTACGATTTGAGCACAGTCGATTCCTTTCGAATCAAAGTGGTGAGTTCTCCCTTATGCTTGAGCATTGTTTTCCAATTTCTCCTCCTCAAGATATCATGAGTTGAGCGTTTTGGGCATTTTCTCATATCTACGACAATCAAGGAAGAATCAGTTGACATGGTTCAAGTATATCGATCTCCTCGGATCGAGGTAGGTGGTTTGTGCCTTTCCGTAGGAATTCTATGAATATTTTCTGCAAATTCCACCAATTCCCTTGAACGGGGAATTGTGGGTTTCTTGGTTTTCCCTGTTTTTTGTCTTCTTTGATTGATTGCTTGAGTAGAGATCATTGTTTGTAAATTTGGATAATTTATACTGTGTTCTTGTGCTTCACCTTGAATTTTTTACTTATTAGGAGTTTTGGCAGTTTCCATGCCTAGTTGTAGGAAAATGGGGATGTTATAATATTATGATGTTGTGCCTTAGAATGATATCCAAGTAGTTCTTGAAGTTTACATGGGATGATACGCGCACGCTGAGCATGTTTATTTTACACAGGACTGTGAGAACATAGTGTAGTAGACCATAGGGAGAATGGACGTAAGGGATTCTCCAGAGTGTCTTTTAATATGATGCCAGACCACAGGGGGAACTGGCGATGAGTTCTTCCTCAGAGAGTCTATAGTTCCCCAACACGGGCCATAGGGGGAATGAGATGTTGAGTGCTTCCCGAGAGGGCCTTTAGTACGATACGAGACTATAGGGGGGATTGACGGTGAGAGCTTCCTCAGAAAGTCTACTTGTAGCTAAACCTGAGGGGTGAGACTGAGTGTTCCTCCAAGAGGGTTGTTAGTAATTGTGGGTTAAACCATAGGGGTTTGAAGGTGAGAGCTACCCAGTGGGTTACATGTTTTCTAGTTGTTTTTGGTTGTTCACTTGTGTACTTTATATGCTAGAACTGTGGATTGTAGCTACTATGTAATTTTCTGTTTACTGCTTCCTGCACTTTTACTTTCCTTATATTCATTGAAAGTTAGGCATAGATCTTTGGGTGATTGCCTACTTGGATTGTATCTCACACCCTGTTTGGGCCGGGCTTTTGGGCCCAAGCAGATTATATTGTTGCAGGTATAGATAAGGGAAAGCGCCCTTCTACTTCAGGTTCTTGATTACTATGGTTCTAGAGAGAAAGGGACCAAGCCGAGGCTTGCGATGTTGAGGTTTCACTCTTCGGTTTTTTGTTTGTACTTTGGCTTATTACTGCATTCAATATTGTGACTTTTTTGGATGTTTTCCTAGACATATATGTATCATGCATCATTTAGATATATTCCTGCTCCAATTGTTTATTTGTTATTCTTCCGTTGTTTATCTTTTACTTGTGTATGTATGTATACGACTTCTTCTATTGTTGTTATTTGTTTTCCTTTCCATTGTGTAATCTGCCAATGAGGGCATAGTTTCCCCACTATCACACCCAAGGCCCTTGCTGCTAATCAGAAGCTTCTTCCATTTGGGGAAATGCGCTTGAGGCCACGTAACCAACTGGTTACGGGGCACCTATGAGGGCTTCCTGAACCGAGACCTTACAAGACCCAACACCATGTGATATACTATTTTATAATCATATAAGTTAACATAATATGTTTTGACGACATCCAGTTGAGAATTCCAAAATGACTTAGGTATATGGTCAAAGGTCAATGATTTCATCATACCATCTTATATGTAATAATATTTTTTATGTAATTATATTTTTTTGTTAATCTATTAAATTCCTAAATCCATCCTTTAAACATGAGTTTGTAAAATAAACTACTTCATAATCAAGGAGATGACAACCTTTACATGTGCATGAGTAAAATTTCCATTTTTCAATAATCATTATTGAAACAACGTATGTATTATATTATCATTCCATTATTAAAATAATATCATATATATCATATTAAATATTTAAATACACTAATATATATTATCCATGTGATATGGGTATGAAAAAAAATGATATAACTTCATGGATGTAACACCCCAAACTTCCACGGTACGCTTCACTTTGAATAATACAGTAGCGTGTGTTGTACACAACTTCGAGTTATAACACACCACAACCAATAAAAATAGCCGTTATGAATAGTAATACCAAATTTTCAAAATTTTATAAATTTTATCCTTCAATATTAATATCATTTTTGGATTTAGAATATCGAAATTAGCTTAGGTTGAAATTTTGGTGCTTTTCGGATAACTTTCACATTTTGATGAATAGTGAAAATTACTAAATTTTAATTAAAAACAACTTTTTTAATCGAAATTAATAATAGTGATAAATTATGAATTTTAGTGGTTTTAAATTATATTTAGAATATATTTTTACCATTTAATAAAATTTTGGTCATTGGACATAATTTCACATTTAAACCAGACATAAACAAGTGTAAATCTTTTGATAGTTATTATTTCTTAAAAACATGCTATTTGTTTTGACAACGGGAGTTAATTTTTAAATTAATTAATGCAACTTATATGTTTTGAATTTTTTAAAATAGAAATATATTTTGAATTCATAATATCAAATATATCTTAGGCCGAATTTTTGGTATTTTTCTGAAAACATTCAATTTTTGATGAATAGTGAAAAATACTGAGTTATAGTTTAAAACCAAATTTATATTTAAATAATTATTTATTTTATTTAAATTTAATTAAGTTCAAAGTTGATACATAATACCTATATAAGTTCAATGTAATTCATTGATGTTAGTTTAGAATAATTTAAGAAATATAAAAATGTTATTGAACTTTTCACCGTCTTTTACCCACCTCCTAGTAGAATTTGGAAATTTACATAAAACATAATTTTACCACTTCTGTGACTGGATTTTCGAAAATCCGAAAGACACAGTTAATATCAAGGAAAAAAATGTTGTTCAATAAGATAAAAATAATTTTTTATGAATAGTAACTTTTTACTTTTATTTACCGTGGTTAAAAGTAAATAGGGTAATTAAGGGTAAACAAATATTAATATTACCCTAATACATGTCCTAATTCTATTGAAAAAGTGTATCTAGACCAGAAACAACCTTAAGAATAAAATATTATCATTTAGTTCCACTTGGATTATGTTAAGACATTTATTATTATTTAATTCAATGAAGAGTTAAAAGAGTTAAAATCAATGTTTAATTAAGAAAACATTTTTCATATAGGGTGATACATAAGATAAATTATATTTTAAATATTAATTAGAAAGATAAAAATATTTCCTACATAATGGTATTTTATTAATAATTTTTAGACATTAAATAATTTAATTTATGTATGACACAATGGTGATGCAGTGATTACCAAATTAATGGAATATTAATCTAATTGAAATTTTAATTATCCAAATAAATGTAATTTTATACTTTTATGAATTACACTAATTTTATAGGATACTATGACATGTTAGGATTGATACGATTAGTTTTTTTCGAAATAATAATGCTGTTATGATTTTCAAAAAAATCCAATTCCAAATAGTATGAAAATTGACATAAAAGAGTTTTTAAAAAACATATTATATTATTAATTCATATTTTATTCCTAAAAATCTAAGGTTTTCCCAAAGGACTTTTATCATGATAGGTGTATCATTAATGAACCACTTGGGGGTCGCTTGTAAGTTTATAGTAAGTTTATTAACCATATAATATAAAAATACAAAGAGACATGGTAATGGTCAAACTAATTAACTAAGAGTTAAAACTAAAAGATAAGGTTAATAATGTGACCCAAACCTATCGAAAATCTATTGGTTGAGTTGTTTTAGACCTATTCCCACCTTAAACTATAAATAATCTACTTTGGAGCCATCAAAAACAGAATATGGATTTATTATAAAATAATATTTCTAGCTTTTCCAAAGGAGCCCCTCACCCCTCTTATAAAAGGGCACTCCCCCTTCTCATTAATTCACACCTTGAAAGCCATTTGGCTCGGACAAACTCTGCCCAAATATACTCCCAAATTCCCTCACTTCAACCTAGAGGACTTAGTTTGATCCGAAAGCCAACCTAAGGAGCCCTTTTGATCAAAACAAAAGGAAGAACTTGAAGAAGAGGTAATGTCTTCACCACCCTCTTTCAAGTTCCCTTCTTCTTCAACTTATTATTTCTTTGTTATTTCTATTCTAAAATAATAACTCCAATATCTTCTATATATTGTTATGTTATTATAAATATGGTACTTCCATATTCAGTATTCTATCCATCCTTTGAATGACATGTCACCATACGTGCGTATGTACGGCATACCGTCTCCAAGTTGTGGTGTAATTGTTATTTAATATATTATTATTTGGATGGATATAATAATGATGTGTATTTCATGTAAAGAATAAATATAACATTATAATGATTCTGTATATATGATATACCATCCAATTATATATTATTTTAATATCAAAAGGATGATATTTTCACTCGTGCATACGTACGAATTACCGTCTCCACGACGCGATAAGATTCCTTTCCAAGTTCACCATTCATCGACGATTATAAAAATATATATTACTAATAAGTACGTAATATATGACCTAACAATGATAATGGAGATATATATATTTATATATATAATTATTTATGTGCTTACATATATCTTATTCACTTACTTCCGTTCAATACTATATGAAAACAGAAACAACATTTATGCGTACTTACGGACTACCGTATCCATAAATGGTGTTTTCCATTTAATATACATGTCTATTATACATATTTATATTCTAAATATATATGATATATTTGTCATGTTTTATATTCTGGAAGTATTTAAATCATGATCTAAGTGATCCAATCAAGAGTAAAAAGTCAAAAACATACGATAAAGAAAGCGATTATTACCCGAAATGTTAATTTAACATGGAAATTATTATTAAATGGGTAGTATAAAGTCATAAATGAATCATGTATGATATCATAAATATTAATGTGGTTCCGGTATAACTTAATAACATACTACTATTTTCATACAGGAGGTTAAACGTACCCTCGATTGAAGGAAAGTGCAAGGTAAGGGTTAATTCGTCAATCTCATTATTATCCGAGATTGTTTATGTGTAAGTATTTATTGGGACATTTTTATCATCCTTGTCCATTTTTCATAAAAATGATTTCAAAATGAATATTTTAATAATTTTTTAAAGGAACTCTTTATCAAGATCATAATTTTAAATGTTTTAAATATTTATCTTTCAAAATCTTTTAAATTAATGTCTGTGTTTTGAAAATGATTTTAAGGATTTATTTATATGGAAATGAATGTTTTGAAATGATAATTATTTCAAAAGTTTCAAAGTGTTTTGGGACACTTTGATTCAAAAATAACTTTTAAATTACTTTATAAATGGGTGACTTTTAAATGATTTTACAAAAAGGATATTTCTCTCAAAAAGTTTTACTCATCATTTTCAACTATGTCAGCATCCTCTACTGGATATTATTTTGGATTAAAGTTGATTTATTGTAATACAATATTACTTATTATATTGAATGGGTTATGATATGTTTTATTTTTATACCATTCATGGTTTATGGAGAAAGTATTTACATTTCGTATGTAAGTTTTAATACGAATGTTTATGTTATGTTTAAACCTTTTCATATAAGGAATGCATTGGACTTAGTATGTGACGGGTGGAGCCCTCTATAGCTCCTCGATGAATCGGTAGGTCTAATGAGACAAAATAGTGTCTTGGAATGAGGCCTTGACACAATCTTATTTGTATTCTTGGCACGAGGCCTTGACTACTTGGTTATGATAGTCTGGCATTATGCATTTCATCATTATGAAAGTGGTTAGTGATATTGCATATGATTATTTGACTAGAAAAATATCCATGTGAATAAGTAAATGGAATTATTTAATTTTATTTTTTCCATATTATCCTGAAGTTCATGTTTAAAAGGATTTTGTTTTAGTTATACACTGCCTTAAATTTTTATGCTTATTTATGAATGTTTCTGCTGTATTGCTTACCCTTACTGAGCATTTGAGCTCACACCTTTCTATGTTTTATTTTTCCCAGGATTCCAAGATGTGTATTGTGATTGATATACAGGGTTATTCCAAGGGTATAATGGAGTTCATAATGATTATTTATGTTTTTTTGTATGACTTAAAGTGCAATGTAACATTCATGTATGTAATCTATTTTCCAAGACTGTTAAACTAATCGGTCCTTCGGGACTTGATTTCTTGTAATCATGCCAATGTATTAAAATAATGCACTGACTCTTGGTAACTGGGGTTAGGGCGTTATATTTGGTATCAGAGGAAGTTTAGAAATAAGCTTGGAAACTAGATTTAGATAAACTTTTATAAGATTGCATTACCATAAGATAGTCGTGAAGGATTAGTATAATGAAACTTCTTAGAATTTTGGTATTGTAGATATTTTCAGACTTTTCCAAAAAATACATCCCTGTCTGGATACGAACAGCTAGAGGTGGCTCTGACACATATGTACCTAGGGGTAAAACCTGAAAACACCACTCTGAGCTAGAATCGAAGAGGAACTAGTGCACGACAATGGGCCTTGTTTCACTCTTGGTTACGACACTCCCAGGGGATATGCTTAGGATAATTCTCATTTTCATTACAAATAATTATGAAGGATTTACGAGTATATACCTCCTCAAAGGAGATATTTTTATGATTATGGATTATATCCATAAACTGTTTAATGAATGTTAAGTGTTTTACAAGTTTGGGATTAGGTATTTCTATTCGTAAATTAATCTAGTGTATGACATTGTTTAGAAATGGCACCCAGTAGAAAGAATGAGAACTCCAACAATATATATGATCCAAAGAGTAAGAAGGGTCATATAATTCATGGTATTAAGACAAAATTTAGAAAGGAAATAGTCTCCCACATATTATCATTATATGAATAAATTGTATCAAAATATCAGTAAAGAGAACACTGAATCCTATGGCTTTGAAGGGAAGCCAGAGAAGAAAAGGATGGTAGAAAGAAATATGGATAAGGGGAATAAGAGAAAGAAGGATTTTTCAATATGTGATAAATGTGGAATGAATCACCTTGGTAATTGATTGAAGGGAATGGGATATTGTTATAATTGTGGATAAAAAGGAGACCAAGTACGTGATTTCAAGGGTAAGAAAAAGTTTTTAAATATACTATTCTTTATATGAAAGGAGTTGGGACACTACGCAAACTAATGTCCAAATCATCATAGTATACACCAAATGATGCTATTAGATAATAATAATGTTATTATACTACCACAGATGAAGACGAATGACTAGTGTTTTTATGTTGTTATTAAAGAATTATTTCATTTGAGTGTTGTATCAATGATGTACTGGTTATATGAATTATGGAGATAAATAAGGATTGTAATGCAGTACTATTTAATTGAGGATTTGAGATATTATGGTACTATGAAAAGTGACTAAACAGAAAGTTAATTTTTTTAAAATACATGGTTGAAGGAAAGGTAATCCTTAATATGGTCTTGATACTAACGTAGTAATTTTGGAATAAGATGTGGTTGATTTGGATGAATTATACTGGATATTCTTGACTACCTTGCATTGATTAATGTTTTGTTTATTTCATCATTGTTGGAATATTCAATGTTTTTGATATGAGGAATATATCTAATATTCTATAAGGAATAAGGGAGAATAAATGTAATCAATAAATTTTTATGGTAATTCCGGGTGTTACCATATTTTAAAAGAATACATGATGAAGGTGTTCACATGCTATTATGTGAAAAAAGGATCTTCATTGTGTTTACCTACCTTATAAATTTTGGACTGTGAGTTTGGGAAGAAGTATTTTGGATAAGTCTAGTTTGAGATTATTTTTGGATTTCCATAAAAAGGACAACTCGGAAGTTGGGAGGAAACCTGTCGCGTCCGGAAAGGCCGCAAGACTTGAACCCACAACTGAAGGGCGACAAGGGTGTATCACCTACCACTAGCCCACGTGATGTCCGAGATTGAATAATGTAGTTTTTTAAAGGGTCTGATATGTGAATTATAAATTCATTATTTTTGGAACCCTATATGATTAGGATAAATATAATATATATATATATATTAAATCATTTAGAGTGAAAGATGAGTTTGTAGTAGGAATTAGTTGAAGGATGAAACTCTACTTGTCAACTATATATATATATATATATATATATAATTTTCACATATTTTATGGGTAAATAAATCATTAAACATTAGGGAAATGATCTTAAAACCAAAAATGTTTTATCCTAATATCTTACCTTTTGTTGAACCGATGATATTTTAAATCATCATAGATTGGTAGCTTTGAAGCCCACAATTCTACAATTTTTTGTGATTGATGTCATCAATCACTCCCTATAAATATTTATGTTTTCCCTCCAATTACGTGTCTCTAATTTCCAACAATGTTCTTCTAATCGAGATCATAATTTGGTGGTGACCCTTTCATTTCTCTTTTCCTCTTATTAAGACTTAATTTTATTAACCCAATTTCTGATGTGGGTTTTCCCACAATGATATTTTCTATTTTCAACCTTTTATTTTCGAAGAACAATTTCACATTACGAGGATTCAATTTATTGAAGGAGGGGAGAATGTAACACCCCATGCTTCCATAGTACGCTTCACTTTGAATAATATAGTAGCGTGTTTTGTACGCAACTTCGAGTTATAACACACCACAACCAATCAAGGAAGCATTTATGAATAGTAATACCCACTTTTGAAATTTTATAAATTTTATCTTTCAAAATGCAGTTCATTTTTGGATTCGGAATATTGAAATTATCTTAGGGTGAAATTTTGGTGCTTTTTGGATAACTTTCATATTTTGACGAATAGTGAAAATTACTAAATTTTAATTAAAAACTAATTTTTAATCGAAATAATTAATAGTGATAAATTATGAATTTGAGTTGTTTTAAAGTATATTAAGAATATATTTTTACCATTTAATACAATGTTGGTCATTAGAAGTAATTTCACATTTAAACCAGACATAATCAAGTGTCAATCTTTTGATAGTTATTATTTCTCAAAAAACACACTATTTGTTTAGACAATAGGAATTAATTTTTAAATTAATTAATGTAACTTATATGTATTTAATTTGGTAAAATTGATATCATTTTTTAATTCATAATATCAAATATATCCTAGGCTGAAATTTTGGTATTTTTCTGAAAACTCTTAATTTTTGATGAACAGTGAAAAATAATGAGTTATAGTTTAAAACCGAATTTTTATTTAAATAATTATTTATTTTATTTAAATTTAACTAAGGTCAAAGTAGATAAATAATAACTATATATGTTCAATGTAATTCATTGATGTTTGTTTAGAATAATTTTAGATATTTAAAATTTTTATTGAACTTTTCACCATCTTTTACCCACCTCCTAGGAGAATTTGGAAATTTACATAAAACATAATTTTACCACTTTTGTGAGTGGAATTTCGAAAATCTGAGAGACACGGTTAATATCAAGGAGTAAAATGTGGTTTAACAAGATAAAAATAATTTTTGGTGAATTGTAACTTTTTACTTTTATTTACCACGATTAAACATAAATAGGGTAATTAAGGGTAAAAATGATATTAATATTACCCAAAAACATGTCCTAATTCTATTGGACAAGTGTATATTAACCAAAAACAACCTTAGTAATAATATATTATAATTTAGGTCCATTTGGATTAGATTAAGACATTTATTATTATTTAATTCAATGAAGAGTTAAAAGAGTTAAAATCAAAGTTTAATTACTAAAACATTTTTAATATAGGGTTATCCATAAGAAAAATTAGATTGTAAATATTCATTATAAGTATAAAAAGATTTCATACATAATATTATTTTATTTAAAAATTTTAAACATTAAATAATTTAATTTATGATTGACACAATGGTGATGAAATAATTACCGAATTAATGAATTATTATAATAATTGATATTTTAAATATCCAAATAAATGTAATTTGAGACTTTTATGAATTAAAATAATTTTCTAGTATAATATGACATGTTATGATTGATTTAATTAACTTTTTTTAAGTAATCATGTTGTTATGATTTTCACAAAAATCAAATTCCAAATAGTATCAAAATTGACATTAAAGAGTTTTTTTAAAAAAATATTATATTATTAATTCATATTTTATTCCTAAAAATATAAGGATCGGACAAAGGACTTGTATCATGATATTTGTATCATTAATGAACCACTTTGGGGTCTCTTGGGAGTTTATAGTATGTTAATTAACCATATAATAAAAAAATACAAAGAGACATGGTAAATGTCAAACTAATTAACCAAGAGTTAAAACTAAAAAATAGGTTAATAATGTGACCCAAACCTGTATACAATATATTGGTTGAGTTGTTTTTGACCTATCACCACCTTAAACTTTAAATAATCTACTTTGGATCCATCAGAAACAAAATATGGATTTATTATAAAATCATATTTCTAGCTTTTCCAAAGGATCCCCTCACCCCTCTTATAAAAGGGCACTACACCTTCTCATTAATTCACACCTTCGAAGCCATTTGGCTCGGAAAAAATCTGCCCAAATATCCTCCCAACTTCCCTCACTTCAACCCAGAGGCTTTAGTTTGATCAGAAATCCAACCTAAGGATCACTTTTGGTCAAAACAAAAGGAAAAACCCAAAGAAGAGGTAATGTCTTCACCACCCTCTTTCAAGTTCCCTTCTTCTTCAACTTCTTATTTATTTGTTATTTATATTCTAAAATAAAAACTCCAGTATCTCCTATATACTATGATGTCATTATAAATATGGTACAACCATATTCAGTATTCTTTCCATCCTTTGAATGAAATGTCACCATACGTGCGTACGTACGACATATCGTCTCCATGTTGTGGTGTAATTGTTGTTCAATATATTATTAGTTTGATAGGTATAATAATGTTGTGTATTTTATGTAAATAATAAATATAACATTATAAATATTCTTTATACATGATATACCATTTAATTATATATTATTATAATATCAAAAGAATGATATTTTCGCTCGTGCGTACGTACGGATTACCGTATCCACGACGCGATGAGATTTATTTCCAAGTTCACCATTCATCGATGATTATAAAAATATATATTACTATTAAGTATGTAATATATGAAATAATAATTCTACTTGAGATATATATATATTTATATATATAAGTATTTATGTACTTATATATATCTTATTCACTTACTTCTGTTCAATACTATATGAAAACAGAAACAACGTTTATGTGTACGTACGGACTACCGTCTCCATAAACGGTGTTTTACATTTCATATATATGTCTATTATACATATTTATATTCTAAATATATATGATATATTTATCATGTTTTATATTCTGGAAGTATTTAAATAATGATCTAAGTGATACAATAATGAGTAACAAGTTAGATCATGTACGATAAATAAAGCGATTATTACCCAAAATGTTAATTTAACATGGAAATTATTATTAAATGGGTAGTATAAAGTCATAAATGAATCATGTATGATATCATACATATTAATATGGTTCTGGTATAATTTAATAACATACTAATATCTTCTTACAAGAGGTTAAACGTACCCTCGACTAAAGGAAAGTTCAAGGTAAGGGTTAATTCCTCAATCTCATTATTATCCGAGATTATTTATGGGTAAGTATTTACTAGGACATTTTTATCGTCCTTGTAAATTTTTCATAAAAATGATTTCAAAATGAATATTTTAAGAATTTTTTAAAGGTACTCTTTATCAACATCATAATTTTAAATGTTTTAAATATTTATCTTTCCAAATCTTTTTAATTAATATCCATGTTTTCAAAATGATTTTAAGGATTTATTTATATTAACATGAATGTTTTGAAATGATTGTTCTTTTCAAAAGTTTCAAAGTGGTATGGGACACTTTGATTCAAAAATCTCTTTTAAATTACTTCTTTTATAAATTTGTGACTTTTAAATGATTTTTCAAAAAATATATTTCTCTCAAAAAGTTTAACTCATCATTTCAACTATGTCAGCATCCTCTACTGGATATTATTTTGGATTGAGGTTGATTTATTATAATACAATATTCCTTATTGTATTTAATGAGTTATGATATGTGTTATTTTTTTACCATTCATGGTTTATGGATAATTTATTGACATTCCGTATGCAAGTTTTAATACTAATGTTTATGTTATGTTTAAACCTTTTCCTATGAGGAATGCATTGGACTTAGTATGTGACGGGTGGAGCCCACTATAGCTCCTCAATTCATCGGTTGGTCTCATGAGACAAACTAGTGTCTTGGCACGAGGCCTTGAAAAAATCTTATTTGTAGTCTTGGCACGAGGCGTTGGATACGTGGTTATGATAGTCCGGCATTATGCATTCCATCATTATGAAAGTTGTTAGTGATATTGCATGTGATTATTCGACTAGCAGAATATCCATGTGAATAAGTAAATGGAATTATTTAATTTTATTTTTCCATATTATGCTAAAGTTCATGTTTAAAAGGCTTTTGTTTTAGTTATACATTTCCTTAAATGTTTAGGCTTATTTATGAAAGTTTCCGCTGTATTGCTTACCCTTACAGAGCATTTGAGCTCACCCCTTTCTAAGTTTTATTTTTCCAATGATTTCAATTAGTGTATTGTGATTGATACACATGGTTAAGCCAAGGGAATAATGGCATTCATAAAGATTATTTATGTTTTTTTATGTCTTAAAGTACAATGTAACATTCATGTATGTAATCTATTTTCCAAGACTGCTAAACTAATTGGTCCTTCGGGACTTGATTCCTTGTAATCATGCCAATATTTTAAAATAATGCACCAACTCTGGGTAACTGGGGTCGGGAAGTTACAATGGATGTGGTATTATTCTTGCATGAAATGTGTATAGAAATTTATGTAGTGAAATGATACATATCTCACAAATTTTCCATATTTACATTCGTTACACCATTATAAACTAACTTGATAGAATATAATGGAAAATTAATTACATTGGTTCATGAGGTGGTAGTCTTATATACTTAAGAACGATGAATTCTCATTCCATTTGATCGAATTGGGGAATGATATAGTTCATTACACTAACATATTAAAAAATAAAAACATTTTGGATAACTAAATTATTATTTTATTATAAATAAATTATTTTTTAGAGATATGGAAGAATAAAAAAACCAAAACAATCCATTGAAAAAGACACCTCTTCTTCGGACCATCATCATTGCATAACACCTTATGACAACTAAGGTTTCTGTTATTCCAGGACCAAGACCTCCATAATGAAGGTATTTATTTTAGAAACGTATATGGGAATATATGGCCCATACCAAATGTGGTTCTATGTGTGAATAAATTAGACGAAGAGATGGACTTCTATAAGAGGGGGTGGGGCACACATTGAATTTGTCATAATATTATAATATGAAAAGTCAATTCTAGAACTAAATGCTTCAAAATGGACTATAAATTTAGAGGAAATGAAATTTAAAACAATTTATTATCCCCTTTATTATTATTTTAAGTTAATAATATTTTTGAATAATTTAATTAAATATAAATTCCAAAAAATATTTTTTTTTTCAATTTCGATACAATTCTTTAAATTGAATTTAAAATCATCAAAACAAAACTTCAAATTAGAAAATATTATTTTATTATATCCTAAAAGTTTCATTTTCATCTCTAGATTTTGTTTATCATCTTAAATATAGAAAATTATATCTATTTTAATATTTTTATTATCATTTTTTTTATTTTTTTTTAATTTAATAATCACTAGATCAGGGTTGTGAAATATTTTATAGTAAATATTATTTATATTAAAATTAATAATAGATAAAAATTATTAATATATATAATATATTTTAAAATATATTTATAGTGAAAATACCCATTGGATAACACCACATTAAAAATTAAACTTATTTAAAAAAAGAGTGTGACATTTTTTACCTTTCTTAAAAAAAGAAATCATAAAAGACATTATATCATCCAAAAGGGCCAAAAAGGTCATAAATTAGAAACATGAATTATTATGGGGAAGATATACTCATCCCATAATATATTTGTTTATTTTTGGGTCATTTATTAGTTTTTATTATTTTATTTTTATCCTAAATTTCTCATTTACCCTATAATTTTGTGATAAAAATCACAATAGATAATATTAAAATTTTCCCAAAATAATGGACCTACAAAATAAATTTTGTTGCACAAATTAGAAATATCAAATCCATTTTTCCAAAAAAAATCATTAATTAATTTAATAATAAACCTGATAAATTAAATGAAAAATAGTTTTCTTCAAAAAAATTACCTTTACAAATATAAAATTGTTTTAAAAATAATTCAAAAGTAAAAATATTTTTTAATAAAAATTATTGGATACTTAAAATTTAATATAAACAAATGAAAATTTAAAACCAATCAGAAACATAATTTAACATTGTAATAAAATTAATATTAAATAATATTATCAATAAAAATCAATATTTTTTTCATATTCTTTGAAAAATAAACACATTGAGAAAATTCCAAAAAAAATTAATTATTATATAATTCTTATATTTTCAATATAATAATGTAATTAATTTTTTAAAATATTTTGTCTATAATTTATAGATATAAGTTATAATATTCATCCAAAAAGAGAAATATAATTTACTTTTGGTAAAAAGTATTTTTTGAAGAATAATATTACTTTACTAAAAATCTTGTAATTAAAAAAATCATTAATTAATAAATTATAATTTAATAATGTGGTAAAAATTTTCATAATTTTTTGTCCCATTTTTTGTTTTGGTTGTATTTTTTTCAATTAATAAATAAGTTTAGGAAAGAAAGTATATTGAGAAATATAAGGAATGGGAATTCAGATTGAAAGGGATTAAATATATTTTTTAAAAAATCGGAATCACTATGAAATTACATCGTAAGGAGAAGAAGTTGTTCCGAAATAAATGGTTTTGATCATACTCAACTCTTATCTAGAATGGAAGTAAAAATATATTGCTGGAAGTAAATGGTTATTGTATTCACTCTAAATACGATATGAAAGATGAGTGAATGAAGTGTTGGTTTTTATTGAGAATAATAGTCTCTATGAAAACAATTAATTAATTGTGATGATTCTTTGATGGTTTATATTTCATATAAATCATATGTTAATTATAGAATATGTGATAAAAACCTGATAGAATAATGGTGGATTGAAATGGTGGTGCCGATTAAAAAGGTCGTACCCAATTGAAAATGTGGTTCTAATAGAAAAGGTGGTTCTGATTGAAAAGATGGTGTCGATTGAAGAGTAAGATACGATGCTAAGTGTTTTTTAGAAAGATCATACACAGAAAAGATCATATTTTGGAAAATTATATCTAAGCCAATAATACACAGAATGATCATATATAGAATGATATTACCAAGGTTGATAGTATCTAGAACAACCTTATTATGAAAAGATTGTACTTTGGCTATGATGAAAAAATGTAGCTAGAATGAATGGAATGTTACTATACATTATAATCCATGGCTGATGTTGTTAAAGTAGTTTTTAAATGTATTTAAATTTCTCAAGGAAGTCATGATAAAAGCACATGATTATGAATGAAAGTATGTTATAGTTGGTTAAGACATAATAAGGAGATAACGATATCAAAAACATACTCAACCATTTAAAAAGTGTTTAATAGCTTTGTCGTTTTCCAACTGGGTCAAGAGAAGTGGAGAGGATAATGTGTTGTATCTCAAGTGGGTCTAGAGAAATAGAGAAGGAGTTTACTAGATGTACTATTAAAGGGGAAGCTAGAAATTCATAAAAATGATTGTATTAACCTAATACGAGTGGTATCCATTTTTATACAATTTCTTATTATTTCTATAGAGTATATAATTGAAGAAATTTGGATTGAGAATAATCAGAATCAATTATTGAAATTTTTCTTGTGAATTGAAATCGTTCAAAACAATTGGGAAACCAGACTCAGAAATTATAATTAGACTCAACAATTAAAATTAGAATTGAAAATTGAAATCAGTCTCAACAATTGAAATCAGTCTTAATAATTGAAATCATTCCGGAAATTCAAATTAAGGGATGAAAAAGGAGATGAACTTTTAATAAGAGTTGAGAATCCTAAAGAATATTTGATGAAGTCAAAATGCTTCCCAATATTTTACGGGAAATTGAAATTATGGTGAATTTTTGTGAGCGAGAAATATTTTTGGATTCCCTCTAATGAATCAATTGGGTCACCTGAAAAATAAAAAAAGTACAGTGTACATTTTTGGTGACTAATCTACTATTCATGAGATATAATCTCTGAGTTTTAGAGAGAATTATATGTTTTTGTATTAATGTGTATTAAAGATGTTTTGATAAATTGAATTGAAAGAGAAGAGACAATATTATAACATTGAATTAGGTTGATCAACATACATAGAGATTATTGTACTCAGATGATTATCATACACAGATTTTAAATTTTATTTAGTCAAAAATTGTATCAGGTTGAATAATTGGAACATGATTTTCATACTAGGTATCTTTGTACTGAGGATTTCAAGACTAAGGAAGTATATATATTGAAGTGGTACCGATTCATTTGTACTAAACATTGAAAATGTTATATATCATTCGTACTCATAGAATCAAACTAAGTAGAACTGTTTTGGAAGAATAGTAGTCAGAGGTATCATACTAGGAGACTCTTATATAGGTGAATCAGACTGAGTTTTCATAATAGAGTTTATTAGGTTCTTCCCAATATTACGAGTAATAAATTGAATAATTTTATTTCAATTGAATGAATTTTTTGTATTAATAAAAAATAAATCTAACATGATTTGTTACACAATTTGTTTTCTCTATTTGTGCTAAGAGGGTGCACACACAATATTGGATTGTCTTCAAAGTGATACACAAGTGAAAGGGTACATCCTGCTCAATGTAACACATAGATTATTTTCAACTGGATTTTTTGGTATTCTATTGTCTCCAAACCATACCTAGGACATAGTTATTAATATTAAGCAGTGAAACCTCTTTATACATGTGTTTTTTGTGGATGTGTGTTTGTTTTTTAGTATGTAATTGAATATTCAAATAGAGGTGAAGGTTGTTTTAGTTGAAAGGAAACATAAATCAAACAATCTCATTGATTCACCCCCACCACTTCTTAGTGATACAGATACACTAACATGAAACTTTTAATTGGTATTTGAGGTAGAGGATCCCTTCACTAATTCTTTATTGAAGCATTTGAAGAAGAATTTGTTTTGGAGAATTTGAGCTATGTGAATATTAAGGGGAATAAAATATTAAAAAATAGAAATTATTGTATGTGGAAAGGAATAGATCTTCTATATCTTATGTCTCTTGGGTATGATGTTTTAAGAGAAGTTACAGTTTGTTTCCCTCCTAATATTTAGAATGATCCTCTCACAAAGGATGGTATGGAAAATCATGAGAATGTTAGAAGATCCAAGAATGATTTACTCTCATAACTTTATTATAGTGAGTTTATAAGATTAAAAAAGATTCCAATACCAAAGTAATATGTAATATATTGAATACCATTTATGAATGTAATAAAAAAGTGAAGAATGAAAAGTTGGAAATATGGATATTTAAGTACACAAATATCAAGATGGTTGATCATGAATTTGTTGATGAATTCCTTACTAGCGTAAATGAAATTTTAAGAACTATCATATGTCTTTGTGAAAAGTTAGAATATTACAAAAATTTTGGGTAAGATCTGAAGAATCCGTCACAAAAAATTTAACGGAAAAGTTTCCTCATTAGAATATAAATATCATGAAACATTGTATATAGATGATTTTCACAATACACTCATTTCTTGTGAAATGAGAAGGGAAAATTCTATGACTGGAAAAAATGTTGATATATAGAATCCTTTAAAGGATATAAATAAAAAAATTCAAAAGTATTCTTAGAAAAGAAGAATCTTGTGATTCTGATTCCAAAAATGAGGTATGTAAAAATACAGAGGTAGTTTTATCCTTTATATCTAAGAATGAGAAAAGAGGTACATAAAGGTATAAAGGGAAAAATATCATAAAAAGTTTTTGGATGTGGAGTTGTTGGGAATTTGTTTTCGAATTTTCCTTGAAGAGGTAATGAAAAAGAATGTGATGAAGAAGAAAGTTAAGAATAAGAAATAAAGACACATATATCTCCAATGAAAATGGGTGATAAAGAAAAATTCTATTCCAAGACAGAAGTTAAAAATTTATCCAAATAAAAATGGAGAATATTTATGGATAATTATGATGAAAACTTTGAAGTTAAAAATAATGTTGAGACAACACATTTATTGAAATATAGATTTAGGAATGTTCATAAAGTTGTGAAAGAAGGCATTCTGATGAAGAAGAAAGTGAAGCTGAATCAGATAAATCAAATAATCATTCTAAGTAAAATATGTTTATTGAAATTATAAATAATGAAGAATTTTGATGTATATGTTATGATAATGAAAAGTGTCAATATAAAATTCATTTGAAAGAACAATTGAAAGGATTCTTCAGAACGTCAATAAGACTTGAAAATCAATTCAAAAAAATGGTATATGTATATTCCTCAAAAAGAAATCAAGAATGTTTCGATAATGAGAATGAATGGAGAATAAATTTGATTAATTATTTGAATATATATATATATATTTAAGAATAAAATAATGGTCATGAGCATCTGTAAGTGAAGGAGAAGGAAAAAAATGAAGAGTTGGAACTTGTACAACAAAAAAATTCTAAATATGAATGTATATATGCATGTTTCCAAAACTCTATCATTGATGTTTGTGAATGTTCATAAAATGTGTAACCATAGAAGGTTCTAGAAATTTACCTTCAATGGTTGAAAAGGGAGGTAGATGTTTTTATGAATGAAAGAAATCTTGGAATGAGATCTATGTAGCTAAAACCAACAATGATGGAAGTTCAAAAGTCTCAAGGAGCATTGATTCTAAAAATGTTTAGAATGATTATGAATCAAAAAATGCATCAAATAATTATTTATTTGATAAATCTAAAAATAAATGGTATAATATGATTAATAATGGAATTTTTGGTGGCTTAACAAAGAATGAAAATAATGTTATTGAGAAACGTAGTCAAAATCCAAATAAGTATGGAAGTTTCATAGGAAAATATTCATTCTATTAATATTTCTTGTATTGTAGGGGATATTGACACACCAAAAAAATGTATTGATTTAACCAAAAAAATTTATTATCCAACATGTTATTTAAGGAATTGGCTAAGAGGGAGTCAATCTCCTTAATAAAATATACTTGTGAAGGTGTTTGTGAATAATTATTGAAGATAATGAAGTAATGATTGAATATAGGTTCCAACATATTGAAAATATTTGAGAAAGATGTGAAAAACCTAGACACCATGCCAATTGATTAATTGATTTGTTACCGGCACTATAAGGGTCTCTAATAAATTCTCAGAATCTGGATATTTTGGAAGGTAAGAAAGACCAATATTCTAAGTTCAAAAAGAAAGAGGGGTGGGTCGTGAAGAAAGAACACATTGACTTGGATAGTAAATTAATGGAATATGAAAATATATTGAAACAATAGAGGAAGAAATTAAATTCTGATGAAATGGGTAATGGTGACAAAAATGTATCAAAAATTGTGGAAATGGGTAAGAGAATTCTAGTATAAAAAATTGTACAACAATCAGGTCAAGATAAAAGACGGGAATATGAAAAAATGAGTTTCTAGAGATGAAGAAAAATAAACATCCTAATTATAATATTATATTGATAAGAATTAACTTGTTACAAATTATAAGAAGGATAAATGGAAGGAAGAAAGTATTTCCAATGAAATATCCATCAAAAAGAAGAGAAAGGAAGGGCTGATAGAGGACTCTTAATACAAATTTTTATTTTAATAAACAATAGAGGTTACTTATTATTCCAAAATATCATTATATACGTGTTCTAACTTGTAGGGAATTGAAGGAGTGAAAATAATGAAGATGGAATTGATGAGACTCTTGAAAAGGAACGTAAGGAGGTTATTGAGAATATGAGGTTTTGAGAAGTTTCTTTTTTATACACCTAAACTTTATGATGTGTTTATTTAGAAGAGAAGAAGATAGTTTATCCTAAACAAATTTTTTAAATGTTTTTATGAATATTTTGGAAGAAGAATTGAAAAGGTATTACATGAATTATGTGTTATGGAAATAATTGTACACATTGACTATAGAATCATATTTTATACATAGGGTACATCCACATAGATTTAGTTTTGTTTTGTTAAAGGTTCTTTGTTAATAAACTCACTTGATACCTTGGTTGATAAAGAGTTCTGACTCTTAGAAATTAAGTTCATTTGTTAATAAGGGAGAAAATTATCATGATGTCCCCATTGATTTCTATTATCAATAATGGAGAGAGATAAGAGAAAGGGGATAAATAAATAAAATATGGTGAGAAATAAAATAATTGAGAGAATAAAAAGTTAGAAAAAATAATAACCACTTATTATTTTCATGTGGTTTAAGTGATTTAAGTGGGTGTTGACAACAATTAAAAAGGATGATATTGTTAGTCCCAAGATGTGTTTTGGTTTTATTTGTTCTCAGTTGATTAGTATGTTGAAGAAAGTAATTATGTTGAGAAATATGATGAATGTGAATTTAGATTTAAAGGGTTTTAATATAGTTTTCAAAAGAATTGGACTCACTGTAATGTCTATCGTAATGGGAAAAAGCTGTTTTGGAAGAAATAGTTTTGATCAAACATGACTTTGCTCCAAAATGGAGGTGAAAATATCTTAATAGAAGTAAATTGTCATTGTATTCTCTCTGAATATGATATGAAAGAAGTTTAAAATATGTGTTTCTTTTTATTGAGAATCAGAGTCTCTATGAATACAATTAATTAATTGTGATGGATCCTTTCCAATGTCTATTTCATATAAATCATAAGTTGATTCAAGAACTTGTGATGAAATATCGAGGGAAGAAAGTGTGATTTAAAATATGGTTTTGATTTAAAAAGGGGTGTCGATTGAAAAGTCTTGCCAATTGAAAATGCTGTTCCAATTAAAAAGGTGGTTCCAATTGAAAATATGGTGCCGATTGAAAAGGTGGTTCCAATTGGAAAGTTAGTTCCAGTTTAAAAAATGGTTACTATTTAAGATTAAGATATGGGTCCATGTGTTTTTTAGAATGATAGAACCTGGAAAATATTGAATCCAAGAAAATATTACCATAGACAATTGTACTCAGAAGAAACATTTCCAGAATGATCATACCCACAATGATTGCATCCATAATAATTGTATTAAAAAATATTATACATGAGTTGAGAAGAAAATAAAGTATCCAGAATGAATGGGTGGTTATGATTCTTTCCATTCTATGTCTGATGATAAAAAATATGTTCTCAAAATAATTTACAGTCCTGAAGGAAGTCATGATACAAGAATAGGATTGTGATTGAATGTTAGCTTTAGTAAGTCAAGAGAAGAGAAGAAGAGAAGAAGATAAATAATGTAGTCAACCATTTTAAAAGCAATGAATTAACTTGTAGGTTTCCAACTGGATCTAGAGAAGAGGAGAAGATGAAGTTTTTTTATCTTAAGTAGGCCAAGAGAAAAAGAAGAGTTTGTTTGATGTACTATCAAAGTGGGATAATAACATTCATAAGAATGATCTTATTCAGAAAATCAGATTGGTACCTATTTCTTTATATACATTCTTTAAATTGAAACAAATATTTTTATTATATAAATCAGGGTTTTGAAAAATGGGTCTCATGCATTGAAATTGATATCTACAATTGAAATCAGTATCAGCAATAGAAAATCAGACATTGTAATTGATACCAGACTCGACAATTGGAATTAGACTGGGAAATTGAAATTGGTCTTAGCTATTGAAATCAAACATTGAAATTGAAATCATTATTTATATTATTTTTATGGGGCAAAAAAAGAGATGAATTTTGAAGATTAATCAGGAAGCGTTGAGATTATTTGACGAAGTCAAGATACATCCTGGGAATTTAGTTGAAATTGAGATTTTGTTGAATTTGTGTGAGTAAGAAATATTTTTGGATTCCAACCAGAGAATCATTTGGGTCACATATAAAAGGAAAAAAGTATATTTTACTTATATTATGGTTGATGTGCTATTCATGATAGGGAATATCTGAGTATTGGAGAGAAGAAGAGTTTTTGTATTCACTTGTATTAGAGATGTTTTGATGGATTGAAGTGAAAAAGAAGAGACAAGATCATAACATTTTATTCAGATAATCATCATACTCTGTGATTAACCCACTTAGTGATTATCATACTCAGTTAATTATCATACTCAACATTTTAATTGTATTCGGTCCATTATCATATCAAACTGAATTATCAGAATAAGATTTTTATACTGGGTATCTTTGTACTAAGGACTTATGGAATGAGGATGAAATAGTGTTGATGTGGTTATTATTCATTTTTACAGAACTTTTACAAATTTATATATCTTATTTACTGGGAGAATCATACTAAGAAGATTTTTTTTGGAATAATTTTAGTTGGATGAATTAGACAGGGAGAATCTGACCCAAGAAAACTGGACAGAGTTTTCATAACAAAGTTGACGAGGTACTAAAATTTCTTCTAGGTAATAAATTGAAGAATTTTATTTCAATTGAAAGAATTTTTGGAATTGAGAAGAAGAACCATTAACATGAGTTGTTACACAAATGTTGTGATCAATTATTGACATAATAATTTGGTTATAATATTTTCTTTGATTACAAGATAATGAAAATGAATATGGGAACATTTTGTCTCATGATATATCTATTTCCTATAAAAAATAAAGAAATATAATTTACAAAAATGGTTGTAAAAAATTAAATGAAAATTATTTTCCAATTATGAAGTAAAATATGACATAATATTTATTAAAAATATTTTTAGGTTCATTAATTGTTGGAAATTAAATCAAAAGTTATGAATTTATTAAGAAAATTCCAATATATATTCATCATGAGAGAAGTTATTGTTTTTGAGGAAAATATTTATTTAAGGAGTGTAGAAAGTAACCCAAATTTATTTTACTAAAAAATATTCATTTATATAATTATTTTTAAAAAGATTATATTATATTTGACATAACATAAAAAAATTTATATTTTACAATTCAATATAAAAAATGGTACATCAAAATAATAAAATGTGAAATATATTTAAGAACATTACATTAAAATAAAAAAACTCAACTAAATAAACAAAATTAATTCATTAAAATGATTTATTACAAATACTATTATTTTAATTCATCTTATATTGCTACTATTTTTTAATTTATTTGATCTAATATCAATTTAATAAAGGAATTTATTGACTGGTAGTTAAATAATTCATATTTTTTATTCGAATCAATTATTGTTAAAAGGGTTAGTTTTCAATGAACTATTTTAATGTGTGTCTTATTTTAATATTAAATAAATTTTATAAATTATGAAGGATTATTGTAACAAAAAGTATCACTACAAAACAATATATTTCAATTTTAATTGGAAATTTATATTATAAAATATTATAAAAACATAATGCATAAATTCCATTTTTTATAAAAAAATTCTTCATTATATTTTATGTTTTCGATTGAATAATATTTTATAATATAGTAATTTTTATTTTATAAAACTATATTCATATTTGGATTCATAATGTCATGATTATAATTTTATAAAAAAAATTTCCCTATGAGAAAATGTTAATTATAAAGTGAATTATAAAAAATTAATTATATAGAATTACTAAATTCCTATCAAATCATCATGTTAGAAAAAACAAAAGAAATTTTTTGAGGTCCCTAACATTAAAAAATTAGTATTTATAGACAAAGTAATACATTTATAAATTACATTGTGAATTTATAAACCAAGGATTTATATTTTAGACACTGTAATTTTTTATTTAAATAAAAAATTATTTTGGTTTTCTCGATCAGTTAATTATTCATAGAATTCCATTTGGTATGGTCACACTAGTTGAAATCCCACATAAACCAAAAGAATTTTCCCAATAGTTTAAAAAACTATTTAGAGAAGGATATTATAACACCGGTTATCTAGAATAATTGGTATATTCTTATGGATTTTTTCCCAATGGTTTAAAAAAACCATTGGGTATAGTATTGTTTCCCAACCGTTTAAGTAAACCGTTGGGTGTAGTATGGTTAATGGTTTTTTCCAAACTATTTAAACAAACCATTGGGTATATTTTTCTTAAGTGTTTTTTTCACAAATGTTGTAAATCATTGGAATAACATTACTTTCCCAATGGTTTCTAAGAACCATTTGGAAAGAAAATCCCCAAATATGGAAGCCTCCAGAGATCTCAAAATCTAAATATCTCGGATGTTTTCCCCTAAAAAAGAGCTCAATGCACCATCTAGAAAATATTTCACTAAAGCATGACCATATCGATGATTTGTCCCTAAATCATGATGTGAACCCTACTTCCCAACACGACAGTTCTGGTTTCCCAATGATTTGTTCTTCTAATTTAAATCTGTATGGGTGAGTTCATTTATTTTATATTTGTTTCATTCCATTTCACTGTAATGTGTGTGTATTATGACCCCCTTACAAACACAAGGAATTTTTATTTTTATGTTGTGGTTCGAACCCTACTTCCCAACCTTCTCTCAAGGGTTCTAACTCTAATTTCAAATCATGCATCTATCTTTGATTCAAGTAATTTTTATTCTTTCATTTCAAATCGGTACTTATACCATCATTTATTTCAAATTTTTTCATTACATTTAGCTATAATGTGCTGTGTATTATGATTCCCTTTTGAACATGGGAAATATATCATTTTAGGTTGTTGTTTTTTTATTTATCTGTATAGAATAATTTTAGTTGATATAGAAGAGTCCAATATGTTACTGAGTTATTTTCTACTTGGTTTATTTTA
The DNA here is from genome assembly GCA_963277665.1 of Viscum album. Lineage (NCBI taxonomy): Eukaryota > Viridiplantae > Streptophyta > Magnoliopsida > Santalales > Viscaceae > Viscum > Viscum album. The sequence continues at coordinate 411,845,364 of OY728143.1, forward strand.
AATTCAAGTTTTATTGACACAATTTTGTTGGTTAGACATAAATATAGTTATAGAATTTCTAATCCTAATAGGAATGATAAGATACTCATGAATTATGAATATACCCCAAAATTTTGCATTTGAAATATCACACTCTAACTTCATGATGATTATACCCCCACTATAATCAATTCAATGTAGTGGTACATCCACATGAACCACTGAAGTGGGTTTGGCTTCATTTTCATGTGTGAATGGTGATCGAACAAAAATATTTTCTATTACATGATCATGTATTCCAAATCCATCAAGAGGTTTGATCACACACTTGTAATATTCTTTTTGAAATTAAAAATGAGTTTTTTGAATTCATGTTATAATTTTCTAAGGTAGTTATAAAGAATTATTGAGGTATTTATATGATTTTATATACTAGGAAGGAACTCATAATAATGGAGTATAACCATCATATAACTCACCAATGTGGTTCATGCCTACACATTATTTATATTCCGATATATATATCAAAAAACAAACACAACTAGAAAATTCACATACAGCCACGGTTTGGAAATGTGGCCGTAGGCCCGAAAACCGTGGAAATGGGTTATGGCCACAGTTTCTGAAAACCATGGACACTATAATCATGGAAGCAGGTCTCAACTACTAGAACAAATTTAACCATGACACTAGGCTCCTTACATCCATGGTTAAATCATGACACTATGCCCCTACTACCATGGTTAAAACTGTAGAACTAGGGCCCTACTCGCATAGTTAATATTATTTCTATATCATTTATCTGGTATAATAAATTAATTTGGTAACCCTAGTTTCTCACCCCCCTGCACCCCATGCCCCTTGGACAACCCCCTACACCCCCATTCTCCCACCCTAGACAGCCCCCCTGCACCCCCTAGATATCTCCCTTGCACCCCCTCGACAGCCCTCATGCACCCTCATTCCCCCCTGGACAGCCCCTTGCATCCCGTGGACAGCCCCCCCCCCCCACACCCCCTGGATAGAAGCACTGAACCCCATATAGCCCCCGTGTAGCCCCTACACCGCCAGGACAGCCTCCTTGAACCCCTGGATAACATCAAACAAGAATACAAAAAATGCTGATCCAAATACTCTAACTTAATAAAAATAATCAAGCCAAATTGATTCACCGAAATAAGTAGAACCAAAATATATGGACTTAAACTAAACCAAATTGATGTGACCTGATCCAAATCAAATAGAACATATAACTAATACTACTAGAAATAAGAAAACTAACCTAGTTTAGATAAACAAAATAAAACCTACTAAGCTCTAACTAAATCAATGTAATCCAACCAAATAGATTCACTAAAATAATATCATAATGTTATAGACATAAACTATACCAAATAGATTTAGACTAATCCAAATTAAATGGAATTCAACTAACACTACTAAAATCGAGACAATCCAACTTAAATTAAAACAATGAAAATAAAAAGTAAATAACGTTACCTAAAATAAATCTTTAATCAAGTTAACAAATTCTCAAAACCAATCACTATCTCTATCAATTACACAATTCTAAGAATCCAAAACCAAATAAGTAAAATGAATTTCATCATAAAAAATCCAATTTTTTTTAATAAAGATAATAAAAAATATATAATCTATTCCTTAATATATATATATATATATATATAATTTATAATACCATGATTTCACCCCCAATTCCCACAACACTCCCAACCCCCAATACACCCCTGCCTCCACTTCAACCCCCACCCCCACATCCCTCTTCATCCCCACCCCCACTGCACCCCTTCCCCCCACACCCCTCACTGCAACCCCAATTGTAATGCCCTGACTCTAGTTACCAGGAGTCTGTTCATTATTACATTACATTGGAATTATCACAAGGAAATCATGTCTTGAAAGAACGACAAGTTTAGTATATTTGGAAACAAGATTCATACATAAGTTGAAATGTACAACTTAAAAAGAAATACAACATGAATTTATTCCATTAGAAACATCCAAGACTCCAGAATTATTCCTCCAAGTCACTGATAACTAACTTCTTCATATCCTGGGAAAATGAATCATAAGAAAGGGGTTAGCTCAAACTCCTAGTAAGGGAAATCTATACAACGAAAGATTACATAAATATTAAGCATGATGAATAATTGAAACCACATGCCTTTACCAATAATAAACATGAATACTTTTATGGAAGGAATATGAGATGAGTAAATAATGCCATAATAAAAAATAATCATGGGTATTCTACTAGTTGAATGACCACATGAACTATCAATATTATTTTCATAATGGGGGAATGTATAATGCTACACATTCTGAAACATTTTTTCAAGGCCTCGGCCAAGAAGCCTAAAAATGATTAAGGCCTTCACCAAAACGATATATCAAAATGGGAAATTCCTCAGACAATTCCACGTCTAGTTTTCTCATGAGGCCTACCAATGAATTGAGGAGCTATAGAAGGCTCCACCCATCACTTACTAAATCCAATACATTCCTCATATGAAATGGTTGAAATATAAAATAAACATTCGTATTAAAACTAGAATACAGAATGTCAATACTTTAACCATAAAACATGAATGGTATAAAAATATCACATCCACAGTCGAACATATCACAAAACCTTCAATACAATATGGATGTTTTTTATCATAATAAATCAACTTCAAATAAACAGAAAATCCATCAATGGATGTTGACATATATGAAATCAAAACCTTTTTTAGAGAAATATATCTTTCTATTTTGAAATCATTTGAGAGTCACATAATTATAGAGAAAGAATTTATTATGAAAATATTTTTATAATATTGTAAGGTAATATTTAATGATTTTATAATGGAGGATAATATCCACTCCCACCATATAAGTTAAACAAACATTCGTACCTTAATTCTGTCGAAAAGGTCATAAAGTACCTTTTTTGGAAAAAGATGGAAAGATTCCTTTATAAAAATCATATAAAAGTCAAAAAAGGGTATATATGACTTTAACCCCTAGTCTATAAAACAGTAAGAATATTTTTAAATACATTTTTAAGAAACATGGATGTGGATGACAAAGATGTCCCAGTATATAATTACATATAAACAACCTTGGATAATGAAGAGATTGTGAAATTACACCTTACGTTGTACGTTTCCTTGGGAGAGGGTAATTTAACCTCATTTATAATGGTGAAATAATTTTTATTAAATAATACAAGAATAATATACATTAATATGATATCATATATGATCTTTTAATATTTCATTATTAATAATATCTTATTATTATCATCGTTTTGGGTGTTAACTGATTCATTTTCCTTTATATGATTTGTTATGTAAGTAATGGTTGTTATTGATAGGATGTATCTTATTCATATTCAGAATTATATTAAGTCTTTAAACATAATTTTTAATCATCTAATGAAAATTAGTCTGCAATCGATATGATGGGAAATGAATCTCATCGCGTTCGTGGATACGGTAATCCGTACATTCGCATGAGCGACAATATCATTATTTTGATATTAAGATAATATATAATTGGATGGTATATCATTTATAAAGAATCATTATCATTTTATATTTATTATTTAAATAAATTACACATCATTATTATAGCCACCCAAATAATAATGTATGGAATAACAATTACACCATGACATGGAGACAGTAAGCCGTATGTACGCACGTATGATGACATGTCATTCAAAGGATGGATAGAATAATGAATATGGTTGTACGATATTTATAATAACATCATAGTATATAAAGGATACTGGAGTTCATATTTTATAAGGGAAACAAAAAAGAAATAGGATGTGGAAGAAGAAAGGAACGTGAAAGAGGTGATGAAACATCTACCTCTTCTTCGGGTACTTCTTTTTGATTTGATCAATAGGGATCCATAGGTTGGATTTATGACTAAATTAAGGCCTCTAGGATGAAGGGAGGACAGTTGATAGGGTATTTGGGAAGGGGTTGGACGATCCAAATGTCTTTGAAGTTCTTAATTATAGATAAGGGGGGGTTCCCTTTTATAAGAGGGGTGAGGGGCACCTTAGGAAAAGGTAGAAATATTATTTTATAATAAACTCATTTTCGTGTTATAATGTCTCCAAAATGAATTATTTAAAATTTAAGGTAGGTAGGGGTCTAAAACCACTCAACCAATATGTTTTAGATATATTTGGGTCACTTTATTAACCTTATATTTTAGATTTAACTCTTATTTAAATAGTTTGACATTTACCATGTGTCTTTGTATTTTTTATATTGTATTGTTAATAAACATACTATATACTTCCGAGAGAACCCCAAGTGGTTCATTAATGATGCACCTATAATTATATAAGTCTTTTGGCCAAACATTAGATTTTTAGTAATAGAATATTAATTAATAATATAATTTTTGTTTAAAAACTCTTTTATGTCAATTTTGGCACTATTTGGTATTTTGTTTTTGCTAAAATCATAACATCATTATTAATTAAAAAAAATATAACCAAACCTAATGTGTCCTATTAACCTAGTTAATTAGTGTAACTTATAAAAAGTCTCAAAATAAATTTATTTGGATATTTATAGTATCAATTATTTTAATATTCCATTAGTTAGGTAATTACTGCATCATCATAGTTTCATAAATAAATTAAACTATTTAATGTCTAAAAAAATATAAATAAAATACCATTATGTAGGAAATATTTTTATCTTTCTAATGAATATTTATAGTTGAATTTATCTTATTTGTAACCTGATATTAAAAATGTTTTAGGTATTAATCTTTGATTTTAACTCGTTTAACTCTTCTTTAAATAAAATAATAATTAATGTCCTAATATAATCCAAGTTGACCTAAAGGATCGTACTTTATTAATAAGGTTGTATATGGTCGAATTACACTTATCCAATAGAATTAGTACATGTTTTAGGGTAATAATAATATCATTTTTATCCCCAATTACCCTATTTACTTTTAATCGTGGTAAATAAACGCAAACATTTACTATTAACCAAAAATTATTTTCACCTTACTGAACCAAATTTAACTTACTGATATCAACCGTGCTTTTTCTATTTTTTAAATTCAACTCATAGAAGTGGTAAAATTATGTTTTATGTATATTTTCAAATTCTCCTAGGATGTGGGTAAAAGACGGTAAAAAGATCAATATAATTTGTATATATCTAAAATTATTATAACCCGACTCCTATGAATTATATTGAACATATATATGTATTATGTATCTATTTTCACCTAAAATAAATTTAAATAAAATAAATAATTATTTAAATGAAAATTCGGTTTTAAACTGTAACTCGGTGTTTTTCACTATTCATCAAAAATTGAATGATTTCAGAAAAATACCACAAATTCACCCTAAGCTAGTTTCGATATTCTGAATCCCAAAATGAAGTCCATTTTAAAAGATAATATTTATAAAATCTCAAAAGGTGGGTATTACTATTCAAAACATCTTTTTTGATTGGATTTGGTGTCTTAGAACTCGAAGTTGCGTACAACACACACTATTGTATTATTCAAAGAGAAGCATACCATGTAATCTTAGGGTTTTACTTATCCCCTCCATCAAATAATTTCATCCTAGAAATTTCTAGAGTATCACTGCATAAAAATACTTGGGTGCTTCTTCATCATAAGTTCCTCGGTTTCCCACATTGCCTCTTCCACCTTATGGTTTCTCCATAGAACTTTTACCAGATGAGACCTCTGGTTTCTCAACACTTGTTATCTTGTATCATGAACCATTCCTGGATTGTCACAATAAGATAGATCAAGTTCTAGTTATAATTTCTTATAGGTGAGTACATATGTTGGGTCAGGCATATATTCTCTCAACAGTGATACGTGGAATACATCGTGAACTTTGGAGAGACTTGGCAGCATTTCCAAATGATATGCTGCATCCCCAAATAATTCTAGACTTTCGAAAGGTCAAATGTACCTGGGACTTAATTTTCCTATTTTACTGAAACGTATAACACCCTTCTATGGATATACCTTCAAGAAAACGTGGTCTCCTACCTGAATTTCCAAATCCTTCATTTGGTTATCAGTATAGCTCTTCTACCTACTTTGATCTGCTTTGATGTGGGTTTGGATTGCCTTCACCTTTTCCATTGTTTCCTCCACAAGTTCTAGTATTATGAGTTTTCTTTCACCAACATCATCGCAACAAGTCGGTGTGCGACATCTCATTCCGTATAACGCTTCATATGGTGCCATATGAATACTTGAATGGAAGAAATTGTAATAGTAAAATTATACTAGAGGTAAATATTGATCCCACATACCATGAAATTCAAGTGAGAATGATCTCAACATGTCTTTTAAAGTTTGAATAATCCATTCTGATTGTCCATCTCTTTGAGGGTGGTTGGCAGTTCTCAAATGAAGTTCAGTATCCAGGACTTTCAGAAGACTTTTCCAAAACCATGATGTAAAACGTGGATCACGATCCGAAACAATCGATAGGGGTACTCCATGAAGTCTTAAAACATCATTAATATATAGTCTATCTAGACTTTCATGTGGTAAATCTTCTCTTATAGAATGAAAATTTGGTGACATGGTAAGACGATCAATAATGAACCATATTTCATCATTCCTTCTAGGAGTCTTTGGTAGTCCCATGAAAATTTCCATCATAATATTATCCCATTTCCACTCAAGTATGGGAAGAGGCTGCATAACTCTTCCAGGCTATTTCCTTCCCGCTTTCACTTGTTGACAAACCATACATATTGACACAAAATCAGCAAACTCTCTCTTCATGTTGTCCCAAAAAAATTGTTCCTTCAAATCCCTATACATCTTGGTGCTACCAGGGTGTATATAAAAATTGGAACTATGAGAATCAGCCAAAAATTCCCTTTTTAGATCAGGTATATTGGGAACACAAAGCCTCTTCCCAAATTTCAAAATATCATCTTCATACACAAAGTCACTCAATCTCCCATCATTCATAGAATTAATCTTCTTTTGAAACTCCTCATCATTAGCTTGATAACTTTTTATCCTTTCAAAAAAAGATGGTTTGGAAACCATTTGAAAAAGTATTGATGATCCACCTTCTAGGGTTATTCCCATATCTATATTTACTATATCAATGAGAATATGATCCCCTTAAACTCTCATCTTGTTCAAAACTCCAATATCTTTTCTTATCAATGAATATTCCACCTTATTTTCCTTACATGGGTGGTAGTGTATCGTGCAATCATAATCCATGAGTAGTTCAAGCCTTGGTCTTTGCCTCGTGTAGAGTGATTTATGTGGAAAATATACTTCAAACTCTTGTGATTGGTATATATCTAACATTTTTCACCAAAGAGACAATATATCCATATATTCAAAGAAACTATTACAGCTACTAACTCAACATCTATAGTAGGATTGTTTTTCTCATGGTTTTTTAGATGTCGTGATGCATAGTCAATAACTCTTTCATTCTTTATAAGGACTCAACCAATTCCTTTATTTGATGCATCACTATAAATAACAATCCCAAAATCCTCTGATGTTAGATTCAAGATAGAAGCACTGACTAATCTTCTCTTAAGTTCTTCGAAGCATTCTTCACACTCTTTTGTCCAAAGAAAATTAACCCCTTTTCGTGTGAGCTTTGTTAATGGGTTAGCCAACCGGGAAACATTCTGGACGAATCATCGATAATAACCTACTAAACAAATAAAACTACGTACATCATTTATAATTGTCAGTACTGGCCATTATGGGATTTCCATTTTCTTTGAAGGGTCAATATAGATTCCATTTTTAGAGACAATATGGCCAATAAAAGAAATATACTGAAGCCAAAATTCACACTTGCTAAACTTCTCATATAATTGATTTCTTCTGAGGGTTTTTAGAATGGTGTGCAAGTGATTTTCATGATCTTCATAGATTTTGTATTATACCCGGATATCATCAATAAATACTACTACAAATCCTCAAGATATTCCTTAAAAACACTATTCATTAGATCCATGAAAATAGAGGGTGTATTAGTTAGTACAAATGGAATTACTGTAAACTCGTAATGCCCGTACCTAGTTTGAAATGTTTTTTTAGAATGTATTCCTTATTCAAACACAATTCATGATATCTAGATCGAAGGTCAGTCTTTGAAAAATATTGAGCTCCTTGAAGTTGGTCGAATAAATCATCAATGCGAGGTAGGGGATACTTTTTCTTTATTGTTATACCATTTATCTCCCTATAGTCAATGCACAACCTCATAGATCTATAATTATTCTTAACAAAAAGAACAGGGGATCCCCATAGAGAAACACTAGGGAGAAAAAATTCCTTATAACTCAATTCCTCTAGTTCTTTCTTTTGTTCCACTAATTCCACAATGGCCATTCTATAAGGGGTCTTAGATATGGGTCTTCAACCTGGAATTAAATCAATGGAAAACTCACTTTCTCATTCTAGAGGATGTCCAGGTAAATTCTCTGAAAATACATCAGCATAATCTTTCACAATTGGCACATCCTCTATTTTAACATTCTTTTCCTCACCCATAGTTATTTCATTTTCTCCCCCCCCCCCAATAATTGAATTTAGTTAAGCTTCTGGGAGTCGATTTAGATAAGAATTAGGTGGTGAAGATTCTGCTCTAAAGATAAGGTGTTCTTTATCATCGTCATCAAAAATAGTAACCTCATTCTTCATACAAATTTTTTTTGCATCATGGTCTGAATGCCAATCCATACCGAGGATTATATAAAATTTAATCGTGGGTATGACGATGAGATCAGCAGATATAGAACATTTATATTCCCGAATGGGAACTGATTCACAAAACATTGTAGCAATGATACATCACTTAAGAGTTTTGACTGACAACTCCTTTGTTAAATCAAATTGGAAATATCTAATTTTCTTAGAAAAATGGGAAGATAAGAAACAATGTGATGATCCATAATCAAATAAAGCATTGGATAAACCTGAGGAAACCGTTAAATTACATGCCACCATGTCTTTCGGGGTGTCAACCTCAACAGTAGTGATCGCTTAAGCTTGTCCTTGATCCCTTGGCCTTTTCTAATGTGATTTTCCCTGATGCTTAGGACCTTCATTAGCATAATCTCCCTTCTCCCTACAATTGTATCATTGAACATTGGTAGCGTCTTTCTTTCCCTTAAAATCACTAACAAGATGGCCTTTCTGTCCACATTTTTAGCATAATCCTTTTCCTTTTAGATGGGCACCAGGGTGCTTCCTTATACAATTATCACAGGGTGAAAATTCAATTCATCCCTTCTTCCTTTTTTTCTTTATTTCCTTTCTCAGAGTGTTCAACAGATCTCTTCTTCTCTTTATTTTCTTTAAAGTCATAAGACGTTGATAATTCCTTTTCTTGTCTTGATAGCATACAAGACAATATCTTCGTATGATGAGAAGTATTGTGATACTAATTCTCAATAGGGAAATGGTTTTAACCCATAAAAGAAACAATAAATTTCACTTCTTGGGTTATATATATAATCTTCAACATTCTTACTAACGTTGTAAAGTAAGATTCATACATTGTGACATTCTCATCCTTTTTTTCCCTCAGAAATTGAATTTTCATATCCGCTTGATGGTCACGAGGAATGTATTTTTCTAATAAAAGTTCATTAAACTCTCTCCATTCTATACTGTACACTTCTTCATATTCTTTTGTGTTTTTAATCAAGGACCACCATTGATCAGCATCTCTAGTGAGGCGATAAACTACGATGAAAACTTTTTCCCTTTCGCTACTCCCCAAGGCGTGGAATATTTTCTCTGAGGAATATATCCATTGCTCAGGCACTAATGTATTTTTACTCCCATTGAATGTTGGTGTTTGTTCCCTCATGAAGCAGTCTAACATTTATCGTCCACGTTGTGGATCAAGGTGCTCCATATGGTAATGTTTATTATTCATAACCTCAGTGAGTTGTCCCAATATAGTGATAAGTTGATCAACATCAATTGTATCACCAGCTCCACTATAATTATCTTAAGCAGGAGGGAAATACCTATATGAAGTGCACGCATTGATAAAGTTTCCATTCCTTCTACAAGGCGCCATTTCTAAACAATTTCATACACTAGATTAGTTTATGAATCACAATTCATAAATCCAAACATGTAAAACACTTAAAATAAATTGAAATGTTTATGGATATAATCCATAATCATAAAAATGTTTTCTTTGAGGAAGTATATACTCATAAACCCTTCATAATGGTTTTAAAGAAAATGATAATTATCTTTAGCATATCCCCCAGTAGTGTCATAACCAATAGTGCAGCAAGGCCCGTTTTCGTGAACCAGTTACCGATTGAGTCTAAATCAAAGTGGTGCTTTTGGGTTTTACCCCTAGGTACATCTGTGCCTGAGCCGCTTCTACCTGCTTATATCCAGATAGGGATGTATTTCTTGGAAAACTCACAAAATCTCTACAATAACAAAATTCTAGGAAGTTCTTCTATACTAATCCTAAAAGTATATATTAGGGATATGTGCTCTAAACAGAGTTTATCTAAATATAGTTTAAATAGTTTGTACTAAACTTCCTCTGATACCACCTATAACACACCGACCCTAGTTACCCAGAGTTGGTGCATTATTACATAACATTGGCATGATCCCAAGGAAATCATGTCTCAAAAGACCGATCAATTTAGTATTATTGGAAACATGATTCATACATAAGTTCATCTTTACAACTTGAAAAGAAATACAACATAAATTTATTCTATTTTAAACTTCCAAGACTCCTAGATTATGCCTTCAAGTCAATCATAACTAACTTCTTTATATCCTGGGATAATGAAACATAAGAAAGGGGTGAGCTCAAACTCTCAATAAGGGTAAGCAATAGTGGAAGATAACAAAAATATTAATCAAGGTGAATAATTAAAACCACATGCCTTTACAAATAATAAACATGAATACTCTTACAGAAGTAGTATGAGCTGAGTAAATAATTCCATAATAAAAAAAATCGTGGGTATTCTACAAGTCGAATGACCACATGAACCATCAATATTATTTTCATAATGACGAAATGTATAATGCCGGAAATTCTAAAACATTTTATCCATGCCTAAGCCAAGATGTCTAAAAATGATTAAGGCCTCAGCCAAAACCATATATCAAAATGGGAAAGGGATCACCCAATTCCATGTATAGTTGTATTATGAGACATACAGATGCATTGAGGAGCTATAGAGGGCTCCACCCGTCACTTACCATGTCCAATACATTCCTCATAAGAAAAGGTTGAAATATAACATAAACATTCGTATTAAAACTAGCATAAAAAATGTCAATACCTTAACCATAAACCTTGAATGGTATAAAAATAGTACATACACAGTCAAACATATCACAAAACCTTCAATACAATATAATTTTTTGTATCATAATAAATCAATATCAAATAAACTTAAAATCCACCAAAGGATGTTGACATAGATGAAATCAAAACCTTTATTAGAGAAATATATCTTTCTATTCTGAAATAATTTAAGAGTCACATAATTATTGAGAAAACATTTTTCCTTAAAATATTCTTATAATCTTGTAAGGGAAGCATAAATTATGTTATAATGGTGTAAAATAGCCGCACACGCTGTATAAGTTAAAAAAACATTCTTACCTAAATTCTTTCGAAAAGGTCATAAAGTATGTTGTTTGGAAAATGATGGAAAGATTCCTTTATAAACATATTATAAAAGTCAAACAGGGGTAAAAATTACTTTATCCAATATTTTATAAAATATTAATAATTTTTTGAAATACATTTTTAAGATACATGGATGTTGATGATAAAGAGGTCCTAGTAGATAATTACATATAAACAACCTTGGATAATGAAGAGATTGTGAAATTAACCATTACTTTGTACTTTTCCTTGGTCGGGGGTAGGTTAAAATCCAGTATAATGGTGAAAAAATTGTTATTAAATTTATAAAATAATCATATAAATTAATATGATATCATATATGATCTTTTAATATTGCTTTGTTAATAATATCTTAGTATTATCGTCGTTCCGGGTGTTAACTGATTCATGTTCCTTTATATGATTTGTTATATAAGTAATGTTAGTTATGAATATGATGTATCTTATTCCTATTTCAAATGATATTAAGTCTTTAAATATCATTTTAATCATCTACTGAAAGTTATTCTTGAATGGATAGGATGGGGAATGAATCTCATCGCGTTCGTGGAGATGGTAATCCGTACGTACGTACGAGCGACAATATCATTCTTTTGATATTAAAATAATATATAATTGGATGTTATATCATATATATATAATCATTATCATGTTATATTTATTATTTACATCAATTACACATCATTATTATACCCACCCAAATAATAATGTATTGAATAACAATTACACCACGAGTTGGAAACGGTAAGTCGTACGTACGCACGTATGGTGACATGTCATTCAAAGGATAGATGGAATAGTGAATATGGTTGTACCATATTTATAATAACATCACACTATATAAAAGATACTAGATATATTATTTTATAATGGAAAAACAATGAAAGAGGAAGTGGAAGAAGAAAGGAACTTGAAATAGGTGATGAAATATTTACCTCTTCTTCGGGTTCTTCCATTTGATTTGATCAAAAGGGATCCTTAGGCTGGTTTTATGACTAAAAGAAAGACTCTAGGATGAATGGAGGACAGTTTAAAGGGTATTTGGTCAGTTTTTGGCTGATCCAAATGTCTTCTACAATGTGAATTAGAGAGAAGGGAGAGTGCCCTTTTATAAGATGGGTGAGAGGCACCTTAGGAAAATCTAGAAATATTATTTTATAATAAATTCATTTTCGGTATCTAATTTCTCTAAAAAGGATTATTTTAAGTTTAAGGTGGGGATGGGTCTAAAACCATTAAACCAATATGTAGAGACCCGAATCTTGACGTACAAGGACATTACATTACTTTTGCGTAATACTTATTACATAACAAAAACACACACACAAGGACCGTAATAGTTTAGTGTCTTTGGAAACTCGGAACGTAATCTTCTAATAATGGTGAAATATCTTCAACATCTCCCATAAAGATCTTCCCTTTTTTTCTTACCTAAAACCTTTCTATATATCCGGGGTAAAAGAAAACATAAAAGGGTGAGCTCAAATGCTCAGTAAGGGGAAACAAAATAAAATTCAATCACATCATATTCATAAGAACATAACATTTTGGAAATCTTAACCTGCAAAAGAGATCATAATATCATAACATGGGATAAATCATAGTAGTGAAATTTAATCCCAATAATCATAACATAAAACATGAATATTTGTGGCATACACACATAATCATAGAGAATCATTTCTTATTAGTCAAGACGCATTGCCAAGAATATCTTAGTGTACAAAGTCCATTTCTGAACCGAGTTCACTCCTCGTTTCAGTACTATTTTACTGAACTTGTTTAACCTGTCGTTCTAGCCATGTCTACCTCATGAGATATAAACTCATTACCCAATGAATTGGAGGGAGATATAGGTCCCACCCATCTCATAATGATACCATTCTTATGTGTGCCATTAAATCATAAACCATACATCATAGCATAACCCATGTAATAAAAATGGGATTCCTAAACATCGTGACATCATAAAACAATTCATATATGATAAAGTAATTCATAAAAATAATTACTTCACAACATAATAAAATAAATTTAATAATAGGGAAAGAAAAATAACACTTTATTATCTTATATGGAAAATAATTTTGATAAAACACTTGAACTCCATTCTTGAGGAAAATATCCTCTCTACTTCAAAAACACTTTTCCTCTCTCAACATGTCATACAATTATAAACTAAAAGAATTTGATTAAACATAAACTTGAAAAATTGTAAAGGAAGCTTCTTGGAAATAATCTTCTAAAAATCCATTCATTCCGTATAAGTTAAAAAAACATTCTTCTCATACTTTTGTCAGAAAAGTCCAAAAGTACCTCGTACGAAAAAAGACAAAAGACTCCCTTCATATCTTTTACTAACAATACAACGAAGGGTAAAATTGTATTTAAAAAATTATAGGTGGATGGAAATAATGTTACATATTGAGGAAACATGTATGTGGATGATAAAATACTCCCCAGTAAATTCTGAAGTATAAACAATCTCAGATAAAAATTGAGATTGCGAGATTTTCCCTTACCTTAGGTCCGATTTGCTTCGTAAGTGTCCGAAACTCCTGTATAATGATTTAAATAATGTCATTGACTTATTCCATAATCATAATCATTGTTATGATATCATATATGGTTCACTTATTTCTTTATATTACCTGTTCTTTTATAAATTCCATGTTAAAGAGCGTTTTGGGTAAAATCGTTTCTTTTGTCATCTGTGTTTTGACTTGTAATTATTCATATGATTACATAGATCATGATTACTTAATTCCAGAATATAAAAAATTATTTATATATAATACATATTCAGAATATACATATATATAATAGATCAGTAAATGGAAAGAAATACACCGTTCATGGAGACGGTAGGCCGTACGTACGCATGAACGCTGTTTTCGTTTCCTTATTGAGTTGAATGGAATTAAGTAGATGACACACATATATATATATAAACACAAATCCAGTATCATTATTATGTCATATATTTCATGATTACTTATTATATATACTTTATAATCATTCAAGAATGGTTAACGTGGAGAATAAATCTCATCGCGTCGTGGAGACGGTAGTCCGTACGTACGCACGAGCGATGATATCATTCTCATGATCGTGGAATTGTATTGGAGGGTATGTATACTATTTCAGAATCAATAATACTTTAAAATAATCATATATAGTTATTATTAACACCATTATACCCATCCAAGTAAGGTGGTGGTGGAAAATAGATTACACCACGGTGTGGAGACGGTATTCCGTACGTACGCACGCACGGTGATTTCATTTTCAGTAGGTTGGATAGATGGTGAAATAGGGTTGTTTCATAATTATAATAACATATCAGTATATGGGTGATACTGATGTTATTACTTCATAATGAAACAACCTAAGAAGAAGAAGTGGAAGAAGAAATAAAGTTGAAAGAATCGGTAATGGACATTACGTCTTCTTTGAAGCGCCTCTTTGAGTCCTCTTCTTAGGTCACTAAAATTGTTCTTTGAAGAAGCAAAGGACCTCTAGAATGTTTCTAGGGAAGTGGAGAAGAGAATTTGGCAGGGTTTGGACGAGCTTGAAGGCTCAAATTGGTGTGAGGAAGAGGGGGAGGAGGTGCCCTTTTATAAGGGAGGAGAGGGGCTCCCTTGGGAAACTAAAAATATTATTTTATTATAAAGTCATATTCAGTTTTAAATAGCTCCAAAATGATTTATTTCGAAGATAAGGTGGGTATGGGTCTCAATCCTCTCATACAATAGAATTTAGACAAGTTTAGGTTCCTATTTTAACCTTATCGTTTATATTTAACGTTAAGTTAGATAATTTTACTTTTACCGTGTCTTTTTGTGTTCTTACACTATAAGGTTAATAAACTTAGTATAACAAGACAAACAAACCCCAAGTTGTTTATTATTAACATATATACCATTTTATAAGTCATTTGGCCGAACCTTAGATGTTTAGTAATAAAATAACAATTAATAATATAATATTTGTTTTAAAAACCATTTTATGTCAATTTTGACTCTATTTAGTAATTGATTTTTTTGAAACTCATAAAAGAATGATTAGTTCTAAAAAGTTTAATTAAATAAATAATAACATGTCTTATTAACATTTAAAATTAATTTAATTCATAGAAAGTCTCAAATTACATTTATTTGGGTATTTATAACATCAATTATTCTAATTTTTCACTATTATGGTAATTACTGCATCATCATTGTGTCATATATAAATTAATTTATCTAATGTCTAAAAATTATAAATAAAATATCATTACGTAGGAAATATTATTATATTTCTAATGAATATTTACAATCTAATTTACCTTATGTATAACCCTATATTAAAAATGTTTTAGTAAATAAACGTTGATTTTAACTCTTTTAACTCTTCTTTGAATTAAATAATAATAAATGTCCTAATCTAATCCAAGTGGGACTAAATGGTCATATTTTATTCCTAAGGTTGTTTTTGTTCTAATTTCACTTATAAAATAGAATTAGGACATGTGTTAGGGTAATAATAATATCATTTTACCCTTAATTACACTATTTACTTTTAACTGTGGTAAAAAAAAGTAAAAAGTTACTATTAACCAAAAATTATTTTCATCTCATTGAACCACATTTTACTTACTGAAAGAAACCGTGTCTCTCATATTTTTGAAATTCCACTCACAGAAGCGGTAAAATTAAGTTTTATGAAAAAATCATTTTTTTAACTACCACTTAGTGGTTTCACTATTCATCAAAAAATGAAAGTTTCCAGAAAAATACGAAAAATTAGACCTAAGATATATTTGATATTATGAACTCAAAAATGATGTCTATTTTACCAAATTAAAAACATATCAGTTTCATTAATTAATTTAAAAATTAATTCTTGTCGTCAAAACAAATAGTGTGATCTTAAGAGATAATAACTATCAAAAGATTGACACTTGTTTATGTCTGGTTTAAATTTAGAATTACATCCAATGCCCAAAATTGTATTAAATTGTAAAAATATATCCTAAATATAATTTAAAACCACTCAAATTAATAATTTATCACTATTAATTATTTCGATTAAAAAGGTTGTTTTTAATTAAAATTTAGTAATTCTCACTATTCATCATAAAATGAAAGTTATCCAAAATGTACCAAAATTTCACCCTAAGCTAATTTTGATATTCT
Organism: Viscum album; assembly: GCA_963277665.1. NCBI lineage: Eukaryota > Viridiplantae > Streptophyta > Magnoliopsida > Santalales > Viscaceae > Viscum > Viscum album. Next base: position 411,862,233 of record OY728143.1, read on the forward strand.
GAATCCAAAAATGAAGTCCATTTTGAAATATAAAATTTACAAAATTTCAAAAACTGGTTACTACTATTCATAAGGGCTAGTTTTAATAATATTTTAATAGCATATTGTTGTTTAGTGAAACTCGGTATTGCATACTACACACGCTATCGAGGAAGGTCGCGATTGCGTGTAATGCAAGGCAAGTCAAGGATGCGTGCTGTGCAAGCTCCTTTTGGTGTAGCGTACAACACATGACATTAATGAAATTAAAAGGAATATTTTTCATAAAATTTCGGGGTGTTACATTCTACCCCCCTTAAAATGAATTTCACCCTCGAAATTCATCGGGGTTATAAATGGTTTACTATTCGAAAGTTTCTTTGATAGAAACCCACATAGTAAAAAGGAATAGCAAAACCAATATTTAAAAACAAAAGTATGAAACGTAATGGTTACCAAAATAAACTAATCACTGGGTTTCCACATAGGTGAAAATATGGATATGGAAGAGAAATCTAACCATCATGTTTTGATTGAGTGGTAGAGAACATGGCTATGAAAAAAATAGAAATCACAAAGCCATAATTTTGTGACGATCTAAGGTACCATCTGATTCATCAGATATAAGAGCACTAGGACATCATTTTTGGTTTTCAAGATCGTTTCCCTAAAGTTGATGAAATTGGAATTAGAAGAAATACTTTCGTGATTTCAGTATAGTCTCACCGTTGGTCGTTCTTTGAACAATTTCCACTTCATATCTTAAAGAAATGAAGTTGAATTTGTCATTCGTGAAGTGTTAGTAGACCATGTGATAGAATGATGGGTAATTCCATCTATCTCAAACAAAAGGTTAGAAAAGTTATCAAAAAATACATAAGTCCATCTATAGTGAGATTAATCATATATGGTTCCTAAAATGGACTTACACTTCATATATCATACTGCTTAATATAATAAAACTAGTTTCTACTAAACAGGGACTTCTTGTAGGCCAGTGGTAGGCGATAAAGGCCAATCGCACTTCGGTTGTGGGTTCGATTCCCACGACTTTGTCCGACGTGATGGGATATCGCCCGTCCTGCAGGTTGTCCTTTTTCTAAAACTATATTACTATAACATCCCATCAATAATATCAAAAAAAACTTCTATCCTTAAACAATACTAACTTATGTCCAACATAATCCATTCCAATCTTTAGGCTTATCCATAATAATGCAGTCCACTCTCATAATATAGTGAAAATGATTACCAGAGATCTAATACCATCGTTGATCCCCATATATCATAAGATATGTCTTGTTGGTCACATTCCAAACATTCAAAGGCCTTAATCATGTATTCTCTTGAATACCCATTGAACCTTAGTGAAAACATGAATGCAGTTAAAAGATAACACTTTCCACATACCAAAATCCTCAAAATTCTATATACTCAAACCATGATATCACTTAGTCCTTATATCAATCATGAGCTCATGAATACTGTCAAACATTTCATTTTTTCCTTATCCCTTCATTATGCGCATATCTTATTTTTTCCAAAAATATCTCAATCACTTTCCATGGTTACTGGTACCATAAAATTATTGAAAACCACAATAGACCAATACATAAAAATTCCAATATTCCACGATACTATATACAACATTATTTTGGAATCCCATTACATAAACACTTAATCATTCCACCACATTGTTATCATATTCAACATCACTAATGGTGATCGCATGTGACTTCCCTTTGTCCATTGCCTTAAGTGGTTGCTCATGTCGATCATCACTAACCCTTGGATTTGGGCATTTATTAGCATAATGCCTCATTTCCTTTCACTTGAAGCATTGAAGTGTAGTAGGTTCATTCTGTGTATCCCTTCCTTTGTTTGCATCAGTAAACATCTTCTTCCCATCATTGCGGCATTCAAATGCCCGATGACCTTCCTTTCCACATTTGAAACATTTACATGTCCCTTTAAGACAATCTCCATCATGCTTCTTTCCACACTTTGAGCATATGGAAACATTCATCTTCTTTTCACCATTATTATGAGATTTCTTCTTGAACTCCATCTTTCATTTCATGTCAAAACTATAATATGGATAAGTAACACCAACTTCCATTTCTACCTTGATATCACAACAGACAATTTCTTCATAGCTACTGAAGTCTCTTATAGCTAATTCCCTTCGAAGATTTGGTTTTAAGCCACTGAAGAATCGATCAACTTTATTTTCAGGTTGGATGATAAATCTAGATGCATACCTTGCAAGCCTTGTAAAATTCGCTTCGTATATACCAATAGATTCATCATCCTTTTTCTTTAGTTCAAGATACTCCTTCTCCATCTTTATTCGAAGAATATGAGGGAGGTACTTATTGAAAAATAAGTTCTTGAACTCATCCCCTTCCATGGACTCAATTTCATCTCTTTTCCTCGTATTCTTGATAAGATTCCACCATTGATCATCTTCACCTTCCAAATGATATACTTCTAAGATGAATTTATCATGTTCAAAACATTGAAGAACTGAAAATATCTTTTCAGTGGTACGGATCCATTGTTCAGCAACAAGTGGATCAGAAGACCCACTGAAAGAAGGTGGACGTTGCCTCATGAAGGACTTAATAGAATATTGTTCGCTTCTCTGCTAATTTGGAAGTCCATAATGATTCATATCTTGTGTAAGTATAGAAATAATATTTTTCACTCCATCTCCCATAACATTTGTTTGTTCATGAGGACAATCATTGAATTGTCCATTGCATTGATCAACACGGTTCATTCGGGTTCCAGCCATCGTCTAAAACCCAAAAAGAATAGTGTGAGAGGAAAAAATCATGCTAGGGAAAAAAATAATAAAGGGGGATTACCTTCAATATCTAACATCTTAGGTTTAATTCTAAGATCGTTAGCGCAATTCTTGGACTATAACCTATACGTATTCTTAACCTTAGAGACATCCCTAGACATACCATAGAAATATCTCTAGGGATATCCCTAACGTTTTCACATCCTAGTTTCCAAAGGTTGACTAAACCTCCCTCTGATACCAACTGTAGAGACCCGAAGCTTGACGTACAAGGACATTACATTACTTTTGTGGAATAATTATTACATAACAAAAACACACACACAAGGACCGTAATAGTTTAGTGTCTTTGGAAACTCGGAACGTAATCTTCTAATCATAGTGAAAGATCCTCAACATTTCCCATAAAGATCTTCCCTTTTTTTATTTCCTAAAACCATTCTTTATATCCTGGGGAAAAGAAAACATAAATTGGTGAGCTCAAATGCTCAGTAAGGGTAAACAAAAGAAAAATCAATCACATCATATTCATAAGAACATAACATTTTAGAAATCTTAACCTGCAAAAGAGATCATAATATCATAACATGGGATAAATCATAGTAGTGAAATGTAATCCCAATAATCATAAAATAAAACATGAAACTTTGTGGCATACACACATAATCATAGAGAATAATTTCTTATTAGTCAAGACTCATTGACAACACTATCTTAGTGGACAACTCCATTTCTAAACCTAGTTCACTCCTCATTTCAGTCCTGTTTTACTGAACCGGTTTAACCTGTCGTTCCAGCTATGTCTATCTCATGAGATATAAAATATTTATCCAATTCATTGGAGGGAGATATAGGTCCCACCCATCTCATAATGGTACCATTCTTATGTGTGCCACAAAATCATAAACCATACATCATAGCATAACCCATGTAATAAAAATGGGATTCTTAAACATCGTGACATCATAAAACAATTCATATAAGATAAAGGAATTCATAAAAATAATTCCATCACAACATAATCAAATAAATGTAATAATAGTGATAGAAACAGAACCCTTTATTATCTTAGATGGAAAATAATTTTGATAAAACACTTGAACTCCATTTTTGAGGAAAATATCCTTTCTACTTCAAAAACACTTTTCCTTTCATAACATGGCATACAATTCTAAACTAAAAGAAGTTGATTAAAAATAAACATTATAACTTGTAAAGGAAGCTTCTTGGAAATAATTTTTTAAAAATCCATTCATTCCATATAAGTTAAAAAAACATTCTTCTCGTACTTTTGTCGGAAAAGTCAAAAAGTACCTCGTACGAAAAATGACAAAAGATTCCCTTCATATCTTCTAATAAAAACACACAGAAGGGTAAAATTGTATTTAAAAAATTTCAGGTGGATGGAAATAATGTTACATATTGGGGAAACATGGAATTGGATGATAAAATACTCCCCAGTAAATTCTGAAGTATAAACAATCTCTGATAAAAATTGAGATTGAGAGATTTTCCCTTACCTTAGGTCCGATTTGCTTCGTAAGTGTCAGAACATCCTGTATAATGACTTAAATAATGTCATTGACTTATTCCAGAATCATACTCATTGTTATGATATCATATATGGTTCATTTATGACTTTATATTACCTGTTCTTTTGGAAATTCCATGTTAAAGAGCTTTTTGGGTAAGATCGTTTCATTTGTCGTCCATGTTTTGACTTGTAATTATTCATATGATTACATATATCATGATTACATAATTCCAGATTATAAAACATGATTTATATATAATATATATTCAGAATATACATATATATAATAGATCAGTAAATGGAAATAAATACACCGTTCATGGAGACGGTAGGTCGTATGTACGCATGAATGCTGTTTTCGTTTCCTTATTGAGTTGAATGGAATTAAGTAGATGACATGTATATATATAAACATAAATCCAGTATCATTATTATGTAATATATTTCATGATTACTTATTATATATACTTTATAATCATTCATGAATGGTTAACGTGGAGAATGAATCTCATCGCGTCGTGGAGACGGTAGTCCGTACTTACGCACGAGCGATGATATCAATCCCATGATCGTGGAATTGTATTGAAGTGTATGTATACTATTTCAGAATCAATATCACTTTAAAATAATCATATATAGTTATTATTTACACCAATATACCCATCCAAGTAAGGTGGTGGTGGAAAATAGATTACACCACGGCGTGGAGATGGTATTCCGTACGTACGCACGCGCAGTGATTTCATTTTCCGTAGGATAGATAGATGGTGATATAGGGTTGTTTCATAATTGTAATAAAATATCAGTATATTAGTGATACTGATGTTATAAATTCATAATGAAACAACCTAAGAAGAATAAGTGGAAGAAGAAATAAAGTTGAAAGAAGCGGTAACGGATATTACCTCTTCTATGAAGTGCCTCTTTGAGTCCTCTTCTTCGGGCACTAAAATTGGTCTTTGAAGAAGACCAGGACCTCTAGAATGTTTCTAGGGAAGTGGAGAATAGAATTTGGCAGGGGTTGTCCGAGCATGAAGGCTCAAATCAGTGTGAGGAAGAGGGGGAGGAGGTTCCCTTTTATAAGGGAGGAGAGGGGCTCCTTTGGAAAACTAAAAATATTATTTTATTATAAAGTCATATTCGGTTTTAAATAGCTCCAAATTGATTTATTTCGTAGCTAAGGTGGGGATGGGTCGAAATCCTCTCATCCAATAGAATTTAGACAAGTTTAGGTTCCTATTTTATCCTTATCATTTATATTTAACTTTAAGTTAGATAATTTTACTTTTACCGTGTCTTTTTGTGTTCTTACACTATAAGGTTAATAAAATTACTATAACAAGACAAAAGAACCCCAAGTTGTTTATTATTAATATATATAATTTTATCTAAGTAATTTTTCTAAACTTTAGATTTTCAGGTATAAAATAACAAATAATAATATAAATTTGTTTTAAAAACTATTTTATGTCAATTTTGACGCTATTTAGTAATGGATTTTTGTGAAACTTATAACTGAATGACTAGTTCGAAAAAAGTTAATTAAATGAATAATAACATGTCCTATTAACATATAAAATTATTTTAATTCATAAAAAGTCTCAAATTACATTTATTTGGGTATTTATAACATCAATTATTCTAATTGTTCACTATTATGGTAATTACTGCATCATCATTGTGTCATAAATAAATTAATTTATTTAATGTCTAAAAATTATAAATAAAATATAATTATGTAGGAAATATTATTATATTTATAATGAATATTTACAATATAATTTTTCTTATGTATAACCCTATATTAAAAATGTTTTAGTAAATAAACGTTGATTTTAACTCTTTTAACTCTTCTTTGAATTAAATAATAATAAATGTCCTAATCTAATACAATTGGGCCTAAATGGTCATATTTTATTCCTAAGGTTGTTTGTGGACGAATTACACTTATCCAATAGAATTAGGACATGTGTTAGGGTAATAATAATATCATTTTTACCCTTAATTACCCTATTTACTTTTAACCGTGGTAAAAAAGTAAAAAGTTACTATTCACCAAAAATTATTTTCCTCTCATTGAACCACATTTTACTTACTGACATCAACCGTGTCTCTCGGATTTTTGAAATTCCACTCAGAGAAGCGGTAAAATTAAGTTTTATGAAAAATTTATTTTTATTAACTACCACTTAGTGGTTTCACTATTCATCAAAAAATGAAAGTTTCCAAAAAAATACCAAAAATTAGGCCTAACCTATATTTGATATTATGAACTCAAAAATTATATCTATTTTACCAAATTCAAAACATATCAGTTGCATTAATTAATTTAAAAATTAATTCCTGTCGTCAAAACAAATAGCATGTTTTTAAGAGATAATAACTATCAAAAGATTGACACTTGTTTATGTCTGGTTTAAATGTAGAATTATATCCAATGTCCAACATTGTATTAAATTGTAAACATATATTCTAAAAATACTTTAAACCCACTCAAATTAATAATTTATCACTATTAATTATTTCGATTAAAAAGGTTGTTTTTAATTAAAATTTAGTAATTTTCACTATTCATCAGAAAATGAAAGTTATCCGAAATGTACCAAAATTTCACCCTAAGCTAATTTTGATATTCCGAATCCAAAAATGAAGTCCATTTTGAAAAATAAAATTTACAAAATTTCAAAAAGTGGTTATTACTATTCATAACGGCTAGTTTTAATAATATTTTAATAGCATATCGTTGTTTAGTGAAACTCGGTATTGCGTACTACACACGCTATCGAGGATGGTCGCGATTGCATGTAATTCAAGGAAAGTCAAGGATGCGTGTTGTGCAAGATCCTTTTTTGTGTAGCGTAAAACACAAGACTTTAATAAAATTAAAAAGAATATTTTTCATAAAATCTCGGGGTGTTACACAATAGGTTTTATATAGGTTTGGGTCATTATATTAATCTTATCTTTTAGATTTAACTCTTAGTTGAATAGTCTGACATTAACCATACATATTTGTATTTTTATATTATATTGTTAAAAATGTTTCTATATACTTCCAAGAGAACCATAATTGTTTAATTAATGATACAAATATCATTATATAAGTCTTTTGGCCGATTTTTAGATTTTTAGGAATATAATATCAATTAATAATATAACTTTTGTTTTAAAATCTATTTTATGTCAATTTTGACACTATTTGGTAGTTTGTTTTTTCTAAAATCATAAAAACATTATTACTTTGAAAAAAATTCATCTAACCAACCCTAATATGTAATATTAACCTATAAAATTAGTGTAATTCATAAAAAAGATCAAATTACATTTATTTGAATATTTATAATATCAATTATTTTAATATTTCATTAATTAGGTAATTAATGCATCAAAATTGTTTCCTAAATAAATTAAATTATTTAATGTCTAAAAATATAAACAAAATACCATTATGTATGAAATAATTTTATGTTTCTAATGAATATTTATAGACTAATTTATCTTCTGTGTAATCCCATATTAAAAATGTATTAGTTATTAAACTATGATTTTAACTCTTTTAACTCTTCTTTGAATAAAATAATAATAAATGTCCTAATCTAATCCAGGTGGACCTAAAGGATCATATTTTATTCCTAAGGTTTTTTTTTTTAATTAAAATTATCCGAAAGAATTAGGACATTTGTTAGGGTAATAATAATATGATTTTTACCCTTGATTTTCTTATTTACTTTTAACCATGGAAAATAAACGTAAAAAGTTACTATTCATCAAAAATTATTTTCATCTTATTGAACCAAATTTTAAAAAATGATATCAACCATGTCTCTTATATTTTTTAAATTCAACTCATAAAAGCGGTAAAATAAAGTTTTATGTAAATTTGCAAGTGCTTCAAAGAGGTGGGTAAAAGAAGGTAAAAAGTTCAATACAATTTTTATATATCTAAAATTATTATAAAATGGACCCAATGAATTAAATTGAAATTATATAGGAATTATGTATCTATTTTGACCTAATATAAATTTAAATAAAATAAATAATTATTTAAAAAAATATGGTTTTAAACTATAACTCAGTGTTTTTCTCTATTCATCAAAAATTGAATGTTTTCATAAAAATACCAAAAATTTACCCAAAGATAATTTCGGTATTCTGAATCCAAAAATGAAGTCCATTTTGAAAGATAAAATTTATAAAATTTCAAAAATTGGGTATTACTATTCATAACAGCTAGTTTGATTGGTTGTGGTGTATTGGAACTCGATGTTTCAAACAACACACACTATTGTATTATTCAAAGAGAAGAGTACCATGGAATCTTGGGCTATTACACCCAACAACCACTTCCCCCTTCACCCTCCTTCCCCCACCGTTCAATATTTTCTATTATGTTTTCCCTCTTTAAAATTTTTCAATCACCTAATCAAATCAAAATAAAATCACCTCTTTGGTTTTGATCCATTGGTTGAGAGAACTTTCTTAGATTTAGTTACAAATTTAAGAATCTTTTATAATTTATATTGAGTCTATTATTATTTTATTAAAAATTCTTAATCCTTATATACTTCTATATTTTTGTTAAATAGTGATAATATGAAAGAGAACCTTGCTCAATTAAATCGATTAATTAGATATTTGTGTTCAAAATTTTGTAACCATTAGAATACATGATTGGTGTTTGCAAATAATCAAGTAGACTTTGAGTTAAATCATGGCCTAATCCAAATGTTTCCTAATTTTCATTGTTTGGTAGGTGAAGACCCCTAAAATAACATGAAGGAATTTGGCACTATTTGTACTGCCTTAAAAATGATATAAATTTTATAAGCTCAAATAAAATTGAAAAAATTTCCATTCTATATTGAGTTCTCAATAAATAAATTGATGACAGGGAGGTTGGGTGGTCGTGTTGTTAGAGGAGGATCATCTCGAGGATGGGTGGTTGAGTCGTATTTAGAGGATTGTCTCGAGGTTGAGTGGCCATGTCATTAGAGGGGAATCCTCTGGAGGTGGGGTGGCCACATCATCAAAATAGGATAGTGGGAGGTTGGGTGGTAGTATTGGATGAGGAGGTTCGCTGAATCATGGGTAGGAGAGATCACGACTAGGGACGGGAAAAATTGGGGTTGGAATCTTGATGATGGTGGGGTTGGCGGCGTAACACTACAAGTATATTATGACCATGGGGAGTATGTCCAGGTGTAGCCATAGTTTTTCTAAAGGTTGGTTATTTAATTGTGGCGATATATTCCATTTATAGTAGTAAAAATTTCATGGTCATGTGCATGTAATTATTCACCACTAGTTGATAGTATTTTGAGTATGTGGAGGTGCACCAGAGGTGTTTTTGTGCACCTGCATTGATTCTAATGTTTTTCTTTTATTCTGGGCATTATGAATCAATATTAGATTTTTTTATTTTTCTTAATATTTATGGATAATTATATAATGATATGTTTGTGTTGGACATGCGAGTCATGAACCCATCTCCAATGGTAATTATAAGTTAATAGGTTAATGAAATTGTTCTTATTGATTATCAATGTTACAGTTGAGATATATAATCAAGTATGATGTGTTTATTTGATATTGTAATTTTTGGTTTTGGAACTTGTGCTATACAGGAAAGAAGATTGTGTACATTGATAATATGTGGCTTGTAGGATTCCCATGGAATTTATATTCTCATGTGTGATTGAATTTTCAAATGACATAGGGTTTAGGGGTATAATGTCTCCATAATGTGTTCTATGTGATTTTTTTGTGTTACTTGATACTGTAATTATCAATATGATTAATTATTATTGTTCCTCAGTATATATTTTTTAGTATTTGAGTATAAATTTGATAATTCCTAAAATGAAATGGATGTATGGAACATTTGAGGGTACAATGTTACTTCTCCACATAACACATTGTTTTTTGAGACTTATAGAGACAAGTGTACATGATAATGTACATTAATGTATAGTTATTCAATGATATTTTGTTATAAATATAGAATTTGTTTTGTCTTTTATATTATGATTCTCATATAGAGTAGTGTGTTAGTTATGGTTTTGATATAATGTGAACAATTTTCTTTACTTAAATATATTTTCGATTAAACATCAATCTTATTAAATTTATTTTGATGAAATAAATTATAAGTTTTATATATAATAGATAGAATTAATATTTATGAAACCGATAGGATCTTAATAGATTTTCAAAACATTTTGGAGAGCTTTTTAGATTTTTCATTTCACAATGCTTTAGATAGTGGTCACATACACTATCAATGTTACAATTGTGTTAGAAGACCTTGGTTGGGGAGTGAAAAGAGTCTAGTAACACATAGCCAAATATGGGTTTCAAGAAAACTACTATGATTAGTTTCACAGTAGGGAGAAAATGAAATCTCAAATCGCTAATGATCCAAATGAGAGGAATGGAGTAAAAATTGTTTTATATAGTTAGTTTTTGTTAATTCATCAACATTAAAAAGAAAATATTTCGACCTAAGAAGACTTTGATTTGAGAAAACATGATCCATATAATGAAAATGAAGATATTTTCGGTGTGACAAAATTGAAGGATGTTTCCATAACCCCAATATGTCAACAACGCGGTAAAATGAAAAAGCTGGAATTTTTATTCTAATTGATTCATATGAAAACAATATATTGTATTTTTAATACAAACATAGATTAAATTATTAAATTCTTGAAGGATTTACTTCTAGATGATAAATATATTCCCTCAAACCAATATATTTCATGGAATTTATTTAAAGAACATGGATTTTCAAGAAACAAAATTAATGATTTCTTGAAACATTGCAGTTTATTCTGGGCAGAAACTGCTGAAATAAATTATTTTATAAAATGTTCTACATCTCGTTGAAAGCCAAAAGCTGATGGAACATAATATATTGTTCCACATAATGTAATGAATAACATTCCATTGATCCCCAGACTCAAGAATCATTTTATGTCTGATGAAATATCAATAAAAATGAAATTTCATGATACCGAGAGAAACAAGACTAATGATGTGTCGGTTCACCTTGCTTATGGATTTTCATGATAGATATTTGATACAAAATATAACGATTTTACAGAAAACATGAATAATGTGGGGTTGGGTCTTTTATGTGACATTTTAAATCCATTTGGGATGATAATTACTTCCCACAAAACATGGCCAGTTTTATACACATTTATAACCTCCCCCCATGGTTGTGTATGAAAAAACCTTCCAATTTTATGAGTACACTCATATCTGGCATTTCTGATACCATTAATGATATAGATGTTTACATTCATCCTTTAATAAAAGTATTGAAACATCTTTGGGATGTGGGTGTGCGGACATACGATGTATGTTCGAATGACATATTTTAGATGCGTTTTGTGCTTATATGGACGCTCAATTATTTTCTTTCTTATGTAATGATGTTTGGATGGAGAAAAAAGGTAAAATTATCAGGTGCTATTAGTATGAAGAATACACAATCCAGAAGACTAAAACATCACGGTAGTTTCATTTTAATGGGACATTGCCGATTATTGCCAATAGTCCATCCATATAGAAATAATCATCGAAGATTTGACAAAACCATGGAGACTGACGATCCACCATAGATTATGTCTAGAAAAAATGTTGTTAATTAATTGAATGATTTTGTTTTTTCATTCAGGAAGGGTCAAATGAAATCTATAATGAGAAAGAATGTTTCCACTAAAACGTATTACAATTGGAAGAAAAGAAGTATCTTCTTTGATTTTTTTATTGGTCAACCAATTTTTTATATAATTTCGTAGATGCATTGCACATTGAAAAAAATATACATGAAATGTTTCTTTCGATTCTTCTAAATGTTAAGGGAACGAAAAATAATTATTTGTCTTCTCAACATGACTTGGTGGATTGGGTAATCAGACTAGAATTTCATCCCATGTGTATCGGTGAAAATAAATGGAATGTTCTATGTACTTCTTATGTGTTGAAACCTACAGAAAAATGAAATTTCTAGAAGTACTAGAGACTATTAATGTTTGTTATGGCTATTCAAGAAACATATCTAAAAGGGTCAACATAAGAGATTTGAAGCTAAAATATTTGAAGAATCATGATTATCACATCCTTTTGATTGAGTTCATTCCAATTGCAGTACATCATCTTTTTTCAAATAATGTAAGGGTGGATGTTATTTAGTTGTGACATTTTTTTATAGATCATTATGCTAAGAAGTTTTCCACGTATTTCTTGCAAAAAATGTTGGCAGATTGTCTTTTAATTTTGTGTAAATTAGAGAAAATATTTCCTCTAAAATTTTTCTCATGCATGCTACATATGACTATCCATATTAAAACTGAAATACTTCTCAGGGGACCTATTTATTTTCATTGGATTTATCGATCTAAAATAAATATGAACCCTTTAAAGTCTTATGTATGAAACATGAATCTCCCAAAGGTTCTATCGTGAATGGTTACTTGTCTCAGAAATGTATGGATTTCTACTCAATGTATTTTTCTGATCATACAACAAGAATGAACAGACCAATGAGAAATGAATAAGAATAGTATAACCAAATTTAACCTAGTTTTTCAACACTTCTACATATAGGATGAATTCGTGGAACATATACATTGATGACATTAATCCTTGAAGAGCATAAGTTGGAACGTCACATAGTTTTGTTAAATTGTGATTTGTTCAATGACTACATCAGGTAAGTAAATTTAATATATGTATATATTAAAAATAAATATGATAAACTATTCATATTTTTATCAACATGGAACATAAATCAATGATAAATAGAAATCACCATTCTTTATCTTCGAGAAGGAAAGAGACTTTGCATAGCAAAGAGTTTTATGCATAGTTAAAAATTGAAGGTAAATAAATTACTGTTTAAAATAATTAAATAAATATTTAATTAAGTTTAATATTCATTTATAATTCAGGTATTGAGTTTTCCTGCTAACTCAGTCTCTGAATAAATAAGTGCTTTGGCTTTTGGTCTTAATATTGTTTTTCATGACTGTAAATCAATTTTTATCTATGGGTACCGATTTATTATCAATGAATAAGAAATGAACATGACAACACAACATGATTGTGTTATGGTTACTCACACAACATACTGTTATGCTAGTGTATCAGATAGTAGACTACGATTTGAAAATGTATGTTATTATGTAGTCATTTAAAAAATAATAATAATGGATTATTTTTCTCATATATGAGTCACGATGATGAAATTTCAGTGGTTTTATTCGATGATGAGGAATGAAACATTTATTGATGATTTTGGATTTTGAGTTATTGATATGACTCACACTCTTGCAACTGATGAACCATATGTATTGGAATCAAGAGTGAAACAAGTTTTTTATGTCAAAGACCATCTTCAGCATGAATTTGTTGTTATTATTGAATTAATTACAAGACATATTTCTTATGATGGTTATAGTGAAATTGACACCATCCCTACTGCCATTGGAAACGATCCACTTATTACATTTTATGAATCCAAAAGCTCAATTTTCAAAGTTTAATGTGAACCAGAAGTTGTGTTGGGAAATATATAAAATCATCTATCTAAGTTATCAATTCTTTTTGTTTAGCTCAAGTTGGGTTTTTAAGTTTGGTACGGTTCAAATTGATTTAATTTTGATTACAAATAGGTTTTATCCAAATTACCAGGAAAGCTCAGCCAGGGACAAAGTCCCTGACCATATATTAAAGAAAAGGAAAAAGTACAGTAAAAGCAGGTTTAGGAGAACAGGAAACCTTACAACCAAACAACTGATCCCCCAAGCACAAACGACATCCGAAATTCAAAAATAAAAAACCACGAACCCTGATCCTTCCTCGAGCCGCGCGAAACCTTGAGAAGTGTTTCACGTGACAGCCATTACACAACCATCGAGAATTCTGGAACCATGCACATATCCACCACGTGCATCCACCACTGCAGGTCGCCGACGAGACCATCAAGCATCATCGCCAGAAAAACCATCACAAAACACTACCAAAAATCATCACCGTCACAAAACCAGCATCGCCAGTGAGAGTCAATAATCAACCTCAACTTCGTAGAATCAAACACCAAAACCAGAGTGCTGACCGAGATGGGCATTGTCTCCGCGGTTCCACATAGCAGAACCCCCCACAAGACAATCATGCAGAAACCCAACCACAAGAAAATCATCATCACCACCACATAAAAAAGAAAATAGATCCACAAATCATCAAGAAGAAACGAAACCACCCAAGGAGGACCCAGTCCGTCGCCATTCATACCGACATAGCACACACAGAAATAGATCCACAAACCAGCATCATCACCAAAACTCGTACAAAGAATAAAAGGTGAAGCAAAACCCACCACCACCTTCCGAAACGCAACTAGTGGCCAGATCTGCCCAAAGCACAAGCTCCTGACACCGAACACGATGGAAACCCCAGAACGCAGCACAGATCCCACACCCTGGGGCATCATCATGCCTCCAAGACAAAGAGGATGGGCAACGATGCAAATGCCGAGGATGATGATGAGTCCGCTCAAGCAGAGGGCAGCCACACCGTGAGTGCACCTTGCTGAGAGCCGAGGAGAGAACAACCGCTGCGGGGAGAAGGCAGTGGCGGATGGGAACCCTAATCGCCGCAGAGCCCCTTACGGGCACATCCTTTATCCAAATTGACTATTATGTGAATTTTCAATGTTTATTGTTTGCAATTTTATTTGAATTTCATTTTATAATTTGGAATTTTGCTGTATTCAAACCTAAAAAGCCAAAATTTATAACATGGTGAACATTTCAAGGCATTATTGACCATGTATAAAATAAGAATAATTCTAAGACAACCCTTTAACATTTCACTAAATAGTGAAATTGATGGTTTTTCTTCTTCTGAAAAACATGTATATAAAACTACATCATATACATGGGATAAATAAAGTAAATTATTCCTTAATTTTGAAAAGTTATTTACCCTATATGAACATGATGGTTTCCCTTCTTAGTAAATAACAATCCTACTAAAAATTAACTTTGTTTATTACATATTGTACGATTTATTGATTTCATTATATATCTATTCAAGTTCACCTAAAACAATGGATAGTTAAATTTTCCATGAATCCCATTATCCCCTCTCATTTTTTGGGTTACACATCAGTTATCCATTTATAATAAATTCCATATTTTTTTTCAAATGCCTGAAATAAATCCAATTGATGATAGGTGACATAAAATGATGATGGACAACAATAATTGCATGGCTGAGATGGTAATTCCACCACTAGTTCATGTAGTGAGTATTTTATATCATATATATATATATTTTAATAATATATAATGTCATGTGATTAATTTTTTTAAACATTTTGGAAAGATCCACCTCTAACAAAAAAATTATATGATGATAATCCTAGTAGTGGTCCCACTACTCAAGTGTTCTCACGATGGGGGGTGGTAAAAGAGTTAGTTGATCTAGTTGGCGTACCCGATTACACTATGCCCCTCCCACTGACATACCATCTTTCGCACATTCTGATTCCAGTGTGCCGTTAGGGACACATGAGATATTTTGAAATCCCATAATTTCCCCACCCTTTACATCTATGTCTCCTCACCAGTTTTTACTATATATGATGATGATTCCCACTCCTCATACTGTATTCGGCTATCCATCTATGTCATCTTCTTTTAATTCTACTTCATTCTCTCTAAGAATCTATATACCATCTTCTTAGACTCCTACTCTGCAAGAGTCTCTCCCTATAGAGAATACATTGAATCTATCTCCACTTTTATAGGCCGATCCTTCAGTTTATATGGATCCAGTGGCACCCATTGATCTGACTGCCGCGTGTATATTTATAGAACCATAAAAAAATTATATCATTATTTATTTTCATTATAACAAGTGTTGATAAAATATTTGTTTTTTTCATAACAGATTCATCTATTGATAAGATGTGGGGGAAGGGGCGTTCAAGGATTGGTGCGGTGTGGAACCGCCACTAGAAGTTGATTGTAGACTATAATGAAGACAGTCAAATCATTTAAAAATTTGGGAAGTAATGTCGGAGTTTTTTGGTGACATATTCCAAATACTCTGACATCATTCCTATCAACCCACTCTCATGGAGACAGTTTCCAAATGAAGTCAAGATTAATTCTTGGGTAGAGATATGGGTAAAAATTTTATTGTATTTAATGCAATATATTATTTTCTGTATTTATATGAATTAATATTTGGGTGTCAACTTCAGTTTAATTTCCCTGCTGGTGAGGGTGTATGACTAGCACGTTTAAAGGATTCAGGTGAGCTATAGGGAGCCTATAAGAATGTTTTTTATATTTTTTGGTGTGCTAGAGTTGGAACAGAGTTAGATTTGGTCCTTTTTGTAGATTACTATTTGATAGAACAATATAGATAGATTATTACTCATTGGACAACTACCTTGTTTAAGGTATTAACCACATTTAACGTACTTAAATAAAAAATTTCATGTTTTTTGTTAATAATATCATTTTTATTATTGAATATTATTTAGAAATCATCCAAAAAAACATTGATGCTAAACAAATACCTCCAGAAATTGCGATGCACCACGATGCCAGATCATGAGAGGAAGCTGGTATGATAGTTGTCTATAATTTTTCATTATAAAATTTACTTTCTATTATTTTCTCCATATTATTTTTATAACTAAAGTTGTTATATAATTATAGTTATAAAATTAATTATCAGTAACATATTTTTAATTATGCTTTATTATATTCAATGTCATTGTAAATGGAAAAATTGAATATTGAAGGATGGGTGCCTCGAGTAAAACTTCTTTCTTCGATTCGAATGATGAAAAAATTGAAGTGTGGTTAATGAACCGACTCAGCAGCAGATAATAAGTTTTACTTTGTTTATTTCTAATTTTAATATCTATTTTGTAACTTAAAAATCTATTTATATTTGTATCAGGCTACTTTAGAGGACCTTTATGCCTAGGAACCTGATAATTTTGGGCCAAATGGTCACTTATATCAGGTATTAGGTGATGAACAGCCTGATAGAGTACATTTCAAACTTGGGAGGAGTATGGTCCCAACAGGGTAGAGGAACTCCTCTTGTATGATTTGTAGTGCCAC
Organism: Viscum album; assembly: GCA_963277665.1. Lineage (NCBI taxonomy): Eukaryota > Viridiplantae > Streptophyta > Magnoliopsida > Santalales > Viscaceae > Viscum > Viscum album. Next base: position 411,879,709 of record OY728143.1, read on the forward strand.
CAAGTTCTATTAGGTTAAGGAACAGAAAAAACAGGCTGATAAAATGGCCAAATAGAGGAAAACCAATCTTCTATGGAAAACAATGCATTTATGAAATTGATGGAAGTTTTACATCCAACACTTCCATAAGAAGCCATCATAGCTTGTGATCAATATATGATTTCAAATCATTATATATATGGTGCAGTAGGTGGAAGTTCTATTGGTGGTCAATTTGATGGCGAGGAGGAGGCTGAGGTGGAGGAGGAGGAGGCTGAGGAGGACGTCGAGGTGGGGGAGGAGTGCGAGGAGGAGGCTGAGGTGGAGGGGGAGGGGGAGGAGGAGCCCGAGGTGGCGTATGAGGGAGAGGAGGTGGGCATTGAGGAGGGTGCAGTTGATGACGGGGATGACGATGGGGATGAGGGTGAGGTAGATGATGATGATGATGATGATGATGATGATGATAGGGATGGTGATGAGGGACAAATTGATCTGTTACATTTTTTACTGATATTACTAAAATTTTATGTTTTATGATTTGTTGGGCTTGAATATGTCTATGATTAGGTATGTCAAGTTATCCTTATTAATTTATCTATAAATAATAAAACTTTACTTGATGATTTGATGTGACAAATTCACCCCATCTCCGGACAACACCTAACCCCTAGACCCTCCCCCACCCCTGAAGACCCCCACCACCTTTGAAAGTCCCCACACCCTGGATAGGGCCCACCTCCTAAACACCCCCAACCCCTGGACACCCCCTACCCCTTTAGACAGCCACCCCAACCCCCCTGGACACCCCCAACCACCCGGACCCCCCAAACCATGGAAATCACTCACCCCCTAGACATCCCCACCACCTGGACACCCCCCCGCCCCTGGGCGGCCCCCATCCAGCTAGACACACCCTACCCCCATGAAGATCCCCCACCCCAGGACACCCCCACCACCGGGACACCCTCACCTCCTAGACACCCTTATGCCCTTGGACAGCACCCCCAACCCCTTGGACACCCCCTAGACAGCCCCACAACCCCCTTGACACCCCCTATTCACCCCCACACTAGGAAAACCCCCACCCCTAGACACCCATACCCCCTTGGACAACCACCCCACCCCCTGGACAGACCCCACCCCCAGGACACCCCCAGGACACCCCCACACCTAGACACCCCATACCCCCATGGATAACAACCCCAACCCCCTGGAAAACCCCCCAACCACCCAGACACTCCCACCCACTAGACACCCCTAACCCCTATAGATATCCCCCAACCGCCTGGACAGCCCCGACCCCCATGGACACCACCCCACCCCCTGGACACCCCTAACACTTGGACAACCCCCAACCCCCTTGACAACGGCCCACCCCCTAGACACCCTCTACCCACTAGGACACCCCCACAACCCCTGGATGGCCCCCAACCCCTGGACAACCCACAACCCCTAGGATAGCCCCCCACCCCCTGGACTTGCACCCTCAACAACCCCACCTATAGATACCCCACCCACTGGATTCCCCTACCCCCTTGGACGGCCTCCCCCACCCCTTGGATACCCCCACCCCCTAGAAAGAACCCCCACCCCCTGAGACAACCCCACCATTGAGAGCCCCAACCCCCCACGATAGCCCCCACCCATTGGACAACCCCCACCCCTGGAAACCCCCTACCCCATGTACCACCTCTAACCCCCTGGACAGGCCCCCACCCTCGGGACACCCCCATCCCCCTGGACACCCCCACCCCGCTGGACACCCCCAAACCCTATAGACATCCCCCAACCACCTTAACAGCCCCCACCCCATGAACAACCCCACCCCTTGGATAGCCCCCAACCCCCTTAGCCATCCCCCAACCCCCTGGACAGCCCCACCCCATGGACACCACCCAACCCCTCTGGACACCTCCTACCACCAGGACAACACCCCAACCCCTTGGATAGGCCCCTCCCCCACCCCTTGGACACCACCCAACCACCTAGACACCCACATCCCCCTGGACACCCCAACCCCCTTGGACAGCACCCCAACCCCCTAGACACCCCCCATGGATAGCCCCCACCCCTAGAAACCCCACCCCCTGGACACCCCCAACCCCTGGACATCCCCCTCCCCCTGGAAAACCCCAACCCCTTGGATATCCCCCAACCCCCTGGACATGCCCCCACCCCCTAGACACCCCCATCCCCCCCCCCCCCCACGGACACCGCCACCCCACTGGACACCCCAAACCCCCTTAGACAGCCCCCAAACCCCTGAACAGCTCCACCCCCTTGGACAACCCCCACCCCAACCCCCATGAAACCCCTACCCCCTTGGATAGCCCCCATAACCATTGACATCGCCCACCACCTAGACACCCCCTACCATTGGAAATCCCCCCCAAATGACCCCCTTGGACACCACCCCAACACCTAGACACCCCCACCACCCATAGACACCCCTAGACCCTTGGACAACACCCATTACCCTCTAGACACCCCCACCCCATACAACTCCCTTGAATATCCCCCACCCGTAGAGAACCCCCACGCCATGGACACCATGCACCATGGGCATCCCCCCTCTCCTTAGACACCCCCACCCCTGGACACCCCTACCCCCTTGGACAGCCACCCCAACCCCCTGGATAGCCGCAACCCCTAGACTACCCCACACCATGGACTCACCTACCCCCTTGGACACACCCAACACCCTAGATAGGCCCCCACCTATAGACACCCCACCACCCCCCTGGACACCCTCACCCAGTTGGATACCCCCTACCCCCTTAGATTTCCACTAAGCCCAGGACATCCCCTAGATACCCCACCCCCATGGAAATCCCCCACCCCTTGGATATCCCCCTAGACACCCCACCCCCATGGACAACCCACACCCCCTTGGACAACCCCCACCCCTTGGACAACCCCACCCCATGGACACTGCTATGCCCAAGGACAGCCCCTAACCACTAGAAATCCCCCTGGACACCACCCCACCACCTGGACAGCCCCCACCCCCTAGGCTCTGTCACCCCCATGGAAAGCCCCTCACCCCTGGACACCCCCACCCCCTTGACACCCTCACCCCCTAGATAGCCCACCCAAATCCATAAATATCCCCCAACCCTAGAAACCCCAAACCCCTTGGATAGCCCCTAACCACCTGAACAACACCCCCCCCCCCCAGATACCCCCCACCACCTAGATATCCCCCACCACCTGGACACCCCCACCCCTGTAAATCCCCTACCCCCTTGGGCAGCTCCCCCAAACCCTGGACTCCCCTCCCTGACATTAATATATTATTTCACTCTTCAACACTATATCATTCCAAAATCATTGATAAAAATTACAATCCAATCAATAGGAACATCAATTTCCCCCTTTTAATTTGTTTTATAATACCAACAAACAACTCTTATACGAATATATTTGTATCATTTCCCACATTATTGATAATAAATAAAAATGATACCTTAGGATCTTATCATTTCATTTAACTTCTTTAAAAGATACCATATTATCACTATTTTACTCAAGATTACATCGTACATCACCTTTTGAGGGAATAATGGTTTCACTGACAACTTACCTAAGAGACTCTGGTTAATCTATTTTATGTCTATATAGGATAACTCAGTATAATAAATAAGAGATAATTAACCAAGCCATAAAGGAAATAAATTAATAATCTCAACGTGTAATACCATTTTTAAATAACTCAAATTATGGGTTGTATAACAGATCCCTCAAAAAGATATAGTCTATAGTCAACTCGATACACAGATTATGAAATTCAAGAATGAGACATAATATGATATTTTAGGGTTTTGAATGGGGGTGATCATTATAATACTGAAGTGAATTTATAGACCAGTGGTATAGAATGATAGGTATTCTGTATTGTAAATTCAGTGTTATTCTGCAGTTAAATTCACATAGAAAAGTTGCTTGCTTATGGACTAGGTGAATTGGAGGATCTATAAAAAAAGTTTCCAAAACTGTTGGTATAGAATTGAAAAACCCACTCATTACCAATAGTTTATAACCATTGGTAAATTCCTATTATTCTCAATATTTACCAAAAGTTTTCATAAACCATTGGTAATGTATTGTTTGTCTCAATCTTTAACAATGGTTTTCAGAAACCATTGATAATTGACTTTTATTCTCGATCGTTACCAATGGTTTTAAAACTGTTGGTAAAGGTCTATTGCAACAGTTTCTAAACTGTTGGGAGGTATAATATGACTTCTGGTGGGCTATCCCAATGGTTATTTTATAACTGTTTCTATAATCCTATCCCCATAGGTTTCTTCTCAATAGTTGCCTAAACCATTGTTATAAGTTTTACCAACAATTATACATCCTTTACCAATGGTTTAAAACCGTTGGTATGTACATAATTTCTAATAGTGTCATGGATTAATTAAAGAATATGCTTCTTTATTCATAAAGATTTATATGGGGGATATTAATTTTATTCCAGTTCTATGGTTTAAAGATGTATTTTTTCTAATATTAATATTTTTTTTTAATTTTGGGGCCGAAGCCTCATTTATAATTAAATCAATGAAAAGTCCTCTTTTTACTGGGTAGAGGGAGACCCATTACATAGCCCGAAGGCCCAGTGGGCATTTAGCCCATTACATGGGCCGTAGGCACAATTTTATATCCCAAGGCCCATTCTGTGAATAGTACTGTTACATTAACCACACTACTACAGTACCGCATAGTACCCGCTGCTGCAACAGTACCCAGACGCCGCTACAATGACCTGCCGCCACTACAGTGCCTGCCGTTGCTACAGTGCCCGTCACTACTACAGTGCTACTACAGTACCTGTGCCCCATGGGTTTTGAACCCCCATTTTTTAGGTAGCATTACAAGGTTCTTACCCCTAATCCAAACCCCAACTAATTTCTTATATTAATATATTTTAATATTTTATTTATATATGGTTATGCTTACATATTTTGTAGATAATTTTAATCACATATAGAAATTTATTTTATTAAAATGTATTAAAAATTTATAATCACTATGATAAATATTTTTTCATCATGTAAATATAATTTTAGGGTATAAAAAATAGATTCCATGGTAAAAATTAGTCACCATAATAAAGGCCCAAATAATCTAGTCGTTTAAAACAAGAGTTATCATCACAAAATATCACCAAATATGATCTCCAAATTGGTCGATATGGAATTATGATACCATATATCATCCAATAATATATTATTATCTATTTTGGATCCACATTTACTTGAATGATAATTTCAATTTGTCTTTACAAAATTGATATTTACCAAAATGTTGTTACTCTCAATAATAAAAGGACCACTTCACCACCCCAATTATCATCACATATAATTATTCATATCTAGAAAAAAATATAGAAAAAAACATTCAAAAAATATTATTCATTTTCTATTTGGTATGTTATCAATTTATAACCACCTTCCAAAACCTTAATCTAATTAGTATTAGAGTTATCCAATTGTGTAATGTCAAAATCAATAAAAACCCATTTTCATTTTTATACCATTTATTCTTCATCAAATTCCACAATATATATTCTAAAAATCCAAATATAATTAAATAAAAACCATTAATTTAATAAAATTTATAATTTTGAAATAATAACCATTATTTACAATCAACAAATTTATTCTTTAAAATTTAATATCACCTGTATTATGGTTCGTTTAATACCACCATGAAAAAATTACTTATTTTTTCCTCACATCCATAAATAATAGATAATAAAAAATAGATCTTATGAATACAGATGATATTTCATAAAATAATATTATTTCTAATAATAAATTTCCAATTAGAATATTTATTTTAACCAAAAAATTATCATAGTGATTTTAACTTTTCCAGAAAAAACCATTATGTTAATTATATAATAATTTAAATCAATATTTAAAAAGTAAATTAGTATGTATAAAATATGTTACAATATAATGATCTATAATAAAAAAATAGTTAATTTTATAGTTTATTTAATTTTTTATGAAATGTTTTACTATATTCAATATAATGAATTAATTTTGGGTGAACTGACTAAGAAACCCCATATACATGATCATCAAAATATCTATAAAAATTAATAACATATAATAATAAATGTGCCATGGAAATTAAAAAAAATGATAAAGATTTTGAAATAAATTAAATATGATTCTTATACTATTATTTTGTGTTTTAGGTCATGTTTTAATATTAGGGAATCTATGATAAGAGTTATTTTCACAAATTTCAATTCATTGAGACATGTTTCATATTACGGCACAATTTACTTTATATAGTGTAAATAAAATCCAATGGAATTATTAAATCCCAAACAATATTATTTGGATTTTAACTCTCATTTGAGCCCACATTTTTTCATTTAATTTTACTCAAACATTACTTATACTATAAGGGTTGTTGTTAAGTTTATTTTCATACATTGATTTATAAAAATTATTCTTGAACATCATCCATCCATGTTTGTTTTATTTCTGTCTATGTTTACATTATATTTTATTACATGTTTTTATTATTGAAAATTATATTAATTTATCATAATATCTTTTCCAAATGAATTTCTATAAAATATTATGATGTTGTTAATTGGTTTTTTAGTGACCATATCCTTTTACACATATTATAAACGAATTGAAGAATTAGTATACATCAAATACATACTAAGGATCATAATAAATACTGTATTTGGAATAATTGGTACATAAAACTATAAACATTTAACTAGAACAAAAAAATATTTTTATTAATGAACCATAAAGGGGTCCTATCATTATTTAAGCTATTAAATCTACATATGATATACTAGAGAAGACATAGACAAAAAGGATGAGGTAAAAAGCATAGTAAGGAAATAAACATACGAATAATGCACAGAACATGGATTAAAAGGAATTACACGATGATATATTAAGAAATAGAAAATGAATAAATATATGGAATCATGAAATATAGAATATGAGGTCATGTAATCATGGAAACATTTGAATGTGAAATCTATATAAATCATGACATAAATATGAGTCAAGCCTAACTATCAACAATATATCACATGGTAGAGAAATTCTTATAATGTATTAGGACTATAATCTAATCCCATAAAATAAATCTCATGAGATTAAATTAAAAATGAATTTTATCACTATATGGTACACCAATAATAAAATTTTCATCAATATATGTGATTCTATGAAGAGTCAAACATAAGGAATAAAACTATGGGTTACCCATGGAAGGAAATGGGTATCAAAATCATATCAAATGTCACAAACAAAGGTCATATCATAATAGTGAGCATGAAAGAATGGATTTAAATAATACATGGTAATCTTTAAGGAATAATAGTTCTAAAGCATGAAAAATGTTCTCAAAATTAAGTGAAAACATGTAAAAATCATTTTTATGAAACTATATAAATGAAGAAATTTAGTGTGGTTTAATAGAAAATATTAAAGAGACTTTATAGAAGACAACATATACTTTTTTTAATAAAACATGAAATTAACTAATAAATATTTTGATGATTGAATGAGGTATTGTAGAAAAATAATGGTTTCTTTAAATATTTAATGATGTGTACTTGGGAATTAGTAAGTAATTGAGAAGTTCCCTTTAATGAGGCATTCTTATCAATATAAATTGAGAAGGTGAGAACATAAAACATTTATTTACACATTAAATAAAGATGAATTAATAATTATAAATAAGTTTGGAAGATATAAAAAAATTTATAAAATGAAAATAATTTCAATTAATAAATACATTGGTGTAAAGAGAGAGAAAGTATAACACAAAAGAAAAATGGTGGTTCTGTGAGATCCCGTGCCTTATGTCCCAAAAGTGATTTCACATACACTTAATGTACATGATAATCATATTATATTACTTCATAATTTAATTCATAAACTTTTCAAAATATATATTATTTACTAAACTTTTCTAATTACATTTATGTCCATTTCAACAAGTAATAAGGTTTAATTTTGTTGTCTCAAGAGCATTTGTTTTATTATAGTTTTATTGGATCCCTTGAGTATGAGAGTTATTTTCTAATAGAAGAAAAAATATAGAAGTGTAATGATACAGTATTAACATAATTATATAAGTTTATGTGGTCCCATATATAATTTAGTATTATTATATGATGATGATTAATTTTATTAAATGATAATGATAAATGTTTAGTTTATTTTTTAGTTTGTAAATCATTATAAGGTAAGATTGTTTTATTATTTAGTAATATATATATATATTATAGAACATAAAAATTGATATAATATATGTTTTGAAATATTTTTTATTCATTATAATGGTTTTTTGACCTGCTATGAAGGCAGTAATGAAAAACGAAAACTCCTCATCCACTTAGGTAATGAATTTACACATCGTAAATGCAGTTTTCATTTTTAGAATATAGGGAGAATAAAAGAGACTAGATAATCGATATTTTATTTAAATAATAAAATTATCATATATATTTTGTTTTTGATTCATAAACCTTTTTTTGAGTGGGTAAGTAAATGGAGGAAAAGAAATGAAAAGAAAATAAAATAGATAGAATGAGTATTTTACATCCTGAATGCTTTGTTCTTGAAAAATTACTCAAGGCACATTGGTTTGGTATTTTTAGAGATCTAAAATACTAGTACATGGGGAAAATGTTTTGAAGATAAATTCTATAGAATCTAAGAATTCTCCAAATCATAGAAGGTGTTATGAGAATAGGTGGTGAGGGGTGGTATTTATAAGGGGGGGATGAGTGTTTTTGATTATTTTATTCATTTGTTTATTATTTTATCTCAATACTATTAATAGTATTGATTCATGAGAGTAATTACATTAAATAGTTCATTTGAGTTCTAAATAATGGTTTCTTATATCATTATGATGAAAAATTCATGTATTTGGATTTAAATGTTAAACACAGTTGATTACTATATTTCACTGTTCACAAAAAAATACAACTATTTTATAAAAATTGAAAAAATTCACCCTAACAACATTTTCTTAGAAATAAAAATTGGACACTATTTTATGAAAATAAATTTTGGAATGTGAGATGATTAATGTTTAATTAAAATTGTCATTTGTTCTAAAAAAAACATCGATTTTATTATTATAAATCATTTTATTAAACATTTAAATACTATTTAAGGTCCCATAGAATTAACTTATAATAAGAATAAAGATAATTATTATTTTATGAATCAATTCTACAAAAATAAAATTTTCATAAATCATTATATTAATCATACAATTGAAAACAAAAAAAAATACATTCCAAAAAATTCCAACATGTAAATTGTCATTCTTATTATATATATTTTTTATTATAAGTCATAAATATATATGACATATTTCCATTTAGGAGATTCCTAAATTTTTATTTAAAGATTCATATTTTAGATTAATATTTTATTATTAACATTCTTCTTTATTTCTATATCTTTTTTATGGAGTGAGTGTGGTCATTCTAGAATATCCATATTTTTCAATGTAATATTTATTGCCCCTATAAAATATTTGTTATTAATATTGGGTTTTTTCAAAATAATGTATTAATATTTTCTTCTGGGAATAAGTTTTTTATTGGATTCCCTATGTGATGTTCAGTCTTCATAATACAAGACATAATTATTAGAACGGAAAAATTCATTGATGATAATATTGGTCTTAACATTATTCGCCCCTTATGAAATATCTCCCTCATAATTTTGTTTTAAATAATAACGTGAAAATATTTGATAGTACTTCTCTTTAATCAAATCCCATGTTCCCTTTTTATGTCTTCATATTTAAAGTTCTCAGATAGTACTTTGACAAGGTGATTTTTCTTGTTGCATAGAACAATATCTCTATGCTCCGAGATCTTCCCCAGATAATCCGCATAAGGGAGATCATTTTCAAGCAATACCACATATGAATTTATTAAAAAAAGGGTCTAGTATATTCTTCTTTAAGAGGGAAATTTAGAAATTTTCAGTGTAATTGTTAGTCGAAAGGCCACAACTCCGACCCGATCAAGAATTTCGATAGGGTTGATATACCTGGGACATAGATTTCATTTCCTCCAAATTTTCATGTCTCTATTCTATAATGATATGTTTAGTAATACCATGTTCTAATCTCAGTCTCTAGGTCCCATTGATGATTATCTAAATTTCACTTTTGTCATCTTTGAGCTGCGATGATGCTTTATTGAATGGTTTTCACATTTTCTTTCATTTTTTCAACCACTCCAGTTCCCATCATATTTTGTTCAAAAAATCCATCCCAACATATATATGTGAATCATATTTTCCCATAAATGGGTTCATATAGATCCATTTTAATTCATATGTAGAAAATATTCTGTCATGAGAACTCGTCCATAGGAATATATTGGTCCCATCCTCATTTGATGTCTATAGAACATGATCCCAAAATTTCTTCTAGTGTATGAATAGTTCACTCATACTGGCCATTATTTTGGGGATAATATTTCATACTTGAAATCATATTAGTATTTAGAGATTGTTTGATACTTTACCAGAATTTATAGATAAACCTCAGATATCGATTAGATATAATTTATAGTGGTACACCGTGAATCCTCAACAATTCATTGATGTATATCCATGCAAGTTGGTCAAGTGGGAAGTCATATATAATTATAATAAATTGATTGTCCTTTTTAAGACGATCCAAAACAACCCATATAACATTATTTATTATGGATTACTTTAGAAATTTGGATACATAAACCATGTTGATGTTTTCCCATTTCAATATTTGTATTGATAATGGTTTCATAATACCTTTAGGATTTTTACTTTCAGCCTACACATGTTAATATACCAGTCTATTTAATGTATATTTAGTGTTCTCTAGCTTTATATTTTCCCAAAAATAGTTCTCTCGGAGATCTCGATACATGTTCGAACTCCCTGGTAGAATAAATAAGGTTAAGCTATGTGGTTCATTAAAAATAACTTTCTTAATCACTAGATTAGATGATAAAAAGAGTTTTTATATGATCATTATGAATCATTCTTAATAAATTTTAAAATATAAGGATTTATATTTCTTGATTGATTCCCCATTATTCTAAACATCTACATCATTTTTTTGAGCCTTCCATTTTTCTCCACATGGTATAGTTGAGGAATCATTTTAGAAAGAGTTGATTATGTTCCTTCCTTAAGGATTACCATGTCCATATTTTTCCGTACTAATAATATTATAATCTTATCGAATAAGATCATTGATAATGTTATAGGATCCTTTCTACGTAGTGAATCTTCATCAGTATTTTCTTTATCAGGATTGCAGTGGATTGAGTATTCATATTCATCAATAATATTTAACCATCATCATTGGAACATATTTGATTCTTATTTGTGAATATATATATATATATGAGGTTCTTTTTATCAGTATATATGTCACACATATGCCCAAAGAGATAATGACACCGTATTTTTATTGTGAATATTAAAAATTCAAACTCTAGTTCATTCAAGGTATAGTTCTTATCATTAACTTTCATCTTCAATGAGGCATATTCTATTAATTAATATTTTTTATCAGTATAAATCCTAATCACTTCTCTAAAGCATTATTTTAGAACAAATATATTTCAATAATTGTCTGTAGTGTATATACGACTGTAGTGATATTTATATTTATCAGCTCTTTATATAAGTTTTCACATTATTTAGTCCAGACAAACACTACAATCTTACAATTCATCTTTGTTAGTGAATTTTATATTAGTGAAAATTTTACCAAAAATCATTTGTAATACCCAACTAGACCACAAAAACTAAAAATATCTATTACAGATGTTGGCATAGGCCCCTCTTCAATTTTCATTATCTTGGAAGGGTCTAAAGATATTTCTTTTCTAGTGATAACATTCAATAAGAATTATTATTCCTCCATTTAGAGCATACATTTATTATATTTTTCATAAACTTTTCCCCTCCATAAAGTCATCATCATAGTAATCAAATGATCCTCAATTTCCCCCTTACACAGGGATTATATTAGAATATTTTCTATACAAACTGCCAAAAAAATTCAGGGTAATATTTAATTACTATATTCATTATGTCCATGAATATTTCTAGATCATTAGTAAGCCCAATGGGAATCAATATAAACTCATAGTTTCCATACCTTGTTCAAAAGGTTGTCCCGAGAAAATATTACTTTCTCACCTTTAATTAGTGATATACTTACTAAAGGTCCACCGTAGATAAATAATTGGAACAATGTACCTAATCGAACACGTCATAAATTTATTGTACCAGAAACATCTCCTTATCATTATTTTTTGAGATCATGATAATCAACGTGTAGGAACATTGACCCATCCATCTTCTTGATAAAGATGACTAGCGCACCACATGGTGAATCACTCAAGCAAGTAATAAACATTTACATTTTCTCTTCTAAAGACATATTAAATTATTTAAACTCAATGGTGTCCATTCTATATGGTGTATTTTATATTTCAAAAGATCCTGGAAAAAGTTTAATTGATAACTCAACCTCTCGTCCTAGAGGAGGACAAGAAATATTGAAGAAATAGATTAGTGTAGTCCCTCACGATGGGAATGTATTCAAGAATGATCGCCTCCATTGTCACAATAATTTGATCATGATATGATTTTTAATAAGGAAATAATATGTACAATTTATATAATGATTCTAAAGGATATTCATCCGTACACTTAAACTTATACAGAATTGATAGGTACCTTGAGATGTAAAGAGTGATCTCCCTTTCACAGAAGTTGATGTTGTATTTTTATAAAATAGTTAATAAATTTTCAAAATATCATGAAACAACTCCAAAGGAATGAATAAAAAATTTTATGGGTGGTTCATCTCACAAAAATTAATTGGGGAGGAGTTATATACTGTGGATGAAATAGTTTCCCCATTTTCTATTCTCAAAGAATAATTAACCTCCATATTTTGTGGTAGTGTTTGAATATATATAGTAATATTAGAATATAGGAATGAATTTATAGGACCCAAATAAAATAGTGCATGCACTATTATTGAACGAATAAATAACATACGTATCACCACATCATTTTTAGGATACATCTCATGAGTAGTGATATAATATTCCTTACTTTATTTCCTTGGAGGTTGGTGTTGTTTATTTTCAATAACAACCCTTGTCCTAGGTAATTAGCTAGCATAATATCAATGTTTCAAGTAGTTGAAAACCAACCCTATTAAATGAGTGTTGATTTGAACTACTCTTCCTTCTTTAGTATTTTTGGGATTCTTCATATCACTTCAATAATAATTAGCTTAAGGACCCTCTCTTCCACATTTAAAGAATCTCCGAGATCACTTTTGGAATTTATAATAATGCTTCAACCCACACTTTTAACATGTGGGATGTTGAGATTTATTTCCATCCAAGGATTTATCTATTGATAATCCCAAATAAAACTCCATATTCTGAATTTTATCTATGACCTGGTGACTCCACTGAGAGTGTCCAATCATTATCAAAACCTTCAGGGAAAGAAAAATAGACTCGTCATCGTTGTTAATGTCTTGTATCACAAACTCATTTTATAGAATCTTCATTAGTATAATAAAGAATCCATATAACATTACTATAGTGTTAATGAAAATAAAGAGGTGTATCCGTTATATCTTGCAAAGTTTTCTTCATTTACCCCATGTACCCATATTCTTTTTTTCTTCAGTTTGAGGAAAACTATTTCAATTATAATATAGAGATTTTCTAGAATTGTTTTTGAAAAATAATTTCTTAAATGATTCCGAAATCCATGGAATCAGTTTACGACTTAAACATTTTGTGTTTTAAAACTTTCCACCACTGATCAGCTTCCCCATCATGATGACAGAAATGAAGCATGAACTATAATTATTCAATGAACTAGAGGACAAGGAATATATTTGCAATGGAGTTAATCCACTATTCTATGTTGACGTGGTAAGAATATCCACTAAATATATGAGGCCTCTTTCAGAAAAATAATTCCTCGAAAACATATTCATTCTATAAATAAGAAAGGAATTCCATATGATTCATCTTATTATTCATATATTTAGGTAAATTTTCTAGTACTATCATGATGTTTTGATCTCCCGTTGTAATCATATTTGGTATTTCATTTAGGATATTATCACATTTTTATAAAATTGATAATTAGCATGAGTTATAATATTTCTAACCATCAACTAAGAAAAATAAAGAACCATTAGGGTGTATTTAATACATATCTAATAAGAATATAATAAAAGGAAAATTTGAGCATATAAGGGTAAAATTATAAGTGAAATGTATATCCTAACATTTGATTCCCTAAGTTTCAATCTAGATTATCTGTGGTGACAAAAATATACATAGGGTTCTTAGTATTGTTTTCTTGTCCAAATATATAAAAATAAAAAGAATGTTCTCTAAAACCAACTATAGAAACCCTATCCTATTACACATATTATTATATTATTTATTCAAAATTATCCATCATATACAATCCTAGATCACAAATTCTTTTGTCTTTGGAAGAAAAGGTATATAAAAATATTAACATGAAACTATAACAAAAAATATTCATATTTATCATCCATAATGAGCTATTAACATTATTTGAGATCCTATATCGGCATAGAATAACCTAGAGAACACATAGAAAAACAAGATGAGCTAAAAATACCATTAAGGAAATAAACATCATAAGAATGCATAAAATATGGGTTACAAGTTATAATATAATGGAATATTGATAAAAGGAACATGAATAAACATATGGAAGACTGATATATATGACATTAGATAAGTGATCATGGAAATATAGGGACATGAAAGAAACATAAAACATTTCATAAACTTGATTCATGGCTAACTACCAATACTACATAACATAGTCGGAAAATTACAATAATGGATTAGGTTTACACCCTAATCAGATACATGGCATCTCATGAGACTGTGCGTTACCCAATTAATTGGATTGATATCAATATTCCTCCATTATAAAATTTTCATGAATATGTGTTATTCATAATGAATCAAACATATATATTAAATCTAATTATTTCCCAGATAGAGAAATGGGTATCATAATCATATCATAAGGCATAACAAAAGGGTGTATACTAATGGTGAACATGAAAGAATTGATTTCATTAAAAAATGGTAATTAATAATGGAATATAGGAATATATCATTAAAAAATATGTTAAAATAAAGTGAAAACATGTAAACAGAGTGTTTATAACATTTTATAAATGAGCCACTTTAGTATGGTTTGAGGGAAAATATTAATGATTCCTTAAAGTGAATAATGTAATATTTTTTCATATAAAACCAGAAATAAACTGAGATAGTTGTTCAAGATGAAATTTTAAATCCAAAAAAAATAATGGAATCATGAAACATTTCATTGTGTGTACTTAAAATGGGTATGAAACAGAGATATTCCTTTTACACATGATTTCTTATCGAGATAAATTAAGAAAGGGATATTTTAAAACATGTATTTCCCCATAAAAGAATGATCAATTATTCTATATAAATAATTTTTTAATATATTTAATTAATTTAGGATATTTAATAACTAAAAATGAGAAATAAATGTGTTTAATGAAAGGAAAAGTGTAACAAGAAGGAAAAATAGAGGTTTAGAGATTTCTCTAACATTATGTTCGAAAAATGTTATGTAGTTGCACTTAATCTCCTAAATAATCAAATTATATTCATTAATAATTGAAATTAGAAAAATATAACCATATATATTATTTATTAAAATCTTATTAATGTCATTTGTGTTCATTTATATGAGTGATAATGTTTAATATTGTTGTTCTAAGAGTGTTCATTTCATGATTTAATGATTGGTTCTATAGAGTGCAATTACATGAGTTATTTTAAAATGGATGAAAAACTCTAGAAATGGAATGATATGGTATTAATATAATTCTAAAATTTTACATGGTATCATATATAAATTTATTTTATTATATAAGTATGATTCATTTTATCCAATGTTAATGATAAATGTTTAGTTTATTTTAGCTGTTTCTTGATAATCACAAACTAGTATTGTTTCATTATTTAATATTATATATATATATATATTAGATCCATACCATAAAAAAGTTAATATATATATTTTATAATATTTTTACCATTATAATGGCTTAATTAGCATCCATGAATAAGTTAATTGAAAATAAACACTCGACATGCATGAAGGAAATGAATCAACACATCAAAGATACTGTTTTCATATTAAGATTAAATGGATATGATAAGAGAGTTGATGAATAATATTTTTTTAATATAATAAAATTTAATTATATATATCATATTGTAGATATCTTCTATTTTTTGATAGAGGAGTTGAGGAGAGTATAATAAATGGAAATAAATTAAAAGTGATAGAAGGATCATTTTATCTATTGAATGTCATCTCATTGAAAACCTCTTTAAGTTTATTGGGTTTGGTATTTTTTTCAAGACTAGAAAGAAAAAGATGTGGGAAAAAGGTTTGGGAGAGGAATTGGGATGAATATAATAATTACATATGGATTAGAATGTGTGTGGGGAAGAGGTGGTGGGGGGAATTATTTATAATGGAAGGAGAGGAGTGTTTTTGATTTTTTATTATTTCTTCTCAATACAATCAATAGTGTTGATTATAGTTACTATTTATAGTAAATAGTTCATGGTGTTTTTATATAATATTTTATTACAACATTCCTAACTAAAAAATTCTTGGATTTGGATTAAAATGGAAAAAAACATAAATTACATTATTTCAAAATTCACCAAAAATTTAACTTTTTTAGAAAATTCTCAATAATTACCTCTAAAAAATTTTCAATTTGAATATTTAAAAAATTAAATAAATATTTGGATTTTTTACCTATATATGAGAAATTTAATTCTTTATTTAAATCGCCATTTATTTAAAAAATATCGATTTTAATTTTATATCCAATTTTATGAAAATTTGAAAAAATTAATTAAGGTTTTATAAAATTATATTATAATCATGTGAAAAAAAAATTTAGTTTATTATTATTTTTGAATGAAATATTATTTTAATTGAATATATTAATTACGAAATAATGAATAAAATATATATATTCTAAAAAAACCAACACATAATTTATCATTACAAAAATATTTATTTAATTATTATCTGATATAAACATTAAATATTTAATTTATAAGATAGAATTAATTTTATTTATAACTAAATATTTTAAATTAATATTTTATTATTAACATTAATATTTTTTTCTACATCTTTTTTTTTGAGTGTGGTCATTATATAAGATCTAAATCTCTTCGATAACTTCTTTTTTCCTTCTATAAATTTTTGAATTCATATTGGTTTGTTTTATGAATAATGTATCATTATTCATTTATGTGGAAAATGTTTTTTTGGGTTCCCTATATTATAAATGTTATTTACACTAAAATTCAAAATTATAATAAGGGAAAATTCCATTAATGAAATTATGGTTTGTTTGAGGTTTCACATATCAGATTCCATTTATTGATGCATGTTTTATAATATCAAACTTGATACATAATAAGATGTATCTATAGGCTTCTTAAAATATAAAAGCATAGTCATATCATTTTAATGTTTTTTAATTTTAATTATTTATTTTCCCATTTTTCATGGGAAATTCATCAAAATGTTATTAAATTTGTATGGGGTTTTTCAAATTTCACATTGATTTTAGGATTTGTTAAATCAATGTTCATAAATAATTTGATTGTATGTACATTTTAAATAAAATTATATTTGAATAATTGTTGTTTTTTAATTGCATTTTATCTATCCATGTAACTTTAGATCATAATTAAACCAAATTTTTTCCTATAAATGAAATTATACTTCTCTTTTCTTCATATTTGGGAGTCATTATCCCCTATGTAAATAGTCTTTATATTAATTATAAAATATTCTTCCCTATTAAAAAAATGAAATTCTAAAATAATTTAATACTATATATTAATTTATCTTAAATGGTTTATATAGGATAAAATTAATGATTTTTCATGAGTAATTACATTTTTCTTTACAAAAGTTTGAACCAAATATCAATTTTAATTTTTTTCAATGGAACTCACTTTTCTACTTCTATTTTAATTTTTTTAATGAATAATATCATTGAAATTATATTATTTTTTAAAAATTATATTCATTTTGATTTGTTCATATTTTTTAATGAGAAATTAATTTTTTTTTAATAAATAATGTCATTTAATTTCCCATATGTATATTTTTAACGTTAAATATAAATTTGAAATCCTAAAATTCATATAATTTTTAGTCTTAATTATGTTTTTTTACATTAATCATAATGTATGAAATTGCAACATTTAATCACACTTAAATATATATTTAAAGTGAGTTATGAATTTTTTACAACCATGTGGAAAAATAATTATAAAACTTCGTTGTTATTCATTTTTCATATAACTATTCAAGTTTGTTGTCCACTAAAATTAAGAATCATGTATTTCCATGTCTGTATTCTAATGGTGAATATATTTATGGAGATTAAACTTTTTTGTATGAAAATATTTAATTCTTTACCTCTTATTAGGTGATACTATCTGAATGATCCAAGTGACAAAACATTTTAAATTTTATTTTCTATCTATGTCAATATTTTTTAATATTTGTTGAGATTCATATAGATATTCTAAAATAATTAAATTTATATTTATTATATGTATATAATATTTTTTCATTTCATGTAAGTAATTATTAAACCCATTTATATATTTGATTAATTTTTATTTTATGTAATTAGAAATTCATTCTCTTTTTACAAATAGATGATGAATAAATTATGATGTGAATTGTGGTCAATGAATTATACAGCTCTCAAATAAATTGGGTAATGATTTATTTACCATGAGTCTATATGTAATAGAATAGAGTGAAAAACCAAAGCAATATGGTAATTAATATTCTATGTTATGTTGTCATTGTAGTATGAATTGAACTGGGCTTATAATGCCAAGTTTTATGTTTTTTCACATTATTATGATTCAATACTGCTTTGAAATGTAGTTATTTATTCCATAAGACTAATATTATGATTATTGAACTAATATCCTTGTTTAACAAGGTATTATTTCATTAAGGTTTATTATTATACGTTGATTATACTCTCATACCCATATTTTTATAATATACTACCTTATTGTCGAATAATTTGTAACACTTTTGTTTAATTTTAATGATTTTTAATCTCACCAATATTATGATGAAATTTTATGAGGCTATAAATTTGATTTTTAAATGTAAAATTTATTGATGGATTCAATGTGTATTGAATTTTACAGGAAATTATTATGTCTATTGGTAAAATAAGAGTCCTTAGTTTAGTTGGGAAAATATTAGTGGTTGGGATTGTTATGGGTTTTTTCAGTTAAATTATTTGTGGAAAATTATAAAATATTATAATACTAATAAGTCTTTTATATATACGTTTATCTATATTTTTTATTCATGTGGTAATTGTGGGTTTTTTACAACTGGTTTATTTTAGTTGGTTTGATGTTAGTGTGAAAATATTGTGTTTTAAACACTAGATCCAGGAGTGTAGGGTTGGGATATTAGATAGGATCAAATCAGAGTTTAGATAACATAATTGGTTCATATTTCCTTATCTATTGGTAATTAAGTATTTTAGATACCATTAAAGGTTGATAATATTATATTTAATCATTATTTATATGAATAAATACCCCATATAAGGTTTTATATAGTTTTAAATTATGGTAAATGATGATATTTTTAAATTTGTTTATTAGTATTTTTCCTTAATAAATGTTTGATGAATACAAAACACTTTTGGTTGATAAAGGATTTTATATTGATATAATCATGATTACTTAGGATAATGGGTAAATAGAATTTAGAAATAATATTTTACAAATTTAAATATCCATTTGGGTTGAATAACAATTTGGTTATTTGGAAATTTTTATAAATTGTTAACATATTTTTTCGTGTGTTTGCGATATTGTTATTTTTTATTGATATGTTGTTTCTTGGAGGTAATAGTGAAAATGTAAATTTGAGAGAATGAGATTCCCTATTTTGTGTATTAAATATAGTAATTTTCTTGATAATAATGGGTTATTTTTTTACCGAAAAGATTATTGATAAAACATAAGGAAACGATATTTGAACAAAAAATGTAATAGTTTTATCTAATTGTATAGTATTTTAACTAAATATATATTATTTTGAAATAAATAATACAAAGAATATGGTAGATGTGATTTTTTTTCATAATAATAACATTATTTTTTTTCTAATTAAATTTTAGTTTTACGATTTGATTGACTAGAGGGTCAATACTATGAGGCTATGAAACGTATATCCCCAAAAAATCACATATCATATAACTAACTAAAGATGTTTTTAGAACAAATGGTTTTAAAAAATGATAACATTAATATATTCCAATTCTAAAAGAATATATGTGTTTATTAATGTCACCATATATAGTGGCATTTATTTATTAAATAAAAGTATAACTTTACTTTTGAAAATATTAGGAAAAAACTAATATATTTTCATCAATTAGAAAATATAATATTTTTAGGATGTAATTTTTTATTGGCCATATGATATAATACAGAACGACTTTACAATTGTTTTTATTTAAATTAATACTATGTTGAATATATTGTATCATATTCAACATAGTAAAATATTTGAAATATTTTACATTGAATGATAAGGATTAATATATAAGAAAATAATTTTTTCAAAAACAATAATAAAATTACAAGAATAATAAAACCTCAAATTTATAAAAAGATAAAAATTACTAAATATTCAATATTATAATTATTTTTCAAACTATAAAATTATTAATAATATTTTCAAATATTATGATTTCTACAAAAAATGAATTTAAAAATATTTAATTTTTTTTATGAAAAGTAATTAATGGTACAAGATTTATATTAATTATTGTTAAAAGGGTATAATTATTCAAAAAACTATTTTAATGTTTTCTGTATTTTCATCTAAAATAATATTAAAAAATTTTGAAGGATAATTATATATTTTTTTCAATTAAAATATAATAAAGGTATATATAATTTTTAATTGATATTAAATATGATTATGAAAATATAAAACATAAAAATATTTATTAAAATAAAAATTAATTTTTCATTGCATTTTTAATTTAATTATAGATGTGAAATTGAAATATATAAGAATAAGATTTTAATAAATTAAACATTGTTTTTTAAGAAGGTAAGGTCTATATTATGGTGTTTTTTGGGATCTTTCCCATTACTTGTATTTTTTAGAGAATAGTAAAAAATTTATATTTTACAAATACCATAACATTATTAAATCATCATGGTATAAACATGAATTAAAATTTATGTATCCCGTTTGATAAAAATAATATATATGTTAGTAGTAAATTAAATATATCATATTTTTTTGAATTTATAAACCTATGATTGATAATTTTGAACCATAATTGTATTTTATCAAAATGAAGAACCATTTTATGTCAATTTATTTTAATAGTGAGTTCAAAATATCAATGTAGGATTTTATTTAAAAAAAATTAAATAAAAAGTAATTTATATATTCATAAATTAACAAATTAAAATCATTTAAATAATATTAATAATCCTCTTCTTAAATAAATATTTTTATGGTAATGACATAGTTTTCTAATATTAATTTTTATTTCTATGTATTCATATTGAAGTAACCTTTAATCACAATAAGTAATTGAATAAAATAAAATTTAATATATATATAGTTATCTTTATCATTTTTAGAA
Source organism: Viscum album (assembly GCA_963277665.1). Lineage (NCBI taxonomy): Eukaryota > Viridiplantae > Streptophyta > Magnoliopsida > Santalales > Viscaceae > Viscum > Viscum album. The sequence continues at coordinate 411,901,561 of OY728143.1, forward strand.
GATAATTTTTTTTGGTTTTATGGAATAATTTTATTTATTATGTTGGAAATTAGCCACCATGGTAAATGAAAAAATGTTTTAAAACTATTAGATGAAGTGATAAGGTTACAAAATATCAAAAAACCTCAGTTTTAAATTGGTTGATGATGAATTAAACTACCTTAAAATATCTTATTCTCACTAATTATCAAATTTTCAACCACTTTTTGTAACATCCAAATTAAGTAATGAATAACAGATATTTTTTTCTATGTCTATTTATGAATTAGATAGTGTTTAGAGGCTTAAAATGAGAATAAATCCAATCTTAAGAATGGAATACACTAATATTTTTGAAAGATTGTTTTATTGCCTTTTGATGGAAGACCATTTTTAAATCAAAATTTTTACAATTTTATAATCCGTATTTGTCAAAATAAACATATAATTTATGATTGGGACATTGAAATTTACATTGGATAAATTCTTTGTATTTTTCTGACAATATTCATTTTTTAATGAATAGTGAAAAAATACTGCATTTTACATCAAAATTGCTTTTTCATCTAATTTACTTATATGGTTAGATTATCTATTTAATTGTTATTAAAGTTTAGTTTGAATATATATTTACCATTTAATCCAATGGTGGTCATTAGGATTAATTTCACATTGGAATTGGGCATAAATTAATGCCAATCTTTTCGTAGAACTTTTTCAAAAAAACCCTCTATTTATTTTGACAACGAGAATTATTCTTAAATTAATTATTGAAATTTATGTGTTTGTAATTTGGTAAAATGGATTACATATTTGTAATCATAAGGTCCAAATTATGTAATCAACACTCTTTTGTTATTGGACATTATGAATAGTAACGACGATAATTATCTTTAATTATCTTGATTAATGAGTAATCGGGTTGTTAAGGATAATAAAATAATATCATAATAATAAAAAATCACACCAACATGTGTCCTAATGCTACTGGTTTTCTCATGGTCTACCATGGGATGCCTTGTGCCAATATTGGGGACCCCATGGAATCACTTTTGTGGGAAAGTGACTTTTTATCTTTTTTTTAAAGAAAGTAAATATAACAAAGAATGTATCACCTGAGTAAAACATTTTTAATTTTTCCTAAATAGATTCTATTATGGAAAATAAATATTCATTGGAAATATAAAACTATTTCCTACATTATAGTATTTTTTCATAATTTTTAGACATTAAATAAATTTAATTATTTATGACATCTTGATGATGCAACGATTACCTCATTAATAAAGGATTTAAATAAAATGAAAAGATAATGATAAAACTATAACTTAAACTTGTCAAAAACCTATTGGATGAGTATATTTAAAACCCTTATCACCATATCCTCATAATACATCAATGTGGGACCTTTAATATCCGAAACTCATTTGAAAATAAAGTAACATTTTGTAACTTTCCAAGAGTGCCCCTCCTCTCCTCTTATAAAAGGCCCCCACCTCTATCTCTTTACACACACCTCTCAAGCCTTTGGATAGGCCAAAACCTGATCATTTTGTCTCTCCACATCCCTCTCTTACTCCTAGAAGCCTCACTTTGGGCAGAAGTCTTCCCAAGGAAGCCTTTGAGCTCAAATCAAAAAGAGTTACCCGTTTTTAAGGTAATGTCTTCACTTGTGTTATTTTGGTTTATTTTGCTTCTCCAACCCCATAAACTCTTTTTATTCATTTCTTTTGTAAAAAAACCAGTATATTCCATATACAAGTATGTTTTTAGAAGAATTATTGGAGCTATACTTACACACACCTACATCTAAGGGTTAAAGAACATACTGTTTCTGTGGATGGCGAATTTCTGCCTCACGAAACGATGATTGTTCAATATTATTTTAACACCTTCAATGGTGGCCATTAAGATGACACTATATTTATATATGATATATAATATGTTTATTTTTTCCTTAATCTTCTGTATTTTTCATTTATGACATACCTTTATGGCTTCCATTAAGGGTATACATGATATCTTCATTTTAGGAAGTGCGGACTACCGCCCCCTCAAAGTGATTTGATTTGTTAATACCATATGTGGTACATATAAAGGATATATTTAATGATATTATATATGATATCATACAGGAATTAAAATACTATTATGTATCATTATGTTTTAATTCCATTAAATATGAAATAGAAATAGAAGTAGCATTCAAGCGTACGTACGGCTTACCGTCTCTATGAATGATGCATTTCATTTCTTACATCAAAATGTTATGTAATATTATAAATGCATGCATATACTGGATATATATGATATATATGATATCTACATCATGAATAAAATTCTGGATATAATGGATATTTTACCACATGAATTACTTGTAATTATAAAGAGTTTATTTTTAACTCAAGTACCAACGATCATTAAAACAACCATTATTAACATAAATAATAACATAGCATTCATGACCTGGTAATAAGTGATATAAAAGGAATAATGAACTTTAAAAAATGTTCTTAAGAAAGTATAAATTATCTCAAGTTTATTATTCTGGAGATTAAAGAACGATCGAGTCAAGTCGGACTCGAGGTAAGGGACTTCATCTCGATCTTATTTCATTGAGGCATATCATGATTTATACACAACCTTCTTTTATATGGTGTATAAAACCCTTTGAATTTTATGTTTATCTAAAAGTAATATTTTTTATACAAAGTGTTTACTAAAAGAAAAAAGGGAATGTTTTTGTCGTACGTATGCGGCGACAACGACTTCTCCACCGCCGTGACCATTATTTGAGTTTCGGCTTCCTCTACAAGCCATAATTTTTTTTAAAAAAAGAAAAATAAATACCATGTTTTACTTTAATTTTATTTTGGTATTGAAAATGTTTTTCATAATGTTTTTATATCATTGTATTGTATTGATATCTTGTGATTGAAAAGTGGAAATTTTATGTTTCCTTTATGCATGTTTTATGTGATACGATTATGTCATGGTTCTTGGGAATTATTATGAAGATGAGTGGTTCCTTGATAAACTAAGGGCGGGTGATCCCGATAAAGCTCTCCAATGCATTGGGTAATATGAAGGAGTTAAACATTAAGGTTTCTCCAAATATATTTAGGGAATATACTGTGATGGGTATTCCAAACGTAACCAAGAGGGTTACTCCCTATGTAAGAATGTTATGAATGTCTCAAGTTACCTTTATGTCTTATTATTTCTATGATTTTTTAATGATTTGATGAGTTATGTTAAAGTGCTTATGTTTTATGAGTAAAGTATGATTTTATTGATTCTTATGTATACATGTACTCTTGTTTCCTTTCCATATTTTCATATCCCTTACTCATCTTTTTATGATCATCCCACATTTTTGAAATGTTTTTCACACGTCAAGGGAATTGTACATGATATGATGATAGTGTCAAGGAAGTGTCAAGAAAGAATCCATGTTTTATTTTAAATATGTTTCCGTTGATGGGAAAAAAATGAATACTATCTTTTATTGTAACAACTTTGTTTAAATGTGGGATGTAATGCATGTTTTATGATCTAATTCTATAAAACTCTACACCTAAAAAGATCCTCAAGGTTTATTCTTGAAATATCTCAATATTAAGTAATGTTTAAGGCTGGGGCCTTATAGTTGGCATCAGAGGTCGATTTAGATAACTTTAGGAGTTAGAATTCTATTAAATGATTTTCCAAAAATATTTTTTTAATGTTCAAATTGAAATGATATAGAATTTGAAGATTACCATGTTGCTTCATCTAAGACATGTTTATTCAGAATGGTTTTCCGCAGAGGAAACAGGGAAGCAGTGCTAGGAAGGCATACAGAAGGAAATAACCTTCCGAATTAGCATCCTGAGATGGTCGGAATTGGAAAAGAACAGCTTGTTACAGTAATGGTGCAGTTGACTCAAGCGATAAATGGCGGTGGTATCCATGCATGAGATCAGCCAGATTAACCATAGAGGAACATGTTAGTGGTGGAACATTTCATGAGGCAACATCCCCCATCATTCAGAGGATCATATGACCCTGTGCTAGCTAAAGGGTGGATTAAAGAGTTGGAGAAGATTTTCGATGTCATGGGGTGTTCAGAAAATCAAAAGGTTAGTCTTTCTATTTACCATTTGGTGGGTGAAGCAGATCAGTGGTGGTCGATGGTTAAAAATATCAGGGACGCTGATGAGATTGATGATCTCTACTGGGATGAATTCAAAGGCATGTTTCTTGAGAATAATTTTATTTAGGCTGTTTGACTTAGGATAGAAAACAATTCCTAGAATTGAGGTTAGAGTAAGACTTAGTGGCTTCCTATGAAGAAAGGTTCATTCGATTGGCAAGGTATGCTCCAAATTTTATCCGAGTCCTTGATAGTAAAATCAATCGTTTTTACTCAGGATTAAAGACAAAATATCAAAGGGCATTGGCTTCTCGTGAGTTTAAAAGTTATGAAAATCTTTTTCGATGTGCTGAGAAGGTGGAAATGGAGTTTTCTGATGATCAAGTGTTCTATAAAAACTAGCAGAAGAAGAGACTGAGGTGGCAGGAGAAAGGATTGGATTCTTCAAAAAGTCCTGACGGTAAGAAAACTAAGTTTCCAGTTTGTGAAAAATGTGGTAAAAGGCATGCTGGGGAATGTCTTCAGAATTCTAGAAAGTGCTATCGATGTTGTAAGATGGGACATAAGGCTCGTGATTGCACTGAAAAAGATCAGGGTGATGGTAAGACCAAATTTGACTTATAGTTAGTGAAAATTTTTAAGTAGAATGTGATGGGTCACAATGAAAACAAGTGTCCGACAAAGATCTTGAGTAATGGGAAGCAGTTAGACTACAAGCAGAAAGGGGTGGTGAAATCCGTTGAAACTACTTCAGCAGATGTCGGGCCAGCAAATGAAGTTGTATCAGGTACTTTGTTTGTTTTTTCAGATTATGCCAGTGTGTTGTTTGATTCGGGGTCTACACATTCTTTCATCTCTGAAACCTTTTCTAGTAAAATGGGAATACCATCTCAATAAATGACTCTTGAACTTTTGGTAAAAACACCATGGGGAAATGTTGAGGCAAAATGAATTTATAAGAATCTTCCTATCCTTATATGTGGAAATAACCTACTTGCAAACCTTATTGTCTTACCTATAATAGAGTTTGATGTTATCCTGGGTATGGATTGGCTCTCTATTTAACATGCTAAGATTGACTGTAGAGATAATGATGTTTCTTTTCAGAAAGACTTTCAGTTTGTGTACAAGAATGAACCCTTACTGTTGATAACGTATCAAGAGGTCGAGAAACTTGTAAAAGATGGAAATAAATGTTACCTTTCACATATTGTTGAAAACAAGGGAACTGTTCATATTAATGATGTGCCGGTGGTAAATGAGTATCCTGATGTTTTTCCTGATTAGTTTCCTAGAATAATACCAGATCGGGAAGTTGAGTTTACTATTGACTTAGTTCCTGATGCTAAGCCAATTTCAAGACCCCCTTATCGAATTGCTCAAATTTAACTTTTAGAGTTGAAGGAGCAATTTCATGATTTATTAGAGAAAGGATTCCTTCGACCTAGCACATCACCATGGGTTGCTCATGTTTTATTTGTTAAAAATAAAGATGGTTCTATGAGACTTTGCATTGATTATAGAGCCTTGAATAACATCATTGTTAAGAAGAAATATCCTTTGCCTCATATCGATGATTTGTTTGGTCAGCTCCAGGGAGATCAGTATTTTTCAATGATTGACCTGAGATCAGGGTACCATCAATTGAAGGTAAAGGAATTAGATATTCTGAAGACCGCGTTTCATACAAGATATGTCCATTATGAATTTGTATTAATGACATTTGAGATAACCAATGCACCTGCTGTATTCATGGACTTAATGAATAGAATTTTCCATGAGTTCTTGGATAAGTTTGTGGTGGTTTTCATTGATGATATTTTGGGGTTTTCTAAAAGTAAAGAGGAGCATGAAAGACATTTAAGGGTTATTTTTCAAACCTTAAAAGAAAAGAAATTGTATGGGAAATTTAGCAAGTGTGAGTTTTGGTTGCAACAAATTTCTTTCCTTGGTCATATTGTTTCTAAATATGGGATAACTGTTGATCCGGAAAAACAAAAGTTGTTGAAGAATGGCCAAGACCCACAAATGTAACTGAGATTATTAGCTTCCTTGGTTTGGAAAGCTATTACCAAAGGTTTGTTAGAAATTTTTCACGGTTATCTAGTCCAATGACTAAGCTAACTCGGAAGGGTGTTAAGTTTATCTGGACAAAATAATGTTATGATTTTTTTTAGGAACTGAAAAGAAGATTAGTGAATGCTCCAGTTTTGGCACTACCTTCCAGGAATGGTGAGTTTGTTATCTACAGTGATGCTTCATTGAAAGGAATTGGTTGCATCTTAATGCAGAATGATCAGGTAATTGCTTTTGCTTCACGGCAGTTGAAAACTCATGACATGAATTACCCTACACATGATTTGGAATTAGCTGCTGTTGTTTTCACTTTAAAATTTTGGAGGCATCATTTGTATGGAGTAAAGTGTGAAATATATACCGATCAAAAACGTTTAAAGTATATATCCACTTAGAAAGAATTGAACATGAGATAGAGGGTATAGATAGAATTAATCAATGATTATGATTGTACAATTCATTACCATCCGGGAAAAGAAAATAAAGTGGATGATGCTTTGAGTCGAAAGTGTAATGCCTCATTAGCAATGTTGTGTTTGGAATGTGATCCCTTGGTTAAATATTTGATGAAATTTGGCATAGATGTTGTTGGTGTAGTATGTCCTTCTGTTTTGTTTCAGGTATCAGTGAAATCTTCTCTATCAGACAGAATCAAGCAAGGACAGAAGAAAGACAGTGAGTTGCATAAAAAGGTAGAGCTGGTTCAGAAGGGTAAGTTTCATGAATTCAACATTGATAATGATTGTGTTTTGAGATTTGGGAAGAGAGTGTGTGTGACTTGTGATTAAAAGTTGAAGAGAGAGTTGTTATGTGAAGCTCATAGTTCTCTATTTTCAGTTCATCTTGGAAGTACTAAGATGTACAGAGATCTGTGGGAGTATTACTGGTGGGAAGGGATGAAAAGAGATATTGCTGATTTTACTGTTAAGTGTTTGACTTGTCAGCAGGTTAAAGTAGAGAAGCAGTTACCGAAAGGGATGCTTCAACCTTTACTATTGCCAGAGTGGAAATGGGAAAATATATCCATGGATTTCGTTGTGGGATTGTTGAAGACACCTCGAGGTAATAATGCAATCTTGATTATTGTTGATCGCTTGACTAAATATTCTAATTTACATTCTATATGAGATACTTTTTCCCTAGATCAACTTTCTCTATTGTATCTTAAAGAGATAGGAAAGTTACATGTAGTTCCCCTCTTCATTGTATCCGATCGTGATCCCAGGTTTACTTCTAACTTTTGGAAAGGCCTTCAGAAGTCATTAGGTACTGAATTAAATTTTAGTGTAGCTTTTCGTCCTCAATCAGATGGGTAGTCAGAACGAATGATCTAGACATTGGAGGATATGATACGTGCTTGTTTGATGGATTATCAGGGAAGTTGGGACCAACATCTTTCTTCGGTTAAGTTTTCTTATAATAACAGTTTTTATTCTAGTATACAGATGGAACCATTTGAGGCGTTATATGGGAAGCAGTGTCGAACTCCAACTTTTTGGGATGAAGTGGGTGAAAGTAAGCTGATGGGACCAGAATTGGTAGAAGAGTTGGCAGAAAAAGTTCAGCTGATACAGAAACACATGAGAACAACTCAGAGCAGGAAGTAGAGTTATGCAGACAATAGGAGGAAGGATCTCTCTTTTGAGGTAGGTGATCATGTTTTTCTCAAAGTCTCCCCATGGAAAAGTGTGATGAGATTTGGTAAGAAAGGAAAGCCGAGTCCAAGGTTCATTGGACCATATGAAATTCTGGAGAGAGTTGGATCAGTTGCATACCGAGTGTATTTACCCCTGAGTTTATCTCAGGTACACAATTTTTTTCATGTTTCGATGTTGAGAAAGTTTATACTAGATCCATCTCATGTTTTGAGTCTAGAGGTAGTTCAGTTATAAGAGAATCTATCTTATGAGGAACAACCGGTCTAGATTCTTGACCATAGGGATCAAGTGTTGGGGAATAAGGTTATTCACCTGGTAAATGTTTTGTGGAAAAATCATATGGTTGAAGAGGCAACATGGGAATCTGAAAATGCTATGAGGGATAAATACCCCCTCTTATTCGTTAAGTAAATAAATTACGGGGAAACAATTTTCTAAAGGGGGGAAGGATGTAACATCCAAAGTAATTAATAAATAATATATATTTTTATCTATGTCTATTTATGAATTAGATAGTGTTTAGAGGCTTAAAATGAGAATAAATCCAATCTTAAGCATGGAATACACTAATATTTTTAAAAGGTTGTTTTATGGCATTTTGATGGCAAAACATTTGTAAATAAAACTTTTGAAAATTTTAAAAGCCCTATTTTTCAGAATAAACATATTATTTATGATTGGGGCATTTAAATTTACATTGGATAAATTTTTGGTATTTTTTTGACAATATTCATTTTTTAATGAATAGTGAAAAAATACTGCATTTTACATCAAACCTACTTTTTCATCTAATTTAATTATATGGTTAGATTATCTTTTTAATTGTTCTTAAAGTTTAATTTTAATATATTTTTTACCATTTAATCCAATGGTGGTCATTAGGATTAATTTCACTTTCGAATTGGGCATAAATTAATGCCAAAATTTTCATAGAAATTGTTTAAAAAAACCCGCTATTTATTTTGACAACGGGAATTTTTTTTAAATTAATTATTGAAATTTATGTGTTTGGAATTTGGAAAAATGGATTACATATTTGGAATCAGAAGGTCCAAATTATTTAATCAAGACTCTTTTGTTATTGGACATTATGAATAGTAACAACGGTAATTATCTTTAATAGTCTTGATTAATGAGTAATCGGGTAGTTAAGGATAATAAAATAATATCATAATAATAAAAAATGACACCAAAATGTGTCCTAATTCTAATTTTTTCTCATAGCTGACCATGGGATTCCTTTTTCCAATCTTGGGGACCCCATGGAATCACTTTTGTGGGAAAGTGACTTTTTATCTTTTTTTAAAAAAAGTAAATATAACAAAGAATGTATCACCTGAGTAAAACATTTTTAATTTTTTCTAAATAGATGATATTATGGACTATAAATATTAATTGGATATATAAAAATATTTCCTACATTATAGTATTTTTTTCATAATTTTTAGACATTAAATAAATTAAATTATTTGTGACATCATTATGATGCAACGATTACCTCATTAATAAAGGATTTAAATAAAATGAAAAGACAATGTTAAAACTATAACTTAAACTTGTCAAAGACCTATTGGATGAGTATATTCAGAACCCTTATCACCTTATCCTCATAATAAATCAATGTGGGACCTTTAAAATCAGAAACACATTTGAAAATAAAGTAACATTTTGTAACTTTCCAAGAGTGCCCCTCCTCTCCTCTTATAAAAGGCCCCCACCTCTACCTCCTTACCCACACCTCTCAAGCCTTTGGATCGGCCAACCCCTGCTCATTTTGTCTCTCCACATCCCTCTATTACTCCTATAAGCCTCACTTTGGGCATAAGTCTTCCCAAGGAAGCCTTTGAGCGCAAATCAAAAAGAGTTACCCGTTATTAAGGTAATGTCTTCACTTGTGTTCTTTTTTTTATTTTGCTTCTCCCACCCCCTATAAACTTTTTATTCTTTTCTTTTGTAACAACAACAGTATCTTCCATATAATAGGATGTTTTTATAATAAGGCTTTGAGCTACACTTACACACACCTACATCTAATGGTTAAAGAACATACTGTTTCCGTGGATGGAGAATTTCTACCTCACGAAACGATGATTGTTCAATATTCATTTAAAACCTTCAAAGGTGGGCATTAATATGACACTATATTTATATATGATATATAATATGTTTATTTTTTCCTTAAGATTCTGTATTTTACATTTATGGCATACCTTTATGGCTTCCATTATGGGTATACGCGATATCTTCATTTTAGGAAGTGCGGACTACCGCCCCCTCAAATTGATTTGATTCGTTAATACCACATGTGGTACGTATAAAGGATATATTTAATGATATTATATATGATACCATACTGGAATTAAAATCCTATTATGTATCATTATGTTTTAATTCCATTAAATATGAAATAGAAATGGAAGTAGCGTTCATACGTACGTACGACTCACCATCTCCATGAACGGTGCATTTCATTTCTTACCTCTAAATGTTATGTAATATTATAAATGCATACATATACTGGATATATATTATATATATGATATCCACATCATTAATAAAATTCTGGATATAATTGATATTTTACCACATGAGCAACTTGTAATTATAAAGAGTTAATTTTTAACTCAATTACCAACGATCATTAAAACAACCGTTATTAACTTAAATAATAACATAATGTCCATGACATGGTAATAAGTGATATAAAAGGAATAATGAATTGGAAAAAGGTTCTTAAGAAAGTATAAATTAACTCAAGTTTATTATTCAGGAGATTAAAGAACGATCGTGTCATGTCGGACCCGAGGTAAAGGACTTCGTCTCAATCTCCTTTCATTAAGGCATATCTTGTTTTATACAAATCCTTCTTTTATACGGTTTATAAACCCCTTTGTATTTTATGTTTATCCAAAAGGAATCTTTTGTATACAAAGAATTTACTAAATGACAAAAAGTGAATTTTTTTGTCGTACGTATGCGGAGACAATGACTTCTCCGCCACCGTGACCATTATTTGAGTTTCAGATTCCTCTACAAGCCATTATTTTTTTTAAAAAGGAAAAATAAATACCATTTTTTACTTTTCTTTTATTTTGGTATTGAAAATGGTTTTCATAATGTTTTTATATAAATGTGTTTTTATTGAAATCTTGTGATTGAAAAGTGGAAATGTTATGTTTCCTTTATGCATGTTTTATGTGATACGATTATGTTATGGTTCTTGGGAATTATTATGAAGATGGGTGGTTTTGTGATAAACTAAGGGCAGGTGAGCCCGATATAGCTCTCCAATGCATTGGGTAACGTGAAGGAGTTAAACGTTAATGTTTCTTCGAAGAGATTTATGGAATATACTGTGATGGGTATTCCAAATCTAACCAAAAGGGTTACTCCCTACGTAAGAATGTTATGAATGCCTAAAGTTACCTTTATGTATTATGATTTCTATGATTTATTCATGATTTGATGAGGTATGTTAAAGTGCTTATGTTTTATGAGTAAAGTATGATTTCATTGATTCTTATGTATACATGTACTCATTTTTCCTTTCCATATTTTAATATCCCGTACTGAGCTTTTTATGCTCATCCCAAGTTTTTGAAATGTTTTTCACAAGTCAAGGGAAGGGTACATGATATGATGATAGTGTAAAGGAAGTGTTAAGAAAGAATCCATGTTTTATTTTAAATATGTTTCCGTTGATGGGAAAAAAATTAATACAATATTTTATTGTAACCACTTTGTTTAAATGTGGGATGTAATGCATGTTTTATGATCTAATTCTCTAATACTCTAAACCTGAAAAGATCCTCAAGGTGTATTCTTGAAATATCTCAATATTAAGTAATGTTTAAGGCTGGGGCCTTATACTTTCCCTGAATATTAAATTCCATTTTATGTTAGTAAAATAATGTCAAACAATTACACACTATATCTTATTAATTCAACCCTTTATAACCCCACATCTCTTTACAAATAAAGAAACATTGATTGGAAAATCATAAACATTAAAATTTTAAAAAAATTATAAATTTCCTAGAGTTTTTTCTCATATTATAAGACCATATTTTAAATTCTGAATCAAATTTGAAAATATATTATCCTAATGAGTATTTATGTTATAAATTTTTCATGACTTATTAAATAATCCCTTTACTAATTTTATATGAAATGTGCCTAATTTGTTTGAAATATTAATGTTTTAATACTAAGTATAATTTTGTAGCATTTTTAGAAGTAGTCCAATTGAGTCAGTTTACTATTTTATTTATAACTCTCCCCTAAATATCCATAATTTGTGGTTATTATTTTTTAGTATTCCTAATTAGATATAAAATATTTCATTAAATGGGATCATGGAACAAATATGCAATTTCAAGGTTTATATGGACCACAAAAGAAGCCCTACAAAATCTGTGAGGAAACTAGACCATCCATGAAGATTGAATTACTAGACTCAATCCAGAAGTGAGAATTCATTAAATCTCTTCAAACATTCGAATAAAAATTCAAGAAGTAATGGATAAAAATTTCAGGGCCCATCTCCAAGAACCAGGGGCCAACTAATGCATTGAATTCCAACCCACTATTCTGGACAGGAATTAAAGTCAAGACACTATTCATGACATATCTCATGATGTATTCATCAAATCAAGATAAAAGTTTTTTATTGTGAAAGAAAAGATATAGATGGCCAAATTTTTTGAAGAAATTAGTTGCATTTGAAGGCATATTACTATTTATAAACCCATTCACATTTTGGACTTCAAAAAGTTTAGATTGAAATGTACAGATTAACTTTGTTTAATCAACTAGAAATAACATTGGTTCCTTAAGTCCAATGGCCACTAAATTTTCAGAGTAGATAGAGGAGAAATTTATATACAACATTTAAGAATATAATATCTTAATATTTGTCTGTCTAATTTATCAAATTGGTGATTAAAGTGGAGGATCAGTTTTGGAATGCAAACAGCCCACAACATTGGGCTATAAATACATCCCCCCTATCCTTGCAAGGATTTGTCATTTCATAGAAAATGATGATAGGTTGGCATGACCACGTCTCTTCCAAAGGCTTGGGAGGATCTTTCTTACTAATATTTTTACTTGAGAAACCATTCCTCCTTTCTTCCTTTCATTTACTTTTGTTATGTTCTTCGTTTGTAATCGTGTAAGTGTTTCTATTTTGTAATTCTATTTTAATGAAAGTTTCTTCTTCAATATCCTCTATTCTCATCCACATTCTGTAGTTTCATATTAATGTTTTTAAAATAGATTAGATACAGTTGAATCTATTTCCCTTCTTTTTCTTTCTGATTTTATCTACTGTTCCTTTTTAATTCTGATCACCCTTTGTGTTTGTGTGTGTTCGACGCACAAATCTTATCTTATTCTGTTCATTTTTTCTATTAATAATTAATCACCATTAACATATATTCCAAGATTAATAACAATCTTAGTGGATGATTAATTCTATTATTTGGGTGAGTTAAAATTTAGGTATGTTAACTGATTGAAAGTATTTTCTTGATGAATATTCTTCAAATTAACATTGTGTATGTTGGACTTAACATGTCATGGATTAATGACTTGTTTTGTTTAATGAGTGGTTTCCATGGATTATTGGAACCATAAATACACTACCATCAACATGCTATAATTGATATTAGAACCATAAGTTACGTTAATGCTTTGATTAAAGCCTTGATAGTTAGGAATTACAATCAACGTTATCTTGTGAAGTGGGTGTCAATTTAAATGCAATATTAAGAAAGGCTCAAGGATATCGCAATCTTAACTCCCTAAAAATGAACTCACCCCATCATTTATAGATTTTTTAAATCAATATTAATCAATTTACCATTTCATAAGCTCTGCAAACAAACCTCCCCCAATAATAATACAATCAACTAAAAACGAATGATTAATAAAAAGTATCATCACCGAGGATTCGACTTGAGTGCTGCTATACACATTAACAGAGCATCGAAATATTGACTTGTCAATAGGAGAAAATCATCCACGTGTTTCAAATGAAATTTTTTCTGGGGTTAGTGTAATTAAATAGTATTTAGTTTCTATTTATTTGAAAAAAATTTAAAAAAATTATTGAAAAAAAAGAAAACCCCACCTTCTCATAAAAATCATCAACAGAAAAAACTCAAAGAAAAACATGTCTTCTTATTTCATCCAAAATCTATTTGAATGCCCCGTAGCCTCCCAAAAAATCCCTCGTATTTGTTTGATACTGAAATTGAGAGAACCCTTTTCCAATATAGAAGGAACTTAAGATATAATCAACTTATTCAAGAACCTGCCCTTGTCCAACCAATTGAATTAGATATTTCCAATCCTAGGGAACAAACACTTAAAGAACTCGATGCCCATGATATGAATTACCAACCTCTTGGTATTCAATATCCAAACACAAATGCTGAATTTGAAATTAAATCGGGTTTAATTAATCTTCTCCCTTATTTCCACGAGCTAGATAGTGAGGATCCACATCTTCATCTTAAAGTGTTCCAAGTGGTGTGTTATACAATGAAGCCTCAAGTGGTTTCTGAGGAACAAATAAAACTTCTAGAATTCCCTTTCTCCCTAGTAGACTCCATAAATTCATGGATTTACTGTAACACCCGAGACTTTTATGTTATATAAATCATCAAAGGAATCTTTTTCTACACAACACTTTCTTGGCTTGCTTTACACGCAATCGCGACCTTCCTTGATAGCTTGCGTCGTACGCAATACCGAGTTTCACTAAACAACAATATGCTATTAAAACTAGCCGTTATGAATAGTAATAACCACTTTTTGAAATTTTATAAATTTTATTTTTCAAAATGGACTTCATTTTTGGACTCAGAATATCGAAATTAGCCTAGGGTGAAATTTTGGTATTTTTCTGAAAACTTTCAATTTTTGATGAATAGTGAAACCACTAAGTGGTAGGTTAAAAACTGAATTTTGCATAAAACTTAATTTTACCGCTTCTGTGAATGGAATTTCAAAAATCCGAGAGACACGGTTAATATCAAGGACTAAAATGTGGTTCAATGAGATGAAAATAATTTTTTGGTGAATAGTAACTTTTTACTATTTTTACCGCGGTTAATAGTAAATAGGGTAACTAAGGGTAAATATGATATTAATATTACCCTAACACATGTCCTAATTCTATTGGACAAGTGTAATTCGACCAAAAACAAACTTAGGAATAAAATATGACCATTTAGGCCCACTTGGATTAGATTAGGACATTTATTATTAATTTATTTAAAGAAGGGTTAAAATAGTTAAAATCAAAGTTTAATAAGTAAATCATTTTTAATATAGGGTTATACATAAGATAAATTCGATTGTAAATATTCATTAGAAAGCTAAAAAGATTTCCTATATGATGGTATTTTATTTGTAATTTTTAGACATCAAATAATTTAATTTATTTATGACACAAAGATGATGCAGTAATTATCTTATTAATGAAATATTGACAAAATTGATAATATAAATACCAAAATAAATGTAATTTGAGACTTTTTATGAATTCCACTAATTTTCTAGGTTACTATGATATATTAGTATTGATTTAATCAACTTGGTTCGAACATATAATTCTGTTATGACTTTCACAAAAATCATATATCAAATAGTGTCAAAATTGACACAAAATAGTTTTTAAATCAAATATTATATTATTAATTGTTATTTTATTCCTAAAAATCTAAGGTTCGGCCAAATGACTTAGATAAGGATATATATATTAATAATAAACAATTTGGGGTTCGTTTGGCATGTTATAGTAAGTGTATTAACCATATAGTGAAAGAAAACAAAAAGACACGGTAAAAGTTAAATTAATTAACTTAGAGTTAAATCTAATTGATAAGGTTAAAATAATACCCTAAACTTGTCTAAATCCTATTGGTTGAAAGGATTTCGACCCATCCCCACTTTAGCTTCGAAATAAGACCCTTTGTAACCATTATAAACCGATTTTGACTTTAATATAAAATAATATTTTGAGATATTCCTAAGGTGCCCCTCTCCTCCCTTATAAAAGGGCACCTCCTCCCCCTCCTCCTCACACCAATTTGAGCACTCAAGCTCGGCCAACCCCTGCCATTTTCCCTTCTCCACTTCCCTAGAATAATCCTAGAGGTCCTGGTCTTCTCCAAAGACCAATCTTAGTTCCTTAAGTGGAGGATTCAAAAAGGCGTTCCAAAGAAGAGGTAATATCCATTACCGATCTTTTCAATTTCTTTCTTCTTCAACTTCTTCTTCTTTAGTTGTTTCATGATAAAGTAATAACATCAGTATTACTTACATACTGATATGTTATTATAAATATGAAACAACCCTAATTCACCTTCTATCCATCCTACGGAAAAATGAAATCACCGCGCGTGCGTACGTACGGAATACCGTCTCCACGCCGTGGTGTAATCTATTTTCCACCATCACCTTACAAGGATGGGTATAATGGTGTAATCAGTAACTATATATGATTATTATTAAGTAATATTGATACTGAAATAATATATATATATACTCCAATACAATTCCACGATCATAGGAACGATATCATCACTCGTGCGTACGTACGGAATACCGTCTCCACGATGTGATGCGACTCGTTCTACATGATCTTCATTTCATAATGATTATATAAATGAATTGAATGAATTAATATGGTATATAATACACTAATACCATTCTGGAAATGAATTATCTATAACCTAAAGATAAGAATAAGAATTTATTCGACAAAACACGCATAAGAACAAAAAGTTATAAAGACCCGAGTAACAAGTAACAATGAAATATTACTAACAAGAAGCTAATAATATGACCATATATGATCTCATATCAATATGTATGATTCTGGAATAAGTCAATAACATTATTTAAACCATTATACAGGAGCTTCGGACACGAACAAAGCAAATCGGACCTAAGGTAAGGGAAATATCACAATCTCATTTTTATCCGAGATTGTTTATTCGTAAGTATTTACTGGGGTGTATTTTATCATCCACATCCATGTTCCCTCAATATGTAATATTGTTTCCATCCACTTGAAATATTTTAAATCCAATTTTACCCTTAGGTGAGTTTTTAGTAAAGAATATGAAAGGAATCTTTTGTCGTTTTTCCGTACGAGGTACTTTTTGACTTTTCCGACAAAAGTACGAAGAATGTTTTTTTAACTTATACGGCATGAATGGATTTTTAAAACATTACTTCAAAGAAGCTTCCTTTACAAGTTTTCAAGTTTATTTTTAATCAACTTCTTTTATTTTAAAGTTGTATGACATGTTATGAAAGGAAAAATGTTTTTGAAGAAGAAAGGATATTTTCCTCAAGAATTCAATTCAAGTGTTTTATCAAAATTATTTTCCATCTAAGATAATAAAGGGTTCTGTTTCTATCCATATTTTTACATTGGTTTGACTATGTTGTGATGGAATTATGTTTATGAATTCCTTTATGAATTGATTTATGATGTCATGATGTTTCAAGAATCCCATTTTTGTTACATGTGTTATGCGATGATGCATGTTTTATGATTATGTGGCACACATAAGAAAGGATTCATTATAAGATGGGTGGGACCTATATCTCCCTCCAATGCATTGGGTAATGATTTTATATCTCATGAGATAGACATGGCTGGAACGGAAGGTTATTTCGGTTCAGTGATACAGGACTGAAACGAGGAGTGAACTCGGTTCAGAAAGGGACTTTGTCCACTAAGATAGTCTTGGCAATGAGTCATGACTAACAAGAAATGATTTTCCATGATTATGTGTGCATGCCACAAAGATTCAAGTTTTATGTTATGATTATGGGGATCTCATTTTCACTTCTATGATTTATTCCATGTTAAGATATTATGATCTCTTTTGCAGGTTTTGATTTTCATAAAGATATGATATGATTTTTATTTCCTTTATTTGCCCTTGCTGAGCATTTGAGCTCACCCTTTTATGTTTTCTTTTCCCCAGGTCAGGAAGATGGATATTATGTAGAATATGCTAAAAGGGACCCTAGATATGATGAAATAAATGGGAGACACTGTAGAAGATTTATGAACCAGTTGTTTATGTTTCCCCAGTTTCTAAAGACACTATACCTATACGGTCCTTTGTGGTTTTGTCATATGTTGTAATAAGTGTGATTCAATTTTGAAGTATTAACAATGTATGTAAAGTGTGGGTCGTTATAGTTGGTATCAGAGGAAAGGTATAGTCAACCTTTGGAAACTAGGATGTGAAAGCCTTAGTAATAACCCTAAGGATAAGTCTAAGCATAGAACACAATTTTAGAAATGGCATTGAATAACCTAGGATAAGACCTTAAGCATGAAAATTTTATTCTTGAATTATGTGGTTTCCTATTATAATTAGTGTTGCTCACACTATTCTTCTTGGTTTTAGTCAATGGCTGGAACCCGAAGGAACCGTGTTAATGCGGAATGCGATGGGCAATGCAATGATTGTCCCCCTGAGCAACCAAACGATATGGGAGCTGGAATGCAAAATCTTGTAGCCATGCTCACACAACTTTCTCAAGCTATGAATCATGCAGGATTTCCAAACGAACAAAGAAGGGAGCAACATTCTGTTGAATCCTTCATGAGGCAGCGTCCACCATCTTTCAGCGGGTCTACTGATCCATTAGTTGCTGAACAATGGATTAGTACTACTGAAAAGA
This sequence comes from Viscum album, assembly GCA_963277665.1. Classification (NCBI taxonomy): domain Eukaryota; kingdom Viridiplantae; phylum Streptophyta; class Magnoliopsida; order Santalales; family Viscaceae; genus Viscum; species Viscum album. The sequence continues at coordinate 411,920,131 of OY728143.1, forward strand.
TATTTTCAGTTCTTCAATGTTCTGAGCATGATAAAGTCATCCTAGCAGTGTATCGTTTGGAAGGAGATGCGGATCAATGGTGGAATCTTGTTAAGAATACGAGGCAAAGGGATGAAATTGAGTCTATGGAATGGGACGAGTTCAAGAACTTATTTTTCAATAAGTACTTCCCTCGTATTCTCCGAACAAAGATGGAGAAAGAGTTCCTTGAACTGAAGCAAAGGGATGATGAATCTGTTAGTACCTATGAAGCAAATTTTACAAGACTTGCAAGGTACGCTTCTGGTATTATTATCCAACCTGAGAGTAAGATCGATCGATTCTTTAGTGGCTTAAAACCAAGTCTTCGAAGGGCGTTAGCCATAAGGGACTTCAATAGCTACGAAGAAATCGTTCGATGTGCTCTCAAAGTCGAGATGGAGATTGGAGTAACCCATCAGTCACATGGGTTTGATAAGAAGAGGAAGATGGAATTCAAAGAAAAATCTAAAGAGCACACGGAAAAGAAGATGAACTTTCCCTTATGCTCAAAGTGTGGAAAGAAACATGGAGGGAGTTGTCTTAAAGGGACAAGTAAATGTTTTAAATGTGGAAAGGAAGGTCATCGGGCATTTGAATGCCGTGATAATGGGAAGAAGATGTCTAATGATGCAAACAAAGGAAGGGATACACAGAATGAACCTGCTACACTTCAATGTTTCAAGTGCAAGGAGATGGGGCATTATGCCAATCAATGCCCAAATCCAAGGGTTGATGATGATGGTCGACGTCAACAAACTCTTAAGGCTAAAGACAAAGGAAAGTCACATGCAATTTCTATCAGCGATGTAGAGTACGATAACGATGTGGTGAAAGGTACACTTACCATCCACTCTAAAGTAGCAAATGTTTTATTTGATTCTGGATCCACCCACTCTTTTATTTCTGAAGACTTTTCTAAGGGTATCACCATATTACCTCAACAATTAGATGTTGAGTTAGCTGTGACAACACCTAATGGCACATCAATCGCATCAGAAGTTTATAATTCTTCTCCGATCGAAGTTTGTGGGAAAGTGCTTCCTGCAAATCTTGTGATCCTTCCTTTAGTGGAATTTGATGTGATTCTTGGCATGGATTGGCTTTCTCTACATGGAGCTCATATCAATTGCCAAAGAAGGGAAGTCACATTTCATATTCTAGATCAACTTACGATCGTCTATCAATGCAAGGATGAACATAACCTTCCAGTGGAAATTTCTTCCATCTTATGGGTATTGATTCCACTAAATGAAGGTTATTTATCTCAAATGGTTGGTGAGAAACTCACAATTAAGAATATGCCCATTGTACGGGAGTTTGATGATGTCTTTCCGGAGGAATTGCCGGGTCTTCCACCAAATCGTGAAGTTGAGTTTTCAATAGAACTCGTACCGGGTGCTTTGCCTATTTCAAAGACACCTTATAGAATGGCCCCAATTGAGTTGCAGGAATTGAAGAAGCAACTCCAAGAGAATCTTGATAAGGGATTCATACGCCCTAGTGCGTCACCTTGGGGAGCACCTGTTCTATTTGTTAAGAAGAAAGATGGATCAATGAGACTCTGCATTGATTATCGAGAACTTAACAAGATCACTATCAAGAACAAATATCCTCTCCCACGCATTGATGACTTATTTGACCAACTACGCGGAGCTCAATACTTTTCCAAGATTGATCTTCGTTCAGGGTATCATCAATTAAGGGTCAAAAGGGAGGATATACCAAAGACGGCTTTCCGTACAAGGTATGGACACTATGAATTTATAGTGATGCCATTTGGTCTTACTAATGCCCCTGCTATCTTCATGGATCTAATGAATAGAGTCTTTAGAGACTATCTTGATCAATTTGTGGTAGTCTTTATAGACGATATTCTTGTCTATTCAAAGAGCAAGGAAGAGCATGAAGATCACTTGAGAATTATATTGAAGACCCTGAGAAAAGAGAAGCTTTATGCCAAATTTACCAAGTGTGAATTTTGGCTTCAAAAAGTTGCATTTTTGGGTCATATAATCTCAAAAGAGGGGATATCTGTGGATCCAGCAAAAACAGAGGTTATCGAAAGATGGTCAAGACCAACAACAGTAACTGAGATCCGAAGTTTTCTTGGTTTGGCTGGATATTATCGACGTTTTGTAAAAGATTTTTCACGATTATCTAATCCACTCACCAAGTTGACTCGGAAAGGAGTTAAGTTTGTCTGGACAGAGGAATGTGAAGAGAATTTCAAGGAGTTGAAAAGAAGGTTATCCAGTGCACCTGTGCTCACACTGCCTTGTAGTGGAGAAAGGTTTGTGATCTACAGTGATGCATCCAAGAAGGGATTGGGGTGTGTTCTTATGCAAAATGATATGGTGATAGCTTATGCCTCACGACAGTTGAAAATCCATGAACAAAATTACCCAACACATGATTTGGAGTTGGCTGCGGTAATCTTTGCATTAAAGATTTGGAGGCATTACCTTTATGGTGAAAGGTGTGATATTTATACTGATCATAAAAGTTTAAAGTATATTTTCACACAAAAGGAGTTGAATATGCGTCAAAGAAGATGGTTGGAGCTGATTAAGGATTATGACTGCTCAATCCATTACCACCCTGGGAAAGCAAACAAGGTGGCAGATGCGTTAAGTCGATAAGACCATGCTAGTTTATCCATGATGAGGATCACAAAAGATCCAATATTTATGGATTTACAAAGGATGGATCTTGGAATTATAATGGAAGGGGAAAAATCTTATCTTTATCAAATGAATGTTCAACCATCTATACATGTGAAGATTAAAGAGGCACAGAAAGAAGATGTCGAGTTACAAAAGAAGGTGAGAAATGTTCCTGAATTCAACCTTGATTGTGATGGGATAATAAAGTTCAGGAATCGGGTTTGTGTTCCTCCCATCCCTGAATTAAAGAAAGAGCTGCTGGATGAGGCTCAAAGTTCTTCATTCTCTATTCATCCTGGAAGCACGAAGATGTATAGGGACCTGAAAGAGTACTTCTGGTGGGATGGCATGAAAAGAGATGTTGCTGAATATGTCTCTCGATGCTTGGTTTGTCAACAAGTTAAAGCTGAGAGACAGAAGTCTAAGGGGATGTTACAACCATTACCCATACCCGAATGGAAATGGGAAAACATCACTATGGACTTTGTCACAGGACTTCCTAAAACATCCAAAGGCAATAATGCTATCTGGGTCATAGTTGATCGTCTTACAAAGTCTGCACACTTCATTGCTATTAGAGAGGATTTCTCTCTAGATCAGCTTGCCAAGATATATGTAAAGGAAGTGGTAAGATTGCATGGAGTACCACTTTCTATTATATCTGATCGGGATCCGAGATTTACCTCAAAGTTCTGGCGAAGTCTTCAGCATACTCTGGATACAGAGTTGAGTTTCAGCACTGCTTATCATCCCCAGACAGACGGTCAGTCTGAGAGAACAATTCAAACCCTAGAAGATATGTTGAGAGCTTGCTCTATGGATTTCAAAGGAGGTTGGGATCAACACATACCTTTGGTGGAATTTTCTTATAATAATAGCTTTCACTCCAGTATTCAGATGGCTCCTTATGAAGCTCTCTATGGAAAGAAATGCAGGACTCCAACTTGCTGGGATGAAGTTGGGGAAAGAAAGCTATTAGGACCTGATCTCGTTGATGAAATGGCAGAAAAGGTCAGATCTATTCAACAACACATAAGAGCAGCTCAGAGTCGACAGAAAAGTTATGCCGACAACCGAAGAAAAGACCTAGATTTTGAAGTGGGTGATAAAGTGTTCTTACGAATATCTCCCTGGAAGAGGGTTATGAGATTTGGAAAGAAGGGGAAGTTGAGCCCTAGATATATCGGTCCTTTTGAAATACTGGATCGTGTTGGGAAGGTAGCTTACCGATTGGCGCTTCCACCGAATCTCTCTCAAGTTCACGATGTGTTCCATGTATCTCTCCTGAGAAAGTACATACCAGATCCTTCACATGTACTCAGCTCAGAAGTTGTACCACTGGAGCAAGATCTTTCTTATGAAGAACAGCCGATAGAGATTCTGGATCGTAGCGAAAAAGTCCTACGAAACAAGACCACTCGCTTGGTGAAAGTTTTATGGAGAAAACACCAACTTGAAGAAGCTACATGGGAGCTTGAGGATATGATGAGGGAGAAGTATCCTCATTTGTTTGTTGCAAAGTGACGAATTTCGAGGGCGAAATTCTTTTTAAGGGGGGTAGAATGTAACACCCGAGACTTTTATGTTATATAAATCATCAAAGGAATCTTTTTCTACACAACACTTTCTTGGCTTGCTTTACACGCAATCGCGACCTTCCTCGATAGCTTGCGTCGTACGCAATACCGAGTTTCACTAAACAACAATATGCTATTAAAACTAGCCGTTATGAATAGTAATAACCACTTTTTGAAATTTTATAAATTTTATTTTTCAAAATGGACTTCATTTTTGGACTCAGAATATCGAAATTAGCCTAGGGTGAAATTTTGGTATTTTTCTGAAAACTTTCAATTTTTGATGAATAGTGAAACCACTAAGTGGTAGGTTAAAAACTGAATTTTGCATAAAACTTAATTTTACCGCTTCTGTGAATGGAATTTCAAAAATCCGAGAGACACGGTTAATATCAAGGACTAAAATGTGGTTCAATGAGATGAAAATAATTTTTTGGTGAATAGTAACTTTTTACTATTTTTACCGCGGTTAATAGTAAATAGGGTAACTAAGGGTAAATATGATATTAATATTACCCTAACACATGTCCTAATTCTATTGGACAAGTGTAATTCGACCAAAAACAAACTTAGGAATAAAATATGACCATTTAGGCCCACTTGGATTAGATTAGGACATTTATTATTAATTTATTTAAAGAAGGGTTAAAATAGTTAAAATCAAAGTTTAATAAGTAAATCATTTTTAATATAGGGTTATACATAAGATAAATTCGATTGTAAATATTCATTAGAAAGCTAAAAAGATTTCCTACATGATGGTATTTTATTTGTAATTTTTAGACATCAAATAAGTTAATTTATTTATGACACAAAGATGATGCAGTAATTATCTTATTAATGAAATATTGACAAAATTGATAATATAAATACCAAAATAAATGTAATTTGAGACTTTTTATGAATTCCACTAATTTTCTAGGTTACTATGATATATTAGTATTGATTTAATCAACTTGGTTCGAACATATAATTCTGTTATGACTTTCACAAAAATCATATATCAAATAGTGTCAAAATTGACACAAAATAGTTTTTAAATCAAATATTATATTATTAATTGTTATTTTATTCCTAAAAATCTAAGGTTCGGCCAAATGACTTAGATAAGGATATATATATTAATAATAAACAATTTGGGGTTCGTTTGGCATGTTATAGTAAGTGTATTAACCATATAGTGAAAGAAAACAAAAAGACACGGTAAAAGTTAAATTAATTAACTTAGAGTTAAATCTAATTGATAAGGTTAAAATAATACCCTAAACTTGTCTAAATCCTATTGGTTGAAAGGATTTCGACCCATCCCCACTTTATCTTCGAAATAAGACCCTTTGGAACCATTATAAACCGATTTTGACTTTAATATAAAATAATATTTTGAGATATTCCTAAGGTGCCCCTCTCCTCCCTTATAAAAGGGCACCTCCTCCCCCTCCTCCTCACACCAATTTGAGCACTCAAGCTCGGCCAACCCCTGCCATTTTCCCTTCTCCACTTCCCTAGAATAATCCTAGAGGTCCTGGTCTTCTCCAAAGACCAATCTTAGTTCCTTAAGTGGAGGATTCAAAAAGGCGTTCCAAAGAAGAGGTAATATCCATTACCGATCTTTTCAATTTCTTTCTTCTTCAACTTCTTCTTCTTTAGTTGTTTCATGATAAAGTAATAACATCAGTATTACTTACATACTGATATGTTATTATAAATATGAAACAACCCTAATTCACCTTCTATCCATCCTACGAAAAAATGAAATCACCGCGCGTGCGTACGTACGGAATACCGTCTCCACGCCGTGGTGTAATCTATTTTCCACCATCACCTTACAAGGATGGGTATAATGGTGTAATCAGTAACTATATATGATTATTATTAAGTAATATTGATACTGAAATAATATATATATATACTCCAATACAATTCCACGATCATAGGAACGATATCATCACTCGTGCGTACGTACGGAATACCGTCTCCACGATGTGATGCGACTCGTTCTACATGATCTTCATTTCATAATGATTATAGAAATGAATTGAATGAATGAATATGGTATATAATACACTAATACCATTCTGGAAATGAATTATCTATAACCTAAAGATAATAATAAGAATTTATTCGACAAAACACGCATAAGAACAAAAAGTTATAAAGACCCGAGTAACAAGTAACAATGAAATATTACTAACAAGAAGCTAATAATATTACCATATATGATCTCATATAAATATGTATGATTCTGGAATAAGTCAATAACATTATTTAAACCATTATACAGGAGCTTTGGACACGAACAAAGCAAATCGGACCTAAGGTAAGGGAAATATCACAATCTCATTTTTATCCGAGATTGTTTATTCGTAAGTATTTACTGGGGTGTATTTTATCATCCACATCCATGTTCCCTCAATATGTAATATTGTTTCCATCCACTTGAAATAGTTTAAATCCAATTTTACCCTTAGGTGAGTTTTTAGTAAAGAATATGAAAGGAATCTTTTGTCGTTTTTCCGTACGAGGTACTTTTTGACTTTTCCGACAAAAGTACGAAGAATGTTTTTTTTAACTTATACGGCATGAATGGATTTTTAAAACATTACTTCAAAGAAGCTTCCTTTACAAGTTTTCAAGTTTATTTTTAATCAACTTCTTTTATTTTAAAGTTGTATGACATGTTATGAAAGGAAAAATGTTTTTGAAGAAGAAAGGATATTTTCCTCAAGAATTCAATTCAAGTGTTTTATCAAAATTATTTTCCATCTAAGATAATAAAGGGTTCTGTTTCTATCCATATTTTTACATTGGTTTGACTATGTTGTGATGGAATTATGTTTATGAATTCCTTTATGAATTGATTTATGATGTCATGATGTTTCAAGAATCCCATTTTTGTTACATGTGTTATGCGATGATGCATGTTTTATGATTATGTGGCACACATAAGAAAGGATTCATTATAAGATGGGTGGGACCTATATCTCCCTCCAATGCATTGGGTAATGATTTTATATCTCATGAGATAGACATGGCTGGAACGGAAGGTTATTTCGGTTCAGTGATACAGGACTGAAACGAGGAGTGAACTCGGTTCAGAAAGGGACTTTGTCCACTAAGATAGTCTTGGCAATGAGTCATGACTAACAAGAAATGATTTTCCATGATTATGTGTGCATGCCACAAAGATTCAAGTTTTATGTTATGATTATGGGGATCTCATTTTCACTTCTATGATTTATTCCATGTTAAGATATTATGATCTCTTTTGCAGGTTTTGATTTTCATAAAGATATGATATGATTTTTATTTCCTTTATTTGCCCTTGCTGAGCATTTGAGCTCACCCTTTTATGTTTTCTTTTCCCCAGGTCAGGAAGATGGATATTAAGTAGAATATGCTAAAAGGGACCCTAGATATGATGAAATAAATGGGAGACACTGTAGAAGATTTATGAACCAGTTGTTTATGTTTCCCCAGTTTCTAAAGACACTATACCTATACGGTCCTTTGTGGTTTTGTCATATGTTGTAATAAGTGTGATTCAATTTTGAAGTATTAACAATGTATGTAAAGTGTGGGTCGTTATATTTACAACCTCCCTCCTGGTTCCATAACCACATGTAATTACATGAAGTGAATCTTCTTAGATAAATTCTATCATGCTTCTCATACTATTTCAATCCGAAAGGTAATAAGTGGTATATTTCAGTTCCCAAGGGAATCACTCCATGAATACTAGGAAAGGTTCAAAAAGGATGTTGCAACCTACCCACACCAAAAAATCCCTAAAAAACTCTTGATCCAATACTTCAATGAGGGTTTATTGGCTATGGAGATAACTATCATTGATGCTGCATGTGGAGGTGCCCATGTTGATAAAACTCCTACAGCAGCAAGAGATCTCATAAGTAACATGGATGTAAACACACAACAATTCCATACTCGAGCACATTATCAAGTCAAACGATCCCAAGATAATCAATAAATAGAGCTAAACCAGATGACAGAATGGATCAGTGAAATTACAGGTATTGTACGGCAAGTAGTTGTGGCATCCAAATCCCCAACCTCATCTTCTCCTCAATCAATTTTTCCTGGACCTATCAAAAACTGTAGAATCTGCAACTCCCCATCTCATCTAATTGACACATGTCCACAACATCAAGAGGATCAATATGATTCATCTGGACCAATGGAGGTCAATGCCGCATATGTTCAGAGGAACACCGACCCTCAACTATCAGGTCAGTTTGTTAGAAACATCAACCAACCTCATTCTGAGCCCTTCTCTTCAAAAAATAACCCTAACATGAGATATGGTAATCCCATTTCTCATCCCCCTAAATACCCTCATCAAAACCCAAACCAATTCCAATATGGTCAAGGTGGTGGAAACTTCCATCAACCTTATCCTTCTGTTACTCAACCTAAATGGAACAATCCTCCTCCTGGATTCCACTATCCTAATGATCTTTCCCAATTCCCAAACTAATACAATTGATTTTCCAAGAACCAAATTCAAGGTAATCCCAATCCGAGACAAGCCTCTTCTTCCAAGCAATCATGGGAAAGCACTATTGATGATCTTGCCTCCTTCACCCATTATAGTCTCAAGAACATTGAAACCCAAATTGGTCAACTTGCATCCCACCTAAGCTAGCATCAACCATCAAATTTCTCCCAACTCCCAACTCAACAATTACCCAACCCCGAGGGTTATGTAAGTGCAGTTGCACTTAGACCGGGAAAGCAATTTTCTATGCCTCATACTGGGTCCTCTAACCCTCCTTTGAATGTTGAACTAGAAAATGAAAAGAAAAATAAATATGAAAAGGAAGTTGAAGCCATTATTTCACCTCCTTCCATTCCACTTAATAATATAATTAGTTTTCCTCAAGCCATTTCTAAGCCAAAGAAGTCCTTTGAACCTGATCTTGAAATACTCAACGTGTTTAGAGGTGTTGAAGTCAACATTCCTCTCTTATATGCAATAAAAAATACCTATGTATTCCATGTTTCTTAAGGAATTGTGCACCCAAAAGCGGTAACTTAGGACCTTCAAAAATATTTCCACACAGTAGTATATTCCAATAAATTGCAAGGATCCAAGGACCATTACTGTTCCATGCCAAATTGGAAGTTCTAACTTCGATGATGCACTCATAGACCTAGGAGCATCAATTAATGTCATGCCCAAATACATCCTATCCAACCTCGGTCTAGGTCCCATACATCGAATGGGTGTTTTCATTCAGTTAGCCAATCGAAGCATAGCTAGTCAAGAGGGTATAATAGAGGATGTCCTTGTTCAGATCAATGATTTTATCTTCCTTGCTGATTTTTATGTCCTTGAAAAGGAAGGTAGATGAACTCTTCTCGATCTCCCCTAATTCTAGGAATAAAATTCCTCATCACTACTAGAACTAAGATTGATGTCCATTCAGGCATCTTATCCATTGAATTTGGTGACCAACTGGTCAAGTTCAACATTTTCTAAGCCATTCAATACCCATCGAAGGATAACTCTGCATTCTCAATCCATGCTTCGAGGACACTTATAAGAATCAATTGAACACCATTCCATCATGTTCGTCATGTTCTGATGATAAAGGATCTTGTGTAATCTGCACCATGATTAACCAAGTTATAAATGGTTAAGTTTATGTTGACCTCGCATTCATAGACTCCATAAATCTAGAGGATCTTTAAAACTCTCTTGAATCCCACATCAACTCTGATCTCTACTGTTCCACCTTGGAAAATATTACGTAAAATTAATATGAAGCAATTGAAGTCCTTTCATCCATTTCTGAGATGTCTAACCCAAAAATGAGAGATGATTCTGATTTAAAACATCTTCCTAAACACATAAAATATGCATTATTGCTTTCCTGATGGATACCGATCTACTTTTAAGCTGGTATTATCTACCCAATTTCTGATAGTGAATGGGTTAGTCTAATTCAATTTGTACCTAAGAAGGGTGGGATAACTGTTGTAACAAATGATCATGGAGAGGTCACCACAACTTGAGTGAAGAACAAATGGCGTGTGTGCATCGACTATAGGAAATTGAATATTGAACATAAAAAGATTACTACCATCTTCCATTCTTTGACCAAATACTATAATGATTAGCCAAAAATTCACACTATTGCTTTCCTGATGGATACACTGGCTATTTCCAAATCCCAAACGCACCTCAAGTCTAAGAAAAGAATATATTCACTTGCCCCTTATGAATATATGCATTTAATAGAATGTATTTTTTCATTTGCAATGCTCCTGAAACATTCTAGAGGTGTATGATGAGTATATTTTCTGAATTTATTGAACACTTCATGGAAGTCTTAATGGATGAATCTTCCATTTAGGGTGATTCATTTGAATCCTTCTTGAATTCACTCTCTCTAGTCCTTCAAAAGTGTGTCAAGTGTAACCCTATGTTAAATTTTAAAAAATTTCACTTCATTATTGTAAATGGGATTGTTCTAGGGCACATAGTATAAAAAAATGGTGGTGAAGTTGATCCTTCCAAAATTGAAGTGATATATTCACTTCATGAACCCAATTCTTTTCAAGACATCCATTCGTTCCTTAGTCATTCCGGTTTCTATCGGCGATTCATCCATAACTTTAGTAAAATTTCCCTCTCACTCACTCAATTGCTTCGAAATGATGTCACTTTCCATTTTGATGAGGTTTTAAAGAGATCCTCCGTTGAACTCAAAATTTCTCTTACCTCTTCCCGGATAATCAAAACCCCATATTGGTCTTTACCCTTTGAGTTGATCTGTGATGCTTCTGATAGAGCTATTGGGGCTGTTCTTAGTCAAATAAGAGACAAAATTCCTCATGTATTCTATTATTACTCAAAAACATTGGTTGAAACTCAATATCACTACACTATAACTAAAAAAGAACTTTTAATAGTTGTCTTTGCCTTAGATAAATTCCGACCCTATCTCTTAGGTGCCAAAATCATTATCTTCACAGACCATTCTGTAATAAAGTTCTTACTAATGAAAAGCGATTCCAAACCAAGGCTAATAAGGTGGATTATAATGCTCCAAGATTTTGACCTTGAAATCAATGATAGACCAGGGAAAGAAAACCTTGTGGCTGATCACTTGAGTATAATTTCTAATTCTTATCATTTTGAAATATTTGATCTAGAATTTCAAACTGATCACCTTCATCTCTCACTCCAAAAATATCATGGTATGCCTCAATTGTAAATTACATGGTTTTTGGTGTTTTTCCTGAAATATTTTTGAAAGAACAAAAAAGGAAGTTTAAAGGTGATTCAGAATAGTATTTTTGGGAATAAAATAAACATTGGAAAACTAGGGTAGACATGGTAATAAGGATATGTTTCGATGGAAATGAACATTCTTCCATCTTAGAATTATGTTACTCAATGCCTAGTGGTGGCCACTTTGGACCAAAAAGGACCTTCCTAAAGGTCATAGACTCTAGATTCATATGTCCTTCACTCTTCAAGGTCTCACATGAGTTCTTTCAATCATTTTCCACTTTCAAATATATTAGCACAATTTCAAAGAAAAATGAAATTCCTCAAAATCCTTTAATTTTCTGTGAGATATCCGATGTTTGGGGTATCGATTTCATGAAACCATTCCCCCTTCTAATGGATTCTCATACATTATTCCGACATTTGATTATTTTTCATGGTGGGTTGAGGACAAACCTACTAGAAAGGATGATTCACATATAGTTAGTGAGTTCCTAAAGACACACAGCTTCCATAGATTTGGCACGCCTCATGCCTTTATCTGTGAATTAGGAACCCATTTTTGTAACAGAACCATGGAATATATTTTTGAAAAAGAATGGGGTTGTACATAAAACTTCAACTACATATCACCCCCAATAAAATGTCATGGATGAAATTTATAATATAAAATTGAAAAGTGTGCTTGAGAGAATTGAAAAACCCACCAGAAAAGACTGGCCTGAAAGACTTGGTGAAGCACTTTGAACTTATCAGACTGCCTATAAAACACTAATTAGGATGTCTCCTTTTAGGATCATTTTTGGTAAATCATGTCATCTACCAATTTAAATCCAACATAAGTCTTATTAGACTCTGAAAAAAATGTAATTTTGATTATGAAAAAACTGGTGAAGAAATTTTATTTCAATTGGCTAAACTGGAGAAGCTTCGACTTGATTCTTATGAGAATTCTAATATCTAAAAAGAAAAATATGAGGCACACCATGACAAAAACATCCTGAAAAAGGTATTCAATGAAGTTGAAAAGGTAATGGTCTTTAATTCTTGATTTCACTTAACCCAGGTAAGCTTAACTCTCATTGCGAAGGTCCTTTTGTTATTACTAATGTTTACCCATTTGGTGCAGTGCAAGTCCAAGACCCCTCTTCAAAAAGGACATTCATGGTTAATGGACATTGGTTAAAGCATCACCATGAGAGCACACACAATCCTTGATCAACATTGACTTCTACTAGATCCCCAACTTCTGCAGTTGACCCACCATTAGATGGAGATGGAAACCCACCAAATCTAAACTAGGGGGAACCACTTTCCCTTTAACTCTCTCTCCATCTCTTTCTCTATCTCACTCTTTCTTCTCCTTCCCCTCTCTTTCATTTTTTTACCACTATCTTTATCATACCCATTTATTTACTCTTAATCTATTGTGTGGGTGTGTAATTTAAAAACACAAAAAAAAACTAAAAATTTAAAACAAAAATGAATAAACAAGAGTCATACTTACTCACCTTCAAATTTTAAATTTTTTTCCAACCATTTTTGGGAGTCAAAAGACATGGTTTTATATCAATTTTTTTTCGTTTCATTATAAATTTGGATAATGATTATTGTATCAAAACCAATAAATTTTGAATGCTCACTTTTTGATTTTGAAACTAATTTTTCTCAACCATGAGAATCAAAATTAGCTTTCATGATAAGGCTACCTATGGCCATATTTGGAAAATGTTTGTTTTCACCCCCATTTGTGAGTATTGAGTTTTTAGACCTTTGAGCTGAATTTCCTACTTTAGTGTGCATTAATATGATAGAGGAATTTTATGAACCACATGAGAATCAGAGTAGAAAAATAGCCTCTTATTTACCTTACATTAATACTCCTCTTTAAATCCCCTTCGAGCCTATGAAAACATTTTCTTTGATAGTGACATTACAAGCCCAATACCTTTTCCCACACAATATTCACATTTATTTTCATTGCATATTTATTTTGAAATTTATGTATGGGGGGATGGATATCATTTTTGGTACCCTTTGTTGATTTCACCATATTATCATATGCTTGAGGGAAAAAATCCCTTTTAGTGTGGGGGAGAGGATTTCCTTCAGTGGGATTTGGGAATGTATATATTCTTATGGAATATTGTTCAAATTTTATTAACAAGTGTTTAAGAATAAAATTAAAAAAATGAAAAAAAATCCGAAAAAATTGGGATGTGTCTTGGGTGGGTCAAAATAACTATTTCTTATCCTTTTATCTTGTTATAAATATTATAATTAGTTTCATGAGAAGATCAATCATGGGTTGGGATATGAGTGTGAGATCTGTTTCAAGGTCAACATTCGAAAAAAAGAAAAAAAAAAGAAAAAAAAGATCACTTGCATTATATTTTTATTTCATTGTGGGAAGTTTAGTGTTTTTTAAATATTCCATATTTTCATTTGCTTCATATTTACTTCCACTATTTTGTCTTATTTTACATTTTCATTCCCTAAATAATATGTGTTTCAATTTCCATTCATGTCTAATTTCAAAAAAAAATGTGCATTGCTTTTTCCATGTTGGTGTTTTACCCCTCTTATTCTCTCTCTTGGACAATATATTCCTACTATCCAATAGACATAGAAAAACTCCTTTAAAAGACCACTTGATTATTGTGAAATTTCGATAGGGATATGAAGCTGAGGTCTCTTTCAAACTCTATGATTTTTCACATTGGTTGGTGAATGAGAGAAGATCCATAAATTCATTTTATCATCATGAGAGGAGTATGTTTTTGGTGCCACCATTTTCTATTTCTAAATTTGAGCATGAAAAAAATGAATTGTTTTTTGAAAATTGTTTCTGTAATAACCTTTGGTGGAATTCAAAATGTATGAGTGAAATTTTTTAATCCTCTACTGATTGGGGAAAACAAAATTTTAATATTTGTTTTTTAGTGAAAATTATTTTGTCATGTTTTTATATTTTTTGCACATGAGTACATGCACAAGACTATGTGTGTGGGAGTTTATGTTATTAATATTTTAATGACTTATTAAATTCTCCATTTTCTGATTTTATATGATAGGTTCATAATTTGAGTGAAATATTAATGTTTTAATACTAAGTATAATTCTTTAGCATTTTTAGAAGTAGTCCAACTGAGTCAGTTAACTATTTTATTTATTACTCTCTCCTTACTTATCCAAATTGTGTGGTTCTTCTTTTTTAGGATTCCTATTTATATATAAAACATTTCATTAGAAGGGATCATGGGCCAATTATGTCATTTGAAGGATCATATGGACCACACAAGAAGGCCCAAAGAATCTGTCTGGAAACTGGACCATCGATGAAGATTGAATTACTGGGATCAATATAGAAGAGAAAATTCAATGATTATACTCAAAAATTCGGATAAAAATTCAAGGAGAAATGGATACAAATTTCAGGGCCCAACTCCAAGAAGAAGGGGCCCAACAAATTCATTGAATTCCAGCCCACCATTCTGGCTGGGAATTAAAATCCAGACACTATTCATGACATATCTCATGATGTAATAATGAACTCAAGATGAGATTTGTCATTGTTAAAGAGAAGATATAGGTGGCTGACATTTTTTAAGAAATAATTCAGATTTTAAGGCATATTCCTATTGATAAACCCAATCACATTTTGGACTTCAGAAAGTATAGATTGAAATGGATAGATTACATTTGTTTAATCAATAGACCATAACATTGGTTCCTTATGTCCAATGGATGCCAATTTTTCATAGTAGACATATCAGATATTTATCTAAAACTTGTAAGAAGATCATATCTCAATATTTGGCTGTCTAATTTACTAAATTGGCGATGATTTTGGAGGGTCAATTTTGTAATAAAAATTGTCCACAACATTGGGCTATAAATACATCCCCCTCCTCTCCATGAAAAGAGTTGTAATTTTAGAGAAAAGGAGGATATGTTGGCATGAACGAGGCTCTCACAAAGTCTTGGTAGGATCTTCCATACTCATGTTTTTACTTGAGAAACCATTCCTCCTTGCTTGCTTTCATTTACTTCTGTCTTGTTCTTTGTTTGTAATCGTGTAAGTGTTTGTGTTTTGTAATTCTGTTTTAATGAAGGTTTCTTCTTAAATATATTTTATTCTCATCCACCATCTGTAGTTTAATATTAATGTTCTTAAAATAGTTTAAATATAGTTGAATCTCATTCTCTTCTATGACTTTATAATTCAATATAAAGTTTGTTTTTAATTCTGATCACCCATCGTGTGTGTATGTGTTTGACGCACAAATCATTTCTTATCCCGTTATTTTTTTTCTATTTATAATTTATCACCATTAACATATATTATCAGAATAATAACTATATTAATTGACGAATAAGTATATTATTGGGGTGAGTCATAATTAAGTGATGTTATGTGATTTTAAAGTATTTTCTCGAATAATATTCTTCAAATTAATATTGTGTATGTTGAACATAACATATCACAGATTATTGACTTGTTTTTTTAAACATGTGGTTTCCATGGATTATCGGAACTATAAATACACTACCATCAACAATCTATAATTGATATTATAACACTAAGATAAGTTAATGCTTGGATTAAATCCTTAACACTTAGGAATTCCAATCAATGTTATCTTGTGAAGTGGGTTTTAAGTTAAATGAAATATAAATCAAAGCTCAAAGATATCACAAGATTAACTCCATAAAAGTGAACTCACCCAATTATTTATAAATTTGTTATATCAATCTTAATAAATTAATCATTTCAAAAGATCTTCAATCAAACATCCCATAATCAGAATACAGTCAACTAAAAACAAACTACTATTAAAGAGTATCATCACTAAGGATTCGACACGAGTGTTGTTATACACATTAGAAGAGCATCAGAACATTGACCAGTTGATAGGCGACAATCGGCTATGCATTTCATGTAGGGTAAGAATTATTAATTATTTCATTTAATTTCTGTTTATTTTTTTTCCTTCAACCACCTTCAAATTTATTCTATCCATTATAGTATAATGAAATCATTATCAATAATTTAATTTAAATCATTTATTTTTATTAAATAACTATTATATAACATATACTCATTAACCCATATTTTGATAATGTTTCTCGTATTCTGGTTGATTTACATGAACTAAGAACTAAAAATTTTATTTTTTATTACACCCTTATATTTCTAGTTTCAAAACTAATTTTCAGAAAAAAATAAAGTATTTATCCGGAAAATAATTTCAATGAATTATAAATTTTCAACATTTGTAATGATATTAAAGTTAAAAAATCATAATGAATTTAATAAATTAATGTTGATTATTCTAAGACATCATTAAAAATTGATAATATATTTTTATTAATTCACAGAGAGGTATATCAAATGTTCCACTAAAATGATAAATTATCTATATGTATATAACTATTTATATTATAAAACTAATTTTTTTAGATCATACCTTGTTTCTCATACCAATAATTTGTTGTGAAATTTATTAAATAACCCTACATGACTAATCAGAGAAAAAATATCCAAATATTAATACAATAATTTTTAAAATATGCTTCTTGAACATTAAATTCTCAACAAATGGTTCTAAAATATTTTTTCATGTCTATTAATTTATTTAATACATAGTTAGATAATATTTTAATATGATGGAATACAACGTAAGGGTTTTTACATATTTTCATTTATATGATACTTCTTTCTCATTCAAATATAATTTTATTCTATATTGGGAGATTATAAGATATTTAAAAATTAGGTCATTAAAATATTATATATTTTTTGTTTTATATATTGAAATATAACTATTTTCCTTTTATTTCAACTCAGAAAGATCATATTTTGTAGGATTTTTTTAAAATAAATTAAATTAATTTTATTACAACCATTAATACTTAGCATTAAAATTTTATGTGTAGTTCAATTTACCCTTTCATTGTATTATATTTCATTCACACATTACTTTATATATAGAGCTTATATAAAAAAAATCATATCATTATGTTCACTTTATTCGCATTATTTTACATTCTATGTTATGCCCTCAATTTTAGGGTCATATGATATAGCTATTAAAAACTACATATGTTTTTTCTAATTTCACTTTCTTTGAATTTTTTATCCCAATTATCCTATTTAATGGAATTTAATGTTGCTTTTCTCCAAAACAACAATAATTCTATTTCTATTTGGTTATTTTCTTCATTTTTTATTAACGTTCCATTTCACATTTGGTTCACAATTTTACCAAATGATTTATTATTTAAGAAATAAATAACTATTTTTTAGTATAATTATGATGTATTATCTTCCATTCCCATATTAATTATATAATATTGATATTTTTTATCTCTATAATTGATTGATTATTTTAGGTAAATTAAAAATACTCTCATTAACGGGGGTTAAAAGTAAATTTTTAACATTTTTCAAACATTTTCTTTTTTATCATTAGTTACAGAACTGTGAAATGGATTTAATTTATAATTTTTCATATGTTAATTCTATTTCCATATAATATGACCATTTTTATTAATGTAAATTTTAGACCATGTATTCGTATTTTTATAAAAGTCATTTTTACTCCCAATGTGTGGTGATTTTTTAATAATAAAGGATATAATTTTAAAATATCAATTGAAGATATTTCATTTCACTTGGGAACTTTTTTAACTCCAAAAATAAATTTCTAATTGTTAAATTCATTTATTTTTAACTATTAATTTTTTAAAATTATTTTAAAGTAAAGGTTTTCAATTTACACATTTACCACCATGAAATGGATTTTTATAGTGACTTATTCTTTTGTTTTTATAACCATGTTACAATAATTTATTAAAATTATTTAACGTCCAATTTTTCTCTCAAACTAAACATGTTATATATATTCTAGATACATTTTTAATATTTTAACAGTTATATAATCTTATTATTTTTTCCCTTTTAGATGATTAATATTGTTGTATATAAAAATTTAATTCATGATCTCATCTTATGTGCTAACATATGATTATTCGATGTAATAAATCATTTTAATAATGTTTTTCTCTTAACTTTTATCATATGATATTATTTATAAATTAATATGTGGGATATTATCAAATAATACGACCCTCAATCTTGATCTATTTGGAAGATGATATTGTGTTGTTGAAATATTCATGAATCACATTTATTCTCTTCTCAATAATGATTTAATGAAATTATGAATGTTTTCTTAGGTAATGAACATATACATGTTCATATTATGATGTGACTGGTTGGTCATGAGTTATATATCACTTCGAGTAATGGGGTACTATTTCATATCTATTTATTTGGACTTCAATTATGTAGGATATAAAAAAATACATAATGTAACTCTAAATACTAATTTATGTTGACCTGGATATAATCTATGAATAATATTTATGATTTCATGTTTTACATTGTACTAATGTTATTAGGATTCCATGATCTAGTTTTCCTACTTACATAGGCCAAAATACATACTATATGAATCATTGAAAGAAATCCATGTTTTATGAAGAATTATTTTCTTATGGTATGTTCTTATACATTCATTATATTATCAAAGCCTTGTGATTACTAGTATATGTACATATATGATCTATTATTTTTCTCTCTTATGATTTCAGAATCATAGAGTTTAACCTATACATTCTTATGTTTATAGTTCACTAGATTGGGATTAAGCATATTAACTTTCAAATGTATAAATGGATATCATATGTTTATAATTTTGTTATAGATATTTAATATATGCAATACAATATGGAATCCAGGGTTTATTGGGAAAATTTTCATTTCATGGAAAATATTTGATTTTTATTATTAATGGTTTCATTTTATAATTCTATATGACTCTAAAAATAAAATTAATTTATCATATAAGATACTGATTTTTTTTGTTTTAATTATTGATTTCAATTCTCAATAGTTTGTGTTTGTAGAATGTAATTTTTCGATGATGAAACTTTATTCACAACACCATATAGTATGGGCATGATGAATCTTATTAAACATATATCAGAATAAATTTAATATTCAAATATTTTTTTAGAAAATTTAGTAAAATTATTGTTTTTCCAAAATCATTATAAATAAAAAATTATACTATATTTATTGGATAAAATTTAATTGGAAAATAAAATAGACCAACATAATTTTATGGGTATATACAATATTGGGAATAAATTTAATTACATTATATACTATATTAAATTTCCGCTTGGAAAATGATATTAGTCCTTTAAGAATATATACTTTCTCGTTGATCTAGATGGAACCTAATTCATCATTTCTTTAATAAAATGGGCCACAAATAAATTCATTTTCTTTATTTGTATTATACTTATTATTTTATTGGAATCCATAAATCCAAAATAATTTTATGTGTAAACACTATTTATCAAATATATAATTATATAATTTCATGTTGGGGTTGGAATCATTGTCATGAATTTTCAGCCACCAAAGGAGACCATTGAAATTCCTTTTTCCTCCCACCTCCACATCATAATTTGTTTTTAAATATTTTTATTTTTATCAATTTGGGTATGAAATCATAAAATATATGGAACATAATTAATCAAATTTTTTGAGGATAACATATAAGGTATTTTGAAACATATGATGAATAAGAGAAAAAAACGATGTCAAAATGGGAACCATGCTTAATGTATGTTTTCAAACCCATTGGAGTATCTACACAACACATCTACATCTCTCTTATCACATTCCCTATTTTTGGGATATGTTTATTACAATGTCTATAAATTTATTAAATTTATATTTGATCATGTGTGGATAATCCAAAATTGGGCAACAAGGGATGTTTAATGATAATTTTCTCTTATTATTCTTCTTATGCTACACATTATAAATTAATTATTATTCCATGAAATATTATATATATATAAACATATTTTAAATTAGAATGATGTGTTCTTAAAATGATAAATATGAGAAATTATATTCATTTTCTTTTAATAAAAAAATAAATTATCAATTGATAATATAATCATAGTGCTTTCCCCCCAAAGCTGATGACCAGAACCATAACGTTAACATAGGAGAAAAAATTTGAATTATAAAAATAGATTCTTAAATATAAATTTTCTGATTAGAAATTCATGTCTCTTCAATATTTAAGGTGAAATTATCTATAAGAAAGTTTAAAATGTAAAATGAAAAATTATTATCTTAATAAAAAATCCCCTTAACTCCCATACATCATAATTTTATGATCTTATGTCTATTTTTATAGTTTCATATCAATTTCAATAACTATATCTATCTTATAACATTAACCATATCTTATTAATATCGTAGTATCCATTTAAGAAATAAATCACACATACACATTCATACATTATTATAGTATTGATATTTTACTTCTTAAAACTTCATTACCACATATGTTATGTTCTACTACATCTAGTGTAACACCCCATAAATGTTTTTCAAGTATATTTCAACATTATATTTGGATTACCTTTTACATTAGTTGATTAATAATGAGAATGAATTTTGAGGATACGTGTAATGAATATGTCATGTATTTGGTTGAGATTTGTCATTAAGTATAAAATTTTTGTAGCCTTCTTAGGACATAATCATTCCATGAAATTTTCACACAATATAAAAGGATTCATGTAATGTGCATAATACTTGATGTTTAAAAATATTTTAATTTTTTTTAAGTTCATGTGTTTTTCAGTGCTTGTGGGACTCAACATTTACAAAATGTGTAATTGGGTTACACAGTAGGTAAAATACAATGTGTTGGCAGTTAGTAGGTGGTTCAGATGGAATTTTTATTTCATTCTGATAGGATCCCATAATATTGACCTAGAGTATCTTAATATGTGATTTTTTTAGATATTCAGTCCTTTCCAGATCATCTGTTTGGTAATTGATCATTTTATTGGCTGCTGTGTATCTTTCCTAGTAAGTATTATTATTATCTCTTCTTTCTCTCTCTCTCTCTCTCTCTCTCTTTCCTCCATGTATTTTGACAAATAATCTTTGGATGTTTGGATCTAAACACTAAGATATTGAAACTTTATCCTAGGTTGAGTTCCTATATCTTCTATGACTTCTTCCATTGTTGGTGAGTCCCATTGTGGGCATTGAGCTTCTATGAAAATGGTAGGTGGTGAAGTTTGTGTCTCTCCATTTAATTAATCATTTTTTTCTTTATTTTAATTAAATCTATTTATACTGAATGATAGAAACCCAAATCAGTGTGAAATATAATTTGAAATCTAATTAGTATCGGTTCAAGGTTAAACACTATAAATACAATGTAATTATTGATTAGGGTGTATTTTTACATTAATGAAGATTATGAATTGATATTTTAATTGAATTTCATAAAAAATGGATTAAAAAGAAATGATTAAAACATATAATTGGTTACGTTTTTATAACAGATAAATTGATAAAACCAAGTGTTTTAGTTTTGAATATGAATTTTCATTTGAAAAGGAAATGTGGGAAATGAACTATGACTAATAAATTATTTAAAATTAAATAGTGTTCCCATTTTTTCTGATTTATTGTGAAAATGTGAGACTAGTTAGGTAGTGTGTTATTTGGTTAAAACAATCTAGGATGACAATTATCAAGAAATAGATTGATGATGAAAAATATTGCACAAACCATGATAGGTAAATCATATCCCAGATTTGATATTGATGATATTAATTTATCATGTTCTTGAGGTATATGTGTACACATATACAAGATAAATGATATGATGTTATGAGTATCCTAAAAATGAAACTATCGTATTTCTGAGAAGATTACCATGGTTATTATGGTGCTTATTTGTATTATTAAATAAAATTTATTATGACAATTAATTAACCATTCCTAGTAATTTATATAAACAATTTTATTAAATTTGTTTAATTAATTCATGTTGGAAATTGTGTATGCCATTCGGAAATGAAGCATGTTTTATCTCAAATTACAAAATGTACTACCATTCCACACTAATTAGAATTGAATGAGATATATTGTTTATTATTATAGAACATTGTTTTTTTTTTCACTTAGTATGATACAAACTTTTTTAGCCAAAACCCAACATTTTACTTTGGGTATTTATAGTTTTTCTCTTTCCAAGACCAAGTAATGTGAAACAACCGCTTTGTAGAGGTGGATGTTCATGATCTATTGGAGATTTTAAATATTTTAACTTTACAATATTCAGTTTTTATTTTAAAATTTTAAGTACATTTATGATGTGATTTATTGGGTTCTTGTTATACCTGTTTTGTTTCTGGTACTGCGTAGATTTGGAGTTTTATGAATTTTGACATGTATTTGTTTACTTCCACAGTTTGGTGAAAAAAATTCATTCCCATTTTTTTTGTTTTATGATGAAAGGTGATAGTAACAAACCTATGGGGATTGGGAGAACCCTTTGTGATATGTAAATATAATATTTCTTATCAGGGTACCAAGGTAACTATATTGTTTTGTGAGAATTTTTATCAATGGTACATGTTGAGCATATTTACATAATGTTAGTATGTAGTTTGGACCAATTTATAGTTATTAAGAAGGTATTTGTGAGTGAGTTCCTTACCATATCTCATGATAAGGAGATATAAGTCACCATGTTTAGTATGGTAAATGTATCTTGAAGATTAGTTATTGGTTTTTACCTAATTTATATTTAGATAGCTAGAAATTCAAATCTTGTTTTCTTATCTAACGGCGTTAATTTCTCTTTTTCCGACTATTGATCCAAGAAATAATTTATCTCATTGAATATTATTCGCTATTTTTGTATAGAATCATGAATCTAAGAATTAATTTGAATTGGATCAAGGAATATTTTTTTTGATTACCAGCATTGAGTAAATCCTCCCAAGAACTAGGATCTTATTAAATATATTGTGTTTGTTTTCCAATTTTGACGTACATGGGCATTACAATTATTTTTTGGAATACGTAATACATTACATAAATAGATTCTCAATGACTATATTAGTTTAGTGTCTTTGGAAACTTAGAACACATTCTTCTGTCTTGGTGAAATATCTTCAAAATATCCCATACAGATCATTCCCTTTAGATTCCCTACCTAAAACCTTTCCTTATAACATAGGGAAAAGAAAAAATAAAAAGGGTGATCTCAAATCCTTAGTAAAGTTAAACGTGAAAAAAATAAAAAAAACATAAAAATATATAAAAATATGAACATAAATTTTGAATATCAAAATAACAAGTCAGGAAATAAATCTTGGTATTTCATAAGTCATAAGTCATAAATGATCATTAACCATTATAAGATAGCATTGATAAATAACATGGAATTGTGGAAAAACAATAACTATAGATAACCATTTTTATATTATACAAGGCTAATTTCCAAGGCCATTATAGTGGAATAAGTCCATAACCAGACTAGGATTACTTTCTATTCCAACCCTATATTACTAAACCAAATTTCACTATCGCTACAGCCATATATTACTTAATTGGGTTTACTTTCCATTCCAGGCCTATATTACTGAATCAAGTTTACATTATATTCCAGTCATTTATTTCTAATACGATATAGATATTTACCCAATGCATTAGGTATAGATATAGGTCCCACCCATCACATAATTATATAATTATTATGTCTTCCAGAAAAACACAAATCATTCATCATAGCATAGCCCAAGAGATAAAATTGAATTCTTATACATCTTTCCATCATACCGAAATAATTGTGAAAAAATTGATTTCATAAATATAATTCCATCATAAAATAATCAAATTATAGTATGAATATGAATATAAACATGACCCTATTTTAAGAATGTCATCTTAGTAGAAAGGTAATTTTATATAACACCTGAAATTAATTCCTGAAGAAAATATCATTTCTTCATCAAATATATTTTCTTTTCTAAAAAACATCTTGTTTTAAGGGAAATGAAATTCTTTGAAAATAAAATTGATAATATTCAAGGTAATCATCTTGTAAATATGGTCTCATGGAACTGTAGAAATCCTCTATCTATATATAAGTTTTAAAAACATTATTCTTGTACTTTTTCTGGAAAATAAAAAAAGTTCCTCTTTTGGAAAATAAAAGAATGATTCCTTCAAAACCAGGTAGTAAAAGTAAAAATGGATAAAAACAAATTTAAATAACCAAAAAATAATTGCAAAAAATTTATTTATAAAACATGTATATGGATTATAAATAAGCCCCAAGTAAATAATTACTTATAAACAATCTTAGATATCAATTGTATTCCAAAATTATCACTTGCCAAATATAATCAGTCAAATCACATGCCACATAAAATAAAGGAAATTATATAAATATTTAAATAATATAAGCGTTATAATAAGAATAATAAATAATTAACGGTAATAATAAACACCACACAAAAGAAATAGGTTGTGTATAAGGCATACGTCTCACATAAATAAAACTTGGACAAAATAATCCCTTACCTTAGGTCGGCTATCCTTTACGTGTATCTAAACATCATGTATAATGATTTAAATGAGGTCGTTTAATATTATATAATAATAATAATTTTTAGGATATCATATATGATCATTTTATCATCCTTTTGTTAATAATATTATTACTCATTATTCGGGTATAAACTGCTTCATTTTCTTGTGCATGTTTTTCCAATAAATTCTGGTTCCTCCTCTTAATTCATTTTTATATCATTAAAAATTTATATTAAAATAAAAATATCTTATTTATTCATTATTTACATATATATAATCCTTGATTAATGCATATCTTTTATAATGAATCACATATCATCATGGATAAAGTAGGTTGTACGTACACATGAGCGACAATATCATTCTGATAATTATGAAATGGTATGAAATTAGATGGTATAAATATTTTTTCTATAATACGTATCATGTTTTAATAATAACATATAGTGAAAATTTCCATTATTATATCCATCCAGGTAATGTGGTGGTGAAAAACCTATTACACAATGGTGTGGAGACTTTAAGCCGTACATATATACAAGTGGTGATTTTATTTATCATAGGATGAACAAAAGGTGGAATATAGATATTTTATAATTATAATAACATTTTTGTATATTATTGATATAAATGTTATTAATTTATAATGAAACAACTAATAAATAATAAGTGGAAAAAATATATAAGTTTTAAAGAATCGATTGAAGATATTACCCCTTCCTCAATGTGCTTCCTCTAAATCTCCTCTTAATGTCACCAGAGTTAGTCTATTGAGAATAAAATAACCTCTAAAATGTGACCAAGGTTGTTGAAAATAGAATATGGTATGATATTTCTGATCTCTAAAACTCAAATTGAGTATAAGAGGCAAGGGAGGAGGTTCCCTTTTATAATTGGCATGAGGTGCATCCTTGGAGATTCATAAAATATTAAATTAATATTAAATTAATTATTTAATCCAAAAGATTAAAAATTGAAATATGTCAATGATAATATGAGGATAGTTCTAAAAAATCTCAACCAATAATATATATATATATATATATTTATTTATTTACTTTATTTTAATCCTTATCTTTTTGGTTCACCCTTAATTATTCTCTTGTAATTTTAATTATAGTTTCAACATTTTAAGTATTAAGAGGATATTAATTTTACTTTTATGGGGTAAATTTTGAATAATTGGACAAATAATGATATTCTAGAAATTATAACAGTCACTGTGATTTTATAACATTTTTATGATTTTTAAATAATTTAATAAAATACAATTTTTATAAAATTTTCATAGTATCATTTTTAACACTATTTATTTCATTGAATTTTAATAAAATTCATACAAAGAGATAACTATGAACCAAACGATTTAATAGTATTATAACATATCATGTTCAACTATAAAATTAATGGATGGAAAAAATTATTTCATATAATATTTATTTTAATATTTATAGTATCATTGATTTTATATTTCTCTTAATAAAATTATTGTTGTATCATTGTTCGGTCAATATTTATGGTATTTATTTAATCTCTAAAAATTATTGAGAAATTCCCCAGGTGTAGATAATTTAAATATATTAATGTATACTTCTTAATTTATTAGTTTTAACTATTTTATCACTACATTAAAATTTTTATACTTATAATAGATAAGATAGTGACATGTTTTCACTTTCTTTTGTTTAAATAATAATTACATCAATTTCATGAAAAAAGTCCATTAATTTTATCAATTATGATCCTTATGTGTTAATGGTAAACTTTTATTCATCATATAGGATATTTTTAGGTGTTAGGGTAATTTTATTGTCCATAACATATTATTTTTCACCCAAATTTACTTGATTTACCTTTAACAGTGGTAAATAAAAATTACCAAATTTATTATTTATAATGTCTAAAAAAATAAAAGAGACCTATTTACATAAATTGGACCTAATGATTCCAAATATTGAATCTATTTTTACAAACTCAAAACAAATAAATTTTAGTAATTAATTTATAATTATTTTTCACTATCAAAGCAAGAAAACACATTTTTTTTATTTTTTTTAAAAGTAAAAAACCATCATAAGATTGACATGTGTTTAAATCAAATTTCAATATGAAATTTCTTCCAATGAACAAAATATGATTCAATTAAGAAAATATAATCCAAATATACCTTAAAATTTTCAAAACATAATCTATCAATACAAATAGATTAGATGAAAAGGCAGTTTTGAATTACAATACATTTTTTCACTATTTATTAAAATATGAATTTTTTTATATAAATAAAAAAATTAAATCGGAGTAAACTTTTTTCCAATTAAAAAGAAAAATATTATTTTATTTAAAATAACTTATAAAGTTATATTTTTTTTAAAATTAGGTTCACCATCAAAAGGTGATAGAACTATATTTTTTTGAAAAATAGTTTTTTTATTCGAAAAATTGAATTTGATGTTATATCCTTCATAGAAAACATATATGATATATTTTAAAAATTAAATATAATATATTATAAATATATTCCATTAATATAAAACCATAAATAATTATTTTATTCTTTTATAAAGACGCTTATTTTCATTTAAGTATTTTTTCAGAAGAAAATTTCTTTTTAATTAAAAAAACTTTTTATTTTCATTTATAAATAATTTCACACAAAAAAATTAATTAAATACATTTGTAAATAATATTTACATAAGTAAAATAATACTGTTAATCACCATCATTTTAACTTCTAGATTTTAAGGTAACATAACAATATTTAGTTGTTTACTTGTACTCAGTATTGCGTGATATTAGTTATATCAATATTACATTAACATTTGTGTAACACAATCCATGCATAATGTCATGTATATAGCAAGATAAGTCGATGTTGCATATTTTTCAAGATTATATTTGTGTAGTGTATAAAAAAAGACATCACAGAAATTAATAATAACCATATCTCATAAAAATATAGGGGTTTTATATTCCACCCCCTAAAACTAATTTCACCCTCGAAATTTTTTGGGGTTATAAATGGTTTACTACTTCAATTTTGCATTCATAGAAACCCACATCGTAAAAAATAATAATAAAATATCATTTTAATATTGAAATTTTGAAGCATAATAGTTACCCAAAGTAACACTTCACTAGGTTTAAACATAAGAGAACAAAGGTGGGAAGCAAAAACATGGACATGGAGGGAAAAAATCAAACCATCAAGTTCGGATGGAGTGTCATAGAGAACAAGGTTATGAGAAAGTGAGAAATCAGAAAGCCATAAATCTGCATTGATTTAAGAGACCATATGATTCGTCTGATAAAATTGTACAAGGATAACACTTTTGGTCTGAAGATCCTTTTTTATATTGTTAATGAATTTTTAATGAGAAGAAAAACATACCTTATTTCAGTACAATATCACCATTGGTCATGCCTTAAAGAATTACCACTTTATATCTTATTCAAATAAATGAATTTGAGTTTTTCATTCATGAAGTCATTAAAGATCATGTGATCCATAAATTGAATGATAGTACATTCTATCCGTATTTACCACAAAAAAACACAAGTTATCATACATGTATAAGTCCATATATGGTGAGATAATACTTTATTATTACAAGCTTCATCTGATGTTTAACTTAAACATTCCATAAAGTGATAAACAACAACAATTAGGAATTTTTTAAATACAAAACTATAGAACCATATTCACTAATTAATCATAAAATTTATCCCCAATATATCATAAGTTATCTCATGTTTGTCACATTCCAATAATGTCAACCCCTTCATCATGTATTCTATTGAGTAACGATAACAACCTAAATTATCAGATATCTTTATTGAAAACATTCATGATTCTTTATTCTAAAACATATTTTATATATTACTTAAGTCCCAAAAGGATGTATAATTCATCCTTGATAGCATAACCCTCAAGTCAACAACTCCATAATTAGTTCCAATGAAAATAGCATCACCACATTTACTTATTCAAATAAAATATATCTATTTCCAAACATCATTATCTTAACAAAAGGTATATTAAGAATTATCCTTCCCTTAATCATGTGTTATTCATGTATATCACCATACCCTTAATTCACTTCTTGGCATATTATAACTATTCAACAAATCCTTTCCAATCCTTAATGAAAAAATTATACTGAGAACACATATATTTCATGATTCATATAACATAGTCTCTGAATTCAGAAACATATACACCTTAATAATCCAACATTATTCTTAAATCATTATGTATAATCCATCATATTTTTCTTTCCTAAAATATGAATCATGTGTTAAGGATTATGGACCTCATGATTTTTATATTTAATTTAATCAATATTAAAAGAACATCACGTACCTTTGACATACACTTTAGAATCTCTTTATCCTTAGAACATTGTCCAATACTCATATCATAGTCACGATTCCCTTCAAGATATTTCCTCTTAGGAAATTAATCATTATAATTACTATAATTTCCAAATCTAGAAAACTCAACGGTTAAATATGTTCTATGTAGTTCTGGATAATGACTAATAGTAGAATGAAAAATGTATAAAATACATATCATAGATTAGAAACACATAAGTAAGGTAAATTACTTATAATACTTCAATATATGATATCTTCGGTTTAACCCTAGGTTATTCATGATTATAAAAAACACCAAAGTATTGTAACATATACTTAGAATTATCCATAGGATATCCCTTCAAATATCCTTATAAATATCTCTATGGATATAACTAAAGTATTCACATCTAGTTTCCAATGTCTGACTAAACTATCTATAAAATACCTACTCTAACAACCCAATCTTGGTCTACATGGACATTACACTTATTTTTTGGAACACTTAATACATTACCCAAATTTATTTTCAATTACCATGTTAGTTTAGTGTGTTTGAAACTCGTAACACATTATTTTAACTTGGTGAAATGTCATCGAAATCCCCCTTAAAGATAATTCACTTTAGATTCCCTACCTAAAACCTTTCTTTATAACATAGGTAAAAGAATACATAAAAAGGGTGATATGAAATGTTTACTAAGGCTAAACATGAAGAACATCAAACAAAACATAAACACAATAATGTAAAAACATGAAAATAAATTTTAAATATCAAAATATTTTGTCTTGAAATAAATCTTGGTTTTTATAAGGCATAAGTCGTAAATGAACATGGATCATAATAAGATAGAGTTGACATAAAATACAGAATTTTGGAAAACACATATGCATAGAAAATAATTTCCATATTATCCAATGCTTATTTCCAAGACCATCATTATGCACAAAGTCCATTACTGAAAAAGGATTACTTGTCATTATTTACCTATATTAATAAACCAAATTTAATTTTTGTTCCATACATGTATTTCTTAAATGGGTTTACTTGACGTTCAAGCCCTGTATTGCTGATACAAGTTTTCATGTCATTCTATTCATGTATATCGAATGAGATATAAATCTTTAACTAATAAATTGTAGGAGATATAGGACCCACCTTTCTCAAAATGAATTCATTCTTATGTGTTCCAAAAAAAACATAATTCAGTCATCATAGTATATCCCACAAAAATAAATGCGTTTATAAAACATCATTCCATTATAACATAATCCATATAAAACATATATATATTTTATAAATATAATTCTATAATAAACATAATAAAATCATAGTATTAATAGGAATAGAAACGTAACCACTTTTAATTAATTTCATCTTTTTTGTAAATTAATTTTTATACAACACATGAAATTAATTATTAAGGAAAACATCATTTTTTCATTAAATGTGTTTTCTTTTCTAGAAACACCATGAAATTTTAATAAAAAATAATTTCATTTAAAATATGTAAGGGGGTCTTCATGGAAATAATGAATCATGAAACCATAAAAATCATGAACATTAACTTGTTGGTGAACAATATTTTCATAATAATATTCACAAATAATTTATGGGAAAAATAAACACCAGAAAAAAAGTATGGGGTTTATAAGGCATACATCCCACAGAAATAAAAGTGAGACAAATTAATCCCATACCTTAGGTCTGTTATCCATTATGTGCTTCCAAACCTCCTATATAATTATTTAAATGATTTCATTTAGTTATTCCATATTCATATTAATTTTTATTATATAATTTATGATCATATTATAATTGGTTTGGTAATAATATTGTTACTCATTATTCGGGTGTAAACTACTTCATTTTCTTATGAATGTTTTTATGAATAAGTTCCAGTTCTCCTTATTAGTTCATATTTATATCATAAAAAATTTATATTAACATAATATATATCATATATTCTCATTCTGTTCATTTATATAATCATTTTTTAATGTAAATCTTGTAAAATGAATCACATCAGATTATGGATATGATAGATTGTACGTATGCAATAGTGAAGATATCATTCTGATAATTGAAACAATTTATGTAAGTGGATGGTATATATGTTGTTAATAATCCATAACATTTTATAATAATCATATATATTAATTATTTCCATCATTATATCCATCCAAGTAAGGTGGTAGTGAAAAACATATTACACCACGACTTGTAGATGGTAAGTCGTACGTACACATGCATGGTGATTTGGTTTTTCATAAGATGGAAAGAAGGTGGAATATGGTTTTTTGATACTAATAATATCATACAAGTGTAAGAGTTATATTATTTTTATTACTTTATAATTAATAAACTAGTTATTATAATGTATAAGAAGAAATAAGTTTGGAATAATCGGTAGAAGAAATTACCTCTTCCTCGACGTGCTTCCACTAAATCTCTTCTTAAAAGAACTAGAGTTGGTATTTTGAGATGAAAAGAAACTATATATGATGAATAAGGTATTTAAAGAGGGAAAAATTCATTAGATGTTTGATCATGAAGTCTCAAATTTAAGTGAATATGTGAGGGAGGAGGTTCCCTTTTATAATTGCGGTGAGGGGTACACTTGGAAATCCTTAAAATATTAAATTAATATAAATTATTTTTTTAACCCAAAATCATCCAATTAGAAATATGTCGAATATAATATGATAATATTTATAAATCCTATTATCTAATAATTTGTATTCATGTATTTATTTTTTTAAAACCATATCTTTTTGGTTTACCATTAATTATTCTCATTTAATTTTAATTATCGTAACAACATTTTATGTATTAAGAGGTTATAAATTTTACTTATGTTGGGTAAATTTCAAAATATTTTACACTTAAAGAACATTTAGACCTTATTATTGTAATTTTTTAATTTTTAATTAATTTATTATTTTTAAATAATTTAATAAAATAATAGTTTTATAAAATATCAATGGTATCAATTTTTATATAATTCATTTCATTGAAAAAAAATAAAATCTATAAAGAGAGATAAATTCAAATAAAATCATTTAACAACATTATATTATCTTATAGTAACCTATAAAATTCGTGTATGACAGAATTTATGTCATATAATTTTTATTTTATTATGTTTAATATCATTTATTTGATATTTCTATTAATAAGATAATTCCTAAATCACAATTGTGCCAAAAATTATAATAATAATTTAATCTCTAAAAATTATAAATAAATTCACATGAGGTAGATAATTTCATTAGATTTTTGGATACTAATTATGTTTATAGTTTCATCTATTTTGCCACTACATTAAAAGTTTTATACATATAATAGTTATGAGAGTGACATGTTGTCAATTTCTTTTTCTTCAATAATAATTACATAACTTTCATGGAAAACAGTCCATTAAATGAATACAATTTTATCTTTATGTGTTAATGGTTTAATTTTATTCATCCAATACTTTTTGGGTAGTTTTTAGGGTAATTTTATTATCGTTGTCATATTATTTGTTACCCAAATTTACTTGATTTACCTTTATCCATGCTAATTAAAAATTACCAAGGTTACTATTCATAATGTCTAAAAATGGAAAATACTTAAATAATTTGGACCTAATGATTCCAAATATGGAATCATTCTTTCATAATTAAAAACATATAAATTTGAGTAATTAATTTAAAATTAATTCTCATTGCCAAAGGGAGAAAACATGGGGTTTTGTAATGTAAAAACCATCAAAATATCGACATGTGTTTATATAAATTTCAATATGAAATTACATACAATAACCAAAATTGAAATAAATGACTACAAAATAACCTAAATATATTTGAAAACCAATGCAAATGATAACCTATCAATACAAATAAATTAAATGTAATGGATTTTTTGAATAAAAATTCATTATTTTTCAATACTCATTCAAATATGAATTTTGTCAGAAAAATACCAAAACTTCAACCAAAGTAAATTTTTATTTCTTTCTCCTATATAAGATATTTATTTTGTCAAAACAAAATTATAAAAGTGTAAAAATATAGAATTAATATGGTTTCTCCCTCAAAATATTGTAAAACAGTATTTTTTTGAAAAATACTTCTTTTATCCAAAAAACTGAATTATTTCTTTTATAATACATAAAATACATATATGATGAATTTTAAACATTAAATTTAATATATAAAATATATATTTGATTAAATAAAATGCATAAAAAAGTGATTTTATTATTTTATTAACTCACTTATTTTAATTTAAATATTTTAAGAGAAACATTTCCTTTTAATTATTATTTTTTATTTATAAATAATTGGTCACAAAAGAATTCATTAAATAAATGTGTAAACAATATTTTCAGAAATTAAATAATAATTTTCATTCCCACTATATTAATATATTGGTTATAAGGTAATTTAATAATATTTAGTTCTTCACTTAAACTCAATTTTGTGTTAAATGAATAATATTAAATGAACTTGAACTTGTGTGTAACAAAAGCCAAGAATAACATTGCATATACCGCAAGGTAAGATGATTTTTTTATTGTGAAATATTATTATAGTGTAGCATACAAAACAATAAATCAATTAAATTTATAAAATTCAATCTCATTAAAATCGTGAGGGCTTACAGTTCCGTTACATGAATCCAAAATATTTCCATAACTATAATTCTCCACAACAAGATAAGGATTTTTTGAGTAAGATATATATTCTTTCAAAATTATTGTATGTTCATGAGTCAATGAAGGTTGAATGTGTGTCATTAAATATATAAAGAACTATAAGAAGTTGTTGGGACTTGATGGTGTTGAAAAACGATAAAATGAGGTTTGATTGGAAGAAAGTTATGTTTACTTTCATAGACTTTTTCTCACCAAAGTCTATAGTTCTATGAAAGCCCATGATCTTTTTAAATATTGTGAAGGATGACAGAACCATAACATAATATTATGATATCTTGGATGATCATGTTTAGTTTTCACCTGATATTGTGTCAAATTTGATGATGAAGACTCAATGATTCAAGGTGTAACTTTAATATAATATTCATTCTGAGGTTTTATTTTCATATTTCTATTCTTATGATGACAAGATGGATATGGTGTCGATGGTTGAACATGATCTGGTTGCTATATCGAGATTGATAGGAGTTACATTTTCTCTTAATAGAAGTTTTTGTGAGTTACCTTAGAGGGAATAGAATGTATGATGCGACTCATGTTAGATCATAATAGTAGGGTTCTTCCAAAAAACATTCATTTCCTTCTATAAGCCCTTTGACATACTTCAATTGTAACAAGCTTGGGTATTCAAATTGAGTTTACACTAAGACACCCATGAATTGTGGTTCATGTGTCCAAACAAGAAACATGTTGAGGTTCCTTTATGTCTTTTTATCTATATAGTGGCAATGTTTATCAGAACCTAAATCCACTATATTGAAACCATATTCATCAAGAACTAAGTGGTTTCATTCACAAGAATCTTGAAAAAAAGATTATTCAAGTAGAAGATGAGTCTCCAAAGGAATAAGATATAATCCAATTACTATGAAGGGCACCATCACACTATATTTCACATTAGTGACCACATTTTTTGATAATTGTGTATATTATTCATTTTTATTTACTCATATTATGAATATTCTAAATATTCATACAAAGTTTTTATCTTAATTGATGGATATTACTACACCCCTCAGAATTAAGAGAGAGAAGGGTATCCATTTTTAGTTCTTTATTTCTTCTTTTTCAGTAAGTGATATTGCATGTGTTTTTATATTTCATCAAATGAAACCCCTAGATATCATTTTTAGAATAGATTGGATCATTGTTAATGATGCGAAAATTTAATTTTATCTTCTATGAGTCACTTTTACTATGCCTTATGGGGTTTCACATATATTTTAGGGATAATGGGACATTATTACATACAGATGTAAAACTTGTTATCTTGTATTTTATAAAGTTATATTAGTGTTCTAATTTTATCTAGTGGGAGAATATTTGGTCGGGAATCTCACTCTAATTTTCGTCAAGTTTCTTGACATTTTTCCTTCTCAATTATCTGGTTTTCCATAGGTATGTTAGGTAGAGTTTTTAATTAAATTCTTTCCTGATACTCAAAAAATCTCAATTTGTTCTTAGAACATTGAACTAACTAAAATGAATTCTTCAAAAACTCAGTCAGATGATCTTTTAGAGAAAGGATTTATACACTAGAGTATATCAGCATGGAGGGATCCAATTAAGAAAGCTGTTAGAAAATTTAACCTATGTGTTCATTATTGAAAACTCAATCATGTTATGGATTTGAAAAAGTATTCATTACCAATAATTTCTGATCAATTTAAATATTTTAAAGTGCCATAGGGTTTCTAAATGATTTATCTTTGATCTAGCTATCTCTAGTTTTGAATGAACAAATCTGACATTCTAAAAACAACCTTAAGGAGTCGGTAAGAACATTAGAAGTACCCTATCATTCCATTTGTTATATCTAATTCTCTATAAATCATTATGAATTTTACACCCAGAATTTTCCATGATTCTATTTATACGTTCTTGGTGGTATTTGAGGATGGAATTCAATTTTAATCTATGTATGAAGAGGATAAGGTATGTCATCTGAGAGATGTTATGGAATTATTTATAAATCACCTTCCTTATTCCTGGGTATAAAAATGTGATTACTAGTTTCCAAGGAGAAGTTATTAAGGGAACGTGGTTTTAAAACATGGTATGTTAGTTAATATTGATATGGTGAATGATATTACGACATGGGAGAAACAACATAATTATTTCAGTATTTAGTCCTTCATAAAATTGTCTAAATATTATAGGCAGTTTTTAATGGATTTCATGAATTTGGATTCTCTGACGACCACTCTAATTCAGATGGTAGTGATGTTTTCTTAGGATGAAAAATGTCAGAGTACATTTGTACTGATGAAGTTTCTATTAAGACTAGCGTCAGTGTTGAATCTTCTAGAAGCTTGGAAGGGCAATGAGGTCATGTGTGATGCATCAAGTTTGGGTTTGGGATGAATTATTATTTAGGGAGATAATGTTGCTTCCTATTGATCTAATAATCTTTGGCCACATGGGATGAA
The DNA here is from genome assembly GCA_963277665.1 of Viscum album. Classification (NCBI taxonomy): domain Eukaryota; kingdom Viridiplantae; phylum Streptophyta; class Magnoliopsida; order Santalales; family Viscaceae; genus Viscum; species Viscum album. The sequence goes on from OY728143.1 coordinate 411,956,636, forward strand.
TTATCTGACCCCTAATCTGGAATATGCAGATATTATGTTACCACTTTAGAGATGGAGAAATTACCTTTTTAGAGATATGTTTACCATGTATTCCATTCAAAAGAGACTAATATATATAATCTCTAATAAAATAATTGTATATCCTTATCATTAATTAGATTTAGTAGCTACATTTAATTTCTAAATATATTTCATTTAACTGGGGGAAAAGGGAATTTCATCACTGATGCACTTAGTAGAAAATCAATAACCTATGCCATAAAAGAATCACCTGAAGGGTGAAACCGGATGGTTATTTTATAATAGTTGAATATTGGATATTGGGTAACAAGGGACAAGGTTGTGTTGTCTATGTTTTAGTTGAACTCCTCTATTATTAATATTATTATTCAGAAAAAAACTTTTATAATGAATTCAATTGCATTATAGACTCTACTTTTAGTGGGGAGACTTTTGTTGAGTGGTCTTTATCCCCAAAGGGAATTCTATATTTTCTGAATCAGTTTTTCAAGTTGTTACTTATGAGAAAATATGTTATAGTAGATTACCATAATTCCCAGTTAACTATGTACCCATGAACCACAATGATGTTTTATGAAATTTAGTGATGATTCTAGTGGTCTGTAATGAGGCATGAGATCACTGACTTTATTGCACTACTATAAATTACAACAACTCAAGGTCATACATCAGATACCTTCATATTTTCTTTATCCACTTACCTGAATTTTTAGTGGGATGTGATCTCTAAGAACCTTGTGGTATGGTTTATGTAACAGCCCAAGATTTTATGAAAAATATTCTTTTTTATTTTACTAATGTCTTGTGTTATACGCTACACCAAAAGGAGCTTGCACAACACGCATCCTTGACTTGCCTTGCATTACACGCAATCGCAACCTTCCTCGATAGCGTGTGTGGTACGTAATCCTGAGTTTCACGAAACAATGATATGCTATTAAAATATTATTAAAACTAGCCGTTATGAATAGTAATAACCACTTTTTAAAATTCTGTAAATCTTATATTTCAAAAATGAACTTCATTTTTGGATTCGGAGTATCGAATTTAGCCTAAGGTGAAATTTTGGTACATTTCGGATAACTTTCATATTCTGATGAATAATGAAAATTACTAAATTATAATTAAAAAACAACTTTTTTAATCGAAATAATTAATAGTGATAAATTATTAATTTGAGTAGTTTTAAAGTATATTTAGAATATACTTTTACAATTTAATACAATGTTGGTCATTGGATGTAATTTCACATTTAAACTAGACATAAACAAGTGTCAATCTTTTGATAAATATTGTTTCTTAAAAACACGCTATTTGTTTTAACAGCGGGATTTAATTATAAAATTAATTAATGCTACTTTTATGTTATGAATTTGGTAAAATAGACTTCATTTTTGAATTCGGAATATGAAATATAGCTTGGGATGAAATTTTGGCATTGTTCTGAAAAACATCAATTTTTGATGAATAGTGAAACTACTAAGTGGTAGGTTAAAAACTAAATTTTGCATAAAACTTAATTTTACCGCTTCTGTGAATGGAATTTCGAAAATCCGAGAGACACGGTTAATATCAAGGACTAAAATGTGATTCAATGAGATGAAAATAATTTTTTGGTGAATAATAACTTTTTACTTTTTTGTTTTACCACGGTAAATAGTAAATAGGGTAATTAAGGGTAAATATGATATTAATATTACCCTAACACATGTCCTAATTCTATTGGACAAGTGTAATTCGACCAAAAACAAACTTAGGAATAAAATATGACCATTTAGGCCCACTTGGATTAGATTAGGACATTTATTATTAATTTATTTAAAGAAAGGTTAAAATAGTTAAAATCAAAGTTTAATAAGTAAATCATTTTTAATATAGGGTTATACATAAGATAAATTCGATTGTAAATATTCATTAGAAAGATAAAACGATTTCCTACATGATGGTATTTTATTTGTAATTTTTAGACATCAAATAATTTAATTTATTTATGACACAACGATGATGCAGTAATTATCTTATTAATGAAATATTGACATAATTGATGTTATAAACACCAAAATAAATGTAATTTGAGATTTTTTATGAATTCCAATAATTTTCTAGGTTACTATGATATATTAATGTTGATTTAATCAACTTGGTTCGAACATTTAATTCTGTTATGACTTTCACAAAAATCATATATCAAATAGTGTCAAAATTGACACAAAATAGTTTTTAAATAAAATATTATATTATTAATTGTTATTGTATTCCTAAAAATCTAAGGTTCGGCCAAATGACTTAGATAAGGATATATATATTAATAATAAACAATTTGGGGTTCTTTTGGCATGTTATAGTAAGTTTATTAACCATATAGTGAAATAAAACAAAAAGACATGGTAAAAGTTAAATTATTTAACTTAGAGTTAAATTTAATTGATAAGGTTAAAATAATATCCTAAACTTGTCTAAATTCTATTGGCTGATAGGATTTCGACCCATCCCCACTTTAGCTTCGAAATAAGACCCTTTGGAACCATTATAAACCGATTTTGACTTTAATATAAAATAATATTTTGAGATATTCCTAAGGTGCCCCTCTCCTCCCCTATAAAAGGACACCTCCTCCCCCTCCTCCTCACACCAATTTGAGCACTCAAGCTCGGCCAACCCCTGCCAATTTCTCCTCTCCACTTCCCTAGCAACATCCTAGAGGTTCTGGTCTTCCTCAAAGACCAATTTTAGTGCCCTAAGAGGAGGTCTCAAAGAGGCACTTCAAAGAAGAGGTAATTACCGTTACCAATTCTTTCATCTTTATTTCTTCTTCCACTTCTTCTTCTTAGGTTGTTTCATTATGAAGTAATAACATCAGTATCACTCATATACTGATATGTTATTATAAGTATGAAACAACCCTATTTCATCATCTATCCATCCTGCGGAAAAAGAAATCACCGCGCGTGCGTACGTACGGAATACCGTCTCCACGCCGTGGTGTAATCTATTTTCCACCACCACCTTACATGGATGGGTATAACTATACATAGTTATTACAACATCATATTGATTCTGATATATTGTATAATCCACTCCAATTCAATTCAATATTTATAGAAATGATATCATCGCTCGTGCGTACGTACGGAATACCGTCTCCACGACGCGATGAGATTCATTCTCCATGTTAACCATTTAAGAATGATTATAATGTATATATAAGAAATAATAATGAAATATATGACATTATAAAGCTACTGGATTTATGTATATATATACATATGTATGTCATCTACTTACTTCCATTTCAAGACAATAAGGAAAAGAAAACAGCGTTCATGCGTACGTACGGACTACCGTCTCCATGAACGGTGTTTTTCATTTTATTTATCTACCTATTATATATATATATATACTGAATATATATGATATATAAATCATATTTTATATTCTGGAATTAAGTAAATCATGATATAAGTAATAATGATGTCAAGAACAACAAGTCAAAACACCTACGATAAATGAAACGATTTTACCCAAAACGCTTCTTTAACATGGAATTTACAAAAGAACGGGTAATATAATGTCATAAGTGAACCATATATGATATCATAACAATGAATATGATTCTATAATAAGTCAATAACATGATTTAAATCATTATACAGGAGGTTCGGACACTTACAAAGCAAGTCGGACCTAAGGTAAGGGAAATATCACAATCTCATTTTTATCCGAGATTGTTTATTCGTAAGTATTTACTGGGGTGTATTTTATCATCCACATCCATGTTCCCTCAATATGTAATATTGTTTCCATCCACTTGAAATAGTTTAAATCCAATTTTACCCTTAGGTGAGTTTTTTAGTAAAGAATATGAAAGGAATCTTTTGTCGTTTTTCCGTACGAGGTACTTTTTGACTTTTTCGACAAAAGTACGAAGAATGTTTTTTTTAACTTATACGGCATGAATGGATTTTTAAAACATTACTTCAAAGAAGCTTCCTTTACAAGTTTTCAAGTTTATTTTTAATCAACTTCTTTTATTTTAAAGTTGTATGACATGTTATGAAAGGAAAAATGTTTTTGAAGAAGAAAGGATATTTTCCTCAAGAATTCAATTCAAGTGTTTTATCAAAATTATTTTCCATCTAAGATAATAAAGGGTTCTGTTTCTATCCATATTTTTACATTGGTTTGACTATGTTGTGATGGAATTATGTTTATGAATTCCTTTATCATATATGAATTGATTTATGATGTCATGATGTTTCAAGAATCCCATTTTTGTTATATGTGTTATGCGATGATGTATGTTTTATGATTATGTGGCACACATAAGAAAGGATTCATTATAAGATGGGTGGGACCTATATCTCCCTAAAATGCATTGGGTAATGATTTTATATCTCATGAGATAGACATGGCTGGAACGGAAGGTTATTTCGGTTCAGTGATACAGGACTGAAACGAGGAGTGAACTCGGTTCAGAAAGGGACTTTGTCCACTAAGATAGTCTTGGCAATGAGTCATGACTAACAAGAAATGATTTTCCATGATTATGTGTGCATGCCACAAAGATTCAAGTTTTATGTTATGATTATGGGGATCTCATTTTCACTTCTATGATTTATCCCATGTTATGATATTATGAGCTCTTTTGCAGGTTAAGATTTCCAAAAAGCTATGTTCTTTTGTATATGATGTGATTGATATTTCTTTTGTTTACCCTTACTGAGCATTTGAGCTCACCCTTTTATGTTTTCTTTTCCCCAGGATATAAAGAAAGGTTTATAGGTAAAATAAAGGGAAGATCTTTATGGGAGATATTGAAGATCTTTCACCACGATTAGAAGATTACGTTCCGAGTTTCCAAAGACACTAAACTATTACGATCCTTGTGTGTGTGTTTTTGTTATGTACTAAGTATTCCGCAAAAGTAATGTAATGTCCATGTACGATAAGCTTCGGGTCTCTACAGTTGGTATCAGAGGCAAAGGAGGTAGGAATGTATCCGATCCTTGGTAACTCTCACATGTGAGCGTTGGACGAAGCATGGCTCTCCGCCCAAGGGCTTCATGAGGAAATGGCTGCCACTGGGGATGGTGGTGTGTCCCACCCAGGGGGTGTAGCCGCCCATGGAGTGCCCTGATAGGTATCAATTGTAGTCCACTGGAAGTAATTCTAGACCGCTACAGTTGGTATCAGAGGAAAGGTTTAGTCAACCTTTGGAAACTAGGATGCGAAAACGTTAGTGAGATCCCTAGAGATATTTCTCAGGTATGTCTAGGGATGTCCGTAGGGATAAGTATACGTATAGGTTATAGTAATAGAATTACGCTAACGATCATAGAATTAAACCTAAGATGTTGGATATTGAAGGTACTCCCCCTTTATTATGTTGTTTTCCCTATCATGATTTTTTCCTCTCACACTATTCTTTTTGGGTTTTAGACGATGGCTGGAACCCGAAGGAACCGTGTTGATCAATGCAATGGACAATGCAATGATTGCCCTCCTGAACAAACAAATGTTATGGGAGATGGAGTGCAAAATCTTATTGCTATACTTACACAAGCTATGAATCATTCTGGACTTCCAAATGAGCAGAGAAGGGAACAATATTCTATTGAGTCCTTCATGAGGCAACGTCCACCTTCTTTCAGTGGGTCTTCTGATCCACTTGTGGCTGAACAATGGATCAGTACTACTGAAAAGATATTTTCAGTTCTTCAATGTTCTGATCATGATAAAGTCATCTTAGCAGTATATCGTTTGGAAGGTGAAGCTGATCAATGGTGGAATCTTATCAAGAATACGAGGCCAAGAGATGAAATTGAGTCCATGGAATGGGACGAGTTCAAGAACTTGTTTTTCAGTAAGTACTTCCCTCATATTCTTCGAACAAAGATGGAGAAAGAGTTTCTTGAACTGGAGCAAAGGGACGATGAATCTGTTGGTACCTATGAAGCAAATTTTACAAGACTTGCAAGGTATGCTTCTGGAATTATCATCCAACCTGAAAGTAAAGTTGATCGATTTTTCAGTGGCTTAAAACCAAGTCTTCGAAGGGCATTAGCTATAAGAGACTTCAGTAGCTATGAAGAAATTGTGCGTTGTGCTATCAAGGTAGAAATGGAAGTTGGTGTTACATATCCATCTCATGGTTTTGACAAGAAACGAAAGATGGAGTTCAAGGAGAAATCTCAGAATAATGGTGAAAAGAAGATGAATGTTTCCTTATGCACAAAGTGTGGAAAGAAGCATGGTGGAGATTGTCTTAAAGGGACTAGAAAATGTTTTAAGTGTGGAAAAGAAGGTCATCGAGCAGCTGAGTGTCGAAGTAATGGAAAAAGGGTTTCTAATGATGTGAATAAAGCAAACACTGTAGAGAACGCACCGCCAACACTTCAATGCTTCAAGTGCAAGGAAATGGGGCATTATGCTAATAATTGCCCTAATCCAAGGGTTAGTGATGATCGACATGAGCAACCACTGAAGGCAAAGGACAAAGGGAAATCACATGCGATCACTATTGGCAATGTTGAATATGACAACGATGTGGTGGAATGATTAAGTGTTTATGTAATGGGATAATGTTGTATCATTGAGTATTGCAATATTTGTTGATGTGGTATTCAAAGTGATTGAGATATTTTTTGGAAATAAGATGATATGCGCATAATGAAGACGAGAAAATGAAATGTTTAATAGTAGTCATGAGCTCATGATTGATATAAGGACTAAGTGATATCATGGTTTGAGTATATAGAATTTTGAGGATTTTGGTATGTGGAAAGTGTTAACTTTTAACTGCACTCATGTTTTCACTAAGGTATTCAAGAGAATACACGATTAAGGACTTTGAATGTTTGGAATGTGACCAACAAGACATATCTTATGATATGTGGGGATCAACGACAGTATTAAATCTCTGGTAATCGATGTCACTATATTATGAGAGTGGACTGCAGTATTATGTATAAGCCTAAAGATTAGACTGGATTATGTTGGACATAAGTTAGTATTGTTTAAGGATAGAAGATGGGATGTTATAGTAATGTAGTTTTAGAAAAAGGGACAACCTGTAGGACGAGCGACAACCCATCGCTTCGGACAAGGCTGTGGGAATCGAACCCACAACCGAAGTGCGACTGGCCTTTATCGCCTACCACTGGCCTACAGGAAGTCCCTGTTTAGTAGAAACTAGTTTTATTATATTAAGCAGTATGATATATGAAGTATAAAACCATATGTGATTAATCTCACTATAGATCGACTTATGTATATAATTTTTACTAACCTTTTGTTTGAGACAGATGGAATGACTCGTCATTCTATCACATGATCTGCTTACACTTCACGAATAACAAATTCAACTTCATTTATTTAAGAGATGAAATAGAAATTGTTCAAGGCACGAACAAAAGTGAGATTGTACCAAAATAAAGTAAGTATTTATTCTAAGCAAATTTTCAACTTTAGGGAAATGATCTTGAAAACCAAAAAAAATGTTGTCCTAGTGATCTTATACATGATGAATCAGATGGTACCTTATATCATCACAAATCTATGGATTTGTGATTACTGGCTTTTCCATAGCCATGTTCTCTACCACTCTCCATCAGAACATGATGGTTAGATTTCTCTTCCATATCCATATTTTCACCTATGTGGAAACCCAGTGATTAGTTTATTTGGGTAATCGTTACATTTCATACTTTAGTTTTTAAAGCCAAGTTTTGGTATTCCCTTTTACGATGTGGGTTTCTATTAAAGAAACTTTCGAATAGTAAACCATTTATAACCCCGACGAATTTCGAGGGCGAAATTCATTTTAAGGGGGGTAGAATGTAACAGCCCAAGATTTTATGAAAAATATTCTTTTTTATTTTACTAATGTCTTGTGTTATACGCTACACCAAAAGGAGCTTGCACAACACGCATCCTTGACTTGCCTTGCATTACACGCAATCGCAACCTTCCTCGATAGCGTGTGTGGTACGTAATCCTGAGTTTCACGAAACAATGATATGCTATTAAAATATTATTAAAACTAGCCGTTATGAATAGTAATAACCACTTTTTAAAATTCTGTAAATCTTATATTTCAAAAATGAACTTCATTTTTGGATTCGGAGTATCGAATTTAGCCTAAGGTGAAATTTTGGTACATTTCGGATAACTTTCATATTCTGATGAATAATGAAAATTACTAAATTATAATTAAAAAACAACTTTTTTAATCGAAATAATTAATAGTGATAAATTATTAATTTGAGTAGTTTTAAAGTATATTTAGAATATACTTTTACAATTTAATACAATGTTGGTCATTGGATGTAATTTCACATTTAAACTAGACATAAACAAGTGTCAATCTTTTGATAAATATTGTTTCTTAAAAACACGCTATTTGTTTTAACAGCGGGATTTAATTATAAAATTAATTAATGCTACTTTTATGTTATGAATTTGGTAAAATAGACTTCATTTTTGAATTCGGAATATGAAATATAGCTTGGGATGAAATTTTGGCATTGTTCTGAAAAACATCAATTTTTGATGAATAGTGAAACTACTAAGTGGTAGGTTAAAAACTAAATTTTGCATAAAACTTAATTTTACCGCTTCTGTGAATGGAATTTCGAAAATATGAGAGACACGGTTAATATCAAGGACTAAAATGTGATTCAATGAGATGAAAATAATTTTTTGGTGAATAGTAACTTTTTACTTTTTTTTTTACCACGGTAAATAGTAAATAGGGTAATTAAGGGTAAATATGATATTAATATTACCCTAACACATGTCCTAATTCTATTGGACAAGTGTAATTCGACCAAAAACAAACTTAGGAATAAAATATGACCATTTAGGCCCACTTGGATTAGATTAGGACATTTATTATTAATTTATTTAAAGAAAGGTTAAAATAGTTAAAATCAAAGTTTAATAAGTAAATAATTTTTAATATAGGGTTATACATAAGATAAATTCGATTGTAAATATTCATTAGAAAGATAAAATGATTTCCTACATGATGGTATTTTATTTGTAATTTTTAGACATCAAATAATTTAATTTATTTATGACACAACGATGATGCAGTAATTATCTTATTAATGAAATATTGACATAATTGATGTTATAAACACCAAAATAAATGTAATTTGAGATTTTTTATGAATTCCAATAATTTTCTAGGTTACTATGATATATTAATTTTGCTTTAATAAACTTGGTTCGAACATTTAATTCTGTTATGACTTTCACAAAAATCATATATCAAATAGTGTCAAAATTGACACAAAATAGTTTTTAAATCAAATATTATATTATTAATTGTTATTGTATTCCTAAAAATCTAAGGTTCGGCCAAATGACTTAGATAAGGATATATATATTAATAATAAACAATTTGGGGTTCTTTTGGCATGTTATAGTAAGTTTATTAACCATATAGTGAAAGAAAACAAAAAGACATGGTAAAAGTTAAATTATTTAACTTAGAGTTAAATTTAATTGATAAGGTTAAAATAATATCCTAAACTTGTCTAAATTCTATTGGCTGATAGGATTTCGACCCATCCCCACTTTAGCTTCGAAATAAGACCCTTTGGAACCATTATAAACCGATTTTGACTTTAATATAAAATAATATTTTGAGATATTCCTAAGGTGCCCCTCTCCTCCCCTATAAAAGGACACCTCCTCCCCCTCCTCCTCACACCAATTTGAGCACTCAAGCTCGGCCAACCCCTGCCAATTTCTCCTCTCCACTTCCCTAGCAACATCCTAGAGGTTCTGGTCTTCCTCAAAGACCAATTTTAGTGCCCTAAGAGGAGGTCTCAAAGAGGCACTTCAAAGAAGAGGTAATTACCGTTACCAATTCTTTCATCTTTATTTCTTCTTCCACTTCTTCTTCTTAGGTTGTTTCATTATGAAGTAATAACATCAGTATCACTCATATACTGATATGTTATTATAATTATGAAACAACCCTATTTCATCATCTATCCATCCTGCGAAAAAAGAAATCACCGCGCGTGCGTACGTACGGAATACCGTCTCCACGCCGTGGTGTAATCTATTTTCCACCACCACCTTACATGGATGGGTATAACTATACATAGTTATTACAACATCATATTGATTCTGATATATTGTATAATCCACTCCAATTCAATTCAATATTTATAGAAATGATATCATCGCTCGTGCGTACGTACGGAATACCGTCTCCACGACGCGATGAGATTCATTCTCCATGTTAACCATTTAAGAATGATTATAATGTATATATAAGAAATAATAATGAAATATATGACATTATAAAGCTACTGGATTTATGTATATATATACATATGTATGTCATCTACTTACTTCCATTTCAAGACAATAAGGAAAAGAAAACAGTGTTCATGCGTACGTACGGACTACCGTCTCCATGAACGGTGTTTTTCATTTTATTTATCTACCTATTATATATATATATATACTGAATATATATGATATATAAATCATATTTTATATTCTGGAAGTAAGTAAATCATGATATAAGTAATAATGATGTCAAGAACAACAAGTCAAAACACCTACGATAAATGAAACGATTTTACCCAAAACGCTTCTTTAACATGGAATTTACAAAAGAACGGGTAATATAATGTCATAAGTGAACCATATATGATATCATAACAATGAATATGATTCTATAATAAGTCAATAACATTATTTAAATCATTATACAGGAGGTTCGGACACTTACAAAGCAAGTCAGACCTAAGGTAAGGGAAATATCACAATCTCATTTTTATCCGAGATTGTTTATTCGTAAGTATTTACTGGGGTGTATTTTATCATCCACATCCATGTTCCCTCAATATGTAATATTGTTTCCATCCACTTGAAATAGTTTAAATCCAATTTTACCCTTAGGTGAGTTTTTTAGTAAAGAATATGAAAGGAATCTTTTGTCGTTTTTCCGTACGAGGTACTTTTTGACTTTTTCGACAAAAGTACGAAGAATGTTTTTTTTAACTTATACGGCATGAATGGATTTTTAAAACATTACTTCAAAGAAGATTCCTTTACAAGTTTTCAAGTTTATTTTTAATCAACTTCTTTTATTTTAATGTTGTATGACATGTTATGAAAGGAAAAATGTTTTTGAAGAAGAAAGGATATTTTCCTCAAGAATTCAATTCAAGTGTTTTATCAAAATTATTTTCCATCTAAGATAATAAAGGGTTCTGTTTCTATCCATATTTTTACATTGGTTTGACTATGTTGTGATGGAATTATGTTTATGAATTCCTTTATCATATATGAATTGATTTATGATGTCATGATGTTTCAAGAATCCCATTTTTGTTATATGTGTTTTGCGATGATGTATGTTTTATGATTATGTGGCACACATAAGAAAGGATTCATTATAAGATGGGTGGGACCTATATCTCCCTCCAATGCATTGGGTAATGATTTTATATCTCATGAGATAGACATGGCTGGAACGGAAGGTTATTTCGGTTCAGTGATACAGGACTGAAACGAGGAGTGAACTCGGTTCAGAAAGGGACTTTGTCCACTAAGTTAGTCTTGGCAATGAGTCATGACTAACAAGAAATGATTTTCCATGATTATGTGTGCATGCCACAAAGATTCAAGTTTTATGTTATGATTATGGGGATCTCATTTTCACTTCTATGATTTATCCCATGTTATGATATTATGAGCTCTTTTGCAGGTTAAGATTTCCAAAAAGCTATGTTCTTTTGTATATGATGTGATTGATATTTCTTTTGTTTACCCTTACTGAGCATTTGTGCTCACCCTTTTATGTTTTCTTTTCCCCAGGATATAAATAAAGGTTTATAGGTAAAAAAAAGGGAAGATCTTTATGGGAGATATTGAAGATCTTTCACCACGATTAGAAGATTACGTTCCGAGTTTCCAAAGACACTAAACTATTACGATCCTTGTGTGTGTGTTTTTGTTATGTACTAAGTATTCCGCAAAAGTAATGTAATGTCCATGTACGATAAGCTTCGGGTCTCTACAGTTTACGTGTACTGAGAGAAAGAAGAATTTGATATGGGTTTCAATATATAGGCTTTCCACGTTATTTAACTTTATACCAATTTGTGATACAACCAAAGTCAAGGAGTTTATAAATCACTATGTAAGGGTCATTGTTATTTTCATGGAGTACTATATGTTATGGCCTTTTACGGGGATCCAAATTTTACATATCTCTTTTATTGATTTCTATAAGAGGAACTGATATATTAGGTTCATTTGAATATGACATATCATCAACTGATAGATGGGTACATGGATATTAAACAAAAAAAATCTTAAGAAGATCATTTTTTCATGAATCCTCAATTTTAGTGGAGTTTGGTATAACCATTTAGGACTAGATGTGTTTTCTTATAATAATATTTTACAGTCCATGATCATAATTGCTTCTTTTTATTCCTTGTATGTCATGCAATGTAAATCTCTCTAGTGTTGGTCAGAGATCGGTGAATGTTCCTTGGTTGGACCAGGATTGGTTCAACACATGAAAGTAATGATTCAATTGAATTGAAAGGGGATGTTTATGGAGAATAGGTAATATTAATCATTTTTTTAACATTAGTGTAGACTATTGGTGTTTTAGTTGGTTAAAAAGTGTTCTTAAAATTTTAACCTTATTTTGGTCATCAATAGCTTGGAGGACATGGGACAATTTCCCCTTACTTTTTGGGAACTGATGAGGGTTTTGGGAATGTGGAAATAGTGTCTTGCCATTTTTATATCCTCTATTTTTTTATGTCACTACATTATTTTATTCATATATCTATCCTTTAAAAGTTTCTTCATAATCAATCTCATGTTTTGAGAAAGATTTATCTTGATTTTGAGTATGATTTATCTATAAAGTAGTATGCAGTCATGATAGTTTATTCTAAGACCAAGGTAATTTGTGGGTGGATGATACATTTGGTATATGTGATATGGAATCATGTTTATGATTCAAATGATATTTGGGATCATGATTCCCTAATTGGAGAACTATCACCTTTCATTTTCAATATGGAATATACTTGACATGATTTCTGGGGACAAATTGATTTTATGGTGGGGAGGTTGTAATTCACTGTAAGAATTATTTTGGGTATTTTTTAATCATTGATTTGGTTTTACTTTTAGGCTTGTTTAGTAATGTCTATAAGGAATTGGGAGGATTCTTGTAATGAAAAAGTCATGTTTTTTGGAATTTTTAGTCTTAAATAAGCAGTTTTTACATTCTGTTGGGAATTTGATAGCAAAGTAATGGGACTACAATACATGTAATCATCACCTTGAGGATTCCATGAAATGGATACACTACAAGGAATGATGAACTATTTTTGAAGCTTACATGAATTGTAAATATTAGTAAATGGATTTTTAACAAAATACATTTGGTTTTTTTGCATATATGTTACATGACAATTACAAGATGTGTAATTGTTTTACAAACTATGTAGCATCCAAATTTTTTGTTTTTAGTAGGCCATATGAATTTTTTTTATTTCACTCATAAAGGATTCCATGATCTCAACCTAGAGGCTCTTTCTAAGAGATTTTATATATATCCAATCATTTATGATCATTTTTTTTGAGATAGATCATTATTTTATTTTTGGTGTATATCGCAAAGTAAGATTTTTTTCCTTTATTCTATATCATTCTCTCTTTCTTCCTATGATTTTGATATATTGTCATGGGATTCATGGATCTAGCTCCATGTCTTTGAATCCTGATTCTATGTGGTGTTCCATGATCTTTTGAACCTTCTTCTTTCATTGGAATGTTTTGTTGTGGGTGTTGTCATTACATGAAAATGGTTGGTGGTTCCTTTTTAATTTATCCATTTTATTAAAAATTAAATTAATTGATTTGATTTAAATTTATTGGAATGGAATTACGAAAACACAATTTAATTCAAATTTAAATAGGAAATTTAGTTGGTATGGATTTTTGGGTAAAACACAAATTCCAGTGGAATTGAATATTGGGAAGTATTTTAAAAAAAATTGAGAAAATGAAATGATTTTTTATTTTATTATGGGAGAAATATATTACATTGAATTGATAAAATCCTAAATTTATTTTTATTTTTAAATGGAATGAATTCATGAAAAATCAATGTTTTGGTATTGAATGTGATTTGGGATTTCAAATTGAATTGAGAGAAATTGATCTATGAATAATTATTTATTTGAAATGAAATAATTATCCCTTTCTTTATTGATTGACTCGGCACAAAAATGCCTAAGAAGTTAGTTGGATATTTTGGAAAAGAATGATAGGATGTTAATTCCCTAGCAACAGATTGACTATGAAAACTATAAAAAAACACAGTTGGATGGTTCTTATCAATTATGTGATATTGATGAGTGTTATCCATCCTAATATTGTTCAACAAGTGTACACATTTATATTATCAATTATTTGAGATTGTGGGGATCCAATATCTTGAAACTATCATACCATAAGGCATTTGACTATGGTAATTATTATTGAAATATTAATTATAAATTTCGTTGTCAGTGAAACATATCTACTTATTCATAGTGATTTTATATAAACTATTTCATATAAATTTTGTATTTAATAAATGATTGAAATTTCTTCCATCATTATAAAATGAATAATGTGTTGTATCAAATATGATAATGTACTTCCATTATTGTTTTGATTAAAATTGAAAGAATATTTTTTTTATTATAGAAACGTTTTATGGAACACATGGTAAACCCCCATTTGGATTTTTAGGTAACAACCTACCTTTTGGGTCATTTTTTTTATTTCCACCTGCTCAGATTGAGTGCAGGGAACATGACTATTGGACGAGGTAGATGTTATTGATTTCATAGGGACTGGAGGGACGTTTCCTCTGGGATTTTGAGTTTTTCATGTTAGATGTTGAGTACATTGTTGATTTTCTATTTTGGGGTTTTATATAACTATTTTTTCTGGTACCTCCTCACTTTGGATCATTGATCATACTAATATGTCTCTTTTTTCATCTCATTTTTTGTAGAAAAATTCATTCACTATTTCATATTTTTTGATTCTATGTGATATTCAACAAACCATGGGGACCAGGAATTCCCCTTTAGATATATTAAGTTTGATATGTTATCAGGGTACCATGATGTCATGGATAGATTATAACATCTATTTTTTTATGAATCGAGTGAAAAAAATTGTTGTAAAAATAAAACAAGGTAAAAAATGTTTTTGGATAGAAACTAAATATTAAAAAGGTTCTGAACATAGTAATTTATTAACAAACATTAATATTCTTATTGATTTTGTATTATCTGTTACAAGACCAAAAAATAGTTTAGGTTACCCTCCATCTCTTTCATGTTATTGATTATATATTCCACATAACACATTATGATTATATAGTCATCATTATTTATTTCATATTTTTTTCAATTATTCTCAATATTATAAAATTTCCATTTTATTTCATGGGACGCACAGACCTTTTTGTTTCCTATTGTAATGTCTCTTTGATAAAAATAATGAATATATTGGGTGATGTTTTCTAGTATATTTATATTTTTTCTATTTTTTCATATATTCATCATTAACCATTATTATTTCAGTCATGATTATAAAAAATTAATCAAATATCTATTTTTTCTATTTATGATGTAATGTGATATAGTCCCCTAATATTTTTTGGTATCAACATGATTCTATATTTTCCAAAGTATTTTACTATAATTATATAAATTATTTAATTTATGTAACACCCCGAGCTTTTTGAAAAGGAAATCATATATTATAAAGTATATAAAAAACACCAAGAATAGAGGATAATATAACACCCCTAAATTTTTTAATTTTTTTCATTTTTATAAATTCAATCACATCGATATCCTGCAATACATGAAACACCAGGTTTGAATGAAACAAAATACTTTATTAAAGTATTATTATTTAAACGTGACCATTATAACCTATATCATAATTCAGAGGGTAAAAAAAGTAGTAAATAAATTCTGAAATTTATATGGTTATAAAAATATTAAAATAAATTTAATGGTTATCTGTAGATTATAAAAAAATAAGAAAAATTTGGAAGAAAAATATATTTATTCAAAAAAATTGCATTTTTTTAAAGGTTTTCTAATTAGGCTTTATCAAAAAAACATCCAATTAATTTTTAAAAAAAATAAATAAAAATAATTTAGTTAAATAATTATTTTTGAAATTGAAATCTCAAAATTAGGTTTGGGACAATTATTTAGAATTTTAAAAAATGAAAATTTTATAAATTAATAGTAAAAAATATTTAATTTGGTTAAGAATATTTATTTGATTTAAATACTCTAAAAACATTATAATTTCATTAATGTGGATTTAAATTTATAATTAGAAAAATTATATATCTATTAACCAAATTTATGTTATTAGAATCAGTTTAATAATTAAATTTTATATAAAAATATTGAAAACCTCTAATCATTTTCTATTTAAAAACCATCTTTCTCATCACGTCTCCAGGATTGATATTAAATTAAATTTTAAAAAAAATATTAATAGAATATAGAAAAAATATATTACATATTTGAAATTATAATTTTTTTAACTATTATTGTAAATATAACATTTTACCACAATGAATAATAAAAAAAACATACAAATTATTTACAATGGTTTTGGTAAAAATCGATTTTCTTGGGGATTAAGAAAATTTGAAGTGTTAAAAATAAACAAAAACATTTTAGAAAACCATTGGAAGGGAATATATGGACCTTATATCTTCTAGGTTCTATATTGAATAGTTTTTATCCTTTTTTAATGTGATAAAACGTGTGTACACATTTTTCCATCTGAAAATAACATGTGTTCCACACATATCACTTATAGAAGTCCACCCTTCTCATCTCCCAATCAGTGTCCCAAAAGCCATTTTTGTAGAATGTAAATTACAAAATCACTTACTAATTCCATAATCTCATCCCAAATTTAATATTTTTGTTATAAATAAATCCTATAATGGTTTTTTGTGAAAACAAAATGAACATAACTAGGAATAAATAATGTCCCAAACTAATCATTTTAATTTATGTCTTCAAACACCTCATTCAATTATTATTATGTAAATTTGATTTAATATATTTTCAATAAAAATATAATGATATGTTTTTATGTTTTTTTTCAAGAACTATATTAATATCCTTTTGTAACACCCTGACCCCAGTTACCCAGAGTTGGTGCATTATTACATAACATTGGCATGATCACAAGAAAGATCAAATCTTGAAAGACCGATTGGTTTAGTAGCCTTGGAAACACTAGATATATTCATAAAGTTTTACATTACATCATAAAGTGAAAAACTACTACAACAACATAGTCTCCATATTCCACACTCATATCCCCACATGAAATCCCTGCAGGTCATTCGTAACTTACTTCTTCACATCCTGGGAAAAATAAAACATAGAAAAAGGGTGAGCTCAAATGCTTAGCAAGGATAACAATATAGCAGAAACTTTCAAAAATAAGTATAAACATTTAAGACAATGTATAACTAAAACAAAAGCCTTTTAAACTTGAACTTCAACATAGTATGGAAAAAGTAAAATGAAATAATTCCATTTACTTATTCACATGGATATTCTACTAATCAAATAATCACATGCAATATCAATAACCACTTTCATAATGATGGAATGCATAATGCGAGACTATCATAACCACATAGCCAAGGCCTCGTGCCAAGACAACAAATAATATTTTTCCAAGGCCTTGTGCCAAGACACTAGTTTGTCTCATGAGACCTACCGATGCATCGAGAAGCTATAGCGGGCTCCACCCGTCACATATTAAGTCCAATGCATTCCCATATGAAAAGGTTTAAACATAACATAAACATTCGTATTAAAACTAGAATACAAAATGTCAATACTTTCACCATAAATAATGTATGGTATAAAAATAGCACATCCACATTCAAACATATCACAAAACCTTCAATACAATATATAAGTTTTGTATCATAATAAATCAACTTCAAATAAGCGTAAAATACATCAAAGGATGTTGACATAGATGAAATCAAAACTCTTTTTAGAGAATTATCTCTTTCTATTTTGAAATCATTTAAGAGTCTTATATTTATGAAATAAAGAATTTTATTTGAAAATATTCTTATAATATTGTAAGGGAAGCTTCGACAATTTTATAACGGCGGAAAATAGCCGCACCCACCGTAAAAGTTAAAAAAACATTGTTACCTTAATTTTGTCGAAAAGGTTAAAAAGCACCTTGTTTGGAAAACGACGGAAAGATTCCCTTATAAACCACTTAAAAAAAGTCAAACAAGGGTATAAATGACTTTAACCCATATTCTTGTAAATATGAAAAATGTTTTGAAATACATTTTTAAGAAACATGGATGTGGATGATAAAGAGATCCCAGTAGATTATTACGTATAAACAACCTCGGATAATGAAGAGATTGTGAAATAAACCCTTAACTTTTACTTTTCCTTTGTTAGGGTAGGTTAACCTCCTGTATAATGGTGAAATAATTGTTATTAAATTATAAAAAAATCATATACCTTAATATGATATCATATATGATCTTTTAACATTGATATGTTAATAATATCTTAGTATTATCATTGTTTCGGGTGTTAACTTACTCATTTTCTTTTATATGTTTTGTTAAATAAGCCATGTTTTTCATGGATAGGATGTATATTATTAATATACAGAATGATATCAAGTCCTTGAACATCATTTTTAAATAATAAAATGATAATTATACTTGAATGGGTACGATGGAGAATGAATCTCATCGCGTTCATGGAGACGGTAGTCCGTACGTACGCAAGAGCGACAATAACATTCTTTTGATATTAAAATAATATATAAATGGATGGTATATCATATATACAGAATAATTAACATGTTATATTTATTATTTCCATGATTTACACATCATTATTATACCCATCCAAATAATAATATATTGAATAACAATTACACCACGACGTGGAGACGGTAAGCCGTACTTATGCACGTATGGTGACATGTTATTCAAAGGATGGATAGAATACTGAATATGGTTGTACCATATTTATAATAACATCACAGTATATATATATGATACTTGAGTTATTATTTTATAATGTTAAGAACAAAGGAAGAAGAAGTGGAAGAAGAAAGGAACTTGGAAATGGGTGGTGAAATCATTACCTCTTCTTCGGGTTCATTCTATTGATTTGATCAAAAGGGCTCCTTAGGTTGGCTTTCTGATCAAACTAAGGCCTTTAGGTTGTAGTGAGGGAAGTTGGGAGAGTATTTGGGCAGAGTTTTTCTGATCTAAAAGGCTTTGAAGGTGTGAAGAAATGAGAAGGAGGAGTGCCCTTTTATAAGAAGGGTGAGGGGCACCTTTGGAAGGGCTAGAAATATTAATTTATAATAAATTTATATTCGGTTTCTAAAGGCTCCAAAGTGGATTATTTAAATATTAAGGTGGGTATGGGTCGAAAAAAACTCAACCAATAGAATTTAGACAGGTTTGGGTACTTATATTAACCTTATCTTTAAGTATTAACTCTAAGTTAATTAGTTTCACTTTTACAATGTCTCTTTGTATTTTTATATTATATGGTTAATAAACTTTTTATATACATCCAAGAGACCCCCCAAGTGGTCCATAATGATATAAATATCATGATATTAGTGTCTTGGCCTAACCATAGATTTTTAGGAATTTAATATCAATTAATAATATAATATTTGTTTTAAAAACTCTTTTATGTCAATTTTGACACTATTCAATAGTTGATTTTTGTGAAACTCATAACAGAACGATTACTTCGAAAAAAGTTAATTTAATCAATAATAATATTTCATATTATCCTATAAAATTATTTTAATTCATTAAAAGTCTCAAATTATATTTATTTGGGTATTTATAATATCAATTATTTTAAATATTAACTATTATGGTAATTACTGCATCATCATTGTGTCATAAATAAATTAAATTATGTAATCTCTAAAAATTATAAATAGAATATCATTATGTAGGAAATCCTTTTATATTTCTAAGTAATATTTATAGTCAAAACTCAAATATATATAACCCTATTTAAAAATTGATTTTATAAAAGATATATGCTTATGTCATTTTTGTACTTATTTTAACTTAACTAAAATTATGTTTCCCTATCACCTACAAGTTCCTCCATGGGGTCCGAAAATCGACCCAAAGATGCCTATGGTTGAACATGTATCAACCAATGATGCTAGGACATGTTTTAGGGTAATTTAGTATTATTATAATATTATTTTTTTAACCCTTATTTACCAGATTTACCCTTTAACCATGGTAAATAAAATATTTACCGCAGTAATTATTCAAAATGTATAAAAATAAAAGTTACCTATTTAAACAATTTGAACATCCTGATTCCAAATATGGAATCCATTTTTCTAAATTCAAAACACAGTAGTGGCAGAAAATTAATTTAAAATTAATTCCTGTTGTTAAAATAAAAAGCGTGTTTTTAAGAGATAATAACTATCAAAAGATTGACACTTGTTTATGTCCGGTTTAATTATAAAATTATGTCCAATGACCAAAATTGAATTAAATGGTAAAAATATATTCTGAATATACTTTAAAACCACTCAAATTCAAAATTTATCAATATTAATTATTTTGATTAAAAAAGTAGTTTTTAATTAAAATTTAGTAATTTTCACTATTCATCAAAATATTAAAGTTATCCAAAAAGTACCAAAATTTCACCTTAGGCTAAATTCGATATTCCGAATCCAAAAATGAAGTCCATTTTGAAATATAAAATATATATAATTTCAAAAATTAGGTATTACTATTCATAACGGCCAGTTTGATTGGTTATGGTGTGTTAGAACTTGGTGTTGCGTACAACACACGCTATCACATTATTTATAGAGAAGCGTACCGTAGAAGCTTGGGGTGTTACATTCTCGCCTCCTTCAAATAATTTTGTCCTCGAAATTTCTAGAATACTTATCACATGAAAAGACTCGGGTGGTTCTTCATCATAAGTTCCTCGGGTTCCGACGTTGCCTCTTCCATCGTGTGGTTTCTCTACGAAACTTTTACCAGACTCGTCGTCCGGTTTTTCAGTACTTGTTCTCTCATATCAAAAATCATGACGGGCTCTTCCCAATAAGACAGATCGGGTTCCAGTTCTAATTCCTCGTAAGTGAGTACATGCGTTGGGTCAGGCATGTATTTCCTCAACAGAGATACGTGGAACACATCATGATCTTTGGAGAGACTTGGAGGCATTGCCAATCGGTAAGCTACAACCCTAATTCGTTCTAGAATTTTGAAAGGTCCGATGTACCTGGGACTCAATTTACCTTTCTTACCAAAAAGTATGACTCCCTTCCATGGATATACCTTCAGGAAAACATGATCACCGACTTGAAATTCCAAATCCTTCCTTCGATTATCGGCATAGCTCTTCTGCCTACTTTGATCTTCTTTGATGTGATTTTGGATTACCTTCACCTTTTCCATCGTTTCCTCCACCGGTTCTAGACCTACAAGTTTTCTTTCACCAACGTCATCCCAACAGGTTGGTGTGCGACATCTCTTTCCGTATAACGCTTCATATGGTGCCATCTGAATACTCGAATGGAAGCTATTGTTATAGGAAAATTCTACCATAGGTAAATACTGATCCCACATACCCTAAAAGTCATGTGAGCAGGATCTCAACATGTCTTCTAAGGTTTGAATAGTCCGTTCTAATTTTCCATCTGTCTGAGGGTGGTAGGCAGTGCTCAAATGAAGTTCAGTATCCAGGGATTTCTGAAGACTCTTCCAGAATCTTGAAGTAAAACGGGGATCACGATCAGAAACAATCGATAGGGGTACTCCATGAAGTCTCACAACTTTATTAAGATATAGTCTTTCTAGACGTTCCAGTGGTAGATCTTCTCTTATAGAAATAAAATGTGCTGACTTGGTAAGACGATCAACAATAACCCATATTGCATCATTACTTCTAGGAGTCTTTGGTAGCCCCATGACAAAATCCATCGTAATATTGTCCCATTTCCACTCCGGTATGGGAAGAGGTTGCATAACTCCTCCAGGCTGTTTCCTTCCAGCTTTCACTTGTTGACAAACCATACATCTTGACACAAAATAAGCAATCTCCCTCTTCATGTTGTCCCACCAAAAATATTCCTTCAAATCTCTATATATTTTGGTGCTCCCAGGGTGTATAGATAAATTGGAACTATGAGAATCATCCAGCAATTCCCTTTTTAGATCAGGTATATCGGGAACACAAAGTCTCTTCCTGAATTTGAAAATTCTATCTTCATACACAAAGTCTCTCAATCTCCCATCATTCACAGCTTTAATATTCTTTCGAAATTCTTCATCATCAGACTGAGAACTCTTAATTCTTTCTAGTAAAGATGGGTTGGCAACCATTTGAAAAAGAATTGATGTTTCACCTTCTCTGGTTATTCCCATGTCCATCTTCACTAGATCCATGAAAATTGGATCCCTTTCAATTCTCATATTGTTCAAAACTCCATGGTCTTTTCTGCTCAAAGCATCTTCCACCTTGATTGCCTTCCCCGGGTGGTAGTGTATCGTGCAATCATAATACTTGAGTAATTCAAGCCATCTCTTTTTCCTCATGTTGAGTTCTTTTTGTGAGAAAATATAATTCAAACTCTTGTGATCAGTATAAATCTCACATTTTTTTACCATAGAGGTAGTGCCTCCATATCTTCAAAGAAAAGATCACAACTGCTAACTCTAGATCATGAGTAGGATAGTTTTGTTCATGAATTTTCAACTGTCGTGTTGTATAGGCAATAACTCTATCATTCTGCATAAGGACACAACCAAGTCCTTTCTTCGATGCATCACTATAAATAACGAACCCATCATTCCCCGATAGTAGAGTCAATATATGAGCACTGACTAATCTTCTCTTCAGTTCCTCGAAACATTCTTCACACTCTTTTGTCCAAACAAATTCATCCCCTTTACGTGTGAGGCTCATTAATGGGTTATCCAATCGGGCAAAATTCTAGACGAAACGTCGATAATAACCTGCCAAACCAATAAAACTATGTACCTCAGTTATACTCGTAGGTGCTGGCCATTCTTGGATTGCCTTGGTCTTATAAGGATCAATAGAGATTCCATCTTTAGAGACAATATGGCCAAGAAAAGAAATCTCTTGAAGCCAGAATTCACATTTTCTAAACTTCCCATATAATTCATGCCTTCTCAGAGTCTTCAAGATAATGCGCAAGTGATTTTCATGATCATCGTAGATTTTGGAGTATACCAAGATATCATCAATAAATACCACCACAAATTCATCAAGATACTCCTTGAAAACACTATTCATCAGATCCATGAATATAGAGGGTGCATTAGTCAATCCAAAAGGCATTATAGAAAACTCGTAATGCCCATACCTGGCTCGAAATGCTGTCTTTGGAATGTCTTCCTTCTTCACACACAACTGATGGTATCCAGATTGAAGTTCAATCTTTGAAAAGTATTGAGCTCCATGCAGTTGGTCAAATAAATCATCAATGCGTGGTAGGGGATACATGTTCTTTATTGTTATAGCATTGATCTCCCTGTAGTCGATACATAACCTCATAGATCCATCTTTCTTTTTAACAAAAAGAATAGGGGCTCCCCATGGAGAAACACTAGGGAGAATAAATCCCTTATTACTCAATTCCTCTAGTTGTTTCTTTAGTTCAACTAATTCTACAGTGTCCATTCTATAAGGGGTCTTTGATATAGGCCTTGATCAAGGAATTAAATCAATGGAAAACTCAACTTCTTGTTCTGGAGGATGTCCAGGTAAATCTTCTGGAAATACATCTACAAATTCGTTCACAACAGGTACATCTTCTATTTGAACATTACTTTCCTCACCCACAGTTATTTCATTATCTTCCTCCCCAATAATTGAATTTATTTGAGCTACTGGGGGTGGATCTAAATAAGAATTAGGTGGTGACGATTATGCTCTAAAGATAAGGTGTTCCTTATCATCATCATCAAGAATAGTAACCTCTTTCTTCTTACAATAAATCTTCGCATCATAGTCCAAAAGACAGTCCACACCAAGGATTATATCATACTCAACCATAGGTATGACGACGGGATCAGCAAATAAAGAACATTTATGTGCTCTAATGGGGACTGATTCACAAAACATTGTTGCAATGATACTTCCCTTAGGAGTTTTAACTAACAACTCCATTGTTAAATCAAATTGGAAATATCAAATTTTCTTAGAAAACTGGGAAGATATGAAACAACGTGATGATCCATAATCAAATAATGCATTTGCTAAACTTGAGGAAACCATTAAATTACCTGCCACCACGTCTTTTGGAGCTTCTACCTCAGCAGTAGTGATAGCATAGGCTTCGCCTTGATCCCTTGGCCTTTTCTGAGGTAAGTTCTCCTGACCCTTAGGACATTGATTTGCATAATGCCCCATCTCCCTGCAATTGTAGCACTGAACATTGGTAGCTTCCTTCTTCCCCTTGCAATCACGAGCTTGGTGGCCTTTTTCACTACACTGGTAACAGACTCTCATTCCCTTCAAGCAAGTACCAGGGTGTTTCATCCAACATTTACCACATGATGGATATTCAACCTTTCCCTTCTTCCCCTTATTTACATTCCCAGATTGATCAGCAGGTCTCTTCTTCTCTTGCATTGCTTTAAAGACATATGACTTAGAGAATTCCTTTTCGGTCTTGATAGCACATGAGACAATGTCTTCGTCTGATGAAAAGGATTGTGAGAATAATGCTCGACGGAGAAATGGTTTTAACCCATCAAAGAAATGATCAATATTACTTCTTGGGTTACGTATATAATCTCCAGCATACCTTGCTAACCTTGTAAAGTTAGCCTCATACTTTGTGACATTCTCGTCCTCCTTTTGTCTCAGACTCAGAAATTGTCTTTCCATATCTGCTCGATGGTCGCAAGTAAAGTATTTTTATAAAAACAAATCTTTGAACTCCCTCTATTCCATATTTGATACTTCATCATCTTCCTTTATATTTTGAATCAATGACCACCATTGATCAGAATCTCCAGTGAGGCGGTAAACTGCCATGATAACTTTTTCCCTTTCACTACTCCCCAAATCTTGAAATATTTTCTCTAGGGAAAATATCCATTGCTCAGCTACTAAGAGATTTGTACTCCCATTGAACGTCGGTGTTTTTTGCCTCATGAATCAATCTAACATTGATCCTCCAAGCTGCGGATCAGGGTGCTCCATACGAGTATGTTTATTATTCATAACCTGAGTGAGTTGTCCCAGTATGGTGATTAGCTGATCGACACCAGTTGCATCACCAACTCCACTATAATTATCTTCAATAGGAGGGAAATCCCTACATGGAGTGCGTGCATTGATACAGTTTCCATTTTTTCCACTAGGATCCATTTCTAAACAATGGCATAAACTAGACGAGTTTATGAATCAAAATACATAATTCCATACTTATAAAACACTTAACATAAATTGAACTATTTATGGATATAATCCATAATCATAAAAATGTTTTCTTTGAAGAAGTATATACTCATAAACCCTTCATAATGATTTGTAAAGAAAATGAGAGTTATCCTAATCATATCCCCCGGGAGTGTCGTAACCAAGAGTGCAGCAAGGCCTATTGTCGTGCACCAGTTCTCTTTCGAGTTTAGCTCAAAGTAGTGTTTTCGGGTTTTACCCCTAGGTACATCTATGTCAGTGCCTCCTCTACCTGCTCATATCAAGACAAGGATGTATTGCTCGGAAAACTCACAAAATATCTACAATACCAAAATTCTAGGAAGTTCTTCTATACTAATTCTCAAAGTTCATCTTAGGTCTAAGTGCTCTAATCAAAGTTTATCTAAATCTAGCTTCCAAGGTTTGTACTAAACCACCCTCTGATACCAACTGTAATGCCCCGACACTAGTTACCCAGATTCGGTGCATCATTACATAACATTGGCATGATCACAAAAAAGATCAAATCTCGAAAGACCGATTGGTTTAGTAGCCTTAGAAACACTAGATATATTAATAAAGTTTTACATTACATAATAAAGTGAAAAACTACTACAACAACACATTCTCCATATTCCACACTCATATCCCCACATAAAATCCCTGTAGGTCATTCATAACTCACTTCTTCACATCCTGGGAAAAATAAAACATAGAAAAGGGGTGAGCTCAAACGCCCAGTAAGGATAACAATATAGCAGAAACATTCAAAAATAAGCATAAACATTTAAGGCAATTTATAAATAAAACAAAAACCTTTTAAACTTGAACTTCAACATAGTATGGAAAAATTAAAATGACATAATGTCATTTACTTATTCACATGGATATTCTACTAATCGAATAATCACATGCAATATCAATAACCACTTTCATAATGATGGAATGCATAATGCCAGACTATCATAACCACATAGCCAAGGCCTCGTGCCAAGACTACAAATAAGATTTTGCCAAGACCTTGTGCCAAGACACTAGTTTGTCTCATGAGACCTACCGATGCATCGAGGAGCTATAGCGGGCTCCACCTGTCACATATTAAGTCCAATGCATTCCCATATGAAAAGTTTTAAACATAACATAAACATTCGTATTAAAACTAGCATAGGAAATGTCAATACTTTCACCATAAACAATGAACGGTATAAAAATAGCACATCCACATTCAAACATATCACAAAACCTTCAATACAATAAAGAAGTTTTGTATCATAATAAATCAACTTCAAATAAGAGTAAAATCCATCAAAGGATGTTGACATAGATGAAATCAAAACTCTTTTTAGAGAATTATCTCTTTCTATTTTGAAATCATTTAAGAGTCTTATATTTATGAAATAAAACATTTTCTTTGAAAATATTATTATAATCTTGTAAGGGAAGCTTCGACGATTTTATAACGGTGGAAAATATCCTCACCCGCCGTATAAGTTAAAAAACATTCTTACCTTAATTCCGTCGAAAAGGTTAAAAAGCACCTTGTTTGGAAAACGACAGAAAGATTCCTTTATAAACCACTTAAAAAAATTCAAACAAGGGTATAAATGAATTTAACCCATATTCTTGTAAATATTAAAAAAAATTGAAATACATTTTTAAGAAACATGGATGTGGATGATAAAGAGATCCCATTAGATTATTACGTATAAACATCCTCCGATAATGAAGAGATTGCGAAATAAACCCTTACCTTATACTTTTCCTTGGTTGGGGTAGTTTAACCTCCTGTATAATGGTGAAATAATTGTTATTAAATTATACAAGAATCATATACATTAATATGATATCATATATGATCTTTTAACATTGATTTGTTAATAATATCTTAGTATTATCGTTGTTTCGGGTGTTAACTTACTCGTTTTCCTTTATATGTTTTGTTACATAAGCCATGTTTTTCATGGATAGGTTGTATATTATTCATATACATATTGATATAAAGTCCTTAAACATCATTTTTAAATCATAAAATTATAATTATACTTGAATGGATACGATGGAGAATGAATCTCATCGCGTTCGTGGAGACGGTAGTCCGTACGTACGCACGAGCGACAATATCATATATATAAAATAATAAATGGATTAACAGAATCATTAAAATAATATAAATGGATGTTATAATATATAAATGGATGTTATATCATATATACAGAATCATTAACATGTTATATTTATTATTTACATGAGTTACACATCATTATTATACCCATCCAAATAATAATATATTGAATAACAATTACACCACGACGTGGAGACGGTAAGCCGTACGTACGCACGTATGGTGACATGTTATTCAAAGGATGGATAGAATACTGAATATGGTTGTACCATATTTATAATATCATCACAGTATATATATTATAGTGGATTTATTATTTTATAATGGTAACAACAAAGGAAGAAGAAGTGGAAGAAGAAAGGAACTTGGAAATGGGTGGTGAAATCATTACATCTTCTTCGGGTTCTTCCTTTTAATTTGATCAAAAGGGATCCTTAGGTTGGATTTCTGATCAAAATAAGGCCTCTAGGTCGTATTGAGGGAAGTTGGGAGAGTATTTGGGAAGTTTTTGGCCGAACCAAAAGGCTTTGAAGGTGTGAAGAAATGAGAAGGAGGAGTTCCCTTTTATAAGAGGGGTGAGGGGCACCTTTGGAAAAGATAGAAATTTTAATTTATAATAAATTCATATTCGGTTTCTAAAGTCTAAAAAGTGTATTATTTTATTGTTAAGGTGGGTATGGGTCGAAACCCACTAAACCAATAGAATTTATACTGGTTTGGGTACTTATATTAACCTTATCTTTAAGTATTAACTCTAAGTTAATTAGTTTCACTTTTACAATGTCTCGTTGTATTTTTATATTATATGGTTAATAAACTTACTATATACATCCAAGAGACCACCAAGTGGTCCATTAATGATATAAATATCATGATATAAGTCTCTTGGACCAACCTTAGATTTTTATGAATTTAATATCAATTAATAATATAATATTTTTTTTAAAAACTCTTTTATGTCAATTTTGACACTATTCAATAGTTGATTTTTGTGAAACTCATAACAGAATTATTACTTCGAAAAAAGTTAATTAAATCAATCATAATATGTCATATTATCCTATAAAATTATTTTAATTCATTAAAAGTCTCAAATTATATTTATTTGGGTATTTATAATATCAATTAGTTTAAATATTCACTATTATGGTAATTACTGCATCATCATTGTGTCATAAATAAATTAAGTTATGTAATCTCTAAAAATTATAAATAAAATATCATTATGTAGGAAATTGTTTATCTTTCTAACAAATATTTATAGTCGAAACTCCAATATATATAACCCTATGTTAAAATTGTTTTTCTAAAAGATATATGCTTATGTCATTTTTGTACTTATTTTAACTTAATTAAAATTAAGTGTCCCTATCACCTACAAGTGGCTCCATGGGGTCCCAAAATCGACCAAAAGATGCCTATGGTCGAACATGTATCAACAAATGAGTCTAGGACACATTTTAGGGTAATTTAGTATTATTATAATATTATTTTTTTTAACCCTTATTTACCGGATTTACCCTTTAACCATGGTAAATAAAATATTTACCGCAGTAATTATTCAAAATGTCTAAAAATAAAAGTTACCTATTTACACAATTTGAACATCCTGATTCCAAATATGGAATCCATTTTTCAAAATTCAAAACATAGAAGTGGCAGAAAATTAATTTAAAATTAATTCCCGTTGTTAAAACAAAAAGCGTGTTTTTAAGAGATAATAACTATCAAAAGATTGACACTTGTTTGTGTCCAGTTTAATTACAAAATTATTTCCAATGACCAAAATTGAATTAAATGGTAAAAATATATTCTGAATATACTTTAAAACCACTCAAATTCATAATTTATCACTATTAATTATTTTGATTAAAAAGTTGTTTTTAATTAAAATTTAGTAATTTTCACTATTCATCAAAATATTAAAGTTATCCAAAAAGTACCAAAATATCACCTTAGGCTAAATTCGATATTCCGAATCCAAAAATGAAGTCTATTTTGAAATATAAAATATATATAATTTCAAAAAGTAGGTATTACTATTCATAATGGCTAGTTTGATTGGTTATGGTGTGTTAGAACTCGGTGTTGCGTACAACACACGCTATCACATTATTCAAAGAGAAGCATACCGTAGAAGCTTGGGGTGTTACACCTTTTCTATAAAATGTGTTATAAATTCGTAATTTTCTTCTAGAGCGATATACCACCTATAAAATTGATGTTAATCATTTTCCATCACGAGTATTCAAGCACATTAATAATTATGGATTTAAAATATGTATATTATATTTATGATATTATTATACTTATAGAAGTATAAAATCTCAAAATGTATTACATTCCATTCTGTATGTTATATAATAATGTTGCTTGTGTGTATAGAAGACTACCACCTCCCAATGTAATGTGATTCATTTTTTATTACGCTTTATAGGGATGTTATTAAGGATAAAATTATATGAATATATGTGAAATGTAAGGTTATAGCCATAGAAATATGAATATTAAATGTAGACACTCCTACTTACTATGCATATTTTTCAAAAAACAAAAACTTGTAAAAAAGAAACATGTCTTATTCCATGTTTTAGACAGCATGACTTTTCCATGATCCCATCCTTGACCCTTTTCCTCATTATGTTAGGTGAAAAACGTTTCAAAACATGGGATGTGAATAAAAACCTCAGTAATAGTTACATGAAGAATAAAAACTCTTAGATTTTCAAAACAACATGTAAATCATGAATAAATTATCATAAAGTAATAATTTTAACCATAAAGAATTAGAAAAAACACTTCACTGAATATAACCTCGTTTTATACCCTTTTTGTAACAAAAATGTTACGATAAATCCCATATAAAACGATGTATATCATATAAATGTATCTTTGGAGATAAACATGTTTAAATGGAATAACCCTGTGGCTGACTTCCATACATACTACTAAATGTAATATCTATACAACATGCAAACATAACCAATGAATTGGAGGTTATAATGTAACCAATGGTCCTTGGTTTATCATAGAACCGCTCATCATTTGGTTTATCACATAACTACTTGTCTAATTTATAAGTTCTATTACATAATCATCCTAAATAAAAGATTGAAAATATCAACATTTCAATCATAAAATTTCATTTTCAATCAGAAGAATAAAATTTAAAGATATTTAAATATTAAATCAGCTATCAAATCCATTTTCAATACGAAAATATATAAAAAGGGTATATGGTATTTATTTTTCATTTAAAACCCTCATAGCTTGTTAAGGAATATGAATATCAAATAATGCTCGCAGTGGCAAAAAAGTTGTTATCACCACATATGTTAAAAAAATTTCTTTTTATTATTTAGTAAAAGAATTTTTAGATTCACTTTGAATGAAATAAATTAAAAATGGTTTTATTATACACCGTATCAAATAATGAGGTGTATATTCTCAAAACATGCCTCACTGAATGGAGATTGAGACGAAGACCCCTACCATGAGTCTGACTGGTCTTGTTCGTTCTTTATCTCCTAGAATAATAAAATTAAGTAAATTTATACATTGTAAAAGACCTTTTCATGTTTATTATTCCTTTTATATAACATATTACTTTATTATAACAATCATATAATTATTTAACTTCATATCAGTTGTTTGGTCGATGTTCAGTACATGAGAAAAAATGAACCTTTTATAATTACAAATTGTCCATGTGATCAAAAGTTTGTTATATCCAAAATTAAATTCAGGATTTAGATATAATATATATAATATATATCTAGTATATATGTATTTATAACAGTCCGTAACATTTTTAGATAAGAAATGAAATGCACAGTTTATGGAGGCGGTAAGCTGTACGTACGCATGAACACACCATTCATTTGTATTTCATATTTAAAGGAATAAAAACATAATGATACATAGGTATATAATATATATAGTATAATATCAATTTTTATATATTTTACATATGTTCATTAATTATATCCTTTATACAGTCCATGTATAGAATGAACGAGTCATATCATTTTGAGGGGCGGTAGTCTGCACATCCTCAAATGAAATTATCATATTTTCACATAATGGAAATAATAAAATTTTATAAGAATAGAGAAAATATAAATATAATATATTTCATATATATATATATACAATTCCATTATAATGGCCACCATGAGAGGTGGTATGGTAAAATTGAACAATCATCGTTTCGTGAGGCTGTAGTTCGTCGTACATAGAAATAATATGATCATATCCATTAGATAGAAGTGTGTGTTATTGTACTTAGAAAAATTCACATAACAAAATCCTAGTGTATTGGAGATACTTATTTTGTAATAAAATAATGTAATAAAGAGATTTTAGGGTGTTGGAGAAATAAAATAACTAAAAGAATCTTTAGTAAAGACGTTACCTCAAATCAAGTATCCCTTTTTGATTTAAGCTAAACGGATTTCTTGAATTACCTTATGCCTAAGGTGTGGTTACTAGGAGGAAGAGATGGATATGTGGAGATTATTTGGGAAGATGTTGGACTAGACAATGTGGCTTGATAGGTGCGAGTAAGTGTTAGTGGTGATGCCCTTTTATAAGAGGGAGGATGAGCAATTTAGGAATGTCTTGAAATATTATATTATTATAAACTGAATTTTGATTTCCAAAAGGTCCCAAATTCATTTAATTTGAAGAAATTGTGAGTATTTTACTAAATAATATCACTCAATTTGTTGTAGACATGTTTTGCTTTTAAATTTATTCTTTTCATTTAGCGTTAACCCTTAGTTAGCTAGTTAAACTCTTATAATGTCTTCTTGTATATTCGTACTATATGCTTAACATAGGTACCATATATTGTCAATCGAACATCAAGTAGTTCATTAATGACATATCAAACATTATTTAAGTTATTTGGGAGAATTTTTGATTTTTAGGACTGTTATATCATTTAATAAATCAATATTTGTTTTAATAACTCATTTTGGTCTGCTTTTATATTATTCAATTCATGAATTTTTAAAAATCCCTAACAACTTAATTCATTAAAAAAACATCATAAATTAAAATATAACAAGTAATAATCATCAATAAAATTATTTTATGACATAAAAAGTTTGAAAATAAATTTGCTTTAATATTTATAATCTCATTTATTTAAATCTTTCATTAATACGGTAATCACTACATCATCATTGTGTCATTAATATATTTATTTATATGATGTCATAAAATTATAAATAAAATACCATGATGTTGGACGTATTATTATCTTTATAATTACTATTTATAGTATAAAATATAACTTATATAACCCCAAATAAGTTTTTTTACTATTATATACATGTTTGGGTTATATTTTCCTTAATATTAAATTAAAAGTAATTAAATGTCATTTTCCTACACATGTGGCTCCATGGGGTCCTAAAATCGACCAAAGGATGAACATGTTCATAAATATATCGTCCAATTGGGTTAGAACAATTTTAAGGGTAATTTAATATTATTATAATATTATTATTTACCCTTATATATCGGGTTTACCTTTTAACCATGGTAGATGAAATATTTGCTGAAGTTACTATTCATAATGTCTAAAAATAAAATATACATATTTATTAAATTGGGACCTTCTTATTCAAAATATGGAATCCATTTTTAGAAATTAATAAAACTTAACATTCTAAAATGAATTTAAAATTAATTCCCATTTTCAAAACTAAAAAGCATGTTTTTATGAAGTAAAAACAATCAAATGATTGACATGCATTTTTGTCCAATTTCAATGTGAAATTACTTTCAATGACCAAAATTGTATTAAATGATAAAAACATAATCCAATTAAACATAAAAATAATTATAATTACAATATAACTTTTTAAAAAAAATTAAATGTAAAGCTAGTTTTGTATTAAAGTACAGTATTTTTCATTATTCATCCAAAATGAACTTTAGTAGAAAAATTACAGAATTTAATCCGAAGTAAATTTAGATGTTCATATTCAAAATAATAAGTTTAATTTTTCAAATAAAACATGTAATGGTTTCAAAAAATAGATTTAAAAAGGGTTCTCTATCAAAAGGCGGTAAAGAAGTGTTTTTAGAAAAAAACCTTTTATCCAAAAAAATGAATTTAGTCTTAAACCATATCTATAAAATATATAAGGTGAATTTAAAACTTTAAATTGAATATATATTATATTTTTTTTAAATAAAAATATATAATTATTGATTTAAAATTACAATTATTATCTTTTAAATAGGTTTTTATAAAAAACAAATCCATTATATTAAATTGGTTTTATTTCTATTTCAAATAAATTTAGTAACCAATGAATCATCATTTAAACATGTGTAAACCAAATTTAAAAATTAAGTTGATACTATTCATTCCTTATATTCCAACAACTAGGTTTTAAATAACATTTAAAATAATAATAATATTATTGTATTATTTTTTCAGTATAACTCAATGTTGTGTGCAATGTAAGGTTTCAGAGAAGCCTATTGTTTCGTGTCAAGTTCACTATTAGAAAAAGTGTCCCCATTAACTTAAAATTAATATATATTTCATAAGTATTATTCTATAGACACCTGGTTCATTACATGGAATTTATCATATAAAACATATTCTATAAAAATAATTTCATATATATCTTGTTATCATAAAATATCTTGGAAAAAGTAATGTTGCTCTTGTGTACGTGTGGAAAACCAAATCCACATAGCGATTTTAATTTTTCATCCTATTATATTCAAATGGATTAAAATAAATATGTGTTTTATTAAGAAATTATTTATGTGAAACATGATAATTTTATTATAAAATTTAATTATATTTATTTTACTTTATTTCAAGACATTTATAAAAATGGAAACATCGTTCATGCGTACAAGACCTACCATCTAGATGAATAGTAAAACCCATTTTCTATCTCTAAATTTTATACATTATAATAAATAAATTTATAATGATTATATATTATATTTATATGAATGTTTGAATTCATTATATTATGTAATATTGATCAAACAAAAAGGGTAAAAATTGGAAAATGAGAACATAGATGAAAACAATTAAATTATTACTAGAAACTGTGATTTTTACAATAAATTTGAAATAAATTAGTGATACAATACTATATGTAATTAATTTATTGTTAGATATTTATGATTACGGTTCGGTAATGGATTTTTAATAAATCTATATTTACTATTTAGGAGGTTTGAACACATTTTAGGAATTCGAGACATGAGGTAAGTGTTTCTCATCTTACTTTTACTTCGGTGAGATTTATGCCAAATAAAGACCTTATTTAATTTCATAGGTGTATATACATCCACTATGATATTTTATATCATGAATATATATATTTTTGGTATTTAATATTTCACCTTATTTTATTTATTTAATGGGGATTTCTATATACAATTTACCAGACCGATAAGGGTGTATTTCATAATAACATCATTTTTTGAGATTGTAAATGTTTATATCTCCCTAGGGAAATTATATGATATTTTTTCTTTTAAAATAAATATATTTTCTTGAATTATTTTTTTATAAAATTCTTCATGCAATAGTATGATTATTACACTATTTGGTACTAAAAATAATTGATAAAATGTTTATAAGAAAATAAGATAGTGTTTCTCTATTTGGTAGGAAATCCATTTTTATAAAAAAAACATCTTTTATAAAAAAAATTACAAAATTTTATTAAAGCATTAAAAAATGGTATATTAAATAAATTTTTAACCATTTATATTTTCTATTTTTTCATAGAATTAATTTATCATGCCATTTTAAAAAAAATCATGTTTTGGATTTACCAAAAATATACAAAATAGAAAATTCTATAATTATTATACAACATTTTTTAAAAGAATAATTTTTTTGAGAGAATTTTTAAAATATGTTGTGAACTATTTTTTATTTATTGGTGTATATATTAACATTTCATAAATAACTTATTAAATATCAAGGTATATGTTTATTTTTTTTACCCCCTTCGTATTAAGAATGAATTGGGATTAATAAGTGATTATAAGGGCCCAATAAATCCTATCGATGAATCAGTTGGTCCCATGGGATAAATGATTTTGGTTTTGGTCCAAATGATTACAAATTTTTTAGATTTCATAGAACAAGGCATCTAAATAATGTTTTAGATGTCTAGAATTATGAATTCCATTGTTTTTATATTAGTTAATTATAATCCAGGAGATTATTTCATAATTTTTAATACCCACAGTTATTTTTTTAATGTCATGTAATTATATACTTAGAATTATTTGACAATCACTGATTTTAGCAATATTTTCATCATGTTATTCATGAAATTTTAGGGGTTTCTTTTATTTACCATTCAGTATTCGTTACTTATAATTTTATTAATTGTATCCGATGCACCCTTACTCTTACTAATAATATCATATTATCCCTTTTTTGTTTTTTTCAGTATACTTGGATGTGTTTTGGGATATATGTGATATGATATTGAATGAAAAATAATGGAATTATAAGAAAAATAAAATGAGTATTTTATTTTTTTCAGTTATAATTATAATTTAATTTATGAATCTATTTATCTTTGAAAAATGAATTTTTTAGTCATCCAATATGAATTATTTTGTTTTTAGTACCAATGTAAAAATGTAGAAATTGGCTCTGATCAACTAGGGTTGGGGTTGTTATAGATGGAATTAGAGGAATATTAGTATAACCATGGTAACTAGATTTATCACGTGAGATATTTGGGAATATTACATTTTGATATACATTGAGAATAATTATATAAAAATACTTAATAGATTTTAAAAAGAATATATGTTGTGTGTTTTCCCAAAAATAAATCCCTATGTGGATACTGTAATTGAATTTGATTAGAACACAGATTTACGTTAAGGTAATAACTTTGAAAAGAGTGCCATGGGTGACACATGATCATCATCTGGTGTATGATAATTTCCTATATTGTGAAATTATTTTTACACACATGGAGGATATAATTAAGATAATTCACATTTTCATTAAAAAACACTATGATGGATATGAAAATATTAATATCACCTATGAAATTATTTTTCTAATTATTAGATTATCTATGTGGATATTTTTCAATTAATGATATGTTTTTTACTAGTTCATGGGTTTTACATTATATTTCATAATGTTATGAACTAATATTGAGTATTCATTTGATTATAAATGGTTCGTAGTAGAATGAATGGTTTCTAAATCCATATATTTAATCCAAGTAATAATTTTCCTCAAGGTAATATAATGAATCTAGAGCTACAGATACAACAATAAATGATCAAATTACAACCATATTGGGGAAGGTGACATTTGTTATGTGTATTAACCTATTTGGTCAATTTTTTCCTACTAATTCAAAATACATTTTTATACTGATTGACCACTCCAAGCGTCAATAACCTCAATCATTCAATGGGACTATAAAATCATTTTTATCTAACCAATGGATATGTTCTATATATGAGAAATTTATAACATTGGTGATTACATAAATGGAAAATTTTATCATGTAATATTGTCATCTATTATGACATGAAGATCAATGATATTCATTGATTATAAAAACTAACTTTGAAGAAGAAATAAAATTCCTAGAATGGATGGTTTTCAATATACTCTTCTTGAAAAAAAAATTCTTCATGAGGAATAACCAAATGTTAGACTATTTTTATTTAGTTTAATATAGAATGAAGTGGAAAATTAATCTTTACTGAAGCCTACATCAAAATGTTAGAATTGAATTATTCAGAATGCATACATAATCCAAAGAGAAAGATTAACCGTTTTATTGATGGGATTAAGACAAATCACTAAAAGAAAAAAGCATCCCAAAATTTATTATCATAAAATTGTGTAGTTTTATGTGCCATAATTGTAGATAATTAATTCTATATGTCTAAAGACTTCAAATGGAATCATGAGAAGAATAGGATAAAAAATAAAAAATAAGGATAAAGGTATGAAGGGAATGAATTATTTTCCTATATGTGGTACATGAGAAAGTAAATACCATAGAACATAGTAAAAATAAAGGGTTTGATTTATGAGTGGAGATAATATAAACCATGATCATGATTTCATGGGAATGAAATAATCGTCCTATGTTTAATGCTTCGACTATAATGAGACTAGGAACAAAAAATTAATTAATAGTGTCAACAAAATATAACACAAATGTAGATAATTGGTCAAGGTAATGTTTATATTGTTACTACAGATGGAGTGGAATAATTAAGGTTGTTCTGTTGGGATTCATGTATTATGTAATATGGGTATTAAAATCAATGAAATTCCTATTATAATAATTATAAAATATATGATGATTTTACACAATATGTATTTCTGAAAGGATTTGATATAAATTTTTGAATGTCTATAAGAAAAGTGAATAATTGGAATGTTTGAATTTTTATAAAACATCTGATTAAAGTAAAATAACCACCAAAATTTTCTCTATGTTTATACAATAGTGAAAATAACATGTTAATGGGATATTATTAGTGAGTATTAAATTAGTATGTGATTTTATGGTTTATATTTTTATTTTAGAATATTACATCATGTTTGTATCTATAGAATACATTTGACAACATGAGAATTTTATAGTAATAATGAATGATTCTATTTAGGTTCTATGGTGATCAATTTATTCGTGTATTAGAAATTTGAAATTAATACACACATTATATTCTGTAGTGATTATAACATCAATTTAGTGACCTTCTCTCTAAATTCCTCCTTACATGTTTTAGTCGACCCTTAAGCTCAACTATTTATGGAATGGTTGATGTTTATTATTGGTTTTACAACGTATTTTTTTCAAAAAAAAAGTATGTTTTACTTAAGATATTTTGTGTAACTTGTTACTCTATGATGGATCTAATGATAAATTAATAGTCAATTCTAGTTCCTCAGACATGAAAATTTCATTTTTTGATATTCATTTCATTGAATAACTGATGAAGTGGAAATTGATTGATGCACAACTAATGGATGTAATTGTTCTTCTGAAAATTAAAGATATAAATTAAATATATATCCTTATGTTTTTATATAGTAATAAAATTCATCAACTCTCAAAAATTGATATTGAAAAAATTGATTTTCATAATACCAACATTAATGATCACCCAATGGTGATTTCAAATTTCCCAAATTTATGGTTTTATGATCATTAACATTCACTATATCATTATCTTTCATGTTATCATTGATCTCCAAAAATCATTATAATTGTTTATTTCTTTCTTTAATTTCAATATAATTACTTCCAACCTATGGTATCCTACTTCGAAACCTAGTTATTTAATTTTTTCATATATAAATAATACTAACATTTCACTCATATAATGAGGAGGTTTTATGAACTGATATCATTATGTGTGATTTCAAGAAATGTATTCTCAAATTTACAACCCTTGATTAAGGATATCATGATTAATTTGTGATCTCGTAATTTATTTTTTGGGAAAAAACACAATAAACTGAGATTTTGAAATAGAAACATTATATTTGATAATGTATATAAAATGAAATTACAGACCTATTTCACAATTTAACATTGTGACACTTTACAATACATTTTTTTAAATAAATTTAATCTATTTGACCGCTTGCAATTCACAAAACATATGGTTTGAATGAAACATGATACACTATTAAAATATTATTATATAAATATGACCATTATAATCTAGAAATTATTTTAACGAGTATTAATATTAAAAACTAAATTATGAAAACTATATGGTCTATTCATTAAAAAATATGTTAAATGCTTATATAATGATTATAAGTAAGATAAGATCCATTATAAATAAAAAATATTTTTCTAAAAAATGTATTATATTCGAAAAATAAAGCCCATTTATGTTATTATAAAATAATTTTATATTATTTTTTACCAAACTAAGAAAAATAATTTTCCAAAATTAAATTTCATTTGTTTTATTTAAATGTTAGAATTATATTTTTTTGAATTACTTAGAATATTTTGAAGAGTTAAATTTTTTAGAGAATCATTAAAAATACTATTTTTTATTATGCATTATGAATTCATTTAAAGACTTGTAAAACATAAAAATTGTATTAAGATGGTATTAAAAGAATAATTACATAAAATATATATCAATCAGTCTAATTTATGTTATTGGAATAAATTTCATATTGAATTTTGAAATGTAATCATCAAAAACTCTTGGATAATTTCTATATTAAAACCCGACATTCTCATCGTAATGGTGGGATTAATTTTAAAATAAATTTTTACACATCTATAGCCATATTTTGGGAAATTGAATTAAATATTTGTACTAAAAAAATTATATTCTCAAATATGGCCAGTATAATATTTTACCATATTTAATAGTAAAAATAATAAAAATAATTTACTATGAGTAAGGTAGAAATGGATTTTCCTGGGGATTAAACTGAAAGGATAATGGCTAAAAGAAACCTAAAACAATTCCAAAAAAATATTCCATGTATTTATTTAGATCATATCCCTAATAGGATATAAAAAGGATAATTTTGGATCTTGTTGGAATGAGATAAACATTGGTGCACCCTTTTAATTTAAAAAATCAAAAGTCTACCACTCAACTAGGTCATATAAGAAAACACTTCTCCCCTATACATAAAACATCAAAAATAAATTTGTTTCATACAATACAATATTAAATTATTTTCTAAATTATAAACTTAGATATTATAATCCTTAATTTTTTGAACAAATCTATCCATGAATGGATTTCAGTACAAACCAAAAAAAATTTGAAGCAGATTTTGTGTCCCTAACCGAGGGTTTTATTTTATTTATTCCTCCAACACAAATAATTATTATTGAAACATGAATATTTAATAAACTAAGTAACATTAATAATAAACATTGTTGTTTTTTAATTCTCAAGACCCATATCTATCTCCTCATCCATTAAATGGTTTACAAAATCATCATTCGTGTGTATGAAAGTCAACCACCATGCAAACCGATGTTATTCATTTATCATCAACACATTTGAACTGTAGATGTAATGATGGATTTAATATTAGTATTTTATATTTAATATATTATAGTAATTATTAAATTATTATTTCACATATACTATCATATATTTTATTCCACGAGTGATAGTATAATGTTTCTCCTTTGTACGATGGATGACCACATCTCTAAGAAATGTGATTCATTTTTCTATTACACAATACATGAAAGGTATTAAGGGTAAAACATAACAAATATATGAGATATATATTGTGTATCCATAATTATGAAATACAATATCACTTATAACTTCAAACATTCCTATCAATTGGAATTCAATAACATCACTCCTATATATGTGTGAACTATCACAATTATGTAGTGCTGTTAAATTTTTTTATTTAATTTTAATTTCGGTAGCTACGAGGAATAACTTTAATAATATAAATGATTTATATTAAATAATAATAATAATTTAAATTTTATTTAAATTTTATTTTTCTTTCATTCCAACCCCTGAGAATAATTTAAACTTAATTCATGCATATGTACAGCCTACAAAATCCCTTATTGGTGTAAAGTTATTTGGAAATATATATTTTATAGAATGAAAATTTTAAATATATAATAAATATATATCAAATTTATAAAATTATTAAAATATCGTAAAATATTTAACTAATACCAAATTAAAAGAGAAAAAATTAATAATTAAAATCATATATGAAGAATAAAGAAATTGTCAACAAAAACATTAATTTTAACAAATTATTGTCATTAAACGTGTGATACAATACTATAATTAATTTTTATATATTTTTCAAATATATGAGTATAGTTTTAAATTTATTTTCAATAAGCCAACATTTATTATTCTGAAGGATCAAAGAGATAATAAAGGTGTTGAAACTATGGTAAGTGTTTCTCATCGGAATTTTACATTATTGAGATATATATCATATTCTCCACTTATTTCAATTATATGGTTTATATACTACCCCATAGATATTTTTTATCCTAAAAATATTTATCTTCAAATAATTTAATGTCTCATTTTATGTCTTTTATTTTATTGGTATTAGGATTCAGAAGTTACCAATTGAGGTAAGAGATTATTTCATAATCAAATAATGATTGAGAATTTTTAATATTTACATCATAATTTGGATAATTATTTGATAAATATATCTTAAAATAAATAAATATTAATCAAATATGGTTATTAATGTTTTTATTACTGTAAAATTAAAATTTATACACTCTTTGTGACATAAAATGATTGAGATTTTTTTATGAAAATATGAAATTATATCTCTGTTCGATCAGAATTCATTCTTCATCTTAACCAATGTTTTCAAAATAATATTATTTTATTTATATTTATATAATTATTTTAATGTAAATTTTTACCCATTATTAGGTTTTAAAAAAAATTAAATTAAATATTCATGTCATTTACAAAAAATACTAGTTTTTCATTTGAAGAAAATATTAAAGGAATATATGTTTCATCTTATATTCCATGAATACGATTTTATATTCCTATGACTAATAAATGTTTTAATGATTATTATAAGTGTTTTAAATGGATATATTTAATCAAATTTATTTTAAAATTTTATCATTATTTTAAATAGTTTTTTTCCAACTGTGAAGTTTATTTTTATCAAAATGTTTTAAAAGAAATTTTTATGGTATTTATATTTATCAACATCATGGAACATTTATTTATATTAGGATCCATTAAATATTTGTGGTATTGATATCATCATCATTATTTATATATATGGATTATGATCAATTTTCATGGCGATGTTCAATTTTCTTACCACTCACTTTTTGTACTCTGGATTTTTATAACTATTTTTTATTGATTTGGATAACTATCAAAATTTCATATGTTAAATATTCAATATTTGTAATTTACACTTATTATTTGCCTACCATTTAAAATATTGAATTAATTAAACTTAGTTAGTGATTAGTGGGTCCATCTAAATCCCTCGATATATAAAGAGGTCTCCTAATATATATTTTTTGGTTTGGACTAGGGCTCACCAATTTGTTTACATTTCTTGGAAAAACATGGGATAATATATTTTATATGTATAAAATTATGAATTTCATCATTATGAGTTATTTTATTTATAATCCATATGCTTATTTAATTAGTTATAACATCCATATTTGTGGTTTTAAGATCATTTGATTT
The DNA here is from genome assembly GCA_963277665.1 of Viscum album. Taxonomy (NCBI): domain Eukaryota; kingdom Viridiplantae; phylum Streptophyta; class Magnoliopsida; order Santalales; family Viscaceae; genus Viscum; species Viscum album. The sequence continues at coordinate 411,999,593 of OY728143.1, forward strand.
TTTATATATAATCAGTTGATCATCTTTTATTCATATCATATTATGTGCCAATTATCGATTAAATAGCTTGTATTTTAGTTACATAAATTTCAATATCAATCATGTCTTGTGAATTTAACGGTTTTTATGTATTCTAATTGTAACTACACATTTTATGTCACCCATTTATTGTGTTTTATTTTCCCCATGATAGGAGGATATGTTTTGTAATGGATATGCAGGGATACAGTCTAATGAATTTAGGAATTCCCAATGAAAAAAGTTATTTAATTTCATTTTTTCTATTTTAATAATATTTTCAAGTATATATCATTTTTAATTGGAATACTAAAATATTCAATCATTCTAGGTATGATACCTTGTACACAATTACAATGTAGTAATATATAAACCATGTTTTAGAAAATGGGGTCAGAGTCATTAGATTTTACATAGATTTAGATAATGTTTATGATTACCTGTTTTTTTATATATGAATATCATATGCATGACATATTATGTTGATGGGGTGATTGGATTTTAAAATCCTACAATTATATTGTGCAGTACTAAATATTTGAAGATATCATTATACGTGTGAATTTCACAATCATATATGTTCATAATATTATGTATTATAATGATACAATTATAATTTTTCATTATTTTATGGTGTATTTATAGTGATCCTTAAACTATATTAACCATTATAAACCACATTTTATTCTAAAATCAAATGTCTCACATGATCACTATTCTCACCTAACACATTTTCTCTGATTTCATGTTTCTAATTGACGGTACATGATATTTCCATTTATTGATTCCATGTTATAATTATTGATTCTCATGATATCTCACCACTTGTTTATAATATTTTATACATTTAATGGGATTTTTGGATCATCCATACTATCATGTGTATCAGCAAGATACCCCTGATAGTTGTAGGAGTAATTCTAGCTCTAAAATAAACTTATGGAGATAGAAATAAATTAATTCATTTCTTATTTAGAATGTTTTATATTATGATCATTATATATGAAAAACATTAGATGAATTGATTTATAGAAGGATATTATGAATATTCTTATTTAAAATGAAATAATTTTATATGTATGACTTATGGGTCATTACAAATAAATATTATCAAATATGTAACTATCTATTATGCTATTAAACTCCCCCACTTATATAATTATATAGATAATAAAAGAAGAAATGTTTTGATATTATGGAACCATTTTATATTATATAAAGACTATTAAATCACTATTTATGTAGTTTTTGATAAATAAACAATAATCATATAAATGATCTATTTGAATAATATTAATTTATTAATTTAATATAAAATGATTAAAAATATATTATAAATACTAAATAAATTTGGAAATAGTTCATTACCATGTAATGGAAAAATTTAACATGGGAATTAGTATGGTTAATAGAGTATCCAAATCTATCTATGACTTAATTTTCAAATTTGTAAATTCCCATTCACACTAATGATGATATCACATCAATCATGATCAATATGTCACTTTTTATATTCCACTTTCTCATAGGATTCCCTTTTTTTCTTTATGATATCTTATCTATACTTTATTCCACAGATATACATGCCTTTATATCTACCATTTTATGAAATGATTAATTTATACTATACCATCCATATATATTACGCTATTTTAGTTTGTCACTCGTATTACTAATTCTTCTTATATTATTCATCGCCAATGTTTCATTACTTCCTAGATTGAAACATTTTTTATAAATTTCTTGTGACTATTTGGGGTCAAATTTTATATATTCTCTTACTATAAACAGTGTCAACATGATTAAAAATTGGTGTAAACCTTTGGAAATAACTATGATAAATATGTCATTATTCCATTTTTATGTCATATTTAGGAATTTTGAGAGTTTCTTTATATGTGACCCTCATGTATCTCACATATTATAATAATTGGTGGTTATTTATTTTCTATATCAACAAAATTCATTTAGTAATTATTTATATCTCAGGATATCATTAGGCGTGGATTGCTTTATTTTCCTTTATAAATAATGTTATTATAATAGTAATGCCATAATATCTTTATATTTTGATCAGATATCTCAGTGGTGGGCCTTAACTTATGTATAAAATGGAATTCCAAAATTTAAAGAAAAATTCATAAATTTATCCTGATCATTATTCTCCTATGATATCGTTTATTTAATTTCTTATATCTATGTGATGATTTATGATCTATAAAATTATTTGTTATTTATTCTGATTCTAAATCACATGTTATTTGACCCCATGTTTTTTCCATTGAACACCTTTACTAGGAATTGTGGATCACCCCTACTTTTATGTATGTTCCATGGATATTATTTTCTTTTATAGATATAATTTTAACTTTTGTACTAATAAAATGATAAATAAAATCCATAAAATTTTATGGAAATTTTATTAATATAAATATGATTACATTAATACAATCCAGAAAGAGATGTTTAGTGTATTAGGAAAATATCATTCCAAAAAAATATACAAGAATGAAATTTTTTATCTCATTTAAATCCTTCATCATAGTAATTCTAAGACCCTATTCTATTAGTATTATTATATAAATTCACCAAATAACATACATTAAAGAATTCATAAGCATATAAACCAATAAAGGGAGGGATGGGAGGGATGAAAATGTTAATTGAACAATTATGAGAACTTGGGGGAGTAAATTAATTATGTTCCTATCATATTTATATTATCATCTTAATGACTGAATATAACATTCAATTGATGAATAAATTTTCATAATTTTCAACCCCCTATGAAAAATATATTTATATTTATAAGATAAGTAATAATGATTATTTAAATTATATCACATATGGGGTATGGAAATTTATTAATGTCATGGTCCATATAATATTAATGGAGAGTCTATGTTAGAGTAATTTAATTAATGAGTATGAATCATTGCACAAATACATATGATTCAATCATTATATCTTTGAAAACACAATAATGGATTGTCTACAAATGAGTTCGATGTGAGGATTTTTCATTTCATTTGACACTCTGGGTGTGTTTAATTATTTCTAACATATCATTATTTTTTTTTTGAAAATTGAATTTGTGTAATAATTACAATCTACAAAATAATAATTATTTATCATTACGTAGACAATATTTTGAAAAAGCATATTGGTGCATTAACATCATAAGTTGTCTATGTTATAATGATCCAATATTTTTGAAATCATCATCAAGCCTCTACATAACCATTTTATAGTATATGTAAAAATTTGGTGCACTTTTTTAAGGGTCATATGTTTTCATAACAATCAATACATAAGGGAAATATGAATTTACACATATGATAATATAATATTTCAAATATTGAGATTTTATAGATTATATAAATTAATTGAATGATCTCAAAATGAGATACATGGATATAACATTAAGATAAAATACATACCATTATTTTTGAAAATATGATGAAATATCCAGTCAAGTAGAATAAACTATTTCCAATATGAGATCCATGTATTGAGAAACCGAAAGATAACATTTTCTAGGCCATATTGTAATATATTTTTTGATGAGGTAATTAAAATAACATATCATATAGAAATTATTGTGGGAAATTTTTAAATCATGGAAGATTTACAATGTGTATGAAATTTATGTGATGATACATTATTGGAAAAATATTTTACCACCCGATCACGAGTAACCTTGACCAGATGCCTATATTATTATATTGGAATTGATATAAGGAGGTCAAATCCCAATAGAAAGATCAATTTAATAGTTTTAGAGAACTAGATACATAAGTTAATTACATATTAAATTGGTAATAGAACATAAAATCATGTGTATAACTAAATAAAAAAAATCATCATTTAAGACTCATTCAATTATTTTTTTCTCCAAATCCATGGATAAAAAAATAAGGTTGATATTAAATGATCAGTTACTGTTGGGTACTATGGAATATATAATGAATACCTAAATAATAATCTATATATAAAGTTAAATAAAAATACACACATGAAATTTAATCAATAAAATAGACACCATAATTAGATAATGTATAATTAGTTTTGAGAGGTAGAAAACTGAACACACATTCATCTTAATCAACAATCTGATAAGGAAATGCATCCAATGATAGTTTCATTTTGAAGATATAATGATTAATAAAAATAACTGAATTATATAGAAAATAAATTCTTAATTATTCGATGTTTTAAACATAGTAATAATTATAAATCGATAATCAAGACCATTCAAAATAAGGTTTAAAACTACAGTTAGAAACCCATTTAATTTGGCCACCTCATTTTTCACATGAGACATGTTATTTCCTCAAGGGGATATATTTTTTGAGGTCCCAAAAATAATTCATGTCCAAATATTTCATCATATATTTAATAAGATATTTAATTTATTAATAATATTCCCTAAAATTTGAAACCTACATTGATTAAAGAACATGGATTTGTCAATATTTCCCTAGTTACACATAAAACATTCAATATAAAAATGGTTTTTAATAATGTTAAAATATTTAATAAGTAATCATATTCCTGATACAAAGAATATGGACAAACATTACTTGAAAAAATTTCCATCATGAATATAGAGGTATTCTAGTAAAATATATCAATGGTTGGAATATACACCACATGAATTTTAATACATGAGTATTAAAAAATATATCTTAATGAAATGGTAAATTAAAAAAATCCATGGGTATTTTCAGAACATTGAATAAAAATTAATGAATGAATATATTTTATTTATAAAATTTAATATCATATATAACATGTGGAAATATAAAATATGATAATAAAAAGTTCTTATAAACATAAATATAGAATATAAAATAAAATTTATGATGTAATATAATAAAATGAAAAGAAATTGAGTTATAAAATTTTTTATACGTGAGTAATATTCATATCAAATCACCTAGGATACAATAAATCTAATATAATCTTATAAATAAATAATTTATAAATAATTAAGTATATTAAATGATTTTTTTATATACTTTATATAATAATGTTTATTTGTATAACATTAAAATAGGACTTAATGACTGTAATTGAGATGAAATAACATACCTCTTGCTTTCTATTCATTGAAATTTTTTTAAACACATCTATAATTGATTCAATCATGTTATTAATTTATTAAATAACAATGTTAACACTTATAATATCATATATAATCTTCTTATTACTATATACCACCTGTTATTCATAATATTTCATTATTTTCAGTTTTCCATGAATGAATTTTCTTTTTTGGCATGCATGTTTTATCAGGAAATATAAAGTTAGTATGAATAGGATAAATATAAATATTCTACATAATATATTAATTTTACTAATATCATATTTAATTAGTCGATAATTTTTTAAAAAAAACTTTTGAATGATGTACTTGGAAAGTGAATCACATAGCTTCATGGACATGGTAGGCCATACACACACATGAAAAAAAAATATCATTCTCTTAATGAGTGAAATGGTAAGGAGGTGCATGATATATTAATTTTTCAAAAAAATAATAATATCATATATATATATATATATATATCACATATATAAATTAATTAACTCAATATTATATTACAATTAAAGAATAAGTGAAGTATGAATCACATTACTTTCTGATGTGGTTATCCACATACACCCGAGTGACGTTATCGTATTTTAAATTCAGTAGACCACAATATAAAATCTTTGATATTAGTGTTAAATAATTATAATAGTATAATTAATATCATGTAAATATTTCAAATACATTATTATATATTTACTTGAATGGTTGTGATAATAAATGTGGTAAATCAATTCATGTGGTGGTAGTCCTCTAGTCACATGATCGATATTTCAGTTTACCATTTGATGGAAAAGAAGATGGATATATATATTCATTCCATTAACATAATTATATCTATGTATAAGTTATAAAGATGTTGTATTATTTTATCATGATACAACATGACTTTATTTTTATGGATGGAGAAATAAAATAAAAACACACTTTTTGGAATGTTCCTTATTCTTAAATTGACCACCTAATGATTACACCAAAATCCATTATAAGATGGAATTTTGATCAAAAAATGTTTTTCTAATAATGATTGAAGTAATAAAGGGATGTGATTTGGGATGGTATGATCAGAACCCAGTATCCTTGGATTTGTGAAGAGTGGATAAGTGGGGGAGGTTATATTTGTGTGGGAAAAGACACAAATGGAATTTTTTAAAATAAAAAATTATACCCTAGTATTATTAAAGAAAAAATAATCCAAAATGGAACATGGTAAATATTTATATATGACAAGGGAGAAATATTTAAAAAAATATGTTTTTTGAAAAGTTGGTAGATCATTTTAACCCTTATATTCAAATTTTAACAACATGTAAATCTGTTTTAACCTAAACCATGGTAAATAAATTTTACATATTTTACCACTCATAATGGAAAAAAATAAAGTTGAAATTATTAAATATTAAAAAATATGATCAATATAAATATAAAACCCATTTTTAAAAATTCAATTTATAGTATTAATATAATCCATTTTAATATTATAAACATACATGTTGAAAAAGTGAGTTTCTAAAAAGATAATTATATTAAGAATAAAAACTATTTCTATTGGAATTGAACATAAAATTGATCCCATTTAAATAAATTAGTTAAATTTTATTTTTATTTATCTATTTTTACTTTGAAAATAATTTATTAAATAATTCACCATTTAAAAACATTTTTATAAAAATATTATTTTAATTAAAAATCCCCATCTTCACAATTCATAAAAAAAGAAACAATTCAAAAAAATCATCAAATTTTTACCTAAGAAAATTTTTATATGGTTATTCAAAAGTTGAATATATTTTTATAAACTATATTTTCAAAAACAATAAATTAATTTGTTTTTAAAAAATTTATCAATTTTAGGTGAAAATATTTTCATTGAAAAAATTATAGTTTTTCATAAATAATTTCATTAAAAAAATATGATTTTTGAAATATTTATAATAATTAGGTAAATAATGAATATATGTGAAAAATATATAATTTTTATTATTTATTTATTCATAATTATAAACAAAAATTTATATTTTTTTGGTTATAATAGTAATCTTTAGATAATATTTTAGTAGAGTATCACATTTTATTTAAACCCAGTGTTGCATAAATCCCAAGACATCAAAGAGATTGAATTTTTTAAGAGGAAATAAATAGTAAAGTCTCATGTTGGTATATTTTGACTTCCTAAAAAATGTGTCCTTGACATTCCATTGATAATAACTTTCAAACTATATGACAATTTTCCATTGATAATTTTTTTAATAAAACATGATATCCCACTTGCAATTCAAAATCCTTAATCCAATAGTCCACATAACCCTATTTACCAATTGAAGCCACATAAATTTGAGATAGAATAGTATTGACCTTTATTGATGAATCTTTAAAAATTTATGTTCCAAGAATTTTCCATTTCCAATATTCATCCAAACCAGTTTGAGTAAGAAATTTTTATCCATATAATGCTTCATAGGGAAATATTCAAAACATTAATGGAAAATATTATTATAGGAAAATTATAGCAATAGTAAATATTAATCCAATATACCTAGAAAATATTGTGATAACATTCTCATAATTCATTCCATTTTGAATAATCCTTTTGGAATATCAACAGTTTGAAGATTCTACGTAGTTATCAAATAAAATTCAGTGTCAAGAGATTTATAAGCACTTCAATAATTTTGATGTAAATTGGTGATCAGAACTAGAAACAACCCAAATAGTTGTTCTGTGATGTTTTAAAACATCATTAAAATATATCCTTTCTTGTAAATATTGAGTTTAATATAATCCTATAGTGTGAAAATTTGTTTATTTTGTCATGGGATCAACAATGACCAATTTTATTACATTATTTATAGGAGTATTTGGTATTTTTTTTAATAATTATCATAGTAATGTTGTAACATCCCAGGTAAATAAAGAATAAAAAATTTTCATATTTATTAATATTTGTGAATTAAATATTAATTTTACTTTAAAGGGGTTGCTATGTTTTATAGCATACCCGATATGCCATAAAGAGTTTCTTTGAAATCTTATGTTGCACACTAGTAGTAAAATAATATTATTTTAAATGTAAGTTAACACGTAGCCATTGTATTGGTGGGAATGAATAGAAATAACTAAAATATGATTATATATGTTTGTTAAATGTTTTTACATTTATCCAATAAAGGATAAAGGCTTAAAATACGAAAAGAATTCAATTTTAGGCATATATACTCTAATTTTCACTAAAGGTCCACTTATCACCATTTGATGGAGAACCCTATTTAAATATAGTTTTGGACACTCTAATACATTCTTTTGGACCAAATAAAATTCTTATTTATAATCAGGACATAAATATTTACTTTGTGTAAATTTTTGGTATTTTTCTGATAAAGTTAATTTTTTAATGAATAGTGAAAAATGTTATATTTTAATTCAAACCCTCTTTGTAATATAATTTATTTATATGATTATATTATCTTTTTAATTGGTTTTAAAGTTAAATTAGAATATATTTTTACCATTTAATCTAATATTGGTTGTTAGAATTAATTTCACTTTGAAATTGGACTTAAACTAGTGTCAATCTTTTGATATATATTGTTTCATAAAAACACGCTATTTGTTCCGACAGTAGGAATTAATTATTAAATTAATTAAGGTAAATTATATGTTTTTAATTTTGTAAAATAGTCCTCATTTTTTAATTCATAATATCAAATATATCTTAGGGTGAAGTTTTGGTATTTTTCTAAAAAACTTCAATTTTTGATGAATAGTGAAACCACTAAGTGGTACTTAAAAAAACTGATTTTTCGTTTAAATGAAATTTTGCCACCTCTGTGTTTTGAATTTCAAAAATCCTGTATTCATGGTCTTCATTAGGAGTTAAAATGTGGTTCAATGGGATTAAGTTTTTTTTGTGAATAGTAACTTTAAAGTTTTTAATCACGATTAGAGGTAATTAGTGTAATTTTAGGTAAAAATAATGATTTAATAATATGAAATGACCCTAACACATGTCCCACCCTTATTTTATGTGTCATGGCCGACCAAGAAAATCCATGGGTCAACTTGGGGACCCCATGAAGCAACATTGGTAGGAAAATGACATTAATAACCTTTTATTTAATGTTAAAATAAAAATGTCACAAACATGTGTTGTTTTACTAAAAAAGATTTTAAATGGGGTTATACAAGTCATAATTTTGACTATAAATATTAATTAAAAATCTAAAAATATTTCATACATCATGATATTTTTTTATAATTTTTAGAAATTAAATAAATTAAATTATTTATGACACCACGATGATGCAGCGATTACCTCATTATTTAACGCTTTAAATAAAATGAAACGATAATGTAAAATCTAAGACCTAAACTTGTAAAAAACCTATTGGATGGATTTATTTAAAACTCTTATCACCTTATCCTTGAAATATATAATTTTGGGACCTTTAAAATCTGAAAAGCATTTTATAATAAAGTAACCTTTTATAACTTTCCAAGAGTGCCCCTCCTCACCTCTTATAAAAGGCACCCACCTCTACCACCTTACCCACAAATCTCAAGCCTTTGGCTCGGCCAACACCTTCCCATTTTGTCTCTCCACATCCCTCTCTTACTCCTAGAAACCTCACTTTGGGAAGAAGTCTTTCTGAGGAAGCCTTTGAGCTCAAATAAAAAAGAGTTACCCGTTTGAAAGGTAGTGTCTTCTCTTGTGTTCTTATGTTTTATTTTGCTTCTCGAACCCCCTAACCTATTTTTATTACTTTATTTTGTAAAAAAACCTATATATTAAATATAATAGGATGTTTTTATGAGAATTTTTAGAGCTACACCTATACACACCTTCGTCTAATGGTTAAAGAACATACTGTTTATGTGGTTGGTGATTTTCTGCTTCACGAAACGATGATTGTTCAATATTATTTTAACACCTTTCATGGTGGACATTAAGATGTCACTCTATTTATATATGATATATATTATGTTTTTGTTTTCCTTATGCTTCTGTATTTTTCATTTTTTGCATACCTTTATGGTTTCCATTGTGGGTAAACATGATAATTTCATTTTAGGAAGTGCGGACTACCACCCCCGCAATGTGATTTGATTCGTTAATGCCATATGTGGGATGTATAAAGGATGGAGTTAATGTTATTATATATGATTTTATACTGGAATTATAATATACCGTTATATCATTATGATTTCACACCATTAAATAGAAAATATAAATGAAAGTAGCGTTCATGCGTACATACGACTTACCGTCTCCAGGAATGGTGCGTTTCATTCCTTAACTCTAAATGTTATGTACTATTATAAATACATGTATATGATGGATATATATGATATATATGATATCCAAATCATGAATATCGTTCTGTATATAATGAACCTTTGACCACATAAACAACATGTAATTGTAAGAAGTCCATTTTTGAATTAAGTACCATATATCGACAAAACGAACTTTATGAAATTAAATGATTACATAACGTTTATAACATGTAAATAAGTTATATAAAAGGAATAATAAACATGAAAAAGGTTCTTAAGAAAGTAGAAATTAACTCAAGTTTATTATTCAGGAGATTAAAGAGCAATCGAGTCATGTCGGACATGAGGTAAGGGACATTGTCTCAATATCCATTAATTGGGGCATATTTTGTTTTATACACAACTTTATTTTTTACGGTGTATAAACCCCTTTTAGTTTTATGCTTATTCAAAAGGAATATTTTTTTTTATACGAAGCATTTTACTAAACGACAAAGGGAATGTGTTTTTGTCGTACGTATGCGGTGACAACGACTTCTTCGCCTCTGTTACCATTATTTGAGTTTTGGCTTCCTCTACAAGCCACAACCTAACTTTTTTTTTTAAAATGAAAAATAAATACCATGTATTAATTTTCTTTTATTTTGGTATTAAAAATGGTTTTCATAATGTTTTTATTAAATCAATGTGTTGTATTGATATCTTATAATTGAAATGTGGAAATGTTATGTTTCTTTTATGCATGTTTTACGTGATACGATTATGTTATGGTTCTTGGGAATTGTTATGAAGACGGTGGTTCCATGATAAACTAAGGGTAGGTGAGCCCGATATAGCTCTCCAATGCATTGGGTAACGCGAAGGAGTTAAATGTTAAGTTTTCTCTGAAGAGATTTAGGGAATATACTGTGATGTGTATTCCAAACGTAATCATGAAGGTTACTCCCTACGTAAGAATGTTATGAATGCATCAAGATACCTTTATGTTTTATGATTTATATGATTTATTCATGATTTTATGAGGTATGTTTAAATGCATATGTTTTATGAGTAAAGTATGATTTCATACATGGATTAATTTTTTCATTTCATACTTTTATATCCCTTACTGAGCTTTTTATGCTCATCCCATGTTTTTGAATTGTTTTTCACAGGACTTAATGTGGAATAGGGCCAAGGATGGGATCAAGGAAAAGTCATGCTATCTAAAACATAGAAATATACATGTTTCTTTTTAAGAGTTTCTATTTTATGGAAACTTAGTAGAAGTGTCTACTTTGTAATATTTTGGGATCTAATAGTTATGTCCTAATTATCTAAAACTCTAAACCTGAAAAGATCCCCAATGTGAATTATTCTTTTAATTCAATATTAAGTAATGTTTAAGGTCGGGGCCTTATAGTTGGTATCAGAGGTCATTTTAGATAACTTTAGGAGTTAGAATTCTATTAAATGATTATCCAGATATATTTATTTATGGTCAAATTGAAATGATATAGCATTTGGAGATTACCATGTTGCTTCATCTAATAAATGTTTGTTCAGAATGGTTTTTTCAAAGAGGAAACATGGAAATTGTTCTAGGAAGGTATACAGATGGAAATGAACTTCTAAATCGGCATCCTGAGATGGTCAGAATTAGAATTGAACAGTTTGTTACAGTGATGGCTCAGATGACTCAGGTGATAAATTGTTGTTTTGTTTATTGATGATATTTTAGTGTTTTCTAAAAGTAAAGAGGATCATGAAAGAAATTTAAGGGTTATTTTGAAAACCTTAAAAGAAAATAAATTGTATGGGAAATTCATCAAGTGTGAGTTTTGGTTGCAACAAATTTCTTTCCTTGGTCATATTGTTTCCAAAGATGGAATAAATGTGGATCCTGAAAAAACAAAAGTTGTTGAAGAATGGTCAAGACCCACAAATGTAACTGAGATCCGTAGTTTTCTTGGTTTGGAAGGTTAATATCAAAGTTTTGTTGAAAATTTTTCACGGTTATCTAGTCCAATGACTAAGCTAACTCGGAAGGTTGTTAAGTTTATCTCGATAAAAGAATGTGATGATTGTTTTCAGGAGTTGAAAGGAAGATTGGTGAATGCTCCAATTTTGGCACTTCCTTCCAGGAATAGTGAGTTTGTTATATATAGTAATGCTTTGTTGAAGGGACTCGGTTGTGTCCTTATGCATAATGATCAGGTAATTTCATATGCTTCACGTCAGTTGAAAACTCATGAGGTAAATTACCCTATATATGATTTGGAATTAGCTATTGTTGTTTTCGCTTAAAAAATTTGAAGGAATCATTTGTATGGAGTAAAGTGTGAAATATACACCGATCACAAATGTTTAAAGTATATATTCGCTCAGAAAGAATTGAACATGAGACATAGGAGATGGCTAGAATTAATCAAGGATTATGATTGTACAATTCATTACCATCTGGGAAAGGAAAATAAAGTGGATGATGCTTTGAGTCGAAAATGTAATGCTTCATTAACAATGTTGCGTTTGGAATGTGATCCCTTGGTTAAGGATTTGATGAAATTTAGCATAAAAGTTGTTGGTGTAGGAAGTTCTTCTGTTTTGTTTCAGGTATCAGTGAAATATTCTCTATCAAACAGAATCAAGCAAGTACAGAAGCAAGACAGTGAGTTGCAGAAAAAGGTACAGCTGGTTCAGAAGGGTAAGTTGCCTGAATTTAATATTGATAATAATTGTGTTTTGAGGTTTGGGAAGAGATTATGTGTTCCTGGTGATTCACAATTGAAGAATGAGTTGTTATGTGAGGCTCATAGTTCCCCGTTTTCAATTCATCCGGGCAGTACTAAGATGTACAGAGATCTACGGGAGTATTACTGGTGGGATGAAATGAAAAGAGATACTGCTGATTTTACTGTGAAGTGTTTGACTTGTCAACAGGTAAAAGAAGAGTGGAAGTTACCAAAAGGGATGCTTCAGCCTTTACCAGTTCCAGAGTGGAAATGGGAAAATATATCCATGGACTTTGTTGTGGGATTACCGAATAAATCTCAAGGTAATAATGCAATCTGTGATATTGTTGATCGCTTGACTAAATCTGCTCATTTCTTTCCTATTCGAGATACTTTCTCTCTAGATCAACTTTCTCAATTGTATCTTAAAGAGATAGTCAGGTTGCATGGAGTTCCCCTATCCATTGTATATTATCGTTGTTCCAGGTTTACTTCTAACTTTTGGAAAGGCCTTCAGAAGTCATTGGGTACTGAATTAGATTTTAGTACAGCTTTTCATCCTCAATCAGATGGGAAGTCAGAACGAACAATTTAGACTTTTGAGGATATGCTACATGCTTGTTCGATGGATTATCAGGGAAGTTGGGACCGAAATCTTTCTTTGGTTGAATTTTCATATAATAACAGTTTTCATTCTAGTATAGAGATGGCACCGTTTGAGGCATTATATGGGAAGCGGTGTCGAACTCCAGCTTTTTGGGATGAATTGGGTGAAAAGAAGCTGATGGGACCAGAATGGGTAGAAGAGATGGAAGAAAAAGTTTAATTGATTCAGAAACACATGAAAACAGCTCAAAGCAGGCAGAAGAGTTATGCAGACAACAGGAGGAAGGATCTCTCTTTTGAAATAGGTGATCATGTTTTTCATAAAGTTTCACCATGGAAAAGTGTGATGCAATTTGGTAAGGAAGGAAAGCTGAGTCCAAGGTTCATTGGACCATATGAAATTCTGGAAAAAGTTGGATCAGATGCTTACTGAGTGGATTTACCTCTAATTTTATCTCAGGTACACAATTTTTTTCATGTTTCGATGTTGAGAAAATATATGCCAGATCCATCTCATGTTTTGAGCCCAAAGGTAGTTCAGTTGGAAGATAATATCTCTTATGAAGAACAACCAGTCTAGATTATTGACCATAAAGAGAAAGTGTTGCGGCATAAGGTAATTCATCAGGTAAAGGTTTTGTGTAAAAACCATATGGTTGAAGAGGCAACGCGGGAATCTAAAAATTCTATTAGGGATAAATACCCCCACTTATTTTGATAAGTGAGAAAAATTGCGAGGACACAATTCCCAAAAGGGGGAAGGATGTAACATCCCAGGTAAATAAAGAATTAAACATTTTCATATTTATTAATATTTGCGAATTAAATATTAATTTTACTTTAATGGGGTTGCTATGTTCGATAGCGTACCCAATACGCAACAAAGAGATTCTTCGAAATCTTATGTTGCACACTAGTAATAAAATAATATTATTTTAAATGGTAGTTAACACGTAGTCGTTGTATTTGGCAGGAATGAATATAAATAACAAAAATATGATTATATATGTTTCTTAAATGTTTTTACATTTATCCAATAAATGATAAAGGCTTAAAATACGAAAAGAATTCAATTTTAGGCATATATACTCTAATTTTCACTAAAGGTCCACTTATCACCTTTTTATGGCGAACCCTCTTTAAATATAGTTTTTGTCACTCTTATACATTCTTTTGGACCTAATAAAATTCTTATTTAGAATCAAAACATAAAAATTTACTTTGTGTAAATTTTTAGTATTTTTCTGAATTTTTTTTTTAAATAAATAGTGAAAAATGTTGTATTTTAATTCGAAACCTCTTTTTAATCTAATTTATTTATATGATTATATTATCTTTTTAATTGGTTTTAAAGGTAAATTATAATATATTTTTACCATTTAATCAAATATTGGTTGTTGGAATTAATTTCACTGTTAAATTGGACTTAAACTAGTGTCAATCTTTTGATATATATTGTTTCATAAAAACACATTATTTGTTCTGACATCAGGAATTAATTATTGAATTAATTATTGGAGCTTATTTGTTTTCAATTTTGTAAATTATACATCATTTTTGAATTTGTAATATCAAATACAGCTTAGGTTGAAGTTTTGGTATTTTTCTGAAAAACTTTAATTTTTGATGAAAAGTGAAACCACTAAGTGGTGCTTAAAAAACTGATTTTTCGTTTAAATAAAATTTTACCACCTCTGTGTTTTGAATTTCAAAAATCCGACATTCATGGTTGCCATTAAGAAGTAAAATGTTGTTCAATGGGATTAAAATAATTTCTTTTGTGAATAGTAACTTTTATGTTTTTAATCACGATTAGAGATAATTAGTGTAATTTAAGGTAACAATAATGTTTTAATAATATGAAATGACCTAGACACATGTCCTAACCTTATTGGATGTGTCATGTCCGACCAAGACAATCCATGGGTCAACTTGTGGACCCCATGGAGCCACTTTGGAAAGAAAATGACATTAATAACTTTTTATTTAATGTTAAAATAAAAATGTCACAAACATGTGTTGTTTTACTAAAACAATTTTTAAATGGGTTTATACAAGTCATAATTTTTAATATAAACATTCATTAGAAAGATAAAAATATTTCCTACATCATGATTTTTTTTATTATTTGTAGACATTAAATAAATTATATTATTTATGACACCATGATGTTGCAGCGATTACCTCATTATTTAACGATTTAAATAAAATGAAAAGATAATGTAAAATATAAGTCCTAAACTTGTCAAAAACCTATTGTATGGGTGTATTTAGAACTCTTATCACCCTTTATTCGAAATATATAATTTTGGGACCTTTAAAATCCTAAAATCATTTTATAATAAAGTAACCTTTTATAACTTTCCAAGAGTGCCCCTCCTCTCCTCTTATAAAAGGCTCACACCTCTACCACCTTACCCACACCTCTCAAGCCTTTGGCTCGGCCAAATCCTACCCATTTTGTCTCTCCACACCCCCCTCTTACTTATAGAAGCCTTACATTGGGCATAAGTCTTTCCAAGGAATCCTTTGAGCTCAAATCAAAAAGAGTTACCCGTTTTAAAGGTAGTGTCTTTTCTTGCGTTCTTATGTATTATTTTGCTTCTCCAACCCCCTAAACTCTTTTTATTACTTTCTTTTGTAACAACACCAGTATCTTCAATATACTAGGATACTTTTATGAGAAGTATTAGAGATACACCTACACACACCTTCGTCTAATGGTTTAAGAACATTCTGTTTCTGTGGTTGGCCATTATCTACCTCACGAAACAATGATTGTTCAATATTCTTTTAACACCTTTCATGGTGGAAATTAAGATGTCACTATATTTATATATGATTTATATTATTTTTATGTTTTCTTTATTCTTCTGTATTTTTCATTTGTGGCATACCTTTATGGTTTCCATTGTGGGTGAACACGATAATTTCATTTTAGGAAGTGCGGACTACCGCCCCCTCAAAGTGATTTGATTCGTTAATGCCATATGTGGGATGTATAAAGGATGGATTTAATGTTATTATATATATGATGATATACTAGAATTATAATAAATCTTTATATCATTATGATTTCACTCCATTAAATATGAAATAGAAAGGAAAGTAGAGTTCATGTGTACGTACATCTTACCGTCTCCATGAACCGTACATTTCATTTCTTACCTCTAAATGTTATGTACTATTATAAATACATGTATATGATGGATATATATGATATATATGATATCAAAATCATGAATATAATTTTGGATATAATGAACCATTGACCACATAAACAAAATGTAATTGTAATAAGTCAATTTCTGACATAAGTACCAAATATTGACAAAACGAACTTTATGAAATTAAATGATTAGATAACGTTTATAACATGGAAATAAGTTATATAAAATGAATAATAAACTTGAAAAATGTTCTTAAGCAAGTATAAATTAACTCAATATTATTATTCATGAGATTAAAGAGAAATTGAGTCACATTGGACACAAGGTAAGGGACTTCGTCTCAATCTCCATTCATTGAGGCATATTTTGTTTTATACACAACTTTCTTTTATATGCTGTATAAACCCCTTTTAATTTTACACTTATTCAAAAGTAATATTTTTTTATACGAACCATTTTACTAAATGACAAAAGGAATGTTTTTTTGTCGTACGTATGCGGTGACAACAATGTCTCCACCATCGTGACCATTATTTGAGTTTTGGCTTCCTCTACAAGCCATAACCTAACTTTTTATTAAAATGAAAAATAAATACCATGTATTAATTTTCTTTTATTTTGGTATTGAAAATGGTTTTCATAATGTTTTTATTATATCAATGTGTTTTATTGATATCTTGTGATTGAAATGTGGAAATTTTATGTCTCCTTTTTGTATGTTTTACGTGATACGATTATGTTATGGTTCTTGGGAATTGTTATAAACATGGGTGGTTCCGTGATAAACTAAGGGTAGGTGAGCCCGATATAGCTCTCCAATGCATTGGGTAATGCGGAGGAGTTAAACGTTAAGGTTTCTCCGAAGAGATTTAGGGAATATACTTTGATGGGTATTCAAAACGTATCCATGATGGTTACTCCCTATGTAAAAATGTTATGAATGCCTCAAGTTACCATTATGTCTTATGATTTCTATGAATTATTCATGATTTTATGAGGTATATTAAAATTCTTATGTTTTATGAGTAAATTATGATTTCATACATGGACTAATGTTTTCATTTCGTACTTTTATATCCCTTACTGTTCTTTTTATGCTCATCCCATGTTTTTGAAATGTTTTTCACAGGACTTAATGTGGAATAGGGTCAAGGATGGGATCAAGGAAAATTCATGCTATCTAAAACATGGATCTGGACATGCTTATTTTTAAGAGTTTTTATTTTATGTAAACTTAGTAGAAGTGTCAACTATGTAATCTTTTGAGATGTAATAGTTATATTCTAATTCTCTAAAACTATAAACCTGAAAAGATCCTCAATATGAATTATTCATTTAATTCAATATTAAGTAAGGTTAAAGGCTGGGGCCTTATAAATGTAATCCAATATACAAATAGTATATTAATTGGTCACATGTCTCTACTAGGATACGGTATATGAGGCAATAAATTTTGAAAAACAAATCACCATGATACATATTCCACCATTTCCCTCTTCATGTTATTATATAAAAAATGTTCCCTTGAATCAATATACATCATGGCACAATAAGGGTGTATAATGAAATTCAATCTATGAGAATAATTCAAAATTTAAAGTTCTATCTATTGTATTGATTGAACCCCTATCCACATTCCAAATTTTTTATTCCATCAACAAAATAAAGGTCTTCCAACTTCCCAACATACATTTCTTTATTTTTTATTTAAAAATTATTCTTATCATTTTTCGAAAATTTTATCTTTTATAATATATTTGCCTTTTCAATCCGTTGAAAAATACTGACGTATCATGTTAATTATGTTTTCCCATTTTCATTTTCACATGATATGAGATCATAAGATCCCTATCAATACTAATTTTAAATTAGATATCCAAGAAAATTCATTCTCAACAAATCTAATACATCATTTTCATTCAATGGGGGTAATGTGCTGATAAATCACATTTTTTTAGGAGATCATAGAATTTATTTTTTCCTCTTACTAATTTCGTTATTTGAAAAAATGTATTTTAGATATTTATTTTCTATGAATATATCAAACCTTAAACATTAGAGATAATTTGTCTACGTCTGTAATGAAATGATTATAACATCCAACTCACGATATTAGGTTGGATAGTTCTATTCACAAGCCTTGAACTATCATAACTCATATAGAATAACATATTTATTTTACTAAGGAAATAAAAGTGTCATTTTATAGATACATTACTATAGATAGAAACCACCTTATTTTTTGATAGAAAATCTAAAATTAGAGAGTTTAAAAATCTCACCCTCAATTTATAAAAACATTCATCACATTACTTTTTCCAAAAAACTATAACCTTTTATGTGTGAGCTTAGATAATGGGTAAGCCAATCAATAATAATTCATAATGAAATGTAGATAATAACCAGTCAAATTAATGAAACTACATAACACAATTAGATTATTTTGTGTATGAATTTTAGCAACTAACTTTGTCTTCATGAGATCAATTGATATTCTATCCATGTAGAAAATATTGACACTAAATGGAACATCATGAATCCCAAAATCACACTTACTTAATTTATCATATAATTATTTTCCTCTAATAGACCATGGAATGATTTTTAAGTGAGCCTCATGTTCATAATATCATTTATTATACAACATAATATAATCAATTATTAATTTAGAAAAATAATCCATACATTCCATGAATAGTCTATTCATTAGATACATAAAAAATAGAGTGCACTACTCAATCTAAATGGAAATAAATAAATAAAAATATAACTTTTTCAGAATATATTTTGGGGAATGTGATACTTTATTTGTCTCAATATATGAAACCTACATCAAAGGTCAATTAATGAAAAATATTGATCTCCATGAATTTGATTGAATAATTCAACAACTGATGTCATATGAAACATTTTCATTATCTTAATGGAATTTATTTACCTATAATCATTGCACATCATCTTGGATCTATCAATGTTATATACGATGAGAACTTAGGCCCCCATGGTGAAACACTAGGGTGTATAAATACATTATCTGACAACACACCAAGTTATTTCATTAATATTACTAACACAATAGTGGAAATTATATTGGGGATCATTGATATTGGTTTGGAATCAACAACTAAATTAATAGAAAAATATAATTCATACTCTTGAGGTTTTTTTCCAAAATTCTTCATGATTTATATCAATGTATTCATATTCAATCGTTAAATTCTAAATATTATGGTTACCTTCTCCATCAATAAATTGTTTTATTTATTATTTGTTAAGAATAATTTTTAGTGTACATGCTGGGCATGGATATATACATCACTCATATGATGAAGGCTCTGAGATAATGAAATTTAATTCAAAAGCTTCATAACAAATCATAATTTTCTTCTTCGTGAAATAAAATTTTACATATATTTTTTAAAAATATTCTAATAAAGGGTTTAAATAAAACTAAAATATCTATGTAATAATAATTGTACAAAACAAGGAATATTTATTTTTTTATGTGTACATCTTGACATATCCATTTATATGTGAAACTTCTACTAGGATTTTTTATTTTTAAATCCATTCCAAATTTAAAGGATAAGGTATAATTTTCTGGGAAATTTTGGTAGATATAAATGAGTATGAGGATTCTAAATCAAATAAAGAATATTTTATATATTAATATTTGATTAATTAACCATCCACCACATCATTGGGTACTTCCATATTTGTTTTACTGATCACATAAGTTTGTAATTATATCCACGACCGTTTCTATAGAGGATTTCCATAATGATCGAGGAATTTTCTTGCATGGATCTCCATCTCTAAACGATTGATTCACAGAAGATTAGATTTTTTTCATTCTTCCAATTGAATTATTTATCCTAGTGACCCATATCTCAGAACATATATAAATCTCCAAGTTACATCAAGCATTTCCTAAGGTGATTATTTTCACAGTTTTCACAATGTGGTTATTGATGTGTTATCTTATTCATCTTTGATGAACTCCATTTTTATAGTGTTTGAATGGCCTATTATTATATTTATTTACTTGGAATATGTTATAGTTATATAATTATTTTCTTGTTGTGATGGAATATAATATTATATTATCATAGGACTAAATTGTTTGAGATACTATCTACAATTTGAGACTTGACTTATCCCCTTCAGTAAAATGGTTAAAGGTATACATTATTTTTCATATTTAATCTATAATATAATTAGATATCTTTGTAATGGTATCCAAATACTGAGAAAATATTTGTTCGTCCTTTTTTAATTTTTTATGTGACTTTCTCTCTATTTCAGTTTTTACATCTTGAGGGATTTTTTTTAATAATGTCTCCTTTGAAGAATGCATTCAATGATTTCTATTTCTTCTTATTCCCATGTATTATATATAAAAAACTACCACTGATTAGCATAAAATTTGATATAACACAATATATGGGTGACATATTTTTGTCATCACATACTAAGGATAAAAATATCTTCCTCGTTGATATAATCTATTTCTCAACTAATATTGGATAAGTAGTCCCACAAAATTTTAGGGGCTACGTCATGTGAAGTGGTCCATTAAAGGAGTGTCGTGTTGTGGAATAGATTTATTTATTTGGGAAAAGTTATTTTTCATAACATGATTAAGACACACTAATATAACTATAATTTTATTACGTCCAATAAAAGATGTATTAGCTTCCTCTGTAGTAAAATATCTACATCAGCCACTAGTGTTGATACCCTTGTTTCATCCTTGATCCATTTATAAAAAATAAAATATACTTGATTGTATCACAAAATTATGAATGTTAAATCATAAATTATTATTCCAAATACGGTGTAATTCATAACTTAATTTAAAAATTTATGAATTATTTACTGCATGATAGTAAGATTGGTTTTATTTGGGATATAATTATTTTTAAATCCTTTATATTTGTTATTAAATAAATTTTAATTACCCAAATAATATCACATAGGAGTGTCAAACTAGGTGTGCAGTATGGAATATTCGAACACTAGTTAATCATGAGGTAAAGACCAATGCTCCCTTTTCTGAGTTATCACCATTAGGTACATATGTTCTTGGACCATGTCTATTATCAATATACATATATATATTTTTTACTATGAATACCCACATATTCTCATCCTAATAAAAAATTTAGGATTCTATTCTATAAAAATCCTCAAATTATATCATAAGGTATTTTTTTTCTAATTTATGTTTCCCTTAACATAGTGCCCATGTTTATACTAAACTTCGTTTCATTCCAACTGAAATACCAAAGGAATAATAATTTTAGATATTTTGGTAAAAAATATAAATAAATCTTGATAATTTTTCATCAAGAAATGAAAAATAAAAAATAAGACATTTCAAAATATAATAAAATGGATCCTTGAAATATCATTCCTTAATTTTTTCTTCATATATTAGGGAATAAAAATAGAATAATTGTGATCTTAGATGCTCAGAAAATATTTTGTACACCAAAAGCTTCCATGATTTAATAATTAACTCACAATACGGATAGGTAAATAAAAAAACATGTGACATTGAAACAATAACATGGATATCATAATTAGATTAGTTTTAATCAATATATCTAGGAAAATAAAGGAAAAAATATGCCATATACACAATAATCTAATAATGAAGTGCATCTATAGATAATATCATTATGAAAAAATCAGGGATAATAAAAAAATAATTTCCAATTAATAAAATACATAGTTAATATAAATAATGATCTAAGGCATCATGATAACTATACTGTGAAAACCTCTTACATGAAATTTCAAAACTAAAGGTTGAATCTCATTTAATTGGGGAAATTGAGTTGTCTCATGAGACATGTTTATGTATTAGTTGGATAGGAATTTATAGGCCCCATGAATCACTATAAAATCAATGTATTCCTCATATATCAAAAAACATATTTAATCAATGAATAGTATTCTTTGAAAAAAAATACATAAATTTAGTGAAGAACAAAAATTTATTAATATTTCCTGGGTTAATAAAATAAAACTAAATTTAGTCCTCATATGTAACAATAGTATATGGTTTTATAAAAATTCGTATAAATGATAAACATTATATCGATAACCTAGATTTGAAAAATTATCCTTCCTAAATAAATTGGTATTCATTGTAATTATATTAAATATTATTACATTCACCACATGAATTTAAATAGTTTCATATAATTTACTATGTCTCAACGAAATGGTAATTATGAAAAAATAACATACAATGATCATAATTTTTTTGTGGCATGCAACCAAAGAATAAAATTTGTGCATCAAATATAAATTTGAATGGAAATATGTTAATAAAATAAAAAATATTAAAATTTAATTATGCACAAAATATTATAAAATCAAAGGAATATGAAGAAGTAATATAACAGAATAAAAAGAAATTGAGTTTATAAATTTATTTACTAATTGTAAACATTCATGTAAAATCACCATTTGATGAAATTATTCAAATTGAATTTTAATATACCCTAAATAATGATGTTATCATTTTATTATATGATAATGGTTATAGTATTTACACCATATTAATTATTTTAGGTGTATTACATTATAATATTCCTGAATAAATGGAATTGAGACGAAGTCTGTCACCCCAAACATTCATTTAGTTTAATATTCATTAACCTCCTATATATTATTACTAATACTATTTTTAAATTATAATAAAACAAAATTGATAATAATAATTTAATTTATAATTCTATTATTTCATTTTACAATATATTTTATAATAATATTGTATTATTTTCATTGTTTTCATGTTAATTACATTGTATTCTCATTCTAATATTTTATTTAATATTATGGTTATTTAGAATATGATATATCCATATTTTCCAGATTGATAATAATTTTTTATATTTCATATTTATTGAATAGATATTTTATTGAACCATTTATGAGTTTGTAAATGGAAATATAATTGAACCAATTCATGGTGACAGTGGGATATACGTATGCATAGGCAACAATATCATTACATTAATGAGTAAAATGGTATAAAATATGGTGATATATTATTTTTTAAGATTCAATATCATCCCATATATATATATATCACATATATTATTTAATTATATCCAAATTTCTTTCCATGTAATTCATACTTGAACAATGAATCAAATGACACCATGAGGTGGTAGTCCAATGTACAGACATGCGACACAATCATATTTTACATAATATGAAACTTAAAAATTAAATTTGTGATATTAAAAGTAAAATTTTATAATAAAATCATTATTATCATATACAGGTGTTAAATCTATCTATATCTATCCATGAAATAATGGTGATTAAATGCACTTTAAATTGGTAAGTTATGTGGTAGTCCACCATCAAAATGATCAACAAATTCATTTCCCATTTGATGGAAGATGATATGGATATATTTCATTCCATTAACATAATAACATCTCGTTATATGGTATATGTTAGTTTTATTATAATAGTTTTTATATGACCCTGATTGATTATGATTTGAAGGATGTGAAAGAAGAAATAAAAAAATAACATTTAGGAATTTTATTTGTAATAACTAGGCCCCACTGATAGCATAATAAACCTACCATAAAATAGCTGTTGGATCCTAGCCCACAAGGTACCATCAGTCTCCCCACCGACATGTGGTACCCTACATTGGACCTACCCACTTTCCCAAATAGATAAGATAACTAATGAAATTAACCGCAGGCCAAGACATTTTCTTTCTGGTTTACTTTTTCCTCACATGAAGACATCTTGGGAAACATCCCAAATGTTCACCCAACCTGATTAGTACCCAAGTCTAGAAATTCTTCACTGTATATTTCTATTTTGGTATTCCCTTGAAATGAATGGTCCACCTTCTAGACATGATTCATATCATTTAGTAGTTTAACCCTTTATCATTTTGTGTTTCTAAATTTTCCCCCTCCCATTTAGAGCACACCATCCTCTTTGTCGACTATAATTATATTCCAAGTAATGAGTATGTGGAAAAAATAGTATCACTTCGAGAAGTGGTATTTTACTATACACATGAGTTAAATTATAATATTTAAAATAGATTAGAACCTAAAAATGAATATTTGATATTAAAATTAAATAAGTAGAATAGTATTATTATAACATATACATGTGTTAAATGCATGATTATATCCATCCTTGAAAGGTGGTGATGTAAAGTGATTTAAACTGGTTAGCTATGTGGTAGTCTACCATAGACATGATTGATAGATTCATTTCTGAATTGGTAAAAGATGGTATAGATATACTTCATTATATTTATATAATAAAATATATTTTTATGTTAGATACTGGAGTAATTATACTAGAAGGATTTTGTATGATATGAATGAGGTGGAAGAAGAAATAAAATAAAAATTCTCAATTAAGGATGTTATATGTAATAATTTCCCCCCGTTGAAAACACAAACACCCCACCTTAATATGGTCATTAGGTCCTTTCCCGATAGGTTCAAATAGTCTCCGTAAAACCACATGGACCACTTTATGGGGCCCACCAACATGCCTGAATAGTTAAACTGATGAATAATTATCCCGATCAACCAACACAAGTTCTTTATAGTGATACTTTCCCTGACTGACTAACATCCTTGGAAACCTCCCAGAAGGTCACCCATGCTGATCACTACTCCAGGACTAGCACACATAACTTTGTAATTCTAACTATGTATACTCTAGAAAGGAGTGGTTCACTTATTTAAATGCGTCATATCATTTATCCATTTTATCATTTATCAATTTGGGGAATATATTAAATCCCTAGTGCCAAACGTTTACATTGTGAACACTATATTTAAAACCATGAATTTTTTCTACACTATAGGATGTATTATTACTCTAATACCAAATATAACAATTGGGCCAAACTTACACCGTAGACACCAGACCTTAATATGGTTATCTGGTCATGGACCGCTATGTACCACTGATTTGTCTACTAAAACTTGGTCACCTCCCTAGATCCCACCCACATTCCTGAATGGGACATATAACTAATAACTATTCTTATATGCCAACAGACGATCTTTCTAGTGAGCTTTTTTTCTTACTCACACACATTTCAAGAAGCCTCCTAGATGGTCACCCTCCTTGATCATTACTCCATGTCAATGATACTTAACTGTAGTGTTATAATCTATTTGGATTTAAAAAATAAAGTCGAACCTTGTTGACATGAGTCGTATCAATTGTTCATGTAATCCTTAACATTCTAGGGTGTTACATTGTTATTTCGTCTGATGAGATCCTTTGGTATACACAAAAAGAATTTGTATGATATATTTATGATCAAAATAATTAATCTAGTGTGAGGGTTGTGAATTAGTAAAGTTATTTGGAATGGTTTTTTCCAAACCAAATGGATTTGAGAGTGTAAATAGGGGTAGTGGGTGTCCATTTATAAATCAGGGAGAAGAGACACAATGATTGTTTTAAAAGAAAAAGTCACACTCCTATATTAATTGTGCCAATAGCCTAAAAAATATTCATTCTTTACTTTTATAGGTGATAAGGATGAAATATATATAGAAAGTGTGTTTTATACCAATTGGTTTTTTATTTTAACCCCTATCATTATATTTTAACACCATGTTTAATCAGTTTTTAATCTAACTTTGGGAGTTATATTCTACTATTTTATGTATTCAAAATGGTCTAAAACTATGTTTACCATATTAGATAACATGAATTATTATTATTATAAATATTAAATCCATTTTACTAAATTTAATTCACAAATATGGTAGAATCATATTAAAAATTATAGACACAAACATGATGAAAAAGTGAGATTCCATAGGTATAATTGACATAAAAAATATATGTTTTTGTAATGAAATTTAATATAATTTTGATCAAAATGGCCTTATTTAGGTTGATTTTTACATAATTGGTATAATTGTTTTAAAATATAATTTTAAATTTAATTTTACTTTATAAATAATTTTTTTGAAAAGGAAGTTAAAAAACAATTTCTTTTACTATTCATAAAAGAATGAATCCTTTAACAAAAATTTATAAAACATACCATAATTTTGTTTTAATTTTCCAATCAAAAAATGAAGATACCATTAGAAAATATATTTTCAAAAATTTTAATGAAATGTTTCTATAATATGTGCACTAGAATCATTAAAACTATTTTATTTGTAAAATATAAGTTTTTATAATATGGTACTTTTTCGTGAAAATGATTCATATTTTTTTCTAATAAATATATAATTAAATATTTTTTGAGAAATATATATTTTTTTGTTAATTTGGAAAGTCTTTTTAGTAGCCTTAAATTTAAAATTTAGGTTATAATAGCATTAATTAAATAATATTTTAGTAGTGTATCACTTTTTGTTTAAACCGGATGTTTTGTGAATTATAATATATAGAAGAGATTGACATGCATTAAAATGAAATAAATGAAAATGTATCTGAGAGTTATAGAAAAACCACATCGTGGTTTTTATAATTTCATAGAAGTTTTTTACTTGTGATAAATGACATGTTGAAAAAAAATATAGTCTAGTCCAAGGGAATGTTTTGAAAATTTAAAATTCTGAAAACATGATTCACAAAGTCATGAATTATATTCAAATTATGATGAATTTTATGGAAGCACTAACATTGATTTTAGTATGAGACTCCTTGTGATATTTAATGCGTTTTACCGTGGTTTAAATGTTCCAACCAATATATTATTTAATTATTTTCATGCATTATTTACATTCACGAATTATATTATTTTATAGTCATCTTAATTATATGAATATTAAGAAATTTATCAATAAAAAAAGAAATTGATTTATTGTTAACAAGTTAATTTTTATTTATTATATGATTTTATATAAAATAATAAATTCTAAATTTTACTAATGACTTAGGCCAAATCAGAACATTATTTCATGATTTATGACATATATTACAATTAACAAAATTCATGGATCTCTATATATAGTGTCTTCTAAATATTAAATATATAAATAAATCATTTAAATAAGATAAATTAATTCTATGAAAACATTACATAGTACTCCTAATATCCATTGATCAACAATAACTATATAGAATACCATATATGAAATACATAAGGGAAAGGGTTCCCAAAAAATACCATTAAGTGAATAAATTTGGAATCAAAGAATAGCATATTATATAATACACATAACATGATATCATAAACAGAATGGTCATATGTAGTAACTCATGTCATAATTAAATGAAATCCTAAGAATATAGAATCATATTCATATTGTAATAACATAGGATTTGAGATTATAGTAATATTTGTTGGTTAGCTCCCATAAACATCATCATAATATCTTCAAAGTCTCGTAGCGGATTCGGTTCACTCCCAATCCCTTTCACAACATATCATGAGATATTATACATTAAACAATATAATATGGGGCTATATATTTCCAAACCCAATTGTTATATAACAAATGTTCTTAGGATAACCAAATGGGTACCAAACATGATATTTCATGAGATAATAACATTAACCAATTAATTAGAGGTGCACATTTTTTTACCACCCATCACATAATGAAAATAACTCATATGCCTCATTAAGAAATGAAACCATACATAAATCAAATACATTATAAAATCCATGATAAAGAAGTGGGTTTCATAATTTTTAAATCAGTTGAATATTAAATTTTACTTAATAATGATTCCCTGGTGGGGAAGGTATTAAAATGTTATAGGTATTAACAATCTTAAAAAGGGACACAGATCATATCATGGAGTACTATTTTGGAGAAGACAAGAGATAGATCGAGAGAAGAAATAATAACAATGAATTATTTAGGTTGAGAATTTATGAAATAATTTATAGATCAATTAAAATGAAAGAAAATAATATTTCCTAGAAGAAAAAGTTGATCTAGATGGATTTCAAAAAATAATAAATATTCTAAATGATATTCATGTCCTGAAATCAATGGATATTGAACCTTGATTATTTTAGATAAGAAATAGGAACATTCAAAAAAATAGTATTTACTAAACTCTAGGATAAATTAAGGGAAATAAATACAAAAATAAATCTATAATTGAAATGGGTATATAGATATGTATATATATAAGTTTCATATATAAATAATTGATGTTCATTTGAAATGATTGTGTAAATGGGAGAAATATTAAGAGAATGTGTAATTCAACAATACATAATGGTTCCATAGAAGATCCCTTTTACTATGGTAAAACACCATTATCAAAATGCATAATAATGATTAATATAATAGAACATTAATTTAAAAAATTTAAATGGTTTAAATGATTGTAACATTAGAAAAAACCAAATTATTAATCAAATTAAAAAGGATAACATTGGTTGGAGGGGACATTCTATACAATGAGGTAAAACCATATTTTAATGGGATGAGAAGTAATCATAGAATAGTTTCATATTCAATATGGATTAGAACTCTCTAGTAAAGATGGAATGGAATAAAAATTCTTCTCCCATGTTCTAAATATTTAATTCCATATATAATGAAATATTAAATTTATAGAAAAACATTATAACTCGAGAAATCTAAATATTTCTAAAGGCCCCTTTGGGTTAGTAATTATTAAATTAAATGTCATTGGATGTTTAAAAATAAAGTTGTTCTATACAATCCATATACAAAATTATCTATTATTATGAAATAAATTCTTTTATTTCATATACACTATAGATGTTATAAATTTTTTAATTACATGAAAACTTGTCTGAATGAAGACTATTTGAAATTAAGACCCTTACATCTTAAGATAAAGTACTATATATCCAATTGAAGAAAAGAAATATTGAATTTGAAAAAACTACATGAATATATATATCGTGATATTTATTCCTATTTTATGTGGTCACATCATTTTTATGAAATTATTTTCATAAAAGAACATGTGTCTCATGGAATGATGTAGGGAAAAAAATGAATTACCTCTTGTATGAAAGAGTTTTTTATGTAAACATAACATTATGAAAATTTAAAATACATTAGATATATATATATATATAGAACCCATGTTATTGTATGTTTTATATTACACAGTACATTAACAATCATATTATATTTATGTATAATACTCTTTTTTGGACTACATCGGTTTCCAAAGGTTGTTCCATCAATTTTGTTCATAATTACATATATATGATGTCCATGATATAATTTTTTGTAATATAGTTTCATAATGTAAAAATATTTATTTTTTTATGGTGATAATTTTTATATATTAATTTGATTTTTAAATCCGACCATGTTTTGTGGTGGTGACTAATGAAACTCATTTCCTCTTGAGGTGATAGTTTGCACATACACAAGATTAATGCTATCATTTCCAAAATAAAGGATCCAAAATAAGTGAACACATAATATGAAATTTTAGAATCATAATTATATTATATAAATAATATAATTCACTCATTTTATACCTTTGATCAATAATTAAGGGTATTGATGAAAAACAATAATGTTAATCTTTGGAGGTGATAGTCCACAAAACACAGTAACAACACCATTTTCTTTAAATGTGGATAGAGTGTAATAAATAATGGTTATTTAATTAATATAATCTCATACAACTAAAAAATTATAATTATTATATTATGTTATTATGGATATAATGTAATTTTTATAGTTTTATAAATAACAAAAAATATAAGAATGGAATACTAAGTTCATTTCAAACTTGACCATTCATTTGAGAAATACATTGAATTGATGTGATTAGGATTACATATTTTATCCAATGTAATAATCAAGTGTGGGAGAAATATATAATTATACATATGGATATATATTATATGAAATCTATAATATTTAATAATGTTATTAATTTTGAAAGTAACCCCACATAATCATGTTTAAAAGGGATGTTTGGAAAACCACATTTATATTTTAAGAAGTCGATGAATATATTACATTATAATTGGTTCCAAAGACTATTAATAGTAGAGTGTGGGATGTTTATGGGTTATAATAGAATAAAAAAGGATTTCCACGCATGTTTAATATATTTTACAAATTTTTACCAATATAGTTTTACTTTTTAATATTTTATTTTCAAAGTACTTACGTCGTTTTAATCATTGTGTTTTTATGGAAACATATCACAGCCCATATGACCACATTTATGTGCCACTAAACTAATAGATTTCTATTTCTAGTCAAATTTATTTCCTATGTACTACAAAAATAACTTTTAATGTGAAATATATAATGTATAGACAAACTATTTTCCTTAAAAAATGAACATTAATTCATTAAGGACCCATATTAGTATTAAGATATGTAAAACATTAAATGAGATTTACTATTTATATTTATGTATATATATATCATATATGATTAACTCATTAGAGTAATTTATTGGAATTTATTTGATATAACTCCATGATAGAGGTAAAATAAGAATTTAAACGTAATTGTTTCCCTTTTATCTAGGAAATTAGAAGTAATCTATATAGTCAATATTTTATACATAAAAATAAATTTAGTAATATAAATTATAATTATAATTATCACATGAAATATAATAATACTTTTATAATTTTAACTTTCTATCTATATGTAAATTAATTTGAATGTTAGTTTTTTATCTCATAATAACAATTTTTTAAAAAGTTTATTTTTTAGATTAAATATTATATTGAGAAAAAAATTATAAATTTTGTAGATTATAATTTTATTAAGAAGAATATTATTTATCAAATATGTGTTATTTTATAAAGATATAAACCTATAAACCAAATTTCCCCACACGATAATATGATTAATGAAATAAATAGAAACTAATTTTCCTAAATTATTACAAAAATATTCTAAAATTGTATATATTAGTTTTATTAAATATTACTAATTATTTTAAAATTTTTCATTTTCATTATGATATATAAATTTTTATTGTAAAATGTTTTCAAAATAAATCAAGTCCTAATGTCCTAAATGTGAATCTATTAGAAAAAAATGATGTGTTTCAATATTTAAATATGATTTTTTTTGAAAAGATACTATAAGATATTTCTTGATATTCAAAAATAAAACATAAATTTTTTTTTCGAAAATAAATTTCAAAAAATTTTATTTTTAAATGATAGATAGTTTCATAAAATACAATTAATGAATATTTTTATAGTAAATTTGTTTTAAATAATATTTGTTCATAGTAATAAATTTTTTAAAAAATTATTAATCATAGAATTTTAAAATAAATTTTTATTTTTATTAGAATCAATATTTAAGAAGTATATATAGTCTTATTTAATAAATATTATAGTGTATAAATAGATATAATTTTAATCTACATTTAAAATAATGTTTATTTGTATAAAAATAACTTTTAAACTAATATTTTTGAAAATATGGTAACCCATATCCCTTACTATGAAATTAGAAACAAGGTTTTAGTGATATAACCATATCATGGTTTTTTGGTTCGATACAACGTGTAGATAAATGTTTCTAATATATTTAAGTTTATATTTGAATTATTATCCATTACACCCCCAACTAAATTTCATACTCAAAATTTTAATTAGTAAGTTATAGAAGCATTAGTTATGGGTATCTATATGATAAATAAAATTCAGCATATAATTTCTGGATAGATATCAACTATACAAATATGGAAACCTCTAGTTCTTATCAAAACCATAATAACCCAAATTTAAATTTTAATCCATCCATTTTATGTAAGTGTCAATAATTATTCAGTATGAAGACTCATATTATACATTTTTTTTGTAGAGGTCATTTATTCTTATCATTTCATATAATATCATATATTTATATGAAATGAGATTTTTTTTCAATATATTTATCCCTATATGTGGAGATAATAGATCCATTTCCAAATTCTTTTTGACCAGATTTAAATGAAGAAGAAAAAAATTCATAAATATTTCTTCCATGTAAATTGACATATAATATAATATACATAAAATATAATGATATCATTGATAGTAAAATTGTAAGGGTGATGATAAAATATTATTTGAATACATCATATACTTAAAATCATAGATTGATTAGATTATAATATGTAATATTTTTAACCGGTTGTGATTTTACCATCTACCCATTGCTTTTAGGACATACTATTAGTTTTATAGACATTCACGCGTTAGAGGAGGTCATTGATTCATATTACGCTTGATAGTAAAGGGTTAAGTTAGTGATTTTCATAATTTCCTATGTCATTATATACATAACCATGATAGGGTGAAAAAAATTATCAAATTTCATCTTATATTTTAGTTTCCATTATAAATCCTTTTGGAATAAGACTAAATAAGGGTTGGATCTACTCTATTTAAAAAAATCCCCATACCTCTTATGAATCCATCATTGTTGATTTTCCTATATTATAGACAAATATGTGATTCAATATTCTATCTCTCATAATAATAATTTATAGTATCTACATGTTTCCTTATCCTTCTCTTCCATAGTGGTATTTATATTTAAAATATTCTCACATCGTAAATCATATTTCATGATAGCTGGTGTGAAATAATTAGGAGGTATCTCATTCAATATCCCATTCTGATGGGGTATTTATTGAATCAATATTTAATTATCCCTAACACATAGGGTTAAATATGTTACTTCTTATTATAGCGACTCTAAATCCAAAAGGTGGTAATGTGACGGATTAAAACATTTCTTTGTTGGAGATGTATCATAGATAACATAAGTCAAATGTTTCCTAAAGATTTATGATAATTAAATACAACCATGTTAACCTATAATTCTTTTTGATGAAGATACGTCAATTTACGTAACCAATTTCCTTCACATATTAACCTCTATAATTCAAAAATCAATTTATATCATCTTGGGATCAACCAATATAATTCTATATTCATCATATTTTACCTTAATTTTTGTTACCTTATACATATCAACCTATCAAATAAATGTAAAAAATAAAAAATAAATTCTAGAGGTTGGTAAAGATAATATAATTAACGAAATAACATTACCTAGAAGGTTTAAGTAGGTTATATAGTTATGAAACATTAACCTACTCTAGGTGATGATTGAGTTCTTTCCCAACACACCCTTTACATAGTTGTTACAACATTTCCCTTCTGTACTATATCTTACATCCATGTATATCACATATAATGGGATTTAATCTTAGAAAGACCACATAGAATAAATAATACCAAAATTTTGGGAAGTTATCTGATATTGAAAAATATCCCTCTTAATTCTCTGAAAGAATTTCCCTAATATTAATTTAAACAAATATCTTGAAATAATTATTTCTTTTATCTCAAGGAATGATGGAAAAATTATCCAATAATCCCCCCCCCTCTCAGATTTTCATAAGGGTTTCCCCCAAAAAACATTCTCCTCGGGATGGAAACACATCTGAGCACCATCCACTCTCCCTCTCTTCTTTAATTCCTTCCTCTATATTTCTCCCATATCTTCTCACTTCTTCTCTTAGTGCCACTATTTTCTTTATCAGTGTGGATTTTTGATGATTTTCTCATAGCATGGTTGTTGATCTCAATGATTGTGGTTGTCGGTGCCCCTATACGCTTAGTTTCCTCTCTAACCTTGCATTCCATTCCTCCTCTCTAGGTCATATATAGGGTGATGGTTACTCTATGTTTTTGGGTTAGCAGCTTGGCGATCAAGGGTTTTCTAGGTTATCCAATGTCAGATTATTCTTGGTTTTTTTTGTCTTTAGTGGTGGATTAAATTATTAGTTGTTATGTTTTAGATTTTCAATCTTCTTTTTGATGTTTTTTGTTCCTTCCATGGAGGGTGGTTTTTAAGAGGTTTGTTCGGTGTTTTTTCACAGCTATCTGCATTGGGGGTCCTATTGATGATATCCATCATGACCATCATCTACTGGTTTCTATACTCTAGCTAAATACATCCACCATTCTCTATAAAGAGGATTTTATAGTGGTCTTACTCATGATTTGGGAGGTGGGTTCGAGATATCATCAGAAAATCATTATTTTTTTGTATTCATTAGTTCCGGGCTGGAAATAGTGATGGTTTCATCAGTTTTACTCAACAGAGGGTGGTATTTTTTGTTAATTGTGTCTCTTGGTGGTCATTTATGGATGTAACATTCATTTCTTAGAGAACATCCCTGTTTTTTCATGGATTGTTCCACCCTGAGGTTATTCACGTCGGTGTTGGTTTGTTCTGGTGGATTTTTCAGATGTCATTGATAGTTTGATGGTTTGGTGCTGATAATTGGTGCTTCTGGGAGGCTACTTATGATGACTCAATAAGATAGTTTTCTCTGATGTAATTCAAGGAGGTGAGGTGACTCGATGATGATGGAACTAAATGTCCATGAAGACATTGGTCTTTCTTTGGTATCTTTCTCTGGTGGTGTGGAATGCAGTGTTTATGAGTCTGAAGATGGTGGCAGGTAGTCCTGTCTGGCTTTTACGAATCGAGGATGATGGTTGATGCTTCATGATTTAGGGTTAGAAAGCTACTTTTGGCTTGATGGATCATGGCTCAAGGAAGTTATGATTATATTTTGTTTAAAATTTAAATTTGGTTTATAGAGATGGTTCGACATGCGATAATATTGGTGGTGTTGGAATCTTTTGAATTTTGGAATGTGTATGGTGAACTTTGTTTTTGAAGGGTTCATATTTGTTGATATAGTGAATGCTTCTGCATGGTTCCCACTTTTTTTATAGTTTCTATTTGATAAAATAGAAAATGATTTAGTGTATTACTTTATATGATATGAACTGTATTTTCCCATACCTTAGAAATAATTTATTAATGATTTATATCATACTTTTATATAAATTAAATCCATGGATCTGGTGGTATAGTTTATATTTAATATTTGAGACATAAATTCATTATATTAAAAGTAAAAACATGATATTTTTGTAAGATAACAAATTTCTTTCATAAATTCTAGAGAACCTCTAAAAATAAAAATGGTGGCTAAGGACAAATATATATGTAAAATTATGAGATGGAATTCCTAAAATGAGAATAAAAATGGAAGTAAATAAAAACATAAGAATAAAGTTATATTACATGAAATAATAAATATAATGATCATAAAAATAAAAAAATTAATTAGAAAATTATTGTATTATTCTATGGGATCACATGAATCTATCAATAATATAAGACAACACATCATAATCATAGGAAAAGGATCAGTCTAATGAACAAATTATTAATTTGAGAAAAGACTGAAATGTATTTTGATTAGTCTCAATTCCCATAAACCATATAACATGAGATATAAATCATTACATAATTCATTTAAGGGTAAAATAATTATATAACCAGTTTACATTACATCATTCTTTTGTAGGTCTAGTGTGTTCTTATTGATCTTGTTGTTTTTGTGTTGCTCTGTTTTCTTGTTTCATGTTTATTGTTGGCTGATTCCTAGACCTTTTCATGAATAATTTTTTTTGATGGATATACTTACATACCCACTAGTAACATTACCTTGTGTGCTTAGTCTCTTCACTCGTACTCCATAAATGGTGTCTCATGTGAAGAAAACACTTCCAAATAAATTATAGAGGTATATTATTTATATAATACACATAAAACTATAAAAATTTAATATATTCATGATGCATGAGGAAATGAATCAAAACAGAAATAATATGCATGATCAATTCCATGTGAATGAAGTGGGTTTCACAATTAGAATTTCATGTCATAGTTGATGGATAAAAAAAAATTCCTTATAGAATAAGGAATAAATTTTTTTTAGTCACTAGTTATTTCAAAAAGGGTCAGATTTTTTTAGAATGTAGTTGAATAATGTAATATTAAAAAGAATAATATAGAGGATAAATAATAAAAATGAACAAATCGTGAATAAATATTATGAAAAACATATTGGATCATTAGTTTAAAGAATGGATTTAATGTTATAAATTATACATTAAATTATCTTAGAGGGTTCTGTATAGAATATTTTTTAAAAATATATTATTTGTTTAAAATATATTGTGTTGATTATTTACATGAGATAATATTTAAAAATGTTCTATTAATATAGTTATTCTTAAATGTATGAATTTCCAATCGATTTGAAAACTTGTATAACATCATGAATGAAAGTAATTTATTTATATGTATGTATGTATATAACATATACAAAACTATAATTATTTAATTTTAGTAAAAAATATCAAAAGTATAATAATTAAAAAGAATGCATAATTCATTATGTAATGAATGTGGTACACAAGATATCATTTAATTTCTTAAAACCCATTATTGAGTTACAAAATTATAAAATATTATAATAAAACATTATATTGAAAAAAATTAGAAGTTAAATATTATTTTCAAATGAGATAACACTGAAATATGTTTTTAATTAAAACTGAGAACATTGATGGGAAGGGAAATTATGGGAAAGTGAGGGAAATGGTCCATTAAAGGGATATGAATTTTACATAACATAAATTCATTTTCAAACTAGATTAGAACAGACTTTTATTAAATAATCATATCTAAAATTGGTATCAAAATACCTAAATGAATTATACCATAAGAATCATGAAGATTAAATTAAAGTAAAAAATTTATAACTTATAAAATCATAATGAGTTATGGGTAGCCTATTTTGTTTCTTTTAATTTTTAAAGGAAAATTAAATTGAAGTTTAAAAAACATATGTTTCAATATATATAGTGAATTAAATCACAGATAATGAAAAAAAATATTATATAATATACACATTATATTAAAAAAATTAAAAACATTTAAACATGTCTCAATGAATGAAAACTGAACAAAAACCCTTATGTCTTTTGATACATACTAATAAAACCCCATAAAGGAAATATGATTTTTTTTATACTTAAAATACCCTAAATAAATTCAAATCATGATATTTTATTTCCAATATGCAACGATCCAAATATTTTAATGAAATTATGTTACCAAATAAACTTATGTCCTAAAGAAGGATGTTTCAAGTTGAAACCCTTACCCTGTGTCTGAATGTGTTCTGAACCTGAACTTAAATTCCTAAATAATTATACTATTATCCATAGATATAATCCCGAAAAAACTATTCGTCCCTATTTTATTTTACATGTACATGTAGTTGACATATTTTATATATTTATAATATTGAATTATTAACATTTTCAGTTACATGTTGTTGTTCAGTTAAGTTATTCATAAATAATGGAGTATGATGACTATGGTGAAAATAATTGTGAAATGGTTTCATTAAATCTAAGATATTAATATCAGTATTTACATATTATTTTTCTATTAACAATATTTTAAAATGAAACCATTCTTTGTTGTGATGAAAGGGGTGTCTCATTATACTTGGATGATATAGTTCACATATATGCTAGAATAATGATTCCATTTTTCATATAATGATATGGAAATAAGCCATATGAGAATTCAAAAATTTAAAGATAATATTCATACCATTCATATATTATTTATTCAACCCTAACATTTGTAAGACAGTAATTTTTTAAAAAATATTTCTTTGAATAATTTTTACTCATTATCTTTTAGCTGTTCTATTGGAGGGTATGAATACTTATATCTAAATTATAAATAATAATTTTTATATACATTTATAAATTTTATTCATTATTTAAAAAATTATTAAAATTAAAAAATTATTTTTAAATAAAATTGATATTATTCCTGTAAAATTGATAATATGCATGTAATATATTTGTTTATTAATAAATTTGATTAATCAAAATTTAAAAATTATATTAATAAAATTTATGTCTTATTTATAATAAAAAAATATTTCAATATTCAAAAAATATTTTTTAATCATTGGATATGAATTAATATAGTATAATAAATAATAATTTATTTCATTTCTAAAAAATATTTTTTCTCACTTTTATCATATATATAAATATTAATTTTATCCATTTATATGAATTTCATTTTACAATATTATTTTCATAATTAAAATTAGGTGGATTAAAGGTGGTAAATATAAACTTTTTATTTTATGTCGATATGAATTCTAACACTGAAAAAATTTAACACCTTTGAAAAATGTAAATCTGGGTAATCATGAATAAATAATAAATAATTTCATAATTATTATCATAATTATTATAAGATTATGATAATTCAATACAT
Source organism: Viscum album (assembly GCA_963277665.1). Taxonomy (NCBI): domain Eukaryota; kingdom Viridiplantae; phylum Streptophyta; class Magnoliopsida; order Santalales; family Viscaceae; genus Viscum; species Viscum album. Next base: position 412,038,630 of record OY728143.1, read on the forward strand.
ATAACTTTAAACATGATATTTAGTTATTTAGCAGAAAGTATTCCATAAAAAATGAAATCAATATTATTTAAATATATGAAGGGTAAAAAATGTCACTCTATTAGTTTTAAATAGTTATTATATTTTTAAATATGAAAAAAGTATTTTTGAAGATTATTATTAGTTAGAGTTTCATTAATGAAATTATATTTATTTTGTAAGTGTTTTTATATTTTTTAATTATTATATAATTACATTTAATTATTAACAAATTTCAAAATGGAATTCACTCATGAACTCAAAAAAAAATAATGATTACATTAATACTAAATGTGTGATTATTTAAGTAATTTATAGTGTTCTGGGAATTTTTACATGAATTTGACAATTTATTATTTTTTAAAGATTATATTCAAATTTAACGTTTTCTTTTTGAATTTTATTTCAATCATAAGAAAAAGTCATAAAATTTAAAATAATGATATATTATTAAAATAATAAAATATTATATTTTTTAAAAATAATAAAAAAATTAAATTAAGATAATTTGTAAATTAAATGTTTGAAAAAATCCTAAATCGTACATTTATAGTCCAATTTTCACCTTGTTTTTAAAAATTATAAAATATAATATTGAAGATGTTTTTATTGTATTTATAAATGTAATTGGTTAAGTATTGAGTAATCAAAATGATATTGCTTAAAATGATACTAAAAAAATTCTATTTTATATGCTTGAAGCTATTAAAACCCTATACTATGTTGAACTGAATCTCTACCCATTTTGAGGAGTTTTTATTTAGAATTATTTTATTAAAATTTATTTTAAAAAAATCCACAGTCCCCCCCCACTTAAATTACAAAAAAAAACTACCTTCATATTCATTTCTCCAAAATGCATTAATCCTTCAAACCTGACTAAACACTATCAATTTCAAATATCCACTTCCATATTAAGATTATAATTGTTTTTTCATCATAGAATACCACACCTAGAGGCATTTAGATAAGATATATAGGATTCATTTCAAATAAGGATAATTTAGACTTAATTATATAAAGGTGAACTTGAATTACGAGATTCTCATTTAACATTTACTTCTATGAGATACATGCATATTCACCACATGAATTTTTATGATAGGTATATACATCCCATTAATGTTTATTAAAATGCATCTTACGAAACTTTTATAGATTTATAAATCCATCTAATGTGATTTCATTCATGTATCATTTGATTTATATGTTACTAAATTGGTATGTGGTTTTATTTCATGATTTCTTTGTTTATCTAGATTTATTATAAACATTTTTGTGATGATGAAATTTTATGATATATCTATCATGAATCTAATTAATTTACTTCTCATCTATTATTTCATTTAAATATGTTCTTTCTATTCATTTTCATCATCTAATTTTCTCAACAAACCAAATATATATTTTAAGGAAAATTAAAATAATTATTCCCTTCAGTTACAAAACTATTTTTTCCAAATCAATATTTTTTAAATTTTAATTAATGATGTTTTTTAATATTCTATGGAAAAATTGTAATTCAACTTTACCAATGTGTTACTCTTTAAAAAAATTGTTATAAATAAATATTTATTTTATTTTCCAAATAAATTACTTTTTAACTTTTACATAAAAAAAATATGGAAGGTATGTTTTTTAACACATATGTATTGAATGACATTTTAGTCCAGAATGATTAATATTTTCAATGAGACATTATTTAATAGATTACAAGGTCATTATTAATGAATCCTTTCCATTATTAGAGAGTATTTCTTTTATAAATGATTTCACAATGGTATGTATATATTACTAAGGGATGTTTATTTTTATATTAATGTAATTTAGATTCATAAAACTCTATATAACTTCTTTCTTCTTATTCTTTACTAAGGATATTATCTATGGACACCACCCTTGATTGAAAATTACTTTTTTTTCTATAAAAACCCATTTAATTGAAAAATGAGAAACTGTGAAATCCATCATGAAAACCAGAAAACAACCCTCATGCTAAAAAAATCAGAAAAAACTACAGGATCTTCCCCTCCCCAGTAGCTACTCTATGATGACATGCCTTCCCCAATGTAGGACCCTTCAACAAGAAGTCACATACAGATGTTCACGGGCAAAGAACCAATGGGGAAGTGGTATCCTCTCAAGCATCCAAATCCAAAAGGCCATCACTATTGAAGACTTCATTCTCTGAACCTCTTATGTATAAGATCTAAGTAGATTGCTGGTAACTCATCATTGAATGTCACAACAACACCAAACAAAAAATGAGATCAAGAACTAGAAATAGCATGTACAAGTATTCCCCTCATCCAGGCCAACTAAAAACCACTAACTTAACAAAATTCATTAAAGATAAATTTGATATTACCTGAGTCTGTTTCCCTAAAAAATTCCATGACCAGGATGAGATCTAAGTGGTAGGTGCATCAGTTAGAAGATCTTTGAATTAGAGGGTCTTCTTGTCCCAGGACTGAATATACTCCCCAAGAATTATCATCCCATTATTAAAACCCCCCAACTAATATCAATTCCATAATATCTATCCAGGTATATTGGTCCTCATTGGAATTCATACTTAGTTATTTCCCTAACATTTTAGAGGCTTCCTCTTCTGTTGCATTGAGATTAAAAACCTTTTCCATTGTTTCTTCTTTGGAGCTCATGAGAAAATCAAAGTATTGTTCGAGAACTACACCTACAATGCAATGGTTTTCATTTGTTTGTATTTCAATTTCATTGATGAGAATGTCTCCATAGGAAGAGGAATGAAGGATTATTCCTACATCTCTTATTGACTTCCCTTCCAATATTCCTTAGAGGGACTGATGGAATCACCATCCAAATCCTAAGCCCCATTGTTAGTCTCTTTATATTCGTGGATAGGTTGAACATCCTCATTGAGTCCATCATCCTGTGAGTCTTAATGAGTGACCTCTCCATCAATATGCTTCTCATGAACCTCATTCAATGCAATTTCTTGAAGTTGTGTGTATGATACATCCTAATCATCACACTCTTGAGTAATTCTCCCCCCCCCCCGAGTTTGTGGATATGATGAAAATAATAGCATTAAATATTTTTTTTATATTTGTGATGTTATGATGAAATAAATGAATGTTTATGAAACCTATTTATTTTCTTGGGTAATGATATGATAGCAGTTTTTGTGACTATGTGGATCATAATTTTATTATTGTATTAATTTTATGTGTGATATATATATCTCTATCAGATATATTGGGTATATATTATTATCACATGACATAAACATGACTACAATGGGAAGTGAACCAATTGAGGAAAATAAAATTTTCTAATATGATTTCCTTGGTAGTGAACCATGGCTACTATGATGGGTTGAGGTGTGAACGATTCCATTATGATAGAATTTTAAATAAAACATTATTACTAAGTAAATAGATTTCCATGCATATTTTTATTCTAAAAAAATGTATTACACCAACATTAAGAATTCATTGTCCATGTTATTTGATTCCATTATGATTCATGTCTTGTAAATTATTTTTATTTATTCCATGAACCTGTAATACGATCTATGATATGTAGGGTATTCTTTTCAAATGTCAATATCTTATTCTCGTAATCTTTTTAATATGTAATTATTATATTATATATGACAGCTCACCTTTTTACAGATACATAGTATCAGAGAACTCTATTCCTTACAATTCATTACTTAGTTAGTGATCAATATTTTCATCTATTATATATCTAAGAATCTCAACATTTGAGAAGATATACATTGGAGATAGTGTATTACTATTATCAAAATGTTGTTTATACTAATAATACCTAAAATATACATGGCTTATATGATTTTGGAATGGGTCATTATTTTATGCAAAGAATATTCATATATATGTGTATAATATATATTTATGATTATTTGGATTTCTATAGTTGGTATCATAGCAAGGTTTATTAAAAAATTAGAAACATGGATGATAAAACATTACTAAAAACCCTGGGAATATTTCTATGTATATTATAAAATCCTAATTACATTTTAATGATCTTGAATGACCATAGATTAAATCATGGTTTCATAGTATATGGTTTCATGATTTAGACATATTATAATTCATTTTTCATGATATTGTGGTTTCCTAATATGATTTTTGTTACTTAAATTTGTTTCCATTGTCAATGTATATAAATCGATATAATCATGTTAATGATGAATGTGGATGGCTACTCAATTATTATCTTAAAGATAAAATAAACGTTATATGAAATAGAATGAAAAATATAATTTCCATATGAAAAAAAAGTTTCAATAAAAGAATAATGCTAAGAATAAAATCAATAATTAAGGAATCATAGTTTTATTGACACCATAATGAGGAAATTTCCACCTTCTTATTTTGGGTCCACTAATCCACTAATCACAGAGCCATTGACCAATACCCCTACAATTCAATTTTATTTTCCGTAATGTACCCACGATCTGAAATTTATGTTGGATGTTTATTATTTTGAATGAAAATAAGATTTTTTGTATAATATTATCAATAAGCTGAGATTCCAAAAACTAATATAATATATGGAGTAGGATGAATCTAAAATCAAATTTCATGAAAATTATAATTCAGGTATTCTTCATAAAAAATGAATAAATAGTTCATTGATTTACAAAATATGAATGATGAATCAATAGTCACTTATGCAGAAAATATTACCAGACCTATGAGATATTATACTAGTTTGATCATTCAACCTAAAATCAGAATGGATCAATTCTTAAATCGATTAAAACCAATCATTTTAAGGGTCTAATCCATTATGGACTTCAATATCTACTATAAAATTGGTAGATATTAACAGAATATAGAGATGGATATTAGAGTTACCCATTAATTTCAAGGTTTGGATAAAAAAATAAAAATAAACTGAAATTCCAAAAACCATAGTGAAATGATGATGATCCATTATTTATACTTGTTTTTTGGATGGAATCAATGGGAAATTTTTCTTATAGAAACTGGTAAATAATTTCAGTGTGGAAAATAATTCATCAAGAAATTGAATGATATAGTTATTGGAAAAAGATAGCTAATTATAAAAATAGATACAATGTTTTATAAAATATACCACCTCTACTCATGTGTTTGAAATAAAAGTATTATGTTAATTATGATATCAAATTTCTAAATCTAATGATTAATGTTACCCATCAATTTCAAGAACCTCATAAACATATAGAGAATGGTAAATCTCAAGTGATCACTATTTCTAATAAGGGGGAATAATAATGAAATTTCCAATATTCATTTAGTTGATTTTAATGTCAATTTATAAATATATAGGATTTATTTAGATATATTCCACAAAAATATTAGAGGAAGGGATGTTTTAATTGATATTCTAATCCAACGTACAATGACATATTACTTTTATTAAATAATGGACTTTTAGTGGAAATTAAATCCATCATATATGTCATAATTATTATACAAAAGTGGAATTTTGTGATATTGTTTGGTACAAACTCAACATCTATGATATTCTTATTGTGCTGGTGTTAATTGAATTATTTCCAAAATTGATTCATTTTCATTCACAGAAATTTGATACTGTGTTTTCAATAGAACTAATACATGGTTCTATGCCTATTTCCAAGACACTATATAGAATATCCCTAATTAAGTTGAATTAATTGAAGAGGAATAACCAGTATAATCTTAATAAGGGATTCATTCACCCAAGTTTGTCACCCTAAGGGTGTTATACTTTTTTTGAAAAATAATTGTCCAATGTGTCCCTATTTTTTTTAGAACATATGAAGAAATCTATAATTAAAAACTATCCTATAACCCATATATATGACTTATTTGATCAACTACCTAGATATCAATTATATTACTAGAATTATAATCAGTATGGATACTATAAATAGAGTGTGAATAAGGAGGATGTACCAAAGATAATATTCTACAAAATGTATGGATACTAGGAATTTATAATAATTATCTTTGGTCTTACTAATTACCCCTATATCATCATAGATTCTATTAATGGATTCATTATATATTAACTTGATTAGTTAACTTTAGTCTTCATATATGATGTTATTATTTAATCAAAGACTGAAGAAGAGCATGATGATTATTTATTGATTATGTGTATGACAATAAGGGAGGAGAATATTTATGACATATTTACCAATTTTTAATTTTGTCTTTTGAAAGATTAATTGGTGGGAAATATAACCACAAATAAAGGTATATTAATATACCCTTTAATTAAAGTAGTTATTTTACATTAGACAATAATAAACCCTATTATTGAAATTTTTTTTCTTATTTTAGAAGGATATTGGCAGAAAATTTAATATATTTCTTCACTAATATAGAATCAATTTAAAATTTTATCATAAATAGAGGAAATATTTCTTTTGATATAAGAATATAGGGAATGATTTAATGAATTGAAGAGAGGGATAAATAGAATGCATATTCATATATAACCCAACATTTGAAGGAGGATTATTATCTACATCAATTAATTGATTGAGTTTTTTTCTCAGAAAATTTGCATTTTTTAGTCAATTCATCATGATAATTAACAGAAAATGTGAACAATTATCCATATCATGATTTAGAGTTAGTTGAACTGATTTTTTTAGTAATATTATGGAATAATTATCTCAATGGATAAGGTTTTTACATATATACTGATCAAGAAATTATAATGAGGAATTTATCTAAAAAAGATGTGTACATTCACTAAAGAAAATGGTTATAGATGAATATGTATTATGATTTATCAATATATTTCCACCATATGAAAGAAAACAAGGTGTTAATTTATCTGAGGTGAAATTATCATTCTAGATTATCTTTAAATAGGATCATAATATATATATCATTTATGGATTTCCAAATGATAGAGAATAAAATATTAAATGAAGGCAATAACTTTTATTTGGATAAAATGAGAATCCCAAAATTTATTCAAAAGAATATTAAATAGGTGTTGAAGGAAGATATAGATCTAGAAAATAAGTTATGTTTTTTTCTTATGTTCAACATGATTATGGTCGAAAGATAAGAATATAGAACCGTATTTGTGTTGAGTCCTTACTAGATTTCATGAGGGCTATGATACATGGGGATTATAGTCTATCATTTTCTTCTCAATATTGAAGTTTTAATATGTCAAATTATTTGTAAGATTTTTTTTATTGGGATAGAATAAATATATAAGTACAGTGGTTTATATCTTGGGTATTGGAATGTCATTAAGTTATGGTTAAGAGATTGAATACTAAATATATTTTACAGCCATAACCCATACGAAAATAAAAATTGGAAAACATACCATTTATTTTTTCAAATAACTCCACAAACCATCAAAAGGGGATCATTCTTTTTGGTTTTAGTTGTTCCCTATAAGAATTAAGCACAATTAACTTCCAATTTAGATGATTTATCTTTGTGTAAACATATACTATCATTCATCAAATAAGTGTTTGGTCATCCTGGTTTATGAATGTCAATTATATTTGACTAGGATCCATAGAATACCTTGATTTTTTAATATTTCAGTAGAAGGAATTAGATATAGTTTTGTGTTTCTTTAATAGGTAAAATACTCATAAAATGTTTGAACTGAGAGAAACATTCAATCGATTGATGTTATTTTTAGGGAATGTTATATGTATTTCAATGACGTTTTGTATAAACACCTAAATTTGGTATAATTTTAATACAATAATGGATTTTACATATAAATTCATATTTATCCTTATGAATCTATCTATGTTGGGATGTTTAAAAATCTATCATACTATAATTATTTCTGAGAAATAATAACACTTTGAACGAATATCTCTAAGGAAATGGAATTTAATGTTAAAGACAATCAATAGTATAAAAGAGATTTATATATTCAATTTTTTTTTAAATTGTTAAAAATATATGGATTTTGATTTTGGTGACATGGTATTCCTATGAATATATCCCTATTGTATGTTGATAAATTTTTTAATTAATGGAATGATATGGAATAAGTATATCGTTTATGAAACTTTTTTATCACATCGGGATGATAACTTATCAATTAATTCTTCCACCACCTATATCTCAAGTTCATGATGTGTTTTATGTATCCATATTTAAGAAATAAATACTTTATCTATTACATAAATTAATCTTAGAAGCCATATTATAGTAGAAATATCATTTTTATAAAGAAAAAATAGAGTAATCTAGAACTTAGAGAGAGTGATATGAAATAAGACCATATACCTAGTCAATTTTTCTTGTGGTAAGACCAATTATGTGAGGAATCTCTATACAAACATGAGGATGTGTTGTAGAAATATTATATTCATCTATTTTTATCATAGTGATAAATTATGTGGTCTAAATTAATTTAAATAGGATAATAATTAAAACCCCCACAATTTATATCAAATATATCACATAAAATACTTTTTATTTCTTCCGTAGATTGTGTGACATATAGTAGTGAGTTCAAATGAACCACATAACATTATTTTAAAATTATTTTTATACTATAGACTATCCATTGTATCAGTGGGTATGATAAGTGATTACTACCTTATTAAAAATATGATTTATAAACATTTATAAAAAAAATTCAATATTTATAAAATTATTTTTGTATGTAAAAACAATTATTTGGATATAAAAGTGATGTTTTTTTTCAGGAATTTGATTATTATGAGAATTAGTATTTTAATATAAATAAATTTAATTATTCACTATGATTGATTAAATTTCTTGAAATTTATATATTATTAAATTGAAATAATTTCATAAACATTTTAAAAATATTTTTTATGCTTAATAATGGAATAAATCTAGTTTTATGCTTTAAAATGTACTTATTTTCCTAAAATAAGTTTTTTCTCATTTAGAACAATAATATAAGAATTAATTTAATCCCTATAAAGGTATGGAATTATATAAAATAAATTAAATATTTTTAATTAGGTTGTTCATATTTGGAAAATAACACCCTATTATATTTATTAATATGAATAGTAATCGTGAAAAAATTTATAATATTGCTAAATAGTAAATCATGATAATTAATAATAAAACTAAGTAAAAAGGCATTACATTTTAATCCTAAATCTTATTTGATTGTATTAGTATTTCCTTTCTAACCGTTTCTCAAAAGAGATTTATTTGATGGTCTATTTTCCATGAAGATGACTTATATGTTAATTTAAATAATCAAATTTACATAATGCCACTCTATTAGATTTAAATAGCCTTTTTTTGGTTTACATAGAGATAAAAATAGTATTGAATGAGTATTAATTGTATGTTTTTGTATAATTAAATTATATTCATTATGCTAGTTTATTAATAATTTTTAGGTTTTATATAATTTCTTTAAATTCTTACATAATGCCAAAACAATATTTATTATGGTAATGCAAAAAATAAATAATTTATTATCAGAATATATAAAGTTATATAATGTTAGTAATTTATCTTATTTGATGTATTTTAATTTTATATATGAAACATTATTATTGTGTTAAAATATTATAATCCAATTTAGATGTTATCATTTATCCTTTTAATTCAAATTACATGAATTGTGCCCAAATTGAAACTAATGATATTTTATCAATATAATATAATATAATATTATATTATATATAAAGTCATAAATCATGAAATAAGAAAATGTGGATATGATATGGACTATATTTTCCTCAATTATCCTTTTGTTTTCCAATTGTAAATTTATATATAAAGATTAAAACCCTTTAACATTGAAAATGCTGATACTATAAATAAAAATAAAACTGGTTAATTAAAAATTTATCAAAATGATAATTTTTAAAATGAATCAAAAACATTTTAATGTCAATTTGATTATTTTATTACAACACCATCTAAAAATATCATAAAACTTTTACAAATTATGAGGCATTTTCCATGGGAATTAATTTTTTATAAATTTCTATTCTATGAAATTCCAAAACCACAACCACATCAATTATAAATGTGAAACTCCTCTTTCACATATTCACAACATATTGAGGTTTATATATAATCCAAACTCTACTAAATTTTCTCACCACATATCTAGAAACATTTTAAGAAAATATTCCTTCATTTATCTCGTTGTTTTATGAACCTTTTTTTAATATCATTCCATTGTAAAATCCATTTAATGAGGGTTTTTACAATTCTCATTTAATTTTTCAATTATATTATTACCAATCATTGAATTATCACTAAAAATTGTGGGAGGAATATCTTTTTCTTTTTCCAAACTATGTAATTTTTATCTATTTTTAAATAAATATGGAGGGATTTTATATTCATATATATAATAAATAGAATTTCCACTCACTACTAGAAATACAGTATTTCCCAAGGGTTTTAAACCATTGGGAAAGGCTTCAGAACCATTGGTATATGTAATACCAATGGTTCTGGAAACCTTAGGGAAGTAAGTCGTTGGGACATCTTTTCCCAACAGTTTACAATGAACCATTGGGATAGGTTGGAGAAAAATTACCCTATCCCAATGGTTCTGCCAAAATGTTGGGAAATATTTTCCCAACGATTAACCTTTGGTATAGGGTGGATAAAAATTACCCTATCCCAATGGTTCAGCCAAACTATTGGGAAGGTTTTTTCCAACGGTTTGGCCAACCCATTTGGAAAAACCCAAGGTCTCTTCTTTCCCAACGGTTTCTAAACCATTGGGAAAAATGTTTTACCAACGGTTCATGGAACCGTTGGTAAAACAAAACCCCAAGATTCTATGCCAACAGTTTCAAACCGTTGGCATATCTTATGCTAGGAAAATTGCATAGCAGCTCTGCAATTTGCCCAACTGCTCTACAATTTTCCCACCAGGTCTCATTTTGTGGGTTCCCTCTCATTTTCAATCTAATTATTTTACCTGAAATAAACTAACACATACATATACAATTATGGTACGTGTAAAAACTAACTAACATATAAATATGGAGAAAAAATTCATACACATTTAACATATAATGCTCGAACTATACACATCCATAATTAAATTAGAATTCATAACGTAATTATAAACATACATAATTCATTTAGAATTAGATTTAAAATTTAGATGACAATTATATGTAGAATCAAGAAGTCAATTCATAATTTGATCGGTTTTTTGTATACCATATATTTTTACCTAAAATTATGTCCATTTTAAACAAAATACATACATCGGGAATGCTATCGGCCACACCGCGCCTCGGATTAAGGCAGGGTTGACTCATACACATCACATATGACCCATGGATCGTTGTGCTAATTTATCGACACAATATGAATGCGTTTGGTTGGTTTTTCGTCTTCCATTTGATGTTTTTCAATTAAAAAGATGTACTTTTGAAACAAAAGTCAGACAGTTTGGGTGGTGCTGGCCACACCGCGTCTCAGAATGAGGAGGGGATGATTCGTACACATCACATATGACCCATGAATATTTCTCCTAAAGTTTCAACAGAAACCGAATGTGTTTGGTCAGTTTTCTGTATATACTTAAAATGTTGTCCATTTTAAACAAAAGAGAGCCACTAAGAGTGATTCTGGCCACACCGTGCATTCGATAAAAGCGGGGTTGACTCGTACACATCATATATGACCCATGGATTGTTGTTCTATAGTATCGACACAATCCGAATGTGTTTGGTCAGTTTTATGTATGCCAGTTGATGTTTTTCACTTAAAATGACGTCCTTTTGAAACAAAAGATAGACACTTTGAGTGGTGGCGGCCACACCACACCTCGGATTGAGGCGGGGTTGACTCATACACATCACATATGACCCATGGATCATTGTGATAAAGTATCGACACAATCCAAATGTGATTGGTCAGTTTTCCGTATGCCAGTTGATGTTTTTCAATTAAAATGACGTCCTTTTGAAACAAAAGGCAGAAACTTTGAGTGGTTCTGGCCACATTGTGCCTCAGATTGAGGTGGGGTTTACTCGTACACGTCACATATGAACCATGGATCATTCTCCTAATGTTTCAACGGAAACAGAATGCATTTGGTCAGTTTTACGTATGCCAGTTGATGTTTTTCAATTAAAATGGCATCCTTTTGAAACAAAAGGTAGTCACTTTGAGTGGTTCTGGAAACACCGCATCTCATATTGAGGTGGGTTTGATTCATACATGTCACATATGACCCATGAATCATTCTCCTAACGTTTCAATGGAAACCGAATGCGTTTGGTCAGTTTTCCGTATGTACTAAAAATGTTGCCCATTTTAATCCAAAGAGAGCCACTTAGAGTGATTATAGCCACACCATGCCTCTGATTATGGTGGGGTTGACTCGTACTCATCACATATGACCCATGGATTGTTGTTCTAAAGTATCGACGCAATCCGAATGCGTTTGGTCAGTTTTCTGTATGCCATTTTATGTTTTTCAATTAAAATGACGTCCTTTTGAAACAAAAGGAAGACACTTTGAGTGGTGCCAACCACACCGTGTCTCATATTGAGGCAGGGTTGATTCTTACATGTCACATATGACCCATGCATCGTTATCCTAAAGTTTCAACAGAAACCAAATGTGTTTGGTCGGTGTTCCGTATGTACTTAAAATGTTGTCCATTTTAAATAAAAGAGAGTCACTTAGAGTGATTCCGGTCACACCGCGCCTCCGATTAATGCGAGGTTGACTCTTACACATCACATAAGACCCATATATCATTTTTCAAAGTATCAACATGATCCGAATGCGTTTGGTCAGTTTTATATATGTCAGTTGATGTTTTTCACTTAAAACGACATCCTTTTGAAACAGAAGACAAACACTTTGAGTGGTGGTGGTCACACTGCTCCTCGGATTGAGACAGGGATGACTCGTACACATCACATATGACCCATGAATCGTTTTGATAAAGTATCGACACAATCCGAATGCATTTGGTCAGTTTTTCGTATGCCAATTGATGTTTTTCAATTAAAATGACGTCCTTTTGAAACAAAAGGCTGACACTTTGAGTGGTGCTGGCCACACTGCATCTCAGATTGAGGCGGGGTTGATTCTTTCACGTCACATATGACCCATGAATCGTTCTCCTAAAGTTTCAATGGAAACCGAATGCGTTTGGTTGGCTTTCCGTATGTACTTAAAATTTTGTCCATTTTAAACAAAAGCGAGCCACTTAGAGTGATTTTGGCCACATAGTGCCTCCGATTAAGGCGAGGTTGACTCGTACACGTCACATATGACCTATAGATCATTATGCTAAAGTATTGACACAATCCGAATGCGTTTGGTCGGTTTTCCATATGCCAGTTCATGTTTTTCACTTAAAATGATGTCCTTTTGAAACAAAAGATAGACACTTTGAGTGGTGGAGGCCACACTGCGCCTCATATTGAGGCAGGGTTGACTCGTACACATCACATATGACCCATGGATCATTGTTCTAAAGTATCGACACAATCTGAATGCGTTTGGTCAGTTTTCCATATGCCAATTGATGTTTTTCAATTAAAATGACGTTCTTTGGAAACAAAAGGTAGACACTTTGAGTGGTGTCGGCCACACCACATCTTATATTGAGGTGGGGTTGATTCGTACATGTCACATATGACCCATGAATTGATCTCCTAAATTTTTAATGGAAACCAAATGCGTTTGGTCAGTTTTCCATATGTACTTAAAATGTTGTCCATTTTAAACAAAAGAGAGCCACTTAGAGTGATTCTGGCCACACCATGCCCTAGATTAAGGCGGGGTTGACTCGTACATGTCACATATGACCCATGGATCATTCTGATAAAGTATCGACACAATCTGAATGCGTTTGGTCACTTTTCCGTATGCCAGTTGATATTTTTCACTTTAAATGACGTCCTTTTGAAACAAAAGACAGACACTTTGAGTGGTGGCGGCCACACCGTGCCTCAGATTGAGGCGAGGTTGACTCGTACACGTCATATATGACCCATGGATCATTGTGCTAAAGTATCGACACAATACTAATGTGTTTGGTCAGTTTTCCTTATGCCAGTTGATGTTTTTCAATTAAAATGACGTCCTTCTGAAACAAAATCCAGAAACTTTGAGTGGTGATGGCCACACCGTGCCTAGGATTGAGGCGGGGTTGACTCGTACATGTCACATATCACTCATGGATCTTTGTGCTAAAGTGTCGACATAATCCGAATGAGTTTGGTCAGTTTTCCGTATGCCAGTTGATGTTTTTCAATTAAAATGACGTCCTTTTGAAACAAAAGGCAGACACTTTGAGTGGTGTCGGCCACACCATGTCTCAAATTGAGGCGGGGTTGATTTGTACAAGTCACATATGACCCATGAATCGTTCTCCTAAAGTTTCAACAGAAACCGAATGTGTTTGGTCAGTTTTCTGTATGTACTAAAAATGTTGTCCATTTTAAACAAAAGAGAGCCACTTAGAGTGATTTTTCCCACACCGTGCCTTGATTAAGGCGGGGTTGACTCGTACACATCACATATGACCCATGGATAATTTTTCTAAAGTATAGACACAATCTGAATGCATTTGGTCAGTTTTCCGTATGCCAGTTGACGTTTTTTCACTTAAAATGACTTCCTTTTGAAACAAAAGACGGACACATTGAGTGGTGGCAGCCACACCGCACCTCGGTTTGAGGAGGGGTTGACTCTTACACGTCACATATGGCTCATGGATCGATATTCTAATGTATCGACACTATCCGAATGCGTTTGGTTGGTTTTCCGTATTCCATTTGATGTTTTTCAATTAAAATGACGTCCTTTTGAAACAAAAGGCAGACACATTGAGAGGTTCTGGCCACACCATGCCTCGGATTGAGACAGGGATGACTCTTACATGTCACATATGAACCATGGATCATTCTCCTAAAGATTAAATGGAAACAGAATGCGTTTGTTCGATTTTCCTTATGCGAGTTGATGTTTTTCAATTAAAATGACGTCCTTTTGAAACCAAAGGCTGACACTTTGAGTGGTACTTGCCACACCGCATCTCCTATTGAGGCGAGGTTGATTCTTACAAGTCACATATGAGCCATGAATCGTACTCCTAAAGTTTCAACGGAAACCGAATTCCTTTGGTCGGTTTTCCATATGTACTTAAAATGTTGCCCATTTTAAACAAAAGGGAGCCACTTAGAGTGATTCTGGCCACACCGTGCCACCGATTATGGAGAGGTTGACTCGTTCATGTCAAATATGACCCATGGATCGTTGTGGTAAAGTATCGACACAATACCAATGAGTTTGGTCAGTTTTTCGTATGCCAGTTGAGGTTTTTCACTTTAAATGACGTCCTTTTGAAACAAAAGACAGACACTTTGAGTGGTGGCGGCCACACCTTGCCTCAGATTGAGGCAAGGTTGACTCATACACATCACATGTGACCCATGGATCTTTGTGATAAATTATCGACACAATCCTAATGGGTTTGGTCAGTTTTCCTTATACCAGTTGATGTTTTTCAATTAAAATGACGTCCTTTTGAAACAAAAGGCAGACACTTTGAGTGGTGCTGGCCACACTGCTCCTCGGAATAAGGCGGGGTTGACTCTTACATGTCACATATGACTCATGGATCGTTCTCCTAAAGTTTCAACGGAAACCGAATGCGTTTGGTCGGTTTTTTTATGTACTTAAAATGTTGTCCGTTTTAAATAAAAGAGATCCACTTAGAGTGATTCCGGCCACACCATGCCTCAAATTAAGGCGGGGTTGACTCGTACACGTCACATATGACCCATGGATCGTTTTTCTAAAGTATCGACACAATCTGAATGTGTTTGGTTGCTTTTCCGTATGCCAGTTGATATTTTTCACTTAAAATGGTGTCCTTTTGAAACAAATGACTGACACTTTGAGTGGTGGCGGCCACACCGCGCCTCTAATTGAGGCGGGGTTGACTCGTACATGTCACGTATGACCCATGGATCATTGTGTTAAATTATCGACACAATCCGAATATGTTTGGTCAGTTTTCTGTATGCCAGTGGATGATTTTCAATTAAAATGACGTCCTTTTGAACAAAAGGTAGACACTTTGAGTGGTGGTGGCCACACCACACCTCGGATTGAGGCAGGGTTGACTCTTACACATCACATATGACCCATGGATCGTTGTTATAATGTATCAACACAATCCGAATGCGTTTGGTCGCTTTTTCGTATGCCAATTGATGTTTTTCAATTAAAACGATGTCCTTTTGAAACAAAAGGAAGACACTTCGAGTGGTTTCAGACACACCATGAATCTGATTGAGGGGGGTTGACTCGTATACGTCACATATGACCAATGGATCGTTCTCCTAATGTTTCAACGGAAACAGAATGCGTTTGGTCAGTTTTCTGTATGCCAGTTGATGTTTTTCAATTAAAATGACGTCCTTTTGAAACAAAAGGCAGAAAATTTGAGTGGTGCCGGCCTCACCGCATTTCAAATTGCGGCGGGGTTGATTTTTACATGTCACATATGACCCATGAATCTTTCTCCTAATGTTTCAACGGAAACCGAATGTGTTTGGTCGGTTTTCCGTATGTACCTAAAATGTTGTCCATTTTAAACAAAAGAGAGACAATTAGAGTGATTTTGGCCACACCGTGCCTTCGATTAAGAAGGGTTTGACTCGTACACATCATATATGACCCATGGATCATTTTTCTAATGTATCGACAAAATCCAAATGTGTTTGGTTGGTTTTCCATATGCCATTTGATGTTTTTCAATTAAAATGACGTCCTTTTGAAACAAAAGTCAAACACTTTAAGTGGTGCCGGCCACACCACATCTCAGATTGAGGAAGGGTTGATTCGTACAAGTCACATATGACCCATGAATCGTTCTCCAAAAGTTTCAACGGAAACCGAATGTGTTTGGTCAGTTTTCCGTGTGAACTTAAAATGTTGTCCATTTTAAGCAAAAGAGAGTCACTTAGAGTGATTCCAGCCACACCGTGCCTCAGATTAAGGCAAGGTTGACTCATAAACGTCACATATGACTCATGAATCATTGTGCTAAAGTATCAACACAATTAGAATACGTTTAGTTGGTTTTCCGTATGCCTGTTGATGTTTTTCACTTAAAATGACGTCCTTTTGAAACAAAAGACAGACACTTTGAGTGGTGGTGGCCACACTGCGCCTCGGATTGAGGCGGGGTTGACTCGTACACATCACATGTGACCCATGGATCGTTTTGATGAAGTATCGAAACAATCTGAGTACATTTGTTCAGTTTTCTGTATGCCAGTTGATGTTTTTCAATTAAAATGGCGTCCTTTTGAAACAAAAGGCAGACACTTTGAGTGGTGGCGGCCACACCTCACCTCGGATTGAGGCGGGGTTGATTCGTACATGTCACATATGACCCATGGATCGTTCTCCTAAAGTTTCAATGGAAACCAAATGTGTTTTGTTCGTTTTTCTATATGTACTTAAAATGTTGTCCATTTTATTAGAATCCTCATGTGTCTATTAGTGGAATGGTATTTACTTAAAATCTTGTAGACATTTATATAAACTATTTTTATATCATTCTTAGTATGGATTAGATTTTAGTTTATCATGCTATGAAACATTTTGGAGCTAGCAATGTCATGCCCAATGAATACATCTCTTTTATAACATACTAAGAATCTATGATATTGATTAGATGTGTAAATGTGATTTACATTGATTATCATGAGGAAAATAAGTAAAATATATATTATAGATTTTCTAGTATTAAATGAAATCAAGGAGGGTGGGGGCTGTCCGGCGGGGCTGTCCGGGGGGCTGTCCAGTGGGAGTCCGGGGGGCTGTCCCGGGACCAAGGAGGAGGGTGGGGGGCTGTGCGGGGGGCTGTCTGGGGGGTGTTCGGGGGGTGGTCTGGGGTCCAAGGAGGAGGGTGGGGGGCTGTCTGGGGGGCTGTCTGGGGGTCTGTCTGGGGGCTGTCCGGGGGGCTGTCTGGGGTCCAGGGAGGAGGGTGGGAGAGCTGTCCAGGGGGTTGTTCGGGGGGCTGTCCGGGGGTGTTCGGGGGGTTGTCTGGGGTCCAAGGAAGAGGGTGGGGGCTGTCTAGGGGGCTATTCGGGGGGTTGTCCGGGGTCCAGGGAAAAGGGTGGGGGTGTCCGAGGGGCTGTTCGGGGGCTGTCCAGGGGCTATCCGTGGGTGTTTGGGGGGTTGTCCGGGGTCCAAGGAAGAGGGTGGGGGGCTTTCCGGGGGGATTTCGGGGGGTGGCTGTCCGGGGGCTGTCCGGGGTCTAGGGAGGATGGTGGGGGGCTGTTCGGGGGGCTGTCTGGGGGTGTTTGGGGGGTTGTTCGGGGACCAAGGAATGGGGTGGGGGGGCTGTCCGGCGGGGCTGTCCGGGGTCCAGGGAGGAGGGTGGGGGGTTGTCCAGGGTCCCGGAAGGAGGGGGTTTCCCAAACACACAACCACTAAAAGATAACAACATCTATAAAAACAGATAATATATAAAAATAACTTAACTCCAATACTATACAATGATTGTAGATAAAACCAACAACTAGAATAGATTAAATATCAAATCTCAGTAATATCAGTCAAAAATGTAATGGATCAACTTGTCCCACATCACCATCACCATCATCCCCATCATCATCACCCTCATCCTCATCCCCATCATCATCCTCGCCCTCCTCACCCTCACCATCCTCCTTTCCCTAGCCCTCCCCCTCGCCCTCGCCACCCACCTCGCCCTCCTCCTCTCCTTCCTATTCTACATCAGACTCCTTTCCATCAACATCGTCAAACTGGAAATTGTCTTGACCACCACTAGAACTACCACCTGGTGCACCATATATAGAACGTATCGACGACATATACTCATCAAAAGCTGGGATGGACTTTGATGGAAGTTTTGGACGTAGAACATCAATAAATTTCATATATGCATTGTTTGCCCTAGTGGAATATTATACTATCTTTGTGGCCCTTTTCTCAGCCTATTCTTCCTGTTCCCTAACTTCCTGTAGCTCGGTGGCACTACAGCTCATACCTGAGGAGGGCCAATACCTCGTCGGGGCTATCCTCGGTCGGTAGCGTACTCTGCCAGAATGCTCCTTTCCCAACACCTGATGTAAGTGATATGTTGGCCCAAAATTGTCTGGTTCTTGGGCTTCGAGGGACTCTAATGCATCCTGTTAAAAATATAAATATATCATTAAGTTACTAAATAGATATTAAAATATAAATTCAATAGATTAAAACTTACAATCTGCTGCTGAGTTGCTTCGTTGACGGCAATTCCATCCTTTTTCCATTTACTCTAGGAAAACAGGTTTTCTCGAGGCACACGTCCTTCAATATTTTTTATTTGCCTCTATAATGACATTGAAAACTAAAGTTATATGAAAACTTTATCAAACTATTAGATAATTTAGGAAACAAAAGAAAGTGTAAGTCGTAAAGAAAACTTATAAAAAATTGGCATACCTGCTTCCTCTCATGATCAGGCATCGTAGTGCATCCCAGTGTGTGGAGGTATTTTTTTGCATCAATGTTATTTTTATTTTTTCCAGATGATTCCTAAATAAAATTTGAAAATTTAACATATACTATTAATGAAAAACATGAAAGTTATTATTTAAATACCTCAAATGTTATTAATACCTTAAACTGGGTACTCGTACAATGAGTAATCATCTGATGATACTACTCTATAAGACAATAATCCACCACTGGTACCGCCTCTAACTCAGTTCCAACTCTAGAAACCCAGCCAATATACAACTCATGCTTGTAGGCTCTCCAAACCTCGCCTAAATCCTTTAGATGTTCCGGTCGTGCACCCTCACCGTCGGGAAAATTAAATCGAAGCTGAAATCAAAATATTAATTCATATAAATAGAAAAATATTTCATGGCATTAAATAGAACATATTTTTTTACCCATATCTCTACCCAAGCTCTATCCTTGATGTCATGTGGCAAATTTCTCCACGATAGCGGGCTAACGGGTATGATGTCGGAGTATTTGGCAAGCATCGCCAAAAAACTCCGACATTGCTGCCCTGTTTTCTCAACCATTTGGTTGTCTTAATTATAATCCACCATAACTTGTGTGTGGTGGTTCCACACAGAACACATGTGTGTATGCCCCCGCCCACGCCTCATATCAGTAGATGTATCTGTCATAAAAGAAAAATAAATATTTTATCAAAACATGTTATAATGAAAATAAATATTGCTATAATAATTTGTTTGGGTTCTATAAATATACTTTTGCTGGTCTAATCGTTGAGCGTTGTTGGATCCACAGAAAATGATGGAACTCCCTATGGTGGAACAGGAGTTGAAGAAGATGGAATATAGAAGCTCAGAGAGATAGAAGTAGAAGGAAAAGAAGATGGGACAACTATCTGACCGGATGCTGACTGGGGAGTGGGAATCATCATGAGATGTGAAAATGATGGACCAGAAGATGCAGAAGGTAGCAAAAACATGGGAGGCCGTAATATCTCGTGTGTCCCTAACGACACACTGGGATCAGAATGTGGGAAGGATGACATGTCAGTGGGAGGGGCAAGGTCTAGTCGGGTACGTGCAGCTGCTCGTCCACCTTTTGTACGAACCCTCCTCATACCACAGGCCTGAGTACTAGGACCAGTACTAGGATCCTCATCGAATAACGGTTGACATATAGGTGGATCCTACAAAAATGTTTACAAAAAAATTAATCACATGACATTATATATTCTTTAAATATATCAATTTTAAATAAAGTACTCACTACAGGCACTAATGATGGAATTCCCAACTACGTCATTCGACGATTGTTCTCCATCATTTTTTTCCTCCATCTCTCTTCAATTGGCTTCATTTCCTGCTTTTCAAAACAAATATGTAATTAATTAGTAAAATAAAACTAATGTGTAACCCAAAAAACTAAATATATGAGGGAATAGGGGAATTCAATGGAAATTTAGCTATCAATTGTTTTAGAAGAGATTGAATGGATTTAATAAATCATACAAGTTGTAATGTTCACCATGTTAGAAATATTGTTTGACTATGTTTCAATACAGTTAAATTCCAAATTAGAAAATGAAATTCAAATAAAACTGCAACCAATAAACATTGAAAATTCACATAATGGTCAAGTTAGCTATCAATTGTTTTATAAGAGCTTAAATGGATTTAATAAATCATACAAGTTGTAATGTTCACTAAGTTAGAAATATTGTTTGACTATGTTTGAATACAGTTAAATTACAAATTAGAAAATGCAATTCAAATAAAACTGCAACCAATAAACATTGAAAATTTACATAAATTTCAAGTCAGCAATCAATTGTTTTAGAAGAGATTGAATGGATTTAGTAAATCATACAAGTTGTAATGTTCACCAAGTTAGAAATATTGTTTGACTATGTTTGAATAAAGTTCAATTCTAAATTAGAAAATTTAATTCAAATAAACTTGCAACCAATAAACATTGATAATTCACATAACGGTCAAGTCAGCTAAAACGTATTTGTGATCAATACTAAATCAATTTGAATATTACCAACCTTAACCACCCAACTCGAGTTAAACCAAAAGAATTGAGAACATGGATGAATGATTTTATATATTTTCAACCACAAATTCAGTTTCACAATAAACTCTGAAAATTGAGTTATTTGATTCATCAAAAGAAATAAATGGATTGGTTCAAATGGCACTAGGGACAGTGTCAATTCCATCATCACCATCATAAAAAATATGTCTTGGAATTACTTCAACTATGACACCAAATTCAGGTGGAAGTTGGTCTTTTACATAAAAAACTTGTTTAGCCATTGATTCCAACACATATGGTTCTTTGGTAGCAAGAGTGTGAGTCATATTAATTACTCGAAATCCACAATCATTAATAAATGTGGCATGTCTCGTCATCGAATCAAACCAATGGAATTTCATCATTGTGACTCGTCCATGAGAGTAATAATCTAATATTTTTATTTTCTCAACAACTCCATAATAACCCACATTTTCAAATCGTGGTCTACTATCTGATGCACTGGCCTAACAATCTATTGTGGCAGTAACCATAACACTATCATGTTGTGTTCTCATGTTCTTTACTCGTTTAGTGAAAATAAATTTGTACCCGTTGATAACAATTGATTTACAGTCACAAACCACGGTATTAGGACCAAAAGCCAAAGCTCTTATTTCCTCAGAGATAGAGTCAACAGACAAACTCAATTCCTGCAATATAAATGACTATTAAAGTTAATTAAATATTGATATAATTATTTTAAACATTAAATTTTTTATACCTTAAATTTTAACCAAGAAAAAAACTCTTTTCTATGAAAAGTCTCTCTCCTTCTCAAAGATAAAGAATGATTCTTCTTATTTATCATTGTTTTATGTTCCCTGTAGATAAAAAATATTAATAGTTTAACATATATATATATAATATATACATAATCAATTTAGTTACCTAATATATTTACCGAACAAATCATAGTTGAACAAAACTGTGCGATGTGCCATCTCCCGCTCTTCAGGGCGTAATGTCTTCAATGTATATGATCCAGGAATTCCTCCTGTTTGAGGAAGTGATGGAAAACTGGGTTCAATTTTCTCATACTGTTCTTCTTCATTTCACATTGGTCTGTTTAATCCTGTAGTAAGATCAGAAAAATACATCGAGCAGAAATCCATACATTCTTGAGCCAATTAACTGTTCACGATAGAATCTTCGGGATGATTTAGGTTTTGGAAATAAGACTTTAATGTGAACATATTTCTTTCATTTGGATACATCCAATGGAAAGAAAAAGGTACTATGAGAATTATTTTAGTATGAATATCCACAGTCAGATGCAGCATGCATGTGAAAAATGATGGAGGAAATATTTTCTCCAACTCACACAAAATTAATGCGGCATCTGTCAACATTTTTTTCAAGAAAGACTTGGACAAATTATTAGCACAAATGTCTCTAAACAAATGGCACAACAGAATAATAGCCACCCTTACAATATTGGACAAAGGATGACATATTTCTATTGGAAGAAACTCATGCAGTAGAACGTGATAATAATGAGTCTTCAAAGATTTTAGGTTCAACTCTCTTCTGTTGACCCGTTTAGATATGTTTCTTGAATAGCCATCAGGAACTCTAATAGTATATAATACTTCCAGAAATTGTTTTTTCACGTAGGTGTCATCACATAATAAGGACGTGGAAGTTTCCATTTATTTTCACTGATACGCACAGGATGTAATTCGGGTCTGATTCCCCAATCCACCAAGTCACGCCGAGATCATAAATCATCTTTTGTCTTCCCCTTGACATTTAGAATAACCAAAATCAACATTTCGCATATATTCATTTCAATATGAATTATGTCTAATCAATGACATAAAAAATTAGTTTACCAATAAGTCAAATCAAAAAAGATACTCCTCTTCCTCTAATTGTAACAGGTTTTAGTGGAAACATTCTTTCTCTTTCCAAATTTCATTTGACCCTTTCCGAATGAAAAACTGAAATCTTTCATTTCATTAAGCACGTCAGTTCAAGACAAACGCTGAGGTGGATCATCGGTATCTATGGTATTATCAAATCTTCAATGATTCATTCTATATGGATGATACTTTGGTAAGAATCATTGATGTCCCATAAAACTGAAACTACAGGGATGTTTCAGTATTCTGGATCGTGTATTATTCATACAAACTGGACATGACAATTTTCCCTTTGTGCTCCATCCAGACATCATTGCATAAGCCAGAAAATCATTGATCGTCCACATAAGCGCAACACACATCTGAAATATTTCTTTTAAACATGCATCGTATGTGCGCACACCCACATCCCAAATAATTTTCAACTATTTTATTAAGGATTGCATGAATACATCAATATCAATGCTGGGATCAGAAGGACCAGATATGAGTATACTCATGAAAGTGAAAGGTTTTTTCATACACAACCATGGGGGGTGATTATAAATGTGTATAAAAACTGGCCATGTGCTGTGCGAAGTAAGAATCTGCCCAAACAGATTAAAACCGTCACTTAAAAGACCCATCCTCACATTACGCACGTCACCTGCAAAATCAGGATGTCATGCATCAAATCTCTGCCATGTAAATCCATCTGCAGGATGAACCAACTCATCATTACTCTTCATTCTCTCGGTATCATGCCATCTCATTTTTATTGATATGTCATCATACATAAAATGATTCTAGAGTATGGGGATCAATGGAAAGTGCCACATTACTTTCTATGGAACTCGTGATGATGTTCCATCATATTTTGACTTTCAACAGGATGTGCCACATTTTATACAATCATTTCATTCAGTGGTTTCCTCCCAGAATAAACTGTAATCTTTCGGGAAAGCATGAATTTTGTTTCTTGAAAATCCAAGTTCCTCAACTAACTTCCATGCCATATAGTGGTTTGAGGGAATATTTGCATCATCTGGAAGTAAATCCTTCAAGAGGGTAATAATGTAATCAATTGTTGTATTAGAAATCCCATACATAGTTTTCCCATGAAACAATTGCATTAAAAATTACAGCTTTTTCATTTTATCGCGTTGTCAATATACTGGAGTCGTGGTAGCATCATTCAATTTTTTCACCCTATAAATATCATCATTTTCACTAGATGCATCAGCTGTGCTCATATCAGAGTCTTCTTGAGTCGAAATCCTTTCTTTTTCATGATGAATAATACACGGAAACCGGTCATCTAACAAATTCTCCATTCCGGTCTTTTCATTTCGATCATCACCAATTTGAGATCACATTTTCTCCCCATTGTGATACCACACAAAGTAGTTTGCTTGAAAACCATTTTTGGTTATGTGGTATCTGACTTAATCATGGCTCAACCAAGGTCTACCAACTCAATTGGAACATGGGCAGTGTATGCGACCACTATCTGAAGCATTGTGAAATGCAAAATCTATAAATCTCTCCAATTTTTTTTTGAAAATATCTTGAGATCTGATCGGTTTCATACATCCAACTTTTGTCCATTCTGTAAAAATAATTTATATAAGTCATTTTGTCATAAAAAATTCAATAGTATTGAACTTTAATAGAAAACACATTTAAGTAAACGATAAAGGAAGAAGTTTCTAGTCGATGTAGTGAACTATTAAAATAATATAAAGAACAAGTACTCATAAATTAAATTAAAATTTATTTATATTCATTTTCATTAGGTCTATAAAAGGCACATGCCTCAGGTCCCATCATGTGTTATAGGCATCCCAAATCATTCACTCATGTTCAATAACTCATTATTGACACCTGGCCATACCTTTCATTACCCAATTACTTCCCCAAGTCAAGCGCACCCCATGGGTGAATAAAGTTTAGGCTTATACACTAATAGATTTTTCAGGGCCTGTAAAAAGATTTAATTTCATTCAGTATAGACAAAACCATTTATTTTTAAATTTCAAATTCTTAATAAAGTATGTCAATGATAACAACATTATTGAATTAAACTTGTGACTAATCTATCATTTTCTTGGTTGTCTACACATGCCAGAATGGGTAGTGAAAAGCACCCCACCCTCATAAAAGTGAGTATTGGACAAGAAAGACACATAATATACAACGTACAATGAGAACCATATTTAGTTGACCCTAAAGTTATATTAGTACAGTCATCTTGGGGGAAATTGAATATATGATCCTAGTTAACTGATGAATTCAAATGCTCGTATTCCATATGTTTGACACTATCTAAGGTAAGAAATCATGTGAGGATGGGTTTACATCATTCAATTTCTTACATTATAGTGATAATGAAGGCTTAAATTAATGACTTGAGTTCACTGATACCATGTCAACCGTTATACACACCATGTGAACCCTTATACACACCATATGAACCCTTATACCATATCATCATTATTACAACCTTTCAAAACAACTTATTAAATAACATCACTTGTTAAAGATAATAAAATTGAACATAAATCAATAATAATATTGGATATATCAAGTAAAATGAAGTCATACTATCATACATCCTAAATGACCACCCACAACCATGATTAATGACCACAAAGCTCCCCTTTCAGCCAAATCAAAAGTGAAAACAAAAACACATAGTTTTAGAAAAAAATCATCATTTGTGTGAAGAATAATAATCTCATGGTCCTCATGATATTTGAACCATGCAGTCATTATTTTCGAGATGAACTTGTATCCATGAAACCATATGAGAAACACGATTCATTACATGCATTTTTCTGATTTTCCCAAGCATTTTGAGGAACCCCAAATCAGTGAAAATGGTCATTGTGTTTTAAAAAGGTGATTGAATAACACATGTATGATATCGAAGGCAGAATGATTAATGGTTATATTAGAAAAACTAATATTCACTAATATTGCGAATTTTACATTCTGTGAATTAGTTTCATGAAGAAGGAAGAAGTACTAATTAGGGACCACATACTATTTGGAAAAGTTCATGAAGATACTCCATATATTCTATTGTGCAAAGGATAAGTGAACAGTGTGTCATTTTATATATATATATAGATTTTGATAGAAACATGATACATACTTGTTATGTAATACACATAGTGTTCAAAAATTAAGATGAACAAGATATTCATGTTTGGCATGATCTTATTGAAAGGAGT
The DNA here is from genome assembly GCA_963277665.1 of Viscum album. NCBI lineage: Eukaryota > Viridiplantae > Streptophyta > Magnoliopsida > Santalales > Viscaceae > Viscum > Viscum album. The sequence goes on from OY728143.1 coordinate 412,065,286, forward strand.
GATTTTCATGAAATAATATCAATAAATATTACAGACAATTTCTTATTATTTCATATATATGAAGCTATAATATTTGAATGATATTAAAAAAACTATGATTCTTAAAAATTAGAACACAATAAAGAGACACCATGCCCTTATAAATGTAAATGTTTAATGAAAACATTAATCGGATATACACCGATATAAGGATTTGAGTACACAATTCGTGGAACAATCATAAAATTTTACAAAAACCCTAAAAATTGGGAATAACGAAATCATTGAGAATAGAAGGATATGCTATATAAGAGGTGGAACTATATCCTTGATAAAATATGGAAGGACTCTAACCTAGTTGCTGTTGATCTGATGGAAGAGGTGGGGATTCAGAAGTGCTTCTGCTAAAGAATCAATTATGGAGACCAGCGGAAGGGTTCTGGAATCGTGGGGAGGCCATTGCCTGCATTTTGGAGAATTTGGGGATTTTTTTCCCAACAGTTTTTAAAAACTATTGGGAAAAATAAATCTTTCCCAACGGTTCAATGAAATAATTGGGAAAACTAACTTTTTCCCTATCTTTCCCAATGGTTTCCTCAAACTGTTGGGATATGTGATTTTTTCCCAACGGTTTCATAAAACCGTTGGGAAAAGTGTCACGACCCGTCCTCGGGGTCCGTGCCGTGACTACCCCAAGCCCGCCTTCCATAGGCCAGGGGCTGGCGACTAGCACCAAGGCGTAAATCCCGGTAAAAAGGGAAGGCATTGCCTTTGTAAAGTAAACAAACACCACAGAGTAAGCAAGCGGAAAGTAAACACTAAACAAAAGCAGAGTACAACTGAAAGTGCGGAAAAGTAAATGGACCAGAATACAAACCCAAACTGAAAGTAAAGTACAACTCGAATGGGAAAACAGCAACTGAAAAGTAAAGCCGCTACACCGAGCTGTCCACTGGAAATTCCACCTGAAGGGTGGGTACAGATAGCTCCTCTGCTCCACGGGTCCCACCGTCCGCTCCGAGCACGTCCCGCCCAGTGGTCCACCTTCGGGTACCGTCCCGCTCTGCAAGCATCAGCTAAGGTCAACGCTGTCCGTCGTCTGCAACCAACACAACGTAGTGCGGGCAAAGCCCGTGCAGGGGTGAGTATAAGCTACTCAGTAGGGACCCCGAGACCCCTGAAGGTCTCTCAAAATCCACAAAGGATAAACCACGAAGAAAGGTACAATCACGAAGTAACAACCAACACTGCTTAGGTATATGCCCATACATATACCTAAGTCATCAATTTCAAATACGCTCCAACCTCCGAGCCCAAGTACAACTCAGTCCACACAGGAAAGTAAACATATTCCACATAGGAAAGTAAAACGTAATCCACACAGGATTGCACAACACAATCCACACAGGAAAGCAACAGATTCAGCTCACACAGGTATACATTTTCAAGGACGATAAAGATGATCTCTAATCCATCTAAGTCGTCGGACCCACGAAGGATCGATAGGTAACTAACCCCCACAAAAGACCCACACAGGATCGGGCCCACGTAGGACCTGTAGATAATCACCGCAAAGACCCACACAGGATCGGGCCCACACAGGACCTGTAGGCGCTGGTTCACACAGGACCGCTGAGCGCAAAGACCCACACAGGATCGGACCAACACAGGATCGGGCCCACACAGGACCTGTAGCACTGATCCATGTAGGACCGCTGAGTGTTGTAGTCGTCGTCGTCGAATCCACACCGGATCTCTGTACTGTCGTCGTCGCAGTCACAGTAACAGTAGCAGCAGTAGTAGTCACAGTAACAGTCGCAGCCAGCACTAGGGTTCCCGCACATAGCATGCTCGTTCGGAGGGTCCGCTCCACGAGCCGAGAGGCTGATACATCAACTGTCACAAAGTCCAGAGTTGATGTATCCAAAAGTTCCGTATCGTCAACAGGAACTCAACGCAACAGACGGCGCGTCGATCGGACGCCCGGTCTGAGAGTTATTGGCATTTTCGTGCCCGGGGCCCGGTTGGTTTTTAAGGCAAAACCAACCCGACCGTACTCCACCTGCGTCCAAACCTCGGGCGGAGTATGCCAAAAGATCCGTCTCACTAAGAAGAACACAACACAGCTGACGGCACGTCAATCGGGCGTCCGTAACTCAAGATATGGGCGTTTCCGCTCCGAAGGCCCGGTTGGTTTCGTGAACGAACCAACCCGGCCGAACTCAAAGTAATCTGAAACCTTGAGTGTGATATACCGAAACGACCGTCTCGATCCAAGGATCGCGTTTCCATAGAAGGTTCTTCGATCGGAGGTTCGTGGCTCAAGTTATGGCCAAAAGACCGAAACCTATTCGAAACGGGGGGTCCGGGTCCGGGCCGACCCGGCCTGAACACCCCCTGGGTCGGCCTGAACCGGGTCGACCCGACCCGGGTCCGACCCGGCTCGGCCGGCCGGCGGCGCGGCGGCGTGGGGGCCGCGGCGGCCTGGCGCCGCACGGTGGCTGCACGCGGGGGGCAAAGCCCCCGCTGATTGGAAGGGGCGGCGCGGCATAGCCGCGCCGTTTGAAGAAAAAACGGCCCCCACGTGGGGGCCGGCTTGGAGAAAAACTTGGGGGCTGCTGCCCCCCCCCCCTTCATGGAAACTGCCCCCCTCATAATGAGGGGGGTTTTGTGTGCTGGCCGGGGGATTAATTTCCCCCGGTTTAATTCCATCCGGTCGGCCAGCTGGCCGGCCGGTTTTCTCCAACGGGACCGGAAAAATCCGGTCCCCTCTTCAGCTTCCGACGCCGGCGGCCCGGCCGCCGGTCTTCTCAATTCGCCGCGGCCCAGAACCGGCCGCGGTGTTCGTCATCCGGCGCGGTGCGACGACACCGCGCCCCTCCGCCGCACCTCGATTTCTTTCAACGCGGCGCGACGGCGTCGCGTCCTTGATGTTTCTTCCATGGTGCGCGCGCGATGGCGTCGCGTTTTTGATTGGGAGAATAACCGCGTGGTGCGACGGCACCACGCCACCTTGACTCATCCACAAATTTAAACACCAAGAACGGAGGAGGGGGTTCGTCCGTGTTCATGCGGTCCGGCCCCCTCACGTTAAAACACAACTTAAGGTATTCAAAAGCCACACGCTTGACATGCTAGATCCACGATCAAGAATGGAATAATTAAACAATAAAATCAACAACCCCTACCTTGGGTATAGGTTCGAGGATTTGTCAACGTCCCGCGGAAGACAACATCGCGGAGGTCGGGCGTCGCGGTAGTCATTCGTCAAATCCGATGACGAAGAGGTACGTCCGAAGAGATACGTCGTTGGTGAATCTTTGTACGCCGACGAAGGTTGTCCGAGGAAGAAGTGGTGTTCCCTTTTGTTGACACGGTAGACGAAGAAGGGAGGAGCGGCGTTCTTCGTCGGAGCTTGAGCGTTCTTCGTCGAGTTGAGCGTTCTTCGTCAAGTTGAGGAAGAAGGAGGAGGAGCTCTCAAAATCCTCTCAAGAACAAAGGAAACCAACCCAACAAAATAAAATAAGCTTAAGCTTATTTTATTACACAACCCTCCTCTTAGAATTTCAAAGGTTTGAAATTTAAATTAACCCTCTTCAATTAATTAAGCCAAGTTGTCAACATTAATTGAAATGGGTTAAAGGGGAGGTTTTGAGAGAATTTGAGGAGTTGGGGTTCGTGTGGGCCCCACCGCACTTAATCCTCCCAAGGGAGGTTAAGTGGATGTGGGTCCCACTCCGAACTCCCTTTGGTAGGAATTATCAAGTTAAAATAAAATTTGTTCTTCACAAATTTTATTTAACTTAAACTAAAAACCCAAAAACTAACTTTCAACCCGCAAGAAACGCAACTTCCGAAAAGGTTTCTTTAAGCGAATATCGGCGCTGCGAGTTCATCGGTGCCCTCAGATTTCAATTCCGAGCACCGGATCAAAAGTTAGGAATTCCCGCTCGTTTGTTCACTGAACATACCCGATCCAAACTTCGGAAATTGATTCCGGGCACTACGGGCCTCGGAATCAGCTGCCGTCTGAAACCGCGCTCTTGTAAAATTCTAAATAAAATTAAGAAAAAAAATTTCCTTGAATTTTATGGGTCTTTACATTACTCCCACCTCAGGGATTTACGTCCCCGTAAAGATACATCAAAAACTAGGGAAACAAATGAGGGTACTGAGCACGCATCTGAGCCTCCCGCTCCCATGTGCTCTCCTGGAGATTCCCGTGCTGCCATCTGATGCGCACAAGAGGAATCGATCGCCCACACAGGACCCGCTCCTGTCGATCCTCTATCTCCACTGGGACTTCCGTAAAAGTCGCCCCATCGTCAACGTCAAGCTCCCCATGGTCAATGATGTGCGTCGGGTCGTGCACGTATCTACTCAGCTGAGACACGTGGAAGACGTCGTGCACCCAGTGCAACTGAGGTGGTAGAGCCAGGCGATAAGCCACCTCACCAATCCTGCTGAGGACCTGGAAGGGTCCGATGAAGCACGGAGATAACTTGCCGCCTCGGCCGAATCTCCGAATACCACGTCGAGGTGAGACCCGCAAGAAGACGTGGTCGCCATACTCGAACTCTAGTGGCCTCCGCCTCCTGTCAGCATAAGACTTCTGCCGGCTCTGAGATGTCCTCATCCGCTCCTGGTTGACCTGGACCTTCTCTGTCGTGGCCTGGACCATCTCCGGTCCCACAAGTGCTGGCTCTCCAGGGTCTGTCCAGCACAAAGGAGATCTACAAGGTCGGTCGTACAATGCCTCGTACGGTGCCATACCGATAGTGGAGTGGTAGCTGTTGTTGTACGCAAACTCCACCAAGGGTAGGTGGTCCTCCCAGCTACGACCAAAGTCGAGGACACATGCGCAGAGCATGTCCTCAAGATTCTGAATGGTCCTCTCCGTCTGACCATCCGACTGAGGGTGAAAGGCTGTGCTCAGACGTAGCTGCGTCCCGAACGCCTCCTGTAACCCCTTCCAAAGCCGGGAAGTAAAGCGACCATCTCGATCGGAGACGATAGATGATGGTACACCGTGGAGCCACACAATCTCCTGAACGTAGAGACGTCCCAAGCTCTCTACTGAGCCCTGCTCTCTGATGGGTAAGAAGTGTGCCGACTTGGTGAGTCGGTCAACAATCACCCAGATGGAGTCGTGACCTCTGGAAGTACGTGGAAGTCCAGTCACGAAGTCCATAGATATGCCGTCCCACTTCCACTCCGGAACTTCCAAGGGCTGTACCAAGCCTGCTGGTACCTGATGCTCTGCCTTCACCTGCTGGCAGGTGAGGCATCGAGAAACGAACTCTGCTACTGCCTTCCCCATGCCCGGCCACCAGTGCTGTCGTCTGAGGTCCTGGTACATCTTCACCACTCCAGGATGTACCGCCAAAGGAGAAGTGTGTGAAACTCTCTCAGAACTTCCTCTCGCAAAGCGACTGGTACCATGGTACGTCCTCTGAAAAGGATGTCGTGCTCTGTTCCAAGGGAGAAACCATCAGGTGCCTGTCCCGAGGATATCTGTGCACGCTGTGTCTCACAGTCAGTGTCCCCACGCTGTGCCTCCCTGACTCGCTGCAGTAGTGGAGGAGTGACTGTGAGAGACTGAAGGAAGGCTCTCCATCTCTATCCACGAAGGTTATCTGCAAAGAGGCTAGCTGCAAAGATTTCACCTTTGCCGAAAAGTGAAATCCGGTCTCATCCCCTGGATGAACCACGTTCCTTTCCTAAAATAGTCAATCCCGTCATGATTAGATAATTCATGGCATGGATGACATCGTAAGGCCTCGACGCTGCTACCAAGAGATCCAACTGTTACTCTCGCCTCCAAGAGTTGAGTCACACTGTCGGCATCAGTGTGTGGTCACTGGGTTTCCTCCAGTAAGAATCTCGCAAGTGAGGGTCAAGTCAACAGTTTTTAACCGGCACCTCTTAGTAAAAACTAACAAAAGACAAGAAAACAAAAGTCACCAAGGAAAGTGTCTTTTATTACTTCAACTTAAAGTACAAGGACACAAAGCAACACAAACTACGAAGCTAGAGGCATTATGGGCAAAGGCCTCTATGCCTGAAGCTAGTCCCGCACTAGTCCACCTGCTTCCGGAGCTCCATGATCGTAAGCTTCAGCTTCCTGAAGCTGTGCTCTCCCCTGAGGTCGGGGTGGACCTCCTGGTGGTGGTGGTGGTAGAGCCTCAAAACGTCTCCCACCACCGGCTGCTCGTCCATCTCCTCTGCCTCGTCCGCCTCCTCCCTGTGGACCGCCACGGTCGAACCTCTGCCTCTGCCTAGGTGGTTCTTCAACCGTCTGCTGCTCCTCTGCATGGCGGGTCGGGCAGTCACGAGCAATGTGGCCTTGCTCGCCGCAAGCATAGCACTGTCTTCCACTCGAAAGACTGGCTCTGCGCTGTGTTCCCCGCACTACTGAGCTAGTGTCCTGAGGTCGTTTGCCCGAAGGTCTGGTCTGTCTGGACCCCTGAGTCATCCGCCGACTGCCTGCTGCAGATGACTCTGCCATGTGCCGCCCTGCGGTGGGTCTCTGTGCTGGTGTAGACTCAGCAAGGAAGCTCTCGATCAGAAGGGCCCGCTCCAGTACTCATGTCTGAGTCGGTATGCTGAGGGAGATCAGCGATGCTCTGATCTCGTGTCTCAAACCCTGCTCGAAGGTCCGGGTCCGGAAGAATGGGTCCCGTACCATGTCGGTCGAGTAGCGCGAGAGATCGGTAAATCTCGCCGAGTACTGAGCGACTATCATGCTGCCCTGCCGCAGCTGAAGAAGCTCCTGGATACGCACCGTACGAAGGGTGGCTGGGACGAACTCCGAGCGGAAGAGGCTCTCAAAGTCCGTCCAAAGTAGAGATGCCTCATCGTGCACCTGGAGCATCAAGCTCCACCATCGTCATGCTGCTGCGTGTAGTAGGCTCGCAGCGAGGATCACCATGAGGTCTGCTGGTGTCCTCACTAGCCTAAACACTCGAACCACTGCCTCCAGCCAGTCCTCTGCTGCCTGGGGATCCGTCTCCCCGCGAAACCTGGGCGGTCGATGGTGCTGAAACTCATGCAGTGCGCTGAGGCGACGTGCATCGTCAGCGGCTGCTGCTGGAAGCATCGAGGGCTCGGCGGGTAGAGCTACCGGTGGTGCCACTGCTGACAAAGGGCCCTACACCGAGGCCTCGTCGCTCAGTGGGCTGTCGTCACGCTCGACTCTCGGAACCCTAGCTGGCTGCTGTCGTGGGGCCATCCTGAAAAGGAAACAGGTGCGCCACGGTCAGAACATTATACCTGGTGAGCTGATATAAGTAATCACAAAGAAAACTTTGAAACACACACGCAATCAATGTTTTTGTGCATTAAGTCGAAAATCAGAAGTCAGGGTCCTGGTGTACGGATCTGTCGGCCGCCGCACCAACACTGGACTCCCTGGACTGATAACCACACTCAATACGGTAAACATTATTGCTTCACATAGAAAAGATCAGAGCTCGCGGTAGAACCGAACTCCTCTGATACCAATTTGTCAGGACCCGTCCTCGGGGTCCGTTCCGTGACTACCCCAAGCCCGCCTTCCATAGGCCAGGGGCTGGCGACTAGCACCAAGGCGTAAATCCCGGTAAAAAGGGAAGGCATTTCCTTTATAAAGTAAACAAACACCACAGAGTAAGGAAGCGGAAAGTAAACACTAAACAAAAGCAGAGTACAACTGAAAGTGCGGAAAAGTAAATGGGCCAGAATACAAACCCAAACTGAAAGTAAAGTTCAACTCGAAAGGGAAAACAGCAACTGAAAAGTAAAGCCACTACACCGAGCTGTCCACTGGAAATTCCACCTGAAGGGTGGGTACAGATAGCTCCTCTACTCCATGGGTCCCACCGTCCGCTCCGAGCACGTCCCGCCCAGTGGTCCACCTCCGGGTACCGTCCCGCTCTGCAAGCCTCAGCTAAGGTCAACGTTGTCCGTCGTCTGCAACCAACACAACGTAGTGCGGGCAAAGTCCATGCAGGGGTGAGTATAAGCTACTCAGTAGGGACCCCGAGACCCCTGAAGGTCTCTCAAAATCCACAAAGGATAAACCACGAAGAAAGGTACAATCACGAAGTAACAACCAACACTGCTTAGGTATATGCCCATACATATACCTAAGTCATCAATTTCAAATACGCTCCAACCTCCGAGCCCAAGTACAACTCAGTCCACACAGGAAAGTAAACGTATTCCACATAGGAAAGTAAAACGTAATCCACACAGGATTGCACAACACAATCCACACAGGAAAGCAACAGATTCAGCTCACACAGGTATACATCTTCAAGGACGATAAAGATGATCTCTAATCCATCTAAGTCGTCGGACCCACGAAGGATCGATAGGTAACTAACCCCCGAAAAAGACACACACAGGATCGGGCCCACGTAGGACCTGTAGATAATCACCACAAAGACCCACACAGGATCGGGCCCACACAGGACCTGTAGGCGCTGGTTCACATAGGACCGCTGAGCGCAAAGACCCACACAGGATCGGACCCACACAGGATCGGGCCCACACAGGACCTGTGGCACTGATCCATGTAGGATCGCTGAGTGTTGTAGTCGTCGTCGTCGAATCCACACAGGATCTCTGTACTGTCGTCGTCGCAGTCACAGTAACAGTAGCAGCAGTAGTAGTCACAGTAACAGTCGCAGCCAGCACTAGGGTTCCCGCACACAGCAAGCTCGTTCGGAGGGTCCGCTCCACGAGCCGAGAGGCTGATACATCAAATGTCACAAAGTCCAGAGTTGATGTATCCCAAAGTTCTGTATCGTCAATAGGAACTCAACGCAACAGACGGCGCGTCGATCGGACGCCCGGTCTGAGAGTTATTGGCATTTTCGTGCCCGGGGCCCGGTTGGTTTTTAAGGCAAAACCAACCCGACCGTACTCCACCTGCGTCCAAACCTCGGTCGGAGTATGCCAAAAGATCCGTCTCACTAAGAAGAACACAACACAGCTGACGGCACGTCAATCGGACGTCCGTAGATCAAGATATGGGTGTTTCCGCTCCGAAGGCCCGGTTGGTTTCGTGAACGAACCAACCCGGCCGAACTCAAAGTAATCCGAAACCTTGAGTGCGATATACCGAAACGACCGTCTTGATCCAAGGATCGCGTTTCCGCAGACGGTTCGTCGATCGGAGGTCCTTGGCTCATGTTATGGCCAAAATACCGAAACCGATTCGAAACGGGGGGTCCGGGTCCGGGCCGACCCGGCCCGAACCCCCCCTGGGTCGGCCCGAACCGGGTCGACCCGACCCGGGTCCAAACCGGCTCGGCCGGCCGGCGGCGCGGGGGCCGCGGCGGCCTGGCGCCGCACGGTGGCTGCACGCGGGGGGCAAAGCCCCCGCTGATTGGAAGGGGCGGCGCGGCATAGCCGCGCCCTTTGCAGAAAAAATGGCCCCCACGTGGGGGCCGGCTTAGAGAAAAACCGGGGGGCTGCTGCCCCCCCCCCCCTTCATGGAAACCGCACCCCTCATAATGAGGGGGGGTTTTGTGCGCTGGCCGGGGGATTAATTTCCCCCGGTTTAATTCCATCCGGCCGGCCAGCTGGCCGGCCGGTTTTCTGCAATGGGACCGGAAAAATCTGGTCCCCTCTTCGGCTTCCGAAGCCGGCGGCCCGGCCGCCGGTCTTCTCAATTCGCCACGGCCCGGAACCGGCCGCGGTGTTCATCATCCGGCGCGGTGCGACGGCACCACGCCCCTCCGCCGCACCTCGATTTCTTTCAACGCGGCGTGACGGCGTCGCGTCCTTGATGTTTCTTCCATGGTGCGCGCGCGATGGGGTCGCATTTTTGATTGTGCGAATAACCGCGTGGTGCGACGGCACCACGCCACCTTGACTCATCCAAAAATTTAAACACCAAGAACGGAGGAGGGGGTTCGGCCGTGTTCATGCGGTCCGGCCCCCTCACGTTAAAACACAACTTAAGGTATTCAAAAGCCACACGCTTGACATGCTAGATCCACGATCAAGAATGGAATAATTAAACAATAAAATCAACAACCCCTACCTTGGGTATAGGTTCGAGGATTTGTCAACGTCCCGCGGAAGACAACGTCGCGGAGGTCGGGCGTCGCGGTAGTCGTTCGTCAAATCCGATGACGAAGAGGTACGCCCGAAGAGATACGTCGTTGGCGAATCTTTGTACGCCGAGGAAGGTTGTCCGAGGAAGAAGTGGCGTTCCCTTTCGTTGACACGGTAGACGAAGAAGGGAGGAGCGGCGTTCTTCGTCGGAGCTTGAGCGTTCTTTGTCGAGTTGAGCGTTCTTCGTCAAGTTGAGGAAGAAGGAGGAGGAGCTCTCAAAATCCTCTCAAGAACAAAGGAAACCAACCCAACAAAATAAAATAAGCTTAAGCTTATTTTATTACACAACCCTCCTCTTAGAATTTCAAAGGTTTGAAATTTAAATTAACCCTCTTCAATTAATTAAGCCAAGTTGTCAACATTAATTGAAATGGGTTAAAGGGGAGGTTTTGAGAGAATTTGAGGAGTTGGGGTTCGTGTGGGCCCCACCACACTTAATCCTTCCAAGGGAGGTTAAGTGGATGTGGGTCCCACTCCCAACTCCCTTTGGTAGGAATTATCAAGTTAAAATAAAATGTGTTCTTCACAAATTTTATTTAACTTAAACTAAAAACCCAAAAACTAACTTTCAACCCGCAACAAACGCAACTTCCGAAAAGGTTTCTTTAAGCGAATATCGGCGCTGCGAGTTCATCGGTGCCCTCAGATTTTAATTCCGAGCACCGGATCAAAAGTTAGGAATTCCCGCTCATTCGTTCACTGAACGTACCCGAGCCAAACTTCGGAAATCTATTCCGGGCACTACGGGCCTCGGAATCAGGTGCCGTCTGAAACCGAGCTCTTGTAAAATTCTAAAGAAAATTAAGAAAAAAATTTCCTTGAATTTTACGGGTCTTTACAAAAAGTCACTTGTTCAAGGTCTTTACCAATGGTTTTTGAAAACCGTTGGTAAAGACAACATATACCAACGGTTCTTTGAACTGTTGGTATACAAGTGTTGTGAAAAGTCCCCTTTCCAGTAGTGACTACCGTGACTATTCCTTTCATTGAATATTCCTTTATATTTTTACAAATATTTTTCAAAAAATATTTTTCTCTTATAAGTTTACTATAATGATTAATGTCATGATTTATAAATTGAAATTATATTTTCATAAATAATGTTTAATGATTTTTTAATGGTATTTATATTAATAAAATATAAAACATTTTACTTCACTTATTCTTTAATGGTTAAAGGGTCCATGTTTACCATCTTTATTATTTACTAAATAGTTTAAAATTACGATGATAATATTTTTATGAAACTTATTACATTTACATTCATTATGCAATAATGAAATGAAAAAATATTTTTCGAAAACTATTACATTTAATTGGTTCTGAAATATAAAATGTTTAATGATCATATGTAAAAAATAAATATGATTTTCATTATGTGACAAGTGGGACCTATATATCCCTCAAATGCATTGGAATTTAGTTGATATACAATGAGATAAATGGGACCGGAATAGGGAGTGTACACAGTAATGTAAGATACTTTTCTCACTATGATAGTCATGGGAGTGATCCTGGACTACTCTAATAGTTTTTCTATTGAAACCATTTCACCATGATAGACATGTAAATAAATATTTACTACTAATGAAATTATTTTTAAAAAATCATGTGTGTGAAAAAAAAATCAATGTCTTATTCATATGATAATATTTCATGGTTTTTGTTCATTAATTTCATTATATTTAATGTCTTGCAAACTAGAATAATTTTTTCCTTAACATAGGATTATCATCTATGATATATAGGGTACTGTTTTTAAATCTAATACTAGTTTTAACATTCTATTCATCTCGTGTAATGCTTATATGATCAATGGTATCTCCCTTATTTACCTTTAATTAATGACATATCTCACCCTTTCTTATATTTCCTTTCTAATGTTATGAATAAAGGATTTATGTGTAATATTTCAATGATGGGTTATTTTAGTTAATATCAAAGTGGGAGATGATGTAGAACAATCCTAAACTAGTTTTACATATAGCCTTATTCCCTATGCTACTTGATCTACACTAATCTAGCAAGGATCATTATATTATGTACTCAATACTTATATATTTATATGTAATATCTATTGTTGAAGAATATGAAAATCTAAAAAATTATTTTCATTCTAACATAAATTCTGATTATGAAAATAGAAGATGTCGCCTTACTGAAGCAACAGTCCATACAATTCATTAATAATGTTTTGATTTTATATAGTGGGAGAAAATGAAAACATAATTGTAACTATATTAATATAATATTGTATCATTAAATTAAGTATATTAATATCATTATATTTTTATGGATATAATATATTAAAATGTGAATTCTTAAGGATAAAAACATATGAAGGTTATAATAATTATGTAAGATTCTGGATCATTCCTTGGAAACTCAATGGAATTAAAGGGATTATGTAATCTTTGTCTGAACATGGGATTAAATAATTGTGTCGGTACTCAAGGATATTATTTTTTTTACATTCTTCCACAAAAAATTATAAAATGTATTATTATTTGTAAAAGGGTGTAAACATCATCCATTTATAAAAGAGGAATCATACATTTTTGTAATCATGGTTTATCATTCGGTAAGCTCATGAGAATATTCCTAGGTCATTGAATACAATATTAAAAAATAGTGGTCTATCATGTGTCTTTGGGTTGATAAGGAAAAAATAATGGATTTCCACACATATTTAAAAATTTTATTTGTATTTTTACATTTCAATTATAAATATAACACATTTATATTTGAACTGAGTAACTAGTATTTAAATAAGTTTTTTATGATTTATTACAACCATAAAGTAACCCATATAACCCAATTTTTGTGTGATATGATATTTTTTTACCCCATTATAATCCATTTGAATTTTTAAATGATATAAAATAAATTTTTAAATTGAAAAATGAAATGTATAGAGAAACATTTCTGTAATAAAAATGTCATTTTTACCATTCTGAATTGATACTAATATTTATTATTAATTCCCAATTAAATGAATCTTCTTATATATATATATATATATATATATAAATTTTTGTGATTATAATTCATATATGATCTGTTATTTTATGGATTTTTTTAACCAATTTGATAAAAATTCATGTTATTAATAATGATTTATTTTAAAATATTTTGTTCACCATTATCATTGTAACTAAAATTAAAATTAAAATTATACATTTTATAAAAAACAAATAAAATAAAAATATTAAATAAATTGAATATTACAATTTCAAATATAAGATTAATTTTATCACATTACATATTAATGTGTCATAAAATTAATCATGATGTTAACGTATAAATCACGTAAAAATAAGTTTTTTAGAAAATATTTTTTTCATAATTTTTATTTGTTTAATATAATAATCAATGTTACTGAATATTTTCGTAACGTCCCCCAATCTAGAACACTCTAACGCGGTTGTAAAGGATTGGATATGAGACCTCAAGACATACTTCCCATATTCCATAGGCTACAGAGTAGTATTGGTGTGTGAAATTTATAGTGGAGAGACTGTACCTTTTAGTATGATGAGTCATAAGAGTAGATACAAATCATAAAAAAATAAAAATAATCAAAGTAAAGACATAGTGGAACACAATAATAAAATACAACTGAATAATAAAATAAAAAACAAAGTAATAATATAATTATGTGAGGGAATTTAACTAAGTGTCATTCTAAAACAATGTAAGAAAAAGAATCGAAAACTCAAATAAAATGCTCAAATTCCTATGTCCAAAACCACACGTTGGTACCATCTCCAAACTCCAACCCATATGCATAAAAAAATAAATAGTAACTTCCATTTCCCTTTTCTAAGCTATCATCCAATAAATCTTCTTTAGGACCAAATGGAGACCCAAATTGGGGGTGATTATAACTTAGTAGGCCAACACCACTATGTATAAACAAAAAAGCCTGATATAAAGTGTTTGAAAAAAAGTTCTAAACATGTGTATTAATTAATTAAAAAAATAAAATACAATAAAACCTAATTCAGATTCAAGAATTAATATATCTGATCATGTCTAATAACCATGACAACCACAACCATATATCCAATGTAAATAACCTGCTACAACGCCATGCTTGAAAATCTCTAAGCATGTATTACGTTCATTCCAGCTGTAACCTTGTAAACAAGGTAAATACCATGATTTAGTGTGTTGATTAAATATCTATGAACACGTATTATTACCTTTCCATCCACAACCATATAACTGTGGTATAGTCACACAAATAAATTTGTCTAAAATCCTTATGAGCATTATAACATCTGTGTAAAATACATATAAGGGTTATAACATTGGACTAGGAATAACCTGTTCTCTATAAGAATTATAGTCTAGGACTAGGATGAGCCCTGCCAATATCATTTTTACAATATATAAGTGATTATCATGCTGGGATGGGCCCAAAATATAATAATTATAGCTTAGAACACAATCTTGGTCATTGAACATGGATATGAAAATGTCACATCACAATTTTCAATTGTTAATAATGAAAATTATCATTCTTTTATCATAATCTACATAAAATTTTATTTAAAATTGACTAACCATTATATCAATAAGATATAGTCCATATTTTATGTGTTATATAAAAATAAATCATCCTTGGTTACTTGACACACTAAACATAATTTAATCCATTGTCTAATTCAATTATAATCTTGGATATCACACCCCATGGGCTTTTATGAGCTAGTGAAAACCCATTTGAAACCAAAAGATATCAAGGAATAATTAAATTTTGGTATTTAATTAATTTGGGAACATAAAATGATGGTTCAATCATAATATTTCATATTCATGGAAATTATCAAACCATAGGGTTAAGATTTAAATCCCTTACCTTTAACAGACAATCCAACAATGATTCCATTGACCAAAACCCATGAGAATAAAGGTTATGATAATTTAAAAGATGTTTCTAGATCATAACCATTCAAGATAAAAACTTACAATTTATTCATTCATGGTATATCATCGAAATTTTTGGACAATAACGAAGAGAATGAAGAAACCTAACCTAAAATACAAACCATTGATCTCTCACACAATCAAGATGTCCAGGTGAGAAGTTGGGACCCCAAAATCACCTGGAGAAAACCCTAGGTTCAAGAGGATAAGATCTGATGTTGAGGAAATGACAATTAATCCATACTAAATGATTGAAACAGATGTTCGGTCATTTACAAGTCATGTATTGTGCATATATATTGGGTAAATGTTTTAAATATAATCCTCTGAAAACTCAGCCATCCTATATTTATTTTATTAAACCCTTCAAAAAATTACATGACATGTTATCCCCATACACAGTGTGGAAATGTTATTCAGTTTAATTTTCATCATATTTTATTTTTTTTAAAAACCAAACCTTTTAAAATCTTTCTAAACTCACCAAGAACCCATTGAACACTTAACCCATTTAAACTTAGAATCCATTAATTCAAACTAGCACAAATACCCAATGTTTAGGTCATTTTCTCCAACAAATATTTCATTGATGGTACTCTATTATTTCAATTGTTTCCTCACAACTCTATATTGTCTTTATTCAGATGATATATTTTAATGATGAAACCTTGATCAAATGAAAATATTAATGAATAATTCAGATAGATTCATACCTAAAAAAATAGAGGGGATCTTACATCCTCTCCACACTATAATAGCTTAACCCCAAGATGCTCTAAGAATCACTATAAGGTCTTAGTGAAAATGTTTGGACACAATGTTCTCATATCAAAATACATCTCTTAGGTATCCTACTAATCATTCCTATGCTTGAACTACACCTGAACTAATAGTATAGTCCAACTAAGAACATGTTTCTCACTATGATCTACAAACAATATCTGATTCTCTTCAAAGGTTGCATCCACAAAAAGCTTGTTGTATACTATGTATATCACATGATTAGGGTACAAATTATATCACTATATCTATGAAACAATAAATATGTAATGTATGGAAAAATAGTGTTATGTAATAATTATATGGTATGCCACTAGACCAACCCTTTCCACTATATCAAATGGCCCAACAAACCTATCCTCAAACATCTCATATTTTTGGACATGATGTTGCCCCAATCTAGGAAACACCACAAGGAAAACATGATGACCAACTCAAATTATAGAAGTCATAGCTGATGTTCATCATATGATTTATTCCTACAATGTGATATCACCAACCATTATCTGATTGACTAAGCATGTATAGATGTGTCAGGTATGAGACTTGGCCCAATAAGTGATGACAAACCTATTCCCAGCCAACAAAAAGGTAAAAATGTTTTAATTTCATGAAAAAAATTTAGAAATTCCATTTTTATGAAAGACTAGAAATATTATTATATAAATACTCCAAAGGATCCAGATGTTTCTCCCATGGTCAACTAAAATAAAAAATATAGGCTCATGACATAATATACTATGCCTGATTGGTTCTGTCAGATTGTATATCAGTTTGTGTATGATATGATTTTAATAAAATAACTCATGATCCCAGGGCCTTATAAAGAACCTTCCAACCATTAAATGTGAACCAATGATCTTTTTCTAAAATGGAACTCCTTGCAAGACCATGAAACTTAACCACCACGCACACATAAAGAATTCCTAGATCATAAATTGTGAATAAATACCTAATTGCTAATAAATCGGATGCATTCATTATTCTATACACAATAAACCATAAAACATTATTCATATGGGTTGTCTTGGGTAGTTCTATCATAAAATCCATCATGACATCATCCCTTTCCACTATAGAATGTGTAAAGGCCAATAATGCCCAACAGGCCTCAGATACTAAGATTTCACCTACTGTTAATTAAATCATCATAACACAAAAATTTCCAACTACTTATTTATTCCAGACGACTAGTGTGATCTATAGAGATCACAATACGTATTTTTTAAACCATGTTGCACCACCCATCTAGAATCATGAAACTCCCTCATAAGATCCTCACACAAGCTCGTATGAACCCATATATGACAGCATAAAAGAGGATAATTTCCACAATAAAGATACCATCCTTATGTTCCCTCTCCACTATATAATTTGTGTCTCAAAATAAATACCTCTAGAAAAGACAAATTTTCAGTCTTACTCTGGTCCAAAAGGAAAGGTATAAAAGATTTTTATGTTCTCGATAATTCCTATAAGATTATTGAAAATCTAGATAGATATCTACAAAAGGGCCACTATCTTCCACTCATCAGAAGGATATCGTAGATCCTATGTCTGTTTCTTTTGGCTTAAATTGTTGGAAAATTTGTTTCCCTTATCTTGTGTGTAATCGAATTCAACATTGAAATACTATAAATACATGACCAACCTCCTCTATTGAATTCTTATATCCATCTGAAATAAGATGTTCTAGAGGCTATTCGGATTTGTTTATACTAAAAAAACTCGTACCCATGAGATAGTGTCTCCAACATCTCAGGGTATGTACTGCTTTCACTAAATTTAGAACATGAGTAGGGTAATTTCAATAATGTAGTCTCAGTATCCAGATCTATAAGCAACCAATTGATCCTGCTACATCAAACCTCCTCTTTGTCTCACCATAGATGCATCACAATACACAATATATGATTTAAAAAGAATAGTTAATGTGATTATAGGTTCTGATCTCAATTTAAATTTCATCTCTAAAAAATATCTCTCACAAGCATCCGAACAAACAAACTTCACCCCTTTTATGTCCATAATAGATGTTGGTGCTCTAAAACTAGGAAAATCATGGATAAAACACTGGTAATAACCTTCAAACCCCAAAAATTACTAAATTTAAAAGACAATGTTAGTATATTTCCAAGATTACATGGATGTGAATTTCTACGGGACCACTGAAAATCCTGCCTTTGAGATGACATAGACCAAGACGTGCACTTTATTTATCTAGAAAATGAATTTTTGTTGACTTGGCTTAAAAATGATGCTCAATCAATGTACTCAAGGAACTGTGAAATTTTATTGCATAATTATCTACTAATACGGAGTATTCTAAGATATATTATATGAAAACCATAAAAACTAATCCAAATAATGATGGAATACCACACTAATTGAGGACATGAATACAACATGCACATTATTCAACACTAATGGCATCACTACAAATATATACAAGCCATACCTGGTCCTAAAAGCATTCCATGGAATTTCTCATAGTCCCACCATTTAATAATGATATTCTAATCCCAATTAAATGATAAAGAATATATTATCACCTCTCAATTGGTCGAAATTAGCTTCAATGCATGGAAGAGGATGAGAGTTCTTGACCGTCATCAATTTCAACCTCTCATAATTCACATATAAGAACAAATATCCATCATACATTTTGGTGAAGAGAATTGGAGAACCCCAAGGATGTGTAATAGGTATTATGGAGCCTTTACATTCTATATATTCCAGCTTAACATTCAACTCCTAATGCACTTTTGGATCAATTCATTAAGGATGTATAAAAACTGGATATAATCCCAACACAAACTAGATCGTGAACTCAATATCTCACTTGGGTTGCATGTCACACAACTCATCATTAAATACATCTTGAAACCAGTATAAATATAGAGGAAAATAACACTAATGAATTCATTGATTATCTAGAGATATGCCTGCTATATGAGATGGGAGACAATCCAATATACACTTAATTGGTCTTGTGTGATGATCATAAAGATCCCACTCACCATGGTGATAATATATGCTTCTTTATATCGATATTAAATTAATATCATTCTATTGTAGACAATATGATCATGGAATATAACTAAACCTTCCATAAAAATAATCATGTCAAAACATGTCATTTCTAGCACGAACAATTCACAAATGAAATAGTTACCCCAAATTTATGGAGAACACACCTTTCACTGATTAATATTTTCTAATTACACTCCTAAGGGTGTCTTAATATTTTGTACCCAATATAATAATTCTACATTCAATTCCAAAACATTTTAAATAATTGAAGATAAAAAATGTGATTCTCTTCTTTAAATAAATAACAAGATAAGCAAGATGATATAACAATTGACCCTCAAATATAAAATGGTCTTGCATCCATGTTGGTTAGACTAGACTACATTACATGAAATTTATTATTCCCTATGCCATGTGATCTAGTTGGAATGCCCTAAAACATTTCCCTTTCTCAGTATTGCTCAGGCAGTATAGTACCACATCCCTTGTCTTGGCCTGAGCAGCATGTCTAACTCCAGCTAAAATCCTACATAGGGGTAGCTAAGCCACTTCCCAAAACCAGTGCCTATCATGATACTCTTCCACTAGTATATTGTGAAATGTTCCCATAGAACCTCTGAATATGACTTAGTCTTGAATATGTATGACACTCGACTATGGGGTATATACATTGTGGGTGCTTTGGGAAAATCCTTCCACACTAATAGTGCTGGAAAGGAACACAGTCTTGTGATTATTTTCTAATATCCTAAGTACACTTACCACGGCTGATTTGGTAGAAAATATCATAATGATTCTTATTACCACTCAATGAATAACTACAAGACATCCCATCTTAAATAGTGTGGTCACTGCTCAGGGCCTATTTCAGATTTCCTTCTATGATGAGGGACAAATTCATCACATCTACTAAGATGACTAAATGAAAAATGTTTACTTATGACCAGATTTAATATATAATACAATACATGAAACTTTTCTCCCTATATATCCCATCAACTTCCCATGAATACACCATGTACTGTAGGATGGAAAAACATCTAGCATAGTCTAGCACTGTCAAACCCTCCTGTGACACATGCATGAACTCATGAGACATTGCATCCCTCAGAGTACCAAAATATAAATGGTCGTGATATTTCATATATAATTCATTCCAATATAGTTCATCTTTCTTACCAACTTCCTCTATAATATCCCACCAACACATGGTAGACACAAGAAGAATATACACATCATTTTTCACCCATATATCAAGAGATGTCTCGAGATGATTGAATATCACCTGGACTGACTCAATATAAAACATGGATAACTAGAGTTCCCTATACCCTATAAAAACGTTCATTTACCATATAAAGAACATTATTTTTAGCCTATACATCAAAGGAATGGGACTAATGGTCTCCCTTTCCATGTATCACATGACCCTCAAGAATCATTCACAAATTTAATTACCCATCAACTCCTTGAGAACTACATTAATATCTAGATCAAATTCATATAAAGAGTGATGATTTCCATTCCCCTTATGCTCATGTTGAAGGAAACATTGAGAAATATTTTCTACAAGACAAACACACACTTTAGTGAAATTGCTAACAATAAGGACAACCCAACAGGGGGATGCAATATAGAACCAGAAGTTCATAGCCTCTCTAGAAAGGTCTTGTATATATTTTACCATGTAACATTAACTCATTTAATTTATCCAATGATATAGATATCTCATATTATTGTTCACCTAGAAAGTATATATTACACACACACAATAGATATATCCCTTAAAAATGGCATGTTAATGTATCCTTTTATTCCTATTATGATGCATGTATTCTCATCTCGTGCCATACAATGCCATGAGTACCAATCTCAAGATAATGTAAGACCATAAAATAATATTTTCACACAACTTATTAATCATGAAAGTCAAAATAAAATAAAATATAATAATAACACATCACAAAAATACTCATATCCCTGAGAACTCATATTTCCCCCCATACATAGGCTAAATACTCCCATGCACATGCTCATTTCCATGTCACGACACATCCGTGCCTCCTTTATACCTTTCCCCATATAGTAAAATAAAATAAAAGAAAACCTAATCTTATGAAACAAATTTGTAATGTCCCCCAATTTGGAACTCTCTCATGTGTCTAAAAATGGTCGGTTACATGACCTCAAGCATGCCTCCCCATATGGATGAGTTTGATGACAAGTAGAGGGGATTCTAACAGTATAGTTGGGATACTCTAACCCTATTGAAAAGTGTCACAATAGTGGGTAAAAATCATAAAAATATAAATAATCAATTGAAAGGACTAGAATAAGATAATAATAAAACCCAACTGAATAAACCAATAAATAATAATCAAAGAACGTAATCAAATGTTGGAATGTATCTAAATGTCATCATAGAAAAATATAATACAAACACTAGAAGAATAATATAAAATAATCAATATCCCATGTATTAAACCCCACACCATCCCATATGAAAAATCCATCCCATCCACAAACAAGAAGTCAATAAAAATGACCTTTTACCTTATATAATCCATCAACCATGTAATAATCTCATGGACCAATTGGCAGGCTGAATAGGGTTTGAGTATAACCTAGTTGGTTAAAACAACCACGTGTTAACAAACTAGTTTGATAAGAAGTGTATGAAATAATGTGCTAAAGAGGTGTGTTAATTAATTATTGAATTAATAAAACAAAGTATAAAAACTTCATCGACTTCATGCCAAATATATTTGACAATATATGACAACTAAGCCAACCACAACTATATAAACAATGTAAATAAAAATCTTTAGATCCATACTAAAATATATATTATCATGTAATACAACCTCTACAACCAAAACCATATAATAATGGTAAATAATCATCTTTTATTCCATGCCTAAATTTATCTAATAATGTCTTGTGATAATGCCAAACAAAACCATAAAAATGTGGTATAGTTAATACAATTAATCAGGGTATAATACCAATATGTATAATAGATTCCAGGTCAATTCCATATAATCGTTACAACATGGGACAAGCAGTGGACCACTCTCTATAAGAATTACAACATTGGATTGGGCTGAACTTGCTCAATATCATCATTATAGAATAATAGTGTTAACGTTACATGGATGAGACCAATATATATGCAATAGAAATCCTAACACAGCCCCTGACATATAGTACTTATATCACAATATCACCTAACAATTCACAATGGTCAATTATAAAAGTTACCATTATTATTTCATATTCCACTTGCAATTTAATTTACAACTGATTATCAATTATATCAAAAATCAAAAATCCATAATTTGGGGATTCAAAAATATGATATCACCCTAGACCAAATGTCGTGATAAAAATACTTTAAGTCATTTTCCAATTAAATTTGAATCATGGTTATCTCACCCCATGAGAAACTATGATCTGGTTAAAAATACATTTGAAATAAAAGGATGTAAAGGAATAATTCAATTTAATTATTTAATTAATTCCAGAACACACAAGGATTATAAAATTAAAATATTGAATAATGTTGGAAACTATCAAACCATAGGGTTATGATTTAGACCCCTACCTTTAATTGATGACTTAACAATGATTACAATGGACAGTGAAAATGAGGAAGAATGTGTGGGTAATTGAAAAAAGAATCATAGATAAAAAATGATCAAGATAAAAACAAAAATGAATTCGATCATGGGATGTCACTGAAACCGTTAGAGAAGAAGGAATATAAAAAAGAAACCAAACTAAAAAGACTTACTTGTTATTTCTCACACAAATGACTTGTCTACATGGGATTTGGAACCCAAAAATTGAGTAAAAAATCTCTAGGGTTGAGAAGAGAAGAGCTACAGCCAAGAAAATGACAATTCATCCACACAACAAGTTTAAAATATAATGTTCATCATTTACACATCATGTATTTTAATTTAACATTTGGTAAATGTTTTCAATAGAATATGAAAAAACCCCATCACCTAGGATTTATTTTATTAAAACCCTGGAACAATTACACGACTTTCAATCCCTCTACCTAATGTGTAATTGTTCTCAAGTTAATTTTTTAGCAATTTTTTTTAAATAATCCTATCCTCTTTTAATGATATTTATCTCACAAAAACCCTTTGAAATAGTTGAACAATTTATACCAGAACTCCATTAATTCAAACAGGAATTCATACATAGACATTAAGTAATTTTTTCCAACAAATATCTCCTAGCAGATGCTCTATATTCATTCTGATGTTTCCATGAAAATAAGGATTAAATTTATTCAAATGATAGATGTTCACGATGAAACGAAAACTGAAAGATAAGATTAAAAAAATCAAAGAGGGAAATGCAATCGAAAAAATACGAGATATTACAATATTATTATTAGAAAGATTACTATTTATCATATAAGTGTAATTTTATATTAAAAGTAACACATAACCCAAATTTCTTCGAGTTGATGTTTAATTAAATAAATATTTGAATATTTTATTTAATAAAATATTACTAAATTTTATAAAATGTTATACCTCAGTTCAATAAATCCAATATTTTATTTTTAAATGAATCATTCTAAATTATAATATAAATGATTTTATAGTAAGAAGGAATGAAATAAATTCCCATAATAATGTCATAAAAATTACCCTATTTTAAAAATTAAACAGGTGGAAGTATTTTACTAGAAATATTTTTTCTTGACATAAACATATAGTATTTATACAAAATAAATTTATATTAAGAATGAAAAAAAATTATTTAAATTTTGAATAAAAATTTCAATACTTTTCTATATTAAAATATATCTAAAATCATAAAAATACTATGATAACTAGTGTTTATGGAAAAAATGTTTATAAAATATTATTTTAGCTAATTATATGTCCTATAAAATTAAATAAAGATAAAATTAATCAAAAAAACTTATATTTTATTAACTGCGTCATTTAAAAATAATATACTTTATTTTATTTAATAATATTTATAACCAAAAAATAAATATAGTTATAATAAAACAAAAAAAATAACATTGTGGTATAAAATAACCTTTATAAATTAAAATATTTTCAAATATGGTAACATATATTGATAATAACTAATTTAAACTCTATCTTTTTATTATCTAAAAATATAGATGTTTCATTTTGGATTGGTAATACATTCAAAGAATGCTATCAGAAATATTTCAGTTCATAAGTGAACATCATATATTAAAATATAATTTTTTAAAAATATTGGAGTAAAAATAAAAAAACATCATTTTTATATATACAAGAAAAAATTAGCTTTGTATGTTTTTTTTTGTATTTTTATAAAATGATTTATTACTAAATAAATTGTGAATATACATATTTTTGTAAATATATCATTTCTCTACATTAAATATATAAATTTAAACGAACCAATGATTTATTATTTTGAAAATAATATAAAATATGTCTAAATTAATTAGAAAAAATCTAATTAATTATATTAAAATCTAAATTATAGTTGGTTTGGGTATAAGATAATTTTTTGGGCATTACAATAAATTATTAAAAAACAATTTATCATTGTGTTTTTTGTTTTTATCTTGAATTAATTTATAAATCATTGAGAAAATTAAAATTAAAAAATGGAGTCCATAATTAGAATCTTGATGTAAAAAATTCGGTAATTAGGTCCCCATTATTTTTCTACAATTTGAATAAAAAATATGTTAACTTTTTGTCACTTTTGTAAGTGTAAAACTAGTAATACAGGGTTAGAACAATTCTCTATGGATAAAAAAACACCCAAAAACAAATATTTAATTTATTAAATGTTATGACCCTAAAACTAATATCATGGATCCCTTATCTACATTATTAAATTTTCATAATATTACTAAAATTGTATCCTAATAGACAGAATATATTATTAGTCGTCTTAAATGAGACACATTTGTCAATCCAACATTAATTTTAAATGCTAAAAATTACAACATAATTTTTTTTGATAAAATAATTATGACCTCTTGTATCTGCTTGAATATCATTCATAGTACACATAATGGATTCTTAGTATAAGATAAAAATATTAATGAAATTATATTCATAGAATTATTTAGGCAATGTGGATGCTATAATGAGTAAAAGTAGAATTATAAATATGGCAAATCAACATAGAAAAGTAAATATGTGAACACACATGCTATTTAATAAATAAAATTACATTCATGATTTGATAAGGAATAACATATGGAATAATCAATATAGAAAGGTTAATATCTAAACACAAGTTCCATATAATCAATGTCATGACTAACCTGATTAGATAAAGAGTATTGAACATGGAAAGTTAAATAACTGAACACAAATTCCATTTAAATAATGTGACTATCATGGATAGATAAAGAATAATCATTATTGTGATGTAAAAAATGAAAGGAAATTCCATTTAATTAATAACAGATAATGAAATGAATCCATAAATTATATGTGAAGGAAATAGTGAATTATTGGACATTATTATCACAAGCATCATGACACTACTACCATTATGACATTTCACAAGACTATTTAAACAATAGGTACAAACTGATTTAATTATATATTTAAGATTATCCCCATCAAACAACAGTTACATTAAGGGTATATATAATTCTATACCCAACAAATAATTTCTTGTCTAAATAATTTCTCATATATCAAATAATATATTTACTTACCAAATAATGAGCCTTATCAACCAATATTCATATTAAACAAAAAATACAAAATTATCAATATTTTTGAAGAGAACCAAATCTTGACATACATGGAAATTATATTACATTTTCAGAATACTTAATACATAATAAAAACATACACCAAAAGACAGTAATAGTTTAGTGCCTTTGGAATCTTGGAACATAATATTCTAATCTTGGTGAATGATCTTCAACATCTCCCATAATGATCTTCCCTTTTTTCTTACCTAAAACCTTTATTTATATCCTGTGGAAAAGAAAACATAAGGGTGAGCTCAAATGCTCAGTAAGGGTAATAATGGAAAAAAATTAAAACAAACCATATACATTTTAACTTCAAAACATGAACATAATGTTTAAACATCAAAATCATGAGTTGTGAAATAAATCTTGGTAGTACGTAAGGCATAGATCATAAAGGATCATCAATCATGATAAAATAACATGGAAATAAATCATTTAATTGTGGAAAAGCATTAAGCACATGATATGATTTCAATAGTATCCAAGGCATTGCTTCCATGACCATATTAGTGGACAAAGTCCCCTTCTGAATCGAGTTCACTCCTCATTCCAGTCCTGGATGACTAAACCAGATTAAATTATCCTTTCACCCATGTCTATATCATGAGATATAAATCATTACCCAATTCATTAGAGGGATATATTGGTCCTACCCATCACATAATGAAATCATTCTTACTTGTGCCACAACATAAGAATAAATCATTCATCATAACCCAAAGAATAAAAATGGGTTTCATAAACATCATCCCATCATAACATAATCCATATAAAACAAATGGATTTTATTTCATCATAAGAAAAGTGAAACCATGTAATTAATAGAGATATTATACCTGAAACATACACATATGAAATAATGTCATCTTAGATGGAAAATGGTTTTGATAAAACACTTGAAAATAATTCTTGAGTAAAATATCCTTTCTTCTTCAAAAATCATTTTATTTTCACAAAATGCGATGCAATTTTAAAAGAAAGGGATTTTATTGAAAATAACCATGAAATCTTGTAGATTAAAATTCATGAAAATAAGGCGTTATAAAAACCATAAAAATATGTTTATGCCGTATAATTTAAAAAAACATTCTCCTCGTACTTTTGTCAGAAAAGTCAAAAAGTACCTCGTATGGTAAACAAAATAAAGATTCCTTCCATACAATGTGCTAAAAGTAAAAGAGGGTAAAAATGAATTTAAACATACATAGAAGAAAATTGAACATTTTATGAAAAAATTTTGAGAACATATGGATAAGGATAATAAACATAACCCCAGTAAATACTTACAAATAAACAATCTCAGATAACAATGAGATTGGAATAATTATCCCATGTCTTAGGTCCGATATGATTTGTACGTATCCGAAACTCCTAAATAATGATTTGAATAATGTCATTGACTTATTATAGAATCAAATTCATTATTATGATATCATATATGGTTAAATTATGACTTTATATTACCCGTTCTTTTGTAAGTTCCAAGTTAAAGCAGCGTTTTGGGTAAAATCGTTTTATTTATCGTACGTGTTTGGACTTGTTGTTTTTGATATCATTATTACTTATATCTTGATTTAATTACTTCCAAAATGTAAATAATGATTTATATATCATATATATATTCAATATATATATATATATATATATTCAATATATATATATATATATTTATAATAGATACATCAATGAAATGAAATACACCGATCATGGAGATGGTAGTTCGTACGTACGCATGAATGTTCTTTTCATTTCATTATTGAATTAAATGGAATTAAGTAAATGAAAAATATATGTACATAAATTCAGTATCACTATTATGTAATATATTTCATGATTATTTATTATATATATTTTATAATCATACTTGAATGGTTAATCATGGAAAATGAATCTCATCGCGTTCGTGGAGACTGTAGTCTGAACGTACGCACAAGAAATGATATCACTAACATGATCATGGAATTATATTGAAGTGTATGTATAATATTTCAGAATAAACATCACCTTACAATAATCATATATAGTTATTTATTTACACCATTATACCCATCCAAGTAAGGTGGCGGTGGAAAATAGATTACACCATGGCGTGGAGACAGTATTTCGTACGTACGCACGGGTGGTGATTTCATTTTTATAGGATAGATAAAAGATGAAATTGCGTTGTTTCATATTTATAATAACATAGAAGTATATGAGGGAAAATGATGTTATTAATTTATGACGAAACAAATAATGAAGAAGTAGTAGAAGAACAAATAAATTGGAAAGAATCGGTAAAGGATATTACTTCTTCTTTGATGCGTCACTTCTTAACCTACTCTTAAGGTACTTGGGATGGTCTTTAGAGGAGACCAGAACCAATATAATGTGTCTAGGGAAGATGAGAGGGGAAATGTTCAGGGGCTTTCTGAGAATTAGGGATCAAAAGGGTGCGAAGAGAAGATTGAAGGGGTGCCCTTTTTATAAGGGAGGAGAGGGGCACTTTAAGAAAAACATAAAATATTATTTTATAATAAATTCATATTCGGTTTATAATAGCTCCAAATTTATTTATTTCCAAGATGAAGTGGGTATGGGTATAAATCCTGTCAACCAATAGGTTTTAGACAAGTTTAGGTTACTATTTTAACCTTATCATTTATATTTAACTCTAAGTTAAATAATTTAACATTTATTGTGTCTTCTTGTTTTCTTACACTATATGGTTAATAAACGTACTATAACAAGACAAAAGAACCCCAAGTGGTTAATTATTAATATATATAACCTTATTTAAGTTATTTTTCCAAACCTTATATTTATAGGAATATAATAACAATTAATAATATAATATTTGTTTTGAAAACTATTTTATGTCAATTTTGACACTATTTGGTAATTGATTTTTGTGAAAATCATAACAGAATTATTAGTTCAAAAAAGTAAATTAAATAAATAATAACATGTCATATTAACCTATAAAATTAGTGAAATTCATAAAAAGTCTCAAATTACATTTATTTGGGTATTTATAATATCAATTATTTTAATATTTCATTATTTAGGTAATTAATGCATCACCATTGTGTCATAAATAAATTAACTTATTTAACGTCTAAAAATTATAAATAAAATACCATTAGGTAGGAAATATTTTAATATTTCTAATTAATATTTATAGTCGAATTTATCTTCTGCATAACCCTATATTAAATAATTTTTAGTTATTAAACATTGATTTTAACCATTTTAACTCTTCTTTAAATAAAATAATAATAAATATCCTAATCCAATCCAAGTGGACATAAAGGGTAATATTTTATTCCTAACATTATTTTTGTTCTAATTACACTTATCCAATAGAATTAGGACATGTGTAAGGGTAGTAATAATAACATTTTTACCCTTAATTTCCCTATTTACTTTTAACTGTGGTAAATAAATGTAAAAAGTTACTATTCAACAAAAAATATTTTTATCTTATTGAACCAAATTTTACTCCTTGATATTAACTGTGTCCCTTGGATTTTCGAAATTCCACTCATAGAAGTGGAAAAATTATGTTTTTTGTAAATTTTCAAATTCTCCTTGGAGGTGTATAAAAGAAGGTGAAAAGTTCAATAAAATTTTTATATATCTAAAATTATTATTAAATGACTCCAATGAATTACATTGAACTTATATAGGTATTATGTATCAATTTTGACCTAAAATAAATTTAAATTAAATAAATAATTATTTAAATAAAAAGTCGGTTTTTAAATAGTAACCTAGTGTTTTCACTATTCATCAAAAATTGAAAGTTTTCAGAAAAATACCAAAAATTCAACCTAGGATAATTTTGATATTCCAAATCCAAAAATGAAGTCCATTTTGAAAGATAACATTTATAAAAATTCAAAAAGTGGGTATTACTATTCATAACGGCTAATTTATATAACATATCGTTGTTTAGTGAAACTCAATATTGCGTACAACACACGCTATCGTGGAAGGTCGTAATTGTGTGTAAAGCAAGAAAAGTCAGGGATGCGTGTAGTTCAAGATCCTTTTGGTGTATCATACAACACAAGACATTAATGAAATTAAAAATAATATTTTTCACAAAATCTCGGGGTGTTACATTCTACCCTCCTTAAAATAAATTTTGCCCTCAAAATTCATCGGGGTAATAAATGGTTTACTACACAAAAGTTTATTTAATAGAAACTCACGTCATAAAAAGGAATACCAAAAATTATCTTTAAAAACTAAAGTATGAAACATAACGGTTACCCAAATTAACTAATCACTCGGTTTCCATATATGAGAACATAGGTGAAAATATGGATATGGAAGAGAAATCTTACCATCATGTTCTGATTGAGGGTGGTAGAGAACTTGGCTATGAAAAATCCTACATTCACAAAGCCATAAATTTGTGACGATTTTAGGTACCATCTGATTCATCGGATATAAGTACACTATGACAACAGTTTTTTGGATTCAAGATCATTTCCCTAAAGTTAAATAATTATTGAATTAAAAGAAATACTTACTTGATTTTGGTACAATCTTACTGTTGTTTGTGCCTTGAAGAATTTTTGAATTATATCTTAAAGAAATGAAGTTGAATTTGTCTTCCGTGAAGTGTTAGTAGATCATGCGATAGAATGATAGGACATTACATCTGTCTCAAACAAAAGGATAGTAAAAGTTATTAAATATACATAAGTCCATATATAGTGAGATTAATTGTATATGATTCCTAAACTGGACTTATACTTCATATATCATACTTCTTAATATAATAAAACTAGCTTTTACTAACCAGGGACTTTTTGTAGGCCAACGGTAGGCGATAAAGGCCTGTCACATTTTGGTTGTGGGTTTGATTCCCACAGCCTTGTCTGACGCGACAGGTTGTCGTCTGTTCAGCATGTTGTCCCTTTTCTTAAACTACACTTTTATAACATTCCATTAATAATATCCAAAAAATTTCTATCCTTAAAGAATAATAACTTATGTCCAACATAATTAATTCCAATCTTTAGGATTATCTAAAATACTTCTGTCCATGATCATATTATAAAGAAAATAATTACTAGAAATGTCATCTAGTGATCATGTGAATACCACCATTTATCCCCTATATATCATATGATATATCTTGTTGGTCACATTCCAAAAATGTGAATACCTTAATCATGTATTCTCTTGAAACATAAATTACCATAGAACCCTAGTGAAAACATGAATGCTATTAAAAGTTAACTCTTTTCACATACCAGAATCCTAAAAATTCTCTATACTCAAACCATGATATCACATTTTCCTTAGATCAGTCACGAGCTCAATAATACTATCAAACATCTCATTATCTCTATATACATTCATTATGCGCATATCATATACTTTTTAAAAATATTATAATCATTTTTCATGGTTATCGGTACCATATAATTATTGAAAAGCAATACATAGATATTCCAAAATTCCATGATGCCATAAATGATATTCCATGATACTATTTTGAAATCCCATTACATAAACACTTAATCATTACACAAAATCATTTTCATACTCAACATCACAAATAGTGATCGCATGTGACTTCCCTTTATCCTTTTCCTTAAGTGGTTTCTCACATTGATCATCATTAACCCTTGGATTAGGGAATTTATTAGCATAATTCCCCATTTCCTTGCACTTGAAGCATTGAAGTGTTGGTGGTGCGTTCTCTGCATTCTTTTCTTTATTCACATCATTAACAACCCTTTTCCCATTGCATTGACACTCAGCTGCTCGATGAACTTTTTTTCCACACTTAAAACATTTTCTAGTCCCTTTAAGACAATTTCCACCATGCTTCTTTACACACTTTGAGCATAAAGAAACATTCATCTTATTTTCACCATTATTCTGATATTTCTCCTTGAACTCCATCTTTCGTTTCTTGTCAAAACCATGAGATGGATATGTTACACCAACTTCCAGTTCTACCTTGATAGCACAACGCAAAATTTCTTCATAGCTAATGAAGTCTCTTATAGCTAATGCCTTTCAAAGACTTGGTTTTAATCCACTGAAAAATCGATCAACATTAATTTCAGGTTGGATGATAAAACTAGATGCATACCTTACAAGTCTTGAAAAATTCACTTTTTATATACCAACAGATTCATCATCCTTCTGCTTAAGCTGAAGGAACTCCTTTTCCATCTTTGTTCGAAGAATACGATGGAAGTACTTACTGAAAAACAAGTTCTTGAACTTGTCCCATTCCATGGATTCAATTTCATCTTGGGGCCTTGTAATCTTAATTAGAGTCCACTACCGGTCTGTTTCACCATCTAAACGGTAAACAGCTATAATGACTTTATCATATTCCGAACAACGAAGTGTGGTAAATATATTTTCAATGGTATTTTTCCATTGTTCAGCAACAAGTGGATCAGAAGACCCATTAAAAGAAGGTGGACATTGCCTCATGAATGACTAAATAGAATATTATTCCCTTCTCTGATCATTTGGAAATCCAGAATGATTCATAGCTTATGTAAGTATAGCAATAAGATTTTTCCCTCTATCTCCCATCACATTTGGTTTTTCAAGACGACAATCATTGCATTTTCCATTACATTGATTAACACGGTTCCTTCGGGTTCTAGCCATCGTCTAAAACCCAAAAAGAATAGTGTATGAGGAAAAAATCATGCTAGGGATAACAACATAATAAAGGGGGAGTACCTTCAATATATAAAATCTTAGGGTTAATTCTATGATTTTTACCATAATTATAGGACTATAACCTATACTTATACTTAACCTCAGGGACATCCCTAAACATACCTTAGAAATATCTCTAGGGATCTCACTAATGTTTTTGCATCCTAGTTTCCAAAGGTTAACTAAACCTTTCCTCTGATACCAACTGAAGAGAACCAAATCAAGACATACATGGACATTACATTACATTTTCAGAATACTTAATACATAATAAAAACAGACACCAAAGGATAGTAATAGTTTAGTGCCTTTGGAATATTGGAACATAATCTTCTAATCTTGGTGAATGATCTTCAACATCTCCCATAATGATCTTCCCTTTTCTTCTTACCTAAAACCTTTATTTATATCCTGGGGAAAAGAAAACATATAAAGGGTGAGCTCAAATGATCAGTAAGGGTAAGCATGGGAAAAAAATAAAACAAACCATATACATTTGAACTTCAAAACATGAACATAAAGTTTAAACATAAAAATCTTGAGTTGTGAAATAAATCTTAGCAGTACATAAGGAATAGATAATTAAGTAACATCAATCATTATAAAATAACATTTAAATAAAACATTTAAATATGGAAAAGCATTAAGCACATGATATGATTTCCATAGTAGCCAAGGCATTGTTGCCATCACCATCATAGTGGAAAAAGTCCCTTTCTGAATCGAGTTCACTCTTCATTCCAGTCTTGTATCAATGAACCGGATTAACTTACCATTCCATACAAGTCTATCTCATGAGATATAAATCCTTACCCAATGCATTGGAGGGAGATATAGGTCCCACCCATCTCATAATGAAATCATTCTAACTTGTTCCACAACATAAGCATAAATCAGTCATCATAACCCAAAGAATAAAAATGGGTTTCATAAACATCATCCCATCGTAACATAATCCATATAAAACAAATGGATATCATTTCATCATAAGAAAAGTGAAACCATGTAATTAATAGAGATATTATTCTTGAAACATACACATAAGAAATAATTTCATCTTAGATGCAAATGGTTTTGATAAATCACTTGAAAATAATTCTTGAGTAAAATATCCTTTCTTCTTCAAAAATCATTTTCTTTTCACAAAATGCCACACGATTTTAAAAAAAAGGCTTTTATTGAAAATAAAAATGAAATATTGTAGAGTAAAATTCATGAAAATAAGGCGTTATGAAAATCTTAAAAATCCATTTATGCCTTATAAGTTTAAAAAAACATTCTCCTCGTACTTTTTTCAGAAATGTCAAAAAGTACCTCATATGGTAAACAAAAGAAAGATTCCTTCCATACGATGTGGTAAAAGTAAAAAGGATAAAAATGACTTTAAACATACATGGAAGAAAATTAAACATTTTATGAAAACATTTTGAGAAGATATGGACATGGATAATTAACATAACCCCAGTAAATACTTACGAATAAACAATCTCAGATAAGAATGAGATTGGAATAATTATCCTTTACCTTAGGTCCGATATGCATCGTACTTATCCGAGCCTCGTGTATAATGATTTAAATAATTTCATTGACTTATTATAGAATCATATTAATTTTTATGATATCATATATGGTTAATTTATGACTTTATATTACCCGTTCGTTTGTAAGTTCCATGTTAAAGCAGCGTTTTGGGTAAAATTGTTTTATTTATCGTATGTGTTTGGACTTGTTGTTATTGATATTATTATTAATTATATCTTTATTTAATTACTTCCTGAATTTAAATCATGATTTATATATCATATATATATCCAGTATATAAATATATAATAGATATATCAATGAAATGAAATACACCGTTCATAGAGATGGTAGGTCATACGTACACATGAACGTTGTTTTCGTTTCCTTATTGAATTAAATGGAATTAAGTAAATGAAACACATATGTATATAAATACAGTATCATTATTATGTAATATCTTTCATTATTATTTATTATATATACTTTATAATCATACATGAATGGTTAATCATGAAAAATGAATCTCATCGCGTTTGTGGAGATGGTAGTCCGTACGTACGCACGAGCGATGATATCATTACCATGATCATGGAATTGTATTGAAGTGTATGTATAATATTTAATAATAAATATCACTTTACAATAATCATATATAGTAATTTATTTACACCATTATACCCATCCAAGTAAGGTGGTGGTGGAAAAAATATTACACCACGGCGTGGAGACGGTATTCCGTACGTACGCACGCGCGGTGATTTCGTTTCCATATGATAGATAGAATATGAAATTGGGATGTTTAATATTTATAATAACATATCATTATAAGAGGGATACTAATGTTACTAATTTATGATTAAAGAAATAAATATGAAGAAGTAGTAGAAGAAATAAATTGGAAGGAATCGGTAAAGGATATTACCTTTTTTTGGACGCGCCACTTCTTAACCTCCTCTTAAGGCACTAGGGTTGGTCTTTTGAGGAGACCATAACCTCTATAATGTTTCTAGGGAAGATGAAAAGGGAAAATCTCAGGGTTTTACCATGCTTCAAGGCTCAAAAGGGTGTGAAGATAATAAGAAAGCGGTGCCCTTTTTGTAAGGGAGGAGAGGGGAACTTTAGAAAAAACATAAAATATTATTTTATAATAAAGTCATATTCAGTTTATAATGGCACAAAATTTATTTATTTATAATATAAAGTGTGGATGGGTCGAAATCCTTTCATCCAATAGGTTTTAGACAAGTTTAGGTTACTATTTTAACCTTATCAATTAGATTTAACTCTAAGTTAAATAATTTAACCTTTACCCTGTCTTCTTGTTTTCGTACACTATATGGTTAATAAACGTACTATAACAAGCCAAAATAACCCCAAGTGGTTCATTATTAATATATATATCCTTATCTAAGTCATTTGGCCGAACCGTATTTTTTTATAAATATAATAACAATTAATAATATAATATTTGTTTTAAAAACTATTTTTTGTCAATTTTGACACTATTTGGTAATTGATTTTTGTGAAACTCATAACCGAATGAATAGTTCAAAAAAATCTAATTAAATAAATAATAACATGTCATATTAACCAATAAAATTAGTGGAATTCATAAAAAGTCTAAAATTACATTTATTTGGGTATTCATAATATCAATTAGTTTAATATTTCATTATTTAGGTAATTACTTCATCACCATTGTGTCATAAATAAATTAAATTTTTTAAGGTCTAAAAATTATAAATAAAATACCTTTAGGTACTAAATCATCTTATCTTTATAATTAATACTTATAGTAGAATTTATCTTATTTATAAACCTATATTAAAAATGTTTTATTTATTAAACTTTGATTTTAACCATTTTAACTCATCTTTAAATAAAATAATAATAAACATCCTAATCCAATACAAGTGGACCTAAAGGGTAATATTTTATTCCAAAGGTCGTTTTTGGTCGAATTACACTTAACTAATTAAATTAGAACATGTTTTATGGTATTATTTATAACATTTTTACCCTTAATTTCCCTATTTACTTTTAACCGTGGTAAATAAAATTAAAAGGTTACTATTCACCAAAAAAAAATTTATCATATTGAACAACATTTTCCTCCTTGATATTAATCGTGTCTCTCAGATTTTCTAAATTCCACTCACAGAAGTGTTAAAATTATGTTTTATGTAAATTTTCAAATTCTCCTAGGAGGTGGGTAAAAGACGGTGAAATGTTCAAAAAAAATTTATATATGTAAAATTATTATAAAATGACTCCAATGAATTACATTGAACTTATATAGGTTTTATGTATCAATTTTTACCTAAAATAAATTTAAATAAAATAAATAATTATTAAAATAAAAAGTCAGTTTTTAAATAGTAACCCGTTGTTTCACTATTCATCAAAAATTAAAAGTTTTTAGAAAAATATCAAAAATTCACCCTAGGATAATTTCGATATTCCGAATCCAAAAATGATGTCCATTTTGAAAGATAAAACCTATAAAATTTCAAAAATTGGTAATTATTATTCATAACGGCTAGTTTATATAACATATTATTGTTTAGTGAAACTCGATATTGCGTACAACACACGCTATCATGCAAGGTCATGATTGCGTGTAACGCAAGCCAAGTCAGGGATGAGTGTAGTGGAAGCTCCTTTTGGTGTAGCGTGCAACTCAAGACATCAACTAAATTAAAAATAATATTTTTCATACAATCTCGGTGTGTTACAATTTTCACATATAAAAAATTATATTCAATGAATAAAACCATATAAATAATTGAAATAGTTTCTAATAAATAAAATATCCATGAAAAATAATAAGGATATTTATGGAAAAATTAATTTCCAATGATCAGAGGAAGTTTAATATTTCATGGGATTGTTATTGATTGTAAGAGTGAATCAGGAAAGTGAATTTAATTATTATCCCTATTGTAAATGATCATAAACTATCCATATATTTTGTAGTATAGTATCAATAAAACCTAACCAAATATGTTTATATATATTAGAAATATTTGTATTCATTGATTAATAGAAATACCAAAAAATGACATTAAAAAAATTATTAAGGAAAATAAACATTTCTTACATAGAAAATATTTTTAAAAAACAATAAATTCTTTGAAAATATTTTTCAAAGACAGTTTCATTTAAAACTTTTATAGATACATAAAAATTAAGCTTTAATGCTTTTATTAGTCTAGAATAAGAAAATTCAAAACATCATGTATATTGTAAAATAAAGATTTATTTTAAATTTTTAGTAAAATCCAAACACATCTTTATTGGGAAAATGACATGAATATTCATTGAAAATAATTTAGTGAAATATAAAACATGGGTAAAATGTATTTAATAAATTTGTTTTTTATTTTTTTTGAAAATTAAGACATATTTTAAAAATATTGTGTAACATGGTGAAGGATGTCAAATCGAAGAGAGAAATGAAATAGAATTTTGTTAAAAAATATGATGGAAATTTTAAATACTAATAAATGAAAAATTAGAAGTATTGCATGAAAACATAATTAATATACATAATATAATATAATTCAATAATTTTATTATAAAATTATCAAATATTTTTTTATTGAAAAAATAAATATAAACAATTTCGATTATAATGATATTATAAAATAAACCCATCCAATGATCATAACACTAATGCGATTATTAATCAATTAATATTTTTTAAAAATTAAAACAAATAAAATAACATTATAAATTAAAAATATATAGTAAAATGTTTTACACACATAATCCTAGAATATGAATGAAAATGAAGTATTAATATAACCCAATGAAAAAAATTGAGTAATGAAATTATTTTTCACTTGGTTACATTTAATTAAAATCCCAATTGATGATTTAATTAAAATTGAAACACAAAATACAATGAATTATTAAAGAATCATGAAATTATATTTTTATGGGGTATTATATATACTATATAAAATAAATTTGGTGCATCACAATGTAATATACCTTAATGAATGGAAATTGAGATGTAGTAACATTCTTCGTGTTTAATTTTTGTTTAATGTTAATTACCCACCAATATAATATATCTAATAATGTTATTAATTTATTAAAGAAAAAAATTCATATTAATAATATATATATGGTCCCCTTATAACATTTTCCTCTCATTTTTTAATAAAAATTAATTATTTACATTGTTTACGGTTTAAATTCCCTTGTTTTCACAAGCATTTTTTGTCATGAATGATTAGATTGATAAAGATACTATATAGTTATATCATATAAATAAACCTATTAATGTTGTAGATATCATTTTTCTTATAAATATTTTTAAATCATTATTAATATTTAATCATGTATAATAGATCCCATTGCTTCGTGTAGACGGTATGATATACATACACATGAGTAACATTATAATTTTTTATGGGTAAATAAGTAATAAAGTTTGTTATATATTATTTGTAAAAAATAAATATAATTTTTTATTAATAAAATATATTACACTAATTTATCGTTATTATATTCCATGTAAATTGTAAATGTAAAATGATTTACACGGTCTTGTGAAGTGGTAGTTCACTGTGCACAGAAGCAATTCTATCATATTTTAAATAAATGGAATTTAATATGGATTATGTCATATTAAAATTAAATAATTATAATTATATATTATATATCATTTAAATGACTAAAATATATCAATATATCCATCTATGAATTATGGTTATAAAAATCAAATCAAATTAGATCATGAGGTGGTAGGTCACCTTACAAACGATAAGCTATTTCATTTCCAATTTTTTATATGAGGAGAGGGATATAATTCATCTCTATAGAATAATAACATATTATTTTTTATTATAGTTATTATATTATATATTAATTTTCTAGTAATACTTCAAGTATGTGGAAGAAGAAGAAAAATGTTTGTTTAAGAACATTATATCTTCTCCGAATAACTTCTTTAGGTTTGAAGAAAAATCCTTCCAAGGAGGGATTTATGATCAATATAAAGGATATATGATATTGGTAGTGTAATGAGAAGTAATTTTTATATATAATGTATGAAAATATTTCTATCTATGTGTGAATTTTGGAGGGGAAACCATGTCCTTTTAGAAGTATGGGAGAGGAGAGAGATGAAATGTTTGAAAATATTCAATTATAGCTATATTTATTTCATGATGAAATAATGATAAGTTAGAAATTATCTATAATTATAAGTGATAGAGTCTATATATTGTATTAAAATTGGTTTTTAAAATTTTAATTCGTTTTTCTCCCTTATAATCATGATTTGACACCCCCGATGAACCCATTACTACCATAATATGGGTAATTTTTTATCAGTTTCACTGATCATTATTGTAAAAAATCAATTTAACCTTATTAGGTTATAAAAATTATGATTATTCAAAATATATAATCCATTTTTCAGAATTTATCTTATAGACATGGTATAGTCCAATTTAATATTATACTTATAAACATGAAAAACATGTGATTTTCCAAATATAAAATTCCCAAATTCATTGAATGTTAAAACATCAAAATTAAATATGAAATTTATTAAATTTTCCTAAATTATTTAAATTTTAATATAGATTATCTCATAATACATTAAAAATAATTTAATTATTTTTTATCCTTGTATATTATATAATAAAAAAGTCATGTATCAATAAATATCATTATTTTACATTATTCATCAAAAAATAAAACATTTCAAAAAAATCCCACAAATTCCACCAAACCTAATTTTGATATTAATATTTAATAAATGTAGATAAATTTATAAAATAACTTTTATAAATGTGGTAAAATTAATTTTAAATTTTGTGATGGAAGCATGAATTAACTATTTTTTAGGAAAGTATTATTTTTTAGGAAATATTTATATTTATTTTAAATTATTATTATTTAATTTATATAAATAGATAACTATTAATTTCAATATATGTTTAACACGATTAATAATCCCATAAGTAATTTTTATGTTAAAATTATTGTGATTTAAATAATAATATTTTAATAGGAAATTTTTTATTGATTTAACAATGTGTTTCGTGAAACACAAGATATCAGTGAGACTAATTTTAATTAAAAAATAAAGTATCATATTGTTTCAAGGTGTTATATTATCATATATTCATGGTGTTTAATGTTATATGTTTTATTAAACAATATTTTGATATTTTAAAATCATGGGGGTTATAAATTGTTTCCACCATCAATAAATTATTTCCTCACAATTCAAATTTGATATCTGTAATCATTGGTTTTATATTTGGAAATACCATTTTAAAAAAAACACGTCATAAAATGGTTAATAAAACAATATCTTGGTAAATGATAAATGGTAATGCAAATTTCATATTCAATAAATCATAAAAAATTTCAAAGTAGGAAAACATTTTTGGTAATCAATGATATAGACATAGAATAAAAGCATAAATATTTTTACGAGTGATTGAGGGAATTGATCAACATAAAGTGAATGATCAATAGAATGTTAAAAACCTCACAAATATCAATCTATTATGATTTAAAAGGTCATTTTATTCATCAGATATGAATATAATGGTCATATTTTTGTGTCTATGTCATTTTTAAAATGTTGAGGAATTAATTTACAATATATGATTATAATGAATTATACATACCTCATACATTAATATTTTATGAGAAAATTTAATTGATAGGTTGTGAATTTCTCAATTTCTAAATCATCACTTACACCATGAGATGAATATCTAGAAATGTATTTTTTATGAATCTCTAAAATAATATTTTAATAAATCATAAAATCAATTAATAAGTAAAAAATCATTCACTTCCCTTATAAATATTTTCCAAGCCCAATTTGGCTAGAATATGATATCTAATATATTACCTTAATATCTAAGAATCAATAGTAAGACCATGGATTCAGCCATTATATTTAATCATTACACTATTTATGTCAAAGTAATTACAATCTAACAAGAACATCATGTATGAAATTAGTAGGAAATAAATATTTATCACCTTTCAATTGATGGTCCATGCCCCAAGAGCCTTTCAAAATGTAAATTCTTATCACCTATAATATTGGTTTAAAATTTTCAATTTTATTTAAGAATAATTACTATATCAATACCAAATGTGTAATAACCAATAAATACCTAAATCATAATGATAAGATAAAATCCAATGGTTACCAAAACCATGAAAATTAGGTCCAAAATATTAAGGTAGTTCATCCTTGAATATTTTTTTCAATAAAACATATACTAATACATTGGTTTTTATTAACATAAATGTATCCCGATATATCCTTAATCATAGTATAAAAATATCCCATGATACATTTAATGGTTTGTTTAAGAATTTTAAATTATGTTAAATTTTAAAACCATAAACCCATAATGGAAACCTAAACTCCTAAGTTAATAATGATTTAAAATCTAATAACATTTAACAAAATTTTTATATGTTTTAGGATTCTTATAATCAAAATTCCATTAGTAATATAGTAAAAATATAAAATTTTGGGATCCTAATACATAAATTCTTTAACAAATTTATTTCAACATACGTCCTTTCATGGTATCGGGGTTAACCATTTAGATATTTCATTGAATCAGATAATACACAGGTTCCCCTCATCTATGGTAATGAAATTTAAATGGATCCCTAGGATTGAATGTACATACTTTCATCATAAAATTTATTTTAACTCCTAAATTCATTTCATTATTCTTTATTTTCTACACATAAAAAATTTTCCTAAAATTTTGAGACATTATAATGGGCGTCGAATTCTGTATTTTAGAAATGAATGAAATAAATGATTCAATAAACTATGGTTTACACCACTTGAACCCTTATATTGAACCTTCTTTGTAATGTTCTACATTTTTTTTGTATTATTTTTTAAATATTATATGTATTAATTTCAAGATCAGGTGTTGAGACAGTGTGCAATTCTAAGGCTTGGTGGGCCAAGAATAAATGTTTGAATAATATTAAAATACTAATTAGCACACATGCATATTTTTCCTGAAAAGTGGAATAACTTCTTAATGGGTTCCAAGATCAGAATTTCTAGGGCACCATTGTGTTAAGAGAAAAATATTTTCTCAAGGATAAGCCTATCATTGGCTGACATGGGTTGAATGTGAAAATTAGTTTTTGTAATTTTTTAATGAATAAAATAAATTTTCAATTTAATTTATTTTAATGATTCTTCAGCACATCGATGAATAAATGAATTTTTATTTTAATAATTATTTTAAGTAGGGATCTATGTTTATGCTCAAAACATTTGAAATTCCCTATAGGATCTACAGAGACCCTGGGGAATTCCCTTAGCAGTGATGACATACACATGTATTGAGGTTCGTTGTAGATTGGATTCCCAAATGACAATCAGTCTTCAACAGAAGACAATCCAATTATAAGGTTGTAAATGATGTTTTGTTATTCTTTTCTTCTTAATTATATTCAAAAAT
Organism: Viscum album; assembly: GCA_963277665.1. Classification (NCBI taxonomy): domain Eukaryota; kingdom Viridiplantae; phylum Streptophyta; class Magnoliopsida; order Santalales; family Viscaceae; genus Viscum; species Viscum album. The sequence goes on from OY728143.1 coordinate 412,107,580, forward strand.
AATTGAAAATCATCCAAAGAACATGTTGGTCTGCCGTTGGACTGTTCCAATGGGATGGGTTTTAATTGCCTGATATACATGGTTGGTCTTTATGTTGATTTGATTGTTGATCATTCTTATGTGAATTGATCAAGGCTATAATTTACAATGTTAATGGTTCATTCCTTGGGATCGTTACATGTGAAATTATCTCACCAATTTTCTACATGTGTTATTCATTCATTATGGGGTTATAAATGAATGGTTGTTGCACCTTAATTTCATGGCCCAACGATCCTAAATTGATGATCCAACACTAGGAAGACATAGAATATGTGTGAAGATGACATCGAAGGTTGATTAATTGTGATATGGGAGATATAGTTCTTCAATAATATTTCATCGAAGGGATATAATGTTTGTTTTTGAGCCGATTAAAGGTATGAAATACTTTAATTCAGTTTTAGGGTTATTGTACGACCCTTGATCTGAAGTTTTGAGGTGAACAGACCATCGAAGAGAAACCCGAAGATCAGCTGATATGTGTGAGGAAGAACTTGGTGTTCTAGAAAATCCCAATTAAAATGACATTAATCCTAGGGATACATGACGTGCGGCCACCAATGAGTGGAGGCTAGGGTTTTGGGAGATAGTTAAATGTTATAAAATGTGTGACACTATCACACGACATACGGGCCCTTCACATAGACTCATTGTGTATCTCAAGTGATACATGGACATATGGTGGAGTACATGGGTTTAATACATGGTGTGTACCCAACCAAATGACATGTCTTGGTCTAAATGCATATAAAATACCGCGTACTAGTTCACGGGAATAGAGACATGGGTTGACACCGTGTACTGGAACATAGATGAAATACATGGGTGGATTCCAGATGGAATTAAATAGCTTGTGACACCTTCTATATGTCGTGTACCTCCTTCTCTGCATGAAATGTTTTAATGACATGAGCCTTTCTACACGGGTAGTATCTGAGGTCAAGGGACACTACATGTAATCCTATTAGACACCATGTATCACTTTATACATGGAATGAATATATTTTCCACCATATCATGGATATGTTTCTATATGGTTCACGCCCTTGATCAATTCACGGATTGTGGGTGTGTATCATTTTCTACTCATACGAGTATGATCCCTCAATTAGGAAATTCCAAATAGAGTTGCTGTAATCCCTCGAGTGTCCTAGAGTAGGATCCGCTATTGATTAATCGTGCCCAAGGTAGAGTATTCGATATTGACATGACCAAATTCACTGGGTATCGATCCTCTAATTAGATGGTTAATCTACATTGATTTTTTGGTATCATCCCAATACCAAGGCTATGATCCTCATCTATTGTATAGTATTCTTTTTAGATATATAAGAATATCTCCCTAACGTCAGTTCCCAATGAAAAGTACTTTTTGAATAGATTTCATCAATACTATCACACATAGGAGTGTGTTATCCTAGATGAGTGCTTCATCGAATCTTCATGTTGAATCCCTAGTGTCAGTATGCGATAGCTGTGACTTAAATATTGACTGCATGTAGAGGATTGATTATATCTGGATATTCTTATTATATTTGTTATATACATATACTTTGTGGAGATGAAATTATCTCCCCATTGTGTATTTCTTTGTGGTATCATGGTGTCCTACTGAGTATTTTTATACTCACCCTTGAATTGTATTTTCCCAAATGCATCATATCTTTTGAATACATGCTACCTTTTAATGAAGTACTTGGTTGACTAGGACCAGATGGTTCCTTATGAGATTAGGTAGGCTGAGGTATTCCTAAATCTATAGATAGCAGTCCCATCACCTCTTCTTATAGTTTGGATATGTGGTTGTAGAATTATTATTTAAAAGCTTTCATTATGTACTAGTTTAATTTACTTCAATTTACATTCCTGTTATACTCTAGTAGGGATATATTGGTACGCATTCATTTGGTTCTTAGTGGTTTTTTTACAATTCTTCATTTTGTGGGCTTGGAGATGTGTGCATGAGTAAAGGTACATAGATAATGCATCCCATGTTAGTGGTATTCCTACATGGTATTAGTCACCATCCCTAGGCCTATTGGAGGCCGAAATGGGATGTCCTAGTATGGGGCCCACTGGGATGGGTTTTGACTAAATGGTATCAATGGTGTTCAGTTCTACCTTAGGACTGAGAGTATCTAATATTGGTTTGGGAAAATAATGTTGTGTGTTTTAAGTTCATCTTTTAGGACATGGACTCTAGTGTTGGTGCAGCAAAAAACACATCCATAAACCAAGACTATGATAACCTACTTCTGAAATTAGTTCATAATAAAATTGGATATATGGAATGTAATGGTTCATTTATCATATAGAAATGGGTTGTAGTTCCATGACATTCTGGAGTCATCTCTCCAGATAAACTCATTGATTGTGGTATATCATATTTTCTTATAGGATTTCATAATGATTAATACTAGTTGAGTTTTAGAATCTTCATCACAAGGATAACCCCCTTAGTGACAAGGATTTGATACAAGAACTAGTTCCCTGTGTGTTTTTACCAGGTGGTGAACCATCAATTTCACCACCTATAAAGTACCACATGGTACCTACAATACCATCCAATTTGGAGTGAACGATGAGAGTACTCTACATGTTTTAGAAATAGATATTGGTCAGGTACTAAGGTGATCCTGACCCTTAGGTGGATGATGACTGGATTTAGGTAGTGACTCCAGTTATTCATCTAGTCAAGAATCATGTGTATCATATGGGGGTCTTGACGGTGAGCATTCTACAGAGTTTGGTTGGGTGATGGTGGAGTTTTTCTATCCAAACTCATGATGAGGAGACAATTTCATAGAAAAAATTGAAGCAGCTCTTCATATATGAGTTCTCACCAGTTATGCTGAGATCCGTGTATATTATGGAGAATCTAAATCATCATTAGGGTAGCATGGTAGTGGATAGTTATTTATTGAGGTTCACAAACCTTTATAGGTACTCAATGGATATGGATGGAGATTAGTACTTTAGATATCATAACTTTGAGCGAGTTATATGTATATACATTCGATCCAACATTATACCTATATGAATTATAACATATGATGTGGTGCTTGAATGAGATTTGGTGTTCAAAAGCTTCTTTCCTAATAAGATATAGTTAGTGGTATTCTGTAGTAGATGAGAAGGTGAAGAGACATCGATATAATTGATATGACTTTTGTCTCAGGGATGATAATGTGGAAGACATTTTAGGAGGAGGTCATAAGATAGAGGATATGTAGTTAAGGGAACATAGGGGGGAAGTCAACCTATGGAGAGGAGGTGGAATTTATGTAACGACAAGGGTTATCATGTGTGAGATTGTCTGACCCACTCTCTTGATGATAGGGAGACAGTAGATGAGACATCAAGGTGGATACAATAGTAGGAGTAGGTTGATATGTTGGGAGGTTGATGTGGAATAGGATATGAGAGAGTAGTAGGAGGTGGTAAATGTTTGTACATGTTACCACCACCACCCCCATGTGGTCCATACCAGGCTCAGGGAGCTGGAGGTTAGGGGCTAGGAAACTGCATGGAGTCGAGCCATATGACCCAAGGGCTCTGGAAATGATGTTAGTTAAAATATGTGTCTTTTTTACTCTAGATGGTGTACTAATAGGCATAGGTGTTAGTCATTCCATTCCTGTAACATATCTTTTTTGATACCTAGATATTTCAGTTGAACCGTTGAATTGACCCTTATGCTTGGAGACTTCTACTAGAGAAGACTCAGTGATCAAAAGTTTGTGCCGACAGTGTGACCAGACCCTTGGAGGGAAAAATTTCAGATGGAAAGGATGGGTTGAAGAGTTGAGGCCACAGGACATTACTCATATCATGTATTTGTTATGAAAAGTCCACACTTAGATTGACTGTTTTAGGTGAAGGGTGTGGTGTGTCCGCAGTGATGAAATGAGGTTTTCCATTTTTGATGAATAGGAAACCTAGGGAGCATAGGATGGACTCATGAAAAGGAGTGTGTAGCCTTTTAGTCATCAGTTGTCTTTATTGACACTTGGTGAATTTGTTGTTTTGAGCTTCCAGTTTCTAGTGGTGGTGGAAGAGTATAAGGATGTGCTTCCTAAATTTGTTCCAAGATTTCCGCCCACTTTGAAATATAATTCTGTATTGATTTACACCTTGATAAACAACCGGTATATTTAATTTAATATTTGATGGCTCCCATGGTGCTTCATGAGTTAAGGTTATAGTTGGAGTACATGGAGAGGAAGGGTTTCATGACACCCAGTGTTTCAACAATGGGTGACCCCATTTTTTTCCAAAAGGGAGATGATATCTTGAGGATTTGTGTGGACTACAGTTGATTGAACCATGAATCTATGAAGAACAAGTATGCACTACCAGGAATTGATGATCTATTTGATTAGATGAAATAGGAAACATAGTTCATAAAGGATGACTTCGGATCAGGCTATCACCAACATCTAGTACAGTACGTTGTTATACCGAAGACAGACTAAAAATTTTATTACAGTCACTATAACTGATTTGTGATCCTTTTGGTGTTATGGTCACACCATAAGTGTTTATGGGACTTTTGAAATGGATCATCCTACCATAACTAGACCAGTTCATGGTATTCTTCATTGATGATAACCTTTTGTACTTAGAATCTGAGGATGAAAATGAGAGTCTCTTAAGGATAGTTCTGGATGTACTCTTAGAGCACAAACATTATGGAATAATCTCAAAGTTCTAGTTCTGGATTCAAGAAGTCACATTATAGGACATGTTATCTTATAGATTGGAGTGTCTATAGACCAAGGCATAGTTGAGGCAACATTAGCATGAGAGCCACCTTGGAGCGTTATGGATGTTCGGAGCATCCTTAGGATATAGGCTATTGTAAGAGATTCATACCTGATTTCACTATGATATCATCACCAATTAATTCTTGGACTTGAAATGTGTATCCTTTCTTGTGGAAAATGATGTCCCAACATGATATTTTGAAGTTGAGATAGATTTTGATGGGTATGTTGAGAATAATAGTGGGGTTGTTGGGTACGTAGTTTTTTTCAATGCATCGAGAACCAGGCATGGTTGTGTCCTGATGAAAAGTCAAGTGGTGACTGCCTATGGATCACAGCAACTGAGACCACAAGATCATAACTATGCAACCCACAATCTATAGTTTGTGGTGGTAGAAATAACATTGATGATGTAGAAACACTACCTAATGGTTGAGTGGTTTATCTTATACTCTGATCATAAGATTACCATGTATAACTTCACTCAGAAGGATTTGAACATGAAACAAAATTGATTTTTTGAGTTCCTCTAATAATATTATGTTGGGATTTTCTATACTCCTAGGATGTCGAATATTGTGGAAGATTATTTCAGTACGAGATATAGTTCATAGTTGCAGAATGGGGTGTTAGAGAAGATGGCCTCTTCAGAATTTTCCTTCATGGATGGTTATAGAGAATATTACATACAATCATGGGTTGTTACCCCTCCACTCTTATAGCAATTCAGGGAGTCACATCATGGTGATACCAACTATGATACATTATGTTCTCAGTTATCCATAGGGAGTTCTCCTAATTGATACCCGAAATCTGGGGAGAACCTCATCCTTTTCATAGGCCATACAACAGTACCATGGACGTTGTTAGAGTAGGTCTTGAGGGAGTTTCATTCATCCCATTTAGTGGTATATCCAGGTTTGGAAAAGATGTAACAGTTCCTCTGACATTATAGTTTTGGTAGAAATGGATAAAGAAATGAGGGGTAGAGTTTGTTTCTTGGTGCCTTACTTTCCCGAATGTGAAGGGTATGCACTAGGTTTTAGACGGTTCATCTCTTCCCCTTGAGATTTTAGAATGGAATTGGGATAGAATATCGATGGAATTTGTGATGTTTTTGACACATACATAAAGGGGACACAATTCTATCTAGGTGGTTGATTATCGACTCCCCTATTTGGCTCACATCTAAGATATCTATTTGAAGTGTTCAATAGAGATCCCAAGATGCCTCTATGTTTAGGATATAGTTTGACTCCATAGAGTTCCAACAATGTTTGATTTATATGATGATGCCCATTTTAAATCCTGATTATAGAATGGATTGCATGAGGCATTCAAAACCAAGTTACGCTTGAGCACAATATTTCACCCATATACATATGATAAAACAGATAAGACCATTCATGTTCTGGAAGAAATTATTTGAGCATTTATATTAGACTTTTTCCATAGATTGGTGGATCACCTAACACTGGTGGTGTTTTTGTACAATAGTAACTACCATTCCACCATTGGTATAGCCCAAGGTGAGGCACTATACTAGAGACCCTATAGGTCACGACATTATTGGACTGACCCTATAGAGTTATCACCCATCATTTTGGAGTTGGTGTGAGCTACTACAAAGTAGGTGAAGATCCCACAGGAGCAGAAAAAGATTTCCCAAAGCCGTTTGAAGTCTTATAATGATAGGTGGTTGAGGATTCTAGATTTTGATGAAGGAGACCATTTATTCTTTGGGTTTCACCTCAACAGGGATTGGTGAGATTTTTTTTGGGGTGAAAAGTTATATTTGAGGTTTATTAGTGCTTTTCAGATATTGTATACTATTGGAAAGGTGGCATAACACTTAGCATTACCTCCATAGTTAGATCAGGTACATGATGTCTTCCTCATCTCCCGGCTAAGGAGGTATGTGCATGAACCATCACAGGACATCGACTGAGGGGAGATGGATATTGAGTATGAAGTGACTTTTGTGGAGTACCACATAGAAATATAATATTAACAGAAGAAGATCCTTATGGGTGGGTGATTCCACTCGTGCTTTTCCATTGTCATCATGAGAATCTCTAAGAGATCACATGGGAATGGGAGACATAGATAAATGAATAGTACCAATATCATTTTGAGAATCCTAGTTTTTGGCTTATCAGGGACATAAATCAAAAAGTTTTGGAGAATGTAATGTCCCGGATTTTTGATGTAATATTTTTTAAATTTTATATGGATTAATTTCAAGACCATATTATAAGATGGAGTGTAATTCCAAGGCCCCGTGTGCACAGAATAAATGTATGAATAATATTAAAATATTGTATAAATATTTTTCATAGGCTTATTTAAAAGTTTAATATATTATAAATAGGTGCTCGGATCATAAATTTTAGGGAACCATTGAATTTAGAGAAGCATCATTAAACAAAGAGAGGTTTAATATCGACTGACAGGGTTCAACTATGAAAATTAGTTTAATAGTATTTTAATTAAAAAATGTATTTTTAGATTATTTTATTTAACGATTTTTTGATATAGTGACATAGTGAGGATTTTTCTTTTTTAAAAAATTATTTAGGAAGGGATCCAGGGTTAGGCTCATAACCGATGATTTTCGCTATAGGCTATAGAGAGAAACTATAAATAATTATCTTGGTGGTGACAATAGAGGCATGGATTGGGTATTTTTATTGATGTGATTATCAAATAGAAATATTTCTTCAACAACAAATGATCCAATTCCTAGGTATAACATTTTGATATTGTTTTCCCTATTCATATATCCAACAATGAATGTGGTCTAACCAATGAACTGGTTGATCTGTGGTTCATCCATTCATGTAGGATGTGTTTTAATTGAAAGATTTATGAGGATGATTATAATATTGATTTGAGTGTTTATGTTTCTAATTGGAATGGATCAAATCCAAAATAAACAATGTTCAAGGATTGAACCTCTGGTTTGTTTCGTGTGAAATTTTCTCCCACTGTTTCAATGTGTGATCTTCATTCATCAAGGGATTATGAATGAAACAAATTCAGCTTATTTTCATGGGAAAATGAATATAAATTGAATATCCAACACTGAAATATCCTATAATAGGTTCAATGGTGATAGAAGAATCAAAGAGATATGGGAGATATCATTATTCGGGTGATTTTCTTCAGAAAGATTTAAAGGTGTTTTCGAGCCGATTAAAGGCGCCAAACAGCTCAATTAGGTGTTAGGGTGATTGGATAACCCATGATATTGTGTTTCTAGGTCTACATACCAATGGAGAGGAACCTGAAAGATGATCTCATTCCTGAGAGGAAGATCATGGTGAACTAAAAACTCACAATGAACATGTTGTGTAACCCAAGGTAACATGGAATGTGGCCCCCACTGAGTAGTGGCTACGGTTCATGAGATAGATAATTTTCACATGGTGTGTAGGACCATATGAGATACTTGGCATGTATCTTGGGAGATACCCAAACACGAGGGGGAGTATACGAGTTTTCTTCATCGTTTTTACCACTACACAATTATTCCTGGTCCATGTGCACAAACTATACCATGTACTAGTACTCAATCAGAGAGAGCCAGGTTGACACCATATTCTGGAACATGTCTGGAGTACATGAGAGGACTATGGATGGAATGACATGATATGTGAATCCTTTTACATGTTTTGTAACTCATTCTCTACATGACATGTTCTAATAACACATGAAGTTGTACACGAGCAGCACCTCAGGTCAAGGGACACGGTGTGTGAAATTACTACATGTCATGTATCCCTTTCTACATGGAATGAATCTCTTGTCCACTATATATTGGGAAATTGTAGTTAGGGTTTGTTTCCATGATCATTTCCTTGATGGTTGGTGAGTATCCTTTCCTTATCAAAGGAGTATGATCCCTTCTACAAGACTTCTTGAATAGAGTTGTTGGAATCCCCTGAGAGGATTTAAGTAGGATCGTCTATTAATTATTCATTCCCAAGGTAGAGTCTTCAGTAATGACATGAAAAACGTCATCGTGTATAGATCCTATACTTGGAAGCTTAATACTGATGGTGTTGTTGGTATCACCCCTTGTCCAAGACTATGATCATCATCTGTGGTATCATATTCTCTTCAGATCTATCGGTGTATCTCTATCATGATGTTTCCTGATGAACAATACATCTCGAACAGACATCATCATGGCTATCAGAATCAGAAGTATGTTATATTGGATGATTTATTAGTGGAGTATTTGAGCTAAATCTATAGTGTTGTCATGCCGTAGTTGTGACTTTCTTTTAGATTGAAAATCTTGTATTGAGTATATCGGAATATTCTTTCTATATGTTCTATAGACATATACTATGTAGAGAATACAATAATTTTCATTTGTTTATTTCTTTTTAGTTTCAAGTTGTCTATCGAGTATTGTTATAATCACCATTGAACAATCTTTTCCCACTTGTGTCCATTCTTGTGTAGATGAGAAACCTTTTTATAGTTTCCTAATTGGACCTGGACTAGAGAAATTCCTATGAGATCAGGTTGGTTGAGGTGTTCCTATAGCTATAGAGAGAAGTCCCAACACCACTTCATATTGGTGGGATTATATTCTAGCCTAATTTAGATTACATCACCTTACATTCTTATCGTACTCTAGTTTGGATATAGTGGTATACATGCAATTGGTTCTTAGTATTTTTTACATTTCATCAGTTTTTGGAATTAGAGATGTGTGCATGAATACAGGTACATAGTAAATTCCTCTCATGTTAGTGATATTCTTACTCAGTGGTGGTAACTGGCCCCTGGCCTATTAGAGGCGGGATTGGGGAGTCCCTATATAAGCCCCACAGGAACAGTTTGTTAAAATATTTGTCATATATTCTGAGTTAAATAGTTTCATTAGTTATATATTTTTAATCATATATTGAGATAACATATCATTCATAATTATTATGTAATTGACCTCAATATTTTTCATCTTGGGTGCTCATAGTCAAATCCTTCTCCATCAAATTAAATGGTAACCTAATTCTTTCGGGATCTGGCCATTGACGAATACCAAAAAACATAGTGTGATGAAATATAATCAGAGTGGAAAATCATATAATCATTTGTCACATGTATAAATCACAACACCATATTTTTAATCTAGAAACATTAGGTTTAACCGACATCAATCCTTTTAATGATCTATTCAAATCCTTCACAATGGTTTTTGATGAATAAGATAAATTTTCAATGAATATCCACTATTATTTAAAAATTAGGTTTGTTGTAATGAATGTTTTCATATATTATGTAATGATTGTGTAAAGCTAAAAATTACATTAAGAGTTATAACCTCCAGTTACATATAATTCAGAACCACATCCACTTGTATTATATATAAAAAAATTTATTTTCAAGAAAATTCTACATAACCTCTACAATACCAAAACAAGAGTATGTTCTTATATACTTATAATCATATTATAACATATGTGTAATTTAAGAAACCAGATCTTCATTTCAGGTATGGATCTTGATTTTAGGTGTTTTGAACTAAAAGGAAGATTGTGAAATTTTCTATGTACATGCCATATACTATTGATTACATTCTATTACATACTTTCCATGTGCATCCATGTATTGACTGTGTAAGGGCTGAGTACATGGTCGTGTGGGTGACCTGACATACCACCTAAAGCAGGGGATATTTGAAGCTAGTACATGACATGTACATTAAATAAACGTTTCATGTACTTTTTTATTTGATATATCAAAGAGGGGTCACATATCATGTCCATAACACCCTTTTTCTAACCTTGGATAGTACAGAAGAATCATGGAATGGCCTATGAACTTTGATCCCCTCCCGGTTCACTATCCGAGCTCCAATTGAGAGGCCACTAGGTAAGTTGGATTCCCAAAGTTGTGTTCTCTCTTTCCCTAGAGCCTATAATCAATATTCCTCCACTCACATGAGTTATTGAGGGTTGATCTATTTTACCCATTTCATAGATCAGTGTGGTTCTAGGACGATTAAAATCATGATTTTCCAGAGTAATAATCATACAACATCAAGGTAGGATGTTTGTGACTCTATTTGGTTGTCTCTGAATTATATATGCAAAAATATCCAAATACCCATGTCTAGGGTATTGCGTGTTTCATAATTTAACCCTTATTAAGAACTATTATGGTGTGTTTGATTTATTATGTGTTATTGATTATACATAAGGTTTTATAACATGATTACAAGTGTGTTTCTCAAGATTGACTATTCACGTCTATTTTTCCTAGGTTCCCTATGAGACATTCCTTGTTTCCATGCCTTGAATTATATACAATGGAGGTTGACTGATTATATGATATTCATGTGTTTCACATTGTATAATTTTGGCCAAGGGGAATTTTATGTGAGAGATTTGCGATGTTGGGTTAGTTATGTATGAATTGATGTTATGTTGACCCAGAGGTAATGACTATGATTGATTTTGGGGGGGTCACAGACCAGAGGGGTTAGACAGTGAGAGAAACCGAGAGGGTCATTATTAAATGAATTTTGGACCATAGGGAATTGAGTATGAGAGCTTCCAGGTGGTCATTATAATATATTGTTTCTATGCAGACAAAGGGGTATTGACTATGATAGTTGCCCTGGTGGTAGTTTGTAAATGATTAGTGCCATGTGGTGCCAAAGGGGTTAGACAGTGTGATATTTCACGAAGGGTGATTGTTTATTGAATTGATGACATGTTGAACCAGAGGGGTTATACTGTGAGAAAATTTCTAGAGTATAGATTTTGAATGATTGAATGATTGTGACATGTCTACCATGCCAAAGCACATTCTTGTAATCAACTTTTCATGATTTTTTAGATGGTATTCTAAGATTTATATTTATTATAATTACATTGGGGGGTATAGAGAATAGACTAGATCCTGAGATTTCATGATTAGAAAGATTAATAATAAATATAAATTAATGTAATTGAAAATTATAGGATTGTTTACTTTTGAGTACTTCCTAGTATGTTGCTCCATTTATGTATATTTCCTGCTATATATATTCCCTGGCTATTAGAAAATATATTTTGTCGGTTTCTTACTGGGATTCATCTCCCATCATATATGGCTCATACTGTTGGACCCAAACATATTATGTGGTTGCAGGTATCGATAAGGGAAATCGCTCTTCTTCATTAGGTATTTGATTTCTGTTGGAGCCGGAGATCATGTGACTAATCTGAGGCTTGTGATGTTGTTAGAGTTTACTATTTTATTTGTTGTTTGGGTTCAGAATTTTATTTCAATAGTTGTGACTTTTTTAAAACATTCCTAGACACATGTGACAGTAATTATTTATATATTATCTAGTTGTTATATTACTATTAGTATTCTGTAGTTTACTTCTATTTTATGGTATTATTAATTCTGCTTTTGTTTACTATTTGTTATTACACAGTGTATACTCTAGAAATTTGGGCATAGTTTCCCCATTATCAGACCTTGGCCAATGCTACTAGTCATATTCCTATGGGTTTTGGGGAAATGCCCTTGAGGTCATGTGACCAACTGGGTACGGGGCACCTTTGGGAGGAACTCACAACCTAGACAGTAAAAACTGGTATTTGATGATGTTATTTTCTTCTTTGTATTACTATTTGGAGCCTATATATAGGGATAGGATGTAATGGGTATTTGGTAATAAGATTTTTCTGTGAGTAGCTAACCAGTGTACAGGGAAAAGCCATGTTACATCGAATATTACAATTTTTTGGTTTTGCAGTCGATACATTTGATTTGTTTGTGTTGTTATTATTGATATCATTATGGTTCTATTTATATTGAAACCTGATGTGATGAGGGTATTCTATATAATGAATTATATATTCACTTACTACAGATCACATGTCATGAATTCATTTCATTCAATTTAGGATGCATTATTGAGTGCATGCTATTGTGATAGAATATAGGTTATTTTGATTGGGTTTTGTAATACATAAAGTTTTATTCATATAGACGTCATTCATTAGTCCTTGAGGAGTTATTGGCCCTGATGGAACAGAATTTTGCAGATCATGTTTGAACTTTAAATGAATTTTTTCATGTTATGATATGAATAAGGATGCAAAACTATTATTTTCAGTAGTATTGGCTCTCAAGGGTCATAATTTTTCTTGCCTTGGAAAAAAATTTAGGTTTTTAAGTTTTCAGGATAATTTTCAGAGGCATACAATCCGTAAACCTAGAAAACACGGCATGTGGAATTATTAATACACACCATGTGTTATTATACTATAGAATAAACCACTTTTCCTAAGTACACACCTTGTACTGAGAGTACACGTCGTGTAGTGATTGACCATGTAAGTAGAGACACGGGGTTGTAAAACTTTTGGTAGAACACACCATGTCTTGATTGTACACACAGTGTCATAAATAACAATGTATCTAGTCGTGTAACAAACAAAAAAGTTGGATGGAACTTAGGTTGTACACACCACTTCCTTATTGTACACATCGTGTAGTTATCAACAGTGTATATGGATGTTTGACCAACATCACGGGTGGATGGAACTTAAGGGATACACAATGTGTCATGGGAGAACATGTTGTGTAGTTTTACCCAGGAGAGAACCATGTAGTCTAGTCATGTAGAAAGAACTATCCTGGAGGGAGGACTTGAGTTCATGCCCTATTCTGGGAAGGGTTGTCATGTACCTATGACGTTTACATGCCTAGGTAGGTGGGGGAAAATGCCTATGTAATAGCATGAGTATACACATAATGTCCCGGGAAGGCACATAGTGTACCTATGATGTTTACATGCTTAGGTAAGTGGGAGTACACACCTATTTAAGATCATGAGTCTATATGTTTTTTATGAGTTCTATAGACCGTGTATTCATATTTTGTACCCTTTGAGGGACTGTTCTTGTTTTATCCTCTGATGTCAGTTTTGGACCGACGAGTAGTCCTTTCAGAATAGTTTTCTGCCTAGATCGAGATAGTGCAAGTTGTGGAGTGTTATGAGGACTATTAATAAGTGTTTTGGGTTTTCCTTTCTAAATTTAGAGGTTATTCATTCAATTACCATTTGTAGTTTTCTTCTGTGAGTGCAACCAATGAGTACCTGATTGGTTGGTTTTTTAGATCATACTAGTTGAGACCATTTATCTGAGATGAGCTATGAGATTTCTCTCATGACATTTTTATTTTGAGGATGGTTCCCATGTTAAATGTTCCTTCAAGACTATGAGGCCATGAGACTTGTTGCTTCTATGGAGTCCTTAGTAGGATCCCCCATCTGTGTACCATTTCAAGGATTCATTTATTTGGATGCTCTTATTCATTATCATTCAAAGATGTCTTGTTTGATTTCTCTTTTTACATGATTTGTAAGGGGGTTTTAATAGAGTAATTTGATTATGTTTTCCGGATTTGTGTTGTTAAACAACTACTATTAGGTTCCCTTTTGGGGACTCAGGATGTTTTAACAATATCCTTACCGGATTCCTTGGTTGTTAAAAAGGATATTAAATTTTAACTTGTCATTTGTGATGGAATGTTAGAGTTGTTAAATGTTTTGAAGAAATGTTGGTGAGATTTAACTGTTTTTCTTCATGTTGTTGAGATAATGTAGTTATTAGGGTCTTTTGAGCCTAGTGAATCTATTTTGCGTAACCTGTTAGTGTAATTTGACACTTATGCTTCAAAAAATTCTAGCTCGTGGTAGGTATTACTTTTAATGTTGGTTATATTTTTCTCCACTGAGATCTTTTGAGTTGGTTTGGTCCAAGTGTCATTTTCCCTGGTAGGACTTATAGTTTTAAATGAAATATTTATTCTGAGGGGTGTACATTGTGTCTTGACATATTATGTGGTAACAAGCTTGAGGATCACATGGTTCCTCATGTTAGACATACCTCAGGCATGGTCAGGGATTAAGATATCATGTAAACATACCTTTTCATTAGTGATGGACGACATGGTAGGTTTTGACCAGAGTTAGTGGTTGTGTAAATGATTTATTTTCTAGCATGATATTGAGTGATCCATCTGGTATGAGGATGCATAGGGCGGACATCCTATGAATAGTACCATAGTTGTGTCATTGATCTTGTAATCTTAGGGTAGGGTTTATTGACATAAATGATACCTGTCAATTGTTAAATGTTTAAATAGGCCATTGAGATTGGTTAAATAGTTGAGCCTTGAGATATAATGGATGTTCTTGTGTTATATCCGATGTAGAGTACCTAAGAACTATGGAACCTCTTTAAGTACCACTACAAGGGATGAATTTTTCAGACACCGGTGTCTTGAAAATCTTGTCATTTTATCATTTCGGTTTCATGCCATGTTATGTGACATAGTGTTCATGGTTCATATAATGACACATGTGAGTTTAAGTTACTTATTAACTAGCTCGTTTGAGATCATATACTTCTTATCGACGTATAAGACATTCTTGGGAAAAAAGAATAACATTGGTTCTGATTCAAATGTGTTCTTTCCAGGTAGAAGGATCAAAATAAATGAACATTTAGATATAGTCATTTTTACTTGAATGATTTTGATTCTTGTGAGTCTTGTTTCATGTTGGTTCTTACTAGGCATCACAATGTTGTTGTGATCAGTTGAACGAGGATGCGTCCGCAAGTAAATCCGAGTTTTCTTTAAGAGGTCTAACATTTGTGGTTCTGCAATCCTTTTCTGGAAATCATTGATGTCCTCTTAGTGTTCTATCTCTTAAAATGTGATCATTCCCCCTATCGTGAATTTGTCCTGGTTTCACTATGACAGTGTCGGTTATATGCAATGATATAGTTAAAAGTTTTGGTACTGGTTCATGATCTTTTTTCATGTTGTTCACTGGATGTGTGGTTTTAGTAGAGGCTTAGTTAATCTTGAATGACACTTATGTTACCTTGTAAAACAATGTGGAACTAATCTTGATTCCTACCGCTTCCTTGATGTGACCACCAGGCAGACACCAGTTTGCTTTCATTCAGTTTTCTTATGTGGACATTTGGGCTTCACACCCAAGTCTCACTTGTACAGGGAGTGTGTACCACCTTGGTGAGTTCCTTCGACTCAAGGTTGATTGATCTTATGTTATCTCAAACTTTTAGTTTGGATCATATGTAATGCTTAAAGAGTTAATAATTCAAGTGGGGTGGATATGGAATTATGTTTTTGTTTGTTCTGCGACATGAACCTTTTGGTATTCAAGGGATGGTGTGACATAGGGGAATCACTGAGTGACAGATGTAGGCTTCCTAGAATGGGTTCATTGTAATCACGTGGTGCCTGGGGAAAAGATGTTCTTTTTCTGCTGTAATATGTCCACCTTCTATGCCATGTCTTTCCAA
Source organism: Viscum album (assembly GCA_963277665.1). NCBI lineage: Eukaryota > Viridiplantae > Streptophyta > Magnoliopsida > Santalales > Viscaceae > Viscum > Viscum album. The sequence goes on from OY728143.1 coordinate 412,123,748, forward strand.
GATGATTCATATGGTGATGGTTTGACTTGTTTTCATTCTTGTTCAATGATTATGGTTTGAGTAGGACAATTTTAGCACCCCGCCTATTTAGGGTGGGTGTGCTGTGACAATCTGAAATGTATTTTATGGAATGATTGTGTGACCAGTTTTGTTGTTGTCATTTTGGGTTCGACCTTACCTTGTCTTGAGGTCATGGTTATGACATCAGTTGTGTTTCGGTTCTCCCAGTTAATGTAAAACGCATTGGTAGTGTCACCGGAATGCTTAGGGGTGCGTGTTGTACAGATTTACAAATTTTTTAGGTAACCTAGAAACAATACCATGTGTGTTGATATCGACATGATCATGATTGTTGAACACTTCTTACCAATTAAATAAACCATCTGTGTTGACGATCGTGGAAGGTTGTACATCTGAGAAATTTTACGTTTTCATGGGGTTCCACACTGTAATGTTTCAGACACGGTCTCCCATTTTACTTCTCGTATCTAGTAAGAACTATAGAGTTTTTTGGTTACAAAGGTACTTCTGAGTACATTTTACCACCCCCATACTGATGTTCAGTCCGTCCGCATGATATAGGTTTTAGAGGAAATTCTAGGATCATGCGTTCAAGATTTTGGGGACTCTTGAGAGACACACATACCCCTAGTAGAGTTTTCCAATAATAATAATTTTCAAGAGATGATTCAGATGAAACCATGTGATTATTTGTACATTACACTAGGCCTATCACACATATGTTGGTTAGAGGCAGAAGAGATAGCTATGTTGGGATCTCGTCTGGTCCTGGTGACCAAAGAGTAGGTAGAGTTAATTCAGAAGAGTATGGCCACTACACAATCTCACCAGAAATCTTATGCTGATTGAAAGATACAACCTCTAGAGTTCGAGGTTAGAGATCATGTTTTCTTACATGTCACACTGAGGTTGGTAAACATGATGATTATGTGGTCGGAGAATCATTCAAAGAGACACGTCAGGCCTTTGAGGTTTTAGAGAGAGTCAGTCTGGTTTCCTATCAGTTGCAATTACCTCAGAGGTACCTTTCTATGCATGATGTATTTCATGTTTCCCAGATACAATGATACTTTTCATACATGTCTCATGTTTTTTAACCCAAGGAGGTTGAGTTGGAGTTGGATACATCCTTCAAGCAGCACCCTTTTTGGATTGTGGATCAAAGCACGAAGGTTCTACATGGACGGTCAATTCCTCTGGTACAAGTGCTACGGAAGCACGAGCGAGTACAGGATGAGAATTTATTAAAGGGAAACTCAGGGAATAATTTTATTAAGGGGGGATGTTTGTAATAAACTATATATTTATTTTAGGTATGGATCATGATTTTAGGTGTTGTGAAGAAAAAGGAAGAATGTGAAATTTTCTATGTACACACTGTTTCATGTTGAGTAGACATTGTCTATCTGTTTTCCACGTGAAAATGTGCACTTACCATGTAACAGCCAAGAACATGGCCATGTGGGAGACCTGGAAGACTACCTAATGTAGGGTCTTGTTGAGGCTAGTACATGACATGTACATTAAATTAAGATGTTGTGTACTTTTATTTTTTATTTTATATATCAGAGCGGGGTCACGTCGCATGTCCATAACACCCTTCTTCTAACCTTAGTTCATAAAAGAACATTTCATAATGGCCAGCGAACATCATTCCCCCTCCTAGTTCTCCGTCCGAGCTCTGATTGAGATTCCATTGGGTGCATTGGATTCCCACAAGTGAGTTCTCTCTTTCTCTACAATGTCTCTTCTTGATTCCTCCTCTCTTTTGAGTTATCTGGGGTTTATTTTTTTACACTTTTTCCCAGTTCTACATAGTTCTAGGATGATTCAAATGCCAATTTTCAAGAGTATTGATCATTAAACATCAAGGTAGGTTTTTTTGTGCCTTTATTTGGTTTTCTTTGGATTATATTTGTTAAATGTTCCAAATACCCATGTTTATGGTATTGTGTGTTTTGGAATATAACGTTTCTTATAACCTATTATGGCATGTTTTATTGAGAAAGGTTTATTATTATGCATAAGGTTTGATACAATGATTGTGGGTGTGTTTCCTTAGTTTTACAACTTATGATTGTTTGGCCTATGTTCCCTATGAAGCATACCATGTTTCATTACTTGAATTGTTTATTATGGAGTTTTAATGATTATATGAGATGCATGTGATTCACATTGGGAAAATTTTACAAAGGGGAATTGACTTTAAGAAGTTCCCGAAGTAGGGACAACTATGTATAAATTGTTTTTATGTTGACCCAGAGGTATTGATTGTGAGAGATTTCGGGTGGTCATAAACCAGAGGTGTTAGACCGTGAGAGATACCCAGAGGGTCATTATTAAATGTATGTCTGGCATAAAGGAATTAACTATGTTAGATTCTAGATGGTAATTATAATTTTTTTCTATGTAGACAAAGGATTTATTGATGTTGATAGATACCCCGGTAGTCGTTTGAAATTGATTAGTCCCATATGGGACCAAAGGGTTAGACTATGTGGGATTTCCCAGAGGGTCATTATTTATTAATTTGATGATATGTTGAACCAGAGGGGTTAGAATATGAGAACATTCACAGAGGTTTTCTTTTAAATGATTGAATTATTTTTACGAGTCTGCCAAGACAACGACAAGCTTAGACTCGATCTTACATGATTGTTTAGATAGAATTTTGAGACATCTGTTTGTTATAATTACATAGGGGGATATGCATAATAGGGTAGATATGGAGAATGTATGATTAAAAGGATGAATAATAAATGCAAATGAACATAATTGAAAACTATAGGATTATTTACATGTGATTACTTTCTTGTTTATTTGTTTATTTATGCCAACTCTATGTTGTATATATATATATATATTAAATGAATGTAATGAATATATCTTTTGTTGGTTTACTTATGGGATTTATCTCTGCCCAGTTAGGGTCATTCTCTTGGGCATAATATGATTATATGGTTGTAGGTATAGGTAAGGGAAAGTGCTAGTCTTCATCAGGTACTTGATTGTTGTTGGAGATAGAGTGCATGAGACCAAGATGAGGCTTGTGATGGTTTGAGAGTTTACTATTTTTTCTATAATTTGGGTTTGATATTTGATGTCCAACATTGTGATTTTTTTTGATTCATTCCTAGACACATGTGACAGGAAACATTTTTGTATGCTCTAGTTGTTATATTACTATTAGTCTTCTACTATTTACTTCTATTGTATGGTATTTCTGCTTTTTATTTTTTTTACTATTTGTGATTCCACTATGTATACTATTCCAATGGGGGAATATTTTCCCCATTATTAGACCTTGTACCTTGATTCTAGTCTTCAACCTCTGTTGATTGGGGGAATTCCCTTGAATTCATCTCACCAACCAGGTATGAAGCACCATTGGGTGGAACTCAGAATTGGGAAGTTATAAAGTGTTATTAGAGGAGGTTATTTTATTATTTGTATTACTATTTTGAGACTATAGATAGGTATAAGTAGGAATAGTTAGTTGGTAGCATGTTGTTCTCAGGAGTAGCTGACTCGTGTACAAGGGAATATCCAAGTTACCTCAAGTATTTCAATTTTTCAGGTTTTTCAGTTGTTAAAATTGATTTGATTTCCCCATTGTATGTCACACTTGATTTGTGTTGTTATCTTCAATATACTTGGGGTTCTATTTTTGTTTCAACCTAATGAGATGAGGGTATTCCATCTCATGCATCATATAGGCACTTACTAGAGATGACATGTCCTGCATTCATGTCTTTCCATTTAGGATTCATTATTGATTGCATGCTTTTGTGATATATGCAATGATATAATACATGTTATTTTGATAGGGTATTGGAACATTAATGTTTCATTTGTATGGATGTCAAGCTTTGGACCCTAAGGGGTTATGTGCCCTCTTGGATCAAAAATTGTGGGATCATGTTTGAACATTAATTCAATTTTTTCATGTTTGATATGAATAAAGATGCCAAACATTAATTCGTAGGAGTATGGTCTCTAAAATGTCAGAATCTTTCATAACATAGAAAAATTATAAGTTTTTAAGGGTTTCAAAGAAGTTTTAGAGGCTTATTATTATGAAACCCAACTACACAGTGTGTGGTGTTATGAATACACGCCATGTTTTCTTCTATTCGAGAAGAAACATCTTTTCTTAAGTACATTCCTTGAATTTGGTGTACAAATTGTGTAGTGATTGACCATGTGACTAACTTTATGAGTAGAGACACAGGGTTGGAAATATTTTGATAGAACATTCTGTGACTAGATTTTACAGGTCGGGTTGTAAAGAATCATTTATCTGGCAGTGTGATGAATGACATAGGTCGAAAAAAAACATTGGATTTACACACTATGTCTAGCTTGTACATGTTGTGTAGTAATCAGGTGTGTATCTTTCCGTTTGACCAAAGAAACAGGTAGATTGAACATAAGTGATTCACACTCTGTCTAGGTTGAACATGTCATGTAGTGGTACCCAGGAGAGAACCGTGTAGTCTCATTGTGTAGAAAGACATGGCCTGAATGGAGGACTTGAGTACACACAGTGTTCTCTGAAATAACGTCATGTACCTATGATGTTTAAATTCCTAGGTAGGTGGGGGTACATACCTACATAAGAACCTGAGTGTACGTTATGTGTCTGATTTCTACACGTCATGTAGCCATTTTTTGTACCCTTTGAGGGTTTGTTAATATGTTATCCTCTGATGTATTTTTTGGACACTTCATTAGTCCATTCTAAGTAGTTTTACACGTAGATCAGGATGGTGGAACTTATGGAGGATTATGGAAACTACTTATAGGTTTTTTGGGGTTTGTTTTCTAAATAGAGAGGTTCTACTTCTAGTTATCGTTTTTAGTTGTCTCCTGGGTGTGAGACAAAAGTGTAAATGTTTGGAAGGTTTTTTTCGACCAACCTAGTTGAGACATTTGGTCTGAGATGTGTTGTGAGTTATATCTTGTGGCGTTTTTCTTTTGAATATGGCTAATGTTTGAGATGCACCTTTTGTCCTATGAGTCCAAGAGACATGTTTCTTCTAGGGGTCCTTAATAGGATCCCCCAACTATGTACCATTTCATGGATCCCTCTCACAGGATTCACTTACTATTTATCGTTCAATGATCTCTTCTAGGATTCCTCTATATACCCGCTTTGGAGGGGGGTTAAAAGAATGAACTTCTTATGTGTTCATGGTTTGGGTGGTTAAAAAATTGCTATTGGGTTCCCTTTTTAAGGACCCAGGTTTGTTCAAAAATATCCTTATAGGTTTACATGGTTGTTAAATAGGATCTTAAATGCTAACTTTCCATTTGTGATGGAATATTTTATTTTTCAAATTTTTTAATGGAATGTTGGTGAGAATTCTCTATTTTACTCTGTGTTGTTGAGATAAAGTATTTTTCTAGATGCATTTGAGCCAAGTGAATATATTTTTTTATAACCAAATAGTGGAAGTTGACACTTATGATTCATAAAATTCTAGACCATGGTAGGTATCACTTTTAGTGCTGGTTTTCTTATTCTCCACTGAGATATTTTTACATTGGTGTGGTCCAGGTGTTGTTTCCCATGATAGGAATTATGTTTTTAAATGAAATACTTCTTTAGAGAAGTGTTAATTGTACCTAAATATTTGATATGGGAACAAGATTAATGATCAGTTAGTTCCCCAGGATATACATGCCACGAGCATGGTTGGCGATTAGGGGGTCATGTAATACTTCATTTTCATTAGTGATGGATGACATGGTATGTTGTCACCTGAGTTAATGGTTGTGTTAATGATGTACATTTGAGCCAGTTCTTGTTTGATCCATCTTCAACTAGGATGAATAGGGTGGAAAGCCTATGCACAGTACCCTTGATGTGTTGTTGTTCATGTAAGATTAGGGTTGTGTATATCGACATACTTAGTACCAATCGAGTGTTAAATGTTTCAATGAGCCATTTAGTTCAGTAAAATTTTTTATCTTTGAGATATAGTGTATGTTCTTGGGTAATCTCCGGTGTAGAGTGACCTAAGAGTTATGGAGATTTTTTATGCCCCACTACATGGGAGGACTTTCTGATACACTGATTTTATTGACACACCGATCATTTTATCTTTTCATCTTCATTACATGTGATGTGATGTGGTTATCATGGTTCATGGAACAATACATGTGCATTTATGTTACTTATTAACTAGATCATTTGAGAGTGTCTAGTCCTTCTCAACATATAAGTCACTCTTATGAAGGGAGGGTCTCGTTTGTTTTTCTTCAAATTTGTTCTTTCTAGGTGGAAGGATCAAAATAAAGGACCTTTTAGATATGTCCACTTTTACTTGAATTATTTTGAGGCTTTAATGGCTTGTTTCATGTTGATCCATATGAGAAAGCACAATGTTGTTTTTATCGGTTGAATGATGATGCATCAACAAGTAATGATGAGTTTCCTTTAGGAGGTTGATCAATAGTGGTTCACCTATCCTTTTTTGATAATATATTATGTCCTCTTAGTGTGATCTCTCTTAAAAGGATAGCATGTCCTCTATATTGATGTCATCTTGGGTGCACTAAGACAGCATGGGTTATATGTCGTTCTAAAGTTGTAATTCATTGTATTGGATCATGATATTTTTCTATGTTGGGTGCTGGATGCATGGTTTTCTTAGAGGCTAGGTTAATCTTGAGTTATACTTGAGTTCCTGTGTAAAACACCTTGTAAAAACACTTGATGCATACCGGTTCCTTGACCTGACCACCTGGAGGATTCCACACTAGGTTCAGTCATTTTTCTTATGTGAACGTTTGGGCTTCACACCCAAGTATCACTGGTACCGGGAGTGTGGACCACCTTGGTGAGTTCCTTAGACATTAGGATGATTGATTTGAGGTTATCTCATACATTTATTTGGACTCAAATGTAATTATTAAATAGGTAATAATTCCAATGGGTTGTATGTGGGTTTAGATTTTGGTTTGTGATGTGGCGTGACCCTTTTTGTGATCAAGGGATGGTGTGACATAAGAACGTTACCAAGAGACAGATGCAGGCTTCAGTGAATGGGTTCGTTGAGAGCATGAGGTGCCTTGGGAAAATATGTTCTTTTTTTTTGTAATACATGTTACTTATATGCCATGATGTTTTAATATAAGTAATCCAATGATGGTTTAAATCGTGTTTATTCTTATTTGGTGGCTATGGTTTAATTAGGCTAGTTTGAGTACCCTGCTATTTAAGGGTGGGTGTACTATGACAATCTGAAATGTCCTTCGAGAAAATATTTCATGACCAGTTGTGCTAACTTCATTTTGGTTTTGACCTTACCTTGTTGTGAGGCCACAGTTATAACCTCAGTTGTGTTCGGGTTCACCTAGTTAAAGGAAACATACTGGTAGCATCGTTGGAATTATTAGGGGTGCACATTGTATAGTTTTCCAAATTTTGGATGTATCATGGTAATGATACCTTGTGAGTTTATCTCAACAGGCTCATGATGGTTTCACACTTCATACCGATTAAGGAAAAATTAAGTGTGGATGAGTTTAGAAGGCTGTACATATGAGATATTTTACATTTTCATGGGGTTCGACACTCTATCATTTTAGAAATGGATTCTTGTTTTACTTATCTTATATAGAAGGTACTACAAATGGTTTTGGGTATACAGGTAGTTCTGAGTACATCATACCACCACAAAACTGATGGCCAGTCCAAGAACAGGATACAGGCTTTAAAGGAAATTCTATGAGAATGCATCTTGGATTTTGGGTGATCTTGGGAGAGACACATACCCCTATCGTGTATTTCAACAACAAAAATTTTCAAGAAATGATTCAAATGACACCTTATGAATATTTACGTGGCAGGCCATGTTGATCACCCCTATGTTGGATAGAGGCTAGAGAGGCAACTATGTTGGGACATCATCTTGTCTAGAAGACCACAGAGTAAGTAAAGTTAATTCAGAAGATGATTATGATTGCAAAATCTTGTCAAAAATATTATTATGATCAATTGATATGACCCATGGAGTTCGAGTTTGGAGATTAGGTTTTTTTACGTGTCAGTCCGAGGATAGGACACATGAGGATTAGGAGGTAGGGGAAGATTTCACTGAGATATGTCGGGCCGTTTGAGGTTTTGGATAGAGTGGGGATGTTTTTCTATCGATTTTAGTTAACTTAGTGGTTCTAGGCTACGCATGACTTCTTTCATGTTTCTCAGCTACGACGTTACCTTTCAAACCCATCTCATGTTTTTCAACCCGAGGAGATTGATTTTTAGGTGGATTTATCCTTCGAGGAGCACCCTTTTCAGATTGTGGATTGTAGCATGAAGGTTCATCATGGATGGTATGTTCCTATAGTTTGGTTTCTAGGGAAGCACAGGTGAGTTCAAAATGATACTTGGTAAAGGGAGTCTGATGTAGAAGCATAATGGACAAATATGTTTAAAGTCTCTTCTTCACCACCCTTGGGATGAAAATTCAGGGAATAATTTCATTAAAGGGGGAAGTTTATAAGAACCTGGATCTTCATTTCAAGTATGGAACTTGATATTAGGTGTTTTGAATAAAAAATGAATAATGTGAAATTTTAGAATTACACACCATGTACTATTGATTACACATCATGTATCCATGTACTGGTCATTTAACGGCTGAGTACATGGCACTGTGGGTGACCCGGATCACCAACAAAAGTGGGGGCCGATTGAGGCTAGAAAATAGTGTGTACATTAAATGAACAAGCTGTGTACTTTTCATTTAATTTGATATATTGGAGTGGGGTCATGTTTCACATCCCGAATACACTTCTTCTAACATTGGTTCATAAAATAGTGTCATAGAATGGTTGACGAACTATAATCCCCTCTCAATTTTCCATCCGAACTCATATTAATATGTTTTTGGGTGCGTCGGATTCCCACCTATGAGTTATCTCTTTCCCTATATCCTCTCTTCCTAATTCCTCCTCTCTCATGAGTTATCAAGGTTTTATTGGTTTTACCATTATTGAATATTTACATCATTCTTGGATAATTCAAAGGCCGACGACCAATAGTGATGATCGCACAACATCAAGGTAGGTGGATTGTGACATTATTTGGTTTTGTATGGATTATATATGCAAAAAGTGTAGAGTACCCATGTTTATGGTATTGTGTGTTTTGTAATTTTACCATGTTTAAGACCTGTTATGGTGTGTTTTATTGACAAGGGGTTATTGATTATGAATAAGGTTTTCTGCCTTGATTACAAGTGTGTTTCCCTAGTTTGACTATTTACATCTATGTGGCATAAGTTACCTATGAGGGATATATTATTTCCATGCCATAAATTGTTTATGATGGAGTTTGATTGATTATATGACATGCAAATGATTCGCATTGTGAAAATTTGAACAATGGGAATTGACTACGAGATATTCCCAAAGTTGGGTCAATTATGTATGAATTATTGTCATGTTGACCTAGAGGTATTGACATTGAGATCTATTTGGTGGTCATAGGCCAGAGGGGTTAGACTTTGAGAGCTACCCAGAGGGTCATTACTAAATTAATGTCAGATCCCAGGGCATTGATGGTGATATCTTCAATGTGGTCATTTTAATTTATTGCATCTATACAGACTAAGGGGATATTGACCGTGAGAGATACCTTGGTTGTTGTTTTTAAAAGACTAGATACATGTGTGACTAGAGGGGTTTGAATTTTTAGGCTTTCCCAGAGGGTCATTATTTATTAAATTGATGATATATTTAACTAGAGGGGTTATACTGTGAGAACTTTCCCAGAGGGTTTCTCTTAAATGTTTGAATGATTGTGATGAGTTTTACATGCCAAAGCACAAGACTGGACTTGGTATTACATGATTGTTTATATGATCTTTTGAGACATCTATTTTTTATCATTACATATGGTCATATATTGAAAAGGATAGATCTCGTGATTACAAGATTCAAAGGATGAATAATAAATGTAAATGGAAGAAATTCAAAAGAATATGATAGTTTACTTTTGAGTACTTCCTAGTTTATTACTTATTTTATAAATATTGCATACAATATATATTCACTAACAGTTAGGCACAAATATTTTGGTGGTTGTCTATTGAGATTTTCCTCATATCCTGTTTGGGTCATGCTTTTGGGCCCAAATAAATTATATGGTTGCAAATATAGATAAGGGAATGTTCCCTTCGTCATTTGGTACATGAATTTTGTTGGAGCTAGAGAGCATGTAACCAAGATGAGGCTTGTGATGCTATTAGAGTTTATTGTTTTTTCTATTCTTAGGGTTCAATATTTTTGTTCCAGCATTGTGACTTTTTTGGATTCATTCCTAGACACATGTGACTTGAATCATTTATATACTCTCATATTTTTACATTAATATCAGTCTTACACTATTTACATTTTTTGTATGGTATTATTGATTCCTTTTTTTACTATTTGTGATTCTTTTGTATATGCTCTACCAATAAGGGAATAGTTTCCCCATTATTAGAACTTTTCCCTCACTTCTAGTCGGTAGCCTTTGAAATTTTGGGAAATGCGCTTGAGGTTATGTGGCCAAAAATGTATGAGGAACCTTTGGCTGGAACCCAAAACTGACATGTTACATGTAACACCCCCATTACCTTTCAATGGGGTATTTTATAACCCCTTCATTGGTTTTAATTTTTCATTGGTTGAGTAATGTGGAGAAGAAATTGGGAGGACACATGGAATGGTGAAAGCATGTTTTTTTTGAATTTTCATCCAAAAATATGTTATTTCTGTAGTCTGGTAAGGATTTACATGGTGTGTAGTGGAGTTACACAACATTAATATATCACCTAAAAAATCAATGAAATGGTTAAATAACATCAATTGTTATAGGATGTGTATAGATTACATAGCGCATAAATATTAAAAATATAACTTTTAATAAAAGTTTATAATTTTTAAACCTATATGGGACTTAAAAATTTCATTACATGTAATTGGGTTACAAACCATGTAATTATTGAGACATGGGGTTTCATTTCATAAAATGGACTGATTTTCATTTCATCTGATTTTCTTCCATATACCTCTCAACCTTGAAGTTCTTCCTATGCTATTTTATTGATAACCATTTCCTCTAGATAATTTATTAGGTGATTGATCTTTATCTTGGATAACTTGAATCAATGCTAATAAGAGGTTTCCACATCTCTATCTCATTACTCCTAGGATTTTGATAGATCATATTAGTGTCGATAGATCTAAAGTGCATGTTGTTGAATCATGATTTTTGGTTGACTGCCTATATCTTTTATTTCTTATTATTTCATTGGTGAGTCCTACTACATATGTTTCATTCTATTATTAAAGTTATATGGTTCCACTTATTCTTGTATGATTTATTTAAATTTTAATTTCTTATTTTTTAAATTTATTTAAATAAATTTGTGAAAAACAAATTTTGAAAATTTAAATTGAAAATGATTTTTCATAGAGTTTAAAAAACATAATTCAATTGATATTTGAAGCTTAGGAAAAATTTTAAATTGATAGAATTTTTTAATCATTTTGATAATTGATTTTGAGAAAATTTAATTAATTGAATTAATAAAAAATATTATTTGTTTTATTTTATAATGGAAAGAAATTATAAAAAACCATGAGTTGGTTTTGAATGTGAATTGGAATTTTGAAAATTAAAATTGGGTATTTTAGTTTTGAATGACTATTTAGGTGATATGAGATGATTTTATCATTTATAATTGACTGATTGAGAACATGTGAGTATGGGTAGTTAGTTGGTTATTTTGGACAACAACACTAGGATAGTAATTCCTGAGGAAAAAATGTCTTTGGAAACTCTAACAATAACTTTGATTATTAGTTCTTATCCCTTATAGGATGTTGATGATTTCTATTCGGTATAATCATAATGGATGTGTGCTCAAATATTAATCATGATCACTCATATGAGATTCTTGAAGATCTCATAACTAGAATCTATCTTTCCATATATAAAATGAAAATGGTTATCCATTTGATGGTTTTGAGTATATATTCCATGGATTATGAAATAGATATAACCATTACTAGTGATTTATAGAATTATTTTTAAATATTGTTTTTAATTAAACTATGCATGAAATGTTTCCATCATTTTGGAATTAAATTCAAGTTTTTTTTAAAATTCTAGTGAATCACCTTTCCCTATATAATTGAAATTGAAAACATTATTTGTTTTGTTATTTTTGTATCTTTTAATGGAGCACATGGTGATATCGTAGTTGACCATTTAGTTCACCAACTACCTTTTCCTTTAGGTATCTTTATAATTTCTACTACCGTGTTTATATAATGGGAATGAGTCCATTGTTTGAGGTATATGTTCATGATCCCTGAGAATTGGATTGATGTATACTTTGGTTCACATGATTTGTCATGTCCATTGATAGATGTACCATTTCTATAGATTTGTCTTTATTGTCTTATTTACTTGATACTGATGAATTTCACTCATTTAAATAAAATAATATTATAAATAAGTTAAATCTTCATAAGGAGAATTTTTATTATCCAATGGATATTTCTACACCACTTAGAATGAAGGGAGAAAACGATATTTATTAGATAGCCTGTGTTTTTTCATTTTCAGATTATAAGATTATATGGGATTTTCTTTTTTTCGACATGTCACCTCTTGATGTCATTTTCAGGACAGATTCGTTTATTTCCAATAAATCCCAAATTGATAGTTATCATCGATGAGTCTCCATTACTGCACCTAATGGGGTGTCCCATATCATTCATGAAGAATGGGCCACAAGTTTGACCAAAGTCAGAACATTATATCTAGAGTTGTGAAAATTAATATCAGTTATTGATTTTGGTTAGGGAAAAGAATCTACGATCGATGATCTCCCTATATTTATCATTTATTATCCAATCATTTTTTATTCTAAATTCTCTGGTTTTCCACCAGTAAGAGAGGAATAATTTCCTATCAATTTTTTCTTGTTAATCACCCGATATATATATATATATATATCATCTTACAACATTAATCTATCTAAAAAGAAAGAGTTAAATACACATTTGTGTGATATTCGAGAGAAATCATTTTTATGCTGAGTTTTTAAGCTAGGATGATGCTTATTCCCTTTTCCATGAAAACTGATGGAACACTTTTTCTATGTGTTGATTACCATAAACTCAACTGAAACATGAAAAATAAAAACAATCCATTTCCACATATTAGTGATCAATTTTAAATGATAAAAGTGGTTAAAATGTTCTAAAATATTTATCATTGGTTTAGTTATAAAATTTTGTGAAGAAAATAATTTTTCATTTAGAAAACCATATTTTGGAGTATTTATATCCATTATAAATATCTCATTAGACCATTGGGTCCAAATAATGCTACTAAAATCTATATATATTTTATGAAGATGATTTTACATGTGTATCATGATACTTTCATGTTGTTCTGTATAGAAGAAAACATGGTTTACTCTAATTATGAGGAAGATCGCGTATATCATTTGAGATCCATTTAGAAATTATTCAAAAAATAATTGAATTTACTCCATGATATCAAAATATATTTTATTGACTTGAGAAGTGATGTTCTTGGAAAAAATGGTGTAATAATTTTGTATTTAAGTTGATCATGAGGATGGGAAATCTATTATGACATTGGAGAATCCACATAATGTTTTCAAGATTGAAAGACTCTTGGGTTTAACTATATATTAGTAATAGTTTGTAATGTATTTCATGATGTCATATTATTTGATGATCACTCTCACTCAGAAGGGAGTGGATTTTGATTGGGATGAATAATATTAGTTTGGTTTTTTTATGAAATTTATTTTCACTTACACAGGTTTTTATGCTTCTGAAGACTGGGAAGGGATATGTTGTCTTTTTTTATGAATCAATATCGGGTTAGGGACATGTTCTTATGTTAGATAATCACATCATTTCTTATGTCTCATGGTAGTTTAGGCCACACGAGAGGAATTATCCAACCCATGAAAATGAAAATTATTCTATGATTCAAGCACATAAGAGTTGAATAAATTACATTTTTAATAATGTTTAACTATATATTATGACAACTAGTTATTGAGATATATATTCTCAAACAAATATTTGAATCACATCCAAAGTAATTGGGTAGAGTTCCTAACATCTTTTAATTTCGATATATCGTATACTATAGAAATGGATTCCTTTTGTTGAAGTGTTGATTAGTAATCTTTTAACCCTTGTAGTTAATAAATCATTAGGAGAGTATAATTTTATATATTTTTTCATAGGGGAATATTATATTTTGGGAAATAGAGGAAGAGGTTATCATGGTCAATGTTCGATAGACCTATCTTCTTCTCAAGATGGTTCTTTTAGAACAACATGTAGATGTTGAATTCTATTTCATTAGATTCTATCTTTGGGGGGGGAGTTGTTTAGTGGTCATTATATAGAGAGTAAATGCTATGTTTTTTGAATTGGTTTATTGTGATGTGATTGTTGAGAAAATCAATAATTCTAGATTTTCATAATTCCCAGTGTGATGTGAACCTTTGAACAAAAAAGAAGTTGTATGATATAGGGTGATGATTGTGGTGGCTAGTATGAGATGAGACATAACTGATTTTTTTGGAAATTTTATACCTGCCAATGTTGCAATGATGTTCATCACTGAATTTTTAATTTTTTTCAACTACTTCCACTGCCAAAATAGATGTGGGATTATATTTAAATGGAGATTTTGGTTGGGTATTCATATACCTCATGGAAGATTAATGTCATATGGGTTGTGGTTGATATGATGACCAATTCATCTCACATTATACCCATTCATGAAACAAAAAATATTGAGGTTCTAAGAAACCTCTATGTGAGAGATATTGAACAGTTTTATGATTTTCAATATACTATTGTCTCTGATAGATATGCATGTTTACTTCTCTCTTTTAGAGAGTCCTCAAGGCATTGTTATCTCATGATCACTTGAGTATGAAAAATCATCCATTGATAGATTCCCATAAAGAGTGGGATATATATATCCTTGAGGACATTCTTTATGCATGTGTCTTAAATTTTGGTGTAACATGGGATGACTATCTTTGATTGGTTGAGTTTTATTATAACAAATTATACCTATCAATAATCATGATGGCTTGTTTTGATTCCTTGAATGGTTATCATGTTATGTATTTGTTGTTCTGGTTAGATATTGGTGAAAGATCCTTTGTTAGATGATTATTGGTACAAGAGACATCATAAAAGATTAAATTTATTCATCATAGGATTTTGATAGAATAAACACTGTAATAATATTATGATAATACTCAGCATAGACCATTCAATTTTTTTGTTAGTGAAAATGTGTTCATGAAAGTCTCACCTAATTTTTCCCATTGAAAACATGGGAAGGGAGGGAATATTTTTACTATTTTTAGGTGAAACATTATGGTAGTTAATAATATAGGTAATGTTTCATACTAGTTAGCACCTCTTACATAGATTATTTGAATACATAATGTGTTCCAGGTAT
Source organism: Viscum album (assembly GCA_963277665.1). Classification (NCBI taxonomy): domain Eukaryota; kingdom Viridiplantae; phylum Streptophyta; class Magnoliopsida; order Santalales; family Viscaceae; genus Viscum; species Viscum album. The sequence goes on from OY728143.1 coordinate 412,139,310, forward strand.
CACATTTTTGAAGATAACTTTTAGAACCATCTCATGTTTTGAGATGGGGTGATATCAATATTAATCTTAATTTCTCTGTTACTATGAATCATTTTAAGATATTTGATTCTGATAAAATGGTAATTTAGGGAAGGATTATACATTTTGTATGAGTTCTATTGTATAAATATTTTGATGCACATGGGATATGGGAGTCTAGGGAATTGACGAGAGAGGAGTGGCCTCAACATTTAGATATGAAAGCTTCTTGAGAAGAATATTGGGGATAAAAAAATTTATATTGTGGGGAGGTTGTATCACCCCGTTAGCTTTCATTTATGTATTTTCTAACAATTGTTTTGGTATTATGTTATTATTTTTTGGGTAATGGAGAGAAGGAAGTGAGAGGACACCTAAACTGCTAATGTTAAGATTTAATGTATTTTACTATAGAAACAGAAATTCTTATAGTCTATTGGGGATTTACATGATGTGTAATAGAGTTAAAAGATGTATAATAATGACATAAAAGATTCCATGAAATGTGTATATAGAGTGAAAGGTTACACACTATGTACAAATTATATTCCATGTGAATATTAAAAATTGTTCTTCTAATAAAATGAAATTGGGTTTTAGGGTATATGGGACTCAAAAATTAAATAATGTATAAAGTAGTTACATGCCAGATAATATCAAGATATGTTGCTTTATTTATTACACATAGAACATTTCCATTTCATTCAAATATCAAACCAATCTCTCTAAACCTGGAGGCTCCTAGTAGGAAATTTATTTGATCTCTACTTTATCTGGATCATCTATTTAGTGACTGATTGTCAAATTTGATGCAGTGCATCTATCTAGGTAAGTGGTTTACCTATCTCTATATCAATACTCCTTGTTATTAGTAGATTATTTAGGTATTGATAGAACTGAATTCTTTATTGTTGAATCTTAATTCTAAGTTGATTTAATAGATCTATTGCATCTACAACCTTCATTATAGAATCCATTTTAGGTGTCTGTTTTGTGATTAAATGTAGGTGATTCCATTAAATATTGATTTATTGATTTATTTTTGAATTTATTTTTATTTAAAATTAAATTAAATTATATTTTTAAAACCTAATTCGATGATAATTGGAGTTAAAATTTATTTGGCATTGAATTTTTTCCAAAAAAAAACCCTATTTCTGTTAGAAATAGAATTTGTTGTTTAATTTAAATTGATGTAATTTTTTTGACTTAAGAATTGATTTTGAGAAAATTGATTAAATTTAACTGATAAAAAACAATGATTTTTTATATTTGAAAAAAAAAATAAAATGATGAAAAATAGATGATTTGGTTTTTAATATGAATTGGAATTTTAAAGAGAAAAATGATGGAATTTAATTTTGATAGATGATTTCTAGGGAATTAGGTGATTTTAAAATTTCAAATTGATTTATTAAGAACGTGCAGTCATGGGTAGTTAGAGGGTTATTTGGGAATGGAATATAGAATGGTAATTCCCTCTAAATATATTGATGATGAAAAATCTACCAAAAACCTAGTTCGAAAAATCTTATCCTTGATTGGTTGTTATTGGGTCATATTTGGAATGATCATGAAGGTCATGTGTATACATATTATTTATTATCACTAATGTGATATATTTGAGGATACCATAATTAAAGCTATCGTATCATTGGATAAATGATCATCGTTCATTTATTGGTGATTTTGATTATAAATCCCATTGATTGTGATACTTTTTTACTCATTACTAGTAATTTATATGAAGTCTTTTACATTATGTGTTTATTTAAGTATATTTTTAATGTTTTCCGTAATTATGAAATTTATATTAGGTTTTATTTTAAATATGAAATTGTATCTCCATGCAATATATTATTGATATTGAAAGCACGATTTTTTTTCTATATTAAAACATCTTAGTTTGGAAAATATGGTGAGACCGAACTGCTGTTTTTAGGTCACACTATACCTTTGACTTCATGAATTTTTATACTTCATCCTCCAAGTCCAACTAAAGTAAAACTACCTCTTAGATAAGGATGATTTATATGATCCCTTGGGGATTGGAGTGGCATTTCCTTATGGACTTTTTATTAATCTTGAATGTTATTCTGTACATTGATGTTTTACTGTATTTGGTTTTATATATTTATTTGGTGTCTCATACATTATCCTTTTAGAGGTTTTGGAAATACTTATATGTATCATTATCACGAACACTTTTTTGGAAAAAAAAATTACTCATTTGTATCATTTGATGCCAAGATATTGTCTCCAAATCATGGGTATTAGAAACACCCTCAATGATCTATCGAGATCATATTGGTTAATAGGGTACCAAGGAATCATGGTTGGTTCATGAAAATAAGTTTATGTTCCATAATCGATAATATCATTAATTTAATTCCCATGTATTCTACTAAACATCCTATGATACTATGTATAATTTCCTTGACACAAGTAACCCAGATATAGTGTCTATATTATTAAATAGTCGTAAAAAACGTGTAATCACATCTTAAAGGACTGAATACAATATTAGTATTGTTAAACTAGATACATACATGATTCACATATTTCAATTTAATAAAAAAATTAAATTTTTGTTTTTTAGAAAACCATTTTCCCCTCTTGAATATCACTACATTTCATTTATAATACGAATCTCTAATTCATGTAGATGGAAACAAAATAATATTGTTTATATTCTCAATAATTTCTTCTATAAACATTAATATATCATGATTAAATAGAAATTATAAATATAGAATAATAAATATGAAATTTTAAATATCTCATCACACTTAAAATTTAATCAATAAAATGACTATCATTAATTGAAATATAATAATCAATATCGAGAAATCGATCTGTAAATGTAAATATCTGAACCCACATGCCATTTAATAAATAACATTATTATCATTATTTTATAAGGAAAAATCATTATGTAAGGTTATAGAAATACATAAAAATACATTTAAATAACCTTAACATTATGGTTATATATGTAATAACAAATATAGAATGTTAAATAACCTAAAACACATTAAATTTTATTCGTAATTCATAATGAAATTCATCAAGAGATATTATCATTGAGAAAATTTGTTGAATATTAATTACTGAATTCATAATGATAGGGATTCTTAATTATTGGATTGAATAATCTTAGACATCATCAAATATATTTAATAATGAGCACTCATAAGACAATTTAAAATTATAGGTTAAAACCTATTTAATTAGAGCTTACAAATTCTCCTTAAAAGACTTTTAATTTATTGAGGGATATATAATGGATGGATCCACCCATCACCACCTATCCAAAGAATTCCTCATATACTGAAGAGTCAATTTAATTGAGGAAAAAAATTTCGGATCATAAAATTCTCATATTGTATAAAGAATTCATATTTATCTATATATTGTATATAAAAAATAACATTCCATTTCAAAACCGTATATATATATATATATATATTAATATGGTTGACTATATAAAAATATACATGATATAAAATATAGAAGGTTTTGGGAAATTTAATGACTAATTATCAAGGTAAAGTGAATAATTCAAAGGTAGTTGTAAAGTACATTAATGAATCAAGGAAGTGAATTTCAATAATTTAGCTGGTAAAAATGAATGTAAAATATCTCTAACTGTATAATGATTGAATCAATACAATATAAATCCAATGTAATATAAGAAAAATTAATGGTTGTTTTCATTATTTAATATAAATACAAGAAAAATTTCATTAAAATGTTCTTGAGGAAAATAACATTTTTTACTTTCAAAATATATTTTAAAAAGTAAAATTTCAGAAAATATTTTTGTATACACTTTTTGTAACACCCCAAGATTTTGAAAATAAATTAAATATTGAATTAATTAAACAATTAGTCTATACAAAACACTAATTTGTTATAACCTATCCAGTGAGAATTATTTTTTCACCTCTGGGATTGTAATTTCGAAAAACTGACATACACGGTTGCGTTGAGTAAGTTATTTATAGTCTGACAAGACAAACTTATGTTTTAGAAAATAGTAACATACCATTATGAATAGTAATATGAACCTTATGAATAGTAAATAATAATATTATTTTATTTTATTAAGGTTATATGATAATAAAATATTGATTAATTTTTCAAGGTGATATAAAAAAGAATTATGGTTTTGAAATTGTTATTTTTCAAATAAAATGTTGTTTAATTTAATAATTAATTTAATAAAATTTATAAAATTATTTTCAAAAAATTTAGTTTATTTTTTAATTCTATATGTTAAAAAATTATTAGTGTGAATTTTTTTTATTTTTTTGAAATACTCGATTTTTTTAATATTAAAATACAATAATTTTCCATATATATACACTATCAATTAAATTCATTATTCTAAGAATCATGGGTATTGTAATCACACATGGCTCTAAATCACATTCCCATATTACTATTCTTTGTCACAAGAATCCATACTATTGGTTTTCTTTTGAAAAATAATAAAATAATGTGTAAAATGATAGGAAAACCCTCCTCTCCTCCACTATAAGCCCCCTCACTCCTTATTATATTCACTTCTCTTAAGCCTTGTTACCGTTCTATACTCCACTAAAATACCATTCCAATCTCCACCCCCACGTTTGGAATCCCTTGGTCTCATAAAAAGTCCAATACATTTTACCTAAAGAGGCTCTCTGAGAATATTACTTTAAGATGTAAATTCCTCTTTTTTCATTTCTATTATTTAAAGTTCCTTTCTGTTTTTTTTTCATTCATCACCTCCTTTCATCCAAATGTTGTGATGAATCCATTAAATTACATGTACTCTAATTTTTTATAAAAAAGGAATAATTCTTTATCATGAATCATTTCCCCTTATTTTGTACTGAAAATGAAAACACCATCCTAGATGTGTTAATTTATCACATTCCAGGATGAATGGATTTCAATTTCTATTACTATCTTTAATTATAGTAATGAAATTATTTTTATTATTGAACAAGAATATAATATATGTATTATAACTTATTTAAGGTTTTTTATTTCTTTTTTACATATGATATTAATTTATTAATAAAAATGATTTCTTTGTGATTGCGAACAACCAGTTAACCCAATCATTTATCATTAAGGTTTTATATAATGATTCATCTTCACTAAAAATTACCAAAAAAATATATAAACATGAAATATTATGATTTTTCACTAATAAATTACAACTTATATTCAGAAAAACTATATCATTCAACATGTTTTTCCATACATGAATATATGTAAACAGGTTATGCAAACCAAGGATGAAAATGCTCCCAAACCATGAAATTGAATATCTTAACCCATCAAAAGGCCATGAATGAACATAAAGTGGTTATAATAAATCATTTAAATGTAGTGTATGTTCTGGAATTATGAATTTATGAACCTAAATTTGATTATTTAGGATGTTAATATCAAGTGAGGAACACCTTCAGACATAGGGTAAGGTTTTTCCACCACAACTTCCATTTTTATTTAGGTTACTTTTATTATCCACTCACCTCAATTAAATTATTATTCATTGATAGTTACTTATCATATTTTCATTTTCAGTGTTCTATATATGTGAACCATGAAGAATCATGCCTTTATTTATGTGTAGTTTTATGTTTTATAAGTATCTTTCAAAAATTCTTCGTGAAATACAATCTCAATTCTGGGGAATTTCTAAAATTCGTACCTATTTTTAAGGGAAAATTATAATATGTTTTTAGAAACCATTATTTTTATAAAATAAATTTTTTTGTTAAGAAAATTCCAACTTACTTCACTTATGGTTTTATACACTAATTTTTAAAAATGAACTCTTCTTTTTAAAGTAAAAGAGTATTCATCACATGAATTACTCGATGATTTCATAAGACTATCTTCATCTACATCAAAACTCTTTTTTACTATTACATATTATTGGGATTAATATTTATGATACCATCTACCATTTTTTATTGAATTTTTTATCATTATTTTGGCTATGGATATGCTATCTTAAAACCATTCACCATTTTACTCAGAATGGATAGTTTTTATGCTAATCTTTTGGGGAATGTTATTTATGATTCATATGTTAGATTAAATAAAAATGTATATATTGTTTATGTTTATCCTTATTAATATTATGAAGTCATTTTACTTATTATCTAATGGGTGGGGACTTCTATAGCCCCTCGATTCATCCATAGGTCAAATGAGAAAAATAGATACGGTCATGGAAGAGTCCTTGCCCTTTTTTAGATATGGTTTTGGTCAATCTCTTATTCATTATTAGATGTCATGGAGGAGGCTATGAAGGTATGTTTTAGAATGTCTAAAATATGCATTTGTTTTATTATAAATCATGAAATTCATTTTTATGTGGTAATTCGACTCGTATAATACCCATGATTTTGTTTTATTGTGGAAATATTTACTCATCACATATTCTTTCCATAATTTGTTCAGGTTTATTATTTTTAATAACATGTGTTTTTAATTATTCACCATCATTATTGTTTTTGTTTATGATATGCTATGATTTATTATTTACCCTTACTAAGCGTTTGACATCGACACTATCAAATGTTTCATTTTTTCAGGACATGAAGAAGTTTGTTATGAATGACACATAGGGATAAACATATAGTTGTATATGTTCCCAATAAAACATATATGTGTTATTTCATTGAAAGTTATAATGTTGAACAAATTTATATTTTTGGATTTCCAAATCTACTAAACTGTTAATCTATTTGGTATACTACTGTCTTGTAATTATTCCAATGTAATGTCACATGGAAACTACTATAGGAAACTAGGATTAGGTTTTATAGTTGTCATCAGAGGAAGTATAGTAGAAAACATAGAAACTTGATTTTGAAAATGTAGATTAGGGAACAAAATCCTAAGATATACTTTGAAGATAAATGTACCAAAACATCCTAGATTTTTTGGTAATGAATAGATTATATACATGTTTCTAGAAAATACAACCCTACCAAGTTATTAAAAGTATACATAATTCTAAAACATATGTACCTAGAAGTGAAAACTCCTAAAAGAAGATTCGGTCATGACATGTGGTATCCTGGTACAAGACAGCGTGCCTTACTAGGAACATATTTTAACACTCCCAAGGGATATTCTTAAGATAATTCACATTTTAATTACATTATATTATGAAGTATTTAATTTAAATTTTTTCTCCAAGAATACATGTTTATGATTATAAGATTAGATATGTATATAAATTCCATTTTTTCTAAGTATTTATCTACATTGAGATTATAAATTATGATTCATAATCTAATAGCGTGAATGATATTATTTATAAATGAAACATAGTGGAAGTAATGAAACCATATGAACGCATATATCCCATGTAGGTATTTCCCACATGTACAAGATAATGATATTGACGCTAGAGCTGTGACTGGTATGAAGAAACATATAACTATACTTGAACAACATTATTAGGTTACGAACAATAAAATTAACCTTTTGGAGAATCCAGATCCAAAATTTGGATGAGCTATGTTATATTTCATTATGTGGCAACAGACTCCATCATTTAATGGGACTATAAACTTATTCATAGAGGAGCAGTGGATAAGTTCCACATATAAGATATTTCTGTCCATGGGATGTAACGAATGGGAGAAGGTTTCCATGAAAGTTTATTGTCTGTTTGGAGATTCTTATCAATAGTGGGCGCTATTTCAAAACAAAAAATATGCTGATGAGAAATGACATGGAATAGAGTGAATTTAATGAAATATTATTAGAGAAATGCATTCCACGTGAACATCGATCAAATATGGAAATAAAATTTATGAATTTGAGGGGAAATGAAAATGATAATTCTAAAAAGTATGATGCTAACCTCATAAGAATAAAAAGGCATACTTTGGAAAATATAGGTAATCCCAGGAGAAATATTGATAAATTATTTGATGGAATATAACCATTCCTCCATCAGGTTCTGGTCTGCCTAAGAATCTCATCATACAAATATATAGTCTAATGTTCTATCAAGATGGAAAATGAGTTCTCTATTTATTCTAGATTTAATATAAAGAAAGAGAATAAAAGGTTTGTTGAATACTCTTTAAATATAAATAAGGAAATGGAGAATATGGGAAGAGTTGACTTTCTACATTGTGAAAATTGCAGAAGGAAACACCACATGTCCTGCTTAAAAGGAAAGGAATTGTGCTGAAAGTGTGGATGGAAATGCCATCATGCCAGTGCTTTCAAGGGGAATAAAGATGCTATTAATGTTCAATGCTATAGTTCTATGGATATGGGACACTATTCAAATGATTTTTCAAAGTGTTAAGGAAACATTCCTCAAAAAATACATGGGACCAGGGACCAACATATGTGTTCACCACTACTGATATTAAAATCCCTAATGACATTATGGTAGGTACTTTAATCATTTACTCAAAAATATCCAATGCTTTATTTTATTCTATATCATTGCATTCTATCATAGCTTCCCAGTTTTCCAAGGACATTAGATATTTTCAATTAGATTTAGTGAGGGAGTTGTCTATAAAAACACATAAGGGAAGTATGATTTATACAATGTTGTGTCATGAAATCCCCATTATGGCATATAAACATGCTTTATATACTAATTTTATTATCATACTCATGGTTAAATATGATATAATCTTCAGTATGTATGGAATTTTGATCCTTTATGGGAAAATTTATTTCAAGAAGAACGAGGTTACAATATTTGAGGATGAAGTGGAATCCCTTATCTTTATAGCATAAACATCACCATCTCATTCTCTTCTAGATCCACCCCCAGTAGCTCTACTGAATTAAATAATTTGGGAGGAAGGGAATGAAATAACTATAGGTGAGGAAAGGAATGTTAAAATTGTGGATGTACGTATTATGAAAGAATATGTTGTTGTGTTTCCATAGGATTTACCTAGACATCCTCTAGAGTGGGAGATTGAGTTTTACATTATCTTAATTATTGATTCTAAGATCATATCAAAGACACATTATATAAGGGACACTAATGAATTTGTGTAACTGAAGAAACAACTAGAGGAATTTGGATACAAAGGATTTATTCTCACTAGTGTTTATCCTTGGGGATCCCCTATTCATTTCATTGAGAAGAAAGAAGGATCTATGAGGTTGTGCATTGACTATAGGGTGATTAATGATACAAAATTAAAGAACAAGTATCCCCAACCTTGCATTGATAATTTATTTGATCAACATCACGGTGCCCAATATTTTTCAAAGAATGATCTTATATATGGATATCATCTGTCACATGCGAGGAAGAAAGGTATTCCAAAGACAACATTTTGAACTAGGTGTGGGCATTATGAGTTTACAGTAATGCCTTTTGGACAAACTAATTAATCATCAATTTTCATGGATCTAATTAATAGTGTATTCAAGGAATATCTTGATGACTTTGTGGTGGTAATTATTGATGATATCTTGGTATACTCCAAAATCTATGAGTATGATAAAAATCACATGCGCACTATTCTGAAGAGTCTTAGAAGAAATGAATTATTTGGGATGTTTAGAATGTGTGAATTTTGGATTAAATTAGTTTCTTTTCTTGGCCACCTTGTCTATAAGGATGTAATACCAATTGATCCTTTGAAGATAAATTTTGTGCAATATTTTCCTACTCCAATGAACATAATTTTGGTACATAGTTTTATTGGTTTATTATGTTGTTATCAGTATTTCTTGTAGAATATATAGTGTTTATCCAACTGAATGACCAATCTTACACAAAATGGGTTATATTTGTATAGATAATAGAATGTGAGGACTATTTTAAAGAATTAAATAGAAGATTAGTGAATTATTTGATCTTAACTCTACCATCAGTGAATGATGGGTTTGTGATCTATAAAGATGCATCAATGTGAGGACATGGTTGCATCCTTATGCAGAATGATAGATTTATTTATTATTCATCAAGGAAATTAAAAATTCAAGAATAGACCAATAATACTCATTATCTTGAGTTAGGAGCAGTAATCATTGAGTTGAATATATGGATACATTATCCTTACAGTGAAAATGTGAGATATATACAGACAATAAGAGTATAAAATTTATTTTCTCACATAAATAACTCAACATGAGGAAAAGACAATAACTCAAACTACTAAAGGATTATGATTGTTTCATACACTACCAACTATGAAAGGAAAACAAGGTAGTTGATCCTTTGAGAAGGAAAATCATTATCTTCTCAACAAAATGAGAATTGACAAGGATCCTTTGTATATATATCTAGTGATGATAGATATGGGAATTATCAAATAACGTGAAACATCACTACTTTTTCAAATGGTTTCCCAATCGTCCTTGTTATAAATAATTAGAGCTTCACAATATGATTATTAGGATATTCATAAGAAAATTAATTCTGGGAAGGATTGGATGTTGGTAACCTCATGTGTGAAGATGGAATTCTAAAATTTGGTGAGAGGACATGTATTCCTTCTCTACCCAACCATAAAATGGAGTTATTGGAGGATTCTAATAGTTCAAAATTCAATATACACCCTAGTAGAACTAAAATGTATATAGACTTGAATGAACATTTTGGGTGGGATAACATTACGAGGGAAATTGATGATTATTATCAAGGTGTTTAGTTTGTGAACAAGTGAAGGCGAAATGACAACATACTAGAGGGGTGATTAAACTTATACCTATTCCGACAAGAAAATGGGATTATATCACCATGTATTTTGTTACTAGATTACCCAAAACTCTAAGAGGGAATGATGCAATATGGGTAATTATGGATCGACTTATGAAATTTGAACATTTCTTCACCATAAGGGAGGATTTTCCACTAGAGCGCCTCTCAAGACTCTATATTAATGAAGTTGTGAGACTTCATGGAACACCTATCTCAATTGTTTCTAATCGTGTTTCATGATTTACATCGAAATTCAGGAACAGTCTTATGAAATATTTGGATACTGAGCTTTGATTTAACACTACTTATCACCCATAAACTGATGGGAAATCAGAAAGGTCCATTCAAACCTTAGAGAAAATGTTAATATCATGTTCACATGACTTTTAAGGTATGTGGGGTAAATATTTACCTTTAATAGTGTTTTCATACAATAATAGTTTCTATTGAAGTATGCAAATGGAACCATATGAAAATTTGAATTGAAAGAGATATCGTATGCAAAATTGTTGGGAAGGTGTTAGATAATGGAAGCGTATGGGCCAAGGGCTTATGGATGAAATAATAGAGAAGGTAAAGACTATTCAAGTCCATATCAAATATTCTCAAAAGAGACAAAATTTTAGGTTGATAATTGAAGGAAGGATTTTGATTTTCAAGTGGGAGATCATGTTTTCTTGAATGTATATTCATGGAAGGGTGTAACAAGATTTGGGAAGAAATTGAAACTAAGCCCAAGGTATATAAGATCTTTTGAAATTCGGTAGAGAATTGAACCACTTCCATGTCATTTTTCTAGGCTACCAAGCCTGTCTAAAGTACACAACGTGTTCTATGTTGCGTTGTTGAAAAAGTACATACTAGACCCAATGCATGTCCTCACTTCAAAAGGTATATAATTGGAACCTGACCTATCTTACTATGAAGACCCAATCCGGATTCTACACAATAATGAACCGGTGTTGAGGAATCAAATGACTCAACTAAAAATGATACTTTGGAAAAATCATAAAATCGAATAGGCAACATGGGATCTAATGAGTTTATTATGAAGAACTACACAAATATTTTTGTGAGGTACAGTTCTGGTAATTTTGAGCATGAAATTTTTGTGAGGGGATAATGTAACACCCAAATATTTTTAAAATAAATTTAGTATCAAATTCATGAATCACATAGTTGCTACAAAACACCACATTGCAAAAACCTATCCAGTAAACATAATTTTCCACCAATGTTATTTAAATTAAAAAAAACTACCATACAAGGTTGTGTTAAGTAAGATATTTAAAGTTCGATAAGTCAAACATAATTTTTTGTGAATATTAATATACCATTATGAATAGTAATCTAACCCTTATGAATTGTAAATAAAATTATTATTTTATTTTATTAAGATTATAAGATAATGGGATCTTCATTAATTTTTCATGGTGATATAAATTGAATTATAGTTTTAAAATCATTATTTTTAGAATAAATTGTGAATTGATTTAAAACATAAATTTATAATATTTTCAAAATTATTTTTGAAAAATGGAGTCCATTTTCTAAATTCTAAATATCAAAAAATGGATTTGGAGAATTTTTGGGATTTTTCTAAAATACTCGATTTTTTTATGAATAGTAAAATATGGTAATTTACCATATATATATATATTATCTGTTAAATTCACAATTCCTAGAATCATAGCTGATGTAAGACCACTTGGTTAAAACTCAAATGTACATATTACTATTCTTATTCACAAGAATCAATACTATTGGTTTTCATTGGAAAATAATAAAATAATGAATAAAATAATTAGAAAACCCTCATCCCTCCACTCTCACCCCCCCCCCACTCCATCTTCTTCTCACTCCTCTAAAGCCTTATGAATTGTATGAATTATGCTCAAATATCCTCCTAGTCTCTTCCACCATTTCCAGAAGCCCTTCATCTCATAAAAATAAAAAAAACATCTCCCCTAAATAAGCTCTCAAATTGTATTAGTTTAAGAGGTAAATTAATATTTTAATTTTTTTTATTTCGAATTATTTCCTTTTCTTTTTATTTCTTCACCTCATTTCATCCAAATGTTGTGAAGACTCCAGAACCTTACATGTACTATAATTTTGTTAATATAAAGTTATAATTCTTCTTTATGTCTCCTTTACCATTATTTTATACTATAAATGAAAACAACATTCGAGATTTGTTAATTTATCACATTCAAGGAGGACAGGTTTTCAAATTATATTAAAATATAAAATTATGGTCAGTAAACTATTTTTATAGTTGAGACCGACTATAACTTATTTATTATAAGTTATTTATGGTTCTGGAATCCTTTTGTACACATTATATTGATTTATAAATTGAAATGAGTTCGTTCTGATCAAAAACCACCAATTAACCTAAATAATTGTAATTACTATTTTATATAATGATTCATCTTCAATTCCAATAACCAAAGGAATATTATAACCATGTAATATTATTATTTTTCACTAATAACTTAAAACTTATATTATGTAAATCCATTCTAATTATACATTTTTATCCATACATGAATATAATTAAACTGGTCATGAAACTAATGGAAGAAAGCCCTCCCAAAAAATGAAATTGAATCTATCAACCCATCAGAAGCCCATGAATAAACCTAAAAAGTTTTTAAAAAATAAATTATATGTTGATGTTGTTCTATAATCATCTATTTATGAATATAAATTTTATTATTCAACTACTTAAGATCAAGTGAAGAACACCTTCAAACTTAAAGTAAGCACTTTCCACCAGAACCTCCATTTTCATTCGGGTAACTTTTATTATCTACTTAACTCAATTAAATTATTATTCATTAAAATTTACACATAATAATTTCTATGTAACTATTATATATATGTTTTCCAACAAGAATAATACATTTATTATGAGGAGTTATATGTTTTAAAATGATATTTAAAAAATTCTTCCAAAAATAAAATCCCGATTCAAGGGAATTTTTCAAATTCTTACATATTTTCAAGGGAAATTTATAATATTTTTTTTGGAAAAATATTTATAAAATAACTTATTTTATTATTAAAATACCATATTTCTTATCTTTTGTTTTTATAAATTGATTTTTCTAAAAGAAAACTAATTTTCAATGTAAAAGAGTACTTATCTCACTAATTACTTAATGATTTTATAAGAGTATATTTATCTATTTCAACACTCCAATTTATTATTATGTATTATTGGGATCAATAATTATGATATCATCTAACATATATAATTGAATATTTTATCAATAGTTTGAATTTGAATATTCTATCTTAAAACCATTCACACTTTCACTCTGAATGGTCTTTGTTTATGCGTAATGTTTTAGGAAAGATTTAGGTTTCATATGCTTATTTCAATATGAATTTATTTAATTTCTATATTTATCACCATTCATATTAGGAATTAATTGGACATATTATGTTATGGGTGGTTCCCTCTATTGTCCCAATATGAATCGGTAGGTCTCATGATACAACTACATATGGAGTTGGCTGAGGCCCATCCCATTTGTAGATATGGTTTTGGTCGAGGCCTTAATAGTTTTTAGATGTCTTGGAAGATGCCTTGATGGTATGTCTCATAATGTTCATTATATGAATTTATCTTATTATAAAGATATAAATTCATTTTTCATGTAGCAATTCAACTAGTAGAATAACCATGATTCTGTATTATTGTGGAAATATTTTCTCAGCTCATATTCCTTTCATAATGTGTTCATGTTTATTATTTTTAAAGGAATGTGTTCTCAATTATTCACCATGCCTAATGTGTTTGTTTATGATAAATTACATGGTATTGTTTACCCTTACTGAGTTTTTTAGATCACCCCCTTCTTATGATTCATTTTCTTAGGATATGACGAAGTTTATTATTAAGAACCTGTAGGGATAAACTTATTGTTTAGATGTTCCCAATAAAACATATATGTTGTATTTCATTTCAAGTTGTAACGCTGAACTTATGTATGTATAAGGAATTCCAAATCTACTAAACTATTCATTCCTTCAGGATATGACATTCATGTAATTATTCCAATGTAATATAATAAGGCACCAGCTCCAGGCAACTAGGTTTAGGTATTTACACATTTCCTTGAAATTACACTTTTATAAATATAAATGATTTCTTAAAACATTTAATGGTCATGATAGTGGGAAATTCAGGACATTTCATATAGATAAAATAAAATTCATTTATTATATTCAGTAAAACTCTTATGAACCTTATTTATGAAAATTAAATGAATATTCCATTCAATGTTTTTCCAAAATTCCAAAATGGATAAAAAATTTCATTAAAAATCATTTGAATAATTTTAAAAACATTTGTCATTTTTTTAAAAAAAAATTTGTTTTGGATTAAAATGATTTCTCATATGAAGAGAGAGATGTTGTTGATTATTCATTTAAATATTTCTTTTGAAATTATACAAACCAATTATTGGAAAAAAGAACTATTATATGAAAACTTCATAAATATACATATGTAAATAAATTTAAAGGGGTTAATTATACAATAATTAAATACATTTTGTATAGAAAATTTATAAATAAAAATCCCGATTACAATGAGATTGTGATAAAAATATAAACAAGTCATAACATTTAATAGTAATTTAAAAAATGAATAATTTATTTCTAGGAAATTTAAATCCATAAAAAAGAGTAAATAAAACATCATATATTGAAAAAACATTACACCCATAATCCTATAATAATAAAGAAATTTATGAAGTAATATAACACAATGAAAGGAAATTAATTTATAAAATTCTATACCACATAGTAACTTTTGTGTCAAATCCAAATGGATGAAAAAAATAATAATTCAAACATATAAAATCTTGAATTATTAATTAATAATGATATTAAATGACAATTTGTTAGTATATACAGTATAGAAAATATATTATGTGAATATCATTTCAGTATTCTTCAATAAATGAAAATTGAGACGAATTCCCTTACATCAAGATTATTTTCTATTTAATGTTCTTTAAACTCATTTATTGTAGATTTAATATTTTTATTAAATTATGTCGGATCAATATCCAGATTAATAATATTATATATGACCCCCCTTATAACATTTCCCGATATGTTTGTTTATTATAATTCCATATTTTCACTGTTTCAGGTGTCAATTCCCTTGTTTTCTGATAGATGTTTTATTATTAATATTCATGTTTCTATGAATATTATATAGTTCCATAATCACCAGGTTTATATTAAAATTTTTTCATATCATTTTTTCATTTGATACATTTTTAGAATCATTTTTCAAATTTTAACATGGAGAGTGGATCACATACCTTCATAGACACGGTAGGTCATACATACTGACAAGTGAAATTTTTATTTCCTTAGTAAAATGGTAAGAAGTTTGGTTATATATTAATTTTATAGAATATATATTATTATATATAAATATAATATTTAAAAAATATCATTATTACTTTCAATGTAAATAATATGTGAAAAAATGAATCGCATCACATTACGATTCAAAAGTTTACTGTACACATGACTGTCATTGTCATATTTTAAAATGAATGAAATATAAGAAGGTAAAAGTGATATTAAAATCTAAAAATTATAATAATATCATAAATATTATATACATTAGTTATATAAATAATGTTATATATACTTTAATGGTGGTTTTGGAAAATTAATTACATCGGTTTAGGATGTAGTAGTCCACTGTAGAGACTGTCAATTATTTTTCTTCCCAGTTGATTGTTGTGGATATTGATATTGGTTATTCCCAATGTATATTATAATATAATTATATGAAAAATAAATAGTATATTATATAATTATGTTTTTATAATATTTTTGTTATTTGGAATAAGAAACCAAATAAAAACACTAGATTAAGAACATTACCTCTTCTTCAAACCCCCTCTTTAGGTTTTCACCAAATGCCTTCATAGGTCACTTTATTTATCAAACTATGGTATAGATAATTTATAGATGGGGGTAAAAATGTAATTTTGGTAGGTATTGATGTAGAAAACTTTATTTTTATGTGTGAAGTGCTGAGGATAATGGGCTCCCTTTTATAGTAATGTATAGGACACACATGGAATTATTTAAACGATTTAATTAATATAATTTTTTATCATTATAAAATCCTCAAAAATAGGTTATTAGAAACCCTTATTAGATATATGGGACAAATATGGATAAAAAATTGTGATTCTATGTGTTTTATATCGTTTTTAACCCATATATTCTATCTTTAATCTCTCGATAATATTTTTCTTATTAACTACAGTAATTAATTTTACTGGTTTTACTAATCCAAAATGGTAAAAAAAATAAAGGTGAAATTATTAGATAATATAAAATATTACTATTATAAATAGGAAATTAATTTTTCCAAATTTAATTTATAAAATATTTAGAATCCAATTTAAAATTAAACCCACATACACAACGATTAAGTGAGCTTCCAAAGAGAAAATTCTCATATGTATATAATCCTTCAATATAAAATTAAAAAATGGAATTCAATATAGTAAACTAAATTAAAATAATTTATATATAAATAATCTAATATTACTCAAAAATAATTTAAAATATTATTTATCTTTTTTACATTACTTAAACTAAATGTCAGTTTTCAATAAATGTCAACAATTTAACCTATTTCTCAAAAAATGAAATTTTTCATAACAAAACTCAAAACACCTAATTCTAGCATGGATATTTTGATTCCATAAATTAATTTAATATTATTTTAGTAAATTTTATAAATTTAAAAATTATTATTTAAAATTAAGTTGTAAAATCATGACTAAACCTTTTTTAGAGAAATACAGTTTCGATAAAAAAATTATTTTTATTTTAAATGATTCGTATATTAATTATATCAATAGAAAAACATAATTTTTAATTATTGAATTAGTTATATTGATTCCCACCTAATTAACGGTTATGTTATAATTTTCAAAAATTTAAATAAAAATATTACAATATATTATTATTTTTTGTTTAAACCAGATGTTTCACTCAAGACAAGATATCAATACGATGGAATTTATTTAGAATGAAATTTATTGTAATGTCTCAAATCGATATATTATCTTCAAATATTTTTTACATAAAACAAGATATATTAAATTATAATCATATTTTAAAATCATTGGGTGTACATTATATATTTTTTGTAACCATTGACGTCAAAAGTTTGATAAAGTGTAAATATCATCACACCACACACTGATAATGACAATAATTTTATATTTTGTAGAAATAATAAAAAAATTCATTATAATTGATTTAATTTTTAAAATATATTTTAATAAATATAAAATTATGTTTTGTTATGTTAACATGGTTATTAAAAAACTTCTATTTTTTTATCAAGGTTATTTATATTTTATGAAATAATAACTTTTAGTTACTACACAATGCCGACAGAACCCTTGTTCAAGTAATGTAAAAAAATTAATTACATTTTAAAATAAATAAATGTTATATAGTACGAATTAATTATTTCTTTTCGTATATATTTTTATATTAATATATCTTATTTTTGAAGTTTTTAATGATTATATATGAATTACATTACCATTTTAATGGCATTAAAGTAAAACTATATTATAATACCAAAAGTGAATTTAATTGATATTAATTTAAATCATTTTAAATTTAATTATTATAAAATAATAAGAAAATTATATTTAGAGATTTAAACGTGATGTGGTATAAAATATCATCAATTTTACATTTATATGTTGAAATTCCATATTTTTGTAACTTTCTGTACCCCCATGGAGTAAAAAAAATTGATATCTCAAAAATAATCAAGTAGTTTAATGAGACAAATAAACTAACAGATAATTTTGAATAGATCACATAAAACATTAAATATTTTATTTAAATATAACATGAAAAAAAATATCATCATATATTATAAATATAAAAATATGGATACACATAAAAATGATTACTAATTTATATTAATTAAATTATTTATGTAATTTTAAAGGTATCCTTCTCATCGCATATAAAAAGGATCCACCTCCCCTACCTTTCTCAATTTTTTTTATCACTATGGTTCCCAAAATCCTAACCATAATTTCTCTCCAACATCCATCCTCACATCATAGAGGTATGGGTCTCACAAATAGACCAATATTAGAATGCATAATGTTTATTCCAAAATGTGTTTCTAAGGAAATTTATAATTATTAATTAACCAATTTTATGTTTATTTAATATTCCACCTTCCACAAATTGTATATTTTATTTATGAAATAATAAAATAAACATATTGTATATAGTGAACTTTTAATATGGTTTTGGTTCACTAATTTCACATCTCTATCTCTATCCTCTTGTAAATGTTAACATTATTCATTAATACATGTGGATTACCACCACTATGATGTGATGTGTTGATGTTTCCATCACAAAATCACAATAATAATTATTATGATAGACATAATTAATATATATTATATTCAATAAATAATTATCATTCATTAATGATGTTATATCTTCTATTTTCATAACATTCAATCCATTGAAAAATAAAAATATTTTTCATGTGTAAGTGTGGACTACCAACTCCAAAATGTTATTGGATTCATTTTTAGGAATTTCATTAATGAAAAATTATAAAATTAAATTTATAATATAAATACAATAATAATATCATTAATAATATTATGGATATGGTATAATAATTACCCCTTTGACCATTTTTATCATAGCAAATCTATTTTGGAATTATAAATTGAACGTTTTCAAAACATCTATAATAAACTTATATATTTATAGAATAAATAAATGAATATTATAAAGAAAATTAAAACAGTATAGAGAATGGAATTAAATTTTAAAAATTTCATTATAATGTAAATAACTAATTTTTTTATTATTCTTGAGTAAATGAAAAATCAATGCTCGAAGGTATTTTAGGTAATGGATTTTTCTTCAATATTTTTAAAAATAATAATTTAAAATAAATCTCTTTCATAACCATGTTATTTTAAATGTCTTATAAATTTTATTTTCCACTTTTAAAATATTTATAAATTTCATTATCAACAACTATTGACATTTGATAAATATTTTATAAAGTAATATTCTTATCATTTTATGAACAATAAACTTTTAATGGTGGAATGGGGGGAATAATTATTCTTACTATTGTATCATGAATTTTAAATCTGATGACATTAATTTTATTTTTAGTGAATATTCTATAAAATATTTCCATATATTTTTTTATATTAAATCATTACCATGAAATTTTATTAATTTTTCATTTTAAGGTGTTTTTTATTAAATGGGTAATTTTTACCTTTTTTAAAAGTAAATGTATTTTAATTTATCATATAAATGAATTTTAAGGTTATTCATGAAGATAATGTGCATGAAAAATAATTTTTTATGACAAGGTACATTTGAATTATAGATGAATATTTTTTTATATTGATATATTTTATATAAAAGGTGATCCAAATATAGCTTAAATGGCATGTGATCTAGAGACGAAATCTACAGCTAGTGAAGGTGATATATTACTCTAGTGTACTAGGTAATATTCCGTATCTTCAATAGAATGTTGTGGTGAGTTAACTTTGGATTTTTCCTTTTTGGATATAATTGGGTACGAGTCATTTATATCATTTGTGAACATGGGTTACAAATATAATTATTTGTGATGCCAATAAAGTTTTTCTATTTTATTTGTATGGGAATTAATGTTTTTCTAAAACAAAAACATATGCTTAATATGTGGATAAGATTTATTTATATGGTTAGAATTTAAATTTGAAATGTAATAGTTTTATAGGTTTTCATTTTTTTTCACAGTCCTGAAATATTTATTTCATTTGTATCTATTTCTGAGTGATTTTTTCTCATCCAATTTTTTCAAATGTTTTTTACGAGGTTTAAATATAAGTATGAACAATGAAGATATTAATGGTAATGTAATGAAATTTGTTTTATGAAAATAAAATGTCTATAATTTTAAATGTGTTATATTGTTAAAATTTTTATAATGAAATTATGTGTCCCTTTTATAATGTGTTTATTTTTTAAGGAATATTTAATACATAATTCTATAAAATCAAAGAATATTTTGTCATTTGGATTTAAATAATGTGAATTATAGTCTAAAAACTCATGATTATATAATTATTTACGGTTAGGTACTTAAAGTCTATGTCAGAGTGTTGTTTTAGATAAATTAATATATTATGATAAAATTAATAAAATACCATATATTGATAACACTTTCTTATTATATTGAAATTATATATAATTTTAAGATTATAATGTTTCTTAATCTAATTAATGTCTATTTTGAATGTGTTCTGATAATGGAAATAGGGAATCATATTTAAGAGGGTATCATGGGGAAAATTCACATCCAAATCAGTAACCTAGAATGGTTGGACATTGACCTGATAAATTTTTTTAGGGATGGATATGTATAAGTCATTTATAAATGGTGTGGTAAACCATTTAAGATAAAACATTTATGTACCATAGAGGTCAGTGTTGAAAAATCATTATTTTATGAAATATAACCCTCTATTTTTTGGATCCTTGGATCAAGTGGTTGCAAAATTATGGATAAATACTAAAAAAAATATATTTTATGTCATTATATATATAAATCCTTGAACAGTACTTAATTATTTGTTTAGCCAATAATTTAATTTTTCACACATTGAGGATATTTTCAGGTTTATAGTTTTGGATAATTACATCATAATTCGTACCTAAAATCCCAAATTCTTAAAAAGTGTATACTATAAAAATAGTATCAATTTCATCCATAATATAAAACTATTCAAATATAAAATGATCTATTTTTCACGAAAAATCATCATAACATTCAGCTTGACATTCCCCATTACATTACCCATCATTATATCTTATGAAAAACATTATAAAACATGGTATGAGTACAAAAGTATCATAAAAGAAAATTATTCAAAATAAAAGGGCATTTAGAGAAAAAATACATATAAACCCATGAAAACATTTTCATAAATATATAATTTCACACAAAAACATTTTAATTTTATATTAACTCATGGAATCGTATGCTTCCCTTATAAATCCATAGAAAAAAAAATTCATAAATTAATATCTTGGAATTATTTTAATATCACTATTATATTTACAGTATTTCTCACAAATCCCTAAGGAGTAACCATCATGGATACTTTTGGAATAACCACTACAATATTTCTGTTAATCTCTTTGAGAAACCCTACTAATTAACTATGTCACATCACCTAATGAATTTTTGAACAATAACAGCCTCATCCTCCCCTAATTTATCATGTAACCACCTATAATCATTAAAAATTCCCAGGAACTATATAATAATCCTAGAAAATAAATTATCTATAAATGGAAAATAACATTTACCCTTTGAAATAACTTTTCATTTTTACAAATTCCATTCACTGAAAAATGAAATCACTTTCTACAAAAATAAAATTATAGATTAGTAAAACAATCTTCAAAAAATTAAATTAAAAAGAGTAAAATTATGATCATTTTATCTGGGTTAAAAATCAATACTTTTATTTTATGTAAATGTATTTGAAATTGTTACTTTAAAAAGATGTATTTAAAAAAGAAATTCCCTTACCTTGAATCTGACTCATCACATACAATGATTTTGTTCCAAAATAATATAACTAATTAAAATATATACATTATTGAGAACATTTTTTATGATGTTTATTATTTTAAATCACTTATTATCATGTTATAAGAGTTACTTAATTATTTAAGTTCACATCTAGTTTTTTCTCAATATTCAGTATGTAAATCCAAAATGACTTTGGCATGATTTCAAACATCAATGTTTTAATTAGTAAATCATATGAAAAATAGTATCAATGAAATTATTATCATTTTAAAACATAAATTATAATTTTAAATCAGAATATTATGTATGGTTATGAAAAATGAACTATGTTATTATCATGAAGATGGTAGGTCATAGGTACGCATGAGTATCATTTCCATTTATCAAATGTCTATATAGAAAAAGGTAAGTATTATTCAATATTTACAGAGGGTTAATAATATCATTAATATAATATTTGAATGTTATATATGTAATATATAACATCCATGTGATGTGGTGATGAAAAATGAATCATATCTCTTCGCAGAGATGATAGTTCACATGTACGCATGAATGAAGTTATCATTTCTAGGTTCATGGGTAGGTAAGAATGTACAAAAGATATTATAATATCGTAATTATAAATATTTTACGAATATAAAATATAAAAATTTATTTCAATATTATAACCTGTCTTGAGTGACGGTGATGGATAACTAATTATATCGGTTAGTGAGGTGACAACCCACCGTACACATTACCTATTAATTCCATTCCCATTTGATTAAAGTAAGGATTGATTTAGGTGATAATATTATCATAATTAATATAATTATATTTTGGATTTTGGGATTATTATTTCATACTGGTTTAATAATATGTTAATAAAGTTGAAGAATAATTAAAG
The DNA here is from genome assembly GCA_963277665.1 of Viscum album. NCBI lineage: Eukaryota > Viridiplantae > Streptophyta > Magnoliopsida > Santalales > Viscaceae > Viscum > Viscum album. Next base: position 412,162,605 of record OY728143.1, read on the forward strand.
TAGAAATACTTTATTAAAACAACACATCTTCTACAAAAGATCTATTTTATTTATAACATAAGACCACTGAGGATTGTTTTATGCTTAAAAATTTTAGCTAGAATGTGGGATGGATTATAGAATGGGATTTTATAAAATATAAGGTGAACCAAATAGGTTTTTAATCATAAATTAATGAGAATAAAAAGCGTCTTTTTATTATAGATTATAGGGGAACTCTTAGTATTTTTTAAAAGATTAAATGAAAATAATTTAATTTAATATTCCAAATGAGCCAAATATGATTTATCTTTATGATAAGATGGATATGGGTTAAAATAAATTTATCTAGTTAATATGAGAAATGATTTTATTATTTTTTTTAATCCTTTTATTTTTATTCTAACCCTTATTTAACACCTTCAAATTTTATAATGATATCATGTAAATTACATTTTAGGCTTAATATAATTACTATAAAAATAAAAAGGACTATTAAATAAGTAATTTATGACATTTTGTTATTTATCCAAGTCACTGGGACGAATTTTATAATTTTATATAATTTGATAAAATATTTTTTATTTTAAAATACCACTAATGTTAATTTTGACATAGTTCATTATTCTGTCTCTTACAAAAAAACAAGATAAATTAGAACCAAGTAATATAAAACAAAAATGAAATGTCAATTTCATATAAAATATTTCTAGATGACATTAATTATATTAAATGATATCATTTATTTGATAGATCCATTTATTAAACAATCATTGCATCATCAATGAGTAATTATGTAAGATAACTACTTCTTTAATAAAATTAAAAAAGCATCCATGAAGAAGATAAATATTTTATCTTTTAGAAGACTAATTATATTCTATGATATCTTCAAAATAACATAGTATTAAAAATGACATATTAATTATAACGAATGTATGGAATCTTTGACATTTCATTAAAATAAAAAACTAGAGGTTATAAAGTCATCCAAGAGGCTCCTAGAGATCATATAATGGGACCAAGGATTATTTTGCTCTAAAATAACTCATTAAATGATTTTATGAAATTTTTTTGCATAATTTTACAATATTTATTATATTTTTTACCCTAAATTACCATATTTACATTTAACTGTGGGAATTTAAATTAACAATGTTATTATTAATATTGTACAAAAATAAAAGAGACCAATTTATTAAATTTAAACCTCATGATTCCAAATATGGTATCATTTTTCAATATTATAATCTTAAAATTAGATTATATTAATTTAAAATTAATCATTTTTATGGGGTTTGAAAACAATTTATTAATGTGACAACATTAAAAAGATTGAAATGTTTTTTATACACATTAAATGTGAAATTGATTCCAATGGAATAAACTTGATTAAAGGATATATAAATTACATAATTATAATAAAAATAAAAATAAAAATATAATTTAATAATATACATTATGTAGACAAAAAAATCTGTTTTCATTTGAGATGTAGTATATTTTCACTATTCATAAAAAGATGAAACTTATGCGAAAAAAACCAAAAATCTAAATAATGTAAATTCTGATATTCCATTTTAGAAATAAATTTTATTTTTTCAAATAAAAATTATAAAATCTTAAAAAAAATAATTAATAAAATATCACCATCAAAAAGGGATAAAAATATTTTTTATAAATAATTTCTATTTTTAAGCGTAGAACATGATTTATTTTATACACTATTGAATATAATTTCCTTTTAAATTTGAAATAATTGTGTGATTTATAAATAATAATAAATAAGAAAAATTATTGTTCTATTATCACTTTGGTTGTTACATTTTTCCCCCATATGGAAATTACACCCAAGAAATTTTATTCACTTATTAAATAAGTGGGGATACCTTTCCCTCGTAACATTTTTAGAATAAAATGATGCTCATTCAACCATATGGTTTTCCATAAAACCCTAACCACATGAATTAACTTATTTCAAAACACATTATATCTTTAGTCAAGAACCTATGTTAGTTGTTTCTCATAAGTAAGACTATCTTCTAAAAAAACTACTTTAAGGCTTAATAGATAAGACAAATTTGGAAATAAATTCTAAAACGTTGAAATCTGAAAGATGTTGTGTACCTGGGATAAATTTATAGCAAAATATACATGGTAGGAAGTTGATCCCATTTTATCTTGGATTTTATTGTTTCCAATGAACCATTGAAATATTTTCCACTTCATACCAAAACACATCACACTATTCCGTAGAGAAATTTTTAAAAAGACATGATTGCCTACCTCAAAAGAAATATCCTTCAACTGGTTATCCGAATGACTGAATGAAAATTAATTTTTTTATTATTATCATAAACCCATTTTTAAGTGCTAAGGGAGAACCCAACATGACATCACAACTTAAACAACAAACAAACCTCCGGTGCATTAATACATGGGCCTGAAACTGATGGTCATGCCATACCCTCTCAAATGTACAAATCCAAGTAGCAATATCAGGAGGAAACTATCTTCTCTGCACCTCCTCTAAAGCAACCCCTAATAGGTGAAATGGTTTCAAATTCCCTTAAATGCAAACTGCTAGACTATAATTCAAACACTTCCACAAATATCAATCCATAAAGCAAGAAATTCATCAGCAGCACACAAAAAACATTTTGAATCCATTCAAAAACAACATATAAGCCTTAAAATCCTCATAGAAGTAGGTACCATGAGTCTAGGAGTGAACTCCCGGTTACCATCTTCCAACCAGATTTTGAAACAAAACAATTACCATTACCATTAATAATGGTTGTCCCTACAAAAGTCATGCAATTATTACCCTGAATTTCTTTTGGAATCGCCTTCACATATACCAAAGGCTTCACTCAACCTAGAAAAGGACTTCTGTTCAGCTACCTCCAAATACAAAAACCATCACAACAGAATCAGTTAGAAAACCATATACAGAACCACCACAAAATCGATAATAGAAAACCCAAATCATGCTAAGATCCTCTACCAAATTATGGATCCCAGCGTTTGAACCAAAGCAATAAATAACACCACCACATCTACGAGACACCCTCCGACACCACAGCTGCAACAACCTGAAATGGAGGAAGAAACAAGGAACATGTCTGCAACACTTCGTAACCTAATACTGGATGAACCAACCACACATCGAGGGAGTGTCTTCATTGAGGGGATCTGAGCGAATCTGATCTAGTAGCGTCGCTTCATCTTGAAACCGGTCAGATCGAATCTATGTAAGAACCCACACTAGATTCTGAATTGAAAGAACTACATGAAGCGATATGGGCTAACGAGGTAGGATGGTGGAAAATTTTATTTTTTTCATGTGACTGAGGATGAAAGACAGTGCCAAAATTTATTTCAGTTCACAATGGCTTCTAAAGGATTTTCCAAAAATAATAATGGAAGCATATGTAACCATTAGAAATAATGAAAAGAGTAAATATATGTAACAGGACTAAATATTTAAGATAAAACCAAGAACTTTTACCAAGATACATACTATCTTTTATAGGAAGAAAATGTGTATATATATTCATTCTTTCAATAATTACCCAAATAACAATGTTACCTCAAAATGTATTTTGTAATACCACTATAAAATTCAAGGAAATGTTTTCTTATTTCCACTCTAGAACTAGAAAAGGTTTAAACATCTCCTTCAGTAATTGTTATACTGATTTAACATATTGAAAAGTCAAAATTCTCATGTTATAGTAAGAAATACCTCTTTTCATCCAATCCCACTAGTTATACACCCAAAAGACTCTATACATCTTAATGTTACCTAGATGAAATGAAAATGGATATCTATGAGATTCACTTAACATCAATTTATTAAACTGTTAATCATAAGGCATACATAATCTCTTCCCAAATCTCAAAACCTAATCCATATCAATGTTAAATTTAGGAAATATACGTTTTTAAACAAATTATACCTTTTGTGTAACTGAAGTTCATTCATATGTGCTTACTTAATTTATTTGTGATTGAGATTATTTTACTAATACAAGAAAAAAGGGTAATGTTATCCCCATCAACATCCAAACTGAAATTCATAAAATCAATAACCCATGGATATTATTCCAAATGCTACATGGTTAATACAACATTGTTTTTTCAAATCAGACCATTGGCCACATTATTTTCATATCCAATAAACTAATGAATCATGAAAATATAATCCTTGATTAGTACCATATATCTTCTCCATCCCATGTATAATTATTTTTTAGGGAATATATACATAATAATTTTGTGATCAAAATAAATTTAACAATTTACTCCATAAAAATGATACCTCTATAATTTTAGTGAATGAAGAAAATAATATAATTCCAAAAACGTGTTGGGTGATTTAACTAACAAGGTTTCAATTGACGTGATGCATAAAAAATTACCTATTTATTATGCATTAGTAAATAACCAATTCCATTAAACAAAACATTTCTATAGATGAGAAATTCATTATTAATTAAAGGTATGGATAGAACTGAAGCATTCACTAAAATTATTTTCAGTTTTGGAAAAATATCATAACTATATTATATCATTTCAAACTAATCACTTTTATCTGATAAAAAATTTTGTGGGCTAGATAACTATGAAACGTTTTCAAAAAACTCATATATAGGTATGATAAAAAAGAAAAAAATGAATCATGGTAATATTTGTGAGACTTTTACATTCATTAAAAACATATGTTTTAAATTTATCCATGTTTATGGAATCATTAGAAACACATTAATAAATGAATGATTTTTTTGCAACCAAAATTCACAAATTCTAAATTTCTGATAAATTTTCTTTTCTTTTCTTTTCAAAACAACCATTATATTTTTTTCATGATTCTCTCTACTTTTAGTAAATATCAAAATGTAATTGATAAACACAACCACAAAATTATCAAATAACTTATGAAATATTATCTTCATGAAATTAATGATGAAAATATTTGAATTAGACAGTTGAAATGAAAAAACTTCAAATTCATAATACACATATCTAGTTTGAAACATACTATTCAGAATTTCTACATCATTTATATTCATCTTATAGTAGCTCGACCTCATTTGAACATTCAAAAAATATTGTTCTCTCTAGTGTTGATAAAAAAATAGTTGATTTGAGGAATATGATACTTTTTATTAATATTGATATTATTTGAGGCTCTATAATCAATTAAAATTCTCTTTGAATTAACCATATTTTTAACAAAGAAGACATGAGAACCCTATAGTGATGTGCATTTTTGGATGAAACCATTATCTAATAACTCATGCAATTGATTTTTCATCTCAAAAAGTTTATCAAGATCTGATCAATAAGGGGGATTATAAATACTATTAGAATCATTTCAAAATTCAACAATAATATCAAATTCTTGGTTAGATATAATACTAGTATAATGATCAGGAAAAACACTAATATACTCATTTACCACTGAGACATCATTAATATTTAAATTTCCTTTATTCTTAAATTTATGTGCAAGATAAATTTCACTTCAATACTTTAATTGTTTTTAGCTTTATTATATGGTATCAATGTTATGGGTTCATATATGTTTACAAACCAACAATATTTCTAAAATAAAACATCTTTCTCTCTACCATCAATATTAAAATGGTAAATAGAAATCCAATTCATCTCAGAATAATATTAAACTCTACGAGAGGGAAAAAATAAGTTCTATGGTAATTTCCTTCCACAAGAAATGATTAGAAGATAATTATAACTTCTTTTCAAATTCAAATTTTTTACAGCTATTTTCATTATATATTATAGCTTTATATTTTTAGGTGGAAACTCCAATTTATAAGAAAATTTATCATAAATTTAATGATGACCCCATTTAAAAAAATACATTAACATAATCTGAATAAAAATATAACAAACCTAATACTAAATCATTTGATTTCCAAAAAACAATTAAACGTGTTAAAAAGGATGTAACCACACCTCTCTACTTAATTTTTGGATTCTTCCAATCATCCGAGTTCTTATTTGAACAATTGGTTGCATAATTATCTATACCATTACATTTTAAAAATATTTAGTGAATCTATATGTAATTTTTCATAACACTTCCTTGTTCTTTTTCATTTAATTTATGATCTTTATTCTCAATATTACCAAATAATAAGCACTTGCCAGAATTTAAAAGGAATTTCCTAGTGTGTTTTTAACCCAATTCTCACATACAGTAAACAAAACATTCTAACAATCAAACTTCTTCGATGCATTTTTCCATTTTTTTCTTACACCTATACATATTAGTATGCAATTTTTCAAGGAAAACATGATCATCCTACTTCTACGTAGTTTTTGACAGATTTGGAATTAAGAATAATCCAATCCAATTAAATATTTTGGCTTCAATCCTAAGTAAAAAAATCTATTTTACCATCAATAACATGGGTAATATTAATATCACACCATAAAAATATAGTGAATCTTGTTTCATAAGTATCCATTGAATCCACCACCTCCCTCAATTCGAAGAATTTTGTTTCCATCCTATGTCGAATCGCCTTAAAAAATATCTCTCATGGAAAATATTTTCTAATTTCATCCCATTCCAAAGCATAAATATCATCATTCTCCATAAAATTATTAAAAATTTACAACCACTAGTAAGCTTTAACTTCCAAATGATTAATAAATTGAGTGAACTATTTATTATTTGAACACCCAATTATAGGTTATTGGTGTTGCAGAACTATGAGATGGGTGGGGCCCACCTTTTTTTCTATAATCAATAATCAATATGAGATCTGTATGATGATAAATGATGTGATCCATAGAATTGAGTAAAAAAAATAGATAATGAATAATTGTGATGTAACCAAGAAATATGATCATCACATATTAGTTATAATTAATTTAATTAATTAGAGAATTACTTTTATATAATTCAGTCTTCATTGATGAATATGATAATAGATTTATGGTCCATCATCATTTAATTTTACAAAAAAATTGTTTATTTCATCTAGAATTGATCCATATGCGATCCATGAATCTCTTCACATCACTAGTAGAATCGTTGGGTGCTAGAATGGAAGATCCTTGTGCATGAGTCATCCGACTATGATTAGTTTGAGAACTACCTCCAAAACATTCTCCTAGATCTGTTGGAAGGGGATTTCTCTCCATCCATAGGAGAGTTCTTGTAGAACAGAGCACTCTAAGATTGAGTTGGTAACAATCACCAAAATTAATTTTCTATCTAGAAAATAAAATAAATGGGATTATATATCACTAGGGTTAAACAATAATTGCAAAAGTGACCATATTTATTTATATAATCCTAGTCAAACCAAGTTACAATTAATAATAATAATAATATCATTATTTTTCGACATTATCTTAACATTTGAATTATAATTAAACATTATTTAGTCAAATATTATTCATTATTCATTATTTATCACCAGAATAAAAATCTTTTTCTTCCATTTCTCTAAAATATTTATCAAACAATGAATAATGACTATTTATTTTAAAAATAAATTACACTAAATTACTCACCAATAAAAAACATTATATTTAATAAAATGGAAAATAAATATTTTTCTGCAACTAAGAATACATGGTTAATTATTAACCCATTTATGAGAATAATATTTATTGAACGAGGGAAATAATAAATAATAATATATTGTTTAACTGAGATTCTCGATACAATTAGTGTGTGACCCTATAGCCATCATTAATAGTGGCATTAGGTGAATCATCCTAAATTCCATGGTTAGTATCTAGAAACATTCCAAGACACCCATAATGAAAGATGTTAATTTCATAAAGATATGACACCTCATACGGAGTCTTACTATTTATTATAATTCAATTATCACAATATCTCTAAACGAGCGGGTTACTTGCCAGTGCCATCAACCTGTATACTTTATTTTATGTTTCTTTGTCTTTCTATAAATAGAAATTTTCTATAAACACCATGTCCGTTGATTTATTTCGGCTATATCGTTCTATCAAAGTTCTTAAGATATTAACTTTGGTTAAAGAACATAATGGATAAATCTTTTCTCGCATTATTTATTAATGTAATATTACTGATGATAAACCTGATATATCCTACATATCCAAAAATGGCAATCATCATAGCTTTCATACATAAATCAAAATAAGAGAATCATAATATTGATTACTAATAATATTAAATTTTAAGGAGAAATAAACATGGCGACATATTGTAACATATAATGAAACATATAAATGTGGATTTTATAGTGGTAGGTCTCATTCTCATAATATCGTACTAGATATTACCAAGGGTTTACACCATTAGAAGGTTCCTCAATGTCCTATAATTCCCTACCCCTAATAGACTATATCAATTATGTCCCTCTAATGATATCATCAGACAATACAATATATATTCAAGAATAGTGTCTTAGAACTTCCTGGTTCTCATCATATTGGGGAAATGCTATCACCTTTTACCATGACAACTACACCTAATAAATTATCACGTAATATGTCACATAGAATAATAATAATGTTGTGTTAATTAGTTTTTTAATATTAAAAACAATAATTACTAGTTTATCATAATGTACACAAGTGTTATATCTAGGATTCCAAATGCAACTGAATCACACTTGCACTAGAGCCAAGTGCTAACAACCTTCAATCCACTAGCTCTCATAAGATACATATTCTTATGTTTACATTTTCCATTATTCCATTGGTCATCCACATTCTATTCCATGGTGATTTTAATTACTGAAACAACAACGCTCTGATAGAGATCCCACAATAGGTGATACTTCCAGGGTATGTTCTTTGTCTGTTTGTGTGACCATAGCTCCTTCATAAGAGTTAATGTTGTAGTATTATAACAATATAATGTGATATGGTCGTTACACCTAGGTAAAACATAAAACTCCTAGAAAATGATTTGAATCCATACAACTTACATGGATTTACTTGAAGTATATATTTACTTAGACTCAAATGTAGAATCAGGGACAATTGGATTCTTTGAACTCTTCTAGCCCGTAGCTCCCCCATTCAGAAAGAAAACATATCCTGATTATGACTTCAGATCATTATGATTTGTCTGAAAATTACATCAGTATTGTTGATGATGACGATATTCTCATCTTCTCCATACAACAAGAACATAGCCTTAATTCTACTCAGATACATAATGATAACCTTAATATTATTCCAATTCTATAATCATAGATCTGGTTGATATTTTAATAGCATGATCAATACCTAGGTAATATAAATCCTAGTAAATAGCGATGCATATATGATTAATCATATTGGAGAATCTTATGGGATATTACTCATTCTATTTTTCTCATTTTTGTATAAGGACACATTTTCTTAGAATGATGTAAACCATGTGAAATTGGAACAAATGCTATATTGTATTGTGTCATACTATATCTATTTAGAATCTAGTTAACATATTTACTTCAACATAGTCTATGTAGCCTCTTTGATAGATCACGAATGTTCTTAATCCCTAGAATATAGGCAACTTCACCTATGTTCTTTATAGAGAAACACTTGTTTAACAAATCCTAAACTAAATATAAGAATGGTATGTAATTTCCAATAAGTAATAGGGAAATAACATATACTACTATGATATTGACCAAATTCCCACTAAATCAATTGTAAACACATGGATCACATTCATTATTTATAAAACCAAATTCATTGATGGATTCATTGAGTTAATTGTTCCATGACCTGGATGATTGGTTCAATCTATAAATGGATATTTGAATCTTAAATATTCTTTTGGTATCACCTAAAGTCACAAACCTTTATGGTTGTGTCATATAGACATTATCCTGATGGTTCTAATTAATGAATACAGTTTTGACATCCATTTGGAAAGTCACAGAGTCATGGTATGCTGCTATAGAAAGTATAATTTTAATAGATTTAAACATGAAAACTAACAGAATGGTTTTATCATATCCCATTCCTTTACCATGTTTAAACCCTTTATCCGCAATAATTTTTTTATATTTATTTTCATTACATTAATTTTCAGGTTTCCTCTTAAATACCCATTTCCATCCAACATGATTTACATAAACTGTAACATTGACCAAAACACAAACATGGTTCTTATACATGGAATTCATTTTATAGTTCATGGATTCTTTCCATCTTACTACGTTAATTTTCTCTACATTCTCTTTATAGAAGAGTTGTTTATCAATGTCAACCAATAATGAATAACCATCACCATTGACTATAAGACCATATCTCTCTAATTCCCTTACCTGTATAATAATCATATGAAGTACATATGTATTAATAAATACATCTTCCATGGGGAATTATGGAATATCTTATTCTACAAATTCAAGTTTATCTTGAGAATCAAATTCATCGAAGTCAATCTTTCTCCCACTATCCCTCTTGAGGATGTGATCCCTCTTAATAAACACGATTTGTCTAGAAACAATCACACATTTATCTGAGGGTTTGTATTGGTAGTATCACTTTGTTCCATTGGGATACCCTATAATGATACACATCATTACCTATGGTGCTAGTTTGTTTCTATGTAAGATATTTAAAAACTCCTCTCAACCCTATCTAAGTGTATTCCAAAAAATGGTTTTGTTTTCATTCCATAACTCGAACAGAATTCAATTTTCCGATTTAGTTATTACTCGTTTTTATTTATATATTGTAATGTGTAATGCATATCCCCAAAATGAAAATGGAATATCCAAATGACTTATTATTTATGTTACCATTTCCAGTAATTTATGGTTCTTCCAATCACTAACCCCAGTCCACTGTGGTGTATAAGGTAAAGTGAGTGGAGATAAAATCCCAAATTACCATAGAAGGTCGATGAACTCTTGGTAATGATATTAACCTCTAGATCTTATTAAATATACTTGTATTATTACTAAGATTATTGTATACATCATTCATGAATTACTTTAATTTAAAAAATAAGTCAAACATATAACTCATCATGTATATATATCCTTAACTACCCAAGTAAAGTGTAAAAGTTACGATGTAAGAATATCCACCACAAGATTCTACTTGAAATGGTCCACACACATCAGTGTGTACCAATTCTAGATGATCAATGTCCCTTTCACTGTATCCACTGAATGGTGATTTAGTCATTTTTTCCTTATAAACATCCATGAAATTTATCATGTGCTTTTAGCTTAGAAGAGTCTGAATAACCATCTTGACAGATATTTTCCAAACACTTCTCATTTATATGAGCAATATGGTGATGCCGCAACTGGGTGTTATATGAGTCATGTGAACATGGTTTGTTATCGATTTACGACATTTTTGTTAATAATTTAATACACAAATACCATTATTTAAATATTCCATACAATAACACATATTTTCCTAATAAAAAACTCTTTTTATTTCAATTTTTAAAATAAAACAATCTATATCTAAAAATAACATAAAAATTTTGATCTTGAAAACTATAGGTACATAATAAAAATATCTTAAAACCAAAATAATTAACATTTTACATTGATCATTATAGTCACCAATGGCTAGGGTAGAAATCCTCACTCTATTGGAAGCTCTCAAATCCACCTCTCCTCGGGTAATATTTTAGAACATACTTCGTTTCAACATTTTGATATAGATATAAGCACCATAAGTTGTATCTAATACCCAATGTGTAGGAATCAAAAAATTACACTCAATAAGGAACATGCATTTATCTTCACCTTGTTTTTGGGTGCATTTCATCTTCTAGTGGCCTAAATATTCACATGAAAAACATACTTCATCCTTTTCCTCACATATAAGTTATATCTTACCCTTCTTAGAAGGATGGTGCTTCAAAGGATTAGTCTTTTTATAGGTCTTTGGACACTTTACCTTGTTCTTTCATTCCATTTTCACCATAAGGGTTGTAGTTTTATCTTTTCCCATTCCCTTATCCACTTGGAGAATCAATATTTTTTGTTCTAAGAATCTATTCTCATTATTTATCATATTATAAATCATAATAATGCTGGAGAAGGTCTTGGGAAGTGATGAAAGTATGAGATATATACTAAAATCATATGGGAATTTAATACCTAATTTGTCTAAGTTTTCAATGTAGCCAATAAGATTGAATACATGAGGCCTATATCAGACAAACTCTCCAAGATTAGTAGTGAACCAAACATCAGAGATATCATACCTCTCTTGTCATATCTTCTCTTGATAGAGATCCCGAATGTGAGACATCATGCAATAAGAATCCATATCATCATAATTATTCAAAATACCATCCAACATAGATAATAACATGAGTAAATAAGAATATATAACATCATTTATATTTTTCCCATAGATAGATACCTCTTCATCACTTGCCTCATTACTAGGTGCAACTTGTAAAAGTCCATCTTATACATATAATTACTTTTCATGGAGAAGGATGACAGGTAAGAAAATTTTCAAATCTTGTAAATTTGTGTTTATGAGAAGGTTTTACTTATCAATTATGGATGAAATGATATTTTTGAATCCATTTTACTAATATTTCTACAAATAAGATAAGAATAAATTTACTACATTATCTGGTAGAATTTAGAAAAATAAATATATATTATATTTATTTGTATCCTATAATTTTATCGAAATCTAATAGCCCTCACAATTGGATTTGGAATATACTATTTCTTAGATATTAAACAGGAAAGGATTAACATTCTGATTCAAATTACCCCAACGTTTTTTAGTCAAAAAGCATGAATGGTTTTAGGGAGGCCTTCCAAATTCCAACTGCATTAACTCGCAGATCCTTGATCTGCTGAGTGAAATCCCCAAAATCCTAAAATCTATAATTGGATTTTATCATTCTTTTCCACCTATTTTCACTAATTAATTCTTTTCTATTAAAGCCTTTATGTTAACCAATTTATGTTAACCCAAAATCTTAGGTTAAAATTCCCCGATAATTGAAATTACCCCTAATTTAGCTGGTCAAGAACTTTGAACTATAATTTGAATTTAACTCATGTCATGGAACACTATATTGACTGGATATTTTATTAATGGATTTTATCCTTTAATGAATAAATTTACAATTATTATTTTTAACACGTGATTGTTAAAAAAAGTGGGATTACTTAAGTGATAAAATTTATATAATATAATATTTACACATTACATGGTTTATTTTATTTCAATATTTCATGATTGTTGAATAATTAGTTCTGTGATCATGATAAGATATCCATAATTAAATAAACATGAAAGTGACAGAAATGAAATAAAGTGGATTGATCATGGGATCTTACAAGTCGTTACTTTATATAGATATTGGTAAACTAACTATTGACCTAGGAGAAAACCCCATTGAACCAATTATTGTTCTTGTTGAAGCCTTCCACCTATCTACTTTTGTATCTCACGGGATAGTTTTTTCCTCAGCTATGAACATTAATCGTCTAGACTATGTATGGATCTCTATCTGTTACATATTCCTTTTACTCACATGAAAGTGATGGGAAAAGGAGTTTACAAAAAATAATCCATGGTAATGAAATCCCTACATAATCAAATGATAGAGGGAACACATGCCAAAAATTTAATTTAATAATAATTTTATTGAAACCATTCACATACAAAAGGTCTATTCTATCACATGATCATCCACATGCATTCAATATATTGCACATTTAATAAGACAATAATTCAATTGTTAATAATTCTTATTTAAGATAAACCACACACGAATCAATTAATTATTATCTTTAATTAATTAATCCTTTAATCTTTATTCTCATCCGAATTTACGTGTGATTATATTCCACTATAAATTTTAAAAAATTAAATAAGTTAATTTAAAATTTACTTTGTAGATAAATTCCCCTTGGAGGCAGCATAGTGAATACCCATCTAATTTTTACCAACATGTATTGTACTTGCATATTGTTTCATTCTTGTAACATATGGCATACATGACATATCATTTACTTTCGAAACATGTAGTTCAGGGATGATCAAAAAGTCACATGATTTCTTGGTCATTTTTTATTCTTAATTTTATGTAGTGTAACAACATATAATACAACTAATACATGATATGCATATTTGAACGTTACATAGATATTAATTAAACATTTAAATATTAATTTATATTAAAACATATAACAAGGAATTTCCTATCTTTATGACCACACAAAATTATATCTCTCTATTTTTACATAGTAAAATATATAAATTTTAAATTTTCATAACATGGTATAATTACAAGTTTTGTAAATCCGATCTACACTGAATGTACACCTTTCAGTATCTATCCGAGACACACACCTAGGGACGTGGCATGTCATCTGTGCCTTGGAAAATTTGAATTACATGGTGTTTCCAATCATCCATACACCATGTGAGCTCTGAGTTACTCGGTCACCAGTTAGGTAAGTCTTGTATAAAACATACGTCCCATATGTGACCCAATGGGACTACACATCATATACATGGTCTACACGATGTGTAGTCTATCAGAACATGAACCATTAAATTCTGGTCAATACACAGTAAATTAGGCTTGTAATTAATGCAATAATCAATAAATAATATTAATTTTATTTTTGAATCAATTGTGAGGCCTTGAGCGTGACTACATGATGTGAAACTCTTCTTAAACAACGTGTTATCTGGTGTTTCCTATCCATAGACCATGGAACCGTCATATGAGTTCCGTGGTTTTATTTTATCCATAATAATAAATTTCTTGAATAGATATATGAGAAATAAATAAGTAAGGAACAAATCTCACAATTCATAAGAAAAAAATGATTATTATGGAATTGAAAAAAATAAATTAAAATTTATATACCAACAATTATCATATATAATTATCAATAACTATGTGACTATTCTGATACCGTTTTTAGGTTCCAGACATATCTGAATCATGCGATGGGCATGTCCAAATGTTAATTTTTTTCCATAATCGATAATGAATCTAAGAGCTATATGACGATGAAGGTTATGATTCACCGAATTGAGTCAAAAAATAGAAAGTGGATAGTTTTTTAAGAATGAAGAGATATTATCATCACATATTATTTATAATTAACTTTAACAAATAAATAATTAACATTAAATAATTCATTATTTTTTTATAAAACAAGTCGTAGATCTGGGGTCCACCGTCGTTTCATTTTAGAAACCAAGTGTAGATTTCCTATTACGGTGATCCGCACATCTTAAATGAATCTCCAAAATCCACTAAATGATTCTCTAGGTGTTATCATGATAGATCCTCACTCTCGTGTCATCCACAGTTGATCTCTTTTAGAACCACTTTCAAAGCATTCTCCTTGATCCGGTGGAGAAGGATTAATCTCCGTTCTTGGTAGAATTTTTGGAGAAGGGAGATCTCTATTATTGAGAGGATTCCTCAAGATTTTTGTGAAAAAAAATCAAAATGAATTTTTTCTCAAGAAAATATCATAAAAAGGATTATATATTGCTATGGTTAAATTAAAATAATTGTTCAAGCACCCTAATTTATTTATTTAATCCTAGAAAACCCAATTTCAAATAATAATAATATCATTATTTCCCAACATGTTCTTAACTTGCAAATTATAATTAAATATTTTTTAATAAAATAATATTAAATATTTATTATTTCCCACTAGACCAAAAATATCAGTCCATTGTTCCTCCACAATATTTATCACACGTTAACTAATTTATAGTTATTTATTCAATAAATATCTCTTTATTATTCTCCTATAAATAAATAAATATTATATTTACCAAAATATAACATAATTATTTATATTCAACCAAGCATACATGAATAATTATTAAACCATGTACGAGAATGATATTTATTCAACCTATTAAATAATAAATAATAATATATAAAGTACCTAAGATTATTTATACTATTAGTGTGTGAGCCTCAAGGCCTCATTCCAAGTGGAATTAGGAAAAGAAACCTCAATTAAATGTTTATCATCCAAAAACAAGCCAAGGCACCATAGAGAATGATGTCAATGCCAAAATGACATGTCACCTCATACAGACACTTACCATGTAATATAATCTCTTTTTCACAAAATCACTAAATGAGAAGGTTGTATGCCAATGCCATTAACCTATACTCTCAATTATATATTTATTTTACTTTATAGAAATAGAACATGTCTATAGAACCCCATGAACATAGATCTATTTTTGGATATATCATTTCCATCAAAGGGACTAAGATATTAACTTCCCGTAATGAATATAAGAGTTTAATCCTTTCTCATATTATTCATTAATGAAATATTACTAATGATGCACCCAACTTATCCTACCTCACCACGTACATATAATATTGTGGGATTCATTGATACATCCATGTATATGACTTATAATATTCATTAATAATAATCATAATGTGTAAGGACCAATGAACACATCCATATATATGAAAAACCAATGAAATGTATAAATGTGGATTTCCTATTGGAAAGTCCCATTCTCCAAATATACTATTGGATATTACCAAGGGAGAACACAATGAGAAGGTGACTTAATGTTTTATCAGTCTCCACACTAGATAACATGTATAATTTGAGTCCTAAAATGATATCATCTAGCTATAGAAAATGTATTCCAGAATATAATCATATCAATTCTGAGTTCTCATCATAGTAGGAAATAATATGAAATTTTAGTGTGAGATATACACTTAGGTCATTATCACGTACTATATCAAGCCGAATAACAATAATTATAGGATAAGTATTTTGTTTATATTAATAAAAAATGAATACATATTTATCATAATGTATACAGAAGTTGGTTATATGGCTCCAACTCCAACACCCATGACAATAAAAACATTTTCTATGAATTTAATTGTATCAAACCAACCTAGGAAACCCTCAAACCCAACACCCAACCCGATCCATCACATACCCTAAGGGGATCCCAATCCACATAGGAGGCGACAATCTCCCAAGCATCAAATGAAAAAATTGAGGGAATGATTTCTCCCAATTGGAATAACCACATGTCATAGATATATGAGGATAGAAAATAATAATGTTATACTAACAGAATATATATGCCATAACAATAAAACGAATAGTGAAAACAACTATAACATTTTCAAAAAACTAAAAAATACATTTATGACTACAAGGGAATCAAAACCAAATAGCTACTCCAATGATGGCATGGACAAACTCCAACCATCTCACCCCCTGCAACTTATCCCACCTGACATGAACCTCCCTTCTCACTTTGGAACCTTGTCTTTCCCTGCACTGGAAGAAAAAGAAAGCTCTACACCCCAAAAAAGATGTTCATAGGGTGTGACCTAATAGGCTTAGTAGGATCCCACACTAGTATTAAATTAATATTCTCTGTATAACAAATCATGAATGATCATTTTTAAAATAGGACATTACATGAAAACCAGAAAGGGGTTTTGTAGAAAACATGGTAAAATAATTCCTTTTCAATAGTTATAAACAAAATTAGGAGTGTATTTTTTAAAAAGATATTACCAAAACTGTTAACAATATTCTCAACTCTCATTTTGATACTCTTTCTGAAAATGTTGTTCAAATTATTGATAACTACCATTTTGTCATCTCGAAGGATTTTCTAACTTGGGAACCTACTCACAATGGTTTTCTAAACTCAAAAATCATCGATAACCAATCCTTTCATAATTCTAAAAATTATTTTAAGTCGATTAAACTCTTTGATAATCCTTTTATTAAGCCCTCAACACTCACTTTTATCTGGCGTATTACCCAAAACAAGGTTCCCACTAATTCTTATTTACAGATTTTTGGGATCCTTCTTTTTTCTAAATTTAATCACTGTAATCAACATAGAGAGGATACTAATCATTTATTTTTGTCTCGTGCTACCGTCGTAGCTCTTTGGAGCTATATTTTTGACATATTTGATTTCAGATAGCCGATTCTTGATTCTATAAATTCTCTACTAAAACGCTGCATGTAAATAGAAAGCTCCCAAAAAATTGAAAACTTATTTCTTACCAGGATTGCGGAGCTTCTTCATGTAATATGTTATGATAGAAATGATATTTTTCACAAAAATTGCTCTTTGAACATCATTGAAGGTAAAATGTGGATTATCATCACTATCCGTGAAGCTATGTTAATCCGGAAAGGGTGCTGTGAAAACTATGAGGATGATTTTATGGTTCTGTGATGTCTTCAAGTCACTGGCAACTTTAGCCAGCCGAGACGCACTCTTGAGGTTTTTTGGAGACCGCTACCACCTGGGTGGATTAAAATCAATATGGAATGTGCCTCAAAAGGGAATCTAGGACCTGCAGGGTATGGCCCCTTCTACCGAAATCATTTTGGTAAAATCATTTGGTGCTTTGATGGAGGATTTATCATTGCATCCTCCTTGGAAGCTGAAATGTTGAGTGTCATTCATGCAGTCTCCTTTGCCATAAAACACATCCAGAACAACTTGTGGATTGAAAGTGATTCTACAACTATGGTGAAAGCCATTTGGAATGGTACGATTCAGCTATCTTGGACGCTTACCACACGTTCGATGAATTGTCTCTTTTCTCTTCAAGCCACCAATTTCATTACAACCCATACCTACTATGAGACGAATATGGTTGTTTATGATCTTGCCAATAAAGGAGTCACACAGGACATAAACTGGTTGGATGATCTTCCAGACATCCTTTCTCCTCTCCATGTCAAAGATTGTAATATGATCTCGTCTTTTAGACTCTTGTAAGATTTTTTTTAATATATCTTGCTCTTGTCTTTTGAAAAAGGATCCACATTTTTAGAAAAACATGCATATCAAGGAAAACATAGAAACACAAGAAATATAAACTAGAATCATAGGTATAAAAATACCAAGAAATACTAATGAGCTAGCCAGTAGAGTGCTCATACCAAAATAATCTAGTGCACAAAATTGATCTTAGAAAAATGGGCCTAAGAATCAGAGGAATACCCCATGAGTAAACCCCCCTAAACGTCAATATTGATCCCCTAGATCAATAAGACTAGAAAATAGATGAATTCCCAAGAAAAACATCCTCGATAATAACAAAGAAATTGATGATGGCCTCAAGATAAACCTTACACCTAAGTACCCAAGGTAACCCATGTTCACTTTTTTCCAAACCCATTTCAAAGTCATTTATAATCCATTTATCCAAATCTAGGGAAACCCATTTTTCTTCAAAAACCCATTTTCAACACACAGAAAAATCATGAAAATTTATTAAATCAATTTATAAAGAAATTTATGAAGAAAAACAAGAAGGTTCATTATCATAAGATCGAGACTGAACCACTTACCTCAATGTTCAGGTCAGAAATGCCCACAATAGAATC
The DNA here is from genome assembly GCA_963277665.1 of Viscum album. Classification (NCBI taxonomy): domain Eukaryota; kingdom Viridiplantae; phylum Streptophyta; class Magnoliopsida; order Santalales; family Viscaceae; genus Viscum; species Viscum album. Next base: position 412,181,969 of record OY728143.1, read on the forward strand.
CAAAACCATGAATGAAACCCAAAAACACTAAAAGAGGCTCTAGGATCTAAGACATGATATGATTTATTCAAACATAACTAGAAAAGATTGGTATAAGAGAGGAAAACTACATACCTTGAAGATGGACGCCCGCTGCTCCACAACCAATAAAGGAAAAAGGCCTCAAGAATGGGATCACACAATAGATATAGAAGAAGATAAAAATAAGCATCCAACATTTATCAGTGGATTAAATAATGCAATTCTAGGGTGTTATCATGATTAAAAGAAAGGAAGAATCAGAGAGAACATTTACCCAGAGAGATACACCTTAGAGACAACGATGAACCAGAGCTGATCAGATCGATCTGAAAGGTGATACAACTAGGAAAAACACCTAGATAGAGTATCAGGTTGAGAACCATGGTGTTTGGAGAGAAAAGGACTAACCAAAACTCTTGAACACCAGACATTAAACTGGGTATGGTTCATGTCACTACATATACCATTTGTTCATGACATGAAGGACATGCTGGATATGTTACGCTGAAAAACCTATCACCTCAGATTAAGAACTGACATTTTCACCCTATAGAAGGTTTACCCATCATTCACAATGTGTAAAAGCTCACAATGTGTGCTCCCTCTTCACGACATAGTCTCCCAGGACACGACATGCAACTAGAACCAAGTACATGACCTGTACCTCAGGTACATAATGTTTACTTGTTCTAAAGTATAAATAATCCTAAAAAATTACATAAATGGATTTAAAACCCAGAAGGGAACTTTGAATAAGGGAAAACTAACTAGATTGAGGACACAAGATGTTAAAAACTCACCACCATAATTACTTTCCATCCCCAGGATTTCATGTGCAAGACTTATACTCTGGAATGAGATGAGGCCATTTCCCCCTCCTTAATGACTCTCATCCTAAAGTCTCATGAGAATATGATCCTTGTGTACATAGTAATATGACCAATGGAATTGACTTCCCATGAAATACTTTCATATGATAGGTAGTTATATCAACTGGTTTCTTCAAAATAGAATCATTTGGATCTAAATCAATTTATTCCCAACTCATAACGTGACCTAGATCAGGGTGATACTTTTTATGATGATATTTTTGGAAAACATCATGAATGTTTGTCAACTGAACCTATAGTGCTAACCGATAAGATTCCTTCCCAATACATTCAATGATCTAAAATGGTCCAACAAATCTTGGAGCGAGTGTTACCTATTTTCCATGTCAAAACTGACCCAACTGAGGAGAAATTTTCAAGAAAACCCAGTCACTAATGGAACAATACAAAGGACGATGCCAATGATCTTCATACAATTTCTGTTCTTTTTGGACTATAACCATACATCTTTTAACCTCCTGAATCTCTGCCTACGTTTCATAAACCATACATGGTCCAACCAAAGATACCTCTCCCACCTCATCCCAACAAAGAGTTGATTTGCATGTGCGACCATACATTGCTTCGATGGGGCCATTATGATCGACAGCTAATAACTATTGTTGTAAGAAAACATAATGAGTCCCAGATGGATATCCCACAATCCACTAAAATCCAAGATGCAGGCACGAAGCATATCTACTAGGATCTAAATTACATGCTTTTTCTGACCATCTGTCTATAGATGGTAAGATATGTTAAACATTACCTGAGTCCCCATTACCTAATCAAGAATCTTCTAAAACCTTGAGGTAAAACTAGGATCCCTATATGAAACAATAGCAGAAGAAATATGATGTAAACTTTTCCTCTCCTACACATACAGTCTACCCCTATATTCAACTTCAGTGGTGTCTTTGATTGGAATGAAATGAGCAGAATTAATCAACCAATCAACAACTTACCAGGTAGAATTTTTTCTCTTAGGGAATCTTTAGAAATCCAACAATAGAATCCATGGACGTGTCATCCCACTTCTAACCAGCACTAGAAGAGGCTAATGTAAACCCGAGGGCTTCAAGTGCTCTGTCTTTATCCATTGACTGGTGTTATAATGGGACACATAATATGAAATTTCACTCTTCATAATGGGCTACTAGAATAATCTTCTCTGGTCATAATACATTATTTTAGCACATGGATGTATGGAAAATGAAGATATATGACAATAAAAAACTGAACTTCTCAAAGATTCTGGGACTACAACTCTCTTTCTGAAGTGAAGTAGGCCATCTGAAGAAAGAGACCAATCATGAAATGTCTCCCCACCATAATGATTTTTCGGAATCTTCTAAAACTCATAATCTTGTTGTTGGATTTTCAAGATAGACACCAAGAGAGATGATGAAAACATAACATTGGTTAGAACCTTCCCTGAAACATCCTCCTCAACTTCTAAGTGGAACAGAGTGAAAAAGCCCCGTAAAATTTCACTCTTCCTCCAATTCCAGAATAGCCTGTGATGGTGCCTTTCTACTTAATGTGTCTACAACTACATTACCATTCCCTAGAGTATAGGCAATGTAGAATTCAAACATATTAAGGTATTATACCCACTATCTATATTTGAGATTAAATTATTTCTGGGAAATGATATAACTCAGACTCTTATGGTTAGATAATTCCCTAAACTTATCCCTAAATAGATAGTTCTACCAACATTTATTCACATTTATCACCACCAAAAGATCTAAATCATGAGTGGATTAGTTTTTCTCAGGAATTATGAGATGACGAGATCCATAAGATACCACATGATCCTTATACATTAGCACACATCCAAAACCATTACCGGATGAATCAAAGAACACCACATACCACATACTGGGATCATGTAAGATTAGAACAGGTGACGATGTCAGAAGTGGATTTAATACATATAAAAAAGTCTAACACTTTGAATATCATGATAATTTCACCACTTTTTTGGTAAGATCAATCAAAGATGATGCTAGATTAGAGAAATCCTTAACGAATAGTCAGTAGTATCCAACAAGACCAAGAGTGCTCCAAATTTCAAAGACATTCCATGGTTCCATCCAAGCTAAAATAGCCTTTACCTTTTCTAAATGAACTGATAATCCATGCTAAGAAATCTTGTGCCCCAATAATTTCACTTCTTAAATCCAAAAACATCATTTTGAAAGATTTCCATATATATGGTGATTTCTTAGAATTTCAAGAATTGAACTCAGATAGTGTTCGTGCTCTAACTTAGACAATGAAAAAACCCGAATATCATCCACAAATACTACCAAAAATGTGTCAAGATATTGATGGAATATAATTTTATTAAGGATATAAGGTCGTATTTGGTATATCAGACTCCCAGACACTGAGATAATGAAAACTCGATCGATGGTCGATCTTTGAAAATCACTTTTCTCCCTTCAATTGGTTAAATAAATTATCCACATGAGAAAAAGGATATTTTTTCTTAAATTTTACCTAGTTTAACATATGATAGTCTACAAATAACAGAATTGAACCATTCACTTTCTTGGAAAAGATCATAGTTGATTCCCAAGGTGAAATAGTAGGGTGAACAAATCCCTTCTATAACATGTCGTCCAACTAAATCTTGAGTTATTTCAACTCCACTAGTTCCATATGGTAAGAAGACATTTATATCTAATGCATACCTTACACCAGCTCAATCATCAACTAAACCTCTCTCCTTAGTGGGAGACCAAAGATGTCATCTGGGAAAAGGTTAGGATATTCTCACCCAAAATTAGGAAGATTCTCAATAGAATAAATGTCATTAGGATCAAATGCAACAGGTACCAACAAACTCTTGAGCTCTAGGTGGGACGGTCCTGCATGACCTGACCTCAGATCCCACTCTCCCAAAAACAAATGAGATCCCCCATTTGTAGCAAGAAATAAAACACACTGATGATAACATTCAACTTCAACTCAATGACCGACAATACAATCTATACTGATGATAAAATCAAACAAATCCAGATCAAGAATGAAAAAATATCATACCAAATTTGTGTCATCTGTTGTGAAAGAACAAGAAGGACACCTGAAACCATGCTCTTTAATCTTTCCAAGAGGTGTTACTAAATCCATTATAAATGACAAAAGTTTTTTTAGAAGTTTAATAATATCAAAAAAATGTGTAGATATTAATGAGTGGGAGGAATCAGTACCCTGAGAAAAAGTCCCAACTCATGATGAAATAAGACGTGTACCTCTCATTATTTCCGGGACTTCATCAACTTCGATTAGACACTCATCTAATGCGTGTAAATGCTTCTCTCCTAAGGCTTGTCGCTGGAGCCCTATAGTTTTTAAAGCATTTGACTACACCATAGTAGCCTTTGGAGATGAAAATCCCATGCCATAATAAGGCATATTAAAAGCCTAACAGAAATGATGTTGATGACCAACATGTCCATAGTTATTTCACGTCTTTGCATGAAAAGGATAGAAACTTCTAGTGTGACCCCATTTGATGCATTGGTAACAAGTTAGTGGCACACTACCGGCTACAACAGACGGTGTAGAGAAGGCTCACTACTGAGATCCACCACCACCACTCCTATGATGGTCTTACACCTTCCTCTTCTTCCCATGTATGCCACTGAAGCTATCACCAGATGGAAGTGAAGAGGAGGTAAATATGACCTTGCCTATCATGTATGTCTCTACCATCATTTATTTTTTTCACTGTCTCTACATAGGTATAAAGTTTCAATATAAACATAAAAAATGTAATATCCAATCGCAAACCCTTATGGTACCGATGCTCCTTTAGTTTTTCATTACATCCCATGTTCAGAGAAAAATGGACAAGCTTAGTAAACATGTGGGTGTAGGATGACACCGAACACTCTCATTGCTGCAATGATAGATACTCAATGGATTTTTCCAACATCAATGAATTTGGACAATTATACTGAAGGAATGAGGTTTTTATACACTTCCAATCCAAGCCCACAAGTCTATTTTCCTGGACCATAGAGTCCCACCAATGATTGTTGGAACCCTCGATTCTATACACTATGTAATTCTCCCAAATATTCTCATGTGTCTCTAAGAATTCAAACATTTGATCAATCATATACAGTCAATCCTCTGCATGTTAAGGTTTAAGAAACCCATGAATGGATGGTGGATTCGTGTGCAAGATCTACCATAATCGATCTCCTTGTCCTCCAACAACTAGTTGTACTTCGACCATGGTGTTTGGAACTCGTCAAACATCCTACTTGGTAGAATAGACTGCCCTTACAATTGTCTCGATGAGATTCTTTTACATCGGTGGATTTCTTTGAGGAGCATTAGCTGCACCTTCCTAAGGAACCTGTGTAAGAAATCTCAGAGGTATATTTCCGCATACCAAAATATAGGGACGATCATACATAGAAAAAATATCAGTTCAAACTAGAAACCAGATAAGAAGAAATTGAGATTTTAATGGAAAAACCCAACACTTGAGACAAATATATCGACATCCCATGGTATCTTTAGCCTCATTATGAAAATATTTGGCCAGGAACTCATCGCAACATACCTCTCATGTCCCAACAATCATATCTCCAGCCAAACAAATATCCAATGAAAAGATTATGGAGTAAAGACCTCCTCTGATACCAAACTATAATGACCTGACCTAGGTTACCCCCAAAAAAGACACCCTACCTGATCCGTCCCATCCTCAAAGGGAATTTTCAATTCCCACAGGTCGGTGATAAGCATCCAAGCATTGAATGAAAAAACCAAGGGAACGATTTCTCCCTACCTGAAAACCACATGGAATATATATACATGTAATGAAAGGAAAATCAGAAGACTAACAAAAATATACTCCATAACTATAAGAAAACATCATAAATAAAACAACTATACCAACATCTAAACACTCTAGAAAAAAAGTTCAACTGAAAGGGACTGGAAACCAAAAAGCTAATCCAATGATGTAATGGAAAAAATCCATCCATCTCACCACCAGCTACCCATCCCAACTGACATGAACCTCACCGCCTCACTATGGCCTCTTGCCTTTCCCTGCACTATAAGACAAAAAAAGGTATACACACCACCGAAGTAGTGCATAGGGTGTGGGCTAGCAGGGTCAGAAGGATCCCACCCAGGTGTTCCATAACAAGTCTCTCTATAACAAATCAGATATGATAAATTTTTAAATAATATATTTAATGATAATAGGTAAGAGGTTTTATTGAAAACAAGGTAAATACTTTCCTTTTCTTCAGATCCAAACAAAATATAGTATGTCAATTTCCAAATCATTTATCAATATAATTTTTCTCATGCATCTACATTCACATCAAAGATAACACAAAAATCCATGTAGTATAAACTATAAGCACAAGTATCACTACACCATGGAATACTATAGGTTTAGGCAGCAGAATAGTTTTACCAAAATAATCAAGTTCACAAAACTGATCCTAGAACAACGAACCTAAGAAGTAGAGGAATATACCACAAGTAAACCCCCCAAAATTTCAATATCTTTCCCCCAGAACAATAGGATTATTAAAGTGAGGAAATCCCAAGAACAAATTATTGGATAATCACAATGAAATGGATGATGGACTCAAGATAAACCTTCCACCTATTTATCCAATGTAACTGATTTATTTTTTTCAAAAACCCATTATAATTCCTTCAAAACCATTCCAAACCATTCATAATCCATTTATAAAAATCAAGGGATTTTTTTTCTTTCAAACCCCTTTTTCAAGGCACACAATAATCATGAAATTTAATAAATATATTTATAAAGTAATTTTAATGAAAATCATGCAGCTTAATTATCATAGTCTAGAGTTGGAAACACCTACCTTAATGTTCGGGTCACTTATTCCCATAGTAGAATACAAAACCAAGAATGAATCCAAAATGTAACAATATATACCCTAGGATCTAATCCATGACAAGACTAATTCAAAAATAAACAAAAAAGGTTAGCATAAGTGAGGAAAACCCCATACCTCGAAGAAGGACACCTGCCGCACTATAACCAATGAAGGAAAATGGCCTCTAGAATGAGATCTCACTAAGGATCGAGAATATGATGACAAAAAAACATTCTTCTTGGATCATTAGATCTGATAACGTAAGTCTATGGAACTATTGCGAGAAATCATAAGGAATAATATGAGAGAACACTTACCTAGAGACACACACCATAGAAACAATGATGAACTGTAGCTGATTGGATTGATCTGGAAGGAAAGAAACCTCTTAATAACACCTAGGGAGGGTCTAGGGTTGAGAGACAAGATGTTTGGAGAGAAAAATACTCACCAAAACTACCGAACCCCTGAATTTCAATTGTGTGTGGGCTAGGTCATGATGTGTACACCTTGGTCACAATGTGAAGGCCATACTAGATAAGTTATTCCAAAAAACCCATCTCCTCGAATTAAAAACTAACTTTTCTATCCTACATGACGTGTGCCCATAATTCATGACATGTACATGCTCACAAAGTTACCTCCACCTTCATGACATGATTTACCCGGCCATGACATGCGACCAGCACTAAGTACATGACATGTACTTTTGGTACACAACATATACCTTTTCTACAGTCTGCAGTAATCCTAGAAAAATAACATAAAAATATTTTAAAATAGAAAAATGAACGTAGAATGATGGAAAACTAAGCCGATAAAGTTAACATGATTTTACATTAATCCACACTTTATCTACCACTGTGTCAAAGTTTCACTAAAAACTATAGGATGTTGCTTCATAAAATATTCACTACAGAAATATTCCTCTAAGGTTGATCTGACTGATCTAATGAATTGATACCACTATCATTTGTAGCATGTTTGAACTAAATTTTCATTGAAAAAAAACTATTCAGTTCCAATTATGAATATATCAGGATACTGATATGGAAGGATTCTTTTCACTTGATTCCTTCCCACCACAGTTGTCTTATCCCATATATGGAAAACCATATTGAACAAACATATCCTAGATAAATCAACAACGTAATATTAAAATTTTATATCATTTCATTTTATCCATAAAGTCAAAATAATTTATATTTATTTTATAAACAATATCCCAACCCCTAAATTAATCGAAACAATCCTTGGATACAAAATATGATGACCTGTCCTTAAACATTATGTAATATTGTGTTTAAATCAATAATTTAATATCATTAACATTGAGGACTTTTATATTTCATATTTTTAGATAATTAGATAATAATTCACACATAACATCCCACAATCATAAAAAGAATAAAATACTAACACAATATCCATTTTTCAATAATATAAAATTATTAAATTAAAAAATGATTTATTTTTCTAGAAAAATATACATAAATTTCAATAGGACTTCCTCTTATCTAATAACCATCCTTATACACTATTAAAAGAATTTTAAAACATGAGATGAGGGAAAAAATCTCTTTACGGGACATAAAAATAAATAATGAAATAGTTATTCCATAAATACATAAAAACCAATGAAAACATTTTCAAAAAGTTATACTTTTTACCTATAAAACAATATATTTTCATCTTACCTTAAGAAATCATAAGTTTCATATAAAAGTTCATAAAAAAAATTAACCATAAACATAATTTCAGAATCATCTCTATATCAATCTTACTTTTATTGTTGATTTCATGGCTACATGTAGAGTAACCTTCATGGTTACATTTGGAAAAAACACTATAGTTTATTCTCTTAAACTCTAATGAGAAACTATTAGATCCAAAAGGCTGAATACCCTGAGAGGGGGTGAATTAGAGTATGACTAATTTAAAATTAAAGTTCGTTCTGATATTGTTTCACTGTTAAGAAAAAAAATCTTCTCTCAGTTTCCTGTTGCACAATATAAACAGAAAGTAAAGCAAGAACAGGACACAACAATTTTTACTTGGTTCACCGCTGAGGGATACATCCAAGGAGCATACGCCGACAGGTTTTCAGTCATACCAAATTACTCTAAACTTCACTAGATGTGGATTACAAGGTTCGGGCATAGTCACTCTGTCCCAGGCTCACTGCCTTTACAAGGTTTAGGGTCAGCTCACTGCTTTCCCAAGGGTCACTCCCTATTTCTCTCTCTCTCTGGCTCACTGCCGGTGGAGAGGATCACCTTATTCCTCTTCCTTCGCTCACTGCTCTGGAAAGGATCCGCTCAAAGTTTATAGAACTATAGGTATCTTCATTTGCATGAAAGAATGCATCTTCCTCTGTATGTAGATTCTCTGTTGAAGTCCAACTTTCACCCGTAGATTAATCTCTCTTTACACTGAAGGTATCGGGCAACCTTCCAGCTTTCACGCAGCCTTGAATAACCCCCTTCAATCAACCTTACCGGGCGCACAGGTCTAACCTGGTGCTCAAGTATCGGCACGCAGGTCACAACTGGCACGCATGTCACTTCAAACACTTGCACGGCTCAATCTTCTGCAACTCCAAACCTGCGCGACACAATCCTTTTTACACCCAAACCAATATTGGTGCGCAACAACCAACTGCCGTGTAACTTCAGACACTAGCGCTCAAGTCCACCTGTGCGACCACACACCACCTATGCTACCACCACACCAGCGCGACGTGAGCTCTAATTTTTCAAAGTGTTGAACTCCGTTATAAATGAGGAGGGTTGGTCCTGTATTTATAGGCATTTGGTCAACCTACACGGCGGCACGCAAGTCTCCCCTAACCGCGCAAGTCATGGCGCACAGGTTTCTTCCCCTACAAGACACCTATGCCACCCTATTTCCTTTTCCATATTTCAAAGATCTGATCTTGAAAAACATATGGTGCTTAGCTTTCCAACCCTCCTAGGCACCGGCGTGCATGTCCTTTCACGACATGCAAGTAACCTGCGCGACCACACCAATACCTATGAGACCCTATTTACATTGACATATTTTGACCTTCTGGTCTTGAAAAACATTAGGCACACAAGTTTCCTCTCCTTTAAGTACATGGAGCGCAAGTCCCTTAGCCAAAAACCACATTTCTTCATTTTCAATTTTCAAGCCCAAAAATTTGGCAAACACTAGAAAACAGCGCCACCTTGTATATGTTCTTTTTGTACCACCTCTAGATCTTCCATTCCTTTGTCGACGTTCCTGAATCAAACATGGATCATTGACCACAGCTCTTGAACTCAACATTTTATCATGAAATCCTCTTTTTCAAAAAATTTGTATGTCATGGTTTTCTATGTCAACAATCACAGCATAATTGTCCACTTTTTCAAAAAATACAATCACCTCAAAAATGATTCAATGATACCTTGAGGGATTTTTTCCCAACAATATCCCCTTTGGGTTTGTTGACAAATCTTCTACAAAAAGATGCATCGTTAAACCTTCATCCACAATTATACTATTTTGATTCCGATAGTGATCAAGGATTTACTCAACACATACTCTAAGCCCACATGAGCAATTCTCGGCATGAGAAACAAGAGTAAATGAAAATTTTATCAATGAGTCACTTCATCTTTGAAACCCAATATTGACACTAAACTGATACCAATTTTTACCAAACTGATACCAATATTTGGAAATATTCTTATCACATTTCAACACCAGTCTTGTGCTTTTATCACGATCCTCAGCTATCGTGATATCTATTCTTTGATCGATCACTTCTAGCATCATCAGATTTAATACGCTCCCTCTTTATCATTTCTCCTTCTATCTAGCTACTCCACCTGTAAGCTTCTCCCCATATCATTCATGATTTTTCAAATAGCCACAATGTATCCCCCTTGAACAATCACTATTTTCTCCCCCTTTGTCAATGAAACCAATGGTTACTCATTTGAAGCCTATAACAGAGTAAAGAAATCATATCAGCGCGTTAGGGAAAAACACATCATACCTCAGGGAGAGGGGGTGGTCCACATCCACACACTTTTAAGTGTGGGGAGTCAACTGAACTCCTAAATATAGTCAATGTCTCTCAAAAGCTTCCTTGGGTAAGGCCTTTCTTAGAATGTCTGCATCCTATAGATCTGTAGGCACATACTCCAACTTCACGATTCCATGCTCAACCTTATACTTGATAAAATTATACTTTATCTCAATGTTCTTTTTCCTTGAATGATGGATGATATTTTTTTCTAAGATTGATAGCACTTGAGTTATCACACTGGATTCTGATTGGAGACTTCACTTCAACTCCCATATCTTCTAGTTTTTGCTTCATCCATAATAAATGTGTGCAAACTTGAGTGGCCTCAATATACTCAGCTTCTACGGTGATTAATGAAATGCAATATTACTTCTTTATAAGCCAAGAAATACATAGTCCACCAAGATAGAATGCACGTCCTGACATTGAATTCATATCATCCACTGAACTGGCCCAATCGGCATTAGTATATCCCAATAACTCTGTCTGAGATTTTTCATTATATGTCAAGTCGAAGTCCACCATGCCCTTGATATACCAAATTATTATTTCACTGCAAGCATGTGTATTTCATTGGGATTACTCTAATATCTCACTACTTGGCATGTGGAAAAAGAAATATCAGGCCTTGTTGCGGTCAAGTACAGAAAACTTCCAATAATTTGCCTATATTCTGTGATATTAACTACCTTTTCATTCTCATATTTTGATAATATCATCCGGGTAGCAACCGGAGTCTTCATTTCCTTGTAATTATCCATTCCAAACCTTCTCAGAACCTCCTTGGCATATTTATATTGATAAATGAATGTTCCATTCCTTCCTTGTGTCACCTGTAGACCAAGGAATAACGTTACCTCTCCAATCATTGACATTTCAAACTCATTTTTCATGAGTTCGGAAAACCGTCTACACTGAACGTCATCTGATCCACCAAATATTATGTCGTCAACATAAACCAAAATCATCATCCTTTGATTACTGTCATTGTTGAAATAAATATTGTAATCAACTCCCCCACGCTAGAAACCAAGCTTCGTCATGTATTGATCAAGCCTTGAGTACCATTCTCTTAGTGCTTGTTTCATCCCATACAATGCCTTCTTCAGTCTAAAAACCTTGTTCTCATCCTCATGAATGATAAAACCATCTGTATTCTCAATATAAACTTCCTCCTTCAAAACCCCATTCAAGAATGCAGATTTGACATCCATCTAGAACACTTTGAACATTATTTGAACTACTATGGCTAAAAATAATCGGACTGTCTCCAGGCTTACAACCGGTTCAAATGTCTCATCAATATCAATTTCCTATATCTAGTAGTACCCATTGCACACTATTCATGATTTGTTTCGAACCACTACACCATCTTCATTCATTTTGTTGCGATAGACCCATTAATCCTGATGACATTCGTATCTGCTGGTCTTGAAATAGTCTCCCACGTCTGGTTCTTCTCAATCTGATCAAGCTCTTCATTCATAGCCTGAACCCAGTTTTCATCTTCAGCTGCATCAGCAAAACATTTCAGCTCTACCTGAGGTAGGAAAGATGTCTTCTGTAGTGACATAATTCTTCTTGTCTGAACTGGAGCTGTCTGATCACAAATGATATTCTTCTTATCAATTTCAGCTCGACTCTTTGGCTTCCTTGACGACACAGACATTGTTTCATCTTGCTCATCATCAGTATCTTCTTCTGAGTCAGCTTCTGCCACTTCTACTCCCCCTGTGTTTCTTACCTCTTCATCATTTTCATCCATAAATTGGTCACTAGTTTGTTGATTATTCTATTAATTTTCATCTATAGTGACATCATTGCTCTGAAAAAAATTTCCCAGCCTTTTGTTAAATAATTTATATTCTTTTCTTTTTCTTGTGTAGCCAAGGAATATTCCCTCATCAATTTGTAACTCAAACTTCCTGTGATTTACTTTTTTGAGAATGAAACACTTACTTCCAAATATTTGAAATTATTTCAATGTTGGATTCTTTTCGTCCCACATTTCATACAGAGTATTCCCTTGCTTCAGACACAACAGAGACCTATTCGAAATATAGACGGATGTCAAAACTACTTCCTTCCAAAATTTCACTAGTAGGCCCTTTTCAATAAGCATTGTTCTGGCCATGTTGTTGATGATCTAATTTCTCATTTCAACAACTCAATTCTGTTGGGGAGTTCTCACTGATGTAACTTGATGCCTTATCCCGTGTTTCTTGAGATAGTATTCCACTTGACTGTTTATGAATTCTATACCGTTATCTGTACGAAACATAAAAATTTTCTTCCCAAGAATCCTTTCTGATTCCCTCCTATACTGCTTGATACAACTGAAAACTTCTATCTTATGGGTAATTACAAATACCCAAGCCATTTTTCTATAATCATCAATGAAAAGGACATAGTACCTTTTCCCATTTATGGATCGTGGTGAGATAGGTCTACATACATCCGCATACACCAATTCAAGCACTCTGGTTGATTTCTATTCCTTTAGACTATATGTCTTTCTGATGATCATCCCTTGTTGACAAGCATCGCTTGTATGAGTATGATCAAGTGATAGTTTGGGAAGGTCTCTTGCAGCATCACATTTTACCAGATCTTCCATGGATGGTTGTCATAGGTGACCAAGTCACATATTCCACAGCTGGTTTTCTTCCTCTCTAGATAAAAGGCACATATATTCTTCCCCACTTACAAGGTAAATATTTCCCTCTATCCTTTTTCCTTGTAGAACAACTGCTCCATATTTTGCTTTCACAACACACATCTTCTTGGTAAATCGGATAGAGTGCCTAGATTCACATAATTGACTAACACTGAGTAAATTATGACTAAGACCCTCTACTACCAAGACATCAGAATGTCTCATTTATTTTCCCCCAAATTTGGCCTTTCCAGAACCAACAATCTTCATCCCTTCATCATTAACAAACTTGATAATTCCTTCTTTGTCATATTATATGCCTGTAATGAGATCTGTGTTCCCTGTCATGTGGGATGTGCAACCACTTTCAAGGATCCATACTCCTAAATGATCTGAAGCTTTAAGGTAAATTTATGAAACTACTACCTTTTCCTTCTTTTTATTTTTGAACCATGTCTTCGACTTCACACTCGGTGTGGTTTGGAGAACTTGATCTTCCCAAAAGTGTGATAGACCAGCTTCATCTTGCAACGCTAAAAATCTATTTTTCACTTTTAACTCACCTGTTGGTTTTTTGATCTGCTGCTTGCAAACATTTTGATTTTTCTTTGGCACATTCCTCTATATGGTTGAAGTGCAGTACCTAGCCATGTGCCCAAATCCTCTGCACTAAAAATAGTTTCCTTCGAAATATGTTCTGGAGAACCACTCTCTATTTGACTGCTACCTTCGTTCTTGTTCCCATTGATATCTCTTGTCTATGGAACACACATACAGTGAGTATCCCATCTTCCCACAACAATAACACCTAATATATGGTGCATTACTTCGTGGTACTTCAGCACTACGAGTTTCCCCTTGTGATCTTTGAATATTCTGATTCTGCTTTGTTCCGAAATCAACCTTCAATCTTGGGACTGGTGCTTGAAGTCTGACTTCAATTGTCACATATTTTAGTTTCTGATTAATCCCTGAAACAACCTTAATGTCTGAGCTCAGTTGCTACATCTTACCTGCTGAAATACTAGGCTCCTCTTTCATCTTTTCAGTCTTCATAATAACCTTATTTCTTATGAATGTGTTAGGAAGCAAAGGTTTTTCCTGGTCTTTGATTTTTCTCCATTGACTGATAACTTCCTCTTCAAGCTCTTCAATACACTTGACATGATCTTTCAATTTTCCATTCAATCCATTGATCTCCATTTTCTGTTCTTCAATCTTGATCTTATGCTCATCAACCTTTTTTGTGCTCTCTGGCCTTGAATACATAAGGTTTTCTATTGTTTTTACTAGCTTAGACTTCTCTTCTTACTGTTGTTTCATGTAGAGTTTGGCATCGTGTACCACCTTATTGTGTTTCTTTATTTTTTTCTCCCCAAATATCAATCTCTTCAAGAGCTGCTTCTAATTCAGCTTCCATGTCAACTCTACCTTCAATTTATTATTATTCTTCATCAGAATTGGTTTCTTCCTTTTCTTTAGCACTACCGACAACAACCACCATTGCATTTTTTCCATGATCTTTACAATTTTAAAACTCCTCAACCTCTTCACCCTCAGACTCATCTGAACTGTCTATTTCTTGTGAAAGAAGATTCTTCTACTTGAAGAAATTTCTCTTGAACTGCTTCTTCCCTTTCACATAGGCTGAAGATTTTTTCTTGGGATTTTCAAATTCATCTTCATAATTTTCTTCTTGAAACTTTTTGGAGCATCTTGTAGTAAGATGAACAACTTTTCCACATCTAAAGAAAGAAAGTAGAAGTTTCCATTTGAACTTTCCTTTTCCTCTTTGAAGATTTAAGTAAAGGAATGACATAACCTCATCTGTATCTTCTTCTTCTTGAGAATCTTCAATGGTGATCTTCTTCATGGCCTCAAATTTAATCTCTTTGGATTTCTCTTTTTCCACAGCCTCGTTATCAACATTCCTCATCTCATATGCAATGAAGTTTCTGTGAAAATTGTCCAGTGTCAGCTCTTTGGGATCTTTATCTTCTAGTACTGAAACTTTTGGATTGAACCGAGGTGGAAGATTCCTCAAGATGCGCTTTACGATATTTATATCTTCAATTACTTCACCAAATCCTCGCATATCTTCCACAATAATATTTACCCTGTAAAAGAATTTATCAACATACTCATTCAGGTTCATCTTCAGATCTTCATACTTATTCCACAGCACTTGCAGCTTTCCCTCTCTATCCTTTGTATCTCCTTCATATATATTCAATAGATTTTCCCACATGGAATGTGACGTTTTGCATGACATCACCTTTGTATAGATGGGATGGGAAAGTGCTCCCCCTAAGGAATTGATTTCTTTGGCATCAGCATCAAACTCTCTATGCTCGACTTCTGATATTGCACCACTATTAATATCACCTGTGATACCATGCATAGCTGCTAAAACCACATCCATTCCCAAATATCAAAAATAGTGATGCATTTGATTCTTCCATATCTAAAAATTATATTCGTCGAATATCAGAATCCCTTTATGATTAGTGACCTCCATTTAGAGAAGAAATAATATCAACCTTTCTCTCTGATACCAATTGTTAGATACCCAAGGCTGAATACCCTGAGAGGGGGGGTCAATCAGGGTATGACTAATTTAAAATTAAAGTCTGTTCTAATATTTTTTTTGTTGTTAATAAAAACACTCTTCTCTCTCTTTCCTGTTTCAAATTATAAACAGAAATTAAAGAAAGCACCAGACACCTCAATTTTTACTTGGTTCACCGCTAAGAGCTAGGTCCAAGGAGCATACGCCAACATGTTGTCAGTCGTACCAAATTCCACTAAACCTTAGAAGTTGTGGATTACAAGGTTTAGGCACAGTCACTCTATCCCAGGCTCACTTCCTTTAGAAGGATTAGGGTCATCTCACTGCTTTCCCAAGGGTCACTCCCTATTTCTCTCTCTCTCTCTGGCTCACTGCCGGTGGAGAGGATCACCTTCTTCCTCTTCCTTCGCTCACTTCTCTGGAAAGGATCCACTCATAGTTTATAGACCTATAGGTATCTTCATTTTCATGAAGGAATGCATCTTCCTCTGTTTTTTGATGCTCTGTTTAAGTCAAACTATCACCCATATATGAATCTCTCTTTGCACCGAAGGTATCGGGAAACCTCCCTAATTCAACGAAGCACTGAATAACCACTGTGAATCAACCTTACTTGGTGCGCAGTTCTAACCCTGCATGCAAGTATCTGTGTGTAGGTAACATCTGTCTTGCAAGTCACTTCAAAAACTTGCGTGGCATAGTCTTCTGCAACTCCAAACCTTCGCGACTCAATCCCTTTTATGCCCAAACCAATATTGGCGTGCAACAACCAACTGTCGTGAAACTTTACACACTGGCGCACAATTCCACCTACGCGACCACACACCACTTGTGCGACCACCACACTAACACGATGGGAGCTTTGATTTTTCAATGTGTTGAACTCCGTTAAAAATGAGGAGGGTTGGTGCTGTATTTATAGGCATTTGGCCAACCTACGCGGCGGCGCGCAAGTCTCCCCTCGGCGCGCAAGTCCAGGTGCGCAGGTTTCTTCCCTTACAAGACTACTACGAGACTCTATTTCATTTTCCATATTTCGAAGATCTGATCTTTAAAAACATATGGCATGCACCTTTCCAACCCTCCTAGGCACCGGCTCGCAGGTCCTTCCATGATGTGCAAGTCACCTGCACGACCACACCAATACCTGCACAATCCTCTTTCCTTTGCTTTATTTTGACCTTCTGATCTTGAAAAACATTAGCTGTGCAATTTTACTCTCCTTCAAGTACATGGCACACGAGTCCCTTTTCCAAAAACCACTTTTCTTCATTTGTCGATTTTCAGGCCCAAAAATTTGGTGAACACTGGAAAAAGGCGCCACCAGGTATCGGTTCTCTTTGTACCGCCTCCAGATCATCCATTCCTTTTTCGATGTTCTTGAATCAAACATGGATCGTTGACCATAGCTCTTGAACTTGAAATTTTACCCTAAAATCCCCTTTGTCAACAAATATGAATTTCATTGTTTTCTTTGTCCAGAATCATAGCACAGTTGTACACTTTTTCAACAAATAAAATCACCTCAAAAATTCTTCAATGATACCTTGCGTGATTTTTTCCCAACAAAAACCCTACTATTTCAATATGTCATATTATCCAACATACTGCAGAGATATAACGGAATCAAACATAAATGTTTTATCATGGAACCACCCATATTCATAAAAAAATTGGAATAATCTTAACATATTCATAATACATAAATCATGTTTAAAAGAAAAATAAAATGTTCACTTTGAAATCACTTTTCATTTTTGAAATGTCACACACTCAAATATAAAATAACTTTATATTATAAATACATGTTTATAAATTTAAAGGAAGCCTAAAAATTTAAAATAAAATTGAAATGTTGATATTCTATTCATTTCATATATGTTAAAAAAACATTCCTTTTGGATTTTTTTTAAAATTGTTGAATGATAAAATTTAAAATATGTTTTAAAAGAAAGTCCATTAACCAGAGTCTGAATTTCCACATACATTCTTTATCACCATGAATATTAAATATATGTTAATTATTTACTTTATTTATAAACTTTTTAATGGTTATTATTACATTTATATCCCTAATAATTTTGTTATAACAATTACATGATTATTTTTTTTCATGTTAGACATTTTGAATATATATGTTACTTGAGTCCAAAATGACTTTGGTATGATGTAAAATGTCAAAGTGGTTATTAGTACATCATCTAAAGAATAATATCCAGGGAAGTATTATTATTTTAATACATATTAAAATTTAATTAAAATATTATGCATGATTGTGAATAGAGAACTACATTATAATCGTCGAGAGGGTATATTGTATGTATAGATGTGTAATGATTCCATTTTTTAATGATCATTATAGAATTAAGGTATGTATTATTTTACCTCTTCAAAATAATAATGATATCATAAATATAATATTAAACATTAAAATATACCTGTATATATCATCACTGTGATGGAGTTATTAATAATGAATCGCATTGCTTCATGGAGGTGACAGTTCGTATATACGTACGAATGACGTTATAATTTTTATGTGCATGTAAAAAACAATGTGAATGATATATTATAACTAAATAATTATAAATATTTAATTCACTTATCATGTAAACATAAAATTCATCATTATTTTTATTCTTGAGATGGGGTTATAGAAAATGAATTACATCAGTTCACGAGGTGGTAGTCCGTTGTACACAAGAAAGATTGATTATTTTTTCATTTGATGAAAGTGGTGATACATTTAGGTGATGAAATTGACCCAATAAAATCATAGTGTATTTAGGATACTAGGGTTATTATATAATCATTGTTGATGAATATTTTAAGTATGTAAAAGAATAATTAAAATAGAAGTACTTGATTAATAAAATACATCTTCTTCAAAATATGTCCTTTTTGTAACACCTAAAAACCAAAATGGATGGGGTTATTCCATATATAAGTCATCTATAATATGGGGAGGTATTTGATAAAGATATTTGGGTAGATCTTGGAAAAGAGATGTGTTTTTAAAATTTTAAATAAAAGACAATAAGTGGAACCATTTTATAAGAGAGGATAAGGGAACTCATGAAATTATTCAAAATATTAAATTAATATATATTAATTTTAAATTATAAAGGGATTTAAAGTGAGTAATTTATAATATTTTATGATTATTGTAATGAATAAATTCATATAATTTAATTTATAATTTTTTTGTTGATTTATATATCCTTAACTTTTTGTTTTATCCATGGTTAAACCCCTATAACTCTTATTATGACTTCAGGTAAATTAAAAAATGAGGATTAATATAATTACTATAAAATTACAAAAGACCATCAAATGAATCATTTATGAAATTTTAAGAATTATAACATATATTTAGCAGATTTTTAAATTTTTTTTCATTTTACATCTCTTAATAATATATGATTTATTTTAAAATAACATTAAAGTCGATTTTTAAACGATTCTTTATTTTTTCTATTAAAAAATAAAAAACACAATAAAAATTCTTAAAATGTTTTCTAAAACATCATATGATGTCACATCCATTTAAAATAAAGTCTTTTATGAGATTAATTATTTCAAATTATACTTATTTTAACAGTTTAAGCATTATTTATTTTTCATTTCTATTAACTAAACAGTTGTGACATCATCGTTTAGTAATTATTTAAGGTAACTGATTCTCCCCTAATAATTAAAAATTATTTTCCATGATTAATACAAACATTTTATCTTTAAAAAATATTTATATTCTAATATTTCATCTAAATACCCGTAAATAAAAAATACCATATTTATTAAATCATGTGTATACATCTTTATGTTTCTTTAAAATAAAATATTACAAAGGGATTAATGTCATACAAGTCCCTCTAATAGATCATAAAATTATACCTAGGATGATTTTGGTCAGAAATCACTCATTTAAAAAAATTGGGGGAAGTGTTAGGGTATTTTTATAATATTTATAATATTATTTTTACCATTAGTTACATGATTTATCTTTAACTGTGATAATAAAAATTACTAAAGGTACTATTCATTTTGTATAGAACTAAAAGGTTACAATATTATTAATTTAAACCTTATGATTCCAAATAAGTAATTAATTTTTATAAATAAAAACCTATAATTTGATAAATTTAATATAAATTAATCCCACAGATGGGGTGAGAAAATTATTTATTAAAATGGAAACATTTAAAATCTGGAAATGTTTTTATATTCACAATCAATGAGATATTTATTAAAATCAACAAAATTAAATTAAAGGATATAAAATTCATATAAATATATTATAACATAAATTAAGAATATAATTTAGCCTTGTAAATTCTCTAAATGAAAAATATGTTTACAATTAAAATAAATTATATTTTCATTATTCATCAAAAGATGAAATTTATTTCAGAAACACTAAAAAATAAAACTAATTAAATTTTTTTACTTTAATTTAAAATATTAATTTCATTTTTTCAATAAAAAATTATAAAAGAGTGAAAAGTTTGTTTTAAAACAAGTGCACAATCAAAAAGTGATAAAATATCATTTAAAAAATCAATGTTTGATAAGAATAAAACTTGATTTATTTTAAAAAAATTAATCATAATAGCAATTTTAATTTAAAATTACTACCTCATTTATAAATATTTATAAATATTTATAATATTTATTCTATAATTTCCTAGGTTGTTAAAATAATTGTTTATTTTAAATTTTAATAGGTATCACTCGAAACATTTTAGTTTTGAAGTGATGTTAATCATTGTGGGATATTAGTTATGAATACTGAAGAGTGAGAGAGAGAGAAGATCATGATTCCTTATAATTTGATACATTTGTAATTTTTTTGGAAATAAATCCCTAAGGTTGTTCAACATAAAATATAGAAAAAATTCATGAAATTGAGGTAAAAAGAGAAGGATTTGGTATCCACTGATGATGAAAATTTAATTGGATTAGTCAGGTACGCAACAAATTATATTTAAGACTGTGATTGTAGAACTAAAATATTTTTCTCTGCATCAATTAAATATTTATGATGATAATTGTCCTCAATATAGTTTAAATGATACTATAATGGTTTTCATCATGCTAAGAATGTCGATATAGTTTTCGATGACACTTATACTCCTCATTATAAAAATGTTTTGAAGTGGTCTAGGTGGAATAAAATGGAAAATTAGTAAACTAAAAAATATATAGGTAATCCACCAATATGTTGTATGTACATTACAAAAATAATAATTACTATTTCTTAGAATCATGATTGTATTAATCATGTGTCTATATTGTTTATTTGTTTCGTGACCAAAACTAAAACTTCATAAATAATCCTCTACTGGGGTAACAGATATCATGCCAATAAAGAGATATTTTAATTTCAAGGTATTGTATAATTATTATAATATTTATCCAAATATAGTTACACTAGGAGTAATTCCCCATGATTGATATAATAAAGGTGTGGAAATAGAATTTTCTTTTACTGTGGTTAATTTTTTGTAATCTAATTAATTGTTGATAGGTACAAAACTTATTTATTTTGATAATATCTATTTCATTTATGAATATGGATCATCACATTCATTAATTTACAATAAATTTTCATGAAATTTTGGAATATTTACTTAGTAAATAAATATATTTTATTTATTAAAAACTCATGGATGAATTATTAAAGACAGTATGATTTAATTTAACCTTGTTATTAGTTTCACTAGGATACGTTTTCATGTAAATCATAATGAATTTTAAATTTTAGAATTTTATATTATTATTTGAAAGGATTTGTTTTTATTTTATCTTTTTATGATATACTAAAAATATATTAAGGTTATATTAATAGGTTTACTAACATCTATAATTTATCAAGATGTTGAAAAATTTAGTAATGATTATTTTGAAAATTACTTTTCACATATCATTGAATAAATGAAATTTATCAGGTTATTTTTCTACCACTTTTAAATAAATTGATGTATATATTTAAAAAATATTTTCCAAGTATAATTCCTAATAGGTAGGCTGAATTTAAAAATGAGTTAGTTAATGGTGGTTATCCATTTTAAGAACCCTCATATCATGTGGATGACATATAACATTTGGATGTGTACAAGAGGGTTCCTGAGTTAATAGATAATGTTAACATTCGTCAAAAAAATTCATTATTGTGGGATCATGTATTATTTTTTAAAAATTTAAATATTGTAATGGATATTTTAATTGATTATATATCCATTAATAACACCATAATAAATAACATGTATAATTTACTATATATCGATTTCTAATTTGATTAGATTTAAGGAGTGTAATGTTTTTTATTGATTGTTTTATACTACTGAACTGTTATTTGATGGTTTAAGAGGAGGATATTTGAATGATGTCATTTTATAATTGATATTAATATTATGATTTTTTTAATAGAAATCATAGTGTTTTATAATACAGATATTTTATTCATGGTTATATGAATAGATTTTTCCATGATTACATGGATACATTTTTGGATGGGATTATTAGTTATATTTTGAAATATTAAAATATTAATTTGGATCATGATTGATGACTACGTTTTTTAATGAAAAAAAGGATGAAATTTTGTAATATAGAAATATTAGTATAAAATAATTTTTAATTATGTAGATTTAGTTCATTTAGAATACTATTTATAAAGTGGGTATAACTATTAACCATCAAAATAAATAAAGTGGTTGATGAATAGAAAACACCTAAAAATTTCACATCTATTCATAGTTTTTAAGGATTAAAATTTCACTACATGTTATTTTTGGAAAGATTTCTAGGTTATCTATGGCACTAAATATGATAACATGAAAAGTAAAAAATTTGAATTTGATTAAAGAGTGTGATGAATGTTTCTATGAACTGAAAATAATATTTTCGAATACCTTAATTCTCGTACATCCCTTTAAAAATAGGGATTGTATTTTATTCAATGATTCCATTTTAAATGTATATTTTATTGTTTTATAAATAAGTGGTTAGGAAATTTCATATGCATCACATAAATTATAACCTCTTGAGTGCAACTATCTATGATTTGGTTAGAATTTTTTTTCGTGAGAAATTTGGTGATGAAATTTATATGGTTAATTTGTGAAATATATATTGATCATAAATGTATTAATTTTATAAAAACACTATCAGAGTTTAATCTGAGGTAGAAATATGGCTTGAAATAATAAAGGATCAGGATTCAAAATTCCTTACAATCATAGAAAATTAAATAAGGTAGCCAATTATTTTTTTCTAAATGATATTTATTCATTAATAATTATACACATAAAATGTGATCCTTCAGAAAATGATTCCATATTTGGTAGCCTACACAATTTGATTTTAGTAATATCCTTTAATTTTTTTTCAGAGAAGTTTTTGTTGTCATATTGATTTGATCAAGCATAAATGGGAGAACATGATTTACTAGAAAAATTTCAATCTAGTAGATAAATTAAATTTTACAAAATATAAAATATTTTCTTTATATTTTGAAAATGGTTTTGTGTTTTTTATGTATCATAGTTTAAAAATAATTTTTTTCATAAACCACACAACTCTCCCTTTTTTAGTTCATCCAAATAATAAAAAGATGTATGTGCACCTTTTTAATTATTATAGTTTAGTTGGAATGTAGATATATATTATAGAGTTACCCATGAAAATTTATAATTGATAACATGTTCATGATGAGGATAAATTTGTAAAAGGAAGGATTTATTCCTAACTACTGCCAATTTATCAATGAAAAAATATATTCATGGATTTTATGTTGGGATTTCGAAATACATCATTGGGTAATAATTCAATTTGGGCTCTTATTGATTCATTTATGAAATATTTTCATCTTATTACAATTCAAAACTCAATATCCATAGATCAACATTCCAGATTTTATTTCAATGAGATTTCAAGGTTATATGTAGTTCCACTATCCATTGTATCTAAGAGTGATCATAGTTTTATTTATAATTTTTGTAATTTCCTTCTCATATCCTTAAATATTGATATATATTATAATGAAAATTTTCACCCTCAATTTGATAGACTGTTAGGGTGAATAATTACTACATTGGATGTTATATTCTAATACCTTTCATTGTATTATAGGAAATATAGGGATAAATATCCTTTATTATCACAATTTTAATATTCTTAAAATTTTTACAATAGTATTTGTAATAAATAAGTTTATTGTTTTTATGGAAGGATACCTCAAACTGTGTCATGTTGGGATATATTATGTTATAGTATATAGTTCTTATAATTATTTATTTTATGAAATTGGAGCAAAAGAAAAGATTATAAAGTGTAATATAAGATTATATATAAGTGGAAAGAAGTTTTATGCAGATAAATACTATAAATTTTATTCATTCATGATATATGATAATATTTTCGTTTAATTATATATATATAATTAATATTTTGGCATAAAAAAATGTTTTTTACATAGTCCATTAAATGATAAAAAGATATATTGAATTTTAGATCATTTTATATTAGTAGAATTACCTCTAGGGTTATCCCTGGTACATGATGTGTTTCATGTTTTACTATTGAGAAAATATGACATGGATGAATATATTTTTTTGATCCACGATGTTGTAAAGTCAATAGAGATACATATGAATGTAAAAAAACCAATTATGAATTGTGTTCATGTAGGGATGGTTTTTTTAAATAATTTATTTCATCATTTTCTTATTTTGTGAGAAACATATTTGACTGAAGAAACAAATTGTTAATAATAAATTTCTATTAATTAAAATTAACTCTAATTGTTTAAATAGTGAATAAAATTATAAATAACCTATTGAAAAATTGAGTAAATATGTTACAACTGAAGTAATCAAATAAAGGTAATTAATTTATCAATTAAGAAACTTTTACATTTATATTAAATTTATTAAATTTTTATTTCTTTCATTTATAACTATTTTAATGAGATATAATGCATAATTTTATTATTATAGGGGCATTTGTGTCCTGGTTCCACGATAATATCTCTTTTTTATTTTTATTGATGTTCAGGTAAAATATCCCTAATACTATATAAGTGAGGTAAAATTTTATAAAATTACTTCAAGAAAATTTAATGGTCCATATATCCATTTTTTAAAAAAGGGATTACTCATGTATTAAAAATGTTAATGTTAGTATGCTAGTTTATTTAGGAGATTTCACTAATTATTACGAACTAGTTTTTTATATTTAATATTATGGATATATATTCCATATATGGTATTAAATAGGTTATAGAATACATAAAATAACAATATATTACCATAATAATAAATTATATACTTTAATTCATGGTTTAAATTGAGAAATAATACTCATCATCCACAGAGGCAGTGAGGTTCCATAGTACGGAAAATAATATCATTATCAGAATAAGTGGAGAAAATAAAAGAACGAATGAAAGATATTACATTAGGAATATAAAATTCATGTATATATATATATATATGACACAAGACACATTATACCATGTCAGATGATAGAGGTGAGTGGAAGGCAGAACATGAAAAGAATTTAAAATATGCAGTTTTTATTATTAACACATGAATGTCATCTCTTTGAAAAAAAATTAAGTTACATGGAGCTGTCATTATTGAGAGTAGTTTTTTTTAATATTGTATTAAAAATATTATTAATATGGATGAAAACTATGAATTTTTTTGATTCTTATGAAAATATAAATTAAATGGTGCATTTGATTTTCATATAATGATTTCATACTTCAGCCAAGACTCACAAATTCATGTTTTAACGTTTTAAGAATAAATGCCATATATTTCAGTATTATAGTGTTTAACAAGAATTATAATATGTTATAAAGACATAAAAAATTAATCAATATATTCCAAAATTTAAATACATTTAAAAAAATAATTCTGAAAACTAGAAATTTAATAATTTTAACATAAATAATCATATATCATAAAATACCAATTTTAATATTAAGGTAAATTTTTTGGCCCTTTTTATGTTACAAATGATATTATAAAATTATTATATCTTTATAAAACAAAATAATATGGATTTATTATTCTATTTTTATTCAAATTAATTTTATTTTAAATTATTATATTTTTTATAAAGGGTAAATTAGAACATATTAGTTTTATAAGATTACAATCACAAATTTTGTCATTTTAAAAATATTAATTTAATTTTAAAAATATATAAATATATCATATTCTAATTTTAAAATATAACTAAATATTATCTAACACTTCATTTAGTGATAAACTTATTATAATTATTATGTAACTATTACAATATTCAAATTAATTATCCAATGATTAGATTCCTTACAATAATAATGGTTCTTTACATCCTTTTATTCAATTAATTCTTCAATTAGTTCTATTTTACATTAAGTGTATATATAAATATTCATTTTCAAAATGAGTTTTTATTAACAATAATTTTATTCATAATAATAGTTTTTTATGAGTACGATTAATGTTGGGGATCATTCCAATCCAATTTTTAAAAAATATTATTATATTTATTTATTTATTTGGTAATTTTAATAATTTCAATTATTATTTCTATTATTATTCAATATATGTATTGTTTAAATAAATATAATAAAAGTTTTAGGGTTATATCATGTGGTGAATGTGAATTAAATAATATTATTCAAATAAATAAGGCATAAATATATTTTCATAAGGGAAATTCCATTGATAAACTCTAGGTATTTAGATTTCTCCCCCATAACATATTTTCCCACGTAATTTATTTTTAAATACTAAGGAAAAAAATATGTTTTATTGTTTCTAAATCCCATCTTACTCTATTTCCCAGGTTTCCTTCTCACACATTTGGTTTAAATATAGTATGTTGACTAAGTGAGAAATATTTCTTAATAGATCATTATATCTATGATCTATAATCTTCATTGTATATACTATATAATAGAAACATTTTTTTAGTTGTACCACATATAAATATGGTATATTTTATGGATTTCGACTATAATTCCTAAATATGGATACATGTAATAAATCACATATTTGAGAAAGGGTTGGTCAGTGTGGTAGTGGGTATGCCAAATTTTTGATTCCATTAAAAATTC
This sequence comes from Viscum album, assembly GCA_963277665.1. NCBI lineage: Eukaryota > Viridiplantae > Streptophyta > Magnoliopsida > Santalales > Viscaceae > Viscum > Viscum album. The sequence goes on from OY728143.1 coordinate 412,209,154, forward strand.
AAAAGGGGATAATGTAAATGGGACTTAAAATCCATTATTCCAAAATCTCATGGCTCTCTTCTATACACATATTCAGATGATCAATTTAAATCTAACCTAAAATTTCAGATCTCATTGATTATTTTTAGTGTAAAAACAATTTTGATTTTGAGTAGTATTAATGGAATACCAAAAATTTTAAACCTTATCTACCATTTAATTGACCATTTCATAACACAACATATTGTATTTGACAAAATGAACTGATCATGTATAGGTTCTACATATCTTACCATAAAAGGATTAATATGGGACAATTTGGTGATTGACTTTTAACTATTATTTTATAGAGACCAAGCCATGTAAACTAGAGCTTTTGTTTTATTTATTACATCTTAATGATATAAAAGGGATCACATCACCATGTATCAATAATTTTGGTTTTCCTAATGAACTTGATTCATATATAATTCCAATTGTTTCATTGGAAATTTATAAATTTAAACATAGTTACTGTAACAATATTTATTCCTTAAACTCATCCAATTAGTTATTCATTATTTCATGGGTTAAGGGAAACAAATATATGGTGAGTTCAGATACTCAGTATGGGTTATTCAAAATTGATATTTTCATGTGTAAATATGCAGTAATCAACAATGACATGTTTAGAATCCTAAAAAATTATACTCAGCCAACACCTAAGTCCAATGAGTAGCCACATATAATATCATCATATAAAACATATGGAAATATAATCTTAAATTTCTAATAAATGAAGTATATAATTCTATACAATCATGATCAATGCCTCTCAATGAATAAATCATAAATCATTCCCTCATGTATTCAAAACCAAAACATAATTCATAATGAATTTGTAATTGTAAACCAAATACCCATATAATATGTAAGAAATGTTATTTTTTACAATAATACCTTTTGATTCATCATGGGGATATCTATAACCAGTCCACATCTAAGAAATTCACACATAATTAATTCCATATAATTTGAATGATCCAGTCAATTCATTCATAATATACCTTATAAATCCAAAATTATGACTTTTGAATCATTAATAAAAAACAACAATGCATCATAATCATATCGTATATTGTGAATGAATAATGTTGGAATAATTGTATTATATCCCTAGTAATATTAGTGGGTGTTTTTATAGTTTAAAACATATTTAAAATAATACGAAATCATTTCATGAGGATAATACATTTCCCAATTCAAATAACATATTTAAAATCGATAAAAATACAAAATAATATTTAAAAATTTAATTTAAAGGAACACTTAAATTGTTTAAATGACGATTTAAATCAGATAGTGGTCCTGAAAGGTGGATAATTTTTTGATGTCATGTATTTTAAAACAACGATTATATTCACTTTTTTGATAAAAATTCCAAAATACATTTTCTAGAAATGTAATTTTTTATTAATATTAATAATGATTTTTAATAGACAATCATGGGTAAAAATGAAAAAAATTCATAACAATGTTAAAAATTTAAATATTTTTAGAAAATGTTGACAAGGAAAATATATTCTCCTGACCGAAGAGGAAATAATTTGTGTTTTTCTAAGAAATATATTTTTCTCAATAATTTCATGTATCAATGATATGAAAATTTTAATACACCTAGAAAGTTACATGAATGTAAATTGATAAATTAAATGAATTTATCATATGGGTTTCATATAATTTCCCTCAATGTAAATTAAATAAAATGATCTCTAATAAAACTGGTTTTGTAAAATAAATCCCTTACCTCATGTTCAACATGCCTCGAAATTTATATAAATTTCATATACTAAAAATTTCTATTAATAATTTTTTTGTAGTGGATTAATTTATAATAATAATTTTTATTTTATGATTTGAAAAAAATTACACCTTTTTTTAAAAAAAATAATTATTTGAAACTCAATTTTTTGGTAAAATACATTTCATTTTTTCATCAAAAGTTCAGTTTCATTGGAAAATTATTTATAAATTGGCCATGGATGCATAATAAATATAATTTTTATCATGATATTAATATAATATTTATTTATTATATATATTAAGAGTCATCCATAGAAGGTATATATAGAAAAATTAATTGCATAGGTCATGGGGACGTGAAGGAGTGCGTTAACATGACCATAGTTCTAAATTTTGGATGGATGGAATGAAAGAGTGTAAATTTTTAATTAAAATAAAGTAATAATTATTATATAATATATATCAAATATATAATCATTAAATATTTCCATATTTCAAAAAATTTAAAGTGTAAATGAAAAATTAATCACATCACTTCGTGGAGGTGGTATTTAACACACACACACATGAAACATTATAATTTTGCAACAAACAGAAAGATAGGATGATATATTATCTATTAATGTTATATAATAATTGTTTAATGAAAATGAATATCACCATTATACATCTTCCATTCGCCATACATGAAAAATGGTGATGGAAAATGATTTGATTCAGTACATGGACGTCATAGTCCACATGTATGCATGAGAGATACATTCACATCACATTTGATAGAAAAGAGGAGGTAAATGGTAGTTTCATAATAATATTTTATTGTTATTTTGTTGAAGTTTAATATTATATTTTTTGATAAATAATATATATTTATAGGAGATACAATAAAAAAAAGTAATTAAATGATCACAATTTTAAGTTTTACCACTAATTTTGAGAAACATACTTTGGATTACACATTATTCCCTTAATGGTTGGAATTTTGGAATGAAAATAAATATATATATTGACGGGAAGGAGTAAATTAAGGTAATTTGTATGTATTTTGTGGTCCCATATAGATTAAATGGTGTAAGGATGAGAGAAGATGAGGTTTCCTTTTACATTAGTTAAGAGGGGAATTCTTTGAATTTATTAAATAATTAAATAAATATAAAAATTCAATAAATAAATGGAACCAAATTGATATAATTAGTATATAATAAATACTCTCATTAAATAACATTGGAAAAAATTTATGTGATGGTCAAAACCTTATAACTCTTTTGTAACACCCTATTAACCCTATTGACTATTATCAAGATATCAGTATTTCTCACTCTTAATGGGTTAAGAAAGTTACCACAAATAGATATATGGGATATAAATGGACATATGATGATATTTTAAATAATATGATAATTATTTGTCCAATTATAGGATTTTAATTAATTATAAATCTTTAATAACATACTCTTTATTATAAATAATAATTAATTTTTTTGGAAAGATAAGAAATATTATAATATAATTTTTGTCTTAGTATAGTAAAATGGGTACAAATTTTGATTTATTTTAATAAATGAAGACACTCGCTACATATTCATGAAATATAATTTTTAAAAGTTATTATATCATTTGAACCTCATTTATTGGTTTAACCTGTTGGTTAAAGAATTTTAACCATAACCAGGCCAAAAACTTCTTTAATATGAAATGATTATAATTTTACTTATAGGTTATTTATATGGGTCATAAATGTATAATATATGATATTTTATATAATTTTTCATACAAATTTTTCCTTTTTATTATTTATATTTTTTTAAATAATTTAATAATATGTAAATAACATAGAATAATATTAATCTCATTTTGGAAACTACGCACCTATTTTGACATCAAAAACAATTTGGATACTAATGGAATTCATTAATAAACCACTCACACAACACTAGTATTTTATATTTTTAATAAAAATTAAATGGACACATTAAATCACCAAAATAATATTATATTTAGAGGGTTTAAATTTTTTTCTTATTTTTTACTGCTTGAAAAAGCTAACTATTACCATAATGTTATAATTTAAGGTAACTATATAATTTCTATGATTTGAGAATGAAATAACATGATAAAAAAATTATATTTTATATTATCATTTATAAATGATCATATATTACATTAATCCATATCTCAAGGTATTATATTTTTAAAAATAATGTGAGGGAGATTTTTTAATTTATATTTCTATAAAATAGTATATATGTAAAAATCAATGGAATGTTATATAAAATTGATAAATTGATGTAATTTGGTTGACTATGGGTGATATATAGGCATAAACTTAAATATTTTCATGTCTTGTGTTTATTTGGAGACCTTATATATATATTAACCTTGTTTTTCTGATTGTATCTTTATTAAGGTGACAAATATTTTCCATGATTACTATTTAATGTGACAAAAAGGAAGAAAGAATAATTTAAAAAATATAAAGCTCAAGGATCCAAATATGGAATCAATTTTTGATGATCCCATTCTGATAATTGTAAAATTTTAATTTTAATTAAAATACATTAAAATCCATGGAAAAAAGTTTTTTTTACACTTTTAAGCTTAAAATTTTACTTATATAAAAATATTGAATATTAATTTTATAAAATAGAATTAACTAAATTAGTCAAAATAAAATAAAAATATATTTTACTTTATATTCAAATTAATGACATTATTATACATTTATATTTATTATATTTAATAACAGTATGGTAATTTTTTTAATATTCCTAAAAAATATGTCATTTCAAAAATATCATGAAATTGTACAAAAATAAATTTTTTATAATCTTATTTTGAAAATATTATTGATTTTATAAAATTAAAAATTTCAAAGTTTCATAAATAAATTATAATTTCTACACATAAAATGAAATTAATTTTTTTAATAATATTCCATTTAATGAAAAAATGACTTTTCAAATATCTAGGAGCATAATTGAAAAAAAAGCTTATCAGTAAATTATAATTTTGTATGGTTAATTTAAAATTATTATAAAATGTTGTAAATATTAATTATTCCATCCAATTATATAGATATTTGATATTTATCACATTAAATATTAATTTTTTAATACTGTTTTATAGTTCTCGTAAATATCGGTGTTGATTTATTTTGAAAGTTTTTGCACATTTTATTGAGATTTTATGTTGTATTGAATTCTACCCCCATAATAAAATATCAACCTCAAAATTTTAACTCTTTCATCAAGGGTTCTATATTTGAAAATAATATTATAGAAACATACATTTTAATGAGGGATTATAGAAATTATTTTTAAAAGTAGAACATAGAAGTACAATGGATTCCATAAATAATAATTTAATTCAATTTTAATTTATGGAGAATATTTTTTTGTAGTTATAATTTAGGCATAAAGGATAGAAATATCATCCAAGGACTAATATTGTGTGACTGAAAACATGATCGTGAAAATGTTAACAACCAAAAAACCATAAATCATTCTCAGTTAAAAATAAAATCCTTTACTCAGAGTAAATGTAAGAAAGATCAATTGATTATTTCATGATCTATTTAGTAATGTTGACATATAAATTTAGTATCAAGATAAATAATATGATAAAATCTAACAAATTTTCTTCATTCAATTTTCTAAGTAGAGTTTAATAATATTTCTTTACTTTGATGAATTTCTAGATAACCTAGTACTCAATGAAATGAATTTTCATAATGATTTTTTCATATCTATAGAACTGAAAGAAACATTTAATTGATCATATGGTCTATAAAACAAAACAATTTGTTACTTATATCTATAAAATTGTTTCATTACCATATTTTTTAGCACCAAATATTAAATATGTAACAAAATAATACATTAATTTCGATATCCTTAGCAATTAACCCTAGTGATAAACAAAATAAATTATATAAATAGTTAACATTAAGAATCCTCCAAAAAAAATCAATCCAAATTCAAAAACAAAACATATGAATGATTATTTAAAATATTTTAAAAAAAATCTACTTGAACATTTATCCCCATACGCTATAAATTATATCATAATGTCACACTCCTAAAACATTAAAACCATTACCCTATATTATAAAAAAATTCCAATAAATTACCAAAAGAACGTTATCCACCGTAAAATATCATTGAAAACATAATATATTTAAAACATTAAATCCATTATTATTCCATAAATAATACCATTGATTGATTTATATATTCATTGAATACAAAAATTCTATAAACTTTAAAAAAGATGTCATAAATAACTTTTTTATGAAATCTGTTACCAATTTATAGGTCACTAATATTATCCCATTAAAACAGTCACATTCATTCATTATGTGGTTACTAACTCAAAATTAAGAACACATTAATGGTTATATATATCAAAGTCATGCATTCTCTAAATAATAACAACTTACCACTGAATAAAATTTCTTGATTATTGGAACCATTCAACATATTCATTAAAATATATAAATAAAAATACCAATGAAAAATATAATGACATTTAATAATTCTTATTAAATGAATAATATTTATATAACACTTTTAAAATATAATGATATATTCTTAATTCATAAGCTCCTCAAAAATTTCACTTCATTTTAAACCATTAAGACAAATTTTTCGTATTGTTTCTTAATACATACATCGATTCATATATAATTTTTAGTCGCTTAATAATCAACAGAAAAACCTTATCATTACAAACAATTATTATAATTATAATGAGTTTTCCATATATGAGATTGAATTACATACTACCAATAATTTCTTCATCGAAAACATTTAAAAAAAATTTCATTAATTGCATTTACTAAACAATTAATTTTTTTTATCAATTACTTTATCATTGTCTTTATTTTCCTCAAAAAACATGTTCTAATTCTTCAAAGGAATTACTTAGATTGATTTGCCCCACATTCTAGAGATGTGGGAAACCAAATCCTTTTTCTTCAATAGTCTATATGAATCACCATTTTTCTCTTATTATGGTTTTCTTGAATCTCACCAATTATTATATTTTTAATATAAAAATCAGATAGTTGATCCAGGGTAATTTCATGTACTATCATTTTATATCCTATATCACCTAGTTTCACATGAGTAAAATAATTCCATTATGTTTTACATTTAGTGTTTACAAAATTACACATAGTTCTAGAGGTTGGACCAAAACAATTGTATTGTTTGAGAATTAAAAATTTCATATCCCTTAGATTCAAGTATTTAACCCTTTATTTAAATATATTATGTATTTAATGTGTATTGGATTTGATTTATAGGTTTTAAGGAATATTTCTACATTTTTTGTGATTTTATAGATGTGCACAGTTTGAGAACTGTTATTAAAAATCATTCAAAACCTATAAGAAACTATACAATGAACGACATAGGATTTTGGGTAGTTTCATAGTTATGCAAAAGGGTTGGCCAAACAGTACATCCACAGAGAAGTAACTATGTTTTTTGGAAAAAATGGAAAATATTATTCATGAACAGTTTTTCTCACCATTCATTGAAATCATGCAAAAGGTATTTAGAGGTAGTGGTTGGTGCTCGGTTAGCACATAGTTTACCAAACCATACACAATTTACAATTAGATTCTAAAATTATAGTTATTATTCCTAATTTCTCTTAATGTAATATTTCCCCCCTAAGTCAACTCTAATACATTTTCCTCCAATACCAAAGGTTTTGGATACTCACCCCTTTGATCTGAGAGTAATCCTATGGAAAATCTTGGTTGGTTAAAGGATGTATTGATTGGAATGTTAGAGTTCTTGTTTTTTCCTTAGATATATTATTATTCCCTCTCCTGGATTCATATATCGAGATCATTGGGGATAGATCTATGATATTTTTTACCAATCATTAGGGTATTTGACTGTGTTGATTCTAGAATACATGAACTATTTTTTGGAGATTCAACTCAATTTTTTTGAATAATTCATATTGTTTTTTAGTTTCACCATAGTTTCTGAGTTATGTAGCTTCACACTGGACTCCTTTTTTTTGAATTTGAATCATTAGTTTCAATTTTTTATATTTTCTTTATATTTATTGACAAACTCATATGGAAATCATGGTAGAATACCTCTTTAGTAGTGGTTTCTAAATTTGTAAAAAATAATTATTTTGCAATGATATTTGATTATTTATTTTAAAATGATTATTTTAAAATGTGTATTTATTTTTATTCATGTAAATCAGTTGATGGTGGTGCTTTCAATAAAATAATGTTTTTTATTGAAATGGATTAAAATGGTTAGTTTGACATGGGTTTGAAACTAACGACTTAGTGTAGGTTCATGCTTTTAAAGGTGCCCTAAATAAGAGGTGTGTACCATTGGGGTAAAATGGATGTAACCCTGGATAAAGGGAATATTATATTAGTGTAAAATGTGATTGGATGGTTAGTGAAGACTTGGTGGATGGGAGAGAAACTACTCATGAGTATTTCAGTTTCATTGAAGTATTCATGTGTCATTATTTATTTGAATCACGGAATGGGTATTCCAAAAAATAATAAGAAATTGTTATAAATAATTGTCCATTTTCTTTATTTCGAAACAATTTTGGTTAAAAAATGGTTTAGGTTAGAACTACTTTTTATTTGTTAAAAATGATGAAATTAATTTAAATAGTTTTATATAAATAGTTTTATATAATTGTGCTAGATTGTTCTATTCTAGTGGCATGGTTGGGGAAGCCACTTGGGGAAAACTTTTTAGTTTTATTAGTCCTCACCTACATGGGAACTTTGGTGAATTTACATATATTTTGTATCATGGAATATTTAAATGAAATTTATTTCATTTGATCGGTGATGCTTCATGATACTTTGGAATTCATTGTTTAATTGGGGTTTTTAACATGTTAGGTGTTTCTATATTGGTTTCCATGGAGTCATTGAGATTTCTTTGTTTTTTATTCCACATTAAATTTTTATACTATTTTTGGTTTTCTATTTGAAAAATGATATATATATATATATATTATCATACGTTTATTTGTACAATACTATTATCATAAATCATATAGTAGTTGTGTTTTATAATGTTGTTGGTTGTGGTTGTTTTATTTTCCAAGGGAAATACTCAACGTAATAATAGGAAGACCTGTTCATTTATTTATAGCCTTTGGTATCTTGGGGATGTCACATAAGGCCATGTAATGTTAGTACATATTCTCAAGGTAATGATTAGTGACATGATGTTATAGGTGATATCTATTTTTTTCTATCCTTGTGTAAAACTTCTGTTCATCATGGAGTTGAAAATTCATTCTGATTTTTTATTTGAGTTGGAATGGTAGTAAAGTGAAAAATTATTAGAGAATGAAATATAGAGAATAAAAAGGAACAGCTATCCTATTTATTCTAAACATCAATTTACCAGGGTGTTGGATATATATTTGTTTAAAAACACTAATAGGAGTTTCAGTATCATTTTCAAAATTTTACAAAATGATAAGAGCCTGAAAATAATTAATAGAAATTAATTCCCACTATGAGTACATATTTCATTTTGGGAAATTATTTATCATTTTGTGAAAAATATTTTATATTTAAAAATTATTGAATAATGTTCTCAAATGTGTTACATTGATAGTAGATTGACAAGTGTATTTTAAAAATGGTTTTATTTTCAAGAGGTTGGCTGTATTTTATTAACACGGATGAAAACTGAATGTGTGTAATTTTGGGAAAGCCTTGTTTTGATAGTTATAAAGTGGTAGATCTGAATTGTTAATCATTCAGTTTCTGGATAGTGGGAATTAAAATAATTTGTTATGGTTATAGAAAATGTAACATGTTATGATTCATGGAAATGAAATGAAATAGGCTTCTATGAATGTGGTTGCACCTAAGACACATGTGAACCAACATGTGGTTCAATGTACAGTCAAGGAAATTTAGGCTGTGGATAAATGGAACATAATGGATGAACCAAAGAAATTGTATCATTCCATTATGTTCTAGAAAAATAATACAATAATATTTATGGGTGATTTGGAACTAGAGATGAAGAAGTGTGAATAAATAAAATGAATAAACTCTTTGATTTCTAGGGCACTCTATCATAGATGAAATTAAAGTTGGAAACCTATATGCTAGAGAATATTTCACACCAAGGGTGGGATTTAATAGTTCGAGGTAAATTAGCATAAGGAATTTCATGGAAGGAATTTGAATAATTGTTCAAAAATAAAATTTATCTTCAAACCCTTCATATTTCATGAATGAAAGACATTTTTAGCTTCTTGAACAAAAACCTCATAATGAAAATGTATGTGACTAGATTCTTTAATTTATTCATCTTTGCACCTAATGTTTCTATAAGTGAATCCATGAATGAAACAATTTTTTTAATTAGTGTAGAGGCAATATATTCAATCGATGATTGTCGTTCATTGTATAAAGGATTATAAAGAGATGTAAAATAGAGATATGGGGGTAAAAAAGGTTATCTCTAGAGGTATGGGTGTATGGAGATTGTTGATACCTATGTGAAATTGTGGGAACTCTAATGTTTGGAAAATATAAAAGTGGGACACGTATTTCCATGGAAGTGGGATGATATTGAATGAGATTGATGGATTAGGGAATCTTATTACTAATCCAAATAGAAATACTAGATATATCCAACATGGATCATTCAATAACATGAAGAGAGATTTTATAGAACCTCCTAGAGCATACCGCAGTTGAAATAAAATGGGGGATATTCAGTGCTAATGTTTTAGTACTCTGTGGTCTGGAATTATATTCACATATCATGTTTCATATACATCATATGACAAAATTAAACAAGGTAAACTAAATACCTCAACTCAGTAAAACTGAGCTAGCTATGGTGATTTTAGGAATACGATGGCTCCACAGTATGGTAAATCTCAAAATGGAAATAAATAAAAAATGTAGTGAGTAAGAAGTTATATGGAGCTGGTAAAGTTATTATGGATGATTAAAATAGAAAATTGAAAATGAGAGGTGTTGTTATTTTTAATTCTACTTTTATTGAACATTATTTTGACATGGGTTCATCACATTCATTTATAACTTCTCATCTTTTTTATTTTCCTGTATTTCTAGTTGAGGTGATTCCTTCTATACAAAAAATCAAACTCTTCTTTCTCAAAGATAATATTGAGAAACTGTGTTTAAGGAAATTACTATAACTTATGATGTATTTGAGTTGATATGATAATTTTCTATGCTTTATATAGATTAATATGACAAAATCCTATTTATATAATGGTTTCCAATATTTTAGAGCTAACATCATATTTTACAACAAAATTGTTATCTTTACAACAAATGATGTCATTGAGGGTCTATTTAAAGGATCACATAATGTAAAGGTAGGTGAAATGTGGTTTTTGAAGCTTGTAATTGGAAGGTTCTCATACAGGTTTCTATTGTTGTATTTTTCATCAGTTCATGAGATCAAGAATAGTTGTTTTCCAATAGTTTTTTATCACATTCCAATTGTTTTTTCCAAAAATATTGAAGGGTTTCCACTCATAAAAGAAGTGGATTTTATGATTTATCTGATCCTATGGACCTTTATTTTTTCAATTATTTATTAAAAAATTTAACTAATATAATTAAAGTAATTTAATGTGAATTTGGAATAGTTAGAAAGAAAATGATTCATTATGTCTAGTATGTCACTATGGGTAGCACATGTCATTATTATCAAAAAAGGAGAATGGAAATCAACGTCTATATGTGGATTATCATAATCTCAACAATGTTATGAAAAATAATTGGTTTCAAATTACTGTCATTAATGAAAATTTTTATCAATTGAGAAAAACATAATGCATATCTAAAATAGACATGCCGTTGGGATATAACTATTTGGGGTTTCCGAAATAGGATATTCCATTCATAGATTTTAAGAAAAAATATGGCGTATACAATTACATGGTATTTCTTTTAAATTTTAATAATGAATCAAAAGTATTATATAATTTATGAGAAAAAAATTTCCAAGATTTTTGGATTATTTAGTGGTGGTGTTTTTGGATGACATAACATTGGATTTATAAAAAATGGACAAAAATGAAAAACACCTTGTGATAATGTTTGGTATAATGTGGGATCATCTTCTGTATTGATAATTATCAAATTCTGATTTTATGAAACAAGAAGTATATTTAACATCACTTTTATCTCAAAATGTGGTGTTTATATGGATTTAGGAAAGATAGTGGTTGTTATCTATTTGAAACATCCAATGAATTTCTTTGAGATCGACAATTTCTTTGGTCTAGTAGGTTATTACAAATTATTTTTTCATGAATTTTCATGACTAGATTCACTTATGATAGTTTTGAAAGGGAAACAATTTCTATTATAATAGATTGGGGCATGTTAGATGTATTTTATAATGATTAAATTCCACCTCACATCAGTAAAAATCTTGATTTTTCTAGTATCAGCATAACGATATGTGGTGTACTATGAATCTTATAGATCTGGGTTGGGATGTGTTATCATTATAGGAGTCAATTGTATTTTTTATCTTAGAAATGATATATTTTAATGAGAAAAAATACACATTCACTTGAATTAGAGTTAGATAATGTATTCCATGTATTGAAGATATCGATCCATTAACACTTTGGTGATAAATATATAGTGTTTACATATTGTAACTATTTCCAACATATTTTATCACAAACATATTTGAACCTGAAAAAAATATTGATGGGGTGTCTCAAAATTTTTTACATGATTTATAAAGTTGTTAAGGTAAATTTTAGGAGAGGATCATTAATAAGAAAATAGTAATCTCAGTTGGAGAAAAGGCTCACGGTCAGTGCCAGTTGATGTCGGTCATTACTCACATGAACATGGATTGTGAAGATAGAGGCAATGTATAATTTTTCCTTCAAGTACCTTTTTCATCATTTGGTTATGAATGTTAAAAATACACATATTATTTATTAATAATGTGTTGTGATAAGTTAAAAATTCAATGTTAGTGGTCCCATTGATGGATAAAGGATTGATGTGAGGTCATTTCATTGGGTTAAAAAACAGATGGTCGTAACAATGGATTGTCGTGATAGAAGTATTAATTCTTACCACCATTAGAGATGGGATATTCATATTGGAATATAGAAGATTTATAATGGTTTGAGATCACATTTTTTATTGGGAAATATTTAAAGAAATGTGGTTGAGTTTGTTTTGATATGCTTAAAATGTATTCAGGGTAAAGTATAAAATCAGTGAGTAGAAACTATGTAGTATTACTTTATTATTCCTATTTGTAAATAAGAGCACATATCTGTGGATTTTTTTATAGGTCTCCCAATAATTGAATAAAAACATAATTATATATGGGTGATAGTGTATTATCTCATTATTTCATCACATTTCATTACATTGTATGGATATTATATGATAGAGTACTTTTCCACAATCTAAATCCAAGAAGTGGTAAAGAGGAAAGGAATACGAGTTTTGGTAGTATCATATTGAGATCCAAGGTTTACATCTTGTTTTCGTACATCGATATAGCAATATGTTGAAACTCAATTGACCATGATTATGTTTTATCATCTTTCGATGGATGTAAAATATGAAGGGTTAATAAAAACGTTGGGATACATGTTGTAGGACTATAAAATAAATGTTAGGGGCTTATGGGAGGAGAAAATACCATTAGTGTACATCTCATTTAAAAATATTTATCATGCCTTCATACATATTGATCTTTTTTAAATAATTGTATTGGTGTCCTTGTAGTTATACACATTTTAGGGTAGAAACAGGTGAAAATCTACTAGTAGGGAAAATCCATGTCCATGAGATAACAAAGATTATTTATTTGATCAGGAAGAGATTGGAGATAGATCAGAGTCATTAGAAATCATATGTGTATCACCGTCAATGATCATTGTCTTTTAAGGTGAGTGATATCATTTTATTGAATGACATTCAATGGATTGGGAACTATTATTTTGGAAAAAATGAATTTTAATCTTCTTTATAAAAAGGTCTCTTTGATGTACTCAAATTGGTTGGTGAGGTGGCATATAGGCTGGGTTTTCCACCATGTTTCAGTGAAGTGCATAATGTGTTTCATATATCATAGTTGAAATTGTATCATATTAATACTAACTATGTGATTTGATGGGATCAAATGGACCTATAGATGGTAACTTTATTGGTTCATATGCCAATACATATTGTGGATAGGTAAGAGAAAGTATTGGGTGGAAAAAGAATCAGTCTGGTGTGGGTTTTTTGGAATCAAAGTGTAATGACCCATGTATTTATAGAATAATAAATATTAATTTATATTAATATTTATGAATAAGAAATTAATTTTACATTAATCGAATTTTTTTTTATTATAGCATAATCAACACACAACAATAGGTTTCTCTGAAATATTATGTTTCACAAAATATTGAGTTATACTGAAAAATAATACGTTAATAATAATATTATTATAAATTGTCATTAATTCCAAGCCATTAGAATGGCGATAATGATTAGTGTCAACTTAATTTTAAAATATAGTTTACACGTGTTAAAATAATAATAAATTTTTTATCAAAATTATTATAAATGAAAATAAAAACCAATTTAATATAAAGAATTTGTTTTTAAAAAAACCAATTTAAAAGAGAATAATTGGGTTTATAAAGTTCTATCACTCATTATGAATTTTTATTTAATGAAAATATATTTTATACATTGAATGTAATGTTTTAAATATAAATAATATGTTTTCTAGATGTCATATAAAAAAATTAATTTTTTTAGATAAAAAATAATTTTTTAGATAAAAAAGTATTTTTCAGATAAATAAAGTATTTTTCTAAAAATGCAGCTTTACCATTTTTTATGTTAAACCATTTTTAAATTTATTTTTTGAGAAATTTATATGTTCTATTTTACAAAATAAACATCTTATTTTGAAGCGAGACATCAAAATTTACTTTTGTTAAATTTTTTGTAATTTTTTGATAAAGTTTAATTTTTAATGAATAGTGAAAATACAACATTTAAATTCCAAAGATTCATTTCATATAATTTATTTATATATTTATATTTTAGTTTTATTTAGATTTAAAATTAATTAGATTATATTTTTATCATTTTATCAAATTATTTTCATTGGATATAATTTCACTTTTATATTGGACATTAACATATGTCAATATTTTGATAGTTATTACTTTTTAAAACCTGTCTTCTTGGTTTGACAAGGGGAATTAATTTTAAATTAATTACCGAAACTACTATCTTTTTAATTTGGAAAAATGCATTCCATATTTGGAATCAGGAGGTCGAAATTCTGAAAATAGATACCTTTTTTTAGACATTATGAATAGTAACTTCGGTAATTATTTTATTCGTAAAGATAAAAAGGGAAAATATGGTAAATAAAGGAAAAATAATATTATAATAATATAAAACAACCCTAACGCAAATATTAATCATATTGGATGAGATATTTCCAGCCATGGGCATCTTATGGTCGATTTTAGGACCCCATGGATCTACTAGGGATTGATAATGACATGTTATATTAATTAATTTAAATTAAAGATAAATATGACACAATCCAGTAACTTTTACTAAAACAATGTTTATGTGGGTTATATAAATAATATACATAACTGTAAATAGTTATTATAAATATAATAATATATCCTATATCCTATTATTATATTTTTTATTATTATAAAATAAATATATAAATTTAATTATGACATAATGATGATGTAGCGATTGCTTCATTAATGAAATATTCAAATAAATGATATTAGAAATATTAAAATAAACTTAATTTAAATATTTTGAATCTATCCATGAATTTTTTGGATTCTGTTGACATATTATCTATTTTTTAATTCATTTTTTTAGGGAATCAAGTTGTTATGACTTTAACAAAAACTGATTACTTTATAGTGTCAAAATTGTCATTAATGAGTTCTTAAAACAAATACTATTTTATTAAATGATATAATTGACCAAAAATATAATATTCATCCAACTAACTCATATAATGTTAAAAATTTCTGTAATTATACACTTATGGTTCTCTTGTAATTATATATTAAACATAGTTACAATATTTTATAAAAATGCATGAAGATAAGGTAAGATTTAATGTTTTTAACTAAGGGTTAAATCTAAAATATACAGATTCATTTATGACCTAAACTTGTATAAAATAGATTGGTTGATAGGTTTTCAACCCAAAAGAATCTTACATTTGAAATAAATTGGTTTGGGACAATTTTGAAACCAAAAATCATTTTATAATAAAATAACATTTATAGACTTTCCTAAAGTTCCCCTCCTCTCTCTTATAAAAGTCATCACCTCTACCCCTTTATTCACACACCTAAATCCCCTTCGAATATCCAAATTATTCTCAAATAATCTACCAATATCCTTACCTTCCTCCTTTAATCCTTACATTGGGAATAAATTAATTCAAGAAATCGTTTTTGCTCAAATCAAAAGAAGTTACCTTATTTAGAGGTAACGTCCTCTCACAAGTTTTTTTTTCCGTTATTTTCCATCTCCACACCCTGTTCATTTCTTATTCATTGATTACATGAAAAAAAATATATAAAATATATTAGGTTTTTTTTATTATAATTATTCAATCTACACTTACACACACCTCCATCTAATAGACACGAACATACTTTTTCTATCTACGATGAATTACTGCATCACGAAACCAGGATTGTTCGATTTTACCCTACCACCACTCATGGTGGAAATTAATATGGAACTATATTTATATGTGATATATATTGTATATATATTTTCTATGATTCTGTAATTTTTATTAATAAACATACTTTTATGCTTTTCATGAAATGTAAATACGAAAATTACATTTGAGGAAATGTGGACTACCGCCCCCTCAAGGTGATATTACTCATTAATGTCATACATGGAATGTACAAAATATGGGATTAATGAAATTATATAACATATTTAAAAGATGATATTATATTGGAATTATAATATACCATTGTATCATTATATTTTCATTTCTTTAATATGAAAAATAAAGGAAACTAGCATTCAAGAGTACATATGGCATGTTATTTCCTTGAACGGTGCATTTAATTTATTATCCCCAAACGTAATAAACTATAATAAATACATATATATTGAAAATTTATTGTATTAAAATCAGGAATATCATTCTGGAGATGATTTAATTTTTTTTACATGGACAATTTCCAAAAAAATGTTCATTTTCGACTCTATTACCGAATATCGACAAAACGGCTGATATTAACATAAATAATTATGTAATTTTTAAAACATGGTAATTAGTGATATAAAAATAATAATAAACCTGAAAATGTTATCAATAATGTAGAATTAACTTATGTTTATTATTCAGGAAGAACAACAAACATACGTGATGAATCAGACCCATGGTAAGGGACTTCATCTCAATCTTCTTTCACTAAGTCATATCTTGATGTTATGCACCCTTATTATACTATAATGTTTATATAGAATATTTTGAAAAATTATATCATGAATTAGTATATTATCATGATATTTATAATTTTTATTAATTTTATTCTTTAATTATTTATATTCAAGTGTTTCTCAAGTTGAATAGGTCGTTTGAACTAAAACATCATTTTTATTATTTTAAAGATTTATTCTTCTAAAACGTTATATTTCATATAAATGTTTTCAAAATGGTTCCTATGAATTTATTTATATGGAAATTAATTTTTTAAAATGTTATATTCTTTAAAATGGTTCAAAGTGGTACAGAACAGTTCGATTCAAAAGTCCCTTTACCAAATGTTTTAAATGATTTTGGAAATGGGTTAAATATTTCTATATATAAAAATAATATCTTGTGGTTACATTGTCGAAATTTAATTTTCCATTTATGATTGTTTTATGTGTTATGATTATTAAATGTTACCTGTAAATTTGATGTATAGTTACAAGATAAACAATGATGGGTGGTTACATGATAAACCAAATGAAGGGTTATTCTGTGATAAACCAAGGATGGGTGGTTATGTTATAACCTCCAGTGCATTGTATATGGAAGTCAGCCATATAAATATTCTATTTAGTGATATGTGGGGAATTTGACTGTATGGTTAATCCATTTAAGTATGTTTATGTCCCATGTTACATTTATATGATATATGTTGTTTTCTATGGGCTTTAGGGTAACATTTTATTCACAAAAAGGTATGAAATGAGCTTATATTAAGTGAAGTGTTTTGATTACTTATTAAAGGTAAAATGAGTTAATTTATAAAAAAAACATGGTTTATATGTTTTTTTTCAAGACTAACAGTTTTCATTCATTATGTATCCCTTACTAAGATTTTTATTCTTATCCCACATTTGGAAATGTTTTTCACATGACATAAAGAAGAAAAGAGTCAAGGATGGGTTCAAGGAAGCATTATGCAGTTAAAACATGAAACGATGTGATGTTTCTTTTTTAATAGTTTTTGTTTTATAAAAAAATTGATAGAGAGTAAAAGTTTCTACATGTAATTTTCATGTTTTTATGTATAAGTTATGATCTAATTATCTAAATCTATAAATTTGAAATGGTCCTCAATGTGAATTAAAGTAAAATTATTGACATATCTCAAGAATAAGTAATGTTTAAGGTTATTTTCGTATTGTTGGAATAAGAGGAAAGGTTTAGACAACTTTTGGGATTATGAGTTTTCATTAAACGCATGGTTTGTCTCTATGTCTATTCTATAAGTTGAATCACTTTTTTATAAAATTTTATGATCAAGGAATGTATTCTATAAATGGAAGCAGAAGTATCACAAATGACATACATATCTATTCGTGATGACTTTATTGCAATAATTATTGAAAAGTAATGTTCAAAAAATTATGAAACATTTTCTAACATACAATGTTCTTGCAAGAAATTGTTTTAGATATCAAACACCTCCACTATGCCTTGATACAATCATGAAACTTGGGTTGTATTTAATAAAATCCTATTTATTCAAAATTGTCATATTTTCATTAAAGGTAAATATTATCAAGGTATATTCAAATATTTTACCTAATCTCAAGATTTTGATGTATATTATGATTTTAAAAAAAATACTGAAGAATGAGACCCTTACACACCCTATTTTTATTTTCTTTTAAAATAGTCTTCTAGAACAAACTTACGGTATTTTAAAAGGATTTTCGAGGGAATTTTCAACTCAAACTATGTATGACTGTTTTAAAAAATCATGGTTTATCAGATGTTTTGAAATTATATGTTATACATCATAACTTTTTGAAACTATTTTTCTATGAACACCCAAATGACCCATTTTGTGTAATGATTATTTTGATAAAATAAAAAAACAATTTTTAAGGATCTATAAATAATTATTTCAATGCATGGACATTTTATTTATGTGAGAAAGATGATGATGAAACCAGGTGGACACAATGATCAACATATGATGTTCATTCTTTTGGGAATAGTTTTTTTCCTACGGAGGTGAAATAAAAAATCAATATATATAAGACTTAAGGAATTAATATTTTTAGGTCATTATGAGTTGGGATGAAAATTATAGGTATAAGACAACCATTGAGGTTAAAACATGTTAGGGTAATTTTTGAGTTTTATAAAAAGTGACAACTCGCAAGATGGGTGACAACTCACTGCATCCGGCAAAGATGCAGGAATTGAACCCATAATCAAAGGGTGACAAGAGATTATCTCCTTACAATAGCTTTCGTGAAGTCCCTAATTAGTATTAATTATTATTTTTAGTTAAATGATTATATATATCAATAATATGTTGATTTTTGGATTTTAGTTTTTATCAAATTGATATACTTATTATAGAAAAATGATTTGGTGGTTAAGTGATAGATGTTTTTTGGAAGGCATTCGCTCTTTTGGGACACTATATGCCTATGTAAAATAGAATAATATAGGATTTCATTTGTGGATTAATATTTTAAATAATATTGTTGAAGAATCTATGTTTTTATTGTGGACATATGGAGATTTCGGTTATTTATTGAAATGATTAACCTATCATAGAGAACATTTGGTCAGGTTAATTAATTTTAAGTATGAGATCATAGGTGTAGTCAATATTATTGGGAGATAAAATTTATCATCGAAGACAATGTGATAAAATCCTTCTACATTTTTGGCATCTATACTAGTCTAGATTATTTTGATGAATTTTAAGGATGATTGTTTATTTAATGGTCATTGTTGAACTTTGGGTATTTTTAGTTGCACATTAGAGATTAAGAGTAATATTTCTTTTTATAAAGGATTATTATTTTTGGGGATAATCAGATCTCATACTAACCATTTTTGTTCTTGTTAATTATTCAATATAGTATAAATATATTGTTATTCATTTTTTGGATTATTTGATTCTCTATTAAGTTGATTCATCTTGAATACTCATCATTTTGAGAAAAATATAACTTGTGGGGGAGATTTATTAAAGGAAAAACACTACTTTTCAATTAAGTATATTTCATTATCATATTAGTTTATGTTTTAATAAATTTCATCAACTCTATGAAAAGGATATTGAATCAAAAAAAATTATACACATTCTTTTATCATCTTAATTTTTCCCAACCACAAATTTATGGTATTGTGGTGGTTAAATTTTCATGATCATGTTCTCTATCACTCTCTATTAGTCTATAAGAGTTATTTTTTCTTATATATCAATGTTTTGATACATGGAATCCTAGTATGTGTTATCTTGGTGATTTTTATACTTATCATTATTTATTTTAATTTTATATTTTTGTAGACACTTTTTCCAATGTGTGATTTTCAATAAAGTTTCATAGGATAATTTTATACTTGCAATGTTGAAATTTCCAAAATGGGGGAATTATGTAACAACCCAAGTATTTATATAATAATAAATTTTCATTTATATTAATATTTATAAATTATATATTAATATTATGTTAAAATGGATTCTTTTTCTTAAATCATACTCGACATGCATCAACGGATTTCTTTAAAATATTACGTTGCACACAACATTGAGTTGTACCAAAAAATGACACATTAATAATAATATTATTTTAAATGTTAGTTAATGCCTATACATTTTAATTGAAAGAATGAATAGTATTAACTTAATTTTGAAATATGATTTACACTTGTTTAAATAGTGATTCATTGGTTATCAAATTTATTAGAAATGAAAATAAAAAACAATTTAATATGAAGGATTTGTTTCTATGAAAACCTATATAAAAAAGAAAAATAGTGTTTATAAAATCAAATAAATATTTTTGTATTTATATTTAATGAAAAATATATTCTATACATTCAATTTTATGTTTTAAATTTGTCTTATATGTTTTCTAGATATGATATATTAACAAATTAACTTTTCAAAAAAATTATATTTTTATAAAAATTCATTTTTACCTCCTTTTGATAGAGAATTATTTAAAAATTTAGTTTTTGAAAAAATTATATTTTCTATTTGAAAAAATAATATTATTTTTTTGAATAAAGTAAAAAAAATTAATTTGGTATAATTTTTTGTAATTTTATGATAATGTTCATTTTTAAGGAATAATGAAATAAACTGCTTTTTATTTCAAAATTGCCTTTTCACCTAATTTATTTATATAGTTAGATTGTAATTTTAGTTGGTTTTAAATAGTAATTGGAAATTATTTTTATCATTTAATATAATTATTTTCATTGGATTCAATTTCAATTTTAAATTTGATATTAACACAAGCCAATCTTTTGATAGTGATTCATTCATAAAAACCCACTTTTTGGTTTAACAATGGTAATAAATTTTAAATTAATTAATGAAACTTCTATTTTTTGAATTTGTAAAAATGGATTCTATATTTGAATTATTATGTAAAAACTGTGTAAATAGGTACCTTTTATTTTTAAACATTATGAATAGTACATTCATAAATTATTTTATATACTATGGTAAAAGGGTAATTCTGGTAAATAAGGGTAAAAAATAATATTATAATTATATGAACTACTCTAATACATGTTATAATAATATTTAATGAGATATTTATGACCATTTTAATCCTTGGGTCGATTTTGGGACCCCATGGATCCACTTGGGTGTGATAATGACATGTTATATTAATTAATTTAAAGTAAAGATAAATAAAACATAAACCTGTATATTATTCTAAAACAATTTTTATGTGGAGTTATATAACTGAAATACTTGACTATAAATAGTAATTATAATAGTAATAAAATTTCCTATATAATGGAATTTTACTTTTATATTTTAGAAATTAAATAAATAAATTTAATTATGACACAATATTGATGCAATGATTTTTCATTAATTAATGATTCAAATAAATATTATTATAAATATTAAAATAAATGTAATTTAAATATTTAAATTCCATCCACGAATTTTTTGGATGATATTGACATATTATATTTATTTTAATGTATTTTTTAGAAGGAATAATGTTGTTATGACTTTAACAAAATCAATTACTTTAAAGTATCAAAATTGAAATAAATGAGATTTTTAAAAAATGCTATTTTTTAAATGATATAATTTTTTCTAAAATATATGATTCTTCCAAATGACTCATATAATGTTAAAATTTTCATTAATGATCCACTAATGGTTATTTGAGCATTTTATAGTAAATATAATTATCGTATATTATTAAAGTGCAAGAAGAAATGGTAAGAGTTAATGTGTTTAACTAAGGGTTAAAGATAAAATATAATGCTAAATTTGTGACCTAAACTTGTCATAAACCCATTTATTTAAAGGATTGAAAAAAAAATATCTTATATTTCAAATAAATGGTTTTACAACCATTTTACATCAAAAATAAATTTACAATAAAATAATATTTCTAGAATTTCTTAAAGTGCCCATTCTCCCTCTTATAAAAGGCCGTCAAATATACCCCTATAATCACACATCTCAAGCCCATTAGATCACCCATGTTATTCTCAAATAATCTCCCAATATCCATCCATTCCTCTTAGAATCCTTATATTTTATAGAATGAAATTAATGAAAGCCTTTTTCTCAAATCAAAAGAAGTTACCTAATTTAGAGGTAACGTCTTCTCTCATATTCCTTTCCTTTATTTTCCTTCTACAGTCCATGATCTCTTCTTTTTAATTTATTAAATCACAACACCAGTATCTTCAAAATACTTGTATTTTTTTATGATATGTATTCAAACAACACTTACATCTTGAGTCAGTAAGGTTTTCCTTATGAATTTTCCATTTCTTCATGTTTGGAGGAGATTGTTGAGTCAATAAGGTCTTCGTATGACTTTACCATGCATTCTTGTTTTGAAAATCACAAAAACCTTATCCTATGGAAAATTTTATTTTAACCTGTGTCTGAATTTCATAAGGAAAATTTTCCTTCCCCGTGTAAATTTATCCATACCATGTTTTTCATTGTTCATTATCTTATCTAAGTGTAAAAAATTGGTTTTATTTCTAAAAACATTGAAATAGAATAATACTTAGATAAAGAGAATTATGTTTTTAGGATCCGAATTCAGACTCTGAGTTCTCTGAATTTAGACTCCAAACTCTTCTGAGTTCTGAATTCAAGTTCTCTAAATTCAGACTCTGAACTCTTCAGAGTTCTAACTATGAATTCTATTGAATTCAGATTCCAAACATTGTGAGTTCTGACTCTGAGTTCTCTGAATTCAGACTCCAAACTCACTTGAGTTCTGACTCTGAATTCTAATGAATTAATACTCTGAACTTTGTGAGTTTTGAATCCAAATTCTCATGAACTCTGACTCTGAAATTTATAAGTTCAGGTTCCAAATTCTTGTGAATCCAGATTCGGAATTTCCTTGAAATTCAGACTCCATAATTCTATAGAATTTAGGTTTTGAATTCCGTAGAAAATAGAACTTGAATATCCTTGTATTATAGACACTGAATGTGTTTTTGGTTAGACTCTGAACTTTTATTTTCTTACATTTTGAATATTTGAATTTTATTTATATAACCATATTTTTTCTTACACAAGTTTTGGTTATAAAACAATGTCGTTCATTTAGTTACTAACTAACCATTGTTTGAGTGACACGTGTATAGGTCCCTCTGAAATTCAAGGAAAATATGATCGTTGGAGGAGGGAGCTTACCGTTGGTGTTGTGCCAATAAATAGAAGCTCATTTGAAAGAGATTAGAACGTTGATGAATTATTCTATGACTCTAGAGATCACATGTTGTTGATGTGTTTTCTAGAAGAAAACTCTCATTCTTAGTGAGTACTGAACATCTTGTTCATAATTGCTTCGTGTTACTCCGAATGTTGCTGAGTACATTCGAGTATTTATGGGGATAGGAAGACAGAGGAGTTGACTACCTTAATGTTCGAGGACTTCCTTGTTGAGGAAGACAGAGGTTCCAACTACCTTGAAGTTGAAGGCTTTTGGGGATAGCAAGATAGACTCCGATCTTCGTATCAAGGGCTTACCCTGGTGTGGGTAATACATACTTTCTTGAAAGTATAAATCAAGGGACCTTTATCCAAGGTTGTTGGATACCCTTCTCTTTGGGTTAAAAGATTTATTAATTGTTACTTGTTTTGTTACAATTTTTCTGCTGTTTTTTTTTGTTATGGAATGTATAACTATATTGTAAATTATTATACTTGTATACTCTGATTTAGTAAGAATATATACGCTTTAGGGTAGAATATTTATCTTTTTGAACTTTCATTAAGTTTAATTTTCCGGAAACATCTTTTCTAGAACGACTTTCTCAGAATCACTTTTCTAGATTCAAGCAAGTTAGTCGACTTAGAGGTTTTGTGAATTACCTTGTTTAACCTTGTTAAACATAATAATATTTAAAAGTTCCAAAGGAATTTTTTAAAGTATACAATTCACCCCCACCCTCTTGTATATTGAGTATCTACGTCATTTCTGATACTAGAATCACTAATATTTCGATGCTTCGGTATGTATCATTGTAGAATATCACACTCCATACCAACCTAATAATTGGTATTAGAGGATTGGTTCAATCTGAATTAATCTCACGATTAGATTAAGAAGATAATTCAACTTCTTCTTATTTTCGAATTCAATTTTTCGGACTCATAAAGTTAGAATTCACTTTTTCTTAGAGATACTCTTGTTCTATATTTTTCTTGTGGAGTAATTTTTTTACAAACGTTTATTACTATCAAGTTTGTGTGGAAAGATTTTCTTAAAGATGGTAGGAATTAATGTTGCTTCCATTGACAACCTAAATCCAACTAGACCACCTATTTTTTATGGGAATGATTATGAATATTAGAGAGATCACATGAAGACATTCATTATCAATACTAGAGTAGACAATGTAGTCATACTTAATAGAGGATATAAAATTCCTAAAAAAGAAGTAAGTACCTTCACCAATCAAGAAATTCATGAATATCAACTTAATTATAAGGTACACAATACTTTGCTTTGTTCCTTAACTAGAAATATATATATACAAATTTTATCTTGTAAAGATGAAAATTGTATCTGGAAGAGACTTGAAGTTACACACTTTGGAACTTCCAAATTTATTAAAACTAGAAGATCCATGATTAGAGATGAATATAATGGTTTTTTATTTCCTTATGGAGAACCCATATTTGAGGTGCAATAGATATTGATTAATATCATTAATAGTTTACAATATATGGGTGAGAAAGGATTAGATGATGAATCTCTTGTGGACAAGATCATTGACATCATGCCTAATGAGTGTGAATCCATGAGAACAACTATTGATGAGAATAGAAAGGTTACTCAGATTTCTCTTGATTAA
Organism: Viscum album; assembly: GCA_963277665.1. NCBI lineage: Eukaryota > Viridiplantae > Streptophyta > Magnoliopsida > Santalales > Viscaceae > Viscum > Viscum album. The sequence continues at coordinate 412,234,776 of OY728143.1, forward strand.
CTTTTTTGAACTCTTCTTCAACATGAGACTAGAATGAAGAGAGACGCTCATAATCTAAAAAAGAAGAATGGGAATGGTAGTGTTGATTTTACTACCACTTCAAATCATATGAAAGCCAAAACTCCTGAGAGAGTCACTAGATCCAAATCAAAGAAGATTGTTATTCAATCCAAATCTAGTGGAAGTGAATCGTCCGAAAATGAACTAGCCAGTATTGCTCGTAGGATGTACAAGATATATGGATAGAAGAACTTTCAATCCGGATATAACAATAAAGAAAGGAAAGATAAGAAAGATTCAGAAGTTATTTGTTACGAATGCAGAAGAGCTGGACACATAAGGCCTAATCTTCCTATTCTTAAAAGAAAGGAAAGAAAGGAATAACATTCTAAGAGAAATATAAATAAGTACTCTAAAGCTAAAGATAAGAAATTCTTAAAGGATAATGACACTTGGAGTTCTAGTGGTGGTGACTCTTTAGATGAATCATTAGATTTAGAATCTTCTGGACAGAAGAATCTTAGTCTAATATCCAGACTACCTATTGAAAATCATTAATTAATGGCTAAGGTACATAATGTTGAATCTATGACCAATGTTTCTTTGAATTGAAATTATAGTGATAATAAATATTATGAATCTTCAGATGAAGAATCTTCTTCTAATGAGGATGATATTTTACCTACCTATTACGAATTTTCTAGGTTTCTTATGTTTCTTGAGAATGAAAATTATAAAGTCAACAAAAATCTTGGTAAGGAAAATTCTAGGATTTCTATATTTACTAAATAAATATCAGATATTTCTAAAGATCTTGATTAGAAAAACCTTGATTTTGAAAATACTTCAAAAAATATTGAGGAAGTAAATTCTCATAAGGATAAACTTTTTAAAGATCTAGAAAATGTAATTTCTAAGAAAAATATTTTTGATCCTAACTCTAGTTCTAAAGATACGGTTTTTGAAGACAAGACCTTAGTTATCATACTAAAGTCTGAAATTTTTTCCTTGCGGAAGTGTTTTTCAAACTCTAACTTAGGTATGGAAAATTTTAATAAAATCTATTCACAATTCTGACCTCTAAGGAATAATTATGGATTTGCTTACACTAGTTCTAAACCGATTTTTAGTAACAAATATTTTGTTCTTCAAAGTGATCCATTCTGCACCGAGTGTCAGTGTGGTGGACACTGGGCAAAAAGTTGTTCCTTAACAAAACCCAGTATTTAGGATTTCATAAAGCCTATTTTTATAAGAAAATGTTGGTGCCTAAAATTTTTCTTTCTGAGATTTCCAGATCCATGAAAGTTTGGGTTCCAAAAGCCTAACTCTTTTTTCTTCAGGAAAATAGAGAAAGTACCAACAGAAATACATGGTACATGGATAGTAGATGTTCCCATCATATGACTGGTAACAAAAACTACTTTTAAAATATTATCAAAATGAAATGAGGAAATGTATGTTTCTGAGATAATGCTCAGGGGGAAATTATTGGTATAGGTAACATCCTTATTCTTGGAAAAACTTTGATTTAAAATGTTTTATTTGTTAAGGGTCTTAATCACAACCTCATTAGCATAATCCAATTATGTGATTAAGGATACCTTGTGAATTTTAGGAATAACAAGTGCTTAGTACACAATTCCATGGAAGAGTTTATTCTTTCTACCCATTGGCAAGAGAATGTATACACACTAAACATAGAAGACCTTAGGAGCCAATAATTACCTTGCCTTAGTGCAATGGAAGATCATTCTTGGTTGTGGCATAGAAGGTTAGGTCACTGTAACCTTAGGAACCTATGTAAACTCTTTAAGAAAAGATTAGTTACGTATCTACCAAATCTTAGATTTGATTCTGAAGAAGTTTTTGATACTTGTCAATATGGAAAGAAACATAAATCTAGTTTTAAATAAATTGGTGAAGTCTCAACTACATATGTATTACAGTTAGTACATGTGGATATTTTTGGCCCAACAAAACTGGAAGCACTAGTGGATAATATTATATATTTTTATTAGTTGATTACTACACTAGATTTACGTGGGTCTATTTTCTAGCAAAGAAGTCTGAAGCTTTTTCTTCTTTCAAAAGTTTTAGAGCCCAAGTTAAAAATGAGAAAAACCTTCCTTTAATAACTATTCATAGTGATCATGGAGGATAATTTCAAAATTATTATTTTGGATGTTTTTTTAGTAGAAAAGGCATTAATCATAACTTCTCAGTACCCAGAACACCTCAACAAAATGGTGTTTTTGAAAGAAGAAATTGAATTCTTCAAGAAATAACTAGAACCATGTTGGGTGAGTATTCTAAAGCCAAAAACTTTTGGGCTGAAGCTATAAGTACTTCTTGTTATACTATAAATAGAGTTTTAATTAGACCTTTTCCTAATAAAACTCCTTATGAGCTATGGAATAGTAGAAAACCTAGACTTTCCTACTTCATGGTTTTTGGTTACAAGTTATTCATACTGAATACTAAAGATAATCTATATAAATTTGCACCAAAATATGATGAAGGAATTTTCTTAGGATACTCCACAACTTCTAAGGCTTATAGTGTTTTCAATAAAAATGCTTGTACTATTGGAGAAACAGTACATGTCAAATTTTATGAAACTGATCCTTTTTTTAAGCAACCTCATACCTACATCTTCAGATGTGTTTTCAAAAACTGACTATCAACGTTTGTTAGAAGATCTTTCTGATAAGGAAAACTCCCAAGAAAATGTTTCTGAATCATTTACCCCTGAAGATTTCTTACCCTATGTTGATGAACAGGATTTACAAAACCTAAATCATGTGTTTCTTTAGAATCATCCTAGTGATAGTTTCATTGGTGATGTGAATCAACCTATAAGGACTAGAAGATCCTTAAGGAATGAAGTAAGACATCTTGAATTCCTTTCACAATTAGAACCAAAAAGCACTGATGAATCTTTAGGTGGTGATGATTAGATTAATTCCTAGCAAGATGAAATAAATGAATTTTAAAAGAATAAAGTCTGGAACTTGGTTGAAATACCTAAAGAAACTTCTATTATTGGAGTAAAATGGGTTTTCAGAAATAAGTGTGATGAAAATGGAATCATGGTAAGAAAAAAAGTTAGATTGGTTGTTAAAGACTATAATCAACAATAAGGAATAGAATATGAAGAAACCTATGCTCTAGTAGCTAGAATTGAATCTATTTGTATTATACTTGCCTTTACAACATTCTTCAATTTATAACTTTTTCAAACGGATGTGAAATGTGCTTTCCTTAATGGTTATGTTCAAGAGGAAGTTTTTTTTAAACAACCTCATGGTTTTGAAGATACATAACATCCTGAACATGTTTTTAGACTTACCAAAGCTTTGTATGGACTTAAGAAATCCCCTCGAGCCCGGTATGATAGACTTATAGGATTTTTGCTTCAAAATAATTATGTTAAGGGAAATGTAAATCCAACCCTTTTTATAAAGAAATATAAGCAAAATATTTTTATTGTTAAAATCTATATTGATTACATTATATTTGGTTCAACTCAGTAATCTTTAACTGATTCCTTTGCCGATCTAATGAAATCTAAGTTTCAAATGAGTATGATGGGTGAGTTAACATTTTTCCTTGGTTTTCAAATTTCTCAAAAACCAGAAAGAATCTACATATCCCATCATAAGTATATTAAATATTTTCTTAAAAAGTATGGATATGACAACACTAAGAGTACAATTACTCTCATTGGTACCTCAAATATACTTGATCTTGATGAAGCTGGGAAACCAGTAGATCAAACATCTTTTAGATGTATGATAAGAAGTCTACTTTACTTGATATCTAGTCTTCTATAATTAATGGTTTTTGTATGCTTATGTGTGAGATATCAATCCAGTCCTAAAGAATCTCATTTAAAGGTACTGAAAAGAATTGTTTGTTACTTAAAGGGAACCATGGATTTAGGACTCTTTTATACTTTTGGAAATGATTTCATTCTAAAATTTTTTTCAGATGCTGACATTAGTGGATGTATAATGGATAGAAAGAGTACATCTGGAACTTGTCATTTCTTAGTAGATTCATTAGTTTCTTGTTCATGAAAGAAGCAAAACTCAATAGAACTTACCACTGCTGATGTTGAATATGTAGAAGCTGGAAGTTGTTTTTCTCAAGTGTTGTGGATGAAACACACACTCACAGACTATGGTATAAGTTTTACCAAAACAAAAATTTTGTGTGATAATACAAGTTTCGTTTCCTGTAGTAAAAACCCTGCACATAAATCTCGTGAAAAACACATAGATATTAGGCATCACTTTATTAGGAATCACACAAAAAAGGGATATATTGTTCTTCAATTCATCAGAATGCAAGATCAACTTTCTGATATTTTCACAAAATCTTTACCCTATGATAGATTTGAATATATTAAACAGAAGTTAGGAATGATAACCGTAAGTTAATATTCCTCATTAACTTTTTGTTGAAATCAATATCCTTACAGTCATAAACTCCTTTTCATAGGGGGAGTACATTTTCCTTTTAGTTTAATAAAAAAATTATAGTCGGTTTATTTTTCAAACAAAATCGTAATGAAGATTTTCGTACTCAAGTTTTTTGTATTTAGATTTCTTTTAATGAAGTTTTTCTTTAGTCAATTTTTTTTTCAGATTCTAAACTTCTTCATGAATAATATTACTTATTATGAATAATCTTCCTATAAATCCAAAAGATATGTTTCCTTTCTTAAGTTTTCGTAATCATATTTTACTTGCTTGTATTTTCATTTGTCATTTAAAATTTTTCAGATTCTCTTTTCCTTAAATCCAATTGTTTTTTCTTTAAAAACATCAAAAATATCGGATCCTAGAAAATTTTCCATGTGTCTATCATTTCAACCATCAGATCCAATCATATGTTCTATCAACTGTTGGATTGACTTTGTAAGTTCAACTATCACTTCAAACACCTATATAAAGGACCCCTAGATGGTGATCAAACATTCAAAATCAATACTTAACATGCCAAAGCTCTTCCCCTCTTTCAAAATCTCATTTTGAACCTCAAAAATCTTGATCAAGTCTAAATGTCTTCTGAAGTTCCTTCTCAAGAGATGTCAACTGTCAAGCTAATTTCAGAGTGGCATATTTACAGAGAGAGGTTGGTGCATCTGAATTTATTTTCCAAGTACAATTCTATTCTATCCAAGAACATCGGGTTGAATGGATGGGAAAGCATTTCATATCAAAGCCAGGAGCTCAAGATGTAGTATATCCAGATTTTCTTTTGGAATTTTATGAATCTATGATCTTTTCCAAAGAATAAGAGAGGAGTATGTTTTCTTTAAAAATATATGGAAAAACTTATTCCCTTTCATACACCAAGTCTTCTATCTTGGTGGGTTGTCTTATGAAGGGGAAGCTGAATTCTGTTCCCACAAGACTCCGGATATTCAAGGAAGTTCTGTAAAAGTGAAATCTATGGAATGACTCAGTCTTACTAATACCAAGACTCTGAAGATTTCTCACCTCTCTACAAGTAATCAGATCCTTGAATTATGGGTTCAAGGATTCATCATTCCGAGAAAAGGTGATAAGGAAACCTTGAAGAAAAGTGATATGTACTTTTGGGAATTCTTGTTAAACCAAAGGAATATCAACTTGATGAATCACATTCTCATTATGATATATAATATTAAGAATTGAAATCTGAAGGCTCAAATTATCATGTATCCAGCCATCCTCTCTAAGATAATTTTTCAGTGCCTTGATTCTTTCAATATTCCTTACAGTTTCAAGCTGAGGGATTGCAAAGTCATGTTAGTAAGTGATGATACATTGAAGATAATGAATATTGGTCTCTATAAAGATTCTAGATAATTCTATGAATTACCAGAGTAAGAGGATGAAGTTGTTTTGAAGAAACAAGTAGTTCTTGAACCATCGAAAAAAGGAAGGAAAGGAGAGGAAGTTGAAGGAAGTGGTAGTTGAAGGTAAAACCCCAGAGGCTAAAGGAACTAAATCCACACCACTTAAGCCCAAGAAACAAAAAGCCTATCTAGATGAGGTTTTAGCTAAATGGAGGTAAGAAAAAAAGAATATAAAATCAGGGGAGCCAGGTTTTGGTTTGGATATTGCTAAGGCCTAGGCTATAAAATAGAAGACCGCTGATGAGCTTGAGAAGAAAGCAAAAGAGAAGAAGCAAAAGAAGAAAATTACTGAAGCTGAGTTAGTCCAATCCCTTCTGATGGACACTGAAATAGCATCTGAGAACATTATGGTACCAAAATATTTCATGATAGAAGATTTACCAGAAATTCTAGAGAAGAAGTTTGTCAGTCCAGAAAAATCCCAAGAAAATATTGTTGAAGAAAAAGGAGAAGAAGAGGTAGAAAGTAGTGGTGGCTCCAAAATATCTTATAAATCAAGTGGAATATTACCGTGAAAAAAAAACCCTTCTGGGAAAATTTCAATATGAACTTATGAGGCAGAGTCTTCAAAGCTCGTAACTTCTAAGAAGGATGAGGAAAGCTAGAGACGAGAAAGAGAATATAGATGAAGATAGAATTGTTCAGCTGACTGACAGTGAACAAAAATCTCCGGATGAGGAAACCATTTTGAGAACTGACAAGGGTAAACAAGTTGTTGTTGATACACCCACTAAATCGGTTGTAAAGAAAAAATACGATGGTGGATCTTCAAATAGGAATCTTTTTGAGCTAGAGAAAGATCCCTAACCAAGAAAAGTGTCGGATTTGGAATCATCTTCACTTGGAAATGATTTTGTTGTCCAATACTTGAAGAATCTTGTTGGAACCATTCTGATTATCCCAAGAATTGACTCCAGATTCCATATACTTCAACACACACTAAATCAGAATGTAGATTTAGTGTCCATGTGTATGGAAAAGTGTGTCAAGCTGGAGACAGACTTCAAATCTTTACTTATTAACTATGAAGACCATAAAAGTTCATGCAAGAAGATGACCAGCTGGTCAAGAAAGACTATTGAATATTTTCATATTCTTGATGAGTTTCAGGAAAGTGTCAAGGATTCTTTCGACACTGAAGATAGTAAGATCAAGGATCTCACGAGTAGCTTTGAGGAGAATCTAACTCTTGAGCGGAATACCCGGATTCAATAAGTAAAAGATCTTAATAGTAAGTTGTATTATGTTTCCCAAAGTTGGAAGAGAGAGATGGATATTCAGATTGAGATCGAAGAGATGATAGTTAAGAAAGATGATTTGTTGAAGGCTCAGGAAGAGGCTCTGAAGTCTTAGGAAGAAAAGATCAAATCTTTAGAGAAGAAAGCAGAGGATCAGGATCAACTCCTAAGGTAAGTAGAGGAAGACCTCAAAGAGCTCAAAAAGCTAAAGATTATAGTCAAGAAGATGATGCCTAAATAAAATGAAGGATAACTTTGTTGCAATCTAATCTTTCATTGTATTTGTTTCCTTATAAAAATTTTCCTATTTTTGGTTCCTTGTCTTATGGATGTTTTGTACTAATATTTTAGGTACCATAATTTCATTTTCCATTCCCTGTATTTATTTTTTAAAATAACAAAGGGGGAGAAAGGAAAAAATTACTAAGAAAAGAAAAAATATCCCTAAGTAATGGGGAGTTTAAGTAAGGGGAGTTTTCATTACAGAGATTTCCATAGTCAAGAAAATGAAAAATCTCATTCCAGAAATCTAGAATACGATACATAGAGTTCCAATGCCTAAGGGGGAGTTAGTCATATTAATCCTTTCCCATATGATATGGGAGATAATTTTTTCTTCAAAATTCTAGAAAAATATTGTCTAAGAACTTTTATTCTTTTTTGTAAGGATGTTTGTGTTTTCCAAAAAGAGGGATAGTGTTGAGTCAATAAGGTTTTCCTTATGAATTTTCCATTCCTTCATGTTTTGGGGAGATTATTGAGTCAATATAGTCTCCTTTTGACATTACTATTCATTCTTGTTTTGAAAATCCAAATACCTTATCCTAAGGAAAATTTTATTTTACCCTGTATTTTACTTTCATATGAAAAATTTTCGCTCCCCAAGGGAATTTATCCTTACTATGTTTCTCATTCTTCATTATCTTGTATAAGTGTAAAAATTTGGTTTCATATCTAAAAACCTTGGAATCTCATAATTATTAGATAAACAACATTCTTTTTTTATGATCTGAATTCAGACTCTGAGTTCTCTGAACTTAGACTCCAAACTCTTTTGTGTTCTGACTTCGAGTTCTTTAAATTCAGACTCCAAACTCTTCTGAGTTCTAACTATGAATTCTAATGAATTCAGACTCCAAACTTTGTGAGTTCTAACTCCGAGTTCTCTGAATTTAGACTTTGAACTCTTCTGAGTTTTGACTCCTTATTCTAATGAATTCAGACTCTGAACTTTGTGAGTTCTGACTTCGAATTCTCATGAACTCTGGCTCTGAACATTGTATGTTCAGGTTTCGAAATATAGTGATTCTACATTCTGAATTTCCTTGAAATTCAGACTCCATATTTCTATAAAATTTATGTTTTGAATTTCTCAGAAAATAGAATCTGAATATCCTTGTATTATAGACACCGAATGTGTTTTTGGATAGACTCCAAACTTTTATTTTCTTACATTCCGAATATTTGAATTTTGGTTATGTAACCATATTTTTTCTTACATATGTTTTGGTTATAAAACGATTTCATGCATTTAGTTAATAACTAACCGTTGTTTGAGTGACACGTGTACAGGTCCCTCCGAAATTCAAGGAAAAATATGACCATTGGAGGGAGTAGATCGTTGGTTATGTGCCTATAAATAGGATCTCATTTGAAAGAGCTCAGAACATTGATGAACTATTCTATGACTCTAGATATCACATGTTGTTGAAGTGTTTTCTAGAGAGAGACTCTCATGATTAGTGAGTAATAAACATCTTGTTCAGAATTGCTTTCTGTGACTCTAAATGTTGATGAGTACATTCGACGGATTCCAAGGATAGGAAGACAGAGGTGTTGGCTACCTTAATGTTAGAGGACATCCATACTGAGGGAGACAGAGGTGAAAACTACCTTGAAGTTGACGTCTTGCATGGATAGAAATATAGAATCCAATCTTCGTATCAAGGGCTTACCCTAGTGTGGGTAAGACAGACTTTCTTGACTGTATAAATCAAGGGACATTTATCCAAGGTTGTTGGATACCGTTCTCTTTGGGTAAAGAAATTTATTACTTGTTACTTGTTTTGTTACAATTTTTCTGTTGTTTTTTATTATTAAGGAATATATAACTATGTTTTACTTTATTATACTTGTATACCCTAATTTTTTATGATTCTATACGCTTTAAGGTAGAATCTTTATCTTTTTGAACTTTCATTTTCCAGAACCATCTTTTTTGGAACCACTTTCTCGGAATCACTTTTCCAGATTTAGGAAAGATAGTGGACTTAGAGGTTTTGTGAATTGCCTTGTTTAACCTTGTTAAGCATAATCATCTTTAAAAGTTCCAAATGAATTTTTTATAGTATACAATTCACCCCTCCCCTCTTGTATATTGAGTATCAATGTCATTACTGATACTACAATCAGTAACATTTTGATCCTTCAGTTGGTATCATTGGAGAATATCACACTCCATACCAACCTAACAATACACACACCACCATCTAATGGATACGAACATATTGCTTCTTGTATGGAGAACTACCGTCTCCATGAACAGTGCATTTCATTTATTATCTAAAAATGTTATAGACTATTAAAAATACATATATAATGGATATATATGGTATTTAAATCATGAATATCATTCTGGAGATGATTTACTTTTTCTTATATAGACAATTTCCTCAAAACAAGTTATTTTTTGTATCAAGTATCGAATATCGACAAAACAACCAATATTAACAAAAATAATTATGTAATTTTAATATATGCAGTAATAAGTGATATAAAAGGAATAATAAACTGGAAATGGTTCTGAAACCAGTATAATTAACTTATGTTTATTATTCAGGATGAATAAGGAACATACACGACGAATCAGACTTTGGGTAAGGGATATAATCTTAATCTCCTTTCCTTGAGGCATATCTTGATATTGTGCACCTCTGATATCTTATAAAGTGTATATACAAGATTTTGACTCATTATATCATGAATTAGTATATTCTAAATATATTTAGTGTTTTGATTAATGTTATTCCTTAATTATTTTTATTCGTGTGTTTATCAAGTGGAAAAGGTGTCTTAAAATAAAACATCATTTTTAATATTTTAATGATTTATTCTTCTAAAAACCTATATTTCATGTCCATGATGTCGAAATGGTTTCAATAAATATATTTATATGTACATGAATGTTTTAAAATGTAAAATTCTTTGAAATGTTTGAATGTGGTATGAAACACTTTGATTCAGAAGACACTTTACCAAATGTTTTAAATGGGTGTGGAATTTTATTGATTATTTCTATATCTAAAACTAATCTCTTTTGGTTACATTGTGGAAATGATATTTTGCCTTATTATTTTTTTATGTGTTATTATTATTAAATGGTACATGGAAATTTTACAGGTGGTTACATGATAAACCAAGATGGGTTGTTACATGATAAACCAAATGATGGGTTGTTTTGTGATAAACCATTGACAGGTGGTTATGTTATAGCCTCCAATGCATTCAGTATAGAAGTAATTTGTATGGATATTACATTTAGAGATATTCATGGAAGTCAATAGTATGGTATTTCCATTTAAATATGTTTATGCCCCAAGTTACTTTTATATGTTATCTATTGTTTTCAATGGTCATTATAGTAATCTTTTGGTTACAAAATGGGTAATAAATGAGATTTTATTTAGTGAAGTTTTTTTAACTTTGTAAAGGTAAAATGTATTAATTTATGATAATGTTTTCATTATTTACATGTCTTCTAAAGACTAATAAATTTAATTCATTATGTATCCCTTACAGATATTTTTATGCTCATCCCATGTTTTGAAATTCTTTTAATAGGACATAAATAAGAATAGAGTCAAAAATGGTGTAAAGGAAAATTTATAATGTTAATACATGAAACAATGTCATGCTTAAATTTAAAAAAAATCATAAAAAATGGATAGTGATTTGATTTTTATACTTCTAATATTCATGTAGTTTTGTATATGTTATGACCTAATAATCTAAAGCAAAAAAACATGAAAACTCATTGATGTGAAATAACATCCAATTATTAAATTATCTCATGATTATGTAATGTTTAAGGATGGGTCCTTACACATGGTCACATTTAGGATGAAATTTGGGATAAAGAGAAGTAAATTTTTAATCAATGTTATATACCATTTCAAGAAAATGGTGGTTTTCTAATTTTTTGGGATGGAAATGACAATTGTCGAGAAAATGAAACACCCCCATTAACAAATAGGTAACCATTCAATTATTTTAAGTATTCAATTTGTTTTGATGATGTTTGGGAGGGTTAGGTGGACTTTTTGTATGTCATTTCATCTTTTTTGAAGGTTCATGTTTTGATCATGGTTACTAAAAACTGTGCAACTCCTACGGGAAACCGTGAAAAGTAAGAAAGATTCTATAAGGTAGTAACATAATTAAGTGCATAGTTTAGAAAATATATAATTCCACCTAGGAGTGACTGAGTTTTTTTAATAGTGCTAAAAACCCAGTTGGTGAATGTTTTTCCTTACAATGAAACCCAACCATGTAAAGGGTATTTGGAGGTAGCATTTTGTGTATAATTAGTGCATAGTTTTCCAAATAGTGTGACCTAATAGTGAACACAAGAAAATTAGATATTAAAATTTAGGATCTCGCCTAATATTAGTAATAAACATAACATTTTCCTCCAATTATGCCATAATTATTTTTCCTTCCTTCTAAATACTTTGGGGACACCACCCCTTCTATCCAGGTGTGATCTTTTTGTTATTCTTATTGGGTTTGATGCTTGATTGTTTTTTAAGTCTCTATTATTATATTATTTCCTTTGACTATTCTTTTTACCTATCTTGGATTCATATATGTAGTCCATTTTAAATATATTTATGATATTTAATGACATCAATGATAGTATTTGGATATCATTAAATTAGTGAACAAGATATAAGGTTGGTTTTCAGGTATTCAAATCGGTTTTTTATAAATTATTACAATTATTCATTTTTTCTACTGTTTACAAGGTAGGTGGCTTCACTCTCGAATCCTATTATTATAATTTGACTGAAAATTTTAAAGTATTTTTTATTTCTTGAAAATTATAGTTAAATTGATGCAAAAATCCTTACAGAAACCATCTTAAGTGATGGTTTATAGATATGTGAAAATTTATTGTTGTTCAAAGTGCATTTTTTAATGATTTTAGATTGATGAATTTAAAATTTTGATTTGGTTAATTCATGGAATTTAGTTGTTGGTTATTTTGTTAATAAAATATTATTTTTAATAAAGTGAATTTTAATGGTCCATTAGACATTGTTTTAGAATACATGTGTTGGTGTGATTATGTGCTACAAATATAACCATAAATAAAGGACGTGTACCACTAGGTTATAAGAAATGTGGTCCTAGGTAAAGGGTATGTTCCATTGGGATATCAGTCGATTGGATACATAGTGATGAGATGGTGGGTGGATGATAAACAAGTCATGAGTATGGAACAGTCACTAAAGAATGGATGTGTGGCTGTGTTTTTTAATCATGGAATGGTTATTCCAAAATGAACTATTAAATGGTTTAAACCAGTATTTACTTTTTTATTTCCATGGAAAATCATTTCATTGAACACCATTTTGGGTTTTAATTTCATTGGGTTTGATAAAAATTGATTAAATTATTTTAAATGGATTTATATAAATTGTTTCATATAAATGTTTTAATTTTTTCTACCCTAGTAGCCAGAGTAGGGAAGTCATTTACTTATATCTTATTGAGTTTCATTACTCACCCCTTATATAGTAACATTTTTGAATTCATAGATATTTTTTATTAGGATATAGGTAAATAGAATTCATCATATTTTATTAATTATGATTCTTGAAAAATGGTAATTTATTATGGGGTTGGATCTTGGATCTGGTTGGGAGTCTTTGTGTTGGTATTATTGGAGTCTTTGAGATTTTTTGGTTTTTATTCTTCTTTATATTTTGATATTGGTCTTGGTTTCTAGTTGGTACTTTAATAATTTTTGGTTTAATTTCTCATACTTTTATTTTTAATACATTGTTATCATGAATCATTTAGTAGTTGTGGTTTATGATGTTTTTGGATATGGTTGTTTTATTTTCAAAGACATAATCCACCCCAAACTGTTAAAAAGTACTTGGAAATCAATGATAGCCTTTGGAGTCTTGTGGTTGTCACCTAAGTCTATATAATGTCTCCACATCTTATCAATCCAACGAGGAGGGGTGGGATGTTAAAATTGTCCCCATGAGGGATCATGTAATGACATTTTTTCCATATAAGTAATTGGAATATTTTTTGAAATATTATTGTCGTTAGGAATAATTTTAATTTGAGATTTATGGGAAAGGGGATGAACATATTGATATTGAAATATATTAAATATAACATTCATGGGTGGTTTTCAAAAAATAATGGTATAGCTCTCATCCGTAGTCTCATATAAGATATATGGGACCACAGTTGATTCTATAATGCATTGTTTTCCCTGGGCGCTATCTAAGATTAGATGACATTAGAGGTTATGTGGGAGGTTACCATTTGTGCATGTGTTTAATATAACTAATAATTTTGTAATTATTTATATCAATAAATAAAAAAACATGAAATCCTATTTATATACCATTTTTGGAAAATAAATATGGTAATCCACAAAACATTAGAATATTGGAGTGGAAGATTGGATTGTTCTTCATTAGTGGATTAGGATCAAAGAAATATGATGATTGAATTGATGTGAATTGAGTGTTAGGAACCGAAATTAATGGATCTTCTTAATCATTGTATAAAATTTTATTCTCTAATGATTGATCCTTAATCAATTGAGTGATCATTATTTTATTTTTATATCCTTTTGACTTAATAAAAATGGATTATAACCATCCTTATCTGGATCATCAATTTTCATTCCATGTATGTGTCTAAATGGCCATTAAATTTTTAAAATCATTTTACATTTTTATGACATCGTACAATAATTGATCTCAAAAGTTATGATGTTTCCCTTATATTTCATCATCCAGTAAATCTTAGTATTAATGTTCTTGTGATTTCCCCCACCATTAATCAAATGGGGTCTTGGTTCTATGTTGTATTAGTGGTTTTTTATAAATTCACATTTCTTTAAAACATATTATTAAAAAAATTAACATGAAAACACATTTATACAATTGAACGATCATAAATTTAGATTTTCATTAGAAAACTAGTCTCTTAAAACAAAAATGTTCGTTAAAATATAATTTTTTATATTATTCTCCCTAAAAAGATCATAAATCATTTCGATGTCCTAAACTAAAATGAAAAACATGGTTAATAAAGGGAAAAATTATTGAGCTAAAAATCAAAGAATGATAATAAACATATTTAAGAAATATAATGTGTGAGTGAAATGTATAACTTGATATCATAAATATAAGTCTAAATACTAGTTTCAGGGAAACACAAAATAAAAAATATGGTATAATAAGATCATAGAGAGATATAAAATATTGATTCAACACAAAACATGACAAAAACATGACTTTAGGGTACCTTCCAATAATAAATCACCTGAAATAAAAATTACTAATCTAGATTAGGTTTATACCTTAAAGTGGGTTCCCTAATATTGGTTCATATCATATTTATTAGAAATTTTATAGTGATTTGATTTGAGAAATGATGATATGATAGGTATTACCATCTAAAAGGAAGTATTAAAAAATTAGGTATACATGTGAAACAAATATATGAATAATTAATTAGAAATCCATAATATAAAATGTTCATGTCATTGATCATCATACGTTTAATAATATTGAAACCATTCTTAAGGAAAATAATCATCTTATTTTATGACATCTATATATTTCATCATAGATGGAAAATTATTATAAAAGATCACTTTGATAATTTTTTGGGAAACTAAACATTCAAATTATAAAATAATATTTACAAATCTTAAGCATTATTAAGGATTATAATTATTTATTTGAAATATAATTTTAAATAAACAACCCAATCTTTAAATAATTGATTTTTTATATCACTGAAACAATTCCTAACAGGCCGAATATGTTAAATGTTTTCCATTAACATTTTTCTATGAAAATTAATAAAATTACATTATCAAAAAAATAGTATTTTTTATGTTTTTTAATCCAATTAAGTGTATCAATTAAATTAAAAACCATGTTCAAATATTTTTTAATAATTAGTTTAAAACATTTATTTGGATGAAATTTTATTTTCAAACCAAGATAAAAATGATGTTGGATTTTCAAAAATACATTTTATTGAAAATTATAAGTAAAAATTAGATTAAAATAGTACTATTAATTGAAAAAATTATGAATAAACGTAATAGAATAAATTTTAAGGGATTTATTTGTAAATGGTAAAATAATTTCTTATAATGGAATTGAACGTATAAATTTCACAATTAAAATGAGATTATAACATAAATTTTCATCTCATTGATGAATTTTTAATCATAACATATAATAAATGAATTAAATAAAATAAAACATATAATTTCATTAATTA
The DNA here is from genome assembly GCA_963277665.1 of Viscum album. Classification (NCBI taxonomy): domain Eukaryota; kingdom Viridiplantae; phylum Streptophyta; class Magnoliopsida; order Santalales; family Viscaceae; genus Viscum; species Viscum album. The sequence goes on from OY728143.1 coordinate 412,250,478, forward strand.
TGAGGTATTAATGATATAGTTTGTAAAGGAATAGTATATAAACCATTTAACAATGATTAGGTTCTTAAAAACATGTTTCCAAAAGAAATAAGTTTGTATCCATATCTTTTACAATATTTGTATCATTGAAGTGATAGTAAATAATGGAAGTTATTATGTTTAAACATTGTAATTAAATATAAATGAAAAATAAAATAAAATAATAATTCAATCAAATTTCATTTTACTTATAATCAAGGACTAATATAATTAATGATGTAGGAATATAAACTACTGATCTGAAATGGAGTCAAGAAACCCCATACCTCCTAATCCCATTAAATTAATATCACTTTTAAATCATGTATAGTGGTTATAATAATTTTATTAACTTTTAAAATATTCATAGTATCATTTATAAGAACATATATTATCCATATATAATATCTTATTATAATATTTTTAGTATTATTTCATTATCTCTAATTTTTCGAGGGTTAAATAGATATTTTTTCTTTAGCATGATTCATCACGAATGTTTCTGATCAAGAACATACATTATATTTACATAACATCCAAAATTATATTGAGATTATAAATAAAATTTTAGCATTATTCACTTATTTAGAATCATTATTGAATTATGAAAAGGTATAAAATCACATCACTTCGTGGAAAGGATAGCTCATACATACGCACAAGTGAAGTTACCAATTCCTTAATAACTGAAAAGGTAAGGAATTTGATTGAATATTCATTTAAAAAAAATATCCTATCATATATATATATAATATATTCATTAATTTTATGTAGTTTCCCCTTTCATGGAAAGAATTACTGAAAAAATATTTTCATCACTTTGTGAAGTGGTATACTTTCAAACAATTGAATGACGTTATATTGAATTTAGTATACTATACAGTAAGAATGTATATCATATATTTCTTTTCAATATTGATTAATATTTAATGAATATAATACATAAACACCAAGTTAGTTCTTATTAAATCTCTTCTGAATCATCAATAGAAAAATGAATCACATCGTTCTGCAAGGTGGTTATTCAACTCACTAATGTGTAACATTTATTTATTCCCTATAGATTAGAATAAAGGAATGTATTTGGGATATTATAATTATATATGTATTATTATATATCAAATAATTTATATATGCATTAAATGCATCATTATATCAATATTTGATAAGTGGTGATAAGAAAAGACTTATTCAGGTTGTTAAGGCGGTAGTCTTCCGTACACAGGTTCATCAAATTAATTTAATATTTGAGAAAACTAGTGATTGTTGTCGGTCATTTTCATAAGAAAAAAAAATATAAGATAAATATGATTATAAATTTATTACCCAATCATGTTTTAATAATATTTTAATGTGGTGGAAGAAAATAAAAAAACACATGGTTAAGGATGTTAACTCTTCTTTAGATAACTTCTTTTGGATTTCACTACAATTATACCTAGGATTGTTTTATGACCAATAATAAGATTGTAGGGTGATGATATAGATTTTATTTTTTCTATAACTAAGTGACCAATTATATTGGTAATTATTGAAATGATATGAGAGTTGGAGGCCTTTTATATGTGGGATAGAGGACACACTAGAAACATTGGGAAAGTAAAAATTCCACCAATGATTTTGCAATGAAAAAATGATCCAAAATGGACCAATATAAAACATTATAAGATATAAGGTAAAAATTTGACCATTAAATAGTAATTATGAATGTTGTAAGTAATTTTTAACCCAAATTGTTCTTGATTAACCTTATGATAAACTTGTTTTACATTAACCCTTGTAAACAATTTTTATTGTTTTCACTATTAATTACTATAAAAAACATGACCATATAAGATAATATAATTTATTTTGATTTTAAATATGAAAAACTATTTCACATATGAAAATAAAATAATCCCTATAATATAATTTAAGATTAATCCCATTGGTATGTTGGATAAAAGGTTTCAAGGATACATTTTTAAGGGAATGCTTATATCTTGTTTACTACATTTCATGTATTCATTATTAAAAGATTAGAAGATAATATTTACAGATATATAATAATAAAATATACTTTAAATTGTTAATTAAAATGGGTTTTCTTAATTATTTAAAATTTATAAACATTATACACATTAAATCATGTTTTATAAAAAAGGTGTTTAAAAGCCTAAAAACATATTCTAAAATATAATAAAAAGATTATTAAAATTAAATTAATTAAATTTTTTATAAATAAATATACATTATGTTAATTTAAAAAAATATTAATGTTAATTAGATTATTAAAAAGTTTTTAAAAAAAAAATTGGGTATTTTCTCTATTAACTGAAGACGTAATATTTTCTAAAAAATCCAAAATTACACCATTACATAATCTATATATATATATATATATTCAAATTTCAAAAAAATTATTTGTTTCTTTAAATAAATTTTCTATAATTTTGTAAAAAATTAATTTTAAATTATTCATGAACGGTATGAAAAAATATCGTTTTAGAAAGAACAATATTTTTCCAAAAACATTTCATTTTCTTTAAAATATTTTCTATTTTATTTTTAATCAATATTTTAGAAATTATGTTATTTTATAAATGATAAAACATATATTTTTCATAATTTAGTTAGTATTATTTATACCCCCAACATAAAGGCTAGGTTATAATGTTAATTTTTATATAATAATATTTTAATAGAGTATCATGTTTCATTTAATCCCATAATTCCATGTATTTCAAGTAATCAAAAAAGTTAATTTATATAAAAATAAATATATCCTAATATATAATTTGTTGTATTTTCATAAAATCAATTTTTTTCATATATTATATTCTTTACAATGTTCCTATTTTAAATCCTTAGGGTGTTACATTCTACCCCCTTAAAAAATTATGTTTTCAAAATTTAATCTTGATCTTGGGAATCAAGCTTTTGATATTTAAATAAAAAATTATTTGAAACCCATATGGTAAAAATGTTTTAAAAATTCTACAGGATATGAGATAAAAGAATGTATGAATGTCATCCAGAATAACCCTTTAGCAGGTTTTTATATAGAAGAGCGTTGGTGGAAAGTGAATATATATATATAAGAAAACCATAAATAATTATAAAGTGTGATACAGATTGTTAATCAAAAAAAGCTGAGTGTTCGATGAAATTTTATGGACATTCAAACCCATAAATATATGCTAATTTAACAAACCATTTAATTCATGAGATATAAAGGTAATAGGATAATATTATTGATTCAAGATCATTTCCTAAAAGTTGAAGTTTTTTTAACTATGTAATACTATAAAAAAGTATACCTATATGATCTCATTCTATTTATTACAAAAACATTCATCCTTTAGTTTTTATTTTATTAATTTATACTACATATCTAACTCAATGAAATGAATTTCAAATAATGAATTTTTTATTCCAAGAGAAATATATTTAAATTTTAATTAATAGAAGATGCCTAAAATATTATCAAGGTATTATTATTATATTTATTAAAAACTAATTATTGTAAATTATGAAAATATGAAAAATTAATATGAATATATTAATATCCAAATTTATATAATGAAAACAAAGGATAAAAATCGATAATTTAATAAATATATGACCATATATCTGAAATAACCTCAATAACCTATACATGAAATATGGATTTATCCAAAAGTTTTATATCATATCCATTCAAATTATATCTTAAGAAAATCCAATAATTCTTCCCAAATAAAACTTTATGTTAGAACATATACTTTTATATACATCAAACAAAGAAAATGTCTCATAAAATCCCATTAATCACCCAAAAAACAAGTTATGTAATCCCATAATAAGTTTACAAAATTCAACATAATATTTAACATTCAACAAACCTATGTAAAAATAATTTTATTCTAACTATCATGTCATATAGGCAAGTTGTCAGAGCTACAACCCTATCAACATTTGGTTGTGGGTTTAAGCCCCGTAACCTTGTCATATGTGATGTGTTTTCACCCAACTTGATGGATTTCCTTTTTCAATAACAATGGAATTATTTATATGATGATGGTATTAATTATTCATTATAAACCTCTAACATTATCAAGAATATGTTGATTATATTAAATAAAAAAGTATTCATCAAATCAATTTTTTAAACGACTATGGTTTCTTATAAATTTCATTACATCCCCCAAAATCAACAAAATACCCGAACCTAAAGAGCATAATGAGAATATTTTTTCCTCAATTATTTTTTTATATGTAGTATAGAATTACCACTAAATCAAATTTCATGGTCATTATTACTAGTCAATGTATTCTAGAAAATCATTAACACAAATCTTCTATAGAACAATACTTATATTTATATTTCTTGATTCAAGTTATTCTTGAATTCAAGTACATAATCATTTCAATAATTTTATTTCATCATTAAACCATTAACTACCATTCATCATCTTATTCATTAATAATAAATTAAATTTTAATTTTATACATAGTGTCATCATCATCAACAACAAAAACATTTCTCAAAAAAACATGTTGATCTTCTCAGCTATCTTTCTTTGAATGATATAGATATACATAATTCTCATTCATTCCATATTTTAAAAATACAAATAATTATGATTCATTAGGGAATATTTAATTGAAATTCATTTTATTAACTGATATTTTGATTTTTACAAACATATTAAACAATATATTCTATTCTTATGAATACATAAAACATATTATCATTCATCTAATACATTACATTCAGTTATTCTTCACGTATTCTCAAAAAATAGGAAAATAAATCTACTTTACACAATGTTCTCCATTATCTAAAATATTATATAACTATTTTATTCTTTACATTATAAAGTTTGAGAGTTTATAAGGTTAATGTTGGTAGTTATATATCATGGTATCTAAATATGAATAATCACAATATCCTATACTCTTGTGATCATCATATTTTGTGTCACTTTAAAACATTTTCTATCACATTCAATGTTAACCCAATTATTTAAATTTCCATCCATTAACATAAACCCCTAATCCTAGAGTAAGACACAATAATAATATTGGGAAACATCAAAGTAATGAAAAATCACATATAGAATTTCTATATCATTACACCTTCATTTTCATATAAGACAACAGAGGATTAACCATTTTAATCAGTTATCAACACCAATTCAAATACTTTTATATGTTTAATAATGAGTTTATAAATTGACATAGAATATATATTTGGAATTTAAAAATAGGTTCATTTTAAGGCCCATTTTCCTATAATAGTTAACTTTTGAGTCAAGCTGCATGGTCTTCTACCAGATATATTATGCTTAGGTACAATTGTGTCAAAGCACACCCATTTATAGAGTTACACCCCTATATTTTTTGAAAACTATCTAAAAATTAATTTAATAATTTTTATATTTTAATTTAAACATAAAAAAATTATTATTGAGTTTTAAGAAAAATATATTCTTATCTTTTATTACACACACAAAACTATAGATAAATACTTTACACGAAACACTATATTTAAATAAAAGGTGACATATTATTAATATATTATTATTTAGAATGTCATTTTCACATATTGGTAAGAATGATAGTTATGAATAATATTTAAATACTTTATAAAATATTTTTTAAACATGTCTATAAAATGATTTCATTGGTGGTGAATTGATTTTAAATAAAACTATTTTAAATATAATTGAAATATTTCTCAGAAAATTAATGGTTTATGCACTCAAATGTGTTTTATATCAATAAATTTACAAAATAACTTTTTTTAAATGATTTTAATGAAAATTATATATTATATATCTATAATAAACTATTTTTCATTAATTTAATGTGTTTTCAAGGAATGAAATATGAATAAATCAAGTATTATAATAAAAATCATATTTTTCTAAAAATACATCTTCACCATTTTATACAAACTAATTTTTTTAAAAAAAGTTTCCAATTTTAGAAAATGTTTTTTTTTAAATAATAATTATTATTCCAATTATAATATTAAATTATCTTAGGGTAAATTTTTGGTTTTTTATTATATGATTTATTTTTTCATGAATAATGAAAATGAAAAATTTTAATTGAAATATTTTTTTCAATTATATTATTTAAAAGGTTAATTTGTATTTTAATTTTTTTAAAATTTATAATTGTCAAATTATATGTATATTATTCAAATTTAGAACCTTTTATTCAATTCAAAATTGAAATTGGTTGTAAAATACATGTAAACATTTGAATATTTTCACTTAAAAACATGATTTCCCTTCAAATCAGTATGATTAATTTTCAGTTTAATTATAATAATTCTATGATTAAAATAATTCATAATTGATTCCATATTTTGAATCATCTTAATTTAGGTAATCTAATATGTTTGAATTAATTTTTAATCATAATGGCTAGTTAAAACAGATCAAATTAATAACAGTGGTTAAGGATAAAATATGGTTTTTTTCCTTACATGCGATTGTATTAAATATAATTTTGAAATGATATTTGTTTTTTATTTAATAAATTTGTTATAACATTAATAATTGGTATTTCTATATTTCCAAAAAATATAATTTTAATTTAATTCTTAAAGGATAAATTACCTAGGTAAATAAAATATATAAGTTATTATGGGAAAAACAAAAGGAAGTAAAATTGAGTAAACATAAAGACAAATAAATAAAATTATTAAAATATATTTATTTTTCTCCAGTAAATATATTTTTCAAGAAAAAAACACTTCACTCATTTTTTGATCTATTTTTGAGGTATATAAATTAAGGGATACCCCCCAATAATGAATAAGTTAGGGTATTTATAGTAACACCACTCTCCCTAAATTAGAAAAAGGTAATTATTATTTCCCATTATCCACACATATCATGATATTTATCTCAAAAACCCTAAAAACACAATTTAAAACTTATATATCCTCAACCATGAAGTCTTATTTCGGAAATAAATTCATAATATGAATATTTTAGTGAAACCCTAAGGATAATACATGGAGAAGAGGTGATATTCTTCAATAAGAATCATTATTTTAGTTCCTTATCGATCATTATCAATTAAAATTATTACATTCCAATATGTTAACCTCAATATCATTCATATACTAATATTTCATTATGATAAGGTTTTGACCTATAACCGAACAATAAATCATCATTCATGTGTACAGTAGAATTCACCTTCGCGAAACGATATAATTCATTTTTCCATTAAAACAACTAAAGTTTTATATTAATGATGTATTTATTATATATATATATATTCTATATATTTTATTTATGATTTTATTTTTGACTATTTAATTATTATATGACGCATAACATAATGCCTTCCAATTTATGGCAATACAATATAGATGTCAGTTCGTATGACAAACTACCACCTCACAAAATGATGTGATTTGTTAACACCGTACATGGAATGTATTAAGGATATGATTAATAAAAATATGTGATATATATGGAATAAAAATTTTATTATAATTATAATATATATATATATATCATTTTCTTTTCTTTGATTCAATATGACATAAAAATGGGAACAACGTTTATGTGTGCACATCACCTATCGTCTCTATGAATGGTGTTCTTAATTTCCTATTACCAAATATAATGTATTATACTAAAAAATATAATGAATAGATATATTATTTATATCATGTTTTCAATTTTATAGATTATGATATCATGATCAATTGAAAAGGAACGTATAAAATTATAAATCCATATCATATATGAATAAAATTGTATTTATAACATGAAATATAACTTTAACATCAAATTACTAATAAATGTAAAATAAATGGGACTTAAAAATAATAAATGGTATGAAATATATATGTATTATAATTTATTATATATATATATACTTATATTCATTATATAGTATATTTTAATGGGTATAAAAAATGTCAATACATATGGTAATGGACTTCAATCTCACCATTATTTTTTAGGAGACAAAAACCATATTCACCTTGTATTTCATTTATCTGGTTTATATAATAAATATTTATTTATATTATAAATATTTTACTAAAAAAAATTTGGGGTTTAAATATCCATATGATTATCTCTATTCCACGTGTTGTATTATTCAAAATATATAAAGTCGGTAAGGGGATTTAGTCTTAATTTTCATTCTTTATTAGTTATGTTATATTATGCACCTATATTATTTCATGCAACATATATAGATCCCTATTGAAATGTAATATCAAGAATTAATTCATCCTTAAGAAATTATATGTTTCATTTTATTCCTTTAAATCACAAGGATTATGATGCAAGGTCACTAATGTTGATAGATTTTTACATTACAATATCACCATTTATCATGATCGTTTATGATTTATCTCCGATGATGAAATATCACGATCCATCTCTCTAGAATTCTGAATAAAAATTTTATCCTATTTATATTAATTATATATTCATGTTATAGGAACATATTTCAACTTACAGGTATATATGATGATTTATAAGTTTATCTAATTAAATTACGAATTGATTTCACCCTTTTTTTGAAAGTACCATCTCTTTCAAATTTATTTTTTCTAAAAAAATCGTTCCAATGATAGTTTATTATTATTTTAAGGGACATTTATTTGGAAATTGTTTTATGATTTTTAAATATTTTATATTATTTCAAAATCTTCCTTTAGATGTTTTGAATGTTAATTTCAATGAAAAATATTTTTTATTTTTTATTATGTATTACAAATTAGTTTTCAAATAGAAAAATTAATTTTTGAATAACTTATTTTTAAATTATTTTAAAAATATTCAATTATAAAATTACATGTATATTTTAAATAATATTTTTTACATAATTTTTTATTTATAAATATGATATTTTATAAGAAAATAAATTTTCCCCAAAGAAATTTTAGATATCATCCTTCCAAAATATTTTATATATAAGATGAAATTATTTTAGAATACATATTATTTACTAGGGATAATATAAGGACACGGCCTTAAACATTTCATAATATTGAATTAAATGAATAATTCACATTGAGGATCTTATCAGTTTTAGAGTTTTAGGGAATTATGACATAACTATTACATCTCAAAATATTACAAAGTAGGCACTTCTACCCAGAATCCACCTTTTTCATAAAATAAAAACTCTTGAAAAAAAATCATGTCTAATTCCATGTTAAAGAGATCATGGCTTTTCCTTGATCCCTTCCTTGACCCTATTCATCTTTAAGTCATGTGAAAAACATTTCAAAACATGGGATGAGTATAAAAGGCTCAGTAAGGGTTATAAAACAGTGAATGAAAACATTTGTTCATAAATACATACAAAACATGAACTCTTTTACTTACCCAATGAAATCATAAGATTTATGAAAGACACATAGAAATCATAAATCATAAAGGTAACTTGCGGCATCCATACCATACTTACATTGTAGCTATCACAGCTACATATGGAGTTACTTTTGAATACCCATCACAGTATATTCCCTAAATCTCTTAGGAGAAACATTCACGTTTACCTCTGTCATGTTACCCAATGCATTGGAGAGCTATCTCGGGCTCACCCGCTCTAGGTTTATCACGGAACCACCCGTATACGTAAATAATGCCCAAAAACCATAACATGATCTTAACACATAACATAAGAATAAAGGAAAGATAACATTTCCACATTGAAATAATAAAATATCATTTCAAGATATTGAAATAATAAATACATTCTCAAAATCATTTTCAATACCAAAATACATAAAAATTGTATTTGGTATGTATTTTTCCTTTTAAAAACATTTCGTCTTGTTAAGGAATCCAAAGATCAAATAATAATCACGGCGGTGTGAAGGTCGTTGTCACCGCTTACATTAAAGAAACATTCCTTTTGTCGTTTAGTAAAACTCTTCGTAGAGAAAATATTCCTTTTGAATAGAAGTATAAGTCAAAGGGTTTTATACATTGTATAAAATAAAGTCATGTATAAAACAAAAAATGTCTCAATGAAAGGAGATTGAGACGAAGTCCCTTACCTCATGTCCGACTTGACTCGTTCATTCTTTAATCTCCGGAATAATAAACTAAAGATAATTTATAGTTTCTTAAGAACCTTTTCAAGTTTATTATTCCTTTTATATCACTTATTACCATGTTATAATCATTATGTAATCATTTAAGTTAATAACATTCATTTTGTCGATATTTGGTACTTGAGTCAAAAATGGACTTCTTATAATTACATGTTGTTCACGTGGTAAAAGGTTCATTATATCCAAAATTATATTCATGATTTGGGTATCATATATATCATATATATCAATCATGTACATGTATTTATTATAGTACATAACATTTGGAGGTACGAAATGAAATGCACCGATCATGGAGACGGTAAGCCGTACGTACGCATGAACGCTACTTTAATTTCTATTTCTTATTTTAATGAAATTAAAACATAATGATACATAGGTATATTATAATTCCAGTATAATATCATATATAATATCATTAACTCTATCCTTTATACATCCCTCATAGGGCATTAACGAGTCACATCACTTTGAGGTGTTGGTAGTCCGCACTTCCTCAAATGAGATTATCGTATTTACCCACCATGGAAACCATAAAGTTTTGATATAATTGGGAAGTACAGAAGCATAAATAAATCATAAACATAATATATATCATATATAAATACAGTTCCATCATAATGGCCACCATGAAAGGTGGTAAGATGTAATTGAACAATCATCGTTTCGTGAGGCGTTAGTTTCCCATCCACAGAAACATTATGTTTTTCATCCATTAGATGGAGGTGTGTGTAATTGTAGTTAAAATAATTATCGTAACAACATCCTAGTATATTGAGGATACTTGTGTTATTACAAAATAAAGGAAATAAAAAGAGTTTAGGGGTTGAAGAAGCAAAATAAAAGAAAACATTTTAAGAGAAATGGTTACCTTTAATTTGGGTAACTCACTTTGGGTTGAACCAAATGACTTATTTAAGTTCCTTATTCCTAAGGTAAGGCTTCTAAGATGAGGAGAGGTATGTAGGGAGCTTAATTGGGCAGATTTTGGATGAGCCAAATGGCTTGAGAGGTGTGAGTAATTGGATAGAAGTGGTCTTTTTTATAAGGGAGAGGAGGGGCTCTTTAGGAAAGAGTGAAAATATTATATTATAATATAATGATATTCTGTTTCTAATGGTTGAAAAATCATTATGGTCGAATATAAGATGACTCATAATCGAAATAAAATCATCCAATTAGAATTTGACCTGTTTTGGATAATATTTTAATCATTATAATCTTATTTAATTAAATCATTTATTAATGTGGTTAATACTACATCATGTTTGTGTCATAAATAATTTAATTTATATGATGACTAAAAATTATAAAAAAATACCATGATGTAAGAAATATTTTTAAATTTCCAATGAATATTTATAGTCGAAAATATAACTTGTATAACCCCATGTAAAAATTAATTTCCTAAAAGATATTTGTTTATTTCATTTTGGACTTTACTTTAAGTTAATTAAAATAAAGTGTCATAATCACTTTTAAGTGGATCCATGGGGTCCCCAAATCAACCCAAGTATGCCCATGGTCGGATATAACCCAAAAAATAGGATTAGGACACCTGTTATGGTAAATAAATATTATTATTGTTTACCCTTATTTACCTGATTTACCCTTTAACTATGGTAAATAAAATATTTACTAAAGTAAATATTTAAAATGCCTAAAGATAAAAGTTAACTATTTAAAAAATTTGAACCATCTGATTCCAAATATGGAATCCATTTCTCCAAATTCAAAACACAGAAGTGGCAGAAATTAATTTTAAATTTATTCCCCGTGTCAAAACAAAAGGCGTGTTTTTAAGAAATATTAATTATCAAAAGATTGACAGTTGATTATATTCAATTTAAATGTGAAATTTCTTCTAATGACCAAAATTAGATTAAATGGTAAAAATATAATCTATTTACACTTTAAAACCAATTAAAAGGATAATCTAACCATATAAATAAATTAAATTAAAACATAGTTTTGAATTAAAATACAATATTTTCACTATTCCTAAAAAAATAAACATTATCAGAAAAATACCAAAAAATTACCCAAAGTAAATTATGATGTACTCATTCTAAATAAGGATTTTATTTGGTCATATAGAATGTATTAATGTGACCAAAACTAGATTTAAAAAGGGATCTCCATTAAAAGGCGGTAAATCGGCCTTTTAATGTAAATTATGCTTAAAATTAGATTCATTCACTTTTTAAGCCTCTAACTTTTATTTGATAAATGTAAATATATCTAACAAACATGTATATTACTATTTTAGTTAGTTTTGTTCATTCCTTACAATAAAATGGCTAGGAGTTAACTACCGTTTAAAATAATAATATTATATTATTAGTGTGCAACGTAAGATTCCAAGGAAACCAGCTGTTGCGTATCGGGTACGCTATCGAACATAGAAACCCCTTTAAAGCTAAAATTAATATTTAATTAACAAATATTAATAAATATAAAAATCTCTTATTCTTTTTTTACCTGGGATGTTACATCCTTCCCCCCTTTTGGAAATTGCGTCCTCGCAATTTTTATCCACTTATCAAAATAAGTGGGGGTATTTATCCCTCATAGCATTTTTAGATTCCCACGTTGCCTCTTAAACCATAAGGTTTTTTCACAAAACCTTTACCTGGTTAATTACCTTATTCCACAACACCTGCTCTCTAAGGTCCAGAAGCTGGACTGGTTGTTCTTCATAAGAGAGATTCTCTTCCAACTGAACTACCTCTGGGCTCAAAACATGAGACGGATCTGGAATATACTTTCTCAACATCGAAACGTGAAAAACATTGTGTACCTGGAATAAACATGGCGGTAAAGCTACTCTGTATGCAACTGATCCAACTTTCTCCAGAATTTCATAAGGTCCAATGAACCTCGGACTCAACTTTCCTTTCTTACCAAAATGCATCACACTTTCCCAAGGAGAAACATTGAGAAAGACATGATCACCTACCACAAAAGAAAGATCCTTCCTCCGGTTATCTGCATAACTTTTCTATCTCCTCTGAGCTGTTCTCATGTGCTTCTAAATCAACTGAACTTTCTCTGCCATCTCTTCTACCAATTCGGGTCCCATCAGCTTTCTTTCACCTACTTCATCCCAAAAAGCTGGAGTTCGACAACACTTTCCATACAATGCCTCAAATATAGTCATATATATGCTAGAATGAAAACTGTTATTATAAGAACATTCAACCAAAGAAAGATGTTGGTCCCAACATCCCTGGTAGTCCATCGAGGAATCACGTAACATATCCTCCAAGGTCTTAATTGTTCGTACTAACTACCCATCTGATTGAGGGTGAAAAGCTGTACTAAAATTTCATTTAGTACCCAATGACTTCTGAAGGCCTTTCCAAAAGTCAGAAGTGAACCTGGGATCATAATCAAATACAATGGAGAGGGGAACTCCATGCAACCTGACTATCTCTTTAACATACAACCAAGCATGTTGATCTAGAGACAAAGTATCTCTAATAGGAAGGAAATGAGCAAATTTAGTCAATCGGTCAACTACAACCCAGATTGCATTATTACCTTGAGATGTCTTTGTTAATCCCACAACAAAGTCCATGGATATATTTTCCCATTTCCACTCTGGCATGGATAGAGGCTGAAGCATTCCTTTTGGTAAATTCCGCTCTTCTTTAACCTGCTAACAAGTCAAACACTTCACAATAAAATCAGCAATATCCCTTTTCATTTCATCCCACCAGTAATACTCCCGAAGATCTCTGTACATCTTAGTACTGCCAGGATGAACTGAAAATTGAGAACTATGAGCTTCACATAACAACTCATTCTTCAACTATGAATCACAAGGCATAAATAATCTCTTTCCAAACCTCAAAACACAATCATTATCAATGTTAAATTCAGGCAACTTACCCTTCTGAACCAACTCTACCTTTTTATGCAACTCACTTTCTTCCTTCTGTGCTTTCTTTATTCTGTCTAATAGAGATGATCTCACTGACACATGAAACAAAACAGAATAATTTCCTGCACCAACCACTTCTATGCCAAATTTCATCAAATCAAAAACCAAAGGATCTTGTTCGAAACGTAGCCCGGATAATGAGACATTACTTTTACGACTCAAAGCATCAGCCACTTTATTTGCTTTTCCCGGATGGTAATGAATCGTGCAATCATAATCCTTGATTAATTCCAACCATCTCCTCTGTCTCATTTTCAATTCTTTATGAGTGAATATATACTTCAAACTTTTGTGATCAGTATATATTTCACACTTCACTCCATACAAATGATGTATCCAAATTTTTAAAGCAAAAACAATAGCAGCTAATTCCAAATCATGTGTAGGGTAATTTAACTCCTGTGGTTTCAACTGACGTGAAACATAATAAATTACCTGATCATTTTGCATTAGGATGCAACCCAGTCCTTTCAATGAAGCATCATTGTAGATAACAAACTCACTATTTCTGGAAGGCAGTGCCAAAACTGGAGCATTCACCAATCTCCTTTTCAATTCCTGAAAACAATCATCACATTATTTTTTCCAGATGAACTTAACACCTTTTTGAGTTAACTTAGTCATTGGACTAGATAACCATTCAATGTTTTCAACAAGCCTCTGGTAATAACCTTCAAAACCAAGAAAAATATGAATCTTGGTTATATTTGTGGGTCTTGGCCATTATTCAACAACTTTTGTTTTTACAGGATCAACAGTTATGCCATTTTTTGAAACAATGTGACCAAGAAAAGAAATTTGTTGTAACCAAAACTCACACATCATGAATTTCCCATAAAGTTTCTTTTCTTTTAAGGTTTTCAAGACAACCCTTAAATGACTTTCATGTTCCTATTTACTTTTTGAATAAACCAAAATATCATCAATGAACACAACCACAAACTTATCCTAGAACTCGCGGAAAATTCTATTCATAAGATCCATGAATACAGCAGGTGCATTGGTTAAACCAAAAGGAATAACTACAAATTCATAATAGACATATCTAGTATGAAAAGCGGTCTTCGGAACGTTATTTTCTTTTACTTTCAACTGATGGTACCCCGACCTCAAGTCAATTTTCGAAAAATGCTGAGCTCCCTCGAGCTGATCAAAAAAAATCATCGATATGAGGCATAGGATACTTATTCTTAACAGTGATGTTATTCAATGCTCTATATTCAATGCAAAGTCTCATTGAACCATCTTTCTTTTTAAAAAACAAGACAGGAGCACCCCAGGGTGATGTGCTAGGTCAAATGAAACCTTTATCTAATAACTCCTGCAATTGCTTCTTTAACTCTAAAAGTTCAATTTGATCCATTCGATAAGGGGGTTTTGAAATTGGATTAGCATCCAGAACTAAGTCAATAGTACATTCAACTTCCCGATCAGGTATAATACCAGAAAACTCATCAAGAAAAACATCAAGGTACTCATTTACCACTGGTACATCAATAATCTGAATAGTTCCATTGTTTTCAACAATATGTGAAAGGTAACATTCATTTCCATCTTTTACCAGTTTTTTGACTTCCTGATATGTTATCAAAATCAAGGGTTCATTCTTGTACAAAAACTGAAAATCATTCTAAAAAGAAACCTCTTCAGCTCTGCAGTCAATCTTATCATGATAAACAGAAAGTCAATCCATGCCCAATAAGACATCAAACTTTACTAGAGGAAAAACAATAAGGTTTGCAGGTAGATTCTTTCCACACACAAGGACATGAATGTTCTTTTGTTTTCTTTTTGTCTCAACATTTCCTCCAGGTGTTTTTACTGTAAGTTCAGTATTCATATCATGAGATGTAATTCCAAATATACTAGAAAACTTTTCAGAAATAAATGAATGTGTAGACCCTGAATCAAACAACACATTGGCATAATCTGAACAAACAAACATTGTACCTGATACTACTTCATTTGATTGCCCAATATCTGCTGAAGTAGTTGCAAAGGATTTCACCACCCCTTTCTGCTTGTATTCTGACTGCTTCCCATCACTATAGCTCTTTGTCAGACACTCATTTAGATAATGACCCATTTCATTGCACTTAATACATTTTACTGATTGTAAATCAGATTTTGTCTTACCATTACCCTAATCTTTTTCAGTGAAATTACAAGCCTTATTTCTCATCTTACCACATCGGTAGCACTTACCATAATTCAAAAGAAATTCCTCAGCATTCTTTTTACCACAATTTTCACAAACTATAAACTTAACCTTCTTACCATCAGACTTTTTTGAAGACTTCTTTCCTTTCTCCTGCCACCTTGACCTCTTATTTTGTTGTTTTTCAAAGAATACTTGATCATCGGCAAACTCCATTTCCACCTTCTCCGCACAACGAACATGTTTTTCATAACTTTTGAACTCACAAGAAGCTAAAGCCCTTCGATACTTTGGCTTTAATCCTAAGTAAAAATGGTTGATTTTACTATCAAGATCTCGTATGAAGTTTTGAGCATACCTTTCCAGTCGAGTGAATTTTTCTTCATAAGCAGCCACTGAGTCATCCTCCTGCCTCAATTCAAGGAATTGTTTTTCCATCCTAAGACGAACCACCTTCGGAAAATATTTCTCCAGAAACATACCTTTGAATTCATCCTAATCAAGAGCATCAATCTCCTCACTATCCCTCATATTTTTCACCATCGACCACCACTGATCATCTTCACCTTCAAAACGGTAAACCGCGATACTAACCTTTTGATGTTCTGAACAACCCATGACATCAAAAATATTTTCCAATGCTTTAATCCACCCTTCAGCTAGCACCAGATCAGATGATCCTCTGAATGATGGGGGATGTTGCCCCATGAAATGCACCACTACTGACATTTTCCTCTATGGTTGATCTGGATAATCTCGTACATGGATATCACCACCATTTATAGCCTCAGTCAACTATTCCTTCACTGCAACAAACTGTTCAGTTCCGATTCCAACCATATCAAGTTGCTGACTTGGAAGGTTGTCTTCCTCCTGATGTCGTCCCAACATAGCTTCCATGTTTCCTCTACAGAAAACCATTCTAAACAAAGAAATATCTTAGGCGAAGCAACATGGTAATCTGAAAATGCTATATGATGTCCTAAATTAGTTTATGGATATTAATTTAACAATATCCTAACTCCTAAAGTTATCTAAACCAAACTCTGATACCAACTATAAGGACCCAGCCTTAAACATTACATAATATTGAATTAAATGAATAAATCACATTGAGGATCTTTTCAGGTTTAGAGTTTTAGGGAATTAGGGCATAACTATTACATCTCAAAATATTACAAAGAAGGCACTTCTACCCAGAATCCAATTTTTTTCATAAAATAAAAACTCTTGAAAACAAAAGTCATGTCTAATTCCATGTTAAAGAGAGCATGGATTCTCCTTGATCCCATCCTTGACCTTATTCATCTTTAAGTCCTGTGAAAAACATTTCAAAACATGGGATCAGCATAAAAGGCTCAGTAAAGGTTATAAAACAGTGAATGAAAACATTTGTTCATAAATACATACAAAACATGAACTATTTTACTTACCTCATGAAATCATAAGATTTATGAAAGACACATAGAAATCATAAATCATAAAGTTAACTTGCAGCATCCATACCATACTTACATTGTAGCCATCACAGCTACATAGGGAGTTACTTTGGTATACCCACCACGGTATATTCCCTAAATCTCTTAGGAGAAACATTCACGTTTACCTCTGTCACGTTACCCAATGCATTGTAGATATATCTTGTGCTCACCCGCCCAAGGTTTATCACAGAACCACCTGTATACATAAATAATTCCCAAGAACCATAACATGATCTTAACACATAACATAAGCATAATGGAAAGATAACATTTCCACATTGCAATAATAAAATATCATTTCAAGATATTGAAATAATAAATCCATTCTCAAAATCATTTTCAATACCAAAATATGTAAAAATAGTATTTGGTATTGTTTTCTTTTTAAAACATCTTCGCTTGTTAAGGAAGCCAAAGATCAAATAATACTCGCGGCGGTGGAAAGGTCGTTGTCACCGCTTACGTTAAAGAAACATTCCTTTTTGTCGTTTAGTAAAACGATTTGTATAGAAAATATTTCTTTTGAATATAAGTAAAATTCAAAGGGTTTTATACATCGTATAAAATAAATTCATGTATAAAACTAAAAATGCCTCAATGAAAGGAGATTGAGACGAAGTCCCTTACCTCATGTCTGACTTGACCCGTTCATTCTTTAATCTCTTGAATAATAAACTAAAGTTAATTTATACTTGATAAAGAAACTTTTCATGTTTATTATTCCTTTTATATCACTTATTACCATGTTATAATCATTATGTAATCATTTAAGTTAATAACGTTCATTTTGTCGGTATTTGGTACTTGACTCAAAAATGGACTTCTTATAATTACATGTTGTTCTCGTGGTAAAAGGTTCATTATATCCAGATTGATATTCATTATTTGGGTATCATATATATCATATATATCCAGCATGTACATGTATTTATAATTGTACATAACATTTGGAGGTACGAAATGAAATGCACCGTTCATGGAGACGGTAAGTCGTACGTACGCATGAACGCTACTTTCATTTCGATTTATTATTTTAATGGAATTAAAACATAATGATACATAGGTATATTATAATTCCAGTATAATATCATATATAATATCATTAACTCTATCCTTTATACATCCCACATAGGGCATTAACGAGTCACATCACTTTGAGGGGGCGATAGTGTGCACTTCATCGAATGAGATTATCGTATTTACCCACCATGGAAACCATAAAGGTTTGATATAATTGGGAATTACAGAAGCATAAAGAAATCATAAACATAATATATATCATATATAAATACAGTTCCATCATAATGTCCACCATGAGAGGTGGTAAGATGTAATTGAACAATCATCATTTCGTGAGGCGTTAGTTTTCCATCCACAGAAACATTATGTTTTTCATCCATTAGATGGAGGTGTGTGTAAGTGTAGTTCGAATACTTATCATAAAAACATCCTAGTATATTTTGGATACTTTTTTTGTTACAAAAGAATGGAAATAGAAAGTGTTTAGGGGTTGGAGAAGCAAAATAAAAGAAAATAATTTAAGAGAAACGGTTACCTTTAATTTGGGTAACTCACATTGGCTTGAACCAAAATACTTCTTGAAGTGACTTCTTCCTAAAATAAGGCTTCTAGGAGGAGTAAAGTGATGTAGGGAGCTTAATTGGTCAGAGTTTGGATGAGCCAAATGGATTTAGATGTGTGAGGAATTGCATAGAAGTGGTCTCTTTTTATAAGGGAGAGGAGAGGCTCTTTGGGAAAGAGAGAAAATATTATTTTATAATATAATGATATTCAGTTTATAATGGTCCAAAAATAATTATGGTCGAATATAAGATGACTCATAATTGAAATAGAATCATCCAATCATAATTGGACATGTTTTGGATAATATTTTAATCATTATCATCTTATTTAATTAAATCATTTATTAATGAGGTAAATATTGCATCATGATTGTGTCATAAATAATTTAATTTATTTGATGTCTAAAAATTATAATCAAAATACCATTATGTAAGAAATATTTTTAGGTTTCCAATGAATATTTATAGTCGAAAATATAACTTGTATAACCCCAGGTAAAAATTAATTTACTAAAAGCTATTTGTTTATTTCATTTTGGCCTTTACTTTAAGTTAATTAAAATAAAGTGTCATAATCACTTTTAAGTGGTTCCATGGGGTCCCCTAAATCGATCCAAGGATTCCCATGGTCGGATATGACTCAAACAATAGGATTAGAACACCTGTTAGGGTAAATAAATATTATTTTTATTACCCTTATTTACCTGATTTACCCTTTAACCATGGTAAATAAGATATTTACTGAGGTAAATATTTAAAATGCCTAAAAATAAAAGATACCTGTTTACACAATTTGAACCTCCTAATTCCAAATTTGGAATACATTTCTCCAAATTAAAAATACAGAAGTGGCAGAAATTAATTTAAAATTAATTCCCGCTGTCAAAACAAAAGGCGTGTTTTTTAAGAAATATTTACTATCAAAAGATTGACAGTTGATTATATACAATTTAAATGTTAAATTGCTTCTAATGACCAACATTAGATTAAATGGTAAAAATATAATCTATTTAAACTTTAAAACCAATTAAAATGAGAATCTAATCATTTAAATAAATTAGACTAAAACATAGTTTTGAATTAAAATACAATATTTTCACTATTCCTTAAAAAATGAACTTTATCAGAAAAACACCAAATAAATTACCCAAAGTAAATTACGATGTCCTCATTATAATGAAGGATTTTATTTGGTCATATAAAATGTATTAAAGTGACCAAAACTAGATTTAAAAATGGTTCTCCATTAAAAGGAGGTAAATCGGCCTATTAATGTAAATTGTGCTTAAAATTAGATTCATTCACTTTTTAAGCCTCTAAATTTTATTTGATAAATGTAAATATATTTAACAAAAAAGTATAATACTATTTTAGTTAGTTTTTTTCATTCATTCCAATACAACAGCTGGGAGTTAACTAACATTTAAACTAATAATATTATATTATTAGTGTATAACGTAATATTCCAAAGAAACCTGTTGTTGCGTATCGGGTACGCTATCAAGCATAGCAACCCCTTTAAAGCTAAAATTAATATTTAATTCAAAAATATTAATAAATATGAAAATCACTTATTCTTCATTTACCTGGGATGTTACAGATAATATCCAATTATATAATTAATATTATATCTCTCAATTGTATATATTTTTATGGAATGGTGAGTATGAGTCCTATTTTTTTTCCACGTGTTATAACATGACAATATTCTTATGACACCCTCTTTTTTTCATAGTCTATTCAGTAAAGAAATGACTATAAAACATTTATAATTTTCCTAGGATATGATATGGTGATCCTAAAACTCATTCAATTACTTGGGTTGTGATATGATTAAAATTTATGATCATATAGAACTCAATAATATTGTTTCATTATGTGATTGGTGGGACCCATATCTCCCTCTAGTGCAGTGGGTAATGTTTTATATCTCGTGGGATAAACATGAATGGAATGTGGAGGCAACTTGATAAATCAATGGAATTTTACATTATGATAAAATGGGGAGTGATCTAATTCAAATATTTTAAAATGGATACAATTTGGGATTATGGTGTGTCCCACCCAGTAGGTTTACCCCCCATGAAGTTCCTTGATAGGTTATGGAAATAGTCCCTAACATATATGGATTGATTTTATATGATTATGTCTCTTCTAAAATTCCATGTATTATTTATATGTTATTATCTGAAGGATTATTCTCTTGATTCCATTATTATTCATTTCCTATGATATCCCAATATTTATTCCATGACTCATTATTATGATATTTGATATGAAGTGAATGATATTAAAAAGTTATGATCATGTTCTAATACCCATTAGATCATGGAATTCTTTAGTATCATTCTTCTTTAACTTTACTAAGAATTTGATCCCATCCATTCATTGGTTTCCATTCCCTATGTTATGAATAATGTTTTTATGAATGGTATTCTTGTGAAGAGAAACATTGGGGAAGAAATTAAAGGTATATATTGAAGATAAGTCACGAAGATAAAATATAGTGTAGCTAGTGTCTAAATACCATAAACTATTACTATCTTGAGGAATTTACTTATTTATTGTATTGAATTTTTATTATATATATTGATAACTTTATTTATGAAAATTGTGGGTCATTATATTTTTTATAAATTAAAAGTTTAGTTAACCAATGGAAAGTATGATGAGAAAAATTTTGTGAGATCCCTTAAGATATTTCTAGGGATCTATGAATTTATATATATAATTATAATTCTAATGATGATTTAATATTTTGGAAACATATATGGAATTGTATTTAATGATAAAGAGATTATTTTCTTATTAATATATCAATTTCAAGATACTATTAGTGGATCTAGCTCGGGATAGAAGTACCTAGGGGAAGCAACCTAAAACCACCGTATTGAGATAGACTCTATTGATAAGGGATGCAAGATAATGGGAATTGCTGAAAAACTTGTTTGATACTCCTAGGAGATATGATTTGGAAATTACCAAATAGTTTATGAACCATATTTTTGTATTTAAATATATAATGACTATGAATGACCTTGGACATAACAATGGTGTCATAAATTAAAAATATTATATCATTATTTAGATATCCAATAAGTGATTTTCATATTTTTTTGTTCCCCATAATGATTACTATTTCCAAAACTACACTTTTAGACATAATTCAATGATGGAATCAGAAAATAATGAAAAGATAATATTTTATAATGACTCATATTGTATGTAAAATAAAGTAATGATGATTCTATTTAATTTATATCAATAATGCAGGATGATGAACTCAATGTAATGTCTTAAAGGAATGAAAATATATCTTATTTGTGGGAAATAAGGACACAAACTACAAAAATTGATAAGGAAAATTTAAATGTTTTTTAATGAATTGGATGGGAATATTGGACTCTCTAGGGTATTGTAAATAAATTATTTTGCATTTTTAAATTATGAGAATTATGTAAATTAATTTACTAAGGGGAATGATCATGTTGGTAAATAGAATGGTTTTTTAAGAAATGATTGTTCTATTGATGTTGACAGGACAAAAAAAATGAAAAATTAAATGCATTATCTTTTCTATAAGAATTTTTTTTGTTAAACGTTAGAATAATGACTAAAATGAGATTAATGAATGTTAATACAAGATTCATATTTCACACTTTAGGAATGAGGTATTAAAGAATAAGTCTATGAAGATTTTTTAATGGCATAAGGATGTGGTGGAATAATTGATGTGCTTATATATCATATATAATGAATTATTTAATATATATAATTTATTTCCAATACATGTATTCTTTCAGGATTTGAAGGAATATGTATAACGGTACTCATGACCTAGAAAAGTCATTTAATGGAATAAATATATCTAAATATTAAGGGATGGTAACCATTTATATGTTCATGATGTTGAGAAAATGGTGTTTCATTTGGAAAAATATATATATTATAAGAATGATATAAATTGGGTTATAACAGATTCCATATAATATTTTAATGATTTATGGACATTATGGTGTGCACTATAAAGGATGGGGTTTTTAGATGTTTTGGAATTAATGAATATATAATATAATATGTTCTCTATTTAAGGAATGAAGAAGTATTTATTTTTCTAACATGGATTTATTGTAATTCAATTTATTATAATTATTCAAAAGAATAGATGAAAAAGGTATTCAAATTTTTTGTATGTGAAAATCAAAATATAATTTGTAATATGTAGGGGATCAATGTAAATATGATTTTGTGAATTTTTTTGTACTTATTTCTATGTTTTTATATTTTCATATTTTTGAAGGGTTATAAGGTTAACCACTTATGTAATTATTTTAGTTTATTATCATATTGTGTCTTAGATATTAATGTATTACATACCCATAGGGAGATTTATGAATAGCTTATGATGACTATTTATTTTTATGACAAGTAGATATTAAAGGAATGACTTATCATTTTATCAATAGATCATATAATCCATTAGTTATTCAGTAAAAACAAATTCACCTTTGATTCATGGAGTACATGATGAATTAGAAGCTGATCAATCCACAACTATAGAGAGATATTGTTGTTAAAAATGTAATAAAAGCAATTAAGTATATCAATTTATGAGAGTTAATTAAAATTATGAAAAGGGTCTTGAAATATAATTATTTCCCATTATAAAACCTTTATTTTATAAAATATATTTTTTGAGCCTCACTATTTTATGGATTTTTTATCATTATTGTTATCCTTCTATGTTCTCTTTCACTCTCAAGAAGTATTTGGGTGTTTGTTTTCTCTTTAAGGTTAATGTTTTAACTTTCCACAAATATTATCCTATTTTAAATCCTTATACATGTTAATAAAAATGATTTTCTCACATCCATTTATATAATGTAGTGGATTTTTTGTTAACACTTTTGATGAATTAGGTTTCTATAGAATTAATTTCCATGTTGTAAATTATTGATGACTGAGATGAATTTTGAGAGATAAATTCATTTTAATTGGTGTAGAATGTTACCCACTGATATTTTGGGAATTTTACTTAAAATTAATTTAATTATTTCAATATTTTTATTTACTTGAAACACTATATTTATCTTAAGTTTCACACAAAATTATGTTTCCCTTTCATTGTTGACAATACAGATCATATCGTGTTTTACACTTAACATTGAGTTTAAAAGAAATATGAAATTATATTTCAAAAATATTATTCAGCATGATAGTTTTCACATAAAAATTAAATGATATGAATAAGTTTAAATAAATTTTTAAAATATTGTTTAAACAATTATATAAAATTAGTTTTTTTGAACTGATGTATTTATAAAATTAACCCTTTTAAAAATATAATCAAATTATTGCTTGAAAAAACTATTTTTTTGAAAGAAATTATATTTTATATCAATAAATTAACAAAATAAATTCTTTTAAATGTTTATACTGAATTTTTTAGTGTTTATATTATATTAAATATATTAAAACATTTTTATGTATTTTTTAAGAATTAAATTAAAATAACTCCAATTTTATTCTTAAAAAAAATATTTCTTTTCTATGTAACAGTTTTGATGACTTTTTATGGAACACTTATTTAAATTTTTTTCAATTTTATTAAATTAAATTGAAAATTATCATTTATGATATAATAATATCAGAATAATATTTAATTGACTGTTTTATTTATTTGAAATGTTTCATTTTTTGACGAATAGTAAAATTAAATTTTAATTCAAAATTTTATTTTCACATAAATTATTTACAAATTTAAATTATATATCATATTTTTTAAAGTATACATTTCTCAATTATACATTTATTAATCTAATTTTTTTTAATTGGAAAATTTTTAATATTGAAATTGGATATAAAAACATTATAATCTTTTGAACATTTTAACTTAATAACCCACTTTCTCATCACGTCTTGGGGATTAATTTTAAATTAAATTATTCGAGTTAAGTTCGTACAATTTGTAAAATTGGATTCCATATTTGAAATTATAATAATATATATTATTTAATAAGTTAAAATTATTTTTTCACAATAATTATTACTAAAAAAATTTAAATGAAGTACCACAATTAAGGTTAAAACATGGTTGGGCACATTACACTCATTTGTATTCAAACTAATTTATATAACCATAATATTTTTATTAAATAAATTTTATTTTATTTTAATAATTAGTAGGTATATATTTTATTTAAAATATCATTTTAATTTTATTATTTAAAAAAATAACCAAGGTAGATAAAAATATATAAGTTATCATGATGAAAACAACAGGGGTAAAATTGTGTAAAATTAAATTTGAAGGAAAAATTTGACAAAAATGTTTTTATTTTTTTTGAGTTGGACTTTTTTATACACAAAATAAACCCTAAACATATTTATTTATCTGTTTTTGAGGAACATGAGGTATTAGATGCCTCCCAATAGTGATTTTTTTTGGTATTTACAATAATGACAAGCCTCCTCAATTATTAATGGGAACTCATTATTACCACTAATTAACACCTATAAATAGATTTTCAAGACCAAACCATACCCATATAAAATCCTAAATTCCCTAACCTCATCATAAAAAAATTAGTTTGTGAAAAAATCCATTCTAGGTTGATTTTTAAGAAAACCTATATAGAATACCCAAATAAGAAGTAATGTTCTTCAACAAGTATCTTTATTTTATTTTCTTCTCCAACATATTAAATTATTATCATAAAATTATCATAATATAATGTTATAAAAATTCATATAATTATATGTTTTTATGTTAATGTTTTGACCTAAAATCATACACACTTACAGCAAATGGGTTACAGAATCATGGTTCATGTATACGACAGACTATTTCCACGAGAAATGATGTCTTTCATATTTCAATCAACACCACTCGTTGATGCTCAAAATGATAGATTTGTTGTTTATATATTATATATATGATATATATTATTTTATAATGATTTTTAATAAAAATTTCCTAGATAACTACATGGTTTCTATTTTTTGGGAATATGATATCATCATTCATGTGTATGGAAAACTAATACCTCTTGAAGTGATATAATTTATTCATCCAATACATGAAATCTATTTAGAATTAGTTTTATAAAAATATGTGATATATAAGAAATAAAATTTATTATTTAATTAATATATATATATATATATATATTCTTTTTATTTCTTTTAATATGAAAATAAAATCGGAATAGTGTTTATACATACTTATAGCCTACAGTCTCCATGAATAGTATATTCTATTTCCTATCACTATAATTTAAGGATTACTCTAAATAAATAAATACTATATATATAATTTATATATATCATGCTATAAATTCATAACATTATTAATCCATTATCAATTTAAAAGGATAAAAAAATTAACAAGTCAAAACATATTTGAAAAACAAATCACTAATTTCCTGAAATATAACTTTAACGGGAAAATGATCATAACCGGGTTGTAAAAGGGTAAAAAAAATCTATACTGAAATTTATATTTTTTATTATATAATATTATTTTAACAACTTATATTAATTATAATGGAGTTTCGATTGAGTAAAAATAAATTCAAGACTAAAGGTAAGGGATTTTCATCTCAACATTATTATGTATTAGTGAAAATCGATATTAACTGTGAATTTCATTTATGTTTTTTATATAATACCCATGAATGAATATTATTATTAATTATCTTTAATATATTTGGGTTTTAATTTCAATTTTAGGATCTACCAATCATGGGGTTTACGATTCAAAAGTTAAAAAATCAGTAAGGGGGTTCGGTTTTCCTTCTTTAAGATGATCATTATGTTATGCCACTATATTATTTCATGACGTGTATATACAGCCCATTATACATGTTATATCAATAGTTTATTACACATAATGATATTTTATATCTAATACTATATTATTCCTCTATTTATATTAAGATTCATGTTTACCAATGTGGTAAGAGTTTCATGTTACAATTTCATTATTGGTCGGATTGTATATGATTTAATCAGAAATGTTGAAATATCATGATCTAACTACCAATAGTTATCCTAAATTTTATTCTCCTATGATTATATATGATATCATCCAGCAATGGTACCATATTCTAAATCCTTATTACTAATGAAAATTGAGAATTTTTTAAAAAAAATTGACTTTATTTTGTTTTTCTGCAAGAAATCAATTTTCTTCCAAGACAATATATTATAAAAATGATTTTTTAAAATGTTTTCAAATTTTATTTAAAGAAATTTTTCAATGAAAATAAATTTTTATTTTAAAACAGTTTTAAATTATATTCAATGTTTTATTAATAAGTTTCAAAAGTAATCATCAATAAAAATAGGTTATCAAAAATGTTTAGTTTATTAATATATTTTTTCAATGTTATAAGGGTATTTTTATAAATAAATATTTTATATTATTTATATATATATTTTCAACGTTATGTTCAAATAAAACCTTCTTCCTAATGAGTCTTTTTTTTAAATTTTATTTTAAATTAATATATATTCTCCCCTATTAAATGTCCCAAATAGTTTATGAAAATTATTTTCCCTTTAGGATGGCATTCAATGAGGTTAATTGCGCTTTACTAGGGATATGATCCAAGTACACCTATAATAATCATTCAATTAGTGGTTTATTTGTTTATGGAATAATTTTTATGAACCCTCTTTCCTTTCCACATGGTATTCCATGAAAAATTATTTTAAATCCCATTTATCCTTATGGTTTCTTTGATGATAATATGATTACAAAACATGTATCATTTACATTGTTTATGGTATAATGTTTTAGATACCCACTTCCTTTCATGTGTTATGATATAATTAGTTTTTATTTTATTTTGGAACATATAAATATGCTTTTCATTATTTTAATTGTGGTACCCATGCCATCCTCTAATTCCTTTGGTAAAGAATTATATCGTATGAGATAAACATGGCTAGAATAGTGAGTGAACTATGTAAAGTAATGGATAGTTTCCACTATGAAAGTTTGGGGAGTGACCCCATTCCCCAATAAGGAATGGGGTTCTATTGGGGATGATGGTTTTTTCAACCTTGTATGTATATCCCCCATGATGTTCCCTAATAATCTTATGCAGTGATCCTTGAAATATTGGGAATGATTTTATATTCTAATGTGTATGCCATAATTCTATGATTTATTCCCGTGTTATGATCTCATGTATTACACTCTTTATTCCCTTATGATTCAGGTCGTACAGTCTACCAATGATTATTTTATGACCCAATACTTTGATTTTCAATATGCATGTTATGTTTATATAATTTTATTAGCATGTTCCAAACTCTTATGTCTATATCACTCATATGTATTATCGTTGTATACACATACATATAATTTGTGTTTAACCTTTCATGTTTTTCTTTTCCCTAGGTTATTATGAATGGATTTATGTTGGGAATGTTTGTGATGAGTGATATAGTTAAATATTTTTATGCTAGATATTGATAATAATTCTCCATGTTTTAAGATTTTGTATCTAGTATACAAAGACACTAAACTATAATGGTCACCAACCATATAATTTTGTAATGTATTGAATATTAATCCCAAATTATGTGGTGTTTGTGTATGAAAATCATGGTCACCATATATTATATCCAAATAGAGATTTAATTTCTTAAAAAACACACTCTATACACATATTAATGATTCAAATACATTTTGTAGTACAAAGTCTTATCCTAATACTTTTCCCAATGGTTCTCACTAACATTTTATTATCGTAGTTTTTAATGGTTAACTAAAGAATTCCTCTGATACCCAATAAGATTAACCAAGTCTATTACATATATTATAAAATTAAATTCAACAAAAACATCCATTAATACAACATCATGATAATAAATTTTAATTTTTGTTGGATGACTTGTTTAATAAAACACCAAATTGAGACTAAAAATAATAATAATAACTATTCCCCATTAATATATCCTAAATCAATTCAATATCCTGGATATGATGGGAAAAGCAAGGGAATAAAATTCTAATGATTTGTGTTAAAAAACCCAGTAAATTATTAAACCTGATAAGGAAACATAACATTTTATAAAAGTGTTTCAATTGATATCATAATGGGAAGTCTTATGAGTAATCGCGTGGAAGCATAACATAATGAACATGTTATCATAAGATCATGGTGATATAATAATTGTATACCAAACAAAATACATGACATAACAATGATTAAACAATAAATTTTGAGGAAAAATCACATAGAAGAAAGTGTATTATAATGCATTAGGTTTAATCCCTAATCCCATACATGAAATATCATGAGATTGAAGATTTACCCAATGCATTAGACTTCTATTTTGGCACACCAATCATAAAATTTCGATGATCTTTGTGGGACACAAAAATGTAATAAATCATTTTGAATAGCATTAAAATTACTCATTAAATGAATTTGGGATTTATAATTATGCTTCATATATTATTTATTTGAAAATTCATAATGATGGAATTTGGGAAATTATTATGTTGTATATATAACATACTTAATGGGTGAAATAATGAAATAGTTATATATTTGAGATAAATTTATACATAATAAAAAATTTATCCAAAAAAATCAATTGTTTTTTATAACACATAATGATTTATGGTATAAAATTCTTTTTATAAAATCATTTTAATAGATTATGTTACACACAACAACGAGCATAAAAAATACATGATATACTATAAATATTATTTTATAAAATAAAATTATTCATTTAATTAAGATGGTGGTTATTAATATTTTTAATAATGTTAATAAAATATAGTTTACACAGGATTATAAAATTAATTCATTGAATACAAATTAATTGGAAATCAAAACACGTACCAATTTAATATAAAGATGTGTATTTATTAAAAAAATATTTTTATGCACATAATTTTTCATAATCATAAAAAGTTAATATAATTTGTGAAATATATTAATGAAATTAATATATTGATTTTTTAATAAAAAGTTTTTAAATTCATCCAATAAGTTTTTTCGGCTTATTATAAAAATTAAATCAATGCCTAAAAGGTTTTATTTTTATAATAGAATTTTTCTGCCTTTTGATGGTCACTTACTTCAAAAATATATTTTTACACTTTTTTAAATTATATTGGAAACTTTTTCTGCTAATTTTAAATAACAATATAGTTTTTTTTGAAAATTTGGTATTTTTCTGATAAGTTTTAGGTTTTGTTGAATAGTCAAAAAATTGTTTTTTAATTGAAATATTTTTTCATCTAAATAATTTATAGTGTTAAATTATATTTTTAATTATATTTAAAGTATAATTATATCAATATGGTATAATTTTCTCTTGTATAGTTCATTAGAATCAGTTTCACATTAAATTTAGAAATAAATACATTTCAACCTTTTGAACATTTTCACATTAAAAACATGTTTTATCATTCTATCGATGAGATTAATTTTAAATTTATTAAATCCAATTATGTGTTTTGAATTTTTAATAAATATTCCATATTTTTAATCAGAATATCCAAATTTTGTAAATATGCCATTTTATTTTTCAAAATTTTGAATAATATCTTTATTTTTTTAATTACCATGGTTAAGGGTAAATTGGGTAGTTAAGGGTAAAAATTACACTATAAGAATTATAAAATTCCCCTATAACTATTCTAAATTTTATTGAATGGGTAATTATTGATCAAATGCATTATTGGGATGTTTTTTTCCCTCATAGAGGCATTGAGATGAATTTAAGTATTTTATGTTATTTTATTCTAATGAAAGTAAAATATGTCATACTCTTGTTTTTAATAATTGTCATATTTTTAATATACGGTAATTCAGAAGATAAATTAGAATAAATATTTCCCTTTTATGCTCAAATTTTTATCTAAATCATGATAATTTATTTTTAATCTTTAGGAACTAAAAAATTACTTTAAAGGATAACACAATGAGGATGTAGTAATTGTTTAATTAATATAAATATCAAATAAATGATCTTAAAAATATTAAAATAAATATACATTGACATAATTATTTTATATACCAATTTTTGGGATTCTCATGTCATGTTAGGGTTGCATTAATTTTTGTTATTTTATCTAATTTTATTGATATTTGATAATTTCATGTAAAGAATAGTTAGAATATTTACACTAATTGTATATTAAAATAAATAAAATTTTACTATATGATATAAAATTTAGAAAAATATAAAATCTAGTGAACTTATTTTTATAAGGTTTAAAATATCATCCATGACTAAAATATGGGTCATTTTTAATTTTTTTAGTAATTATATTATCCATTTATGAGTAAAAATACATTTTGACATTGTACTAGTTAAAGAGTTTATCTAAGGGGTAAAACCAAATAATAAGGGTAAAAATATGACCTAAATATGACAAAAAATTACTTCCTGAGATGATTTAGAACCATATCCATATTTTATTTGACATAACTCACTTTTGAGCAATATTAATTTGAAAATTAATTTATATTAATTTAATATTTTTGGAGTTTCTAAAAGTACATCTCATTTAAATTAAAAAAGGGAACATTATCCTCCACACACTCACAACAAATTGGTAATTATAGATCCTAAAAAACCTATGGAAATAATCTCTAAAAATCCATACCTTCATCTTATAATCAATAAATTGGGCATAAATATAACTAATGAAGTCATTTGGTTCAAATAAAAAGTAGATATCCAAAGAAGAGGCAACATTCATCAATTAATGTTTTTGTTTTATATCTTTCTTAAAACCAATAAATTGTTTTTTATTACAGGGTTATATAATAATACTAGTATCCTAAATATTTTGATATTTTTTATATTATATTATTGATCCACACTCGCACAAAATCCCACAAAATCCCATAAAATGGGATACCAAATCATTGTTTGTGTGTATGAAAAACTATCACCTCATGAACTAAATATGATCGTTATAAAATTTCAGCCTTGAATGGTTAGGAATAATGAAGGAATATATATTTTTAAATTAAATATATGATACATATGATGTATCTATGCTTCATTAATTCCAATATAACACAAAAATTTATATGTCTCTTTTTGTGGGAATATGATAACATAGTTTTTGGACATGTGGATGACTGCCTGCTTAATGGGATGTGATTCGTTCGCAAAATACATGGAATGTATTACGGATTATTTCAATAAATATATGTGACATATATGACATAAATGTGAAAATTATTTAACATTTTAAAAAGGTTCTTCAAATAAAATTATGTCCCCTTATCAACATTTTGATTATATCAATGATATTTTTCAGGCCTCTCTGTTTTATGGATTTTTGATCACTACTATTATCCTGGATATGTTATATATAAAAATCAAGTAGTATTTCAATATTAGTTTTCTGTTCAATGTTCTTATTTTTACTTCTCACATATATTATTCTATTTAAAATCCTTGTATGTGTTACAATAAAATGATTTTTTCATATCCATTTTAATACTAAAGAAGTTTTTTTTGCAACATTTGATGATTTTGGTTTCTATGGATTAATTTCCATATTGTAAACCATTAATGACTGAGATGAATTTTAATGGTGGAATTCAATATAATTGGTATAGAATTCAACCAAATGTGGCTTAGGGAATTTTATTTAAAATTAATTCAATCATTTCAATATTTTCTTAATGAAACACTATGTTTATCTTGATTAGCACACAATATTATGTTTTTCTTTCATTACACACAATATTGATGATATCTTGTTTTACACATGACTGCGAGTTTGAAAGAAATATGACAGATTATTTTAAAAATATTACTTATAATGATAGTTTTCTTATATCCATTAAATTATATGCATAAGATTAAATAGATTTTGAAAATATATTTTACACACATATATAAAATGAATTCTTTTTCAATGAAGTACTTATAAATATAACCCATTTGAAAATAAAATGAAATCATTGGATGAAAAAATTATTTTTTATGCACACAAATCTATTATATGTTAAGAAAGTATCTAAATAATTTTTTTGAATATTTAAAATTATTTTTTACTTTATATATTAAATAAAATATATTACAGTCATATTTTATTTTTGATGGGAATAAAATTAGAATAATTCCAATAATATTCTTAAATATTTATTTTTTTCAAAATAATATTTTTACTGAATTTTTATAGAATTATTATTTAATTTTTCTCATATTTTATTAAATTAATTTGAAAAAACATTATTAATTTATGATATCATAAAATCTAAATAATATTAACTTGAAATTGTGGTTTTTCTAAAATGTATCATTTTTAAGGAATAATGAAAAAATACTAAATTTTAATTGAAAAATATATTTTCATATAAATTATTTACAATGTTAAATTATTTATCAAATCACTCAAATTATATTTTTTCAATTATATATTTATTAATATAATTTATTTAATTTTAAAAAAAATTATATTGAATTTGGATATACAAACATTGTTAACATGTTAACATTTTCCCTTTAAAAACCCACATTCTCATCACGTATATGGGATTAATATTAAATTAAATCAGTCCACCTATGTTTTTCGAATTTGGAATATTGGATTCAGTATTTGAAATAAGAATAAAATATATTATTTAATAAGTTAAACTTATTTGTTCACCATAATTGTTAATGAAAAATATTAAATTAATTACAACAATTAATGTTAAAACATAGTTGTGTACATTACATGTGTTTGTATTAAAAAAATTTACACACTCATAAGATATCTATTAAATAAATTTGATTATATTTTATTATTAGTCGGTATATATTTTCTAATAAAGTTTATTTTAATTGTATTAAAAAATTATCAACTACCGTGGTAAATAAAAAGATTTAAGTTATCATGATGAAAACAAAATGGGTTAAAATTGTGTAAAAATAAATTTCAAGGAATAATTTGATAAAAATGTTTTCCTTTTGTTGTGTGGTGTAGGTTTTTATACCCCAAATAAACCCTAAAATTAATTATTGATCTATTTTGAAGGAACATGAGGTATTGGATGCCTCCCTATAGTGAATATTTTTTAGTATTTACAATAATGGAAAGCCTCCTCAATTACTAAAGGGATCTCATTGTCCTGCCTTATTAACAAATCTAAATCAATTTAGCTTGACCAATCCTTACCAAAATAAAATACCAACATCCCTAACCCCATACTAAAACCCATGGTTTGTGAAAAACCTACCCTAGGTGTATTTATGTTCAAAACTATGTAGAATACTCGTAGAAGATGTAATGTTCTTTAACAAGTATCATTTTTTTTATTCTCCAACTTATTAAATTAATATTATAAAATATTTATACAATAATGTTATAATAATTCATATAATTATATATTTTTACGCTAATGTTGTTGTGGGGTCCTGAAAAATCTACAAAGGAGATTCTACCCAAATCCCCCAAAGAATTGGGGAAAATAATCAAATAAGGGACACAAACAAGATCGGTCTGCGAACTGGTCACATGGAAACGCAACGAGGCCAGGCCCCACGAAGTGCCTACCCCGCGAACCATTTTCATTCGCAAAATGGAGGTGGAGAGCCTCTACGGTCGCAAGGCAGGATGGGCGCCAGTCCGGTTCACCGTCATGAACCGCCCCAACCTTGGACCATGTCGACTGGTTCAAGCTGCACCCGCTGTTGTTCGCGGAATGGAGGCGGAACCCTCTGCAGCCGTGGAGCACTCCATGAGTTCGATTCATGGAGGGGGGACATCCAATGCCCACTGTGAATCGCGGATTGACCAAGTCAGCTGTAAACCAGGTATTTGGTTATGGGCCTCCACAAAAGGTGTCGTGTGGCCATAGATACATCCCTTTCCCCACTCTATAAAAGGATACCAAGGGGGAAAGAAAGGGAGGTCGGAGTACTGGAATCAGATTTGGATGGATTGGAGATTCGGAAGGAGATCGGTTGAAGGAAGGCTTCGGATTTCGCAAACAGTGAAATTATCATCTGCGAACCACATCAGGTATATGAATTAACAAGGAATTGGAAAATGAATAATAACTTGGTGAACCAAGAACCTAAAATAACAAAAACAAGGAGAACCGAAAACCATACCCCCTTTGCAGATGACTTCCCCGTGGACCTGGGAGTTTATACCTCTTTTCCCATCTGTTGCACCGCATAGAACCCACCTATGCAGGCGAAGCCCTGGCCGACGAGCCTCTGACCGGCGCCGTCGTTGGCCACCACTGCCCGCCTAGAACCATCCTTGAACCACCCTGGTTCGCGGATTGAACACAAAGTCGTGAACCACCCTGGTTCACAGGATGCCAATCAGTCCGCGGACCACCCTGGTTCGCAGACGGCTTCTCCAGCTACGTGGCACTTCCCCACGCGAAGGGTGCCACCACCCATACCTCTCGGTGGCTCGCCAAATACTTCGGTGTTCCCATTTCCTGATCCAGATAAAATCCTTCTGATCCATCCAAGTCCTCGGCGACTCCCTCATTGTCCTATTCATCAGCCCCGAGCGAGACCTCCACCAGAGCCACCGAATCCGCATGGTGTAACTTTCAGGCGCATCAGCGCGCCATTTTGAATTCACATACCCACGATAAATAAGGGAAAAGGGGTTTCCCGACCCTTGAGCAGATTACTAAAGAATTCCTAGGTTCACGTTCCCATGGTAATGTGGAGTCTGATCTCGGGAATCCCTTTTCTGCCCATCCACTTGTTGAGGGTTCCTCGGAGATGGTAAAATAACCATCAGAAGGAAGCCCACATGCACTGAAAGAGAGGAGATGGGCACAAGAGCACCCCCTTTCCCTCTCCCGCTGGGCTTTGTCACCATGTGCATCCATATAGGAGTAAGCCCCAACCTTATGGGCCTCCCTCATGCGTAAGCTCCACTCCACTTATCACGAATGCACCTTTCGCGACGTGATCCTCTAGTCTCTACTACCTCTTGTTTCTCACACTGAGCATGACTCACGTGGGCTTAGAGTAAGCATCGACCATGACATCCTCTTATGGGCCTCCTCATAGTGTAAGCCCCAATCCATCGCACTGGGCCTCCTCAGAGTGTAAGCCCAATTCATCATTTTGGGCTGCCTTAGAGCGTAAGTCCCAAGCCAATGCAAACTACGTGGACTTTGATCCTTGCCTCCTAGGTAGGGTACGTAAGAAGCCTCCATATGGTTCAAGACCACCACCCATTGGACCACCCGGTCCATCTTCACGTCCGTTCCTCGACCCCTATCTTAACTACATGGACTTTGATCCCTGCCTCCTAAGAAGGGTACGTAGGAAGCCTCCTTGAAGTTCAAGCCCAACAACCAGTCTATCCGATCATCTCCACATTGGTTCACCGTGCCACTCCTAGTGCCGCTTCAAGCGGGTTCAAACTCTTCGGGGTCATTAATCCAATGAGGGATGGTAAACCTCGGGCATAAATGATTTTGAACCCCTGCGTCTAGTTGACCATTTCCCACTATGGTTAAATCCGCGGATACTATGTTTGGGTATAAACTAAAGATTCGTGAACATATGAATATGTCTTAAATCTATAAGAGAGTCCCAGAACATGCAATAATTCCCCCCAAAAAGGGTATGATGAGCCCGAATTCCCATCCTCTCAACCAATGTGAGTTCTTAAGAGTCATTGGTCAGACCATCCAGCGAACGCTTGCCTTTGGAAAGTAGTTCCATCAATCATTGGATACAGATTCGTTGGGCGTTTCGAGGCTGAAAACCAAAATGAAACAAAAAATGGTGAACCCGACATGAATATTTAACCAAACATGACGTTTTTAACCTAATCCCACCATGTGCCCCATCAGGCTCTAAAGGAGGGACAATAAATGTCATTAATTACGCATGGGATTATGAGATGTTGCTTTGACGGGTTTACTGCTTGTATTTTCAAAAATGTTTTGTAGGTACCACTTTTAGAACTCCCTTCGATCCAATGGAATCACAAAGGAACTCACAAGTGCGTGTTTCCAACAATGCAAGGACGGGACTTCCTCAACAACGGAAGACCCCGTCACCCACCCAGCGTCTTCAATGCTGGGTCTCGGATGCGCTGATCTGAGAGTACCACGTGAACGGTACTCTCCCAACGATGGCGGTGGCCATGCACGCCCTCCAATCTGCCAGAACTCATCGGTAGCCTTCCCAGCAGTGGCTGCAAAGGTGGATCCAGACAGCCCTTGTCGTTGTCTCCAACTGTTTTGGGAGTCTATCCCCAGAATGGGATAATGCATACCACTGTTATCTTAGGGAGGATGATGAGGTCGATGTTGAGGACTCCATCCCCACCGAACAAGGGTTCTGCTCCATGGCCCCTGCCGACAGACGTCATCGCAGTCACGCCACGACCCAACACTTTCACACTGAGGAGGATGTCTCCCCGAGGAATCAGGCCCATGCTCCTCGATCTCCAGCCCCTCAGACCACCCGGTGAGGGTGGTAGACGTACAATCGAGGACCGGTCATCACCCTGGTCCTTGAGGAGGAGCTCCGCTGCCCAGCCACAGAGACGTACCATGAACAGTCACCTACACCTATTCGCTCCTCCCGAGCACGCCATCCAGACATGGCAGCATCACACAAGCTGGCGCGCATCCCCGCCGAGCTCCATCATGCTCGTCGCTCATGCAAGATGGCACTTACTCGGCAGTCACCTCTCCCTGCCCAGGGACATGAAGCCCACCAGCTTGACATGGTGGTGACCCGGCACCTGCAGGACCAGCTCCTGGTAGTTTCTTCTGACGCCCGCCATCCTGATATGGTGGTGATCAAGAAAGCCCGCAACCCATATGTAGTAGAAATTCACAGGCGGGCACATCTCCCCGCCAACAAAGGCCACCGACTCGATACAGTGGGAAACCAATATATGCAGGGCCAGCTCCCTGCAGATGCAAGTAAAGTCTGCCACCCTGATATGGAGGCAAACCAAGAGATAAACCGGCGTATCCCGGTACAGGGACAGATTTTTTTGCCTGCCCCGACACAAGAGAATTGTCCGTATCCACTGACCACTGGGGGAATGGAGCAGGATATTCCTGCTCTGATACCGGAATGAGCCTCCATACCCGTTCCAGCCAAAGATGTCTCTCTACATATCCTGGCAATGATGGAGGAGTAGGTATCGATCCCAGATCATATCTTGCAGACTTTCCAGAATATAATTGCATCGGCGGCAACAATAAGGACTCAGGCCCGTGAGCCCGTCT
Source organism: Viscum album (assembly GCA_963277665.1). Classification (NCBI taxonomy): domain Eukaryota; kingdom Viridiplantae; phylum Streptophyta; class Magnoliopsida; order Santalales; family Viscaceae; genus Viscum; species Viscum album. Next base: position 412,288,959 of record OY728143.1, read on the forward strand.
CCCCAATTGAGGCAACTCATCTAAGAGATGAGATAGCTTCCTTGAAGCATATCTGCATCCCTGCTTCTGTCCAGGAGGTTCGTCGGCCATATTTCGCAATGCAAGGGCAACCAGATCGAGCCACTTCACTCGTTCCAACTGGGGGGCACCCGTCCATCACTATGGATGCTCCAGAGCAGGCATATATCCCTGCTAAAACCCAGGATGTTCGTCGGCGTATCCCGGCAGCATCATGGGACCCAATTAGACAGGAACACAAAGGAGGTGAAGGTCGTTGTCAACAACAGACGGTCCCCGCTGCCCGCAAAAGAGCGCCTCGAATGCACCGAAGGTAGCTGTAAAATAAATAGCAGGTTACTGACTCCACTCTGCTGGAAGCTGGGGTTCCCAATGCCGCTAAGCACACATAAAAGGCTCAGAACCCTTCCCACCCATTACCATATTATGGGAGCGGCAGTAGCAGTTGCGAAGGTCCTCCCCGCAATGGCGCTGCCAGCAGCTCTAAAGGTCCTCCTTAGAGCACTCATGGGGGCTTCCCCCGCGGGCATATAATGATCGATCACGAGAGCTCCTCTTTTGATGTGAGTCACGGAAACCCTCCACATGACTAGAAGATTGAGCAGCAAGAAGGTCCTCCACTTGCTTCGATCTACCCTGAAGGTCCTCCCCGGGGTATACACTACAATCACTCTCCATGCAGTGGGACCATAGATTATGACAGTAGTCCTCGCTATCATAGTCGCAATTGCGGAGTCCCTCCCCTTAGTGACGTCTCATCACGACAAGAAGGTCCTCCCATTTTCGTAGCCTTCCCTGAAGGTCCTCCCCAGGGGTTACACTACAGTGGAACTCCACGCAGCCAGGCATCAAGTCACAATGGTAGTCCTCGCCACCCTGATAACGGAGGTCCTCCCCGTAGAGGCATCAAGAAACGAGAAGTCCCTCCTCTCGTTATGGTACATTCTGAAGGCCCTCCCCAGGATGTATCCCGTCGATATTCTCCCTGCGGTAGCAGTAATGGTAGTCCTCACCATTGTCGCAGTTTTGATGGTAGTCCTCGCCATTACAGCCGCCATTGCGAAGGTCCTCCCCGCAATGGCCCTAAGCAACAAGAAGGACCTCCCCAAGATGCGCGTCGAACGTCAATCTATGATGGTCATCCTCACCATGATGGCAGTTGTTGCGAAGGTCCTCCCCATAACGACGCTATACAGCCAGAATGTCCTCCCCTTGCTGCGACACACCTTGGAGGTCCTCCCTAGGGTGTGCACTGCAAAATTCATCTATGCAGTGAAGTGTCAAGTAGTAATGGTAGTCCTTTCCATTACGGCGGCCATTTCGGAGGTCCTCCCCGCGATGAAAAATTATTTCGGCAGGAAGGCCCTCCCCCTGCTGAATCATGCATCAAAAGGCCCTTATAGGCCGAGGCACTCAGAATCATGGGATCGAGCATGTCATATTCCTAGCTTGTCGCTAGCGACGCCCTTCTTCGATCAGGAGTTGTTCCGGGGCCGCGTTCATCCTCTGAACCACCTCTAAATCACCCACATAATGACTCAGCACCTACCGGTCCCACTTCCTCCGACCACATTGTCAGCGAGCATCTCAGTTGGGCTGACCAGGTATAGGAATCACTGTCGTAACAGTATACCGATATGCTGCACCTGAGGAAATGACTGGCTAAGGATGATATACCGGTTATGTTTTGGCCTACGGCCACCTCTCAGTTCTACATACCCAGATAAATGTTGGATGAATGCGTGCACGGCATCCGCCATAATATATGGATGACCCTCCTCTGGTTGAAATAAAGCTTCCTATCCTATGAAGGGTATGTAGATCATGTCAGGACGATATGAGACCTCCTGCATCACATCGACTTGGAGGCCCTTCCTACAGCACGACAACAGCGACCCAAGAGGCGTAAAAGAAACATGGAGATAGCATGCCTCTGTGCACTGCACCAACTGCACCGCCTCATCGGTGATGCTCCAACGCGAGTCCATATTAGGGGATGGGGGGAACATAGAGCTCTGCATTTCACTCCACTCCCCGCCTAGAAAAACCTGTTCGGCATGGTATCTTTCAACTTCATCACATCGAGACAGAAATCGAGTGGTCCCCTTATTCAGGAAAGGAAACACACCAAACAGATTCGGGCCTTGAGTAAGTCCCAAAAGCATCAGGCCCAACGGGAACAAGCCATTCAAGAACTCCTGAATCAGGCCACCGAGAGCATATAGCAGGGCTCTCACCTAAGAGAGGCCAATCAGTGATCTTTGACTACGTCCCTAGAAGGGAATGATCCACAGGTGAATTCAGCACCAGATCAGGTTCACACCCAGATGGGGGCACGCGAGATCAGGTAGGTCACGATAGCTACAGCCACTACTACAATCCAGGTTCAACCCTATCCTACAGGGTTTGGGGCATTTTTAACAACAAATTCCCCCATAAGACCAATAAAACCAGGAAGAGGCTCAATGTTCAAGGAATAGAGTCAACCCCTATCCTCAGGGTCGGGGGCATTATTACCCCCTCAACAACAACCTCCCCCATGAGAATCAGTATTCTCTCTTCTAGGGAGGATAGTTAGAAGAGGAGTTTCGCATACTATCCCATCATTTGAATCATCATCTTCTCCGAGAGGAAGGCGCACTATGAGTTCGCATCAAAGAACTCTCCATGTCACCCTTCATCAAGAAGTCCAAAGGCAATCCCAGGACACAAAAGGGAAGGCCAACAGAAGATGTGGGAGTTCCTCTTCCCGTTTTGAAGACGACATATTCTCGGCCCCGCGATATGCATATATCAACATCAAAGAGGTTAACCCCACGGGTGACACCAGAGATACTGCAAATCAGGAGGGATCGGGAGACAACGGTTCCGGTCAGGCTGTGACTCACAACGAACCTCCAGGTGTGCACACCTGGAACCAGAGGTCCACTTTAAATATGACCGCCCTTCAGCTAACCTCCCTCCTCTTACCCAGCGATCTTCCAAAAAAGATAAGAATAAAGGGCGGGTAACCCTTATCCCACCTCCTTCTCTCAATAAAAACGAGCTACTCACGCTCGAAGAGAGGTTCGCTCGACAGGAAGAAGAAATGTAAGAATTGAGGTGGATTAATGCAAAGCTTCTCCAGAGGAACCACCTTATTAAAAGTACCTCCCAAGAAGAGCCACGTCATGCACTCCCAGCAAGTGCACCTCAAAGGATAAGGCTTGCCCCGGCAAACGAAGCACGATCAGGGCTCCCGTCCAATGAGGCGCATGGCCTATCCAACTACCTAGATGTGGATCCAGACGAATACCAGGATTTCCCTCCACTTAGGAGGAAACCTTAGAAATTACGCCCGAACCCTCCAAGGGTACCTCGAACGGAATATGCACCCTTGGTGCTGGCCAATCCGGATCCTCAGGCAATGCCTCAGGCTATGCCTGCCAAGGACCGGGCCCAACAGGATGTAAACCAGGGACTCACCAAAACCGTCGAGGCACTAATTGCTTGATTGGAAGTGATGGAAGGACGACGCGCTCTGATACAGCCGGAGCAGAAACCCTACCCAGATTGGGTGACCAACACACCACCTCCAAAAAATTTTGGGAGCCCTGTATTCCCCATATTAAATGGGTCAGAAGATCCAGAGTATCATTTGATGCACTACGCATCCTATTGCAACCCTATGATGGGAACTCCGGAACAACAAGAAGCAGTGAAACTCAGATGCTTCGTATGGACCTTGTAAGGATCCGCCTTCGTCTAGTACACGAGTCTCCCGGCCTTGTCGATAAAGAGCTGGGAGGACCTCTGGCAGTAGTTCCTGTTCCACTTCAGCTCAACAGTGCCTAAAACAACGGTAAGCGATCTCATGAACTGAAAGATGATGGATAATGAGAGGGTCTTTGATTTCATTTCTAGATGGAAAGGTCTGACCTATTCTCTAAACAGGCCAATGCCTCAAGATGATATGCTAGAAATATGCATCAATAATCTTAGAGAAGAGCTACGAACGCTTCTCATATCGGTGGAGTGAACCACTGGCTTCTGCCATCTCTCGTCCATTGCCCAGAGAATTGAAGACTCCCTGCAGCGGAATAATTCAAATTCCTGAATAGCCTCGCAGGCTCCTACGAAAAGATCCCCTAGAGCTGAAGTGTTCGCTGTCACACTCAAACCAGCCCCTGTGCCCGCTCCACCACTAAGGCCTCCACCAAATCGTCAAGGGCCCCCTGCGTATCAGTGGCTGCCCCTGCCTAAACGGGACAATCAGAGGGGACCAAAGTAGAACCATTTTGAGGAACAAAGACAAAAATTATACTCATTCTGAGACGATCAAGTCTGTGTCTACTTTATTGCTTCCATGAACTGAAACTTTCTCCGCCTCTCGGAGGCAAGGAAACCTGAAGAATTTGGCCATGATGATAGGCCAGATTACTTCCCCTACCATTGGATGTTGGGGCACAGTATCTGAGAATGCTTCGTCTTCAATGACCTCCTGCAGAGGATGGTAGATTCTCGATAAGTCGATCTGGGACCACCCCCAACACATGTGTCATGATTTTCTACCACCGACTCCGACAAAGAGGAGGGATGAAAGAAAGTCACCAAAAAACAAGGGGAGAAATTTGACAACTGGGTGACTCGGAAGACTATCAACCGAGCCCAGGTCGTACTCCGATCCCAACTACAGTAGCCGGTGTTGCCACCAACAGCCCCTGAAGCCGCAGAGCCGACAGCATCGGCCTCATAATCCTCTGTGATCCGGTCATCTGGGTGAAGTCGAAGGAGGAAACAATCACAAGAGGAGTAGTCCACGATGGGGCCAAAGTGTAACGCCCCAACCCCAGCTACCCAGAGTCGGTGCATTACTTCGAAACATTGGCATGATCACAAAAGATCAAGTCTCGAAAGACCGATTAGTTTAGTAGACTTGGAAACACTAGATACATTCGTAAACGTTACATTACATCATAAAGTGAAAAACTACAATAACAAAGTCTCCATAGTCCACACTCATTTCCTCTTCTGACAATCCCTGCAGGTCATTCAAAAAATACTTCTTCACATCCTGGAAAATTTTAAAACATTGAAAGGGGTGACCTCAGATGCTCAGTAAGGATAACAATATTACAGAAGCTTTCATAAATAAACATCAACATTTAAGGCAATTTATAACAAAAGCCTTTTAAACATGAACTTCAACATAATATGGCAAAAGTAAAATGAGATAATTCCATTTACTTATTCACATGGATATTCTACTAGTCGAATAATCACATGCAATATCAATAACCACTTTCATAATGAGGGAATGTATAATGCCAGACATGCTGAAACATTTTTTCAAGGCCTTGGCCAAGATGTCTAAAATGATTAAGGCCTCGGCCAAAACCATAAATCAAATTGGGAAAGGGCCTCGGCCAATTCCACGTCTAGTTGTCTCATGAGACCTACCGATTCAATTTTTTTTAGAAGATACTTACGTTTAAAATTGCTCAAATATACTCCAGTGTTTTTCTGAAAACATTAAGCAAGCTTCTGAAAACTAAATAAATAATTCTGAGACTTCTCGACTAATTACAATCCATGATGGGTCCATGCCCAATCCATTCTTGTCTACCACACTCGAGAGTCGGGTTTTCTGAAATCATTTTTAAGCTTGCATTAAATACGTATACTTTTGCACTGGATTTTCATATATTGGAGAGAAATATATCTTTTTTTAAATCATTTAAAAGTCACATAATTATAAAAGAAAACATTTTGAATAAATGTAAAAGTCAAAGTGGTTTATAAACCGTATAAAATAAAGTTTTGTATAAAACGAAATATGCCTCAATGAAAGGAGATTGAGATGAAGTCCTTACAAAGATCATTTTTTGCAATAAAATAGATCTATTATATGTATTCACTATAAGTACACATAAAGAAAGTAAAAATACAAGATATGACATAATAATATCATGACATAATTTAAAAGTAGGAGATTAACCCAAAGAATGGAAATTGGGTTAAGAAATTCCCTTACCTCGTGTCTGACTTGACTCAACCGTTCTTTAACCTCCTGAATAATAAACTAGAGTTAATATATACCTTATTAAGAACAATTTTCAATTTAATTATCCTTATTATATCACTTATTACAATGATATGAACATTATGTAATTATTTAGGTTAATAACGGTCGTTTTGTCGATCTTTGGTACTTGAGTCAACAATAAACTTCTTATAATTACAAGTTGTTTATGTGGTAGAATATCCATTATCTCCAGAATTATATTCATGATTTAGATGTCATATATATCTTATATATCCAGTATATACATTCATTTATAATATTACGTAACATTTAGAGGTAAGAAATGAAATGCACCGTTCATGGAGACGGTAAGCCGTACGTACGCATGAACGCTACTTTCATTTCAATTTCATATTTAATGGAACGAAATCATAATGATATAAATGTATAATATAATTCCAGTATAATATAGTGTAGAATACCATTTACTCCATCATTTATACATCCCACATATGGCATTAACGATTCAAATCACTTTGAGGGGGCGGTAGTCCGCACTTCCTAAAATGAAATTATCGCGTTTTACCCATAATGGAAATCATAAAGTATGACATAAATTAGAAATACAGAAGCATAAGTAAAACATAAACATATTATATATCAAATATAAAAATAGTGACATCTTAATTTCCACCTTTGAAGGTGTTATATGACTGTTGAACAATCATCGTTTCGTGAGGCAGAAATTCGCCATCCACAGAAACCGTATGTTCTTTAACCATTAGATGTAGGTGTGTGTAAGTGTACCTAGAATCCTTCTTATAACAACATCCTAGTATATTGAGGATACTGGTGTTGTTACAAAAGAAATGAATAAAAAGAGTTTAGGGGGTTTGAGAAGAAAAATAAAACAAAACAACATTAGAGAAGACATTACCTCAAAATCGGGTAACTCTTTTTTGATTTGAGCCAAAGGCTTCCTTGGGAAGCGTTCTGCCCAAAGTGAGGCTTCTAGGAGTAAGAGGGGGAAGTTGGGAGAGTATTTGGGAAGAGTTTGGCCGAGCCAAATGGCTTGAAAGTGTAAATGAGGTGGGAGAGGTGGGGGCCTTTTATAAGTGGAGAGGAGGGGCACTTTTGGAAAGTAATGAAATGTTACATTATTATACAATGCTTTTCGGATTCTAAAGGTCCCACACATATATAATTTGTGGCTAAGGTGATAAGGGTTCTAAATATCATCATCCAATAGGCTTTGGACAAGTGTAAGCCTTGGATTTTGCATTATCTTCTCATTTTATTTAAATCATTAAATAATGAGGTCATCGCTGCATCATAATGATGTCATAAATAATTTAATTTATTTAATGTCTAAAAATTATAAAAAAAATACTATGATTTAGTAAATCTTTTTAGATTTCTAATGAATATTTATAGTCAAAATTTGGACTTGTGTAACCCCACTTAAAAATTGTTTTAGTAAAACAACTCATGTTTGTATCAATTTCATTTTAACATTAAATAAATATATATTAATGTCATTTTCCAACTAAAGTGGATCCATGGGGTCCCCAAGTTGACCCATGGGTTGTCTTGGTCGGCCATGACTCATCCAATAGGAGTAGGACAAGTGTCAAGCGCATCTCATATTATTAAAACATTATTTTTACCTTAAACTACACTAATTACCTCTAATCGCGATTAAGAACTTAAAAGTTGCTATTCACCAAAAAATTATTTTGATCTCATTGTACCACATTTTACTTCTTAATGACAACCATGTATGTCGGATTTTTGAAAATCAAATCACAGAAGTGGTAATATTTTATTTAAACAAAAAAAATCAGTTATTTAACTACCACTTAGTGGTTTCACTATTCATCAAAAATTGAAGTTTTTCAGAACAATGCCAAAATTTCACCCTAAGCTATAATTGATATTCCGAATTCAAAAATGAAGTCTATTTTACAAAATTCCAAACATATAAGTTGCATTAATTAATTTTATAATTAATTCCCGTTGTTACAAAAAATGGTGTGTTTCTAAGAAACAATTTATATCAAAAGATTGGCAATTGTTTATGTCTGATTTCAATGTTAAATTAATTCTAATGACCACCATTGGATAAAATGGTAAAAATATATTATAATTATAATTTAAAACCACTAAATAGTATAATTTTTCACTATAAATTATTTTGATTTAAAAAGTTGTTTTTAAGTATTTTTCACTATTCATAAAAATTAGAAGTTCTCAGATAAATACCAAAAATTCAACATAGGCTAATTTCAATATTCCGAATCCAAAAATGAAGTCCATTTTGATAAATAAAATTTATAAAATTTCAAAAAGTAGGTATTACTATTCACAACGGCTAGTTTAATTCGTTGTGGTGTGTGTTAGAGCTCGAGGTTGCGTACAACACACGCTATTGCATTATTCGAAGTGAAACGTATCGTGGAAGCTTGGGGTGTTACATTCTCCCCTCCTTCAATAAATTGTGTCCTCGCAATTTGAATTTTTTATTTGAAAATAAAAGGTTGAAAAGAGAAAATACCTTTGGGGAAAACCCACATCGGAAATAAGATTAATAAAATTTAGCCTTAATAAGAGGGAAAGGGAAATGAAAAAGTCACCACCCAATTATGATCTCGATTAGGAGAACATTGGTGGAAATTAGAGACATATAATTGGAGGGAAAACGTAAATATTTGTAGGGATTGATTGAGGTCATCAATCACAATCAACTGTCAAATTGAGGGCCTCAAAGCCTTCAATCTATGTTGATTTAAAATATCATCAGTTCCACAAAACATAAGGTATTAGGATAACACATTTTTTTGTTTTAATATCCCTTTAATAAAGTTTAAGAATTAATTTATTCATTGAATAAGAGATAGGTATAAATATATTTATGGTTGACAATTAGATTTTCAACCTTCAACTCATCTTTCACTCAAAAAGATAATAAAACTCAAAAATATTATACTTATCCTAATTTTATAAGGTTCCAAATGTTAACACATAACATTTAGATTAGTAAAATTATTTTGTAATAACCAGGGACTTCCTGTAGGCTAGTGGTAGGAAATAAAGGCATGTCGCACTATGATTGTGGGTTCGATTCCTGCAGCTTTGTCCGACGCGACGGGTTATGCCCCACCCTGCAGGTTGTCCTTTTCCTAAAACTATAGTATCATAATATTCCAAAAATAATCTTCATAAATTTTTTAACCTTAAAAAATACTATCCAAAGATTAACTTAATCCATTCCAACCTTTATAGTTATCCAAAATACTTCTGTCCAACTCACAGTCCAAATTTTATAAGGAAGGTAAACATAATGAAGATCTTTTTTCTCACGTAACAACATGTGAATACCTTCATCATGTATTATTTTTAAACATACAGAATTACCATGATCCCTTATTCCTTATAGAATACTAGATATACTCCTTCTATCCAAAAATGTATACAAAACATCAATCAGTTTCAAGGAAGTTAATTATATCCCATATAATTTATCCAAATCAATCACGTATTATTCCAAAATCACAATCTCAGTATCAGAACCATATTATGGTCTATATTTCTCTCAACCATATATTTTCCAAAAATTTAATCCTACTATGGAGTCACTTTTCTTGGTTCCACACAATCTCAAGTCCTTGATGAAATAGTACTGCAGTACAATCCTTATATACTCCATAATTATTATAACCAGTACATCATTGATACAACACTCAAATTACAAAATTATTTAATAACAACATAAGAAAAATAATCATTACTCCTCATCTGTGGTAGTATCATAACTTGATTATTATCCAATAACATCATTTGGGGCATACTCTGATGATTTGGACATTGGTTTGCGTAGTGTCCCCAATCCTTGCAGAAGAAGCATTTTACATTTGAAACCATTTTCTTACCCTTGCAGTCACGCACATTGTGTCCTTTTTCTCTACACTTATAACAAACTCCCATTCCCTTTAGGCAAGTTCCATGATGTTTCTTCCCACAATTACCACATATTGGAAAATTCTTCTTTCCCCTCATCCCTTTATCCATCATTCCCTCTTCCATCCCTTTCATCTCTTACTTCGCTTCAAAGCCATAGGACTCAGAGAATTCTTTACTTATCTTATTAACACATGATACTATTTCTTCATATGTTGAGAACACATGGGAGACTATTTCCCTTCGAAATGATGGCTTAATACCGTGAAAGATACGATCCTTCTTACTCTTTGGATCATACGTATTGCTGGAGTTCACATTACTTCTAATGGGCGCCATTTCTATACAATGGCATAAACTAGGTTAGTTTATGAATTACAATGAATAATTTCAAACTTTTAAAATACTTAATGTAAATTGAACGGTTTATAGATATAATCCATAATCATAAGAATGTTTTCTTTGAGGAAGTATATACTCATAAACCCTACATAATGGTTTGTAAATAAAATGAGAATTATCCTAAGAAAATCCCCCGGGAGTGTCGTAACCAAGAGTGCAGCAAGGCCCGTTGTCGTGCACCAGTTCCCGTTCAAGTCTAGATCAAAGCGTTGTTTTCGGGTTTTATCCCTAGGTACATATGTGCTAGAGCCACCTCTACCTGCTCGTATCCAGACAGGGATGTATTGCTCGGAAAACTCATAACATCTCTATAATACCAAAATTCTAGGAAGTTCTTATATACTAATCCTAAAAGTCTATCTTTGGGCTATGTGCTCTAATCAGAGTTTATCTAAATCTAGCTTCCAAGGTTAGTACTAAACTGCCTCTGATTCCAACTGTAACGCCCCGACCCCAGCTACCCAGAGTCGGTGCATTACTTCGTAACATTGGCATGATCACAAAAGATCAAGTCTCGAAAGACCGATTAGTTTAGTAGCCTTTGAAACACTAGATACATTCGTAAACGTTACATTACATCATAAAGTGAAAAACTACAATAACAAAGTCTCCATAGTCCACACTCATATCCTCTTCTGACAATCCCTGCAGGTCATTCATAAAATACTTCTTCACATCCTGGAAAATATTAAAACATTGAAAGGGGTGAGCTCAGATGCTCAGTAAGGATAACAATATTGTGGAAGCTTTCATAAATAAACATCAACATTTAAGGCAATGTATAACAAAAGCCTTTTAAACATGAACTTCAACATAATATGGCAAAAGTAAAATGAGATAATGCCATTTACTTATTCACATGGATATTCTACTAGTCGAATAATCACATGCAATATCAATAACCACTTTCATAATGAGGGAATGTATAATGTCAGACATGCTGAAACATTTTTTCAAGGCCTTGGCCAAGACGTCTAAAATGATTAAGGCCTCGGCCAAAACCATAAATCAAATTGGGAAAGGGCCTCGGCCAATTCCACGTCTAGTTGTCTCATGAGACCTACCGATGCAATTTTTTTAGAAGATACTTACGTTTAAAATTGCTCAAATATACTCCAGTGTTTTTCTGAAAACATTAAGCAAGCTTCTGAAAACTAAATAAATAATTCTGAGACTTCTCGACTAATTACAGGCCATGATGGGTCCATGCCCAATCCCTTCCTGTCTACCACACTCGAGAGTCGGGTTTTCTGAAATCATTTTTAAGCTTGCATTAAATACGTATACTTTTGCACTGGATTTTAATATATTGGAGAGAAATATCTCTTTTTTAAAATCATTTAAAAATCACATAATTATAAAAGAAAACATTTTGAATAAATGTAAAAGTCAAAGTGGTTTATAAACCGTATAAAATAAAGTTTTGTATAAAACGAAATATGCCTCAATGAAAGGAGATTGAGATGAAGTCCTTACAAAGATCATTTTTGCAATAAAATAGATCTATTATGTGTATTCACTATATGTACACATAAAGAAAGTACAAATACAAGATATGACATAATAATATCATGACATAATTTAAAAGTAGGAGATTAACCCAAAGAATGGAAATTGGGTTAAGAAATTCCCTTACCTCGTGTCTGACTTGACTCAACTGTTATTTAACCTCCTAAATAATAAACTAGAGTTAATATATACCTTATTAAGAACCATTTTCAATTTCATTATCCTTATTATATCACTTATTACAATGATATGTACATTATGTAATTATTTAGGTTAATAACGGTCGTTTTGTCGATCTTTGGTACTTGAGTCAACAATAAACTTCTTATAATTACAAGTTGTTTATGTGGTAAAATATCCATTATCTCCAGAATTATATTCATGATTTAGATGTCATATATATCTTATATATCCATTATATACATTCATTTATAATATTACGTAACATTTAGAGGTAAGAAATGAAATGCACCGTTCATGGAGACGGTACGCCGTACGTACGCATGAACGCTACTTTCATTTCAATTTCATATTTAATGGAAAGAAATCATAATGATATAAATGTATAATATAATTCCAGTATAATATAGTGTATAATACCATTTACTCCATCCTTTATACATCCCACATATGGCATTAACGATTCAAATCACTTTGAGGGGGCGGTAGTCCGCACTTCCTAAAATGAAATTATCGCGTTTTACCCATAATGGAAATCATAAAGTATGCCATAAATGAGAAATACAGAAGCATAAGTAAAACATAAACATATTATATATCATATATAAAAATAGTGACATCTTAATGGCCACCTTTGAAGGTGTTATATGAGTGTTGAACAATCATCGTTTCGTGAGGCAGAAATTCGCCATCCACAGAAACCGTATGTTCTTTAACCATTAGATGTAGGTGTGTGTAAGTGTAGATCGAATCCTTCTTATAAAAACATCCTAGTATATTGAGGATACTGGTTTTGTTACAAAATAAATGAATAAAAAGATTTTAGGGGGTTTGAGAAGAAAAATAAAACAAAACAACATTAGAGAAGACATTACCTCAAAATCGGGTAACTCTTTTTTGATTTGAGCCAAAGGCTTCCTTGGGAAGCGTTATGCCCAATGTGAGGCTTCTAGGAGTAAGAGGGGGAAGTTGGGAGAGTATTTGGGCAGAGTTTGGCCAAGCCAAATGTCTTGAAAGTGTAAATGAGGTGGGAGAGGTGGGGGCCTTTTATAAGTGGAGAGGAGGGGCACTTTTGGAAAGTAATGAAATGTTACATTATTATACAATGATTTTCGGATTCTAAAGGTCCCACACATATATAATTCGTGGATAAGGTGATAAGGGTTCGAAATATCCTCATCCAATAGGCTTTGGACAAGTGTAAGCCTTGTATTTTGCATTATCTTCTCATTTTATTTAAATCGTTAAATAATGAGGTCATCGCTGCATCATAATGATGTCATACATAATTTAATTTATTTAATGTCTAAAAATTATAAAAAAATTACTATGATTTATGAAATATTTTTATCTTTATAATTAATATTTATAGTCAAAATTTGGACTTGTGTAACCCCACTTAAAAATTGTTTTAGTAAAACAACTCATGTTTGTATCAATTTAATTTTAACATTAAATAAATATATATTAATGTCATTTTCCAACTAAAGTGGCTCCATGGGGTCCCCAAGTTGACCCATGGGTTTTCTTGGTCGGCCATGACTCATCCAATAGGAGTAGGACAAGTGTCAAGCTCATCTCATATTATTAAAACATTATTTTTACCTTAAACTACCCTAATTACCTCTAATCGCGATTAAGAACTTAGAAGTTACTATTCACCAAAAAATTATTTTGATCTCATTGTACCACATTTTACTTCTTAATGACAACCATTTATGTTGGATTTTTGAAAATCAAATCACAGAAGTGGTAATATTTCATTTAAACAAAAAAAATCAGTTATTTAACTACCACTTAGTGGTTTCACTATTCATCAAAAATTGAAGTTTTTCAGAACAATGCCAAAATTTTACCCTAAGCTATAATTGATATTCTGAATTCAAAAATGATGTATATTTTACAAAATTCCAAACATATAAGTTGCATTAATTAATTTTATAATTAATTCCCGCTGTTACAAAAAATGGCATGTTTCTAAGAAACAATTTATATCAAAAGATTGGCAATTGTTTACGTCCGATTTCAATGTTAAATTAATTCTAATGACCACCATTGGATAAAATGGTAAAAATATATTATAATTATACATTAAAACCACTAAATAGTATAATTTTTCACTATAAATTATTTTGATTTAAAAAGTTGTTTTTAAGTATTTTTCACTATTCATAAAAATTAGAAGTTCTCAGAAAAATACCAAAAATTCAACATAGGCTAATTTCGATATTCCGAATCCAAAAATGAAGTCCATTTTGATAAAAAAAATTTATAAAATTTCAAAAAGTAGGTATTACTATTCACAACGGCTAGTTTAATTCGTTGTGGTGTGTGTTAGAGTTCGAGGTTGCATACAACACGGGCTATTGCATTATTCGAAGTGAAACGTATCGTGGAAGCTTTGGGTGTTACACAAAGATTGTCCCGACCCCTGCAGATTTCATGCCCTCGAATTTGGCACCACGGGCACCGACCCACCAAATGGCACCATCAGAGACAACCGACCAAGTTGACCTGTCAGAGGATGGAGAGCCAATTTTTGGTTCTATCAATGTCATCCATCTCAAGGAATCATTCCCTGATGAAGGGTATGGTTACGAACCCGAGTACCCTACACAAGGAGCCGGGAGGAGGAATCGCAGAGGCAGAGGATACCAGGGGAGGCGCAGCCGCTACCGAAACCAGCCCTACGGTTGGACCCTGGCCCAAACCATCAATATTGTGGAAACCCATGGGGGAGCCCTTCAACGGACTCAGCAGGAGAAGGAATGCCCCTCCACCTCCACAAGTGGCCACTCTAGTCCTGTTGTTCTGCGATACCCACCAGAGGAGGAGCAAGTGTCTGGTCTCCTAGTGCGCCCAAATAGACTGGTTGGGCCAAGTCCTCAAAATGCGGGAACACCATCGACATCCATCCCCACGGCCGGTCCCTCCTCATCAAATGCTCCAGCTCCCAAAGCACCTGCTAAGACTCTCCCGCCAACGAAGAAGCGTCGACCACTGGAGAAAAAATATGACATCCTTAAGAAGCTAGCATCAGTACCAGCCAAGTTGTCAATCCTGGATGCCCTGGGTTTTCCAGCCGACCTTAGGGAGGTGCCTATCGAAGCTTTGATCAGCCCCCAAGAATTTCAAGTTGAGGTATCTGCCGCCGAGGTTTACCAGACGGAGACTGGCCCGACTGAATGCAATGCGGTGGTCTCCTTCACCGATCAGGATGAAGATGCCATCATGCAAGGACACATCAGACCGCTATATGTGTCTGTCACGGTGAATGGTATTGAGATCCAGAAATTCTTTATAGACAATGGCTCTGGAGTTAACCTCATTCCCCAACGGACACTCCGTAAGTTGGGCTACAGTGAGGACGATATAATTCTTTTAGCCAAAACTCTATTGGGTTACGACAAGAGTGAGCAGAAACCAGTGGAACGGATTAATCTAAAGACCCATTTTGGTGACCTGGTAGCCTACATGGAATTCCTGGTGGTCCAGTAGAGCACATAATTCAATGCCCTGTTGGGAATGCCATGGCTCCATAAGCACATGGATGTTTCTTCATCCTATCACCAGTGTATCAAGTATTGCGTCAATGGACAAAGCGGGACGTTGCATGCCAACAAGGCCCCTTTCAAACTCTCTGAGTCACATTACATTGACACCAGGTTCTATGAGAAAAAGAAAAAGAAGCCCTTAGTCGACGACATCGACTAGATCCCCGCTCCAAATGGCCTAGAAATGGTTCTTGATGACCCCCTCAGGCGTCTTGGAAGAGATTATGTCATTCCCATCAACCACGTGGAAGGTAGGAGTTAAAGTCCGGACACACATTCAGATGTCCTCATGACTTCAGCCACAATGCCGAGTGTGACAATGTGGTAATGTCTACTGACCCTCAATTGGGGGGGGAATCTCGAGAAAGGATGCCCACGATGCCTCTCCCTCAAACCCTCTAAGGATCATACTGGGAGATCTCTCCTCGTCAGACCAAGAAGATGAGGATTTGGTAGAAGAAGAGGGAGATGATCTCATGGATTCACCTCCCGCCTTTGAGGAAGGTATCTCCACCACTGTGGACGAACTCAGGGAAATAAAACTGGGTACCGAGGAAGACCTGAGGCCCACCCTCATTAGCGTGGCCATGTCTCCCGAGGAACACGAGGTATATACCTCCATCATAAGGTAACACCAGGATGTCTCCGCCTGGAATTACACGTAAATTCCGAGACTCAATCCTGAGGTATCAACGCATCACCTGGGTCTTCCAGAAGACCACCGGCGCTACAAACAGGCCGCTAGAAGGACACACCCCTCATATGCTGCCAAGATAGAGGCTGAAGTCGATAAGATCATTAAATCATACTTCATTAGAGTGGTCCAATAACCCATTTTGTTGGACAATATCATCCCTATCAAGAAAAAGAATGTACAAATCTGTGTCTGCATTGACTTCAAAGACCTTAATCAGCATTGTCATAAAGATGAATTCCTGGTTCCAATCGCTGAGTTGTTAATTGATGCAACGGCCGAGTATGAGGCTCTATCCTTCATGGATGGATATTCTGGATATAATCAAATCAGGATGGCCTGAGAAGATGAAGAATCCACTGCCTTTAGGGCCCCTCAAGGGGTATTCTGTTATAGGTTCATGCCCTTTGGTCTTAAGAATGCTGGCACCACGTATCAGCGTGCCATGCATCGGATCTTTAAGTCATTTTTGGGGAAATTCGTTGAATGTTACGTGGATGACCTAGTGGTCAAGTCTAGAAAATGATCAGATCACCTATATGACCTTGATACCGTCTTCAATAAGCTCTGACAGCATATCTTGAAGATGAACCCCTTGAAATGCGCCTTTGGGGTTACCTCAGGGAAATTCCTTGGCTTCGTCGTACACCATCGTGGCATCGAAGTCGACCCTGAGAAGACGAAGGCTGTCCTTCGATTTCCACCTCCCTGTAATCTCATTGAGTTAAGGGGATTCTAAGGACACCTAGCCTATATTAGGCGGTTCATAGCCAACCTGGAAGGAAAATGTTTTCCCTTCACCAGGTTAATGAAGAAGGGGGTCACATACCAATGGACGGACGACTGACAAGAGGCGTTCGACAACTTGAAGAAGTACCTCCTAATCCCACCAGTACTCATGCCACTGGTTGAAGGAATACCTCTCATTCAATATGTGACGGCCCTAGAGTGGTCACTCGGAGCCTTCCTTGCACAAAAGAATGACACCAGCTGCGAGAACAGTCTCTACTACCTCAGTCGAACCATGATTGACGATGAGACTTGATACTCAAATATCGAGAAGAACTGTCTAGCCTTAGTCTTCGTGGTTCAAAAGCTGCGACATTAGTTGTAGCATCACAAAGTCCATTTGATCTCGCAGAGTGACCCGCTCAAGTACATCCTCAGTTGCCCGATGCTAACCGGAAGCTTATCCCGATGGGAGGTCATCCAGCAGCAGTTCGACATCTGATTCGTACCTCAAAAAGCCATCAAGGGCCAGGAATTAGCAGAGTTTCTGGAAGAGCACCCTTTAATAGAGATCACTGCACTGGACACCGAGATACCTGATGAAGATATATTATTAGTCCAAGAGGAGTTCCCAGCATGGGAAATGTACTTTGATGGCGTTTCTAAAATCCCCACCGGGAAGAGGATGGAGGATCCTAGATTCAACAAAGTGGGTCTGGGGATAATACTCGTGTCCCCAGAAAAGGCAGTTTTTCCGTATTCTGTCCTCCTATCAGAGGGATGTACAAACAATTAATCGGAATATCAAGCCTTCATTTCAAGTATGGATCTCGCACTCCAGGAACAAGTACAACACCTTAAGGTAAAAGACAACTCAGAGCTAGTCATCAAGCAAGTCAATGGTGACTATGCTATTAAAAAGGAGGAGTTGATCCCCCTGTTTGACCATGTCTGAGGGCTAATGGCTGATTTCTCTACAGAACCAAAATTGACTTATATTCCCCAATCCCAGAAGGTTCAAGCTGATGCATTAGCTAACGTGGTCACATCCCTAGCCAACCCAGACCGGGATGAAACGGTCATCAGTATTGCTCACCATCAAATGGTATTGCCATTTGTTCAAGCTAAGATGGAAGAAATCCACGAAGTCCGTCCTGTCCCCGAGCCATATGCTCCTGCCACCGGCTGTATGATCCCCATCGTGAACTACATTCAATGGGGAGAGCTTCCATCAGACAGGGCTGAATGATAGCAAATACGGAGAAGAGCAATCAATTTTGTCTTATATGGTGGCATAGGTCAGGAAGAGGTCCTCTACAGAAGAGTCCTCGATGGAGTGCTCCTCAGATGCATTGACGGAGAAGAAACCGTTGTCGTCATGACAGAAGTACATGTAGGAGTGTGTGGAGCACATCAACCAGGGACCAAGATTTCCCATCAGGTTCGAAGGCTTGGGTACTACTATAGAGACCCGAAACATGACGTACATGGACATTACATTACTTTTGCAAAATACCTAATACATAATAAAGAAACAGACACACAAGGACCGTAATAGTTTAGTGTCTTTGGAAACTCAGAATATAAACATCTAATCATGTTGAAAGATCATCAACATCTCCCATAACGATCTTCCCCTTTTTATTTCCTTACCTAAAACCTTTCTTTATTTCCTAGGAAAAATAAAACATAAAAAGGGTGATCTCAAATGCTCAGTAAGCGAAAACATAGAGAACATAAAATAATCCATAAACATTTGAAAGCAAAAACTTGAACATGAAATCTAAACATTAAAACCTTGAGCAAAGACATAAATCTTGGAAGTACGTAAGGCATATATCATAAAGGAACATCAATCATGATAAAATAGCATGGGAATAAAACATGAAATTGTGGAAACCATTAAGAACTTGTTATGATTTCCATAGTATCCAAGGCATTGCTGCTAAGACCATCTTAGTGGACAAAGTCCCTTTCTGAATCGAGTTCACTCCTGGTTCCAGTCCTGTATTACTGAACCGTATTAACTTACCGTTCCAGCCATGTCTATCTCATGAGATATAAATCTTTACCCAATGCATTGGAGGGATATATAGGTCCCACCCATCTCATAATGAAATCATTATTACTTGTTCCAGAAAATAAACTTAAAACATTCATCATAACCCAAAGAATAAAATGGGTTTCATAAACATCATCCCATAATCACAAAATCCATATAAAACAAATGGATATTTCATCATAAGAAAAGTGAAACCATGTAAATCATAGATACATTAAACTTGAAACATACACATATGAAATAATGTCATCATAGATGGAAAATGGTTTTGATAAAACACTTGAAATGAATTCTTGAGGAAAATATCCTTTCTTCTTTAAAATCATTTTCTTTTCCCAAAAAGTCATGAATTTTTAAAAGAAAGATATTTTGATGGAAATAGACATGAAACCTTTTGGATAATGTTACATGAAAATAAGGATTTATAAAACTGTAAAAATCCTTTCATGATATATAAGTTAAAAAAACATTCTTCTCGTACTTTTGCCGGAAAAGTCAAAAAGTACCTCGTATGGTTAAAAGAAGAAAGATTGCTTACATAACATGTATTAAAAGTCAAAAATGGTTAAAAAGGACATTAAAAATACATTAAATCATTTTTAGGAAACATGGACATGGATGATAACAATAACCCCAGTAAATACTTACGAATAAACAATCTCAGATAAGAACGAGATTGGAATAGTTATCCCTTACCTTATGTCTGATATGCTCCGTATGTATCTGAGCCTCCTTTATAATGATTTAAATAATTTCATTGACCTATTACAGAATCATATTCATTGTTATGATATCATATATGGTTCACTTATGACTTTATATTACCTGTTCTTATGTAAATTCCATGTTAAAGAGCGTTTTGGCTAAAATCGTTTCATATGTCGTCCGTGTTTTGACTTGTAATTATTCATATGATTATATAGATCATGATTAATTAATTCCATAATATAAAACATTATTTATATATAATATATATTCAGAATATACATATATATAATAGATCGATAAATGGAAATAAATACACTGTTCATGGAGACGGTAGGTCGTACGTACGCATGAACGCTGTTTTCATTTCCTTATTAAATTGAATGGAATTAAGTATATGACATACATATATATATATACATAAATCCAGTAGAATTATTATGTCATATATTTCATGATTACTTATTATATATACTTCATTATCATTCTTGAATTGTTAACATGGAAAATAAATCTCATCGCGTCGTGGAGACGGTAATCCGTACGTACGCACGAGCGATGATATTGTTCCCATATTTATTGAATCGAATTGTAGTGAATGATATAATATCTTAGAATCAGTATGATGTTATAATAATCATATGTATTTATTCTTTACACCATTATACCCATCCAAGTAAGTTGGTGGGGGAAAAACAGATAACACCACGACGTGGAGACGGTATTCCGTACGTACACACACGCGGTGATTTTGTTTTCCTTAGGATGGATGGAAGGTGAAATATGGTTGTTTCATATTTATAATAACATATAAGTATATGAGGGATACTGATTTTATTACTTCATAATGAAACCACTAAAGAAGAGGGAGTAGAAGAAGAATGGAACTTGAAGAAAACGGTAGAAAGTATTACCTCTTTTGTCGAAGTGCCTCCTTTAAACTTTCCCTTAGGGAATTAAAATTGGTATTTGAAGAATCCTAAAACATCTAGGATGTTTCTAGGGAAGTGGAGAAGAGAATTTTTCAGGGTTTGGCCGAGGTTGAAGGCTCAAAGTTGTGTGAGGAAGAGAGGGAGGAGGTTCTCTTTTATAAGGGAGGAGAGGGGCACCTTTGAAAAAACTAAAAATATTATTTTATTATAAAGTCATATTCGGTTTTTCATAGCTCTAAATTGATTTATTTAGAATCTAAGGTGGGTATGGGTCTAAATCCTCTCATCCAACATAATTTATAAAAGTTTAGGTGTCTATTTTAACCTTATCATTTAGATTTAACTTTAATTTAAATAATTTTACTTTTACCGTGTCTTCTTGTTTTCTTACACTATAAGGTTAATAAACATACTATAACAAGCCAAACGAACCCCAAGTTGTTTATTATTAATATATATAATCTTATCTAAGTCATATTTCCGAACCTTAGATTTTTAGGAATAAAATAACAATTAATAATATAATATTTGTTTTAAAAACTTTTTTATGTCAATTTTGAAACTATTTGGTAATTGATTTTTGTGAAAATCATAACTGAAATATTAGTTCTAAGAAAGTTAATTAAATCAATATCCACATGCAATATTAACATATAAAATTATTGTAATTCATAAAAAGTCTCAAATTACATTTATTTAGGTATTTATAACATCCATTATGTCAATATTTAATTAATAATATAATTAATGCATCATCATTGTGTCAAAAATAAATTAAATTATATAAAGTTTAAAAATTAAAAATAAAATACCATTATGTAGGAAATCTTTTTATCTTTCTAATTCATATTTATAGTCGAATTTATCTTATGTATAACTCTATATTAAAAATGATTTACTTATTAAACTTTGATTTTAACTATTTTAACCCTTCTTTAAATAAATTAATATTAAATGTCCTAATCTAATCCAAGTGGGCATAAATGGTCATATTTTATTACTAAGGTTGTTTTTGGTCGAATTACACTTATCCAATAGAATTAGGACATGTGTTAGGGTAATAATAATATCATTTTTACCCTTAATTACCCTATTTACTTTTAACTGTGATAAAAAACAGTAAAAAGTTACTATTCACCAAAAAATATTTTTATCTAATTGAACCACATTTTACTCCTTGATATTAACCGTTTCCCTCAGATTTTCGAAATTCAACTCACAGAAGCGGTAAAATTAAGTTTTATGAATAATTTCAAAAGCTCCTCGGAGGTGTGTAAAAGACGATGAAAAGTTCAATACAATCTTTATAAATCTAAAACTATTATAAAATGATTCCAATGAATTTAATTGAACTTATATAAGTATTATGTATCTATTTTGACCTAAAAAAATCTAAATCAAATAAATTATTATTTAAATAAAAAGTCGGTTTTAACCAAAAACTCAGTGTTTCCACTATTCATCAAAAATTGAACTTTTTCAGAAAAATACCAAAAATTCAGCCTAAGCTATATTTAATATTCCGAATTCAAAAATTATGTCTATTTTTTCAAATTCAAAACATATAAGTGGCATTAATTAATATTAAAAGTAATTCCCATTAACAAAATAAATAGCGTGTTTTTAAGAAACAATAACTATCAAAAGATCATCACTTGTTTTTGTCCAATTTCAAAGTGAAATTAATTCCAATGACCCAAAATATATTAAATGGTAAAAATATATTCTATTTAAACTTTATAACCAATTAAAAAGATAATATAGCCATTTAAATTATTGGGATGAAAAAAGTTGTTTTTAATTAAAATATAGCGTGTTTTTACTATTCATCAAAATATGAAAGTTATCAGAATAATATGAAAAATTTATCCAAAGTAAATTTTTATATCCTAATTCCATAGAATAATTTTATTTTGTCAAATTAAACTTATATACATGTCAAAAACAATATATAAAGTGGGTGCACCATCAAAAGGCAACAAAACTACATTTTTTTTTAAAAATACTTATTTTACTCAAAAAAATGATTTTGTTCTCATACCATGTTCTAGAAAATATGTAAGATGAATAATAATGTTATAAAATTCAAAATTTAGTTAATACTATTCATAACAGCTAGTTCATAATAATATTATAACCATATTTCGTTGTTTAGTAAAACTCGGTATTGCGTACTACACACTCTATCGAGGAAGGTTCTGATTGAGTGTAATGCAAGACAAGTTAGGGTTGCGTGTGATGTAAGACTCCTTCATTGTTTCATATAACAGAATCCAACCACATTTCATTTATACATTGAATATATATATATATATATGTATATACACACTCAATGTTGCGTAGAATAACTATTATCAAAATTTTGTGTAACATGATCCAAGAATAGTGTTGCGTATACTGCAAGCTAATAAGGTGTTGAGTATAGCGCACGGTAATCTTGGTGTAGTGTACAACACAAGACATCAATGATATTGAAAGAATATTTTTCATAAAATCTCGGGGTGTTACATTCCACCCCCCTTAAAATGAATTTTTCCCTCGAAATTCGTCGGGGTTAAAAATCGTTTACTATTCATAGAAACCCACATCATAAAAAGGAATAGTAAAACATGATTTTAAAAACTAAATTATGAAATGTAACGATTACCCAAATTAACTAATCACTGGGTTTCCACATAGGAGAACATATGTGAAAATATGGATATAGAAGAGAAGTCTAACCGTCATGTTCTGATAGAGAGTGGTAGAGAACATGGCTATGAAAAATCCAACAATCATAAAGCCATAAATTTGTAATGATCTAGGGTACCATCTGATTCATCGGATATAAGGGCACTAGGACGACATTTTTTGTTTTCAAGATCATTTCTCTAAAGTTGATGAATTAAAAGAAATACTTACATGATTTTGGTACAATCTCAATGATGTTCATGAATTGAACAATTTCCACTTCATCTCTTAAAGAAATGAAGTTGAATTTGTTATTCGTTAAGCGTTAGCAGATCTTGTGATAGAATGATGGGTCATTCCATCTGTTTCAAATAGAAGGTTAGCAAAAGTTATAAGTCCATCTTATGGTGAGATTAAT
This sequence comes from Viscum album, assembly GCA_963277665.1. Taxonomy (NCBI): domain Eukaryota; kingdom Viridiplantae; phylum Streptophyta; class Magnoliopsida; order Santalales; family Viscaceae; genus Viscum; species Viscum album. Next base: position 412,312,793 of record OY728143.1, read on the forward strand.
AGTATATGGTTCCAAAAATGGACTTATACTTTATTTATCATACTGCTTACTAAAATAAAACTAGTTTCTACTAACCAGGGACTTCTTGTAGGCCAGTGGTATGCAATAAAGGCCAGTCGCACTTCGGTTGTGGGTTCGATTCCCACAGCCTTGTCCGATGCGATGGGCTGTCACTCGTCCTGCAGGTTGTCCTTTTTATAAAACTACATTGCTATAACATCCCATCAATAATATCGAAAAAAGTTTTATCCTTAAACAATACTAACTTATGTCCGACATAATACATTCCAATCTTTAGAATTATCTAAAATACTCTGGTCTATTCTCATAGTATAAAGAAAACAATTATTATAAATGTCATCAGTTGAGCATGTGAATACCATCATTTATCCCCCATATATCATACGATATGTCTTGTTTGTCAAATTACAAACATGTGAATAACTTAATCATTTATTCTCTTGAAAAATGAATACTCATTGAACCTTAGTGAAAACATGAGTGCTGTCAAAAGTTAACTCTTTCCACATACCAAAACCCCAAAATTCTATATACTCAAACCATGATATAACTATTTCCTTATATCAGTCATAAGCTCATGAAAACTGTCAAACATTTCATTTTCTCCTTATCCCTTCATTATGTGCATATCATCTTCTTTGCAAAAATATCTCAATCACTTTCCATGGTTACCGGTACCACAAAATTCTTGAAAACCACAATAGACCAATACATAAATATTCCAATATTCCACGATACTATATAATACATTATTTTGGAATCCCATTACATAAACACTTAATCATTACACAACATCATTTTCATACTCAACATCACAAATAGTGATCGCATGAGACTTCCCTTTATCCTTTGCCTTAAGAGGTTTCTCACGTTGATCATCATTAACCCGTGGATTAGGGAATTTATTAGCATAATGCCCCATTTCCTTGCACTTGAAGCATTGAAGTGTTGGTGGAGAGTTATCTGTAGTCTTTTCTCTATTCACATCATTAGCAACCTTTTTCCTATTACCTCGATAATCAACTGCTCAATGACCTTCTTTTATACACTTAAAACATTTTCTAGTACCTTTTAGGCAATCTCCATCATGCTTCTTTCCACACTTTGATCATAAAGAAACATTCATCTTCTTTTCACCATTGTTCTGAGATTTCTCCTTGAACTCCATCTTTTATTTCTTGTCAAAACCATGAGATAGATATGTAACACCAACTTCCATTTCTACTTTGATAGCACAACACACAATTTCTTCATAGCTACTGAAGTCTCTTATAGATAATTCCCTTCGAAGACTTGGTTTTAAGCCACTGAAGAATCGATCAACTTTACTTTCAAGTTGGATGATAAAGACAGATGCATAACTTCCAAGCCTTGTAAAATTCGCTTCGTATATACCAACAGATTAATCATCCTTTTTCTTTAGTTCAAGAATCTCCTTCTCTATCTTTGTTTGAAGAATACGAAGGAAGTACATATTGAAAAATAAGTTCTTGAACTCGTCCCATTCCATGGACTCAATTTCATCTCTTTGCCTCGTATTCTTGATAAGATTCCACCATTGATCAGTATCAACTTCAAAACGATATACTACTAAAATGACTTCATCATGTTCAGAACATTGTAGAACTGAAAATATCTTTTCAGTAGTAATGATCCATTGTTCAGCCACAAAGGGATCAGAAAACCCGCTGAATGAAGGTGGATGCTTCCTCATAAAGGATTAAAAAGAATGTTGCGCATTTCTCTACTCATTTTGAAGTCCAGAATGATTCATAGCTTGTGTAAGTATTGAAATAATATTGTGCACTCTATCTCCCATGACATTGGTTTGGTCAGGAGGATAATCATTGCATTGTCCATTACATTGATCAATATGGTTCCTTCGGGTTCCATCCATCGTCTAAAACCCAAAAATAACAGTGTGAGAGGCAAATACCATGCTAGGGAAAACAACATAATAAAGGGAGAGTACCTTCAATATCTAACATCTAAGGTTTAATTCTAAGATCGTTAGCACAATTCTAGGATTATAGCCTATACGTATACTTATCCTTAGGGACATCCCTAGACGTACCTTAGAAATATCTCTAGGGATTTCACTAAAGTTTTCACATCCTAGTTTACAAAGGTTGACTAAACCTTTCCTATGATACCAACCCTAGAGACCCAAAACTTGACGTACATGGACATTACATTAATTTTGCAGAATACTTAATACATAACAAAAAAAATAGACACACAAGGACCCTAATAGTTTAGTGTCTTTGGAAACTCAGAATATAAACATCTAATCATGTTGAAAGATCTTCAACATCTCCAATAACGATCTTCCCCTTTTTGTTTCCTTACCTAAAACCTTTCTTTATTTCCTGGGGAAAATAAAACATAAAAAGGGTGAGCTCAAATGCTCAGTAAGGGCAAACATAGAGAACATAAAACGATCCATAAACAATTGAAAGAAAAAACTTGAACATGAAATATAAACATTAAAACCTTGAGCAAAGACATAAATCTTGGAAGTACGTAAGGAATATATCATAAAGGAACATCAATCACGATAAAATAGCATGAGAATAAAACATGTGATTGTGGCAACCATTCAGCACTTGTTATGATTTCCATAGTAGCCAAGGCATTGCTGCCAAGACCATCTTAGTGGACAAAGTCCCTTTCTGAATCGATTTCACTCCTCGTTCGAGTCCTGTATTACTGAACCGGATTAACTTACTGTTCCCGCCATGTCTATCTCATGAGATATAAATCTTTACCCAATGCATTGGAGGGAGATATAGGTCCCACCCATCTCATAATGAAATTATTCTTACTTGTTCCACAAAATAAACTTAAAACATTCATCATAACCCAGAGAATAAAATGGGTTTCATAAACATCATCCCATCATCACATAATCCATATAAAACAAATGGATATTTCATTATAAGAAAAGTGAAACCATGTAAATCATATAGACATTAAACTTGAAACATACACATATGAAATAATGTCATCTTATATGGAAAATGGTTTTGATAAAACACTTGAAATGAATTCTTGAGGAAAATATCCTTTCTTCTTTAAAATCATTTTCTTTTCACAAAATGTCATGCATTTTTAAAAGAAAGATATTTTGTTGGAAATATTCATAAAATAATTTGGAGTAAGCTTTAGGAAAATAAGGCTTTATAAAACCATAAAAATCCTTTCATGATGTAAAAGTTAAAAAAACATTCTTCTCGTACTTTTTCCAGAAAAGTCAAAAAGTACCTTATAGGGTTAAAAAAGAAATATTGCTCACATACCATGTATTAAAAGTAAAAAATGGTTAAAAAGGACTTTAAACATACATGAAACCATTTTTAGGAAACATGGACATGGATGATAACAATAACCCCAGTAAATACTTATGAATAAACAATCTCGGATAAGAACGAGATTGGAATGGTTATCCCTTACCTTATGTCTGATATGCTTTGTATGTATCCAAACCTCCTGTATAATGATTTAAATAATGTCGTTGACTTATTAAAGAATCATATTCATTGTTATGATATCATATATGGTTCACTTATGACTTTATATTACCCGTTCTTTTGTAAATTCCATGTTAAAGAGAGTTTTGGGTAAAATCGTTTCATATGTCCTCCGTGTTTGGACTTGTAATTATTCATATGATTACTTAGATCATGATTAATTAATTCCACAATATAAAACATGATTTATATATAATATATATTCATAATATACATATATATAATAGATCGATAAATGGAAAGAAATACACCGTTCATGGAGATGGTAGGTCGTACGTACGCATGAACGCTGTTTTCGTTTCCTTATTGAATTGAATTGAATTAAGTATATGACATATATATATATATACATAAATACAGTAGCACTATTATGTCATATATTTCATGATTACTTATTATATATACTTTATAATCATTCTTGAATTGTTAACATGGAAAATGAATCTCACCGTGTCGTGGAGACGGTAATCCGTACTTACGCACAAGCGATGATATCGTTCCCAAATTTATTGAATCGAATTGGAGTGAATGATATAATATCATAGAATCATTATGATGTTATAATAATCATATTTATTTATTTATTACACAATTATACCCATCAAAGTAAGGTGGTGGTGGAAAAACAGATTACACCACGGCGTGGAGACGATATTCCGTACGTACGCACTCGCGGTGATTTCATTTTCCTTAGGATGAATAGAAGGTGAAACAGGGTTGTTTCATATTTATAATAAAATATCAGTATATGATGGATGCTTATTTTATTACTTCATAATGAAACAACTAAAGAAGAGGGAGTAGAAGAAGAATGGAACTTGAAGAAAATGGTAGAAGGTATTACCTCTTTCTCGAAGTGCCTCCTTTAAACTTTCTCTTAGGGTACTACAATTGGTCATTGAAGAAGACCAGGACCTCTAGGATGGTTCTAGGGAAGTGGAAAAGAGAATTTGTTAGGTTTTGGCCGAGATTGAAGGCTCAAAGTGGTGTGAGGAAGAGAGGGAGGAGGTTCCCTTTTATAAGGGAGGGGAGGGGCACCTTTGGAAAAACTAAAAATATTATTTTATTATAAAGTCATATTCAGTTTTTAATAGCTCCAAATTGATTTATTTCTAAGATAAGGTGGTTATGGGTAGAAATAAGCTCATCTAATAGAATTTAGACAAGTTTAGGTATCTATTTTAACCTTATCATTTAGATTTAACTTTAAGTTAAATAATTTTACTTTTACCGTGTCTTCTTGTTTTCTTATAATATAAGGTTAATAAACTTACTCTAACAAGACAAACGAAACCCAAGGTGTTTATTATTAATATATATAACCTTATATAAGTGATTTGGCCGAACCTTAGATTTTTAAGAATAAAATAAAAATTAATAATATAATATTTGTTTTAAAAACTATTTTATGTCTATTTCGACACTATTTGGTAATTGATTTTTTTGTGAAAATCAAAAAAGAAATATTAGTTAAAAAAATTAATTAACTAAATACTTACATGCCATATTAACATATAAAATTATTGTAATTCATTAAAAGTCTCAAATTACATTTATTTGGGTATTTATAACATCAATTATGTCAATATTTCATTAATAATATAATTACTATATCATCATTGTGTCATAAATAAATTAAATTATTTAAAGTATAAAAATTACTAATAAAATACCATTATGTAGGAAAGTTTTTTAGATTTCTAATGAATATTTATAGTCGAATTTATCTAATGTATAACCCTATATTAAAAATGATTTACTTATTAAAATTTGATTTTAACTATTTTACCCCTTCTTTAAATAAATTAATATTAAATGTCCTAATCTAATCCAAGTGGGCCTAAATGGTCATATATTATTCCTATGGTTGCTTTTGGTCGAGTTAAACTTATACAATAGAATTAGGACATGTGTTAGGGTAATAATAATATCATTTTTAAACATAATTACCCTATTTACTTTTAACCGTGGTAAAAAAACGTAAAAAGTTACTATTCACAAAAAATTATTTTTATCTAATTGAACCAAATTTTACTCCTTAATATTAACCGTGTCTCTCAGATTTTCGAAATTCAACTCATAGAAGCAGTAAAATTAAGTTTTATGAACATTTGCAACAGCTCCTAGGAGGTGGGTAAAAAACGGTGAAAAGTTCAATACAATTTTTATAAATCTAAAACTATTATAAAATGATTCAAATGAATTTCATTGAACATATATAAGTATTATGTATCTATTTTGACTTAAAAAAATTTAAATCAAATAAATTATTATTTAAATAAAAAGTCGGTTTTAACCAAAAACTCAGTGTTTTCACTATTCATCAAAAATTGAAGTTTTTCAGAAAAATACCAAAAATTCAGCCTAGGATATATTTGATATTCCAAATTCAAAAATGATGTCTATTTTTTCAAATTCAAAACATATAAGTGGAATTAACTAATTTTAAAAGTAATTCCCGTTATCAAAACAAATAGAGTGTTTTTAAGAAACAATAACTATCAAAAGATCATCACTTGTTTATGTCCAATTTCAATCTGAAATTAATTCCAATGAACAACATTGTATTAAATGGTAAAAATATATTCTAATTAAACTTTAAAACTAGTTAAAAAGATAATCTAGCCATATAAATTATATCGATGAAAAAATTTGTTTTTAATTAAAATATAGCGTGTTTTTACTATTAATCAAAATATGAAAGTTATCAGAATAATATGAAAATTTTATCCAAAGTAAATTTTTATATCCTGATTCCAAAGAATAATTTTATTTTGTCAAATTGAACTTATGGACAATTCAAAAACAAGATATAAAGTGGGTGCGCCATCAAAAGTCAGCAAAATTACATTTTTTTAAAAAATACTTATTTTACTCAAAAAATTAATTTTGTTCTCAGACCATGTTCTAGAAAATATGTAAGATGAATAATAATGTTATAAAATTAAAAATGTACTTAATACTATTCATAACGACTAGTTCATAATAATATTATAACCATATATCGTTGTTTAGTGAAACTCGGTATTGCGTACTACACACTTTATCAAGGAAGGTCGCGATTGCGTGTAATGAAATCCAAGTTAGGGTTGTGGGTGATGCAAGACTCCTTCGTTGTTTCATATAACAGAATCCAACCACATTTCATTTATACATTGAATATATATATATATATGTATATACACACTCAATGTTGCGTAGAATAACTACTATCAAAATTGTGTGTAACATGATCCAAGAATAGTGTTGCGTATACTGCAAGCTAATAGGGAGTTGCGTATTCCGCAAGGTAATACTGGTGTAGCATACAACACAAGACATCAATGATATTGATGGAATATTTTTCATAAAATTTTGGGGTGTTACAACTACTAGCCCACTGTGGCACGAGACTTCGAGCATTTTACCGCGAAATTCTACTCATTCCAGATTCATGCCAACTTCATACACCAATACCCAGAGTTACTTCATCAAGCTAAGTACTCCTGGCCATTTTCCATCTGGGGGATGGACGTCGTGGGACCATACCCTCCTTCCACGGCCAAACAGCTGAAGTATATCCTCACGGAAACTGACTTCTTTTCCAAATGGGAAGAATCCATACCCCTCAAGGAAGTTGGGGAAAGAAATATTGTCAGCTTCATGAAGACCAATATCATCACCAGATTTGGTGTCCCTCATACTATAATGACAGACAACGACACCAACTTCTACTCTGCTGAGTTGTAGAAGCTATACCATGAGTATGGTATCAAGGCTAACCACTCATCCTGCTACCATCCAGCAGCCAACGGATAGATAGAAGCCTTCAACAAGACCATGTACAACATCCTCCAGAAAATGGTGGACAAAGACAAGAAGTCATGGCCGGATAAACTCCTCCATGCATTGTGGGCTTATCGAACCACAATCTGCACTGCTACTTAGTTTACCCTGTACTCATTGGTGTACGGCACAGAGGCGGTCCTTCCCATTGAACTCCAACTTCCCTCACTCCGTGTTGCCATCTATGATCAATTATCCAATGATGAGCAGTCAGAAAAGTGGCTAGGTGAATTGGAACAGCTAGAAAAGAAGCGGTTGCACACTCTGCACCATCTATAAGTGTACCAGAACCAGATAGCATGAGCCTTCAACAAAAAGGTTCGCCTCCAGTCTTTCTTGGAAGGAGAATTAGTGTTGGTCCCCCAGACCCCAATGATACCTGGAAAGAAGACTCCAAAGCTGGAGTCCAAGTGGGAGGGACCATATGTTTTACACAAGGTCTACTCCAACGGAGCATATGCCCTGATCTCCATGGACGGGAAATTCACCACGTCTCCTACCAATGTGATATTTTTGAAGAAGTATTTCGCATAGAGGTCAAGAATTATTTCATCCTTACCGCACGACGATAAACTGAATGGACGAAGAAAAAAAATGAGATGCACCCCTTGTCCGAGCTACATGACATTAAACTACCAAGCACCAAACGGTCCAAACTCTATGACCTTAAACAAGGAGTATAACATCCTCACCACATGACGTTAAACTGAATCGACTTTGTCCTTATCGCACGACATTAAACTGCACGGATAACAAGAGTTAAGAATTCCCCTCCCCCCATGTATGGACCAGACCTGCACGGGGTGTACTCATCGTCTGAGCTGTATGACGTTAAACTTCCAAGCACCCAACGGTCCAAACTCTATGACCTTAAACTGAGAGTATTTTGTTATCACCGCATGACGTTAAACTGCACGGACAAGGTGATTTAAAAACGCCCTCTTCCCCTGTGTATGGACCATACCTTCATAGGGTGTATCATCATTTAGAGAAATACGTGAGGCTTCATTCCTGCCCTCGCAGGATACATAGCAATGCCAGAATTCCACACCCTGGCCCAGCCACCACAAAAAGAAAAACAAAAAATGCACATTCCCCCGTGTACGGACCAGACATGGACGGGGTACTTTCACGTCCTCACCGCATGATGTTAAACTGCAAGGAGTCCTTCCTTATCGCATGACTCTAAACTGCACGGATAATAAGAGTCAAGAATTCTCCCTTCCCCATGTGCACAGGTCAGACCTGCGTGGGGTGTATTCATTGTCCGAACTACATGATATTAAACTGCCAAGCACCCAATGGTCCATACTCTATGACCTTAAACTAGGAGTATCACGTCCTCACCGCATGACCTTAAACTGCACGGAATCTAATAATACCCCTCATCCTAACCACATGACATTAAACTGTATGGACTCCATCCTCACTGCCTGACGTTAAACTGCACGGATTCTAGAGAACTACGTATAGCTTGATTCCTTCCCTCGCAAGATACGTAGCGATGCCAGGATCCCCAGTCCTGGCCCAGACCCCTGAATAAAAGATAAAAAATTCCTTCTTTCTTCTTTCCCCCGTGTGTGGACCAGACCTGCACAGGGTGTACTTTTTCCAGAGAACTATGTACGGCTTGATTCCTACACCCGCAGGATACGTAGCGACGCCAGGATCCCTAGTCCTGGCCCAGCCCCCTGAATAAAAAAAAATGCCCTTTACCCCCATGTGTGAACCAGACAGGCACAGTGTGTACTTCTCGTCCTTACCGCACAACATTAAACTACACAGACAATGATGTTAAAAATGCCCCTTCCCCCGTGTATGGACCATACCTACATGGGGTGTATAAATTTGTCCTTACCACATGATGATAAACTGCATGGACTTCATCGCAACCCACCCAAGACACGTGGCAATACAAGATGGAGATACTCCTTGCACATTTGGATGCATCCACTCCATACATCAGACTCCATGACCTGGATAATTATGGATCTTCATAACCACTCACGGCCCTCGAAAGTAGAAAGTCATCGACCCATGGACACCTTTGCATGACTATGCATACCATGCCCTCAACGGCTCTGCATAATGATAGCCACTGGCTCGTCTACCGAAGGTAATATTTCCACAAGAGACACTCTTCCTAGCTCCGTACTCTTACCGGCCTCAGAGCCCCCATACCATACCTCTTGATCCAAAAGTTTATAGTGAGGTGGTTTACAAGTTCATTCCCCTTTTCACATCCAGGCATTTCCAGGGTATCCCTATCTAGCTAGCCTATGTGTTTTTCAGTGGTTCACATAGCGACCTGCATCAACAAACATCAATCCAGGACTAGGCTACTTTAACTCAATGAAAAATTGCAGTGAAGATGTTTCTTGTATACCCGAACACCATTATCCCCACGTGCCGAACTCTGCACTATGAGCAATCGCAGATTTTCATAATCATTCATGGCCATCCGAAGTGGAAAGTTATCGACCCGGGGACACCTTTGTACGACTATGTATACCATGCCCTCAGCGGCTCTGCATAATGATATCCCCTGGATCGTCCATCAAAGGCATGATTTCCTTAGGCGGTACTCTTCCTAGCTCTGTACGCCTACCGGCCTCAGAGCCCCCACACCACACCTCTTGATCCAGGAAAACTCAAAGTTGCAGTTTATAAACTTCATCCCCACCTTGTTCCAAGTATATCAGAACATGTTGACTCAGTTATCCTTCGAGTGACTGCAACAATAGTCACCCAATGGTCTGAGCTCTATGACCGATAAACTAGGAGTACTTCGTCCTTACCACATGACATTAAACTACGTGGAATGAAGGCACACCCCCACGCACAAAAACAAAGAAGAGGAAAAAAAGAAAAGATCAGTGCAGGGGGCTCTTTGAAACTCAACAAGCAACCAGGGACGGATATCCCCGACATGTCTAGACATTCTCCTACCAAATGACAAACTTTGTGGCCCAAATAATTGCGAATCCTCATAACCATTCATGGCCACAAGAAGTGGAAATTTATCGACCTGTGGACACCTTTGCACGATTATGCATACCATGCCCTCAGCGGCTCTGCATATTGATAGCTCCAGGCCCGTCTACCAAAGGAAAGATTTCCAAAGGCGACGCTCTTCCTAGCTCCGTACACTTACCGGCCTCAGAGCCCCCATATCACCTCTCCTAATCCAAGAAGCCCCGGAACCATGATTTACACCAATCAACCCCCCCCCCCACGTCTGGGGCATGTTGAGGTATTCAAGCCTAGTTATATTCTAATGAATAGCGGCCTTTACAAATATGTCCTCACTGCATGACGTTAAACCGCACAGGATATCTTGGCTGCCAGGTGTGAAATTGCAAGGTCCATTAACCATCTAGGGAAATGCCTCCAACCGCCAGCATTTTCACTGGCTTAAAAAAAGGAAAACAAATTCCCCCCGTCCTCGCTGCATGACATTAAACTGCATAGCAACCTTCAAAAATGCCTCTCATTTTTTCCGGATGATGCTAAACTGCACTAAATATGTCAAAACCACATGATGATAAACTACATGGTCATACTCATCAAGGGTTCAATGAGAAACATAGGCTTTTCTCCATCCTTCAGTGCATGGGTCAGACCTGCACGAACCACTGCCTCACACCAGCGTGAGAAATAATTACTTCACCCATTCTTGGGAAGTTTAGTCTATATATTTCCCCCGTATTCAGGCACCCTCTCATCATAAGTCTTACTATGTACTCAGAAAAAATCTGAACTCTCATAATCCACCCCTGGTGGTCCCAAATCTCAACTTCCCTGAAGTTGCTCAGCTATCGGAAGTGGATAGTCTTTGACTTAAGGACACCTTTTTATGACTATGAATACCATTCCCTCACCGGATATGCATATTGATCTCCCCTGGCATGTCTACAAAAGGAAAGATTTCCTTAGTCAATGCTTCTCTCCGTACGCCTCTTGGCCTCTGAGCCCCCATTTCTATCCCGGGATTTGAAAACCCTCTGAGCTAAAGTTTACCAACCTCTTCCACAATCCTACCTGAATGCGGTGGAATGTATTTGTCGAGATTACGGAGAACCAGGAGAAGTCATTCCATTTCAGAAGATGTCCAAGCTGCATGACTTTAAACTATGTTGATCCCCAACCGTCCTTTACGCTAGATAAATGCGTAGGACGGGAACCTTGATTCCACACTCCTGATTAATACAGATGTTCTCAAAACCTTTCAGACATCACATACCCTTTCTGAGCCACCCTCGGTGGTTTTCATTTTTTTCCAAACCACCCATTGTGATTTCCATGAGCTGGGCTTCCATGATGTCCCTTGGCCATCAGAAATGGATAATTCTTTGACTTAGGGACACCTTTGTATGACTATGCATACCATGCCCTCAGCGGCTCTGCATATTGATCACCCATGGCCCATCTACCAAAGTCAAGTTTTCCTTAGGAAATGCTCTTCCTACCTCTGTACGCCGACATGGCTCCCATGCCGTGAGACATGCCCTACATACTGCTCAAATTTAAACATGTTTCCCCCCATGTGTGTCGGAAGAGTATTGAGACATCATTTAATCATTTGAACCCCATTGGGGACCTCACCCCACCATATTTGGTCAAAGTTGTTCAACCTAAAACATCAGTAGTGATAGTTTTGATAGCAGGACTTTAAACCGTTCACAAAAGAAAGAGGCACAAAGCATGTTAGGCTGAAAAACCGAAAAGGGAGACCTAAGAAAAAACCTATTTATACCCACTGGGTCAACACTAAATAGACCCTAGAAAATCTATGGAATTAAAAGAAAAAGACAAAAAAATTTAGGGTTTTCTTACAAAACCCTAGAAATAGTCAAACTATGCTCGTTGGACCCCATGGTCTAGGAAAAAGATAGAGATTGTTTTCCTGAGTTATGATTAATTCTAATTCAGTGAATTGTTATTTTCACAACAATTGTTCTAAGTAACAATCAAATTACATAGCAACAAGTGATTGAAGAGACTGTGTTTCATTTGAACAAAAAAAAAGGGAGAACATCCACAAGCCGGGTTCTATACCTCACACAAAAAAAGGGGGAAGAGGGGTATGTAAAACAGGGGATACAAAAGTGGCCCTGATAGTTATAAATGAGCCTGACTTGCTCTCCCCACCAAATCAACAACCGCGCGGCGAAGGTCATTGCAGGACTGTTCCAACAATGCCTTTTCCCTGGTTTCAACCTCAGCCACTGGACGAATACGCTCCACTGCAGTTTAGAGGTCATTGATCCCTTTTTTGGTAGCTTCAAGATGACTAGTCATAGCCGATATCTTATCCCTCTGCATTGTGGCTCGTTCTACGCATTCATGCAACTCGGAGGATAGGATGGCTGCCTGATCTCAAGAGATCGCCTCCCATGATATCAGTTGATGGATCTTTATTCTAGTTTCCTCCAAGGTTCAGGCCCCACAATGAGTGCTATCAAAGTGATCAAGCATGCATTCATTAGTGACAACTTCCTCACGGTCCATGACAACTTGGCAAGCAAGAGAATGGAACTGCCGATAGTCAAAACCACCTGACCCCAAACCCAGGAAGAGCTGATGAAGAGCTTCGGTTTTAGTTTCCATTTCGTCTAAAGGGGTTTCAGTGATGATTTCATAGATTCGGGGCCAGTCCCACCTGCGCACTACATGATGGTCCGCCATGGTATGAGGATCTTTGGTATCCTTTCTAGATGACACGATAACAAAGTCTGGAATGGCAGCCCGCGCAGATGTGTGCTCACTAGAGGTTGACTTCAAAGATGGAAAGTTTGGAGCCTCCAACCCCGGTTCAGTCTTGGAGACTAAGTTGTTGAGCCCGATATCGACTGGTGGAACCTCTGGGATGGTCTCGCTGGGACCCAAAACCACAGGGTCATCCTCATCCATGCACAATAAGGATGAATTTTTTTGAACTGTGGCCACCGTAGGGTTGGGAGAGGAAAGTTATATGAGTCGCTTTGATCGAAAAGCCATTAGTCGGTCCTCCCTTAAAACTGATGAGGAAGGTGCGGTGGATGAAGAAGCCACCATACCTCCTGATTTGGTAACCTGTCGGACAGCATTCCCTGGGATCCCATCAGGATAGCATTTTACCCATGCTTTTGCATACTCCATGGAAAGGACGAAAGCCACCCCCGTATCAGGCAGGGGAATGATTGCATCAGATCCCTCCCACATCAGCATCAGCCACCACTAATGAAGTATGTCCGGGTGTAGTCCTTGAGATTGAGAAGGGGGAAGGGAAACTTGGACTTGCATGCACCCGAACTGGGGAGAAAAGCGATATGGGACATATAGCTCACACAGAGGAACCTCGTCGATCTGTGTGGATAGAAACCCATCCCGCAGAGAGATCATGTAAGAGCGCTCCTCCATGCTCCCCAGGCGGTTGTCAACTAAGATGCCAGAAGGGGTGGGTAGGGAGTGAATATGAACTGCGAGAAGTCACTCAGAAGCCTAAGGATTTCACTAGAGTTGAGGGAATTCAAGGGAACCCCATCTATATCCAGTAGGGTAGGCTGAAAGGTAGGAAGCAGGATGGCCGTGTTGTTATGATACTCATAACAGTGACAATAATCCACCACCCAGCCATACAAAAATTGAAATGGCCCGCTTAGACGGTAGGGTGACCCGCCCACTTGCATATGGCTCAGTAGCTCATAGATATGGGCCAAAGTGGGCATGGATAAATTCACCAGGCGGCCCTATGATAACTCAGCCACTATCATAAAAGTGTAGTCTTGGACACCTAGGTTAACATCCTGGGAAAGAAATAGCCATCCGCTCAAGAACATAGAAAATAGACCGGTCAACCGGAGCATAGGCGACACAACAGGGTGCACCTCGTAACCCCGTGAAAGGTAGTTGCCCGCCTCCAGAACTGCCCAGTAGGAATGTGGGGTGGTTCGTGACTGCTGAGAAGGATGTGTCCTGGGGGCGCTTGATCTTCGGCACAGGACCAATAGTGTTCAGAAATAACCCTATCCAGGTACCATAGGGAATAAGAGAGTGGGCATGCAACGCCTGACCCAATGACTCCTCTTTCGTAACCAACAGCTCCTTCGCCAACAAAGGCACCTGTTCAACGTCGTCCCATGTGCCGTGAGTGGGCAAAAATCTGTCATACATCTCTCCAGTAATAGGAAGTCCTCCTATTTGGTAGATGTCCCACAGACTAATGCCGACTTCACCGTGGGCAAGGTGGAAAGTATTAGTACTTGGACACCAATGGATGAACAGGTCGGGCAGGATCAGAGATGGTGGGTAAACAGAAAATTGGGAAGCCCACACTATGGAGTATAGATTGACCACTTCCAGTGAATCGAGAGACTCCTGACAATGATGATGGACCAAGAAAGCCCAAGCCCAATCATTTGAGAAGATCCCTCCAGACCGAAGATCCCACCGGGGAACCCACCCCGTGTTAAGATCCCTTCGAGCAAGGTTGATAATAGAAGGGTAGTCCTTAAAGACAGATTTCTAAGAAAAGTCTTGAGTGCACTGATCGTTTTGGGTCCAGACAGAGCCCCTCAGAATAAATGTGTTTTTCGGACCAAAATTAAAGATTATCTCCCCGGATTGGGTAAGGTTTGCCAGAATTCATTTTGAAGGCACTTCCAAGAAAGGAGAAGGGAGACCATAGAAAGTAGGGGGTAGGGACGTCATATTGAAGATTGAAGCCGTAGAGCGGGAGCCGATTTGATAATGGATAACGCAGAACCTCCGGAGAGAGCAGGTTCATCAATACACCGTCATCGGGAATGATGGACCGACTAGGGTCTTCATTGATGCCCTTCGCTCTGTGAATCATAGCTGAACGTCTCTTTGAGCTAGTTGAGAGGGGCTCTGCAGTAGGCCTCAGTGCAGAATGAGGGGGAACCATATTTTCTCCCTGCACAATGAGGGCCAACAATCGGATAGATTGAAATAAAAATCTGAACAAAAATAACAGATATATGGCTAGGGTCAGTTGAGGAGCCTTCATAAGTAAAGCCTGTAAGGAGGCCTCAGAGGATGGTTCGTGATGAAATCATCTCGTGAACTAGACCTTTGAGAAATCAGTCCACTAAACCCTGTACCTCGGAGCATTGGACAGGAAACCGCGAACCAAGTCGCTCCGTGGAATTTCAATCCCGAGTTTAAGTGATTAAGTTCGGAAGACTCAAGCACTTTTAAAGTTTTAGACCGCAGAGCATCGAAACCATAAAGCAAGTTCCTCTGCAGCCCGTCATCACTCACTTTTTAATTAGTTAAGAGTAATGGTTCGTGTTTGGGTAGTTGGTTCATGGGTAAAGGCGACCGCGAAGAAGGAATGGTTCGTGGAGGTTGGTGCCGGTTCGTAGACGAGGCACTTCGCGAAGGAGAAAACATGCGGAGGCGAAGGAGGTCTGGTTTTGCGAGGAATTTGGTAAAGGAAAAATGAAGGGCTCCCCATATTTATATGTCATGGTCCCTTACCGGGTCCACCTCTCTACTGCAAACCATCTCAGTTTCAGGAACACTTTGCATTGGAATGGCCTCCTCTTCGTTCCGATCGGACCCCATTCTGGTTGGGGGCATTTTAGGGTCCTGAAAAATCCACAAATGAGATTCTTCCCAAATCCCCCCAATGAATTGGGGAAAACAATAAAAGAAGGGACACAAACAGGACCGGTCCGCGAACTGGTCCCATGGAAACCCAATGAGGCCAGGCCCCGCAAAGCGCCTCCCCCGCGAACCATTGTCGTTCACGAAATGGAGGTGGAGAGCCTCTGCGGTCGCAAGGCAGGATGGGCACTAGTCCGGTTCACCGTCATGAACCGCCCCAACCACAGACCACATCGACCAGTTCAATCTGCACCCACTGTCATTGGCAGAATGGAGGCGGAACCCTCCGCAGCCGCGGAGCACTCCCGGAGTTCGGTTCACGGAGGGGGGGGGGGGAATTTCCAATGCCCACCGCGAATCGTGGCTTTACCAAGTCAGCTGTAAACCACATATTTGGTTATGGGCCTCCACAAAAGGTGTCGTGTGGCCACAGATACATCCCTTTCCCCACTCTATAAAAGGAGACCAAGGGGGAAAGAAATGGAGGTCGGAGAACTGGAATAAGATTCGGAAGGATTGGAGATTCAGAAAGAGATCGGTTGAAGGAAGGCTTTGAATTTCGCAAATAGTGAAATTCCCATCTGCGAACCACAACAGGTATACGAATTAACAAGGAATTAGAAAATGCATAATAACTTGGTGACCGCGAACCTAAAATAACAAAAACAAGGAGAACCGCGAACCATACCCCCTTCGCGGATGACTTCCCTGCAGACTAGGGAGTTTATGCCTCTTTTCCCATCTGTCGCACCGCGTAGCACTCCCCTACGCGAGCGAAGCCCCGGCCGATGAGCCTCCGACCGGTGCTTCCCTTGACCGCCGCTGCCTTCCTGGAACCATCCGCAAACCACCCTGGTTCGCGGATTGAACCCGAAGCCGTGAACTACCCTGGTTCGTGGGATGCTAATCAGTCTGCGAACCACCCTGGTTCGTGGACGGCTTCTCCAGATGCGTGGCACTTCCCCATGCGAAGGGCGCCACCACCCATACCTCTCCGTGGCTCTCCAAATACTTTAGTGTTCTCATTTCCCAAGCTAGATAAAATCCTTTCAATCCAGCCAAGTCCTCTATGACTCCCTCGTTGGCCTATTCATTGGCCCCGAGATGAGGCCTCCACCAGAGCCACCGGATCTGCGTGGTGTAACTTTCAGGTGAATCAGTGCACCATTTTGAGTTCACATACCCACGGTAAACAGGGGAAAAAGGGTTTCCCCGACCCTTGAGCAGATTCCCAAAGCATTAATGGGTTCACAATCCCACGGTAATGTGGAGTCTGAGATCAGGAATCCCCTTTCTTCCCCTTCACTTGTTTATTGTTCCTCGGAGATGGTAAAATAGCCATCAGAAGGAAGCCCTCATGCACTGCAAGAGAGGATATGGGAACAGGAGCACCCCCTTTCCCTCTCTCACTGGGCTTTGTCACCATGGGAATCCATCTAGAAGTAACCCCAACCTTATGGGCCGCCCTCATGTATAAGCCCCACTCCACTTCTCACAGATGAACCTTTCACGACGTGATCCTCTGGTCCCTGTTGCCTCTTGTTTCTCACACCGAGCATGACTCACGTGGGCTTAGAGTAAGCATCGACCATGAAATCCTCTTATGGTACTCCTCAGAGTGTAAGCCCCAATCCATCGCCCTGGGCCTCCTCAGAGTGTATGCCCCAATCAATCATTCTGGACTTCTTTAGAGCGTAAGTCCCAAGCCAATGCAAACTATGTGGACTTTGATCCTTGGATCCTAGGCAGTGTATGTAGGAAGCCTCCATGAGGTTCAAGCCCACCACCCATTGGACCACCCAGTCCATCTTCACGTTGGTTCCCCGACCCCTATCCGAACTACGTGGACTTTGATCTCTGCCTCCTAAGCAGGGTACGTAGGAAGCCTCCCTGAGGTTCAAGCCCAACAACCGGTCAATCCGATCATCTCTACATTGGTTCACCGCGCCACTCCTAGTGCTGCCTCAAGTGGGTTCCAACTCTTCTGGGCCATTAATCCAATGAGGGATGGTAAACCTCGGGCATAAATGATTCTGAACCCCTGCGTCCAGTTGACCATTTCCCACCAAGGTTAAATCCAAGGATATTATGTTTGGGTATAAACCCAAGATTCGAAAACATATGAATACGTCTTAAATATATAAGAGAGTCCTGGAATAGGCAATAATTCCCCCAAAAAAAGGTTGTGGTGAGCCCGAATTCCCATCCTATCGACCGATGTGAGTTCTTAAGAGTCGCTGGTCAGACCATCCGGTGAACGCCTGCCTTTGGAAAGCAGGTCCATCAATCATTGGATACGGAGTCGTTGGGTGTTTTGAGGTCAAAAACCAAAAAGAAATAGTTGTGACCTAAAAAATACACTCTTCCATCAAATGTGTTACGGAATAATGGTTCGTGGGTGCAACAAACTATTGCTACGAGAAATGATGCCATTCATTTTCCATTACTTGAACTTATGGATGGCCATAATGATAGATTTAATATTTATATGTTTTAAATATGATATATATTATTTTAAAATGATTTTAAATTTAAATTATTCTCATAACTTCATGATATCTATTTTGGGGAATATGATATCATCATTCGTGTGTATAGTAGACTAGTACATCTTGAAGTGATATTATCCATTCATTCCATAGAAGGAATTTATTAAGGATCTGTTTTTAAAACATATGTGATATATATATGAAATAAAAATGATAATTTATTGAATATATATATATATATAATTTTCTTTTCTTTCTTTTAATATGACATGATAATGGGAATAGTGTGCATCCATACGTATGGCCTGCAGTCTCCATAAATGATGTATTCTATTTATTATCATTATAATTTGTAAATTACTCTATATAAATATGTACTGAATATATATTGTATATATACCACATTATAAAATATGGATATTATGAATACTTTATCATTTTAAAAGAATAAAAAAAATTTGCAGGTCAAATCTTATTTGAATATAAAAGCACTAACTGCCTGAAAAATAATGTTAACGTTAAATTATTAATAAAAAGGTTATAAAAGTGTAATAAGAAAATTATATATAGAATTTTTTTTATATATTTTATTTTATAATATATTTATGAAAATATTATAATAATTATAATTGAGTTTTGAATGGGTATAAAAGAAATTGAGACTAAATTTTAGGGATTTCAATCAATTATTATCTGTGAGACAAAATCCATATACACTATGTATTTAATTTATGTGGTGTATATACATCCTGTGAAAAAAAAAATTATTAATATCCTTGAATTTATTTGGTCTTTAATTTCAAATTTATTATCTCCCTATCATGTGGTTTAGGATTTAAATGTTAAATCACAAGTAAGGGGGTTTGTATGAATTTTACATCTTTAAGAAGAACATTATGTTATTCAACTATATTATTTCATGAGGTGTATATATAGCCAATTTTGCATGTCATATCAATAATTTATTCAACCTAATGATTTATTATGTTTAATATTATCATATTTCTTCATTGATATTACGATTCAAGGTTACCAAAGTGGTAAGATTTTTATATTACAGTCTCATTATTTATCAATATTGTTTATGATTTAGTCAGAAATGTTGAAATATCATGATCTACCTAACAATAGTTCTCATTATTTTTATTCTTATATTGGTATCCATGATATCATCCAGTAATGGTACCATTTTTCCAGTCCTTGTTACAAATCATAATTATGAATTTTGTTTCATAAGAAATTTGTGTTTATTTTTTCTTTAGTGAGAAATATATCTTCTTCCAAGACTATTTTTTCTAAAAATGTATTATAAAATGTTTTAACTTTTATTTAATGACCTTTTTTAAGAGAATTATTTTAATTTTTTTATAATTTAATTTTTTTTTAAATTATATTTAATGTTTAATTTTTATGTTATCAATGTTATCAGCATAGAAAATAGGTTTTCAAAAATATTTTATGTATTAAAACTAATTTTTCAAAGTGAGAAACTTATTTTCATAAAATAATATTTTAGATTATTTTTAATTTATTTCTCTATATTTTTTCACATTTATGTTCAAATAAAATTTTATTTATAATGCATATCATTTTCCAACTTTATATTTATTTATATTATTTTTTCATTTATTAAATGTATGATGTAGTCTTGGATAAATATTTTCCATTTAAGATGGAATTAAATGAGGTTACATATGCTTTATGAGGGATATGATCCATGTATAACCTTAATACTCATTCATTGTGTGGTTTATTTTTTATGAAATCATGTTTATGAACCCTATTTTCTTTACACATGTAATACCAAGAAAATATTAGTATGATTTCCATTTTTTTCAAGTATTATTTGATGATAAAATGATTATAAAACATGTCTCATTTCCATAGTTTCTGATATGATGTTTTTGATACCATATTCTATTCATGGGTTATGATATAATGAGTTTTTATATTCTGGTGTCACACATAAATCTGTTTTTCATTATTTGAATGTTAGGACCTATATTAACCTATAATTCATTTGGAAAATATTTATATCTCAGGAGATAAAACGTCAGGAATAATGAATTAACCAGTTATAGTAAGGGCCATTTTCCTTTATGACAGTTTGGGGAGTGAACCCATTCCACTATAAGGAATGGGATTCCACTAGGGATGATGGTTTTCCCACCTAGTGTGTATATACCCCATGAAGTTCCCTGATAATATTTTGCAATTATCTTTGACTTATTAGAAATTATATTATACTCTAATCTGAATGGAACAATTCCATGTGTTATTCCTATGTTATGTTCCCATATATTATACTCTTGATTACATTATGATTCAAGTCATATGGACTAACAATGTTTATTCCAATACCCACTACATTGATTTTTAATATGTATGTTTGGATCTTAAAATGTTATTCTCCGGATCCAAACTCTTGTTTTCATATAACAGTTACATATTATCCTGGAATAAACGTGCTGAGTATTTGAGTTCAACATTTCATGTGTTTCCATTACCCATATTATGGGGAATTGATTTAAGTATGGGATGTTTTTTATGACTGACATAGTGTAATATTTGTATTTTATTTGTTGATAATCATTCACCAAGATAGAATATTGTGTACCTAATATTCAAGGACTCTGCAATATTATGGTCACCAACCATGTGGTGTTGTAATTTATTGAATATTAATCTTAAATGATGCAATATTTATGTATGAAAACTAGGTTACCATACATTGTATTTAAAGAGTGATTTGATTTCTTAAAAACCACTCTATATATACATCACAATGATTCGAAGACATTTTCCCTATGATGTCTTATCATATGAATTTTCTCTATGGTTCACAATAACATTTTATTATTATAGTTTCCAAAGGTTAACTAAAACATTCCTCTGATCCCAAATTGGATGACCCGGGTCTTTTAAACATATTAATAAAATAAATTTAACAAAAATATCCATTAATACAACATCATGATCATAAATTATTATTTTTGTAAGATGACTAGTTTAATAAAACAGTAGATTGAAACTAAAAATAATAATAAATTTTATTATACATTAATATACACTAAATTAATTCGATATCCAACATATGATGGGATTACCAAGGGAATAAAATTATAATGAGTTGAGGTAAAAATCCTAGTAGTGGATTTAACATGATAAGGAAACATAACATTTTAGAAAAATGTTTCACTTGATATCACAAAGAGAAGTCTCATGAGTAATCGAATGGAAGCATGAGATAATGAATTTGGTATCATAAGATCATGGTTATGTTGTAAGAATTATAAAATTACCCAGTCACTATTAATATATAGAAATTTAGAAGATAAATTAGAATAAAAAATAAATTTTAAGAGAATATTTTTATCTTAATCATGATAATTTATTTTTCATTTTTATGAAATAAATAATTACCTTAAAGCCTTACACAATGATGATGTAGTAATTTTTTGATTAATCATAATATCAAATAAATGATATTAAAAATATTACAAAAACTATAATTTGACATAATTATTTCATACACCAATTTTTTGATTACCATGACATGTTATGGTTTTTGGTTTTATTTTATCATGTTTTTATGATATTTTTATAAAGTCATGTAATTAATAGTGTGAAAATTGACAGTATTGTTATTTTAAAATAATTAATATTTTATTAAATGATTTAAAAGTAAGAAAAATATTACATCGAGTAAACTGATTTTTATATGGTTTAAAATTTCATCCATGACTCGTTTTTGGGGGTTATTAATTTTATATTAACTATATTATCCCTTCAAGAGTAAAAATCCCTTTGTTTATGGTAAGAGTTAGAGGATTTAACTATGCGATAAAGGCAAAAGATAAGGGTATAAATATGACCAAAATATGCCTACAAATTATTTTTTGAGATTATTTATAACCATATCCATATTTTTTTGACATAAATCACTTTTGATCCATTTTTAATTGGAAATTAATTTATATTAATTTAATATTTTTAGAGCTTCCAAAAGTACCTCTCACCTCAACTATTAAAGGGAACCTCATCCCTCATATACTAACACAAAACTGGGACTTATAGATCTTCAAAAGTCTACACAAATAATATCTCAACATTCCTCCCATAATCCTGTAATCAATACATTTGGAAGAAATCAAACTAATGAAGTCATTTTGTTCAAATAAAAACAGAGATATCCAAAGAAGAGGTAACATTCATCAATAAATGTATTTGTTTTATATCTTACTTAAAAACCATAAACTCTATTTATTAAAAGTTTATAAATTTAAATTAGTATATGAAATATTATTATATGTTTTTATATTATTTTTTTGATCTAAACTTACATATAACTCAATAAAATGGAATCACAATCATTATTCCTGTGTTTGACAGACTACTGCCTCGCGAACTGATGTTGTTTATTCTTCCATTTCGAAAATTAATGGTTGGGAATAATGATGGAATATATATATATATATATATATATTATATATATGTTATTTATGATATATTTATGCTTATTTAATTCGTATATAACACATACATTCATATGTTTCATTTTCTGGGAATACGATAACATCATTTTTGGACGTATGGAAGACGGCACACTCAAAGTGATGTGATTCGATCACATAATACATGTAATGTATTAAGGATGATTTTAATAAAAATATATGACATAAATGTCCTAAATATGATACCAAAATTATTATATACATATAATTCATTTAAATTTCATTCTTTTAATATGACAACATAATTGAAGTGGTTGTTCACATGCACTTACGACCTACATCTCCGTGAACAGTGCATTTCATTTAATATCTCCCAATTTTATGGATTATTATATTCCTAGTTTACTTTATATGGTGTATATACTACCATTTGGTATGTTATATAATGAATTATCATATTATCAAGATATCTAAATTTTATTTATTTTTATTCCATCATGGGGATTATTTTTCAAATGTAGAAATGTATTATGAAATACTTTGGAATTATTAATGATTATTTTCCAAGAGAAGGTTTTAATGATATTTAAATAGTATCTCCATTAGTAAATTCCAAGAACCCTCATTATGACATATCATCCATTAAATAATTACTGATAAATCTGAATTATTTAATAAATATAGATACTTGATGATAAAACAAATGTTTTATTAATTAAATCATTTATTCGATATACAAGGAATGCTTTGGACTGGTAGAAATTAGTGGGGTCCAGTTATTGACAACTCCTTGATGCAATGGTAGTCTCATGGGATGATCTAGTAGAACAAATTAGATTATATTTTATTACCTTGAGAATATATCTTTAAGGTAAAATTCTTCATGTGTTATATACATGACATCAGATATTAAATAATTTCTTTCCTTTCGAATTCATTCCAATTATTATATAGAGAATTTTCAGTATGACAAAATAATTTTATGCAGTTTAATTTTACACTGTAGATTAAATAGAATGTGTTCCTATAATGTCCTGATATATGTTCCGCACATAATTGCGTCGAGATAGACCACCACGTGGCCTTATACAAGCCTCCCCATATGTGAGTAGCTACCGACTAGAAATGAGTGTCAATTATTATTCAAAGGGAGACTATTCCTTCACCATTAAATTAATACACTAGAAGAAATAAATAAAAAATAATAAAATGGTATAAGAATAAATAGAATAATATCAGTATCAGATGATGACCAAAATAAGGAGTCAAATATCAAAATTGAAATTTAGATATACCATTCCAATCTGTGTGTCAAGTGTCAAAATGAAAAAAATAAAGACAACAACAACTCCAAAGTATACACTGAACCACATTTAGTTCTTTTATTCATGATCCATCCCAAATCATTCATCTAACACATGTACTTTTACCTTATCCTTTCATGAAACCCAGAAATATATTCTCATATTGATCATGCATCCCTAGTAGGGTGTGAGTACAACTTATTAGGCCACAAAAAATGAATTATAATACAATATTCAATCAATAATATTGTATGATATTGTATATATAATATAATACAAGAAATAATGAAAAAAAGTTAATTTATTAAATAACTATTTTTTAACCACATAACACCAAGGTTTCTGAAGACACCCCAAATCTAAATACATACTCTGACTTCTACTAGAGTATGAACTATCCCTAAGTGGTATCATATATCTAACTATAATTTTTACAATTCATCATCTCAATTCACATATTAATTAAATTTTTGTTATTCATCATTTTAATTCACAAATAAATTACATTATTACCATTCATCTTTTTGATTCACATATGGATTAAATTGTTACAAATAGTAATTTCAATTAACATATGATTTACATTCTAACAATTTTTCACTTCAATTAACATATGAATTCCATTGTTTTCAATCATCATTTCAATTCACATATGGATACCATTGTTACCATTCATCGTTTCAATTAATATATGAAATCCTATGTTATCATTCATCATTTCAATTCACATACGAATTCAATTATTACCATTCATCATTTCAATTAACATATGAATGCCATTGTTTCCACACATTATGTTGATTCACATGTATAACAATATCACAATAATTAATTCATTAATTAATTTATCAAATTCAAAACTTGAACATTCATGTCATCCCATTAACTAATTCAAGACATAATTAACAACATCAATACCACTTAGTGATACAATAATAAAATAATAAAATCAATTAGATTAATTGAATAAATAATTAATTAATCACTAAAACTCTATTAATTATTTCATAAATTAATTAATCATCTCAATTAACTTCAAAATAACAATAATTTCTAATAACTAATCTAATAATTAATTCTTCCAATAGAAAAATTTCAATATAAAAAAAATTAATTCAAAATTTATTTATTCTACTTCAATAATATCGATCCATCCTAAATTAATTCATAAAGTAAGTATTCCAAATCACTTAATTTCATAATCTCAACCATTCCATTTAATTTATTCAACTATCAATTAATCATGTTCAACAGTCTCAATATCCCCAATTTAAAAATACATGATTAAATAATTCGCCAATTAATTAACTTAATTTTTTGAAATTAAATTTCTAATAAAATAATATAAATTAAAAAATTACATAAAAATAATTAATATTAATAATTTAATATTTGAATAATATACTACATACCTCAAAATTGATGAAGAATGATCACTAACGGAGATCCCAAAATTGATGTGTAACAACCACTTTCATGGAATAGAATGAGATTTAGATCTGAGTATAAAATCCAAGATAAAAAAATCAAGATCAAAGAAACCTATATCTGAATTTAGAACCAAAAGTAGATAAAAATCCATCTTGTATCCAAGAAGAGGAGTGGGAGAGAGAGTGATGATCTAAAAGGGGAAGAAATCACACACCAAGGGAGGTGTAGATCTTTATTCTTCCCCTTGATTCACTAATAATAGAGGTTGGGAGGGATTAGAATCCATTTGGAAGCCTCCAAAATTAAAATAATTATGTTAGGGATGAGGTGGGGTTGATTTTGGTTTAATATGGGGTTTCAAGAAATTTTAAAACCCATTTTATGTTTAATTTAATTTTCATGCATGATTTTCTGTATGGGGGAACATAGTTTTCCAAACAATGTGCCTTAACTATAAGACACCTATAAGGGGTTTTACAGTTTCTCCTTTTAGGGAATAATATTTGAAAAACCATTCTCCATCTATGTGAATTTCCTCTTCTTGGGTTCAAATGGTTTTCTATTTTGGGGAACTTCTTTTGGAAAACCTTATTCCGACTATGAAGTTTCCCAATTCCATCAAAAAATATCAAATTTCACCCCAACACACCCCAAAGTAAAAAAAACAAATTAAATTAAACAACACATTAAAAAAATCCATATAAAATATATGATGAATCTCTAGAAATGATCGAGATCCAACAATATCTCCACCTTGTAACAACTCATCCTCGAGCTTCACTCCCTTGAATCTCCAATATTATGAGTCAAAAATATTGGGCCACTGAGTCCTCATAACCACTTATATCTCCCAATATTCTTTCAAAACACATCCATGTTCCCAAAATAAATGAACTATAATCATGGTATTTTCCCACAACAATTTCTCACTGTGTCCCAACACA
Source organism: Viscum album (assembly GCA_963277665.1). Lineage (NCBI taxonomy): Eukaryota > Viridiplantae > Streptophyta > Magnoliopsida > Santalales > Viscaceae > Viscum > Viscum album. Next base: position 412,339,404 of record OY728143.1, read on the forward strand.
CATATCAGATTCTTCTAAAATGACACACGAGTCTCTAGATCAACATCATTCACATAGATCACATGATATGGTCTTCGGTGATCCTATTGAAGGTGTGACACATGGAAAATCTCATGCATAGAACTATATCTCTATTGGATAGGAAATCAGTATGCCACAAGACCAATTCTCTACACAACCTCAACCAGTCCAATGAACATGGGCACCTAAATTCAATGTATTCATATCATGTGTGACCCAACCAAGGTGACACTTCAAAGAATTTTGTATCATCTATGTATACTCTATGGGTTTTTTATATCTATTAGAATATGAAATTTTTATACTCTTATCCGTAGAAATAGGTATCTGAATGAACTACACATGGTCCGATGTCTCCTAGATGAGATTTGGTTCCAAAAACTCTTACTCAACTTACTCTATTTAGTATATAGGTTATCATTATAGACCACCATAAAGTGGCTCATATTCTTCCATCTGAACAATTTCCTTAAAAAATTTATAAGAAAACGCTTCCAAAGTAAGGTTCTTTTCCCAAGACTCTCTGAAGTTTGTAACTCTAACTCGAAGAATATCCTCGAGAACATGTATAGTAATCTCAGACTACCCATCTGTCAGTGGATGGAAATCCATACTCAATAAAACATGTGTACCAAGAGCTTTCTACAATACAATATAGATAAAAAAATGTAATTCATGAGTCATGATCTAAAACTATAGTTTACGACACCCCATTCTGACCAACTATATCAATATCATATAGTTATCCCAAATAATCCACTAAAAAATTCTCCTATATAGGAATTAAATGAGATAAATTTTTAAAACGGTCTTGAATAACACAAATATTTTCATTCTTATGAGGATTAATCATTAGACCCACAACAAATTCGATTGTAATGTCATCCCACTTTATTTCTGGATTTCTCAGTGGATACATGTTCAAACTATCTAGTGTTCGTTTTGTATATTAATTAGAATGAATCATACTAAGTGGTATCAGGTCTCTTGGATAAAGACACTTGAAAATATTATTATTTTTCTCCCTTATCGATGAGTCCTATTGGGAACATCCAATATTCACTATTATCCACAGATATGAAAATAGATGTGGGGGTAGTTTAGGTTAGATAGTTTGATTCACTCATCAATGGATTCTATCAAATATAAAAAAACTATATCATCTATAAGGTTCATTAACTTCTATTGGGTGAATGGAACCCTAAAAATATTGAGAATGGTGACTCAAATTTGATATATATGAATGTGTATGGAATAATTATGATGAAATTGGAATTAAATTTTAACATAAAAAACCATGAGAGTAAAATGAAAATTGAGTTGATGGAGGCCATGTTAGATATATACAAAAAACTAACATCATTAAAGAAAGTGTAACTAATATATAATTTTTTTATATTGAGGTTAACTGAATATGGACTAAGAAATATCATTTGAAAGAATTAAACATGATCTGAGTACAGTTCATTGATATGAATGATTCACTCACTGATGATGTATGGGATATACTACTACTTTCATATTTATTGGAATCATGGGTATTCACGGTTATTATAGCATCTAATTCTTATATAAATATTGATCAATGTTCAAACATGTCTGAAATTTGATCGTTAATATGGATCTATAGAGGAGGTGGGTCAATGTGTATTTTAGTAGTGTATTGAATAATAACATAATGGTATTATCACCTTATAATAATAATAATTGATAAAAAATAAGATATTTATTTTTATAATAGTAATGTAAGGTTTACCCATCCATAGCATACATACTAGAGTTGTAGCATGAGGGGAAATCTCAAGAGAAACTGTAGAAAATTTAGTTCAATCACCTAAAGGTAGATTCTATAATCTCTAATTATATTAATTTAATATATGTATATATATATATATATGAAATAATATAATTTTAACTATATATAATATGTTGAATTAAATGATGGTTGACTCTAGTGCTTCAAACTAGTCAATAACTTTCCATTAATTCATATCAAGCTATGTATCATTAATCTTAAAGAATGTTATTTTCAATGATTATATGAAACAACCCAAGTAATGATAGAATAAGTTTACACTTATTTATAATTTTTTTTACAATAATTTAATCGATTTGATAGGTATAATATAATAATTAATCCAATTATACTATTTAAAAATGTATTTTTTTCAAAAGTAGTTTTACCGCCTTTTAGTGGAACACTTGTTTTAAAAGTAATTTTTGAAACTTATTAAAATTTTATTTTTTAAAAAATACTTGTTTTAACAAGCAATATCAAAATTTTCTTTTTAAAAATTTTTATTTTATTTTTCGGATATGTTTTATTTTTTTAAAATTCAAGAATAAAAAATTTTAATTGAGGACTACATTTTCATCTAATTTGTGTATATAGATAAATTATATTTTAATTTGATTATAAAATATAATTATTAAAATTATAAATAAAGAAATCCAATTCAGTTTAGTTTAATCAATTTCATAATGAATTTTGATATAAAAACATTTCAAACATGTCAACATTTATACTTTTAATTATGGATGTTTCATTATATCTGTGGGATTGCTTTTAGATTAATTTTATCTATATAAATCTTTTGAATTTTGGAAAATAAAGTACTTATCTAGAATTAGTGTTACAAAATTATTTAAATAGTTTCCTTTTATTTTGGAAATTATGAATACTAACTTTGGTAATTTTTATTAACACAGTCAAGGGTAAATTGAGTAATTACGGATAAAAACAATATTTTAAATATTTGAAAATTACCCTAACACTTTTCTTAATTTCATTTTATAAGTAATTTTTTACCAAAATAATCCTTGTTATAAAATTTGTAACCTTTGGAAGTGACTTTGATTAGAGTATGACATTTTTAATATTTTATTTAATGAAAATTCAAAGATTTCATACTCATGCTTTTAATTACTATTTAATTTTAATTATGTCTTTATTAAGAGGAAATATTTAACAATAAATATAATTTTGATAGATATACTTTTTATCTTAATCAAGATATTTTGTTATTAATTTTTATGAAATAAATAATTTCCTTAAATTCTTACACAATGATTATGAAGAAATTGTTTAATTAATGGAAATATCAAATAAATGATATTAAAAATATTATAATTATTATAATTTTAGATAATTAATGACATCCATGAATTTTCTAGATAAATTTGACATTATGATGATTTTTTTGAATCCTTGGGTTTAAATTAAATTCTTATTATATATATATAAGCAAAATTATTGAATAGTGTCAAAATGGATATTAATGATATTATAAAATAAATAATATTTTATTAAATGAAATAAAATTTATAAAAATAAGAGTTTTAAAACTGGTTGATTATAGGTTTAAAATGTCATAAATTATTCATTTATGGGTCATTTGTAATTTTATATTAATTATATTAACCATCAAATTGTAAATTAGATGTTATCACGGCAAGAGTTAGATGGTTTAAATAAGGGTTAAAACCCAAACGATTAAGATTAAAATATATTCAAAACATGTTCAATTTTTATTGGATGAATTTATATCAACACATCCTCATAAAATATTATAAATAAATCCCTTTGGATCCTTTTTTATAGATAATTAATTTATTTTAATTTAATAATTTAAAGAATTCTCTGAGTTCCCCTATGCTCTATTGTAAAAAGGAACCTTTTATTATCTTTTATTCATACATAAAAACCTATTTAGTTCATAAAATATCTTCCCAAATACCTTCATATAATACCACCCAACAATATGGATCTCTAATTTTTTTCATAGAACCATCCTTAGTGGCCTTAAGTAGTTAAGCAATAAAGGACTTCTAAAGAAGAGGCGTCATTTTTATTATGTTTTTAGGTTTTATCTCTTCTTCCACTTCCTTTAAATATTCTTTTAACATGATAATATAATAATTCAAGTATACTTAATATAATTAGAAATATTTTTTCATGGCCTATTTCCATCTACATGTCCATCAAATGGGAAAATAATTAATCATTCATGTGTATGATAGACTACCACCTCGAAAACCGATATAATTGTTTTCCCTCGCTATCTCTTAAGATTGGTTTTAAAGATGGAATTAATTATTATATATGATATTCATGAAATTTTTATCATTATTAATGTATAATATATATAATTTATATAATTACCTTTACATTCATATAAAAATGATAACATCATTCGTGCGTACATGTAAACCATCACCTCCAAAAAGTGATGTGATTTATTTTTCATCACCACATCACAGTAATGATATACATGAGTATATTAAAATTATTAAAATTATAATAATTATATCATTATCATTATGGAAATATAAAATAATTCTTTATTTTCATAATGATCATTAAAAATGAAAATGTTACTCATGTGTATGTATGGTCTACCGTCTCCTTGATTGTAACATAGATAAATTTTCATAACAATTTTCATGGTAGGATTTAAAATTATGATTATTATATAAAATTTATTATTATTACATTATTATTATTATTGAGATGATGGAATACTGACCACTTAGACTATAGACATCATATCAATGTCATTTTGGACACAAGTACCAAATATCCTCAAAACGTTGAACGTGAACATAACTAAGTAAGTTATTATTATCATATGATAATAAGTGATATAAAATAAATAATTATATTTTAAAATTTTAAAAATAAATTAATTAATTTACCTAATTATATTATTTAGAAATATAAAGGACATATATATATAATTTGACTCATGGAAAATAAATTTATCACAATTTCCTTTCATTGAGTCATGTATAGATATATTCATACATTATTATTTTATAATATGTATGTAAAACCCCATTCATATTATATATCAATAATTTATCTGTTCTCATGATATTTTCTATTTTATTTAAATTTATTCTTTAATGATATTTACACTACAAGTTTTTTCTAAGGGATAATGGGTTTTCTTTTTCAAAGATACCCATTTATGGATTTTATTAAAAATATTTTCCTTAAATGTCTATGATTTTAAAATTATATTTTAAATTTTTATTGTTTATGTGGTTCTTGGAACTTATAAATGATGGGTGCACTAAGATATCAATCCAATTCATTAGGTGATGAGTTTTTTCTCTAGATAATTACATTGGAAGTTGGTTGTATGGTTACCTTAATATATAAGGGATATATTAGGGTTATGTAAGGGATATATGTGATGTTGTCTTTAGGTATCAACATGAATTTTTTATTCTTTATAATGATTTTTTATGGGAATTATTTTTATTAGAAAGGAAAAATAAATGACTCTTTTTAAAGGAATTTTATTTTTCTTTATGGGTAAAATTTTATGTTTTCAAAAAAAGTGTTTTCCATGGGTTTTTATGTTTTTACTAAACTAATGGCTACCATTATTTTTATATTAATTAATGGGATTTTTGTGCTCATCCCAATATTTAAAAATTACTTAAGGGAGAATATATACAAGGATGTAATCAATGAAAAAATTGTAATGTTTGGTCATGAAATAAAATCAAGAGTTATTTTAGAAATTTTTTCATTTAGTGGAAAAAATGGTTATTGAGTAAATGTTTCTACTTTGTAATATTTGAGTTGTTATGTATGAGTTGTGACATAATTATCTAAAACTCTAAACCTGAAAAGATCCTAATTATAAAATAATTTAATTTCTTGACTAAAACTCAAGATTACGAAATGTTTATGTTTAGGGTATTATAGTTGGTATGAAGGGTCTATTTATATAAATTTAGTGGTCATGTTAATATTTATAACTTTCCCCTGAAATACATTACCTTATAGAAAACTTAAAATGTTATAGAATTTAAATATTACCATGTTTTATTGTCTGAACTATGTTTATTCATAATGTCTTTTCCATAGCGTACATCGGGAATCTGTAGTGGGAGAGAACTGATAGGGAGATATCCTTCAAAATCTCCATCCCAAGATAGTTGGAATCCAAATATAATATTTTGTTTTCAGGATGGAAATGTTAACTCTGGTGATTTATGGTGGTGGAATCTATGTAAGAGAGGAACCCGATCTACCATGATGGAACATGTCTTTTGTGGAACATTTCATGAGACAAAACCCCCCATCATTAAATAGATCATCTAACATGGTGGTATCAAAATAATGGATCAATTATTCAGAAAATATATTTTATGTCATGGGATGTTTTCAAACATCATAAGGTCACCCTTTTTGTTTATCATTTTGAAGGTGAGTTTGATTGATGGGGGTTTTTGGTTAAAAATACCAGAGATAAGATTGATCTTGATTCTATGAAATGGTATACGTTAAAGGAAACTTTACTTGATAAATATTACCCTATTATTTTTTGAATCATAATGGAAAACAAGTTTCTATAACTGAAGAAAAATATTAATATTATTTAGCTTCATACTGAGGAAACTTCACAAGATAATCCAGGTATGTTCCAAAATTTATTTGGGACAATGATAGAAAAATTAATCGAATTTACTCCAGATTGTAAGCAAGCCTATGATGAAATTTGTCCATATAAAAATTTAAAACTATGAGAGTATTTTTTGTTGTTATGAAAAGTTTGAGATGGAGTTTTCTGACTCTTATGTGCCTCATTATGATGAATTTATGAAGTGTTCAATATGGATTGAAATTGGGAAATATACAAAAAATAAATTTGTAGGTAATAAAATAAAGATTCTATATTATGGTATGTGTGGTGAAAACAAACCCATAATAATGACTTAGTTTGTCAAAGAGGTGTTATTGATGTGTAAAGTTTGTAAACATGGCCTGTGATTGAATGGAAAAGAATATAGAGGAATCAATGAATCTGGTAACTAATAGTAATCTTGTAGTGAGATTTTTTAGTTGTAATGAGTTGCATCATTGTGCTAATGTGTGTTTAAATACTATTTAAATAGATTGAAATTTTCAGGATCGAAAATAAAAATGTGTAGCAATTTTATTTTCTTATACTATGGTTTCTGTTGGGTCATTAGATGTAGTGTTGACTGGTATGTTACATATGAATTTGAATTATAAAAATAACTTGTTTTCCTTGGGATAATCACTTTCTTTCATTTATGATAAATTTTCAAGAAAATTTGGAATATCACTAAGTGAAATTAAGATAGATACTTTGGTGAAAACTAAAGGTGAAAGTATTAAAGAAAACATGATTTATAAGAGTCTTACTATTGTTATTAGTGGGATGATCCTTCCTCCAAATCTTATTGAACTGGATGTAATCAATTTTGATATCATTCTTGGAATGTATTAGATTTTAGTTTATCATGCCTAAATAGATTGAAATACTATAAATGTCATGTTCAATGGTTTCATGTATTTGATAAATTACCAAGAATCTAAGAAATTGATTAGATATGGAAATTAATGTTACCAATCTCATATTGTTGAAAATAAATATATTGTTTCTATTAGTGGTGTGCAAGTAATAAATGAATTCATGGATGTCTTTTCAGATAATATTACTATATTTATTCATGATAGATAGGTTGAGTTTACTATAGATTTAGTACCTGATACTAAGACTATTTATAAAACCCCTTATCTAATTTCTCAAGTGGAACCATTATAATTGAAAAAAATGCCTGAGTTATAAGATAAAGTTTTCATCTGACATAGCACTTCATCATGAGGTGATCATATCTTGTTTTTTGAACATAAAGAGGGTTCAATGAGACTTTCCACTAATTATAGACCCTTGAATAACATCACTATTTAGAATAAGAAACTATGTCCTCATATTGATATTTTTTTATCATATTTGAGGTTAATAGTATTTTTTGACAATTGGATTGAGATTTGGGAACCATTAGTTGAAAGTAAAGGAAGCATACATTCTGAAGAATGTATTTCAGGCTAGATATAGGCCTTAATATTCTTCACTTATTCCATTTTCATATCTAATGTACATGTTTTATTCATGGATCTTATGAATATATTATTTCATGTGTTCTTGGATAAGTTTGTAGTTGTGTTTTTTAATGATATTTTGGTATATTCTAAAACTATAGTGGATGATGAAACATATAATGGTTGTTTTGAAACAAAATTAAAAAACTAAAATATATTTTAAATTTATAAAGTGTGAATTTTGGTTGAAATAAATTTCTATATTTGGTCACATTGTTCCAAAATAGGTCATAATTGATAAACCTTTAAAAAATATTTTGTTGAATAATTAATGAGACCCATAAATGATATTGAGATTCGCATTTTTCTTGGTTTATCATTCTATTACTAGAGGATTAATGAAAAAATTTCATGGTTATCTAGCCTACTAACTATGTTAACTAGAATATAATTTATGTTCATTTCAACAAAAGAAGGTGATGATCATTTTTAGAAATTCAATTGATGATTGGTGAATGCCAAAAAAATTCCATTCTTCTAGAAATTTTGAACATTTCATCTATAGTTAGGATTCATTAAAATGGATTATATGTGATGTAATATATAATTATTCAGTAATTTATTATTATTCCCATCATTTGAAACCTCATGAGTTAATTTACCATACACATGATTTTTAATAAACTGCTTATCATATATCTTCTGATCAACAAAGTTTGAATTATATATTCGCTCATAAATAATTAAACATGAGGTAGATAATATGGATGGAACTAATCAAGGATTATGGTTACATAATTTATTATCATTATATAAAATCAAAACAATGTGGTTGATTCATCATGTTTTTTAAATAACGATACATTAACCATGTTACATTTGTAATGTGACCCTTTATTTAATGATTTGATTAATTTTGGCTTGGAAGTTGTCGGTGTAAGAAATTATTATATTTTTTCAGGTGTCAATGTAATTTTCTCTATCAGAAAGAATTAACAAAGAATAGAAGTAATACTGTGGGATGTGGAAGAAGGTATAATTTGTAAAAAAAGGTAAGTTTTTTGGATTTAACATTAATAAATATTGTGTTCTAAGACTTTGAAAGATATTATGTGTTCCATATGATTCATAGTTGAAGAAAGAGTTGTTATGTGAAGCTCATAGTTATCCATTTTCTGTTAATCCAGGAAGAACAATCATGTGCTGATACATTAGAGAGTATTACTAGTGGAATGGAATAAAAAGTGATATTTTAAAATTTTCTACGAAGTGTTTGAATTTTTTGTAGGTTAAAGTAGAAGAACATTTACTGAAGAGGTTTCTGCATCCTTTTCCATTACGACAGTGGAAATAAAAAAATATATCTATTCATTTTTTGGTAAGATTTAAATATATTTCTCATGGTAATTGTTGGTCGGAGTGGACACTCAAGAGGGGGGGTGAATTGAGTTCCAATTAAAATTTCTGTTTAAATATTGTCTATTTAAAATCCCCCGATTTATTAAATAAGTTAAGTTGTAGTGAATTTATACAGATTGTAAATGTTCACTTAGCTTCTTTAAGATTGATTAGTTCTCAGTTAGTTTAACCACAAGATCAAACTAACTTTTGAAACTAATCTACTGATTTACAATAAGTGTAAACACTTGCTAATTTAACTATTAAAGTAGCTTTAAAATAATTTTCTATTTCAATGTAATATCAGTGGAATAAATAAGATTTATGTAGTATACTTTGAACTTAAATTACAGATGCACAACAGATATCACAAGAGGTTCAGTCTCAAGCCGAGACTTAGTCCTCTCAAATTTATATAAATTTGATCCACACCCTGGATCGAGGTTAACAACAGTTTACAAAACTGTCCAGGCCACACAGGGACCTCTACCACTATTCTTCATGGGAAACAAAACAAAGACCAGGCCACACAAGGACCTATTCCATAGTTGACATGGGTAAACAAGAGTTAAGAGATTTGGAGTGAGGATTTGATATCCTTCAGTTCAGTACAGGAGACAGTGTGTGTATAAGAAATACAGAGTACACTAAACAGCTCGAAAGTTGATAGATAAATCACGTAGAGAAGATAGATGAGAGTTTAGAAATATCTAGTGATTATCAATGCAGCTCTGGACTCGTTGGATTCAGCAGGAAAGCTTCTGAGTTTTTCTCTGGTTTTTCTGTTGAAAAATAGAGTGTCGTAGTTCAGCTTGTCTTCTTCAGGAATTAAAATTATCTCTTGATTCGATGTGTGTTCTCCAGAGGTGTTGGATTGCATTCATGAGAGTTCTATGAAAGACTTTCAATCTGCTTCTTGTTTAGGATTGTTCTATTTGTTCAGCACTGTTCTCTCGGGTGTATGTAAGTTCTTCTTGTTGTATATTCACACTTGCACACTGATTCTCTCTCTTCGTGTACTGCATCTTAATCTTCCTAAGTTCTGGCAGTAGGAATGATTCACTTTTCATAGGTACGAGATACGGTTTCCTCACATGCCAATAACTATCATTAAATAACATTATTTGCATTAAAAACAAAAAATATGACCGTTAGAATTATTTAAATAATATTGACAATAAGTTAAGAAATGGTGTCACAATGATTATGGAAACGGTGTCTTCTTTACGGTATGTGGCTTATGGTATGAGCTTCATGGTATGTCCATGTCATGGTGACTAGTTCACGGTGTCCAGTCACGGTGAGTCCATCAAGGTGTCTGGTCATGGTGAGTCCTTCACGGTTTCTGGTCATGGTGAGTCCTTCACGGTGTCTGGTCACGGTGAGTCCTTCACGGTGTCTGGTCATGGTGAGTCCTTCACGGTGTCTCTATACTTAGACAAATATCAATTTGGCCTTAGACAGTAATATGCAGAATATGGATTAAGTTTAATCATTATAGAGTAAAAGATCATGAATCACAAATATAAAGGTGTGATAATATATGTGAGATTTGTGATCATGCATAAGACTTGTAACTAATAAAGAGAGTAATCAGCATCCATAAGATTTGTTAGTATTAAAACATTATGTGTAGTTATTATTGATATTGAAGAGCATTAGCATGATGTGCAATGAAGATAGAAATTAATCAACAGTAATAGGATTCGTGATCATTAAAACATGATTAACACATGAGAGGTCCAAAAATCTCCCCCTTTTTTATGATCACATATCATATATAGTCAAAATATAAATGAAATGTAGCATTAAATAGACTAGAATATCAGAATAGAAAAAAAATTATTATAGTACTGACACTTGTAGTTTCTCTCCCCCTTTTATACTTGGAGTTTTTCTCCCCCTTTTGGGATTATCAAAAAGTATAGAGAATGAAATGAAACATTGCATTTGTCATTAAAAAAGGGTTCAAAAAAAGAACATATAGAAGAAGTAAAAACAGTAAACAAGAAATGACATCCCATCCAAAAGGAAAAAACAGTCCTTGGACCCTTCAAGAATCCACCTTGTCTTTGCCTTTATCAGCAGCAGGAGCTGGTGCTGAAGTAGAATAAGGCATAGATGTGGTAGACAAAGAGGGTAAGGGTAGACCTTCAAAAACAGATGGAGCCAAAGTGGGAGCAGTAGAAGATCTAGGCTGTGGTTGGTCAAGAATGACTGGCCGGATCTGAGAAAGAGCTTCGCTAACTGTCATGGCAGTTGAGGCTAAGGTAGGTAGACTAGGTCTAAGGGGTGCAGTAGCTAGATCAACTATATTAGTGCTCTATACATGAAGATACAGCTTCAAAAGTTTGATGAAATCAGTAATTATTTCACCACCATATTGCATATACTTTTCAAAATCATCCTTATTCTCTAGAAATCGTTCCAACAATCTGGTGAACTCTGTAAGTTTCTGAACTTGAGCTTTAAAAGCTTGAGTCACTAGAGGGATTCTCAAATTTTTCACAAGATATCTAAAGTGGTCTTTCATATCACTTTTAGAGAAAATCCGGGAGAGATACGAATTTATTTTCTTGGTGATCTCTTGTTGAGCATCATTGACTATCTTAGAATGAATTATAACCAAGTCCAATGCTCTATCACTATTATGAATCACTTCTGACAAAGAGGATAGATCCAAGACACTGAAGGCACTCTGAAGTTCTTCCTTAATTATGGATCTTATCATAGACTCATCCAAAGAAGGTGTGGAGGGCTGACCAGAAGTAAGTGAAGCTTTGACATCTTCGGTTAGAACTTTGAGCTATTTCAAAACTTTTTGCAGGCATCCAGTGTATTCATCTGTAAGATTATTTAGATTTTCCACAAGATCTCTCATGCATTCCCGCATCTTGGTGTGTATTTTTTAAATCTTCTCATCAAAAAAAATTAGGTATGGATGAAATTGAGACACAATATCCCTAGAAAGGAGGGAATCAGATGGATCAGGAGAAGCAGCAACTGGTGCAGGTGAAGAAACAGGAGCAGGCTCTAATCTCAAAGATAACTCATTCTGCAAACTTGATACCATAATTTTCAGATTTGCAACATCGGCACTCATCAGCTTATTTTCTACTCTGACTTCTTGAATTTATCAGATCATCCTTGGTTGAATATGCAAGATAATATTTTCCAAGAGAATTGATGCATATTCTTGACCTAACTGAGTCACTGGACGAGGTTGAGTGGAGACAAGTTTCTCAACTCCAGCTAACAAAGTCTCTCCAAAAATTTTCAGATCATATTTGGTCACAAAGGAGTGATGCTCAAGTAAGGGTGTAGGTAAAAGCAGTGGTTCAGATTCTAGTTGAGGTTCAGAGTCATCTTCAGACTCAAATTCTGATTCAGATTAAGGTTGGGGCTCTTGGTCTGGTGCAGGTTCTGGATGAGCTAAAGAATTCAATTGAAACAGAGAAGAAAGATCCATTCCAGTTTCAGCCACTTGTTGTGACTCATTCACATCATAAAATCTTTGGAATTCATACCGTGTATACACAGAATATGTGATAGAATCTTGAGAAGCTTCAGCAGATCCAACTTCCACAATATCAAGGTTTTGAGGTTCCTCCCCCTCAACTTGTGCTTCCTTTCCAGATTCTTGAGGCTCAGGAACATGGACAAGATCCTCAGGATCATCCCTAAACTCTTCAGAAAACTCTTTCCTTGCTAGCTGAAAGGAAATTTACATCCTTTCTTCAGCAAAGGGAATAATCTCAGGAACCGACTGTTCCACTGGTTGAGCTTCCAGACTTGCTTCTTTCCCAACAAAAAGATTCTCTTCAACAACATTTTCCTCTAAGTTTGCTTGTTGTTCTGAATCAGGAAAAACCAACTTCCTTATAGCATTAGGATGAGCTTCTGGATTTACATCCACACTAGAAGAAGGAGCTTCCACTTCTCTCAAAATAACACCACCTTCCTCTCCTTGAGGTATTTCAGCAGGGATAATAGCAAGGATGGTAGTCCTTTCTTTTTCAAAAGGAGCTGTTTCCATTGGAGGTCTTTTAGCTTCTTCTCTAGGAGATACTTCAGCTGTTACTTCCTCTTCTTCTTCTTCTTCTGAATACTCATCCACTTCATCTGTTTCCAAACCAAGATCAGATAGATTTTTAGGCCTTCTTGGATATTCAATGGGATTAAACTTTTTATACACTTGATCTATAAGGCCCCAGCCTTAAACCTTACTTAATCTTGAGTTATTACAAGATTACACATTGAGGATCTTTTCAGGTTTAGAGTTTTAGAGAATTAGATCATGAAACTTGCATTACGTTCCACATTTAAACAAAGTGGCTACATAAAAGACAGTATTCATTCTTCCCATCAACGGAAACATATTTAAAATAAAACATGGGTTCTTTCTTGACACATCCTTGACACTATCATCACATCATGTACCTTTCCCTTGACCTGTGAAAAACATTTCAAAAACTTGGGATGAGCATAAAAAGCTTAGTAAGAGTTATAAAAATATGGAAAGGAAACATGAGTTCATATATACATTAGAATGAAATCACACTTTACCCATTAAACATAGGCATATAAAATCATGAATAAATCATAGAAAACATAAGACATAAAGGTAACTTGAGGCATTCATAACATTCTTACGTAGGGAGTAACCCTCTTGGTTACGTTTGGAATACCCATCACAGTATATTCCTTAAATCTCTTCGGAGAAACCTTAACGTTTCACTCCTTCGCGTTACCCAATGCATTGGAGAGCTATATCGGGCTCACCCGCCCTTAGTTTATCACGGAACCACCTGTTCTTCATAACAATGCCCAATAACCATAACATAATCGTATCACATAAACATGAATAAAGGAAACATAACATTTCCACATTTCAATCACAATATAACATTTTAGGATATTGAAATAATGAATCCATTCAAAAAGAATCCATTTCCAAAACCATTTAAAACATTTAATAAAGAGATTTTTGAATCAAAGTGTCACATACCACCTTGAAGCTTTTAACATTTTAAACCATTAATATCCATATAAATAAATCCTTAAAACCATTTTGAAAACATGGATATTAATAAGAACAAATAATTAAAACATTTAAAACGATATTTTGGTTAAAGGGGTTTTACCAAAATTAGAGACACTTGAATACAATAATCGAGGAATAAAATTTAGTCAGAAACTTATAATATCATTAGAATAAAAGGATTCATGATATAATACTCCAAAGGACAGTATATACACCATATAAGAGTGAATTGGTGCATAACAACAATGAACCCTCAATAGAAATGTCAAATGTGATGAAATCCCTTATAAAGAAGGTATCCTTAAATTAAGGACAAATAAATCTCAAAAATATGTGTGAAAAATATATATACACCCAATATAAGTGGATATTAAGTGTAAAACAATAAAATTTCATTCACACATATTCAATGGATGACATATTCAATGACTACAAGTTGAACCCAAAGAAATCGAAATTGGGTTAAAAAGTTCCCTTGATAGCCTAACGACATCACATCAAAATGAGTTGATGAGAGATAAAAAGTGTATCTCATCACTTGGACATAAAATTTACATCAATAAGGATGTATGAGAACATATACCAACATAAAAATATGTAAATTAAAAGACCCAATAAAAGAAGTCTTTTAAAAAAGAGGAGGGTGAAAGGTTCCCTTACCGACTTGGGTATCTTTCAAAACATACACCCCATGAAAGAAAGACAATAGGTCATTGATGTAAATACTCATAAACGAAATTATATTACACAAAGAGTAGAATAATGGGTAGTACATACACCACTCAATGGAATTTGTGGCGAATGTAGCATAAATCTCACGGGAATAAAAGTGAGATGAAAAATCCCTTACGAAAACTCGGCAGCCTAACGGCGCCACATATAACTTCCGAATATGGATTGATGAGATCAAATATAGTATCCCATAATATTACAATAGAATTTAAAGCAAGTGGAATATAAAATAAAATCCCCCAACATTGCAAGGAGGAGTTTAAAAGAAGTGACATAAAGGAGAGTACTTAAAAAGAAAGAGAGAGGTTAGATCTCTTACGAAAGTTCGGCAGCCTAACGACGCCACTCAAAACTTCCAAAATGGATTGATGAGAGAGAATAGGGTCTCTAATCAAATGAGTATAAAAATTACAGTAAGTGTAATATAAAATAACATCCCAATCACAAGAAAGATGAGCTTATAAGGAATGACATAAAAGAGTGTACTTAAAAAGAGAGGAGTAGGATCCCTTACCTCGGGTCCGACTTGACTCGATCATTCTTTAATCTCCTGAATAATAAACTTGAGTTAATTTCTAATTCCTTAAGAACCTTTTTCAAGTTCATTATTACTTTTATACCACTTATTACCATGTCATAAACATTATGTAATCATTTAAGTTAATAATATTTGTTTTGCCGATATTTGGTTCTTAAGTCGAAAGTGGACTTCTTACAATTACATGTTGTTCGTGTGGCCAAATGATTATTATATACAGAATTGTATTCATTATGTAGATATCATATATTTCATATATATCCAGTACATTCATGCATTTATAACATTACATAATCATTTAGAGGTAAGAAATGAAATGCACCGTTCATGGAGACGGTAAGCCGTACGTACGCATGAACGCTACTTTCATTTCTATTTCGTATTTTATAGAATGGAATAATAATGATATAAAGTTATATTATAATTCCAGTATAATATCATATATAATATCATATTTCCATCCTTTATACATCCCACATATGGTATTTAATGAATCAAATCACTTTGAGGGGGCGGTAGTCCGCACTTCCTTAAATGAAGATATCGCGTATACCCAAAATGGAAGCCATAAAGGTAAGACAAAAATGAAAAATACAGAAGCATAAATAAAACATAAACATATTATATATCATATATAAAAATATTTACATCATAATGGCCACCTTTTAAGGTGTTAAATGAGTATTGAACAATCATCATTTCGGGAGGCAGAATTTCACCATCCACGGAAACCGTATGTTCTTTAACCATTTGATGTAGTTGTGTGAGAGTGTAGCTCGAATAAATCTTATAACAACATCCTAGTATATTGAAGATACTGGTTTTGTTACAAAATAAGTAAATAAAAAGAGTTTAGGGGGTTGGAGAAGCAAAATAAAACAAATGAACATGAGAGAATGAATTACCTTTAAAAGTGTAACTCCTTTTGATTTGAGCCTAAAGGCTTCCTTTGAAAGGATTCTGCCCAAAGGGAATCCTCTAGGATGAGGAGAGGTATGTAGAGAGAGTAAATGGGCAGGGGTTGGCCGAGCCAAAGGCTTGAGGAGTGTGTTAAATGAGGTAGAGGTGGGGGCCTTTTATAAGAGGAGAGGAGGGGCACTTTTGGAATGTAAAGAAATATTACTTTATTTGAAAATGTGTTTCGGTTTCAAAAGGTCCCACATTGATATAATTCGTGGATAAGGTGATAAGGATTCGAAATCCACTCATCCAATAAGTTTTGTACATGTGTATTTCATATATTTTACATTATCTTTCCATTTTATTTAAATCGTCAAATAATGATGTCATCGCTGCATCATTATTATTTCATAAATAATTTAATTTATTTAATGTATAAAAATTATAAAAAAAAATACTATGATGTAGGAAATCGTTTTATCTTTCCAATGAATATTTATAATCAAAAATATGACTTGTATAACCCCAATTAAAAATTGTTTTAGTAAAACATATCATGTTTGTGTCAATTTTACTTTTACATTAAATAAAATGTTATTTATGTCATTTCCCAACCAAAGTGGATCCATGGGGTCCCCAACTTGACCCATGGATTGTCTTGGTCGGCCATGATACAACCAATGAGGGTAAGACATGTGTCAAGCTCATCTCATTTTATTAAAGTATTATTTTTACCTTAAACTACACTAATTACCACTAATCGCGATTAAAAACTAAATAAGTTACTATTCACCAAAAAATTATTTTAATCTCATTGAACCACATTTTACTTCTTAATGACAACCATGTATGTCGGATTTTTGAAAATCAAAACACAATGATGGAAAAATTTCATTTAAACGGAAAATCAGTTTTTATAAGTACCACTTAGTGGTTTCACTATTCATCAAAAATTGAAGTTTTTCAGAAAAATCCCAAAAATTCACCCTAAGCTATATTTGATATTCTGAATTCAAAAATGAAGTCCGTTTTACAAAATTCAAAACATATAATTCACATTAATTAATTTAATAATTAATTCCCGCTGTCATGACAAATAGCGTGTTTTATGAAACAATAAGTTTCAAAAGATTGACACTAGTTTAAGTCTGATTTCAAAGTGAAATTGATTCCAACGACCACTATTGGATTTAATGGTAAAAATATTTTCTAATTTCACTTTAAAACAAATTCAAAATATAATCTAATCATAGAAATAAATTAGATTAAAAAGTGGTTTTGAATTAAAATACAACATTTTACACTATTCATTAAAAAATGAACTTTATCGGAAAAATACCAAAAAATTACACAAAGTAAAATTTGATGTCCCGATTCTTAATAAGAGTTTTATTTGGTCCAAAAGAATTTTTAAGAGTGAACAAAACTATATTTAATGACAGTTCTCCATTAAAAGGTGATAAGTGAACCTTTAGCGAAAACTAGGGCATATACGCCTAAAATTGAATTCTTTCCGTATTTTAAGCCTTTTAGCTTTTATTGGATAAATGTAAAAACATTTAAAAAACATATATAATCATATTTTAGTTATTTCTATCCATTCCCGCCAATACAACGGCTACATGTTAACTACCATTTGAAATAATATTATTTTATTATTAGAGTGCAACGTAAGATTCCCAAGAAACTCGTTGTTGCGTGTTGGGTACGCCATCGAGCATAGCGTCCCCTTTAAAGTCATATTAATATTTTATTCACAAATATGGATAAATATGAAAATTTCATATTCATTATTTACCTGGGGTGTTACATCCTTCCCCCCTTTTGGGAATTGCGTCCTCGCAATTTTAAAATTGCGCTTGGAAACATCCTTGAAAGTCCCACATCGGAACAAAAGTCGGTAAAACAAACACTTAAAAAAAGAAAGATAAGTACAAAGGTCACCCAAGTTAACCCATACTAGGATTCCAAGTATGAAAATATGGACATGGAGTAAAAAACAAAGGGTCATGTTCTGATGGAGAGTGATAGAAAACATGTTTAGGAGAAATTTAACCACGAGAAAATCACAAACTTGTGATGGGTTAAACGGTCTTCGATTCCCCAGTAGGAAAAGTTAATAGACAACATTTTTGTTTTAAGTTACTTTTTATTGAGGAATTTGTTCATAAGGAAACATAATCACTTATCATATTGACTTTCAACTTTTATTAGATTCCTTACACAAGCTCATATTTTCTCCAAAAGACGAGTATTTAGGAAGACTTGTTCACATTAAGAGTACTATAATCAACTTCTAGAGAATCACCTAATCCACAAAATATAACTATATACTTCCCATGTCTTTATACTTTAACCAAAACCAAAACCAAAAAGGCTAGTACAAGATCAGATAATCCAGAAAAGGATAAACCTTTATAAAAATAAAATCTATTCTTAATCTCCAAAATTTGTCCAACAAAACCCAAAGATCAACGAGAACCATTCTATAATCAATTTGTCCATAAAATTCTTCAAAGTAAACCAATCTAATATTGAAACCCAAATATTTGAAGGATTTAGTCAGATAGTCTTCCAAGTTAAATCGTAACATTTATCTCCAAACAACATCAGTTGCTCCTAAAGTCTCGTATTGAAAAGTAATTATCCTAATCACATATCCTCCATGATAGGTTAATCATTTTCATAAATAACCCAAAATCAACTTACTCTTAATTCATAAAATCATATAACTAAAAATAATCAGTCAAACTAACCAGGGACTTCATGTAGTCCAGTGGTAGGCGATAAATACCAGTCGCACATGGGTTGTGGGTTCGATTCCTGCAGCTTTGTCCGACGCGACGGGATGTCACACGGTCTACGTGTTGTCCTTTTTTCCAAAACTATATAATTCTTAAAACATTCCCCAAAATGAGATAAAATCTTCAAAAATAAACATAACATATTTTAACCTCAAGTTTATCTCATTCCTTTCATTTTCCATCATATCATAGAGTAACCCATAATTACCTAAAAATTAAGTATCATATAAACCCTAATGGTTACCTTAATAATTATTACCTGAATTTCCACATCGGGTTGGCCATCTCGTACATGATGAATTAGAGAACTCACCAAGGTTGAAGTGGTTGATCATGACTCCTTGATATTTGGTTTAGAACAACCACGAGTTTCCTCATTGAATCCTCCATTTTATCTAGTATCTTAATCAGAGAACCACCACAGTTTCCTTCAAACTTGTTGTCTCTTTGGTGCCTGCTAGATCCATCCATTCACTAAAAATAGAAATGTCAGTGTGAGTATATCAAAAAAACCATCATGTACTAATGAGGAAGTTAAACACTAAGATACA
Organism: Viscum album; assembly: GCA_963277665.1. Lineage (NCBI taxonomy): Eukaryota > Viridiplantae > Streptophyta > Magnoliopsida > Santalales > Viscaceae > Viscum > Viscum album. Next base: position 412,359,259 of record OY728143.1, read on the forward strand.
CTTACTCATTCACTTTATCCAAAACTAGGACTCTTTCTGAAATCCTAACCATTATGGTAATGTCACTTATGCTTAAAGAATAACCTAACCTCTAAAGTTATCTAAACTGACCTTTGATACCAACTATAAGGCCCCAACCTTAAACCTTACATAATCTTGAGTTATTACAAGATTACACATTGAGGATCTTTTCAGGTTTAGAGTTTTTAGATAATTAGATCATGAAACTTGCATTACGTTCCACATTTAAACAAAGTGGCTACATAAAAGACAGTATTCATTCTTCCCATCAACGGAAACATATTTAAAATAAAACATGGGTTCTTTCTTGACACATCCTTGACACTATCATCACATCATGTACCTTTCCCTTGACCTGTGAAAAACATTTCAAAAACTTGGGATGAGCATAAAAAGCTCAGTAAGAGTTATAAAAATATGGAAAGGAAACATGAGTTCATATATACATTAGAATGAAATCACACTTTACCCATTAAACATAGGCATATAAAATCATGAATAAATCATAGAAAACATAAGACATAAAGGTAACTTGAGGCATTCATAACATTCTTACGTAGGGAGTAACCCTATTGGTTACGTTTGGAATACCCATCACAGTATATTACCTAAATCTCTTCGGAGAAACCTTAACGTTTCACTCCTTCGCGTTACCCAATGTATTGGAGAGCTATATCGGGCTCACCCGCCCTTAGTTTATCACGGAACCACCCGTTCTTCATAACAATGCCCAAAAACCATAACATAATCGTATCACATAAACATGAATAAAGGAAACATAACATTTCCACATTTCAATCACAATATAACATTTTAGGATATTGAAATAATGAATCCATTCAAAAAGAATCCATTTCCAAAACCATTTAAAACATTTAATAAAGAGATTTTTGAATCAAAGTGTCCCATACCACCTTGAAGCTTTTAACATTTTAAACCATTAATATCCATATAAATAAATCCTTAAAACCATTTTGAAAACATGGATATTAATAAGAACAAATAATTAAAACATTTAAAACGATATTTTGGTTAAAGGGGTTTTACCAAAATTAGAGACACTTGAATACAATAATCGAGGAATAACATTTAGTCAGAACCTTATAATATCATGAGAATAAAAGGTTTCATGATATAATACTCCAAAGGACAGTATATACACCATATAAGAGTGAATTGGTGCATAACAATAATGAACCCTCAATAGAAATGTCAAATGTGATGAAATCCCTTATAAAGAAGGTATCCTTAAATTAAGGACAAATAAATCTCAAAAATATGTGTGACAAATATATATACACCCAATATAAGTGGATATTAAGTGTAAAACAATAAAATTTCATTCACACATATTCAATGGATGACATATTCAATGACTACAAGTTGAACCCAAAGAAATCGAAATTGGGTTAAAAAGTTCCCTTGACAGCCTAACGACATCACATCAAAATGAGTTGATGAGAGATAAAAAGTGTATCTCATCACTTGGAGAAAAAATTTACATCAATAAGGATGTATGAGAACATATACCAACATAAAAATATGTAAATTAAAATACCCAATAAAAGAAGTCTTTTAAAAAAGAGGAGGGTGAAAGGTTCCCTTACCGACTTGGGTATCTTTCAAAACATGCACCCCATGAAAGAAAGACAATAGGTCATTGATGTAAATACTCATAAACGAAATTATATTACACAAAGAGTAGAATAATGGGCAGTACATACACCACTCAATGGAATTTTTGGCGAATGTAGCATAAATCTCACAGGAATAAAAGTGAGATGAAAAATCCCTTACGAAAACTCAGCAGCCTAACGGCGCCACATATAACTTCCGAATATGGATTGATGAGATCAAATAGAGTATCCCATCATATTACAATAGAATTTACAGCAAGTGTAATATAAAAGAAAATCCCCCAACATTGCAAGGAGGAGTTTAAAAGAAGTGACATAAAGGAGAGTACTTAAAAAGAAAGAGAGAGGTTAGATCTCTTACGAAAGTTCGGCAGCCTAACGGCGCCACTCAAAACTTCCAAAATGGATTGATGAGAGAGAATAGGGTCTCTAATCAAATGAATATAAAAATTACAGTAAGGTTTATATAAAAGAACATCCCAATCACAAGAAAGATGAGCTTAGAAGGAATGACATAAAAAAGTGTACTTAAAAAGAGAGGAGTAGGATCCCTTACCTCGGGTCCGACTTGACTCGATCGTTCTTTAATCTCCTGAATAATAAACTTGAGTTAATTTCTAATTCCTTAAGAACCTTTTTCAAGTTCATTATTACTTTTATACCACTTATTACCATGTCATAAACATTATGTAATCATTTAAGTTAATAATATTTTTTTTGCCGATATTTGGTTCTTAAGTCGAAAGTGGACTTCTTACAATTACATGTTGTTCGTGTGGCCAAATGATTATTATATCCAGAATTGTATTCATTATGTAGATATCATATATGTCATATATATCCAGTACATTCATGCATTTATAACATTACATAATCATTTAGAGGTTAGAAATGAAATGCACCGTTCATGGAGACGGTAAGCCGTACGTATGCATGAACGCTACTTTCATTTCTATTTCGTATTTTATAGAATGGAATAATTATGATATAAAGGTATATTATAATTCCAGTATAATATCATATATAATATCATATTTCCATCCTTTATAAATCCCACATATGGTATTTAACAAATCAAATCACTTTGAGGGGGCGGTAGTCCGCACTTCCTTAAATGAAGATATCGCGTATACCCATAATGGAAGCCATAAAGGTAAGACAAAAATGAAAAATACAGAAGCATAAATAAAAAATAAACATATTATATATCATATATAAAAATAGTTACATCATAATGGCCACCTTTGAAGGTGTTAAATGAGTATTGAACAATCATCGTTTCGGGAGGCAGAATTTCACCATCCACGGTAACCGTATGTTCTTTAACCATTTGATGTAGTTGTGTGAGAGTGTAGCTCGAATAAATCTTATAACAACATCCTAGTATATTGAAGATACTGGTTTTGTTACAAAAGAAGTAAATAAAAAGAGTTTAGGGGGTTGGAGAAGCAAAATAAAACAAATGAACATGAGAGAATGAATTACCTTTAAAAGTGTAACTCCTTTTGATTTGAGCCTAAAGGCTTCCTTTGAAAGGATTATGCCCAAAGGGAATACTCTAGGATGAGGAGAGGGATGTGGAGAGAGTAAATGGGCAGGGGTTGGCCGAGCCAAAGTCTTTAGGAGTGTGTTAAATGAGGTAGAGGTGGGGGCCTTTTATAAGAGGAGAGGAGGGGCACTTTTGGAATGTAAAGAAATATTACTTTATTTGAAAATGTGTTTCGGTTTCAAAAGGTCCCACATTGATATAATTCGTGGATAAGGTGATAAGGCTTCGAAATCCACTCATCCAATAAGTTTTTGACATGTTTAGTTCATATATTTTACATTATCTTTCCATTTTATTTAAATCGTCAAATAATGATGTCATCACTGCATCATTATTATTTCATAAATAATTTAATTTATTTAATGTCTAAAAATTATAAAAAAAATACTATGATGTAGGAAATCTTTTTAGCTTTCCAATTAATATTTATAATCAAAATGATGACTTGTATAACCCCAATTAAAAATTGTTTTAGTAAAACATATCATGTTTGTGTCAATTTTACTTTTACATTAAATAAAATGTTATTTATGTCATTTCCCAACCAAAGTGGATCCATGGGGTCCCCAAGATGACCCATGGCTTGTCTTGGTCGGCCATGATACAACCAATGAGGGTAAGACATGTGTCAAGCTTATCTCATTTTATTAAAGTATTATTTTTACCTTAAACTACACTAATTACCACTAATCGCGATTAAAAACTAAATAAGTTACTATTCACCAAAAAATTATTTTAATCTCATTGAACCACATTTTACTTCTTAATGACAACCATGTATGTCGGATTTTTGAAAATCAAAACACAATGATGGCAAAATTTCATTTAAACGGAAAATCAGTTTTTATAAGTACCACTTAGTGGTTTCACTATTCATCAAAAAATTGAAGTTTTTCAGAAAAATCCCAAAAATTCACCCTAAGCTATATTTGATATTCTGAATTCAAAAATGAAGTCTGTTTTACAAAATTCAAAACATATAAGTCACATTAATTAATTTAATAATTAATTCCCGCTGTCATGACAAATAGCGTGTTTTATGAAACAATAAGTTTCAAAAGATTGACACTAGTTTAAGTCTGATTTCAAAGTGAAATTGATTCCAACGACCACTATTGGATTTAATGGTAAAAATATTTTCTAATTTCACTCTAAAACCAATTCAAAATATAATCTAATCATATAAATAAATTAGATTAAAAAGGGGTTTTGAATTAAAATACAACATTTTACACTATTCATTAAAAAATGAACTTTATCGGAAAAATACCAAAAAATTACACAAAGTAAAATTTGATGTCCCGATTCTTAATAAGAGTTTTATTTGGTCCAAAAAAAATTTTAAGAGTGAACAAAACTATATTTAATGACAGTTCTCCATTAAAAGGCGATAAGTGAACCTTTAGCGAAAAATAGGGCATATACGCCTAAAATTGAATTCTTTCCGTATTTTAAGCCTTTTAGCTTTTATTGGATAAATGTAAAAACATTTAAAAAACATATATAATCATATTTTAGTTATTTCTATCCATTCCCGCCAATACAATGGCTACATGTTAACTACCATTTGAAATAATATTATTTTATTATTAGAGTGCAATGTAAGATTCCCAAGAAACTCGTTGTTGCGTGTTGGGTACGCCATCGAGCATAGCGTCCCCTTTAAAGTCATATTAATATTTTATTCAAAGATATGGATAAATATGAAAATTTCATATTCATTATTTACCTGGGGTGTTACATGATCATTGTCTTCAACCCATTGCTTTTTTCAGGGGTTCCATCTAATCTTCATCCTTCTGATGATAGGAATGGATAGGCAGTAATCAAGGTCCTCTAACTTTTCTTCATTTGGTCCAACCATCCCTTTTGCAACTAACATAGCTGAGATCATCCTTGAGTAAAACAAGGAGGTGGATTTGGAAGTGACTTTGATCAGCTCACAAATATGGTTGATAAAATACTTACAAAGATTGATCTTATGACCATTCTTCAATAGGTGGATCAGGAACACATCCTGGTACTTCATCACAGCAAAGTCTCCTTTTCTAGGACTAATCAAATTCTGAACAAACTTGAACAGAATTCTAGTCTCCCCATCTAATTCAGCAGCTATGGACCTTCGTTTGGTGCCATTTCCAGTCAGGATCTCCAAAGTATTCTCTAGGTCAAAGATTTCAGTTGTTGGAGGAGGGTCTCTCTGGTAATCTTCACAAAATCCTTCATGAGTAATTCTTAGGCATGCAGCCCACAGCCTTAAAGAGAAAGAGCACTTCTGACCATTTATCCACCTTGTCACCATAAAGCTTTTTCCAAACACAAAGGATAACTTCACATACTGATAGAACTGAGATACCAGTCTCGGGTAAATTGGTCTATTCTGTCCAGTGAACCATTCAAGCCATCCTTGTTCTCTTAAAACTTTCAAAACTAAAGATCTTCTAGACAACAACCAATCTGGGCAAACCTCCTTTTCAAGTACAACTGTACGACTTACCAGGTTTGGGTTTAGAGGTCCTTCGGGAGCTATCCTCGGTATCCTCTTCTATTTCTTAGAGTGGTTCTTATCAGACGAAGGTGAGGATGGATGCTTCAACCTTGGCATTCACTGAATGTTCGGGTGATAGGTAAGAGAAGGTTCAGGAGAGAGTTCAGTTAAGGAATCGAATGAAACCCTTAATTTTTATCATTTGGGAATGTCAAACTTCATAAAAATAAAAACGCGGGAAAACAAATAGTGGTGAAATAAAAATTAAGGTGATATGGTTTAAAATAAGAATATAAATAAATCTTCACAGTGAGACCATGAGTAGGCGTTATGGTGAGATGAAAAACAGTCATCATGGTGAGACAGTTGGCAGATGTCATGGTGAGACAGTGAGCATTCTATATTGTCATGGTGAGACAGTGAGTTGACAGACCGTGAGCATAAAGTCTTGACAGTGAGACCATGATCATAAAACAGTAACTTAGAAATAGTGAGTATGAAACCGTAAAGTAACATACAGTAAATTATTAAACATTAAGATCAGTAAGATATTCATTTATGATTAATCATACCAAGATCATGTTTGATGTAGTTTAATCTTTCAGAATTTAATGGTTTAGTGAATATATCAGCAAGTTGATATTCAGTACCAATGAATTCCAAAGTGATATCACCTTTTTGATAATGATCCCTCAAAAAGTGATGTCTTAGATCAATATGTTTTGTTCTAGAATGAGAAACAGGATTCTTAGAAATGTTAATAGCACTTGTGTTGTCACATTTTATTGGGACATGTCTAAATTGATATCCATAGTCTATTAATGTGTGTTTCATCAACAAAATTTGTGCACAACAACTGCCAGCAGCTATGTGTTCAGCTTCTGTAGTTGATAATGCAACCGAATTTTGTTTCTTACTACACCATGAAACTAGTGACTTGCCTAAAAGGTGAAATGTTTCAGAGGTGCTTTTTCTATCTAAATTACATCCAATAAAATCAGCATCAGAATAACTAACTAATTCAAATGATTGACCTTTGGGATAGAATAGTCTTAAATTGGGAGTATGCTTGAGGTATTTGAAAAGTCTCTTTACAGCATTTAAATGTGACTCTTTAGGGTTTTCTTGAAAATGAGCACACATACACACACTAAACATAATATCGGGATGACTAGCAGTCAAGTAGAGTAGACTTCCGATCATTCCTCTATAAGTAGTTTGATTAACGGATTTACCATTTTCATCAAGATCCATCTTACAGGTGGTACTCATGGGAGTGTCACTACCTTTTGTGCTATCCAATCCAAAACATTTTAAAATATCTCTATTATATTTACTTAGTTAAAATAATTCCATCATCATTTTGAAAGATTTGAAATCCAAGAAATAATTTAAGTTCACCCATTAAACTCATTTCAAGTTCATTTTACAACATTTTAGAAAAATCAGTACATAATTTAGTTTTTGAAGATCCAAAAATAATATCATCTACATAAATTTGTACAACTAAAACATCTTTAAAAATTCATTTTATAAACAGAGTAGGATCAGCTATTCCTTTTCTAAAACCTTTGAAAATTAGAAAAGTACTTAATCTATCATACCATGCTCTTGGAGCTTTCTTTAAACCATATAAAGATTTTGATAATTTGAAAATATGATTTGGAAAATGAGGGTTTGAAAAACAAGGTGGTTGTTCAACAAAAACATCCTCAGTAATATATCCATTCAAGAATGCACTCTTTACATCCATTTGATATAGTTTGAAATTTAGATGTACAGCATAAGAAAGTAAAATCCTAATGGCTTATAATCTGGATACTGGAGAAAAAGTCTCCTCATAGTCAATACCTTCTTCTTGACTATAGCCTTGTTCAACTAGCCTAGCTTTATTTCTAACTGTGTTTCTAGATTCATCTACTTTATTTCAAAAAACCCATTTTGTGCCTATTGTGAAAGTGTCCTTAGGTCTTTCAACAAGATTCCAAACTTTATTTATTTCAAACTGATTGAGTTCTTCTTGCTTAGAAATTACCCAAAATTCATCATTAATAACATCATCAATGTTTTTAGGTTCCATTTGTGACAAGAAGGCTTGATGTTAAACCTGATTTCTAAGAGAGGCTCCAGTATGTGTCCCCCTATCAAGATTTCCTACAACAGCATGTAAAGGATGATTCATTAGAATTCTAATTGATCTAGTAAAGGTAGGACTAGAAATTCCAGGTTCTTCTCTAGGTTCAGGTTCATATGAGGTAGATTTTGGAACAAGTCCAGAACTGGTTTTCTTTATAGCAGGTTCATTTATTTTATCATTAAGGTCTGGAACAGATAAATCTTCTTCAATATTTTCAAGAGAGGTTTTAGGCTCATGTGGATCGGTTTCATCAAACATGATGTGAACATATTCTTCCACACACTTGGTTCTTTTGTTGAAAACTCTATACACCTTGCTGGTTAAAGAATATCCTAAAAAGATTCCTTCATCACTCTTAGAATCAAACTTATCAGGATTATCTTTTGTATTAAGAATTAAAATTGTGCAGCCAAAGACTCTAAATTAACTAACTTTAGGTTTTCTATTGTTCCACAACTCATATGGGGTTATCTTAAGAACATGTCTAATTAAGGCTCTATTAATAATATAACAATCTGTATTCACAGCTTCAGCCCAAAAGTAAATAGGCAGGTCATATTCATTAAGCATAGTTTTGGCAATTTCCTGAAGGGTTCTATTCCTCCTTTCTACTACACCATTTTACTGAGGTGTCCTAGGAGTAGAAAATTTATGACTATATCCATTGTGTGAGCAATAGGATTCAAATTCATGATTTTCAAACTCACAGACATGATCACTTCTTAGAGTTTTAATCTTAAGTCTACTAAGATTTTCTACAGATTTGGAGTATTTAACAAAGTAAGAACAAGCTTCACTTTTGTGAGCTAAGAAGTATACCCATGTATATCTAGAAAATTCATCTACTAGGACATAGATATAGTGCCTCCCATTTAAGCTAGAAACTCTAGATGGTCCAAAAAAATCCATGTGAACCAACTCGATAGGTTGAGAAGATGAAACTTCATTCTTTGATTTAAAAGAAACCTTATGTTGCTTTCCCTTTTGACAGGGATTAAAAACTTTTTCATTAGAAAACTCAAGTTTAGGTAGGTCTCTAACTATGTTTTTCCTAGTTAATTTTCTAAGTTAGTGCATATTGCAGTTTCCTAATCTTCTGTGCCATAACCAATATTCCTTTTGAAAAACATTTAAACAGGTAACATTTTGCTTGGCTAAGGAATTTAAATCAACTGCATAAACATTTTCATTTCTTAAAGAAGAAAAGACTAAAACATTTTTAGAATTAAAAACATTGCAAGAATCATTTTCAAACATCACATTAAATCCATCATCACATAATTGAGAAATACTTAGTAGGTTATATTTAAGTCCATCAACAAATAAAACGTTAGAAATTAAAACTGAATTAGTGTTACCAATTTGGCCTAGGCTGATGGTATTTCCTTTAGAATTATCACCAAAGGTGACATGACCTCCATCAACCTTTATTAAACTCTTGAAGCATGAGTAATCCCCAAACCTATGTCTGGAACATCCACTGTCCAAATACCATGTCTTCTTGTGGGAACTCTTCAATCAGGTTTCCTACAAAATAGATTTAGATAGGAAATGATTTTGGTACCCAGATCTTCTTGGGTCCAGACAGGTTAGCAATCAAATCTTTCAGTACCCAAATTTGTCTTATGGGTCTCATATAATTTACAGAATCAAAAGATTGTGAAAGATAAACTCTATTTGATTTATAACTATGTGAATAACTAGTTGAAGCATATGAATGTCCAGAGCTAGAACTAGCAGTATTCTGTCCAGATTTAGGAATAAATCTATTATTAGTAATCTATCTCTATCCAGGTTTGTAGCCTATTCTAGTGGTGTATTTTAGTGCAACTTGCTTTCCTAGAATTTGAGTTAGTGTATCCTTTCTGTTTGTGAACTTCTCTATGTATTTTCTAAGTTTCTCATTTGACATTTTCAAATCAGTATTCTCCTTTAACAGTTGAGAATTTTTCTCTTTTTCAATAGAAAGTTTGGTTTTAACAACAGAAGTGAGGGCATGATGTTTCTTTAATGATTTGTATTTATCCTTAAGTTCATTGAATGTCTCTTCCAGCATATTACAATATTCAAATAATTCTTCACTAGTCATGTTTTCATAATCAGATTCAGATTCTGCATCATCTCCAGAATAATAAGAATTTAAAATAGGAGTATCTAAGGTTACCTCAGATGTGTTTGTCATGAAACACATGTTGGCACGATTCTTTTCAGAATCAGACATTTCAGATTCACTTGTGCTGTCTTCAGAAGCACTCCAGGTATCCTTCATAGCTTTTTTGTACTTACTATCCTTGTAATCATATTTCTTATTGAATTTTAGCTTTGGGTAGTTTGCTTTAATGTGTCCTTTATTTTTTCACTAATAGCAAACAACTTCATCACTTTTTATCTGACTTTTTCCAATCCTTCTTCCAATGTCCCTTATTGTCATACTTTCCTTTGTAATTTGATTTTCTAAAAAATTTCTTCTTCCTATAAAACTTCTTAAACCTTCTGGCTATCTGTTCCATTTTAGCATCACTTATAAGAGTCTGAATTTTCACTTGTTGAACTATTAGTAGGTATTTGAGATTTATCTTTGTCCTTGGTCCTTGAATTAGTAGTCTTGAAAGCCACTAATTTCCTCTTAGGTTCATTATCCTCCTCTTTATTCACTTTGAGTTCTTCCTCATACATCATATGCTTACCAATGAGTTCTTTGACAGGTAGAGAAGCAATGTCACGTGACTCTCTGATTGAAACAGATGTGCCTCTCAATCGGTCTGGTAAACATCTCAAGATTCTCATAATTTGTTCTTTGGCTGGAACAGACTTACTGAGTGAATTCATTGTATTGACTATCTCATTAAACATGATATACATATCAAAAATAGGTTCATCAGTCTTCATTTTAAAATTATCATATTTAATAGTATAAGTATTTAACATTGGTTGTTCATTCATGAAAAACACCCAAAGTGTCCCAAATTTCAAAAGCAGTTTTACAAGAAGAAATTCTGTTAAACTCTTCATCTCCTAAATCATAGTACAAGGCATTCATAGCTTTACAATTATTATTGTAAGCAGTCTTTTTAGGTTCATCCCAAGTGGATCTAACAGTAGTGGGAATTTTATATTCTGATTCTATTCCAGTCCAAATATCAAAACCCATGCTTTCAAAATGAATTTTCAATTTCAACTTCCATTGAGCATGGTTTGTATCATTGAAGAATGGTGTCATGTTTGTAGCAGCACCTTCTAGTATGTTATCCATAACTAGATTTTAGAAAGATAATTTAAAGAGATAAAAATTTAGAAATAATAGAAATTTTGAGACCTTTAAAATACAACTAAAATCAAAATTGAAAAAACAGTGAATTTCAAAAATCATTTAATCCTCAGATACCAAATGTTGGTCGGAGTGGACACTCAATAGGGGGGGTGAATTGAGTTCGAATTAAAATTTCTGTTAAAATATTGTCTATTTAAAATCCCCCGATTTATTAAATAAGTTAAAATGTAGTGAATTTATACAGATTGTAAATGTTCACTTAGCTTCTTCAAGATTGATTAGGTCTCATTTAGTTTAACCACAAGATCAAACTAACTTTTGAAACTAATCTACTGATTTACAATAAGTGTAAACACTTGCTAATTTAACTATCAAAGTAGATTTAAAATAGTTTTGTATTTCAAAGTAATAGCAGTGAAATAAATAATATTTATATAGTATACTTTGAACTTAAATTTTAGATGCACAACAGATATAACAAGAGGTTCAGTCTCAAGACGAGACTTAGTCCTCTCAAATTTATATAAATTTGATCCACACCCTGGATCGGGGTTAACAACAGTTTACAAAACTTTCCAGGCCACACAGGGACCTCTACCACTATTCTTCGTGGGAAACAAAACAAAGACCAGGCCACACAAGGACCTCTTCCACAGTTGATGTGGGTAAACAATAGTTAATATATTTGGAGTGAGGATTTGATATCCTCTAGTTCAGTACATGAGATAGTGTGTGTATAAGAAATACAAAGTACACCACACTGCTCGAAAGTTAATAAAGAAATAATGTAGAGAATATAGATGAGAGTTTATAAATCTCTAGTAATTATCAATGCAGCTCTGGACTCATTAGATTCAGCATGAAATCTTCTAAGTCCTCTGGTTTTTCTGATGAAAAACGGAGTGGCGTAGTTCATCTTGTCTTCTTTAAGAATGAAAATGATCTCTTGATTCGACGTGGGTTCTCAAGAGGTGTTGGATTGCATTCATGAGAGTTATATGAAAGACTTGAAATCTTTTTCTTGTTCAGGATTGTTCTGTTTGTTCAGAAAAGTTCTCTCAGGTATATCTAAGTTCTTCTTGTTGTATATTCACACTTGCACACTGCTTATCTCTCTTCGTGTACTACATCTTAATCTTCCTTATATTCCATAATTTATGGTAGTAGGAATGATTCACTTTTCATAGGTACAAGATACAATTTTCTGACATGCCAACAACTATCATTAAATAACATTAATTTCATTAAAAACAAAAAATATGACAGTTAGAATTATTTAAATAATATTGACAAAAATTTAAGAAACAGTGTCACGGTAATTATGGAAACGGTGTCTTCTTCACAGTATGAGCTTCACGGTATGTCCATGTCACGGTGACTAGTTCATGGTGTCTGGTCACGGTGAGTCCATCACGGTGTCTGGTGACGGTGAGTCCTTCACGGTGTCCGGTCACGGTGAGTCCTTCATTGTGTCTGGTCATGGTGAGTCCTTCACGGTGTCTGGTCACGGTGAGTCCTTTACGATGTCTGGTCACGGTGAGTCCTTCATGGTGTCTGGTCATGGTGAGTCCTTCATGGTGTCTCCATACTTAGACAAATATCAATTTGGCCTTAGACAGTAATATGCAGAATGTGGATTAAGTTTAATCATTAGAGAGTAAAAGAGCTTGAATCATAAATATAAAGGTGTGATAATATATGTGATATTTGTGATCATGCATAAGACTTGTAAATAATAAAGAGAGTAATCAACATCCATAATATTTCTTAGTATTAAAACATGATGTGTAGTTATTATTGAGATTGAAGAGCATTAGCAAGATGTGCAATGAAGATTGAGATTAATCAACAGTAATAGGATTTGTGATCATTAAAACATGATTAACACATGAGGATTCCAACAGTAATAATTTAATTAAGGTTATTATTGGTTGATTAACTAAATCTACAAATTTTCTTCCCATTTGAGATATGATTTATTTAGATCAAATTTCTCGACTGTACCTATAGAACATAATCAGTTTATATGAATTAACCCTCTCTATTATATCAAAACATGATCCTAGGTTCACAAATAATTTTTTTAAAGGACTTTAAAAGTAAGTGGGTACTGAATTAAATTTCCATATAACTTTTCATCGTCAATCATATAGAGAGAGTCGGTGGAAAATTTAAACCTTGAAAGATATGCTTTATTCTTGTTCAATGTATTACTATAAATATTGATATTGACATCGTTCATTAGTTTAATTTTCTTATAATAAAATTTTTCATTCCTATATACATATTACACCATTTAATTAATTATATTAAAAGTGGTGATAGACACCTTCTTTTTGGGATGATGTTGGAGAAAGGAAGTTGATGGGACCAATGTTTTTCAAATAAAAAATAGATAAAGTTAAGTTGATTCATGAACATGAGATAATATATCATAGAATTAAAGCAAGTTATATGGAAAACCAGAGGAAGGATCCTTCTTTTAAGTTATGTGATCCTATATTTCTCAAAATTCCCCCATGTAAAAGTGTGATGCATTTTGGTAAGAGAGGGAAACTGAGTCCAAGGATCATTGGACACTATAAGATCATAGAGAAATTTGGATCATTTTTTAACAAATAAATTTTACTCTGAGATTATCCAAGGTACACAACGTATTTCATGTTTTATTGTTATGGAAAGTTGTTTCGGATTCATCATATTTTTTGAGCCCTAAAGTAGTTCTGTTGGAAGAGAGCATTTCTTTTTTAGGAAAATCATATTCAGGTTATTTAACATAGAGATAATGTGTTGTATAATTATTTGATTTATCATATAATGGTTTCATGGAAAACTATATGGTTTAAAAGGAAACTTGGGAATCCGAAAAGTCTATGAGGAAAAGATATCACCATTTATTTAATAAGTCAATAAAATTGGGAGGAAAAAATTTACAAAAGGGGAAAGAATGTAAAAATCCATGGAATGATATATTAATTTTAATCTAATTAATAAATTTTATATAAATTCATCAAATAGATCTAATGGGTATAATATAAGAATAAATTAAGTCTTACGCTTTAAAATGTATTTTTTTAGAAAATAATTTTACCTCATTTTAAAAGAGAAATTAGTTTAAAAAAAATATTAACACTTTAATAAATTTTATTTGAAAACATTTAATTTTTCTAAAATTAAAATATCAAAATTTACTTTTCTTTAATTTTTTTTATTTTTTATATAAGTTTCATTTTTTTTGAAAAGTGAAAAATACATCATTTTAATTAAAACTGCATTTTTGTATAATTCATTTATATAGTTAAATTATATTTTAAATTGGTTTTAAAGTATAATTTGTTCAATTATACATCATTAAATCCAATTCAGGTCATTGGAATCAATTTCCCATTGAAATTGGATAAAAAAAATTCAAACATTTGAACTTTTTTACATTTAAGACCTGCTATTTATTCCACTCTATGTGATTAATTATAAATTAATTTTAACAACTTCTATGTTATTAATTTTGAAAAATATATTAAATATATAAAATATTTTTGTTGATATTATTAAAATAGTTTCTTTTTTGAGATTTTTAATAGATACTATAGTAGTTTTTATTATCACCGTTAATGGGAAATTGTGTAATTAAGGGTAAAAATAATATTATAAATATTATAACATCACCCTAAAAAGTTATAATTTAATGTTATGTGTGTTTCTTGACCAATATTATCCTTGGGATGAATATTATAAAATTTTTAAGCCACTTTCATGAGATTATGACACTTATAATATTTTATTTAAAGAAAATTTCAATATGTCATACTCATGTATTTACTAACTATTACATTTTTAATATGTGGTTATTCAGAAGATGTATTTTAATATAAATATTATTTTGAAATATAAAATTATTATATTAATCATGGTATTTTATTTTTAATTTTTAGGAATTAAATAATAAACTTAATCGCATACACTATGATGATGCAGTAATTGTTTAATTAATGGAAATATCAAATAAATTATATTAAAATTTTTAAAATAAATATCATTTGAGATATTTAATATCATAAAATAATTATATTGAAATATTTTACATGTTTTTGATGTTTTAGAATTATTTTTGAGAATTTTTCTTGTATTTTTGAGTTTTGTAAAAGATGAAATATTGAATAGTGTTGAAATTGACATTAATGATATTAAAAAATAATAGTATTTAATCAAATTGTATAATATTTCTAAAAATATAAATTTAGGAAAACATATTGGGATAGTGTCTTAAATTAAATCAATGACTCCTTTATGGTTCATTTTTTATTTAATATTATATATAATAACCCTCAAAGTACAGATTACATGTTATCATGATAAGAGTTAAAGGGGTTAAATAGGGGTTAAAACCCAAAAAATAATGACTAAAAGATTGTCAAAACATGTCTAATATTTTTTTTATTAATTTATTTGGACCCAAACACATATTATCTTAGATATAAATCATTTTAAATCATTTTTTATAGAATATTAAGTTATATTGCTTTAATATTTGGAAAACTCCAAGAGCACCCCTCTCCTCTCTTATAAAAGGAAATCTCTTCATGTATTCTATAAACACTTAAAACCTTATTTTTCCAGCCATTATCTGAATAAATCCTTTCCTATAACCCCTCCACAGAATCTATATCTCTTATTTTATCCATAAAACTATCGTTATTTTTCACAAGGTGTTAATAAATAATGGATTTCTAAAGAAGATTTATCATTTTTGTTAAGTGTTCCTATTTTATTTCCTCGTACACTTCATTAAAATATTATTCATATATGATAATATAATAACTCCATTATCCTAAATATACATAGATGTAATTATTTTCGTTTCATTACCTCTAAAAATTTCCATTTCCATCAAATGGAAAAATAATTAATCATTCATGTATACGGCAAACTACCACCTTATGAACCGATATAATTCATTTTCCACAACTGTCTCTCAAGAGTAATTATAATGATGGTATTAATGTTTATATATGATATTAATGAAACATTTTTCATTATTAAATTACAATAAATCATTTATTTCCTTGCTATTACATGCACCTAAAAATGATAATGTCATTCGTGCGTACGTGTGAACTATCACCTCCACAAAGCGATATGATTTGTTTTTCATCATAAAATGACATGAATTATATAAATAAGTATATTTAAATAGTTAATATAAAATTAGGGATGTTATTATAATTCTATAAACATAATAAAACACTTACCTTATTTCGATATGTATCAT
Organism: Viscum album; assembly: GCA_963277665.1. Classification (NCBI taxonomy): domain Eukaryota; kingdom Viridiplantae; phylum Streptophyta; class Magnoliopsida; order Santalales; family Viscaceae; genus Viscum; species Viscum album. The sequence goes on from OY728143.1 coordinate 412,375,631, forward strand.
TAATAAATGAAAACTTTACTCATCAATACTACAGCCTACCCTCTCTATGATTATAACGTCATTCATTTTTCATAACCATGTTTCATGGTTGGATATAAAAATATAATTCATATATAAAATTAATAATTATGATGTGGTTATTATTTTATATATGATATACTAATGAACACTTTGTCAATTGATATCATACCAAAGTCATTTTGGACTAAGGCAAAGAACATTTTCAAAACATCCAACATGAACATAAATAATTACATAATTATAATAACATGGTAATAAGTGGTATAAATGTAATAATTAACATGAAAACGTTTCTAAAAAAACAATTTGACCTAAGACTATTATTTCTAAATATAATGTACATATGTGATGAATCAAACTCAAGGTAAGGGACTTCATCTCAATTTCCATTCACTAAGGTATATCTTGAATTTATGTACCTTTATTTTTTTTTAAGGTGTATATATAGCCATTTAACAATATATATCAATAATTTACATGTTATCTTGAAATTTTTGTTTTTAGTGTCATTATTTATTGGGTTTTATGATTCAAGTTCTTCCTAAGTTATAAGGAGTTTTCCATTAAAAAACCCCCATTATGGTTTTCCTTAAATATCTTTTTATGTTCTACACATGTTTTTATTATGATATTTGAAATTTCTTTTAATGATGTGGTTTTTTGATATTCAAAATTATGGGTGAACCCATATAGTTCTTTAATGCATTGGTTGATGATTTTTTTCTTTGTAGAATTATAATTGAGGTCGTCCATATATGTATTCCAATATGTAAGGGTTCGATATGGGTTCTAGGTGATGATGTCTCGAGTTAAAAACATGAATTTCATATTCTTGACAAAGTGTTTTTGTGGGAATGGTTTTATTGGATGTTAAATTAAATAATTTTTAATGTAATTTTATTTTACTTTATGGGTAAATTTTTTTGTTTTTAATAAAAATATTTTCCATTGGTTTTTATGTTTTTACTGAACTAATATTTTTAGTAATTTTTATATTCCATAATGGTTTTTTCCCTCAAACCAAGTTTTAAAATGTTTTTAATAGGTCTTTAGGGATAATAGATACAAGGATCAGATTAAGGGGAAAATTGTCGCGTTTGATCTTGAAATTAAACCATGCTTTATTTTAAAAAAACCTTTGGTGGAAAAAATATATATATTGAGTAGAAGTGTATACTTTGTAATATTTTAGTTTTCATGTAGGATTTATGGGATAATTATCAAAAGCTATAAACTTGAAAGATCATAAATGTGAAAGAAATTAATATCATGACTAAAAATAATGATTACATAATTTTTAAGGTTGGGTCCTTATATTATTAATCCTTGGTTGTGATCATAAAGGTAGATTTATATCTTCCAATACAGAATGTTAGTATTATTCTATTAATGAGGGTTTGGAACATATCATGTCTTCATAGAAATATAATTTCAGTGGGGAAGTTTTATGATTAAATATATAATACTACATTTAATAATAGAGTCTATAATATTACTCGAGGAACCATGGTGGTGGCATAAGGAGTTTGTCGAAACACCCTTTTTTAAACAAGTATTTGAATGTGATTAAAATGTATATAATGACATTATATTAAAATATAATGGTTTGGATTTGTATTCATGGTTTCCTTCATGGGATATACATGATAGTTCTAACAGATATGTTTATTATGAAGGATGGTCACACAACTATATATTGTTAACAGATTTGAGTTCATGGAAGGTATAAAATGGTTTTATTCAAATTGAATAGCTAGACCACCATATCTGGGATGTCAGAAATAATATATATTGATTTAGAGGGAATTTAATCATTTAAATAAAATAGGTATAATGGTACTTTATCAATTTCATTATCAATTTCATCAAGATGGTATGTTTTTTATTCATAATAATAAAAATGATATATTTCATAACACTATTTAGTTGAAATCCGTCATGGAGTTAGAAAGTAATTGGATGTGGAAATATATTAGATCTGATAATGGTGGTGAATACAATGATTTAAATTTTATGATATTATATTAAAATATGGGGATAATTCATGATATAATAATTTCTAAATGTCTATATAATAATGAATTTATTGAGATGATGAAAAATATATTGATAGAGAAGGTTAGATACATTCATGTACACTTTTATATTCCCAAGTCCATATTAGTGGAAGAAAGTAAGACAAAAGATAAATGGTCAATATAAGTCCAACCTCTATATGAAAACAAATGAATACTATAAGAGTTATATATCAGTAAAATAGTAAATTATCTCCCCTAAAATTATTTGGTCACATTTAAAATTCACTTATTAAGGGAAAAGATACAAATAAGTTGGAGGAAAAGTATAAATCCTATTTTATTTTATGTTATAAAAAAAGATGGATTTTGGATACTAGATATGGATAGATGATCATCATAAGATCATCATGATTTGTGATTAAATGATTTAAGAAAATATTTTATGTAACTATATCAAATATTACAAATGAGTATTTAAAGAGGAGAGATCAAATTCTGAATAAAAAATCTACCAAGATGAAAACCCTGGAGTAATAAAATTACCGATGACTCTAGATGTCACCAAAAATACACGAAAAATTTGAATAATGACATATTTTAGAGAATGAATGATAACTATAGATGTAAAATTTAATTATTTGGTATTAGATCAATCAATTTTAGGGTAACCGTATGTTTAAACACTGGAAATTGATGTTCCATTGATTATATAGACATCTATGATGAACTATCTTGAGTCAAATGAATAATACATTGGTATGGGGTCGAAAAAAATCATCTTACTTATATTATATTCTTTTTAAACCAAATATAAATTAGTAGTGGAAACACACGGTGACATAATGAAATGGGAGGCACTGATAGAGGGAGAAATGAGTTCCTTAAAGTTAAAAACTAGGGAGTTGACTGAATGGTTTAATGTGAAGCAAGAAATAAAAAAACAAATGGTTTTATTTATTGATAGAGTAATATAATCATGGTAAATAGTAAAAGGAATGGTTTTTTATTAAATGATTTATCATAAAAAAAAGGAATCAATTTCTTGTAAATATTTTCAATAATATTAATCCATAATATTATAAAGAGGGTTCTAATCATGGATTATTTATACAATTTACATTTGTAGTAGATGGATTTAAACAATTATTTTAATTATAGGGATTTAAAATAGGATATCTACATAATGTATCCCAATGGGTTTTATGATTATTATAAACCTGACCTTGTTGGAAAAAATTGGATTTTTATGTCATGATATAGGCCCTTTATTAATGGTTTTGAAGGATTTATTCCATAATATTTAAATAAGGTTTCATAAGGGTAAAATCCAATTATTTTTTTAATAAAATTTTGTGGAATGATGTAAATTATGTTTGAAACATATTATAAATTAATGAAATTTCTTTATAAGCACCACAGATTCATCAGATTTAATAGATGAATATAATTGTTTTGGGATTTTTTAGATTATGAATCGTGGTTAGGAAAATGAAATTTTCTGATGAATAAAAAGTTGGATCATAAACATGATACCCTAGAGTTATACCAGAATTATTTTGTCCATATTAAAATTGAGTGATTATTTATGACCTAGTGAACATATTTAGAAACTCTTCTTGTTATACACAATTAAATATACATGTTACAAACACATTCAATAGATGATGAGCCCCAATAAATGATAAAACCACTATATCGGTCTGCTATCAAAGTTCATATGTATAGGATGATATGTATGTGAAGAGTGAAAGTGGTATTAGTTTTAAATTACATTAATTACCATGGTATGGAGAATTAGGAAGTATTAAAGTATATTATTTGACATTAAAATGAATAGTAGATAAAATATTGATCTTTATGGGAAAAATGATACTTTACAAGGTGTTATTGAAATGTATATTGTTAGTTATTTTAAAAATATAAAATAAATATAGGTTTTTTGTGTACTTTTGGTTTATTAATGATCATCTCAATGAAATGTTAATAAATGAAGATAGTTTTATCTACAATAGAAGTCTAATATATAACTATCATAGATACTAGAAAGAAGTTTATTTTTTAAAGTTCTTGATGGGTGTGATTGGAGAAGAATTAGGAATTCGAATGTCATACAATGAAAATTAGTGTACTATCATCCATGATAAGAATCAATCATTTCATGAAAAATGAATCAAATATAACTAAAATTCATTTTCTTTGTGAATATTTTTTAACAAATAGTGTTTAACCTACACAATAATTTAGTTAAATAAAAATGATAATACATCCTCTAGAATTTATGAGTCTAAGAGATACGGAGGTAACATTATTCCTCAATATGACCTAGAAAAATGGATGGGGGACATAGAACACTTCATGTTATGGTATAATAATGTGGTTTACCTAATTTTTTATAGGATGGATGATATTTTTTCTAAAATTAATCATTAAGTAGAAGATTTTAGAGAATTTAAAAAAAAATCAAGACATCAAAATTTTATTAACATGTGGAAAATAAAAAAATATATTTAAGCTTTTTATAGTAGCTAAAGTAGAATGCTTTATCATACCGACAAGTTTACTAGATGTTTCTGTACCTATGATTATTGGAAATAGTAGTATTTTGTTACAAAAAAACCATGTATCTACTAAACATTTTGGGTCAATGGAATTCTTAGCAAAGAGAAAAAATTTATATATGGTAGAAAAAAAAATTTGATGGTGGTGAAACATGTTTTATGGATATTTTCAAATAAAAATAGATGTGGGAATATAAAATATTTTTATTTATGTACTTTCATTGAGTGTGATCTCTAGATAATAAGATAAACTTATTCACATCTCAATACTATCAAAAATACATCGTTTTTTTTACTGTACTCTTATGGATGTAGAAAAAATCTATAAACCATGTAATTATTTATGTTTATATAAAATTTCTTAATATTATTTCATGAAATTTTTTTTAAAGTGTGAAAATAGTGTGCATCTAATATTTGGTTATTAGTTATTAGAAAAAATTCTAATTCTAGTGTTTTAGGAAAATATAAGATTTAAAAATAATTGGAATTCTATTTTTATAGACATAATATAGGGTATGAATATTTATTAAACTCAATGGTAAACCACTTAGTGTTTGTGTCATTTTTTCAATTGATGAAATCCAAAAAAAATACAGCAACCTTAAACTATAATATAAGTTTTATTTATCTTGTATTTTTCATTCAAAATTCTATACTTAATTTCAATTAAATTTATAATATAATTTTTTTGTGTTGTCCATAATATTCTATCATAATCATAGACTCGTGTATTAATTCCTTTATGACTCATGAATTGTGTTATGATGAAAGTAATATTTCATGATTCATGATATTTTATCTATTTTTTATTTGGATTATTTTGTTGTGTTATATTCATATACCATGGTTATATGTTAATACCCATAAGTATAAATGATGCTCAATTTTTTTCTCAAATAGATATCTTATATATTTACCCTTACTAGGAATCTAAGTTCATCATTTTATTATATTTCCATTTTTTAGGAACTGAAGTGTTGAATTATGTATGATATGTACAGAAGAATGGTATTTAAGGATAATTTTTCCCAAAATATTGTTCAATTATTGTAAAATAATAATATAATGTAGCTAATCTCCAATGAAACTATTCGTATTATTTCTTGGGTGTTATATAAGTTGAGATGTAATGAATATTCATGTAAAATGATATAATATTTATGTATATTATTTTTGTGTTGTCTCATCTAGGCTCTGGAGGGGTTTATTTGTTTTAAGGAATATATTACAAATAATATATTGATATAATTGAAATTAACCTTTATTAAACATAAAATAATTTAATAATAAACAATAATACAAATTGATTAAATGAAACTGCCATATATTTGGACATCTTAGTTTTATTTTCAATTATCAATAGATTGTTTATTGTTATTACTTATCATTTATTCTCACATTGAAACTTTTTTTATTCAATGTATATAATAAGTAGGAATCATTTTCACAGTTACTATAATGGATAATGTAATTATTTTCCCAATAATAATCCAAAAAGGATGTGAGATGGATTGAAAATCATATTTTCATTCTCAGATTAGACATTGATGATTTAAAAAGTAACTCAAATCATAATAATCCACCAAATATTACATGTAGGGGAAAACACCATTGATTCCATTATGTCTAAATTACCACCCTCACTTAGTGTGTCTTATGATCAACTAATTTCCAAGAAATTATTCAAATAAATAAAAAGAAATATTTTGTTCTTTAGTGCTTAAAACATGAAATAAATTTATTTTTTGTTGTCTATTTATCAGCAAACCTAAATAATGGTGGATCCTAATTATTAATTTTTCCTTGAAACCTAAAATCAATAATGATTTTCCCTAATCTGGTTAGCCACATGACATCAAGCATGCATCCTCGTATGATAGAGGCTTCTGAATAGCAATAAGGGCCTAGGGTGTGTCTATGGGGAGACTATTACATCTTATTAATAGTGTTGTATAGTTTTTTAAAATAATTATAGGAAGTGGACATGACAATAAATATGATTTAGTGGAATAATATTAAATCATCCATTATAACCTATAGGTGGATACTAGGTCAATATTATATATAAAAATGATGATCATTCCATGATTCTGTATAAATAGGGAAGTACATGGGATACATGGGTAGAGGAATATACAACATGATAACAAAATTAAAAAAACAAAAATGTCCCCATTAGAATTACAAGCATATGCTCAGTCCAATTCACTCATACTCCATCCTTATACAGAAAATCAAACATCGAGATTTGGACGCATCACTTTTTTAACCCCTACAGTCATGAAGTTTGTTTGGTGTAACATCGGAAACCCAAATAGAGTGTGATAAATACTCAATAGGTTTCCACCAATAATGTCTAAAACAATATATTTTGTGTGCATAAAAAAAACACATTGCAGGTAAAGGTAAAATAATAATTGAACCATGTGGGACCGGGTTCCTTATGGGACCCCCAATTAATACTACATTCTTTGGCCTCAGAAAAATATCTTTAAACCATGGTCAACTTGTATAGATATAATATGGGTTTATCAATAGGTTTCTAAAGATCAAGTATCAAGAATAGACCAAATCCATGCATGTTATTTGGTTTGGTGTACACATCCTTAGGAAAATTTTTCTACATTCATAGAATTTAAAAAATAGAATCCCGATCCCATTCAAGATGATCCATAAAAATAAACCCAAGTATCACTCAAGGAGAATAATAAGTACCCACCCCCATAAGAGTCTGTATAAAGCTATACATAATATTAATCCTAAGTATCACTCTTTCTATGGTGTAAAGTCATAACAATCAAGTACCATCCTAGGTATAATACATAGGGGACCATGTATCACTCATGGAATGGTATAAACATCTCACCCACTGATCTCATCTAAGGTAACTCCCATAGGGAACTGATATCACTCTTTGGTAGGTATGTGATCCGCCCAGTGCTACCATCAAATACATCCTATAAAGAATCCATGTATCCGTTCAATAACCTAATTATTCATTTTTAATTAAAATTATAAATATCAACGAGCTTATCCAAGACATTCTTATGTAATTACCCTTGTATCTCCCTCTACTTGACATGAATTTATGGTTTATATATCATGAACTCATTCCATTTAATATGGTATTTCATCCATAACACTTTAATCATATTGAAACATTTATTAAATTCAAGGGAGGCAAGATATGGAATAAAGAACAAAGGATGAAACACCTAGCCTACCACCTATTTTAGGTAAATTCAAACATCTGAGGTAAAATCAATTAAATTTTGTTCTAAGGAATAAGGATCTAAGAATTTAAGAATGGGAACACCAATGGGGTGGCTCATGTCAATGCAATCACCCCACATCATTGATTTTCAAGTAGATAAGGATTTGTTATGCATAATAGTAACATTTAATTAAATTAATTATACTTTATGGAGGTGAAACAAAATAATTACAATGTGAGGCACTATGACGCATGATAAAATACAATGATATTCTAGGGAAAATAGCTTGAACTCCTCCCTTATATTAGTATATTACCACCATCCATTTCTGTCCATCGAAATAATATTGAATGTAATAAATAAGAATAACTGAGAAAAACCCTAAAAATATGGCATACTATCTCAAATGAAAATAATACTAAATATGGAGTGATAAAATATGTAAATAATGAATAGTAGTGGAGATCTTACCATTAACTATCCATCACATCTAGTGGTGAAGGAAATAGATCTTGAATTGAAAGGTATGATGGAATCCTAGGTTAGGAATTGGAGGAGATTAGTGGAAGAGGAGGTGTTATGTGGGATAAAAAAAATGTGGGTCTCCTAAAATAAGGGGTTATATACCTTTTTTAGAAAAACGGTCTATCATATTCACATAAAGTATGTTGATTACATGGCAGTTCATGATCAGGCTTATCCCCCATGGGGAAAAACCACTCATTACAAATTGGGTGTCCCTTGACTAATGCAGTTCGTGATATCGAATTCAAAGTGTGTATTAAATTTATGTTAGGAAAAACTCATGGGGACTAGACAGTGTGATTTACATAATGTACTTTTAACACAGTTCATGAAATAAATTCAGATATAGAATTAAATTCATCTATTAATTTCTCCTCTACCTAGGTTGCATCCCACCTACTACTACTTTCAAGAAAAAAAACTAATCAACCTAAAGGGTGCATCATAGGGTTATAATAAAAAATATAAATAGAACGAGGGTATAAAAAATTAATCAATCCATACCTCTAAAAAAATCTAATATTTTAAAAATCCCTCCTTCAAACAACTCACCCTCTAGTTTTTTTCTAAGGGGTTAAACCATCATCTGGGAAATTTTTTTACCACTGAGTATGTAAGTCATCCTCTCTCTCCAATGCCTCATCCTTTACATGGTGTTGTTTTCATATCACCCAAAAAAGAGGAGTAGACCTTCCTTATAGAACCTTAATGTTATGATCAAAGATTTTTATATATAATCCTGAAAGGATGCATCTAAATCGAGATCAATATCCTAAGGTTCAAAAAAATTGACTATTCAAAATGATAGAAACAAATATATGATACATGGATGATGTCACTATTGGACTGGTACCTCTAGGATAAAGCCAAACAATAGGATATTATCATGACTGTCTCCAATATCTCAAAAGGCCCAGTGTGACATGGTTATATCTTGTCCTTTCTTTGAATCCTTCTATGACCTAATATTGTTGAAACTCATAAAATGAATCGATGTCCCACCTATAAAACTTGAGGTTGGAGGTGATGATTGATGTAATACTTCTTCCTATACCGATATGTCACCTTACACATTTTAATCATCTATACCCACTCTGAATTTTCCAAGATCAGATGAGGACCCATTGGAAATTCCTCACCTACCTCAAACAAGCACACGGGTAAACATCATGAACTACATTAAAAATCCTTAAAATGATCCATATAAATCATTTCTTAATGTTGTTTTTATAGGGGGAAAAACAATAGGTATGTTATTCTCCTATAATCCTCCAAATTCATGGATACATGCCCATTGAATTTCCTCTAACACCTTTATTATAAGCTCTAACTTCCTATTAGTCTGAGGGTGATATGTTGTACTCAAAATTACCTATAAACCTTATGATTTTTGCAACCCATTCTATAATTGTGATGTAAACTGGGAATCATTATCCTATGTAATAAAATGAGTAACACTATGAAGGCATACAATATCTCAGATATAAGGCCTCATATTCTCATCAATTGTGATGTTATCATGGATTGGTAGGAAGGGTACAACATTGGTCAACCTATTAATGATCACACATACATTTCACTTCCTCAAGAAGATCTTGGAGAACCCATCAAAGATTCTATTATAACATCATCCCATTTCCACTAATGAATGGGAAGAGGCTGTAAAAGTCCCACATGCTACTGGTGCTTCGCATTCACCTATTGAAAATTTGAACATCGTGTTATATAACCTATAATTTTTATCTTCATACATGGACACCAATACTGATAATTTATGTGTCTATAAATATTGGTGAGCCTAGGGGGTACTACCAAAATATATGCATGATATTCCCTCATCAAATACTCATGTATGTCTGAACTGACCCATACATGTCTGTGAAAATGAAAAATCTTTTCATCCTCAATTACCCAACCAAGTAGTGGGTCCTTACATGAGAAACCCTCCCTTGGGACTAGCCCCTTAGGATCTAAGTTGTCTCATCTTTACCCATTCTATAAGGGGGGGGGTTTAACTACCAAGGATACCAAATTAGGTTCCCCAATATATTCCTAAAACTCTATTTATATATCATAAAATAGAACTATCAACTTCCACTCAATACATGCCTATTGAGTTTCCTATGTCTAGGCCTTTTGGATCAATGTGTCGTCTACTACTTTTCTCTTTACATTTGTATATATGAGATCATTATCAGATCATTTTAGTTACTGTACTGACCTATTCTAATTGAGATTCAAGTCACGTTATGTGGAAATGTATTTTATACTTTTTTGGTCTGTGTAAATGAAAAACCATTACCCCAATTGATAATTCATCAAATTGTGTATAACATGAACTATAGATTGCAGTTGTAGGATGTGTGTCTAGTAATTTTTCTTGTGGGCCTCATCTACTAAGGCCCATACACAATGGCTCGGTTATTCTCCATTATAATCGCTCCTAACCCAATACCTGATGCTTCACCATAAACTTTATAACTTCTTCTTAGATCTACTAGAATCAAGATAATCAGTGAATTCGGCCTCCCTTTTAGCTCTTGAATATCCATCTAACATGTATATGACTAAAAAACCTAACACTGCTATTAGGGAGTCCAATAATAAGTGCTTCTAGGCATGAAAAATAATGAATAAAATGACTCTAATGTCCATTTATTCCTAATAAAGTGTGTGTTTAAAATACATTCCTAGGATTCTCCCATGAAACAACATCACTCACCTTCTATGGGTAAATAGACACTCCATCCTCTACAATTTTATGATCCAATAAGTGAATCTTATCAATCTAAAAGTTTCATTTCCTTTCTTAGCCTAGAGTTGGTATGCCCATAATTTATTCAGCAAGATCCTGAGATGTTTATTATGGTCATGTTGATTTCAAAAATGCACTATGATGTGTTCAATAAAGACTACCACAAATGATCCAAAATATGCATGGATTACCATATTCATCATGGACATGAAAACCATTGGCATGTTTGTAAGGATGAAAGGAATAACTAGATAATCTTACAACTTGTATCTACTTGGGAACACTATAAATGATATGTTTGATGGTCTCACGTGAACATGATGGTATCCTGACCTCAAATAAATCTTTTAGAAAACTATATCTCCTCATATTTGGTTGAAGAGGTCGACTATACAAATAATTAGATAGCAGTTATTAACTGTAAATTGGTTCAACCATAGATAATATATGGCCACATACTTAAACATTTTATTATCTTGAATTATGTTAATAATTTACATTGAGAATATTTTTAGGTTTAGATCACTAGAGAATTAGGTCATAACTTATACAAAAAATCTTGAGTATTTCATGTAGACACTTCTACTTAGTATCCATTTTTTCATAAAATAAAAACTCTTAAAAGAAAATAATCATGTTTAGTTACATGTTTTAAAAAGCATGACTTTTCCTTGATCCACCCTTAACCCTATACCACCTTAAGTCCTATGAATAAAAATTCAAAAACATGGGATGAGAATAAAAATATCAATAAGGGATACACAAAGAAGGAAAACTGTTAGTTTTCAAAACAACATGTAATCCATGAATACTTTATCATAATGTAATACTTTTCACCTTAATAAAGTAGAAAAAACACTTCACTGAATATAATACCATTGCTTACCCTTCATTTGTAACTAAAATATTACCATAAATCTCGTAGAAAGAAACATATATCATATAAAAGGTAAACTTGGGACATAGTCATACATAAATGGAATAAACATAAGTTCGACTTCCACAAATCATTCTTACAAATAGAAAAGTCATACAGCCAACTTCAATACCTAGTGTATTGGAGGTTATAATGTAACCATACATTCTCTTTTATCATAGAACCACCCATAATTTGGTTTATTACATATCCATCTATCAAATGTCCAAGTACCATTATATAATCATCACACATAGAATATTGCAAATATCATCATTTTAATGATAAAATTTTATTTTCAATCACAAGAAATAATTTCAAGATAATGAAATAGTAAATCCACGTTAAAAAGCATTTTCAACACCAAAATACTTAAAAATGGTATACGATAATTATTTTCCATTTAAAAACATCACATCTTATTAAGGAATCCAAATATCAAATAATGCTCGTGGCAGCAGAAAGGTCGTTGTCACTGCATACGTTAAAAAGAAACATTATTTTTTTAATTTAGTAAAATTTTATATAAAAAAATATTACCTTTGAATTAAATTAAATGTCAAAGGGTTTTATACACCATATAAAATCAAGTCATGTATAAATCAAAATATCCCTCAAAAAATGGAGATTGAGACAAAGTATTTTACCTTGTGTCTGACTTGATTCGTTCATTCTTTAATTTCTTGAATAATAAACATAAGTTAATTTCTACTTGTATAATAACATTTTTCAAGTTTATTATTCCTTTTATATCACTTATTACCTTCCTATAATAATTAGTTAATTATTTGAGTTCATATCGGAGATTTTGGAAATGTTTGGAACTTGAGTTAAAAATGAACGAGTTATAATTATAAATTGTCTACGTGGTCAAAATTTCATTTTCTACAGAATGATATTCATGATTTAAAAATAATATATATCATATATATCCATTATATATGTATTTATAATAGTCTATATCATTTGGATATAATAAATGAAATGCACCGTTCATGGAGACGGTAAGTCATACGTCCGCATGAATGCTACATTAAATTATTTTTCATATTTAATGGAAATAAAACTAAATGATACATAGGTATATTATGATTCCATTATAATATATATGTTATATATGTTACATAAGTTTATTAATTTCATCCATTATATGTTCCATGTATCGCATGAACGAGTCATATCACTTTGCGGGGGCGGTAGTCTGCACTTCCTCAAATGAAATTATTGTATTTATACAACATGAAAAGCATAAAGGTGTGTTATAAATGATAATTAAATAATCATAGAGATAATATAAATATCATATATAATTATAGTTCCATCATAATTTCCACCATGATATGTGCTAATAGAATATTGAACAATCATCGTTTTGTGAGGCAGTGTTTCACCGTCCATAGAAACAGTATTTTCTATACCCATTAAACAGAGGTGTGTGTAATTTTATTTAGAAAAGTTATCATAAAAAACATATTATATTTTTCATAATTTTATTTTTACATAAAATAATAATAAGAATATCATAGGGAGTGGAGAAGGAACAATAATGGAAAGGAACTTGTGAGAAGACATTACCTCAAATCGGGTAACTCTTTGTGATTTAAGCTAAAAAGAAATCTTGAATTGACTTATGCCTAAAAGAATGATTCTATATGGAATAGAGTGATTTTGGGAGCTTATTTGGGCAGATTTTGGATGATACAAGGGGGTTTTAGAGGTGTGTGTGAGGGGTTATAGGTGGTGTCCTTTTATAAGAGGGGGGAGGGGCCCTTAAGGAATATCTCGAATTATTATTTTATTATAAATTCTATTTCGAGTATAAATGAGCCCAATTTCATCTAGTTCAAAGATAAAATTAATATAAGTCTAAATAAAATCATCCAATAATAATTAGTTAGGTTTTGGATATTTTTTAATCCTTATATTTTTTATTTAACCCTTTTTTACTCTTACCATTTTATAAAGGTTTTAACACTTTGAGAATCAAAATAGTTACCAAAACATGAAAAATATCCAATTAAAGAGTCAATAATAAATATTAGAATTATGATAACTATATTTCTATACATTATATTTATTTTAATTTTATAATATTACATAAAATATTTTATATTTTAAAATATGAATTATGTCAATTTTGATACTATTCATATCATGACTATTTTAAAAATCAATAACGACTTGATTGATTCTAAAAAACTTCATTAATACAATTATACCATGAAAATATATTCCATAAAATTCATTTATGGCATCAAAATAACCAAATTACATTTTTTTAACATTTATAATATCATATATTTTAATCCTTTATTAATGAAGCAATCATTGCATCATCATTATTTCATAATTAAATTTATTTATCTAATTTCTAAAAATTATAAATAAAATACCATTATATAGGAAATATTTTTATTTTAATAATTATTATTTTTAGTCTAAAATTTAACTTATATAACCTCATATAAAAATTTTTTTACCAAAAGATACATGTTTAGGTTATATTTTCCTTAAAATTAAATTAAAAGTAATTAAATGTCATTTTCACACAAAAGTGGATCTATGGGGCCCTAAAATAAACCCAAGGATGTCCATAGTTTGATATATATCATAACATAGGATTAGGACATGTGTTAGGATAATTTAATTTTATTATAATATTATTTTTTTACCCTTATTTACTAGATTTTCCCTTTAACCAGGGTAAATAAAATATTTTCTGAAATTACTATTCATAATGTCTAAAAATAAAAGATATCTATTTACATAATTTGGACCTAATGATTCCAAATATAGAATCAACTTTTCCATATTAGAAAAATATAATTTTCAAAAATTAATTTAATATTAATTCTCGTTGTCAAAACCAAAAAACGTGTTTTTAAGAAATAATAACTATTAAAAGATTGACATGTGTTTATTTATAATTAAACATTTAAATTACTTCCAATGACAAAAAATGGATCAAATGGTAAAAAAATAATCTAATTACACTTTAAACAAATTAAAAAGATAATATAACCATATAAATAAATCAGATGAAAAGACAGTTTTGACTTACAATTCAGTATTTTTTACTATTCATTAAAAATTTAACTTTATCAGAAAAATACCAACAATTTACCCAAAGTAAATTTTTATTCCCCTATTATAAAAAATAAGTTTATTTTTCAAATGTAATATATAAAAGTGAAAAAAAAAACTAGATATAAAAGGGGTTCTCCATCAAAAGGAGGTAAAACTACCTTTTAAAAAATATTAAAGTGTTTGGGATTAAAATTGGATTTATTCTCATTTTAATCCTCTATGATTTATTGGATAAATAAAAATATATTTAAAAAATTGGTTTAATCATAATATGGTTAGTTCTGTTCATTCCTATCAACATAACGGTTAGGCGTTAAATACCATTTAAAATAATAATATTATTATATTATTTTTCTGTATGACTCAGCATTGTGTGCAACATGAGATTTCAAAGAAACCCAGTGTTTCATGTCAAGTATGCCATCAAAAATAGCATCCCATTTAAATAAAAATTAATATCTTATTTATAAGTATTAATAGAAATCAAAATTATTATTCTATAAATACTCAGGTCATTACACCCATCCCCCCTTTTGGGAATTGCGTCCTCGGAATTCTATTCACTTATCAAATAACTGGGGGTATTTATCCCTCATAGCATTTTTGAATTACCATGTTGCCTCTTCAACCATATTTCTTTTCCCAGATAACCTTTACCTAATAAATTACTTTATTCCACAACACTTTCTCTCTTCTATCAAAAATATGGATTGGTTGTTCCTCATAAGAAAGATTCTCTCCCAACCGAACTACCTATGGACTCAAAATGTGAGATGGATTCAGAATATACATTATCAACATTAAAATATGAAAAACATTGTGTACCTAGGATAAAAATGGAGTTAAATCCACTCTATAGAAAACTAATCCAACATTCTCAAATATTTTATAGGTTCCAACGAACCTCGGACTCAGGTTCCCTTCTCACCAAAACACATCACACTTTTCCATGGAGAAACATTGAGAAATACATGATCACCTACCTCAAAAAATGATATTCCTTAAGTTATCCACTGATTAGTCACTGAAAGTGGCTAATATTCATTGTTAAGATCTTAATATTAATGTTTTTAAAAGTTCATAAACATCAATTTTAGTCCAATTCAGAAATTGAACTTCATTTCCCATCATTGTGCAATTCATGCTTAAAATTTCAATTTGGGCCCACTCAATAATTTGCTTGTGTAAATTACAATATTCATAATTTTAATTTGAAATTATGGGATATTATTTATCACTTTGTTTGGAACATTTTATCTTTTAGGTCCGATGGATGAATCCTAAAGGAAGATGGAGAATTTTGCGCCTGAAGGCAGAAACTTGCTGGAAAAAGCATAATGGGCCTAAGGCCCATCAAACAAATGTGGGGCCCAGAAACCAAGCCCAATGAAGCTAAAATTAATACAGTAGAAAGATAAAAATATTAGGATCATTTTATTCAACTGGGGCCGGAGCTAATTCTGATGTTATCATGATGATAAATGGATCTGAAGTTGAGATTTAAATGGTGGACATGACATTAATGATCAAAAATCCGTCCCACCATTTCTACTATAACATCTAAACTGCTAAGCTAAATTTCCTGAAATTTTTACAGATCATAGAGGACAGATGTATGAAGATATTTTTCTTCTACAGCCCCTCCGGATTCTGGCTTCTTCAATTTCGAATTCACACGTCAATGTGGTGGACGAATCTAGACAGTTTTCCGGGTCAAATTCAAAACTTCAATTTCCTTTTGATTATTCACCCTCCATTTGACTCTATTAATTGTTGGGGGGTGAAGTAATTGTTGGGGGATGTACCTAAGGATACTAATATGCCTATATAAGGAGCTAGTGGTGAAGAGAATGGGGGTGGAAAATTTTCTTATCATCTTGGATGATTTGTTTCATTTTAATGTTTTGCTTCCAAATTTCCTTTGTAATGTTTTCCATTTCCATGTAAGTTTTTTTTTGTATCTTTATGTTCTTAATCAACTTATTCTCTTATATATTTTCCATTTCATTTATTAAAACTTTATAATCACAAAGCACAGTGATATCTCTGTGTTGTTTTGAATTAGTTCACACATAGGTGTGAATTTCATTCACACACACGGAGGAGTGCTCGTTTTTTCCGCGGTTTTAATTTCTTCAATCCAATTCTTGTTAGCCATCTTCTGCCCACCATTGAGATTATACCATCAATGGAGGTCTAAAACCTTAATGGGTTGATCTTAGGAGGATGCAAAGGCTGGATTGAATGTTATTTTATGAACGAATTGTTGTTAAATGGTTAATTAATTTAAGACATCCATTCTTCAGTTATTTCTACTCTTCATCTTTACTGTGTTTGAGAAAAATAAATTCAATTACTAAATGACCATATACCTCGGAGATATCATGAATTTGGTTCTCTAAGTGTGTATGGGATTAGTAATTGTGTTTAGTAAGCACCAAACCAGAAAATGATGAAGGTAGTGTTATTTTTGAAGAATAGATTCATCAAGAATTAATAAAACCAAAATTGTTTAAAGAAGTAAAATTCATTCAATCCACCCCGAGCATAATCCTAGATCAACCCATTTTCATTGAATTGAATTCATGTAGGTTTCTTAGTATTATTTTAAACCATCCAAAATCAAAACCAAAGTTGGCTACTTCATAGCCCATCCTTCACCAAATCATAGCATCTCAAGGTTACTTCTTCGGTCCCTGTGGACTCGACCCCTACATGTACTACATCGATCGCTTTTACCCGTAGGGTAAATTTGGGCGCAACCAAATTTTGGCGCCGTTGCCGGGGACCCAAGTAAGTACCTTAGACCCGAATCTTCTTTTGTCACCCCAAATTATCTATTCTCACCCTAATTTATCTTCTCTATTCCCCTTTCTATTTCTGTGTGTCCAATGAATCCAAAAAACAACTTTCAATCAACTCCAATGGATTATCTTCAACATTACCCATTAATATACCAAGGCTATAATCAACTGGAAAATCAATATTTTGAATCACCTCACATAGAAAATTTCATTGACCAAACCAGGATTGAGTACACCACACCAGATGAGATGTACAATCAATGGGATGCTGATTGTTTAAAGGATCAATTTCCATACCTCTCGAGGATGATTGAAGAGATCAAACATAATGAAGTTCATGATGTCCAAACATCTATAAATCCTAATTCTGAAAAAATTCTTGAACAATTGTGTGAAAAAATGGATAAAATGAATTCAGAGGTTTCATCTTTAAGAGTAGAACTACAAAGCATTGAAATGGTTGTGGAACTCATTCCCACTCAAGTTGTCTCTTCCTCATTACTAATACAAGAATCTTGTCTCCCACAAACCTCACAAGAATTTATTGAAGAACCAACCATTGAATTTGGGATAGTTGAAGATAATCAAGGAATTGTTGATGGGTGCTTAAATCAAGAGGAAACTGATTTTTTGAATTCAAAAGATAATAACATGACATCATGGATTAAGTTTCCTAAACATGGCTTCATTAGTGAATTTTTAGGACCACCAATCACTGAAAAATTGGGAGAAATACCAAACATTGATCTCATACATACTTCTGATATTCAACTGGACAATTTTCAGGATGAATCTTATTTTCAAAATGAACCAATTATTTCTAAATGTTTTGGAGAAGAAACTGATTTTGATTTAATTTGTCAATCTCCTTTAGGAAATTTCAATGAACCCGAGCTCAAAATTATTTTACTTTCTTCTGAACTCAAGAATCCCACTATAGGAGATAAGAAAAACCTTGTATTTGTAGTTCATTCTTCTCAAGAAACCAATAATTTTGGAATGGTCATTGATGTCTTAGGAAAGACTAGAAATTCAACCGAATCAACCATTACCAAATTTCCTTGGACTTCCACACTCATTATTGACCATGGTATTTCACATGAAACATATTTCAAACAAATAATCAATCTCAATCTTGTTGAAGTGGAGAAATATGGGTTAATTAAAATTTTGAAAGTTGGAATTGGATAAGTTGGGGGGTTCAAGTCGAGCTAACGACGTTAAACAAAAGCGTTGCATGGGAGGCAACCCATGGTTTTCATGTTTCTAATCATTTTGAATCATTTTTTTCATATAATAAATTACCATAAACTGTTGACCTGTTATTCTTTTATGAGTAAGGATGGGTATGAAAGGGGAGCGCCATATTCATCCGTGTCACGTGGTGTAATCTCTGAGTAATACCTTACCCAGAAAATATAAAGAAGACAATGTATCATCAGTTTATTTTGTTTTGTTTTATTTTTATGTTTTTATAGGTTTAAAAAAACAAACGGACATGTCGTAAGCCATAAGAAAAATCCATTCACCACCATCAAAGTTGCTGAGACTCGAACCCAGGATTGAAGGGAGACTATGGAATGTGCTATCATCATCAACCACCAGGTGACTTCATTCCATGATTTTCATTTTAAATTTCTTTTTTGAACTCCTCTCCTACCCCCTTCTAGCTTTTCTTTTCTTTAAACACTGGGGACAGTGTTATTCTAAGTTGGGGGGGGGATAAAAATGTTTTTTTTTTCAATAAAAACATGCATGAAAAGAAAATTTCCATTAACCATAAACATGATAAAGACACATTTAAAACTCTAAAATTGGATATCAAATAAATTTTTCATGCCTTGATTCTGATTTTAAGGCAAGTTTATGTTCATGAGCATAGTTTTTGGAAAGTGCGGTTGTCCGATGTGATTTTTCAATGTTTACAATTTCATCCTCTTAATAAAAATGCCACAATGCACGTCTACTGGATCGTGGGTGTAAATTTGAGTTCTTGGGTCCCTTTCATTATAGCATAGGGTTCTGGGGTCACTTTTAGTTTAATTTGAGTATCCAAAAAAACAAAAAAAAACAAAAAAAAACAAAAAACAAATTGAAAATAATAATAATGACCACATAGAGCAATGTTTTGTCCAAATGCGTGGCGTCCGGCACTTGGGGATCGTGACTCCATAGTAGTCTTGCCCAGAGTTAGGCTTTATATCTCTATTGTAGAGCATGAAATTGACAAAATGCGTGGCGTCCGGCACTTGGGGATCGTGACTCCATAGTTGTCTTGCACAGAGTTAGTCTTTTCATATCTATTGTGGTTAAAAAAAATAAAAAAAAATGGATACTCATCTTAAGGTTTAATGTGATTCCCACCTAGCGCTTCCATTTTTCCCCTTGAACAATAAAATGGGCCCCATATCTTTTATGATGCACAATACTTTATCATGCTTAATTGGAATTGGATGAAATGTGGCGATGAATATGAACAAAGGAATGGGCTTGGGCTTGGGATATGCTTATGGACATAGCTTGTTTTAAATGATTTTGATGGGTTTTCATAATTTTTTTTGGTATTAGATATTTGGGTGAGTAATGTGTATTTAAATGTTTTTGGAAAAGAGGATTTGGATTTCATATTTGTAATTTATTTTGCTCGGGACTAGAAAAACTCAAGTTGGGGGGTGTGATTAGTCACTGAAAGTGGATAATATTCATTGTTAAGATCTTAATATTAATGTTTTTAAAAGTTCATAAACATCAATTTTAGTCCAATTCAGAAATTGAACTTCATTTCCCATCATTGTGCAATTCATGCTTAAAATTTCAATTTGGGCCCACTCAATAATTTTCTTGTGTAAATTACAATATTCATCATTTTAATTTGAAATTATGGGATATGATTTATCACTTTGTTTGGAACATTTAATCTTTTAGGTCCGATGGATGAATCCTAAAGGAAGATGGAGAATTTTGCTCCTGAAGGCAGAAACTTTCTGGAAAAAGCATAATGGGCCTAAGGCCCATCAAACAAATGTGGGGCCCAGAAACCACGCCCAATGAAGCTAAAATTTATACAGTAGAAAGATAAAAATATGAGGATCATTTTATTCAACTGTGGATGGAGCTAATTCTGATTTTATCATGATGATAAATGGATCTGAAGTTGAGATTTAAATGGTGGATATGACATTAATGCTCAATAATCCGTCCCACCATTTCTACTATAACATCCAAACGGCTAAGCGAAATTTCCTTAAATTTTTACAACTCATATAGGACAGATGGATTAAGATATTGCTCTTCTACAGCCCCTCCGGATTCGGCCTTCTTCAATTTCGAATTCACACGTCAATGTGGTGGACGAATCTGGAAAGTTTTCCGGGTCAAATTCGAAACATCAATTTCCTTTTGATTATTCACCCTCCATTTGACTCTACTAATTGTTGGGGGATGAATTAATTGTTGGGGGATGTACCTAAGGATCCTAATATGCCTATATAAGAAGCTAGTGGTGAAGAGAATGGGGGTGGAAAATTTTCTTATCATCTTGGATGATTTGTTTCATTTTAATGTTTTGCTTCCAAATTTCCTTTGTAATGTTTTCCATTTCCATGTAAGTTTTTTTTTGTATCTTTATGTTCTTAATCAACTTCTTCTCTTATATATTTTCCATTTCATTTATTAAAACTTTATAATCACAAAGCACAGTGATATATCTGTGTTGTTGTGAATTAGTTCACACATAGGTGTGAATTTCATTCACACACATGGAGGAGTGCTCGTTATTTCCGCGGTTTTAATTTCTCCAATCCAATTCTTGTTAGCCATCTTCCGCCCACCATTGAGAGTATACCATCAATGGAGGGCTAAACCCTTAATGGGTTGATCTTAGGAGGATGCAAAGGCTGGATTGAATGTTATTTTATGAACGAATTGGTGTTAAATGGTTAATTAATTTAAGACATCCATTCTTCAGTTATTTCTACTCTTCATCTTTACTGTGTTTGAGCAAAATAAATTCAATTACTAAATGACCATATACCTCGGAGATATCATTAATTTGGTTCTCTAAGTGTATATGGGATTAGTAATTGTGTTTAGTAAGCACCAAACTAGAAAATGATGAAGGTAGTGTTATTTTTGAAGAATGGATTCATCAAGAATTAATAAAACCAAAATTGTTTAAAGAAGTAAAATTCATTAAATCCACCCCGAGCATAATCCTAGATCAACCCATTTTCATTGAATTGAATTCACGTAGGTTTCTTAGTATTATTTTAAACCATCCAAAATCAAAACCAAAGTTGGCTACTTCATAGCCCATCCTTCACCAAATCATAGCATCTCAAGGTTAATTCTTCGGTCCCTGTGGACTCGACCCCTACATGTACTACATCGATCGCTTTTACCCGTAGGGTAAATTTGGGCGCAACCATCCACATAAATGTTTTTTCTGCTCTATGAAATCCTAATGTGCTTCTAAATTAACTGAATTTTTTTTAACATCTCTTCTACCAATTCTATTCCCATCAACTTTCTTTCACCAAAATCATCCTAAAAATCTATACTTCGACACCGCTTTCCAAATAATACCTCAAATGGGGTCATCTTTATACTGAAATGAAAACTATTATTATAAGAAAACTCAACCAAGGAAAGACGTTAGTCCCAACTTCCCTAGTAATCCATTGATGAAGCTCGTATCATATCTTCCAAAGTCAGAATTGTTCATTCTGACTTCCCATCTGACCAAAAGTTGTAAGTAAACGTCAGATCACGATTAGATTCAAAGGAGAGGGGAACTCCATGTAACCAGGATATCTATTAAACATACAACTAAGAAAGTTGATCTAGATATAGAGTATCTAAAATAGAAAATAAATGAGAATATTTATTCAATCGATCAATAATAACTCAGATTGCATTATTACCTCAATATTTCTTTAGTAATCCCATAATGAAGTCCATGGATATATTTTCCAATTTCTACTCTGGAACTAGTAAAGGTTGTATCATCCCTTTTAGTAAATTCCACTCTGCTTTAACCTATTGACAAGTTAAACACTTCATATTAATGTCAGAAATATCTTTTTTTATTCCATCCCACTAGTAATACTCCTAATGATCTCTGTACATCTTAGTATAGTTGACATGAACTAAAAACAGAGAACTGTGAGATTTACATAACAACTCTTTCTTCAAATGTGAATCACAAGTTACACATAATCTCTTCCCAGATCTAAAAATACAATTATTATCAATGTTAAATTCAGGAAACTTACCCTTCTAAACCATCTCAAACTTTTTCTGCAACTCATTGTCTTCCTTATGCGTTGTCTAAATTCTGTCTGATATAGATGATTTCCCTGACACCTGAAACAAAACAGAGGAATTATCTGCACTAACAAATTCTATGAAACATTTCACTAGATATTTAATCAAAGTATCTGGTTCCTAATGTAACATGGTTAATGTTTTATTACTCTTTCGGCTCAAAGCGTCAATGGCTTTATTTTACTTTCCTGGATGGTAATGGATTGTGCAATCATAATCCTTGATTAATTATAACCACCTACTTTGTATCATGTTTAATTTCTTCTAAGTGAACATATAATTCAAACTTTTTGATCAGTATATATTTTACACTTTACACCATAAAATGTATTTCTCCAAATATTTAATGCAAACATATCAGCAGCTAATTCCAAATCATGTGTAGGGTAATTTAACTCATGAGGTTTCAACTGACATGAAGCATAAGGAATTACCAGATCATTATACATTGCAACACAACCAAGTCCTTTCAACTAAGCATCACTGTAGATAACAAACTCACTATTTCTAGAAGATAATTCTAATACTAGAGCATTCACCAATCTTCTTTTCAATTCTAGAAAACAATCATCACATTATTTTGTACAGATGAACTTAACACCTTTTTGAGTTGGCTTAGTCAGTGGACTAGATAACCATGAAAATTTCTCAACAAACCTTCTATGATATCCTTCGAAACCAAAAAAACTATGAATCTTGGTTATATTTGTGTTTTTTTCTGTTCTTAAATAACTTTAATTTTATCAGTATCAACAGTTATTCCATTTTTTGAAACAATGATACCATGGAATAGAATTTGTTGTAACCAAAACTCACACTTGTTGAATTCCCCATACAATTTTTTTCTATTAAGGTTTTAAGGAAATCCCTTAAATGACTTTCATTTTCCTCTTATCTTTTGTAATATGCCAATATTTTATCAATAAAAACAACCACAAACTTATCCAAGAACTCCCAAAAAATTCTATTTATAAGATCCATGAATATAGTAGGTGCATTGGTTAACCAAAATGGCATAACTTCAAATTCATAATGGATATATCTAGTATAAAACACTGTCTTCGGAATGTATTCTTCCTTTAATTTCAACTCCCAGTGCCTCGACCTCATGTTAATATTCGAAATATACAGAGCTCCCAGGAGCTGATCAAACAAATCATCAATATGAGGCAAAGGATACTTGTTCTTAGTAATGATATTATTCAAGGCTCTATAATCAATGAAAATTCACATTGAAACATCTTTCTTTTTAACAAAAAATACTATAGCACCCCATGGTGATGGTCTAGGTAAAATGAAACCTTTATCTAACAACTCCTATAATTGTTTCTTTAACTCTAAAAGTTCAATTTGAGCCATTTAATAAGGGGTTTTTTAAATTGGATTTGAATTAGGAATTAATTCAACTGTATTTTCAAATTTCTGGTCATCTATAATACTAGGTAACTTATCAAGAAAAACATCAAGATATTCATTTACTACTAGCACATCATTAATCTAAAATTTTACTTTGTTTTCAGAAATATGTGCAAGGTAAAATTCATTTCCATCCTTCACTAGTTTCTCAGCTTTCTGGTATGTTATCAGATATAAGGTTTCATTATTTTACATAAATTGAAATTCATTCAAAAAATAAACCTCTTTAGCTCTACAGTCAATCTTAGCATAGTAAACAAAAAGTCAATCCATTCTCAAAATAACATCAAACTCTACTAGAGGCAAAACAACACGGTTTTAAGGTAAATTCGTTCCACAAATAAGGATCAGAAGATTCTTGTAATTTATTTTTACCTCAATATTTTCCCCAGGTGTTTTTACCATATGTTCAAGATTCATATATTGAGATGGAATTCCCAATTTATAAGAAAAAATCTTATAAATAAAATAATGTGTAGATTTTGAATCAAACAACACAATGGCATAATTCGAAAAAACAAAGTACATGATACCACTTCATTTGATGGTCCCACATCAACTGTAGTAGTAGAAAAGGATTTTTATCCACCTTTTTCTTTTTATATGTCTGGTTTCCACCTCGGGTAATCAACTTTGGTCACACATTGGCATAATTTCCAAACTCATTGAAACTAAAACATCTTAGCACTGCCTTTTCATTTCCTGCTTGATCATCATCCTTATATTTATGAGAAATATGACCAATCTTACCACATTGGAATCACTTTCTATATTTTGAGAGACATTCTCCAAGATGATTTTTACCACACTTATCACAATATGAAAAAAAAATTCTTTCCTCTATGCTTATTTGATGAATTCATTCCCCTTACCTACCAATTGGACCACTTATTTTTCTTTCTCTCATAAAACACCTGATCATCAAAAAAAATCCATTTCTACCTTCTCAGCACATCTGAAAAGATTATCATAGCTTTAGAATTCACGGGAGTCTAATTCTCTTCGATATCACGGCTTTAGTCATGATAAAAATCAATATATATTACTATCAAGATCTTAGATGAAATTTGGAGCATAACTTTCTAGTCGAGTGAATTTTTCTTCATAAGCAGCCACTGAGTCATTGTCTTGCCTCAATTCCAAAAAAAAATCAATCCTAAGTCAAACTTCCTTATGATAAAATTTATCAAGAAACATACCTTTAAATTATTCCACCAAAGAGAATAAATACCCTCATTGTCCATGATACTTATAAATATTTACCACTACTGATATGCTTCTCCATCAAAATGATAAACAACAAGACTAACCTTTTGATTGTCTATACAACCCATGAAATTGGAAATCGTTTCCAGTGATTTGATCCAACCTTCAGCTTGAAAAGGGTTAGATGATCATATAAATGATGGGGGATGTTGCCTCTTGAAGTGATACACTATAGACATGTTCCTTTGTGATTTATCCAGTTGATCTCGTGCATTTTTACCACCAACATTTACAGCCTGATTTAACTGCACCGTTACAGCAACAAACTGTCTAGTTCAAATTCCAACCATCTTGGGATGCTGATTTGGAAGGTTATTCTCTTCTATATGCCTTCCTAACATTGCTACCATGTTTCCTCTGTAGAAAACCATTATGGACCAACATATATTAGACAAATAAAAAAGTTAATCCTCAAATTTTATATCATTTAATTTTGATCGTAATATAAAAATATTTTATGGATATTAATTTAAATGTATACTAACTCCTAAAGTTGTCTAAACCGACCTCTGATACCAACTATAAGTACTTTCCTTAAACATTAAATAATCTTGATTTAAGTTAATAATTCACATTGAGGATCTTTTAAGGTTTAGATATTTAGAGAATTATTTCATAACCTATACAAATAACATGAATATTACATGTAGTAACTTCTACTCGGTATCCATTTTTTTCATAAAATAAAAACTATTTAAATAAATGTAACATTTTTAGTTTCATGTTTTAAACAACATGGTTTTTTCTTGATCCATACTTGATGTTATTCCACCTTAATTACTATGAAAAACATTTCAAAAACTTGGGATGAGCATTAAAATCTCAGTAAAGGATACACAAATAAGGAAAACTGTTAGTTTTCAAAACAATATATAAACCACTAATAATTTATCATAAAGTAAAAATTTTCACCTTAAAGAAGTAGCGAAAAAAAATTCATTGTATATAATCTCATTTATTGACATTATTCTATAACTAAAAGATATCCATAAAACCCATAGAAAGAAACATATAACATATAAAAGGTAAACTTGGGACATAGCCATACTTAAATGGAATAACCATATGGTCTACTTCCACATTTCATTCTTACAAATAGAATAGCAATATGGAGGACTTCTATACCCAATGAATTAGAGGATATAACATAACCACCTATCCTTGGTTTATCATAGAACTACCTGTTATTTGTTTTATCACATAACCACCTGTCAAATGTCCATGTACCATTATATAATCATCACACATAAAAGATTGAAAATGTCACCATTTCAATCATAAAATTTAATTTGCAATCAAAAGATATCATATCAAGATATTAAAATATTAAACCCACTTTAAAAACCATTTTCAATACAAAAATATGTAAAAAATGGTATTTTGTAATTATTTTCCATTTAAAAACATCACGTCTTGTTAAGGAAGCCAAATATCAAATAATACTCACAGTGGCGGAAAGGTTGTTGTCATCGCATAGGTTAAATAGAAACCTTAAATTTATTGTCTAGCGAAACCTTTCATAGAAAAATATTCCATTTTAATGAAATTAAAATTCAAAGGGTTTTATACACCATATAAAATTAAGATGTGCATAAATCAAAAAATGCCTCAAAAAATGAGATTGAGACAAAGTCTCTTACCTCGTGTCTGACTAGACTCATTTGTTCTTTAATTTCCTGAATAATAAAATTAAGTTTATTTATAATTGCTTCAATAACTTTTTCAATTTTAATAATCCTTTTATATCACTTATTACCTTGCTATAACAATTACTTAATTATGTGAGATCATATTAGACATTTTGTCGATGTTTGGAACTTGAGTCAAAAATGAACTTGTTATAATTATAAATTGTCTATGTGATCAAAATTACATTTTATCCAAAATGATATTCATTATTTAGATATAATATATATCATATATATCCAGTATATATGTATTTATAATAGTCCATAGCATTGGGATATAATAAATGAAATGCACTATTCATGGAGATAGTAAGCCGTATGTACACATGAATGCTACTTTAATTTATTATTCATATTTAATGGAAAGAAAACTGAATGATAAATGGGTATATTACAATTCCAATATAATATCTATTTTATATATGTTACATAAGTTCATTAATTACATTTTTTATATGTTCCATGTATATCATGAACGAGTCAGATCACTTTATGGGGGCGGTAGTCTGCACTTCCTCAAATGAAATTATCGTAATTATACAACATGAAAAGAATAAAGGTATGTTTTAAATTATAATTAAATAAGAATAGAGATAAAAAAATATTATATATATCATGTATAATTACAGTTCCATCATAATGGACACCATGAGAGGTGGTTGGAGAATATTGAACAATCATCGTTTCGTGAGATAGTAGTTCATTATCCACAAAAACAGTATGTTCTATACCCATTATACGGAGGTGTGTGTAAGTGTATTTTGAATATTTATCATAAAAAACATATTATATTGAAGATACTAGTGTTTATATATATATAATTTTAATAAGAATATAGGGAGTGGAGAAGGAAAAATTTTGGAAAGGAACTTGAGAGAAGACGTTACCTCAAATTGGGTAACTCCATTTGATTTAAGCTAAAAGGCCTTCTTTTATTTCCTTATGCCTAGGGTAAGGATTCTAGGAGAAATATAGGGATTGTTGGAGCTTATTTGGGAAGATTTTGGACAAGCTAAGGGGGATTGAGAGGTGTGTGAGATGGGTTAGAGGTGGTGTCCTTTTATAAGAGGGAGGAGGGGCACTTAAAGAATATCTTGAATTATTATTTTATTATAAATTATATTTAGAGTATAAATTATTAAAATTAAATTAGTTAAAATATAAGATAAATATAAGTCCAAATAAAATCATCCAATAAGAATTATATAGGTTTTGGATTTTTTTAGTCCTTGTCTTTTTTATTTAACCCCTTTTTACTCATACAGTTTTATCAAGCAATTAACAATTTGAGAATAAAAATAATTACCAATATAAGACAAATATCAAATTAAATAGTCAATAATAAAATTTTAGACTTATGATAACTATTTGGAAAAATATTATATTTTTTGAAATTTTATAATATTTAATAAAAAAAAATTTATTATAAAATATGAATTATGTCAATTTTAACACTATTCATATCATGCCTTTTTTAAAAATCCATAAATACTTGATTGATTCAAAAACACTTCATTAAAAAAATATAACATGTAACTATCTTCCATAAAATTCATTTATGACATCAAGATAACCAAATTACTTTTATTTTAACATTTATAATATCATTTATTTGAATCCTTTATTAGTGAAGAAATCATTTCATCATGACTGAGTCATAATTAAATTTATTTATTTAATATCTAAAAATTATAAATAAAATACCATGATTTAGGAAATATTCTTAGCTTTCTAATTAATATTTATACTTGAAACTATAAACTATATAACTCCATATAAAAATTGTTTTACAAGAAGATACATGTTTACGTTATATTTTTCTTAACTTGAAATCAAGAGTAATTAAATGTCATTTTCACACAAAAGTGGCTCCATGGGGTCCTAAAATTGATCCAAGGATGCCCATAGTCAGATATATCTCATCCAATAGGATTAGTACATGTGTTAGTGTAATTTAATATTATTAAAATGTTAATGTTTACACTTATTTCCCATATTTATCTTTTAACCGTGGTAAATAAAATATTTACTGAAGTTACTATTCATAATGTCTAAAAATAAAAGTTATTTATTTAAAAAATTTGGAACTCACGATTCCAAATATTGAATCTATTTTCTAAAATTAAAAACATAGAAGTTTCATAAATTAATTTAAAATTAATTCCTGTTGTCAAAACCAAAAAAAAGTGTTTTTGAGAAATAATAACTATCAAAAGATTGACATGTGTTTATGTATAATTAAAAAGTGAAATTACTTATAATTAAAAAAATTGGATTAAATGGTAAAAAATAATCTAATTACACTTTAAAACCAATTAATAATATAATATAACCATATAAATAAATCTGATGAAAAGGTAGTTTTGACTTAAAATACAGTATTTTTCACTATTAACTAAAAAAGAAATTTATCAGAAAAATACCAAAAAATTTCCCAAAGTAAATTTTTATTTCACTCTTCTGAATAATAAGTTTATTTTTTAAAATGTAACAAATAAAAGTGAAAAAAAACAATATTTGAAAGGGGTTTCCATCAAAATGTGTTAAAACTATCTTCTAAAAAATAGTTGCGTATTTATGCTTAAAATTTGATTAATTCTCATTTTAAGCCACTAAATTTAATTGGATAGATTTATAAATATTTAACAAACATGTTTAATCATAATATGGTTAGTTATATTCATTCCCGCCAATACAACGGTTAGGAGTTAACTACCATTTAAACTAATAATATTATTATATTATTTTTCTATATGACTTAGTCTTGTGTGCAACATGAGATTTCGAAGTAACCCATTATTGTGTGTTAGTTATGCCATCAAACATAGAATCCCCTTTAAAGTAAAACTAATATCTTATTCAAAATTATTAATAGAAATCCAAATTAGTATTCTATAAAGACATGGGTCATTACATCTAATCCATAGAAAATCTATGGTTACCATTTTCTTACTGGAGAAATGGATGTAAAATCCTCACATTGAAGTACTATGACTTATAAAAAACCTAAATTGTATGTACTTTAACTTCATTTGATGTTCCAAGAGATTTTTAGTTTTCAAATGATTGGGAGTAATGGATAGTGGTCTCACTCTTAGCACTATCTCAATGGTGAAATCCACCTCTCTCATAGAAGGTAATCTAGATAAGTCTTCAAGGAAACCATCCCAAAAGATCCTCTAGGGGAGGGAATTATATGTGCTGAATTCCTTGATATATCATAAAGAGACTTGACATGTGGTTTTTCACTCTTCCTAGACCATGATGATTGGTTCTATCTTGACTCACTTAGACATTCCAATTTTTTCTATGAACATAATCACTATCTTCAGGTGATGTAAAAGATACCGTTGGATAAGAGAAATAATTACAAGTGTGGCATTGAATGAGCCTTTCAATCCTGATGATGAAAATTAATCCTACAATAACAGAGAAAAATTTTCTAAAGGAAGATATATCATCCCAATATAATAGAGAAATCCCTTCACTGGCATATAATATATGATTGCTCCCCTAACAATGTGTTGAGAGTAATCGTGACACAGTAGTATTCCATTTCTAGGACCATACTTTTCATAATTTCCATATTTATTAAATATTATGAATAGAATGTATCAAAAATGGTAGAATATAATGCAGAGGCTACTAGAATAGTACTTTGTAGGGTATAAGGCCTTAGGATCTACTCCTCGGGAGTAGGCTACACAATATATATGGATAGATTTACGGCACTAAGATTCATCCTGACTCTCATGGGAAGGTGTTCTCTTTTAGTGATGGATCATCGATGTATGAACACATAGGCCATGTCCTCTCACTAATCCTCATTATCTAGTAGAATACCAACTCCTAAATTGATGTGGAAATACATATCATGTACCTGTTTGTGGTGCCAGTACATGTCCCTTCTTACTAGGTATTAGAGGGAATATTTTGGAGAAATGCTGAAGGTGACCCATCTTTCCACAAGATCGTCACCTGGTTGGGTTCCTCATACATTGGGTATCTTATGGAAGGTCCTAATATACTGGTGAAACACCACATAACAGTCAGTGTGAGTCATCTGACTAGCGTTAACCATGTGGGAAATCTTGAAACGATGTTTCCTATAGGTATATGGGTCTAATCCCTACCTCAAAGAAAAATTTCCCTAACACAAAATTCCAGATTATCTTAGGTTTCATTGAGTGATTAGATCCAAGTTCACCATCTCTAATACAGTGTACAATTAGAAAACACTCACATGTGATCAGATAGCATATTCAATCTAATCATCAAACCTTTTTGTATTTATCAACTCTTAATATGTCAGTATCATTGTAAAATGTTAAAGCTTAGTAAAATAAGATAAATACTCCATTAGGAAATAGTTCCCTAATTTATGTGTATAAAATCCCAAGCACCATCTACTCTTATTTTCTATGGAAAGAAGTAGTCATAAAATTCTTTCTATAAATTGTCTCATACTATGCCCTAATGTTGATCAACATGGGAGATAACATCCCACCAATTATTGGTGGAATCAAGTATCATATAGTCTGAAATATTGACTATACACTCTATAGGATTCCCGAAATCATTAAAGATCAATAAAATTTCCACTAGTCATGACTCCGCAACTTCAAGACTACCATCTTCCATGTTTATTGGAGGATGAATTGGTTCGAATTCATGTGTCAACTCTTCCATAAAAGAGGAAAATCATGGAGATCCCTATACAGCGTACATGAAACACAAGAATATCTCTCTAAAGTGAGCATCGACTCCCAATAGAGGATGAACATGAGGTGCCTCTAGTGTCACTATAGTTGTTAAAAATGGTGACTTAGGGCCCACCGCCTCTGGATCATGGTCATATCCACCCTCTTTGAATATGAACCAAGGAATTCATGGATGAGTAGATCTATAATTTCCAAATTCATTACATAGATAAAACTTAACAGTATATAATTTCAATGATGACATAAAAGGATGGGAACAAAGCCTTCATATAAATGAGTCACACCTCTCGACACATGCTTAAATCTAGTTCTAGGTGATAAGGAAGGTTACAATAGATCAAAAAAGGAATTAACTACTTCTCACTACTAAGGTTAGGTTAGGTTCAAGGTATCATATAATATAGAAGAGGTAATGGAATATATAGTTTCATTTTAATGGTGTAGAGGAATTCAACATTTACATAGTAATTTGAATCTCCATTTTGTAGTAGCCATTTAATTTATAATTTAAAATTACATAATATTATACATATTTATATGAATATAGAAATTATATTCTAGTTAGATGTGTCACCATTCCAAATTTATAAAGGCTCATACTCTTTATAAATTTTAATTGGTGCTTCTTGTAACTCTGACCTAACCTTTTCATCCAGTATTGGGATTTAATAGGTCATGTAAATTTATTTTATTAAATAAATTACCACTACTAATTTATATAATTACATGATTCAAAAAATTTACAAATTTTAATACATATATTCATATCGACAAATATTTTATCACATATAACCTGGGGTTTATGGATCAAACGTTGCATAATTTTTTAAATGTGGGGAAATAATTATTATATATTGGAAAACACCACATATATTTATTGAGAAACATTAATTAATCTTATTATATTTTCTTTACATGATATATTAGAAAATTTCCATTTATAATGAACCAGAAAATCAGAGAAATCATTATAAATGTGTGTAATGTAATAATGAAATATACCTATATGGCATGGCATAATTATGAAATGTGAGTCCTCATGTTATTATAATGATTCATGAGATGATACCTTATTTCTATACTAGGCCATGTAAAATGAATTATTTATTATTAGTATCAAAAATAATAATGTCACAAGACATGTGTGTCACCCAATAGTGAAATCAGTAGAACTATAATAGGTACCAAATAGAACAAAAATGCCCCATATTAGGTAATTTGGGATCCCCGGTACTTCGTTTAACTTCTACAAGGAAAATGATCATTAAAAAATTCTAACACATTACTGGTCCCATGCCCAATACGCCATCTATAAGAGAAAAGGTATAATAAATCTTTGATACCAATTTGTTGCATCCTGACTTGGATTCATCTATACAGTTCCCCAAGCTAGTTGGCCACATGACCTCAAGTGTACCTCCCCATATTCCCTAGGATGTCTAGTAGTGAATTTTAATGGTGTCTTCATGCAGAGAATATTACCTCTTAATTAGAGTGTATCACATAAGTGTATACTAATTTTAGATAGTGGAAACTGTAATAAATAAGTAGTAGTAGAATAATAATAAATTATTCAATATAACCATCATAAATGATCTAAATCAATATTATTTATAGAAATGATGATTATTATTTGATTCTATAAAAAATTATATGTACAATGCATATAGGGGAACATGAATATACTACATGCTAACAAAAGAAAAAACGTAGAATATCATCCTCCACTAGAATCATGAGTATATGCTCTGTCCTCTTATCCTGTATTCCAAAATTCTAGTTAAAATCATACATCAGAAGTTGGATGCTTCCCATTTTCTACCACTGCAATCATGAATTTTGTTTTGGTACCAATGGTGCCTCAAAAAAAGGTTTGACATTTACTCAATAGTACATTACCATTGCTGTCTAAAACTATTTAGTTTGTTCATAAAAAATGATTTGTGTTTAGTACAACTAAAATAATTAATAAATAAGTCAACCACATCAGACTAGTTTACTTGTGGGACCCCCAACCAACAGTACCTTTTTCGTCCAAATCTAAATATCTCTTATACATATTCAACA
Source organism: Viscum album (assembly GCA_963277665.1). Lineage (NCBI taxonomy): Eukaryota > Viridiplantae > Streptophyta > Magnoliopsida > Santalales > Viscaceae > Viscum > Viscum album. Next base: position 412,410,016 of record OY728143.1, read on the forward strand.
TGTACAGATATAATATGGCTGTCTAAATGGGTTAGAAAATATAAATTATCAATAATAGGTTGAACCTAAGCATGAAATTTTTATTGGAATATGCATCCATAGGTTTATACTTTTACATTCTCTGAATTTAAGAAATAGAATGTTAAGACTGTACAGGGTTATTAATATAAGTGAATCCATGTTTTTCTCTAGGATCACTATAACTAACCTCCATCACAAGAGTCTATAAAATGATATCCATAAGATCTGTCTCATGTATCACTATCATCATGGTGTAAAGACATAACACTCAGATCCCATCCCAGGAATACCACATATGAGACCATTTATCACTCGTGGCTTGGAATAACCATCTCTCCCAATGAGAACGTACAAGGTAACCCACCTAAGAAACTTTTATCACTCATGGGTGGGTAATTGATTCGTTCGGTGAACCCCTCCAAGGAAACCTATAAATAATCTAAGTATCACTCATGGTAAATTAATATTTTATTGAAATTTTAATTTAAAATATTGACCTTCTTATCTAAGGAATGCTTAATTCATGACCCTTGTATCACCCTCATCTTGGAATGATTGAATGGTTAATCTATCATGAACTAATACCATTTAAAAATTTATTTCATTTAAAACATTTTAATCAAATAAAACATTTTAATCAAATTCATTAATTTATTCAATTAATGTTAAATAAGATATGGAATAAAGTAAAAATGATAAAACATGTAGCATATCACCTCATTGAGAAAAATATAGACATACAAGGTAAAATCAATTAAACTTTTTTCTAATTCATAAAAATAAAATCCATTCATTATGATAACACTCACGGGGTGTCACATGTCATGGTATTTACCCGAACACATTGATCTAATGGTAGTTATGGATATGTTATAGGTAAGATTAACCATTAATTTAATTAAGTTGTCTTTATGGAGGTGACAACAAAGTTTCTTAAAAGTGCCACAAAAAAACATAATAAAATACAATGGTAAATTAGGTAAAATAGATATACCACCTACCATAGGTTGGTAGTTTACCACTTGTCCATTTTCATCTTTTCAAATGAGATGGAATAAAAGAAAGAAGAAGAATCAAAAATGTCCTAAAAAACATGGTATATTAGATCTTACTAATATAGCATCGGGGACAATAAGATAAACAACAGAAATAAGGAATAGGTGTTGATATAATACTTTTATCTATTTAATGAATCTTTTGGTGAAAGAAGTAGAGCATAGATATTGAAGGAAAATTAAAGCCTTGGTTCATCTTTGGTGAAGCTTTATGGAAGAGGGGTGTTGTGTGGGAGGGGATAAATTAGTCCCTGTAAGGGTTTATTCGCCATTTTTTAATAAAATCCTCAGCATCTTCATTACTTGTATATTTATTACAGTTTTTATAAATCACTATTTTTTCCCTAGGGATAAAACATCACATTTTGTGAACTAGCTCTGCACAAACCTATACACAGTGTGAATATCAAATTCATTACATGTATTTAATTCACACAATGAGAAACTCAAAATTCCTATATTGTTTTAATCAATTCATTAATTTTGATTACACATTGGGAATTAAATTCACAACATGAATTTAATTCACACTTTTTTGTCCTGTAGTTAGCCTCTGTCACACCTGTTACTTCTTTCTGGAAGAAACCCAACCATCCTAATGGCCCGATCACTGAGTTATGAGATTATTGAGAAACATATTGAGATTTAAGAAAAAAATTAGGAATTTATACCTCTATAAATGCCTAAAAATTTACAATGATTATGGGAAAATGGAGAAATCAACACATTTGAATAGTAGGAGTTACAGAAAATATTTTTCGATTTTTAATTTCATTGATATCTTCATAGTAAAATGGAGTGATAATTTCTTGAGATAAAATAATAGGAGGATTAATTATTTCATAAAAATGAATGAAAATTCACTTGAAATTCATGTTATTTATCTTGTTTCATCATTTCCCATAAATCAAGATCTATTATTTATTTTTTATACTGAACAATATACTAAAAAGGAATTAGCATTAAAATATTTTTACAGCTCCAAGAATATTATTCAATGTGAACATAAATATGAAATGGGATCTATATAATCTCATTACACTCATGGATTTAGTTTTATGATAAATAAAATTAAGCTTAATGGAATCTTAATGATAAATCTCATTGAAGAATGAAAATTTCACCCCAAAATGATAAATGTTTTGGGGGAATCACCTTGGAAAATTTATAAATGAAATGAGATAAAATATCAGGTTTATAATGACTACACATTGATATTAAAATTATTGTGGAAATATAATGACGAATTAAAATTCCATATAGGATATGAAGGTTTTATCTAATGAACTGCAGACACATCAATGATTCAAATGTATGGATTTTGTTAGCAATGTCATCCAATACACTAATCCAAGGGTCAATGACTATAATAAAAATTAACATACCATAAAAAATTTGATAATGGGAGTTCTTATGCAATTGAAACTACTAAAATGTGTTATGAGGATGATGTGATTGAAGGTACATTAATCTTCTAGTCATGAACCTAAAATGACTTATTTGATTAGTTTTTAACCAACTCTATAATATCTAGGAATTTTTCTATGAGATTTAAATAACCACAATAATGGATATGTATTGATTTATCATTGAAAACACTTATTGGTGTGATGAATGCATCCCAAGTCTATAACACCTCCCTGAAATATATTTTCATAAATATGATTCTTTCTGATCATAATATTACCAATATATTAAAATTTAAAGTGATTTTGGGGATTTTTTTATATATCTACATATATCCCATACTAATAATTAGTAAATTGATTTTATATTTCATATTATAAATCAATATTGGACCATTATTCTAGGAATGGTTGATAATGAAACCCTTTTAGATATTACATTCTTTACATGGGTGATAATAACAAATCATTTAGGGGGGTAATATAGCTCAAATAGTTTAATAGGAACTCAATATTGAGTATATTCTAATTCATAATGACTATAATAATGTTTTTCCTAGAGTGGTGCGTGAATTCTAAACAATAGTGATGTGGATTTTGGAAAGGGGGTCATTTCTAGTGATCTTACTTTATGAAATGCAATTTATATAATTTTTCTTATTGTATATAATTGGATAAGAAACAATAATATAATCTTCAAAATAGATTTATAAAACAAATATCTTCACCATGGGGTGCACCAATCCTTATTATTATGAAGGATAATTTATCAATAAATCCCAAAACTAATAATCATGAACATAAAAAATCAAAATCATTAAAAAGTTTGATATTACATGTGTTGTTGAATTATTTGGACACCTATGACAAGCTCAATAATTCAATGATTTTAACATTAAAACTCAATATAATAAATTTTTATGAAAAGTGAATATGTACTAAAGACAACATGGAATAAATGATATGGGAACCATGAATTCAATGTGATTCTATTAAAACTCAAAAATTTCCCAACTATAATTATGTATTTTATTAAAAATTTATTTTGAGATTTCCTATATTAATTTATTGTACACTTCAAATATTACATCCTTATATACTCCATGTTCAAGTAATATAATGATGATTATTTATAGGTTGTGTTATGGAACCTAATGAATGACAAATTCTATGAAAAATTATTCATTTTTGAAATCATATTATTAATATTATAATTCATAGTTCACATAATCACATATGACGGTATATCTATGGATCTTTCAAAGAAAAAGGTTATTGAAGAATGCCCCAGACCAACCACTATAAAAGAAGTCTATATTCTATATATAATGATTGGAAACTATAAAAACGTTTTTTATATATTTCTCAGGATTTACAATTCCACTAACCATGTTAACATGAACATGAGTAAAGTTACAAAGGATAGATGAATGTGATAAAAATTTCAAGGAGATCAAGGGAATATTGGTCACTGCACATGAAAATTACACTAACCTACAGTGGAGAATGGTTTTTTATATTTAGTGATTCATAAAATAAATGTTGGTATTTATTGTAATATATAGAAATATAGGCATACTTTATGTCTCAACTAAATTAATGATTCCTAAGAAATTTACCCAACACATATTATGGAGCTAGTAGTTATAATATTTTGATTCTAAATATTAATGTATCATCTATACAATTAATGTTTTGAAATATATAGTAATCACAATTTATTAGTTTATATATTCAAATAGAAAGTATGAGTATACACAAAATGAGATAGATAAACTAAATAAAGCACTATGACTAGTTAATACATTACAATATTGGGACGGAAAACAATTTTAATAATCTTATAAGAAATTTCTATCAAGATACCTTATATATGATGAGGATTTAAAGAGACCAAATAATATGTGATTTATAATGGATGAATATTAAAATAATTATGGATGTGGATAAATAATATATTTTCTAAATGAATATTCGTCCATACATCTATTTAATGATCAAGAAATCGCGAATGAAGGATAATAATATTTAGAATAGGGTGTGGTGTATTCTATAGTTTAATATTTATAGTGATGGAATTAAAATATTTACAAAATGAATATGTTTTCTATCAATATAGGATTTGAAGGTAGAGATGTTGGTTTATGAACATAGTTCAACCATCCCTATCTATCCTAAAAGAAATATTATGTACAAATATCTCATCAATCATTTCTTGTGGGATAATAGAAAGAGGGATATTTTATGATTTTGTGTCTCAATGCATGGTATACTATAAAGTTAAGGCATTTGTACAAAATTCTAATAGAATTATGAAACAATTACCTTTACCTATATAAAATTTATATAAAATCACCATTGATATATTTTTTTATCTTCTAATGATATTAAATGGTCATAATGTAATTGGGGTTTTAGTTAATCATAATATGAACTAAGAATATTTTGATTCCATTGCAAAAAATGTGTCACTCAAATTACATTTCATGACAGGGAGACATGGATTACCACAGTTAATTGTATCATACCAATATTTAGGTATTACCTCAGTGATCTATATAAGTCTTAAAAAATCATTAGATGTATAGATAAGAATAAAAAAATTATCTTCTTAAAAATGGTTATTGACCTAAAAAGAAAATTAAAACACTAAATGATATACTAACATCCCATTAAATGTACTCTAAAGGAGTTGGTATCAACACCTTTCACTAGTAGAATTCATATTTAACTACCTCACACAATTTATCATTCAATTATCAATATATATTGTTTTTTATATTTATATGTTAAAAACTTAAATATTATAAGATAATGTTTGGCGATATAAACTAAGGATAATGTATCATGATCATTAAATAATATATAATATTAAAACAATTTAACATCACAATAAAAATGAAAATGTCAATAGATGTATTATTCTAATAATGATATGTGATTTTTGGATTTCAAAGGTGGAGAAAATTATTCCTTTGAATATCACTATGGAAGAGGATAATAATATTTTTTAAGAATTTGATGTTGATCACCAGATATATTTCCCATTATAAACAATTAATCATGGGGGGTGGTAGATTATTTTTATATACTTCCAATAATATTTTACAATGTGATAAATGTATTACATGCATCACTTTTTAGTATATACATACACAACCCTTCACAATTACTGAAATCATATATTATATACTGAGAACTTGAACTCTCTTTTGGGTAACAACCTGAAAAAAAATCATGGTATGTATTAAAAAACAAGACCACTCAATTAATTTTATTTGGGGGAATCATAATTACAAGGGATAAATATTTAAATTTGAACATATATTGAGGAAAAATTTCCCTCATTTGATCCTCAGAGTAAAAATATTTCAGGGTTGAAATTATTTTTAATGGGGTAGAATGTAAAACCCCGTGATTTTAATATGAATTATTTATTATAAATAAATATTTTTTTTGAATAAATTCTTCAACATATGACATTGTGATAAAATGGATAAAAAACCCTATTATCTAGAGGAAATATTACATCAAAATATAAAAATTAAAACATTATTAGAATACAAATTTAAATATAAGTATGATAAGAATTTTTCTAATAAATCTACATGAAAATAAAAAAAATGAACATGAAATCATTACCATAATTTTTGTCCAGAAATATCGTACCCATAGTTATAACTATTAAATCAATGAAAATGTTTAGAAATGTAATAGAAATATTAGAGATTTTTTAATAGGATAAATTTTCCTAATAATGTACAAAATACTATATATAAGAATTAAATCTTGACACCATATATATTCTAATTATAAATATAGTCAATTGAAATATAGTTGTTTGTATTATCTATGTAGATTATAGTTAAATTGGTTATACATGTATCAAATATATTTATTGATGTTATTTCATTTTTAGTAATTAATAAAAAAAATTATAATTCATAATTCATTAATGAAATGATAATATAATATTTTAATAAATTATTATATTATAAAAATATATATCATGTGGTAAATAATAATGAATTTATTATTATTAATTAAATAGTTAACTTGGCGAGTTATATTAATAAAATATATTAATAAAATAATATTTTAATTGAAATAATAACTAACTTTAGTAGGATGTTGTAAAATTTGTTTAATTATAAAAATTGTATTTATCAATTTACTCATTTTTTTATTTTTAACATAGGAAACAAAAATTATCATAATAAATGTAGGATCAAATTTAATATTTATTTGTATAAACAAATATATTATATTTTTTAATAGGTAATGGATATGAAAAAAATTAAGGACACTTACTATTTATAAGTTGTTATTTATAAAAGAACTCTTCATTTCAATATGTGTTATCTATATATTTAAAAGATAAAATTATTATGATTAGAACATAAGTAAAATGAAATGGTTTCCATGTTTTTTTAGAACATTAATGTTAGTTATATTTTATTTGGTGCAAAAAAAATTATCGAGGTAAAAATTGAGTTTCAGAGTAGTAGTAAAATATCTCTAAAGGGTTAAACTATGTGTTAAGTAAAAAATAATAATTATAAAAGATTCATTAAATTTATTGGATAAGGGGATTCATGGACCATAAGTATTATTTTCCAAATTCTATCCACATTCCATGATATATTTAAAACCTTACAACATAGGGATTGAGTACTTGAGGAAATGACTCCCAAGACTCACAAATTAAAGCAACCCTCAAAAAACCCTTAAAAAATATATTTAGTTTCTTCACTCATAAAAATCAACCCATTTAATATATTGTATATATTTCATAGAAATTTTTATTCTTATAGTTCTTTAAAGGATTCCTAAATCCTTCATTCTAAATTGTATCATGTTGAGAATGACTAAATTCATCAAACTATATTATTTTTTACCATCCTTTTTAATTACATTAGTATATAAAATATTTAATCCATAGTCTTAAAATATAATGAAATTATATTAACATCAATATTAATATATCAAAATGATTTTTACTTTAAATAAGTATGATCTCTTAATCATTTCATTAGTATTTAGTGTAATTGTTTTGGTTTGTTGAACCACCTAAGAGAATTATTTTATACCAAAAACATCATTTACAACATGAAAAAGTATTAATACATTAAAATTGGTAATTTATTAAAATAAAGATTTATTTTTTTAATCCATATAATTTTTAATGTATAAAAATATAATTAATTATAAATATAATCTAACTTTTTATAATAGTAAATTACTCATAAAATGACATAATAGATTCCATTTGTACAAACCACACCAATATATTACAGAAAATGAAAATGTAATTTAATAAATAATTTAATAAAATAATCATAAAATAATTACTAATGAATGTATATTTATAATGGTATCATAGAATTTGGATTGACATATCTATTATGAAACTTGTATGATGCAACAAAAATTCTGGTGAAAGAAATCAATAACTATCAAACATATTTTTAATGAATTAATATAACTAAATAGTAGAAAATTTAATATGTATGAATAATATTGTAAAAGAGTTTATTTGGATGTTTATGTTTAATTTACAAAAATTTAAAGTGAATTTTGGGATTTTGGGAATAATGTTAACGGTTTCCTTTACAATTTCTATTTGAATTTGATATCTCTTATGATTCAATTACCATGTATGGGAATTAAATTGTTTATTATTTATAAAATCAACTATTTTAATAGTATATATATATATTTAGTTTTTATGTATTCATACCATCTCAAATATCTTTAGTTTAGAGTTTAATAGAATAAAGGTTTATAGGTGGATCTGACCTTATCTCTTCTTCCAACACAGCAATACTTCACCCCCATGTCCATATTCATTGTATTGAATTTTTTTCATCCTTAAATATAAATATTTTACTCCATAAGTTTATTTTCATAGGCATTCCAACATTTTCAAAAAAATATTTTATTGTATATTTTCTAATCATCTTTGAAATTCTATATAAAACTATGAAAGGAATCTATTATTAGCATTTTCCTCATAAAATAATTTTTCTTACTTAAAAACATAATTTCACTAAATAAAATGCTTTCCAAGATATCATTGAATTAAAAAATAATTTATTTTTTTTAGTTTTTAAAAATTATATTCATTTAAATAATTTTTATCAAAATTAATGGTTATTTCATCTTATTTTTGTGAAGATATATTCTAATTTTCTTAATAAATTGTTTTTATAATATCTTAACATCATTCAATGTAACTTATACTTTACTATATATATGTTATAATGATTTATTCTACCATCATCTTCTTTATTTATTTTTATAATACGATATCATAATTATCCAAAAATCTGCACCTTTTCATGGATTAATTATCATACAGTTAATTTATGATTATTTTTTTACTCTTTTGGCACACACATGTGTGGTTTATCATTATAAGAGGATTAGTTAAAATATATCCCACCAATGATATGGGTATATATATATATATATTATACAATATATATAGTAATTGAAAAACATATTGATATGTTCATAATTTTAGGTGGTGTAATTTTTTATATGATCAAAATAATAAATTTGGAAAATATGTATATGTTCACAATGTTATAAAAGGGACATAATAATATTTTCATAGTGGTATGTGAGGAACATTGTTATATTTCCAAAATGTTAAGCATGAAACTTATTAATATGTTCAAAATTTTATGCACTACCCAAGTTTATGATTATACCAAATGCCTATGTTATACCCCATGGCTCATGATTATTACGCCATGTTACCACATATGTATACCCTGATATATATGTGATACTTATATGATTACCAATTAATATAACTATATTACCATATTTACATTCATTTTAATTGTATATTTCTACAATGTCGATGTTTTTGGATCATGATTATGGAATTTTGTCATTCTACCTCTATGAATCAATCCTTTTGTTATGATTGAACCCTTATGCCATTGTTCATAATTTATGATCTATTATTTATTTGTCTTAAATTCTATATGATATATTTAAATGCAATGATTATGATATCATATCCATATCTTTAATCACCCAAAATTATGATATTCAACTTATATTTCTAATGTTTAACATTACTGAGTAAATTAGATCAAACATTTCTTATGATTCCATTCACCATGAAATGAAGAGGTGTATTATATATGAAATATCATTAATTATATAATGTGTTGAAAATTTTGTGTTAAATATTGAATAATTATAATTAAATAATTAGCTCATATGGCTATTATCCAATGACTCAAGTCCTATAGTTTTTAGTGTGTGATGTATATTTATATGTAATTATTATTCATGAAAATGTTTATAAACTTTATGCATGTAAAACTCATGTAACCTCATGAAAGATCATGGTTTTTGGTTTTATATTTCTCCAGGTAGAAGGATGAGTGTTATTTAACACTTCTAACCCCATTAAATGTATTAGAGTACTTATATTCATGAATTTATTTTTCAAAAAATTATTACACTGAAAAAATTGTGTTATAATTCCTAAAACATAAAATAATATATAGATTTTGAATTATGAGATGTCACATTATATTCTAAACACGTCACATTTATTTGAGAATGAGTTATGATATATCATATCATCATTTATATGATTGAATGTATCCTTCAATTTCAATATATTATAATAAATATTATTCCTTGTCATAATCTATTATACGGTGGGATACAGGATGATCTCAATGCGCATATGAAAGAATAAGTATAGTAGGAGTGGTGAAATCCTATAAGATATTCTATGGGACTGAGTCCAAAGATTCAATTATGGAACAATTATGTGATGCTGACATTAATGATAAGGTATTAAATTACCATCATGTTTTTTTGGATGTTGTATTCAGTAGAAATACTTTGATAAATTTCACTCTGTAATGACCTAGATTGAATAGTTGATCCCCACCTATAAGGTGATAGACTAAGAATTATACCCCATGCACGTATCCAATAATCTTGGAATATTTACATGAATATAGTGGGAATAACATTCAAATCGTCTACCTTGATGTAAATTACCAATACAAAATTAATACACTTAAACATAGTGCAATAATGAAAGGGAATAACTAATACATCTAATAAATCTGATAAATACATGGAACAACCTCAAGGATCCATAAGAAAATAAAATCATAATAAGAAACATATTACTAGGGTATATAAACACTCCACATAAAGGTAACTGATCTCTATCATATAAAGGTTATGAGGTTTCTACTCATGATCCCCTGAGTTCAAACATTGTCGGCTAACCGTGAAAAACTATTATAAGTCAATCCTTATTCCATCAACATCCCCATTGAAATTCCTATCATCTACATAACATAATAAACATGGGGTAAATATCCCCATGTATATGTGACTATATACATAACCAATTGAATTACTTGAGAACCAAATATGAATATCAAGAAAAACATTTATCTCATAACATAAATCAGAGGTGAGAGGATAAACTAAAATAGAGATCTTCTCTATGGAGAAGAATCTTAGACAAATTATGAGGACTTTATCTACACATTCTATAAATATTTAAATTTTAATTACACCCCATGAATCCAAAATACATAAATTAATAATCTATTTAACATATCTACATTTTTTTGGGACCCATGCCTTATCACGGGGAATGAAATTTTAATGGTTTTTTAACAATAGTTGAGTACCTACACACTTTATTGCCTTTAATATGAGTGAGTATTGGGTATGAAGATAGTGAGAATATTCTCAAAATGTATGTTGGGTAGTGCCAATGCTATATATAATGAGGCTAGGGTACATTACCTGATATAATTATATGATTAAGAGGAGTATTATTACTAATATCACATTGAAAATCACACATAAATCAAGTAATTGACTAAATAGTGTTGATGTGAATATCACACTTGTTCCTCCATATGTCATATCTTAAATATTGAAGATAAATATTTCATCACATTATACAAATAAAAACTATAGCCATGGATTGCACTTATTCCCATGCCTCATCATGAATAGGGATATTTGGATATTTAGTGGGTCTGGTAGAAGTAAATAGCATGTACCCGAAGGTATATGGACTATATCCCTAGGTAGTAATCCAGACATGTATTTTCACCCAACATGTTGTGTAAAAACACAAATATAAAACATATAGTTTATGTTAAATAGTATTTGGGGCCCATACTATTACATGGTGTGTATCACTACCATCAGAGTAATGTGAAATAGTGGTATATGTTATGTCACCTGAACTGAAATAATGAATACATCCAAATAGACTCCTTGGCATATTCACCATATACATGAAATTTTTTCATCTAGGTTTAAATATGGTGTGAGTCAATAACACTAATTATGATATATAACATGCCAAAACTCTAGACTTTGTCTTCTAAAAACATCATATATTCATTAAAATTACATTACAGGTAGTCTATAATTCCATATAATATTATTATAATGGCCTTAATGTTAACTGGTTTCAATTATCCAAAAAAAAATATCACATAATCATTAATTTTTAATCACAATCATGGATACACCACAACCATAGGTTTATTTCATGGCACCAGTTGATGAAATAAAGTTATTTTACTATCTATGATGACCCTCTATAACTTCTCTCAATAAAGACACATTAAGTTTCATTCACTAATGTTTTTTTTCAACTGATGTTTCCTCCATATTCCACTACATTTGATTTGACATGAAAATTAAAATATTCATTTCTTGTATTTGATCGTGGATCTATTCAGATCGAATATCAAATTTCTAGCCCTATGAAATCCAATTATGAATAACCAAATAAGTGGTTGTGTAGAATCATAAAAAGAAAATTTTAAATGGTTATTTTATCCATTTAAAACTCATAAATCCATCACTAGTTTAGAAACTGGTTATTATGGATTTCACATCGTAAATTTATTAATATTAGTCCATATTAATATTATATAATTAAAAAATTGACATGATAATTAAAAAATAATATATTTGATTATAAATAAAAAAACTTCATGGGGAATAAATATTATTTGAAAATTTTCATTATTAATAGTTCCTTACTAGAAGAATGGTTTCATCATTAGTGAATAATGCACACTTTGTAATGTCTGGTGATTTTGTTGTAATATTTACTAATTTAAAAGATACCACAATCACATTCTAATACCCTCCAATGGATTATATAAAATTTCATAAGGTAATGCAGCTTACCATATTGATTTTTATATTCCGTGTTTAAATAGGGGACTAATAGGTCTGTATAAAAAAATTCCTTTTTAACAAATTAGTTATTAAATCCAACTTTCTTAACAAAACCACACAATATTTCAATTCCCGATGCATATTTAACTTATCCAACACCTAGGATGATATCATCATTCTAGACCAAATCACAGCCTCAAATTTCCAATTGAATCCCTTAATTAAAAGATATCATGTAATTTATAGAAACACGTATATAGAATAATAATACTTTATTTTATTTTATATAGTTAATATTAGGTTTCATATTAATTATAAACTTATGAAAACAATTAAAGTAAATTCATTCTCATTACCAGAAATATTTAGAGGGTCAAAATACAAAAATTAAAGTCATTTAACCCTCCCTATCACTAGTGATTTTGACTTTGAAAATTAGTAACTAAATAAAGTGTTGATTGTACAGAGCCCATATCTATCACTAACGCTCTCACATGATCTCATGTTAGTTACCATGAAGACATAAGATATACACTAATATAATTTCTCATCCTTGAAGGAAACTCTCCTAATGATCTCCACTCCCAACATGGTACTCTAATATTGTCACTCTATCTTTGATGTGTAGATCATAGAATTCAATAACATCTGGAAGATCATGCTTGTAAATATTCAACTATGATACATAGAACCTTTATTACCCTATATCAAAAATTATGGGATACTCTAAGTTATACCCATCCTAACCTACCCTATTCAAGTACCGTAGTGTGACAAGAAGCTTTAGGGATAGATTACCGCACCAAACAAACCATCATATCCTATATTGTGGTGGAAAATTCAATAACACATGGTATCCAACCTCAAACATTTAAGGTCAAAATCAAATGCCTATATAGGATATTTGACATCACTTAGTATTCCTCATCTACACATGGACTTCCTGGACCTTCTCTATGATTTCTCGCACTATCTCTCACCCATTGAGTGTTGACTCTCCTAGATCTAACCAGTACATGAGTGACCATTATTTCCACTCAAACAATTACCATAGCTAGTTCTAGGTTAATAGTGGAGAGATATATTTTATTATTAGTGAAATAAACTAAAGGAAAAGTTTTAACTAATCCTCATTTGATATCCATCAATAAATCCATCAACAAATCATCAATAACCCTGATGGTTCACTCAATTTGGTTGTTCTTTTATAGATAGAACACTTTAATTATTAATAATTGGTTATTGGAAGTCTCATTTAACTATCTATAAAACTAGGTTATAAACCCATAATTGTTGTTTGAGATGACTATTAATGAAAATCAGTTGATATTATTGATATCCAATATAGAAAACCACCATAAACACTCTATATAACTCTGCAAAAACATTATAATGGAGTAGACTAACATAGTGATTCTGTCAATAATAACCCCGATAATCTCAAGGCCTATAATTCACCAAGAATATATCATCACAAAGTCTATCAGTATACCATAACACTTACATATTGGATTCCAAAATGGTTAATATAAATATTCTGGGACCTAGTTTATCACATTTAACTACTAATTGGTTAGGCACCAGGAAACTAATTCAACAATACTATTATTTATTCCTACCAAATAAAAATGTCATCAATGGACCTAGAAAATCATAACTACACCAAGGTGTACTAGCTTTAGGGATTATGGAACCACCATACAACCTCCACATATATCATGGAACACGATATTATCCATCCTAGAAATAGGATGATACTCTCCCCACCTCTAGAGAACCAATATGATGTATCCACTAAGTATATATGATTATACATAAACTAAAAATTAATACCTCTAAGATGACCCTCACACATGAAATGAATAAGAATAGGTGTTACTAACATCGATTATAGGTATAATGCACCTCCCTTATTCACCAATGACAACCTCAATGAGGAAAATTTCACTAATGCCTCTCTAATAACCATTGATCAACAATTAATTCCACCAGAATCTAACAATAAGTATCCCTTTTTGATGTGTATACTATTTATAATTGTTAATCCTATAGTAACACCATACATCACTATTATATAATTTTTATATCTCTTAGAATAATGATATATTTATGGATCTACTACTTCAAGTAGAAAATAATTTAATTATATAGAAGTTTGTTTCCCAAATTTACAAATAAAACACTATTTCCTCTAATACCAAATCAAGGTTCATGAAATTTTTCACATGTGGTTTCAAATATATAGACCTTTAATCTATCACATCTTACCACAACATCAACACACTATCAATCGTATATCAATATAAAATTTTAATAACCATATATTGAAACATAACATATGGTTCTCTCAAGATATAAGTGCTCATTAGACTCTACCTCATCTCCTAAAATATTTTATTCATCACTGAATTAAAATTTAAAAATACCCCTTTGGGACAGATAATTGAAGTAAAATATTGTAGTATTCTTCAACATGACCCTAGTAATAATAATCCAACCCATGGAACCTCCTAACCAAATAAAAACTCTTGGATAGTCCCTAAAATATCATCCTAAATCATTGATGGTGTCAAAGACACTCTACCAAATTCGATTTCATGTCCATGGATGTAAACCAATCTAATAAATAACTAACATGTTGAAAATTTTCTTTCATTGTGGTTCTACATATGATAGTCTAAAACCAAACTAAGAATGAACTATAATCTTCACCTCAAATGTTGAGTAAAATAGATTTTCATAGATGTATACTTCCATAAACTAGTATGAGAATAGATACAAGACCATATATAAAATTATGGTGAACACATCTAGGGAAATTTTCAAACCATATAGAATGACTAAAAATTATTAATCTCAATAGCATCATCATAAAATTTTCATTGGTGTATACTCCTCATGAACCTATAACTAATGATTTCTAAGAAATATATTTTTCATTGAGAACAAAATTTAATCCTTATAAAATGAAAAATATAACTGAATCATGTAAGAGGATATTTGTTCTTTACTATAACCCGATTTAGAGAGTGATTGTCAAAAAATCCCCAAGATCACAACTACCTTCTTGGATAACAACACAACATCCACCTAGTTGGACACACTGGATCTGATAAAATAATTTGTGTAAGGGTTATTCTAAATCTATTCCCTACTCCTAGATCTAAATGGGGAGAATTTAAATTGTTTTAAAAGATATCGATGTATCTTTTAGGTGTAAATTATTAAATAAATTGACCTTCTAATGTGGTGGTAGACAATTTTTTATCCTTCACAGTGATTCATATGTACTCATATACCTCTACTATAAAATGAATATATTATAATTCCACTTCTTTAATGTTCATCCTTCAAATTAGTGATAAATCGGATGTATCATACCATGCATGAGCTCATCAAATCTAAACTAAAAATCACACTCACTAACCAAGGAAATCCATGTCCCTTTATCTCCAAATGACCTCATTGTTAGGAAAAAGCAATATATATTGATATTTAGTATAATTATCTAATCCATAAAATTATTATTTGACACATAAATATTGAATCTTAAAAGAGATATCTTTTATACCTATCTCCACAGATCATGAGTTAACACTATTAATTTATGTGTATGATCATTATATCCCTCCAGGTAAGAGCATATTTCCATGTCTGTTTGGACAGTGGTTCTACTAGAAATTCAGGATCTCTAACATGGTATACTGTTAGGATATATTATCATTCACATTAGTCTATGAGTACTGATGAAAATTTAGAAAAGAAACAGATCATAAATTAAACCACAATAGGACCCCCAAGGTCAAATACCTTATGTTCCTAAAAAAGAAACTTACTTTTCAACAAACTAGTTGAGTATGGTGATTCCTTCATGGGGATGGTAGTTCTCAAAGTGGTTCATATGTTCTCCCCCCTCCAATGTCTCCTTTAGGAACAATTCCAACCCCTCTGCCAAAACTTCCTCATGGATAAAATCTTAGAACACCTCTTGGAGGATCCTTGTTGCACAGCTGCCTCATACATGTGGTTTACTCGGCTTATTTAACACTATTTTCTACATGAAAAACATTTTTTTCACAATGAAATGTTACCCCAAACCTCATATAAAATTAAATTATTATCTTCCAACTGAGTTTAGAACCACTATATAGAATAAACTATAGATTCTATAATTTATGGATTCCCAAATAAATTATCCATGAATTTAGAATTTGATTATAGTTTCCTTTAATATTTTTCTAGCATGTCTTCTTTTGAATGATTATAAGAAACTCTAGTTAATTGTGTATCATAATCTAAGAGGCGCTTCATGATCGAGGCTCTCTCTCACACCCTAATATATGTAGGAATTAATTATGTAACCAAAATATCTTTAATGACTATACCAATACCCCACTCAAACTTATAATACATCTAAAATAAATCACACATCATGTCAATTGTGTACTAGGTGAGATCGTTAACTCTGGAAATGTAATCCACAACTATCATTGGGCTTTGATATATCTTTACATACAAATAAACATATATATTCCAATTATTCGTTATATAATACTCATCCTAAAGAAGGCATGTAAATCTAGACCTCATAAGGGTTGCCTCATCATGAATCTAAGTGACCAAGATTCCCCATCATCTTTCTGAGCTATAAAAAACACTAGCCATAACCACCACTATTTTCATTGAATGGGTCAAAAATAGAATAAAAATTCAAAAAATTTATGGATCAACCTTTATTATTTTTGGATCTGAATCACAATTTTTCCTTAATGGAATTTAACATTAAAAAAAATATATCATGAACAACCTTCAATCATCTTTATATAGTGTATCTATAATAATGAACATTTTAATATAAAGAGAAAAATATACCTAAATAAATGATGTTGGATCTACTCATCACTCAGGATTTTTATCTTTATAAAGGTATCCTCTAAGTTAAAATGATGTTTCACTATAATAATAGGAAATTTAGGGATATTACTCCAAAAGGATATGAAAAATTAATTTTATTTCCCTATATTATGTATGCACCATTGCTTCACCATAAATAGTGTATCTATGTTTTTACTTAACTATTAGGATATCTATGTCTTGATGAATGGATACATTGATTTCCACACTATCAATAGGGTACATTTTTTAAAATCCTTCATCAATACATCTTAACAATGTGTACCTAAGTCCATAAAAATCATAACAACACTTCTAACTACAAACACCACCCATAGGAAAATAAACACTTTTAAAACACTCCAATATGATTAAACCCACTAGGTTACTCCTTTGTGTAAATAGATTTACCATGTTACCTAAATCCCACCACCAATAGAAGAAGATATGGTGACTAGATCTGTGTATCCATAACACTCACTTGGGAGACATTATACTAAGTTATCAATATAAAAAACATATTTAAAAACCCATAATAATGAAATAGAATAAGTGATCTCTCAAATTAATTTTATAATTATATAAAATAACTATTATGATTAAAATTATAATAAATATTCAATAAAACAAAATGCATCAAGGAAAATACATTCCCAATATAAAGAGAAACCTAACCTAAGAAAATTATGAGAGTAGCAGACCCACTCATTCTTCACTAAGTTCGAAAAGCACCAACTAAAATAAGTTCCAATCTCAACTATGATCTTCCAATTCCTTCTCCATAGAGATCCTCATCAAACTAACAATTATAAATATAACACATGATATAAGTGGGAATCATGCCCACTAAGGGGTGAGTATATACAAAACCAATAAGATTACATAATAACCACTTGGAAATATGAGAACAAATCATAAACTCATACATTAAATGTGATCTAAAATCATTATATAGAACCTAGATAATAGAATAATTACAGACAAAGGATGATGAATCAATCCAAAAAATATACAGTAAGTAGAATCTAAATGCCACTCTTCAAACCACCCAAATAAATAATAAAATTTACTTTTAAATGTTTTTAGTTGGAAAACAAAACCTATCCCTAGGGCATGTAATATTCGAGGGTGTAACAAATTCTATAGAGAATACTCACTCTTCTTGAGATCCAAATATAAAAATTAGAAACTCTACACGTTGAGGACCCATTCCACAGATATATGGGGGAGTACCATCATTATCTATAAAAAAGAAATTGGGGTCAGTCCATAACATAATCATGAATATATATGGCGTACCATTCATAATATCACTCATATGATAACTGATAAATCTATCTCCTTGTAACCTATGATATAGAGAATAATTCATTATCACCACCTTTTGGTGCTTCTCAAATATCAAATAAAATGGATATATCATATTTTGTATGGGTAATACCTAGTATAAACTATAACAATGACCATATTTGAGTTCATATTGAGTTTTTAGCTATTTTTTTAAGTAAAGGCACATAGTGTGCACCCTATGGAACATGAAAATTAGTCCATTATAGTATTGTGATCATGTTATGTCACCCAACATGGTGTGTAAAAACTGACATACACAATATGTTTGTTAAGGAACATATTGTGTGGGACTCAAAAATGTACTCAGCATCTACTACTAAAATTTAGGTCTTTTGAAAAATAGATACATATAATGAGGCCCAAAACATTATAGTGTTTATATCCAAATGAAATCCAAGGTGAGTACCTAATGTACAAAGTGTGTTGTCAACTAGGGTGACATATAATGTGATTCAGTAACATAATATTCCCTATTTAACTCTCCCAAAAACAATTTATTCTATATATTTTGATATAAAATGAATGAATTCTTAAAAATTAAATGTTATAATATATGAAATTCTAAACCAATTTCAATATTTATCCCCAATAATCAATTATATTTCTCATCATTCATCGAAACATGTTAAGATAATCATTGGTCACATAATTTGTGGGGCCACCACTACCAAATATTTAGTTTTAGTCACAAGTATTCAAGATGGAGTTCCTATAAAATCATAATCTCCCATGTACACCACCTCTTATAAAATCCACTCATTTCATTTTTCAATCCAGTTCCATCGCTATCATGTGTCTCTCTCAGGTGAAACTTCTATGGATTTCAAATGAAAACACACAATCCCTAATCTAATATGCAATTGAAACTTGAACTGGATAAAGAGTAAAATCATCTACATCACATAAGAAATTGATAAATATGAAGTTAACAGAGGAAGAAAACTATAAAAAATTAAATTATAATAATCAAGATAGTTGTGGTGAACTAGACTATCGATTACTTGTGTGAAATATGGAGATAATTTTTTGAGAACAACTAAACCCCAATCAGTAGTCCAACTCAATTTTTTAGAACTATATAAATTAAATTTTTATTTAAATGATCAAGTATTTGGAAAAGCATTTATACTCAATAAATGAAAAATATATAAATCGTTTCAAATAATAATAAATCCAAAATATAATATTTTTTCAATTATTGGTGAAGAAATATCTCATGGTGATTTCATTGGTGATTTCTTTATGTTCATCATCAATCCCTCAAATCCTCTGATCTCATGACAAGACTCTTCTGATGGGTTCTATCAAATATCATAGGGTTATGATGATAAATATAGTAATTTTCTTATGTAGCTTGTAAATTGGGATCCTCTATATAAAAATAAGTAATTAACAATTTTAATCAAATATTTAATTATTCCCCTTTTCTAGAAATGGTTGTTAATTATCATGTGGCCCGACTAACATAATAATTATGTCATTCCTGGGATATAATATACATTCTTTAATGTTTTTAAATCCTTGATTTCATATAGTATCCCTTATTTAGATTATTTAACCTCAATTCTATAAATTTATATGCAGAATAATAAAATAATTATATGTTTTTTTATATTCAATATTGGGGATCTCGCAACACCTAAAACATAAGCCAAAACCTAATATAAATTAATGTGCATGCCGAATAATATTTTATGGTTCTAAAAACAAGAACTCTATATATTATGGATGTGTGGAATGTTTTTTATCATACTATTTGGTAAAAAATTGAAAGGGATGATAAAGTATATCCATGATGCTTTAAACACGGTGTTATATGATCTTTATTATAAAAGGGATATAGAAAGATATGTCTTCCAATTCATAATGACGATATTGTGTGATATGGTCTACCTGTTATAAATCAAGATATATTTTTTCATTAAATAATATATTATGATTCAAGAATGTATTGAGAAATATGAAATATTAAATAAACATTATTTCTTATAATTTATTATTATTATTTAATTTATATATTTTATAAATTATTTATGAACTATAGAAAAATTTAATGAATTTTTTTATATTATAATTTATTTTTAAAATAATTTATCCTAAATTATTTATAAATAATTATTAAATTTTATTGAATAATATTATAAATATTTTTTATTAATATTAATTATTAATATTATTAGATGTTAATCTATATGGAATGAAATTTAATTAAAATTACAAAAATTTATATAGAAATTAAATTTTTATTTATAATAAGATTATAATTTATAAAATTGTGAAATAATATATAAGTGTTTATAAAAAATTATAAATTTTTCATAATTATTAATAAAAGTTGGTAAAATTAACATCATTCCTAGGAAAATTTATTTAACCATATCAAAAATAATTTTCAAAACATCCATGATTAATGGTCAAATAATATTAAAAATTTTATAATTTGATTATTTTTTATTTTTACAAATCATAATAATTATTATGAGTAGGTTTAACATTTTTATTTCCAATTTCAAATCATAAAATAAAATAAATTTCATATTGAATGATTATATAAAGGAATACATGATAGAATAAAATATATATTTATTATAATTATTTAGTTATGGAATATCTATAAAACCTATTTATTTGTAAATTATTTATAAAGACATCATTATGGATTATTTCTAATTATTTATCTTAAATAATAATTTTTCAACTTTTCATTTTTATAGTTTATTCCATGATTTATTCAAAGATATATGGTTTTTATATTAATAATTAATGTATGAAACAATATAAATGTATTAAAACCACTTATGTAAATTATCATACATGTATAAATAAGTAATGTGTTAATTAATAATTTTTTTAGTTTTATTATACCTTAAAATTAACTTATTTTGGAGTTATAAGACCAAAATTTTAATTTATTTATAATTTATTAAACATATATATTAAAACTATAATGAAATTATATATTTAATTCATATTGAAATAAAGGGTGTGATACTTAGGGATGGATTTCATGTTGGTTTAGGGGATTTTCACTATCTAAAAAGTTAAAGTTTGTTATTTTTTACACCAACTGTAATCTGGTGGGGATTTTTTATTAGTATGATTCTATGACATTATGTCAATTTTTATTTATGAAACTTATTCATGTTTTAATTTTACATAATTTTAAATATAGTTGGATTTAATTTATTCCGTAATATAAGAATTTGGTTTTTTAAGTATTTAATAATCATTGTAGCCTAAAATGATTCTTTTAGTTATGGGAATATTTATTGAAGATAAAATAAATATGAATATGAATAAATAAAAATGGAATATAATGTAAAATATTTTTATATTATAAATACAATTGGTAAAAAAAAATGGTTCCTCCCTAAGAAAACACAAGTCAATACCTTGATTATATAACAATATCGTTAATGAAAAATAAGTGTCCCCATATATTAATAAATATAATAAGATCCTATAATGGGTGACCCAAATATGAGTAGGATCCTATATTTAGTGTGTTAATATGTTATTTATATCTTGAAATCCCCAATATTGTGTGTAAAAATGAAATAGACTTGAGATAATCAATATTTTAATTCAATAAAAGACATATTAGCTCAACTATCCAAGGGAAACATATTATTTGATTTTCATGATGGAAATGAAAAATAATTAATTTATAAGAGAAATAAAAAAATATGACACATTTGCTATCAAAAAATGTATCTTGGAACACTTTTTGACATGATTTATTTAAAATGTTATATCATTTTAGTTATGAATTATTTATTAAAAAACCTTATTACTTTAATTTAATACAAGATACACTTGTGATAAACATTTTATTTTTTATTAAGATGGGATCAGTATCACTAAACATAAATTTAAGAATAATTTATGAAAATAATAATATTAATAGATTCAATTTGTTATATTGTTTCTAAAAATACATATTTATTCTAAATAAAGAAGGAAAATTATATGTGTGAGAGAAACCCCTTCCAGAGATGTCGACTTCTAATATTAATTAAAATTTATATCCGTGTGAATATATTATTAATTAATTTATTCACTTTATTCCCAAATATTATTATTATATTAATGTAATATGTTTCATAAAAAAACTGGAATCATAAATACATTCAAGATTATATATTACCTAAAAATTAACTATTAGAAGCATTAATGGAATAGGAGATATGAGGTTTAAAAATAATTTTTTAATGGAAGTATGCATAAATAATCTATATATTGCATTAATATAAGTAATATTATCTGGTATGTTAATGTCTTTGGGAGATATAAGTGACCTTTAAGGTTTTATCTAGCTGCATACATCATTCTTCAATCACTATCAAAATGATTTTTGGTAGATTATTTTTAATTACATCATGAATGAATTCAATATGTATTTTTCTAAACACTATAATATGACTATCAATATTGAATTATAAATTTTATATCAAGGTTTAAGTGTTTCATTAAAAGGTAATGATGTTTAATGTTAAAATTTGGAGAAGAAAAAAATTAGTGATTCCAAGGGTGTTT
The DNA here is from genome assembly GCA_963277665.1 of Viscum album. Classification (NCBI taxonomy): domain Eukaryota; kingdom Viridiplantae; phylum Streptophyta; class Magnoliopsida; order Santalales; family Viscaceae; genus Viscum; species Viscum album. The sequence continues at coordinate 412,433,489 of OY728143.1, forward strand.
CTTCTAAAACACAGTCGATGAGATAGATATTATAAGTAGATTGAAGAAAGAGGGGGTTTTATTCAAATATGGTGGGCCTTTCCACTAGATGATGAATCACCCAGGATAAATAGGGGTTTCTAAGAAACAATATTGAAAATATTTACTTATTATTAATTTTATAGAGATAAATTCATAAATTTTCAATTGTATTTGATACAAAAAATAAATTAAATAATTTATGTTAGGTTTTTATATGAGTTTTATATTATTAACAAATTTGGTATGTTTTTTATAAAAAAATTGACATGAATTGGTCACCCAATTCATGTCCAAATAAATTTATGAAAACAAAATGGAAATGGTCTTTTTAAATTAATTATTTGTATATGGTTGATTATTTTAATGATCTATTTGATATAAATAATTAGTTTTAATTTTTCATCATGTTTTTCTCATGTGTAATAAGGGGAGTTACTATAAAAAATAGTTATAACAAATAAATAAGATCGTATAATTGATACATATTATTATAATTTTATCTAGTTTTGCTAATAACTTTTAAATGAATCTAAATATATAAATTTTTTATCCTTAATAAATATTTTTATTAGGGATACTTTTTTAAATATGAGTAAAAGTGTTTTCACTACCATTTAGTTAAATATTTTTGAGGATAAAATATTTTCTTAGAAATATTCCTTATTGAAAATTGTATTCAATGAAAAATATGCATTCCAATATTTCATATGTTAAATATTCCCACTATATTAAATTTTTCTTATTTCTAAACATAATGAATATTTCTTCTCAAAAAAATACGCGATAGAAAATATAGATTCAATGAGTCATGTAAGAGTATTTTTTAACATGGAGATACTTAAAGAAAAAAATAACCTATTAAACTAAATAGATTCAATTTGAAGGAGACTTTTTATATTAATCATGTCTAGGATTTTTTCTCATAAAAATTTTAAAGTGTTACTTTTTTTACCTATAAATATAAACAAAAATGTTTTATTGAAAATATTGGAGGATAATAATTATGGACGATAAAATAGTGTTATGTGTAGAAAAGAAGTTATAACCACTAGTAAACCCATTGTTTTTAAGTAAATAAATTTTTATATTATATTCCATGACTTGAAAAATATAAATAAAATCTGATGATCACAATTATTCAAAATAGATGTATTTATAAATGTTACTCACTAAATATTTTTGCTGATATAATTTATCATATTACCACATAGAGTGGAGGAATGAATTATAGAATAATGTAATTAGTTTAATATATACTTAAAAATAAAAAAACCATAAGTCGTATTATTTGAATACTTTATGTTATATTATTATATTAGTCCTTATGTATAGTTTTTTTGGTATTTTTGATTTTGTTTACAATATAAAATGTATTGACTAAAATTTAATTTTTTATTAAGATAGAACCCATTTTAAGGGATAAGGGGAAACTCATCATGAAATCAATACTTAAACAAAACCAGGCCCCAACAGACCAAAAACTAAAGATCAAAAATAACTCACACTACAATAGAGAAGCTCCTCCCAGCAACAAAAAACCGTAATTCTAGCTTCCATTGTCTCTTTATTACATAGCTAGTTGTCCCATGAAAAAGATAATGGTTCTGAAACTGATAGAAGAGTTTGTGCCCTATCAAATTTCCTATTTAGAATAGAAGTGATACAATGAAAGCTCATTTCCCTGAACCTCATCTGAATCATTTTCTTATAGACAGACGATTTTAGAATATCTTAAGTCGTGGACCACAGAGGCCAAATCCAAAAACACAGATGCGAAATTTAGAACTGTAACAAAATAAATTCTCAAAAACAACCCACAAAACCATCATTGTCCTCCCTTCCATCCAATCCTCATAAGAAACCTCAATGCCAAAAATCCCATGAGTCATGAACGAATCAGCAACATAAACCATGAAATAGTCTATGAATTGAACTTTCCTCTGACCTAAACATGAGTATCACCATGAAAAGATTCTTTATAAGATTAATGTTTAAGGTCATTTTGAACTGGTTCAGCACTAGTGGCACCTTCCACCTCTGTTTGAGAATCATTTTCTTCCTCTAGATATAAACAACCCTAGTCCATATGTGACTACAAAGTGATTCATAAACTCCATCATTTTCCTTTTGACTCTTCTTGAGTACACTCTAGTAGCCATATCATCTTATCAAATTAGATACGAAGAAAAATGTCAAAGAATAAGTCACAAAAATAACCTCAAAGCCTCATCCAAATCACATATTCAAAAAATAGAACATATTCAAAAACCATAGCCAACTTAAAAACTCAGTAACACGAATAGAAATTCATCCCAAAAAAAAAATATAAAAATCCAAATCATAAAAACATCACCAACACGCTAGAGGGTAGATCTACCTCAAACCAGATGCCATTGCCTTAATCAAAGTCACTCATAGAGACCGTGACAAACCACCCAAACACACACACTGAAGACGAGGCACCAACTCTAAATCCATTGAAGCTGGATCTCAACCATGGACTGGCACCACGCTTCCATGAGAAAAGCGATCCTACAAAGATGTATTTAGGTGAGGAAAGGCCAGAAACGGTGTAAAAATCTGAGATGGTCGAGTCCACGAAGTCGTTGATGCCACCAACACAAAAGATATTCCTCTATGATCTCACTGAGAATGAGGAGGGGTGTCACGCCAACCTGAGACGAAAGAAGGAGGCGGCAATGAGGGGAAACCAGAGTGCACAGTACCCCTTACGTGCTCATCAAGTTTAAGAATCAATATGAAATGTACCATTTTTAAAAAAAATAAATTCTCTATTTTATAATTAAATCATGTTGGATTTATATATTATATATTAATAAAAGATAATTATCATCTCAGTGTAATAAATTGATTCATCCAAAATAAAATTTCAGTACATAATCTTATAGGTTATGTTGAAATAATAAGGATGGTATGGGTATAATTTAATATAATGGTATAAAATATTCTCCTAAGACACAAAATATGTTCAAGAAGTAAGATGAACCACCATATGTACCACATAAAGGGGAAAACATTTTTCATTGTTTTACTAGTGGTTTATCTATCATGTTTAATCCTTATACCATATGTTATATATGAATCCTACTATTATAAAATTTAGTAAGTGATTTTTTTCATTTAACATATCATTATTTGAGGATTAACTAGGATGGTATGTGATTCATTATTATAGTGAATTCTATTTAGTACTACAATCATTAATAAATGATGTAATGTACTATCATACCATGATAAGTGACATGTATTGGTAGATATTTTATGTATAGAGCATGTTATGTGATAATAAAATTCGGTGAATAAAATTTCAAATGTTTTTCTATTTGATCATCCTTTACATCGGTAATATAGAGAAAATGAGTAAATATAATATATTAAAGTACTTCATGTCCCTTAGATACCTAATTTTTCTAAAAAAGTTATTATATGATTATAAATAAATGTTAATTATTTATCTAGATAACACATGTATAGATATACATATTCTTAGTGGATATCATGTTATATCCATAAGTATCAATAGTTTCATTGATTATTTTCATGGTCATTATCAATTATTATATATGTATATAATAGAATTCATAATTTTTTAAGTACTAAAATGGTTATTTTTTCGAAATGATGTTGTTGAATGGATTACTATTATGTTTTAAAAAATATATAGAGATACTCTAAATTTTTTTTGGAGTTTATGAAAAAAAATATATTTATTCATAAGTTATTATATAAGATGACGTACATGGGGAAACTGATGATAGATTTCTTATAGGGATTTGTAAATTTAAATAATTAATTTTTTAAATATATTCACAAGATAATTTATGATATAAAATATATATATAAATGTGACAAATTCATTATATATTTATTAGAAGTGTGATATGATGGTTATATTCCCTATTTTACAATGTACATTGAAATTATTTTATGATTGTATCATAGTGTAAAACATAGGTGCATCATATTTTATTATATATATTAAATCAATTCATATCATGTACCATGTTATTTCATATAGTAAGGTATGATATAAGGATATCACACAAATTCATTTACCTATATCATATTTCACAATATTAGAACACATTTTTGGCTTCACTATGTATCAATCATAAACTATTTGTAACATCCCCGACCCGGAAGCCACTAAATTGGTGCTCCAAGCTGGGTGGTTACATGACCTTAAGCGCGCCTCCCCATACGCCAAAGGTTGCCGACTAGCAGCGGGGGTCTATGGGGTCAATTGGGGAGACTATACCCCCTTTTTATTAGAGTAAGCCACAATGGAATAACCAAATAGCAGAAATAATAACCAATAAACAAGGATCATATATAACAACCATTTCTAATAATAAATATGCCATGTCATACTACAAGTTCAAGAGTGAACAAAATCCCAAAAATAAAGACAACAGCCAAAATCCCCAAGATGGTCCCGAATCTAAGTCTGGATCCTCCACCAAGTGCTACCCATGTCCACTCAGCTATCTAACAAGGACCCTTTCCCTTGTCCTGACCTGCAAACATGAAGTCTACTCGGGTACCCAACGGCGGCCCGATCAGGGTGTGAGTACAACTTAGTAGGCCACAACCAACGGTGTCTACAAAATATCCAGTATAAAGAGGTAGTGCATGCAAAAGAAATATGAATGATAATTTCCAAGTAATTAATTAAGGTGCCACTAACCAGTTCATAACTAAAGTCATTGTCACTTCCATTACCATTCATTTACTACCAATTATCATCACTTACCATTTCATCACACTTCCATGGGTTAATCAAATTCATTATTTTACATGGTTCTAAGGCCAAAAATCACATGCAAGAGGGTAAACACATCGTTATCCTATCTCACTAGGACTAACTCCCTCATAGAAACCATATCCTCACCTCAAAGCCTCAGTTCGGGTGGATGAAACCGTTAGGAGAATAGACCCTCAGTCCCCTTTCCTAACCCGTGCATTTAGGGTGGAGTTTAGAGCATCAGTCTTTGCTCGACCCGTGGGCGTAGATCCTCAAGTCATACCTCACTCTACCAAGCCATGTGCACATGCTTATATATAAGTAACCATCAACCATCCATGCCATTGCCCTTCGGCATCACTATTCACAACAACCCACGTGGGAATTCCAAATCATGCCTTAACCCATTAACACATTACCATTTTACAACATTTAACCATTCACCCAATTCCCATGTGTTATTCCTAACTCACTAAGCATTCAACACTAAACCCATAACCCATCACGTTATGGTCTTTAATCAATTTACACATTAACCCATTTAACCCATTCCTCATTTCCATGAATCAACCATTTAACTCAATCCATTTAACCCTCCGGTTATTACCAAGTCTAGGTGCATCACCTAACTTCTATTACAAGTTCAACCAATCATACCAAAATTTTTATCAAGGGCTCTACAATTCATTACAACAAGGTCACTTGTTTAATAATAATCCTAAAACCCGGGAAAAGTCGGCACATCTCATGGATGGCCCTAATTAAGTCAAGAAAATCCCAACACATCCCACGGTGATCGTGAGGGTTCGCATTTTCCATTTTAATCATCATTAAAACCAAGCATAACAGGGTTATTCAAAACCTAAACAAGGGAAACAAGAACACAAGTAAACATACACAAAAACCCTAAATAACCATGGGATATAACTTGAAGACCACCTACCTCGAAACCGTGGTTTAACACACTCCATATCGAGTCCTTAGACCTCGTTCCAACCAACCTTCGAAGCTTCAACCTAAAACTCACCCAAAAGATAGGGTTTTAGAGCTTCAGAACGAGAGGGAGAGAAGGTACTAACCCTAAACCAAAAAGAGAAGCAAGGATGAGGTTAGCCTTACCCGAAGCTTCGATCTGAAACCAACGACACCAAAAATTCCTTAGAATCGAAGGAGTTTGATCTCTTGAAGTCCTTCGGGTGTTTGGTTCGTGCCTAAGGTGAAGAGAGGAGGGAGAGAGTAAAATCTTGAATGGGGTTTAAAAAGCCCAGAGTGGCTATTTTGTAAATTTTCCCAACATTAAGTGGCCACACGGTTTGTTCGTATGGTTTGGAGAACCATTTGAAAACCGTGCGCATGCCACTACCCGGAGGAGGAGGAGGAGTCACACGGTTTAGCCACACGGTTTGGAAAACCGTGCGCAAACCGTGTGCTCGCTTCTGTACAGAGGAGGGAGGGTCACACGGTTTTGCCTGGGCAGGCCGCACGGTTTGACTAACCGTGCGTAGGTCATGCGCCTTGGTCTGATTTTCTCAAACTCCCCTTCTTCCATACCCAGGTCCTCTAGAACACCCCCAAGGCCTCACAAACTTTCAAGAAACCTTTTAAATTCCCAAAATAAAGAGTTTAACCCAGAACACAACAAATCATGCCTTTCAAAAAACTAGGATATTACAACCTCTCCACCTTATAACAGATCGTCCTTGATCCGAGTTCCCAAGCCTCACTACTCCACCGAAGAGAAGAGTTCGGGCCACTAAGCCCGCATATCCGATTCCCGCTCCCAAGTTTCATCGTGAACTTTCCCATTTTTCCATATTACTCTCACTAATGGCACAGCCTTGCCTCGCAAGACCTTATCACTATGATCCACCACACGAAGCAGGTGCTCCTCAAAGGACGCATCAACCTCAAGCTCCACATCCTCAACATCAACCATGTGAGATGGGTTAGGGTGATACCGTCGAAGCTGCGACACATGAAACACATCATGCATCCCACCATACCATTGTGGAAGATCCAATCGGTATTCCACTGGTCTGATCCTCTCCACAATCTCAAAAGTTCCCACATACCTGGGCGCCAACTTACCCTGCTTCCGAATCTGTCAGTGACCCAACCTTGGCGACACCTGAAGTAACACTTTATCACCAACCTCAAACTCAAGAGGTCTACGCCTCCAATCTGCATACAACTTCTTCCTACTCTAAGTCGTATCCATTCACTTCCTGGTCAACTGAACTCTCTCTGAAGTCTCCTTCACGAGACTCGGCCCCAAGAACTCAGATTCATCGGCCTCTAGCCAACACAACGGAGTTCTACATGGTCTCCCATAAAGCACCTCAAACGGTGCCATATGAATCGTATCCTAAAAACTATTGTTGTATGCAAACTCAACAAATGATAGGTGTCTCTCCCAAGAACCACCAAAGTCCAAGAAACAAGCTCTTAACAAGTCTTCCAATACATGGATCATACGTTCCGACTTCCTGTCCGTCTGCGGGTGGAAAGCCATACTCAAAAACACCTGCGTACCAAGCGCCTTCTGCAACCCTTGCTAGAAACGTGACATGAAATACATATCTCAGTCTGAAACTATGGTCCCTGGCACCCCATGCAACCTCACTATCTCCCAAACATACATCTCACCTAACTGGTCGATTGTATAGGTCTCTTGAACCGGTAAGAAATGGTCCACTTTCGTTAACCGATCCACAACCACCCATATTGCATCATTCTTTCGTGGTTTCCTTGGGAGACCCAAAAAAATCCATCATTATATCATCCCACTTCCATTCCGGAATGGGAAATGGATGCAATAAACCACTTGGGTGTTGATTCTCAGTCTTCACTAGCTGACAGGTAAGACACTGTGCCACAAATCCCGCAACATCCTTCTTCATTCAAGGCCACCAAAACTGCCTTCAGAGATCATGGTACATCTTGGTAAAACCAGGATGCATAGCCCAATTCGATGCATAAAACACATGCATCAAATCTTTCTGCACACACTTTGGAACAACCACACGATCATGAACACGAAAAACATCGTTCACGCCGATGGCCCTGCCAGAAGGTAGCTCCCCACCTTTAAGTTATTCCTTCAAGATCAAGCACTCAGGATCATCAAGCTGACCTTCCTTAACTCAAATTAAAGTATGAAATCCATTGTTAAGGAAGAAAGAGTGACCTGACCATTCTCCTCTTGCACCTCCATGTGCATCTCTACAAACAAATCCATCACCTTCCACTCGGTACAGGACTCTTGAACCATCTGATTCTGAAACTTCCTGCTCAGAGCATCAGCAACATTGTTTCCCTTTCCCAGCATGTACACTAACTCAAAGTCAAAATACTAGAGATATTCAACCCATCTTCACTGTCGAATATTCAGATCCCACTGTGAGAAGATGTACTTTAAACTCTTATGGTCGATAAACACCGTAAACCATTCTCCCAATAGATAGTGCCTCCAACACTTCAAGGCGTACACCACTGCAGCCAACTCAAGGTCATGAGTGGGATAATTCCTCTCATGAGGTCTCAACTGCCTCAACCCATAATCTACAACCCGCTCATCCTGCATCAACATAGCCCCAAGTCCGACTCCGGACACATCACAAAACACGATGTACTTCTTACCCGGATCAAGTAAGATCAAGATAGGTGCGGTCGTCATCTACTTATTCAACTCTTGAAAGGAACTCTCATAAACCTCCAACCATTAGAACCTGATTCCCTTCTTGGTCAAGCCCGAAAGTGGTGCTACCAAGTGAGAGAAATCCTGAATGAACCTTTGGTAATACTCGGCCAAATCCAGAAAACTCTGAACATCAGAAACACTCTTGGGCTGCTCTCAAGATATAATTGCCTGCACTTTCTCTGGATCCACTGAAACACCTGCCTCCGAGATGATGTGACCCAGAAAATTCACCTCACCTATCCAAAATTGACACTTTGACATCTTGGCGTATAGCTGATGCTCTCTTAGAGTACCCAAGATGATGTCAAGATGTTGGGCATGATCGTCATGAGTTTTTTATTACACTAAGATATCTTCAACAAATACAACCACAAACCGATCTATATAGGGATGAAAGATCTGGTTCATCAAAGCCATAAACACTATTGGTGCATTGGTCAAGCTGAAAGGCATTACCACAAACTCAAACAACCCGTACCGACTCCGGAATGTTGTCGGCGGTATGTCGGAAGACCTCACCCTCAACTGGTGATAACCTGTCCTCAGATAAATCTTAGAAAACACTGATGCACCCCTCAACTGATTAAACAGATCATAAATTCTAGGAATAGGGTACCGATTCTTCACTGTCATCTGATTCAACCTCTGATAGTCAACACACAACCTCAAACACCCTTCGGCCTTCTTGGAAAAAAGAAATGGAGATCCCCAAGGAGACATACTAGGACGGATAAACCCCTTACGCTCTAACTCCTCAAGTTAAACCTTCAGTTCCTGGAGTTCTTCCCTTTCCATTCGGTATGGCGAAAAAAAAACTGGCTCCACTCCCGGCAGAAACTCGATTGTGAACTCAACATCCCTCTCACGGGGTAACCCCGAGAAATCCTCAGGAAACACGTCCTAAAACCAATCCACCATAGGAGGGAAATTATTTTGTTCCCATCCCTCATCATCATCAAGCATGAGGCGTGCCACTTAAACCGCGAGTCCACTCATCTATTGACAAAAAGGCCCCGCACGCCCTGTTCGAATATCCCATTTGCCATGGTGGACATAAGCGTCACCCTCAAGAGACCTGAACGATACTCTGCGACGATAATAGTCTATGTGTGATTGATACAACACCAACCAATCCATTCCTAGGATTATTTCAAACCCTGACATTTAAAGGATGAACAAGTCCCACAAAAAACGATACCCACCAACTTCCAAGGCACACCAATTACATTGATTGATATCCTCAACTCGCATTCCCAACAGAGTTTTAATTAATATAACTCCACACACCCTCTCCACAGGTAAACCCAGTGCTACCACAAGTTGAGTAGAGAAAAAAGAGTGTGTGGCACCTGTGTCAAACAACGCACAAGAAAAAGTAAAACCTACAAGGATCGTACCTCAAACAATCGATGGTCCAGCCTCACCATCACCAGGCACAAACTGAACTACCTAAAGCTGACTTTCCCCATTACCTTGGGCTCCAGCCTGAACGCCCTATACTGCACTGCCCTGTTGGCATGAGCGATCTTGCCCTGGAGTTCTACCTTCACCTCCCCTGCCAGTACGGCCCGTGGAGCTCCAACTGCCATCCTGATACGGGTCAACTGATCCCCTTCCCATATCTGGTACCTGCTTCCCACCGTCATACTCGCTCACCTACCGTGGGTTACTGTAGAACCTCTGCACAAGTCTCATCCTGCCGCATGAACGGCACTCAACTGTAGGTCGAGGACACTAACCACGCACATGCCCCAGCCAACCACACTGATTGAAGAACACCTAATTCCCACTCTGAGAGGCTGGCCCTCTTTTCTAGCCACTTTGCACATTACCACCATATTGTGAGCTCTTGTGGCATTGCTTCTGACCCTCAGTAACTGCACCGCTCATCTGCCCCACTGGCACCACAAGCCCACTACCTGAAGATCCCTTCAGGTTTCCTTCCGAGATCAGTGCCTAATCTACCACCTCTGCAAACCTCTTCAAGTCGAAGATGTTTACTTGATACCTGCTCTCATGTCTTATCCCATCCTAGAAACACCTTACTACTATTGCCTCATCCCCTGCTAACACTGGGAAAAGGCGTCTCAAATCAGTGAAGCGACTAGCGTAGTCCATTACCGATAGCGATCCCTGAGTCAGGCTCATAAACTCTATAGCCCACTCCTGCCTCAAAGTCTCTGGGTAGAGATGCTCCAGAAACTATTCTTGAAAGGCTTTCTACAACATTCCCTCAGCCTGCTCGATTTGAGCCTGAATGTCCCACCAACACCTAGCCTGGCCCCGTAACATATAAGCATCCATCTTTACTCGCTTCTCAGCGGGGGTCTCTAGATGATCCAGTATCATCTGGACAGACTCTAACTAAAACTCTGCTGCCTCTGGCCCACCCTCTCCGATGAAAGTCGGAGGGTGCTGCAGCTAGAACTCCCCGGTCAGCTCAAACATACTCGGTGCAACCCGCCCTGGGTCTCGATCTATAATCTGCATTAGTCGAGTCAAGTTCTCTCGAAACCGGTCTTCTCTACCTTCATTGATCGCCACATTTTCTTTCTCCCCTACTGGAGGACTGTTCTCAGTAACATCCTCATGTTTCCCAACTGGTACCCGACGTCGTGGTGGCATTTCTCTACATTTCCAAGCACGAGATTTTGCACACATACCACATAACTTTCATGACTTCATCAAAATCTCTTTACTATCTACAATAACCTATTTTATAAGCTAACCCAATAACATTTTCCAACTTTTTTCAAACCCTATTACTTCATTAAACCTCATTTACCCACTTGTTTTATTTCATTCTTCTCATTATTTCTTGGTTTCATGAAATGCAAAATGCACCCTACTTTCCTGACTCACACACCCACCTCGTGCATGTACATAACACAATGCATGTCACATATCTCCCTAGGTGCCTAAAATGATGCATGAATGCAAATCCTCGTGTCGTTAAGGCCACAAGACAAACGTTATAAAACAATCACATCAAACCACATGTGCATCACCCAATGGTGAAATATCATCAATTGTAACATCACACAACCAAGAACATCATTTCCCACCTAGGGTGACTTGGGTTTTCCTCGTACCTGGGTTAGATACTCCCAAACATGAGCTCATTTCCAAGGCCTGACATGTCTTAACCCTTGGCTACCAATCCCAAATAACAAGACCTCAGAGAAGGAGAAGAAATACCTCCTATGATGCCACTTTGTAACGTCCCCACCCCGGAAGCCACTAAACCGTTTCTTAGAACCGGGTGGTAACATGACATTAAGTGAACCTCCCAATGCGCCAAAGGCTTCTGAATAGCAATGGGGGTCTATGGGGTCAAGTGGGGAGACCATACCCCCTTTTATCAGAGTAAGACACAACAGAATAACCAAATAGCAGAAACAATAACCAATAAACAAGGAACATATATAACAACCATTTACAATTATAAATATGACATGTCATACTACAAGTTCAAGAGTGAACAAAAGCCCAAAAATAAACAAAACAGCCAAAATCTCCAAGATGGTCCCGACTCTAAGTCTGAATCCTCCACCAAGTGCTACCCATGTCCACTCAGCTATCTAGCAAGGACCCTTTCCCTTGTCCTGACCTGCAAACATGATGTCTTCTCAGGTACCCAATGGTGGCTTGAGTAGGGTGTGAGTACAAATTAGTAGGGCACCAAAAACGGTGTATACAAAATATCCAGTATAAACAGGTAGTGCATGCAAAAGGAATATGAATGATAATTTCCAAGTAATTAATTAAGGTTCCAATAACCGGTTAAGAACCAAATTCATTATCACTTCCATTACAATTAATTTACTACCAATTATCATCACTTACCATTTCATCACACTTCCATGTGTTAATCACATTCATTATGTTACATGGGTATAAGGCCAACACACACATGCAAGAGGGTAAACACATCATTATCCTATCTCACATGGACTAACTCCCTCATAGAAACCATATCCTCACCTCAAAGCCTCAGTCCAGGTGGATGCAACCGTTAGGAGAATAGACCCTCAGTCCCATTTCCTAACCCGTGCATTTAGGGTGGAGTTTAGAGCATCAATCCTCGCTCAAACTGTGGGCATAGATCCTCAAGTCATACCCCACTCTACCAAGACATGTGCACTTGCTTATATATAAGTAACCATCAACCATCCATACCATTGCCCTTCGGCAACACTATTCACAACAACCCACATGGGAATTCCACATCATGCCTTAACCCATTAACACATTACCATTTTACATCATTTAACCATTCAACCAATTCCCATGTGTTTTGCCTAACTCACTATGCATTCAACACTAAACCCATAACCCATCCCGTTATGGTCTTTAATCAATTTACACATTTACCCATTTAACCCATTCCTCATTTCCATGAATCAACCATTTAACTCATTCCATTTAACCCTCTGGTTATTACCAAGTCTTGGTACATTACCTAAATTCTATTCCAAGTTCAACCAATAATACCAACATTTTTATCAAGGGCTCTACAATTCATTACAACAAGGTCACTTGTTTAATAACAATCCTGAAACCCAAGAAAATCCGGCACGTCTCATGGATGGCCCTAATTAGGTCAAGACAATCCCAACAAATCCCACGAGGATTGTGAGGGTTCCCATTTTCCATTTTAATCGTCATTAAAACCAATCACACCAAGATTATTCAAAACCTAACCAAGGGAAACAAGAACACAAGTAAACATGCTCAAAAACCCGAAATAACCATGGGATATAACTTGTAGACCACCTACCTCGAAACCACGGTTGAAAGCACTCCCTATCTAGTCCTTAGACCTCGATCCAACCAACCTTTGAAGCTTAAACCTAAAACTCACCCAAAAGATAGGGTTTTAGATCTTCGGAACGAGAGGTAGATAAGGTACTAACCCAAAACCAAAAAGAGAAGCAAGGATGAGGTTAGCCTTACGCGGAGCTTTGATCTGCAAACAACAGCACCAAAAACGCCTTAGAATCGAAGGATTTTGATCTCTTTAAGTCCTTGGGGGTTTGGTTCGTGCCTAAGGTGAAGAGAGGAGGAAGAGAGGAAAATCCTGAGTGGGGTTTAAAAATCCCAGAGTGACAATTTTGTAAATTTTACCAACTTTAATTGGCCGCACGGTTTATCCGCACGGTTTGGAAAACTATGAGAAAACCATGCGCATGACACTGCCTTGAGGAGGAGGAGTCACACAGTTTAGCCGCACGGTTTGGAAAACCATGTACAAACCATGTGCTCGCTTTTGTCCAGAGGAGGGAGGGTCACACAGTTTCTCCTAGGCAGGCCGCACGGTTTGACTGACCGTGCGCAGGTCGTGCGCCTTGGTCTGCTTTGCCCAGACTCCCCTTCTTCCATGCCCCGAGCCCCCGGAACACCCCCAAGGCCTCTCACACTTTCAAGAAAACTTTTAAAGTCCCAAAAGATATGGTTTAACCCAGAACACAACAAAACATACCTTTCCAAAAACCGGGATCTTACACTATTTTTTATATAGATTTCAAATATAAAATGATAAAAAAATGTTTCTAAATTCACATATTTATGTCATTACTTGATGATATTTAATTTATTGGGATATTTAAGTGAATCAAATGACATAAATATAGGTGATAAACTCATGAGAATCCAAGATGTGATAATCAATTTATAAGCACATTCCATTAATTGAAAAAAAATTAAGAATTCATGTAAATTTCATGAAGTATAATAGAGAACCCTGAGGCCTCTATAAATGTTATCATTACCCTTAAAATTATATCTTTTTATTATGTGTGTGTCACTAACTCTCTAAATTTATAGAATATCTTCTAATTTTCTTATTACATGTATAGTACTAGTATATCATGGATTTAAGAGGAATCTACCGAAGTATTTGTTGATTCAAAAACCTTTGGATATAAAAAAATATAAAATGTTATATTTCTATATCAATTTCATATTTATCAATAACTTTACTAAAGAGTGGATTATCATCCATATTCAATTAATGTTACAATCATTCATTTATATTAAGCTTGGTTTATGTGTTGGGGATTAAATAATAATGGATTATGGTTTCATATGTCAATCATTTACTTAAGAAGTAATTTAATAAAATCAAACAACATCCAATATGTCACTAATTTTAAATGATTAAACTTATATTTATATCATATGAAAGTTTTCGTTGATAATTAAGTGAATTATTAGTAAATTAATAATAATAATACTTTTTTTATGTATTTGTATTTTTGAAATTATAAAAACAATATTATATTTTTATGAATTATTATTGAAGGTGTTTATATTATTATAATAATTAGGATAAGTCAAAATGGATTTAAATTAATTTCAATGATTATTTAAATTTTAAATTTTTTATGTTAAACAAAATGTCTTAGATATGAAAGAATTATTATTTAATTATGATAATTAGTTAATTTAATTGTATTATAAATTTATTTCATCCCAAAATGTTACGAACCTAAAAAATTAAATGATATCAATTATTAAAGGATAACTTATAAATTATATTATGAGTAGAATTGGTGTTCAAAGGTGGTGATTTAGAAATAGGTATTGATAGTTGTGTCTAATTCAAAATTTTCAAATAATTTTATTATGTTTTTTACATTTATCCTTGTCTAAAATTAGTGTCTTTATTTTTATAACTAATGGAAACTTTTGAAATTTAAATTTTATGTAAATTATTGTAATTACCCATCCAAAATCCACTGAATCGGTACCCTATTCTGATTCAAAAAATATGAATAGGTGCACCTCCCTATACGCCATGTGAAACTGACTATTATCTTGGGTTTAAGGTGGTATAGTTGGGAGTCTATACCAACATATCAATGTAGAAAAATTAGAAAAAAATAAGGAAAAATCATACATGAAACATCCACATAAAATAAAATAGTGGAGGATTGAAAATCATAACTCCTGAAATATCATATTGTTTCCACATACAATCCAAGAAAGTGTGCATAATTCATTTATACAAAATTAATCCAAAAAAATGAAAGATAAAAAATATAAAAAATACATGAATTCATGAATTCATGATATCTATCACAAATAATATATCAAAAATCAATCATAAATATAAAATTGAGAATCAGTTGTAGGGTTATTTAACTTATCCCTACTTACATAAATGAAGTATTTCTAGGTACTGAACACTAGCCCAAATATAGTGTAAGTGAAACTATGTATGCCACCAGAAACGGTGTCAAATTCTAATTAGATCTGTTATGTAAAGAATAATGATGTAGAATATATAAAAAGTAAAAATAATAATAATACATTGTGGAAAAATCACTCCATTGAGCCTCTGGGCTTAATGAGACAACCAAGGTGGTATCCACCTACTTTAGCCTATAATGGACTCCAAATGTGAAAGATTTTTCATGTCCTAATCTAGTTCCAACTTGCATCACTAAGGAAACCACTATCATATAACCAAAGGATTCCTTTTGAAACATTTTATAATTCCTTTATAATAATTCACAAGAAAGTCTATAGTCATGTATGAACTCAATGGATATCCATTTATGTTCAAATGAACTAATTGATTGGAATATATGTATCAATCCTAATAAAATACATCAAAATATTATTCCATATAAATCTAGGGATGTCATCTTGATTAATTTATCATGGATATCCCTCATTAATCCATGGAATTTATAATAAGGACCCATCCTTAGAACATTACATAATCTTGAATTTTAGTTAATAGATTAATTTCTTTCACACTGAGGATATTCTCAGGTTTAGTTTTTTATAATATTAGTACATAATATATATATATATATAACATACCATATTCATACAAAGAGGTTAATACTAAAACAATATAGGTTTTTTTCAAAATATAAAATATTAAAAATAAAGCATGATTTATTATTATTGATAAAAATATTCATAAAATTCATATTGACATCCTACATTATATTACCCATCCTTATAACCTATAATAATATTTTAAAAACTTTTTATGAGCACAAAAATATTATTGAGGTATATAAAGAAATAAATTTTTAGTCATGTGATAACAAAAAACCCATAAAACCAATTTCATAAAAAACACATTAGATTGCAAAGAAATATCATGAAGTTTCCTCAGAAAATATTTAACATATTTATCTAATATTCACCACTCCAAAAGGAATAACAATTCAGTAATCTTCCATCTTTGGAGTAATTAATGCATTGGGGAGCCATAATGGGGCTCACATATCATATCTTGAGCTAAAATAGGCTCCTCCCAAAATATCTTGAGATATAATGTGTTTCAACCCATAATATCATGAGATATAATGGATTCAACCAAAAATAATCTATTTCAAAGGAACATATCATGAATAAAACACTTAATAACTCATTCAAACCCTTGAGAAAAACACATTCATATTTTCAAAAATACCCTCTTCCTCATAAAACAATTACTTTTAAAATATAAAAAACATGCTAATCATAACAAAATCATATTTATAAAAAAATATGAAAACATATAATGGATACATAATAATAATAAATAATCATTAAATAAGGATAAACATCTCATGCCATATAAAAAAAGAACAATCTTTTTGAATTTTGGAAAAGATGCATTTAAAAGGATTTTAAATGGAAAGTCCCTTACATCTGGTTTGACCTTATTCAAATGTGTTAAAATTTACTTTATAATCATTTTAATAGTTTTATTAATATATTAAATAACTTAAGGTATGTTTATAATACCTTAAAGTTTCTTCTTATAACATCTTCTACCCATTTATTAATAATATTTTTTTGTTTTTTTTTTGTTTCGGGTGCGTTCTTCTCATGGTTTTCAAGGTCAATTTATTTATGGTATTCCTTGTCAAAATAAAATAATAATAAAATATGACTATATATATATATCATTTTAAAAAATTAAATGAGGATTTAGACTTCCCATGATTTAGGTAAAGGGAAAATGAAAAATCATCATCCACAAAGGCAATGAATTAACACAACATGGATGGCGATTTCAATATTTAAGAAATAAAGGATAAGATGAGAGATTTAATTATTCATATACCAAAAACACTACAACAATATATTATATATGTGAAACTTATTTTTTCATGAAACATTGGATAATAGGTGGGGATGATTTATAAGTGAAAAGGAATTTAAAAGAGAAGAAAAATGAACCTTAATTCTTGAAAAAAAATCCCCTTGAGAACCCCTTAATGGATCCTGGGAGTGGTATTTTGGGAGACCATGAGCCTAATAATATGTAAAGGGATGATTATGAGGTTATTTTTAAGAAGTTATTAGAAAAATATGTCTTTATTGGGTGAAAATTTGTGAAGTAGGGAGCCTCCTTTTAGAATTTAGGTGAGGCATAACATTGGAATTACTCAAATTAATAAAATATAACAAATTAATTATTGTGATTAATACTTCCAAAAGTGATAAAAATAATATTATATCACATTTTCGACCAGATACTTTAATTTTTTTTCTTTTCAATAATTTTTTAATTTTTAAATAATTTAATAAAATATTATATTCAAGGAAAAATAATTTAGTCAAATTAAAACATATTCACAATCATGGCTTTAAACACATCAAAAAAATTATATTATAATTAAATTATTTATTATATCTTATAAATATTATAATTACCCATATAAATCATTAATTGACATAGAAATATCAAATTATATTTATTTTACTATTTTTTAAATCATTAATTTGATATATTCGTTAATTAAATATTGAGTGCATCATAATTTTTCAGGCCATTAACATAATTATTTATTACCTAAAAAATAAAAATAAATTTTTATGATAAATATAATTCCATTATATTTATAAAGACTGTTTTTTTTAAACACTTCTGTAAAACTTCAAACTAAATTATTATACTAATTGAAAGTTATAGTGTGATCAAGTTGTCATTATTTTTAATAAGTTAACATAAAGGGACTAATGTGATCCATGTGAGTCTAAAATGTATCCAATTAGAATAAAAACATGATAATGGTAGTTATTTTCTTATATAAAATGTTTTATCCAAAATTAGTCTTGTTTAATAATTCTTATAATTTTTAAAAAAACATTTTCTTTATTTTTCTTATGCTTGCATGAGCACTACATCAGAATTACAGAAGTATTAATCTTAATTATTTCATATATCAAAATTTTAAATATATAAATATCATAAAAAATAAGTTAATTAGCTTTACAATAAAATTCTATATTAATTCATTATTTATATTCACTCATATACATGTCAAAATAACATCATAAATTTGTTATTTTGTCTATTCTTTCCCTATGAAAGCATTGTGTGAGAATTTGGATAAGATCAATGTTATGTAACTATAAAATTAGAAATTAACAATCAAAAAATCAATAATAAGTAATAACTAATAAATTATTCTTTAAAATAATTTTTTCCACTCAATTATTATTTATAAACAACCAAAATTTACATTTCCACTACTACGTAGACACTAAATAATCACTAATAATAATTTTTATACTTATCATGAATAGTATTATTTCTTCATGTCATCACAAAAAAAATTATTTTATAAAAAACTGTATTTTTTATTATTCACCAAAAATTAAACTTCTTTCGAAAATTCTAAAAAATCATACAAAGATAATTTCAACATGATGAACTCAAAAATGAAAATATTTTTTCAAAATAAAATTTTTTAATTAATTTTTTAAAATAAATAACCATATAGTAAATTATTTGTTTTAATAATTAATACTTAAATCAAAAATATTAATAAATATAAAAAATATTCTATAAATACCTAGGTTGTTACTTTATCCCCCACCCCTTTGAGATTTAATCCTCTCGATTTTATTCACTTATTAAACAAATGGGGGTACTTTTCCCTTATATCATTTTCAAATTCTCATGTTGCTTCTTCTACCACATGGTTTCTCCACAAAACCTTAACTTGGTAAATAACCTTATTCTAAAAAATTTACTCTCTGCAATCAAGAATCTAAACTATTTTCTATTCATAAGAAATTTTATCTATTATTTTCACTACTTTTGTGCTAAATCTTGAGATAGATTTAGCACGTACTTTCTAAACATCAAAACTTGAAAAACACTTTGTACATGAGATAAACTCGAAGGTAAATCTACTTAGTAGGAAACTGAACCAACTTTATCTAAGAATTAAAAGGGTCTGATGAACCATTGACTTAAATTTCCATTCATACAAAAATTAATAACACTTTTACTAGGTGTTAGTTTAAGTAAAACATGATCACATACCCTGAAAGAAGAAGTCTTTCCTCTTATAATCTGTATAATATTTTTTGCATAATCTGAGCTATCATCATGTTTTGTTGAATCAACTAAACTTTTTCTTCCAATTACTCTAATGATTTTGGTCCCATAAAATTCCTTTACCCAACTTCATCCAAAAATTATAGAGTTTAGTACCACTTTACATATAATGCCTCCAAAGGTTCCATCTGTATACTGGAATGAAAACTATTATTATAAAAAAACTCAACTAAAGAAAAATGATGATCCCAAAATACCTGGTAATCCATTGAACAAGCTCATATAATTTACTCCAATGTATAAATTGTTCTTCTAGACTTCCCATCTTATTGAGGATGAAAAGATGTACAGAAATTTAATTTTTTTTCCAATGACTTCTGAAGGCCTTTCCAAAAGATATAAGTGAACCTGGGATCATGATCTGATACAATAGAGATAGGAACTCCATTCGACCTAACAATTTCTTTGAGGTATATTTGAGAAATATGATCTAGATAAAGAGTGTCTCAAACGGGAAGTAAAGAGGCAGATTTAGTCAAACGATCAATAATAAACCATATTACATTATTACCTTAAGATGTCTTTGGAAGTCACACCATTAAGTATATATATAAATTTTTCCATTTTCACTCTGGCACTATAAAAGGCTAAAGCATAAAATTTGGAAATTTCCACTCTTCTTTA
Organism: Viscum album; assembly: GCA_963277665.1. Taxonomy (NCBI): domain Eukaryota; kingdom Viridiplantae; phylum Streptophyta; class Magnoliopsida; order Santalales; family Viscaceae; genus Viscum; species Viscum album. Next base: position 412,453,964 of record OY728143.1, read on the forward strand.
ACCTATTGAAATGTCAAACATTTCATAATAAAATATGCAATATGTATCTTTATTCCATCCCACCAATCATATTCTAGAATATCTCAGTATATCTTAGTGTTGTCAGGATGAACTGAAAACGGATAACTATAAGCTTTGCATAACCAATCTTTATTCCACTATGAATCACTAGGAACACTTAATCTTCTCCCAAACCTCAAAACACAATCTTTATCAATATTATATTTATTCAAATTACCTTTTATAACCAGTTCAACCTTTTTCTACTACTCATGATCTTCCTTCTGTGCTTTGTTAATTCTAATTGATAGAGACGATTTCACTGACATCTAAAAGAAACCAAAGGTGTGTAATACACCAATAACTTACAAGAAAAAAATTGTCAAATCATTCACAAATGGGTCATCCTATAAACGTATCATGGTTAATGTGGCATCATTTTATTTACTCAAAGAATAATTAACTCTATTTTCTTTTCTAGTATAGTAATGGATTGTGAAATCATAATCTTTGATTAGTTCCATCCATCTTCCATGTCTCATGTTCTATTCCTTTTGATTAAATATATACTTCAATATTTTATGGTTAGTATATATTTTAAAATTTACTCTATAAAAATGATTCCTATATATTTTTAATGTAAAAACAACAGCTAATTACAAATCATGTGTATAGTAATTTAACTCATGAGGTTTCAACTAGCGTAAAGAATAAGCAATTACCTGATCATTCTATATCAGTACACAAACAAGTCCCTTCAAAGAATCATTATTTTATATAAGAAATTCAATAATTCTAGAAGGTATGTTCTTAACTGGATCATTCACCAACCTTCTTCTCAATTCATGAAAACAATCATCCCATTATTTTTTACAGATTAATTTAACTCCTTTTTGAGTTAACTTCATCAGTGGGCTAGATAACCATGCAAATTTTTTCAAAAACCTTCGGTAATATCCTTCCAAACCAATAAAACTATGAATATAGGTTATATTTGTGGGTATTGGGCATTTTTTGATAACTCTTTTTTTAGTATGATAAATATTTATTCCATCTTTAAAAACATTGGGACCAAGGAAAAAAATTTGTTTCCACAAAAAATCACACTTGTTGAATCTTTCATAAAATTTATTTTTATTTAAGATTTGAAAAACAACCCATAGATGTCTTTCACACTTCTATTTACTTTTATAATATACCACAATTTCATCAATAAACACAACCAAAAACTTCTCCAAGAACACATGAAATATTCTATTTGTATGATCCCTGAATATAGTAGGTGCATTAGATAATCAAAATGGCATAACAACAAATTCATAATGTGCATATCTAGTATGAAACAAAGTCTTCGAGATTTTTGTCTCCATTACTTTCAACTGATGGTACCCTGACCTCATGTAAACCTTTGAAAATTATTTTTCTCCCTAGATCGGATCAAAAAAATTATCAATATATAGCTAAGGATACTTTTTCTTAAAATTGATGTTATTCAAGGATCTATAATCTTTGAAAAGTCTCAATTAACCATCTTTAATTGTAACAATCAAAACAGGATCACCCCATGGTGAAGTGTTGGTTCAAATGAATACTTTATATAATAATTATTGTAGCTACTTTTTCAACTATAATAGTTCCATTTAAGCCATTACATAAGGGGGTTTAAAATTAGCATAGAATCAAGAACTAATTAAATAGTAAACTCAAACTCTCGATTAGTAATAACACTTCGAAAATCATCAAGAAATGAATCAAGATACTAATTTACCAGTGGCACAACATTAATCTGAACGGTTCACTAGTTTTCAATAATGTGTGCAAGATAATGTTCATTTCCATCTTTTTTTAGATTCTTATCTTCTTAATATGTTATCAATGGTATGGGTTTATTCTTGTACATAAAATTAAACTCTTTCTGAAAAACAACCACTTATTCTCTACAATATATCTTAGTATGATAAAAATAAAGTCATTCCATACCTAGAATAATATCAAAATACCATAGAGGGAATAAAAAAATGTTCGTAGGTAATATTTTTTTACATAAAAAGATAGTTAGATTCTTATAATTTATTTTTTCTTCAATATTTCCACAAAGTGATTTTACCTGAGTTTTGCCTTTATTTCATGTGGTGGAAGTTCCAAATTAGCAAACAATTTCTTAGAAATGAAGGAATGTGTAGACCACGAATCAAAAAAAATCAAAATCTGTAAAAACATGCAACATACCTAATACCACTTCATTTGACGGCTCAACATCTACTAAAGTGGTTGAAAAAGATTTTTTGTACCCTTCTTCTTATAATCTTTCTGATTTCCTACCACAGTGACTAGATTTAGACACATATTAACAAAATGACCTAATTATTTACAATTAAAGCATCTCACCATCAGTTTCTCATTAATTTTTGGATCATTTTCATTTCACTCACGAGGCATGTCCCCAAACATTCCACATCTTTAGAATTTCCCATAATTTACAAGATATTCTCTAGGATTCTTTTTACCACTCCTTCCAAAAGAAGTGAAATTTATTTTCTTACCTCTAGATTTATTTGATTAATTATACCTCAATTAATTATAACCTAATTTCTTTTTATTCATTTCATCACGAGGAAGATACACGTCAGGAAACTCCATCTCAACTTTTTCAGCACAATGAACAAGTTTCTCATAACTTTTAATCTCTCATGAAGATAAATATCTATATAAAAATGGTTTCAAACCAAAGTAAAATTTATTTATTTTACTTTCAAAGTACCAAGAAAAATATGGTACATACTTGGAAATTCTTGTAAAATTTTATTTATATGCTTCCCCAGAATCAGCATCTTTCTGATTTATTTATAAGAATTGTTTCTCCATTTTGAGTTTAACAATTTTAGGAAAAAAAATTTCTATAAAAAGACTCTTAAAATCATCCCATTATAGACTATAAAGATCATCTCTTTCTATCATATTCTTAACCAGAGACCACCATTGATCATCTTCAAAATTATAAATGGATAGTATTACCTTTTTTCATTCTGAACATCCCATTACATCAAATATATTTTCAAGAGCATTGATTCATCCTTAAACTATCACTAGATCTGTGGTTCCATGGAATTCAAGAGGATGATGCCTTATAAAGTGCTCTATAAAATACATGTTTATTAATGGTATATCAGGTTCTTATATAGTATGGATACCACCACCATTTATCACCTAATCCAACTAATCCATTACTATCACAAACTGCTTAATTATGATTCCCACCATTTTATGTTATAGTTTTGGAAGGATATCATTTTATCGGTGCCTTTATACTTCATCATCCTTATTTCTTCTATGTAAAACCATTATCAATAGACATATAATAAATGTAGAAACATGTTAATATTTAAATTCTATATCATTTCATATCAACCATAAATTTAAAATCATTTATGTTATTCTATTAATATCATCCTAGCCCCTAAAGTTATCTAAACCATATTTTGATACCCACTATAAGAACTCAGCCATAAAATATTACATTATCTTAAATTTTAGTGTAGTGATTACTTTATTTCACATTGAGGATATTTTTTAGTTTGGAGTTTTAGAATATTAGTACATTATATATACATAACATACCACATTCATACAAATAGGATACTACTAAAACAATATAAAATTTTCAAAATATAATACATTAAAAATAAAACAAGATTTATTTCTCTTGATAAAAATTTTAATAAAATTCATATTTACTTACTTATTTATCATAAAAATTATTATAGCCTATGAAAATATTTTCAAAACTTGTTATGAGCACAAAAATATCAGTAAAATATATAAATAAACAAATTTGTAGTCAGGTGATAACATAAAAACCAATAAAACCCATTTCATAAAAAACTATTTAGCATGCATAGAAACATCATGCAGTTTCCTTGGGACATATTTACAATATAAATATTATATTAACCCATACACATTTAATAAACATTCAGTCAAATTCCATCTTTAGAGTACCCAATTCCTAGGAGAGCTATAATGGGGCTCACCTATTATATCTTAAGCTATAATGGGCTCAACCCAACATATCTTGAGCTATAATAGGGATTAACACATCATATTAGTAGATATAATAGGATAAAACGAAAATTAACTATGTATAAGGAACGTATAATGAATAAAACACTCGATAAATCATTTAAAACCTTGATCAAAACACATTTAGATTTTCAAAAATACCACTTTTCCTTAAAAACAAGTCACTTTTAAAATATAAAAATCATGCACGTAATAATGAAATTATATTCATTAGTAATAAATATGAAAACATATAATGGAATAAAAATAGTAATAAATCATCATGAAATCAGGAAAAAACTCTCATTCCATATAAAAAAAGAACAATCTTTTTAAATTTCATAAGAGTCGTTTAAAAGGATTTTAATTGGAAAGTCCCTCACCTTGGGTTAAAACTTCTTAAAATGTTTTAAAACCTCATTCATAATGGTTTGAATAGTTTTATTATTATATTAAAAAAACTTAACTCATGTTTATAATACCTTAAATTTTCTTCTTATAACATTTCCTAGCCATTTATTAATAATATTTTGTTTTTTTTCATTGTTTTGGGTGTGGTTTTTTTTCATGGTTTCCAAGGTCAGTTTATTTATGGATTTACTTGTTAAAATTAAATAATAATACATAAGTGATAATATATATATAGTTTATTTAAAACAATAACATGAGAAATTAAACTTTCCATTATTTTAGAAAAAGGTAAATGCAAAATCATCATCCATGAATGTGGTGAATTAACACACCTCGGACGGATATTTCATTATTTAAGAAATGAAGGATAAGATGAGAGATATTATTAGGAATATAACAAAGAAAAAAACAAACAATTATATATGTTATAATTAATTTTTCTTTAAATATTGGATAAGATGTTGGGATAAGGTATAAGTGAAAAAGACTTTAAAAGAGAAGAGAAATGAACCTTACTTCTTGAACAAATCTCATTGATAACCCCATAAAGGATCTTGGAAGTGGTATTTTTTGTGAGACAAGGTGCCCAAAAATTTGGAAATTGGTAAGGAGGAGGAAATTTTAAATATTTTAACCGAATAAGATAGCTTGATGTGATAAAAATTTGTGGAGGGAGCATCCTTTTATAGTTGAGGGGAGGGGTAACATAAGAATAACTCAAATTATTAAAATATAATAAATTAATTATATGGATTAGTACTTTCAAAATGGATAAAAATAATATTATATAAAATTTTTGACCAAATAATTTAATTTTTTTCCTTTTTCAATAATTTTTTTATTTTTAAATAATTTTAAAAAAATATTTTATTCATGGAAAAATAATTTTTTCAAATTAAAAACTATTTAAAATCATAACTTAAAACACATAAAAAAAGTTTTCAATTCAAATTAAATTATTCATTATATAATATAAATTTTATAATTAGCTATAGAAATTTTGAATTGACTTAGAAATATCAAATTTTATTTATTTTACTAATTTTAATACCATTAATTTTATTTATTTAATAATTAAATATAAACTGCATCGTAATTGTTCAAGCCATAAATGTAAATATTTATTAAATAAAAATTAAAAATAAAATTTTATGATAAATATAATTCCACAAGATTTAAAATAACATTTTTTTTAAACACTTCTATAAATCCTCAAATGAAATTATTATACTAATTGAAAGTTATACTGTGAATAAGTTGTATTTCTTTTTAATAAAATAACATAAAGGGACTAATGTGATCCACGGGGGTCAATAATATCCCCAATTGAAATAAAAACATGATAATTGTTGTAATTTTATTATATAAAATTTTTTATCCAAAAAAATACTTTTAATAATTTTTATAATTTTATTAAAAACATTTTATTTATTTTTCTTATGCTTGCACAAGCACTACATTAGCATTACATAAGAATTGATGCTAATAATTTCATATATAAAAATTTAAAATAAATTACTATTATAAAATAATTTAATTAGATTCAAAATAAAATTATAAAATCATCAATTATTTATATTCACTCATATACATGTCAAAATAACATCTTAAATTTGTTATTTTGTCTTTTCTTGCGTGGTGCAAGCATTGCGTGGGTATTTAGATAAAATCCATGTTATATAACTATAAAATTAAAAATTAGTATCCAAAAAAATAAATATTACCTAATAATTAATAAATTCTTTTTTAAAATAATTTTTATCACACAATTATTATTTATAAAGAATCAAAATTGACATTGTCAATGCTAGTCACTGTATCATCACTGCCAATAATTTTTATACTAATCATGTATAGAATATGGATCTCATATCTTAAGTTATTTCTATAAAATATTACACTTATAATATCATTATTTACTTATTAAATAGATTTAATAAATTTTATATTTCAAAAATTTATTTATGACATCATAAAAAGATACTGTATTTTATAAAAAACTGTATTTTTAACTATTCACTAAAAATTAAACATTTTCAGAAAATTCTCAAAAATTCATACTAAAATATTTTCAAATTATGAATTCAAAAATTAAATTTGTTTTTTAAAATTAAATTCTATAATTAATGTTTAAAAATAAATAACTATATAATAAATTATTTTACAAAAAATACTATTTTAATAAAAAATTCTAATAAATATAAAAACAAACTATTCTATAAATTCTTGGGTTGTAACATTTATTTATGATATTATATAAGTATTGACATTATAATAATTCAAGTTGTATTTTCCCCATGGAATTCAAAAAAATGAATCTTTATTAATTCCAATGTCTTTCTAAAGGAATTATATATCATTGGACCTCATTAGATTTGATGTTTTCTTCACACAATGACATCCACATGTTCCCCCTAATGAAATCATAGGATCATGCATGTAATTTAAATTAAATTACAATGATAAAGAATCCAAGGTGTTTGACTATGTATTTATATACTAACAAACATTTCTATGAATTCTGGTTATGCCATTATTCAAAAATTCATATAATAAAAAATTTCATAACTCCATCCATGGATACAATTTCATTTAAAATCACAATTCTATTTAAGAATTATATACTTCAATAGGAAATCCCTAAACTATATTATTTTTTCACTTGAAAACATGTAACAAGTAAAAACCCACCTCTTTAATAATTTCCCAAAGGGTCAAAAAAATCAAAAAAAATAACAAATAGAGCATGTAAGATCCCAACAATGAATTTAAATAATATTGATTAGTTTTAGGTCAAGTGTCTGATGGATTAGTGTGACCGAGAATTCCAATAATAAAATAATATGGTGAATTATTTAGGTAAGGAATTTCATGACCTACCTTAGGTTGGATAGGTTCCACACATGGGTTATTGGGCAGTGATTCAAACATAAATTATACTTATTTAAAAAATGGGAAAAATCACAGAAAATGGGGTGTTTATGTCAAATATGGTGGAAGTTATTTTGACATAAATTTTTAGAGAGATTTTAATTTATATAAGTGATATAATTATTATTATCCTTCCAACATAATGAATATTAGTGAAATTGATGAGGGATTAAAAAGGAACACCCATGAATTTGAATGTGAATACAAATCCTTCATACATTATTATTATTACCCCAAAATTTGGGAAATTAGTTTTTGGATAAGAAGGGGTAAAGGGGTAATATTACATTATATCCCTTTTTAATAAAACATCATGAATCTACTAACTGGATGGTAGGATACCTAGTGGACCTACCAACCTATAGGAAGACCACCAACAAGATGTAAGCACTGCTATTTTTAGGCTATGTGCCCTTTCCTCCTCATATTCCTCCCAAATACATCTACACCCCCCCCAACACAATTTATCACTTCATAAATTATGAACACACATGGTTTTTTAAAAGTCCTAAAGGTATTATATATTAAATTATGAGTAGGTTATTATAACCCCCCCAAATCAGGATTTCATGTCCTTGAGAAATAACCTTATCTATTTCTTAGAATAATTAAAGTAAAGTCTCAACCACCAATACCAATTCAAGCATTCATGATAAAACTTAATTTATCTCAGGTTTACTTCATACCTATATGTATGATACTCCCTCACAAACTTATATCACCTCCCATAACACACCATGACATTACAATGAACAATGTTGATCTCTTCAACATTTATAGTCCAAGGTGGTTGTAACTCCCCATGATCAAAGTTGTCCCTCATAGTGATCCTTTATAAGAAAAATGTTTCCTTCCATTCATCCAAAAAATAAGTGAATTATTCAAATATAATTATGTAAAAACTCCATGATCCTAGTTCTCCTAGACAACTAGATGCATTTTCGAAAAAAACACCACCAGCTTCTACTCACCTCATAATTCATGGAAAACTCTAAGGTTATTTCTTCTAGATCAGATAATTGGACACAATTATTCCCTTACCTAGTGTATAGAATAAATATAAATAAAAATATTTTAGTTACTCAACACACATTTGATTCTAAATGTTGAGGTCCCACTCAGTAAAATTTTACCTCAAACTCTTATAGTCCCTATAAACCATGATCTTTTCTCCTAAGATATTTTTCTCCGAAAACATTTATATCATAAATATATTTTCTAAATTGATATTATGTAAAGGGTAAATCCATTCATTTAGTATCAAAAAATAAGACTCATATTAAATGAATCGATTCTACAACATGAAAACAACACCTAGAAAAATGTCTAATGCATCAATATATACAACTTATTCCCTACCTATCCTTGAAAAATTCATGATTTAAACTAAGTTCAACATCCCCTTTAAAAATTAGAAGGAATTAAGACAATATTTAGACCAAATTAACTTTACCCCCTTTTTGTTCATCCATTTAAAAGGCTCCAAAAAATGAGAAAATACTTGTATAAAATTTTAGTAGTGTCCTACCAAGACAATGAAGCTCCAAACATTAAAAAAATTATTTGGATACTACCATGAAACCGCATACCTTGAATTATAAGAGTTTAAACAAATGAATTATTATGAAATGATATTCCCATCAAGTGTTCTCGGTTGATCACTAAATGAATGTTCATGATCTTGGTCTATACCCAATTCTCAAGTAGTGAGGCCAAAATTATCTCCAATTGATTTTCATCCTCCTCCCTCATATGGGAACCTAGGAGAATATAATCCACAAAATCCACCATAAAAATATGTGTATGGATGGAATACTCTTTTAATCAAGTTAATAAAAACTTATGGTATTTTTTTATACTGAATGGAATAACCATATACCTGTATATTTCATAAATACTTAGGAAATCTATCAATAGTGAATCAATGGGTCTCACTCTCACTGAGTGGTAACATAACCTCAGATAAACAACATAGAAGATATGGTCACCCATAAGTTGAAGAAAAGGACCATTAATAGGTATAGCTTATTCTAATACATTATTTTCACATAGTCCAACCACTAATAATCCATACACAGTCATAAATCACAATCATCCTTTTTTGGAAAATAATATAGGAGAAAACCAAGGGTATGTACCAATGAGAATAAAACTTTTATCTGCTGATTCATCCATCATTTACTTTAAATAAATTATTTTTATCATATCCATTCAATACATATGAATTGAAATAGGATTAGTAAATAGAATGAGCTCAGTGGTGAGGTTTGCCTCCCTTTTGGGTGGAAACCCTAAGAAATAATTAAGTAAAATGACTATAAATGGGTCCACCAATGGAGGGTAACTACTAGTTTCGCCCCTATACCATATAACATATTTCCAACCAAAATGGATGAAACCCCACTAAGCTATTATCGACTAGTACCTACTCTACCGTCCCATATGACACATTCTCTATTGTGAAAATGACTAATTCCTTCATAAAATACGAAGTACATATATTTGTGATTATATTCTATGTCAAATTTAAACAGAACCTTCCAATCCATTTCTAAAATTGTGTCAAACCCTATCATATAAAACATGAAAAGACCCCATAAAAATTGGAAACATCATTAATAATAGCTCACTCCCTATATTAAATGACTCATTCTAGTCAAAATCCCAATTGGGTTTTGATAGACATCGCCCTATATAAATACTCAATAACCAAACCCAAAACACATAATAACTAAGCTTATATAAAAGAGTGTAAATATCATGTGTCAAAACAGATAAATCTAATTTCTATTACACTATAATCATGCTGATCATGTTATTAGAATCGTCATCCAGATCTATTGGAGTTGTTTACCCAACATGTTTATTCCCTAAACCTCAACCATGAATTCTAGCTGGAATCACATGCATTGTAAAAACCTACCAACATTTTGGACTCTAACTCTGCACACCCCTTCCACCACCACATCTGGTGAAACTAGTTAAACTCCAACTGATCACCTACCACATATAATTGTATCAAATAGTGGATCCTAGGACTATCCTGGAGGTAACATTAATGGTTTTTCTTGACATCCTACAAAACCTCAAGAGATATACCATATTCATATTGGGTTGGTAGTCAATTGATAGTCTTTTATAATTCCAATTATAGTTACCTTCCATAAATTATTGATTATATATGGTCTTATTACCTCCCTAAATGGTTTGGGAAACACATATCTATAGGGACCCATCAATGAGGTCTTTTCTTCCAATAAATAATCTAGTACCAACTAGTACTTCCTGCCCTCATACATGGGAATCTCACAGATTCCACTCATAAATGAAGGCATGATTTACCTTCTTGGAAACTATTATATAATATAAAGCATTCATTTTTTAATTTATCTCATATCTAAGAACATTCTCAACTCGTATTTCTATAACCAAATCATCTCTTTCCATAGATGGATTGAACAACTGTAAATCAAAAACATGTATCCTCTATAATAGATATACTCCCCTACTCGAAATTAATTAATTCCCTCGCAGCATTAGAACACTGAGTATCAGGAAAGAAGATGTTGAAGAAGTTAGTCTGCCACTCCTTCTAGACTATTCTTATGTGATGATCATCCTAAATCACAACATCCCACCACCACATAGTCTGAACTGCAAACAAATAAGTAGAAATCTTTATCTTCTTCTAAGGGGGTATCTCCATATTGGAAACAAATATTTTACATCACCTCAATACATATATCAAATCCCAATAAGATATCCTACCAATAGAATTTAGTTGAAATTTGCAACCGAAAAACATGGTTTAACTTAGAAATTTTCTAGGAGACACATGGAGTGTATCTCTCTACATACAACACCACTTGAAGCAAATACTCTCTATGTTAAGAATCAAAACCATGTTTATGTTCCAAATGTGGAAAGGTACTATTCACCTTATAAGAATTATCTACCATTCCCTCATGGATATAAAATGGTTATTGAAGTGGAGTAGTTTTTCAAAAATTCCAAATGAATAACTCAGAACACCATAAAAATATAGTTCTTGATTTCATAGATAAGGATATCATTAAAAATCATAGACACTTAAACTCACAACTTGGGCACCCACATAAGCCCCATCACCATCCTCAAGGTTCATATCCTACATTATAAGAATATTCATGCCACCATTCATGGTTAAAATTTTAATTACTCTGATAATGATAGAATACATCTCTTTCATGATTTTATTCATCATAAAAATATTAAGTGATTTTTAAATCAAAAAGGAAATATCTTTAACTAATGTCATCTATTATAAGGTTTTATTTGAAATTTTAATTTATATATTTTAAAATTTAAATTATATAAAATTAAATTTAGTTTCTAAATAATCATATAAAAATTTACATTATGTGAAAATTTGGGATTTTTCGGAAAATATTGATTTTTCAATACATATTTAAAAATACCATTTTTGTAAACAAAGTCTTATATTTTAAATAAATTTTTTAATTTAAAATTCACAATATGTTTTTATTATTATTTCAAGTGAAATAAGTATTATTTAGTTATGTTTTATCTATTTCATTACATTTTAATCATAATTATACTTTCTTTTGGCATAAGTATATTTTTTTAGTATAAAAAATATAATTTTTCTAAAAATTGTTTGAAAATGTATAATTTGTCTGCACTTTAATTAAATAAAATAATACCTAATGATAAATTTATTAAATGAAATTTATAGATTATATATCAATATATAATAATTTATATTCATTCAATAATTTTTATTAGTGCAGATTTATTATAAAATCATCCTTTTTTGAAAATATACAATTCTTGAAGAACTGTTTTTCCACCACATATACATGGTTTTATTAATTTAATTTTTCCACTTCTATGAATTGAATTTTTTGAAATTGATTCCATTTTTTTTAAAATGAACTTTTTTATTTTATAATAAGGTTAACTAAATTTTTTATTGTAACAAATAGTAAAAATAGTAAAAATTAATTATGGTGATTAAGGTAAAAATGGGTTTATTGTTGGTTAAACTAAAATAGATAAGGGATAAATTACCTAAAAAGTGTCCAAAATATAATGGATGAATGTATTTATACCTTTTAATGTATAAAAGTATAGATAAATTCATTTTGGACCATTTTTTGAGGTGAAAAACGTGGGTACAACTTTTTCATTTCAAAAATTATAGGTATTCCACTCAAATATTAAGAGAAGTGTGGAAAAATGAATCATGGGGAATATTGTATGAAGTAAGGTTAGTGATTATAATGAGGTAATACTATTTATATGGATTGTGACTATAAGAAAAATTATTATACAAGAAATTAAAATCTTATGGTGAGATGTTTTAGTTTAAATGAGTAGGGGAATTATGCCAATGTATGTATAATGTTGGCTACATAGGGTGGAAATTAGAAATAATGATAGAAAAAACTTGTGGAGAAATAATTTTCTACAAATATTTATGATATTGGTCGGTTATATGATGTGGTGTCAGGTATGTTATTGGTTTATTCAAATTATCCCAATACCATGTTTGACTCTGGATCTTCACATTATTTCATTTCTGAGAGATTTTAATTTAAAATTGGAATATCACAACATAAAAATAATATATTTTTTTAGTGAAAAATGTCGGTTGAAACATTAAATAAAACCAAATTTATAGGAATAATCCTATTTTTATCAGTGGGATGGTCTATCCTAGAAATCTTGTTGAACTATCCATAGTGGATCTTGTTGTCATTCTTGGTATGGATTGGATTTTATTTTATCTTGCTCAGATATATTTTAGAGATAATAAAGTTATTTTCAATGATTACACGCCTCTAATAACATACCAAGAATTTAAGAAATTGATTATAAGTGGTCGTAAAGGTTACCTAGCTCATTTTTTTAAATAAAAACACTATTAAAATTATTGATTTTCCAGTAGTAAAATAATACGTGGATATATTTCATAATGATTTTCATAATGTTATTCCTAATGATAAGGATGAGATTTATGTTGACTTAATGCCTAATATTATTCTTATTTCTACACCCCCTCATAAAATGGATCAAGTAAATATTTTTTATTTGAAAATTCAATTGCATGAGGTTTTAGATAAAGGATTCATTCACCATTGCACTTCAATTTGGGTTGCTCTTATTTTTTGTTAAAAATAAGGGTGGTTAAATGAAAATTTTCATTTTTTATAGAACCTTAAATAACATCATATCTAGGTTTAATTATCTTTTTCATTATATTGATTATTTGTTTGATATACTCTAGTGAGCACAATATTCTTTAAAGTTCAATCTCAAGTCAAGGTTCAATCAGTTGGAATTGAATAAAGTATATATTCTAAATACTACCATTCAGAATAGATATGTGAATTATTAGTTTATAATTATGCTTTTGGGTTTTTTAATCCACATTTAGTATTTATGGACCTTATGAATATATTTTTTCATCAATTATTGTACATGTTTGTGTTTGTTTTTATTAACTAAATTTTGGTGTACTCTAAAAGATTGGTGGAAAATGAAATACATCTAAGGATTGTTTATCAAAACATAAAAAAAATTCAAATTCATTATGTCTCTATTTTAGTTGAAACAAATTTATTTCCTTGGATTTATTCCCTCTTAATATATAATAATTTCTTACCCTTCTAAAAAAATTGTTAATGTACATCCAAGACCCCAAAATATCATTGTGATCCGTTGTTTTCTGGTATTAGTGGGTTACAATTGATTTTTTGTTGAAACCATTTCCCAGTTTTCTCTACCACTAACTAAGTTTACTAAAAAAAGGTGTTAAATTCATCTAGACTAAATAATGTGATTATTATTTTTAGGAACTAAAAAATAATATTGGTGAATGCTCCAGTTCTATCCCTTCCTTCTAGAAATAGATAATTTTTCTTCTATGGTGATGCTTCTATGAAAGTATTTGGTTGTTTACTAATGCATAAAGATACAATAATTTCTTATGCTTCACGTAAGTTAAAACCGGAAAAGTTAAATTACCCAAAACATGATATATAGTTTTCTACTTTGGTTTTTTATTTGAAAAAATATAGGAATAATTTTAATTTAGTAACATGTACAAAATATAATGATCAAAAATTATTCGGGAAATATTCAATTATAAATAATTAAATATTAGTCATATAAAATTAATGGAATTGATAAAAGATTATTATTACATGATTCGTTACCATCCTCGAAGAGAAAAAATAGTGGATGATTATTTGAGTCAAAAAAATAATTCAATGAACGTGACACTTTGGTTAATTATTAGATAAATTTTGGCCTATAAGTTATTGATGTAGGGAAATCCCTTGTTTTGTTTTATGTTTTAGTGTAGTCAACGTTGTCAAGATGAATTAAGAAAGCTCAAAGGAGGATCAATATTTAAAGGAAAAGGTTGAATCAGTTAGGAAGGGTAAGTTTCATGATTTCATTAATGATGAATAAGGTCTTTTACTATTTGTAAAAATATTTTGTATGTTTTTGATTTCTAATTGAATATTATGTTTCTGAGTGAACCTCATAGTTATCTATTTTTTGTTCATCTAAGAATTTATATGATGTATAGAGGCTTTAAATAGTATTACTGGAGGAATGGTATAAGTATATATATTGTTTAATTTTCCATGAATTTTTTTGAATTTTTATCAAGTTAAATTAGAACAAAAATTACTTAAGGTAATGCTTAAACCATTTCTAGTTCTATAATAGAAATGGGAAAATATACCCATGTATTTTTTCATAGGAATACCAATGAATCCATGAGGTAACAATGTAATTTGGGTTACTATTTATAAATTAAATAAATATACACAAACCATTATCATTATAGATACAATGTATTTAAATAATCTTTCTTAACATTATCTAAAGGATATATTCATGTTACATGGATTTTCTTTCTCCATTTTATCAGAATGTGATCCCAGATTCACATCAATTTTCATAAAGGGAATCAAAAATTATTGGGTACTGAATTAAATTCCTAGATATATGTTAATCCCAGTAGTCGGTCTAATTGGATGGTTCATACCATATATAATATTTATCATTCATATTAAATGGATTACTAGGGAAGTCAAGAATAACATTAATCTGTGGTTGATTTTTTTATAATAATATCTTGCATTCTAGTATACAGTTGGAACCATTTGAGGAATTAAATGGATAGAGGTTTCGAATTCCAAATTTTTGGGATGAATTATGAGAAAGGATGTTAATGGGAATAGATATAGAGTAATAAATGGAGGAGATGGTGTACTTAATTCAGAAAACTATTAGGATGTCTCAGAGAAGGAAAAAAAATTATGTAGGTGACTAAAGGATATATCATTCTTTCGAGGTTTGTGATCAAGTTTTTATTAATATATCTCCATGGATAAGTATCATGAATTTTTTAAAAAATGGAAATATAATATAATAGTTCATTAGATAGTAATAAATCTTATAGAATGTTGGATATGTTTCTTATTAAGTGGACTTACCACTAAGTTTAGCTTAGGTACAGAACATATTTCATGCTTTGATGGTATAAAAATATATTCCAAATTCGTATCATGTTTTGATCCTTAAAGTGATTTAGGTTGAGAAGGATCTATCTTATATGAAAAAGATTGTTCATATTCTTGACCATAGAGAGAAAGTTTTTTGTAATATGCTGAGTCATCAGGTTAGTGTTTTTTAGAGAAACCATATGGTAGAACAGGCAACTTGGGAATCATAAAATACAATAAGGGAAAGATATACGCTCTTTTTAATAAGTGATTAAAATTGAGAGGATGTAATTTTAAAAATGAAGAATAATGTAATAACCCCAATAATGGTAGAATATATTACTTTGATATTTTTATTCATCATAAAAAAAAATATGTAATATTTGAATCAAAAAATAAATAGTTAAAACAAAACTATTTTATTATATTGTTTTATTTAATAGTTTTATTTCTAAAGTTTAGAATTTAAATTATAAAAAATCAATTTAATTTTTAAAATCCAAAAATAAAAATTTACTTTGGGATAAAATATTTTATTTTTCAAAAAATATTTATTTTTTAATAAATAATGAAAAATATAGATTTTTTGTAAAAAAAGAGGTATTTTATTTTCAATAAATTAATTAAATTAAAATTACAAATAATTTTATAATATTATTTAAATTAAAAAAAATATTTATTATTTATATTTAATAAAAATAATTAATTTTGATTCAAATTTATAATATATTTTAGATTAAATTTGTTTTTTGGGTTTAAAAAATAGATTTTTCTAAAAAATGTTTTAAAATGCATAATGTTTCTCTATTTTAATTAATTGTTATTATGCCTAATAAAAAATTCAAATGAAATTTATAGATTATATATCAAAAATTGATAATTTGTATTCCTAAAATTCGTATTATTAGTTATAGAGTAAATATAAAAATTATCTTTTTCGAGAAAATTACACTTCCTGAAAACCCGCTTTTTCATCACGTCTTCAGTTTTTTTTTAATTTAATTTTTTCACTTTCATGAATTGAATTTTGTAAAGTTGATAACATATTTTTAATAATCAATATATATTTATTTATTTATATATTATAATAACTACAACATAATTTTTTACTATAATGAATAGTGAAAACAAAAATAATTAATTACCAAATGTAAGGTTTAAAATGGGTTTATCATGGGTTAAACTAATAAGATAAGGGTTAAAATGACCTAAAACATGTATTAAATATATTTATTATCCAAATATTGACCATAAAATTTCCAATACTCAATAATACTCTATTTTTTACCCTTTTGGTACTTCTAATAATGTGGGCACACCTTTTTCTTTTCAAAAATACAAAGTGTTCCACCCACCTAACTTATAAAAGTTCACCTATCCTTATCACGTATTCATGCCTTAAAACCACTTTCAATCAAATAATAAATTCCAAAATAAATTTCCAATCTTCTTAACCTCATACTATAATCATTGATTTAGATATAAATCAATTATAGGAATACATTATGTATAATCCTAAAGAGGTGGTTTGAGAAGATGTAAAATTCTTGACTATGCATTGTTGTTTTATTTCCTCTTCCACCACTGTTAAATAATTTTCATATATTCTTAAATAATAAAACTATTTTATAACTTATAAAAATACTTTTTTACCTTAACTTAATGACCATTATACATCTCCCCTTCAAACAAATGGGAAATGATAATGTCTCTCATGTGTAAATAGGACTACCACCTCATGAATAGATGTGACACGTTTTCCATCAACACCACCCATGGTTGGTGTGATGATGTATATAAAGTATATGTTTGATATTAAAAAAAATTATACATCAAGATTCATTACAGAATATATATATATTTT
Organism: Viscum album; assembly: GCA_963277665.1. Taxonomy (NCBI): domain Eukaryota; kingdom Viridiplantae; phylum Streptophyta; class Magnoliopsida; order Santalales; family Viscaceae; genus Viscum; species Viscum album. The sequence goes on from OY728143.1 coordinate 412,471,754, forward strand.
TAACATTCTATTCTGTAGTGGGTATGATAATGTCAGTCTTGTGTACAGTACTACCGCCTTACGAAGCGATGTGATTTCTAATTCACTAACAATTTATGTGGAAGGTAACAAAGATAAATTTAATGAATATATGTCTCATAAATTAAATAAATTTTATATTCATTACATATTTATTGTTATCAAAATATAATATATCATTTTATTTATTACCTTTTCATTCACTAAAAAATGATATCGTTATTCTTGTATGTGTGGACTACCTCCTTCTGGTAGGAATGTGAATCTATTTTCATCACCACACCACATGGATGATATATATAAGTATATATAAATAAATAACATTGAATATAGAAATATTATATTATTATCATTATAGAAAGATAAAATATTACACACCTCATTTCCATAATGATCATTTAAAAATGAAAAATGTTAGTCATGTGTACATACAACCTATTGTCCCCATGATCATAACATAATTTATTTATCCAAAAAATTATTAATGATTGGTCATTAAAGTATACTTTATGTATAAATATGATAATTATTTCATGATTATTATTATTAATTTCATTAAATAATAACAACTTTGACAATAGTAAAACTACCAATGTCATTTTTTACACGTAAGCCAAATATCATCAAAATATTAGATATAAAATTAATTGATAATGTAATCATGTATGACATGGTAATAAGTGGAATAAAATAAATAATAAACATGAAAAAATTTATTAATAAGGTAAATAACTAATTTAATTTTTATTATTCATAAAGATAAACAATGTATGTTCTTAGTCATACTCAAGATTAGGGGCATCGTCTCAATCTCCTTTCACGGAGGAATATTTTGATGTTATGAACCAATATTCTATTATGAGGTGAATATATTCCCCCTTAAAATTTTAATATCAAAAAATTATCATTTATCATGGTATTTAATGTTTTTTTAGTTTTATTCTTTCATGGGGATTATAAATAAAATATTTCTAAATTGATTAGTGGTTTTTAAAAAATATCTTTCATTATTTTCCTTCTAACTCTATTTTTCACCCATGTTCATGTTTTAAAAATTATTTTATTATAGACATGAGAGTTTTATAAAGAGAACGCTTGTCTTTAATTCAATGGTTTTCAAATAAATTGAATCCTACACTGAATTTTTGACTTTCTTTACAAATGAAAAAGGAAAATTCTATTTTAAAATATATAGTAACAAGAACTTTTCCTCCATTTTAATCATTATTTAATATTTTTAATCCTTTAAAATATTCCATTTATTATTCAAGTAAAAACCCTCATTCTATTTTTTTGGTATATTAGTTTTAAAAAGTGGGGTTTTTTAAAGGGTGGATATTTTAATATCTGAAATGGTTCTCTTAGGGGTAAAGAGAATATTTTATGAGGGTGATATTGAAAATTGCTTGGTATTATGTGTTATGATTATGTTAGGATTATTAAAAATTATTTATGTTGATGGGTGGATATTTTATAAACAAAGTATTAGTAGTAACATTATAAACCATGGATGGGTGGTTATTTTATAAACCATGGATGGGTGGTTTTGTTATAAACCATATATGGGTGGTCCATGATAGCCCTTGAATTCATTGGGTATTGAAATCAACTATATGGTTATTCTATTTGTAAGAGTGATATAGATAATGATTTACTAAGATACCTATATGATTTTTCTATGACTTATAAGGAATTTAATTATTCTCTTTGTGAAAAAAATTGTCTATTTTTCATGTGAAAAAAGATTTATTTATTTCCCTCAAAGAACATTGATATAAGAGTTTTCATTTTATGGGTTTTCTTTTTTTCACTAGATTAATGGTATTCATTTTTTTATATACCTTACTTATATTTTTTTACCCATCCCATATTTTAAAAAGGAATATCATAGGGTTTATGGATGGTTATAGGAAATGAATAGTTCATGATGAAATTCATGAATATTATTCTATAAAATAAATCATGTTTTATCTTAAAAGTTTCATATTGTGAAAAAAATGTATATTGATTAGAATTTTCCACTCTATGTTATATAGTTATGTTATTTATGAGTTATATCTTAATTATAAAAAAATATAAACACGAAAATATCCTCAAATATAATATAATGAATTCATGGATTAAAAAAAGATTATAATTTGTTTTAGTCTAGGTACTTATAAAATAATACGACATTCACAATCAATGAGGAAATTTTTTATTAGATTATTACTGATATTTTATTTAACCAAAATCATTATTCATTTTAAAATAGATATAAAAAATTATTCTCAATTTTTTCTTACTATATTCTATTTAATTATCCTATTTTTATTCTATCATGTTTCCAAAAATCATTATAGGGTAAACCATTATTTATATTGTTCTTGAAACAACTTTTAATTTACACCAACACAATTTCAGTGCAAGAGGACACAATTTCAAAACATTAGTATTATAAAAATGGTTTAGATAGAATTAAACCATTATGATATATACTAAAAAAACTATTTAGGTCAATGTATACATTTTAAATAGCCAACCCATATAATAAAAATTCATCCTATGAAAAAATCAATGAAATGAATCAAGTGTGCATGAAAATGGATGGTAAATACCTCTATGCAATACATGACATGTGAAGAAGATCCTCTTGTAGTACTGAACCAATATTAAAAATTCTGTAAACCATAAAACAATAAAATAAATTCCACAATCAAGGTTAAAATAGATCAAATAAAATAAATAATTTGAAAAACATGAATTCAAACACTAAAAAAACATGGATTTTTCCTCATATGTTGATTAGAAACTCCCATGAATAAGATAATTACTAAGTCTAGACTAGTCCAATTATCTTGTCTACTATATCTAAACAATAAGTCCAAATAGGTCTCTTTGATACAATATTTTTGGCACACTAACCCAGAATCAAGTGAAATAGTTTCCCAAGATAGTGTACCATATGGCCTCATGTGTGCCTCCCCATAAGCCATACGATATAGACAAGAAATGTGGTTCTGATTTTTTACCCTATTAATACTATTATTATATATCATAGTAGAAGAATCAGTAAGAATAGGGAAACACTATACAATACACATTTGGATAAATTAAACATTTTTTAGATACCAAATCACAACTCATGAAATAACATATAGATACTATATAAAATACAATAAGGAATACATATCTTAGGTAAAGTACATCGATCCAAAAAGAGGGAAAATAGTAAAAGCCCAAAATATATAAATAATAATAATTTTATAGATCTAGTCAGGCTTCTAGCTCCAAATTCTAATCCAAGGCATATCATCAGGCATAGGATACTAGGGATTTCAACATTATTAGGACATGGAACCACAAAGACTCTTAGGGTTCCAAATAATGACCTGAATAAGTTGAGAGTACAACTATGAAGGCCACCACCAATGGTGTCAAATTCCAATACATGATTACTTTTAATGCATAATGGTGTAAAAAGTACAAGTGAATAATAATAATAATCATTATTCTTGAAAATAAAAGGAAGCTCACTGATTCTTGTGTATTATGGAGATAACCCAAGTAGAGCCCACCTGGTTCAGCCTATGCTGATTATTAAACATAGAGGAGGTGTCATAGCCTAATATCATTTCCATAAGAATCATAGATGTAACTATGATCATAAAATAAAATGGAATCCATTTGTATCATCCAGACATTACATTAGAATAATTCTTAAGGATATCACTAGCCAGGTCTAATTTTAGTGGATTACCATTGATGTTTAAAGGATTGTGTTTATTAGAATCTGAATGCTCACATCCAAAGAATTTCATACCAATATAAATCGATTATAATATGTGGAGATCATCCAAAAAAATCATTAATGATATCTCTCAATAATTAAAAACATTAATATGTTGTATTCAACAAGTATATACATTACATGAATCCATGTTGGTTCCACCCCATAGAATTCTATTTAAGGAATTTGTATAGAATCCACTATCATGTTAAATTCAGTCCATGAAATTGGGCCTCATTGTATCTATAGGTGTATTCACACACCATAAACCACATTGAACCCTTAATGGAATCCTAATCCCATCCGTATAATTCCATGATAATAAAAATTGTATGGAATTCAAGGTGGTCCACCATGGAATTCCATACTGACAACCATTTTCAAGAATTTTAATCTTGCCATTATTCAAAAATTCATATAATATAAAATTCAAAAATTTAATCCATGGTTATCATTTATTTAAAATAAAATTTCCATTTAATCATTAATTATTAACTAAAATTTCAAATATCCTTACCATTATATATAAAATGTATTTGGATCTGCATTCTTGACATTATGTATTTGGATCAGCATTATTGACTTTATGTAAAGGATATAGTTAGGTTATGTGTAGTTCCTCTCTCCATTTCATCAGAACATGATCCCAGATTGATATCTAATTTATAGAAAGGATACTACAAATCATTGGGTATTGAAATAACTTTCAGTACATCATTTTTTACCTCAAAAAAATGGTTAGTCTGAGTATATGATTTAGACTATGAAATATGTGCTTCAGTCTTTTTCATTTGATTTTCAAGGAATATGGGATCAACATATTTATTTAGTTGAGTTTTCTTATAATAACGTGTTGGAGTTGGTTCTCTAGAACTAAATTCTATATACTTTATGATACATTGTATTCATGGTTTTGAATATTAATAAACTCATTATAACATCAGTATTTTTCTTTTTCATAACGTAGTATGTGATAATGTCCTAAGATTAGTTATCACACTAAAAGGTTATAGCAGTTCCCCACTATGATGAGAACTCAGAAGTGCTGTGACACTATTATTTAATATACATTTTATATTTAGATGATTTCATTTGAGGGGCCCAAGTGATACAGGATATCAGTGGTGGGGACTCATAGGACTTTTAGGAACCTTCTTATAGTTTAAACGCTTAGTAATATTCCATACGATATTTTTAGAATGATACCCACTAGTAAAAATCCGCATTTATATGTATTGAGGAAAAACTGTGTTGACAGATTCTCACGATGATGTAGGATAAGTTGGGTGTGTAATGAGTAATATTTTATTAATTAATAATGTGAGAATGTATTTTTTCCCTCTTATTTATTAATGTAAGTTGATATCTAAGTCCTTTTATGGATATGACATAGCCTAAATAAATCCATGGCCATGGTTTTCCAAAGGAAAATTAATTTTCCATAAATTCAAAGAAATATAAATCGACCACATAGGATTATAGAACTAGAATGCAATATACTTGATTAGAGATATCGAGATAAAGGGATTATATTACACAGTAAGAATCCATATGAGGTAACATGCCATTGCAGCATTAACTTCTTTCTTTATGTGTGCCTTGGCATGTTGTCTGATGATAACCTTGAACTTTAAGATTCTATGTTTAATTCTACTAAGAAAGGGGCCTAGAGTGTCACACACTAAGTGTGTCTAGAATCTTAGTTAAATAATATATTATTATTTATTATTTAATAGGTTGAAAAAATATTATTCTCATACATGGTTTAATATTTATTTATGTATGTTTAATCGTATATGAATATTTATTTTCTATTTAGTGGATATAATATTTATTTATTTATTGGTGAATAATAAAGGGATGTTTATTTAATAAATTAATAGACATTATTCAAGTCCCGATAAATATTTTGGGGCAATGACGGACCAATTTTAATGGTCCAATGATAAATAATAAATATTGAATATTATTTAATTAAATAATATTTAATCTTAATTTTCAAGATAAGAACATGTTAAGAAATGATAATATTATTATTATTTAACATGTGGTTTTTATATGATTAAATAAATAATTAAGGGAACTTTTGAAATTATTTTATTTTAACCCTAGAAACATAAATACAAAATTATGTTATTTTATCAAGAAGAACCAATTAATTTGTCTGGGTTGTGCACAATAGATTTAGAGAATACTCTCAATTCTAGAGAGCTCCCTTCTCTAAGAACTCTCCCAAGAATAGAGATATATTATCCTCTACCGGATCAAGGAGAATTATTTGGAAGTGGTTATCAAAGTGATCAAAGGTGAACGATGCATGCATAAGGATCTACCATCCTAGCCCCCAGAGATATCATTAGTGATGTCTAGAGATTCGTGGAACATGTGTGGATCACCAGTAGATGAAATCATCACTCAGTTTCTACAACACAATGATGGTGGACTGTAGATCTATCACTGGATTTTTCAATTAATATATAATTTCTTAAAGGAAATTATTTATTAATTAAATTAATTATAAATAATATGTGATTATCCTCTCTCTCAGTACTGGTGTAATTATCCATTTTCTATTTCTTTGATTCAATTTTGATGAATCACAGCATTCATCATTGTAAAATTCTAGAATTGATCATTGATTATGGAAAAAAGAAAAGTTGGGAACTACTCATTGCACGCTTCCATTGCACCAAAAACCTAAAACTAGTATCAAAGCAGTCACATGATTATTTATAATTATTTAAATATAAATGATGGTTTATGAATTTTTAATTTAGTTTTTCAATTCAATTTTAATAATTATTTTAATAAAAATCGTTAGATCTGATTCTTCCTCCTTCGTTTATCATAGATCTAATATAGACGATTAATTTTATACTTAAAATAATATTGAGGAACTCATCCAATGGTTCCAAGGTTTTGGGCCAGAAAACATAGGACTACACTTCATGTAACCGTAGTTACGTGTCATGTATTCATGTTAAATGTGTCATAATTTATTTGGAAATTAATTGAAGATTATACATTAATTACACACTTCAATTTATCCATGTGTTGACCAGAACATAGTGGTGCACGGTCATCTGGATTACACACTGTATGGCCCATGTACACATTATGTAGTCTCTTTGAGTCAAATACTGGTTGTTTATTTCAATACATGACCTCCCTAATTGGTAACTGAGAAAGTTTGATATCACATGGATTGTAGCCCATTAGACCTGTCATGTACTCCAGTTTCTGATGTATGATTAACATGTCATGTCCCTATGTTTGTACCTCAGATAGATGGTTATAGATATACATGTCGTATATCTCAGACGTATACATCATGTACTTATACTAAGTTATGATGATTTAAAATTAATTTATTTTACTATTTAAATCTTGAGATATATACTTGTGTGTGGTCATAAAGATAGGAAAGTCCATGTGATAGGTTTTAATGTGCATAAATATTTAAATTTTTAATTAATATCAACATAATTTTTAAATCTACATATCATGTATGATTCGTACTACAATATTCTCTTCTATATGAATTTGAGAAAAACCCAGGACTGATAAATCATGTAATTAATGTAATCATCCATGAAGTACATGTTGTGAAAGTATGTGTTAAGTCATCATCATTATCATTTTTTAAATTTTTGTTGAGGAAGAAAAAAAACTGAAAACCCATCACAACACAACAACCCAAACAAAGAAAAGAAGCTAAGGGGGCCTAAAGTAGTGGAGACCGAGGTATTCCCCTTTAATTAAGTTGAAACCCTCAGGTTTCAAGGAGCTCACCATATGATGGCAGATAGGATCAGGACCCATAACCTCCAAAGAATCAAGGTAGTCCGCAACTTGGTTTCCTTCTCTCCAGATGTGATTGACCTTGCTATAGTAACTAAGCATAGCCCTACACTTTCGAATGATGTATTCAATGGACCATGGAGGTTGACAGATTCCATTTAGAACATTATGAAGGATCTTGGAGTCGGTTTCCACCTCTTCAACCTGGAGACTTTTGAGGTGGAAAATATAAAGACCCATGAGAAGAGCTTTAGCCTCTGCCTGAAGGGAGGTACCATATTTCACAAGAGTAAAACTAAATATGAGCACACTACATATTAGGAAAAATCAAACATGTATTCACCATGTTGCCTCCAAGGTACATTTATGTACACAATTAATTTTAAATAATTTTATTTAATTTGTTTAAAATTATAATGGATGAGAATATCAAGGAAATATGGATGAGAATTAAGATAAATGAATTGATTAATTAAATACAATAATTAATTGATTCGAGAATGATTTATCTTAATTAATAATGATTAATAATTGAATTATAGTTTTATTAAATGCTTAATTTGATGCATACATGAGGATGATCATGAGAAAAGACCATACCATTGTATGAGAATGATTTTTTTTTTAATTTATTATTAAATTTATTTGTTGGAATATGTTCCATCTCTCCTCTTATTATATAAGGTCTAAGTTCCCATGGTTTCTCGTATATAAACCCCTTTTCCCTTCACTTGAGTGTGAGTAAAAGTAATATTTAAAGGATAGAGATCCCAATATAATGGAGACATTTCAATTTTGGATCCAAGGATATACGAAGGAGGACACTTGGAAATATGTTAACATGAACATTAATTGGTTTAATTTGTTTTTTCCTAGGTGAACGGTTAGTTTATCAACCAATATATAAACTAACCATTAGTAAATATCATAATCATACCACTTTATTGTTTTATTTATCTCAAGTTTCATAGTTATTTCATTATGGATGTATTTTCGTGATCACATAATTTAATAAATTGATAAGAATGCAAGATAGAACTAAAATAAATTGGAATATGATTAAATATTATATAAGACATGGTTAATCATGTAAGTAAACCCACATAATATTAAAATGAAAGTGATAAAGATAATAATTTTAAATTTATGCATAAAAGGATAAAATCCCTCAATAAACATTATGTTGTCATATCCTTCCATTACTTCAGTAAAAATCGAACCATAGTTTAAAGTTCTTGACCAACCTAATTTGGGTGCTTTCAATTATTGGGGAGTTTTAACTTAAAGTTTTGGGTTGACTTAACATGGTTTAAAAAAATGGTTGATTTCTAAAGTAGGACTTTGTGTTACTGAGAGGAAAAGTTTGAAGAAATCCAATTTAAAGATTTTAGGATTGGGGAGTCCACTCATTGGATCAGGGAACTATGAGTTAATTTAATTGGAATTTGGAATACCTTCCTAAAACCATTCATGTCGCTTAACTGACCCAATTTTGAGTAATTATAAGAGGAATATGGATCCTTTCCACTTGAATACCCAAGTAATAGGATATTTTGAAGCCAATAGTAAGGATTATTGGGTTTCAATAAAATAGTGGGAGACTAAGTAGATGTATAGGATGGGAAAGGAAAAGGAGGTAGTATGTTTTTCATGTGGAAAGTTAGTCCACTGGAAAAGAAATTGCACCCAGAAGTATGGGGATGTTAAAGGTGCATTCATTATTGAGTTTAATCTTTAAATAACAACAAATTTGGTATTATATATAGATTTTGGGGCTCAAAAATGTATCCAAATGCAGGAACCAAGTAGATTATGAAATATTTATAGAGGATAGGTGGATTTAAGAGAAGTTAATAGTGTGAGGATGGCTTCTCTTTCACCTATCATTTCCAATAAAAATAATTTTGGTTTTGGAATATTGTTATTATGTACCTACAGTTACCAAAAATATAATTTCTATATCATGCCTAGATAGAGATGGGTTTATTTTCATATTTGGAAATAAAAGTTTTTTCTTTTATAAGGAAAACATGTGTTATATTGTGACGCATTTAAATAATTTTCTTTATGTATTAAATTATGAAAGACAAGTGTTGGAAATTAATAAAAAATCGTGTTCACATGACTCATACAATACCCAAAATTGGAATCACCACCTTGGTTATATACGTGATAAGAATTTAGAAAAACTCTATCAAGATGGTTATTTAAACTCTATTAAGCTAACACCAATTAATAGAGAACATTCTTGTTTACAAAGAAAAATGACCAAACCACTATTTGCTAGATAGGGTGAAAGGGCCATAGATCTTCTAATATTGGTACACACTGATGTGTGTAGACCATTTCTAGCGGAAGATACATGTGCATATTTTTACTTCATAAATATTATTTATGACTTGAGTAGATATGGATATGTATACTTAATGAGGTATAAGTATGAGTTCTTTAAAAAAATTAAAGGAATTAAAGAATGAAGTAGATAATATATGTGTTATAAAGATAAAGAATATTTGATCAAATCAAGGTGGTGAATATCTTAACCAAGATTTTATTGAATTCTTACAGGATTTTGGGATTCTATCTTAACTCACTCCCCGTTATACACTATAGTGGAACGGTGTTAGCGAAAGTAGGAAGTGAACCTTGTTAGACATGGTATGGTTGATGATGATTCATGCATATATTCCATTATCCTTTTGGGGATATTCATTACAAACTACAGTATATACATTAAACCTAGTACCAACTAAAGTGGTAAATGGAATTCCCTTTGAGATATGCAGTGGAAAGAAAACCATTTTGTCGCACAAACATGTATGGGGTTGTAAGGAGGTTTATAAGACCTTATAAGGAAACAAACTAGCATCCTAGGGTACAAAGTGTATATTTATAGGTTATTCTAAGGAAACAAGAGGATACTACCTAAACAACCCCTCAGAGAAGAAAGTGACTATCTCCAGACAAGTCGTATTTATTGAGAGGGAGCACATCCTCAAAAAGTATAGTCGGAGAAGGATTAAATTCGATGAATTTAATGATTAATATACACAAGATTTGGTATAGGAACTAATTCCATAGGTCCCTGTGGAAGAATTAGTTCTTGAAAAACATGCACTACATAAGAACATAAGATAGGTAAGAGAACTAGGGAGATATGGTTTTCCTTTCACCAAGGATAGTGACTCATTATTGGTTAATAATGATGAACATATATACTATAAGGTGGTTTTAAAAATATTATATTATAAAAGATGAAAAGAAACCATTAATTCTGAAATGGATTCCATGTATCATAACCAAGTTTAGGTTCTGATCGATGAACTAGTTGATGTAAAGCCTATTGGATGAAAATAGGTATTTAAGAGGAAACTAGACATGGAAGCTAAAGTAAATTACTATAAAGTAAGGATGGTGGATAATGGGTTTAAATATAATCAAGGAATTGATTATGATGAAACATTTTCACCAGTTTCCAGGTTTAAATCCATTAGAATTCTACTTTCTATTGCATCTTACCATGACTATGAGATTTGGAAATGGATTTGAAAACTTAATTTCTTAATGGGAACCTTTAGGAAGATGTCTATATGACACAACCAGAATGGTTTGTGACTCCTAGTAATGCCAAAAAAATTAATTATCATAGATTCATTTATAGATTGAAAAAAACATCCAAGTCATGGATTTTTATATTTGATAATGCTATAAAATAATTTGGTTTAATTAAGAATGAATGACACCCATGTTCTTACAAGAGGATTAGTGGGAATGTAATCGTTATCCTAGTATTATATGTTGATGACATATTACTTATTGGAAATAGAATACCAGTCTTACAGTCTATTAAGGACTGGTTAAAAAAGTATATATCCATGAATGAATTAGGTGAAGTATCCTATATTATAGGGATAAAGATCATCCATGATAGAACAAAGAGGCTTCCTGGTCTAAGTAAAATTATATATGTTGACCAAATACTAAAGAGATTTACTATGGAAAAATACAAGAGGGGATTAGTTCTAGTGTCACATATTTTATATCTTTCTAAGAAAGTGTGTCCTCAGACAGAACAAGAGAAAGAGAGAATAAGTAAGATCTCATACACTTTAGAGATAGGATCAATCATGTATACCATGTTATGTACTAAACTTGATGTTGCCAATACATTGAGAATGGAAGTCAGATATCATGAAGATACAATATAATAGCATTGGACTACTATTAAGGTTATCTATAAGTATCTAAGAAGAATAAAGGATATGTTCCTGGTGTATGAATAATATAAGGATTTGGTCATTAGGGGTTATATTGATGCTAATTTTCAGATAGATTATAATGATCTGAAGTCACAATCAGGATATTTTTTCTATCTCAATGGAGGAGCTGTGAGCTAGAAAAGTTCAAAATAGCTAGTTTTCGCTGATTCTATAGTAGATTCTAAGTATATATCAGCTTCCGATGCAGCCAAGAAATCTGTTTGGATTCAGAACATTTTCTAGCAATTTGATGTGGTTCGTAGCAATAAATACCATATCACATTGTATTGTGATATTATTACAGTGGTAGCTAATTAAAAAAAATATAAGTTCACACTAACAGACATAGAATATACTATGGAATTATCACCTCTTGAGGGAGTTTTATCAGAGGGGTGAGGTTGAAGTAAGAAGAGTACCCATAGAAGAGAAAGTGGAAGACCCATTTACTAAATTCTAATCTCATTAGAAGCTTGAGTGCCATGTGAGAGTTAGCAGATTTATGGTTGTTTTGTTGTTGGTTCTAGTGCAAGTGGGATTTTGTTGGAGTTGTTTCTCTATAACCAAATTCTATGTATATTATGATAACTTTTATTCATGGTTTTGAATATTAATATACTTATAATCACATCATTATTTTTATTATGTGTAATGTATTATGTGATATTGTCTTAAGAGAATCTGTCGCACAAAAAGATCATAGCAGTTCCCCGGTATGATGAGAACTCAGAAGTGATAAAACACTATTCTTGAATATATTTCATATAGCAGGATGATATCATTTTAGGGACACAAATGATATAGTCTTTCAGGGTTGGAGACTCATAGGACATTGATACAACTTCTCATAGTGTACATCCTTGGTAATATCCAGTATGATATTATGAGAATAAGACCGGTTGGTAGGAAATATACATTTATATATTTCCTTGGAGGTTCCTATTTATAGATGTTTCTATTGGTCCTTAGACTTTAAGATTATTATTAATGATTATTATGAGTCACACACTTAGAGTTATTAATTAAAAACCATGATGACAGATGTTCGAGATGAGTTAGGATATGTTGGGTGTGTCATGAGTAATATTACATTAATGAATACTTCAAGAATAGATTTCTCCCTTCTTTTTATTAACAGAAGTTAATATCTCAGTTCCTTGATGGAAATGATATATCTTAAATAAATCCATGGCCATGGAATTCTATAGGAAAGCTCATTTTCCAAATATTCAAAGAATGATAAATTGAGCATATATTTTGATGGAACTAGCACGCAACCTACTTGATTAGAGATATCGAGATAAAGGGATTATATTACACAGTTAGAGTCCATATGAGGTAGTATGTCATTGTGGAATTAACTCCTTTCTCATTGGGTGCCTTGGTGTCTTTCTAGATGTTAACCTTGGACTTTAGGCTGCTTTGCCTAATTATACTAAGAAAGAGTCCTATAGGGTCACAAACTATGTGTGTCCAGAATCTTAGTTAAATAATATATTATTAATTATTATTTAATAGGTTGAATAAATATTATTCATGTACTTATTATGATAATTATTCATGTATAATTAATTGAAAATAAATATTTATTTTTTATTTATTTAATATAATATATATTTATTTATTGGTGAATAATGTAGTTATTTTTATTTAAAAATAAATAGAAATTATTTAAGGCTTGATAAATATTGTGAAGGAATGACAGGCCGAGTTTAATGGTCTATTGAGAAATAAAAAATATTGAATATTATTTAATTGAATAATATTTAATCTTATTTTGTAAGTTAAGAACATATCGATAAATGATAATATTATTATTATTATTATTTTAGAATGGGTTTTTCTAGGATTAAATAAATAATTAAGTTCACTTATGCAATTATTTTATTTTAACCCTAGTAATATAAATACCCAATTATGTCATTTTCTCAATAAGAGATGATTTATTTGTATTAGTTGTGCACAATTGATTTGGAGAATGCTCTCAAGCCTAGAGAGCTCCCTTCTCCAAGAATGCTCCCAATAATTGAGTGTAATCCTCCTTCACTAGATCAAAGAGAATTATTTGGAAGTGGTTATTGAAGTGATCAACAGAAGATGATGCAAGCACAATGATATTTTGTGCTAGCACCCAGAGATTACTTCGATGATGTATGGAGATTCTTGGAACACATGTGGATCACTATTAGAGGAAATATACACTTAGCTTCTAAAATTCAATAATGGTGGACCAGAGATCTTTCACTGAATTAATCAATGAATAAATAATTCCTTAAATTAAATTCTTTATTTAATTAAATAAATTATAAATAATATGTGATCATCCTCTCTCTCAGTTTCTACATAATTAAAAATTATCTATTTCTATGATTCAATTCTGATGAATCACAACATTCATTATCATATATTTCTCTAATTGATCGTTGATTATGGAAAAAGGAAAATTTTGGCACCACTCATCACATGCTTTTGGTGTGCCCTAAACCAACATAACTATTTTCATTCTTATTTATAGATGGGAAAAATTGAGGAATTATATTTAAATCAGTGTCTGGCACAAAATTTTTGGGATCAAGTAGGATAAATAAAGTTTATGGGACCATATTTTTTATAGAAAATGGTTTAGAATTTATAGTTGATTCAGTAACATATGAAGACGACTAAGACTAGGTAAAATAGTTGTGTGGATAAATAGGGGAAAGATCTTTTTATAGAGGTAAGTGATCATGTTTTTGTTATTGTATCTCCATGGAAAAGTGTTCTGTTTTTTTGGAAGAAAGGTAGATATATGTCCACAGTTCAATGGTCTATATTAAATCCTATAGAGATTTGGATTAGTTTTCTATGGAGTGGAATTTCTAATGAATTCATCTAAGTTACACAATTTATTTCATCTTTCAGTGTTAAGAAAATATATTCCCGATTAATCTCGTGTTTTTATCCTTGAATTGGTTCAATTGTAATAGAATAATTATTATGAGGAATATAAAGTTCATATTCATGACGATTGAGAGAAGTTTTTTTAGAATAAATTGATTCACCATATTAAGGTTTTATAGAAAACCCATATGGTTTAATAGGAATCATGTGAATCTAAAAATTATATAAGGGAAAGAAACCACAAAATGTTTAATAAGTGAATATAATTTCAAGGAATAAATTTCCAAAATTGGAGAAGAATGTAGAAATTCAATTAATTATTTAATTAATCACTTTCATTATTTTATTCATCATAAAATGATAGGTAATCTTTAAATCAAAAAGGAAATAGTGTTAACTAAACACTTTTCTTGTAAGGTTTTACTTAAAAGTTTAATTTATAAATTTTTGAATTTTAGTTAGAGAAAATTAATTTCATTTATCAAATAAAAATATCAATATTTACTTTGGTTGAATATGTTATATTTTTCAGAAAATATCTATTATTCGATGAATAGTAAAAAATACCAATTTAAAAAAAAAGATTCTCATTTCAATAAATTAAGTAATTTAAAAGATATATTTTTTATATGATTACAATAAACATTTTCCTTATTTATTTATATTTAATTCACTTAATTAAATTTAAATCAAATTTATATTTGATTTTATTATATGTTTGTTTCTCAGTTTAAAAATTGGTGTTTTTATAAAAACTATTTTAAAATAAATTATGTTTCTCCATATTAATTAATTAAAATAAATAATAATGAAAAATTAATTAAATGAATTAAATGAAATTTATAGATTATATATTAATAACATTTAATTTATATATATACAATTATTATTATTAGTGATAGTTTTAATATAAAATTATCATTTTCTTGAAAAATACATTACTTGAAAACCCATTTTTTCTTCGTGACTATGGGTATTGTTTCAAAATTTAATTTTTAAAAATATATGAATTTAATTAGGTATAATGGTTCAATATTTTTAATAATCCTAATTTATATTTTCTAAGAAGTTCAACTTAATTTTTAACCATAATTAACAGAGAAAACATTAATATTTAATTACAATGGTTAAAGAATAAATTGGTTTACTAGGGGTTAAACAAAAAATATAAGTGTTAAATTGACAAAGATAATTTTCTATATTATATTATAATTATACATTTAGACCTTTAAATATATATTAATTGATTACAGTCTACTTTACACCACTATTATAATGAAAATCATAGGTATAGCATTTTCTTTTGAAAAATCGAAAGTATACCACTCACCATACTTATATATGACCACCCTTTATCCTCTCATATTCACACCATAAACCCCTTTTGTGTCAAAAAATACCAGCCCAAATCACTTCTAAACATCCATAACATCACCCTAGATTCCTTTTTTTGGTCATAATTCTATTATAGGAATACATTATGTATGATCCTAAAAAGGTTGTCTGAGAAGAGGTAAAATTACAAACTATGTCTTTTGTATTATTTGTTATTCCAACACCATCAAGTATTATTAATTTATTATTATATAATAAATAAATTATCTCATATATACTAATATTTAATTTTTTTTAGTTCATGACTCATATCCCTCTTCTCTTCCCTCAAATGAGAAATGATAACATTGCTCGTGGGTATGATGGACTACCACCTCACAAACCAATGTGAAACTCTTTCCATAAAAAATTCTGGAGGATGGGTATGATTATGGATATAAATTATATATATGATATTAATAAAATAATTATACCTATATAGTTATTATATCATATATATACATTTTTATTTTTTATTTTGTATGGTATATGATAACATCGCTCGTGTGTACGGCGGACTACCAACTCCCAAATCGAGATGATTCTTTTTTCACAAACGCTTTACATGGAAGGTGATAAGAACAATTTTAATTAATATATATGATATTAATAACATAATTATGATATATGTGACATAATAATCATTATTACATGATAATATAAATAAAATTCTAAAATTTTCACTCACTAAAAGATGATAAAATCGTTCATGTACATGTGGACTACCACCTTTACGAAGGGATGGGACTCTCTTTTCATCACCACCCCAAATGGATGATATTTATAAGTATATTTACAAAAATAATATGTTATATATTATATTATTATCATTATGGAAAAATAATATATTACTTACCTCATTTCTATAATTATCAGTGAAATATGGTAATGTTACTCATGATTACGTATATCCTACCATCTCCATGATCATAACATACGTAATTTCCCAAAACCATTTTTAATTATTGGTATTAAAAGTATAATTGATATATAAATATATTAATTATTCTAGTATTATTATTCATGATTTGTTTAAATAATAACCTCTTTGACCATAGTCAACCTACCGAAGTCATTTTTAACACATAATCCAAATAATATCAGAACATTCGAGGTAAATTTAATTGATTATGTAATCATGTATAATATTTTAATAAATGTAATTAAAGGAATAATTAACCTAAAATGTTTTTTAAGAAAGTAAATAATTAAAATATGTTTTTTATTGAGGATGATAAAGAACATCCATGTTGAGTCAAATGAAAGGTAAGGGACTCAATCTGAATCTTCTTTCATTGAGAAATATTTTATTATTATGAACCTTTAATATTTAACAAGGTGTATATATATCCACTTTTCATGTTATACCATTAATTTCTATGTTTAAAAGGTATTTAATTTTTTTTAATTTTATACATTCATGTGTCTTATGATTAAAATATTTAAAAACTGATAAGTGACTTTTCTTTGAGAAAATTATTTTTAATACTTTCCTTATAACACTCATTTTCTCCTATGACAATGTTTTTAAAAAATATTATTATGGAAATGGGATTTTTATAAATGTAATTCTATTTATTTCTTCTAATGTTTTTCAAAAAAGGGAATCTTTTTTTTAAATCTGTGACATTATTTACAAATTAGAAAAGGAACTTTCTATTTTAATGTATATGGTGATAATGAAATTTATGTCACCGCAACCATTTTTTGAATATTGGATTCCTTTGAAAGATTTCATGATTTATTCAAATAATATCCCATTATTCACATTTTTTGGTATTTTGGTATTGGAAATGGATTTTTCATAAAAGGGATGGATATTTTTATATCATAAAATGTTCTCTAATGGGAAAAGAGAATACTTTATAAGTGTAATGTTCAAAATTGTAGGCTTTTAAGTGTTATGATTAAGTTACAGTTTTTTAAAATTATTTATTTTTATGGGTTTTTACACTATAAACCCTTAAGGGGTGGTCAAATTATAAAGAAAGGATGGTTGGTCACACTATAAATGATTTACCCATGCTTTATATGGGATTTAATGATTTTATTTGAGAAAAAATTATGTTTATTTATAAACTGAAAATGATTTATTTATTTCACTAAACAAATATTGACGTAGTTGTAAAAATTTAATGGGTTTTCATTTTTTCACATGACTAATGGTATTATTTATTTTTAATATCCCTTTATGAGATTTTTGTGATCATACCATATTTTTTAAAAAATATTCACTGGTTTTAATGATGTGTAATGGAAAGGAAGAGTTGATATTGAAATTCATGAATATTTTTTCAAGAAAAGAAATCAATTTTTATCATAAAAGTTTCATATTGTGAAAAAATGGATACTTATTGAAAGTGTACACTATGTAATATATGGTTATTTAATGTATGAGTTATGGATTAATTCTCTAAAACTATGAACCTAAAAATATCCTCAAATTTATGAGAATGATTTCATGAAATAAAAAAACAAGATTATGTAAAGTTTAACACATGGTACTTATTAAATAAGATTACATTTATATTATATAATAGAAAATTATTTATATATTAATTAATGAAAATTTATTTAACAATAGTCATAATTAATATTAAACTACATATCAAACATTATTCTCAATTTTATTCTCACTATTTTTTATTCATTATACCAATTTATTTATATGATGTTTCAAACCCAAGTTGTGGAAAAAAATGTCTTTAAGTTGTTCTTGGAACACTATTTAATTTCCACCAATTTAATTCTCCTAAAATAGTTCACAATTGAAAAACCTTCGTATTATAAGAATTAGTTTAATATATTGACATAATTGAGAAATATAGTACATCACTATTTAGTTTAATTCTAAAACAATAAATATCCAACCCATGTCAAAAAAATCAACCCAATAAAATAATATAAATTAAAAAAAATTGATCACGTGTTAAAGTGTAATTTAAATTCCACTTCGCATAATTTTATTCATTAAGTATTTTCTCTTTACATACATACTCAATAGTGAAAATCCCATGAACAATAAACATAAAAAATAAATTCCTATATCAGGGAGAAAATAGATTGACTAAAATAATTAATTCCAAAAACATTAATTCCCAACCAAGGAAATATGGATATTTCCTCATACATGGTTCTGCTACTACCTAGAATGAGCTTATTATGAACTCTATAAATGTTTTATTCTTCTATCTAAAAAAATATAAAAGCAAATAAAATGTAGATATTATATAATTTTGTAACAACCCATCTTAAAGACATTAAACTAGTTCCCTGAACCAGTGCACTATATGGCCTCATGTGTGCCTCCCCATCAGTGAGAGGATGCAAACAAGCAGAATTTGTTTAATGAAAAATATTAAGGAGACTATACCCACATATCAAAATCGAAATATCATGAGGGATATTAAATAATCATACCAGACACATCTAGATAAGATAAATGGGTTCTAGGCGCTAAATAAAAACTCATGCAATATCATAATGATACCATATAAAAGACGTGAAGGGTTGTAAAACTAAGATAATGTAAATTATTCAAAAAGTTGAAAAATAATAAAAGAAAAAAATATCAAAAAATAAATTTTTAGAGTTCTATTTCAGCCCCCTTATCAAAACTATAATACTAATAATGTCATCAAGTATCAGATCTAGGGGTTTTTTTTCTCACCCTGACCTATATCCACATTGATTATCCATGTAGCAAACAACGACCTGGACAAGTATAGAGTACAATTATATATCCAAACCCAGTGGTTTCAAATTAAAATATAGTCTCACATTTGATGAATAATGGTGTACAAGATATAAGTGACCAATATAAATGATTTTTGGAAATAAAATGAATCACGTTGAGAATTGTGTCTCAAGGAGATAACCCAGGATGATCCCACCTTCTTCAGACAACACTGGTTTTTAAACAATGAGAAGGTTTCATAGACTAATTTGGTTCCCAAGTGCATCATTAAGGTAACCAGGACAAAATTATCCAAAGGAATCCATGAGGATCATCTGGGAAATATTTTCCAACAATTCTTAAGATAATCACTAGTTAGGTCATATGTTAATGGATGATCATTGATGTTTAGAGGAAAATTTTGATTGGAATCCAAGGTTCACACCCAAATAATTACCTTCTGATATAAATTTATTGGAATATGATGATTTTATCCCACTCTATTCAAAAAATATATCCTTAAATAATCCACAACATTAATTTTTTGGAATTCAACAAGTATATAAATTTTCTGAATCCAAGGTGGTGCCATCCCATGACATTCAATATATTAAATATATATAAAATCCAATGGCATGTGCAAGGCTTTCTATTTCATTGGGACTCATTGGATCCATGGGTTTCATGTGAAACCTTCAACAACATGTGTCCCCTAATTTAATTTGATGATCATACAAATCATTCCACAATAGTACCAATCATAAGGAATTCAAGGTGGTCTGCCATGGAATCCATAACTAACAACTATTTTCATTAATTTGAATTATTCCATTATTCCAAAATTCAAAAAATATTCAAAAAAATAAATAAATCCACGGTTACAATTACATTTCAAATCATATTTCTATTTATACATTAAATATTAAATTACTAGGTTAATATGGAATCTTTAAACTGCCCTCATTTTTCACCTGGAATATTGGAATAAGACAAAACCCTCCTCTTTAATAGGTTTCACTAGGGTATATCCAAACTAACCTACCTTTTTAAAAACAAGGGATATTTTTTAACACTAAAATTGAAATAAAATAATTTAGATTATTTTTAGTTTAATATTCCATTGTTTCATTATGACCACGCATTCTAATGACAAAATACTACAATAATATAGTGAGAGAGGAACATGAGGCCACCAACCATTGGTTATAAGAGTTTCAATAATCTCGCATTGATTGTTAATTTGAGCTAAAACAAAAGATATTAAGGAACCTAGAATTATTTCAAAAAATATGGAATTTAGGATAAACATGAATGAAAAAAATTAGACATAATTTATGAGTGAGATTTTATGTTAGCGGAGTGATAGACTTATAGAAATCCTTTAAACACAATGAATGAGATCAAAAACCAAGGTGGGTGAGGGAGGGTCACCCAAATACTATGAAAGGAATAACAGGCCTTTATATGTTACTGTTACTACCCTAGGAAAGGAAACAAAATAGTTAATGAGAATAAGTATTTGAATTAGTAAAATTCAATTCTTCTCCTATTAAAAAATAACAAGAACTCGCTAGTTAGAAGATGGAATTTATTGTGTATTTTTTATCGTACATGAATCCCACTAGAAATTTGGGGGTCTATAAATGGCTATCCAGTGACACTGCTTATTCTAGGGTGTATTCACTTGCTTCCTCATGAGGCTCCTAAAACCTCTATAATGCCTAAGATAGTCAAGGACACTCTTAAAAAACAAAAAAAATTAAATAATTAAAATTTTTGTACTTAAAATGAAGTGCATAGATAAAATAGAGGAAAAGATAATGAAATTAAATAAGAAAAAAATTGGTGATAGATGATAATGTAGAGAATACTAGGAACATGTTGGTTTCGAGTAGGATAATACTAGTCCAAGTGTATGGATCCACTATGAACAGAACAATAATTTTGGACTGTCATGATTTGGATACTGATATGGATGGAATGAAAATAAATCATTCAATGAGGTTCTGATTTATAATAGGTTGAAGATTAAAAATCATGCATATGGTAAAGTATCAAAGTGGTTTCATTCTACTCATTTTTTTCCTCATGAAAATGAGATTTTCGAGCAATATGACTACTACTTCTGAAACACACTATATATATATTTTATGTATAATGAAGGGACATGATCATTAGGAAAGAATATTGAATCCAATTATATGCCCCTTTATGAAGTTTAAAAATGATATTTTTTCTAATAAGCCTCGATGGTAATGAGAATTAACATCTAATGTATGTTCCGTGATGAAATGAATGAGTGATTCACTCTAATAATATGATTGACATGTCATGGCTCCTATGAAGTGTTTAAACATAAGTGATTCAAGGAGTGTTTTAAATGAAAGTACTATTTCATAACTTGGAACATCAACATTGTGTGAGTTATATAAAATATTTAATAATGGTTTTTGATTACTAATTTCATTAATTACATATTTAGGTAGCCCACAGAATAGGAGAATTTTTCAGATAGATAGTGATACATGGACTAAGGGATATGAATAGATCTGAATTTGACAACATCATAACTGACCATTATACCTTTAATTATTTGATATTTTATAATCCTTATTTTTCAAATACCAAGTACATAATCCATAATTAATGGTACTTTCTAATGTATATTTTTTTGCATTCCATTTTTAATTTTTTTTTGGGCTATTTCTAGTTTGTTTTAGGCTGGGGAACCTTGTCTTCATGAGTTATACATTACTATGTGTATATATTATACTCTATTTAGTAGATTTGTTTTTATTATGTTAAATGATTTTATAATTTTGAAAACTTGTTTCACAATGAGAATTAATGAATCATTTTCTGTGGTCAATTTTTTTCTAGTGTTGCAGGGGAATAGACTTAGTAGTAATTTATAATTCAATAGAATATGATAATGAATATTTCCATTCCATTATATTATGTGATATTAGTTTAGATTTATTGTATTCATTATTTTTACATGATTTAGTGTTTTTAATTCTGATTTCATATTTGAGTTATCATGGCATCCCACACTCACTTAGTAGTATAAATACTTGATCTTAGTTAGGAACTTTTTGCACTAAAGAAGTTTTTATTAATCAATGAATGGGGTATACAAGAATATCAGAGTCTTCCGGATAATTTCATTTAAAACATGGGATATGTATTCAAAGAGGGGTTCGATATCATATACGGAAAAGAAAAGGAGGATTATGAATAAAAATATATTCCCAAAGAAGATTATGAATCGGATGTAGAACAAGGGGATAAATTTTGGAGGTGATTCTAAATTAGATGATGAATCGAGTGTGACTTCTAATGATAGAACCATATATATGATATATCATAGGGAGTAAACCACCACACATAATAAACCCAGGATATATGAATGATAATTACTGGTTTCTGATGAGAGTATATAAGAGTAGGTGGCATGTGAAAAATATATAATAACTTTTAATATATTTTAAAATAGAATTAAGCATAAGATGTAGTGGAGGAGAGAACTATAAGTTTTAAACATCCTAGAGTTATGAATTCATTCATCAAAATTGTATAATAACTAGTTCTATCCTCAAAATTTCCCCATTTAGATTACATTGTGGAGGATAAGTATCAAACTAGATGAGAGTAAATTTCATTCAGGGTAAAATCTAGGTTTTATAAGTTCATTCATTACTCCTATTATAAGATAGAGAGGTATTGTTTAGTTGAATGAGAGTAACTAAAGTCATTTAATTTGGAAAAGTAGATTATTTTGTTTCTATATAAATTAATCCGCAATACATAGTTTTCAAATCTATTTTAGGATATAGACTCATTCACCCTTATATATTTTATCATAAATGTTATAGATCTTATTCCCTCACTTGATATTTCTTTTTAGTTAAGTGTTAATGAAGGGAGTTACAAGGATCTATACTATGAGAATATAATTGATAGGGAAGAACATTATATGTTACTAGAGTTTTTTATATACTCAAATGAATCTTTTACATATATATGTTTCTATTCACATAATTATTGGGATTTGAAGGTAATTTAGATTCCATACATTTATTCTTGGATAAATTTTTTATTTTTAACGAATACCTTGAATTTGATTCCCATAATGTAATGTTTTAAATATCATTTTTAGTATTCTTGAGTCAGTATGATGGGAGATAAATGAGTAGATATAATAATGGAATTATTAATTTGATGAAGATATATTTGGTAATGTTGTTTGATTTATTTCAATGAAATTACTCTAACATATGTTCCATGTTTTGATTTTATGACATTTGTCATATTAATTTATTATATTTATTCAATCCATGACTGATCGTTTGATTTTATATATCCCATTATTCATATGATTATAATCTTATTTTTTCCAATCATTCTTATACCATATTTTATGAGATATACCTGTGGCATGTAGACAACTATAACATGCATTGACTATAAAATAGGATCCTCTATTATTGTTAGTGAACATTAAACTTTAAAAAATTATAATAAAATTCACATTTAAATATTTCATGACACAAAATTTTTTATTTGATTCATTCAATATCAATATTTAACTTACTATGTCAAAATAAAACTATAATTAATTTTTAAAAAAAATCCAATAAATGATCTTTTATGAGCAATCAAAAATGTATTATTTAACTCTTACCTAATTTATTAAAAATAAACCATAATAATATTTACAATTAAAAATTTATCAACAATAAATAGAATAAAAATAAAGATAATAACATCTATAGGTAAAAGGGGATATTTTACAAAAAAAAACTATTTCACTTTTAAAAATACATAATATCTACCCAATTTTATAAATTAAAATAAATTTAATTGATGAATTATATATATTAAAATTATATATTATATTTCTAACTACATGAATTTAAATATGTATAATGATTATTTGTTGTCAAATAGTTAATATAGGATCATCTTTACTTGAAAAATTCTTTTCTTGAACTATCATTTTTTAACATATTTTGGGGTTTTGTTTTTAAACAAAATTCTTCCAATTAGGATAAATGAATTTAATAAAATTTATTTAATATTTTGAATCAAATTAAATAATATTAGTTAATATTTCCAACTTAATTTTTTCATAATGATTATAAATGAAAATAAAAATAAATTATATCATTTAAGATAAAAATGGGGGTTTGGGCATTACATGCGACTATGTTAAAATTAATGTTCCAAAAATATATAATTTTTATTTTATTACTTGGATTTAATAATTATAATTAGTGGGTATAAATTATTTTAAGGGGTTCCTTTTATTTTAGGATTCATGTATTAATTTACTATGTTAAAAACTAATTACTGTGCTGAAAACTCAAATGGTAAAAGTAAGTAAACTTATAGGATATGTAAACAAATTGTTTAAAAATGTTTAATTTTTGTGAAGTATGAAATTATAGACATTATCATCCATAAAATAAATTATTTATCAGTTTTGGAGTTAATTTAGGTGAGATTGACTTCCCATTATTGAATAGTTTTAAGTATTTACAAAAATGTTGTTATTTAATTATAAAAGGGCACTACCTCTACTCACATATTTACACCTATAATTCCATTTTTCTCAACAACCACTTTAAAAAATATCAAAAAAATCATTATCCATATTCAATAGTGGATGGTATTCCAAAAAGAGCATCCCTAGTGTCCTTAAAAATAGATCCAAATGAGGTTTCTCTAAGAAAGTTAATTATCTTAACAAATCTCTTTCTTTTTCATTCATTTTTACAATATTAAATAATTTCCAAACATTGAAAATATAATAAAACCAGTATATACCATGTTCTTAGATGAAATTATATTTATGTAATAATATTTATCCATCTCCTCCTCCATTAAATGGGAAACAAATACCTCACTCATGTTTACGGAAGATCATTGCCCCATGAACTGATGTAATTTGTTTACAATCAGAAAATAATTTGGATATTTATAATGATTGAAATAATTAATGTATAGTATTATTAGGAAATTATATCAATTCAATTAAATTTATCATCCACTTCCTTACCCTTTAACCCATTCATGGAATCATATCATCGTTCGTACATGTGTCGGGCCCACTATCTCCACGAAGCAATGTGGTTAATTTTCTATATAAAACTTTCATAAATATATTAAAAATATTTATCATAATGAAATATGTTATTTATAACATTTATTTAATAATGTAGATGACTTATCTAAATCCTATTCATAGTATCCATGACTTTTATGAAAAACATGCATGAGAAAGCAACACAATTAACACCTGAAACAAGGTTAAAATGATATATTATTAATAAACGGGTGACAAGATGTGGTAAAAGGATAATATATGATATTATAAATATGAATATGGTTCTTTTAAAACATAATAACATGTTTAAAATCATTATAAAGGAGGTTAAATATTTTTCCACTAAATAAAGCATGATGTAAGTGATTTCATCTCAATTTACATTCAATTGATAAATAATTTTTATTATACATCAATTCACATTTATGTGATGTATATAATGCCCCTATGACTTATTAAACATGAATAAATATTTATTAATGATGGTTAATTTATCATTTCACTTTTATTCTTGCAAGGGGTTATAATCTTTAATATTACCAAATAGGTAAGAATCTATTTTACAATCTCACTTTCTTCTATGCTTTCCTTCACACATATTGGGGAAATATAATAATTTATCCTTCATAATCTCCAAAAATTTTATTATACTATTGAAATATAATTAGTTTTAATATTTTCAACTAATTCATCATCACCTTATAACATGAAATATGTAATTAAATTTTTAAAATAAATACTTATTTACTTCTTTTAAATCATATGTATTTTTATTCCAGGTCAATTTATTCCAAAATTATTTTACAAAAGTCATTTTATTTCCTCAAATGATTTATTAAAGGAAATATTATGTTATCCTTGAATTTAAAAACTATTTTTAAGTGAATCTATATATTATTTTTCAAATAATAATTTTTTGACAAAAAATATAAAAGTAATGTTTTTTAATGTATATGATGATAAGGGACTCCCCCACCATTATAAATATTTTTAAAATGAATCTTCTTCCTCGTGTTTTCAATGAGTTTACAAAGAAAAATATTTTACGAAATTTTATTTTAATATTTCACTTCCATTCCCTTTATTTTTCCAATAAACATGAATTTATTTCAAAAACCTGTATTCTCAATGAATTTATGGTCACCTCTCATTTCTTGATTAATTTTTATATTTCTAACATTTC
The DNA here is from genome assembly GCA_963277665.1 of Viscum album. Lineage (NCBI taxonomy): Eukaryota > Viridiplantae > Streptophyta > Magnoliopsida > Santalales > Viscaceae > Viscum > Viscum album. The sequence continues at coordinate 412,498,823 of OY728143.1, forward strand.
ATTGATAAATTCACTTTATTTTGATACTTTCTTCATGGAAATTATGTTTCTCTTAAATATTCAAAGTATTTGCATCATTAATTTCATTATTTTCTAAAATTTAAACCATTTTTACATATGGTTTTTATGTTGAATGTTATTTGATTTATAGGGAAAGTATTTATAAATCCATATTATTTACTCAATACAGATATTTTATAATAAGTCATGCGGTCCATGAATTAAATAGATTATTCTTTATATGAATAATTATTTAGATAACATGTGATGGGTTAGGGATGAAGTTATACATCCCCTCGATTCATAAATGGATCTCATGAGACAAATTAGTTGTTCAAATCATAGAATTTTTTACCTAATGTTTTAAACTATCATTTGCAAGGTCTTGGAAGTATAGATATCATGATTTTTGAGATCATATCATTAAAATTTAAGTAATTCCTTCATTAATAATTATTTTATTATTATCCCTAATATTATTTCATTGACATTATCCATGGACTCATTTTGTTAAAATTTATTGATTAAATGGAATATGTGTTTAGTTATATACCATTACATATTTATTACACCTTATTTAATCATGATATTAAAGTTATATAATAAATTTTATCTGTGTTTAGTCATTTACCTTTCCATATTAATTATTCCTTACTGATTAATGACAGATTATTCTATATGTATCCCTTACTGATAATTTGACCTCACCCTTATTTGTTTACTTTAACTAGGATATGAAGAAGAGTTATTTTAATGATTTCAAGGATTCTGAGTACTTTCCATAACAGTGTTTTATATTTTATCTCCAATGTAAAATGGATAACATGTGCATATATGGTTCTCTAGAACTACTAAATTGGTATGTCCTTTAATATTTGTCCTATTTTATATAATCCATTTTAATAAAGAAACCACAATCTCAGTACTACTAGGTTTGGGGTTATTAAATTTATTTCTTCATGAATATATAAATAAAAAATGTTACATTAATATGGTTGCTAAATTTTTAATTACAAAATTCTTATCTATTAGACTTTTCTATATATTTAATCATTCCTTTAATCCCTTAGATTCCATGAATGAAATTGATAGGGATGCTAAATCCCAGGCTTATTTTATCCTTCCCTCCCTACTCAATCTATTTATTTAATGATTTATAATAGACTATGTGTGGGGGAAGTGGTTTCTCTATTATGAGAATGATATGTTTTTCATTGAAAATATTTATATTAGGGAGTTAGACTTGTATGGGGGGTAATAGTTCAAAATTATCCATTCATTTTCATATATTTTCTAACATTTGGATAAAAAATGTTATTTTTTAAAATATAATAAGAAAATAAATTTTTATAAAAAAGAAAATAAAAAAAATGATTGATGATGAATTATTTTTGAATATAGGTTGTAGGAATTGATATAATTATTTTCATGATTTTTAGGCATATGATTAATATTTATGAGATTTTGGTGATGTTGTTTTTGGAGGTGGTTTTTTATCATTCACTTATTTATCCAACATTATACATTATATTTTACCCACTATTTTGAGAATTTTTATTTTTATAATCAATTGCATACTGACCCACAGTATTATTGTCATTTCATCCATTCAAGATATCCATTATGATTAATATTGATTCTTTTCTTTACATTGAGGATATTTTTATGATTTGCGGGCCTATAATTATTATTTATGAATTTATTGTAACATAATAGCTCTTATTAATTATACCTAGAGTTATAAGATAAGAATTATAGTGAGGTTGATCAAAAGTGTCATCCATAACATTAATAAATTATAATACGTTAAGGGATGTTAGTCATGTTATCATCAATTCATAGAGGAAATTGAAATGAATTATTGGTTGTATTCAGAAAAAAATAAACATTGAAAAATATATTTCATGTGTTGTATTTGAAATTTTTTTCCTTCATAGTGATTTGTTGATTTTATTTACTTGGATGTTTTTTCCATGATAGGATGGGAACACGTTTGTGATTAATGGGAAATTATATTCTTGATAAAAACAAGTATCAACTACAGTTATAGTATTTATCAATAAAATAAATATCTTACATAAATTCTAAAAAACGCTAATTTTGTATGCGCCATTAAAATTATGTGATCCTAGTCAATGCTAAAAATAGAATAGATAAAATCACTCATCATCAGCACTAAAAAAACAACAATAAAGTGATCCATTTATTAGTGGTATTTTAACTCTGATAAAGGATACCCTTATCAATTTTTTTTATTGCATGGATAAAGTTGGTCCTTTATCAGTACTATTTTTATAAGGCCCCAGACTTAAACCTTACTTAATCTTGAGTTATTACAAGATTACATGTTGAGGATCTTTTCGGGTTTAGAGTTTTAGGGAATTAGATCATAAAACTTGCATTACATTCCATATATAAACAAAGTTGTTACATAAAGATAGTATCCTTCATTCCCATCAATGGAAACATATTTAATATAAAACATGGATTCTTTCTTGACACTTCCTTGACACTATCATCATATCATGTACCTTTCCCTTGACCTATGAAAATCATTTCAAAAAAACTTGGGATGAGCATAAAAAGCTCAGTATGGGTTATAAAAACATGGAAAGGAAACATGGGTACATATATACATAAGAATAAAATCATACTTTACCCATAAAACATAAGCACTTTAACATACCTCATCAAATCATGAGTAAATCATAGAAATCGTAAGACATAAAGGTAACTTGAGGCATTCATAACATTTTTACATAGGGAGTAACCCTCTTGGTTACGTTTGGAATACCCATCACAGTATATTCCCTAAATCTCTTCGGAGAAACCTTAACGTTTCGCTCCTTCTCATTACCCAATGCATTGGAGAGCTATATCGGGCTCACCCGCCCTTAGTTTATCACGGAACCACCCGTATTCATAATAATGCCCAAGAACCTCAACATAATCGTATCACATAAAACATTTATAAAGGAAACATAACATTTCCACCTTTTAATCACAAGATATCAATAAAACACATTGATATAAAAACATTATGAAAAACATTTTAAATACCAAAATAAAAGAAAAGTAAATCATGGTATTTATTTTTCTTTTAAAAAGAATGTATGGCTTGTAGAGGAAGCCAAAACCCAAATAATGGTCATGGTGGCGGAGAAGTCATTGTCGCCGCATACGTATGACAAAAACATTCCCTTTTGTCGTTTAGTAAATGCTTCGTATAAAAATATTCCTTTTGGATAAATGTAAAAGTCAAAGGGGTTTATACACCATATAAAAGAAGGTTGTGTATAAAATAAAATATGGCTCAATGAAAGGAGATTGAGACAAAGTCCCATACCTCGTATCCGACTTGACCCGACCGTTCTTTAATCTCCTGAATAATAAACTTGAGTTAATCTCTACTTGCTTAAGAACCTTTTTCAAGTTCATTATTCCTTTTATACCATGTTATTAACATCATGTAATCATTTAAGTTAATAATGTTCATTTTGTCGGTATTTGGTTCTTAAGTCAAAAATAGACTTCTTACACTTACATGTTATTAATTTGGTCAAAGGTTCGTTATATCCAGAATGATATTAATGATTTTGATAACATATATATCATATATATTCAGCATATACATGTATTTATAATATTACATCACATTTAGAGGTAAGAAATGAAATGCACCATTCATGGAGACGGTAAGTCGTACGTACGCATGAACGCTACTTCCATTTCTATTTCGTATTTTCTGGAATGGAATCGTAATTATATAAGATTATATTATAATTAAAGTATAATAACATATATAATATCATTAACTTTATCCTTTACACATCCCACATATGGTATTAACGAATCAAATCACTTTCAGGGGCGGTAGTCCGCACTTCCTAAAATGAAGATATCGTGTTTACCCATAATGGAAACAATAATGGTATGCCATAAATGAAAAATACATAAGCTTAAGGAACGAATAAACATATTATATATCATATATAAAAATAGTGACATCATAATGGCCACCTTTGAAGGTGTTAAATGAGTGTTGAACAATCATCGTTTCGGGAGGCAGAATTTCGCCATCCACGGAAACCGTATGTTCTTTAACCATTTGATGTAGTTGTGTGATATTTTAGCTCGAATAAATCTTATAAAAACTTCCTAGTATATTTAAGACACTGGTGCTGTTACAAAATAAGTAAATAAAAAGATTTTAGGGGGTTGGAGAAGCAAAATAAAACAAATGAACATGAGAGAATAGATTACCTTTAAAAGTGTAACTCCTTTTGATTTGAGCCTAAAGGCTTCCTTTGAAAGGATTATGCCCAAAGGGAATCCTCTAGGATGAGGAGAGGGATGTGGAGAGAGTAAATGGGCAGGGGATGGCCGAGAAAAAGGCTTTAGGAGTGTGTGAAATGAGGTAGAGGTGGGGGCCTTTTATAAGAGGAGAGGAGGGGCACTTTTGGAAATCATGAAACTATTATTTTATTTTCAAAAGTGTTTCGAATTTATAAGGTCCCAAATTGATATAATTCGAGGATAAGGTGATAAGGGTTCTACAGCCACTCATCCAATAGGTTTTGGACATGTTTAGGTCTTATATATTACATTATCTTTCCATTTTATTTAAATCGTTAAATAATGAGGTCATCGCTGCATCATCATGATGTCATAAATAATTTAATTTATATATTGTCTAAAAATTCTAAAAAAATACTATGATGTAGGAAATCTTTTTATCTTTCCAATGACTATTTATAGTCAAAAATCTTACTTGTATAACCCCATATAAAAATTGTTTTAGTAAAACATTTCATGTGTCAGTCATTTTTACTTTAACATTAAATAAAAAGTTATTTATGTCATTTCCCAACCAAAGTGGATCCATGGGGTCCCCAAGTTGACCCATGGCTTGTATTGGTCGGCCATGACACAACCAATGAGGGTAGGACATGTGTCTAGGTCATTTTATATTATTAAAGCATTATTTTTACCTTAAACTACCATAATTACCACTAATCGCGATTAAAAACATAATAAGTTACTATTCACCAAAAAATTATTTTAATCTCATTGAACCACATTTTACTTCTTAATGACAACCATGTATGTCGGATTTTTGAAATTCAAAACACAAAACTGGCAAAGTTACATTTAAATGAAAAATCAGTTTCTTTAACTACCACTTAGTGGTTTCACTATTCATCAAAAATTGAAGTTTTTCAGAAAATTACCAAAAATTCACCCTAAGCTATATTTGATATTCCAAATTAAAAAATGAAGTCTATTTTACAAAATTCAAAACATATAAGTCACATTAATTAATTTAATAAATAATTCCCGCTGTCATGACAAATAGCGTGTTTTTATGAAACAATAAGTATCAAAAGATTGACACCAGTTTAAGTCCAATTTCAAAGTGAAATTGATTCCAATGACCACCATTGGATTAAATGGTAAAAATATATTCTAATTTCACTTCAAACCCAATTAAAAAGATAATCTAATCACATAAATAAATTAGATTAAAAAGCAGTTTTGATGTAAAATGCAGTATTTTTCACTATTCATTAAAAAATGAACATTGTCAGAAAAATACCAAAAATTCACAAAAAGTAAATTTTGATGTCCCAATCATAAAGAATAAGTTTATTTTGACAAACATAGCTTATAAAATTGTCAAAAGATAGATTCAAAAAAAAATTTCCATCAAAGGCAGTAAAACAATCTTTTAAAAATATTAGTGTATTCTATGCTTAAGATTGGATTTATTTTCATTTTAAGCCTTTAAAACACTATCTAATTCATTAATAGAAATAGATAAAGTATATATTATTCATTACTTACTTGGGATGTTACATCCTTCTCCCTTTATAAAATTGTGTCCCCGCAATTTATTTACTTATCGAATAAATGGGGGTACTTATCCCTCATTGCATTTTCAGATTCCCATGTTGCCTCTTCAATCATGTGGTTTTTTCACAAAACCTTTACCTGGTGAATCACCTTATTCCATAACACTTGCTCCCTGTGGTCAAGAATCTGGACTGGTTGTTCCTCATAAGATAGGTTCTCTTCCAGCTGAACTACCTCTGGACTCAAAACATGAGATGGATCTGGCATGTACTTTCTCAACATCGAAACGTGAAAAACATTGTGTACCTGAGATAAACTCGAAGGTAAAGCCACTCAGTAAGAAACTGATCCAACTCTCTCCAAAATTTCATATGTTCCAATAAACCTTGGACTCATATTTCCTTTCTTACCAAATCTCATCACAATTTTCCAAGGAGAAACCTTGAGAAAAACATGATCACCTACCTCGAAAGACAGATCCTTCCTCCGGTTATCCGCATAACTCTTATGCGTGCTCTGAGCTGTTCTCATGTGCTTCTGAATCAGCTGAACTTTTTCTACCATCTCTTCTACCAATTCTGGTCCCATCAACTTCCTTTCACCCACTTCATCCTAGAAAGCTGGGTTGACACCGCTTCCCATATAACGCCTCAAATGGTGCCATCTGTGTACTGGAATGAAAACTGTTATTATATGAAAATTCAACCAAAGAAAGATGTTGGTCCCAACTTCCCTGATAATCCATCGAACAAGCTCGTAGCATATCCTCCAAGGTCTGAATTGTTTGTTCTGACTGCCCATCTGATTGAGGATGAGAAGCCGTACTAAAATTTAATTTAGTACCCAACGACTTCTGAAGGCCTTTCCAAAAGTTAGAAGTAAACCTGGGATCACGATCCGATACAATGGAGAGAGGAACTCCATGTAACCTGACTATCTATTTAATATACAAACGGGAAATTTGATCAAGATAGAAAGTATCTCGTATAGCAAGGAAATGAGCAGATTTGGTCAAGAAATCAACAATAACCCAGATTGCATTATTACCTCGAGATGTCTTCGATAATCCCACAACAAAGTCCATGGATATATTCTCCCATTTCCACTCTGGAACTGGTATAGGCTGAAGCATCCCTTTCGGTAACTACCGCTCTGCTTTAACCTGTTGACATGTCAAACACTTCATAGTAAAATCAGCAATATCTCTTTTCATTCCATCCCACCAGTAATACTCCCGCAGATCTCTATACATCTTAGTACTGCCCGGATGAACTGAAAACGGAGAACTATGAGCTTCACATAACAAATCTCTCTTCAACTGTGAATCACAAGGCACACACAATCTCTTCCCAAATCTCAAAACACAATCATTATCAATGTTGAATTCAGGCAACTTACCTTTCTGAACCAGCTCTACCTTTTTCTACAACTCACTGTCTTGCTTCTGTGCTTGCTTGATTCTTTCTGATAGAGATGATCTCACTGATACCTGAAACAAAACAGAAGAACTTCCTGCACCAACAACTTCTATGCCAAAGTTCATCAAATCCTTAACCAAAGGATCACGTTCCAAACGCAACATTTCTAATGAAGCATTACTTTTTCGACTCAAAGCATCATCCAATTTATTTTCTTTTCCCGGATGGTAATAAATTGTACAATAATAATCCTTGATTAATTCTAGCCATCTCCTTTGTCTCATGTTTAACTCTTTCTGAGTGAATATATACTTTAAACTTTTGTGATCGGTATATATTTCACACTTTACTCCATACAAATGATTCCTCCAAATTTTTAAATCAAAAACAACAGTAGCTAATTCCAAATCATGTGTAGGGTAATTTACCTCATGAGTTTTCAACTGTCATGAAGCATAAGCAATTACCTGATCATTCTACATTAGGACACAACCAAGTCCTTTCAATGAAGCATCACTGTATATAACAAACTCACCATTCCTGGAAGGTAGTGCCAAAACTGGAGCATTCACCAATCTTCTTTTCAATTCCTGAAAACAATCATCACATTCTTTTTTCCAGATAAACTTAACACCCTTCCGAGTTAGATTAGTCATTGGACTAGATAATCGTGAAAAAATTCTAACAAACCTTCGGTAATAGCCTGCCAAACCAAGGAATCTACGAATCTCGGTTACATTTGTGGGTCTTGGCCATTCTTCCACAACTTTTGTTTTTGCAGGATCAACAGTTATTCCATCTTTAGAAACAATATTACCAAGGAAAGAAATTTGTTGCAACCAAAACTCACACTTGCTGAATTTTCCATACAGTTTACTTTCTTTTAAGGTTTGCAAGATAACCCTTAAATGTCTTTCATGCTCCTCTTTACTTTTAGAAAACACCAAAATATCATCAATGAAAACCACCAAAAACTTATCCAATAACTCATGGAAAATTCTATTCATTAAATTCATGAATACAGCAGGTGCATTGGTTAGCACAAAAGGCATTACTACAAATTCATAATGGCCATATCTCATACGGAATGCGGTTTTTGGAATATCTACCTCCTTTACCTTCAGCTGATGGTACCCCAATCTCAAGTCAATCTTTGAAAAAAACTGAGCTCCCTGGAGCTGATACAACTTCATTTGATGGCCTGACGTCTGCCAAAGTAGTTGCAAAAGATTTCACCACCCCTTTCTGCTTGTAGTCTAACTGCTTCCCATCACTCAAGCTCTTTTTCGGACACTCGTTTGCATAGTGACCCATCTCATTGCACTTATAACATTTCACTAACTGTAAATCAAATTTGGTCTTGCCTTCACCTTGATCCTTTTCAGTGCAATCACGAGCCTTATGTCCCATCTTACCACATCGGTAGCACTTTCCAGAATTCAGAAGGCATTCCCCAGCATGCCTTTTTCCACATTTATCACAAACTGGAAACTTAGTTTTCTTACCATCAGACTTTTTTGAAGAATTCTTACCTTTCTCCTGCCACCTCAGTCTCTTCTTCTGTTGGTTGTTATAGAACACTTAGTCATCGGCAAACTCCATTTCCACCTTCTCATCACATCGAACAAGCTTTTCATAACTTTTAAACTCACGAGAAGCTAATGCCCTTCGATATTTTGGCTTTAATCCTGAGTAAAAACGATTGATTTTACTATCAAGGTCTCAGATAAAATTTGGAGCATACCTTTCCAATTGAGTGAACCTTTCTTCATAGGTAGCCACTGAGTCTTCCTCTTGCCTCAATTCCAAGAATTACTTTTCCATACTAAGTCGAACAGCCTTAGGAAAATACTTCTCAAGAAACATACCTTTGAATTCCTCCCATTCGAGAGCATCAATCTCATCAGCGTCCCTGATATTTTTAACCATCGACCACCACTGATCTGCTTCACCCTCCAAACGATAAATAGCAAGACTAACCTTTTGATTGTCTGAACACCCCCATGACATCGAAAATCTTCTCCAGTGCTTTAATCCACCCTTCAGATAACACAGGGTCAGATGATCCTCTGAATGATGGGGGATGTTGCCTCATGAAATGTTCCACCACTGACATGTTTCTCTGCGGTTGATCTGGCTGATCTCGTGCATGGATACCACCACCATTTATAGCCTGAGTCAATTGTGCCATCAATGCAACAAACTGTTCATTTCCAATTCCGACCATCTCGGGATGCTGATTTGGAAGGTTATTTCCTTCTGTATGCCTTCCTAGCACTGCTTCCTTGTTCCCTCTACGGAAAACCATTCTGAACAAACATGTCATAGATGAAGCAACATGGTAATCTTCAAATGTTATATCATTTCAAAAAAAAATGAATAATAATTTAATAGAATTCTAACTCCTAAAGTTATCTAAACCGACCTATGATACCAACTATAAGGCCCCAGCCTTAGACCTTACTTAATCATGAGTTATTACAAGATTACACGTTGAGGATCTTTTCGGGTTTAGAGTTTTAGGGAATTAGATCATAAAACTTGCATTACATTCCACATATAAACAAAGTGGTTACATAAAGATAGTATCCTTCATTCCCATCAATGGAAACATATTTAAGATAAAACATGGATTCTTTCTTGACACTTCCTTGACACTATCATCATATCATGTACCTTTCCCTTGACCTGTGAAAATCATTTCAAAAAAACTTGGGATGAGCATAAAAAGCTCAGTATGGGTTATAAAAACATGGAAAGGAAACATGGGTACATATATACATAAGAATGAAATCATACTTTACCCATAAAACATAAGCACTTTAACATACCTCATAAAATCATGAGTAAATCATAGAAATCATAAGACATAAAGGTAACTTGAGGCATTCATAACATTCTTACGTAGGGAGTAACCCTCTTGGTTACGTTTGGAATACCCATCATAGTATATTCCCAAAATCTATTCGGAGAAACCTTAACGTTTCACTCCTTCGCGTTACAAAATGCATTGGAGAGCTATATCAGGCTCACCCACCCTTAGTTTATCACAGAACCACCCGTCTTCATAATAATGCCCAAGAACCTCAACATAATCGTATCACATAAAACATTCATAAAGGAAACATAACATTTCCACATTTCAATCACAAGATATCAATAAAACACATTGATATAAAAACATTATGAAAACCATTTTAAATACCAAAATAAAAGAAAAGTAAATCATGGTATTTATTTTTCTTTTAAAAAGAAGGTATGGTTTGTAGAGGAAGCCGAAACCCAAATAATGGTCACGGCGGCAGAGAAGTCGTTGTCGCCGCATACGTACGACAAAAACATTCCCTTTTGTCGTTTAGTAAACGCTTCGTATAAAAAGATTCCTTTTGGATAAGCGTAAAAGTCAAAGGGTTTTATACACCGTATAAAATAAGGTTATGTATAAAACAAAATATGCCTCAATGAAAGGAGATTGAGACGAAGTCCCATACCTCGTATCCGACTTGACCCGACCGTTATTTAATCTCATGAATAATAAACTTGAGTTAATATCTACTTTCTTAAGAACCTTTTTAAAGTTAATTATTCCTTTTATACCATGTTATGAACATCATGTAATCATTTAAGTTAATAATGTTCATTTTGTCGGTAGTTGGTTCTTAAGTCAAAAATAGACTTCTTACACTTACATGTTGTTAATTTGGTCAAAGGTTCGTTATATCCAGAATGATATTAATGATTTGGATAACATATATATCATATATATTCAGCATATCCATTTATTTATAATATTACATCACATTTAGAGGTAAGAAATGAGATGCACCGTTAATGGAGACGGTAAGCCGTACGTACGCATGAACGCTACTTCCATTTCTATTTCGTATTTTCTGGAATGGAATCATAATGATATAAGAGTATATTATAATTCAAGTATAATAACATATATAATATCATTAACTTTATCCTTTACACATCCCACATATGGTATTAACGAATCAAATCACTTTCTGGGGGCGGTAGTCCGCACATCCTAAAATGAAGATATCATGTTTACCCATAATGGAAACAATAATGGTATGCCATAAATGAAAAATACAGAAGCTTAAGGAACGAATAAACATATTATATATCATATATAGAAATAGTGACATCATAATGGCCACCTTTGAAGGTGTTAAATGAGTATTGAACAATCATCGTTTCGGGAGGCAGAATTTCGCCATCCACGGAAACCGTATGTTCTTTAACCATTTGATGTAGTTTTGTGAGAGTGTAGCTCGAATAAATATTATAACAACATCATAGTATATTGAAGATACTGGTGTTGTTACAAAAGAAGTAAATAAAAAGAGTTTAGGGGGTTGGAGAAGCAAAATAAAACAAATGAACATGAGAGAATGGATTACCATTAAAAGTGTAACTCCTTTTGATTTGAGCCTAAAGGCTTCCTTTGAAAGGATTCTGCCCAAAGGGAATCCTCTAAGATGCGGAGAGGGATGTGTAGAGAGTAAATGGGCAGGGAATGGTCGATCCAAATGCTTGAGGAGTGTGTGAAATGAGGTAGAGGTGGGGGCCTTTTATAAGAGGAGAGGAGGGGCACTTTTGGAAATCATGAAACTATTATTTTATTTTCAAAAGTGTTTCGAATTTCTAAGGTCCCACATTGATATAATTCAAGGATAAGGTGATAAGGGTTTTAAATTCACTCATCAAATATGTTTTGGACATGTTTAGGTCTTATATATTACATTATCTTTCCATTTTATTTAAATCGTTAAATAATGAGGTCATCGCTGCATCATCATGATGTCATAAATAATTTAATTTATATAATGTCTAAAAATTATAAAAAAAATACTATGATGTAGGAACTCTTTTTATCTTTCCAATGACTATATATAGTCAAAAATCTGACTTGTATAACCCCATGTAAAAATTGTTTTAGTAAAACATTTCATGTGTGTGTCATTTTTACTTTAACATTAAATAAAAAGTTATTTATGTCATTTCCCCACCAAAGTGGCTCCATGGGGTCCCCAAGTTTACCCATGGATTGTCTTGGTTGGCCATGACACAACCAATGAGGTTAGGACATGTTTCTAGGTCATTTTATATTATTAAAGCATTATTTTTACCTTAAACTACCCTAATTACCACTAATCGCGATTAAAAACTTAATAAGTTACTATTCACCAAAAAATTATTTTAATCTCATTGAACCACATTTTACTTCTTAATGACAATCATGTATGTCGGATTTTTGAAATTCAAAACACAAAAGTGGCAAAGTTTCATTGAAACGAAAAATCAGTTTCTTTAACTACCACTTAGTGGTTTCACTATTCATCAAAAATTGAAGTTTTTCAGAAAATTACCAAAAATTCACCCTAAGCTATATTTGATATTATGAATTCAAAAATGAATTCTATTTTACAAAATTCAAAACATATAAGTCACATTAATTAATTTAATAAATAATTCCCGTTGTCATGACAAATAGCGTGTTTTTATGAAACAATAAGTATCAAAAGATTGACACCAGTTTAAGTCCAATTTCAAAGTGAAATTGATTCCAATGACCACCATTGGATTAAATGGTAAAAATATATTCTAATTTCACTTCAAAAACAATTAAAAAGATAATATAATCACATAAATAAATTATATTAAAAAGAAGTTTTGATGTAAAATTCAGTATTTTTCACTATTCATTAAAAAATGAACATTGTCAAAAAAATACCAAAAATTCACACAAAGTAAATTTTGATGTCCCAATCATAAAGAATAAGTTTATTTTGACAAACATAGCTTATAAAATTGTCAAAATATAGATTCAAAAATGTTTTTCCATCAAAGGCAGTAAAACAATCTTTTAAAAATATTAGTGTATTCCATGCTTAAGATTGGATTTATTTTCATTTTAAGCCTTTAAAACACTATATAATTCATTAATAGACATAGATAAAATATCTATTATTCATTACTTACTTGGGATGTTACAATTTTACCATTAATAAAGGGGAGTTTTTCAGTGTTATTTCTTTAAATCATAAAATCTAAGTTGTAAGTGTGTGTTTCAAGAATTATATCACATTAGTAAAAAATAAATAATTTAATTTCAATTAAATTTAAATTATAAAACAATAAAACCCACTATAAAATTATTAAAAACATTTTATACCACAGTATGTACAATTACATTGGTACATAAACTTTCTTATAAACCTCAAAAAAATTTAAAAAGAATAATGTTCTATTGTATTTGGACCTCAACCCCCACTCAAATGAACCTGATCATGATAAATGTTTCCAAGAAAACCACACCTTAAGAATAAATTATTGTACCTATATAAAAAAAATTGTATTATAAATACTATAATGAAATAAATTAATCATATATATGATACTTTTCTTTATTAAAAAGACACTTTTAAAATGAAAACATCACTTAAAGACATATTGGGAACAATGTGAGTTAGATTAACATGTGGTTTATTCCAACATGTAATAAATGATTTATAAATAATTTTATTAAATTATTAAGAAAATATGAGTTCATTATCCCAATTTTGAGTATGTGGCCCATGTTTTGAAGTAAAATGTTAATTTTGAATAAAATAATTGAATTTAAGTGATATCAGATACACTACATATCCTATTGATGTATGATTGATTCTGACACATCAATAATTATTTTTTGATCATTTAACTAAAATATTAATACAATATAATAAAATTCTTATTTCTCAATATATACACATGTTTTTAACTAAAATATCAATTTAAATGGGAAAAAACGTTGAGTCATATCAGTAACATTATATATTGGATTGATCTAACTAATTCCTATACATCACAAATGAATTATGGATCATTTACCAAAATTATGTATACAATATGAGTGTGTTTACATGTTTTTGAGTAAATGACACATGTTCTTAACTAAGATGTAACTTCTGAACTAAAAACACACAGTTCAATCCATACCGGTCACATCGTTTATTAGTTTGAGGTAAAGTTAATCCAAACATGTAAAAAATTAAATATAAATGGTTTTTGTATACTATAAAAATAATATGAATGTGTTTTCATATTTTATGATTAGGTCACACATCTTTGAATTTAAATGACCATTTTAAAATAAAAATACACACTTCGAGATATACCAACCACACTGTGTGTCATATTGATGTAGATTTGATTACGACATGTAAAAAATTACATGTGGATAATCATCATAATGTATCAAGACAATCTTAGTGTTTTTTATTATTTTATAGTTATTTGCAAACAATTTTAACTAAAATTTCATTTTTAAATTCAAAATGTGTACCTTTAGTAATAGCAATCATACCATGGGTTGGATTGACATGTGGTGAATTTCTATGTTCCAAAATGATATATAGATCATTTTATAAATATATCAAGAAATTATAAGTATTTTTTCATGGTCTTTAGTATGGTATAGAAGTTATTAACAAAAATACCATTTTAAACTAAAAAAATAATTTTGAGCCATATTATTCACACTGTGCCTCGAATTGACATGTGACAAATTTATATAAATAGATGACATATATATAATTTCCATAATATATCATGTGTATCACTCTAAACCAAATCACCTGGTTGAAGATAGAGAGCCACAAAACCTCATGCATTCCTCACTATATGAAATTGGTTGCTGACAAGCAGAGAGGGTCCATATGCCATCAATAGGGAGACTATTCCCTCATTATCATATATATACACCAAAATCTTATTAAAATATAATAAAACTCTAAGTAATAAATGCTAATGATAATGAAGTATAATTTAATATTATATTTAGTTTCATTTCATACAAAAAATAAATAAATTAGTCTCCTAGTATGGTAAGATAAACTAGAGTATAATGTGTAATAAAATAAAAATAAATATTGTGTAATCCTCTGGAGTCCATCCTAGTATCATAATAAACTCTATGATCTACTACTTAGTAATATTTTATGGGCCCATTTACCTTACTCGGATCCCTATAAAAGAATTATATAAGTTCATTATAATTCCAATGCAACATTTGAGTAATAAAACCCAAAAACACACATCCAATTCTTCCTTAAAATTTATGCACAAGTTTAATAGGTGAATTTAATGACAGAAAAAATATGTAAGAAATAATAAAAAATAATCAAACCCCAAAATCAATGTTCTAACCAAGCCTACAGGATCCATGACCCTAAAAAATTTGGCACCTTGTTGATAGGATAATAAAAATATTTTGAATGTGATCGAGAATTAACTACTAGGAAAGTGAACATGTTACTCAGCAACGCCAAGACATCAAGTTTCAAGTCATACTATAAGGATGACTATGAATGGGTTACTCGATATCCTTAAAAAATTTATTGAACAAGTAATTATCAGGGATTGGGTCACATAACCATCATACCTTAACCCTATGTGTGTTTCCATTACTGTTGTTTTCTCATGCTTTCCCACTCCCCCTATAAAGGTAATAAAATTTTTATGATCCACCTATTATGCGTACCATGACATTACCTCTAAGGCATGGTGAATTCGTAGAGCATGTTAGATAATAATATCATGAATTTATCATTAATTTTAAAATAAACCCTCGGGCTTAGTCAATGTACATAGATCCATTATTAAAGAATCACTAGAATAGTGATCCATGATGACTTTCAAGAAAAATATGGTGGTACCAGGGTGTCTAGTGAAGGAATATTGGTTATGGATTTACAGTTTTCACCATCAAATAACATATCTACATCATCACTAATGAATCATAGCTTTGTAAAACTATTGGGCACCCTATGTGAAATATTTAAGCATAAAATAATAATGAAAATATTCCTTGTCATCTCTAAAGATATATTCATAAATCATTTGTCACCAAAGATCATTGATCAAAGTATCCAAATATAGATCACTCTAGATCATACAAACATGATTTGAAAGTCTTTGGGATCATTGATCATCAAATTATGGGTTCTAGTGTGGATAACCAAGCAAGCCTCTGATTTCATGGTGATCACCACAATGACTATCTATAGATCATGGAAGAATAACTCAAATCAAAATCTTGTATCATATACTTCTCTCTCTAATAAATAGGATAGGAAGGAGATACTCTCAACTATTGTGTAGTGAATATTCATGTGCATGATAGGTCATCCTCTTTTATATATTGAGTTACTAAAATACCCAAAAATGGACCTTATCCCCTTTATATTTGTTGCTATATATAAATTTCATCTTTTGACTTATTTAATCATTCATAAATATAGTTTAAATTTTTATCACTTACTTATAATAAAATAAATATATTACATGATAAAAATATTCCATTTACTCAACTCGATATTCCTACAAATATAAATAAATCTGGAATATTAAAATCATACTCATTCATACAATATTTTTCCATGTATTCATATTAATAAATTTAAATACTTTTCATAAATAAGTTCAACACTAATTATTATTAAATACAATATAATGTATTTATTTTTTATTTGGTGATCTTGTATTCTCGAACATCACTCAATCCCCATAGTGGGTCCCACCATTCCCTACACACATATTAATTACAATTATACAAACATTTAAACATGATTTTTGTTTTATCTTCTAGGATACTATCTCAATAGTAGTGAAATGTTATCATAGTTCAAGAGTAGACTTTAAAAACCCATCAAGGAACATAAAGTGATATGGTATAATAATGGAAATGAAATTATTTCCTAGGAACACATGATATAATGTAATCTATTTTTTCTCATTGTATATCATAAGTTAAGGTGCATAATTTGGGTCATCAAACTTTATTTCTTTGTTATTCATTGACCATAATTGATAAAAAAATCCTACTTATGGCATGGCCATGGATTTAGTGATGTTACTATAATACTGATCAACTAGGCCCAAGATATCACCTTCTTTCAAAAGTAAAAAAATTATTTCTTGATTATTCAATCATTATTATTCCATAAATGATGCACCCAATGTATGATAACTTTTTATGAATTCAGTTTCATATTTTTTCTTTCATCAAAGTACATGATCAAATAGTTGATAAAGATAATAATATTAAGACTGGAGACCATTGCACATTTTCATATATAGAAACTACCAATGACACAAGAAACATGTGGTTTTCTTATTAGTATTTCTATCCCCATGATCACATCTACTCAAATTCACCATGTGAGAACATCGTGATAAGAAGTGTCAATGCTTATAATCCCACAACACCTAATAATCAAGCATCATCTATTTCCAGTCAATATAATGTATCTAGACCAAAGTTCATATGCTTAATATTAATTTCATAGAACCTCAAGGATCTCATTATATATTAAGAACTACTATAACCTTTTTATATAAAAAATCAAAAGAAATTGCCATATAAATAGTGGATGGGGATATATTAAAACTATTACAGTAAGTATACAATATTCATAACTAACTATATACATGATATTGTAATTCAAATGTAATGTTTATGTTGGGTCTATGAGACCCAATATTAGAACACTCCCAAGTTCACTAGATCTAACTTTCTAACATACCTTGTTAGCTATCACACATTATGATCATGATTCCAATGAGTTATGGATTTAGTGGTGGAGCATTGCATGGTTACTACACAATTTGTGACATCAATTACTTAAGTATGTCTCCTCAACAGATGATTTAACTGAGTGTATTTTTTCATTAAACTATCAAAACATTACATATTAGGTACTACATATAGTAGAATTATAATAATGATAAAACATTACATACTATGTGAAACTAAAACAATGGTAACAAAATGTTGCTTTTTACACTACTTCATTATCCAAATCATAATAATAAATGCACACAAAATTTATATATATGGATATCATTGGCTTTACTAGTATTATTTTCCTCATTAACATAGTCTAAAATTTATATAATATTATATTTTTCCAAATTAATAAGATCATTCAACCCATTATAACTTTTGTTCCTTCATCTCCCATTACCAAGAATATGTCTTTCATACTATCTCAAATATAATTTGATAGTTATGACTACTTCTTGTAGAGTTATCCTGTATATATCTAATATTTTACTACGATAATGCATATTTTTTAAATATCATATATTTTACATAGCATAGAATAAGTGATAATTAAATTTCTTGTACATATGAAATTATAGTAAAAAAATTAATCTTCTCCAATTAATTATACATTTATTCTTGGATATATTTATTCCACGTGAAATTGGTGACAATTTTCTCTCTAATTATTCCAAATTTTATTTATTAATACCTTTTCAGTATATATAGTATTGACTATTTCTATGAAAAAATTAGATATACCTCAGTAGAACACATTCCAAAAAAACATGGTTTTCTAATTTTTTTAAATATATGGAGACGTACTTTCATTCGGGTCTTACCAAAATATATGACCAGTAGTTGTTTTCATTATTCTATCAATTATATTTTTTTCTGAAAACAATGATTCTATGACTATCTATTTTATAAAAAGGGAAAAATCATTCCAAATGAATATTCTATAACTTTATTGATTAATTTAATCCAAAGTTGAATCTAAAAAACATAAACCCCTTATTGGAATTATATGGTGCCACAAACACCTTCTAGTTGTCCCATATAGATTCTTTCCATGATTGGTGGACTGGACATAAAACTCCCAGTTTATTTATCATAAAAAAAATTATGCCAAGTAAAATTCTAATTGATTTAGGAATAAAGACTTTGTATTACCAATAGTTCCTATTCTATTCCACACTTTTAACACCCATGTATAATCTCACATGGATATTGGTTATACACCTCAATAGTTAAAATAATAAAAACACATATTTTGATACATGGGACCCATTAATAAATTTTAATTGACCATTTATTATTATCTTGTTACCATTAACTGATTACATGTAGGATTTATTACTCTCAATGAAAACAATATCACAAGTTTTGGTGACGGTAAAACAATTAGTGTGGTTTTAACATTACTAAACAGTATGTGTCTCTGGAATATACATTTTCCCCATTCCCTATTGGATCTTCTTCTTATGAAAACTATTTTTTCATCTAAAACATTGATTATATACATATTAGTAATACTCCCACTATCTCAAATAGATATGATAACACCTTTATAAGAAATATAGTCTATCACATGACAATAATTTTATAACTTAGGAATTTATAAAATATCCTTAGAAAATATGAGTAGAATTACATTTGATTTGTGTAGTGTTTTTCCTGATGAAATCTTTTTCATATCGTAATTAAAAAATTTTATCTGAACACATGTGATTGTGAAATTGATGGATATATATCATAATATAACTCTTATGGAATCTATTTTTCATAATAGTTTTCATAAAGCTATGATATAAAGTTTTTTTCAAATAATGTCTGAAAACTAATGGAACTTTTTTGAAATGAATATAAACATAAACATTGATTTCTAATTATATTCCTCATTACTCTTATTTGTATATGTAAATGTGTGGGTTTTGAATTAATCCATATTACATATTAATGGTCAATTATTTCATGTAATTCTCATCTTTAATCCCCCATAAAAATATCATATCATAGATGTGTATAAGGAAATGTGCATTTAGGAATTACTCTATACTTCATTTCATGATCGCTTAATTCATGGTCAAGATATACTTTAGCATGTGATCATGAGGAAACCCATATCTTTGAACCATGAACATATCATACATCACTTTTAAATTTTTTAATATCACTTAAAATAATCTTAAAAAGTATATTAACCACTAGCATAATATTAGAATAATTCACCCACACAAGATGAAAAAGAATTGAAGGATTTTTGGTATACCTTTATTTATAATGATTTATTTTTTAAAAAATATATGCATCGATAAATACTATAGTCCTTAAATTCAATGATTTTAAATAAAATACTTGGTATATCCTTGAAAACATTGTAGTTTTGCTATAAAAGGATTTACATTTCCAGAACCGGGTATAAATGATTTTTGTAAATTTTATATTCATTTCTTACTGAAAATGAATCACGGATTACTAAACTATTGGTTGAGTATTTAATAATCACAAACAACATTCATTATGAAAGTAAAATAATGTCTACTTGTTTATAATAGAAAATTAATAATAATAAATTGGTTATAACAAATAATAGATCAACTAGAATCATTGGTATCAATATTTACAAGTTCTGTAATTCTCATCACTAACTTAGGAATCACCCTTTCATATCCACTTGGAATTTTCACATTTATTCTTGTAATGTTTCTTTTTATAAATGGTTACTACATTTGAATATACATATGTGATAGTGATATTTTAAAAAAAAAATAAGTATAATAGAAACATTACAAGAAATTGGTGTATATACCTAAAGAAGAATGGACTTCATTATTCTTCTATTCATTTCATATCATTTGAACTTCCATAAACTTATCTTGTGACATACAAAGAAAAAACCTCATATATAATTATTATCCTATTTTATTTTGAAGGAAATTGTGGAGGTTCCTTTGTCTTTAGACTTTCTATTTTTATTTTCACCATTTGTTTCAACATATTCACCATAAGAACTAAAGATAAATGTTTCTTCAAGTTCTTATCTTCCTAGAAAACATTAACAAAAATGCAATGAATAATTTTTTCTATTTAATATTATTCTATATAATCATAAAAAATCTAGATAAATATGGTGACAAGAATTGGATGTATTGAAATAAATTATTCCATATTTTAGTTTGCACATTTTTAGTGTTATCATAACCCTATTCATATCATTATTCAATGTCTCCTCACAGACTTCTTGGTGATTATACAATATATGGTACCATTCATACCCTGATTATGTATACAAAAAAAATTATAAATTGATTATATCATTATGATGTAAACATAAAATTCATCATACATGAATCTCTATTAAGAATCTTTCACACCCTTTATTCCTGAGTTGGATCAACTGTTAGTGGGGACACTAGATCATAGAATTTATGATATCATAGTACTTCTCACAAGATCCTATGATACACGTAGATATTCATACTTTATCAGACATGTAATTTTTATATAATTAAATTCAATTAATATGAGGTATTAATTTCCATATTTGTAAAAAATAAACATTATTAAGGTGTTACTTTTAACATGGTTACCAATTATAAATTACTTATAATAGTTGTAATGTATCCAATTATTTTATTAAACCCTAGTATACCTCAATACTAGATTCATAATACCTAGTTGTTAGAGTATTATAGTGGTAAAGAATCCTAAAACCTCTCATCATAGTAAAATATATGTATATTCCACTACTATGAGAGATTCATGGTTGAACTTTGAGTGGCCGACCACATTAACTCACAACACCATGAACTGTTGATTTTAGTCTCAGCTTCTAAAATTGTAAACATGATTTACTAAACTATTTACATTTAAATATGAAAAATTATATATATAGATATTTATTTGATTCCATATTAGGTTAATTCAACCCATAGCACTAAAAAGATATCCTCAGTAGTAGTATAAACCCTCAACTAGGGCTAAAAAGCACCCTATACACCCAGTTTTGTTAAAATTTGAAATATGGAAATCAATTTTCACTTTATATTTCTTTGATAATTTTTATAATTTCTAAAAAAATAAAATCACTTTATATTTTACAATAATGTACAATGTGATCACGCTCACAAATATCTATAAAATAAATAGAAAAAATTCATCTTGTCTTAATTTATTTTAATTTAGAAATTAACTTTTTATCATTTCATATGATCTCACTCACTTAGATACTCATAAAACGATAATAAAAGGTTCATAAATTAAATAAATATCATGGATGATCTTTTTCATTTGATATTTATTAATCTATTTACACTCAATGAAACAATAATGACCCTAGTGGTAAAATACCTTACTCATCTCTCACTCTTATTGTAGTTCGAACCCTATTCCAATGTGTCATCTCCTAGTTTGGAATATCACCCTATCTCGACATGGTCTATATCTTCACTCATATTTTTCATAATACAGAAATACTTGCACATAGTTGAGGGGTACTCAATAGTTTATAATGAAACTACATAACTTTTATCTGGGTGTGAATGGCCTTATAAATAAAATTTCATATACATAAGATGTATAGATCATATAATTAATTAAATATTACTTACTGCATGAAATTTCAATAATTAAATTAATTAATTAAATCTATACATACAATGGTCAATGGATTCTCAATATCATTCAGAAGTTAAATTAAATGAAAAATAAATAAAATATGTGATATATTTTAGGTTGAGGGAATTAAATGAATTAAAATAATTCATTTTAAATTTAATTATAGTTAAAAATAACACTTTTTCCAAATTTACAATTTTTATTCCAAAAACTATAAATTAATTTTTTTTAAAAAAATAAATATTTACTTTTTAACTTTGATTCCAAACCCCCAACTACCCCAGATAACCTTGTAGGACTATAATTGAACAGAAAGGGGATGGGTTAATCTAGTAGGGCTGGACCCAACCCAACCCAGGTTGGACTATCCTGGTTAGGGTTTTAGAGGAAGGATGAGTAGGGAAAGGTGAGATTGGTCGGGGTATAGCTATCTGGGCATCGCATGGTAGGGTTTGGTCTATAGGGACTATAACATCCCGACTCGAACCACCAAGTTTGATTAGATTGGTTACATGTCTTCTTGTGTGCCTCCCCATATGCAAGAGGTTTCCTACTTGTAGGGAGGGTCTGATTCTGTTAGTGGTAAGACTACACCCTTAGTATCATGTCATAAGATAAAAAGTTAACAATAAACAATATAATAAATAATCTATGTAAACAAGTGGAAAGCTAAATATTAAATACATGTTATAGAAATTAAAGCAACTCCCAATGTGTCCAGAAAAACTAGTGTAATAATTAGTATATAAATAAATAGATAAAAATAAGTCCTATGGTGTCCGTAAATAAATAGATAAATAGAGGGTCCTCTAGATTCTACCTTGATTAGGTACTAGATTAGCACTCCACTTCCCATATGTCCATCACAGGGCCCTTGGCTTTCGTCGGATCCACCATAAAATCTATATGTGCATCAAAATTCCCAAGTAGGGTATGATTACAAGACATAATGGTATACCACCAGTGATTTAATAACCTTATTTTCTCATGTATACAATTTTTTTCCAAAACAATCATAAATGTGTAAAAAAATAGTAACACATAATCCCAAACTGAGGAGTCATTTGCTAACCAAGCCGCCACAAACCCCTAGTCGTTCCTAGTATGGATCCATGCCAAAAAAACATCATAACTATCATAGAACTTATCAACGACAAATCCATCCTCAAGCTCCTAAATAGTCACATAGGTCCAAGGACTCCAAGTCATCCCATACTAGGCCATAATTTCCCAACGCTATCTCTCAGTTAGGTCACATAGACCATCATGACCCACTTTAGCCACACAGGTCTAATCACTCATGATCTTCATGCCCCATGATAACCACATACAAGTCTGATTAGTCATGATCATCATTCCCCCATGTCATGTCACATTATGTCACCATGCCCCATCATCTATAGTAGTCTCATCATCAAGTCTCATGTAGTATATGAACACACTCCCCCTCTAGGTCTACCAATCTATGACAAGTCTATCTGTCACTTTGGTACCATGAATAACACAACAACATAGAATATACAAAGAACATCACAAGAAACTATGTCATAATACATAACAAATCATGAGTGTGAATAAATACATACAAACACACATGTGAGAAACTCAACATGGTCAAAATAACATCAACACACATAATCATAATATATTAATTAAGAAAGTGTCATGGAAACAATTCTCACAACAGTTCTCACATGATACAAAAGCACATAGATGCGATCATAGGTCATGTATAGATATCTATCAAGATACACATAAATCATATTGTGGAAACATGCATGTAACAAGAGCCCATGAAGGTGAGGAACTTCCTACCAAAAAGTCATAAATGTCAACAACAAAGTCCATCAATATTGTTATCACCTAAACCATTTTCTCACACCAATGAGAATAAAATCACATTCCAAGGACACCTAGAATCAAATAGAACTATTTTATTCCTATAATAAAAGATATATTACAAGGGTTGAAATTTTTTCTCTCATGTATAATTTCTAAATTATCATTTTAGGCCAACACATGTATTAACAATATTCTCTTTTGAGAATAATTATAAAATAATTCTTGATAATTTATATCTCTAAATTTATTTAAGAACACATGTGGTATTCATTATATTAATTATTTAATAAACCATATAATTATCTATGAAATTTTTAAAATCATCCTCTGATAATTAGATATATCTGTCACATAAAAATGACATTATAATTATCTTAGGATAATTATATAATTACATTCTACTAATTATTCTTTCAAATTATCTTTTTGATAATAAATTTTCCTTTGATCAATTTTATAAATTACCCATTTATAATTATCTCATAATAATTTTTTATAAATTACTATTTAATAATTCCTTATTATTATCTTCTAATATTCCCTTAAAAGTATCCTTTGATAATTTTTTATAATTATCCTTTGATAATTCTAGTAATTATCCTTGATATCTAAAACATGATGGAAAAGAATTAACTTCAATATGAAACAAGTGCCTTTATCTCTCAAAAAAATTAGGATTAAAATTCTTCTTGTTAGGATGAATCCAACAACCCTGAGAGTGCATCAATCTGATCAATATCAGAGAATAAATTGAAGAATGAAGTTTAAGTGAAAGTAATAAAATAAAATATAAAAAAAATATATTTAAATCATGGGAGAGAGGGAAGTGTGAGAGTGGGATGACTCCCCATACACACACCCAAAATGATCCCCTTATTTAAAAATATTTTTTATATTTCCTTCATTAATTATTTCATAAATTAATTACCCAATTTTTTCCTTTCCTTCTCTTAAAAACCCATGCACCTCAAATGTATTTTTCTATCATTACTATTAAATATCATTAATTTTTTAATTAACACTTTGAAATATATTAAAACTACCAATTTAATATATATTAATAGTCACTCATAAGTATACACCACATATATATACCAATATATATATACTAGAATATATATATTATTTAACCCATATATATACATTATATTTATATATATATATCCCTATATACACCTCCACATGTATATACCTATATATTTATTCCACATATATATATAATTTAATTTTACACAAAAAATATTATTTTTCCAAATTTAATAACATAAATAATTAAAACAACAATTAAAATTATTATTAAATATCTCACATCACAACCATAATCAACTATTTAAATACAAAAAATTTAATATTCTCGTTTAATCCATGATTCAACATAATCTTAATGGTAGAGTGTCTAAATCCATCCATTAATGGAATGAAATGTTTTAAATAAATCAAATCCATTGTATTTTTATGCTTATGAATTGATTTGGCATCACAAATTTTGGTCTTCACATTGAAATGTTGAAGAAGATGATGTAATGATTATCAAAAAAAATAGTTAATTAAGTTATCCTCTTGTGTGATGTTACCAAACTCCTAAGACACAAAAATTTTATATTCTAACTAGGTTAAACACATCATCCCAAACCAAATGGTGGTCTCATATTTCTCATATAAGATACCTTTGAGGAGATAATTCATTTTTATTAGAAAACCATGGGCATATAAAATATTATAATTAATATTTTTATTTCATCTACACCGAGGTACTAAGAGCCTATAAATCTTGAACTACCTCATCACATGACTCTGAAAATATTCTATAAAATATTCCAAAGTGTTTAAAAAATTTGCTACACATTTATAAAGCCTGTAAATAATTTATTATGTTATTTTTTGAAAATATAAATTTTTCACATAAAAATATGCATAAATTATTTACAAAGTTTTTTTTACTATCCTTAAAAATTTTAGGATGTTACATATAATATAACCAATAATCCTTGTTTAATAATGGAACCACCCATAACATAATTAAAACCATACATGTGTGGCTCATAATATTATAAAACAACCATCATATAATCAATTTGTAACTAGTTCCAAGGTTAGATCATTTATAAAAATTTCAAAATAATAATAATAATAATAAATAAATAAATAAATAAAGATGGTAATGGTAGATCATATCCCTATTAAATAATAAGAAACATTAAATTATGTTTTCATATGTAAAAATAAATTTAAAATATCACTTTAACATTTTATAAAGAACATTGCATTTTCATTTAAAATAACTTAATTAGAATAGAAAATTTTCCAAAATTGCCAATGAAATAATTTTCATTTAAAATATCAAAAGAAACTTATAGTATAATCTTTAAAAAAAATATTAATTATGGTAGGAAAATTTTTTCATATTGATTACATTAAAATAAAATTTTCGTTCACATTTTTGATAAAAAGTTCAAAGTTGAATTTTTGGAAAATGATAATAAAATTCCATTAAAAATGTTAAAGAAAGTAAATTATAGTAAAAATGAAATTAAAATATTTTTTGAGGATATTTAAAAAATTCAGGAAATAATTTTAAAGAAAATATGGACATTGAATAAAAGACTCTCGAAGGAAGGGAAAGATGAAGTCGGTTGTCCATAAAAACATAATTTCTATATTTTGATTACTTAAGGATAGAAAAATGAATGGAAAAAATGTAATATAAATAAATAACCATAGTTTAATATTGAATAACTATTTGTGAGATATATATATCATGTAATATAATTATCAAAAATTTAATTATAAAAAATTCATGATAAAAATGATATTGTATTATAAATATATTAAGTTTTTAGTAAACTTTGAATCAGTATAAATTTGTTGATTTAATATCTTATGGAAGTATAAATTAAATTAATTTTATCATATAGTACTCCAAAATATATTATATGGTAATATATAAACCATAGTGATAATAAATTGGTGAATAATAGTAAAACATGTCTCAATAAAGTGAAATTTTGATTAAATCCCATTACAAATACACTATCATTTGATTCAAACGATATATAATGAAATAAAATGATAAATATAAAAAATAACCATAAATAAAATTTATGTTTAAATATATATTCATTATGTAGTAATTAAACAAATAATAATAATTAATGTTGTGAACTATAAAACATGTCTCATGAATTTAAAAATGAGACAAAGAAACATTTACTTTATATCAAACTTGACTCATAAAAACCCTATCCGTTATATAATAAATTTATATTTATTATAATTATTTAATATAATCATATTAAAAAATATAATATCATATACAATACACTTATATCATTTTAAAATTCATTTATTAACAATTATCTATTGATATTGTCAGTTCATGTGATAATTGCTTCATATTTCATGTATGTTTTACTTCAGCAGCTATGGTCCTTACTCTTGGATTAGGATTCCTTGATATTAATGATTTTAATAATTATATAATTATAATATATTATTAAAATATATATATTTATAACCATTCATATAAAGTGTTGATGAAAAATGAATTACGTCACTATGTGGATATGGATGTACTTACAAATGCACAAGTGGAGTTTCCTTTTTTGATGGACAGAATGAAATAAATGTAAATAAAAATTCAAATTTATATATTAATAATTATAACATAAATATAATATATAATCATTAAATATTTTATACGAAATAACTATTAATGATGGTACTATAAAATGACTCATATCACTGTGTGGAGGCGGTAGTCCATTGGTTTGCATGAGAGATATTTTCATATACCATGGTAATGATAAAACATGAAAATGGTTGTTCAATAAACATGATAAAATCTAGGTATATTTTTGATAATTGATTCATCATTTTTTATTTATAAAAAAAATTATAAGAAATATAAGGATAAATAAAACTGAAATAGATTGGTTGAGATCAATACCTTTTATTTGAAAGACCTCTTTTTACATACTCTTTAATCCTTGATGGATTGACCTTAGAATAAGAATATAATATAATACATGAATGGAATGATACTATTATATTTTTGGAGTATGTATTTTTTGATCTAGAAGGATTCTATACTGTGGATAATGGAGGCGATGAGGTTCCCTTTTAGATGTAATGGTAGGGACACTCAAGTAATTTCATAAAATATTTCAATAACTTAATATCACATTCATTGGAATGTGGCTCAATATATACATTTTTATAAGTTATTATAAGATAAATTTTAAATAAATTAAACCAATAAAATTTTTATAGGTGTGTTGGAAATCATACACTTATCTCATGGTATAATCATACTAGTAAACATGTTTTATCATTAACCATGGTGACAAAAGTTTACTATATTACTATTCATTGTGAAAAAAATAAGTTAAAAATGTTAAATTATAATAATTTTTATTATTTTAGATATGTAATCCATTAATAATATTAATTTGTATAAGTGGATTAATTTAATTTTAATTAATCATGCAAATCATAATGAAAACATGTTTTCAAAAATTGATTTTTTTAGCATGATACTTAATTTACATCCATTCTATACCTTATAAAATTGATAAATTGAATTTTAAAATAATTAAATGAATATATAATCAATAAATTTAATTAATAACACTAATAAATTGATATTAAAGAAATTTATTGTGATAAAAACTCATTACGCTCATAAAAATCAATTTTTTAGGAAAATATGTTTCCCATCAAAATAAATAAATTATATAAAATAAATTATATTGATAATTCCTATGTAATTAATTATATAATTTTTAACTAAGGGATAATCACATTAAATTAATATTAAATTCAAAATATAATGGGAAATTTACTTTAAATTAATTGAAAATATTTAAAAGAAATTGTATTTTTAACTATTCATTGAAAATTATATCTTTTTAGAAAAATTCTAAAAATTATCCCTATAATAGTATTGATATGATGATTTGTAAAATAATAATCACTCCTCGAATAAAATTTATAAAAATGATATAAATAATTTATAATGCTTACATAGAAAAATTGATAAAAAAATATGAAGGAAATAAATTTTGAAGCTTCAAATGACATTACTGAAAATTGACAACTTATTTATTATGAAATAATAAATGCATTTCCCTTAATTAAAAACTTTATAAAATTTATTCATAAATTTTTTATTTCTAATAATACCATCCAATTTAACATCTTGGTTATAACGGATTCCTATATCATAATTCATATATACTTGGGGTTTCATGTAAGTCTTGTTATCAAATAATTACAGTATTTTTTAAAGAAAACACATGTAATATCATGGGGTTTTTTATATTTAGTATTAGATAAATGTTCTCAAATCATGATTTTCTACTACTATGATCATCAGACCAAATATATCTAGTATGATTCATAAAATATTCTCAATGACTATTATATCCTAAAATTTCCACTTAAATATCCGATCATGCTAACAATTTTATTTAAACATATAAATAACTCATCTATAGTCCCATCATATGGTATTTTAAATTATTCATACATAATCTTGAAAACGATATTCTTAGGATTATTCACCATGAAAATTTATTCAAATGTATTTTCATGATTTTATTAAATTCTTTTACATGCCCTGGTAAATTTTACATTGATAAATTTCTTATTAGATTAGGATAAGGAATGGTATTCCAAATATGTCCATCATTTTCATGGTTCATGCTATAATTTTATATCAAAGAATCATTTTCAATATGAAGAGAAAACCCATTAGTTTTATCCTCTAATAAATCTAAGAAGGTTAGTATTATATAATCTAGCATCTTACCCTTGGTAATATAATAAATGTTCTTAATGGAAGTGAGAATCCCACTATTATTAACAAAATCGACTATGCTGATAATTTAAAAAAGAAATAAAATAAATGAATATTTAAATAGAATTAAAACTTTTACATAAATTCCAAATAGTATAATTTGTTTCTTTTTAAAATTATTTAATACAATTATAAAAGAACACAAATGATTAGTGAATATTAACCAATATGGTTAGTATATATCTGAGTATACTTATTTTCTTTATTTTTATACATAAAAAAATTATCAATTATTAGTGTGATTGAATAATTACTATTCAAAACATAGTAATGAATGTAAAATTGGAACATATGATATAAAAGGTTCCCACAAAAACTATAAGGCTAAACCTTAGGATTATATAGATTCACCATAAGACACATTACCCAATAGTATAAATATGTAAATTACAACAAGAATATTTATCATTATACTCATATTATATACAATTCTCCAAACTGTGTATTATTCATCCCACACTAGTAATATGGTATATAAATAGATTTTAGAAACATGGTATTCTTTAATAGAACAAGACATTAATCATATTTTCTTATTGTATTCCCTTAATCTTCTTCTTATTTTACTAATAATTTATTCCACTTTTACAATAATAATCATTCGTTATTTATATTCACCTTCTCCCACTTGGATAATCCTTATCTTCTTATTTTTAGTTCATATCTATTATTTTCCATTTATATATAAATATAAACATACATATTAACATCAATATGAATATATCATTGTAAAAATAGAAGCATTATTTTATATACTTTTTATTTGAATTTATAGTTCAAACTAATAATTTACTTTAAATTTTATTAATTAATTTTTTCAATTTCTCTTCTTCTTCCCTATTTTATGTCCATATTTCAAATATTTTCAGGTCACCATGGTATAATAGTTCATATTATTATATTATGATATACATTTTAATTAATAATATTCTTTCTTGTAGTGAATGAAATTCCACTACAACATGAACTTTATATATTCATCAATATTTGAAGAAAAATAGTTTATGATATTTAATCCATTAATGTTTGGATTTTGATTGGTAAAATTTTATTTTTTTAGTAAATATTTATTTTGTAATCATTAAATATTTTCATTCTAAAGAGGTTTCATATTTCCCTCTAGTGTTCATTTATTTTGAAATAAGTATAATCTATTACACGTAATATTGGGAATCAATCATCTATTTTCATCCATCACCTCATATATATTCATTCACACTATCCTAAATTATTATTCCAGATTTAATTTCTTTTAATACCAATGGTGGTGAAATTTAATTAATATAAAATACTCATACATTATATGTTAAAATTCTACAATATCACATTCCTATTTAAAATTTCATAAGTTTTTTAATAATAAAAGTTATATATTTCTATCCTTTATAGATAATCATTTAACCTTAAAAATACCTTATATGTGTCATTGCTTAGAGATCCTATTAATTATTAGATAATAGGGACCCAATTATAAAATTGAATACCACATATTTATTTTTTCAACATAGTCTATATCAGTTACACCACTTTTCTATCAACCATGACTTTATATTTTTCTCATACCTATTTTACATTATAAGGATAGAAAATACAAAAAAATTTAAAGAACGCTTTAAACTCTAGAAGATAACCATATAAAGTATGAAATGTACCTTATCAAAAATATTGGTGAACCTTACTAAGTCTATAATATATATTTTTAAAATAATTATTATGCCTACAAAAGTGAACATATCCATTTTTTCAACTAAAATATCATCAAATCTAAAGAAGTTTTGGATTTCTTTTAATTTCCTCAAGACTATTTTCAAAATTCACTAAATTTCCAAAATCCCTCCACCTCACATAAAAACATTGTTTTATATTTGTTTGAATATATTTTTTCAATTTATTATATAATCCAATTTAATAATTTATTCCACTACAATATTCTCCAACTCTGTTTTTATAGACATGTAACACAAGTTAATGTTATCATCTTCAACCTCAAATTGTAGAAAAATATACATGGTTCCAAAAAATATCATCAAACAATTAACATCTCTAAAAACATATATATTTATATAGCCATACATGATTAATGTTACCTTGATACCCCATGTGATATATAACTCCAAATGTAATTCCTTAAAACCAAATCATTTTTGGAAACAGACTATTCTAAGGTGTCACAAAACATTGGGTCGTTAATATAATTAAACTCATTGGTATATTGTATTTTGTTTAAATATAAGTGTAATATATGATGGTTTCATTAGGTTTTTCTAATAGAGTAATACAGATTAATATTAAATAGGGGTTTAATTTTACGTATATTATATTATAATATCTTAGGAGAGTCTACCAGTTACATAGTGGTGGGGTATAAGGTACCTAATGGGTTAAAAAAGGAGCAGGTCCACTAGACTGTCCATAAAGTATCTAGTGAAAGTACACATAGTTTATAATGATCCAAAAAGTTGCAATTATTATATACTCATGTAAATTATGCACTCCAAAAAAAATATGAGGATAGATTTCCTTTCACTATAATAATATCTGGTTACTCTCATCAAATTATATTGATTTAGGGTTCTTTTTGGTAACAATTGAATTCCATTTAGAAACAATATCATATATCTTTATTCTCCATTTATAAGAGGAAATTATAGATTCATTTGGGCTTGTATTAGAGATATTTTTTGTTTTTTGGATTTATCTTAGTTTTATATTCATAAAAATTACCTTTTTTTAAAAGTTAAAATGATCAATATAACTATGTGGTTTTAATTCACATTCTTCTACATTTTTACACTTAATTGTTAAATAATTGTTTTCTTGTAGTATATAAATATTCATACCATAATAACATTTTATGAATTCATTGTGATATGTGACCTTTTACTTTCTCATGGACTAATCATGTGTTTTTATTTTTATTATGGACCATATAATGAATTAAATTACATCATTGTTTTTCATGCCTTCAAAATTGGTTTAGTTACTAAGAAATAGGCTTGTTGGGATTTATATAATGATTATATTCACACTAAAATGATTAAATACATATTAAATTATGTATAAATGTGATTAAGTTGATCAATTAGTTGGGGAGATGATAATATGAAAAGTTGAGGATAGTTGGATAATAATGTGTTGGTTTTAGATAGATGATAATCAATAAAAGATTAATAAATAATGTAATTATAATCATGATAGTTACTAAATAAATATTTTAAATTTCATATGGTGAAATAATAATTTTTAATAAATCCATGTGGTAAATTAAAAGAAAACATGTGGTGTTTAAGGGGTGTATTTTCGGATGAACTATATACTTTGAAAATAATGAATGTAATGTTAAGAACGATATATCTATTAAGACTAATTTTTTGAGTTATAATAAATATTAAAAATTTAATAAGAGTCCTTGGTATATCCTTGGTGTATTTTAAAAATATGGTAATTGAATTTATATGGTATAGAGTGGTGAATGAACATTAAGAAATCTCCTAGTGTGTTTTGGGTGTTCACCTCATGCATCAGATATCCTAATATAATGATTATTATTAATTGAATAGAAATTTAAATGTTTCAATAAAATATTAATATGAATAAAATATTTATTGAAAGGTGTAAATATATTCCAATGTTTCTTAAACTAACATGTGTGACATATTTGGTTAACTGAGTTTGTATTGGAGTGAATTTATTAAATAAATTAGGTGTAATAAAGATAGAAATTAACTCGTAAATGGTAATATTTGTTGAATAACCATGTAATTGTTGTGTTATTATCCTTGATAATATATATGGGATATTTTGACCTTTTTGGGGAATCTTGATGTGCATTTTCCTACTTAAATTGTATGATTTCATACATGGAATGGATTTATTTATTAATATTGATTATATATTCCATGTGGGGGTAAATAAAATTGTAATTTTTTTAGTTATAGAAATTATTTTTTATGTTTTAATTATATATATATATATATATATTATTTTTTATCAAAAAATATGTTTTCTATGTTTTAGTCATAGTAGGGGTCACTTGTAGGAAACTTATGGTGAGATGGGTTATGAATTTCCCAAAAATAGAATAGTTGGCCTAGAGGAGAAGGTTATTTGTTATGACATGGTCTTCCACAGTTGTCTTTAAGGGGATGGAAGTATCTAATTTCCTTATATTTCATAGTTTTCTATGATGTTATGGACTTATGATATGACATGATATGGCATTTTTTACCATAATAGTTGGGATGAACACACTATTACAGGACGTGGGGGGTTTGATATAGTTGGGGTTATATGAATGGATGGCCCTGTGTGAGGTGATGAATTCAAGATGATAAATTAGAATGTTTTATTATCCCCAAGTATCAGCATTATCCCATGTAGGAATGAGTTATTTGGGAGACATCACTACACATACTCCTTTCTCACATTGCTAATTGATGGTAATTGACCATATAGGGCATTGCTCTTTTTTATATATTCAAATATTGGACTGTTAAGATAGAATGAGAAGTAGTGTTTTACAATAAATATTATAATCTCACATGATATACTTATATATCTTATTTCCATATACATTGCATCACTGACATTTCATGTAAAATGAAGCGGTATCTATAGCTAAGAGTTGGGGTTTGCAAACTCTTTGAACCTTAGTCAATATGGTTACAAACTCTTAATAAGTATTTTTGTGCACATCATTCTATCATATAATTTAATTGAATTTTTTTTACAATTTAATAATAACCATTGAGGGTTGTTAGGCTACATTATATTTTCTGTATATTAGTCCACTTTTTTGAGATTATAGACTTATAGTTATTGTTATCTTCCACTTTTTATATGAATTATGATACTTAACATCTATTTATTTATTTTAATGGACCATTAGAGGGTAACTATCTCATTAGGCTATATTCAAGAGCCTTTCTCACAAATAATATTTTTATTATGGAAAAAGTATTAGAGGATAACAGATCAAGAGGGGCCTAAGATGATGAATCCCAATGATATCGCCTCTTACAATGGATAGGTAGCCAATCGAGAGGGACTTAAAGATAGTAAAACAAATACATGAGTTTTTTTAACTAACTTGTGAATCCAAAAGGTCCACAACTTGGTTCTATTCATTCCAAGTATGTAGAGGGATAGTGTGATCGTTAATGAGGGTTTTTCATCTTTTAAAATTTTAAATAATATACCAAGGCACCTTTATATGTCCCTTTATTGATCAAAATATGGTCTATGAATCCAAATCCACACAAACTAGAGGACTGTTTTTATATCTACACCACTTTATCCCATCACAGAAATAACATTCCTACACCATAATAGAATCATCGGGACCATAGGAGGTGCTAAAGTAAATGATGATCGAGCCACCAGGGTCATGCACCAGACCACCTCCTCGCATATAACCATCACAACATAAGTCATCAAATTTTACCTTCAGACTGCTAAAGGGGGAATCCAACAGACCTAATGGCCCTAAGGTGATTTACCCTACCTATCGATGGAAAAATAAATGGCATTTAAGAAACACCTAAGAGAGGGATCGAACTCTCAACAATTCAACAGTGGATCCAACTCAACTTCCTGGAACCACACCTTAGTGATCATACTACTATAGAAATATAGGGCACCCTCACACCGAGAAACATTTATTACCTCTCAAATACTCTAGATACTTGTCACCAATAGGATAACCCTTTCCCTTATTTCATGAAAATCCTAATCAACACCACTGAACTAGATCAAGAAAAAATCTTCAATACTCTAGTCAATATTAGGGAGTATAGTAAATTAGACGAGTTCATGCCACACAGAGACCGCCCAATCACAAATAAAAAAGAGATACAAAATCATTTCTCTATGATTATTCCTATAGTAGATACCTTTTGAGGAAAGATAGATACATTTTCATTTATTTTACTCATTAGTGGGAAATGAATAGTTTTTTTCCTCCAAACTATAAATTTTAATTTATCTAGCAGATCATTGCACTAATTAATTGATCTACAAGAATCGTGAGTAGCATTATCATGAACAATATATTGATAGGAGTTATTAGAAAAAACACCAGATGCATATACCATGAAAATACAAACATCATTTTCCATATTCAAGGTAATATTGTGAAAAATATTTCTCTATTTATCATTAATAATCTCACTGAAAAACATAGGATAAGGGATAGAATTCCTTAAGGAAACATCTGGGATTATGAAACCTGAAAAACCAAGCCACTCTACATCCAAATTATGACTCCAGAAGCCGATATCCCCATGACCAATAATCCAACTATAGATATTCTTGATAACTTAAATGTTCCCTTGGATATTATTCCAAAAGATATAAACCATACCTAACTAAAATCCCAAGACCATTCTAAACTTATTATTGATAAAGCTACACCAAATTGTTTATCCCTCAATTGCTTCCCATACCAACCTGGCTTGCATTCTTTTCATTATACTTGAGACCTTCTTGAGATTGATACCTCCTTCTTCCTTGGGCATGAAAAACCTACCATAAGAGTCCTAGTGAAATATACCCTCATAGTGGGCATCCAAAATTAATGATAAAATATGATTCTCAATATTTTTTATCGCCTTTTTGGGAATCTTGAAAGATGAGAGAACATGCATGGGAATGGAGCACAAAACATGATTTTCCATTGTTATCCTCCCACTAAAGAATAGAAAATAGTTATTTCAATTATTAATTTGGTTATAGATATTATAAAATAACCCCTCATAATTATGAATATGAGTCCTCTATGTAGAGAAAATAACTCCAATATACCCCATGGAAACATTTCTTCTATTAATACCCAATAATTCTTCAATAATCATGGAATTCACTGAAGAGCTAGAGGTCAGGAGGAAAAAAACTACTTTTATCACTATTGATAAGTTGGAAACTCCAATCACAATATTATTACATTATAATATTAAACTATTAGAGAGATATCCCATTATCGTTCACAAAAAACACAATGTCATTTGTAAAGAGAATATGTGACAAGCCAGTGTATGAACCCCTTCTGCAGAAAGGCAGAATATTGAAAAAAAATAAAATTATAATTCAAGTACCTTATTAAATCATCCTAATCCAGAATAAAATGAGTGGGGTAAATTGGGTCTTCTTTTCTCAACCCTCTAACCATATTTAAGAAGCCATACTTCATTCCCATAAAGGAAATGGTCAACCACTATGAGTTGTAACACATGAAAAAGGGATCAGATACCCAATATAAAAAACCTATAAAACTCATAAACTTGATTATTAAACCCCATTTGAGCCTATAGTAATCTTTTTATATATCCTTTTTGATGAATATATTGGACCCCAGTGCCCTAACATTGATGTCTATGACCATTTCATGAGTAAGTCAAATTTCCCCCTGAATGGACCAACCCTTGACAAAGACATATTTCTCTCAAAATATCCATGCGGGTAGGAAAGAATACATATTTCTACTGATAATGTTGACTAATAAATTATAAGTGAATTTTCATATACTAATGGGCCGAAACTGATTGATGTTCAATTGATTTTTGACCTTCAGAATGAGGACCATGTTGTTGGAACATACCACATGAGGAAGGATCCCTCCATGAAAGAATTCATGGATAGCCTCAATAAGATCATACTTGACAATATCCTAATAAGATACATATAAGGCTCTAGGGAAACCATTTGGGCTTGGGTAGCTCTCTATATTGAGCGATTTAATAGCATGCCAAATATCACACTCTTGTGGAACATCACCCAACATAACCTTTATGGAATCATCCACTAATCTTGTAATATTCATTAAAATTTCAACATGCCTGCCTGGATTTTCATTTTGCATACATGGATTGACATTAACAAAAAGATACCTGAAAAAATAAAATTTATACCTCCAATAATATTAGGGTCATCTGTATATGATCCATCATCCAAATGAATATTCTAACTAATTAATTAGTTCCTATCCTTGATACAGGAATGAAAGGAGGTTTTTTTTGGTCCGCTTATTTAAGCAACATTGCCCTTGACTAATACATGGATTACCTATCCTAAACTAGAAAAAACTCTGATATATATAGCCTTTTATAAAATAGAGTTTCAAAAATAATATCATCCCATTCATCTTCAATAAGAGACTCCAAAAAATAAATATCCCTCAAGATTTGATCTAGATCCTGTCAATGTAAGATTTTCCTATTATTCTGTAACTATAGGCCTCCCTTCAAGCAGTGAAGATTATTGTGCAACTAAAACCATAGAAAACCCTCAATAGTTTGATCCCAATAAGCTCTCACCTCTATCAAAAATGAGGGTTAGTATTCCATCAATTGGAAAAGAAAATATCCTGACTCCCATCCCTTTGAGCATCCAATTTGACAAGAAATAGTGAGTTATTATAAATACATCGAGACAAATGATGAACTATGGTGCTAGAAAAATGATTAATGGAATGAATATTAGAAAAAAAAATCTATCCAAACAACACCATATATGGAGGCCCCCCACTTATTATTTCACCAAGTGAAATCATCTCCTGTATATCCCATGTCAATAAGCCCGGACCGAGTAACAAAATTGAAAAAAAAAATTGGACTCCATTGAGTAGAATACACCTCCAAAAAATTTTTAGAAAACAAAAATGGCCTTTAAGTCACCTCCAATGAACCATGGGTTAGAACTAGAATTAAAGGATCCAAGTTCTTCACACATGATCTCCCTTTCTAGAGCCTCGCATTTAGCATACACAAAACTGATGAAGCATTACCAAGAACCATACCAAATGTTAACAGTGATAAATTTATCAGAAGTCACCACCCTATCCACCCATATTATATTCTTCCAAAAAATATAGATATGAGGATTGAGTAATCACTATGAAAATAATCTCAAACCCCAATCCTGCTGGAAAAATATGAGATTCTGAAAGAATCCTATTTTGGTTCTAAAACAGCAATAAGAGATAGATGGCTATGATGAAACTCTGATTCTATGAAATCTATCTTCACTCGAGAACCTAATCTCTAGATGTTCCAAATAATAAGATATATTATTGGATCAAATGACACCTGGTGGGGGACCTAGTCATCAAAGACCTATGAACTAGAGACTGTAAACCTTCCAACTTCTTCCTATGTTGAGAGTATGTGAAAACCCCACTAGGGAAGCACACCCATGATCAATTAAAATTTTAGTATCCTATGTATTTATACCTAGAAGATTTTCTCCTGATATAAATTGAAAATAATTAACAATTGGGATGGGAGAACTACTAGAGTAACCTGGAGCATCATGCTCAGGACCAGTCTAAGGGAGGAATGAGAGAACCATTGCCTTTACCTATTTTAAGGGAGAACTCGTAGCCCAATAAAAATATAATAGAGAGGATGATACTAGGACCAAAATTAATTGGACTCACCATGGTTAAAACACCACCATATCTATGAACTTATACAACTTCACCAGGGGCAAGATAGGGAGATCCGGTGGAGGAATCAGCAATATAGGAGGGGGAACCACCAAGGGGGATGAAAAGCATGCACCAAGACCCCAAGTCGAGCTAGATGAAGATAGATCCAGATCCTTGAACACATGATGTAAGCCATTATCTAAATCTAATAATACTATAGTAGGAGAAAACAAGGGACTCGAAAATAATAAATTAGAACCAAAATGAGACTTTCTCCATGAAGAAACTGTGCGACCTTAAAGGTAATAGGCTGAGGAAAACTGAACTGTGGAGACATGATAAATGTATTTCCACCATGAGAATGATTCTCTAACACCACAGAAAATATGATATGGAAGAGGATTGACCAAATCCATCTCAACACATATTCTAGAAACTAAGGTCTTAAGGTGGTTTTTATTGAGTGCACTAATAGGTTGATTGCATTAAAATATTGATAGTATGAAATTTAATTTTCTCCATAATATGAATATTTTAAATTATTCATTTAATATTTAACATGGTGTAAAAATTTATTAATTAAATAAATGACATTTTATGACAGGTGTGATTTATATTTGGTATGATGTAATGGAATATTGATACATTTGGATATGAGTTAAAAGTATTGTGTGTACGATATATTTCATAATATATTTTTTTTATTATGAAAAAAAGTTTTTATTTTGTTTAGTTCATGATGGGTATATATTTAAATATTAATTGAATTTGATTACTTGGATTTAAATTTTAAATCCATGCATGTGTTTTGATTTTATTTGTGTTATTGAAGAATTTATATATTCTTTGATATAGATATTTTTTAAAATAGTATTGGAAGAAATGATTAATTAGTATGTGGAAACATTTTTGGACTACATTAGTTCTTCCAAATAACACAGATCAACTGAATTCTTGAAATAAAATTTGGTATAATACAATGTTTTTTCTTTTTTTTATTATATTTTTTATTTTAATGGGATATATCATTGATAGTCTTATGGAATATTATATTTTTTTATAAAAGTTATAGTATTCATAAGGTAAAATTAATTTTGAAAACCATTAAATGAATGGAAATAATGATAATTCTTTAAATGTGATCAAGTTATTTTAACCTTATTGATGTTGTTGTTCATTTTAAAACAATAATGAAATGGAATGCTTTTTGTGGATTAAGAATATTTTTTGGATTCATGTTCACTATAATGACATTAATGTTTCATTTAATGAAGTCCTGATGAACCAAAAATATAATTTATTTCATTGAATGTAAATGAATAAAATAATAAATATGTTGTGAATTGATTATCATTTATCAATTTTTATTGGTTGAATTAATTTATTTTGTATTGATATGTAAGATATGATTGACATAACAATTGATATATTTTATCCATGAAAAACATTATATGAGTGGTTTTAATTTCATTAATTCAATTTCATTTGATATGTTTTCTGTAACTAAACTGTGCAGATAAACAAGATAGATAAATTGAATATTTATTTGGTCCTATATAGAGAGTGGATGATAGTTTTTTGGTTAAAAAATTATTTTGGATTCTAAAAAATTATAGTATTTTTCTTTTTAACAATGTTTCGGTGCTATTTATATTCTAATAAAATACAAGGGAGAAATGTTTGGTTTTGTGTATGATGTTAACATATACAGAATTGAAATTTAAATAAATAAAATAATTATGGATGATGTTTTCCTTTTGAAATTTTAATTCTGACCTTTTTGATAAATTATAATGTTAATGACAATAATTAAATATTAATTCTTATTAGTGGGAAAAATATATTGTGGATCAACATAATTGAAAGATAAGTGAATGTTATGTTCATGATTTTTATACCTTATGGATGGTAAAAGTGCAATTAACATATCAAATACAATTATTTTTTATAATATAAAATTAATATGTGTTAATTTGGAACATATATATCATCATAAAAAAATTATTTTCAGGAATTTATTGACTTGAAAATCGGATATATATTGAATTACATTGGTAATTGAGAAACTATGGGTACTATTTATATTATTTTTCACATTTATCTAATATAGATATTTTTTAAGAAAACATTTATGAGTTAGGATATCAGGAAACTAAATAATTTTTATGTTTGTATAATACTTGTATTAATTATGATATTTTTATTTAGAGTGAATTTTGTTAAATTATAAAATTTAAATAAAATATTAACTACTCTATGTTGATATATTTTAATATAGATAATATATATTTAATAGAATATGGATTCTATGAGTTTTAACTGTTATAATTTAATGGTTATGTTCCGAAAAACAATTTCATGATAAAAGATAGTGGATTGTGATTTTTAAATAATGTAGTATAGATGATTTTAATGGTTAACTGAAATCTAATTGGGTGTTTTTTGGTATAAAAAATATATTATTTTTGTTGAAAATTATTAGGTCATTAAATAATAAAATTATAGGAAAGAAAATATGATAATTGGTAATTTAATTTAATGGTTGATAGAGATTGACTAATAATCACACTAACAATTGGCCATGTGGATACCTTGATTGTCAATGTTCTAAGACATTGAACCCCCCCCCCCACCAAGTTCCCATTATATGAGGATATATTTTTTAAAAATTCGTGGTAACCAGCTTCTCATGTGGAGTAATAATAGATCACTAGGCCATAGTGAACTCTCATCATTGTAAAAATGTTATACATGTGCCCCTATTAATGTTCTACAAAGGAAGATCCCATTAGAACCCACCATGTTAAAATACATTCACATGATCCATTCCTATTAATATTCTATTTCCATTTAAGGAATGAAAATAATAATAAGGAAATATGAATAGGAATAAACAGTGGACATAAACAAGAGTACCTTAAAGATACCTAGAGGTAATTTCTAATCCCTAAAGCTAGACTAAGGGAATTGAATCCCTATGGGAGGCCAACATTCATGAAGCCTTTCTATAAGATTATATTTCATGAATCATTTTTATGAGGCTACCCTAAATAATTCATTTACATGAATCCAATCTGTTTGAATACATTGAGTGATGTTAGTCTTCCTGATTCCTTTCCTTAAAGAGATCCAGTGAGATTCCTCCTCAAAAGGCTTACACTCAATGTTAATATTTGTTAGTCTATCCCATGGGATGTCTCCACATTAGGCCCCTACATGGAATATTTCATTACAGATTATTCTTGGCATAAATTACACATGGGAATATTTTCCTAGAACATTATCTCATTTCATACAATATCAATTGAAGGAGAATACTCAAGTGTTATTAACCCCCATAGTTTATAATATCACTAGAACACATGATTTCTCAACCCTTCAGGTATATATCACATAATATTAAAATGGGAAATATTAATTCCTATCCCATATCATTTCTCTCGCCCATGTATTGTACTTAGTTTTTTCCAAATTAAAAAACCTTTCTAGATTACTTCCAAGAATGTTAAAACACAAATATGACCAATATAAATTCACCATCATAGCCACCAAACATATGAGATCATGTTTGAATGAACATTAATCTTCCCTTCTTAGATATTTTATCCCCTTGAAAAAATTGAACTCAACAAATGTCTTCAAAAATAGGTTTAAACCTAATAGAAATCATGATCTTATATTACCTTGATAATGTGGGACACTATATAGAGGACATTAGTGTGGTCTGTCTTAGTTCATACAACTAAACATGGATTACTCAGGATTACTCTCAATGGAAATGGGTTCCTGGTATATTTTTTGTTCTAATAAATGTGGCATAGGATAAAGATCCTCTTTTTGAGTTTTGAGGCCCATACAATTATTCTATCACTAATGATAAAATCTTAAAAAATCATTATAATACCACATTTAGGGATATAGAATGGTTAAGACCCAACTTATCATCCTAGGATGATATCCTCCATAAAATCATCATAAAAGGGATATATTACTTGAAATCCATTGCCTTTAAATGGGGAATTTTACTCAATAAGTACTTATCCCCATGTTTTCCCATTGTATAATCACTAACATATCTTCATGGTGTTCTATAATTAGAGAAATCCCTCCTAAATGGATATATTCCTAACATGTCATAATACTTTAGAATTTTATATTCCTAGAAAATTATATATCATCCAATAATTCCTAATGGATAATCCCATTGAATTAAATTTTTATATAATTTTATAATA
The DNA here is from genome assembly GCA_963277665.1 of Viscum album. Lineage (NCBI taxonomy): Eukaryota > Viridiplantae > Streptophyta > Magnoliopsida > Santalales > Viscaceae > Viscum > Viscum album. The sequence goes on from OY728143.1 coordinate 412,542,666, forward strand.
TGAAAATCCTATTCACATGTAAAAGTATATGACGATATCCTTTATGCATGATGTTTGAAATAATGGATTGGTCCATCCATATGAATTTAAACTATTTATAATGATCTTAATGGGATTTCATTATTTTCAACAATGATATATGGTATGAATTAGTTTTGTTCAAACCCAATGTCAAATATCACAATTCCACATGGTTATACTAACTGTGGAAGTTTTTATTTGAAAAAAAAATCATCGGGTCATAATCCTAATGAAATAATTCCCACCACTTGGAGGTCCATATTCTCATTAGGTATTACTATATCATTCTCATCCATTCCATAATCTATAGAAATAAATAATCTTTAGTCCATATTTATAATAAGGTCATATCCAATTATATAGGCCATGTTCTTATGTGAACAACCAATTATATATCTCCCTATGTTATATTACCTATAAAAAATACACCTAAATTATGATATTATAGGCCATGTTCTCATGTGAATAGAATTTGTTTCGTATATTCAACCTAGTAATCCAAATTTCCTTATAAAATGTCCTAAATAGGTACCACATGTTCCATTGTGTGGAACTAAACTAAATTTTTTTTCATTCCTTTAACAGTCATGCATAGGAATCCCCTTCCATGGGTATGATCAAAAATCCATAATGATTTCATCCTAACTAGATGAAGAAAAATAAAAGAGTTCATTATAATGGGTATTTAAACCATAAAACCCCAAAAATACTAATTTTTATTTTAAATATGAAGAAAAATTAATAAATATTTATGTTTAAAATGATGTGTGGTTTTCATTTGATTATGGTCATGTAGAATCTATCCCCACACTTGTATTTTGGAAGGATTTATAAATATTACATAAATAATTAAGTGAGTATGAGACTAAGCTATAATTCCCCCTTAAAATATGAATATTATCCAAATCTCTCATTATATTAACAAATGTGTATTCCAATATATTAAAACTAATATCCCAACGACCACTGGTATTTGGAATATAGGTACACACCAAATCAAAATAATATAACCCAAAATCACGTCAACTGTTCTATATTTCCTAGAAAAAACATCGTTGTTAAATCAATGTGAAAGATATCATTTGTACCAAAAATAATGGACTATCCTAAAGGTTCTATGTATTATATTTTGTGTGGTTCACATATTCAAAAGTTGTAAAATAAATATGAATCATATCATAATTAATGATATTAATTGATCATGCTCTTACTTGTTATGCTACAATGAGGTTTTTTCTAGATTATTTTTTTGAATCTCATAAACTTTCAGAAAATATATAGAGATTCATTTAATTAAATTATGGAATATACATATATTGAATAATATTTCACCACTATTTATAATGGAAAATTCCCAACTAAAAAATAGATTTATTATCATTGAAGTATTTGAAGTTTTAGATGATCAATACTTTGGTTAGAGAGTGTCGAATTAATGGTATAATGCATCCATTGAATAGATTCCATCAAGGCCCTTAAGACCTAAAACCCTACAAGACATCTCACAAGTGAAAAGTTTTCACATAGGTATTGGATCTAATTTCCACTTCTAACTTTGAATTGGATTCTTTCTATGGATCAAGACAACATCAACCCCATTTATCTTAGGATATTCTTAGATCCCATTGATTACTTCACTACCCTTTTACATATATTCATGAAGTAACCATGTTTCATTAATAATCATCAATATTTTCACACAACACTATTACCTCTAAGGCTCACTAATGGGGACTTGCATTAGACCTTGACCTGAGTAAATAAGGAAAGAGTACCCATGAGAAAGCCTTAATAAAGTTGGAATACCAAAAAATAAATGTAAGTGGACCATACATTAGTTCAAATTACCTAGGTCTTAAATAAGATTAAGGTGTCTTATTGAGGGTTAGCTAATATACTAGACCTATAGAGGTATACTAGTTTATAATAATGGAATCTGGGGAGAGATATTATATTCCCAATCCCTCATATCATTAACATCAACATATCTTACTAAAATAATAATGTTAGGAGTTTTCCATATTTCCACCTCCATTGAATAAGTATTTCATCATATTTTTGATACAAATAATGATGAAGTTAATATAGGTATTTAGACTCCCAAAAACTATCAATATATCTTCCTAATTATGGATTTAATTTGATGTAATATTTAGGAAAAAACATTTTTATAGACACATTTCTCTACTCATATAGTTATATCAGCTCATCCAAATATTTTGGTTTCTACATAAGAGTGGGAACATATTCTAGATCCATGATTAAGAGGTTCACTAGTGTATTTAAATAAAAAATGTGGTGTATGTTCAATAACATATTGCCATTCCTAATATATGTTGTCAGTTTAATCCAACAATTACTTCAATACATGTGTATATTCCTATCAAATTGATGCATGAAGGATAGTGGTATATTCTAATAGAAAATGAATAATTTGAATACACTTATATTCCCACCAAGACCTTGAAGTCTTATAAAATATATTGGGCACACATGGAAAAAATATTTGGAATATCATGTCAACTTGTGGGGTAGGATTATATTCTATTTCTCACCAATTATGGATCATTTTTAGTTAATTCAAAGGAAATACAGTGGAGGGAAAATATTACTTCTCGTATTTTAGATGAAATTCACATATTATGATAGAGAATAATGGTCAGGGATTGAATATAAAAACCTATTACAAATGAGAAATTTTTGTAATATTCCAATAATGACCTATATAAGGGTTATATCATGGACATTGACTTATAGGAAATTCGTTATACATCGAAATTAACTCACTTATAGGTGCATATTCCCACAAAAACTAAATGATCTAGTTGGAATATTTTTAAAAATAACAATTGGTAGTCTCATGTTTATAATTAATCTCAAATATCTTGTTATTATATTTCAGTAATGGCATAAGTATCTTTATGTAGGGATCCTATCCCATAATGTTTCTACCAACAATGCATATCCCTGTTCTCCTAGCAATGATCATATAAAAGAAGATATTTTCAAATGAAACATATGGAACTGGAGGAGGATCATATTCATACCTAGATCAATAATAGTTTTATTGAATATATCTAGTTTCTTTTAATAGTGTCCCAAGGATACTTTATTCACTTATCAAAAGAGGATAATTATATTCACAACAGATTTACACCCTGTTGTATTACATAGGTTGATCAAAGAAATCCTCTATATAACTCTCCTCATGATATTAATTATGTAAATCTTTCCAAAATCTAGGTAACATCTCAATAAGAATACTCCATGTTCATAATCTTTCCTCAAATAAAAATTTGTATATAGATTAACTTGGATAGTTAATGTAAAAAATCTATGTCATCATGTCATTAGAAAACAGTTCTTCACCCCATTCCATGGTCTACTAAGAACAAAAATCATCATCTTTGCATAACTATAGAATGTGGCCTCTATGGTCTTGTCATAATATGGAATCTCACTCAAAAAATAATTAATACTTCAAATACAAGTGGAATCATATGTATAGGGGAAATATAGGTATTATGTACTAATCATGGACAATTCCCAGTACAATCTACAATATTCATTTATCAATTAATTGATCCATTATATTTTCCTCATCATATGGAATTACTTATACCATCTCAAGTAAATACCAAGTCTCATGAAGGGTATTTTAATCATATCAATAAAATTTGTGAGATCTTTAATTAAATTGAGTTTGTTGTATTGTCAATAGTATGAGATCTTTCATCTGAGAAAAAACATGAGAATGTTCAGAATTATTTCCTCAAAATAATATGAATCTATTAAAAATAATTACTAATTTCTTTCCCAATGTGTGCATGAGTGGATGAGTTGAGTATACATCATTTCATTTTACCTCAATCCCAATTCAACCATATTTATTGGTGAAGGATTCCTGAAATATGATCATCTTAGGAAAATTTTCATAAAAAAATATTTCATATTCTATTTGTTTAGTTTAATAAATTTCAACCTTTACCCAAGATATTAAAATAAAAATTTTATGGTAGTGATCCAGTAATACACTATTGTATCCGGCTGCTAAGAATGTTGAGTAATCCTCTCACCTTAGAAGAATGTAACAGTAAACTTCAAGGAAATCCTAAATAGTGGATTTTTCTTTATATAAAATGATATACTTAAATTACATGTATTTAAATAAACTAGTAAGGATCAATAATTTTTTAGTGGGATAAGACAATGTGGTGATTTTATAATTTATTCATCCTATAGGGAAAAGTAAATTTTCATTATTTCCACCACAAAAACCACCTTATTAATCATAAAAACCACTTTTATTCAAGGAAATAATTATAGTAAGATTGAGTAATCCCTATACCTTTGTTAAGGTTTAATTATTTCCCTCTCTTAACCCAAGTAAGTTGAAATTATAATAGTTGGGATCAATAATATAAGAGGAACCCTCCAAGTCTCTATTGATGTGTGATATTCCATCACTATTTAAAACATGCTTGGTTGAGACTTTTAAGGCATATCATGGAATCACCCTCTCTAAAATACTTCTAGGGTAACATCTTTAAAGAATGGTATAACCATAAATTCTATATAAGCGAAACAAAATCAGTATAAAATAGTATATATGGGCAGGCACTTAGTTCTCCCTCAAAAAACACCTATACCAAAAAGAAATCCATTTTCAGTTAGATGTGGGTGTAGATATTGTCATGGATATTTTAAAAAAATATTTAATAATAATAACTATAGTATATGACACATGGAAGGACACAAAAAATGGAAAACAAGATGAATAAGTGATAATAAAAAATAAGGGCCACACTAAGGTTCCAAAGGAGGTTTTAAGTAGTTGGGAGAAACAAAACAATTTGGAATTTGGAATTTGGAATCATTTAATATCTAATTATAATATACATATTAAAATTTTGTTACATATAATTTGATGTGTGTTTTTAAATCCGATAAACCACCTGAATAAGTGTAACCCTAGACCAAAATGGATTTATTGTCCCAATATGATACTAAGATAAAAAAACTAATATAAGTTAATTCCAAATAGATTTATTGTAATATTCTTACTAATAATAATATTTAGAATTGGGTGGTAATTCCCCATAAAATAATCCCTCCCCAATATGATGGATCATTTCAACCTATAAATCCTAAAATGATTCACTCCTTTATATCTACCCCCAAAATTCTATTCATACTTATTCTAGTAATATAATGTTAATATAGGTTTAAATCACTAACACATAGATTGCATATATTCCAAGAAATCCATCTGATCTCAACCCAAGAATCATATCAGTAATCAGTGTTTGAAATTCATCCACATGAGTGAATCTCAACATAGGACACTTCTTAGAGATTAATCAACCTATAATTACTTCATTAATCTATGCAGTCTCTTATCACATTAATGAATTAAATAGAGGGGTGGAATTCCCTTACGTATCCAAATAATATTCCTTTGCATAAATGGGTGGATTTTACCACTATTATACAAAATTTTGAGAATCCTATAATATAGACAATCAGTAGAACTAGAGTCATGAAACAACATTATATGAATTTTGTGTCTCATTATAGATCTACCATGGGATGTACCAATTAACATGAGACATACAATGTCAAATTTTTTATGCATTCTCTATAATTCTAATCCCTTCCCTTGTACATCGTCTTTATAACTATATTTATAGTAAAATAGGAATAATTTTTTCATAATTTCCTCTATAAATTTATCTCTACAATAAGAAAAATAATAGTCCTTAATATATCAAACTCTATGAATCATGAAAATTAAATATTCCAAATTCCACCTCTAGATGGAAAGGTATAATATTCTCTCTAGACATTTATCGCCCACAAGATCTCCTATTGAAAATAAATATACATAACCTCTAATATAATAAGAAAATTTCTATTATGCCACTAAAATATCCATTTTAATTTTATAAAGTTTGTGGTAGTCGCCCTGCACATAAAGGATTCAATTCAATACTCTAAGACTAAAACTTGTATAATTATATAAACATAAGTAAAAAAGCATTGTAATGATAAAATACCCAAAAATAATCCTCAATCCAACTTGGGTACCAATTCTCTTTCAAAAACCACTAAATATTATGCATCACCCAAAACTAAATGATAACAATATAAAACATTTCCTTATTGAAGATTATGGTATAAAACAAAAATCTTGAGTTTATATAAATTAAATAATATGAATTATTCTACTACTAAAGAGAAGTTTTTGGGGTATTTATTTACTATAATGGAGAATAACCACCTAAAAATTTTAGAATAAAGGAGGCCTAAGGGAAATGGTCCCAATGAACACTCTAATAACTACCACCATTACTAAATTTTGGGGTGGTGGATTCAATGTTGTATTTTATTTATGTAATTTCTTCCATTAATAGTTGATTCATAGGAAATGAAGTTGAGAAATCATTGTGAACAATTATTGTACATCTCCACAATTCCATTGAATAAAGAAAAATAATGGAATGATGTCTCTACCAGGCATTTCTAAAATATTTTATGATTAAATGGAATATTAAATGATTAATAAATCATATGTTATACTCTAGACACAAAAAAAAAAATAAACCAATGGTGATAATGATTCCCCATACAACATTTGAACTATAAGGACATGATTTTTTAACATATGTTATCCCCTAATGACCCCAAATATGTTTGATAGATTATGCCATATGAAATACCATTTTAAAATGAAACCAAAACATTCCTTTTTCATTAAAATATATTCATTGAGTAGTTTTGTATGAATATGTATAACTGAATTATGAAATATATTAATTTATATAATAATATATAACAGTTATTTTATAAAAATTTACTCAATTCATTATAATGTTTAAAAATATATATTTTTTATATAGTATATTTTATTAAATAAAACTCTCTCTATATTATTATTAAATTTTATAATACTGATAGATTAATTCTAGATTTCTTATTTTTTATTTAATTTATGAATAATAAAATATATTATTTTTAAAAAAAATCATTTTCTATTAAAAGATGTTCTCATTGAATTTTATGATTTCATTTAAATATTAAAAAATAAAATGATAAATATTAAACTTGATAATATTAAATTCATTTTTATATTTAGAATCTCAATATTAGAGTAAGATAAATTTTTTATATTTTTTAAAAATAATTTCATTTTAATTTAATAGGGAAAATTTGCTAATTTTAATTGTATTAAAAGTTTTTTATCTTATTTTACAAGATAGAAATGAATTTTATTAAATATTAATTTACTATAAAAACTATTTGAAATTTTTAAATTATATATTTTTAAATACTTTATACTTATATTAAAACCATGATTAACTTTTTTGAAAATTTAGGTAAATTCTTATCAAAAAAAATTGACATAAGTTTCATTTAATAAAATTATGACGTCATGGAATTGTGATTTTGAGTAATTTAAATGTTAATAAAATATTAATTTAGTAATTTTAGACATTTTAATAGAAATAGAATCAATAAAACTGATAAATCTTCCCAAAACATAAATTTTAAACTTAAAATATACTTCTATCAAAAAATTGGATTTTTAAAGTTAGATAAGCTAATGTTAAGAATAAATTTTCTTGCATATAGAATTTTTAATTTATAAAATTAATTTAAGATTTATAATTAGTACGTTAAAATTTTTATAGATTTTTATTTTTATTTTTAGGCATTAAAAATAGATTTCATATCTAAAAATTAGTTACCATTTCAAAAACAAAAAAAGTGTAAAAGAAAAAAAACAATATATGAGTAAAAACATGTATAATGAATGTGTGGAGAAAAGTCTTTAAATATTTAATGACCTCAAAACTTATCATTCTCTACTTATTTTAAATTTCTATTTGGATTCCTTGTCCAAAATATGCAATTCTTTTATTAAAGAGTTATATGTTCCAAAAATACCCTTCTATTCAGTTAAAAAAACCACAACACCACCAATGTTACACACTCTCAGATTCCATAAAACCCAAAATAAACTCTTAGTCTCCCCAAAACCCTATCTCCACATCCTAAAAGTGTTTTTATTTAAAAAATCCATGCTAAGTTTTCATAATGTGATGACTAAAAAAGAACATCCAAAGAAAGAAATAATATTTAACTCCAAACCATCTTAGTTTTTTTCTAATTATACAACCAAAAACAATGTATATCCATGATATTATGTTAACATTATTATTATTAATATTATCATATGTTTTTATAATAATGTAACATCTATTTAATACCTTCCTATAAAACCATTTAAAAAATGAATATGTCATCATATATACTTGTGGCCTACCACCTACATGAACGATGTGCTCTATTCTTTATCACAACCTTTAATGGATAAAAAATAAATCATACTAAAGTAATATAATAATTATAACATGTTAGTGATTCTTAAATGATATTATAGTTTATTTTTTAACCTCCTTATATTCTGTGGAAACTATAGTTTCCTTTATGTGTTTGTGCGGACAACCATATCCATGTGATAATTATTACCTTTTATTTTTCATATCAAATAACATGGAATAATAAAATATATGTGTATTGTACTAAATGGTTATTTACTAATCAATTAAAATTATGGAATGATGATTTTTCACATTTCATAAGTGATGTTAAAAATAAAAAAGTTATACTGAATTTAATAGCTAAAAAGTGCATTTAAATATACCTTTTATAAATCAATACCATTCATGTAAAACCTATTTACCAGTATAAATCATGTTCTAATGGAGTATTAAAGGACATAATAATCTAATATTATTGAAATTATCAAACTATTTGGATAAAATTTGACCTTGTTCAATATAACATGAATGATTCTAAGAAATTTACTCAAGAACTTCAGGTAACCAACATAAGCAGAAATAATGTGATAAATTTGTGACACATGATGACCAATAAAACTTATAAAAATAAATTTATATTTTTAATTTTCTTAGTAACTTTTTTAAAAATATTATTTTAATATTTCAGATGTAAAGAACTGGGGAAGAGTTCCTTCCCACCTAAGGTTATGTTGTTTAGCTTAATCACCCTTTATTGATGCATTCTTTTATACTATACACTAATATTATTTTAGATAGCATATCTACTAACCCCCATGACTTATAATTTCATTTATTATTTTTGAACTTGTTACCTTCAAATCAATTCATTCCAGTTCTTGATTTGGGATACAATTGATGGCACCCCTAAAATATAAGGCTCTCCCATAACTCATTTTTATTCCTTGAATTATAGTGTTTCTCCTTAATTTCCTTCATTAAATTCATATTGAAAACCATATTTCTCTCTTGGGGATATATTTTAATTCAAATATTCATTATTGATGGCTATAAATTATTTTAGACAATGTAAATATGTTGAGAATAATTCATATCCTCTTTAACTATGGCTCCACCTCCCAGTCCATAATTTAACATTCATCTAATTTTATCCTTTTTATTTGGGATCCTAATTAATTATTTTCTCTTCTTGATATCATATTTACCTCATATTCTATTAAAAATTATTTTTTTATGATTTGGGCTTTCAATAAATTTATTTTTCAATTTAAAAATTGTTCCTCTAAACCACCCCTATTACCTTTTAGTTATAAATTCTTGTTATTTTTCTCCATTTTATGTTATATTCTTCCAAAGTATATCATCAATATTTTTTGCATATTTACTCACTATTAAGTAAATATTTTACTTTAATTTTTTTGATGGGGATGAAACATTTTTATGTTCTCTTCATAATTCTATCTATTAAGTGATCCCAATTTAATGGTACATCTAAATGAAAAAAATAAATGTGAATTATATCTGCATAAAAATATTCATAATCATGTATATTTTTAAAAATAACTCAATATTTTAAGAAAACCATTTTGGTAAAATTATGTTATTAAATGAAATAAATATGTCTTCAAATATCCTTTTCTAATTCGAAAAAGATTCACCTAAGTAGTATTTTTTTATGACTCATTTATTATTATGAATTTCTCCTTTAATGGAAATATATATTCAAAACCTGTTTTTTATTCAAAAAAATAAACTTTCAAAATGATTTATTTACTTATTTTCATGATAATATATAATTAATATTCTTTAGTTATGTCTTAAAGAAGAATTATTAAACCCAATCACTTATTTTTTGTTATATCATGATTATGATGTATTTATATTATTTTAATCTTAGGGAACACATATTCATATAAATATTAAAAAAATGATGGGTGGGTCTGTAATTTCACTCCAATTTTTTAGGTAATGTAAATTTATTGAGAGATACCATGTATCGTGCATAGGTAGTTATCCTAATAACACATATTATGATGGTGTAAAGTTGAACTGTTCCATTATTACAATGGTATTTAGCCTATATTATGTTTTCTTGGATATTATCCATGACATATACTTAAAATTTCATAAACCATGATGTTTCTAAATATTTATGATTCCACGAAATTATGATGACATTAACTTATTCCATGTCCCCATGCTTATAGTCATTATATTTGGTGTATCTTTTTATTCCTCCTAACCCATTTATGATTTTATAAATTACATTAATTATTGCATCACTAGGATTTCTTGGTCACCCTTTTATATATGTATTTCTCTGTATATTCCATTCAGTTTTATAGAACTTATTGCATTAGTATAAATCTCTAAATTTTGAAAATAATGAATTTGATTTAATATTTATGATGTTATATTTATGTATCTAATATTAAAAAGATATTATACATCCATGTCTTTAGGTTATAATTATAGGAAATGAATTTGAAAATTTATGAATTAATTTGTGTTTAAGGATTGGGTCATTATATATGGTATCAGAGAAATTTCTAGTTAATTTTATATATTATGATTGACTAAAATTTGTAAACAATTATGGTATAATCCTAATAATTTGATAACATATTAAAATTATAATAAATTATAGATTATATGGTTTTCCTAGTAATGAATCTTGGTATGGGTACTAGAAATTAAATGCAACTGGGGAACAGATACACATAGGGGTAATCACCTTGAAAAGGGATGGTCGATGACTAACTTGATCATCATTATTATGAGTGATTAATAATCTTAATACTAAACACCTATTAATACACATCCAATATATATTCTTTGTTTGATCATATTATCTTTATAAACCATTATGATGGATTGATTTTCTAGTGACATAGAGTGACTAGGATGAGATGTATAAGAGAAACCAATGTAAGGTAAACTAAGATTAATCACAAATGATATATGTTAAACAAAATATAATACTAGATAATTTGATAATTTAAATGAAAAAAATGGGTTAACAGTCATATCCCTTTTATATTATTTATTATGATAATTGCCCTATGATGTTAAATATTTGTTATTATGTTAACCATTTTTTCTTTAATGGTGGAGGTAAATTGAAGGAACTGAGTTAACTAGATGTTCTAGAGAGAATATGATGATTAAATCAATGATAAACACCATTAAAATGTGATATATAATGAGAAATAAAGTTATTATTATTAACTAACTATTTCCAAACATGATTAAAAATGAAACAATAGTTGAAATACTAAGTAAATTAAGGAAGGTAAGTATGGAGGCTCAAGAAATTTTAGGTAGTGAAGATCATTAAATATGGGAAATTCAATCACCTAAATGTCAAGAATTTGGGAACAACCACCAATAAAATTGCTTCAAGGTGATTGGAAATACATCACTTGTGGTAAATTAGGATATTGAGCAACAAGTTATCGAATAGAAAAGGAAGGATACAATAAAGGAAGATAATTTTATTCCTATGGATCCACAAAAGATTCAATATTTCATAAGGGAGGAATTTTTTACTTATTAAACCCAGTGAAAAAAATCAATCGGTTAAAGAAGTCAACTGGCATCCACCACTACCTATATTTTTGGAAATAATTAAATTCCTATGCAATGACGTTTTTGGAGGTAGATAGTGATTTTTTCAATTTATATTTTTTGATTTATTATATCTTATAAGATTTAACCTATTACATATTGATATATAAAAATAATAATTTCTATAGGTATAATAATTGTATCAATATTATATGAAGATTCCTCAATATTTCATGAAAGTTGAACCATATAGGTTTATCTCTTCTTTATTGATTATGACTATATTAGGAATGGAATATACCTTTTTTAAAAGGACTCATATAAAATTCTATATAAGGAAATATCACTTAATATCCTACATCAACCCATGATTCACAACCGGGGTATAGTAAATTAGGATCTAACTATGAAAATCAATCCCCTTGTATGAGTTTTAAAATTTTTAGGTCATGATTAATTAAAGGGGAGAATATATTGACCAAGGGTTTTAATATATGTTTTCCTCTAATTATATAAAATATTTTTGATTGCTTACTCCACATGCAGCACAAAATTAAAACGAAACCAAAACTTATTTAGTACCATAAAACCTATTAGTTTAATGAGTAGGTATTAATAGAAGTAACTAAATTATGAAATGTATTAATTTATATATATATATATATAATGATTATTCTTTATAAATTTACATCATCGATTATTATGTTTGTGAGTCATCTTATTAGGTGATTTAATTTTTGTTAATTAATACCAATAATATTATTAATAAATTTTAAAATATCAGTTGTCTAATGTTATCTATATTAGTGTTTTATAGAAATTAAGAATAAAAACAATAAATTTTTAGATAAAAGATATTTTCCTAAAAAAATCTCATTGTATTTTATGATTTTATATTAATGTTTAAATAGAAAATCATAAAAATTTGTTAAACAAGTTAAACAAAAATTTTGGATTTATAATTTCAATATTATTTTAATATGAATTTTTGATATTTTTTTAAACTACTATATTTTTAGGTGAATAGTAAAAATACACTAATATAACTAATGTTGTCACTTTTATGACATTATTATACAAGAATTTTATGAATAATTATAATACAAATTTTTCTATAAAATTTATATTTTACACATTTATAACACACACTTAATATTTTATAAAAGTTCACTAAAGTTTTCACTAAAATAGTTTTTCATGTGTTTCTTAAAATAAAATTTTCAAATGTTGGAATTTTTTATTTATTTTAATGTAACATATATATTTTTTAAATTATATTTAAAATTTTAATGTTAATAAAATTAATAAAACTCATAATTTTATCCCAAACACAATTTTTATATTTAAAATACATGTTTTTTCTAAAAAAATGGATTTTTCACGTTATATGTGATTATATCGAAGTTAAATTTTTCTATATTAAGAAATTTTATTTGATAAACTATATTTTGTATTTATAATAAATAATTTTATGTTATTTAATAAGTCTCTTTTTCATTTTAATCATTAAAAATAAGTTACTTAGTTAAAATTTAGTTACCTCAATAAAAACAAAAATACTGTAATAGTGAAAAAAGAACATAAGATAAAATGACTTGAAAAAAATTAAAACATGTTTAGAAAAGTTTGGTTTTGTATTTATAAACCTTAAAAATTTTATTAAATCTATTTTTTAAAACTTTTTATTCACATATTATATGAAACAAGTACTTTTGTTTTATTAAATATTTATATGTTCCAAAAATTCCTAGCTCTTTAATTACAAAAGGAACCACCTCCCCTCCACCTCTCCACACATAAAAATTTCCATAATAATGATGAAAAATCAAATATAGTCTCAAAATATCCATATCCCCATATCTTATAAACTCTATTCATTCCAAAATACCACACTATGGTGCCATAAGGTCGTTACCAAAGGAGAACTTCCATAGAAACTAGAAATATTTTCCACCGCACCTTCATAATTCCTTTCTATTTCGACAACACAAAACCTCATATATTCATTACAGAATGATAACACTATTTTTATTAGTATTATTGAATATTTTATATTAATTAATTTTTTATTATATTATTTACTCTAAAACAATTTGAAAGATGAAAATGTCACCATATGTACATGTAGACTACTGTCTCCATGGACAATGTGATCTATTTTTCATCACTAGCTCTCACGGATGGTAAATAAATGTTATTTTAAAATATTATATGATATTTATAACTCATAAATTATAATTAAATTATAAGATATTTTATTTTTAATGATCCTTTTATTTTTCACAAATGAGAGCAACATCAATGTGAACAGGTTGACTATTGTCTCCATGTGATGATGTTTCTCTTTTATTTTACACACCAATTAACATGGGTGGATTAAAAAAATTATTTAATGTATTAAATGGTTATTTAATAAATAATTATCATTATTTAATTATAATATTATTCATTAAATAAGTGATACTGAAAAAAAATAGTAAATATAACCACTAAAATGAATATATAAAAGTTTCTTTTAAAATTTAAGTCCGTTAATATAAAACTAATTAACCTATATAAATTATGTTAAAATGTAAAAATAAAATACATAATAATCAATAATTATAGATTTTATTAAAATAATTTATTGAAATTTTACATTTTTCAACTTATAATGAAACGTTTTGAGAAATTGACCTAACAAATTCAGATAACCGATATAAAAAAGAAAAAATGTAATAAATTGGTGACACATGATGATAAATGTGAATTATAAAATGAAATATATATATATATAAGTATACTAGAAATTTTTTTTAATTAACTTAATTTAATTATTTAGTAATATAAGTGTTTGTGAAGAGCACATTCAGACATGAGGAAAGGGTTTCTATCTAAACCAACATTCATTGAGGCGTGCTTTGTTACTATGTTAAAATCATCATTTTCATAGTGTAAATAATATACACATGAATTATAATATTATAAATTATTTTTGAACTAGGAAACATCACTTTAATTATTTTTTCCTTCCTTTCTGTGGGAAACAATTTATATTTTCCCAAAAATATAATGGTATTTCATAACTCAAATTTTTTCTTGTGTTATATTATTTCACATTGAGTTTTTTCTTTAATTTAAAATTTTATACCCTATTTATATAATTAGATGTAACTTTTTATTCAATTATAATTTATTGATGAGTTTTATTACTTATTAAAAATGTTATAATGTTAAGAATAATTCACATTATCTTAAATTATGGTTTCCCCTCATTGTCTATAATTTCCCTTCCCACCACCGTACTCTTTTTAAGTGGGAACCTTATTAAGTGTTATATAATTTAAAATTTATCTTTAATTTCTAATTTTTTCAAAATAATGTTTAATTTTATTTTTTCTATGAGTTATTTTAATAATTTTTTTGTAACACATTAAAGAGATCTATGAAACCACCATTTTCACCTTTTAGTTACACATTTTTTTCAATTTCTACTATCTTAATATAATTTATATTATAAATATTCATTATATCCATGTTCTTTAAATAAATAAATAATTTAAATTGTCTTTATTTTTTTGGATGATAAATTTTATTGGTCCCATTAAAATAATCTATTTTAAAAGATCCCAATTTAATGAAACTTCCCAATTCCTAATCTCAGGTCGAGTATCACCACATCTAATATTTTTTATTGTATATTTTTATTGGATCCCTAAATATTTTATGAAAACATAGTTTAAACAATTATAGTTATAAATTAATATAATATGTCTTTAAATATCATTTTCTCATTTTTAATAGATTCTCCTAGTGAAAGGTTTTTATTTTTAATAGTTCATTTTTTTAATATTTTTTCTTCAATGGAACTCAATGTTAAAAATTTATGTTTTTTTCAAAAAATGAACTTCCAAAACATATTATTTTTTTGTTTTCTTAAAAATATATTTGTTATAAACTTCATTTATGTCTTGTGTCAAGATTGTGAGAGATGCTTCCTTTTTTTTATTTATATCAGGCTTAGGATTTATATATAGATTATTTTCCTCTTATATTATGCATATGCATGTACATATTATGATTTTATGGATTGGTATATTATAGACCTTCAATGCACTTGATAATGTCAATATATCCTGAGATACCATGTATGGTTCATGGGCATTTAGCCTAATAACACTATATAATAAAGGGAATTATCCTAATCATATGATGATTATGTTGGTTGTTAGCCTACATTATGTTGTATTGGCTATTAGCCTTGACATATTCTTGTAATTTCATAATTTTTGATACTTACACATGTTTATAATTCCTTTATCATATTATTTCATTCAATTATGAAATGTTTGCATGCTTATGGAGCTTCCTAACCCTATTAAGGATTGATAATGATCCTTATTGAGCTCGATTGCACTTCACGAACTCACGATGGATTAACATTATTCCTTCATGGGTCCGATAGAGTCATTACCATTCAAAAAAACATAATCTTCATGAACCTCTTCCACTCTTCATGAAACCTAGGGCCTATAAATACCCCCTTAATTACATCTTTTGGAAGATGGTTACCTAACCTTTCATCTTCCAAATTTCTCCCATTTCACGAATCCCCTAAGCATCATAAATTAGGCCAAAATGGATCATCCATGGTACCTAGGAATTAATAAAAACCCTTTCATGTGTTCTTGAAATCCTCAACCTTCAGTGGAGATTCCTTTTACAAATTAGTATTCCATTTGAAAAGTAATATGGCCATATGAGGTACTTGGGGCTTCACTAATCATTCAACCTTTGTAATGCACTCCACTCATGGACCAGGACATCATTATAAGGTAGGGTCACTATACCTCATGAAGCCTACTTCTTCATGAAACCCCCAACCTTAAATAAGAACCAGAGATTTGTAAAGAACATTTATGTGATCCCATAATATTAGTAAAAACTCTCCCCTTCTAGTCTTCATGTTTCCCCCCCTTTGGTTGAAACCTCTTCCTAATGGTTGAGTTCTCAAAGCCCCCACACCAATCTAGGATCAGTTCATATGCACCTTGAGTCCCAATGTGACATTTCATACCCATTCATGTGTCCCACTCCACTTTAAGTGAATCCTAAGACTCCCACTTCCCTTTTTCTTCTCAGCATAGGTACGCTAATTCCTATTGATTCTTGGAATAGACATTCTAACATAGACCTCGTGATTGACCAATCCTATACATCATTAAACCATGGCATTGAAAATTCCATGCTCTAACCAAAGACGCATAATAAGCAGTTATATAATCCCAAGGGGTAAGGATTAAGTCCCCCATGTCTCCGAAACATTAAGTAAAATTGCCCATTCCCAATTTCCTCAACACATGATGTTAAAATGTGGCCTTTCCCGGTTAAATAATCATAGGATTCTCTATGTTTTAGTAGAATGGGATGGTATTTACACCACCTACCCTCACAAGTAATGAGATACTCCTTAGATGGAATGATATCCTCCTCACAAGGAATGACATCCTCCTAGGGATTCTTCAATGTGTAATCCCCCCATCATCACTCGTTGGTGCTTCTTTCCTAACACAACCATCTGGTCTACTACTTCCTCTTGTTTCTAACACATATAATGACTCAAATGGTATTAGATGTTAGAAGTGATCATGAAATCCTTCCAATAAGCACCATAGGATTATTTCACATTTTTTCCCATCCACCATTCAAATGGACCCCCTATATAGTATAGGCACCAGTCTCCACCTTGAATGGGATAATTTCATGTGTAAGACCAACCCTCCATTCAAAATGGTATTCTATTAAGTGTAATCCCATAAAATCATGCTCATAATATGGGAATCTACCTCAGGTGTAAGCCCCAGATCGTACCAAACTATGTGGGATTTGATTCCCATATAACTAGGATACATAGGAATCCTTCCTGAGGTCCAAACCCAATATCCACATACATCCTAATTTTCTCTAGGAAATATTCCTGGTAATATCATTCCCTTCACTTAGGAGACTACATCTCCTCCAGGTCCATTAGGCATGTCAATATGTAAGCCCCACACCAACTCTCGCAAAGATAATTCCTCTTGTTGAGGGTTTCTTACACGCATAATCCCCACACTATCCCTTGTTGACCCTCCCTTCACAATGCAAGCATCCTTACCACCCAATATTAAAATCCATAGACCGGTCCTATCAGAAGACCATATACTTTCACATCAAGGTACATGGGTTTTCAATCCCTATCCTATAAATAGGTTATGTAAGAATCCCCTTTTAGGTTTAATCTTAACCTATGGTAAATATAGGTTATCCCTTCGAGGGATATACCTCCTTGATCCCCCTCTAGGTGAGTTTTGATCAACCTTCATAGTGTGAAATCTTCCCTTTAAGGGACACACCTCCATGATTCATCTCCATAGGGCATTATGATCCATCCATTGGTAAAAATAGGTGCACCCTATGAGGGATGTATCTCCTTGTCCACCTCTACGGGTGTTCTAATTAACCTTGATGGTGTAAAATCATCCCTTTATCAGACACACCTCCCTGATTTACCAACATAGGGAATTTTGACCCATACATTGGTAAACTTATGTGCTCCCTCTTAGGGAGGTACCCCTTGATCCACCTTTATGGGTGCTATAATCAAACTTCACGATGTGAAATATTCCATATATGGGACACACCTCTCATATTTGCCTCTATATTGAATTTTGATCCATACATTAGTAAACTTCAAGGTGTGAAATCTTATCTCCTAGGGACTCTCCTCCTTGATCCATCTATCTGGGTGTTCTGATCACCCTTCATGTTGCGATATCTTCTCTTTATGTAATATTCCTCATGGATCTGCCTCCCCAGGGAATTCTGATCCATCCATTAGTAAACATCTTAGGTTCTCTCTTCAAGGGACATATCTCCCCGATCCACCTCTAAGGGTGTTCTAATCAACCTTCACAATGTGACATCTTCCCTTTATGGGAAACACCTCTAGGATCTTCCTACACAAGGTTTTCTAATCTATCCATCAGTAAACTTCTTAGGTTCTCCCTCCTAGGTGCGTACCTCCTTGATCCACCTCTAAGGGTGATTTCATCAACCTTCATAGTGTGAAATCTTCCCTTTGAGGTACATACCTTCTAAATCTACCACTATAATGGATTCATATTCATCCATCAGAAAACCTCTTTGGTGATACCTTCTATATATGTACCTACTTGATACACCTCTAAGGGTGTAATGATAAACCTTTATGGTGTTCCATCTTCCCTTTATGGGACACACCTCCTTGATCCACCTCCATGGGAAATTCTGATCTATCATTTAGTAAACTTCTTGGGTGCTCCCTTCTATATATATACATCTATGATCCACCTCAAGAGGTGTTATGATAAAACTTTAGAGTGTGACATCTTCCTTTTATGGGACACACCTCTAGGATCTGATTCCATAGGTAATTCTGATCCATCCATCATTAAACCTCTTAGGTTCTCCCTCTTAGATAGGTACCTCCCTTATCCACCTACATGGGAGTTTTCATCAACCTTTATGATGTGAAATCATCCCTTTGTGGGATACACCTCCTAGATCTACCTCCATTGGGTGTTCTCACCCATCCATTGATAAAAATCTAAGCATTACATCATCCTTCCTATGGTTGCACCTCCTTGACCTACCTCCATGGTCATATTGATCAATCAGATTCATCTCCAAAATATGTTAAAATTTTTCCCCGATCCATCTCTACAGGATGTTCTGATTCATCTTCACAATACATTAAACATGTGATCCCAAATACATGCCTCATTAAAAACTTGGGATTACTTAGGTGAAATCCTTAGAACATATTTTTTCGGGGCATCAGCTACCTCATGAAAAAACATGGGATTCCAGAGTAGAGATCCTTGGAAGTTATATGCCTTTGTTGTTAGATACCTCATGATTGACACTGGATGCCTTGGGTTTCATGCCTAAGATGGATCCATGAGATACCCTACCAAGAGGAAAAATATAGGTGACCAATTTACCCAGCATCCATATATAAAAAATATTCCAAACGCGATTACTCTCCTAACAAAATTTTGTTTCCCTATCATGACCAAAAATAATTTCATGACAAAAGTAGTGTAATTAACTAGAATCCATGAATATATTACACCAAAAATGAGTACTACAAACATGAATCAACTCTATGAGAGAGACTAGGACTAGGTGAAAAGTTACAGGGAGGAATTTGTGGAAGGAGGAACCAATATCCCACCATCACATTTTGATCAATGATCATACATAATAGATAAATGTGAAAAAAAAATCTCGCCATTGGAAAGTGGGATTATAGGGTTGTAATCAATCTAGCACACATTAAAATGCATGTGGGTGCCCTAAAAAATCATCGAGAATAGAAATGGTGAATTCGATGAGAATCTATTATACTTTAATCATATATAATGGTCATGATGTTCATCATATCAGTGATTTTACTCAAACATTGTAGACATCAGGATTCGCCAAAAAATGGTTACCCGACATAAAACTCTTCTTTTCAACTTGGGTACTAGTAGTGTTTGAGAAATATGTAGATTATCATGTCACCCAATCCATCTATCTAGTGTTATGACCCAACAAGAAAATATTTGTACCAATATGTAAATCATCAAAAATTAAGGAAGTTTAATGTTTGGCATTTCTATGTCTGAGACATCATCATCGTGGATCCCTCTCTACCTTAAAAATATTGGAAAATTCTAGGGAATTGGGAATTTCTTTCCTTGTATATTTATTGATGGATGAATCAATATTCATTACAGGATCCCATACAAAGGAAACCAACAACCCATTACTTACAGATATATGGGAAGGAGAAATGTTGATGCAGTAATCCATCATGACTCCACTTTCACCACAGCCTCTACTGTGACTATAGCTACTGAGCCCCCACACCCCATATCACCCTTTGATGTCATCCAGAGGATGAGTATGGAAACCTTCGTATGTTGGTATGAGTATTAGTGGGTGATTCCCACAATGGACATGTTCCTCTAGTACCTAGAGTCTTTAATTCCTCACCAAAACTACCACCCCTAAGGGCCACATACAGTGCAACCCCTCCCCATTCAAATAGTAAACTACTTCGGGAGCCTCTCCTCAAAGGGATCATATGACTCTCTTTACTATGATAAGGATGTAGGGGATTCCTTAGTCACACTGACTAATAATACTTCCAGAGAGTCACTAAGAAGGGCTCCCAGGAGGCCATGTTAGCACCAAAAGTTACCATTCCATCAAGCTGAAGAACAAGTGGACTTTACCCCTACTCTGCTAGCCCCATTCAGAACCACCCAATGAAAACTTTGGCTGTAAGATCATGAAAATTACCTTCAAGGGACATCATTTTATATAGCTCTAGTAAACCCTACCACCATCAGTACATTCTTCCAAATTCTTGTGACAAATGTGTAGGGATCCATCCATGCCCAGTTGGGATTGAGACCTCAACTTTCCTACAGGAAGGCTGGGTCAATATTTTCAATCACTGACATCACCAACATCCATTATAGTCTAAATTATGATGATGAGTTTCAGTGTACTGGTCCTCCCTACCCTACCAATAACCTAAGAATATACCCTACATTCCCTTATAGTCAGGGTGAAGGTCCTCCGTGTTCCATTCCCAGTTCAAGTGGAGGTCAACCCCACTTCAATATCTAGTATGGAGGTCCTCCCTAAGCCACTACCACCAGTAAACATCGATTACATTCCCAAGTCATAGATAATTAGTATGAAGGTCCTCCTCGTGGCATCCCCTACTCAAGATAAGGTCCTACATGCTCTAGTGTTCATCAAAGTGGAGGTCCCCCCCCCCACTTTCAGTAACCATTATAGAGGTCTTATTCGTATTCTTTATACTCAACCTGGAGGTCCTCCCCATGCCCATTATGATCAGTATGAAGGCCCTCCTCTCACATCAACCCACCAAATTAGGGGTATTCCCTGCTCTAAAATTCAACATGGAGGTCCTACTCTTTTTTCCAATTACCCATGTAGTGGTCCTCCCTGCTTCGCCGACAACCAGAGTAGATTTCCTCCCCACTCCTATAGCAATCAAAGTGGAGGTCCTCCCTACTTCAAAAAAACTGATATGGAGGCCCTCCCCATATTCCAACTAATCAAACCATAAGTTCTCCCTACATTATCACCCATAATCATGGGGTTCCTTACACATAGAATAATTACCCTACTATGATGAATCTTTCTAGGGAACAAGGGTAAACCACTACCACTGAATGAAAAATCTTGGGAAGTGCCAAGTCGACATCAAACTCATTCACCTCTCATATTCTAAGTGGGTGTGATTAAATGATGGATCCTTTACCCTAATCATTAAAATAATATTCTAGGGTAGGATACCAATAATTGAAGTACATCATCTCAGAAGGGGAGATCTATAGAATTCCAAAATCCTTCCACAAGTACAAGCTGGTGGCGGAGGTTTTGGTTCCCTTCTAGGGTCTCATTGTGCAACCATCTCATTCATCTCTAGTCTCCCTCTCCACCACAACCCATATTCGTGGAATGTTTTTTTTGGTATGGGTTGAATCCTTCATATGGTGAGCTACCTGAAGACCTAAAGCGGTGTACCATAGCCCTTTCACATGAGTCAATGGTAGACACCAATCCCTATAAAGATGTGATAATTTGATCGGTACCTCCCATCATAGAAGACCCAATGTGTAGGGAATAATCAAATCATGTAGTGAATCATCTATTTTCAATACAACCACCACACTAATCATCATAAGTGTGACTACCAATATTTCTACAAGATATAATCAATGATTATTTTGATCAAGGGTAGGTCCCCGCTTCTGAGAAAGAAATCATGTGGGAGACTCTGGCTATCGATGAGTTTTCTATCATGTTCTATCCAAATTAAACATTCAACTTAAATATTATAGACTTCCTAAACTAGGGTTAGTCTACATGTTTCCATCATAAAATCAGGTAGACACTTCATCACTTATGTGACCTTCAATTGGTCTATCTAGTAATCTAAGAGAACTTAGACGACATTAAAAATAAGTGCCAAATGGTTTAGTTGGTAGCACTCCTAGTGGATCAGCACCCCTAAGTTGCCTAGATACCATTTGAACCTCCATCATATATTCATTAAGATCCTAATATTGATCTGAAGAATCATGGAAGGGGCATCCCCACATGAGAAATTATGAGGCTAGGGATAGTACGATGCACTTCATTTCAGTTATATCATATGATAGCCTGACCTACTTATTGATATTGGGGATTTTCCACATGGTATTGTTTTGGTAGATATGGTTGTTCTTGAGTTTTATAAGGATGGAGAACTGACATAGAGTCAAAAAGATAAACCTTGACCCCTGGGGAAGTGCAGTATCAGGTAGACCCTCATATAGGTGTTCATATATTCCAACAAATAAAGGAACTTGGGCTTGGGGATCCCTCTGCATCGGTGCTCTCCATTAGGAATGTCAATAAGGATAAAGACCATAGTGGGTCCTCTAATCCCACATAGTCTCCTGATATCACATCAAAAATAGAGTTTGATCCAATGGTTTCTACCTTGATCCAGCTAGTCTCTAATTAGAAAATGATTATCAATGAACTCCTTGTTGTGTAGTGCCCAGATTATAGCACCCCCATATGGGATCCCATTTCTCCTCCACTAGGATAGGCACATGTCTTGATCATCCAATTTCCCAAATTTTAGCCTAGAAATCTTACACATCAATAAATAAAAAAGGTAGGGGTGTATGTAAATATACCATGATATGAGTCACTGAATCCACCCGAGTAGCATGATAATCTTTCTTGGGACCCATATTGTGCCACTCTATGAGTTCCCAAGCCTTCCTATCTTGTTTTTTAGCCTATAAACACATTGTTGGTAACATATCCTTATCAATATAGGAACCCCTAACAAGATGATTTTATAGACACTCTTACTTCTCACCTCGAAGCCCAGGAGAAATGATATATGGTAATCCCACCTGATGGAATGTCATACCTAGCATGGGTGTATGACATGTGAGAACCCCCAAAATTTTGGGAACCCTAGATTTTCTTTAATTAATGGGATGGGATACCTACTATAGTATTTATACCACTTCATCTCAAGTTTTAAGGCCATGTTGGGAACCCCGTAGTAGCAAGAGGTGGCCAAGTTCTGATGTTTCATCCAGACATTGGAAGGAGTTGTGTCCTCTGGTACAGCCAGTTTTCCATTGGGTCCATTACTGGTTAGGAAGATCTCCATAGGTAGTTTCTCAACAAGTTCAGATCCACCCCACATTATAAAAGCATTACAAACCCCTTTAGGTGCAATAAAATTCCAAATGATCATTTCACATATTTTTTTGCCTGGTGGAAAGGCCTTTCATATTCACTTGATATACCAATGAATCAAGAGAAGCTATTGATGATGTGAATGGGAAATGTCAATACTAAGAAGTTCTCTACCCTCATCACTCAGAACATCCTAGAAAGGTTCTAGGATTTCTCTAACAAGGCCCATCACCTGGAGGAAGCCTTGTAACTAGCCAAACAGGAACACCCATTGCATTTTCCAATTCATCCAATAAGAGATTCCAAAGAAGATACTACCATTGGAGTACCGATGGGGTCTCATAAGCAGATAAATTTGTGGGACCCATTTCTTGATGAACTTCACCAAGTGCAGTAGCATCATCAGGCACTGTCGCACTCAGTGCAGAATCCGCAGGCACCACCTCACCAAATATAGCCACCTAAATGAGGGAATGTAGCTATAACATCCCTGATAATTATAGAATAAAACATTTTCACGTATATTAATATTTATGAATAAGATATTAATTTTAATTTAAAGGGGATGATATTTTCAATATCATACCCAACATTCAACAACTATTTTCTCCTAAATCTTACGTTGCACGCAAGATTGAGTTATACTGAAAAATAATACATTATTAATATTATTATTTTAAATGGTAGTTAATGCCTAGCCATTGTATTTAAGGGAATGAAAATAACTAACTATATTATCTTTATACAAGTTTGTTATATTATTTTGAATTCATCCAATAAATTTATGAGGCTTAAAATGAGAATAAATCAAATTTTAAGCATAAAATACTCTAATATTTTTTAAAGGTAGTCTTACCACATTTTGATGGTGAACCCTTTTTAAATCTATTTTTTGTAACTTTTATATGTTATATATGAAAAAAAATAAACTTCTTATTTTTAATTGGGGAATAAAAATTTATTTGGTTAAAATTTTTATGTTTTTTTGATAAAATGCATATTCTAATGTACAGTGAAAAATACTGCATTTTAATTCAAAACTGTCATTTCATATAATTTATTTATATTGTTATATTATCCTTTTACATTTTTTTAAGGTATAATTAGATTAAATTTTTATTATTTAATACAATTTAATTCATTGGATGTAATTTCAAATTAATATTAAATTGAAAAACAATGTGAACTTTTCAACTTTTTACTTAAAAAACTTGTTTTCTTGATCCATCAATGGGATTAGTGTTAAACCAAATTTAACCACTTCTGTGAATTTAATTTTCAAAAATTTACATACATGGTTTAACTCATAATAAATAATTTGTTCCAATAGGATCAAAATAATTTTTGATGAATAGTAACTTTAGTATTTTATTTACCATGGCTAAAGGTAAATCAGGTAAATAAAGGAAAAAATAATATTATAATAATATAAAACTAACCTAAAACTTGTCCTAATATTATTTGATGAGTTAAGTCCAACCAAGAAAATACGTGGGCTGAAATTTTGGCCTTTATAATCCACTTCAGTCAGATTATGACATTAATAACTTTTATTTAAAGTAAAAAATAAAAAATATCAAAAACACATCTCTTATTACAAAAAAAAATTAATATGGGGTTATATAAGTGATATCTTTGACCATAAATAGTCATTATAAAACTAAAAATATTTCATATATCATGGTAATTTATTTATAATTTTTAATAAATAAATAATTAAGTTTAATTATGACACAATGATAATGCAATAATAGATTTATTTAATGAATAATCAAATAAATGATGATAAAAATATTAAAATAAATATAATTTGAAATATTTGATGTCATACATGAATTTTTTACTTGAATATAAAATTTTATAAGTCTATTCAATAGATTTTTTTATGTTATCTCTCTGTTTTTATTTTATTTAAATTCAATGAAATAAATAGTGTTAAAATTGAGACTATTAATATTTTATTAAATTATTTTAAAATCATAAAAATATTTAAAAATTACAAAGTGACAATTATAAGATCTAAAATTTCATTATTAAGTGTCCAATTATTGTAAATTTACCCAATATAAGTAAAATTTATAGTTTCTTAATATTTAAAATGTTCTTACCACAATTAAAATTAAAAGATAAAAAATATGGGTAAACTGAGAAGATAAGGTGTAAAATAAAATAAATACATGTCTAAAAATTATTGTATGATATGATTTAGAAATATCCTCATATTATCTTATATATAACTCAATTTTGATTCATTTGGATAAAAAATAATTTATATTAATTTAATACTTTTAGAGTTTCCAAGGGTTCCCCTCCCCTCTCCTATAAAAAGATACCCACTATTCTATAATACTCACACTTACAAAGCCTTTTGTTTCAGCCCAGATCTAACAAAAACCCTTACTAGAATCCCTCTCCATATTATTGAGGCATTATTTTAGGTATAACAACCTCTTTAGAGGGGTTAAGGTGTTCTTCAAATGTGATCAACTGAAGAAGAGGTATCGTTTTCTTTAGGTATTTCTATTTTGTTTATTCTTCCACTTTATTAAAATATCCTACAACCATGATGAGATAATAACTCTAGTATCCTCAATATACTGAGATGTTATTATCTTAATTTTATCACCTAAATCTATCTACACTTTCATTAAAAGGTAAATGAATTAATTGTTTGTGTGTATATGTGAACTATCACCTCCACGAACTGATCTAATTTTTTTTCCATAACTATTTATCATGACTAGTTATAATAATGGAATTAATGTTAATATATTATATTCATTACATATTAATTATTATAAGATAATAATACATCAATTATATTATTACTTTCCATGCACATAAAAATGATGATGTTGTTCTTGTGTATGTGTAAACTATCACCTCCACTAAGCGATGTGAATCATTTTTATTAACTACATCACTTGTATGATATATATATAAGTATATTTAAATTATTATTATGATTTCAATAATATTATGATCATTTTATAAAGATAAAATAATAAATACCATATTTTCATAATGATCAATGAAAAATGAAAAACTTGACTCATGAGTATGTACGGCCTACTATCTCCATGAATATAATGTTGTTCATTTTTTATACCATAAATAAATGGTTTAATTTAACAGTATAAATGATGTACCAGTGTTATTATTTTTTCATGAATATTATTCTGGAGATAATGAAATTATGATCATATGGACAATTTACATCATAACAAGTTCATTTTTTACTCAACTATCAAATATCAACAAAACATCTAATAAAAACTTAAATAATTATATCATTTTTATAACATGGTAATAAGTGATATAAAAGGAATAATAAACTTGAAAAATGTTCTCAAGAAAGTATAAATTAACCGAAGTTTATTATTTAGGAATATAATGATTGTATGTGATGAGTTGGACTTAAGGTAAGGGACTTCATCTCAATATCTTTTCATTGAGTCATATTTTGATGTTATACAACACCTTGTTTTATATAGTGTATAATCAACCCCTTTGACTAATAATTTCATTCAAAGGTTTTCAAAAGGAATATTTTTATATGAATTTTTTTACTAAATTATAAAAAGAAATGTTTTTAACGTATGCAGTGACAATGAATTCTCCACCTCTGTAACTATTATTTGATATTTGGATTCCCCTAAAAGACTTAATGTTTTTCAAAGGAAAAAAATATATCCCTTATTCTCATTTTATGTCTTTTGGTATTTAAAATGGTTTTGGAAGTGTATTGACAATTTCAATATCTTTAAATGATTTCTTGTTATTGAAAATAAAATTTTATGAGTGAAATGTTGATAATTTCAATTTTTATGTGTTATGATTATATAATGGTACTTGGACATTTGATGAGTGGTTATGTGATAAACTAAAGATGGGTGGTTATGTGATAAACCAAATACGGGTTGTTTTATTATAAACCAATGATGGGTGGTTACATTATAACCTTCAATGCATTGGGTATGGAAGTCGGTCGTATAGTTATTCCATTTGTAAGAATGATATGTGTGAAAGTATATTGTATGGTTATTACATTTAAGTATGATTATGTTTGAATTTACCTTTATATGTTATATGTTATTTCTATGGGTTTTATGGTAATATTTTCATTAATAAAACTGTAATAAATGAGCTTATATTTAGTGAATAGTATTTTCTCCTTCTTAAAGGTGAAAAGTATTACTTTATGATAAAGTATTCATGGTTTACATGTTTTTTCAAGGCTAATAATTTTCCTTCTTTGTGTATCCATTACTATGTTTTATACTCATCACAATTTTTGAAATGTATTTTATAGGATTTAAAGAATAAGAGAGTCAAGGATAGGATCAAAGAAAAGTTATGAATTTTAGACATGAAACGAAACCATGTTTCTTTTTAAATGTTTTTAAATTGATGAAAAAATGGATAGTGAGTAGAAGTGTCTAATTTGTAATATTGAGTTGTTATGTATGAGTTATGTCCTAATTATCTAAATATCTAAAATTTAAAAGATAATCAATAAGAAATAAAGTCAAATTAATGACTCTACACAAGATTAAGTAATGTTTAAGGATAGGGATTTATAGTTGGTATCATAGGTCGGTTTAGATAATTTTAGGGGTTGGGATATTTTTAATATAATTTCTATAAATTATTTTTACTTTATTTTCAAATTGAAATTATATATCACTTTAATATTATAATGTTTATTTTTCTATGATATGTCTGTTCTGAATGGTTTTTTGCAGAGGAAATAGGGCAGTTGTGTTGGGAAGGCATACAGAGGAATACAGCCTTCCAAATTAGCATCCTAAGATGGTCTGAATCGGAACTAAATAGTTTGTTGTAGTGATGGATCATTTTAATATGGAGATAAAGTGTGGTGATTTCCATTCAAGAGATAAATTAGATCAACCTGGAAAAAATATGTTGGTATTAGAGCATTTCATGGGGAAACATCCCCCATAATTTAGAGGATCATCTGACCCTATGAAAGCCGAAGGATGGATTAAATCACTAAAAGGATTTTTTATATAATCTGGTGTTAGAACAATCAAAATCTTAGTCTTTTTGTTTCCAATTTTGAAGGTGAAGTCGATTAGTTGTGGTCAATGGTTAAAAACATTAGAGGAAGTGAATAGATTTATATCATTGAATTAGATGAATTTAAGATTATCTTCCTTGAGAAATATTTTCCTAAGAATGTTCAACTCAGTATATAAAAATAAATTATTGGAATTGAGACAAAATAAAGAAGATTCAGTGGCTATATATGAAGATAATTTCACCCATTTTTCAAGGTGAATCCCAAATTTTTTCTAGGATATTGATAGTAAGATAAATCGGTTTTACTCAGGATGGAAGCTGAAATATGAAATGGGATTAGCTTCTTATAAGTTTAAAAGCTATGAGAAACTTGTCTAATGTGATGAGAAGTTAGAAATCAAGTTTTATGATGATAATTTGTTTCATCAGAGTAAGAAAAAGAAGTGATCCAGTTGGCAATAAATGGGAAATAATTCCTCAAATAAGTTTGTAGGTAAGAAAACTAAATTTCCATCTTGTGAGAAGTGTAGTAAAATTCATCTTGGAGAATATCTCTCAAAGTCTAGGAAGTTCTTTTTATGTGGTAATACTGGTCATATTACTCGTGAATATAAAGGATATGATCAAGAAAGTAATGAGAAGTTGGCAGTAATATGTTTTAGTTGCAATGAGTTAGGTCATTATGCCAATGTGCATCCAAAGTTGAGTACCCAAGGTGGAAACCAGCATGGTCAAAAGTATAAGGGCATGGAAAAATCATTTTCTACTACTACAGTTTATGTGGGACCATCAAATGAAGTGGTTAAAGGTGTGTTATAGGTTTTTTTAAAATATACCAATACTCTGTTTGACTCTAGATCTTCACATTCTTTCATTTTTGAGATCTTTGTAATTAAATTTGAAATATAACCTCATGAATGTGATGTTTAACTTTTGGTAAAACACCAAGTGAACCCAAGATTTATATAAATCTTCCTATTATCATTGGTGGGATGTTCTTTCCTTCAAATCCTGTTGAACTTCTTGTAGTGGAATTTGATATCATTTTGGGTATGGATTGGATTTCAGTTTTTCATACTAAACTAGATTGAAAAGCCAAGAAATTTTTATTCAATGATTTCATACCTTTGATAACATACCAATAATTTTATAGATTGATTAAATATGGTAGTGAAATTTTTCTAGCTCGTTTTGTTTAAAATAAAGAAACTGTTCTGATTAGTGAAATTCTAGTAATGAATGAATTCACAGATGTTTTTTCTAATGAATTTCCTGGTATTTTTCCTAATTGGGAGGTTAAATATAATATTGATTTAGTGCCAGATGATAAGACTACTTTTAAACCCTCTTATTGAATGGATCAAGTAGAAATGTTGTAATTGAAACAACAGTTCAAGAACTGCTTGATAAAGGTTTCATTCAACCTATCACTTCACTGTGGGGTGATTTCGTTTTATTTGTGAAAAATAAAGATGGTTCTATGAGAATTTTTATTGATTATAGAGCCTTGAATAACATCAATATTAATAACAAGTATCATTTTCATCATATAGATGATTTTTTCGATCAACTATATAGAGATCTGTATTTTTCAAAAATTGATTTGAGGTCTGGGTACCATAAACTGAAGGTGAAAGAGGATGATATGACAAAGATAGTGTTCTAAATGATATATGGGAATTATGAGATTGTATTTATTCCATTTGGGTTATCTAATGCACCTATTTTATTTGTTAATATCATGAATGGAGTCTTTCATTAGTTTTTTGATCATTTTGTGGTTGTGTTTTATGTTTTGGTATATTATAAAATCTAGAAGGAACATGAAAGTCATTTAAGGATTATTTTTTTAACATTAAAATAAAATAAACTATATGGAAAGTTTAATTAGAGTGAATTTTGGTTTCAAAAAATTTCTTTCCTTGGTCATATTGTTTCTGAATATGACATAAATATTGACCCTTCTAAAAAATATTTTTGAAGAGTGGCCAAGACCTACCAATATCACAAATATTCATAGTTTTCTTGGATTAGTTGGTTATTATTAAAGGTTTGTTGAAAACTTTCCTTGTTTATATAGACCACTAAAAAAGTTAATATGTAAAGGATTTATGTTCATCTGGACAAAAGAATACGATGACTGTTGGTCAGAGTGGACACTCAAGAGGGGGAGGTAGTTGTGTTCCAATTAAAATTTCTATTTAAAATCCTTTACTAAAATCCCCCAATTTAAAATAATAACTGAATTGTAGTGAATTTGAACTAAAGCAAACTTTCAGTTAGGTTCTCAAGGAATTTATTAATTCTTAGTTAATATAATCAGAAGATCAGATTAGCTTTTGAAACTAACCTAATGATTTACAAATAATGAAAACACTTGCTAATTCAATTATCAGAGTAACTTTGACAAAAAGTTTAAATTTTAAAGCACTTAGCAACGGAATAAAAATGTTTTAGATAAAACTAAATAAAGAACAGCAGATATAACCAAGAGGTTCAGTCTGAAGCTGAGACTTATTCCTCTCAACAATTTATATAAATTTTATCCACACCCTGGATCGGGGTTCACAACAGTTTACAACTGTCCAGGTCAAAGACCTCTACCACAGTTCTTCGTGGGAAACAAAAAACAATAGCAAATACAGTTTTCCAGGTCACACAAGACCTTTACCACTATCCATAGTGGGAAATAGAAGATTTAAGGACTTTGAATGAGTATTTACATATCCTCTAGTTAAGGTTCAGGAGACAGTGTATTTGTAAATTAAAACTGATGACACACACTGCTCGTAATGTAAATAATAAATCACTGAGCAAGATATAGAGTTTAGAATGGCTCTAGTGATTGCAGTGTAGCTCTGGACTCCTTCGGATTGATCAAAAATGGTTCTGAGTCCTCTTCTGGTTTTTTTTCTGGAAAACAGAGTGTCGTTTGCTTGACATCCAGGTTCAGAGACAGTGATAATGTAGTCGATGAAGTTCTTCAAAATCCTCGTGAATGTAAAAAGCTCTTCTTGAGTAAGCATGAGTGTGTATGAGATTTTGTGTATTCTTGGTCGTGCATGTATATCTGTATGAGATCTTCTTGATTCGGTCACTTCTAGATCACTTCTGTATTCATGTTATATGTCTCGTCTCTTTTTGCAGCAATAGGGACTTCTTGTATTTATAGCACGAGCTCCGGAAAAAGAAATGATTTCTTTTTTGCAGGTATGAGGTACGGTTCCCTGACATCCAACAACCTTCATTAAATAAATGATAGAGCATTAAAATAAACCTAATATGACCGTTGGTTAGATTAAATAAAGATAAAGAAATTAAGGCAGCGTCAGATTCTCTAGAACGGTATCTTTGGATAACGGTAGCCTTGTGTATCGGTAAGTCTTTGTATCGGTAACCTCTTGTATAACGGTATCCTTTCTATTAGTAGAATTCATGTATGTCGGTAGACTTGATCGGTAGCGGTAGACTTAATGTATCGGTGACCTTTTGTGTAACGGTAGCCTTTCTATCGGTAGACTTCCTTCGGTAACTTATCTGTAATGGTAGGCTTGAATAACGGTGACTTGTCTGTAGCAGTAACCTTCACGTAATGTTAGACTTGTTGTACCGGTGGACTTGATGTATCGGTGGACTTGATGTATCGGTGAACTTGATGTATCGGTGACCTTCCCGTAACGGTAGACTTGATGTATCGGTGGACTTGATGTATCGGTGACCTTCACGTACCGGTGACTTGTATGTATCGGTGACCTTATACATAACGGTGGACTTTACAAATCGGTCACTTTGTTCTGTAACGGTGACCACTTGTCTGTTTAAGCATTCTATTGGCAGAATGGGTTAAGTTAGAATATATATCCATCTAGTAACTGAATTTTTTAAAGATAATATAAATATTATAATATATGAATATGTACATGGTGTACAGAAATACTGAATTAAGTAATTAATAATTAATTAATATAGGAACTATCAAACTATAATTGAGCATAATCAAAATATGATTGAGCATAGTTGGGATTATCAAAATATGATTTCAACTAATTCTCCAGAGGGTTCAACAATCTCCCCCTTTTTGATAATCACAACCTCTGCCAAAGTATTAAGAGAAATAAAATGGTGTCAGAGGAAAAATTTCCTAAGAAAAAAAACTTTAAAACAAAGTTCTCATTTTTTCTCCCCCTTGCAATTGCACTCCCAGTTCTCATTAGTTTCATTTTCTCCCCCTTTGTGATTAACAAAAAGAAGGGTAGAATCAGAGAAATGTAGAGACTAAAAGAGAAAAGATTACATAGAAACATAGTAAAGTAGAGAATGTAAGAGTAACTTTCCATTAAATCACAAAAGATACAAACTGATAAAGTCAGTATTACAAAAGAAAATACAAGTGAATCCTATCAAAAACATCCAGAATCAATCAATCTTCCTCTTGAACAGGAGTTTTTCCCTTAGTATTAAAAGAGGGTGCAGGTTCAGATTGAGTAGATAGCTTGGGAATAGCTGAAAGAACCACTGAAGGGTCATCCAATGAAACTGTACCGGATCTGAAATTTGTTCTTCTCTGTGGTATCATAGGTGTCAAGCTTCGAATATACTGAACTGGAGTCAACTAAGGTGTACTCCCAGAGGTAGAGGCAGGAAGAGCAGCAGGCATAATCACAGGTCTGGCATCCACATGCAATAATTGTAGCAACAGGTTCCTGAAATCCATAATAATACTACCTCCTCTCTCCATTGCTGACACAAAATCATCTCGATTTTCAATGAATTTATCCAAGGCAGGAGTAAGCTCCCTGATCTTACTAACCTATTCTCTAAAGGCTTGAGTCACTGGAGGCAACTTCAAATTCTCCATCAAAAGCTTTAAATGATTGGTAATTTGATGCTTGGTATAGACCTTCTCAAAGTAAGAATCCACTTTATTCTTAACTGCCTCTTAAGAAGTAGTAGCTGCCCATAGGTGATCACGAACAAAACTACTAACTTCCCTAGTGGTAGCAAGGATCTGAGTATCTGAGGTACCAATGGTACTGGCCTTAGCCAATTCTTCCTGAATAACAGTTCTGATCTGGTCAAGGTTCACAGTGGAGCTGGATGAGGGAAGGGTTTTAACTGAGAAAGCTACTGTCTCCTTGAAAGATTGTGTCAGATTACTAACCACCTTCTGAACAAGTTCATCTTGACTGTTCAAATGTTCTTTGACTGATTTCTTAAAAGCCTCAAAAACTTCCAAAAACCGTTTGACTGCCTCTTTGATATATCTGATATCAGTATTCACTTGGGTTTGAGAGCTGTTCATGGCAGTCAACGAAGCAATAGATTGTCTTAGAGAAACCACAGCTCATGTGCAACTTTCAATTTGAGTATGGCATACTTTAACTTCATCCATCATTACCCCCACTGGACTAGAAACAACACATCCCAGAGATAGCTCTAGGGATTTCTCCACACTCCTCATTTCATCAACCAGACTTTGCTTCAAATCTACCACTAATTCTCTCAGTGCTTATTTCATTTCATCCTTTAAAGACTCAAGGTCCTCCTTGGTTGCTAAATTTTCAGCCATAGCAGGTAGGATAACTAACTGCCTTTGAGGCTGGTCTTTCTCATCAGAATCTTCATAATTAAGTCCAAGAACCATATATCCTAGATCTGATGTCAAACCTTCAATTTCATACAACACTAATACTGAACCAATATGCTCCCCCTCACTTAGAGCATTCACCTGAGGAATCTCCTCTAACTATTCTTCTCGAGGTAATTCTATAACTTCCTCTACAACTACAGCAGATTCAATAACCATTTTCTCTGAGGGTTGAAAGACTCTCTCATCAATAGATGCTACTTCTGCTTCCTGATCAGGCACTATCCTGACTGTACTATCAATCAAAGGGCTCAAACTAAGCTCTTCTTCTTCATTTTCCTCATCATCTACTTCACCAGCAGCCTCCTTTTCTTCATGAACAACATGATCGGATTCGGTTGCCTCATCCTCTTCATAGGTGTCCTTAACAACATACTGATATGCTTCTTCTTATTCTTTTGAGGTTTCAGTATTACTGTCCTTCAAAACAGTTTCTCTCCTTGATATCTCTTTTTGAGGGCTAGCTGCTCCATAGGAAATATTTTGGGGCATAGGACTAGGAGGTAAATCCGGGTCTCCTCCTTCCTCAACTGATGTCTCTTCCTCTTCAGCTTCAGCCTCATTATCATAGTAGACCGGTTCTAGCTTATCTGGTCCAAGACCAGGATCCCTCACATCCTTTGGTCTAGAAGGATGGTCCACAAGAGTTTACTTGTCATAGATTTTACCATCATCATTAACCCATGATTTCTTCCAAGGGTTCTAGCTGACTTTCATAAACTTACAAATAGTCCTAGTGATGCAAAAATTATCCTTAACCACAACAGTTTATTCTTGAGTTCCATCTTCCTCTTTTTTCTTCAACATAATATAAATCAACTTAGAAAAGAATAGTTCATTGAACTTAGACTACAATCTAGTCATATCCTCAATCTGAATCATTAGCAATCTGTACAAATTCACCTTTACTCCATGCTTTAACAAATACAAAAAATAAATATCCTAAAATCTGAGGGTAGAAAAATCTCTTATCCTTGGACTAATCACATGCTGAATGAACTTAAAAAGTAGTTTATCCTCCCCTGCCATCTCTGCAGCAATGACCTTTCTAGGAGTTCCACTTCCTGTCAATTCTAACAAGGCATCCTCATAATTGAAAAAGTCACTAGCAGTAGGTATGGATTTTGAATAAAATCCATAATCACCTCTATGAGGATCTCTAAGGTTCTCATCCCATTCAACAGATGAAAACGAAAACTTTTGACCATTCACAAAGGAAATCATCCTATTCTCCTCTTCTGATGTCTCAAAACAGACAAACTCATAGAACTCTTTTACAAGTGCTGGATAATACGGTCCATTATTGTTCATGAAGCATTCAAGCCATCCTTGCTCTTGTAAAATATTTAGAATCAAGGACTTACTTTCCAACAGCCATTCCGCACATAAATCCTTTTCCACTACAATTTCTTGCTTCGATAAATGTTGATTCACAGGATTCCTTCGAACAACACCTTTACTGCTTCCACTAGCACCAGCATTGGTTACTTTCTACTTCTTAGCTTGTGGCGCATCACTCCCTTCATCCACTAAGGGTCTCTTCACACGGGCCATTTCAGATTCTGAGGCTTAGGGTTTTACGAGCTTGAGAGGTTTAGGTAGGAGGGATTCGAACAGACGGGTTTGAGGTGATTGAGTGATGTCTAGAGTTGGGTTTAATATCATTTAGGATTCACATATAATATAAATCTCATATTAAAACGAAATTCAAAGTCTCATCCTTAATATGAAAATTTAAAACAGCGCGAGAGATGTACCGGTGAGGTGTCCTTAAACGGTGAGGTATATCCTAATGGTGAGGTCTATCCTAACGGTTAGGTTTATCCTAACGGTTAGGTTTATCCTAACGGTGAGGTTCATCCTAACGGTGAGGTTCATCCTAATGGTGAGGTTCATCCTAAAGGTTTTAAGAGTAAGTTATCATTCCTAATTCGTGTCTAATGAAACTTAATATTTCTGGACTTAAAGGCTGAGTGAAAATATCAGCTAATTGGAGTTCAGTGCCTATAAATTCAAGAGTTATATCACGTCTTTGATAATAATCTCTTAGAAAGTGGTGTCTAACATCAATTTGTTTGGTTTGAGAGTGAGTCACAGGGTTCTTTGAGATGTTGATCGCACTAGTGTTATCATAGTTAATTGAAACATGTTTAAAATCAAATCCATAGTCCAATAAAGTGTGTTTTATCCATAGAATCTGTGCATAGCAACTACCAACAGCTATATACTCTGCTTCAGCATTATATAATACAACTGAGTTCTGTTTCATACTACAACATGATACTAGGGACTTTCCAAGTAAATGACATATTCCAGATGTACTCTTTCTATCTAACTTACATCCAGCAAAGTCAGCATCTGAATAACTTATTAAATCAAATGATTTTCCTTTTGGGTAAAACAGTCCCAAATTAGTAGTATATTTAAGATATTTGAAAATCCTTTTAACAGTAAGTAAGTGTGACTCTTTAGGGTTAGCTTGAAATCTATCACACATACATACACTAAACATAATATCAGGTCGACTAGCAGAAAGATAAAGTAAACTCCCAATCATAGCTCTATAATTAGTTTGATCTACTGGTTTCCCAGTTTCATCAATATCTAATTTAGAGGTGGTACTCATAGGTGTATCACTTCCCTTAATACTATTCAAACCAAAACGTTTTAATAAATCCTTAGTATATTTACTCTGATTCAAAATAATACCATCTTTAGTTTGAAAGATTTGAAATCCAAGAAAGTACTTAAGCTCTCCCATTAAGCTCATTTCAAACTCATTTTGCATAACCTTTGAAAAATCAGTACATAAATAATTTTTAGAAGATCCAAAAATAATATCATCAACATAGATTTGTACTATTAAAACATCTTTTGAAATTATTTTTATAAAAATAGTGGGATCAGCAATTTCTTTTGTAAATCCTTTTGAAATAAGAAAATTTTTTAGTCTTTCATACCAAGCTCTTGGAGCTTGTTTTAAACCATATAAAGATTTAGAAAGTTTAAAAACATGATTTTGAAAGTGAGGATTTGAGAAACCAGGTGGTTGTTCTAAAAAACATCTTTGACAATAAAACCATTTAGAAAATCACTTTTCACATCCATTTGATATAACTTGAAATTCAGATGTGATGCAAAGTCAAGTAAGATCATAATTGCCTCTAATCTAGCTACAGGTGAAAAGGTTTCCTCATAGTCAATTCCTTCTTCTTGATTGTAACCTTGTGCAACTAGTCTAGCTTTGTTTGTAATGATGTTTCCAGATTCATCAACTTTGTTTCTAAACACCCACTTTGTGCCTATAGTTAAAGTGTCCTTAGGTCTTTCTACTAATTCCCAGACTTTATTTCTTTCAGATTGATTAAATTCTTCTTGCATAGCCATTACCCAAAATTCATCATTGATAGCATCATTGATATTTTTAGGTTCTAACTGTGAAAGAAAAGCTTGATGTTCAACCTGATTTCTTAGAGAAGCTCTAGTCTGTGTTCCTATATCTATATTGCCTACAACATCATCTAAAGGATGGTTCTTTAGAATCCTAGTTGGTCTTGAAAAGGTAGGGCTAGAGATTTCAGGTTCATCAACAGGTTGGGAATCAACAGAAGAAGGTTCTGGAAAATTTCCAGAACTGGCTGTTTTAACTATAGGTCCACTGTCTTTATCATTAAGGTTCAAAACAGAGAGATCATCTTCAATATTTTCAAGAGAGGTCTTAGGTTCATGAGGGTCAGTTTCATCAAATTTTATGTGAACAGATTCCTCCACATATTTGGTTCTCTTATTGAAAACTCTATAGTCTTTACAAGAAATAGAGTAACCTAGGAAAATTCATTCATCACTCTTGGATGAAAACTTGTCAAGATTATCTTTGGTATTAAGAATAATGACTTTGCAACCAAAAACTCTGAAGTAGTTAACCTTAGGTTTCCTATGGTTCTACAACTCATAAGGGGACTTCTTAAGAATAGGTCTAATCAAGACTCTATTGATAATATAACATGCTGTATTGACAGCTTCAGCCCAAAAATAAAAAAGGTAGGTCATACTCATTGAGCATGGTTATGGAAATTTCTTGAAGGGTTCTATTCCTCCTTTCTACTACACCATTTTGCTAAGGTGTCTGAGGGGCAGAGAAATTGTGACTATAGCCATTGTGTGAGCAGTAGGATTCAAACTCATGATTCTCAAACTCATGGCCATGATCACTTCTCAAAGTTTTAATCTTAATTCCACTAAGGTTCTCTACAGACTTGGAATATTTAACAAAGTAATAACAAGCTTCACTTTTGTTAGCTAGAAAATGTACCCAAGTATACCTAGAAAAGTCATCTACTAGAACATAGACATAGTGCTTCCCATTTAAACTAGAAACTCTAGAAGATCCAAACAAATCCATGTGAACCAACTCGAGAGGTTGAGAAGTTGACACTTCTTTCTTTGATTTGAAAGAAACTTTATGTTGCTTTCCCTTTTGACAGGGATTACAAACTTTATCTGCTGGGAATTCAAGTTTTGGTAGGTCTCTAACTAAGTTATTCCTAGTATGTTTTTTAAGTGAATGTACATTGTAGTGTCCTAATATTCTATGCCAAATCCAATACTCTTTGTGAAAAGCATTTAAACAAGTAATATTTTTCATAGCTAAAGAATTTAAATCAACAGAATAGACATTTTCATTTCGCAAAGAAAAAAATACTAAAGCATTTTTAGAATTAAAAACATTGCAAGAATTATTTTCAAATTTAACATTAAAACCATCATCACATAACTGAGAAATACTTAGTAAATTATACTTAAGTCCATCAACCAATAGAACTTTAGAAATTAATACTGAGTCAGTGTTACCAATCTGGCCTAAGCTGATGATTTTACCTTTAAAATTATCACCAAAGGTGAAAAAACCTCCATCAACTCTGACTAAGATTTTAAAGCATGAGAAGTCTCCTGACATATGTCTTGAACATCCATTGTCCAAGTACCAAGTATTTCTATA
This sequence comes from Viscum album, assembly GCA_963277665.1. Lineage (NCBI taxonomy): Eukaryota > Viridiplantae > Streptophyta > Magnoliopsida > Santalales > Viscaceae > Viscum > Viscum album. The sequence goes on from OY728143.1 coordinate 412,582,564, forward strand.
GGAGATCTTTAAGAAGGTTCCCTACAAAACATATTTAGATAGGAAATGATTTTGGTACCCAAATTTTCTTGGGTCCAGACAAGGTAGCCAATAACTCTTTATGTACCCAAATTTGTCTTATGTGTCTCATAAAATTTATAGAATCAACAGATTTTGAAAGATAAACCTTGTTAGATCCGTAACTATTAATATAACTATTTGAAGCATATGGACTTCTAGAACTAGAACTATCTACATTCTGTCCAGATTTAGAAATAAATCTAGTTTTGGTAATTTTTCTTTGTCCAGGTTGGTATCCTATACCAGTAGTATATCTAGGTGCAATCTGCTTACCTAGAATTTGAGTAAGAGTATCTTTTCCATTTGTGAACTTTTCTAAATACTTCCTAAGTTTCTCATTTCACAATTTCAGTTTAGTATTTTCTTTAAGCAACTGAGCATTCTTTTCCATTTCTATGTCAAGATCAGATTTATGTTTAACAGTTAAAGCATACTATTCTTTAAACCTTTGTATTTGTCTTTCATCTCATTACAGGTTTCTTCTAATATATCATAGTATTCAAACAGTTCAGATTTTGAAATATTTTAAGAATCAAAATCATCTTCAGAATAATATGTATTTAAAGCAGGATTTTCAGATCTTACCTCAGAAGTGTTTGTTATAAAACACATGTTTGCCTTATTTCGGTTTTCAGTCTCAAAAGCTTCAGATTCACGGGAGCTATCCTCAGAAGCACTCCACGTAGCCTTCATGGCTTTCTTATACTTATTGTCCTTATACTCATGCTTCTTCTTGAATTTCATCTTTGGACAGTCTGATTTTATATGTCCTTTTCTTTTGCATTCATAGCAGACAACTTCATCAGATTTTTCATATTTCTTCCAGTCCTTTTTCCAGTGACACTTGTTGTCATACTTACCTTTGTAATTTTATTTTCTGAAAAACAACTTCTTCCTATAAAACTTCTTAAATATTCTGGCTATGTGAGCCATTTCTGTATCACTGTCAGATGCACTTTCATCACAGCTTGAGCTATCACTCATGGTCTAAATTTTCTCTTTATCCTTATTCTTTGAAGTAGATGTCTTAAAGGCAACTGACTTCCTTTTTGGTTCATCTTCTTCTTCTTTGTTTACCTTAAGTTCTTATTCATACATCATCAACTTACCAATAAGTTCCTTGACTGGCAGTTTACCAATATCACAAGATTCTCTGATTGAAACAGAAGTGCCCCTCCATCTTTCAGGTAGGCATCTCAAAATTCTCATGATCTGCTCCTTTGATGAAACGTCCTTTCCCAGTGAGATCATTGTATTGACAATTTCGTTAAACCTGATATACGTATCAGAAATGGGTTCATCAGGCTTCATCTTAAAATTATCATATTTAATGTTATAGGTGTTCAATATCATTTCCTTAACATTAGTTGTTCCTTTATGAGAAACACTTAAAGTATCCCAAATTTCATATGCAGTCTTACAAGCAGATATTCTATTAAATTCCTCATTTCCTAAAGCACAATACAGAGCATTCATAGCCTTGAAATTATTATTATGATCTGTCTTAGTAGCTTCATTCCAAGTAGATCTAATAGTAGTGGGAATTTTGAATTTTGATTCTATGGTAGTCCAAATATCAAAACCCATACTCTCTAAATGAATTTTCATCTTAATCTTCCACTGAGCATAGTTGTTTACATTGAAAAATGGTGGTCTATTAGAACCAACACCTTTAAGTCTGTTATCCATGATAACTAGGTTGAAAAAAAAATTAAAGAGATAAAAATTTAGAAATAATAGAAATTTTAAGAACTTTAAAATACAACTAAAAATCATAGCTGAAAAACAGAGTACTTCAGAAAATATTTTATAAACCTCTGATACCAAATGTTGGTTGGAGTGGACACTCAAGAGGGGGGGGAATTGAGTTCCAATTAAAATTTCTGTTTAAAATCCTTTACTAAAATCCCACAATTTAAAATACTAATTGAATTTTAGTGAATTTGAACTAAATAAAACTTTCAGTTAGGTTCTCAAGGGATTGATTAATTCTCAGTTAATCTAATCAGAAGATCATATTAGCTTTTGAAACTAACCTAATGGTTTACAAATAGTGAAAACACTTGTTAATTCAATTATCAGAGTAACTTTGAAAAACAGTTTAAATTTTAAAGCACTTAGTAGCAAAATAAAAAGGTTTTAGATAAAACTAAATAAAGCACAACAGATATAACCAAGAGGTTCAGTCTCAATCTGAGACTTAGTCCTCTCAAAAATTTATATAAATTTGATCCACACCCTGGATCGGGGTTCACAACAGTTTGAAACTGTCCAGGTCAAAGACCTCTACCACAGTTCATCATGGGAAACAAAAAACAACAGCAAATACAGCTGTCCAGGTCACACATGGCCTTTACCACTATCCATAGTGGGAAATAGAAGATTTAATGAGATTGAATGAGGATTTATAGATCCTCCAGTTAAGTTTCAGGATACAGTGTATGTGTAAATTAAAACTGATGACACGCACTAATCGTAATGTAAATAATAAATCACTGAGCAATATATAGAGTTTATAATGTCTCTAGTGATTGCAGTGTAGCTCTGGACTCCTTCGAATTGATCAGAAATGGTTCTGAGTCCTCTTATGGGTTTTTCCTGGAAAACAGAGTGTCGTTTGCTTGACATCCAGGTTCAGATACATTGATAATGTAGTTGATTAAGTTCTTCAAAATCCTCGTGAATGTAAAAATCTCTTCCTGAGTAAGCATGAGTGTGTATGAGCTTTTGTGTCTTCTTGGTCGTGCATGTATATCTGTATGATCTATTCTTGAGTCGGTCACTTCTAGATCACTTCTGTATGCATGTTATATGTCTTGTCTCTTTTTGCAGCAATAGGGACTTCTTGTATTTATAGAACGATCTCCGGCAAAAGAAATGATTTCTTTTTGCAGGTACAAGGTACAGTTCCCTGACATCCAACAACCTTCATTAAATAAATGACATAGCATTAAAATATACCTAATATGACTGTTGGTTAGATTAAATAATCATAAAGAAATTAAGGCAGCGTCGGATTCTCTGGAACGGTAGCTTTGGATAATGGTAGCCTTGTGTATCAGTAAGTCTTTGTATCGATAACCTCTTGTATAACGGTAGCCTTTCTATAGGTAGACTTCATGTCTGTTGGTAGACATGATCGGTAGCAGTAGACTTAATGTATCGGTGACCTTTCGTGTAACGGTAGCCTTTATATCGGTAGACTTCCTTCGGTAACTTGTCTGTAACGGTAGGCTTTAATAACGGTGACTTGTCTGTATCAGTAACCTTCATGTAACGGTAGACTTGTTGTACCAGTGGACTTGATGTATCGGTGGACTTGATGTATTGGTGACCTTCACGTACCAGTGACTTTTCTGTATTGGTGACCTTATACATAATGGTGGACTTTACAAATCGGTCACTTTGTTTTGTAACGGTGACCACTTGTCTGTTTAAGAATTCTATTGGCAGAATGGGTTAAGTTAGAATATATATCCATCTAGTAACCGAATTTTCTGAAGATAATATAAATATTATAATATATGAATATGTTCATGGTGTACAGAAATACTGAATTAAGTAATTAATCATTAATTAATATAGGAACTATCAAACTATAATTGAGCATAATAAAAATATGATTGAGCATAGTTGGGATTATCAAAATAAGATTTCAAATAATTCTCCAGAGGGTTCAACAATGACTATTTTCAAAAACTAAAAAAGAATATCAGTAAATGTTCTTATTTTGGCCCTACCTTCCAGGAATGGTGAATTTTTTATCTATAGTGTTTCTTCATTGAAAGTACTTGGTTGTGTCCTAATGAAAAATGATTAGGTAATTTTTTATGCTTTATGTCTATTGAAACCTCATGAGTTAGATTTTCCTACACGTGATTTGGAATTAGATTCTATTTTTTGCATTAAAATATAGAGGCATTATTTGTATGGAATAAAGTGTGAAATATATAGTGATAAAAAAAAATTCAAGTATATATTCACTCATAAATAATTGAAGATGAGATAGATGAGATGAATAGAATTAATGAAGGATTATGATTTCATGATTCATTACCATCCAAGAAAATAAAATAAAGTATCTGATGCATTGAGTCGAAAAATTAATGTTATATTAACCATGCTATAATTGGAATGAGATTATTTGGTTAATGATTTGATGAATTTTGGATTGTAAGTTTTTTTTCTAGGAAATTTATCTATTTTGTTTTAGGTATTAGTGAAATGAAATCTATCATAAAAAATAAACAATCATAGAAGGTTGATAGTAAGATGTATAAAAAAGTATAATTTGTTCAAAATGGTAAGTTTCTTGAATTTAACATTGATAAAGATTTTTTTGTGAATTGGGAAGATATTATGTGTGCATGATGATTCACCGTTGAAGAAATATATGTTATGTGAAGCTCATAGTTCTCTATTTTTAGTTTCTCCTGGAAGCACTAATATATACCTTCGAGATTATTACTAGTGGGATGGAATGAAAATAGATATTGGTGACTTTACCTTGAGATGTTTGATTTTTCAATAGGTTAAAGTAGAGAAGTAGTTACCGAAAGGTATGATTCAACATTTTTTGTTTCTATAGTGGAAATGGGAAAATATATCCATAGATTGTATAGTGGTATTACCAAATATTTCTCGAGGTAACAATGTGATCTGGGTTATTTTTGATCAATTGACTAAATCTTCTCATTTTATTCCTATTCGAGATACTCTGTCCCTAGTTCAATTTCCTTGGTTGTATATTAAAGTGATAGTGGTTTTATATAGAGTTCCCCTATCTATTGTATCTAATCATGATCTCAGGTTCACTTTTAGATTTTGGAATGGCCTTTATAAGTTATGGGGTACTGAATGAAATTTCAGTACAACTCTTCATCCTCAATAATATGGGCAGTCATTACGAACAATTCAGACCTTGGAGAATATTTTATGTGCTTTTTCATTGGATTACTAGGGATTTTGGGATCAACATATTTCCTTGGTTGATTTTTTTTATAATAATAGTTTTCATTTTAGTATATATATGGTACCATTTGAGTCATTATATGGAAAGTGGTGTCGAACTCCAGCTTTTTGGGATGAAGTAAGTGAAATGAGGTTGATGGTAATAGAGTTGGAATAAGAGATGGTGGAAAAAGTTTAGTTATTTTAGAAACACATGAGTATAGCTCAGAGTATGATGAAAATTTATGCAGATAACCAGAGGAAGGATATTTTATTTGAGGTAGTTGATCATGTCTTTCTCAAAGTTTATCCATGGAAAAGTGTGATGTGTTTTGGTAAGAAAGGGAAGTTGAGTTAATGGTTCATTGGATCCTATGAAATCCTAGGGAAAGTTGGATCAGTTACCAACATAGTGGCATTACCTCTGAGTTTATCCCAGGTACACAATTTTTTTCATGTTTCAATGTTAAGAAATTATATTCCATATTAATCATATGTTTTTAGTCTATAATTAGTTCAGTTAGAAGATAATATTTTTTATAAGGAACAACCATTCCATATTCTTGACCATCAAGAGAAAGTTTTGTTGAATAAAGTGATTTATCAGGATAATTTTTTATGTAAAAATCATATGGTTTAAGAGGAAACATGGGAGTCTAAAAATGTTATTAGGGAAAAATACCCCCACTTATATGATAAGTGAATAAAATTATGAGGATGCAATTTCCAAAAGGGGGAAGGATGTAACATTCCAAGTAATTATAGAATAAAACATTTTCATGTCTATTAATATTTATGAATAAGATATTAATTTTAATTTAAATTGGATTCTTTTTCCAATCGTGTACCCAACATGCAACAATGTGTTTCTCTGAAATCTTATGTTTCACACAAGACAGAGTTATACTGACAAATAATACATTATTGATATTATTATATTAAATTGTAGTTAATGCCTAACCATTGTATTGGAAAAATGAACATAACTAACAATATTATTTTTACACATGTTTCTTAAATTATTTTACATTAATCTGATAAATTTAAGAGTCTTAAAATGAGAATAAATCCAATTTTAAGCATAAGATACAATAATATTTTTAAAAGGTATTTTTCCACCTTTTGATGGAAAACCATTTTTATATATATTTTTTATCAATTTTATTTTTTTAATTTCTAAAATAAAATTATTATTTTGAAGTGGTATATCAAAATTTACTTTGGTTGAAATTTGTGTATTTTTCTAATAAAAATCATATTTTAATGAATAGTGAAAAATACTGCATTTTAATTCAAAACTACCTTTTCGTCTAATTTATTTATATTGTTATATTATCCTTTTATATGGTTTTAAGGTATAATTAGATTAATTTTTTATCAATTAATCCAATTTAATTCATTGGATGCAATTTCAAATTAATATTAAATAGAAAAACAATGTGAAATCTTGAACATTTTACTAAGAAAACCCATTTTCTCGATCCTTTAATTGGATTAGTGTTAAACCTAATTTAACCACTTCTGTGAATTGAATTTTCAAAAACATATATACATGGTTTTACTTAGTATGAAAAATTTGATCCAATAGGATCAAAATAATTTTTGGTGAATAGTAACTTTAACATTTTATTTACCATGGTTAAAGGTAAATCAGGTAAATAAGGGTAAAAAATATTATAATAATATAAAAATACCCTAACACTTGTACTAATATTATTTAATGAGTTATGGACGACCGAGACAACACATGGGATGAAATTTTGGCTTTTTTAAGCCTCCTGGGTGTGACTATGACAAAAATAACTTTTTATTTAATGTAAAAATAAAAATATCATAAACATGTATTTTATTACTAAAACAATTTTAATATGGGGTTATATAAGTGATATCTTTTAATATAAATATTAATTATAAATCTAAAATGATTACCTATATAATGGTAATTTATTTAAAAATTTAAAGAAATAAATAATTAAATTTAATTATGACACGGTGATGATGCAATAATAGATTTATTTAAGGAAGAATAAAATAAATGATGATAATAATATTAAAATATATATAATTTTAAATATTTTATGCCATAAATTAATTTTCACGGTGACTATGGCATGTTATAAGTCCATTTAATGGCTTTTTTGATGTTATATCCCTGTTTGGATTTAATTTAAATTCAATGAAATGAATAGTGTCAAAATTGACACTATTAATATTTTATAAAAATAATAATTTATTAAATGATTTAAAAATCATAAAAATATTTAAAAATTAAAAAGTGAATATGATAAGTTCTAAAATTTTATTAAGTGTCCAATTATTGGAAATTTTTCCCATATAATTAAAATGTATAGCCTCTTAATAGTTAAAATCTTGTTACCATAATTAAAATTAAAAGAGAAAAATGAAGGGTAAACCGAAAAGATAAGGTTTAAACTAAAATAAATACATGTCTAATAATTATTGGATGAGAGGATTTCAAACAATCCTCATATTATATTCTATATAACTCATGTTGGAGTCATCTGAATTAAAAAATTAATTTATATTAATTTAATATTTTAAGAGTTTCCAAGGGTGCTTCTCCCCTCTCCTATAAAAAGGTACTGACTCTTCTCTAATAATCACACTTCCAAAGCCTTTTGGTTTGGCCAAGATCTACCAAAACCCCTTACTATAATCTATCTCCACATTATTGAATCCTTATTTTAGTTATAACTCCCTTTTTAGAGGTGTTAAGGTGTTCTTCAAAGGTGATCAACCGAAGAAGAGGTATCATTTTCTTTAAGTATTTCTATTTTACTTCTTCTTCCAATTACTTCAAATATAATACAAAAATTATGATATAATAATTCCAGTATACAAAATATAATTATATTCTATTATTTTAAAATTATCACCTAAATATATATTCGATTCCAATAAATGGGAAAGGAGTTAATAGTTCGTGTGTACGTGTGAGTTATCACCTCCACAAACCGATCTAATTAGTTTTCCACAACGGTCTCTCAAGAATGGTTATAATAATGGAATTATTTTTCATATGTTATATTAATTTAATATTAATTATTATAATATAATAATACATCAATTACATTCTTACTTTCTATACACATAAAAATGATAACATCATTTGTGCGTACGTGTGAATTATCACCTCCACGAAGCGATGCGAATCATTTTTATTCACTACATAACATTTATGATATATATAGGTACATTTAAATTATTATTATGATTAATAATATTTTAATAATTTTTTAAATATAAAATAATAAATACCTTAATTCCATAATGATCGATGAAAAAAGGAAAACGTTACTCATGCATACGTACGACCTACCGTCTCCATGAATAGAATGTTATTCATTTTTAATACCTCAAATAAATGGTTTGATTTAATAGTATAATTGATGTTAAAAAGTAATTATTATTTCATAGATATTATTCTATATATTATGTACTTATGACCACATGGAAAGTTTATATCATAACAAGTTCATTTTCAACTCAAGTATCGAATATCAACAAAACAACTGATGTGAACTTAAATAATTATGTAATTTTTATAAAATGGTAATAAGTGATATAAAAGAAATAATAAACCTGAAAAAGGTACTCAATAAACTATAAATTAACCTATGTTTATTATTCTGGAATATAATGATTGCACATGACAAGTCGGCCTTAAGGTAAAGGACTTCATCTCAATCTCCTTTAATTGAGGCATATTTTGATGTTATACACCACATTATTTTATACGGTTTATAATAAACACATTTGAATTATAATTTCATTAAAAGGTCTTCAAAATGAATCTTTTTTATAATAATAATTTTACTAAATGACAAAATGAGTTTTTTTTACTGTATGCAGAGACAATGCCTTCTCTGCCTCTATAACCGTTATTTGATATTTGGCTTCCTCTATAAGACTTGATGTTTTAAAAAGGAAAAAAAATACCTTATTCCCTATATGGATTTTTATTTATTTAAAATGTTTTTGGAAGTGGATTTACTATTTCAATATCTTGAAATTATTTCTTGTGATTTCAAATAAAATTTTATGGGAGAAATGTTGATAATTTCAATATTTTATAGATTATGATTATATAATGGTACTTGGACATTTGACAGGTGGTTATGTGATAAAACAAATATGTTTGGTTATATAATAAACCAAATATGGGTGGTTTCATGATAAACTAGGGATGGGTGGTTATGTTATAACCTCAAATGCATTATGTATGGAAGTTGGTCGTATAGATATTCCATTTGTAAGACTGATATGTGTGGAAGTTGACCATATGGTTATTCCATTTAAGTATGATTATGTCCAAAGTTACATTTATATGTTATATATTATTTCTATGGGTTTTATGGTAATATTTTTATTACAAAAAATGGTTATCAATTGGATTATATTCAGTGAAGAGTATTTTATACTTCTTAAAGGTGAAAAGTATTGCTTTATGATAAAGTATTCATGGTTTACATGTTTTGTCAAGGACAATAGTTTTCTTTCTTTGTGTATCCCTTACTAAGTTTTTTATTCTCATACCAAGTTTTGAAAAAAAAATCATAGGATTTAATGAATAATAAGTCAAGGATGAGATCTAGGAAAAGTTATGAAGTTTAAACATGAAATAAAATCATGTTTCTTTTCAAACATTTTTCCTTTTATAAAAAAATGGATAGTGAGTAGAAGTGTCTAATTTATAATATTTAGTTATTATGTATGAGTTATGGACTAATTCTCAAAATCTATAAACTTGAATATATCCTCAATGTGAAATAAATTCAAATTATTAACTTAAATCAAGAGTAAGTAATGTTTAAGGCTGGGGATTTATAGTGCCTCTATCCCCTCATCTAGATTTGGATCCTTATTAGGGCCCGGCTCCCAGGGTACCCTTCCCAAATAGGAGGAACCAGACCTTTTCCTCCATGGATGCATAGGTTTCTGTTTATATTTTTAATGACCTGTAATAAGTTATTTTGAAGTTATTGGAGTCCAAGAATCCACATTAAGTTGATCATACTGATCACCTTGAGCATTTCCCCTACCACAAAATCCTTGGAAATGTAATCAAAAAAATTTATGCTTTAAAGGATTGGATTTAGGACTAAGTGGATAATAGTCTAGTAAATTTGTAAAATTTCCTGGAATAGGTGACACACATCTACAGAAATCCTAATAGTGATATTGAAGGTGAATGGTATAACGAACTAGACTTAACATACATGGATATTACATCATTTTAGATGAATATTTAGTACATTGCAAAAAATATATTCTCAAGGACTATAATAGTTTAGTGTCTTTGGAAACTTGGATAAAAAATATTCTAACCTGGTGAAAGATCTTCAAAATCTCCCATAAATATCTACACCATTATCACTTATACCTAAAACATTTATTCATAACCTGGAGAAAGGAAACATAAGAAAGGGGTGAGCTCAGATTATCAGTAAGGGTAAAAAAGGGAGACATGTAAGTATAAACATGAACATAGTAGTGTGATAATTTGATTGTAACATTCTAAGATCATACCCTGCATATCAAAGATCATAAACATGATCTATGGGATAAATCTTTGATGTTCATAAGACATGAATCATAATGAAATAAACATCATGATCCATTAAATAATAACTAATGAATAAGACATAATATTGGTGGCATACATATAAGAATAGAAACTTTTATGTTAGGGATACCTACCAAGACCTTTATAAAATGTTAGGATTGGTTTATGACCCATGTACCTACTTTGGGCTTAGGATAGAAACCTGTGTATCCACTTTATTTTAGGATTGGGCTACAACCCATTTACCTTATTGTTTTTAGGCTTAGGCTACTACCCATGTACCCTATTTCATTTAGGCTTGGGCTACAACTCGTACACCCACTATCATTTTGGGCTTGGGCTACAACCCAAACACCCTCTTTATTTTCAGGCTTGGGATACAACCTATGTACCCTTTAAGCTCATATAAAACATATCATTACCCAATTCAACATAGGGAGATATAGGTCCCACCAATCTCATAGTAAAATCATTCACATATGTGACACAAGATAATAAAATATTCATTATATCATGACCCTTAGAAAGATATAGGTCTTATAAACATCAAGTCATGGCCCATAAAATGAAATGGGTATCATTGAAATTTCATCACATAATAACCTATAGAAAAGATATAGGTTTCATAACCATTTTATAAAATCATAACCTGGGAAAGAGAAATGTATTTCATAAACATATAACCTGTGAAAGAGAAACAGGTTTCATAAAAACCATTGCATTAAGAATGACCTATTCATTGGAAGGATATTAATGGAACCCTTTAGGGAATTTATAAAAAGTTAATTATTAACATCAATAGATGTTGTCTTATATGGAAAATAGTTTTCAAATATCTTTCTAAAAAAATTATTGAGGAAAATATCTTCTCTTATTTGAAAAAGGCTTGTTAATACATAAAACCATTTAAAAATAATTTTCTCATAAAATACTTTGAAAACATATAAAAAAGACTTGAAACCATTTTAAAAAACTTTTTCCATGAAAATTACTTTTAAAAAAATTCTTAAATAGTAAACTTTTAAAAATTAAATCGAATCTTCAAAGGAATGATGGTGGGTAAATCCGTACATGTCATACGAGGTAAAAAGGAACATTCCTTTTGCACGGTAAAATGGTTAGAAGGAATGCCTTGTTCAGAAAGTGAAAATAATATTCCCTTAAAAATATTAGTAAAAGAAAAAAAGGGTAAAAATTTATTTATAATCTTATAGGATAATGGTATAATATTCTTGGAAAACCTTTGTCGAAGACATAGATTTTGGATTGAAGAAAGGGTAAAGTCGGGATTTCCTAAAAACAGTTTATAAACTATATTATATACCAAAGAGTAGAATATGGTACTAATACATTTGTATATCATGAAATATAATAGTATAAGGAAACTCACGAATATATTATTTATATATGGATCATAATATTTTATCAAGGGAATAAATAACATAAAAAATCTCAGAAAGCGATGAGATTGTCTCAATAAACTCTTATAACTTGGTAACTTAGGATCATACTATCCATGTAAAAAAAGGAAATTACATGAAGCTTAATATATCATGAAAATAAGTATTCTCATGTAATAACACGTAAAATGGAACTATATACACCTTTAAGAAGGTTTTAGGTTCATAAAAAAACATGAATATCAAAGAATGAAAATTGAGACAAGACAATTTTATCGATTTGGTAACTTTTAAAAGATTAAACCCATGGAAGAAGGATAATGAAATGGGAATTTTAATAACCAAATTTTAATTAAAATATACATATAATACAATCTTGGTCAGTACATACACTTCATAAAAGTAAAGAGTATCGAATATAGCCTGTATCTCACAAAAATTAAAAGTGGGATGAAATCCCCTTACCTTGTGTCTTGACTCTCTTTGTACTCATACAAACTTCATGCATAATAAATATAAATTTATTATACACAATTTAATTAAGAATATTATTATATATATTAATATATATGGTTTGATTATAACCTTATATTACCTGCTTTTTAACAATCCTATATTAAAGTTTCACTTCGGGTAATATTCACTTGTTCTTCACATGTTTCTTGATTTGTTATATCATTGGTCCTTATACTTATATCATGATTCCAGAATATATATCATGATATAAATATCATTTATATACAGTATATTTATATTATAATAATTTATATCATGTAGAAGTATGAAATGGAACACACTGTTCATGGAGACGGTAAATCTATGTACGCATGAACATTTTTTCGTTTTTATTGTTGTATTGAAAGAAAGTATGTAAATGACATATGTATGTGTATATATATATATCATTATTAAATTATAATTAATATATCATATATATCATATAATTTTATTAAACTCATACTTAATCAATTCTATGTGGTGTGTGAACGAATCACATCGCTTTGAGGGGGCGGTAGTCCACACTTCCTCAAACGAGATTATCGTATTAACACCAAATAGAAGGTAAAAATATGTGTGTTATAAAATTAATAAAAATATTAATGAAATAATAAATATAATATATTTCATATATAAATATATTTTCCATCATAATGTCCACCATGATTGGTTGTAAAGTAGAAATGAACAATCATTGCTTCATGAGGCAGTAGTTCGTCGTAAACATAAACAGTATATTCAATATCCATTAGATGTATTTGTGTGTAATTTTAGGTCATAAAATTTTTATAAAATCATACTAGTATATTTAGGATACTGTTTTTGTCACACAATAATGTAAAAAAATATTTTAATGGGTGAACAAGGGAAATAAAGGGAAGAAGCTTGAGAGAAGACATTACCTATAAAACGGGCAACTCTTTTTGGTTTGTGCCAAAAGGATTCCTTGGGAAGTTTTTTTCCCAAAGGGAGTATTAAAGGTATAAGGGAGGATTTTTATGAGGATACTTGGGTAGATCTTGGACGAATTTAAAATGTTTGAGAGGTGTGAGGAATGGGTAGAGGTGGTGGCCTTTTATAGGGAAGGAAAAGGACTCACATGGAATTTTTAAAAACAAATTTGGTGTGCACATGTTCTTACCTAAAAAAGGTCATAAAAACACAAACAAAACTCAATAATTAAAGTTTTATGGCCTAAATATGAACCTCCAATTGGTTTTATACAAGTTTATAGGTCATTTAGACCCTTTATTTTAAGTTTTAGTCCCTAATTAAGCTTAATTTGTCCTTAACTGTTGTGATTAATTTTAATCACTTTTACTAATCATTTTGGTCAAAAATTAACAGGGTATTATTAGACTATAAGTATTATAATTAATTAAATGGTTTATATTATATTTTTTAAATTCCAATAATAGAATCCAACAAATTAAGATTAGTGTTAATCCCGCAGACGTGATGAAATAATGGGGTTTTAAAGTAGGAAAAAGTAAAAAAGTCCGTTAAGATTTTTTATCGCGTTTCAAAGTTAAGTTGATCCTAATTAATTTAATTGTATTATTAGATGTAATATTAATCTTATGTTAATATCATTTAACATTAATAGTTAATTAGACAAAAAGGAAGTTTTTAACTAAAAAGCAGTATTTTTCAGTATTCATCAAAAAAATGAAGTTTCTTAGAAAAATCTAAAAAATTCACCCTAGAATAATTTAAACATTTTAAATTCAAAAATTAAGTTTATTTTATCCAATTAAATTTCTAAATTTTTCTAAAATTACTTTTATTATTAAAATTAGTTCATTCATGAAAGCAATATTTTTAACATAAAATGACTTTACCAAAAATATTATCTTTCATTGTCAACATGTTTTATTTATATAAAAAAATAATATTTGAAAACTAGTTATTAATAAGTTTAAAATATACTTTATAATTATATTATTTAAATAATTAAAAAAACAAAAAGATATTTTTTGTAGAAACTTAGTGTTGTCTGCATCATACGCCAAGTCGGTGTTGCTTGTAGTGCAAGCCAAGTTGGTATTGCGTATAGCGCAAGCCAAGTTGGTATTGTGTATGAAAGGAATTTTTGAATTAGTGTCTTAATATACATATATATAAATAATTATTTATAGTGTCATGTGAAATGAAAAATATTTAAAAGTTAAATTAATTCAAAAAATAATAATAATTCTCAAAATCTTGGGGTGTTACATTTTATCCCCCTTAAAATGAGTTTTTCCCTTTAAATTAATCTAGGTTATAAAAGGATAAATACTTGAAAGTTTCATTCATAGTTACCTTCATTATAAAGATGGGTACTAAAAATTCCCTTAAAAAGGGAATTTTGGAACTATACTGGTTACCCAAAGTAACGTATAACTAGGTTTCCACATGGGAGAACATAGGTGGAAAGTGAAAACATGGATATGGAAGAAAAGTATAACCATCATGTTCTGATGGAGAGTGGTAGAGGAAACGTTTAAGAGGATGTTAAAAATAAGAAGTCCATAAATTTGTGAGGACCTAAGGGACCATCTGGTTTATAGAAAATTATGGTACTAGAACAAAATTTTTGGCTTAAAGATCCTTTTTCCTAATGTTAAATAATTTTCATGAAATTACTTACTTGCATGATTTCAGGACATAGTCACCCTTTTTTGTTCATTGATCCACTTCACATCTTTCTCAAAAAATAAAGTTGAATTTTTTTATTCCTTAAGTACTAACATATCATGAGATCCATGATATTCCATCCTATTTATCATAAGTTACCATCAATACAAGGTATTTTTAATAAGCTATCCAAAATGAATAAATACTTATATGGAAGATAACACTTTAATATTACTAACTTAATCTGAATTTTAACTTAAAATTTATATAAATGGTTATAATTCACCCTTTATTCCTTGGATAGGCTCTTATCTTTAAACAAAATCATTAGAAACTTGGGTCCATCCTTGTACTAATAGAATATCAAATGTGGTTTTATTATTCCATAATCCATTTTGGGATATATAATCACATTAAATCACACCAAATGATTAACAATATGACATTCATAGGGATTATTCATAAAAAACAAAAATAAAATTTCCAACTAATAAAGGATATCTAATTCTTAATTATCTGGGTTCACTTCATCCATTATGATTGTATATTACTTCCCTTTGTCCTTTTTTGTCAGAGATTATTGGTTCAGATCATCATTATTAACCCTTGGATTTGGGAGCTTTCTAGTGAAATGCGCAAACTCCCTGCAATTGAAACACTGAAGTGTAGAAGGTTCATCCTGAGGAGTTATCTCATTATTTTCATCATTATAAAACTTTTTCCAATAACTTAAACATTAAACTGCTTGATGTCCTTCCTTTCCACACTTAAAATATTTAATATTCCCATTAAGACAATTCCCACCATTCTTCTTTCCTCATATAGATCACAAAGGAAGGATAATTTTCTTATCTCCATGGTTTGTTGATTGTCCTTTGAACTCCATCTTCCTCTTCTTGTTAAAACCATGATATTGAAACATAACTCCAACCTCCATTTAAAATTTTATTTTACAATGTGAAATATCTTCATAGCTACCAAATTCTCTTATGGCCAATACCCTTCTGAGACTTGTCTTTAAGACACTGAAGAACCTATCAATATTAATTTATGGTTGGATGATAATTCTAGAATCATATCTCACAAGTCTTGTAAAATTAGCCATGTAGGTACCGAAAGATTCATCATCCTTTTTCTTCAACTCAAGTAACTCCTTTTTTACATATTTTTACGAACATGAGGAAAGTACTTATTGAAGAATAAGTTCTTCAATTTATCCCAATCCATGGATTATATTTCATCTTGATTCCTCATATTCTTGATTAGAGTCCACCATTGGTCTGCTTCACCTTCTAACTGATAAATAGACAAAATGACTTTTTCATGATCTGAACACTGGATAATGGAAAATATATTTTCAGTGGTATTGAATTAGTGTTTAGTAACAAGTGGATCATATGACCAACTGAAAGAAGGTTTACAATGCCTCATGAAGGACTCAACAGAACATTTCTCCCTCCTTCTCTTATTTGGAAATTCATCATTATTCATAGATTGAGAAAGCTATGAAAGTATGGAAATGAGGTTTTTTATTCCATCCCCCATAGAATTTAGACATTTGGGATGGAATTCGTTGCACTTTCCTTCATAATCATTATTAACGTGGTTCCATCAAGTTCCACCCATTGACTAAATAAAAATCATAGAGTAAGAAATAGTTATCACAATGAGGAACCACATAATCATGAAGAGTCTCTTATAAGATGTCTAAAGTATGAATCATTCTTTAATATATGACCCCATTGGTTTATACTAGATTTTTCATAGAAAACTTCTAATTAAATACTTCATGACGGTTCGTGAAGAGTTTGTGAATTCCCAAAGCATATCCCCTGACAGTGTCAAACTAGGTGTGCAGTGAGGCCCATTTTCATGTACCAGATTACCTCGAGTCAAGCTCAGAAAATCTTTTCAGAGTTGTTACCCCAAGGTACATCTGTTCTAGAGGCACATCCACTAGTAGTATCGATATAGGGATATATTTATAGTAAATCACTTACTCTACCCTTCACCAAAATTTCAATACATTTTCCTGAACATTAACTCATCCTTATACTTATCCTTAAAAACATACCTATACATATCCTTAGAAATAAACCTTGGGATATCACTAAGGTTTTCTCATCCTAGTTTCTAAAGGTTGACTAAATATTTCCTTTAATACCAACTATAGTGACCCAAGATTAACATATATGGATATTACATCAATTTTAGATGAATATTTAGTACATTACAAAAATACATGCCCAAAGATTGTAATAGTTTAGGGTCTTTGGAAACTTGGAAATAAAATATTCTATCCTAGTGAAAGATTTTCAGCATCTCCTATAAAGATCTACACTATTATCACTTCTACTAAAAATATTTCTTCATAATCTAGAGAAAGGAAACATAAGAAAGTGGTGAGATCAGATGCTCATTAAGGGTAAAAAATGGAGGCATGTAAGCATAATACATGAACATGGTAGTATGATAATGTGATCGTAACATTAGGAGATCAAACCCTATATATTAAAGGTCATAAACATGATCTATGTGATAAATCTTAAAAGTTCATAAGACATGAATCATAAGGAAATAAACATCATGAGAAATGAAATCATAACTAAGAAATAATACATAGGATTTGTGGCATACATATAAGAATAGAAAATTTTATGTAAAGGATACCTACCAATACCTTTATAATATGTTAGGATTCGGCAAAGACCCATGTACCTACTTTTGTCTTGGTCTAGCAACCCATGTACCCAATTTCATTTAGGATTGGGCTAAAACCCATATACCTTATTGTTTTTGGTCTTGGGATACTACCTGTATACCCTCTTTAATTTATTCTTGGGAAACAACCCAAACACCCTATTTCTTTTTGGGCTTGGGCTACAACTCAAACACCCTCTTTCTTTTCAGGCTTGGTCTATAACCCAAACACCCACTCTCTTTTTAGGCTTGAGTTAAAACCCATGTACCCTTTGAGATTATATAAAACATATCATTACCAAATTCATTACCCAATTCATTATAGGGAGATATAGGTCCTACAAATATCATAGTAAAATCACTTACACATGTTCCACAAGATAATAAAACATTCATCATATCATAATCCATAAAAAGATATAGGTATTATAATATAAAATCATGACCCATAAAATGAAATGGGTATCATTAACATTTAATCACATCATAATCAATGGAAAAGAGATAGGTTTCATAACCATTCCATCTAAGCATAACCCATTAAATAGAAACATATTTCATAAACCTATAACCCATGAAAGAGAAACATGTTTCATTAAGACCATGACATTAAGCGTGATCCATTAATAGAAAGGATATGAATAGAACCTTTAGATAATTTCCAAAAATGGCATGATTAAAATCAATGTATTTCATCTTATAGGTAAAATAATTTTGAAATATATTTCAAAAAAAATTCTTGATGAAAATATCCTCTCCTCTTTTAAAAGGTCTTGTTAATACATAAAATCATTTAAAAATAATTTTCTTATAAAGTACCTTGAAAGCTTATAAAGAATACTTGAAAGCATTTTAAAAATATTTTTCCTTGAAAATTAATTTTAAAACAATTTCCTAAAGATTAACCTTATAAAAATAAAAAGGAATATTTAATGTAATGATGGTTGGTAAATTCGTACATGTCATATGAAGTAAAAAAGGAATATTATTTTTGCATGGTAAAAAGGTTAGAAGGAATGCATTGATCATAAAGTGACAAGAATATTCCCTTGAAGAGATTGTTAAAAGACAAAAATTGTAAAAAAAATTAAAATCTTTTAGTATAATGGTATAATAGTTTTGGAAACCCTTTTTAGAAAACATAGATTTCCGATTGAAGAAAGGGTAAAGTCGGTCTTTTCTAAAAACACTTTCTTAACTATATTATATACCAAATAGTATAATATGGTACTAATACATTATTATATCATTAAATAAAATAGGATAATTAAACTCATGAATATTCTTGAGATATGGATCCTAATATTTCATCAAGGGAAGAAATAACCTAAAGAATCTCAAAAAAAATAATGAGATTGTCTTAATAAACTCTTATAACTCGGTAACTTGGGATCATAATCTCCATGTAAATAAAAGGAAATTAAATTAAGCTTAATATATCATTAAATTAATTATATTCATGTTATAACATGTAAAATTTAAGTATATATACCTTGAATAATAGTTTATCTTCATAACAAAACATGAATCTCAAAAAAGGCAAACTGATATAACATGGTTTTACCGATTTGGTAACTTTTGAAAGCTAAACCCAATGGAATAAGTATAATAAAATGGGAATGTGAATACCCAAAATTTTAATTACAATATACATATAATACAATCATGGGTATTACAAACACCACACAAAAGTAAATAGTTAAAAACATAGCTTGTATCTTATAGAAATAAAAAGAGAGATGAAATCCCCTTACCTTGTGTCTTGACTCTCTCCGTACTCGTACAAGCTTCCTATATGATAAATATAAGTTTATTATAAATGATTTAACGAATAATATTATTATATATATTACAATATATGGTTTTATTATAATCTTATATTACCCTCTTGTTAATGATCCTATATTAAAGTTTCATGTCGGGTAATATTCACTTGTTCTTCACATGTGTCTTAATTTTTTATATCGTTGATCCTTATACTTATATCATGATTCCAGAATTTAGATCATGATATAAATATCATTTATATGAATTATATTCATATTATAATAATTTATAACATATATTAGTATGAAATGGAATACACCGTTCATGGAGACGGTAAGCCGTATGTACGCATGAACGCTATTTCCATTTTTGTTGTCATATTGAAATAAAGTATGTAAATAAAATATGTATATATATGTATTTATATATATATATATTAAATTATAATTAATATATCATATATATCATATAAGTTCATTAAACCTATACTTAACACATTCTATGTGGTGTTTGAACGAATCACATCGCTTTGAGGGGGGCGGTAGTCCACACTTCCTCAAACAAGACTATCATATTAACACCAAATAGAAGGTAAAAATATGTTTGTTGTAAAAGGAATAGTAAATATTAAATAAATAATAAATATATTATATATCATATATAAATATATTTTCCATCATAAAGTCCATGATTATTGGTGGTAAAGGAGGAATGAACAATCATCGCTTCATAAGGCAGTAGTTCTCCATACACAGAAACAGTATGTTCAGCATCCATTAGATAGAGGTGTGTGTAATTTTAGGTCATAAACATTGAATAAAAACATCCTAGTATATTTAGGATACTGGTTTTTTCAAACAATAATGAAATAAATAGAGTTTATGGGGTAAATAATGGAAATAAAGGATAGTATCTTGAGAGAAGACGTCACCTCTAAATCAGGTAACTCCTTTTGGTTTGTGCCACAAGGATTCCTTGAGAATGTTTATTCCAAAAGGGTAGATTCAAGGTCTAATGGGGGATTTTTGGGAGTCTACATGGGCATATATTGGACCAAATTAATATTTTTGGGAGGTGTGATGAATGGGTAGAGGTTGTGGCCTTTTATAGGGAAGGAAAAGTACTCACATGGAAGTTTTTAAAACAAATTAGGTGTGCACGTGTTCTTACCTAAAAAAGGTAATACCAAACCAAAAAAGAACTAAATAATTGAAGTTTTATGGATGAACTATGTACATAACATGGGTTTTTAAAAATTTTCTATGTCATTTTGCTTCTTAATTTTAAGGTTTAGTCCCTAATTAAGCTTAATTTGGCCTTAAACGTTGTGATTAATTTTAATCAGTTTTACTAATCATTTTGGTCTAAAATTAACATGGTCTTATTAGAATATAAATATTAGACTTAATACAATGGTTTATATCTGATTTTTGAAATTTAAACCATAAAATTATCAAAATTAAGATTAGTTCTAATCCCATATACGGGACAAAATAACGGGGTTTTAATGTAAGAAAAATTTGAAAAGTTTATTTGGATGTTTTATTCAGTTTCAAATTTAATTTGATCATAATTAATTTAATTATATTATTATATTTAATATTCATCTAATTTTACCTTAAAAAATATTTATAATATCATTTACCATTAATATTTAATTAGACAAAAAGTTAGTTTTTAACTAAAAAGTTGTATTTTTCACTATTCATCAAAAAATGATGTTTCTCAAAAAACCCCAAAAATTAACCCGAGGATAATTTAGATATTATGAATTAAAAAATAAAGTTTATTTTATCTAATTAAATTTTTAAATGTTTCTAAAATTAATTTTATTTTTAAAAGTTATCCATTCATGAAAATAATATTTTTAACATAGAAAAACTTTACCAAAAATATTACCCTTCATTATCAATATGCTTTATTTATATAAAACAAAAATATTTGAAAATCATTTATTAATAAGTTTAATATATAGGTTATAATTATATTATTTAAATGATTAAAATAATAAAAATAGTTTTTTGTAGAAACTCACTTTTGTGTGTATAATACGCCAAGTCGGTGTTGCTTGTAGCGCAAGCCAAGTTGGTATTACATGTAGCACAAGACAAGTGGGTATTGTGTGTGAAAATAATGTTTTACTTAGTGTATTAATATATATATAAAAGTTTCCAATTTCATGTGAAATAAAAAATATTTAAAAGTTAAATTTATTTGGAAAAAAAATAATTCTCAAAATCTTAGGATGTTACAAATGGAACATGGTTTCCAACCATGAGAATCAAAATTATGATGAATGGTTGGCCCAAAGGGTAGTATCATTCACCCATTCAATCATCTATACCCGCTTAGGCTATCCCAAAACTCTTAAAGTTGATGTTCCTTCCCTAGATACCGCACCTATGTCCATGTCACAGCCATCTATATCTCAAAATAGTAGGTGTTGACAGTACAAGAAAAATTAGAGTCCCACTTCGGTGAACAATTCATCTCATAATCTCACTAACTTTATGAATCCATAGTTTGGAATCATTCCCAGGTTCTACTCAACACTATAGGAACTCTCTTATGATGGGAAAAGGTATGCCTTTATGAATATTATCGAGTTGGTAGATCCTTTCATGATCCTCGGAGACAAGGAGTATCAGATACCCCCCCCCCCCCCCAGTGCTTATGGTCCATGATACCGATGTGGTAGTTGAGAAAATAGAAACTATCTAAATTATTAGGTTTATGTTATGAGATAGGTCATACATGCTACCAAGACCGTGAAACAGGTCATGTGCAAATCTAAGTAATAACTATCCTCCTAGCCTACTCTGCCGCCATAGCTGACCATGATAACTTACTAGGTAGAATAGATGAATCCGAACCATTATTGTACATGTCTAACTAAATATATCCCTTAACCATCCAACAGTCAGCCGATTTTGGTTTTGGGAAAGTTAGCTGATCAGTAACAGGACATTTCTAGCACCATCTAGAATCTAGTGGTACTGCCAGCTACACGTGTTATGACTCAATCCAAAGAGAGAATACTTTTAGAAATAAATGTATGTTTGGATCATAAATATGATGATCTAAAGAACCTATCTAGCATAACTAAAAGGATCTCAACCCTTGAGGCCCTCTGCCTTTTAGAAGAGATATGCAAGGCTCTCGTAGGGGCCTTGAAAAATCCCTATATAGTTTGATATAGATGTATCAGCCATAGAATCCTACTATACATGAGAGATTGAGAATAAATAATGACAATTTGTCATTTACTTCTATGTATAGGATGTAGTTGATCTCGTACAAGGGTATATTTTTCCATTCTATATCACAGTTTAGTTTAATTTCGTTGAAATATATCATTGTTTAGTGAACAAAGGTTTCAGGATCATTTTCATCATGACCCAAATGATCCACAAGTTGAGTCTGACATAAGAATATTTAACTCCCTTTGACTTTAATATTCATGGTTATGATAGTATTGATTATAAACTATGTGGTAGGATCCAGTTGAATACCTAGTTCATAGGTTTGGTAGCAGGTGAAAAATTAAT
This sequence comes from Viscum album, assembly GCA_963277665.1. Taxonomy (NCBI): domain Eukaryota; kingdom Viridiplantae; phylum Streptophyta; class Magnoliopsida; order Santalales; family Viscaceae; genus Viscum; species Viscum album. Next base: position 412,605,693 of record OY728143.1, read on the forward strand.
GGTTTTCTCAAAAGATACTTCCTACAACGCATTGATGGTTAGACCTAGGATTCTTATTCATACAAAATTACCATCCCGGTATCACCATTACCTCAAGTACTCCCTCAAAGACCAAGTAGGAATGATTTAGGGTGACGTGTCCCCCTTTGAACCATGTGAATCCCACTACCTAGATGCTGACTATTATAAGATATAGGGGAAGAAAACTCAAACCAATGAGGTTGAGACAACCATTACATCCAGCACATGGGAAGATTTGGACAATTCTTTTTTTTCTCCCAATTCATTAGTTCGATTCCAAGATTCCATATCTGGGAAGTTTATTTTTTATTTCTAAGAGTAATGGTAATTTTTTCCCTAAGTACAAGGAACTTCATAAGATTACCTCGTACTCTTACACATGACAAGCCCGAGTGATACCACGAATCCCTACCCTTATGTAGTATCTAGATGTTTTCCCTATATCCAACATTTAATGAATTTCTCACATGTTATGCTGAGATGGGTTTAATCCCTAGAAACATACCATCTACCATTACTTTGACATTAATAATGGGTCCTATGGTCAAAGGATTAATAGAATTGGGTTGATGGCCTCTATCACTATGGTCTCATTCGAGACAGAGTTCCCAAAAAAGGATTCCAAATTTGTCAAAGTAGGAACCAGTATTTCCCTATAATTAGTAGTCCTAGATGAAATGTATCCTCCAATTGATTCCCCTGCCTTAAACAATGAATAGTATTTGAAAAATTCTACTCCCTCATTTGAAGAGGGTATATCTGCCAATGTTGATGAGTTGATTCAGGTGAACCTTGGTGATAAAGAAGATCTAATTCCAATGCTAGTTAGTGAATCCATGCCACCAGTGTAATAACAAAAGTATGTGGAATTCATAAAGCATCATTGCGATTTATATGCCTGGAGTTATGAAGAGATACCTAGACTAGGCCTATGGGGCACCATCCACCATCGCGGTCTCCCATTGATTCATATCAGACTCAACCATCCTCCCAAGAAAATGAACCCCTACCATGGTACCATGATCAAGGTCCAAGATAATAAGTTTATTAAGTGAAGATTTATCAAGGATATTCATTACACCAGGTGGTATTCCAACATCTTTCCAGTTATAAATAAGAATGGGAAATTTTGACTCTGTGTTGAATTTTGGGATCTCAATAGCCATTGTCTGAAGTATGATTTTTCCCTTCCAATGAAATATATATTTATTGATTTTAATTCCAAGTTATAGGATCTCTCCTTCATGGAGAGATATTCTAGGTTCAATCAAATCCGGATGGCCCCTGAAGAGGAATATTCTACCACTGTCAGAGCGTCAAAAGGGACCTTTTTTTGTCCAGTAATTCCTTTCAGTCTGAAGAATGTAGGGGCCACCTATCAAAGTTTCATGCATAACATCTTTAAACCAATCCTCATGAAATTAGTGAAATTATACATGGAAAACTTGGTGGTAAAATATCACCACTATCAAGACCATCTCAGAGATCTTGAGAAAGTGTCCAGCTTCCTCTACTCATGACATTTGAAGATGAACCCCTTATAGTCTATATTTGGGGTTACCTCTAGGTATTTCTTGGTTTCATTTTTAGATATAGATCCATTGAGATAGTCTTATATAAGACCAAGTCCATAATTTATATTCTTACCCTGAGAAACCTATGGGATATCTGAGGCCTTTAAGAATACTTTTCCTATATATTTCAATTCATTATGGATTTGGCCAAAAAGTGTAATACCTTTTCCAAAATCATGAAGAAAGGTACAACCTACCAATGGGATAAAGTGTGTCAAACTAAATTTTAAGAAATAATGAAGTATTTGGTACAACATGTTTTTATGATTCCAACCATCTCAAAGAATCTTTTGGTCCTCTATGTGACTACCCTAGAATGGTACCTCTATGCCCTTCTCAATCAAAAGAACACTGAAGGTAGAGAGAACAGATTATATTATCTCAATTGAATTCTCCCCAACATAAAGACCATATAATCTTCTATCAAGAAGATATGTCTCACTCTAGTTTTCATAGTGATAAATATGTGGAACTATCTAAATAATCATGTGATACATGTGGTGTACTGAGTATACTTGTTGAAGTATATCCTGAATTACCCCTTGTTGAGAGGATGGATGGCATATTGGTAAGTAATCCTTCTACATTTCGACATCAGATTCATTTCATATAAAGTCTTCAAAGGTTAATCATTGGAATAATTCTTGTATCCACATCCATCTTCTGAAGAGCATCCCCTGGAGGTTGATTTCCCAGATAAGGTCATCCTCTAGATCAGGTTGTTCTGAGTTAGAAGATTCATTTCAATGGTGCCTCATGAATCCCAATCAGTAGAATGCTCAACAATATCAAGCTTAATAGAGTATTCCTGGGGGTATTTTTCATCATGCATACATAGGTTGTTCTAAACTACTCTTTCCTACTGTTAGAAGTTTGTAGCAACAATGAGTAAGAGTGTCAATCTATCATTAATGGTATCGATCTAGCCCTCAAGATTAATGCCCCCTGCTTACATGTGAAGGCAGACTCTGAGTTAGTCATCAAAAAGATCAAAAGTGACTATATTATCATAAATCTATAAATTTTACCCTTTATGGAGTGCACTTTCCAGTTAATGAGAAGTCCAATTCTTATCCGAAAGTTACCCATGTCCCTTAGTCACAAAATGGTCACGCCAATGCCCTATCCATCTTAGTCGCCTCTCTTTCAAAACCTAACCAGGATAACATGTTCATTCATTTGGAATATAGAAGTTTCATCGCTCCCATCATCCAAGATGATTATGAAATTTGTAAGGTAATCCATATAAACTCCAGTGCTTCTGCGTTAAGACCACTGAATTCCCCCATAATAGAAGAAACCTCGGATTAGATAACTCCTTTCATTGAGTATCTCTATCATGGTATCCTTTCATAAGACCGATCCTAACATGATTTAATATATCATTTAAAAATACATTTTACCCTCCAAAGTAGAAATTATCTCGATCATAATCTATATAGATGTGGGTTTTATGGAATTCTCTTTTGTTGCATCCAAGGATATGATATTCCATAGGTTATACCAAAATTTCATATCGAGTCCTCTAGCACCCACAAAAAAATTAAATCTCTCTCAATAGATTCATAGGCTAGGCTATTTTTGGCCCACCATGTTCCATGAATGTATAAAATATTCCAAGAGGTTTCATGTGTTTCAGATTCATGGAAAATTTGTGAATCAGCCGTCAAATCTTCTATGTACAGCTAATTATTCTTATCACTTTTCAATATGGGGACTCGATGTCATGGGACCTTATTCGCCAATGACATCTTGCCATTGTGGGTTCATTCTTATTGTGGTGGATTTATTCTCCAAGTGGGAAGAAGCTATTACTCTTAATTAAGTCAATGCCTAACCCTTGATCGAATTCATGATCTCCCACATCATCATTTGATTTGGTGTTCCTCATGTCATTCTCACTGAAAGTGGCACCAACTTTCAAGATTCTTAGATGAAGTAATTGTATTCTAAGTACATTATTCTCTCCAACCACACTACCCACTATTATTCATAGGAAAATGGATAGATTAAGGCATTCAATAGGACCCTCTCTAACATTCTGTAGAAGATGGTGGTCCAGAACAAGATGAGTTGGTTGAATAAGCACCCCAAATACCTATGGTCCTATCGTAAAACATCTCAAAATTACACCCAGGTGACTTTATATTCCCCATTGTATGGAATAGATTTATCCCTTCCCATTAATATTTAGTTTCCATCACTCCAAATGGCTATCTATAACTAGAAAACACCAGAAAAAGTTGAATAATTCTATCTATCTGAGATTGAATCCCTTGAATAAAATAGGATCGAAGACATGCATAATATATAGAGGCACCTGAACAAGTTTATAATATTGTTCAATAAGAATTTTCTCCTTCGATCCTTCCCTTAGGGTGATATAGTACTATCCCTTAGAATGCTAATAATGTCTATAAAGAAGACACCAAAGTTTGAACCCAAGTGGTAAGGACCTTATATAATTCATAATATCTATTATAATAGTGTGTAGTCTTTGATCAATGTGGATAGATATAGAATTACTCCTACAAATTCCATGTTTCTAAATAATTTCTTCCTGTGAGGAGCTACTAGCATCCCAGACGCACAATGATAAACTGTATAGCTCTAGCATCATAATTGCATATTGTTAAAATATGTAACAACTATTGTCCATATAATATGATGTTAAAAATAATATCTATGTTCCATGAATTCAATGTAAAAATTGGGTTCTTGGTCCATGCAACATGAAATTAATCTTTTTACAAAAGGTTAAATCTATATGACCATAAATTAAGAATCTGAGCCCAAGAATCATGAATTTAATCTATATTCAAGTTTTATTCAGGTTAAATTGTGTGTTGGTAGGCCTCCTATTATTTTTTCATGTCAGGTTTTTTACTCTTCCTCCCTATTTATATTTCTATGAAGTAATTACCTTTTCTAGTTTGAACTTCATGACCATATACTAAGACTCAAAGTCCAAGCATTGCAACTTTAAGCTGTATGTGAGTCCTCTTCAAACTGTGTTGTGTGGTGTTGGGCCTCCTTGGCCCTCATTCAAATCATTATTTTCCTAAAAACACACTAAAAATATAATCCTTAGGTACTCCCCCTTTCTATATTTTAAGCATTAAATTCCTTAAACTAATATTCATTCTATGGTCTAGGAAACATGACATTAAATTGTTTACAGTAATTCTAAGCATCATGCCTCTAAACTGTATGTGAGTCCTCTACAAAATATGTAGTGTAGATATGGTCCTTCTAGGCCACTCATTCATGTCAGTTTTATCACTCTGTCTTACTGCATGCATCTATTTGAGAATACCCCTTTCACTAATCTAGGATATATGACCTTATACTATTGAAAAAAGGTCCAAACTTTAAGACCAAAAACTAGGAGACTATTTCCCCAATGCATGAAGTTAAACTACAATCTTACCCCATATAAAACTAGGATTACTACTAAATAATAATAAGAGATTATGTTTTCCCCATTTTAAATTGGGATTCCTCATATGGTATGTATGGTATGGTTAACAAATATTACCTTGTGCTTAGAACATGGGATGCCTCACGATAACCATGAGATTCCCTAATTCCCTCATCAAAGAAGATTACCCCCACTGGAGTTGGTTTTCTACCACACCAAGATTTAGAAATATGTGTGTTATGATTACCATATTTGTGGGATATGTAGAACCACTTGAACTTCTCATATCCAGGCCTAGCCGCAAATTCATTATCCCTTTGTCCCCTTGGTTATAGTTATAGTCAAGGAATTACCACTTTAAACTGTATACAGTTCATCTTGAGGTGTCTGTGTGGTGTGTGATCCTCCTTGGCCTCATAAAAATTAGTTTATACCTCTTTTTTGACACATATATACCCTTGTAATGAATGTGTTCCCTATATTCTAAACAACAAGACACTAAACTCTCTAAAATAGTCCAGACCCTATGACCTTAAACTATGTGTGCCACCTTCCAGAACTATGTGTGGCTTGATTATCATCCTGATGGGATGAATAGAGATGCTAGGACATATCATATCTGGGATTAACCACAAATTTCTTAAATCCTTTGGCCCATTTGACCCATTATTAGTCTAAGATTTAAGACCTTAAACTGATAGTTTCCTGAAGTTAAAGAATCAAGACTTTAAACTACATGTGAGTCTTCTTAGGACTGTATGGTGTGCCATCAGACCTCTTATCCCCTCACTCACATCTGTTGTATCATTCTATCATGTTACACATCTTTTTTTATTAGATACTCCATGTGTTCCCCTCATTATAACCATAAACTAACAACTCATGGTCCAATATCTAATACCTGAAACCAGTATCCATGTTCAATGAAATATGACTTTAAACTATTCATGAATACATCATTTGAATCTAGATTTTTCCTCATTTCATTTCCATAAATGGATTATTTATTAGGATTTTATTTACATCATATTTCAAATATAAATTTAACCCCTAACGAGGATGGTTTCTGAACAAAGATCACCTCCCATCCTAGGCTAATTCCCTGATAGATTTCTAGTAATAGATATTTGATCATGTGTTTCAAACATGGTTAATAGTCGATATTTCATTTTTTATCCTTATTCTCGGAATGTTTGACTGAGGTACCTGTGTTTTTAACTTGATAAAAAATTTATCCCTACCCATTTGTCACCCATTATCTTGACCTTAGAACTCTCCTCTTATCTTCTTTCTACTTTTTTTAATCCTAGTGTAATTCCAACACCATTTGTGTCACTCCTCCATGAAATTGTATGATTCAAGTAAGTGGTTCAATATTTTCAATAAATTCTCAATATGTTATATCCTCTCCACTAATCTATGCTTCCACATGTTATAAAAATTCTCTTACTATTCCTTGTATTCAACACTGGGCATGAATCATATAGGATTAAGAATTTTAGTAGGGTGTGTACCGATGTGGTCGAGTAACACGAAGGATCCCATGGTCCAAACCCTATAACCTTAGGCTGTAATTCTATTTCCATGAATCAAAACTTAAAACTATGTGTGAACCCTCTTAAGAACACATGGTGTGGCATTAGTCCTCCTAGTCCCTCATTCATGTTGGGTTTGTCACTCTGTTATGCTACACATATCTCCTCTTGGGATACTTCCCATGGTCCAAGCATTATAACCATAAAATGATTTTCTCAGGGTCCAAACTATATGAAAAAAACTAATATACAACGATATAAACATTTTGACCTTAAACTATCCGTAGCTCTTCCAGTCCAGGAATCAGGATATTAAACTGTTTTTCATAGTCCAAGATAAGTGACCTTAAAATATGCATAGTTTTCTCCCTGATACTTGTGTGTTATGAAATCCTATTATAGATAATTCACGTCTGATTTATTTCCTTCATACATCATAAGTACCCTTGAAGAAAACATTTCTATGGTCCAGACTATATAACCTTAAACTATGTGAAACATCCAGGTTTTATGGTGTTAAACTATGGGATGTGTCTAAATCAAATGGCGTTAAACTATACCATGCATCATCCTCACTATATGATGTTAAACTATGTGCCTATCATCCTCTGTTTCATTCCATAAGACTGAAAAACATCCAATTCCCTCACCTAATATTGTCCTCTCCTCTATTTATATTCATCTACTAAATCATTCACAGTTTCATTTCTCTCTTATAATTTGATATGATGCTCCCTCGGAAGATGATTTTTTCCTTTAATCAGGCCAATATGCCAACACCAATTTTATCTAATCCATGACGTCATAATTTTAGGAGTATCAGAATCCATTTGTTCACTCCACCTCACCATTTCCATGATTCTTATTCCATTTATTTTTATTCTCATCATACTCCACATATGAAAGGACCCCCTAACAGAATGTTGGTTAGCTAAGGCTCACTTACTATCTTGGGACAACCCCTAAGAAGATTTTGGATGGAAAACTGAGAAAGGTTCCATTTTTTTAACATGTTTAACCCTCTTTTTTGTCCCTGTTACTATCTAATGGCATGGAAACCATGTTTCAAACATGTTCACTAGTTATCCTGTATCACCATTCAATTTTCTTTACACTTCAAATTGTGATAATTATGATTCAAACTCCCCATTACCCTTTGTTCAGGCTGAATTCAACACCCCTAACATTATCCTATTCATGCACTAGAAGACATTGTAACAGAAAGTTTGTTGTTTTGAGATCCTCTTTCTCCAACCACAAACTCTCTCAGTTCAAACACTCTCAGTGGTCAATAAATGATAGAAGACCTCAAATTCTCAATGATTTTACAGTACCCTCATATGTAGATAAATCACATGGTCGGCCCTTATTTCTTATATCAGGAATGATCCATGTTATCTTAGGGATTAGTTGTTGGTTATATATGAAATATGTATAAATTAATACAATAAAGAAACTATTTACACATGAAAATTAATAAAACCATAGTTTTAAGGGGTAATTCACATATCAAAGCCTCCCCTCCAAAAATTTTTCCTCCATGACTCTGCCTCAGTGATCAAGTGATAGAGCTAGACTAACCTACATTGAGTGGTCTCTAAGACTAGCTATCATGCTACCAGGTCTTCCTTCACTTAATTAACCTTGGAGTGAAAATATTCAACCCTAATACAATTCTAGACCTTCTCTTCCTGTAACTCGGCCTATACCATCTTGATCTAATCCTCCATGTCCTCGTACATAGCTAGTTGATCCCTCAAACTGCTAGTGATCTCATCCTGAGTAGCAGTGATTATCATGTGCTCCTATTCTAGGTCCACCAAATGGAAAATGTCTTCCTTATCATTATAAAGTGCCTAATAACCCTCAACCCTATGTTTCATCTAGGCCATATCGATCCCCTCCCATTATACACATGCCTTCTCAATGATGAAGTCATGGGACAACGCATGCCAAGTGATGAAATTCACTCCACTAATCCATATACTGACTAACCAATGGTTGATATATTCCACCCATTGTGGAAGTTCAACTATTTGGATGCTATTGATGATGTTTCTCACGTTCCTCCACATGTTACGATAGATGTCCTGATTTTACATGGTGGAAAATGGGCCATAATCATTAAAATCTTCAAGTGGAAGAGGCTCATATGGAGGAAATGTCTCCAATGTATTTTCGATCAGACCCTCCATATGAAAGTCATAAAATGTAAGTAGCTATAAAACCATTCCATATAGAAGCAATATTGGTAATATGACTATCCCAAAGAACAAGTCCTTGTCATCCTCTCCACTTATAAAATAATTTTCTGCTAGACCTTGATGTATCATAGAGGTGGATGTCGCCATCCCAACTCTATTGGTTATCTTAGTTATATCTCTCATCAGAGTCACCAGTGGAAATTATGTGGCAGGTGCACCTAATGAGGCCTCATTTGTCACCTCATCTCTCACAACTATCACCTAGGTAGATCCAGTATAGTCTCATTCAATGTGTCCTCCCCAGTCACTTCAGCCTCTAGTGTAGTCACTGCCCTTTACACTGTAACTTCGGCTCTAGCAACCACTTTTGGGGGCACTGCATTTATCAAACCATCCACCATAGTTCCTTTATCTATCCTTGTTGGGAGAATTTCTATGACCCCCACTACTAAGGTCTCATTATCAGTTGTCTCATCCAGTGGAACCTCAGTAGTTGACCCAACCTACATAGCCTCCCATGTCATCTCTACTGGGAGAGAAGCCTCCACCATCACCACCTCGACCCTTGCTGTCATTGGCTTAGTGGTAGGCATCGGTGGTTGATCTCCCATAGAAATAACATTAGGAAGGGTCCCCACATTAATTTTTTCATGTTTTTATGTTGCCTCTCCCTTCTCATAAGGTCTATCTAGGACTTCCCCTACTTCAGTGCTTGCTGATTCCAACATAGATAAAGAGAGGATCTGTACATGAGCTTGAATATTGAGTGGTTCTCAAAAGCATTAAAAGATTAGTTATTTTACTTATCTATTAAAATAACTCATCCCCTTATGATATCTATTAGGCATCACTCCCATGTGATTATTTCAATTCTCCACCTTTGATAGCAGCAATAGCTTCAAGGCTTGCGAGGGAAGATAGAGGGGAAGACATGACCAAAAGTGTCATCACCCGATCAATAAAAGGATGCATGGTACCCCTAGGGTAAATTAAATCCTCCAGATCCAGTGTGTATTGCATCTCTTTAGAAAAAAGGAGAATATAAACTTTCCTTCACATGGCCCAATCCAATGAGATATATCTAATCGGGTATGAATAACTACCACACCCATCGAGTAGCGGTAACATGCTTCTAAATTCCCTAGGAATCCCATTCATTATGATACAAGAAATTTTTTTGGAACATTTGGGTGATGTAATCATTTCCCTGGACTTTGAATGTGTACCCTCAGGATCACCCCAAATGGGCCTCCTTCTTCCTATAACTACTTACCCAGGATGGTTGATCCGAGTTCTATTCTTCTCTCTACAACTCCTACCTATTCTGGTGCATGGACTACTGGACCCATATCTATTTTCTAGTCCACTAGACCAGCTCCACCTCTATAACACTCTATAGCCACCATTTGGGCCCAGACCCATGGTGGAGCTACCATCCCTTCACTGTATCAGGTGTCCCACTGCGTCAACATAACCCCATTATAGACCCTAACACAACATTATACATAATCATAAGAAATCCCATACACAGAAGTGGGTGGTGAAATATCATTCTCTAACTATCCTTATTTACATGTGAACATGATCGATAGTTTCCTCATCCCCAAAGGATGGAACATAGGAAGCACCACTAATTATACCTATGGATTCAATCTCTATAGATACTCAAATTTCCTTGTGAACCGGTGTGGATTGTATGACTCTCAAACCATCTCAAAATCGACTTATGCTATAAGTACACCACATCAAAAGTTTATCTCCATGGTCCCTACACCATCACCAGTCACCACCATCATTGGCATGAAGAATGGGTGAAATATTAATTGCTCCACTAACTTAACCATATCGATCACTTCCTCGATACCTAACATGAATGGGTGACACCCCATGATGTTCTATATTTCTGGTCAAAAGTTTTTTGTGGGAGGATAAATCAGGTTTGGTTACTCATAATCCCTCGTGTTTGTGTCCACCAAACTATAAAGGAAGTGAAAAGGCCCACACACATATGCAATATCATCTTCCCTTCAATGATGTGCAAAAGTACCCTGTATAACTTTTTATATACAGGGAGAGAAAGGTTGATGTGCTACCCTATCACCATCATTTCCACCATTATTAAAGTTCTTAGCTATACCCCCATGTGTTCATCCCTCATTAGGATCATAAAACTAAAAATTATTATGGTGATTAATCCCACCATCTTGATTTTGGTTTGATCCTCAGTATTGACATTTTATCCCTACATCTTCTACTATATCACTTGTAGAATCCACCAGTAGGATCCCTTATTTCCCCACTGGTATCCCCTAGGTCATGTCTATGTCCTCATCAGTAACATACTTGGTGGATCATCCCCCTTAGAATAGTTCTTTTCTGGTCCGTTCAAGAAATATATGAACCACTACTTAATGGTATCATCCCTCATCCCCAGCTTCTCTTCACTGGTTCCCTACACCAAATCCAACAGTACCTTTTCTAAGGCTGGAAACTAATATTTATCCCCCAATACATTCTTCATGGGAATAAATTCATCATACATATTTTCTAGGATCAGGATCCCTGTGATATTATGATGTTACCAAAGGTTGATGTCGACCTCCCTATGATGAAAATGAAATGTATTGGTCCCTAGAGATAATATTCTTGGCAGCTTGGGCATGATTTCCTATGGTTGTTAAAAATGGAACTGTGAAACCCATTATTCTTTATAAATCCCAACCTGATTTATCACATCCTTGAATTCTCAACATGACATGCATGCCCAGTAGGCCCAAACACACTCGTATTGTGAAGTTTCTTCCCTGGTGAAAATCCCATCAATAATTTCATCCCTTCTAGGGATCACCCAACCCATATTGAAAATCATCTGATACTATATAGAGGATTCATTATCCTCCATTTGTTTCCCATAGATGTTTTTGATATAGTTTTAGTGGAAGTATTATGTGATAGGTGAATTTTCTTTCTATATTTGGATTACAGCATCCTTGTACCACTGTTATTTCCCTGACACATTCCTGAACCAGCATGTTGTCTCATCCCAACTAGTTGTCAAGATGAAAACATTTCCCCCCAAGCCTAAGAAATAAATCATAATTCTATTTAACAAATTATTTTCCTTTTGATCCTCATAAAATAATATGAACAATTATTTGTCGTCTGAGGTGCTTCAGATGCACTCCATGATCATGATGTTGTCTGTCATCTCCTCCCTCTGAGTAGTATTTGTGTTTTCATATTGAGAATCCATTGGATTCAAGGATTGATTATTTTTTGAGTCTAGTTCATGATGTTCATTCTTGGATCCAATTTCAAGGAGCTTTGGGTTTCAGGACTCGCTTCATAGAGATATGATATGCAGTGTCTGGTTTACTAAGTATCATTCATGGAGTAGAAGTCCAGAAGTCTAGTTCACTAAAGAAGAATTCACATAGCATGTTCATGGAGATGAAGAGGTTATAAAAAATATAGATAAATATTTTTATTGTGAAAAGGTTAGGTACATTTGAGGGACCCTCCCTCCTATTTTTATAAACATACATCCAAGCCAAGGGTTTCAATGGATTCCGCACCAGACCCCATCATGCCTAGGCCTCATGCAAGGGGGGTCAATTGCCAAATTTTTTGTGATTCTATCTAATAATTCAACCCTCCTCCTTTCCCTATAAAATCCCATTATAAGGGGATGAATTTTTTTGAGCTTAATTACATTCCATGTGAATAGTCAAGGAAGATTCATCCAATTCTGAGAAAATATGAGCCACAAACAAACCAAAAACCACCTTAAGGGTCTTCTTTAAGAATTCATGCCTCTTCACAAACAACCAGATCTCATGGAGCTATCCTTAGAGAAATATCATACATGAATGTGTAATGTTTTTATGGTTTTCATTTTTGAGTCCAATGATTCTTCATGACTACCCAAAGGATTGATGGTGTTCCTTCAGGATTCCAACAGTGTTTCGTGAACCCACAAATCATTAAAGGTATTCCTTCATGATTCTGATGGATCTTCATCCATTCATGTGGCTTGCATATTATTCTCAAACATTATAAACTATTTTCAAAACCCAATACCTATAAATTCCCCCCCCCCATCATTCCAACCTTTGGAAGATGGTTACTTGACCTTTCAGCTTCTGAATTACTCCCAATTCATGAACCTCCTGATCATCATGAACCAGATCACAAATGGATCATCTAAGGTACCTGAGCTTCATGAAAACCCCTTTTGTATGTTCTTGAAATCCTCCACCCTAGGTGAAGATTTCTTGCTTGAGGTTTTATTCCCTTCATGAAGGAATAAGGCCTTACGAGGTACTTGAGGCTTCATGAATCATTCATCCTTTGTGAATAACTCCTCTCATTAACTAGCAATTTATCCTGAGGTAGGGTCACCATGATTCGTGAATCCTAATCCTTCATGAAACCACTACACTCCATGAAGCATGTGAGCTTCACTAAGGACCTATCTATGAGTCCCTAAGCTATGAGAAACCTCTCTCTTGAGAATCTATATATTTCCTCCCATATATTGATACCTATTTGCAAAGTTTGAGTGTCCAGAGACCCCACACTCATCCAGGATCAATTCAACTACACCTAGAGTCCCCATGTGACCTATTATACACATTTTTATGGCCCACTCCACTACAAGTGTGGCTGAGGACTCCCACATACCTTTTTCTCTTTGTATAGGTATGATAAATCATTTTTCTTCTTAGTATGGGCATTCTAATGTGGACCTCATGATTTTCCACTCCTCCCCATCCTTACACCTTGGAATTTCCAAATCCATGCCCCACCTAGAGGCTTTTGAGTTGTATTTATGTAAGACCAAGGGGTAAGGATTGAGTCCCCCATGTTTGAGTTGAATGTTGTAAAACTGCCCAGTCCCAGCATCCTCAACACATGATGTTAAATTGTGGCCTTACTCTATGAAATAATCATATAATGCTCCATGTGTGATTAGCATGGGATTTTATCCACACTACATACACTCAAAAATAATGAGATCTTCCTCACATGGAATGGGATAATTTTCACATGGAATAACATCCTCCTAGATAATATTCAATGCATAATCCCCACATAATCTTTTAATAGTGCTTCTTTCGCAACACAAGAATCAGGTCTACTGCTTCCTCTTATTTCTCACATCGACCATGAATAGTGTGGGATTAGAGGTTAATAGTGATCATGAAATCCTCCAAATCACTATAATGGGATTATTTCATGTGTAAGACCCAACCTCCATTAAAATGGTCCTCCTGTCTAGTGTTATCCCCAGTCTCCATGATGAAAGGGATGCTTTCACACATAATCTCCAACCTCCATTCAAATGATCATCCTTCTAAATGCAATCTCTGACAACCATACTCATCTTATGAACCTCCTAATAAGTTGTAATCCTCAATAAATATTGGAAAATATTGGTCATTGATTCCAAACTAAATGGGATATGGAGGAATCCTCCCTGAGTTCCAAACCCAACATCCACATCCATCCTGATTTTCTTTGTGAAACATCCCTATTAATATTATTCCCCTCACATGGGAGGCTACATCTACTCCAAGTCCATCAAGAAGATCAATGTATAAGCCCCACAGAAACTCCAACCAGTAGAAATCCTCTTGTGAAGGGAATATTATATTCATATTTCCCCCACACCATCCTACATTGATGATCCCTTCACGACATAAGCATCCTTACCACACAACGTTAAACTACATGGACCGGTCATGTCACATGACTTTAAACCGCATCATAAAACTATGTAGGTTTTTATCTTGGTTCTCTAAATATGGTATGTGGGAGGCTTCTTTGAGGTTCAATCCTAACATGTGGTAAACTTAGTTTATCTCTTCTAAGTATGTACCTCCTTGATCCACCTCTTTGGGTTTTCTGATGAACCTTAACTATGTAAAATCTTCCATTTATTAGACATGCCTCTTGGATCTACCTCCAAGGTTATTCTAATTGATCCTTTTGTAAACTTAGGTGCTACCTTTTAGGGATAAAACTCCTTCATCCACCTCTAGTGGTGTTATGATCAACATTCACGGTCTGAAATCTTCCCCTTATTAGACGGACCACCCAAATTCACCTCTAAAGGGAATTCTAATCCATCCATTGGTAAACTTAGGTGCTCCCTCCTAGAGATGTACCTCTTTGATCCACCTCTAGGGGTGTTATCATCAACCTCCACTATGTAAAATCTTCCCTTTATGGGAAAACCTCCTAGATTTTTCTCCCTATGGAGTTCTAATCCATCCATTGGTAAACTTTCATCTGTGGAATCTTCTCACCTAGGGGCGCACCTCTTTGATCAACCTCTAGGGGTGTTATTTTCAACCTTTATGTTTTTACATCTTCCCTTTATGGGAAAAACATCTTCAATTATCCTCCATCATTTTTTCTCATCCATCCATTGGTAAACATATTAGGTGCTCCCTCCTAGGGAAGTACCTCTATGATCCACCTCTAGGGGTGTTCTGATCAACCTTCACAGTGAGAAATCTTCTCTTTATGGGACACATCTCATAGATCTTCCATCATGGGGTGATCTAATTCACCCATATATAAAATTATTAGGTTCTATATACTAGGAACATACCTCCCTAATCCACCTATAGGGGTGTTTTGATCAACCTTCATGGTGTGACATCTTCCTTTTATGGGAAAAAACTCTCAAATCTGCCTCCATGGGGTGTTTTGATCCATCCATCAGTAAATATATTAGGTGATCCCACCAAGAGATGTACCTCCTTGATCCACCTATATGGGTGTTCTGATAAACCTTTATGGTGTGACATATTCCCTTTATAGGTTCCACATCCATGGGTCCTTCTGATCTATCCATTAGTACACTTATTAGGTGTCCCTCCTAGGGATGTACCTCCCTAATCCATGTCCATGGGTGTTCTGATCACACTTAGTGTGACAACATCCCATTATGGGATACACATCATAGATTCTCCTCTACAGGGATTTCTGATCCAACCATTGATAAACCTATTAGGTTCACCCTCCTTGGGAGATACCTCTTTGATCCTCCTTTAGAGGTGTTCTGATCAGCCTTCATGGTGTGACATATTCCCTTTATGGGACACACTTCATAGATCTACCTTCATAGGGAATTCCAATGAATCCCTTGGTAAACATCCAGGTGTGACATGTTATCTCTTAGGGATATACCTCCTTATTCTATATCAATGTGGTGTCTTGGCTAGTCAACTTCATCTACAAAATATGTTAAAATAATTCCTTAGTCCATCTCTACATGATGTTCTGGTTTATCTTCACATGATGTTGAATTTTTTATCCCAAATAAATACCTCATGAAAAACATGGAATTTCTAAGTTAAAATCCTTAGAAGATATCCCCCATGGAATCATATACCTCATGAAAAACATGGGATGTCATAGGTGACATCCTTGGAAGAGATCCCCCATGGCGTCATCTACCTCATGGAAAACATGGGATTCCAGATGTGAAAAAAATTGGATGGTTAATGCCTTCAATGTTAGATACCATGTGATTCACATAGGATTCCTCGGGTTCTACATCAAAATATGCATCCATGAGATTTCATTCCAAGAGGAAGAATACAGGTGAAAATTGTTCCCAGAATCCAGAAATGCCAGTGATTCCCAACGAGACTACTCTCCTGACTGAAAGTTTCTTCCCTATCAAGACCAACTGGAATTTCCAAATAAAAGTATTGTAATTAATCAGTTTTTGTGAACAAATATAACTAGGAATAAGTTTCAATAACATGAATTAATTCTATGAGGGGGACATGGACTAGGAAATAAGTTCTAAGTAGTAATACATAGAAGGATGAACAAAAATCCCATAATCCCATTATGATCAAGGAGTATAAATTTCCAATGAAAGTTATTAAATCCACCCACCTTTGGAAATAGGGAGTGTAGGGTAACAAGAATTACATCACACATTAACATGTAGGCAGGAAACCTCATGAAAGTGTCAGAAAAACTCAGTTAATGTAATCCCCATGGAAAAAACTTCCTCTAATGAATATGATACATTTCAACATAGATTACTCATACATATTTATTGAAATGTCCTTATATCTATAAGAGGTAAATGATATCTGGGAATAAGGTGTCATAGAAGGTTTTAAAAATCTATAAGATTCTCCAATTAAGCCATATATGTTGCTGATAATCAAAGGAAATTACACCAAGGTAATATAAAGAGATATATTATTGACCTGAATCATTATGTGATCAATTTTTTTTGATAAAATTATTGGACCTTATTTCAGGAACAAAATTTTCTAATAAATGAAAAAATTGATAAATCTACAAAACCTTGCACATATATGAAAAACAGGTACTTCAAATCACAGTAAGGAAAAATGTTATCAATATATTCATCTTCATATCTAAATCTTCAAACAATGTAATAACCCCTTGATGGGAATCACATGCCCTTGGTATATAAATTCAACATCTTGTTGTATATGACCCATCTTCTAGATAATATTTTGATTTTGAATGATTAATATCTCTAAAAATAGAACTGAGAGGTAATCATTGAGGCCTTATTAATCCCCTGTCAATTTGAGTCTGAATTTTTAGTTTCTATAATATACTAGGAATAAACTATCCTTAATAAATTACATATAGTCATCTTTCTCAATGAATGTGATAGATAAGATACAACACATGGACATATTAAAACCATACACATCTCTAGTGTGGTTAAAAATATTTATGTTCATTATTCATTGATTAAAAATGGTTCTTAGATCAAACATATTCTTTTATTAACTCCCTTGAACCTAAGATATATTGAGAATAACCTATATCCCACTATTCTAGTTATCCAAGGTTATAATGAAAGAGAGTAGAGTCCACTTGATAGGGTCTAGTTGAAACCCAAATTTAGATAAATTTTCATAAAATAGTAGTTTATGGGGGAATATAAAGAGATATAATTTAATGTTTTTCTATGAATGTATTGGCATCATATTCATGTGGCTATACCATCATTTTATCGAAAGTTTCTCATCTAATATATCAATGGGTATATCGGGGTATTGTATAGTGATTTTTCTCTATTCAGCTCTAATGAATCCATGTTTATGGATACATATTTTATTGTATAGTAGTGATACCTCCAAAAATAGATGAAAATACCCAAATAAAAGACCTTAATTATTGGAATTCCACTCAATTCAATCAATAAAGTGAACTAAATGAGGACTTCATGCATCCCATAACCCTGATTGTCATCATAACTCATAATAAGGGTGACCATAGGGTTGTGTAAGTCCCATAATAAATGGATCCATGAACCCCCATAATCATTATATTTGTTTCAATAGACTCCATAGTTACACTATGTTAGATAAAAGATGGATGCAAACTTTAATGAGGTGATAATTCTCATGATAACAATACCTTTTTTATCAACTAAACCTCAGAGGCTCAATTCATTATTTACTCCTAAATATGGAAATAAAAATATTCATATTCTTTATGATGGATCCCCCGTATCAAATAAAATTTCTCTTTGGGTTCCATTTTATCATTAATATTGGATAATAGTTTTTCTCAGAATTTTAATTCTATATAATTCTCTTCAAAAACAATATAGTCCACCACATCATGTACTTATAATAAAAATATCGCCCCAATATCTCTGGTATTTTAAAAACTTGACTCCACCTATACCTAAAGTATTGATAAATATATTAACAATTAATTCCCCACTCTATATATACTCACAATAATTTATAAGTGGAGATAGATTATGATGTGATCAAGGATGAATAATACCTTAGAGGTGTTCCACCATTATTAAAAGAAGGAATAAAAACTAATATAGATTGCCATAAATGAGGGAATATCAGTATCAAATAGATCTTATTGCATAAATTTATTAGCACAACTATGTACTCTAAATAATAAAAATATTATTTTCCATTTCATAATGAGAAATAGGATTAATTGTCTTGGAAATACATGGATTTACCTTATCAATATTTTGAGGTATCCACACACAACATGGGACAACTATATGTCAGTTGGGATTATAAATAAGTACTATAAAGAATAAATCTTACCTTTTTCACCAAATTGATGCCTAAATTAAACATTATTAAAAAATAAAACATTATTTAAGAGGTATCATATCCAAAATGGATATCCAATGTTATCCTCATCAAGAAAAATTATGGAAGATCAGGGTTTTATTCAATTTTATGTATCTGAACCATGAAATTAAAATTAATGATTTTCCTATAACAATTGTGGAAATAATAATAAATTTAATTATATGATTCTAAGAACTATACATCATGGATCGATACTGAGCATAAAAATAGGTCATAATTCCATCTGATGATAAAGAAGCCCCTCCTTTCATAACATACCCCAAAAATATTTTTTTATCTGATCATGTGCATCAATTTGAAAACTTTATACACCATATAGTAATACACCATAAAAAAAATCTTCAATTCACTTCTATGGATGATTATGTAATACTATATAGATGGTTTTGTGTTCAAAATGTATATCCAATGTTATCCCCATCTAGAAAAAATTATGGAAGATCGGGGTTTTCTTCAATTTTATGTATCTTAACAGTGAGTAAAATTAATGGTTTTCCAATAAAAATTGTGGAAATAATAATAAATTTAACTATATGATTTTAATAACTATACATCATGGATCGATACTGAGCATAAAAATAGATCATAATTTCATCTGATGATAAAGAAGCCCCTCCTTTCATAACATATCCCAAAAATCTTTTTTTATCTAATCATGTGCATCAATTTGAAAAAAATTTACACCATATAGTAATACACCATAAACCAAATCTTCAATTCACTTCTATGGATGATTATTTAATACTATATAGATGGTTTTTTGTTCAATTACATGTAATTAAATGATCATTATAATAGCATTATGAAGGATTTTAGTCAACTATTGTTGTATATATTAATCATAAACCACATAAAATGTTATATTTGTGGGATGTTATGGTAATTGTGTTACTTCATCATAATCTATCATGATTTCTAATATGACCTAATTATTACCATGGTGATCCTTGAAATTTGACCTTCTGAGAAGCTCAAATAGCAAAGAGGGATTATGTGACATCTCAACTATATTTGGTGGTTTATTGTCCACCTTACAGGAAAATGATTACCCTTTAAAATAATAATGAATAATTGGATATTTACTCTATAAAATGGGTATTATTGGTAATATTTTTTATAAATAAAGAAATTCCTATAAAAAAAATTCAACCAAAGGAAAGGAACTCATTACGTATGTGAAAAAAATTAATTGATATATTTATGATCTAAACTAAAATAAAAATTATGGTGATCAAGAAAATAGTCAATAATATCTATATAATCATTTCAGATGTGGAGATCTTATAATATTATCTAAAATATAACTTTCTTTCATTGATAGATATAGTTGAAAAACTGATACATTGGATACAACACAATTATTTCCACTTAATATCTCATATTGATTCATTCAATAATGTCTTGAGTCTTCCATTGGAAATAGAATGTTGGGGATTTTGGTTTGAAATTCAACAGTGATGTGCTATCTAACACATGGTTCTAAAACCAATCATATAGAATTTATTGGTAGGTTTTCTCATGGAGCACCCTACCAATAAGAGTGAACCAGTGAGCATGAAGTTCCCAGATAAAGATGTTTTCTCTATTTCAAACACTTATAAAAATGGATATTTATTTTGATGGTTTCTATAAAAGCATTGTGTATAAAAAAATGGAAAACTTGAATCTAAACAAAGTTTCTTTTGGAATCTCATCCATCTACCCAATAAATTTTGTACTACCATACTCCTTCATGATATCAAAGGTTTTCATCAATAATGAGTCTGATTAGTAGGTTGTTATTATAGGAATAGATATATATCCATAGAGAAAAATTGAATATTATAAAAATAAAGTTGATTTAGAAGTGTTAATCATGAAAATTAATTTTTTATATGTTATTATAATGAAGGAATTGATCCCATTTATTGATTATGAAAATGATTTAATGGTTTCATTTCCCTCAAAACTGACACTACTCAGCATATACCATTTATAAAATGCTTAATCATATTTGTGGGTTAATGTAGCTATAATTCTAGCCAATCTTTACTAGTATAAGATGATTAATGCCTATCACAGGGCATGGACAAATGCAATTATAATTTTTCCTAGTGCAACATAGAGGCTGACCAGGTTCATCTCTCTTAAGGATCCTTCTCAATGTAGTTCACACACTTCTTCTATATCACCTAGACTATCTCTTTTGTGGTTTTTTTAAATAAATGTGATGAAAATATTTTTGGGTTTTTGATTATTTAAAATAATGACATGTAAAATAATAATTTAAACTATCATGCAAATCTAAATAGAATGAGTTAATAAGAAATAACTTTGTTGCTGGGGTTGGTTTAATGTTCAATCATTATTCTCCTTTATATTTTTTATTTTAGTTTGATAATCCAAACATGAAATCTCATGTTTGAACTACAATTATTTATTTAGAAATTGTGGGATGTCATTGAATGTCTGAGCACTCTCAATTCCACCTCCTCCTTTAATCCAAGTTGATAACACACCTTTGTCTAGGATGTGTCATCTTCCAAGATCTGATTCAATCGAATCTATTTCATCCAATGATTAGATCAACTCATACATGTAAAGAAATAACCAATGAAGATAGGTAAAAATGATTAAATAAAATAATAGAGATAGGTTTAGTTTCATGTCATCGGAGGCAGTCACAACATCGGGGACATTCGCCCTACCCATGAATGCTACTCAATTCTATCTACAAACTTAAAATTAAACATTAAATAAAATTCATGATCACCTTCACCTCCCCCCAGCCCAAGCCTCAAGGTCAGCCTTTCATTTCCGAGAGCAATATCTTACTTGGTGGAGTGGGTGGAATAGGAGAGAGAGAGAGAGAGAGAGAGAGAGAGAACGAAAATAAGAAAAGTGGATGGGGAAACAAAAATGCATGTTTTAATAAAACCAAAATTTTAATTACAATTGAAAACTAAGACAAAACTAAAATGAAAATAAAATAAAATAAAAATAATAAATGAGAGGGGAAGAGAGGAGTAGCAGTGGCCCATGCCCCAGTGGGATCCCTCCTTGGTTGTGGGTGTCGAGCTGATGATTTTGGAAGGGGGCGAGGTCTCCCTTTAATAGGCATAATTATTCCTCTAAAATTTTTTGCATTTTTAGCCTATTAAATGTACGATTGACACATGGACCCCTTCATAAACATTTTTTATAAATGTGTTTTCCATTCACCCTCCAAAATGTAGATCATTTAGACACTATATGAATGATTTATTGTTTTTTTATTATCAGATTATTTTTTTGGATGAAGGTTTTAGGAAGGTTCTTCTAAAAGTATAACATCCAATGGAAACCTTAATGACTTCAAAACTTCCCCAAATTTGATGGAGTTGTCCCTATGTGTACTTGTTCTATCCCAGGTGTAACCACCTCAATTTAAGGTGTGTAGGATGATATGTGGTTACATTACTGTGGTGGGGTCCACACTGTCTGCCAGAAAAAATCTTCAACTTCATTTATTTTTTAAGGCATCTAGATGGAAGAATCAGCCCTTGGTTTTGAAGAAAAAGTTTAAGGAAAAAAATAATGATTCTAAAAAAATGAATCACTAATTTTGGAATTATATTTTATATGAGATTTCCAAAATACCCTTGATGTAAAAATCAGTTAAAAATCCCATATTAAGTACTTTTAACAATTTAGACCTTTTTTATTATAAAATTAAAATTGCCCATTATTTTTATAAAATAATTAAATACATGGGTTTTATAATTGAAAAACATTAAAAAATACTCATTATTTGATTAAGAATATGCACGTAAATTTGATTTGTCAAATACCCCCACACTTAAACCATGTTTGTCCTCAAGCATAAAATCTCAACATGGAAACCATAGGACACCAATGTTACCAATATTCAAATTATAATGCAATAAAATCAAACAATTTTCAATGTGAAATAAAAATTTAAAAAATCTATATAAAATATAAATTTAATTTCCCATTTTTCAAGGAAAAAAATAATTCACATATATTACTTTTCCCCTTTGAAAATTTATGGAACCTCTCCTTTCATTCTTTCAATATCCTCAATTCATTGTTATTAAACATTCTAAGTAAGGATTTAACTAACTTTTTATTATTTTCTCTCATCACTCATGATAAAATTCAATTATAGTTATGATCATATCATGAGAAAATTATTCTTATCCATAGTATTGTAAATTTACTAATTTCTTCACTTTGTAAAGAAAAAAAGACACATAAAATCATGATCACTTGCAATAAAGGTTCAAATGACTCTGAGGCTTAAGGTTGGTAGTATTTGATGCCTTAAAAATTAAGGCTCAAGGATGAGGTTTATCTCTTAAGTACAATGCATGATATTGAAATTTGTAATGAAATTATCCCTTTCAAAGTAGAAACACCCACTTCCCTAAAACTCAAAGTAATAACATGATCAAATCGTGAATAATAAATGATTTTTTCACCCTCTTGAATATATTTTTATTTATTTGTAATTTTTTTTCTTTTTTTGAAAGTTATTATTAGATAAAACCTCACATCAATCACCTAACCACATATGATCAAAATATTGTTGGTCTGGAAAATGGTGATTTTTGGTTTTCCCAAATCACAACCCATTTTTATCATTTTTTTGGTTTTTTTGACATTTTAAAAAAAAATAGGGGAAAACAATATAGTAAAATGAATGATTCTACAAACATTTTATAATTATCAAAATAATACCCCGACACTTTTTCCTTACAATGTATATCATCCCATCCACCATGATTCCCTTTAACCCCACGCTTTAACTTTAAAATATCATGAAAATACTAAGATGAGGATAATAATGGATAAAAATGTCTTGAAACATGGCTCACCCCTATAAAGGTCATTCATGGTCTCTATGGGATAAAATAAGGATTGAAGCAGGCATGAAATTTAAACATTTAAATCTCAAAAAATGTTATTGGAGAAAAGTTTATTGAGTTTAAAAGGTAGATAATGAAAATTAACTCCCTTTTGAAAATAAATCTTCAGTTCTCATCCTTCAATGTTTGGGTCTTCCTTCTACCATCATGATCCTCCAAAAGAAAATTACTTAATTAATCACAAAGATCATTTAATTTAAGCTCAAAATAAAAATACGGAGGGATTAATATGCTAAATTATTTTCTAAGAAATTAAATTCAAATTTAAATTCCTAGAAATCAAGTGAAGTAAATCTTTGTATGATCCCCCAAGTGGGCCTTCGCTTCTTTTATTGCCTCCAGAGGGTAGTACTAGCAGTTATCCAAAGTCTGATGGTGGTTGTGGATTTTTTTACATGAACCACCACATGTGGTTTTTCTCAGTATCCACTTCTTTTTTCTTATTGAGGAGGACTCCATGGATAGAGTACACCAGATCTTCCCCCTTTGCAATGTGGTACAACTTTCATAGTGTGGGTAGGATGAAGTATGGAACCTCTTCCTAATTTGTTGATATTTATGTTGCATTCCCTTTCCCTACATGTTCTCCCTCTAGTAAATATTCAGTGTGTTTAGGGAGATCTAAATGTTCCTCAATAGGTGTAATTTCTTTTCCCTCATCTTCCTCCATGGCATAATACGAGATGGTCGAATCTAAAAATTCAAAAATATTAGGGGTGATACTCAAATTAGTTTCAATAAAATTAAAAGAGTTTGAGTTCAAGATTGTATCATCTCCCTGAGTCGGTTCTACTTTAATCACATCTTCAATTGAAAGTGCCTCTTGGATTAGATATTTACTATAGAAAGTTAGGTAGTCACGCTCCTCCACCAGGATTTTGGCTTCAAATTCATGGATGTCTTTAGTGAAATCTGGGAAGACCTCTGGCACTTCCTTCTTGGCCTCAAATATTTTTAAGTAATCTTCGAGTTCATCGACCATGGCCATCAAATATTTCATTGAGATCCATATTGTTATGCCACTTTCCATCTTCTTTACCATTATCATAATTGCATCATCTCTTCATTGGAGGGACTCCTCAGTGTATTTTATTTCTTGTTCTTACACCTGTGAGTAATTTTCAGTCCATGTAGAATAATAATCATTTGAATTCAGCATGGAAAAAGTTTTTTTTAGTTTTTTTAAAATTAAATCTAACAAATATATTAAAATAGAAAAATCAAATGAACTAATTATTGGATACCTGGAAACGGTTCTAGTTTTCATGCATGCCTATCGTGGGACGTGGAAAAAATAAATTATATTTTTTCTAGTGCAGCACAGTGGATAATCAGGGTTGTCTCTCTTAAGGAGCCTTCTCAATGTAGTTCAATTACTTTATCTAATTCACCTATTTTATCTATTTTCATGGTTTTTCTAAATTAATGTGATGAAAATATTTTTGGGTTTTTTATTTTTTAAAATAATGACATGTAAAATGATAATTTAAACTATCATGTAGATCTAAATAGAGTTAATAAGAAAGAACTTGGTTTTGGGGGTTGGTTTAATGTTCAATCATTATTCTCCTCTATATGTTTTATTTTAGTTTGATAGTCCATACATGAAATATCTTGTTTAAACTACTATTATTTATTTAGAAATTATGGAATGTCATTGAATATCTGAGCACTCTTAATTCCACCTCCTCCTTTAATCCATGTTGATGACACACCTTGGTTTAGGATGTGCCATCTTCTAGGATTTGGTTCAACAGAATATGTTTCATCCATTAATTATATCAACTCCAACATGTGAATAACTAACCAATGAATATAGGGAAAAATGATTAAATAAAATAATAGAGATAAGTTGAGTTGCATGTCATCAGAGGCAGTCACAACATCGGGGACATTCTCTTTACCCGTACATGATACTCAATTATATCTACAAATTTAAAATTAAACATTAAATAAAATTCATGATCACCTTCACCTCCCCTTAGGCCAAGTATCAGGGTCATCCTCTCATTTCCAAGAGTAATAGATTACTTGGTGGAGTGGGTGGAAGAGGAGAGAGAGAGAGAGAGATAGAAAATGAAATAAAGAAAAGTGGATGGAGAAACACAAATGCATGGATTAATAAAACTATAATTTTAATTACAATTTAAAACTATGATAAAACTAAAATTAAAACAAAATAAAAATAATAAATTATGGTGGGAAGAGAGTAAAAGCAGTGTCCCGTGCCCCGGTGGGGTCCCTCCTTGTCTGTGGGTGTCGAGCTGATGATTTTTGAAGGAGGTGAGGGCCACCTTTTATAGGAATAATTATTCATCTAAAACATTTCACATTGTTGGCATATTAAATAGATGATTAACACATGTACCCATTTATAAACGTTGTTAATAAATGTGTTGGTAGTTCACCCTCCAAATTTTAGATCATTTGAACATCAGATGAATGAGTTATTATTTTTTCATTGTCAGTTTCTTTTTTTGGAAGAAGGTTCCAGGAAGGTTCCTCCAAAATTATAACATCCAATGGAAACATTAATGACTTAAAAACTCCCCCAAATTTGTTTTATAGTCTTCAAAAAGTGTACTAGTTATATTCCAACTGTAATCACATAAATTTAATTTTTTTGGCTGAGATGTGGTTTTGTTACTATGGTGGGTCCACACTGTCCGCCCAGAAAAATATTCCACTTCATTGATTTTTTAAGGCCCCTAGATGGAAGAATCATCCCCTAGTTCAGAAGACAAATATCAAGGAAATAAAATAAGGATTATAGAAAAAAAATTAATCACTAAATTTAGAATTATATTTTTCAAAAAATTACCAAAATACGTATCATTCTAGAATAAGATGATCTCATATCATCACTTATAAAGGATATAATTGTATGAATTTATCCCCTATAAAATGATTTCCATAATATAATTATTCTAATTGATTGGGCAGATAAGGAGAAGATCTTGAGACATGTAGTATGATTTATCTTTTATGATGGCCCAATTTACCAAAAATTATGGTGATTTTAGAACCATTCAATTACTAGCCAATAATTAACATAAAATTAGGTATATTGGACAATATTTTACAATAATGATTCAAAATTAACTAGATTTCACTATAAAATTTCATATATTCTTGGTAAAAACTAGTTTCAATCATCAATCCCAAGAGATATTGCATACTGAAAAATTTTATTAGTCATTATCCAAATATGGAATGGATGTGATAGGGGGATATTTCTAGGAAATAGTTAGGAGACTCAAGTAAATCCTTACTGCCACTAAATTATTCTCTAAATTTGATATGGATGTACCCCTAAAGTACATAAGGAAAATGGAAATTATCAACATTGTGAAGTCAAATTTCATCTTGAGATTTAGTTTCCCTCACATGATATTGATGGATAAAGGTCCCAATTTTCATTCCCCTATATTGGAAAGTCTATATCAGGAATAAAATATATATTCCACCCATTAGTCTTAATATCATGTAGTATCATATTGGTGGATAGAGGCTTCTAAATATACTTTTATAGATACCTTCCAGAAGATAATAGAGAATAATAATAAGTTCTTTCTAGAAAAACTTCTGCATGTATTGTGGCCCTATCATACCACAAAATATGATACTACACAAGTGACACCTTATTCACTTGGATATGGGACACAATTAACATTACACATTATATTTAAATTTCAATCCCTTTGATTATCCATTTCGAACCATCTCTCTAAAGACGAGTAGTCCGAAAATAATCTTGGGGAGTTAGAAAGACTTTATAAAAATGGTTCCACATAATGAAAATTTAGTAGAATAATCATAATAAAGTTTCATCATACATTAATAAGAGTGTTTTAATTTATTATTCCTTGAAGGATATTCATTTTTGACATTATATATCCCATGATCCCCAGAGGATTCTTATTAAACTCAAAAACAATGGGTGGGACCTTATGTCTTGCAAAAAAATCCAATGAAGCATAATCCTTGATCACTATGGATGCAGAGTCTATCCAACCTCCCAAAAATTCAAGGTTTCCTCAAAAATAATTTTTATGATTTTCAAATTGGTTCAAAATATATGATATTTTAGAAAAAACATTAAGTAATCTTACTAGTCACATGAAATTTAACTACTTTTTGTTTTTACACATCATAAAACATTAATTATAAGGGCGGTTTTGACTATGTTCTATACTCTTAAATTTCATACCCCCATATTTTTATTCATTAAGAATTTAATCTTTTGAAGTAAATCCTTATAAAAATATTTAAAACATCTTGAAATTATCCTAATACTATAATGATAAACTATATTTTACTCATTAAACCTTGGAACTCTTAACACAGGTTATAGAGGAATACCATACATATCTTGAATCCCATGCATGAGATATTGATATGTAGTAAACTTCTTATTGAATGGAATACACCTTATATTGTCCTACAATAAGGTGAAAATTCCTTATTATTATGATAACAACATATTTTATTATTCTTGGTAGTTACAGGATATGTAGTGACTGATAGATCATATATATTATACTCAATCACAAATTCCAATTCCCTTTATCATATGATATCTTCATAATAGAAAGACTCATGGTTGAATTATTTTTTTAAAAATATATATTCCCCCTATCTTTTTATTTTCACTCCTATAAATAATTCTTAGCAAGTATAAATTATCCTCTTGTAATATCTTTTTTCTCAAACTAAGAATAACTCAAATGATCTTAGAGATCCTGGTATGTCTCTTTGGATATCATCATTAAGAAAAATCTTCTTTAAATGTGTGGAAATTGGTCCTCATCACATAACCCTAAAAATTATGAGATATGTTTAATTCTGCATAACACTAAATTTCCTTGATTTTTTATTCCAATATGACATGATTTGAATACATATGATCCAAATCAATGTATGAATTTGATATTTACATGCTTACCAGTTCATTTCAGGTATTTTACCATTACCTAAAACCTATATTAAACCATTATATTTTCTAAAATTCATAATAAGGATCCTAATAAGAAAAATTTATAAATAAATATTTGTTAAATTCTTTGATATTTTATAGGAAATGTACTTTAATCATGATTATTTATCATGGGGAAAAAAACTCATTACATCCTTCAAACACCCCTTCTCATTTTCTATTCTTCATGTTCACATCTATTCTTTCTATGTCTATATCCTTGATGTGAAAACATAACTCCATTTTAGGAACTCAATATGGTTGGATACTTATTATCATGGGATTTATTGTGATTCCTATATAACTGATCCTTGGTAATGAAATTAATTCCACCAACCAAAATTCACATTTTTCAATTTATCATTGTAATATATATATATATATATATATATATATATGACTTCAACATAAAAATTTTTATTTTTGGTCATGTTATTCCTGAAAAGTAGTCTTCAAACACTATAGTATCATAACTAGATAAATTTTCCCATCATTGTATGAATAATGCTTTACTTTTTTCTCATATCATAGGATATTTTGAAACTCTAAGAATCGTGATTTCGAGTCTAGATGTAAACCTCATTGGTCAAAAAATTGGTGATATATATACTTTTAAAAAATATTTTTCCCCTTTTAACCACCAAACATAATAGTAGTCAACCATACCCCTATTCCCTTGAACATGAGTATGGTCTATGATAAGTCCATTATAAGAACTATGTGTATCATAATTCATTTCCTCAAAGTATATATAGTTTTCCTCATATCCTTTTTATTAGGTCTAACCATATGTTTCATTATCTTCAAATCTCTCTCATTACATGAGAGGTTGAGTCTTTTTTCATTACGTTAAGCTACATGGACCTTGTTTTTTTTCACATGAAATAAAAATGTGAAACTCATAGACTATGTACTATGACCATAAACATATATAATGACTCATCAGTTAAATTATATGTCTAGTATATATTAATGTTGACTTTAGGGTACTTGAAAACCCTCTATGTATCATTCCTCCATACAAAAAAAATCATTCCACAGGTAAATAAGTCTATATAACCTTTCATGACTATCGGTTACTTGTTTAGTCATCTCCAAAGGACAACATTATTTTTTATTATTTTGGTGCCCAAATATAAGTACTTTTCAAATATAGGAATCATTTATACTAAGGGGAAGTTTATATGATATATATACACCTTGTAACTATTTCAATGGAACCCCAAATTTAAATATGATTAGAGATGAGCCACATAATGTGTGTTTCATTCCATCATTTTCTGATTAGATCACTTCAAGTGATAAATTACAAATTCCATAAAATTGATTCTAAATATGATTAAATAACAATCAATGTTTTATAATTTTTTATTGTACCAACACTAAAAATTATGTTATAGTCCTAATAAATTATGTTATATGAAATGAGGTCCACATATATTGGACATAAAATTCATTAAAAATGTTTTTTCTATATAATTTACATCAAAATATCCATTCATTTATTTTAATTTAACTTATAAAGGTCCTAATAATTCCTCTCTTTTTTTAAAGCTATTAAACCTTAAACACAAAAATTTTGATCAATTTTATATTACTTTACCCTCAATAATTTTTTTTACATAATAATGATATAAAAATTTATCCATAAATGTTAGAATCATAAGACCTTAAAATACTATAGAAAGTAACAAAAACATATCTAGTTGAAAACCCATAAAAGGATTACTTACAAAAGGTCATTTTACTCCTCTGTAAGACTCCTGTATTCGTATATTAGTAAAAATATTGAGAACTAAATGAATTAAGGACAAAATCCTTTGGGTCCAACCATATAGACCTTAAAATAACCATGAAATTCTCACTAGACCCATTAATGAAGGAAAAGATTAGAGTATTGAAATATAATATCTTTTATCCCTAAAAATGTTTTTAATAAATTGTAGAGTAAATATTAGTGTATAAGAAACTCCTTTGACGCCCTCTTTTTCATAAAACTGCTTCATTTTTTAGTTTTTTGAATTCTCATCAATATTCCATGACTATCGGTAATGATAATCATCAACATCATGGGATTCTTCTATTTTTCACTGCATACGTGTCCCAATATAGATCTGTATAGAGGCCCCAATTACAAACTTCCAACCAAAAACTTATCTTTTTTCATAAGTATAATGGCCTATGATCAATATATTCCCATATAGTATAATTTTTAACCCCTAATTTGAATATGGTAAGTAGTTAGACATTCTATAACTATTGAATCTCATCATCCGTGATTGAAACTCCTTAGGATAATATTTATGCCTCCTATAATCTTGTGATTAAAGTTGATTTGATATCCTCAATGTTTTTTAATATGTGTATCATATCCATTTTCAATCTAAGGATGTATAATTTCATTCTTTAACCTTTGAAAGGTCCTCATCATGTGAACCTAAACTTCATTAAAAATGGTTTGAGATTAATGATTATAAACAAAAAACACTTATTCCTGAGGTATTCTATATTGGAATCATAATCCAAATGATATCATGTTTTATTTTCCCATTAAACATTGAATCCCTATATTTTCATACAATATTTATGAAAATACACATTAGTAGTGTTATATTAAATATGGTCAACCTTAAACATTAATTGTCATTGGTTTGACAACTACAACCACAAGCTATTTATACCATCCATCAAAACTATCTTCTAATGTGATGATAGGAACGTAATTAATGTCATGTTTTTCCTTGATTGTTTCTCTATAAAGACCACATTATTTTGATTAAAAATTCTCAATCATATAATCTCTTAATAACATAGTAGAAACTATTAGACCATAATCACTAGCTATGTTGTCCTACCTTACATAGAAAAAACTACTTATGGAAAGAGATATAGAAATTTCAATGTTGAAAACATTCTAAGGGGATCATGGAAAAAATTAAAGAATTATATCATTGCGAATGAATATTTAATTACACATACATAGTCAATCATTTGGAATGAAATCAAGAGACACAAACATATTTGGTTGAAACCATTTAAATTGAACTATAAGCAGAAGTCAATTACAAACCCACTAATACTCCTCCATATCAGTCTTAGGTAAATTTTAGGGTGATATATATGAGAGGAAATGGTTTGGAATCTACCATATAACCTTAAAAAATTTAAAACATTCTTTTTGGTCCCCTCACCCTTAAAAGAAATGGGAATACTTTCATTCCTAGTATATCTATTTGGGAAATCATAAAAACTTAAAGTATGATTCAATTTATTGTACGTATTCCATCTTTGAAAGTGAAACCATATTTTAAAATATTCCCATAATAATTATCATCACATTTATTTATATAATTCCTCATCAAAGTGGACAAACTATGGTGTAAAATGACAGTGACTATGCATATACCCATCCATGAGACTTGGTTGTGAGAAAATAACTTCCAAATCAAGTGATAGAAAACCAATATTTACATTTCTCACTTCAACCTATATGTTCATGATTGATCATGTTATAGTAAAATTTAAATTTAAAGGGAAGAAAAAGATTTTGAAAAAATTATTATAGTGAAAATGATATTCAATATCGATAGATGACTAAAGAAAAAATTGTTTTTATTCATTACAAAATAGAAAATGAGTATCTATATGTTTTATTATCCCTTCACAATAGAGGTGTTATAAAATATGATTTGAACATAATTTTGGATCTATATGATTGATTTTTAGGTGTAATCAATGTTATATTAGATCCTCTATATCTCTACATCCTTATATAATTTATTTAGATGATGGATTTCCAATATGACAGTAATAAAAATCCTCTCACTGGATTAGTATTCTTCAAGAATATACAAGCATTATACTAGTATTAGTATTACTTTTTATTTATATATTTGATATTATATCACTAAAAGGGCCTCTTTATTATCTTTTCCATAATGTTTCATTATTCCCCTAGTGTAATTGGATTCTATTTTGTATATTGTATCATAAAAATTAGTGGATCTTACTAATAACCTCACCTTAATAAAACTTTGTTATAATTATTCCTCATACTCTAACATTTAGATGACCCCCATCACATCATAATCTATATTAGAGAAATAAAATATATTATATCTTAGAATTTATGACATACTACTATATATTTAAACAAAATTGGAAACATCTTCTACTGAGTTATCTCATAATATCCTCCATATGTCTTACTAATAAAATATATTGGTGAAGAAAAAATCACTCTGGACTACTTGATCCAATTTAGTACAACTAAAAATATGTAATGTTTCCTTGAGATATGACTCACTTAATGACATTTCTTTTGTTACACTAATAGAGTTGTAATATCCTAATATAATCATATCACTTATATGCTTTGATGGATGAATCATAGAAGCATAGATATATTAAACATGCATCACTGATTAGGATACAATCTCTAGGAAGGGTACTATATTGCACTCTTATTCAATAGGATTTCATAAAATTGTGATAATGGAAACCCTAACTATTATTTTTTCCTCATCATATTTGTCATTGAAAATTATCATGGATTTCTCAATTGATGGTTATATATTTCCATCCACATAGACAGCCTCAATAGTGCATAGACTAAAGGAATCCTATAGATGTTTTAATTGTCCAATACCTTAAGGAGCAGCCTTTGGAATCTTAGGTAGATCCACCCTCTCATATTCTCAAGCCAATGATAACTACTCTTTAAGAGAAGGGGGTTTCCTGGTCACTCACATATGACATTTCTTGAAAATATTCTATGTGGATAAAGCTACATCAGTTAGAATGAAGAATCATAACACTATTTATAGAGCTAAACAAGTCGTGGATAAATTTAAATAACTTATTTCATATAGCTTGTTGTTGAAATTCATGAACTCTTAAAGTTATTAATAAGAATTTATGATAAAAAAAATAAATCAACTATAGTTTCTAATGTGTTATACAATGTAATGAGACATGTTTTAAGAGAATAGGTTGGTAAATATTCTAAAGATTCATAATTTTTTTTGGTCTAAAAAATTATAAAATTACCTCCTACAATAGTATAAATTCCAATTGAGATATTGAAATCATGGTTTGGATCATTCCCTTTATGGGACCTACCCATTATTATAGTATCAGATGTACCTTCATAATGGATAAGATCATCATTCCTTTGAGTGGTCAGTATCACTGTAGTTCTGGGGTATATAAATTTATCTAAACTTGTTCATGTATTTTCCATAAAGTAAATCTAAAAGAAAATAGAAAAAGGTAAAGGTAACATTTTCCACTAATTCTCTGGTGATGGTGGATTCTAAATGTCTTGGATTTATTTTTATTATTTATTCTTGAATATAAAACCCCCAAGAGAAATCATTAGTAGAAATGGAAAATACCTCTTGAGGTTTTGAGATTACTGATCGCATGTGCTCAACCAAGCCCAGAGAGCTTCCTACTTCCTTATAACTTATGTTTATTCTGGAGATATTAATTTTATCTTTTTTGGTATATAATGGGGATGAAGTAAGTGATAAATATCCTTCTAATTAGAGAAAATTTCAAAGTTATATTTAATTTAATGATGATATTAGATTAAAAATATGGTAAACATATGTAAATGCTTTACACACCTCCTCTTGGAGAGATCCTTGATCACTTCCATCACTTTCACTTATTATGCCATCCCTTAATTATGTTGATAGTATATATGAGTGGAAGTTAGTGTATTTTAGAAAATTAATGTGGGAGTTTAGATCATTTTTGTAAGAATTTATATTTTCAATATCATATTCAAAAGATATATTGAAGGAGGTTGGGATTTGGCTGATCCCCATTTGAATAATATCCATCCAATGAAGTAAATCCTAGAAAACCTTATAGTATTAGGATTCTATTCATGAATCTCACTCCATATAGGTTTCAAAATGATATTCATTTTAAGGAATTAAAAGATGGGGGTCCACACCACACCCCAAAAGTGGCACACCTATATGCTTCACCTACTTCCATGGAATTGGCCCATTTAAATGAACTTTCTTAATGGTCACTTTAGTTTATTCTATCCATCAAGAAATACACAATCATTATAATATTTCATCCTCCTATTATTATTACTCCTCCTCACCATCAATCACTGAAGGGATAGAAACTAGGTGGAATCAGGTGGTTGGGTGACCATTAGGATAATACTAAATCCATGACTCTACATATCTAATTGTATTTCTGATGGAATCATCGATCTTTGAGAGATTAAATTCAGAGTACATTTTTTCTCATGTAAATATTCTAAAAAACTATAATGAATATTTTCAAATCATTCTTCACATACACTTTGAGGATGGGTGGTACATTTTTTTATTCACCTAATTGGTCATCTGAATATGAAATACATATAACTTTCATTGATTACACTGCCATAAATTCTTATTTCCAAAATTCCATCTCAAATGGATATTAGGTAACCATGTAAAAATATACTCCCACATGATTCATCAGTGATTGAACTAGTTAGATATTTATATGGTATAAAACTATTTTTTTTTTGGTTTTTTAAAATAGTACTTTGGTATCATGCTTTAAAAAGTAGGATTAAAACCCACTAACACTCTAAATATATGGACTAAACTCATCATCTTGAATTAGATTGGTGTTAAAAAATTAATTTTCACGCATATTTGATTTATTCTATCCCTGTTGAAATTGAAAAAATCCATGAATTCTGAATAACATATTTTTTTTATAAACATTCCAAAATAGACAATATGGAATATCTAAAATCGATATTTATACTCTAAATCATCAACTACATTCTTATGGTGCTTCTAGTATAAAAGTTAAAAAATTTACTAAATGAAATGCCTAAATCACTAAGAGAAGATAACCACTGAGTTACATCTCTAAATATTCCCCTAAAAAATTGACCATTAAATATGTGTGTTGACCCTAAAACCAAGTAATTACAATGACTAAACCATCTAAATTATCTAGTAATCCTAATGAAACATAAATTTAATATGAGTATGGAATGATTAATTTATCATTTAAATAATTTATTTATTATTCTATGTGATGAAAATTTCAACCCATGTACTAAAAGGAACATCTTCCCAGAGTTGAAGCTTTTGTACATGATAGTTGTTTCAATTATTATTAACTCCTCTAAAATAATCAAGGTTCAATCCATTTCATAGCATATAAAAGTTATAAGAATGAATTTTTCTTATATTCTTCCAAAAATAGAGCATAAAATATATTATGTACATCCAAAATAATCACTTTTACCTATCCATGTAATAAAAGGAATGTATGCATGACCTAGATGCATCTGAATGTCAGGCATGGGTTAAAATATTTCTGTTAACGGAAAAAGTACCTTGAATACCTAAGAAAATCATACAGTCCCACCATATTAAGCTCATCCTTGAACTCCTAATATCTCTATAGAAATTATAATGGCCAACTATAGTCCATTCTAAACACCCTATAGATGGAGATCCCAATTTTATACCCAAAAACGTTTTTGTTCTACTATATATATATCTGAAAATTTGATATGTACAAGTTCTCTTATAGATGTACGAAATTATTTAACACATCAAAATTGTGGGGTATATAAACCATTACATATCCATCCAATCAAACTACCTCAATGATGAATCATCTATTTGGAGAAAAAAATTCTCTTTCTTATTATTCACTGTAAGTTTATCTAATTGTTGGGTTTATTATCTATTGATGGTGTATGGATGGGTACATTTCTTCTAAACCAAAAAATATAATATTGAATCCTATAATAAAAATGGTAATATCCATAACCTAGTCCCTTGTTAACTGAAATCAATTGGGGACTTGAATGAACACACTATCACTAGTTAGATTTGATGATTTTGAACATCATAACTACAGAATGTTCATCCTATTCTTGGGTTTTTTCTTAAATTAAAAGAGGATAATATGATTCTATTAAAACCAATAAGTTTAAATCATGTGGTATATGATTGTGATATATTAAGAAGGCACTTGATCATCACATGGATAGCATGGTCATTATTCACACATGCCAATTTCACAAAATTCCCCTGAGAAATATAATGAAATTATTTTATTCACTTATAGGGATTATTGAATATGTCATGGAGAAGTGAAGAGGGGTGATAATTTTTAAGTGAGTGATATGGGAAAAGTGTAAAATATTGGATTTCTAAATTTTAAAGAAAGTATGGAATGGGGATTGGCCTTATTTATAATAATGAATTGTGACCCTTTAAATTCTAATTTTATTCATATAAATATGATAGGATTCCCAGGTGGTTCATGTAAAAACAACATGGGATTCCATTACATCCTTTAAATACACCCCTATTCAAGCTCTAGGGGCCCCATTCTAAGGGTTGGGGGTATTTTGGTTCCTGTGAAGTCGTAAATAATAATAATTTGATAAAGTAAATTTAAGGATTTTTAATTTAATTTGAAGGTGGATTGAGATCTCCTAGGAACCGCATAGATTTATAGACATGTAGAAATCATAATCACTAAATTTTTATGTGGTCAACACCCCCACCAATCATCCATTACCTAAAATGTTATGATTATCATCTATAAAGTTTTGGGATCCTCATGTGGTACATTCTCCCACTTTGAGCAATGATGGAACCCTTGTCCACCACTAACTCTCCTCATACTAGAACCCTAGTTCATTAACCCATTATAGTGTATAATATGGTCAGATCCCCTCTAAAGGATACAACAATTTGATTGGATTACCTAAATTCCAACTATAAATACCCATGTTTCCATTTTAGCAAGGAGATATAAATTAATTTTAGATAAAGAGGTTTCCATAGATTATGGAATTTAAAAAACCCCACAGATTCCAAGAGGTAATAGGCCAACTAGCCAGTACCCAAGTGGTAAGGGATCCTGCTTGGCATCCAAGAGACCCAGGTTCAAAACCGGGTGGAGGCAAATTTCTGGGTACTGTAGTAGTACTGTAGCAGGCATTGTAGTAGTACTTTAGTAGGTACTATAGCAGTAATGTAGCAGGCAGTGTAGCAGGCACTGTTTGGTACTGTAGCAGCCGGACTATTCACCTGATTTGGGCTTTCAGACCACCGGTTTGGGCCTACGGGTCTCAGGGCCTTCGGGACATCAAAGGCCTTCGGGCCACATGGCCTTCGGGGCATTAAAGACCATGAAGTAGCCTAGTTCACACAGAGAAAGCCCCAGATGAGGATCAGAGCACCAGTAGTAGTCACTAGAAGTAGATCAAACCGGATTGGAAGAATGAGAGGGTATGGCAACCACCATCGGGACTAGGAACTGTGTAGATTTGTACGGGGAAATGCTATCCGATCAGAAATGCAGGTGGGGAGCTAAAGGCAATCAATGATTCAGAATATGGGGAGGGGAAATTATAGTGGGCTAGGCCTATGGGTCATGTATTGGGTATCGTATGCCTCTAGGCCTTCAGGTCATGTATTATAGGTCATGTCAGGCCTTGTTCCTTGGGCCTACGGGTCATGTACGGGTTCCCCTTCAACCCTTAAAAGGGGGATTGTCTATAATAAAAATAAAAAGAAGGCCTTCGGGCCATTCGGGAAAGGATAATAGGTAGTAAAATTGTGCATGGATATAAAATGTGAAGACTTTCCATGAGTCTAATCAACAAAAATTATTTCCCTAATACCAATATTTTTTGAAGAATTTATCTTTGGAAATCCCTTGTGTAAAAATTATAAAATTATAAGGAATATTAAGACTATGAGTGAGGCCAACCCATGGGATACCATTTCATGAGTTTGACCAGCATGATTCCTCTTCATAAAGTTATCCCATTATAATTCTCTATATAAGGCCCCTATATAAAAGTAGTCTTTGTTGATGAATCCTAGTTGAAGCTCCATGTTCAATCCTCATCCCATCGCATTACTATAAGGTAACCCATCTCATGTGAAGTAGAATTACCTTTTAGTTCTCATCATACTATTCATAATGGACCATGTCCACATGATATCATGTTCTTCCATGGCTATAGCACTTGATATTGAAATGTGTCATTATTGTACTTATCTCATATCACATCTCTCAACCTAGTATTTTAATGGGTCCTTGCAACATCAAACAACCATTATAGTTTAATGTTTTCAAGGTAACCCCCAATAAGGACAACTAAAGGCCTTCTCTAAATCTATATTACATAGAAAAATGTGTTTCCATGCATTCAAATATTATCTATTATGATCATGCATTCACAATATTGATGGATACTCTAGAATAGTCATCCTAGATAGGTCAAACCCCTAGGGGAAACATAGTATTTTATCCCATTGATAATTTAGTCCACTATTTAGATGACATTAGATTTGTAAATTTAGGATTATGAGGATACACATGATTTAATCATGCTCAAAATTAATCAACTGAGTTTCCTAGTGGATTCTTGTTTCCAATTAATGTTCTATGGGATAACAGGCCTCCATTTGATGTGTAATCCTCATCTAGTCATGACTTAATTAATGATATTATCCCAAAAGTTATTTATTGAGTCACACTTATAAATCCAAAATACATAATCCCAAAATTATTGTCATAAAGTCCTATCTTCCATGAAATCATCCTCAAATTTCCACATTCCATGTGATTCGTAATCCTTCAAATGGTCATATTCCAGATGAATTCATCATACATCCCTAATGGGTATGCCCCAAAATATCTTTACAATGTAATGTCTTCAAGTAATTCCTCCTAAATGTTCAAATATCATTTTGAGATACAATATATTAAAGGATAATATTCGTTGAGAAGAATATATCACTAGGTATCCCCTATGTGTATGTCCCAACAAATTATGTTGTTGTCTCCTTTCACGACATGAACATCCTACTCACAGGACAAAAAATTGTTGTAAAACATCCTTATCTCTTTATATTAAACTTTCTAGATAGGTCCAGCCACATGATCATAAACTATGCAATTCATACTATGTAAATTTGATTCCTATAAATCATGATACGTAGAATGCATCCCTAAGGTTTAAACCAAATTTCAAAAATCATGTTTCTACTATTATAAATGTCCAATAGTAACTATATCAAAAAATATCTCTTTATCAGTTCAAACATTTGATTAACCACCGACCAGACTTGGAGATTCATATTCAGTATTGGTATCTCTATATCATTATCTTCCAAGCCATATTCCATTTAAATCCTAACTATTTAGTTCATATTATTATTTTATGCATATCATACATGGTATTTAATATCCTCATGAGGATATAAAACAATATATCTCATAAGTACATATTCTCCATAAAAAATTCCACCTTTATTATGATATATTCCCATTTAGGTAAGCCTAATATGTTTTCTCATGCATAAGTCCAATACCAACCATTATTGGTCATATTTATTATAGTAATCCATATATCCTTTCCCCAAAACATTAAATATATGATGTGTCCCATTAAGTGGAACCAAATTACATGGGTTCACATTTCCTTTAAAGAGGTAAATAGGAATCACATTCCAAGTGTACGATCTTAGCTTTATAATTATTAATTCCTCTCTATATGTAGATAAATACTAGAGTGCCAAATTATGTGGCTTTAATACATATCACCCTAAAACAAAATTTCCCCATTAGTAAATTAATAATGAATAACCATTAATATATAAAAAATATTTAATGTATGAATGAATTTGATCAAATTATTTGAATAATTTAACCATTCCTACACAAGGATTTGTGAAGGATTCATGAATATGACATAAATAATTAAGAGAGTATCAAAGTAGGAAATAATTCTCACTCAAAAGGTGTATATGATTCAGAACACACATCCTCTCGACTAACATGAATTATAAAGTGCCTCTAGAAAAGTATTAGCTTACATATACATTTGGAAAGTACATCCACACCAGGTCAATATACTATGATCAGGAATCACTTCATGAGTTTTTTTTCAAAAGGAATAATTTTCATGATTTTTTTTATGATTTGAATGTAAAACTTTATCCATCATTAGATTTTTTGTGATTAAATGAATTTTCATGAATATTTTAACTAAAGTAAAATTATTTATTACAAAAATTAATTTTTTAACTGAATCATGTGAGTAAAATACATGGATTAGTTTGGTTTTGCTGTAATGAAATATTTTATTAGAATCATCGTTTCCAAAAATGTTGTTCAACACCCTAGAAGTTAGTGAGAGTATATTGAATTTTATGAGTTAGATAGAGAAGTAAACTATATTAATGAATCATTTATGTATTTTACTTGATATGAAAGATTTACTTGGGTAATTGTTATCTAGAAAATCTTGATAGGGGTGAATGTGGTTGAGTGTTCCATTTTTTATTGATACTTCTATGGTTGGTATCCTAACATGTGTACCTAAGAGTTTTCAGTATATTTTTTTATATATATTTTATTGTGAATGGGATGATAATTGAGAACTATGTGATGGTTTAGTTAATAAAAAGATACTAAATATGATTCTCATGAATGAAAATCCCTACAGTGGGGATTTTATGACAACCCTCATAATTATTTTTGTGTATTCTGATTAATTATGAGACTTAGATATGATTTTTCATTTTTGATAGTGATTATTCATGGAGTTTTAGTTCAATAAGACTATTTAGGGGAGGAGTTATTTATGTATACCTATAAAATATCCTAGAAGTTTCCATTAGACACATTTTTGAGGGGTACTATTCAATGAGGAAGTTTTACAATCCAATACACTAGATAATAACTGGACATAGGATTTGAACTATGTGGGAAATGAACCACTGGGTGGATAGAGTGGTCATTCTAGGTACCCAATGTGACCATTGTGTATTTTTTTATGTGATTGAAATTTAATTTTATTGTTTGTATGAAATGGATCTTATCAATGGATTCCATTATTTTTGGGATCATTTTAAAAAAATGTGAGATACTTTTAGTGACATAATTTATTCTATTGATTCCCTAAATCTAAAACTTAATTTTAACTTATTTTGGGATTGGAAATGAGATATGGGTAGAGTATTTTCTTTGTCTCAATAATTTAATTTTGAATCACAAATTTTTTGTGACTTAAAATAGGTCTTGATCACTTTATATTTATAATTACATTTCTAATTATACTACTTCATTAGACTCTAGAGTCCTTATGTTATTGAAATAGGTATATGTTTATAAAATTAGTGGATTTATTTTCTCCAATAGTATAGGTGTATTATTTATTTCTAATTTCCTTGGTATGTTTTTATATGTGAATAATAGTCTAGTTGATGATTTAAATTTCTTTTTTGATATTCTTGCGTTGTAAATTTTCCTAATTGGTGAGATATTGATTTGTTTCAATTTATGGATAATAAATGTTGTAATATTATGAATGAATGGTATTAATGGATTATTCAAATACAAAAATCACATGCTAATTTCATACATTGGAATTATATGATTCAATATGTCAATGTCATAAATTAATCATAGGGTTGTGGGTTTAATAGGTTATTTCACTCCTGAAATGTGAAATTCAACATGTTTAAATGAGTAGTTAATTAGGATAATCATTTATATAAAACATTGTGTAATTAACCTCATGATTTATAGTTTGATAAGGGTTATTGAGCTATAATTAGTGGATGTTTGAATGATGGGGAAAATTTTAATGGTATAGTGTGGTTAATAAACATGGGTAATTATTCTATTGTGTTTTGGGTATTAAAATCAGAAAGAACTATTGAAGAAATAATATTTTTATATATAAAATGGTGTTTTAAATATCCTAATAATTATTTAAGATGAATTTATTGATTAGTTTTTTGGTAATTCCTTTATAATGTTTGTTAAATAAAAAATGTTATTCTTTTCCTTGCTAGTTTTAAAGTTTGAAAATACCATCAACTCTTTAATGGGGATTTATAGGCTAGATTTAGAAGAACCCGACTTGATATTATAGAAATGTTCGTCTCACAT
Source organism: Viscum album (assembly GCA_963277665.1). Classification (NCBI taxonomy): domain Eukaryota; kingdom Viridiplantae; phylum Streptophyta; class Magnoliopsida; order Santalales; family Viscaceae; genus Viscum; species Viscum album. Next base: position 412,648,458 of record OY728143.1, read on the forward strand.
TGGAAGAATGTGGTTCACTTCAATATTTTTATTTACATTTAAAAAAGGGTCATTAATTATAGTTGCGACATCATCTATGCCATTTTCAAGTTAATTCCTTATAGACACATGAAATCCCAAGAATTATAACTATAATTTATATAAATATAGTAGATTAAACTTGTATATAGACTAATAACATTTTTATAATATCATTACTACAACCTTATAGATTCATTAAACCCATACAGTTCATGTCATTCCTATTGATGTTATAAATCCCTATGAGGCTATATACTTTCTAAAAAATAATGGTTATATAAATTCCAATAGGGATGCTACAATAAATTCCTATAAATACCACCTCACAAACATTAATAGGATGAATACTTTTCCATGGTGTCATGTTATATAAAATAAATTCATTTTAAAAATATTACATTTCATAAATATTCATAGAATTTCTTTTGGTAAACTCCTCATCTTGGTTTAATAGAAGAATATAGAACCTATTTAAATTTATCATGGTGGGAATCCACCATGTATATCATTCATTGTGAACCCCTTTTTACGTACTTCAAAAACATTCCCTAAGTAATTACTCTATAGTGGGTTTTCCAACACATTAATCTTATGAGGTTTTGAGACATAAACACCAATAACTTTTATACAACCCTCTAATTAATGTTTTACACAAAATTTATATAAGAATTATTCTTTATAAAGTATGTGTTGGATTATTTACCATGGTTTATCATTGTGAATGATTTCTCATATGGATGGTTGACAATGAAATAAATCCTTATTAGGGATAACTATAACTTCTTAATAGCACCTACATTTCCATGCCCACTTATGTAGGTTGAGATAATTTTATAAAAAGCTATATTAGACTCATTTTTATAGTGTCTAAACCCTTAAAATGATACCTTTTAAGACACCGTGATACAATTATGTGATCATTATTCATGTCCTTGTACTTACCTTTGATCATGTATTCATTTTATAATGGGAATCATGAACATTAAAAGAGATTTCACTAGCCTGTCCTTTCCATTTAATATGATCATAGAGATAATAAAAATCATGAATTTCTAAGATAATGAGTGTTCTTAACAATAGGTAACTAGTAATATCCTTTCTACCACGAACCTTAAAAGATATTTCACCAGCTTATCCCTTCCATTTAGTATGATCATGTAGATAGTAATAATCATGAATTACTAATATAATTAGTGTTATTAACATCGGGTAACTAGTAGTATCCTTCTTAATCCAACATACTCCTCCAAGATAATCTATACAAGTTCTTATATATTTCGAGCTTTTAAATAGCTTCCATGTGTTCAATAAAAAGACATAGATATTAAGAGGATTTCAATTATGTGTAATTTCATACCTTTCCTCACTATATCACTTCACATGTGAGTTAGTTAATCCTCTAATTCCAAGTTACAATATATAGAAGGTGAAATATTATATAGAGGCCTTCAGTATCATTTATTCCTTGATCGTGTTTTCATTTCTGATCTAATCATTATTACACATCAATGAGCCATGAATTACTTATAATCCCCAAGAATTATCATTCCTGTTTTTAAAAAAAATATGGTGAGAATTAAATTTAAACTCGTGTTTCAATACCACACCAACTATATCTCAATCCCTATTACATAACAATCCATTCACGTTTTATTTAACTAGTTAGGATTAGTCTTAATAGTGTGATCTTAAACTATAAGATTCCATGGTCTAGATGAATTTTATTAAAAGGGATATCATTTATCAATATTTAATTAAAATAAAATCCATATCTTTGGTACTAAATGCATGACATAAAAAATAACATCATTGTTCATGATTTCATGACCATAAATTGATCCCCAATGGTCCTCATCACATGAAATTTAAAGGAAAACTTTTACCCATTATATAGAACTAGCCTAAATAGGTTATGATTCCCCTTATTTAGATTTTTATGAATCCACTGTCATGGGATAAATCATATCTCAACCAAACCCACTACATCCTTAAATGGTGATAAATTCTAGAGTTCTAAACAGTGTGGCTTTAAACAATAGTGTAATCAACTAGAAAGGGGGATATAGAGAATATATCATATATAAAAATGGAATTCCTATGATACATAAAGATGTTCACATAGATACAAGGTATCAATCTCACTCTTAAACAATGAGGGTGGATAATATTATAAGTGGGAATGATTTCCCAAATATGTCATAACTCAATAAGAGAGTCCCATTTTGGGAAATAAAACCCTTCATGGTATAAGGTTTCTTTACATACTCTCAACCACAGTACCTAATTTATTGTACATTTTTCCACTATAAATATTTCCAACCATTGGAAAGAGTGTCCAAAAAATAAAACTATGGGAATTTATGTGTGGGGGAACTGAAATGGTGAACATTGTATTAAATATATTACCATTAAAATTGATTTAATGACCATTATCCTTTTATTTTGATTCTACACTATTGGGGTTATTGTCTATTATTTTTAAGACCTAACTTAATCCAAATTTCATCACTACTCAAGAATATTAATACATAAAGATTTAGATATGGGCTAGGGAAAATGGAATATCAACTTGGGTTCTCATGTGTCATCAATTATTGGCCCCACTAGTATATCCATCGGTTAAATTAATGATTCTATAACTACATTCTCAATGGAAAATTTAACCAACCCAACTCTTCCAATTCCAATTTGTGAATTTCTTAGCTCAAAAGTACAACCTCAGTGGTTCATTACAAACCATAGATTAATCACACAAATGAATCTAATAGTGGAATTATCATATGTTATTCCATCAATGAATTTATAGTAGACTATATATTCCACTTTTTTTCAAATCCAAGCATATTTGGAATCTATTGGAAGAGAAAAGAAAAACTTTTCTAGATTTTCATATGTAAGTACTATATGAAATTTTGTATGTCCAAAAGAGGGATTATCTCAACTATGGATTACACAATAGTCACTCGACCTCAAATTCTATATACACCCTCAATGAATCCATTACTACCATTACTAAATTAGTCATGAGTACTAGAAAACTGAGGAGGAAGGTCAACCAAGGTATATAAATTATTTTATCTTGAGATAAGATAGATTTTCCTAAGTCCACTGCCATTCACAACATAGTTCAAAAAGTCCATAAACTGTCTCTAGAAATATTATAAATAACCATCACCAATGGGCCTAAAATAATTCCAATGAAGGCCCCATTGCCCAATTTTTCAAGATCCTTATCCAAGTGAGAAGTAAAGAAACCACTATTTTGGTCCTTCCAAGAGTGATATAATAAAAATTCATTTTTGATATCCTCCATTGATCAACAGTAATTAGGGTACCACATTAAGTGATAGAAATCCAATATAAAAATGTCCTCTCTAAGTTCAAATAGAAATAGATAACACTTGATAAATTCTATATAATATTCATTTTTAATGTATCCCTCTCATCCATATATAGACCAACCATGGAGGCCCTTACTATACTAGGAATAATTTAATAGAAACATAGGTCCTCCCCATGCTTCTAGTTGTATATTTCCTCCATACAGTATGATACTTAATATCCATGGAGGATCCACCATCATCAATCAAAAAATATTTATTTATTGTAATGTTCTCACATATGGTGATCAATGAAATCGTAAAAGAGGTCTTCCTGATACTAGTTATAGATAAAATAGAAACCATATAGAGTGTGCCCTTAATGATAAAACATAAAGCTATAGAGGTTCTCTGGATGTTATATGCTTCAATGTTCCTAATTCTGATATGGTGTCTTAATAAAGTGGATATCCTCACTGTGATTAAAAATAATAGAGTTAAATCAACATAGATACTCCATGATATTTTTAAATAGATAATTTTTAACATAGAGGGACTCTCTATAAATTCAACCAATAAAGAGAAAAGTACATCAATCCCCCCAATAGTCCTTATTAAGCATGTCCTTCATGAGTAAAGCATGAAACCAAAGTGGAGGCCTCCCAAAAATAGTTAACCAATGGTTAATAACCATATAGGTCCTTCATATGATTCTCATTATGATGGACCTCCTAAATATTATGTGACTTAATAGAAATAAGGACTTATTTGTATATCAATCATTATAATTTCACCCTCTTATTAAGAGGCATTTGATAAAATAAATATGACTATGTTAGTTGCATCATCATCAAAAAATGGTTCATCAGTTCAGTCATAGTGAATCCTATAAAAATTGATCATTATTGGTGCCTCCCAAGGTTGTACACCCTTGGATTTACCTAAGAGTGATTAGAATGATATAACTTCCCATGTTGAAGTAGTTTTGAAGAAATTTTTTTATTTAAAAAAAATTAAAATCAATCAAAAATAATGAAAATTATTCCCTAATTGTATGGAGAGTATTGATAGATCGTAGGATACCAATCACATTTTTAGTCCTTAACAACATATTATTATGAAATTACTAATACATTAACATAATATTCATTACATAAAAACTATATTAACTTGTGAAGGACCTTCTACTGCCTCATATATAGGTACCAAGATTCTGAGGGTCACATTAGTCACCTAAAATCCTTGGATGGATGGTGTCACCACATTGACCTATCTCATCTTATGTTGGTATAGGATCCTAAATTCATAATATAGTACCAGTTTCACACTAATCCCACCTACATGGTTTGATGATGATAATCTAATGAATCAGTGATTCACAAGCCAATATATGAACTAAAAGAAGGGTTTAATATTGATATCATCACTTCACCCCATATTTTGGACAATAAACACCCTCTTGAATAGTGACATGCAATGTCATTTCATTGAGCCATGTTATAGGCCTTGGATATATTAATTCTAGTTATCCCATCAATAAAAATTAAACTATCCCTAAATCATATAGCATAAAAACTTTTTGGAAATGATCTATGGATAAAATCTTGATTCAATATTATATAAAGGTGAAATAAGTAAAAAAATATAATGAAAAAAATCATGCACAGGTAGAATCATTTTAAGTTACTTGTACCTCATTCCCTAAGAATTCACATCATCCTACTCATTATATTATAAATACCAGAATGTTGAAATGTTTTTTATATTATAAAATTATCTAACAAAGGATTGAACCATTTCCTATACCATCACCATAAGAAACCCCACACCCATGATAAAGTATAATCCTGATTATAACTAATTAAGGCCCACCATAACCCAAACATATAGGGATATATTTACCTAACATTCATTTTATGATGTAATTATTTTCCCAAAATCGATAAAATATAGAAGAATAACATATGGTTATCTTTTGTAATGTTTTAAGACCCCTATCCTTTATCAGGTTCGTGTTTATTTGAAGATATATGGGACTCCATCAATATTACCACACATAAACCATTATAAGAGTCTAATAAGGAGAATAATTTTTGGGGTCATAATTCAATGTTTCCCTTTTAAAATTCAATTGTTGTATAGGATTGTGATTTATCCCTGAATGGATTTACAAACATAGATAAGTCTACGGACTATTTTTATACAGATAATGACCTGATCCGTAAGAGATGATTTAGGTTAATGAATATTTTGATATTGATCACATTGATAATGTATAAAATAACACCGGTACAAAAGAAAACTAGATGGAGATGTTTGTTAAGAATATTTCCATCATTAAAGTTCATGATGTGCTTATGCACACCAAATATAAAATACAGCCTCATGACACTGATGATTCTATGAATATTTAAGTTCCACTTTCTCAGTGACCATTCACTATGGATAATGGATAATGTGTGGCTATATTTATAGCCCACCCACTGCCCAATGATAGTGATTCTCATTCCATTTAGGAATGGAGTGAATAGTATAAATATCTATTGATGAATCTAAGGTTACCCAATAACAAATTCTTTATAGGTAATGTATCTACTATGTCAAACACTTTTGTCAAGTCCGTTATGAATCATCCAAAAAACCCATTTTAACAAGAAGAAACTACTTAAAAAACATGATAAAAATCTTATAATCTAACCATCATGGGTCTAATAAGACTTTTCTATATAAATTTTAAGAAATTAGACAATCAATTTTTCCCTATATTAAGGAATCAACCACCACAATTTCCTATGTGATATTCTAGGAATACGTAAACTGGTTATCAACAGTAGGTACATACATATTGAACATACTACTATTTACTAACTAAACCCACTTGGCTAAAAACCTAGATGAAAATTCCACTAAAAATACATGAATCAATTTATTCCATTTCAAATCAAATAGAATCTATGTTGGGTAAATTCATGTTATTTTTACTGGAAAGTAAACTATATCATGAGTATATGAAAATAACTCCTCCTCTGCAAGATTTTATAAAATACACATAACCAATTTTTTTAATCATTGTGGACCTATAACAACATCCCTAAAAATTATTATCATTATGGAGTCCCATGATAATAGCATCTAAGTGGGTAGAAGTGGGAAAATATAGGTGATTCGTGTTAAACATTAAGTTATGTGCATTAATCTGGTATAAAAACCAACCATTTATATTGATTTATATATAGAATGATCTAAATTTTTGGTCTTTCAATAAATATATATTGAAACCAAAGAAAACTAAAATTATTAAACACTCAAATAGATAATATTTTAAAAATCATAGGGTGGAAAACATTATTTGGAGGCAAAGTATTTTGAATTATACCTATAATATGAAACAAACATAAGAATATTTTCTGGATTTTTTTATAGAAAGTCTTGGTGAAAAAGTCCCAATGCCACTGATTCCATCAAAGTACCCATGTGGATTCCATGAATTTATAAAAGTGTATTATAGTATAAAATATAACCATTGATAATATAAATCTAAATCGTGAACAATTATTTTGACATATGGGATGAAATTTGGAGATGTATACACTACTACTATCATGCTCAATTTGGAATCAGTGCCAACCCTATTCCCTAAATCATTTACCAACTATATTTAACCACCTATATAGAAGAAAAAATAGTGACAAAAGAAAAATTCATATATTCTAGATGTGAATAATGGAAAAAATTATATAACTACAAAAATATATATAATAAGGTATATTCATTCATAAAGGAGTAAGTCATAGTATTTCTCCATGTGAAACTAGAAATAAAAATTTCCACACTTATAGTTGTTAATGGTCCCATGGAGGTGTGGTTAAATGATCACATTGATTACATCCATTACCAATAGATGTTGGGAAAAAATATTTTGGAATATTTAATAATTAATAATTTTATCATAAGATTATAGAAACTAGTCATGTGATGTTGATAAAAACCCCTACAACATTTGACTTATATAGATGATATATCACATAAAGAAGAATAATATTTAAAACATTATTCAAGTATAATGGGATAAAAAAATTTATTTGATTATCATGGAATCGGTTAACAGTGTACAATCACACATCATGGCATGACTGAATATGCTTTGTGTGGCCTAAAATCCCTATGTGATTTTTGAAGAAACATTTTTATCATCACAATGTTCTAAGATTTGATATCATTGATGATAATTTAAGGAATTGTAAATATAGAACACACCAATACCTAGTATTTTCTAGTCTCTTCTTTATTTCATTCCATCTTCATTGGTTATATGGAAACCACCCTAATAAATAAAATTTTGATCTAATGAAGTGTCATAATATGGGATTATTAGGTAAATTCACATAACAATCCCCATAGTTGATGAGGATTAACCTTATAAATTCTTGTTTTCTATAAATAATCTTGAAGTATGATATAGAAACTGAGGATAAAAATGATGGAATAGACCTTGGTGTTTAGAAATCATACCCATCAAGGTCATATATACATATGAGACTCAGGTGAATGTGTTTTAGGGAGCTCAACCAAGGCATAAATATAATATTAAACCCTCTAGGTATCACTTAAAACATATCATACTAGTATTATAATTAGAAAAAAATAATTAGATGATTATTAATGAGATATAGATTTTCCAATTGAACCTGACCCATGAATGGAAAATACACACTATAGTCCTTGAAAAATATAGGGTTTGTATGGAAGTTTTACTTCACCCCTAAGACTCAAGATAGATATAGGACCCAATACTAAAGACATATACCCATATTTCAAAAGTATAAAATTTTGATACATCTCATTGTATTCCATTACCAGATCAAGATTATTGATAACCTTTAACTCTCTTATGAACATAGGGAGTTTCTAATTGAGGATTTTTTGAGACCACAATATTTTGAGATTATAAAATCTATATATGAGATATATCATGTGAATATGGAGTCCAATGGGTGTTACATATTATTTAAATTTATGTAAAGTGATAGGGAAGAAAATAAACATGGGAATATTATACCATGATATATATTAAGAAATCTCAATGATGTAAATATTTTCTATACTAGAATTAAAAATAGTTCCATGATCAAGCTTATTTTATCCCAGACTCTCTATCAGTTATGATATTATAAATCTAACTTATATCCTTCAAACATTTAAATCTATGGATGTAAAAAAATAATACAGAGGCCACTAGAAGGAATAAATTGAGGGAATATATGAGAGAATCCATTTTTGACATAAAATATATAATGTTATTCTAGGACATGGCTTTAAATAATTTTTAGGGAAGGGAATGGATTTACAATCACAAACAATTTCCCTCTTTATCATTAATGTATAAAATATCCTATTGATAATTAGGTTAGGGTATAAAATTTTGAAATAAATATTTTTGAATATAGTGGATCTTGATACATTCATTCAACTTACTATATAAGGGGTTGAAAATAGATACTGGAAAATAATTCATCACAAATCGCTACCCATGAAATTTGGGATGCAACTACACACAACCATTAGAAAATACATTTTGTATAAGGTGAATTTTTCATTATATAAATCAAGAAAATAGATCCTAATTAAGAAACCATTTGGTTGTATTATCCTATGAAATAGAACCTTCAAAATATTTCCTATTATGTAATAACCATGTTGATGTTTTCATTGATTAACCACCATCAATAAAGGAAGGGAATCCCAAAAAATCCATGTGCATCATTAATTCCCCAGAGTGTTAAGTGTATTTAATTAAATATTGTGTAATGGGTATTCAATGGAAACTATCAATGATCTTTAATTATATAGGAAATAATATTTGAAGAAGTACATAATTTTTAGAAACCATTTAACTATTTTCCTAGTGATGGAAACACCTGTAGAATTTCTCTATTCTACAAGATAATGGGAGTCCATTGGAGGTAAAAATGACCCTATATCACCTCAAAAATTAGAATTAATGAATTCATTTTATACTCCTATGATAATTATAAAATTTTAAAATGTGTCTCTTATCATGTATTCTTCTCCAGAATTTTAGCATAGGGTCTTTAATAACATAGTTGAACAATAACTGGTGAGTTTGGGCGTGGAAGAATATTTGTGGCCCATGATAATATATACCTCCATGGACCATGACTATCTTGATAAATTCATATAATTTATTCATCTACATAAATATGATAATTCATGGAATTATAAGATAAATATTGAATTAGATTATCATTTGGTTAGTCATAAATGGAACTAAAATATGAACACTGAGGTTACAAACTGGCTATAAAGAGAATTAAATTGACCCGAAATTTTGAGGTGGATGTTAGGGTCCAAAGGATGACCCAAGATTAAAAAATGGTATTTTAAATACCTCTAATGGATTTTTCATATTATACCCATGAAAAAAATTAATTTAAATATTATAGCATTCAATAACATCAAGGATTTGAACTACCATATAAGAAAAGATTATTTTTCAGTCCTAAATAGGGAATCGTTTATAGATTTAATTTGTGGTTTTGATCCAAGTCCTTATTAGTTGCATAATTTTATTATGTCAACATCCAATTAGTCTATGAGGATTATGATGCTACCAATTTTTGAGAACCATGAAGTTTATACCACTATCATGTAATATCATTAGAATTGAATAATGTTGTTTCCATCTACCAAGGTATTATATTTCATGTCTAAAATTCATTTCTAGGAATTTCTATATAATGTCAGTTGGGTAATTTGGTGATCAAATCCAACTTGTATTATGATACCCTTATTCATATTGATGATTTTTAAAATTTACTATATAAAAATATATTTAATCTTAAACCACTTAAATTTTAATTTGGGTTTTAATTAGGTAATTTTATTAGATTAATGGTAGACCATCATGGTATTGTGGTCAACCATGAAATGACTAAGTTGATATATGACTATACTCCTCCTTGAAATGAATATATATTTAATGGGATTGAGGGGGTATTTTCTAAAAAAGTCTCTTTAGAACCAACTATTCTAGTAATTTTTTTCTATCCACAATGTCAGTAAATAATGGAGTCACCTATTAGTGGGATGAGAACTTATAAGATTACATTGATGACCTCATGATATTCCAAATTAACCCGGATGTTGTGATTCTTCCGTGTAAGAAAAACGGATGATTCACTATATAAAAAACCTTAGAGTGGTCAATTGGTTCTCTAATTTATCTGAAAAACTATTTTTGTAAGGATATTACATGCTATTATCATATAATAATAATGTTTCAAGATGAGACCAAAAAGTATAATATCAAAAATATCTACATTGTGTAGATATTTTTGATAAATAATCTTAGACATTACTTACACCATAAAGAATTCCACTAAGTCACTCTCACCGATCTTCTCAAATATATCCTTAGTCATCTAATGTTAATTTAGTACTTTTCATGATATTAAATTATTCAATAATATCTTTACATTCAACTTCTATCATAAAATAGCATTAAGGTGTATGTTATAATAGTGTTTCTCACAACACATCCTACCCTAAAATGATCAACATTAGACATAGAGTGTCCTGATGAATATGTATATTCCATCATTGAAACTTTACAATAATAGGATATATATAAATTGAATGTTCATATTAATGTCCTACAGGTAGATGTGTGTATAAACTAAATCATAATAGATTCATTTTAGGAATTGTGTTCATATCCATAGCAAGTGAAGTCTTATCTTTTCTTTCATAATGTCATAATATTGTACTAATAATATGTTGTAATACCAGTCCATAATGTCAAGCATAGAATTATATTTTCAAAAATTAATTTATCAATAAAACATTAAGGAATATTTAGAGATAAAAATGAAGAAAATCAATATTTAATATTCCATCCTAATAGAATAATTGACCCCCCTTTATTTATTATGTATGGGTGGGTGGTTAAATTCCCCTTAGATACAATACTATATCACATTTTAGGTTCATAGAATAATTTTTTTGATTCTCTATACAATGTAGAAACATCCTTGGTAGAATTTTATTAAGACAAAATGACCATTCATATCTCTCACCATAGGGTGGTCACTCAATTTATTTTTAATGATATGTAGTAAATCCCAGATATTCTCAAAACCCAAAATCAATGTGTAACCTCATTCTATCCTATTGAAGACATAACTAGTTTGATTTATCCCATAGAAAGTATCATAAAAATCTGAGTTCTCTTATGACATTATTCAATGAAGGAATATAAAAATTGATGAGAAATAATTTTTTTCCTATATGATTTCTTAGATTATTAGATTTCCCTCTCAATAAGTATATTTTATATAGTCTTTCTATTTTTCATTAAATAAGGAGAGTGAATCACTCTTATACATGAGTATTCATTCATGCATACATCTCTTGTTAGTAGAAAACCAATCACATCAACCAAATCAAAATACATGTATAATTCAAGATACTGATGATGCATGACTAAATGAAATCTATTTTGAAGTACCATGTGTTGTAGGTTTATAAAAATTTCATTCATCTATAGCCTAAATCATTTCCCAATGCTAAGTTTTCTTAGGGATTTATCATATAGGTGGTAGATTTCATGAGTCAATATCATCCATTAATAGTTTTTTAGTTAAATTTCATTCATAATTATATTGAATTATTCTCATAATTGGACAATATTGAACCACATTTGAATGGTGGAGTATAGGATTTAAAAACATCATGAATTCTAATATCATCAAATGAATCAAGGTCCCTTATAAAATAATAATGGACATTGCCTCATATTTTTATACCTCTATATAGAAGAATATATGTAAGGAATACAGTATTAACTCTAATCACTAATTTAAATATTATTAATTTGAATAAAATGATAGAGTTATTTAATAAAACCCTATCCAACTTACATTATAATATGGTTCGTAAATTCAAGTAGTCGTGGTTAGAAATATCATTTGTGAGGTTATCATTCAAAAAAACCTACCACTACATGAGAACCCCTATACTCACTAATATGTGGGGATATTTTATCATATAAATTATGGTTTAATTACCCTTAATTCACATAAATATATATGATCATATATATAAAAACAATAAATATCATACCTTTTTCGAGAAAGATGAATTTTTCACTGAGAATAGGTTGCACATGATGTACAATATTAAAGGATATAAGGATTGGTACATGAAATAATTTAATAATATTGGATTAAAATTAAAATTAATTCAAGGAGAATTAATATTGTCCTTGACAATGATGATGACCCTTATGAGGAATCCCTCAATGTTAAATATGAAATGAAAAGGGATTTTTTTTATACACAAGATTTACTATAATTGTGCTTACTCTCTAATTAAAATGGATGGAGAGTGTAACACACATACCAGTAATAAAATTTTTCTGAAGAAATATATCATATAGTTCTGTAAGAAATTTCTGTCTATATGAATTTATACTAATATGAAAATTTCCTCACTATATGACCTCAAATTTCATGTCACCTGAGTCCATGTTTCATTATGTTAAACTTCATGAAATATGGTCCACCAAGAAAAACTTATAAACACGTTGAATTAGTCCATTTATATTATCTGATTCTCTATATGATATCTACATGCATTCAAAAGTTCCTAGAGTATGTTCTATAAATGTGCTATCTGGAAATTGGATATAAAAATATTCATGCATTCTTAAGAAAAATATGTGTCATGATAGATATTATTTTATTTATATGAAGTGATATCAAGATTACTTATCTCAATCATGAAAACAAAATTAATTTTCATAAAACAATCATGTCATAAAAGTACTTAAACCTTCATCAGTTTTGGTCATGTTATCCTCCATTGAAATAGATCTAGGATGAATCAATGCCAATATTCATCATAATGCGGCTCATATCGGGTCTCCTCAAGCCTGCCTCTAATAGTCCAGGGGATGGAAACTAGCGTTGAGTAATCATATCAATAATATGGGAGGCCTTGTCCTATGTACATACACAAACACACACACACATCTCCAAACCCATTCAATGGTAAAATGTAAAACACATAAACCATGCATACATACATCTAAATCCCATAACCAAATTATGACAAGTGTTGGAAAGTAAACTAGTCCAATTTCAATCCCACAAAAAAGAGTCCAAAAACAAGACCAACCTAAAATTATAAATGGGTACTACTGTCAAAAATAATTGTAGGAACATATCTCAATATATCCGACTCACTATTAACTACCTAGTCCTGGTCCCCCTTGGACTCCCTCAAAAGGTTAATCATCTGAATAAGACATGACATGTGTGGGAAAATCCCATATTTGGTTGAGCATAACAATACCTAATAGGGTACCCTAAAATCAATAATCATATATAAACAAGAATAATAGTAATATATACATAGGTACATTTCTAAAACACATATAGTATGAATATCCAGATAAACTCAATAAAGACACATAGTCTCAAGGTAAAGTCACAAACACAATACCAGTCTAAGGATCATGCTTGATAGTTCCACATAGAACTCATCCAGGAGATAACACGCCATGAGTTAGAATGTACAGATGGCGCTCATATAATATGTACTTCTCATATGGTCCCTTTATAAGATATATACACTTGATTTATAATGATAATGATACATATATGGGGGGTACTACAAAAAAAATAATCTAGAATAACTCACTAAGTGGAGGATCAAATCCTGCACAGTGTTAGTCAAGATGATACAAAGAACTCAACCTAGGGAAATATCACTACTGGAAACGGAGGTTTTCCCAATAGATATATACCAACGGTTTCTTCAAATAGTTGGTATATTATAAAAAAAGGAAAAAATTTCCAATGGTTTTTTCAAACTGTTGGCAATGTGTTAATATAGTTATGATTTCCCAAGGGTTGGACAAAACCATTGGAAAATCTTTAGTTCCTCTAAAATATACCAATGGTTTTAATAAACCATTGGTAAAGAGAGGCTTTCCCAGTGGTTTTTAAAAACCGTTGGGAATGTTTTCACCCAAATACACAGCATCCCAGCTCTCACTCCACCGGATTACAGACCCTAATCCAAATCTCCTCCTGAAGGTTTCTCGACTGTGAAACTCCTTCCCTCCATAGATCTATCTTCAATCAATAAATTTTTTATTTCTACACTTCAAATTAATAAGTGTTACCTTAGTTTTAATGTTCATCCTCTATTTTTTCTATTTTCTATTTTGATTTGGGATAAATTAGAGTTCCTGTAGTCTGTGGCATACCAAACGCTTTGATTTTTTTTGTTCTACACTTCAAACATGGTAAAGGGTTTGTTTAGTGGGGTTATATGGTAGTTTCTATGCACTTTAGTTTAGATGAAAATTAGATTTGAGTTTTTTATTTATAGTTTTTTTTCAAGGAATAATGAAAAGGGTATATATATTGAGGATGAATTGGTTGTTGGTTGGGTGATGGATTGGAACTATGATGTTGGTTGGATTGGGTATATGTAATTTTTAAGGTATTATATGGGTATTGACACCCCTGAACACCCCCACCCCTGGAAACCTCCCACCCCCTAGATATCCCCCCCACCCCCTGGACACCCCCACCACTTGGAAAACACCCTCCCCCCCCCACCCCACCTTGACACCCCCCACCCTCCCTGGACACCCCTCACCCCCATGGACACCCCCCCCCCCCCCCCCCGTCACCCCCTGGACACCCCCACCACCACCACCACCCTCGTGGACACCCCCCCCCCCCCCACATCTCCCCACCACCCCCACCCCCCCTAGACACCCCCACCCCCCTGGACACCACCCAACCCCATGGACATCCCCCCACCCCCTTAGACAGCTCCCCTGAACACCACCACACCTCATAGACACCACCGCACCTCCTAAGTGTTTGGGCCAATTTT
This sequence comes from Viscum album, assembly GCA_963277665.1. NCBI lineage: Eukaryota > Viridiplantae > Streptophyta > Magnoliopsida > Santalales > Viscaceae > Viscum > Viscum album. The sequence goes on from OY728143.1 coordinate 412,663,733, forward strand.
TAAATTACAACTAAAAATGTAGCTAATTTCCCATTTCCCCAATGAAATTTCCTAAGTTACTCATAGAGCCTTATAAATTGAATTTTTAATGTTTCGATAAATTGAATTTGTCATGTTTTGATAAATTGAATTTTTCATGTTTTGATAAATTTAATTTTTCATGTTTTGATAAATTGAATGGGTTCTTTGGAATGAAACATCTAATTCATGATGGTTTTCCTTTCTTAATGAATAAAATGATTTAAAATAAAATTACCCTAAGGGGGATGCTTGAGGGGTAGGGGTTGTCTAGGTGTGGGGGGCTGTCCAGGTGGGGGTGGGTTGTCCAGGGGGTAGGGGGCTACAGGGGGGTAGGGGGGCTACAGGGGTGTGGGGGAGGGGTGTATGGGCTGCCCAAGGAGGGGTGTGGGTTGTCCAGGGGGTCAGGGTAGGCTGTCTAGGTGGGGGAGAGGTGTGGGCTATCCTGGGGGGTGGGCTATCTAGGGGGTGGGTGTGGGCTGTCCAGGGGGTAGGTTATCCAGGGAGGGTGGGGGTGGGTTGTCTGGGTGGGGGAGGGGGTGTGGGCTGTCTAGGGAGGGGGGTTGTCCAGGTGGGGGGGTTATCCAGGTGGGGGTGGGGGGCTGTCCATGTGGGGGTGGGGGCTATCTAGGTGGGGGTGGGGCAGGCTATAGGGGAGGGGTGTGGGTTATCTAGGGAGGGGGTGGGCTGTCCAGGGGGTGGTGGGTGGGCTATCCAGGTGGTGAGGGTGTATGGTATGTCCAAGGAGGGGGTGGATATCTAGGTGGAGAGGTTGTCTAGGGGACTGCAGGGGGGTAGGGGGCTGCAAGGGGGGTGTGGGCTATCTAGGGAGGAAGTGGGATATCTAGGGGTGGTGGTGGGTGGGCTATCCGGATGGGGGAGGGTGGGCTGTCAAGGGGGGGTGGGTTGTCCAAGGGGGTGGGGGTGGGTTTTCCAGGTGGGGGAGGGGGTGTGGATTGTCCAGGGAGGAGGGGGTGGGCTGTCCAGGTGTGGTGGGGGTGTCTAGGTGGGGTGGGGGGCTATCCGGGGGGGGCTTCAAGGGGGTAGGGGCTATAGGGTGTGGGGGTGTGGGCTATCCAGGGAGGGGTGGGTTGTTCACTCCGATACTCTACAAAAAAATAGGAATCACATATAACCAATGTATAGTTGCTATCACACATTAAGACTTTTCTTGAATTTCCATACCAACACTCACTCTTACCCTTCCAAGAAGAAGTGATCTCTGCAAAGAAATCTCACTTGGGTTCTTATCCACTATCCATATTGATCTCATATAAATTTAACATCTATACAACTCCATATCACCTAATTATATAACAAGGCTCATACTCCCATGAGTAGTGTCTCATCGAAACTTGGCTCATAAAATCCAATCCATGTTTGATATTTGGAGATGTATTTACAATTGGGTGTGTTGTGATTTATATGTATGGTATTCATATTTTACACTAATAGTCTTCTCGGTTATCTATAATAGGCTTGAAATCAAGCTACAATTCGATATAGATTGGATTATATGACCCTAGTTTGAGGGTGTACACCCCCAACCCCTTGGACACCCCCCACCCCCCATGGACACCCCCACCCCCATGGACACCCCAACCCCCTGGATACCCCGCCACCCCCAAGGATAGCCCCCCACCCCCCTGGACACCCTGCCACCCCCACCCTCCCTGGACATCCCCCCCACCCCATGGATACCACGTACCCCCTGGACATCCCACTCCCCCACAGACACCCCGTACCCCATGGATAGCCCCCTCCCCAATCCCCTTGGATACCCCCACCAACCTGGACACCCCTGACCCCCTTGGACATCCCCCACCCCCTAGACGCCACCCCCCCCCCCCCCACCCCTGTGGACAGCCTGCCCAACCCCCTGGACAGCCCGCCCAACCCCCTGGACACCCTCGACCCCCTTGGATATCCCCCCAACCCCTGGACAGCCTCCCACCCCAGTGGAAACCCCCCCACCCCCACCCCCATGGACACCCCCCACCACCCCTGTGGAAAACCTTCCCACCCCCTTAGACACCCTTACCCCTGGACAGCCCTTCCACCCCATGGACAGCTAGCCCACCCCCCTGGACAGCCCTGCCACCCCTGTAGACATCTCGCACACCCCCCCTGGACACCTCGTACCCCCTAGACATCCCCCCACCCCCATGGACACCCCATACACCCTGGACACCCCCCCCCCCCTTGTGGACAGCCCACCCACTCCCACCTGGACACCCCCAACCACCCCTAGACACCCCCACCCCATCCCCTTGAACACCCCCACCCCCTAGACACCCCCCACCCTCAGACACCCCCCCCCCCCCACACCCCTGGACACACCCTACCCCCTTAAACATCTCCCCAACCCCCTAGATAGTCCTTCCACCCCCTGGACACCACCCCACCACCTGGACACCCCCCCCCCCACCCCCTAGACACCCCCACCTCCATGGACAGCCCCCCACCCCCTGGACATCCCCCCCCAACCCCCTAGATGCCCCCCCCCCACCCCCAAGACACCATCCCACCACCTGGACACCCCCCACCCCCTAGACAACCCCACCCCCATGGACAGCCCCCCACCCCCTAGATAGCCCGCCACCCCCTAGACACCACCCCACCCCTGGACACACCCTACCCCCTTGGACAGCCCCCCCAACCCCATGGACCCCCCACCCCCTGGACACCCCATTGACACCCCCCCCCACCCCCTGAACACCCCCTACCCCTTGTAAATCCACCCACCCCAACCCCCTGGACACCACCCCACCCCCTAGACCCCCCCCCCACCCCCTGAACACCCCCTACCCCCTTGTAAATCCACCCACCCCAACCCCCTGGACACCACCCCACCCCCTAGACCCCCCCCCCCCCCCACCACCACCACCACCCCAACCCTGGAAATCCCCCCCCCCACCCTCCCTGAACACCCCCCATCCCCCCGGACACCCCCCATCCCCCCGGACACCCCCCACCCCCTGGACCCCCCTACCCCATTGGATAGCCACCTCAACCCCCTAAACAGCCCCCCCCCCAACCCCCTAAATTTTGAATTGAATTATTTATGTATTTAATTGACTTATGAATTATGTGTTAATGGTGTATGGGTATACATGTTGTATGGGTATACTTGTTGTATGTGTATACTTACTGTAATTACCTTAGAAATTATGTGTTAATTCCGTATGTGTGTAGAGGGTAATTAAATACAAAATTGGAGGTATTCATAATTCTGTATGAATTATGTGTTGTATGAATTCATACATAATTCTATATGTATTATGCAGGTATTGAGAATTGTGTATTAATTCTGTACAGGGGGAGGCAGGCCTGCTGGTGGAAGCTGGTGGAAGTGTTGCAGCTGTACAGGGAAAGGTCGGCTTGCTGCTGCAGGTACATAAAGGCTATGCCAATGGTTTACAACCATTGTAATATCTATAAAAACATAACTTATACCAATGGTTTTATGTAAACCATTGTTAAAAGTATATACCAAAGGTTTACAAATCGTTGGTATAGGTATTTTTACTTGATATTTACCAACAGTTTGTGGGAAACCGTTGGTAAAAGTCTATACCAACGGTTTGTAAACCATTGGTATAGAGATGATTTTTGATATTACCAATGGTTTTAAACTGTTGGTAAACATTTTTACTAATGGTTTCAATGAACCATTGGTATATACTCAATTTTTCAGACATATCCCAACATTTCTCATAGAACCGTTGGGATATGTCTCTCCCCACGGCTCAAGACCCAATGGTTTGGACAACCGTTGGTATAGTTTATACCAATGATTTTCTAGCCTTTACCAATGGTTTTAAACTGTTGGTAAAGATAAAGTTTCTAGTAGTGGATGATGATAGATGATCTCAATCCAAGCCTAATAAAAGTATTCTAAAAACTCTATCAAAGGAGTCTCGTTGAAGGGATCACTATCCATCATGTAAGAGTGATTCAATAATAACCATTAGGGAAGGGATATAGGTAATAAACCCTAGTGAATCATGTACAAGATGAAGAGGAAAGGGTAAATAATCCTTTTTAAGATAGTACACAATGTGTACTGAGAGTATATAGTGTTTCCCTTTGACACTGTGTCCTTCCCATGTATCACAACCTGTTCCCAAGTCTGTATCAAAGTACATTGTGTGTTTGTTCCCATATATTTATAAATGTGTCCAAGTACACAGCTATGAAAATTTACACTTTTCCTTTCCATGTCTGTGTCAAATAACATGGCATGTACATTCCCATGTACTTATAGTTATACCCTTGTACCATCCCATGTACATGACAATCATCCAACTGGGGTCACACTTTATGTGATAAGGTCACACTCCATGTGATACTTAACTCTCCTCAAAAACCCAATTCCTCTCTAGGGGGTCCCAAACAACATGTGATTTTGAAATACATGTCGTGTAGATCATAATTTTTTAGAATCCTTGGGTTCTTCATCCATGGAGTCTTCCACTCATTCAGCCCACTGAATCCACCATGAATTGTGCTAGGAAGCGCAGATCTAATCTGGATGATCCTTTCCATTACCACTCACTTGAATCTGGTCATCTGATTTGTACATGAATCTTTTTTCCTTCACCCTCATCATCACTACATTTATTACTCGATCTAGAGGTCTCAAATCTGCTTGGATCCTCCCATAGTTACCATCACCACATGATCCCCATGCCATACTGATTGTAGATCTCTGAAATATAATTTTGTTCCATGAAACTTTTTTTCAATATTTGATTTCTCAACATTTTGATTGAATCACCAATCAAAATAATAACCAATTATGAATGTGCAACAACGGTGGGGGAAATCAAGAAAACATGAAAAGAGGTATGGACCTCATCCTTGTTCAGTTGGCCTCGATTCATTTATGTTAGAATGAAAAATGAATAAGTATTAACATATAAACAAATCACACAATAAAATCCCAATAGATAAACCAATCCTGCAATATGACCAATCCATGAATAAGTATATTGGTCAATTGATTTGATTTCATCAAAAAATTAAACAATGGGGAAATAATCTAGACAAATTATATGTTCTACATTTATTTTGATCGATCACTAATAAATAATGAATATGCACCATTATCTTTAGAGAGATCCTCTAATACCATTGCACACTGGTTATAGATTTTTAATCTGGTTTTCCTTCTTCAATGGAACCTCATCCAACAACTCTCTAACTCTCTCTCAAAAAAATTTAGTTATGTGGATAACCCTCCAATTTTTCTATAATGTTGTATTTAAAAGAGAACCTAGTTCGTTGTGTCAATAAAAAATAATAATTATTTTAATTATTTTATTCATTTTACACTTGTGATGAAGTTTTAAAAAACACCCTAAACTAACAAAGTTTATGTCATGCATAAGAAAAAACACATGTTCTATACTCAATAGTGCCTTCATATTTCTAATACGGTCCCTTGTTAGGGTGTCATTCCACTTTTTTAGGGTACTCGTGCATGCATGATATTAGTATATTTAAAATATTCAAACCTTTTTTCAGGAACACCAAGCCCCAAAACCAAAGTTTTATGAGTGGATGGTCTTCAAAATAATCCATCCAATATCAAAAAATATTACATAAAAATTTTGAATTTCTATATTCTCCCCACTATGGGGATTTATGTACTGAAAATCTAAAACAGGTGTCTATACAAGAAGATGTGTGTAGTGAACTTGCATCTGGGTCTCCCACTACCAGATGCTCTCTTAATATTTTTATACTGTCACCAAAAACACACTAAAGGAATATCTAGACGAATAAGGATCCTCTCCTATCAACCCTCAATACCTACTAGGTACTCATAAAATATATCTCCATCCTCAATGTCCATCTCACCTTAGTCGAGAATGTGTGATGGATCATGTGTGTACCTCCTTGGCTATAACACATGGAAGACATCATGTACCTGGTCTATCTATGGTGTTAAATCTAAGAAATATGCCACCTTTACAACACTACATAGTGCCTATAAAGGTCCAATGAATCTCAGAGATAGTTTGTTACCCTGGAAAAATATTTGTAATACACATTGAGATGAATCTTATAAAAACACATGGAATCCCTCCTCAAACTCCAAAGGACACTATTATCTGTCTATAACTTAATTATGATGGCTTTGTGCAATCCTCATTCACTCCTAGATGATCTTCACCTTCTTTGTAGTGGCTCAAATCAACTCTAGGCCCAAAGTTCTGACTCTCCAAGTTCAGTCTAGCAAAGCGGGAACCTGTAGGGTTGCCTATACAAGGCCTAGAATGGTTCCATATCGATGGTGTAATGGTAGTTTTGTTGCATAAAAACTCCACAAATGGTAAGTGATCCTCCTAAATATGGACATAGTCTAAAAAGAAATCTCATAGCATGTCTTCTACAACCTGAATGATCTACTCAATTTGGTCACCGGTTTGGGGGTGAAAAGACATGTTGAAATGTAGATGAGTCCCAAATTACTCCTTCAATCCCATCCATAATTGAGATGTGAAGTGGGAATCATAGTTAGAAATGATCATCAAGGGAACTCTATGGATTTGTAATATCTCTTTAACATAAAGGCATCCCAATATATCTACTAAAATCTGCTCCTAAATAGTTATAAAGTGGGATGACTTGGTGAGTTGGTCTATGATCGCCTAGATGGAATCAAATCCCCTAGAAGTAAAATGTAATCATATCATGATGTTCATGGATATCTCATCCCACATCCACTAAGGTGTCTAAAGGGTTTGAGTTAAACCTTCTAGAAGCTGGTGCTCAACCTTCACTTACTGAAAAGTAAGGCATCGAGAGACAAACTCTACAACTCTCATCTTCACCACTGGCCATCATAACTAACTTCGGATGTCTTGGTACATCTTTTCCACACCTGGATATACCTCTAAAAAAGATATATGAAGCTATATAATAGACTCCTCTAGCAAAATCATGGGTACCACTGTGCATCCTATAAAAATAATGACATGCTCCCCACCTTTAGAAAATACATCATGAGCTTGTCCAATGGATATCTGAGTACGTAGGGTCTCATAGTCAATATCCTCAAGATGTGCCTCTTGACTCAATGTAAAAACATATAGGTAACAAACATTTATTGAATTTAAGATACTCTATCCCCATCCAAAAAATATAATTGTAATGAGGCCAAATACATTGATGCCTCATTTCGGAACTCCTAATAAGATCTCCTACTGAGAGCATCTGCTACCATGTTCTCCTTCCCAGGAGTATATACAATCTTGAAGTCATAATACTGGAGGAACCCTAACCATAACCTCTATCTCATGTTATGATCCTTTTAAGATAATATATACTTCAGACTCTGGTCATAGTATACGTTAAATCGCTTACCCATTAGCACTATACCAAAATTCGAGTTTAGCGACGGTTTAAACTGCCGCTAAATCGTTATGCGATGGTTTTGAAAAACCACTACTAAATCATGTGTCGGTAATCAATTAGCAATGATTTTTCAAAACCATCGTAGAATGATTTAGTGACGGTTTTTTATTTTTTTCAATTTTTTAAATTTTTTTAATTTTTTTTATTTTTTTATTTTTTAAAATTTTGTTAATTTATTTTATTATTTTATTTTCATAATTTTTTTATTTATTTATTATTTATTATTTATTGTTTATTTTTTATTATTTATTATTTTATTTGCATAATTTTATTATTTATTTGTTATTTTTTTATTTATTTATTTATTTATTTATTATTTAATTTTTTCTATTTATTACTATGCACATGCACATGCACATGCATGTTCTATATATAGAAATTCTACATTGGGTTATTATTTGTTATTTATTTCTTTATTTATTATTTATTTATTTATTTATTATTTAATTTATACAATTTATTACCATGCACATGCACATGCACATGCATATGCGTATGTACATGGATGTACCGTATATATAAATTTTGTGCTAGGTGAGATTTGAAGCCCTTGCCTTTTGCATATTCTTCAAAGACTTTATCACTCTAGGAGGCTCTTCATGTGATGAATAAATAGAATTTAACATACTTAAATATATTAATTGAAAAAACAAACAATACATAACAAATAGATATAAATAATAAATAATAAATAATAATAATAAATAGATACATAATAAATAAATAATAAATAAGTAATAATAATAAAATAAATAATAAATATGTAATAATAAAAAAATAAATAAGTAATAAGTAATAATAAATAGATAAATAAATAAATAATAAAATTATGAAAAATAATAATAAAATAATAAATAATAAATAATAAATAATAAATCAATAATTAATAAATAAATAATAAAATTACAAAAATAAAATAAATAAATTTGAAAATTATGAAAATAAAATAATAAAATAACAAATAATAAATAATAAACAATAAATAATAATAAACAAATAATAAATAATAAATAAATAAAAAAGAAATAATAATAAATCATAAATGAATAAATCATAAATTAATAAATCATAAATAATAAATTAAAAAGTGAATCAATAAATAATAAATCAATAATAAATAAAAAAGTGGGGTACCCTTAAAACACATAATAATGTTAAGAAACTTTGAAAACCCTAAAACCCCTAAAAACCTTAAAATGGTCATAACTTCTGATTCGAGAGTCTGTTTTAGCTCCAAAACTAGTCAAATAGAATCTCATGAAATCAGATTAGATATGATATGTAGTGTGGGTTGAACTAACACTCGAATCAAAAGTTATATCCATTTTAAATTTAGGAAACCGAGGTCAGTGACAAAAAACTCAGTTTTGGATATCTTTTGGGCCTTTATAGGGGTGAAAACTAGACAAAGCTCTCTAGAATCAGTTTGAGACTATCTATATCATAGATCTTGTCATAGGATTCAATTTGATATGTGGTAGAGCCCAAATAGACACCTGTATCAAAAGTTATGGTTTTTTGAAGTTCGAGTTCAATTTTTGACTTTTTTGAAACTATAATATATTTTATTCCTTCGATTATCACATGATTTAAATCTCATGTGGTTTTATCTCATTTCATAATATTTTATTTGACTGGTTGTAGAGATAAAATAGACTCCCTGATCAAATGTTATGGTCATTTGATACCAAAGTATTTTTTCAGTTTTTTATAGATTTGTTTTAAGTTTCATGTTATTATTAACTAATAATTATAAATATTTATTAATTAACACATTATAATTAATTAAAATTATAAATAATAAACTATATATGATATTGAATAATAAATAATAATTGATAATTAATAATTAAATTTATTTTTTATTTTTTTCCTTCTATTTCGCAATGGTTTTAAAAAAACCACTGCTAAAAAATGAATTTTGTTTTTGAAAAAATAATTAAATAAAATTATAAAAAAATATTTTAAAAACATTTAGTGGTGGTTTTTAAAAATTCTTCTAAAAATTTCCACTAAATTTCATCGTAAAGAACATTTATTAGTGGTTTTCAAAACCACTGTGAAAAAACTGCCGCTAAATCGATGTTTTCCTGTAGTGTAGGTAGTGTCCTTACATATTTAGTATAAAGACTACATATGATAAATTAGGATCATGGGTCACATAGTTATATTCATGTAGTATCAAATGACATAAACTGAATGTAATCACTGCTTTCCTATGAATCAAAATACAACCAAGACCTGTTCTAGATGCATTGTAGAATACTACATACTAAACACACACCTCTCGAAATATCATGATGGAAGTTATTTTAAATCTCTATATGAACTATTAAAAAGAATTTTGGAACCTCTCCATCTATAAAAAATTATTCCCCTTTCAGGTCAAATATTTCATGGGAGTTGATATCTTGGAGAAGTCAAGTATGAATCTACAATAATAGCCTTCCATCCCAAGGAAAATCCTTACCTCTATCATGATACTGGTTGGATACCAATATAAAACTACCTTGACCATCAATTGGTACACTACTATACCATCTAATAAGATAAAATTTCTAGAAATTGGACCTACCAAATACAGATATTTCACTTTGAGAGCCTCCTATAAAGATGGTGCTCTCATAATACATCCAAAACCATCCTCAAGTGTCTTTTATGCTCCTCCTAAAACTCCAATTACACAAGGATATCATCGATTCATACTACAAAAAAATGTTCTAAGAAAGGCTTAAATATCAGTTTCATGAGTCCCGTGAATACTATTGGGGTGATCTCCATGCCAAAGGGAATCACCAAGCACTCATAGAGACCGTAGTGACATCTAAATTTTGTCTTTGGTATATCTTCGTCATATACTCGCAACTGGTGATAGCCTGATCTAAGGTCAACCTTTGAGAACCCTAAAACCCCTATCAACTAATCAATTAAGACATCAATCCTTTATAATGGATTCTTATTCTTTATGGTTACATGGTTTAGGCGAAGGTAGTCCACACATAACCTCAAAACCCCATACACCTTCTTGGAAAACAAAACTATGGATTCCTAGTGTAAAACAAAAGGTATAACAAATTTCTTCCTCTATAAGACCTCCATTTGAACCCTATAGTTACAAATATCTATGGTAGGAATCTGATATGATGGTTTAGATATCAAGTTAATACCATACCAAGGTTTATATCAATGTAGAAGTCCATCTCTCTGTGATAAGATAAGTCTGGCTCATCCTCAAGAAAGATATCTTCATAATCTTCCACCATTGTAGGGAACTAAAAACTCATAAAATACACTATACCAAGGGTCATGCTATCCAATTTATGATTCATCCATTACACCTTCTTATGAATGACCCAATCATATGCTGCTTGGGATTCCTTTTCACCCAAAAAGGAGAACATAGTCCCATCACTTCAGACACACCACATCCTCCACCTAAAATAGTCAATTGTGGCATGAAATACAGAAAACCAGTCCATACGTAATTTGATTTCATATGGCCTCATCACTATTACAAAGAAATACTAATATAAAATATTACCTCAAAGTGTTATATTACACTATCAGAGTCTATAACCATAAGGGTCAATCTAATGGCTCAACTAGAATCTCATTATCATGAAATAGATAAGTTGAAATAATGTAATGACTATAAACAATGTCTATCAGTACTAATGTTATGGTGTAAAGTCCATAGATCGTACCTTGAATAATCCCTAGAGCATCTTGGTCATAAGACTCAATCTCTATAAACTTTTCTCACCCCTATCCTCTATCTCCTTGAGCCTGGCATGGACCACAATGGGGCGGTGGAAACAAATAGAATTGTCTACCACCTCCAGAAAATCTCTCATATCATCTACCAAATATTTATCCCTGTGGACCAATATGATCCTACCACTACCTATAACTTGGAAGCCTATCCATTGTCTTCCTATTAGTCATACAATGGGTTAGAAAATCTCATGAAAGATGTCCCATTTCATCACATGATTTGCAGCACCTCTCCCTAGGAAGATTAGACCTATCATGTGAGTCTTGAACCACAAACCCTCTATCCTAGGAACTCCTCCTGAAATTACTTTCATGTCTTGATACCTAAGACTTACGTTAGATCCCTACTTCCAAAGTCTCTTCTCCTGAGTTCCCACTACCAGTAATGACTGTTTGCGTATGCTCAACTAAGAAACTCTCTACAACCAAAATTTTATCTTTCACCCCATCATAGGAAGGAATACATATAGGTATAATTATATCTTGTATGTCTCCATACATTCCTTCCACTAAGTTCTTAGTCTAAAAGAACATATCATGAACCATATCCATCAAGTACCTAGCGAGGTTGGTGAACCTCTATGAATACTTAGCCACTATTTTACTTCCCTACTAGAGCTATAGAATATCCAATATTTTTACATCCCTTAACATAGCTAGGGAGAAATCCTATATAAAAAGGAAATAGAACTTTGACCATACTAGAGTTATATCATCTTAATATTGGGTCACTAAACCCCACAATCATCTTGCAGACCCATGGAGAAATCTTGGTTCTAGAAAAACCATATGATCTTCCTGTTTCCCAAAAATATAAAAACTTACATCATCACCTCGTGCCAATCCTCAGCTGCCTATGGGTCTATCTCACCTCAAAACCTAAGGGGGTTTTATTACTGAAACTCATGAAGTTTTGTCATCCTGAGTACCTCATCTTCTGGTACTTCGGGTACCATATTATACTCAATATGTGGTGGTATAAATAATTCACCACTAGAGGTAACACCTTCGAATCATGACCCTATATCAATTCATCATCACTTAGGGGAGCATCCTCTTGATCCTGATACTAAATCATAGTTGGAATATGTCATAGAGGCATCCTAAAATAAATAATATATACCACGATCCAAGAGTATATCAGAATACCTGACTCAAGAAGTACATGAAAACCACAACCCATTCCTTTATAATGTGCATACCATTGTGTTCAATGAAACCAGTTTCCTCATGTACTGAACCAAAAACAAGGTGATTAGAGTCCTTTTGTATGGATATATCATCCACCACACCAACACTAGAGTACCTATACTAAATTTCGAACTCCAAACAATTAACAATGTTACCCCAAAACAACCTCATAGACTCTGGTCCTATGGTATAACTTACCACCTCTGATACCACTCTCTCAAAACTCATCCCAATGGGACTCATTCCACGACTCAATAATCCCACCTTCAATAGGCTAGAGGCTAGTGATTATCATTGATAAGGAATATCACTAACATGGTAGGCCTTATCCTATGTACATGTATATAAGAACACACCTCGAAGCCCATAAAATATTGAAATTTAAAATGATAGATAAACCATGCATGTATAAATCTAAATCCAACAACCAGATTATGACAACAAGTGATGAAAGTAAACATGGAAAAATAAAATACCACCACAAAGAGTCTAAAAAATGTCTAATTTAAATGTATTGATGGGTAATACTATCAATATAATCATAAAAATACACCTCCTTCTTCTTGGATCAAAAAGAACCACCTAGTCCTAGTCCATCTAAAACCTCATAAAATAGTTAATAATCTTCATAAGATGTGACATGTGTGGGAAAAGCCCATACAAGGTTGATTATTCCAATACCTATTAGGACACCCTGAAATCACTAATAATATAAAAAAATATTCATCTCTACATAATTATATGTATACATCACATATATCAATAATATCTAGAGACACTCAAAAAATATACACAGCCTCAAGGTAAAGTCACAACTATAATGACAGTCTAGGGATCTTGATCAAAAGTTCCACATAATACTCATTTATGAGAATACATTATATTAGTCTGATAGTAATTATGATGCTCATTGGATAATTATTGCTCATAGGGTCCCTCCATATAATGTATACACTGGAATTCTGAACAAAAAAATACACACATGATGATCATACCCAAGTCCATAGGTTATATAAGAAACTCAATCTATAATAAATATATAAGTTGGGGTTCAACACCTATGTAATTTTTTTCATGATGATACCAAGAAATTCACCTAGGGAAATATTATTATGGAGGATCTCACACCGGGCCTCATGGAAGGATTATAACAACTCTATCCAAGGAGTCCCACTGAAATGATAATATTCCTATATTTAGTATATTATTCCATAATAACCCTCAAGGATTGGATATAGGGAATTTACCCTAATGAAACATGTCTAAGATTAATAGTACAATGGTTCTAATGCTTCTTGAAGAGAGTGAACTGTGTGTACTTGGATTACACAGTGTTTCCCTTTGGCACTGGGTCCAGCTCATTTATCATGGTCCATGACCGTGTCTATGTCAAATTACATGGAATTTCTATGACCGTGTCCATGTACACATCTATGACCTTTTATACTTGGACTCATCCTGTCTGTGTCAAAGAAAATAGTGTGTATGTTCCCATGTACTTTTTTCTGTACTCATGTACCATCCCAGGTATACACCAAGCAACTGAGCAAGAGTCACACACCATGTGATAGGGCCACATGCCATGTGATACTTAACTTCTCTAGAAAACCCTAGCTCTATACTAGGGGTTCCCAAATGATGTGTGTTTTCAAAATACATATCGTTTAGATTGGGATTACCCAAAAACCTTAGGTTCTTACTCCATGGATTCATATACTAATACAGCTCCCAAATCCATTGTGAATTTCACCAAGAAGCACATATCTACTCTGGATGAGCATCGTAGTTGTTTATCACTGGATTTTCGTCATTATATTCATATAGTAATTAGTATTAGTTCTCCCTCATCACCACCACATGTACTGATCAAACCTAAGGACTCCAATGTACTCTGTTTCACTCATCTTTACTATCATCACATGATCCCCACTCCATATTGAGTCTAAGACTATGATATCAAATGATTTTTCCAGGAATTGGGTTCAAAGAATTTAATTTATTTGTATTTTGTTTGAAGCATTGGTCAAACAAAGCCCCAATGATGAACATACAATAATGGTGGGAGAAATCCAAAAAATTGAAAAAAGGAATAATCCTAGATCATGTTCAATTATCCTTGATTCTTGTCCATTATAACAATTAATTAATAACCAAAATAAAAAAAAAATCTCTCAATATAATCCCCATAGATAAACCCATCCCACAATACAATCGATCCAAGAATCAATATTCTGGTCGATTGATTTTTATTATTTATAGAAATATATATCGAGGAAAGAATCCAAACAAAAAAATGTCCTACCTCAATTACATAAATAGATGAGGAGGAGAGAATCCATTCCATTGCCATTGGTGATATCCTATCATTCATTTTCACACTGGTTTTCAGTGTTTTATATGGATATCATTCGTCAATGAAACCTCCTCCAATGTCTCCCCAATTGTCTCTAAAAATTTTAGTGTTATGCAGTTAACCCTTTAATTTAGTTATAACAGTGTATTTAAAGGATAATATATCTCTCTACATCAATAAATAAAATAAAATAATTTATTTTATTATTTTATTCATTTTATGCCTACGATGACTTTTACACAAACTACCTGTGTCGACAAAGGTTATGACATTCCTAATGTAAAACCCATGCTCTAAAATCTACAGTTCCCTTGGATTTCTAATTAGAGTATCCATTCAAGATTTGTTCCACTTTTTTAAGAAAATTATCCACATGTGATATTAAAATATTTAAAATACTCAATAATTTATTCTGAACACGTCGGGCCTCAGAATTGCATGTCATACCAGTGCCTGGTTTCAAAAATAATCCATACAACATCAAACAGAAATACATGGAAATATCCAAGTCACTACAAAAAAATCTATTTTTAATAATTTTATTATGTATGTGAATAGGATCTATGAAAAGTAATTTTCTATAATATCCATACTGCATGATTTTAAACTGTATAGTATAGAACCTATACCAACATTATTAGACTGCATGATATATTTTCAACCTTAGATTATATTTTAACTATTTAAAGTGTTTCATTATTATTTCATATGATTTTTTTGGGGCATGTTTACCTCATGCGTTAGTTCTCACTGATGACTACATTGTACCCCACATTCCTTCTTTCTGAAGGTGGGTGAAATTTATCACTTCATCAGTGATGTCTACTCCTTGATTGAAATGGGATAATGGGATGTCGGTTCCTCCTTCCATGGATTTATCCTAGGAATTCTCCGCCTAGTTCAGGTATCCCTAAAATATTAATACATGGTTCGTGAATCTCATTCCCAATGTCATCTCTTTGTGGATTCTGGTTAATAATGTTGCTTCTTTCTGAAAATTCCAAGGGGTATTAAAAGTGTAGCAACCTTTGGTTAGGGGAGTGGACATTTTTTGAATCACTAGCTTGTATGGACACTGGAACATTGATCACATGTATTATTCTTCATAAGAGGGATTCTCAAGGGTGCAGAACCTGAGGCATCCCATGTCGATCGCAAGGTATCTTATGTCATAGGAATTTATTTTGAGGTTTTCCTTAGGCATCCCATGTTTATAACAAGGTAGGTAGTGAGTTTAACATCTTTCATAGATAGATAGAGTCTGGTTAGAATGGCTTATGGAGGTAGATCATATAATTTCATCCCTATGAGGGAGTACCAAGAAGTTTTACTGGATGGATGGATCAAAGTTCCTATGGAGGCAGACCCTAGGTGGTGTGTCTCATAAAGAGAAGGTTTCACACCATGAAGGATGATCTGGGAACTAGTGAGGGTTGATTAGAGAGGTGCACCCCAATGAGTGGAACACTAAGTTTTACCATTGGTTGGGATTAAACCTCAATGAGGTGTCCTACGAACCTTGTTAGGACACAGGTATCAAAACCCATGTAGTTTGATGGATGGAGTCGGGCTTATAAATGGGATATACCCTTCACAAGAGTATTTATCTTGGTTAGATTGTGTGTATTGTGGTGGTATTATTCATGGTATCTTCCTAAGTATTTCTAGGAGAAGCGATGATGTGAATGAGGCTTATATATAGGAGCATACCACATGAATGGCATGATCTCACCGGGATGTGGTGGCCCAGGTAAGAATTAGGAGAGATGTGAATGAAGTGTTGAAGTAGAATGGATGGAATGTATGGAGTGTGATGGGTGTTGGGATTGAACCTCAGGGAGGTTTCCTCTATATCCTAGTTTGTTTGGAATAAAATTCTATGTAGTTATAAATGGTGCATTGGGGATTATACCAATGAGGAGGCCTAGTCAAAATGGGACATGTGGTTGGGGATTACACTTGAAAGTTGCCTGGATGAGAGGGGAATTATGGTTAGGGGTTACACTAGGATGGTTTTCTAGAGATAGAGAAGTATTTTCTACTTTTTTATCATCTAATCCCATATGAGTCATGCTTGATGTTAGAAACATGAGGCAAAAGTAGACCAGACGCTCATGTCGTGAAAGATGCTCTGATGAGGGATGGTATGGGGCTTATGCATGGATTATATCTAGAGGAGGATTTCATTATGTGTATTGAGGATCTCATTTTATGTGAGGAAGAGAATATTCCATGTCATTCATACATATATCACACTATCATGGATGTGTCGGGGCTTATGGGTGAAGACTTCTTGAGGCACACATGGTGAAAAATTCCAAAGGGAGAGGGATGGAAGATTAAGAGCATGGGAAGTGAGATTTTCCCATTTTCCATCCCCTCTATGATCCTTTTTTGAGGATATCATTCCATGTGAGTCATACATAGAGACATATTAAGCTATCCACATAGGGTGAGGTCATAGTTAAATTTCATGTGTTGAGGATGTTGGTGCAAGGTAGTTTAGCTTCCTACAGATCGGACATGGGAAACTCACTCCTCAGCCCTTAGACTTACATAAATATCGCACATCAACCCTTGAGGAAGGGAAGTTATCAATAATACTGAAGGAAGAGGGTGTGTAGGAGTGTTCGATAGTGGGGTCCATGTTAGCATAGCTATGCTGGAAAAAAAATACATTAGTGTACCTGTGCTGAAAAGAAAGACGTAGGGAATACCGATAGGGAACCCCACATGAGGGGCCAAGAAATCTCTATACACAATCCTAGAGGGACACACATAAGAGGTTCATGCAAGAGATGTGGGTTTCACCCTGAAGGGGCTCCAACATGGTTCATTGAAGTAGAGGCAACCCAGGGAGCTTCAAGGAAGGGGTGCATGAAATTTTAAAGGGTTATGTGCAAAAGGAGATGGGTGAAGTTCAAGCTGGGTTGTGGACAAGGTATTAGGTTTGTGCAAGAGGTTTACTTTATGTTCACTTCCCTTGGGTTCAATTTAAAAGGTCAAGGGTCAAACCATAGTGGTCCCACATAAAGGTGGACCCCTAGGGAACCTATCATGAAAAATCTTGAACCTTGAGGGTTCCATGTCTTGCATGATGTTGTGGAAGAAGTTTATTACATACAGTAGAGAGGTGCTTCGACCTCCATAGGATGACCTTGAAGAAGGTGGTTTACTTATATATATATATAAATTCTTATATAGTAGAGAGCAATATTCTGGTTGTGGAAGAGGGGTTTCGTAAATCCTACCATTTGGCATGCACCATGTGTGCATTTAAAGGCTCATTTAACATTGAATTGGGAGGATAAGGGTCTTGCACATGGCTTTCTGTCTTACACACACCCTTTAAATCTTACATGCTCCTCCCTTAGGCTTCTCGGGATGTCCCTTTGAGTCAAAAGGTGCACTTAGTTTACCCAAGGATGGACATTATGGATCTGTGTGGAATTTGACATCAAAAAATGACCCCTAGAATCTAAGATGAAAGGGGACAAGAAGGTCGGGTTCTGAGGGAAATGATGAAGAGAGGGGTTCACTTGTAGAGGTGAATATAAAACCCAAGACTCGGTGCGCAAGTGACCTTAAACATGCATGAAGGACCCAATCCACACATATATATACATGGGGTGCCTATGTTCTATACCTTCACTTTACATATGATAGGAGATTTTTCTCTTGTACATGCAACTCTTTGAATCCCATGCAGAAAATCAAAACTCAGTCACTACCTTACGCGCACCCACCACTTTCATCTACATAATTGAATTTTTGTGAATCTCACCATTTTCCATGATCGTTGGCCATTCTTGTGTGTGGTATTGCCTCTTGTATGCCATTTTCTTAGAATTTCGCACTTCTCTCTTTGTCTTTCCAACCTCAACCCAAATAGTTAGTCAAAATGATTCTATTTAGAGGGAAGATTTACACTCCTTATAGAGAATGGAAATTATCAAGAACCCTCAAATCCTTCATTCCATGACTGTCCTGTCAGATAATCAGAATCTCTTGGGCATGATGACAAAGCATCAAAAATATTTTCTTCTGAGTGAAAGTATTCTACTATGTAACTTAGGAATACCATATGAGATAGTAATCCTAGGCTCTACAACTGATTCATCGCAATCTTGGATCACTCATGAGGACAGTTTTCAGAAATACAACATCAATGTTTATGGCCATTCTATAAGGGATTATTGGGATATTTCCATCTACATCTTGAACATAAAGACCAAGATGATCACCAGAAGCAAACTGAAGGCAGATGAGTCCCCCTCCCACTACGTTATCAACTTTTAGAGTAGTATGAGGGATGAAATTATGGGCTGGAATTAAAAATAGGACTTGAATTCTAGAGGGAACTTTAAATTTAATGGGAATGGGTGTACTGAGTATACTACACATGTGAGGAGTATGGAGAAGATCTGTGAAACATTTGGTTGTATGAGGTCGTGTGGACATCACAATTCCATTTTTTCTGTTAGAGGAACCTAGTGCTAGATCTTTTAAGCTGGTTGTATCTCAATAAAAACACATTCCACCACCACTATGGTGAGGTTAACATCGGTTTGTGGGATATCCATTGTATTGGAGGAATTTTTTTAGAGCTTCCAATACGATGAGTTCATTCCACCAGTGAACATATGGATGGATCGTAGGTAGACCCCAATCTTAGTGTGGCATCTATTAGAGGAAGTGAAAGAGATGATAAAGATCAAGTATATCAATAATGACACCCTATTTTAGGTGTGGTTTGACCTATTCATCATGATGAGAAGATAGGGATGTTGGTCTGAGGGATGTAGTGTCTGAATACATTACATAGGGGAAAGGTAGGATCATACTGGGTGGTCTTAGAGCCAGTACAATATCAAAAGTGGGGGTATATCATGTATGAGAACTAGGATCCATAGGTTTAATACATCGTATTCCTTGCTTAATTCCTAAGTAGATGGCTATTTCTAGTGAGGGAACAAGAATGGAAGTCCTTCTAGGGACTCTAGTGATGGTGGATATCATGGAAGATCGCAATAGGGTCAACCTAGGAGTGCCTATCTTGCCAAGACTTTACATCATTTTGGGGCACATATTAAGGGTAAGCATGCCAAGGAGGATCTTTGGGCTATTCTAGATCCTTCATGGTTGTATTTCATTCCATTTTGTCAGATATTACTTCACAAATTCTATCTATCCTCCAGGTACCATTCTATGGCCATCCATTCTGAACATTATTGGGGTTTGGCCACTGACTCTCCATCATGAAGCAATCATGCTACATATCAGTAACCATGAAAATTTCAACTTCCACCCCTTCCGCACTCTATTTGGGCAAATTATGGATAACCTATGAGTATCATTGGAGAAGAAAAAGTACTTATAGAGTTTATGGAGTGGTGTGTTGGTGGCTCGAATTGACGGAAAGATCCATTATGAACTATACATTCCAACTCGCTTAGTCAAGAATTTCAGATGCCTTTGGTGAGTGGAGAAGAAAATATATATAGGGTTACATGAAGAGTGACACACATGCATCCTCTTCCATCTATGGTGTATGATGACAAATGTTGGGTTTGGTGAAACAATCATGCTGCCGCCTACGGGTGTCAATTTCGTCCTATCAATGGAATATGAAAATCATTGAGTGGAGACATACCCATAGAAAATATTGTGAAGACACATTCGGTAGATAAAAGTATTGAGCATGGATATCGAGTGGTGGGAAGTCAAGCTGGATGCTACACAAGGGGAGATCTAGGAGGAAATCTAAACCACTAGGGAGGCACGATCTAAAACTAGAATTGTGGGGACATCACAGGTTGTGGTCGCACCTCCACCTTCTGAAGAGGGGTGGTCCTGAAAGTGACCTCAAGGACCAATAAAAGAAGCAACTGGGAATAAGATAAGTTATATCTTACATCCAACTACTAATTCTATTTTTCCATCCCTTTGGTCTTCTTGGAGAACATTACAACAAATGATTTTACCCAAAGACCTATGGAGGATTCTAGAGATGGACGGGATCATATCGCCAGAATTTGGGCACATTCAGGTGGAAGATAAGGTGATATTTTATCAGTATCATGCATACTTGATGTACATGGATGTCTATGCATTACATATGTGTAAATATGAAGAAAATCGCACCTTTTTTTGGTTGATTCTTGGATAATAATTAAATGGAGAGGAAACATTGTCAATTGATTACAACGAAGAGAAAGAAGAAGAAGATGAAGAATAAAGAGATGAAGAAGAGGAATAAGAGGAAGAAGGAGAAGATGGGGAATATGGTGAGTCCCAAGGAATGGTTTCTCATCAAGATATTCCTTGGGAGAGTTGTGATATTGTGGGATCTGAATAATATTTCGATGACTACCTCTCTGTAATCTCAACTTAATCAAGATTTCTCCTTAATTTCTCTTTTATTCTTGTATATCTTCTTACCAAAACTCATCATGAATAGAATAAACATAGTGAGGAGAAATATATACCCTCATAAGAGGGTGAAAATGTTCTAGCAGCTAAAGGTGAGCATGCTCCAGGTCCAAAACCTAGGGTGGACGCAGGAGGTGAGTCAGTCGAAGCTGAGGCAGCCAGCGATGGACCAACCAGGGAGGTCGGGGTGGAAATATCAGAACCCCATGTAATTACTATCATATATGGGGGACCATGTCCTGGTATTCCCTCAATTACACCTACCTAAGTCAAACTTACTAAAAGGATCATCATATAAATCCATCCTTCAGGTAAGAGAAATTTCTGAATTTTATGACCATAGTCAGGCTTCCAAAAAATTTGACATCAATGTGTGTCTATCTTATGTAGCTCTTGATCAATCACAAGGAGGGATGGAACTAGTTATAAAAATACTTAATGGATAGGTATATAATGTTTTTTAAGTCTCTATAGTAACCCAAGAGCTTGACCCAATGGCTCTTAGCTTCTGTAAGTCTTCAGTCTCAAAAACTCGTATCTTTCATCGAATGAGCAGACTAACTAAGGTGATTTGTACCATGAAGTACATGGAAGAATGAGAACCCAACATGTATATGGGGTCATCATACCTATGGGTCACCTTTTTATGGCTTCACCCATTCATGAATAGCTAGTTATTCAAACTGATTTGGTTCTAATGGTCCCGAACAAACAAGCGGTTTCTACTGAGAGTGATTCCACTGGTGGGGTGGAACTCGAGGCTAGTGGTGGTAAGGATTTCGAATAAAAAACTATAAAAAATGGACACCCCCATTATATGAATCCTAAACCCTCAAA
Organism: Viscum album; assembly: GCA_963277665.1. Classification (NCBI taxonomy): domain Eukaryota; kingdom Viridiplantae; phylum Streptophyta; class Magnoliopsida; order Santalales; family Viscaceae; genus Viscum; species Viscum album. Next base: position 412,685,763 of record OY728143.1, read on the forward strand.
AAGGATACCAGAGGAAGAACTTTCTACTAATAGCTTTGCTTTATTTTCATAGTACAAACCTGCCAATCTTGAGGAACTTGAAGACTTTAACCCGGATGCAGCTGAAGAAAATGGTATCATCCCATATAGGGCATAGATGTTCATTCATAATTTCATTTATTTTACCTTTGAACCATAAATAGTAGGCCTTATGGGGTCACTCCACCATTGTCTAAGAAATTTGTGCTTCGGAGGGGAGGATGCTTGAAACTTGTATGTGTGGGTCCATGATTATCTTACTAATAATATGTGGGAGGGGATCCAGTATCTAGAAGTTTCCTAGTGCTAGGAGAAGTCTGATATCATGAGAAAACTTCATGAAGTTACCCAGGAGACACAGTAGCTAGAGGAACAAGCGATCGATCATGCTTATTTCCTCATAACACAGTCAAAAATCATTGGAAAGTTGAAGGCACAACTGGAGGTGGCTGAGGACCAAATGAAGCATGTGACTGCTCAGATTACCAATCTCTAGGTCAAGTGTCTCTAAAAATAATAAAAAGATAATGAGATTTGTTCAGTAGCCTATGAATATGATATATAACTTTGGAGTATCCAACAAGTCCTGAGGGCCACACACCAAAGTTTGGTGGAGCTGAAACAGATGATTGATGAAGTGGAGTTATAGGCACGATTTAGCCCAAAATCATAAATATTTCATGGAATTTATTTTGTGTATAAACACATTTATTTTTTTGATTAAATTACCACAATTCAATCATGTTATTGAGACAAATAATGACCAATCCCTAATCTCTCTTGGGTCATTCCTGATGTGAGAAATAATGGATGATCATATGATCGTTCACTTTGTATGAGAGTTTCATATTACCATTGAAAACCTAGGGTCTTCTATTACTAACTGACCATTGAGAGCATTCAATATGGGATAGGTTGTGGCTGGAGAATAGGGATCTCTAAGAATCCAACATTCTTTCATAATGTGCACTAATGAAAGGATAGTATAATTCCAAGGGTGTTAGAGTTGATCTGAACAAAGGGGAATGAAGAGTGTGAATCACAATGCCAAAAATTCAAAACATAGGGAGGATAGAATGCTAGTATAGTATGACTATTGAACATGTTGTAAAAATAGTATATGTACCACTATCTTGAAATGAGGAAAAACAAATGAGGGTCAACTATTGACCATCTTCAAAATATGCAACCTAAATCAAAATGTCGTCTGATGCCCCCGGGAACATTGGCCTAGGATGGTAGATGAGTCTAAGTAGCATTACCATTCTGTTAGGGGGTCCATTTATACATTAAAGTGGATGAGGATCAAAATGAGGGTCACAAAAAGCATGATAATTGATTTATGGACTGTTTGAATGGATTCCAACACTCAAGGAATTATGCCATCGTGTCTTAGAGAACATTTTTGTAGGTGCGTTGGTATGAATAAAGATCAAACCCATCTTCTAGGGAGGATGTCTTAGGTGAGTTCCTAGGATACCTTGCAGTTTTACATCATACAAATGATGATTATGAACATAGATTTTAATTTCATGTAGTGAGGATGGGGCATGGTACCGTTTACCACTGTGTGATTGGGATGTGTCCCACAGCTTAACATCATGTGACTGGGACGTTGTACATAGTTTAAATCCATACTTCCTGGACCGTGAAAATATATTTTCCCAGTATAATTATGCGGCATAAGGGGAATAAACCTATCATGAATAATCCAAAAGAGTATTTCATACCACATAAGAAGTATGAAATAAATAGATAGGAAGCATATGTTATATAGAGAAGGGAAAATATCATAGTGAGGCTTTTAGTTTAAATTCATATAGTTTGGACCATGAAAGGGGTGGATATTAAGTAATGGTTGTTCATTGACAATGTTAGAAACATAGGGACCATTACCAAACCAATCAAGAGGAGGTGAACAAATTTGGGGTCAACCATTGATTGAGTTCGAAACATACAACCTATTATTTATTACCATCAATCCATTAGGGAATTGGCCTAGGATGGGTGGTGAGACAAAGGTAGAATGAGACCATCACCGTTAGGGGTCCATCTATATGTAAAAGTGGGTGGGAATCTAGATCAACAAAGAATTGAAATGTGGAATGAAGAATACCAACCAGGTCATGAAAGAAATTTAAATTCATTATACTATGACTATAGAGTTTTCAAATAGTTTAAGGTAATAATTCTTGGACTAAGATGATGATATCCCAAATGGATTTGTGTGGTGTGATGGATTAACAAACTGATGCAAATGAGGACCAAGGAGGCCCATCATGCCACACTACACATTCCTAGGGATTCACATGCAGTTTAAAGTCATGATTTCTTGGATGTAGGATTCTAGTTTAAGGTCTTAGAGTTCAGACCATGAGGACCATGCCATTCCACACCTTACCAGATTCATAAGATCTCATGAGCCATGCTCAATTCAAGAAACAAGAAATGGTATCAGGAATATTCTAACATGAAGGAGATTATAGGGAATAGAAAGGATGTAAGCTAAGACTTTCAAGGATTGGACCATAAGGGTGACTGATGAGTAAGGATAGACTGTTGAACATGTTTGAAACACATGAATCCCTACCTAACCAACCAAGAATGGGGTGGGAAAATGAAAAATTGATTGTTGACCATTTTTGAAAACACATGACCTATAATTTTTTTCCATAGATCCATTAGGGCATTGGCCCATAATGGGAGGTTACCCCAAGGTGTAATAAGATCATCATTATTAGGGAGTCTGTATGGTTGTGAATGAGGATGGAAACCCAGAAAGAGAAAATCTCAAAGTGTGGAATGATAAGGTAAAATATAATGGGAATCAAATCCAAGTCTCACAGATAGTTTAAGGTAATATTTCATGGACCATGAAAAATAGTTCGGAGTTGTGTATCATGGAATATGAAAACGTTCATTCTAAGGGTGAATATATGGCTCGTAAGAGATGAAACTCGGCATGATTGAGTAATAAGGAGACCCAAACCATATGGAAACCTTAAGATTAACCACACATAGTTTAGGGTTATATATCTTGTACAATGATCAAGGAAAAGGGATCGAAGAGCTTATAGGAGCTTCAGCTAACCCCAAATATTAAATGTATGGGCATCGCTATGTATCCCAAGAGGATTGTAATCAAGACACACATAGTTCCCAAGCATAGTGTGGAATACAATTCACACTGTTATGGAGAAATCCTTTCTCTCGAGGGACTGAGGAGTCCCATGATTATCACAGGGAATCCTGAACTCACTTAGGGTAAAATTTTAGTTTAACATCATGTATTGAGGACAATAACTCTTAGTTTAAGATCGTAGTGTTTAGACCATGAGGAAGGTATCTCAAATGGGTGTGTTTTGTGGTGTCTTAATAGACTCAATGTGAATAAGGACTGAGAAGGACTAGCACCACACAACACATCCCAAAAGTGGCACATGCATAGTTTAGAGTCATGATGCCTGGACATGAGTGTCTAGTTTAAGATCATAGATCTTAGAACCTGATAAGGAATGTCTCAAATGAAATTGTGTAGTGTGGTATTGTGATAAACCTGACATGAATGAGGCCATGGAGGACCAAAAACACACTATATATTCTAGTAAACTTCCCATATATAGTTTAAATTCATGTAAAGTGGAATATTTTGAGGCTGAGGGGCCAAAATATCTATAGATCTATGGATGGTCCCAAAGACAAAATGTTCGGGAGTAGCTATGTATCCCATGAGGATAGGAATAAATCCATAAGTAGTTCTTAGAATCCCATAAAATTTAATTTCATGTGGTAAGGAAAAATGTAAACCAACATAAAATAAAGGAAAATACATTGTTGTTCCTATGATTGAAGATTTAGATGTCATTGCGTATCTCATGAGATTGAGAATCAAGCCATATATAGTTCTTGAATGAGATCTCTCTATGCAGGTTTGATCTATGCATAGGAGGGGGAATAATGATTGGAATGGATAGACCATGATATAGAATCTGGGAATCACTAAGTATCATGTATGGATTGAAATCCAAATTAATGTAGTTCTTAAAGATGTCATGGTAGATGACCTATGTAAAAGTAGATGATTTCAATGTTTAATGTCATGTGACAAGACCGTTCTGGTTAGTTTAATGTCATGTGGTAAGTATGATGGAGGAGGTGTTCCAAGAGGGATATTCATGGTGTGGACACCATAAAATTGACATGAATGAGATAAATGATGCTCACACCACACCACACATTCCAAAATGAAACTTAGGCCAGGGGTCCAAAAGGTTGAACCCGCAGCTAGGCCTGAAGACAAAATTTCTAGGTATTCCTATGTATCCCATAAGGATGGTAATAAATCTATAAGTAGTTCATGAATATGGAATGGTAGATGACTTATTCCAAGGGAAATATTCTCTCAATAGATAATATCATGGTTTGATTCAATTTATTATTGTAAAACCAGGATGATGGTTGTTATGCAGTTTACAGTTGTGTGACTAGGACACTCAGAATATTATTTTAAGGTCATAGAGTTTGGAACAAGGGATGAGGCTTCTAAAACATAAATATATAGTGTAGTTTCATGAAGCAACTTGACATGAATGAGGTATAGGGAGTCCCACCACCAAAAAACATATTCCTGATAAAAACTTTCACATTATTTATTGTCATGATTCTTGGACTATAAGAGAGGGGGTATCTGGGAGGAGGTATATGTGTAGCGCATCAAAAACAAATCGATGTGAATGAGGGCTGAATGGGTCATTTGTTTCATAACACATATTCAAGGAAAACATTCACATAATTTAAATTCATGATGCTTGTACATGGATGCCCCATTCAACTTCATGGGCATAGGATGTGGGTACATGCCTTTTACAGTCATACAAAAGGGACCATTACTGTTTTGTAGTTTAACATCGTATAGCTAAGATGATGTACACACTGTTTAAAGTCATACTTTAGGGATAAGGGTTGTTATGTAGTTTAAATTCATGAAACTCTGATTGGGGATTCCATTCTTATAAAGTACGATTTGAGTAACTTGGAATTAGTCATGGGATTGATGCGCCCACCATCCATGGGAACCAAAGAGTTTGTTTCATTAGGATATAACTTAGGAATGATTTAGTACGATTCCCACTTGGTTTATAGCTTTGGTGGATTCCTTCAAGGTATCATTGGTGTTTGGAGATCCAAAACTGCATCCCCATGGAGGAAGGAGTAGAGGCAAACCTTTTTGTTGAATACTCTAGCTATATTTGTATGGTTCCTATTCATATTTTTCAAGGATCATGATTTATTAAAGGGATTTACATTTATCTAGATAGACCTTAGCTATTCTATCTAAAATATTCATATCATAAATAGTTATTTAGGGAAAAGTCAACTGAATCTTGATGGGAAGGACTGCCTCTGTTCTATACACCAGGGAATATGGAATCACCTAGGTTGAATTGCGGGTTATCATTCAATAAAACCAGAGAGCATTGGAGATATTTTCTATAAAAAAATTCTTGTTCTGGTCCACCATATTCTGTAGAATATTGGATAGGGTTTTTTTAATGCCACAATCTATCCATTTTCATGTGCATGGTAGTGGGAAGTATTGTTGGACCGGATTTTGTACTTGGAATACAACCTTTTCATCTCAGCTACTCATAAGTTGGTGTCATTGTCAATGATAATAGCATAAGGGAAATCAAACTCACATATGATGTTAGATCTTGTGAATTACATGACTAATCAGGCCTTTACTTCCTTGAGAGGGATCACTTCTTCACACTTGGAGAAGAAATCTATGGCGATCATAATGAACTTGCATTGGTGAGATTTCATTGGTGGAAATGGTCCCATGAATTCATCTCCCCAAACCATAAAGGGATAATAATACTTTTTAGTATTGGGGGATCTAGTGGTTGATGCACAAAGTTAGCATAGATCTGACACATGTGGTAGCTCTTGGTGAAATTGATACAGTCATGAACCATGGTGGGCCAGAAGTAGCCCGAACTTCTAATCTGATGGTAGAGTTTCAACCCTACCTGATGATAACCACAAGACTCGACATGAATTTCCAATATAACCTGGGGAATCTCATATACTTTAATGCAACAGAAGATAATTCCATCAAAACCACATCTATAGATATTATACTCAAGGTTGGGTCCACTCTTGAGGGTGAATTGAGCTGCACATCAAAGGATTCACTCATGTTCAGCTTTGTCCAGCGACAGAGTGCTATGCTGGAGATAATCAATGAAGGGATTCATCTAATCAAAGGTGTATTCAGCTGTATGGGGATTCATATGTACCTATATGGAAGAATAATTTGTCTTGTGGTTTACCTTCTAGCTTTCATAATCATCTGAAGTGATGGGGGAAATGAATCTTAGGTGCACCATATGAATGAACAGATCATACTAGCTAGGCTTTGTGAGAGAAATAGATAGACTATCTAGGGCATTAACTCGACCATTCTATAACTAGGTAACATGATTCACCTCTAGTTGAGAATGGAATTAGGAAATCAATTGAAGAGAATGATTGATCAAGGTCATGAGCTCCAACTTCCTGATGATATAATCACCAATGATATTCTCAATAACTAACTTGGAGTCTCCCATCACATAGAAGCAGGGGACATCAATCTTGAGGGATAGTTTGAGACTAGTAATGAAAGCTGGATACTCTAATCAATTATTAATTTAGCCCTCTGATAGTAAGAACAAATAGGGAAGGATAATCTGTGTCAGGGTGATGAAAATGATTCCTTGACTCACTCTGTTGAGCTTGAGTTAATTGAGCATTCTATCAGTTAGACTCTGGGAGGAACCATAAAAATTAATCATCCAAAATGACACGACATGATCCATTGAGATGATGGACTCATTTGGGAAATCAATATCAAGAGCCATTTCCTCGAGGGCCAGATGACCAGCTAAAAATTCTGCCAGCGCTTGACCCTTGATGGCCTTCTGTGGAATTAACCTGATGCAAAACTACTGAATAATCTCTACCTAGTGTTCCAACTAGCCTATCAACATCGGATGGTTTAGAATATACTTTATCGGATCCACACAGGATAGCAGGTATATCTCATGATGCTGAAAATAGTGCTGCAAATTTTTCACTATGAAAACCAGTGCGAGGATGATCTTCTTGATAGATGTGTATGTGGACTCTGTGTTGAGGAGCTTGCATATAATAGAGTATAAATTGTTCTATATCCCTTAATTATTACTATGAGAGACCAGGGGGCTGATTGATCATTCCAAGGTGGTCACATAGAGGATTAGTGTCTCCCTAAGATGGGTGGAATGAGAACCGAAGGCTATGGGAGATATTGCTTAATTCCCTCAAAGTCATTCTAGAACTCTTCATCCCACTAGTATATGGCACCTTTCATCATGATCTTAGAAAATGGATTACACTTTCCATCTAGATTTGTAATTAATTGACGTATGTAGGCTAAGTGGGCTTTGAGGCCTTCAAGATCCCATAGGTTACTAAGAGGAGGCATCAGGATGAAGGATTTTATCTTCTCTAGGTTGATCTTTATACCTCTGTATTTGACAAAAAAAATGAGGAACTTTCCAAAGGTCACCTTGAAAGAACATTTCATGGGGTTCATCTTCAATTTATGAAAATGGAGGAAGCCAAAAACTTTCTCAAGATCTCTGATATGGTCCTAATATTGGTGGTATTTGACCACCAAATCATCCAAGTAGCATTCCACTAATGTCATGAGAATCATCTTGAAGATGTAGTTCATGGCCCATTGATAGGAAGCTCCCACAATCTTCAGACCGAGAAGCATTACCTAATAGCAGAAGTTACCTAACAGCACTCTGAAGGTGGTTAACTCCTCTTTCTTAGGTTAATCTAGATATAGTTGTACTTGGAATACCCATACATTAAGGAGAGATCATGGAATCTATTTGTGTCATCGATCAACAAATTCGTCACTAGGAGGGGAAAGTCATCCTTTGGATAGTAGTAGTTGAGATCTCAGAAGTCGATACAGTCTTTAATATGTCTATTATTCTTCATGACTAGGACAATGTTGGGTAGACACTTGGGGTACTGAAATTCATTGATGAAGATGGATTTGATAATCTTATCAACTTCAGCCTCAACCATACTTAATATTTAAAGAGGTCTTTAGGATATTAGACACCTTTTTCATAATATGGTGATAACCAAACTCAATATCAATATTTTAGAACCACCTCAAACCATTTTTCTGGTCAAACAAGTCATCAATATAGGGAAATTGATTTTTCTTTTTTACCATGACTCAATTTGTCTTTTGATAATCAACCCAAAAGAGGATGGTTATATTAGACTTCTTGAAAAAACCATTAGAAATGACCAAGAAAACACACTATATCAAATGAAGCCTTTCGATATAAAATCATAAAATTGAATCCTTAACTCTGTCATATTAGCTAGTTCCATATGGTAGGAAGAAAATTAATTAGTCTGGGTACCTAATACCATGTTCATTGAAAACTCCACCTCCCACATAGGTGGAAAACTAGAAAATTCATATGGGAACATATTGGTAAACTCACCCGCTATAGGCGGTAGAGAAACACCAAAATATTCGTTCTCTGGTTAAAAAGAAAACATTGATACCATACTACCCAACCCCAGAAGAGAAAATCCAGTATGACTCCACCTCAGGTCCCATTCTCCCTAAAAGATAGAACACACCCCATTAGGGGAAGTAAAAAAATAAATTCTGAAGATAAAAATCGATATGGGATTTGTGGGATTAATTAAAATCCATCCTAATAATAACTTCTTGTAGGTTCAATTCTAGAACCAAAATTTACCAAGTATGTTTAGCTTTGGATAAGGAAAATGTGAAATAGGTATATATGGGACCATATTCTTTCATTGTCCACATTGAGTATGGAAATATTTAAATTGGAAGATTCACTAACTCTACAATATTTGTAGATACGATAAAATCATAGGTACTAGTATTAAATAATATAATCACTAGAGATTATGAAATAGTAATAGAAACCCTCACTATCACAGAACCTACTGCCGGAGACTCATCCAATGTATGAAGAATCCTTTTCCATAATGATTGTGGATAAGACCACAATATTCTTTAACAAAATGACTATATTATAGATCCTCCTGAAAATTTCAAGCTAGTACCACTGTGGAGATTCATAAGGACATGGAAAAATATCTTCAAGTGACTTGAACATCCATAGAAACTATATATCATTACTGCCTTTTTGAATGCACACTTTAAGTGCTCAACTTTTCCATGTTGGAAATCAGTAAGTGGCCCTTTACTAGACACAAAAAAGATTTAGAAGATATCTGATACCATGATCCACCACTATGGTTTCCACCATGAGATTCATCCTACTTATTATTTGCTTTAATTGGATCACCTGAGAAACCATTATGAGTATTAGGAACTCCTGTCAAACCTTATAGAAAAAAATTAATTCAACCATTATATCTCTATATAAAAAAATCATCACACAAAGTTAGGTTCCATAGAAAAACATGATATCATATGTATAACTGAAGACCATTATCAAGACACTAAGATTTCATCATCTCATTTTATGCCACCTCTGGTGAGAAATGAACAATATTGGAAAAGAAATTAGTATGTGGAGTCATGATTTGATCACTATATCAAGTTTATCCAACTCAATAACCATATCCAAAGCCATTAGTTCCTGATAAAATTTATCCATACAAAGAGAGTTGATTTCTTTCCCCTACAATCCCAAATTATACCTAGTACAAACTATCAAATCCCACCACCTTCTTATAGGCCCTTAAATTTTGATGGTGGAACATTTCACCATGACAATTTCGGGAATTTATATGTACTTAGAAATATTCTCAACCTTCTTCAACCAATCTTATACCTGGATCAATGGAACCCTATAAATATGTTTGTTTAAAATGAAGAATTTCCTTGAAATGATATCTACTATCATCCATACATGGTTCAACCTCCACTGTCTGAATAGGAATGGGTGTAGTTTTCTTCCCAAATATTTGAATACACACATGACAACATCAAAAAGGTTCTAAATATATGGATCTATCACTTATTATAGTTCATCAGTATCTCTTTCTTGATCTCTATTCAAAAAAAAATCATGGGGCATTATACTACATAACATAAAGATATAATAATGGAAATTTCATTCAATATAAATGAGATAATCATATTTATCAGATATAATTAAACATTAGAAACAATGATCTTAAATCAAAGATTTTGAAAATGTCTAGAATTAGATAATAAATTTCCACAAAGTGACAATTCCCCAATAGTACATGGTATATTAAGGATAATTGAGATGAGATGTAAACTAGAACTCACTTTTTATATACCCATTATTTCCTGAAAATATTTTCTCCAATCTACCAAGAAATCCCAAGCTATATATTGACATCAAAGAATAGGCACAATTGCCTTTGATACTAATTTTCCATGAACCGGCATAAATATCCCACCTAAATGGTACCTAAACTAATTCTGACATAAAAAAGGGAATTTATGATCCCCATTTTCTAGAGACTACCTCCTAAGAATCAAAAATATCAGTAGGGAATGATTTATCCACTAAAACAACTAATAATGAAAATGAAGTGAAAATAAAAAGATAGATTAATTGTAGGGAAAACACTCCTCAAGAGAGTAATTACCACAAGTAGGTTGATAAAATTGTTAAAATGTCACATGATCCAATGTTATAAAATAATAATTTTATGATTTAATCATCAAAATCCAATTTCACAAGTGGTTCACACATTAAACATGTCACCACTAACTCCCAATGTTATACTAATCAATTACACCAACTATATCCAATTATATTTCCATGGTATAAGAAAAAAATAAAAATTCCAAAAGTTAAAGGTAGGGTGTGGGAAGAAAATCCCATAAGGATATTAGAAAGCATTTCAAATGAAATCAATAGAAAATAAACTAACTTTTATCAATTTAAAATAAAACATAGAATTTAAATAATTTCTCCATCCATAAAAAATCATGATTTATGAAACATTTAAGTGGATAATATAAAACATATTTAAAATTGAATTACCATAAAATTAAGAAGATATGAGAATATTCATCAAATTACTCATCTTAAGAAGTTATATCAAGAACATACATGAATAAACCATTTCAATCAACCACTAGTTTGTATAAATCAACTCCAATTGTATCACAATAATAATATCAAATGAGGTCATATTAGAAAAGGGATTCTATTTTATCTCATTGAATTGTGGCTCTAGGTGTGCATGTGATCCCATGATCAGATTTCCTAGGGGGATATTAGTGAATCCCAATGGATAAAATCACTACCCTCGTGATAGTTTAGTTACAATTTTCACCATCAATCATCCATTTCTAAGTAGTGAAAATACATGACAATTGTGACTTCCACCCACCTAAATACTGATGATCCCATGCACATAATCATAAATAAAACATTTATTTTTCTATCATTAAAATCAATCAATCTCATTCATTTCAAATAATAATGGAAATTGGCCCCAATTTTTTGTTACAAAAACATAAAATTTCATTTTAAAAACTAACATCAAAAGGTTTTTGTAAAAGAACTAATGTCATCCAAATTTATTGATTTTATTTCAATTCATAAAAACATTTCACACCTTTTCATATAATCAAAATTAGGCTTTAAATAATAATCTCAAATGAAGTTCATTTTTTAAGAAATAACATTTTATTTTCAAATCCATTTTCTACAGAATTCCATCCCACACACTCACACAATGACACATCAAATCATATTTCAGGAGACTCATTTAATGATTTAGAAATCAATTAAAAAATTAGTTTAAATTAAATAATAATCAATTGTTTTAATTGATATATTTTTTCTTATGAAACCACCAACCTTATCCGACATCTATAATCACCCACACAGTATCCACCAATGGAGATTAATGGGATAGAATACTCAAAGGAGTATCCTATAATCACAATTCATTTATTCAGGATCTAAATCCATCAATGAAATGAATATTAATCACTCTAAAATAGGAACATGAAATAGGAAATTATAATCTATGTAAAAAACAAGATAACACATACTAGATTAGAATCAACACATCAACTGGTGATTTGATCTATGATAAAGTGAGGTTAGGAGAGCCAAAATTCTCTCTAAAGAGACTCTAAGGAGGTTTGAGTTTAATGAAATTCAATGTAGAAGATTTTTTATTATCCTAGGAATAAAAGAAAACAAAAAATAATGGCTTTACACTATCATTTATCAGCTCCATCTAGGCCACCAGTTAGCATGTGGCCTCTACCAGCTACTCGGTGACATTCGATAGATTTCATGGAATTCTAGATGTCCCGACAACTTTATTGTGTGATTTTACCATATGGATGGTGGTATTCATATAGTAATTCCCTAGGTATAACCCCATAATGTCTAGTTATTTTCCCACCCCAATAAGCCAATGGACCTCCTATAATTATTTTCTATATAGTCTCATGTCCACCTCCTTGTTTAACACCATGTCCACCTCCCTTCCACCAATACTAGAAAAAAAACTCCTGCACCACTTAAAAACTAGGTCAAGGGGAGAAACAACCACAAATCAATTACCATGACCAATAATATTTAGAAAAAATTAAGAATCAATATAAGAGCTATATTAAACAAGAATAGAAACATGGTCCATACTTGAAATCTAGTAATAGAATATTGTAATATATTTCTGAATTGTAGCGATCTTTTCAAAAAAAATGTACCAACTAGGGCCTCTTTCTCCATGACGTTTTATTTCCACTTAACCTCCATCATTTCATGTTGAAATGATTAATGAAGTACCATGGTATAGTGGTTTATAATGTGATTCATAAATTCTATTAGTGAATGATCTGATTAAAGTTGATTTTCCCACTCTAATTTAATAATCAACTCATTCACAATGACATGGATCATGAATAACCAAATACACAAAATCACATTTTGATTAACATATATTGGAGGTGATTTAATTGAAATAATACCTACTTATGATCTATCTCATAGATTTGAATCATGTTAAATACTCGTTCCCATGGTCTAAATAATTTTGGGGATTATACATATCCTTGACAATTTTAAGGAATAATTCATGGAATTTAAAATAGTCTGATAATAGATTACTCATGAATTGAATTTTAATCATGCTTGTTTATTCCCCTACATATATCATATATAAGGAAATAATTTCGTAAATTATTATCACAACCTTAGGAATTGTAAAAGATTCATCTCCTCTAGTTGTGGTTGAATCATATTCTATAATAGAGAGTTCCATTGTTTGTGGTTTTTTCTTCCAAAAATATTATTCCAATTTAAATCTCCCTTATAGTGACCCATGTATAGGATATTTAGGTTCTATGTCTATCCCTAGAGGCATTACATCCACCGATAGAGCATTCTACCTAAAGGGAAACTGTAGACTAAATGAATTATTAATAGATCCATGATAGATTGGAAATTAATATCAATATTTATTAGTATAATTAATAAGATAAGTGTGGCGTATAACCTAGGTTCCACACACTGGTTCCCTGATCTTTTTGGCCACATGACCTCATTCATGCATCCCCATATGCTATAGGCTTCTGACTCGTATCTAGGGTCAAAAATATAGCATGAGGAGACTATACACTCATTATAAAAGTATCACAACAATGAAAATAAGTAATAAATAACCAAATTATAACAACCATAACCAAAATATTACCATTCTCACATGATGATCAACACAAGAATGAAATATCCAAAACAACATAGTAAATTTTTCATGTCATAGTATGTGTTATGTGTCAAATGTAAAACCCAAAATAAAGACAATGACATCTCCAAGTGGGGTCCCAACACCATGTATTGTTCCCTCATCCTTTCTCCTTCCCAACTCAACCATATAACATAGGGAACTTTCACTTATCCTATCTTGTAAATATTAACTCTATTTGTGTACCATCTAGTAAGATTGAGTAGGTTGTGAGTGAAACTCTGTAGTCCACCACCAACGAAATCTAAAACAATGTCCAGTCAATAATAGTATATAAAGTTGTATAAAGAATAAAATATAGTAAAGAAAATTGTTATCACATTTCATTCTTCTTTAATTGACCACATAAATTGCTTAGGTTCATGATGAAATGTGAACCATCAATACTTGCTTTGTCCCATGTCAGAGTCTAAACCTTTTCACATAGAAAATCAAAATTCATTGTCACATAGTCTTTTATTATCCATTTAATTTCAATTCATAACACATGTAATTAAAACCAAAATCTAATTCAATAATTTTGGGCCAAGAACACCATGGCTATGACCATGTGGGTATTTGAAGCATCAACCCTTTACCCATAACCTATTTATCAATCAATCACACATGGAATTTTGAATCATGAGTTCGTGTCCCACACTCATTTATCACATCCATGCATTTTCGTCGAGAACACCATGTATAGTAACCTATGGGTATTTGAAACATCATTACATCTCCCACAAACCATTTATAAATCAATCACATATATCAAATATATCAAATTTAACAAGTTTAATCATTATTAACCCACTCATAAATATTTCACAGCATAGTTTACAATTCTAATGACCAAAACAATCATGGTTTAATAATTTAATCACATGGAATAATATGAAAATTCATCATTTAAACAATGTATTAATATTTATTCACATAACCCATTAACATTTAAAGGTTAATTGAAATGTACCTTTAGTCCCATTATCAATCAATTCCATATCTCATCAATTAACCAATCACAAAATCCCATTTAATTGACCAATTCCACAATCCTAATAACCCATCAATCTCATAATCACACCATCCTATTAATTAATTTATCAATTAATAAATATGATTCAAGATGTGATTTCAAATCATGAAAATTTCTAAATAATATTTCCATACCCATATATATAATCAAGACTATGTGATTTTTAATTTAAATCACCTACGTCAAGATAGTTTATAGACACTCACTAACCAAAACCCCCAAATTGAAGTGGAACATTCAATTACCTAATGATGAATGAGATTTGGATCCAAAACCTAGATTCTAAATTGAACAGATTAAGATCCATCAAAAACTATATCTAAATCCATTAAAAACAAAGGAAAACATCCATTCAAAATATGATAGAAAGGATGGAGATAAGGAGGAACCCAATGATGATGATAATCTATTACTGAGAGAGATGAAGATCTATCAAACGGATCTGTGAATCATCAAGAATGGAGTTCATAATCCCATGGACTACATTTGAGAGCCACAAAATTTGATGGACACAAGTTAAGGTTAATCTAGGGTGTTAAGGTATATAATATGGGGGTTCAATATTTTTTTTTAAATTTTCAAGGGTTTATTTTTCAACATTCACGGTTTCCTGTACAAGGCGCACGGTTTTCCCTAACCATACGTCTAACCATTCATCTCCTCTTAGGGGTTGCATGGTTACTACTAATAGAGAATACTATTTTTTAGATAGTTTTATAACCATGTAATACCCTTCTACCTAGGGTTTCATGGTTTTATATGGTAGGTTTAATGGTTTGGAGAAACCATACTCCAACCATGTACTGCCAAAAACATTAAAAAATATCCAATATTTCAAAAAATACATCCCTAAAGTAAATCCAAAACAATATATTCTCAAAAAAAGGAAATAGAGTACCTGTAAATGATCACAGGACATATCTAGAAAATTTTGGGATCTTATAAACTCTCCACCTTATAATATATCATCCTCAATTTATACTCCAAATCATCTCTAAGATTATGAGTTAAAATTATCATAACTTTGATCCTATATATACACTTATCTCTCTCATGTTTCCTCCTAAACATAGCCATATTTCCCCCAAAACAAGAACTATCATCATGGTCTTTCCCCCACAACACTTTCTCACTATGACCCACAACACATATCAGATTCTCCTCAAATGATGAATCAGTCTCAAGATCAATGTCTTTCACTTCAATAACATTATAAGGTTTGGGGTGATGCCTTCGAAGTTGTGACACATGAAAAAAATCATGCAAAACATTGTACCTCAATGGAAGAACCAATCAGTACACCAACATCCTGATTCTCTCTACAACCTCAAATGGCCGGACTAACCTAGGCACTAACATTCCCTAACTATGAATCCTATGGTGACCCAATCTTGGTAAAACCCAAAAGAACACACGATCACCAATTGTGAACTCAAGAGTTTATTAATATCTATCAAAATATGACTTCTTCCTACTCTAATTCATAGTCATACATTTCCAAATCAGTTAAACCTGCTCTAACATCTCCTACATGAGACTTAGTCCCAACAACTCTGACTCACCTACCTCTATCCAATATAGATGTGTTATACATAGCCTATGATAAAGAGTCTCATATAGTGCTATCAAAATAGTTTCCTAATAATAGTTCTTATAGGAAAACTCCACTACTTCTAGGTTATTTTCCCATGAATTACCAAAGTCTAGGACACATTCCCAAGCATATCCTCATGTACCTGTATAGTACATTCTGATTTCCCATCTCTCAGTGGGTGGAAATACATACACAGTAAAACCTATATACCAAGATCCTTATGAAATCATTTATATATGTGTGAAGTTAAATGTGAGTCATGGACTGAAAATATATTGTATAATAATTCTTGTAGGTGGAAAATCTCCCAAACATACAAGTCTCTAAATTGATCCATAGATAAAGTCTCATGTATAAATAATAAATCTTCTATGTTATTCAATCAATATTTCATCACCCAAATAGTGTCATTCATCCGAGTTTTCCTCAAGAGACCCACCAAAATGTCCATAGTAACATCATCCCACTTTCATTCTAGAATGGTAAATGGTTTTAGTAAGCCACTGGGTCATTAATGATCAACCATCACCTGCTAAAAGGTGTAGAATCATGTCATAAATCTTGAAATATCTTTTTTTATGCCTGAATTCCAATACAGTCAATATAGTTCATGATACATTTTGGTCAAACCCAGATTCATTGACCACTACGAGGCATGAAATTCACACATCATCTCATCTCCCATACTTGTAGTAACAACTAATCAACCCCAAACATAGATGAAATCATCCTTATCTATTGTCTAATCTAAAGGAGACTCCCCACCTTCAAGGATTTCCCTCAAGGACAAATACTCCATATCATCATGATTCCTTTACCTGATTAGGATAAAAAGTGTGGACACCACTGATACTAATATGAGATTCATCTTATCCTAGAAATCCAGAACCACAACATGAATCTCAGCCAACAAGGTCATCATTTTCCACTTTGAACTAGACTTATGAACTACCTGAGTTTGATTTTTCCAAAAATTCAGTAAAACTACTTCCCTTACTGAGGGTATATGCAAACCCAAAATCAAATTATTGCGTATACTCGATCCATATCTACCTTTGGAGATTCAATTCTTATTGTGAAAAGATATAATTTATGATCTTATGATCAGTATACACAATAAAATTTTCACCCAATATATAATGTCTCCAACACTTCATGGAAAAAATCACTACAGCTAATTTGAGTTCATGTGTAGGGTAGTTTCATTTATGTGGCCTCAACTATCATGACATGTATGACACAAATTGATCCCCCTACATCAACACTACTCCAATATTGATCCTAGATGTTCCAAAAATAATTGTATACTCCTCCCCCATCTCAAGTAGGATCGAGATTAGTGCAGTAGTCAAGCACTTCTTCAACTCCTAGAAAGCATTCTAGAATGCTTCAGACCATTCAAAATTAACTCCATTATTAGTCAAGCATAAAATTGGTGCTACTAAGAAGAAAAATCTATTGGATAACCTCTCATAATATCCAAAAAATCCAAGAAAACTATAGATATCGAAAACATTCTTGGGTTTCTCTTAAAAATCAACTACCTACACCATATCTGGGTCCACAGATACACCTTAATCCAATATGATGTGACCCAAGAAGTGTACTTGATCAATCCAAAAATTGAAACTTATATATCTTAGTGTATAGTTAATGCTCACTCAGTTTACTCAGGCTGATGTCAAGTTGTTGGGCATGATCTTCATGAATCTTGGAGTACACCAATATGACATCCACAAAAAATACCACAAATTGATCTAGGTATGGGTGGAATATTCTATTCTTAAAGGACATAAACACTTATGGTGTGTTTATCAGACCGAACGATGACATTAAAAAATCATAAAGGCCATAACTACTTCTAAAATCAGTCAAGGATATATCAGAAGGTTAAACTCTCAACTGATGATAATCCCATCTAAATTTGATCTTGGAGAACACACAATCTCCCCTCAAATGGTCAAATAGGTCATTAATATGAGGAAGAGGATGTTGATTCTTCACTAACATCCATTTTAACTTTAGATAATCAATACACAAGAAAAAAATCCCACCAACCTTCTCTGCAAACAAAACTGAATAACCCTAAGGAGACGTACTTGAAAGGATAAACCCTTTATCTATAAAATATTCTAGTTGATTCCTAATCTCTTGATTATATATTAGTGAAATTATGTATGGTGGAATAGAAACTAGATCAGAACCATAAATGAACTCAATATTAAATTCAACATCTCTCTTAGGTGGAAGTTATTATTCATGTATTGTCTCAAAAAATACTCTATAAGCCTTATTTATTTTGATACTTAAAAATAATAATTTTTATTTTAATAATGATGTCACTTTATCTATTTTTCAATAAAATATTTCTTAAGAAGATTGTCTTATTTTATAGTTGTGAAATTTATTAATGTATTGTGAATTTATTTTAAATATTATTCTAGATACATTATTAATGCCATACATTTTCAAGTATAAGCATAGTGTATGGTTCAAAAACCCTATATTTGGATGGAATACTACATTTTTTAAAATGAAATTGTGGATAAGTTTCCCTATATTTGAAATATTATGTATGGATTATATACCTTATATTGTTGGGAAAATATGGTTCTAAGACCCTATGTTTATAAAGAATCCAACATTTGAGGAAAAAAACATGTGGTACATCAAACCTACTTTTTTTATCAACCATGTGTTGTTAACCATATATTTTTAGTTTTTTCATTACATGAAGGAACCCTACATTTGACTATTCAACATTGTGGTTTTATTTAATGATGTTTTCTATGATTTCTACAATAGTATTAATGAAAGTAAATATCATTTTAAAATTTTTTATGACCAATTCAATGTTTAATATTTAATGGAGTAAATTTTTCCTATTTCTATGAGAAGTTAAGACTCCCTTGAATGATTTAAATTAGAATAATTTCAATTTATTAGGTGATATTATTAGATCTATTCAACTTAAGATAAGATAAAATTTCTATATAATATCAATATTATTTCCTTTTTATGTATGACTCTATATATGAAATATATTTTTGAATATAGAACTATTATAAAGAAACAAAAGATCGAGGGACTCTGTTATTTTTGAAGAAGATACACTTTGTATATTTATATATTTCAATCTTGTAATGATGTGTAGTTTATAATGTTTATTAATTTATACTATTATTTAAGATCAATTGCAACCAAAATATCTTTAAATGTATTCTTACATGAATAAATTAATCTTTAAAGAATAATATTTTTATTCTATCATTTGTTTCTACAACTATGATCAAGAAACAATAAATTCAATCAAATCAAACTTTTTTGATTTATTGGAGTCTCGTATTCTTGGGCTAAGTCACATAAAAGTATCAACTTCTCAGACTAATCTTTGGAGAAACCAGTTCCTTGTAAAAGAACCATAAGGCAATATTTAGCCTTGTTGTAACGGTTTCAACTACCTGCATTCAGTTATGAAGGTCTTGTGATAAGAGGACCTTCCAAGTGAAGATCACCAACTCACATAAAGAGTTTTAGTGGATTGTACTAAGGGATCTTTATTCCCCAAACCACTATAAAAATTTTTGTGTTCTTATTTACTATTTATCCACTACCCAAATCACTTATATAAGAAAACTATGCTTGTCTACATAAATTGAAAAGAAAGTTAAAATCCAAAATTTGTTAAGATTATAAAAAAGTCACAATTACCCCCCCCCCCCCTCCATGTATCTTTATATTATTCAAACCTAATAATTAGTATCAAAGGAGATCCTTTTTGATAAAGCAGATAAATCTCTAAGAAGGATAAAAAGTATAAGGTCTATACAAATAAAGATGTAAATGGATGAACATAGAGAAGTTATGTCAATGATATATGCTTCAAACTTCAATGGTGATAACTATGGATACCAGAAATCTCGTATGATTATCTATCTAAAAAATATTGGATTTCATGTTAATATGAAGATCATCACTCCATATGAAATACTTGAGAAACTAGAAACATAGGATGCTGCTAAAGAAGCTGAGTATGACATAAACTCAAAAGAAATGAGTGATAACATTTGTGGACTTGGTTTTGATGAATTTAATTGAGTCTCACAACATCCTATTACTTCTGAAATGTGAAAAAAAAATTGTTTCGTATGAAGAGAAATACAATGTCATATAGCTAAGGTATTCTAGTTCAAAAGAAAATTTTGAAACCTTCAGAATATATGATGGTAAAAGCATCACCCAAATGAATGGAAGATTAATAGAAATAGTCAATAATGTTTCTACTTTGGGAGACCCAATTACTCAATGAGATCAAGCACTGCAGGTACTTGGATTACATCCCTAAAAGTGGAATGGTATATATGTAGAAATTTGATAATCATTTCCCATAAAAAATATTCTAATTAAAGAGTAGATTGGAACACTAATGATATGCCAAGGAGAAATAAAAGCTGAAGCTGGTGATTATAAGATTGAAAAAAAAGGGAAATAACCACCCTTAAAGTTATATCTTAGAAGCATGAAAGGAAGTAAAAATAATCTATTAAAATATCAAAATATCCAAACTACTTGGATTTTGAAATGGAACTGTCTCAGTTAGCCAATAAATTTAGAAAAATATATAAGAATACTATAGGCATCAAAAAATCCTTCAAGAAATATGAGAAAGTATAAAAAAGAAGTAAGATGTTATGAATACAAGCTAATGGGTCATATAAAACTTGATTTCCCCCAACTAAAAGAAGAAATAATAAATATAGAAAAGAAAAATTAGAATAAAACTCATTATGAGCATAAAGGAAAAAAAGTTGTGAGGGCTACTTGGAAAGTGTCTGAAGACTCCATCATTCCTCTCAAATTGTATTTATAAATAGTGCCAAAAAATCAAAAAGAAAACATATGATTTATGGCTAAGGAATAAAATGATGTACAAACATATTACTCTTCTGCTTCTAATTTTGATAGTTGTTTAAGTGGAAAATTATATTCTTATTACTCAATTCTTGAAGAAAAATATGATTCCTTAGTAAAAAGTCATAAGTCACTAAAACCATTCATAATTTTATTTTAAATGAAAAATAAACAATACTAACATAACATCAAGAATTAAAAGAAAAATTCAATACATCTAAATTAAATTTTATTATTCATGAAACTAAAATAAAATAATTACATGATGTGGTAAAATCATTCAAAAGTGTTTAAAGTATATTAGTTAAAGAAGAAAAAACTCAAAATGAGAATCTTGGAAAAAAATTACTAAAAGATAAAAATATGGAATAATAATTAAGGGAGAAAAATAAAAATTATGTTGTAATAAGTTCTAAAAATGAAACTTTTTTCTACTATGGAATGAAAATACGCCATTCTAACATCTATTATTTAATAAATCCTCATGTAAGTGTAACTAAAAATGTTTTTTTTTAACATGTCTAAATAAAGTAATGTAAAATTTGGTAAAATAAGGAAATTATGTATTCTAAAATCTTTGTTTGCTGACATAGATAGAGCCAAGAAAATATGGGTATCAAATAATACTCTTTTCTAAATAATTTTGAAGGAAAAACACCACAGGAACAAAAATGAAATATAGTATATAGATAATAGTTTCTTAATAAATATGAGAGGATACTGCTCAAAATTTCATATACTAAAAAAATAGATAGAGGATTAATCACCTATGGAGATAATGAGAAAGGGAAGATAATTAGAGGTGGATCACTTGCATATCAAAATTCAATACCAATCAACAAAGTATTATATGTATAATGGATAAATCATAATCTAATAATTATTTCTCAACTCTATGAATATGGTTTTTATGTTGATTTATCTAACAATTCTTGATAATTTTTAAATGATAAATTACATAAATTTATATCACCTAGAACTAAAAATGTTTATACCTTGGATCTTGATTCATTGGGTAAACAAAAATTAAATTGTTTAACTACTGAGACAAAAGTCATGGATCTGGCATACAAGACTTGGAAACTGCAATATATTTACTTTTATAATTTCTATAAGAAATATTAATTTTTTATTTTCCTAGTCTTAAATTTTATAGTGATATATTTTTTTATGAGTGTCAAATTGGAAAAAATGCTAATCATATTTCAAATAAATTAACAAAGTTTCTACATCTAAACCACTAGAACTTATCCATATGTATTTTTTTACACCATGAAGGGTAGAAATTTTGATTGGAAAATTGCATGTTTAAATATTAGTTAATGATTTTTAAATATTTATTTGGGTTTACTTTCTAAAACATGAAAGTAAAGTATTCACTAATTTTGAGATTTTTTGTAAAATTATTCAAACTGGAAAATATTTTGAAAAGGTTTCATTAAGAAGTGATTGTGGTGGAGAATTTTAGAATCAATAATTTAATTCTTTTTTATCAAAATTAGGTATTAAAAACACATTCTCTGTAGTATGACCACCTTAACAGAATAGAATTATTGAAAAAATAAATATAACTATTTAAGAAATAGAAATGACTATGTTGAATAAATTTAGCCTACCTACCTGTTTTTTGGAAGAATCTATAAACATATCTTTCTATACCATGAATAGTGTTTTAATAATACCCATTATTAAAAAGACACCCAATGAAATTTGGAATAATAGAAAACCTAAAGTAATTTACTTTAAAGTATTTGGATACATGTTGTACATCTTGAATATTAGGAAAACCTTGGTAAATTTGATCCAAAGGCTGAAAAAGGAATATTTATCATATATTATGCTACTTCTAAATCATATAGATTGTTTAATAAAAAATCAAGGATTTTTTAAGAATCATTTCAAGTTAAGTCTAATGAAAGTGACCCTTTTGGTAAAAGAAAAGATCAAATAAATGTAATTTTTAACTCCTTTGACAATGTGAGGCTTAAAACACCTAAGACTGATTTTGAAAATAAAATAAATGAAATTTAGTCCAGTCAAGAAGAACAAGAAATAGAAGAACCTAAAAGTGTCTTAGCTATAGAGTCTAGAAAATTAAAGGATCATTCTTTAGAAACTATTATAGGAAATCTAGACACATGATTTTGAACTTGATGAAATGTAGGAAACTTAGATGAATTTTATGCTTTTTTATCACAACTATAACCTGTGACTATTGAATAATCATTAAATTATTAAAATTGGTTATTGGCTATGCATGAATAACTTAATCAATTTAGTAGAAATAATGCTTGGGAATTATTTGATAGGTCATTCAATTACTTGGTAATAGTAACAAAATGGGTTTTTAGAAATAAATAGGATGATCAAGGGATCATTACAAGAAAAAATATGGATTAGTAGAAAAAGGATACAACCATGAATAAGGGATAGACTATGATGAAACCTTTTCACCTATCGTTATATTAGAGGCAATTAGAATCATTCTAGCTTGTGCATCTCATATTAATTTCAAATTATATCAGATGGATGTTAAATCTACATTTCTAAATATATATTTGATGTAGTAAGTTTATATTGAACAACGATCAGGTTTTGAAAACCCTCATCCACCAGATTCATTTTTTAAACTTACCAAAGAATTTTATGGCCTTAAATAGGAAATCAGGGCTTGGTATGATAGATTAAGCTCTTTTTTATTAGAAAATGGAATTCTTTCATGATTAGTAGATCCAAATATTTTTAAGGAAATTGTTTTTTCTAATATTTTAGTAGTGAAGATTTATATTGATGATTTTATTTTTGTATCAAAAAATAAAAATATTTTTAAAGATTTTTCAAATCTTATGAAAAAAAAATTGAAATGAGTATGATGGTTGAATTAAATTTATTTCTAGGATTTAAAATTTATCGAAAATATTATGGATTTTTTTTAAATTAAAGAAAATACATTATTTATTTATTGAAAATTTTTGGACTAAAAAATAGTAAGACTTACACAACTCCCATACGTACCAATGTAAAACATGTTTTGGATGAAGGTGGAAAACTAGTTGAAAACAAGTTATTAGAGGTCTGATTGGTAGTATATTATATCTTATTACTAGTAGACCAACCATAATGTTTTCTATAGTTTTATTCACTAGATTTCAATCAAACCCAAAGTAATATCATCTTATTGTTGTTATAATAATTTTTAGATATTTAAAAGGAACATTTTTTCAATCCCTACTTTACTGAAAAACTTCATATTTTAAATTAATTTCATATTCAGATGAAGATTTCAAAAGATGTAGGTTAGATGGAAAAATATCATCAGGAACCTGTCACTTTTTTGGGAAATATGTAGTTTCATGGTCGAGTATGAAAAAATTTCAGTTTCCCTATCAACATTCAAGGAAGAATATATATCTACTGGTAGTTTCTATGCACAAGTGTTGTGGATGAAACACACCTTATTAGACTTTGCACATAATTATAATAATATACCTATTTAATGTAATAATATCGGTATAATTAATATTTTAAAACATCCTATAATTCATTCAATAACCACTCATATTTATATATAGAATTGTTTTCTAAGAGATCATGTTTTAAAAAATTATATATCTTTAAAATTTTTAAATATCAAATATCAACTTGCTAATATTTTTACTAAACCTCTTCTTACTTCATGTTTTTATTTTATTAAGGGAGGATTAGGAATATTTAATTTCAAATAAATGGTTGTTAGTTTATTTTGGTAATTTTTTTATTGATAGTTTTTATTTTATTCAGATATTTATTTATTTATTTATTTATCATTTAAATAAAAACAATATTTTTTTAAGAAACATGTCTCTTAAATATAAATACTAATAATGATTATGGTGACTAAATTAACTCAAGAAATTATAACCTCATCAACCAAAATAATGATAAAAACCTTCTTATCTTTACTTATCATACTTACCCTCAAATTTTGAAACTTTTCACCTTCCATAGTTTTCATTTTACTTCTGAATCCATAGATTCTGAAATCTTCAACTCATAGATTCTCTGAAATGTCGATGATTTAGAGAACTGATGTAGGACATCAAAGCAGAACAAAGCTACAAGGCATTACCTATAAAAATATTCTTCAAGTAAAGGTAATATATTTCAAATGTCTTGGTTAGAAAAATATTCTTATGAAACATTATCTAGTGTTTCATGTTCATAAAACTATCTTTTCTTAAGGAAACATTGAATTTATTTTCGATATATAAGTAAAAGTGTTTTTAAAAAACCTTTAGTTTAGTTTAGGTGACACATAGGATTCCATAATATCTTTGATAAATTATAGGTATTTTTTAATCTATTTAGTTGAAATAGAAATTTTTTTAAATTTTCTCAATGAAGTGGTTTTTCATTTTGAACTCTAATCAATAATAAATTATAAATAAAATTAAAAATATATTATGTCATTTATCTGTAGCACCACCCAAATTCAGCAAATGTTTGTTAGGGATACTGAGGAAAACCATAAGGTATTTTTCATGTTTATCTAGTATACAATAATTCCAATAATAGTTGAACTCAAAAATATTCTCTACTTATACATTTATGTACTTTTTTTATAAGTGATGTTAATTTTATTTTCATAAGGTATGAGTTAAGATACATGCACCATTTTTCCCAATAGGAGTATAGAATTTTATTTTATCCTTATGGATGGATAACTTATTTATTTTTATATGAAATAGGTATGATTATAGATGTAGATATGAACACCAAGTTTCATCAAAGTAACATTCTCAATACTGGGTCTTTAATGAAGATAGGTTTCTTCTAGAGTACAGTCCATGGAAATCTATTACATGTTGGTGCTGAAGAACAATAAAGATCTGGTTCTATTTCTCATGGGGGAGTATGGAATGCTAAGATCTACTACTATAGGTCAAATTCATTAAGGGGTCACATAATCAAGAATTTATGATGTTATTCCAAAAGTGTGACATCAAATTAGATACAACATCTCTAATATAGAAGCTACAAGTTATGTCCATCAAACTCTTGAAGAAAAATTGGAAGATCCAAAAGTGGCCCTTATCATCTAGCCTCGAAATAGTGATGAACCTATAGCACATGTTACCACAATTCATCCATATGATGCATAGGATATAGCAACCCACGAAGCTACTTAACAAGAAAATAAACTAGTCAATAGTGAAGAGAAAGGGGATCGAATTTCAAATCAATTTGAAAATTAGTTTCAAGGGACTCCTGTTGAAGTGCACATTTTATAAAATTATCAAGTAAATTAGAAAGTTCAATTAGAAATAAATTATTCCATAGATAAGGAATATTTTGTACCTGCTGATATTATAGAGGTTCTTGAGGCTTAATTTTCTACCTCTAATGAGAAAAGTAAAGAACAATCTTTACCAATTACTGACATAGGTTAACCATATTTATTATAATAATTATAATATTCTAATTCTTTAAACAATCTAATTGAAATATTTATTATTCATTTCAATAAGCTATGACATGAAAATTCAAGTTTGCATAGTGAATTGGAAGCTGAAAGAAAATCTTTGTAAGATTTGAGAAATTAAACTATTCTTGTATAGGAATTAGAATCTATTTAGACTCAACCAAATACTCTCAAATAAAGTTATATTTCAAGAAGAGATTTTATTCTTTTCATAAAGAAGTAGCTCATAAGTTTGGAAATCTCAATGAAGGGTCTATTTCCAAAATATATTTTAGATATTAAAAAAGATATATGAGGAATCAATTTAATTTTTTTAGAAATTATTCCAAAAAACACAGCTTTTACTTACGTACATCAAAATTCTCATGATTTGGTCTGAAGCTTGAAGATATTGCTGTTTTCATATCTATATTCAATGATAGGCTTAATACACTTCAATTTGAAAGTTCCCCTCTCAATTATTTATTGGAAAATGAACAAGATATTATTGAGAAACTAACTTTAGGAGAACCTGGAATAAGTTCACCTCTCAATTAGTTTGGATCACTATAATCTATGTTTGTCAATTCAAAGGAAACATGTAAGATCCCAGTTCCTCCATAAGGTGTGTCTGTGTTTTTTTTTTAGTTTAATTCCCTTATTTTGGGATAAATAAGTATTTCCCAATTTCATGTAAAGACTAGGGGTGTTTCGGGAGTTCGGGACATGAAACTGGATGAAAAATGAGTTTTTGGGAATGTTGCACGGTTTACACACAGTTAGTATAAACCGCGCGGAGCATCCCATGTAATCGTACAGACATGGATAGAGACATATTCACATTTTTTGAATGGTTAAGAAAACTGTGAAGAATCCCCAGGAAACTATGTGAAGGGGGTGGTTTTCAAACAGTGGATCATGCATGGTTTTCGTACGGTTTGGAAAACCGTGCGGGTAAACCGTGCAACCCATAAAAGTTGGAAAATTTACAAAATTTTCACTCTGGGATTTTAAACCCCAACTCAGGTTTCTCCACCATTTCTCCCCCTTCAACCCTATTTATGATCTTGGATAAACCAAACTTCTCAAGGGTGGTTCTCCTTCGATTCTTGTCCATTTGGAGCATCGTTGGTTTCAGATCGAAGCCCTAGGTAAGTCTAATCTCCTACTTGCTTCTTCTTTTCGATTAAGGTTTTCAACTTTATCCCATATCCTTATGAATCTCTAAAAACCTATTTTTCTAGTGAGATTTAGGTTGAGGATTCAAGGGGTTTTTGAATATGGATCCAAGGCTACAATTGAGCATGCATTCATCATCGATTTCGAGGTAGGTGTTCTACAATCATTGTCCCATAGTTTCATTTTTTATTTGTGCATCGAAGTTTTTATTCTTATTTTTCCTATTTTTGTACTTGTTTATGTTGAAGTTTTTGATAAAAATGGGTGTATATGTGACCAATATAAATCCTCATGATCCCCATGGGATGCATAGGGGAGTGCTTGACCATTTTAGGGCCACCCATGGGGTGCGCTGGCAAACCCGGACCATGAGTGTGGTAGGGTTAAATGAAGGTTTGATTAATAATAATGTGGAATCTATGTAGAATATGTCATAGTGGTTGATTTAGTTGTAAGTGTAATGATTTCAAATATATCTAGGGTGATAAGGGAATAAGGTGTTGTTGGAATGTCCTGGAAATAGGTAATTGGGTTAAATGATATTTTGTCGGTTGTTTAATGAATTTTGGCTAGAAAGGCCTAAGGGGTTCAGTTCATATTAAGTGGTGAACTCGTCATTTGGTAATGGAATAGGAAATGGGGGGATATTTTAATGATATGTAATAAGGAAATGGATAAACATGTTGAGTGGGTTAATACATGGGAATTACGGCACACCTAATGGTTGAATAAGTGGTTTGGTTTTGAGATATGAGAAATGTACTTGAAATGCATAAGTGGGTGAATGCTTGTGAAATGATAAATGGTCTAAATGGATAAATTTTGGGTCATTGATGAATTTGGATAAGGCATAGGGGTTTTTGAATAAACTTAAAGGGTTAAGGCACGATAATGGGAATTTGGATAAATGACTATGAATTGTAATTGGTAAATGTGTTAATGGGTTATGGCATAGTATCAATTATCGTGTTGTTTGTTATGAATTGTGATTGATGATTTCCAATGGCATTGGTTATACTTGGTTGAGTTATGGTAAGTTTTTGGTTATTTGATAAATAATCATGTGAACATGGCTTGGTATATTAGGGTATTGACTTGAGGTTCTATACCCATGGGTCGAGTTATATAGAGGCTCTAAACTCCACCCAAAAAATGCACGTGTTAGGGAAGGGGATGGAGGCTCTATTCCCCTAACAGTTGCATTCCACCAGGACTGAGGCTTTGAGGTGAGGATAATGTGTTGATGTGATGTGTCTATCCCTAGTGAGATAGGGACTTGATTTAATTATCTTATATATAATGATTGATTTCCTTAGACTCTAGTAGAGATGATGTATAGGCCTAACCCAAAGAACATGTGTTAAAAATGGATTATGTGGTAAAAATGGTATAATAAAGGAAATTGGGATAAATTATAGTCATGAATTAAATGAACCTTGTTAATTAATGTCACCTGAAATTTCACTTGTTTTCTTACTGTTTATTTTTTACTTGCATGTACTATCAATTAGACTGGATATCTTTTAGACATCATTGGTGGTGGCCTACTAAGTTTTGTACTCACACCCTACTTGGGCCACCATTTGGTACCTAAGAAAATCTTTTGGTTGTAGTTCAGGACAAGGGAAGAGAACCTTTGATAAGATGCTGAGTTTGGCTCAAAATGTACATGGCCAAGGAACCAAACTTTGAGTCGAGACCCATTTAGAGTTTTGGCCATTTGTTTTATTTTGGGTATCTTTCACTTTTCACTACTAATATAGCATGGCATTGCTGTATTTGATTTGTGGTTGTACCCCATTTGGGAAACATTTGGTTATGCATGTTTATTGGTTGTTCATATTTTTTCCACCATTTATAATGTGTTCTGCTATGTATTACTCTAGTAAAGATGGTACAATATCCCCATGTGATTCATTAGACCTTTGTCACTAGTCGGTAACCTATGGCATACGGGGAGGCGTACTTTAGGTCATGTGACGACTCAGTTCAGAGCACCGGCTTAGTGGGTTCCAGGTTAGGGACATTACAAAGTCGTATCAGAGGAGTTATTTTCTCTTTCTTACTATTTGGGGATGGTAGATAGAAGATTCGGAAGTTCCAGGCCTTGGTAATGTGATCATTCTTGGGAGTAGATAACCCATGTATGAGGGAAAACCCAATTCACCCTAGGTGGGAGGTGTTGCTCTTGATGTGTGTTGTTATAGTTGAATGATATTACACTATTGGGTGATGCACATGTTGTTTGATTTGACTGATTTATGATATTTTTCTCATGGCTAGAATGGAATGAGGTTGTTCATCCATGCATCATTTTAGGCACCTAAGGAAGTAGGTTGAATAAATCATTATAGGAACATACACGGGATGGGTGTGTGGGGCATAGAGAGTAGAATGCATTTTACTTCCTTGATAAATATAAAGAAAATGATGCCTAATAATGGTAATGAAAGTGAGTGAATTAAAAGAATAAAAATGAATCATTAAAAAATATCGTGTATAAATAAAAGTTATGAATGGGTTAATATTTTGGGTTTTGATAAATTGTAAAAGTTAGTTTGGTGTCTAAAATAAAAATGGTTGCATATTGACGGTAAAATCGTTAAGGAATTTTTCCTAATGAAAGATGTAAATGGGTTAAAATGATTATTATAACAATTTGTGAAATGGGAAATGTGTCTAAGAGGAAGGGATCATGTTGTGAAGGAAGAATTGTTTTGGAGAGGTGTTGATGAAAGACTTGAGATTAAATAAATTATTTACCCCATGTTGATCATGAACCATGGTAGTAATGGTAAAAGGTAGTGTTCAAGGTATGATAATGACCGTTCATATAGAGTATGAAAAATTGTTTGTTTAAGTTTGATAGAATGAGATCTTTTCCATATGTGGTTAAACCCTATCATCCATTCCTTGAAATATTGGGTGAACAATATGTTTAAGATGATAATGTCTAATATCAGAGGTGGGTATCCCTTGTGTTGATGATTTTACCCTTGTATGTGTGGGTTGGGTAGTGAGAGTGACCTAGTTTGAGGCTTTGGATTGGGATTGTGAGGACTTGCTGGTTATGATATGGCCTAGGTGGTGTGTTTAGGGAACCCTTAGAAGGGTTGTGGCTGTTGGGTTTCAAGGAATTGTTCGGTAATGTGAGTGTGGAAACTCTCATGGTTAGTGACTGTATGAAGTGCATGCAGGACCCTAAGGATGGTGCCTGGGTCCTGGTGACCTTGTAAGTAGATACCTTACGATTTTCATTTTGAATCCCATGGAGGATGTTTTTATAGTAGTTCCAATGAATGTGTACACCCCTAGTACAGAACCTAAATTAAATGGTTGTTTTGTGTGCTAGGCACAATGTTCATCGGAACTAGGGTGAGAGTGTCATTCACAAGAATTGATTTTTTTTTCATGTCATGATATGTGTGGTTTGGAGAGAGGAAAACTGTATTTTCTTGTGTGTGACTCAAGTTTAGGGAGTTGGTGACATTAAACCTTCAACATGACCTATGAGAGAGGTTATACAGGGTTTCTAGTGCTTTTGGGTGCCTGTCACATGTGTAGTTGTTTTGGACTTTGATAATGGAACACAAAGTGTTGTATGGTGCGGGTTTTGCCTATAAGGCTAAGTGGGAAGGTTGGTGGTTGGTGGTGTAACTTTAGTTATGGTTATGCATTGATAGTTTCAAAAAAGGAAGGGTGACCTCATGGGAGGTTAGCCCAATGGTGGAAGTACATTGGAATGTGGGTATGGGAGATGCTCCAGAGGTGGTGTCAATGCATACTAAGTACCACTAAGTTAGTAAATGGCATAGTGGTTCCCTAGTTATTTCGAGAACCCTGGTGCTTGTGATAGGAGGTAGGGTTTGTTTCAAAGTGTTTTATCATATGGATGCCTGAATCACCTCTTTGGATGGTGATTAATGGTGGTCTTTAAGTTTTCTTCGAGCAAAAAATAAAGGGTGGCTAAATTGTGGTTATATGCTTTCTCTTGGTGGTGGTACCCGAGGTGAGGGTGGTCACGTGGCTGAACATGTTTGTAGGAATGGTTTTTAGTTGGTGGGTGAGGTGTAGAGGCCACCTCAGGGCCGATGAGGCTAACTAACCAATATGCATGGTTAGGTAAGTGATCAGGTGATGAGCTACACATAGATAAAGGTCGATTTTTGATATACTGTTGGTTTGATTGGTGTGGTAGATTATTGTGTTTCAATCTTTAGTTGGTGGGTTTATAGTGGAATTATTCAAGTGTTGTGGTGGATGTAGTGCCACATGAAATGATGGTTCATAGGTGCTTGGTGATTTGGTTGTGGAGTGATGGTTAGACTTGGTTGGCAATCACACCTGAGTGATGATGGTTAAGTGTTTATGAGATGCATTCAGCAGGGAATCTAGAAATACTTGGCAGGTCATGGTGTCCCATAGTTCCACGTCAAAAATGGATATGTGGGTGGTGGTGTTATTTGACAACTTCTTAGCATACCTCATCTAGTGACGATCCTACCCAATATCTTGATATCGTCCCAGGTATGTTCAGAATATCTGGATTTAATATAAGATACATGAAGGTGTTTGGTTGGGTGAGATACATAATAGATTTTATGTGCATGGAAATGGTATGTGTGGAGCTTGATGGTGGTATGTGAACCCTTTATGGCTTTGGGTGAGGTCCTCGAGATGGACCAAATGTCAACAAGCATCATGGGTTCCATTCACATAAGTCTGGAACGGGAACTGGGTGGTGTTCATTTTCTTGTTTTGGGAAAAAGTTAGATGGACATGTCTAAGTTTTGGGGTCCGGCTTGTGATCGAGTGTAAGACGCGATGGTTGGAATCCTTCATGGTGAGCAATGATAATGACACTCCTAAGTTGGGGAGTGATGAGTTAGTCCTAGATATAGATAGGAGAACATTGAGTCGATGTAGTGGCACCAGGATTCCAGTGAGGTACATGTTAGGTTCCTTAAAGATGCAATGTGGGACTTTGATGTGGTGACTGATGAGCCAAGTGTTGGCTTCGGGCTCAACGTGGTTCCATGTGAAGTTGTAAGTGAATTTTTTTAGGCCGTAGAAGGGTGTGGTTGGATATGACAACAGGTTGTGTCAAGAGAGGGTGGGTTCTATAAATCCAATGAATATCGGGGATTAGACTCAGGTAATTTATCACTAGGTAGTTTTAGAACATCTTTAAGTTGAGGGAATCTTGTCCATGTGATGTGGTGGCATACCGAGGATGAAGCCCGATGACAGTCTGGAGGGCAGTAATGTCGTGATGATGGAATTATTCTTGAATTTAGGTAATGAACTCAGTTGGGTGCATGGGATGATGATTATAGGTTTCAAGTCAGTAATCACCTTGGGAAGTTTAGAAAAGGGGTAGCATAGCATCAGTGGAAGGTGGGTGTTCTGGGACATGCCAGTCAGGGGTGGTCTAACCTAAGACGGTAAACTTGAATGGGTGTGGTAGGAGCGACCCAAATTTGGGTTCATGTTGTGGTGGAAAGTGCCTTTTTAGAATGAATTTGTACCTTAGTGCAGTTAGGATGATCTCAGTCCTTGAATGGATAGTGTGGGGATGTCTTCTTGAATGGTTTTGACAGTGCAGCTGGATTCCAAAGCAAGGTAATTCCCCTATGGATTGCTGGGCGTGGTGAGTTGGAACATGATAGGTGATCAAAATTTTGAGTTGAGTTTTGGTGGTCCTTCATCGATAGTGGAGGTTACAAGTAACTGAAAATGGTGGAGATAACCATATGAGATAAATAGTTGGATGACGATGTGATCAGAGTTTTGAGTTGGAAGGACTTGAGTAGTCATCATTCGGGTGAGTGTTCCCTAGTAGAGATTTTTGGCACAGGTTTAACTGGTCCAGTAGCCAAGAGTTCTGGGTTTTGTATGGATTTATAGTCATGGAATGAAATATTCAGAAATTTTTTTTGGAAGGATCATGTGTTTTCATCCAAGTGGTATCATATTTGGTCATCATTAGAGTTTGGAAAACTTAGGAATCTGATTCCAAGTGATTTGGGTCAGGAGTTGTATAGAGGATTAGGCTGATGGGGTGTTGATGGGTTCATCCATGATGAAGTGATATTGTATGCAAGTTTTCGTGTGTAGTAAGTCAGGAACTATTGTCTAATTTTTCTCTATGAAGTTCTTGTGGTTAGGTATGGTTGAAGTTGATGCATCCTTGAGGAGTTTTCTGGTTCGTGTTGTGGGTTGTGGTGAGGAAGTATTGAGGGGAATTTTTTGCCCTTGATCCATGTTCGGTGGCCTTATGATGTGCAACTAGAAACTGGGGAAGTGGGAATGGATAGGCAGGCCTTGTGGCTTGACCTTTTGTTACATAAGTTTGATAATGCTCAGAAAAGTAGCTCAAGGATGAGCCATTATAATGTGGGGAGGTTGTAAGATCTCAGTTCCTCTATAAGTTATGTTATTGTTTGTGTTTTGGTTTAATCCCCTTATTTTGGGATAAATAATTGTTTCCCAAGTTCATGTGAAGACTCGGGGGAGTTATAAGAGTTTGGGACATGAAAATTGATGAAAAAGGAGTTTTTGGGAATGGCACACAGTTTGCGCATGATTAGTACAAACCGTGCGGAGCATCCCAGGTAAGCGTATAGCCATAGATAGAGACTTATGCACTGTTGGTGCATGGTTAAGAAAACTGTGTGGAATCCCTAGGAAACTATGCGAAGGGGGTGTTTTTCGAACAGTGGCTCACTCACGATTTGCACACAATTTGGAAAACTGTTCGGGTAAATTGGGCGGCCCAGAAAAGTTGAAAAATTTACAAAATTTCCACTTTGGTATTTTAAAACCCAACTCGGGTTTCTCCTCCATTTCTCTCATTGCAACCCTAGTGATGAGCTTGGACAAACCAAGCTTCCAATGGTGGTTTTCCTTCAATTCTTGTCCATTTAGAGTGTCATTAGTTGTGGATCAAATCCCTAAGTAAGTATAATCTTCTCCTTGCTTCTTATTTTCGATTAAGGTTTTCATATTTCTCTCATATTTTTCTGAAGCACTAAAACCCTCTTTTTCGGGTGAGATTTAGGTTGAGGCTTCAAGGGGTGTTTGAATCCAGATCCAAGGATATGATTGAGGATTCGCTCATCATCGATTTTGAGGTGGGTGATCTATAAGAATTATCCCATAGTTTCATTTTTGATTTATGCATGGAAGTTGGTATTCTTGTTTTTCTCTTTTTTTGTTCTTGGTTTCATTGATGTTTTTAATAAAAATGGGTGTTTAAGTGTCCAATTGAAACCCACAAAATTCACGTGGGATGTGTATGGGAGTGATTGGCCATTTTAGGGTCACCCATGGGGTGCGCCAGCAAACCTGGACCATGAGTGTGGAAGGTTTAAGTGAATTATTTCCAAATAATAATGTGGAACCTATGTAGAATATGTCATACTGGTTGATTTAGTCCTAAGTGGAATGATAAAAAATATTCCTATGGTGATAAGGGAATAAGGTGTTGTTGGAATGACCAGAAAATGGGTAATTAGGTTGAATGATATTATGTCAGTTGTTTAATGAATTTTGGCTAGAAATCCCTAAGGGGTTTAGTGCATAATAAGTGGTGAACTCATAATTTTGAAATCGAATAGTAAATGGGGGAATGTGTTAATTGTATGTAATAATGAAATGGATGAAAATTTTGAGTGGGTTAATACATGGGAATTTTGGCACACCTAATGGTTTAATAAGTGGTTTGGTTATAAGATATGAGAAATGTACTTGAATTTCATAACTGGGTGAATTCTTGTGAAATGATAAATGGGCTAAATGGGTAAATGTTGGGTCATTGATGAATTTGGATAAGGCATAGGGGTTGTTGAATAAACTTAAAGGGTTAAGGCATGAGAATAGGAATTTGGATAAATGACTATGAATTGTAATTGGTAAATGTGTTAATGGGTTATGTAATAGTATTAATTCCCATGTTGTTTTTTATGAATTGTGACTGATGATTTCTAATGGAATTGGTTATTCTTGGTTGAGTTGTGGTAAGGTTGTGTTTATTTGAAAAATAATCATGTGCACATGGCTTGGTATAGTGGGGTATTGAATTTAGGTTCTATACCCACAGGTAAAGTTATACTGAGGCTCTAAACATCACCCCAAAATGCATGGGTTAGTGAAGGGGAAGGAGGTTCTATTCCCCTAACGATTGCATTCCACCCGGACTGAGGCTTCAAGGTGAGGATAATATTTTGATGTGATGTGTGTATCCCTAATGAGATAGTGACTTCATTTAATTCCCCTATGTGTAATGATTTATTGCCTTAGACCCTAGTAGAGATTATGTATATGCCTAGCCCAAATAACATGTGTTAAAAATGGATTATGTGGTAAAAATTGTATAAGAAATGGAATTGGGATAAATGCTAGTCATGAATTAAATGAACCTTTTTAACTAATGGAACCCAAATCGTCCCTTGTTTACTTACCATTTATTTTGTACTAGCATGCACTATCGATTAGAATTGATATTTTGTAGGCACCATTAGTGGTGGACTACTGAGTTTTGTACTCACACCCATCATGGGCCGCTATTGGGCACCCGAGTAGATCTCTTTGTTATAGGTTTGGACAAGGGTAGAGGCCCAACACTAAGATGCTGAGTTTGGCTCAGAATGTACATGGAGAAGGACCCTGACTTAGAGTTAGGACCCATTTGTAGTTTTTTCCATTAGTTTTGTTTTGGGTTTCTTTTACTTTGAAATACTAGTACGACATGGAATTGTTGTATTTCATTTTTGGTTGTACCCCATTTGAGAAACATTTGGTTATGCATGTTTATTAGTTGTTCTTATTGTTTCCACTATTTATAATGTATTATATTATGTCTTACTATGGTAAAAATGGTATAGTCTCCCCACATAAGTCATTATACCCTCATTGCTAATCAGCAACCACTGACGTATGGGGAGGCGTTCTTGAGGTCATGTGATGACTCGGATCGGAGCATCGGTTTAGTGGCTTCCAGGTCGAGGATGTTAAAAAGTGCTATGAGAGGAGTTCTCTCATTATACCTATTTGGGGATGGTAGAGATGATATTAGGATGTATTGGACCTTGGTAATGAGATCGTGCTTGGGAGTAGGTAACCCATGTACAAGGTAAAACCCAAGTCACCCTGGGTGGGAATTATTGTTCTTGATGTGTGTTTTTACAGTTGAATGATATTTCACCGTTGGGTGTTGCACATGTTGTGTTATTTGACTGATTTGTGATATTTTTCTCATGGCCAGAATGGCATGGGGTTGTGCATCCATGCATCATTTTAGGAACCTAAGTAAGTAGGTGGCATGCATCATTATAGGCACACACATAGGATGGGTGTGTGGGGAATATAAAGTAGAATTCATTTTACTTCCTCGATAAATATGAAGAAAATGATGCCTAATAATGGTAATTCAAGTGAGTGGATGAAAAAAATGAAAATGAATTGTTAAGTAATATCATATATAAATAAATGTTATGAATGGGTGACATTTTGGGTTTTGATAAATTGTAAAAGTTGGTTTGGTGTCTAAAAGAAAAAGGGTTGTATAATGATGGTAAAATCGTTAAGGAATTTTTCCTAATGAAAGTTGTAAATGAGTTTAAATGATGATTGTAATAAGTTTTGAAATGGTAAATGTTCCTAAAAGGAAGGGATCATGTTGTGAAGGAAGAATTTGTTTGGAGAGGTGTTGAAAAAATACTTGAGATTAAATAAATTGGTTACCCAATATTATCCACGAACTGCAGTAGGTATGGTAGAGGGCAGTGATCAAGGTATGATGATAACCGTTCATATAGAGTATGAAGAATGGTTTGTTTAAGGTTGAAAACATGATATCTTTTCCATCTATGGTTAAATACTATCATTCATTCCTTGAAACTTCGGGTGAATGATATGTTTAAGATGAGAATGTTTGATATCAGAGGTGGGTATCGCTTGTGTTGACAGTTTTACCCTTGTATGTGTGGGTTGGGAAGTGAGAGTACTCTAGTTTAAGACTTTGGATTGGGATTGTGAGGCCTTTATAGTTATGATATGGCATAGGTGGTGTATTTAGGGAACCCATAGCAGCTTTTTGGTTGTTGAGTTGTGATGCATTGTTTGGTAATGTGAGTGTGGAAACTCTCGTGGTTCGTGACTATATAGAGTGCATGCTGGACCCTAAGGATGGTGCTTGGGTCCTGGTGATCTTATAAGTATAGACCTTATGATTTGCATTTTGAATCTCGGGGAGTATGTTTTTCTCGTAGTGCCAATGAATGTTTACACCCTTGGTATAGAACCTAGAGTAAATGGTTATTTGGTCGTTAGGAACAATGTGCATCAGAACTGGGGTGAGAGTGTCATTCACAAGAATTGCTTTGTTCATGTCATGATATGTGTGGTTTGGAGAGAGGAAAATGGATTTTCTTGGGTTTGGCTCTAGTTTAGGGAGTTGGTGACATTAAAACTTCATGTTAACCCATGATAGAGGTCGGATAGGGTTTTTAGTGCTTTTGGGTGCGTGTCGCACATGTAGTTTTTTTTTACTTTGATAGTGGAACGTAGAGTGTCATATGGTGTGGGTTCAGCCTTGAGGGATAAGTGGGAAGGTTGATGGCTAGTGGTGCAACTCTAGTTATGGTTATGTGTTGATAGTTTCAAAAAATCAAGGTTGACCTCATGGGAGGTTATCCTAGTGGTTAAAGTACCTTGTAATGTGAGCATGGGAGCTTCTCTAGAGGTGGTTTCAATGTATACTAAGTACCATTGAGTTAGTAAATGGCATATTGGTGCCTCAGTTCTTTCAGGAAGCCTAGTTATTGTGATAATAGGTAGGGTTTGTTTTTAAGGGTTGTATCGTATGCACGACTAAATCACCTATTTGTATGATGATTAATGGAGGTCTTGAAGTTATCTTTGAGCAGATAAGAAAGGGTGGCTGAAGTGTGGTTGTATGCTTTCTCTTGATGGTGGCACCCGAGGTGAGGGTGGTCACATGGTTGAACATGTTTGTAGGAATGGTTTTAGTTGTTGGGTGAGTTGCAAAGGTTGCCTCAAGGTTTATGTGGATGACTAACAAAGATACATGGTTAGGTAAGTAATAGTGTGATGAGATACACATATATAAAGGTAGATTTGGGAGAGATCGTTGGTTTGATTGGTGTGGTGGACTGTTGTGTTTCAATTGTTAGCTGACAGGGACATAGCGTAAGAATTCTAGCATTGTGGTGGAAGTAGTGCCACATGAAATGTTAGTTCATGGGTTCTTGGTGATTTGGTTGTGGAGAAATGGTTATACTTGGTTGGAAATCACACCTAAGTGGTGGTTGTTAAGTGTTGATGAGACACATTCAGCAGGGAAGCCTCAAATCATTGGCAGTTCATGGTGTCCCATAGTTCCACATCAGAAATGGATAAGTGGGTGGTGGTGTTATTCGATAACTTCTTAGCGTATCTCATATAGTGATGAACCTATCCAATATCTTGATATCATCCCGGGTACTTTAAGAAGCTCTGGATTTATGCTAAGAGATAGGAAGTTGTTTGGTTGGGTGAGGGACATAACAGATTTAACGTGCATGGAAATGGTATGTTTGGATTTGATAGTGGGATGTGAACCCTATATGGCTTTGGGTGAGGTCCTCAGGATGGACCGAATGTCAACAAGCACCATGGGTTCCATTCATAGAAGTTGTTAATGGGCACTGGGTGATGTTCATTTTTTTGTTTTGGGAAAAAGTTAGATGGTCATGTCTAAGTTTTGGGGTTCAGCTTGTGATCGAGTGTAAGATGCGGTGGTTGGAATCCTTCATGGTGAGTAATGATAATGACACTCCTAAGGTGGGGAGTGATAATTTAGTCCTATATATGGATATGATAACATCGAGTTGATATAGTGGCACCAGGATGATAGTGAGGAACCTATGAGTTATATGTTAGGTTCCTCAAAGAGGTAATGTGGGAGTTGTATGTGGTGAATGACGAGCCAAGTGTTGGCTTCGGGCTCAGGGTGGTTCCATATGAAGTTGGAGATGACTGTTCTGAGGTTTTAGAAGGGTGTGGTTGGATATGAAAATAGGTTGTGGTAATAGAGGTTGGGTTCTATAGCTCCAAAAAATATCATGGATTAGACTCAGGTAATTTATCGCCAGGTGGTTTTAGAACATCTTGAAGTTGAGGTAACCTTGGCCATGTGATGTGGTGTCATACTGAGGGTAAAGCTCGATGATGGTGTGGAGGGAATTAATAATGTGATGATGGAATTATTATGGAATTTAGGGAGTGACCTCAGTTGGGTGAGTGGGATGATGATGATAGGTTTCAAGTCAGTAAGCACCTTGAGAAGGTTATAAAATGGGTAGCTTATCATCAGTCGAAGGTGGGTGTTCTGGGACAAGCCAGTCGGGGGTAGTCTGACTTGAGATGGTAAACTTGAATGGGTGTGGTAGTAGTGACACACCTCTGGGTTTATGTTGTGGCACAAAGTGCCTTTTTGGAATGAAGTTGTACCTGGGTGAGGTCAGGATGATCTTATTACTTGCATGGATAGTGTGGGGATGTCTTCCTGAATGGTTTTGATGGTGTAGCTAGATTCCAAAGCAAGGTAATGCCCCTATGGATGTTTGGGCATGGTGAGTTGGAACATGCTAGGTTATAGGAATGTTGATTTGGGTTTTGGTGGTCCTTTATTGATAGTGGAGGTTCTATGTAACCAAAATGGTGGAGAGAACCATACTGAATAAATGGTTGGTTAACGATGTGATCAGAGTTTCATGTTGGAAGGAAATTCAACTAGCCTATGCTTGCATAAGAATCCTAGACAGACATCCATGTGAAGTTCGAGAGATACCATCATGATGTAGATTCTAGGTAGGGGCATTTCCTTGTAGGTATTGTCTGGTTGAATTTCCTACTACCACTGGGTCATGTAATCTCTTAAGCCTACATTCCATGTAATCTATGAGCCTATAATCCTTGTAAGGGTTCCCCCTCATTCCTTGAAAGGGTTGTTATCAAAAAATCAATAAAAAATGAAGGCCTTCGGGATATTCGGGTATTCAGGATAAGAAGGCCTTGTGGCTTGATCTTTTGTTATAGAAGTTTGATGATGCTTAGATGAGCAGCTCAAGGATGAGCTGTTATAAGGTGGGGATGTTGTAAGATCTTGGTTCCTCCATAAGGCATGTCTTTATTTTTTTTTTAGTTTAAGTCCCTTATTCTGGGAAAAATAAGTGTTTCCCAAGTTCATGTGAAGACTCGAGGGTGTTCCAGGAGTTCGGGACATGAAACTGGATGAAAAAGGAGTTTATGGGAATGTCGCACAGTTTGCACATTGTTAGTGAAAACCGTGCAGAGCATCCCAAGTAATAGTGCATCCATGGACATATACTTATGTATGGTTAGTGCATGGTTAAGAAAATTGTGTGGAATCCCCAGAAAACCATGTGAAGGGGGTTTTTTCGAACAGTGGCTCACACACGGTTTGGCAAACCGTGCGACCCAAAAAAGTTGGAAAATTTACAAAATTTCCACTATAGGATTTTAAACCCCAACTTGGGATTATCCTCCATTTCTCTCCTTATAACCCTAGGGATGAGCATGGACAAACCAAGCTTCCCAAGGGTGTTTTTCCTTCAATTCTTGGCCATTTGGAGCACCGTTGGTTGCAGATTGAAGCCCCGGGTAAGTCTAATATCCTCCTTGCTTCTTCTTTTTTATTAGAGTTTTCATCTTTCTCCCATATCCTTATAAAGCTCTAAAACCCTATTTTTCAGGTGAGATTTAGGTTGAGACTTCAAGGGGTGTTTGAAACCAGATCTAGGTCTATGATTGAGGATGCTTTCATCATTGATTTTGAGGCATGTGGTCTACAAACATTATCCCATAGTTTTATTTTTTATTTGTGAATAGAAGTTGGTATTCTTGTTTTTCCCTTTTTGTGTTCTTGGTTCCATTGAAGTGTTTGATAAAAATGGGTGTCTAAGTGACCAATATAAACCCTCACGATCCCCATGGGATGCCTAGGGGAGTGCCTGTCCATTTTAGGGACACCCATGGGGTGTGCCGGCAAACTCGGACCATGAGTGTGGTAGGGTTAAGTGAAGGGTTGTTGAATAATAATGTGGAACCTATGTATAATATGTCATAGTGGTTGATTTAGTAATAAGTGGAATAATGAAAAATATTCCTAGGGTAATAAGGTCATAAGGTGTTGTTGGAATGACCTGAAAATGGGTAATTGGGTTGAATGAGATTATGTCAACTGTTTAATGAATTTTGGCTAGAAATGCCTAAAAGGTTTAGTTCATATTAAGTGATGAGCTCATAATTTGGTAATGGAATAGGAAATGGGGAAATATGTTAATGATATTTAACAATGAAATGTATGAACATGTTGAGTGGGTTAATACGTGGGAATTTTGTCACACCTAATGGTTGAATAAGTGGTTTGGTTATGAGATATGAGAAATGTACTTGAAATGAATAAGTGGGTGAATGTTTGTGAAATGATAAATGGGCTAAATGGGTAAATGTTGGGTCATTAATGAATTTGGATAAGTCATATGGTTTGTTTAATAAAGTTAAAGGGTTAAGGCATGAGAATGGGAATTTGGCTAAATGACTATGAATTGTAATTGGTAAATGTGTCAATGGGTTATGGCATAGTATTAATTCCCATGTTGTTTGTTATGCATTGTGATTGATGATTTCAAATGTCATTGGTTATGATTGGTTGTGTTATGGTAAGGTTGTGATTATTTGATAAATAAGAATGTGCACATGGCTTGGTAGAATGAGGTATTGACCTGAGGTTCTATGCCCATGGGTCGAGTTAGACTGAGGCTCTACACTCCACCACAAAATGCACAGGTTAGGGAAGGGGACAGAGGCTCTATTCCCCTCAGGGTTGCATTCCACCCAGATTGAGGATTCGGGGTGAGGATAATGTGTTGATGTGATGTGTGTATCCCTAGTGAGATAGTGACTTGATTTAATTATCCTACGAATAATTATTGATTGCCTTAGACC
The DNA here is from genome assembly GCA_963277665.1 of Viscum album. Taxonomy (NCBI): domain Eukaryota; kingdom Viridiplantae; phylum Streptophyta; class Magnoliopsida; order Santalales; family Viscaceae; genus Viscum; species Viscum album. The sequence goes on from OY728143.1 coordinate 412,728,774, forward strand.
CTAGTAGAGATGATTTATATGCCTAACCCAAAGAACATGAGTTAAAAATGGATTATGTGGTAAAAATGGTATATGAAATGTAATTGGGGTAAATGATAGTCATGAATTAAATGAACCTTGTGTTATAATGGTACTTGAAATGTCCCTTATTTACTTACCATTTATTTTGTACTTGCATGAACTATCGATTAGACTGAATATTTTATAGACACTGTTGGTGGAGGACTACTGAGTTTTGTACTCACACCCTTCTCAGGTCATCGTTGGGTACCCGAGTAGATCTTTTGGTTGAAAGTCAGGACAAGGGAAGAGTCCCTACACTAAGATGTTGAGTTTGGATAAGAATGTACATAGAGAATGACATGGACTTAGATTCGGGACCCATTTTTAGTTTTGGTCATTTGTTTTATTTTGGTTTTCTTTCACTTTGCACTACTAGTACGGTATGGCATTGTTGTATTTGATTTATGGTTGTACCCCATTTGGTAAATGTTTGGTTATGCATGTTTATTGGTAGTTCATATTGTTTTTTCTATTTATAATGTGTTTTATTGTGGATTACTCTAGTAAAGAGGGTATATTCTCCCAATATGAATCATTAGACCCTTTCCACTAGTCGGAAACCTCTGGTATGTGGGGAGGAACGCATGAGGTCATGTGACAACTCAGATCAGAGCACCGGTTTAGTGGATTCCGGGTCGGGGACATTATAAAATAGTTCATGAAATTATAAAAGTAAATTTTGTTGAATGTTTGAATATTTCTCAAGATTCAATGATTTTAATGAGACAGATGGAAAAAAAATTAGCTGAATGTTTGAGAGGAGGGATGGTAGAACTGAAGGAAGCAGTTCAAAATATTCAAGTTTCACCATAATCCAATACCTCTTCTGAACCAACCCTGTCCCATTATACCAGAACTAATTTTTAAACATTTCTCATCCAAAATTATTCTTCTAATCATAAACATATTTCAATAAATATATTATATTTATTATATTTGTGTTGAATCCATTTCTGTTTGTTTCTACTACTAAAACACATATCTCATTCATATATTATGTAGAATATTCCATTCATTCATTGTTATGTGCTACATTGATTGTGTTCATCCAATTTAATCTACATTATTTTAGATATCACAAAATGGGGTAGAAAATTGGGTAAACACAACATTCTTGACTCTATTAAAATTTTCTATTATCAATTAAACGAAATAAATTTTACCCTGTAAAATTAATTTTCAACAACTATAATCTCTGTATCTTTTTTTAAGATATTATTTATTTGTGTTTATTATTCCTATATTTTATATAATATATGTTATTAGTTTTTTATCATCAAAAAGGGGGATATTATTAGGCATATATTGTCTCAACAATACTCTATAAATCTTACTAATTTTAATTCCCACAACTACCCTTGTTTTTTTTACTAATGAAGTTACTTTAAGTATTTTTTATAAAAATATTTCTTGAGATTATTATCTTATTTACCGGTAATAATATTTTTTAAAGTATTTTGAATGTGTTTTAAATAGTATTTTGGAAACACTATTCATAAACTTGTTTTCAATTATTAGCGTAGTGTATGGTTCAGAAACCCAATGTTTGGATGGAATCCTATGTGAAAATGGGAAGTTTGGATAAGAAAACCTAGGTTCCAAACAGCGTGTATGGATGATATACCATATTCTCTTAGTAAAGTATGGTTCTGAAACCCTATATTTGTAAATAACCATACATTTGAGGAAACAAACATATGGTACATCAAACCAACTTTTGTGATCAACCATATGTTTTCAACCCTATGTTTAGAGTTTTATCATCACATGAAGGAACCCTATGTTTGACTATTAAATGATGGATTTTTATTTAAAGATATTTTCCATGATTTCTACAACAGTCTCAATGGAAAGTAAATATTGATTTAAAGATGTTTTATGAATGATTAAAAATCTCATATTTAACGGAGTAAATAATTCTTATTTCTAATGGAAGTTACACTCCCTTTAATGATTTAAATTTGAATATTTGTGATTTATTAGGCGATATTCTTGGTTCTATTCAACCGAAGAGAATCCAAGATTGCTATATAATATAAATTGTATTTCTAATTTATGTATGACTATATATATTAAATATCTTTTTGAATGCATATTTTTAAAAAAACAAAAGATCGAGGGCCTGCGTTATTTATAAAGAAGCTATACTTTGGATATTTACATATTTCAATATCGTGTTGTAGTGTAATTGCTACTAACTATTTATTGATACTGTTATTTAAGATCATTTGTAACTAGGATCTCTTCAAATAAATTCTTACTTGAATACATTAATATTTGTAGGATAAGAGTTATATTCTGTCAATTTCTTCTACAACTATGATCAAGAACCTATCAATTCAATCAAATCAAACGCTTTTGATTTATTAGAGTATTGGATACTCAAACTCAGTCGCAAATGGGTTTCATCTTCTCAGTCTAAGCTATGGAGAAACCGGTTCCCTATAAAAGAACCTAAATTCTATATTTATCTTTATTGTAAATGTGTTAATTTCCTATACTTAGTTATGAAGGTCTTGCGATAGGATGACCTTTTTAGTGAAAATCACCCATCTCGTAGAGATAGCATTGATAAAGTGGAATATGGGGTATTTGTACCCCAAACGAATATAAAATTTTATGTGTTCTTATTTAATTTGTATCCACTTCCCAAATCACTTACAGAATAGAACAATGTATATCTACAAAAATCACAAATGAAGTTAAAAGCCATAATTAGTCATGATTATCAAAAATAAACAATTCACCCCCTCTTGTGTATCTTTGTATTATTTTGAAATAATAGAATCTCTAAGAAGTACTCAAAAAAACATCCTAGAACTGGTGTATAATGGGTGGAAAGACAATAGGTTTCACACCCCCATCATCCAAAAATGGACCTCAAACTTGGGTGGTGAGCTCCCTTAGTTTCTAATGAACTAGCCATGCACGACCTACCTTGACATCCCAATATCAATGATATACATAACTATCACCCACAAGAGATGTAAAATTCACTATTATATGGTAATAATATGTGTGGGATCAGTATGCTAGTTACCAGTTCATGTCCAAAATTAAGTCAAATCCTGACATGTCAAGGATGTAAAGATACCATAGAAAATGATACTCCCCAACATCGAGAGAAAACCCCTTTCACAAACAGATATCTCTTGAATATACCCCCCAAAGGTGTATTAGTCTTCATAATCCCACTCAAAAACTCCACTTTCTGACTCAACCCATTCACAAGTTGAAATGATTTAAAGGAATGAGAGGTATCAGTATCAAATAAGGAACTAGAAATCACATAAGATACAAGAATAGTACCATTAAATGTCGATGTTCTATCCTCACTATACTCTAGTGTAGGATGAAATACATGCAACTATCTTACCCCTTATCCCTATGATGTAGTATAAGTCCCCTGAGCTGCACCACCCTACTGATAAGGTGATCTTTCCTAGAAGTACAAAATCCACAACCTAAACTATCACGGCCAGTAGAAATATATCTTCTAGAATGATATGGTGTAGAATACCCTATTCCTATAATCTAGTTCTTCATAGATTCCCCATCACTAACCACCTACCATGGGTTCTTGTAGAACCATTGTAGATGTCCTATCATATCGTAAGGTCAGCACACTACTGTTGGTTAGGGAAATTTTCTATGAATGTGACCCAGCCTACCACACTAGTGGAAGGTCAATCAGGTAAGGTCCTAATTAATTTAAATTTCCCCCTATTTAATCTACTTACTATATCCATGTTTGGTGTTTTCAAAATGACACTTCATACTATTGGAATACATACCTATTATTCATTGATCATAAGCCACCTATCCTCCACTGGAAGCCTCCTTCAGGTTTCCCTCAGATATGAGATCTTTATTTACCACTTGTGAAAACTTATTCAGCCTAAAGATATTAACCTATTAATTAATTTCACATTTAATCTCATCTTGAAACCATTTCCCTATCATATCCTCGTCTCCTTTCAATTCTAGAGCAAAGTACTACAGATCAAAAAAGTGACCATCATAGTCTATAACGAACAAAATCCCCTAAGTCAACCTCATAAACTCAATTGCTCCCTTATACTTGTGTGTATCAGGGTAAAAGGTGTCCAAGATCTTCTCCTGAATATCCTTCCACTTCATATTGTCCATATATCCATCCCAAGTTTGGATTTCTCACCAACGCTTCACTTGAAAATGTTATATATAAATATCCAGTTTGACCCTCATCTCAGTATGAGTCTCCAAGTGGTCATGAATCATCTAGATTGACTCAATACATAATCCAACTACCTCAAATACACCCTATTTGGTAAATATCAGAGGGTGATGCAACTGAAACTACTATTTTTGGTCAGACATAATCTTAATAACCCTCCCTGGGTCTCTTTCCATAAACTGCGTGATGTGATTAAAGTTATCATGGAACTTCTATCTATCTCCCTCACCCATAACTATTGGTGCCTTAGGTTCCACTGCTGTATGAATATTTCAAGACATATCCTCCTACCATCCTATCAACAAGTATCATCATGGAGGCATTTTCCTACAATGAAAAACACATTTCTTAGGATACATTACACAAAACTAACACATTTATAGAGATTTAAATAATTTCACAATAATTCATCCTTCATAACCTACCACACATTTAAAATTGAGGCACTATAACTACCCTCAACCTTCCCTCATCTTGGTCATGGTTTACATAGGTTAAAACTTTTTTACAATTTCATGTTTCTCATTAGACACCCATTTTCCAAATTTTTCATCATTTTATAATTTTCAATTTCTTATTAGACACCATTTTCATTTCAATTACAATAGAAATAAAATCAATTTCATTTTTTAAACAAATCAACCCAAAACATACTTTTATATGCATGCTTAAAATGATGCATGTCATAATGAATCTTGGGTACCTAGAATGATGATTGCATACTTAGATCTCATTACATATCATTCCATGAGTAAAATATTAGAAAATATCATAATCAATAACATTAAACAACAAGTGAATCACCCGTGGTGAAATAACATTCAATTGTAACAGCAAACATCAACAACAACAATCCCACCCTTGGTACTTGGGTTTTCCTCTATACATGGATTAGCTACTCACTTGCACGAGATCATGTCCAAGGCCTGACTCTTCCTAGTAACCTATATACCTTTCCCAAATAGTAAAAAAACTCATTTGATACCACTTTTTGATGTCCTGATCTGAGTTCCATACATCAGTACCCTGATTCAGTTAGCCACATGACCTCAGGTGCACCTCCTCATACACCAGAGGCTTTCAACTAGCAGCGAGGGTCAAATATATAACATGGGTACACTATACACTCTTTATCAAAGAATCAAAATAGTGGAAATAAGTAAACAAAAACCAAATGATAACAACCCTAACCATAATATTACTAGTATCACATGATGATCAAAACCATAATACAATATCTAAACCAAAAACTTAAATATATCATTCCATGGTAAGTTTTATGTTTCAAATGAATAAAAAAATATTTACACTGACAACTCCAAGTGGATCCCGACACCATGTATAGGTTACCTCATCCATGCTTTATCCCAACTCATCCATTTAACATAGGGATTTTTATCTTATCATATCCTACAAACATGAAGTATATTCTGGTACCGATAAGTTAGCCCAAGTAGGGTGTGAGTAGAGCTTAGTAGGCCACCACCAAAGGCATCTAAAACAATATCTAGTTAATAATAATATATAAAGTTGTATAAATAATAAAATAAATTAATTTTAATAGTTATCACATTACATTATTCTTTAATTAACCATAAAAAACCTAGGTTAATGATGACACTTGAACTATCAATAACTTATTTGGAAATTGTCAGATTTTGAACAATATCTCATATAAAAATACTAATTCATTATCACGTAGTATTTAATTATCCATTTAATTTCAATTCATGACATGGATAATTGGAACCATAGTCCAATACCATTATTTTGGACTTGGAATTCCTTGTGTAGGATCCTTGGGTATTTGAAACATCAGTTTGTGTCCCACATCCCTTTTATCAATCAATCACATATGGGATTTTGAATCATTAGTTCCTGTCTCACACTCATTTATAACTTGAAAGAATTTGGGTCTAGAACTTCATGTCTAATAACTTGTTTGTATTTGAAGCATCATTTTGTGTCCCACAAACCATTTATAAATCAATCACATATATCACATATATAACATTTAACAATTTTAATCATCATAAACCCACTCATTAATATTTAAATCATGGTATAACATATGAATAACCAAAACAGTCATGATTTTACAATTTAATCACATTAAATAATATGAGTGGTTCATCATTTAAACCATTTATCAACATTTATTCAAATAAATCATTAACCTTTCAAGGCTAATCTAAACATCCATTTATTCCCATTATAAATAAATTCTATATCTCAAAAATTAACTAATTACACTATCACATTTAATTGACCAATTACACAATCACAATAACCCATAAATATCATAATCACATCTTCCTATTAATTATTTAATCAATTAATTAATCCAATTAAAGGTGAGATATCCAAACATGGAAATTTCTAAATCACAATTCTATATACAAAAATATAATCAATACTACGGGATTTTCAATTTATACCACCTATATCAAGATCATTGATTAGTGCTCACCAATGGAAATATCCAAATTGAAGCAAAACGTTCAGTTTCCCAACAAAGAACAATATATAGATCCAAAATCTAGATCCAAAATTAAATATATTAAGATCTATCAAAACCTAGATCTAAATACATTAACAATAGAGGAAAATACCTTAAAAATATGGTATAAATATGGGATATATAGAGGAAACCAATCAGGATGAGAATCTCTTACTAGGAGAGGTGAAGATCTATCAAACATATCATCAATTTGTCAAGAACAGAGTTTAGATGCCCTTAGAATCCATCTTTTAGCCTTCAAATTCAAAGGAAACAATTCAAGGTTGAGACATGGTGTTTAGGGATATAATATGGGGTATTGGAAAAAAATTATAAATTTTTAGTGGTTTATTTTTCTACATACATGGTTTCTTGTATAGGGAATACAATTTTCCCTAACTATGCACCTAAATGTGTGCCTCCTCTTAGGGGTTTCATGGTTTGAAAAACCATGATCTAACTATGAAATCCCAATTTTCCTAGGGTTTCATGATTTTATGGGGCAGGGCACACAGTTTGGAAAAACCATACGCCAACCGTGCACTACCCAAAACCCCTCAAAAAATATCTAATTTCACTTGAATTCTCCCTAATGTAAAAACCAATTAAGATATGCTCAAAAAAATTAAAATGAGTGCATGTAAATGATCACGATACATCTCTATAAAAGGTATGTATCTTACAATAAGTGCATGACTTATGATAATACACCATCCTATAGAGGTCAACTGAATAAAGTGGCCTTTGTTTTAGGATAGTCGAATATGTATTCTCCAATCATAACATTGTACACTAAAATAGAATTCTTTGAAACATTGTTTATAATGTTCAAGTAGATACATGACACTAGAATATATTGGGAATTTCCTATTTTTTCTTCATAAAAAGTCATTTCTAGGGTACAATGACTACAATCCATGGATTCAATAGTGGACTCAAGCTCCTAAATCATAGTTTATATTTTTTTTAAATGATCTATGTGTAATTTTAAGAAAAATAGTCATGGGGAATAATAATTTATATAGAATTTATACCTTCCTATATCATGAGGAGATAATTATAAAATTGTTTCTCAAATTCACCACAGTTGGCATCCATGGAAAATATGTTTTTAGGTGGAATCAACATAGGTGACACTATAAATAATAATATAGAGTTAGAGACCATCACATGTATTTTTTCTATCTTGGTATGGGAAGGTTCTACATCAAACCAATTTTCTATATAGGAACTTAGATCAATCAGTGATCTTAAAAATGAAAAATATAGAGGCAAAATAGGTGATAGAGTTACCTCAAACTCTTATAAAATAATAATGAGGCAATATAAGATGATATCAAAAATAATATTTTAAGTGAAGATGGTAATTGATTTTACCTCATCCAAATAACATAGTTTAATAGCCTCTTCATCATCATTTGTGTCTCTTGATTCTAAAGAAACCTCAATATCACCTCTCCCCTCAATATCATTTTCATATCCACCTTCCTCACCACAAAATATGAGTACTCAGATTCTATTAAACTTACAACCCCATGTGAGTATATTATATATTTAAACTATTCGATATAATTATATAATATTCCACATTGATTCTCATATGATATATCAAAGTGTGTGTTGACTATTAAAAACTCAAAAAAACAATTTTATCTAATGGAATGGAATCATATATTTACATGATGGATAAAATGTTACTCTAAGAATCTTACAAAATCCATGATTTTGGATATTGGTCATTTGAGAGGAATGGTTTAAAAGAGACACTTTGACCATAATAGAAAAGGTGTATAAACTACCCCAATCACATTCCTGAAGTCTAAATCATATGGGAATTCTTACATATATAAATATTCAATGTACCCTCTCCTTTATTGACTTATCTATTTATTCATTGAAATATGTCAATATAGGACCCTTGAATTGCTAAAAAGGTATGTGAACTATACAATAGTGTATAACCTTATCAATATCCTATTGTTATTGATCAAAAGACCAATGCTAGTACTTTTTATTATGAATGTGAAATTTATTTCTATTTTCTCTCATCTGAGCATTAGAAAACATTATCTTATGACTATAGGATACTTCTTAACCTTGATGATTCAATGTGGGGAAAGACAATTATTTGGTATATAATGAAACTTTCATTTGAATTAATGTATTGTATGAAAATTTATAATTGTTTATCCAATAATTATATCATTCAGTATTTCATCTCTTAGTTTAATTTCTACAGCATGTTATTCATGATTACTAGTAAAATTGTCAATGATTATTCCAATAAGAGTATGATTTGACATGATGTGTAATTAGTATTAGAAATTTAGAATATCTATTTTTAGTTAAACAGCATGTGTGAGCTAAAAATTACTCAAATGCACTAATGTTACATATTAATGCTAGAACCAAGTGTTTCTTGGTTATTAATGACTTTTTAGCCTCCCATGTGGGCTATGATTCAGACTCATATATCTTAAAATGGTCTAAAAATTATAAATGTCACCTTCATAAAAGAATTAAGATTATTAAATAAATTATACCATATAATCACTTATATGGTGATATTTCTATCTTTTCCTTGGTAATATACCAATAAAAATTTTTTATTCATTTTATTATTTTGTGACTCATTTTCTAGGTAGAGATTTTCAATTATGAACTTAACATGGATGGATACTATCTCCACTTAAGGGTTGATCATATAGCTGACCTCTAAACCTCACTATGTGTTTTTTCCTTTATCTATCATTATACAATAATCATCTAGGATCCCACTTATTATAATGGTCAAAAAACAATGGTGCATAATTTTCCATTTTTGTTTATCATTCAAAATGATGAAGAGTTCCACCCACACACGAAAGGGAATTTTTACTCATGATTAATGATGTTATTCCTTGAAATTTATCACAATTAGAAGTAATTATCTTTTTAGTGACGAAGCGCCATCAAGGTTATACTATATAAATGGACTTGGGATGAAAATATTGTGCATAAATCCTAAAATCAAATCCCCTTTGGTCATGTTTATGTCTTAGAGGTTAATCCAAACATATCATTCCATAAAATAGAATTTATTTTATCTAGGATCCATATACTAACCAAATCTAGGATTATCTTATCGTTTTAATGGGAAAATGAATTTTATATAAAAAAATAGTTATAAAATCCTAATAACTATAGAATTATTTCAAACTACATATATCTTCAACAAAACATGTATGTTTATTCCTAGTCTATATTGAAGACACCTACATCTATAGAAACATTGGAATTATTTTATAATTATTTTTTTTGATATCTTGTATTGGTTAGTTTATATATTGATAAGATTTGGGGAGGGGTACATCACCAGGAATACTGGACTCTTCTTTGGATAACCTCTCAAATCACCTATAATTTTGAAGATGTACCCACATCATATCTGAAAGAAAAATATTTGTATTGTGAATGATTTAATATTGGATATCCTTGATGACATTAATTATTCCATACACCATATATTATAATATCAAATGTCTAGTTTTAGTTTTTTTCATACTGTGGAATAAAATCATGAGGACTATATTACTTCAAAATAAGGAATCATTTGGAGGAATAGTGGAAAATTGGTTAACTATTTATTTTTATATATAAATTAGATACCAAATCCATCATATAAAAACTACATAAATAGGTTGATTCCTCATGGATGTTTCTTGAAGAATATGTGTGTGCATAGAATTTATGTGTTTACTAAAATAGTAAAAGGCCTAAATAATTTATATGTGATGCAATCCATTAATAGAGAATAAAGGAAGAGTCTTTTGTAAATGATTGGATATTCTAAGAATGAAAACACATGCCATAAATTAATAAGTACCATCCCCATATCTATTATATTTCAATGTTTAAGAAGACCATTGAACATTCAATCGTATAATAACCTTTGAAAATCATTTTTGGTTTACACTATTGCCCATTGAATTGGTCCCTCTTCATTCTTATCAGATCCAATTATAAGGGTTCATGTTTATAGATATCTATATAGTCCCATAAACAATTAAGAGATATTTTATATGAGATATATTTGGTAGAACAACTCACCATATAAATAATGAATATTACACATAGAATAAATGGGGAACACATCGTGGGACTCAATTTGATACATCGATGAAGGGTATACATGAGAGAGAAGTGTGGTTGCCAGTGTCAAGGCATGATGTATGTGAGGTTGTGTGAAATCCCATGTAGCTTAGCTATCATTTAAATTATCATTGGATTTATCCTTTATGATCACATGAATTCAATTTGGACTAATATAATTTGTTTTCTTAGTGTTATCCAATGTGAGAACATAAAACCCATGTATCCACAATCAATTATATCAATTTAGTAGATCCCCCTTGTTGCTATCTAATTTATATGAGATTATAGTTCCATTAAATCTTGGAAATTGGTCGCAAGAGTTTATATAAAGTAATGTTCTAGAGACACATTTCAAGAATGAGTAATTTTTAACAATATTAGGTATGAAAAAATCACATAATATGTGAACTTTTACTTTGGAAATGGTTTTTTATAATTCTATCAGCCAAACTACTCATCACATCCTAGGTGAGGAGAAGGTTTCTATATAAATTCTTCATAGTGATGAATCCTCTTCATAATATGTTTATGGTTCTAAAAATATAACATGTTTTTAATTCATCCTGAGATAATTCATTCATGGAGGGAATCCCACAATGTATTACTTTTACTGTGGCTAGCCTTAAACACAAATAAATTGTTTTACCACACCCATTCACATAGAATCCCAATCATATATGACAATAAATATCGTTAAATCACATGTTTCTAATTAACCAATGGTTTATCACCATGAATGATTTTTCTTATATATAACCACTTCAAAAGGAATCCATAAGTGGGATATATGATCCTTCTCAATATCCCCTACTTCACTCATTTCACTTACATAGGTTGAATTGATTATTCAAATAATTTTATTGACCTCATTTCTCCATGGTCAAAAACCTAAAAAATACCATTCCATCTAGGTGACCACTATGTCATCATCCATACATGACTAGTCCATTATGAATCTCCATGTGCTCTATTTTGATCATATAGTACTTGGAAAATCAATATTGGGTACTCTATAAATAATATCCCATATTTTTACACCCTATCCAATAGGATTCTTAGGATATTAACAACCAAGTATTCCATTTATATTGAGTGATCCAACCATTGGGAAACCAGTTTCATCCTTTCTAGCCCAAAACAATCATCTTAGCTACTCTCAACTGGATAGCATACCATTTAAGTATCTAAATATCCTCATTTTATTCAATTGATGGTCTAGTTATTTCAATGGTCTTATATTTTATTGCATGTCCCACCCATTCACCATTGGATATTTTCCCTCACTATTAATATATTCTTTCCCTGTTTATTTTATTACAAATAAGAACAACTAGTAATATGCATGAATCCTACTAAGTGTGTGTCATGTCCATGTCGTCATTGATGATATCGTCATCATTCCCGATTAATGATATATGAATACCATTTTCTTTCTACCAGTTATATTATAATTCCATAATCCTTCCATTTTTGTAACCAACACACATGATAAGTCAAAAAGGGTTTTTAATATGTTAGTCCCATGCCATCAACCACTTATTCCCTTTCACACAATAGTCCATTTGGTATGAAATTAAACTATATGGTATTTTTCTATGTCATATGATCATACACTAAATTATTCCATGGTCCTAGATGTGTGTTAGTAAAAGGAACAACATTTTTCCTAGTTGCATGAACATAAATTACACACCTTTGGTCCATGATATATAACATAAATAGGTGTTTTATAGATATCCCTAAACCACCAAAAGTGTAACCACAATATCCCTCTTCATGAAACCCTAAATGGTATAACATATCTCCATATGTGAAACCTCAATGTATGGGTTATGATTATAATCACTTCTATATATAGGAATCCCATATTCTTGGTATAATCATAACTCTGACACACCTACCACCTCCCTAGATGGAAATAAATTCAATTGTTACAAGTTTTATTGATTTAGATCATAGTGTAATCAAATAGAAATTGGAAGGTCGGTAAACCACTAATTCATATAGTTGGAGAACCCCTTAACTATATAGATGTTCTATATACCTCAACATAAAATTCATTATATTGTTAGGTTCCCCTAATGACAGTCTAACTTGGAAAATTATATATGCATCCAATTGAAATAATGGGTGTGAACATGAGGGGAGAACATATGGGTTTGTTAAGGTGTGGATTCTTATTGAAAATATGTGTAATAAAGGAGTAAAAAGACTCTTAATTGGTTCAAAGTGGTAAATAACTGGGTAATGTATGGGTAATGAACCTTTCCATGAAATGTGGTATATTAACACCTTGATGGGGGTTCTTGATGTGTATTTTCCTATTAAAATTATAGGATAGTATTTATTGAAAGAATTTGATAATTTATATTGATTATACATGCTTTTATGGGTGAATAAAATAATAATGGGAGTTGTCATGGGATTCAAATGATGAGTTACATTGTTTTTTTTTTGTGATGTGTGAGATGTTTATTATAAGGTATTGACCTTAAACATTAAATAATCTAGTAAATTATTTTATATTTCACTTCCTTACATTCCTGAAGGTTTTTTCAGTTTATAGTTTTAGAAAATTAGAAGATAATTCATACATATCAACCCATAAGCATACAAAGTGGTTAATAATAAAATAATATCCTTTTCTTCCATAGTACAAAATTTTTAATAAAACACAAAATGTTTTCATGAAAAAATTCACAATATTTATCTTAGAATATTATTTTATCTCACCCATCCTTAAAACCTGTGAAAAAAATTTTAAAACATTATATGAGAAAAAAAAAAGATTAATAAGAGACATAAAATAAAGGAACCATTAGTACCTGAATACTTATAGAGATATGAAATCATTTTCACAAATACATACTTTTTACCCATAAAGTATCATATACTTTTTGAAATCGTGAGATTTCCATAAAACATAGAAAATATAAATAAAACCATAAAGGTAATTTGGGGAATTAATTACTTAAGATTGTAACCCTCATAGATACCATATGATTTGTAACCCTCATAACAACCTTATAATGTAACCTTCATGGCTAGCTTACAATGTAACCCGCACAACTACCTGATAGTGTAACCATTGCAGTTATACTTAGAGTAACCATACGGTCGACCTCCAATATAAACATACCCAATACATTGGAGGGAGATATAGGTCCCACCCTTCATCATAAAAAATGCCCAAGAACCAGAACATAATCATAAAATCCTGAATACTTACATCATAAAAACATGCCTTTTGAATTTTGTAAAAATAGAAATTTAAAAGATGATTTTTAAAGAAAATTCCATTACCTTGGGTTCATCTTACTTAAAACATATTCAAACCTCATGTATAATGGTTTAAATAGTGTTATTAATATATTACATATCTATATTCATATCTATAAAACCTTATATGTTCTTTTTATATCCACATTCTAAACATTTATTAATAATATTTTTTATTTTCATTATTTCAGTTGTATTTATTTCATGGTTTCCATGGTTGGTACATTATGGGTTTTATTATCGAATGGAAGAAAAAAACCAGAAGTGGAATGAAATGGTATTAAAATGTTTACAAAATTTTAAATGATAACATATATAATTTTTTCTAATATTAGTATGATTCATTAGATAAAACATTAATGAAAATGATTTAATTTATTTTGGCATTTTTTACAACCATCACAAACTTATATCATTTTATTTAATATCATGTTTATATATTGATTATAGAACAATATATAACTTATAATATGTATAATAAAATCTTATTTAACCATATTAAGGCTTTTATTACCATCCTTTAATTTTTCTAATGGAAAATGAAAGTGTATCATCCATAATGGTGGTAAATCGACACATCACGGATGATGTTCTCACTTTTAGAATAAAAGGGAGAGTAGAAGAAGTTTGATGATGAATTTTTCCATAACCATGATAACATTACATTATATATAAGATAATGGATTTTTCATTCAACTTGGATATGGGGAGGTGAATAAATAATAATAAAATAAAAGAAATTAAAAGGAAGATAAAAGAAAATAAAAGAGGATTTTACCTCTTGAATTATTCTCCTTGAGAACCTCCTTAAGGTCCATGGTTTTGGCCTTTTGGTGATACCAGTTGGTATTGTATGTGTATAAGGGTCTTGGGAAGGGAATTAGGTTGAAATTAAACAAGCTAAAGAGCTTTGAGGTGCAAGGAGAAGAGGCGGTGAGGGGTGGTATTTATAGTGAAGGAGATGAGTGTTTACTCATTATTGTATTCATTAGATTATTATTTTGGCTCATGAATATGAATAGTTTGAGAATTATCACAAAATATATTAAAATAATTAAGGGTATTTTTATATTATGGTGATCACATCCTAAATGAATCAAGGAATAGTGTATTTAACATATAATGTATATATATCGTAATTTACCATATTTTACTATTCACCAAAATTTAAACTATTTCAAAAAAATACCAATAATTAAACCTAACCATTTTTTTATGTGTAGAATTGAAAAATAAAATCCAATTTATGAAAATAATTTTCTAAATATGAAAATTTGAATTTTTTATTAAAATTGTCAATTATTCAAAAATATCAATTTTAAAATTATAATAGATTTTATGACACTTTGAAAAAATAATTAAGTTCTTATAAAATTATTTGATAATCAGAATACAATAAAATATTAATTTATAAATCTATTTTATGAAGATAAATTTTATTTTAAATCATTATATTAATTAAAAAATTATAAATAAAATTTTATGTGTAACAAAAATACCAACACTTAATTTATTATTTTCAAAACATTTGTTTACTTATTCCATGATATAAATATATCATATTTTCACTTATAAGATAAAAAAATATTTATTTATAATCTCATAGATGAGTTCACTATTCTATTAGTATATATTCCTTAATTTCTATAAATATCACTTATTTTATTATAAATATATAATGAATTTAACTATTTAATTCCCAAATGAAAATAAATTATTTTATAAGTACCTAGGTCATTACATTCTCCCCACCTTTTAGAAATATCATCTTTATAATTTTTATTTAATTATTAAATAAGTGAGAATAACTTTCCCTTGTAGCATTTTCATGTTCCTATGTTGCTTCTTCAACCATGTGGTTTCTCTAAAAAACCTTAGCCTGGTGAATTACCTTATTTCACAATACTTTATTTCTATGATCAAGAATCTAAATAGGTTTTTCCTCATAAGAAATATTCTCTTCTAGTTAAACTACATCTAGGCTCAAAACATGAGATGAATCTGGAACATACTTTCTTAGCATCAAAACATCAAAAACATTGTGTACCTGAGATAAACTCATATAAAAAGCTACTCAATAGGAAAATGGACCCACTTTATCTAAGATTTTAAATAGCACAATGAACCGTGGATTTAGCCTTCCTTTTTTAACAAAATGCATAAAACTTTTCCAAGGAGATATTTTAAGGAAAACTTGATCACCTACCTTGAAAGAAAATTCTTTCCTCCTATGATCTGCATAAATTTTCTGTATGCTTTAAGCTTTCCTCATATGTTTTCGGATCATATTCACTTTCTTATCCACTTCCTCTACTAATTATGGTCCCATTAACATAGTTTCCCCAACTTCATCCCAAAATGTTGGAGTTTGAAACCAATTTCTATATAATGCCTCAAAAGGTTCCATCTGTATACTAGAATGAAAATTATTATTATAAGAAAACTCAAATAAAGAAAGACATTGATCCCAAATTCCCTAGTAATCCATTGAACAAGCATGTAACATATCTTCTATAGTTTTAATTTTTCACCTGGTCTATCCATCAGATTGGGGATGAAAGGATATGATGAAATTTAATTCAGTTACCAATAACTTTTGAAGGCCTTTCCAAAAGTTATAAGTAAACCTATGATCAGGGTCAGATGCAATTGAGAGAGTAACTTCATGTTACCTGACTATCTCTTTAAGGTACAATCGAGAAAGCTAATCCAAATACATAGTATCTTGAATAGGAATCAAATTTGTAGATTTAGTTAGTTGATCAACAATAACCCAAATCGCATTGTTATGTAGAGAAATATTTGGTACTCACATCATAAAATATGTGGTTATATTTTCCCATTTTCACTCTGGAACTAGCAAAGGCTGAAGCATCCCTTTGGTGGTTTTTGATTTACTTTAACCTATTGACAAGTCAAACATTTCACTATAAAATCAACAATATATCTTTTTATTCCATCTCACCAGTAATACTCTCAATGGTCTCTTTACATCGTAGTGCTTCCAGGATTAACTGAAAATGGATAACTATAAGCTTCACTTAACAACTCTTTTTTCAACTGTGAATCACAAGGTACACATAATCTCTTCCCAAATCTCAAAATACAATATTCATCAACATTAAATTATGGAAACTTACACTTTTTCACCAATTATACCTTTTTCTGTAACTCAATGTATTCCTTTTGTGCTTTCTTAATTCTATCTAACAGAGACAAATACACTAAAACCTAAAACAAAACAGAGTAATTTCCAGAACCAACAACATTTAAGACAAAACACATTAAATCATAAACCAAAGGGTAATGTTCCAAATGTAACATGATTAATGATGCATGATGTTTTCGACTTAAGGTATTTGCCACTTTATTTTATTTTCAAGGATGATAATTGATCATGTAATTATAATCCTTTATCAATTCAAACCATCTTATTTTCATCATGTTCAATTCCTTTTGAGTGAATATATACTTCTGAATTTTATGGTTAGTATATATTTCACATTTGGATCCATATAAATGAAACCTCCAAATTTTCATAGTGAAAACCATAGATACTAATTCCAAATCATGTGTGGGATAATTTAACTGATGAGGTTTTAGTTGTATTAAATCATAAGCAATTATCTAATCATTTTTTATCAGAATGCAACCAAGTCCTTTCAATGAAACATCATTTTAGATGAAAAAATCACCATTTATAGAAGGTATTTCCAAAACTGGAGTATTCACTAATCTCCTCTTAGATTCATAAAAAACATCACATTCTTATTTCTAAATAAATTTAACCCCTTTTCTTATTAACTTATTTAGTGTTCTAGATAACCATGAAAAGTTTTTAACAAACTGTCAGTAATAGATAGCTAATCAAAGAAAACTATGAATCTCTGTAATATTTGTATGTCTTGTCCATTCATCAACCACTTTTTTTTGGTAGGATCAACTATTATGCCTTCCTTATTTACAATGTACCCAAGAAAATAAATCAGTTTCAACCAAAAATCACAGTTTCTAAATTTCTCGTATAATTTATTTTCATTGAGAGTGTGTAGGAAAATACTTAAATATTTTTCATGATCTTCATAAATTATTGAAAATACCAAAATATCATCTATAAAAACAACAAAAAACTTATCAAAATATTTACAGATGATTCTATTCATAAGATTCATAAATACAATAGGGGAATTTGTTAAACCAAAGGGCATAAAAACAAACTCATAATGCTCATATCTAGTTCAGAATGCAGTTTTTGGAATTTCATCCTCTTTCACCTTCAGCTGATGGTACCCAGATCTCAAGTCAATCTTGGAAAAATACTAAGATTCCTAGAGCTAATAAAACAAGTCATTGATATGAGTCAATGGATACTTATTCTTAATATTAATATTATTCAAAGATCTATAATCAATGAAAAGTCTCATATAACCACCTCTATTTTTAATGAGAAAAATGGGATAACCTCATGGTGAAGTACTAGGATGAATAATAAATCCTTTATCAAATAACTTCTGCAATTGATTTTTCAATTTAAGAAGTTCCAATTGATCCATTTGATAAGGGGGGTTTGAAATTTTCTTAGCATATGGTAAATTCAACTTTCGGATTAGGTATAACATCAGGAAACTCATTAGGAAAAACATCATGGTATTCATTTACCACCAAAACACCATTAATCTGAATAGTTCTATTGTTTTCAATAATAAGTGAAAGATAAAACTCATTTTATTCTTTTAATATTTTCTCAGCTTCATGATATGTTATCAATGGTATGGGTTAATTATTGTATAAAAATTGAAACTCTTTCTAAAAAACAACTTCTTTAGCTCTACAATCAATATTATCATGATAAATAGAAAGAAAATACATACCCAGAATAACATCAAACTCTACTAAGGGAAAAACAATAAGGTTTGTAGGTAATATCTTTCCACAGACAACAACAGGAAGATTCTTATAATTATTTTTTACTATAATATTTCCCTGTGGTGTTTTAACCATAAGATATCATTTCATTTATTGAGGTGAAATTTATAATTTAATAAAAAAAATCTCAGAAGTAAAGGAATGTACAAACCCTGTATCAAACAAAACATTAGCAAAATCTAAGTGAAAAATAAAAAGTACCTGATACCACTTCATTAGATGGCTCAACATCTACTAACGTAGTTGAAAATGATTTCCCTTTACCTTTCTGCATATAATTTGGCTACTTTAAATCATTCGGATCTTTTTTTGGGATGGTCTTTGTATAATTCCCCATCTCACTACATTTAAATCACTTTATAGTTTTCTTATCAGAATTAAACATACTATCACCATGTTCTTTTTAATTACAATATCGAGCCATATGTCCAAACTAAACCCATTTGAAACACTTCCCAGATTTATTAAGGCATTCCCCAGGATGCTCTTTACCACACTTCCTACAGACTGGAAACTAAATTTTCTTACCTTTAGATTTATTTAATTGACTTTTACCCATTGATTTCCATATGGAATTCTTTTTTTCTTGTTTTCAAAGTACATGTGATCATCAGAAAACTCCATTTCTATCCTCTCATCACATCAAGAAAATTTCTCATAAATTTTTAATTAATGGGAGGCCAATCACTTAGATATCTTAGCTTCAATCCTGATTAATAATGATTCATTTTACTATCAAGATCCTGAATAAGATTTGGAGCGTACCTTGCCAACTGAGTGAAGATTGATTCACACATAACCACTGAATCTTCCTCCTTTTGTTTCAATTCTAGGAATTGTTTTTCCATCCTACGTTGAACCGCCATAGGAAAATAGTTTTCAAGGAACAGATTCTTAAATTCATCACATTACAAGGCATTGATCTCATCTTTATCCCTGATATTCTTGACCATTGACCACTACTGGTTAGCATCACCTTTAAAAAGGTAAATGGAAAGACTAAACTTTTGATTATCTGAACACACCATAACATCTCATATATTTTAAATGAATTTAATACACCCTCTATCCACCACTAGGTCATAATATCCACTAAAACCAAGAGGGTCTTGCCTCATAAAATGTTCCAATATCATCATGTTTCTTTGTGGTGGATCTGTATTTTCAATTGTATGGATGTCACCACCATTTATAGCATGTGTCAACTGAGTCGTCACTATAAAAAACATATCGGTTCCAATACCCACCATTCCAGGTTGTGGATTCAGAATGATATCATCCTCTCGGGACCTTCTTACATTAGCTTTCCTATTTCTTTTAGAGAAAACCATTCTGAACAGACATATCTTAGATAAAGAAACATGGTAATATTTAAATGTTAAATAATTTTAACATATCTATAAAGTAAAAAACATTTATTATTTTCTATTAATAACATCCTAACCCTTAAAGTTATCTAAACCATGCTCTGATGCCAACTATAAGGTCTCGACTATAAACATTACATAATCTAGTAAATTCTTTTAGAATTCACTTCCTTACATTACCAAATATCTTTTCAATTTAGAGTTTTATAAAATTAGAAGATAATTAAAATATATCAACCCAAAATCATAAAAATTGGGTACTACTAAAAAAGTATCCATTTCTTCCATAATACAAAATTTTTTAATAAAACATTAAATCTTTTCATGAAAAATCTTCACAACATTCTTATTGGCTTTATCTTTTCTCTTACCCGTCCTTAAACTCTATGAAAAACATTTTAAATCATGGGATGAGTACAAAAAGATCAGTAATGAAAATAAAAGAAAGGAACCATTAGTCTATGAATACTTATTAACATATGAAATCATTTTCACAAAGTCATAATTCTCACCCACAAAGTATCACATACTTTGTGAAAACATGTGATTTCCATAAAAAAATAAAAAACGTAAATAAAACCATAAAGGTAACTTTGGTAATTTATTACATGAGATTTTAACCCTCATAGATACCATATGATTTGTAACCCTCATGGATATCTTACAATGTAACCCTCATGGCTACCATACAATGTAACCCTCGTGACTACCTTATGGTGTAACTATCGCATTTATACTTGGAGTAACCATATAGCCGACCTCCAATATAAACATACCCAATGCATTGAAGGGAGATTTAGGTCTCACCCTTAATCATAAACAATTCCAAAGAACCATAACATAATCATAAAACATGAATACTTGCATCATAAAAATTTTTCTTTTGAATTTTGTAAAAAACGAAATTTAAAAGATGATTTTTAAATAAAACTCCCTTACCTTGAGTTTTTTTTACTTAAAACATGTTCAAACCTCCTGTATAATGTTATTAAAATATTAAATTACTATATTAATATTTATAGTACCTTATATGTTATTTTTATAACAACTTTCCACCCATTTATTAATATTATTTATTATTTTCATTGTTTCAAGTGCATTTATTTCATCGTTTCCATTACTAATTCATTATGGATTTTTTTGTCAAATGGAAGAAAATCATTAGAAGTGGAATGAAATGGTGTTAATATGTTTCCCTAATTTTAAATTATACTATATATCATTTTTTTTCTAATATGAGGTGATTCATTAGATAAAACATTAATGAAAATGATATAATTTATTTTGGTGTTTTTACAACCATCACGAACTTATATCATTTTATTTAATATCATGTTTATATATTTGTTCAAGGACATTATATAAAATATAATATGTATAATTAAATCTAATTTAACCATAATAATGGTTTTATGTCCATTATTGAAGACGGTAATGTAAAATGAAAGTGTATCATCCATGGTAGCGGTAAATTGACACATCACGGACGATGTTCTCTTTTTTAGAATAAAAGGGATATGATAAGGAGTTTGGTGATGAATTTTTCCATAAATATAATAAAATTATAGTATATATAAGATTTTGGATTTTTAATTCTACTTGGATAATGGGATATGAAGAGAGAATAAAAAGATAAAATAAATTAAAAGGAAAATAAAAGAAAATGAAAGAGGATTTTACCTCTTGAATTATTCTCCTTAAAAACCTCTTTAAGGCCCTTGGTTTTGTACTTTTGGTAAGACAAGTGTTCTTGGACGGGGAGAATTGTCTTGGGAAGGTAATTGGTAGAAATTAAACAAGCTACAAGGCTTTGAGGTGTGAGGAGAAGAGGTGGTGAGTGGTGATATTTATAGTGGAGGAGATGAGTGTTAC
The DNA here is from genome assembly GCA_963277665.1 of Viscum album. Classification (NCBI taxonomy): domain Eukaryota; kingdom Viridiplantae; phylum Streptophyta; class Magnoliopsida; order Santalales; family Viscaceae; genus Viscum; species Viscum album. Next base: position 412,751,131 of record OY728143.1, read on the forward strand.
TCATTATTTTATTCATTAGTTTATTATTTTGGCTTAAGACTATGAATAGATTGAAAATTATCACCAAATATATTAAAATAATTAAGGGTATTTTGAGATTATGGTGATCGCATCCTCGATGACTCAAGGAATAGTGTATTTAACTTATAATATATATATACCGTAAATTAACGTATTTTACTATTCACAAAAAAATCAACTATTTCAGAAAAATCCCAAAAATTCACCCAAAATATTTTTCAATGCAAATAATTAAAAAATGAACTCTATTTTATGAAAATAATTTTCTAAATATAAGAATTTTTATTTTTATTTTAAATCATCATTTATTCGAAAAATACCGATTTTAAAAAATATAACTAATTTTATGACACTTTTACAAATTAATTAAGGTCTTGTAAAATTTTATTATAATCATAAGACAATAAAATATTAATTTATGAATCTATTTTATGAATATAATTTCTCTTTTAAATAATTTTATTAATTATAAAATTGTAAATAAAAAATTATGTGTTACAAAAATACCAACACTTAATTTATCATTTTCAAAACATTTATTTACTTATTCCATGATATAAATATATCATATTTTCACTTATAAGATATATGAATTTTATTTATACTCTCATAGATGAGGCCACTATTCTATTAGTATAGATTTCTTAATTTTTATAAATATCACTTATTTCATTATAAATTTATAATGAATTTAACTATTTAAGTCCAGAATGAAACCAAAATATTTTATAAGTACCTAGGTCATTACATTTATCCCAAACAATGATGTACAATGTTTGATCCATGATAATGTTTGAATTTAGTGTCCTGTGTATGGTTAATTTATAAAATTCTATGGTATAGCATAGTAGGCCTTGATTGGATGGGTAAATGACATGCCACGGTATTTCAATGTTGTGCTAGAGGGTATGGATATAGGTTATATCACAATATTTAATGGTTGGAAATAAGTTGATGAATATATGAAATTTCACTATATGGAATGGATAAATCTAAAGAGTGAGATAAAAATGATCTTGTGGGATTTGGGTGGCTAGATGTAGTCAGTTCCAGGTTAACACATAAGTAGGGATGAGTATATTATTTCATGATGATCTATGAGAATGTTTCTAGATCTCCCAGTATCAGTATTGGTTAGTCTAAGTATAACTTGTTTGTGGACATGGTTACACATATAGATTTATCACTATGAAAATTTATTATAATTAACCCTTTTGTAATTACAATATCATTTATATATTCAAATACTAACTCCTTGATTTGACATTGTCTATATTTGTTTCTAAAAAGGGTTATGTTCTCACATACTATATGTATACACATTTTGTGTTTACATATTGAATGAAAGACATTTACGATAATGGATATAAACCTATGCATCTATGACTTGGTTTTTTGTGTAACTTTGATGAATAGTTTATGGGATTATAGATTCATAAAGAGTGGGATACACACACATACTTCCATAATCATTTTATATTGTATTATTTATAATTTTTCATGTGTAAATTTCCATTGAATATTTTTCTTATACATATCATTTAGAGGTATTTTAGGATAATATTTCGATATAATAGTTTTCTTATTTAATTAGTATTCCAATGTCAATAGATATTGTGTTCCTTGTAATATTTTTAGTTGTTATAATGGATAATTAGATGGAAAATATATCCCCAGTTATTATTGTTGACCATTGATGTTGATCACTATCCTCTAGTGATCAGAGAATTCCAATGAGGAAAAGTGTCCTTTTTTCCTTTGTAGGGCAATCATATAAATGTGGTAAATTGCATTTAACTACCTCAAAAATCTAGAATTACATTTAAAAAAATAGTGTGTGGCATAGAGGGTGAAATACTAAATGGTCATAAATTTCATATATAGTTTCCATCATTTTCTATAACTCACATAGCCACCAATATTGTAGGCTCTACCACTGATCTTTCCTCCATGGTTGAGTAAGCCCAATGTAACATAAGATCCCTGGTTTTCCATTTCAGATCATTGAATCATTCTTCTAGATATTCTATCTTTTTTCCACATTAATCCACTACACAAATCTATAATCACATATTATGTATTTTCAATATTCCTAGAAATGTCCCCTATCAATACTATAACTAAGTATACATCAAATAGATGTTTCCTAACCAAAAATCACTCTCCCTGTATCATTATCAACCATTATTCAAACCCTTCCCACATTGTTGAACCATATAATAAAGATTGGGGTATGGATGGAAAGATATAGAATTAGTATTAGTGGGTAAATGAACCACTTGAACAAAATTTCAAAATTACCTTTTTCAAATACCATAGATGATGGATATTCCTCAAGGGAAATCAATTCAATGATCAATAAGGAATAAATTGTGGAAAATTTAACATTATTAATATATTCATGTGATCAACAAAAAAATTAAAGAATATCAAACCCAATATTTAAAATCAAATCTACATTCTAAAACATTAAAATTATTTATCCATGATCATGATACATAAAATAAAATTTAAATATTCAGAGTTTTTTATTGATGAATTAAACATATTAAAATATGAACAATGTTTCATACAATTCAATAAAAATATTTATCTCATTGGATGATGATTATATATTCACAACCCATCATCGGGTCATAAATTATTACTCGTATTAATCAATATAACCACCATTATCGTTATCTCAATGATTTCATAAAATTAAAATTCTTAAACATTCATTGAATAGTGAAACATGGAACCATGAATGATAATCACATCCCACATCAATGGAAATTCTAAAGTACATCCACATAGTTCTCAATTCAAGATCCTTACATTAATGCATTAATAATTCTCTCTAATATCATCCCTTAATCCACCACTGGGTTTTTCCTCCCATTGGTAGTGAACCCTACCTGGAGGAACAAAAAGGAAATCTTTATAGAGAAGAATTTAGGTCATACCATCCAAATAATGAAATTCCCAAAAAAACATTAGTCATTAATTTAAAACCGAAATATTTTAATTATTCCACTACAAGGTAAAATACAACATTACAAGATCAATTGGGGTGACATAATAAAAATCCATGTATCTGTTTAGTATATACCATAACTCACATGGGTAGAATGAATATTTATCTTTTAATTATTTTTTAAATATTCCATTAAAATATTCTAGGATGAAATTCATAAAACAAATAACTTACTGGTAAAAACTATGTTTTGGTCTAAATAGAACCACTAGAAAATTTTTCTGAGGGAATTATTTAATGTATATAAAACATTTTCCAACTTTATAGGACCTAGGAAATTAAAACTCAAAAATAAACTATATAAAGACAAAATATAAACTCAAATACCTATAAATATCTCATTAAATCAATATTTATTTGTCCTCCCTCCCCTATCACTCATATAATTTACTCATATTTTCCTAAATTTTTAGTTATGTTGTAACACTTCAAGCTTCCATGGTACGCTTCTCTTTGAATAATACAGTAGCGTGTGTTGTACGCAACTTCGAGTTCTAACACACACCCCAACCAATCAAACTAGCTGTTATGAATAGTAATACCCACTTTTTGAAATTTAATTCATTTTATCTTTCAAAATAGACTTAATTTTTGGATTTGGAAAATCAAAATTAACTTAGGGTGAATTTTTTGTACTTTTCTGATAACTTTCATATTTTGATGAATAGTGAAAATTACAAAATTTTAATTAAAAACAAATTTTTTAATTGAAATAATTAATAGTGATAAATTATTAATTTGATTGGTTTTAAAGTATAATTAGATTATATTTTTACCATTTAATACAATGTTGGTAATTGGAAATAATTTCACATTTAAACTGGACAAAAGCAAGTGTCAATCTTTTGATAGTTATTATTTCTGAAAAACACGCTTTTTGTTTTGACAACGGGAATTAATTTTAAATTAATTTATGCCACTTCTGTGTTTGGAATTTAAAAAAATGGATTCCATATGTAGAATCAGGAGGTCCAAATTTTGTAAATAGGTAACTTTTATTTATAGAAATTTTGAATAATTACTTCGATAAATATTTTATTTACTATGGTTAAAAGGTAAATCCGGTAAATAAGGGTAAAAAAATAACATTATAATAATATTAAATTACCCTAAAACGTGTCTTAACCCTATTTTTTGATACATTTCTGACCATGGTCATCTTTGGGTCTATTTTGGGACCCCATGGAGCCACTTGTAAGTGATAATGACACTTTATATTAATTAAGTTAAAGTAAATACAAAAATGACATAAGCATATATCTTTTAGAAAAACATTTTTTACATAGAGTTATATATGTTATATTTTCGACTACAAATATTAATTAGAAATATAAAAAGATTTACTACATAATGGGATTTTATTTTTAATTTTTATACAATTAATAATTAAATTTATTTATGACACAATAATGATGCAGTATTTTCCTTATTAATGAAAAGAATCAAATAATTGGTATTATAAATGTTAAAATAAATATAATTTGAAAGTTTTGATGACATACACAAATTTTATTGGTTAATGTGACATGTTATGATTACTTAAATGAATTTTTTTCGAATTAATAAAGTTGTTAAGACTTTAACAAAAATCAATTATTAAATAGTGTCAAAATTGACATAAAGGAGTTTTTAAAACAAATATTATATTATTAATTGATATTATGTTCCTAAAAATCTAATGTTCGGACAAAGGACTTATATAATGATATTTTTATCATTAATGGACCACTTGGGGTATCTTGTAAGTATATAGTAAGTTTATTAACTATATAATATAAAAATACAAAGAGACATAGTAAATGTCAAACTATTTAACTAAGAGTTAAATCAAAATGATAAAGTTAATTTAGTGAACCAAACCTCTCTAAAACCTATTGGTTGAGTTTTTTTAGACCTATACCCACCTTAAAATTTAAATAAAATACTTTTGATCCATTATAAACCGAATATGAATTTACTATAAAATAATATTTCTAGATTTTCCAAAGGTGTCCCTCACCCCTCTTATAAAAGGGAACTCCCCCTTTTCTCTAATTCACACCTTCAAAACCTTTTTTTCTTAGCCAAACACTACCCAAATATTATCTCCACTTCCCTAAATTCAACCTAGAGGCCTTAGTTTGATCATAAATCCAACCTAAGTATCCCTTTTAATCAAATCAAAAGGAAGAACTTGAAGAAGAGGTAATGTTTTCACCACCCTCTTTCTAGTTCCTTTCTTCTTCCACTTCTTATTTATTTGTTATTTCCATTATAAAATAATAACTCTAATATCTTATATATACTATTATGTTATTATAAATATGGTAAAACCATATTCAGTATTCTATCCATTCTTTGAATGACATGTCACCATACGTGCGTACGTACGGCTTACCGTCTCCACGTCGTGGTGTAATTGTTATTCAAAACATTATTATTTGGATGGGTATGATAATGATGTGTAATTGAAGTAAATAATAAATATAAAATTATAATGATTCTATATATATGATATACCATTCAATTATATATTATTTTAATATCAAAAGAATGATATTATCGCTCGTGCGTACGTACGGACTACCGTCTCCACGAATGTGATGAGATTCATTACCCATCATATCCATTCAAGTATAATTATAATTTGATGATTAAAAATAATGTTTAAGGACTTTATATCATTCTGGATATGAATAAGATACAACCTATCCATAACAAACATGGCTTATGTAACAAAACATATAAAAGAAAATGAGTAAGTTAACACCCAAAACAACGATAATACTAAGATATTATTGACAAAGTAATGTTAAAAGATCATATATGATATAATATTAATGTATATGATTATTGTATAATTTAATAACAATTATTTTACCATTATACAAGAGTTTAAACTACCCTCGACCAAGGAAAAGTATAGGGTAAGGGTTAATTCTACAATCTCTTCATTATCTGAGGTTGTTTATACGTAATTATCTACTGGGAACTCTTTATCATCCACATCCATGTTTCTTAAAAATGTATTTCAAATCATTCTTACTATTTTATAGACTATGGTTTAAAGTCATTTATACCCTTTTTTGACTTTTTATAAGATTTTTATAAAGGAATCTTTCCGTCGTTTTCCAAACAAGGTTCTTTTTTACCTTTTCGACAGGATTAAGGTAAGAATGTCTTTTTTTAACTTATACAGCGGGTGCGGCTATTTTCCACCATTATAAAATCATCTAATCTTCCCTTACAAGATTATAATAATATTTTCAAATTAAATTTTTCCTTTTATAATTATGTGACTTTTAAATGATTTAAAAAAATATATATTTCTCTCAAATAGTTTTTTTCCATCTACGTCAACATCCTTTGATGGATTTTAAGCTTATTTGAAGTTGATTTATTATGATAAAAACCTTCCATATTGTATTGAAGGTTTTGTGATATGTTTGACTGTGGATGTTTTATTTTTATACCATTCATGGTTTATGGATAAATTATTGACATTTCATATGCTAGTTTTAATACGAATGTTTATGTTATGTTTAAACCTGTTCATATGAGGAATGAATTGGACTTAATAAGTGACAGGTGGAGCCTGCTATAGCTCCTCGATGCATCGGTAGGTCTCATGAGAAAAACTAGTGTCTTGGAATAAGTCCTTGACAAAATCTTATTTTTAGTCTTGACACAAGGCCTTGACTATGTGGTTATGATAGTCTGGCATTATGAATTCCATCATTATGAAAATGGTTATTGATATTGGTTGTGATTATTCGATTAGTAGAATATCCATGTGAATAATTAAATGGAATTATTTAATTTTATTTCTTCTATATTATGCTGAATTTCAAGTTTAAAAGGCTTTTGTTTTAGTTATAAATTTCCTTAAATGTTTATGCTTATTTATGAAAGTTTCTGCTATATTTTTATCATTACTGGGAATCTGAGCTCACCCCTTTCTATGTTTTATTTTTCCCAGGATGTGAAGAAGTATTTTATAAATGACCTGTAGGGATAGTATGAGGGGATATTAGTGTGGTCTATGGATACAAGATGTTTTTGTAGTTTTTCATTTTATGATGTAATGTAAACTTTATGAATGTATCTAGTGATTCCAAGGCTACTAAAATAATCGGTATTTCGAGAATTGGTCTTTTTTTATCATGCCAATGTTATGTAATAATGCACCGACTCTGGGTAACTGGGTTCGGGGCGTTATAGTTGGTATCAGAAGAAGTTTAGTACAAACCTTGGAATCTAGATTTAGATAAACTCTAATTAGAGCACATAGACCTAAGATGGACATTGAGGATTAGTATAGAAGAACTTCCTAGAATTTTGGTATTATAGAGATTTTGTGAGTTTTTCGAGCAATACATCCATGTCTAGATATGAGTAGGTAGAGGCGGATCTGGAACAGATGTACCTAGGGGTAAAACCCAAAAACACCACTTTGAGCTAGACTCGAACAGGAACTGGTGCACGACAACAGGCATTGCTTCACTCTTGGTTACGACACTCCTAGGGGATATGCTTTGAATAATTCTCATTTTATTTACAAACCATTATGAAGGGTTTATGAGTATATACTTACTCAAATAAAACATTTTTATGATTATAGATTATATCCATAAACTGTTCAATTCATGTTAAGTGTTTTACAAGTTTGGATTTATGTATTGCGATTCATAAACTAATCTAGTGTATGCCATTTTTTAGAAATGGAGCCTAGTGGAAGAAATGGAAACTGTATCAATGCACGCACTCTATGTAGGGATTTCTCTCCTGCTCAAGATAATTATAGTGGAGTCGGTGATGCAACTGGTTTTGATCAGCTAATCACCATATTGGGACAACTCACTCAGGTTATGAATAATAACCTTACCCGTATGGAGCACCCAATTCCACAGCGTGGAAGATCAATGTTAGATCGCTTCATGAGGAAAAAATCACCAACATTCAATTGGAGTACAAATCCATCAGTAGCTGTGAAATGGATAAATTCCTTAGAGAAAATATTCCATGCCTTGGGGAGTAGTGAAAGGGAAAAAGTTATCATGGCAGCTTACCGCCTCACTGGAGATGCTGACCAATGGTGTTCATTGATTCAAAACACAAAGGAGGATGATGAAGTATAAAATATGGAATGGAGGGAGTTCAAAGAGATTTTATTAGAAAAATACTTTCCTTGTAACCATCGAGCAGATATAGAAAGGCTTTTTCTGAGTCTGATACAAAAGGAGGATGTGAATGTCGCAAAGTATGAGGCTAACTTTACAAGGTTACCGAGGCATGCAGTAGATTATATACATAACCCAAGGAGTAATATTGATCATTTCTTTGATGGTTTAAAACCATTTCTTCATCTATAATTATTCTCACAATCCTTCTAATCGTACGAAGATATTGTCTCATGTGCTATCAAGACAGAAAAGGAATTCTCTAAGTCTTATGACTTTAAAGCAAAGAAAGAGAAGAAGAGATATGTAGATCACTCTGAGAATGGAAATAAGGGGAATAAGAGAAAAGTTGAATATCCATCCTGCAGTAACTGTTGAAAGAAACACCCTGGTACTTGCTTGAAGGGAATGGGAGTTTGTTACAAGTGTGGTGAAAAATTCCACCAAGCTCGTGATTGCAAGGGAAAAAAAGAAGCTACTGATGTTCAATGCTACAATTTCAGGGATATGGGACATTATACAAATGAATGTTCTAAGTGTTAGAGGAACTTACCTTAGAAAATTCCAAGGGATCAAGGCCAAGCTTATGCAATCACTACTGCTAAGGTAGAAGCTCCTAAAGACGTGGTGGCAGGTAATTTAATGGCTTCCTCAAGTTTAGAAAATGCTTTATTTGATTCTGGATCATCACATTGTTTCATATCTTCCCAGTTTTCTAAGAAAATTAGATATTTACAATTTGATTTAGCAAGGGATTTTTCAGTAAAAACTCCTAAGGGAAGTATCATTGCAATAAAGTTTTGTGAATCATTCCCTATTAGAGCACAAAAATGTTATTTATCTACTGATCTCATCGTCATACCCATGATTTAATTTGATATAATCCTCAGTATGGATTGGATTTCAGACCATGATGTGAAGATTTATTGTAAGAATAAGGAGTTTATGATTTTTGATGGTGATGATAAAGAACACCTTATCTTTATAGCAGAATCGTCACCACCTGATTCTTATCTAGATCCACCCCCAGTAGCTCAACTAAATTCAATTATCAGGGAGGAAGAGAATGAAATAACTGTGGGTGAGTAAAGTAATGTTAAAATAGAGTATGTACCTATTGTTAAATAATATGTAGATGTGGTTTCGGAAGATTTACCTGGACATCCTCCAGAACGATAAATTGAGTTTTCCATTGATTTAATTCCTAGTTCAAGGCCTATATCGAAGACCCCTTATAGAATGGCCACTATTGAATTAGTTGAACTAAAGAAACAACTAGAGGAATTGAGTAATAAGGGATTTATTATCCCTCGTTGTAAGAAACCGATTCTTATTCTTGAGGTACGAGTTTCTTCTTTTCTTTTTTTCCTTAAGTGTTTTTGAGAAAATAAGGAAAAATGGGAGAAAATCCTAAATTTTTGTGACTACAAGCCATGTACTTTTCCACACGCCATGTACTTTGTCCGTGTGGAAGGAGTACACAGGGTGTGTAGGTCGGTCAATGATGATGGGTGTAAAAACCGACTACACACTGTGTACTCATGTCGACAGATGAACAGTGCCACACTGGTGAGGAACCGCCGAAGCAACAGTTAAAAAAATGAAAACTGCATGTTGTGTACCCAATAGTACACACCGTGTAGTCTGTTTTTTTTTTTTTTTTTTTGCTTAAAATGGGAAGTAGCCTCCCCTGTTCACAGGTAAGGTGTAGAATTGGAAGAAAATTCAGTAGGGACGGCTAGAGCTTTGGAGATCACCCAATCGAGCACCGGGAATCCGATTCTGCCTCCGTCGATCTCGTTGGAACCGCACAGGTGAGTTCTCCCTTCTCCTTATGTAACTCTTACCAATTATTCCTCTAAAGAGAGTTTTTTACATTTGAATGGGAATTATTTTACCTCAGATCTATGTCTTTCTCGGGCGTTTTGAGGAGCGTCGTTCACGTATATCGGTCAGGGGTGATTGAGGTAGGTGGTCTAGTGTTTATTTCCAACTATTGTGGTGAACTTGTGTACCATTGTGATATGCGCCCACGAATGGGGTATCATATGGCTGAGGCCTTGTATAATTAAATACCTAGAATTGCATAGGTAGTTTAATGAACATGTATAACTATTTTTTGGGATCGCTGCTTGGATCTAGGACCACCCCTGGGGGTGTGTTCCTCTGTTTAGCCATTTGGCCAGGTTACCCGAGGGTACACTATAAAATTTAGCATGATTTAAATTGCCTTGAGAGGAATTTTATATCATTGTTTGCTTATTTGTTGGGCTCGTCCAGGTTACTTTTGCCTGAGGGTGGTGTTCTATTTAGCCTGAGGGTAGTGTTTATTTTAGCCTGAGGGCAGTGTTCTGTTAGCCTGAGGGAAACTCCTTCCACGCCTGAGGGAAGTAGATTATGTGCCTGAGGGAAATACTTCGTATGACTGAGGGCAGTAACCGTTATGTTTGAGGGAAATTACTTGTGGGTTGGGACTCTGATTACCTGAGGGTGAGGATTGTATGTCTGAGGACACGGCTATTTAGAATATTCACTGAGGTGTTTTCCTATGAATACCTTCCAAGTCGAAGCACAAGCTTGGAGGTGATAAGTAATAATTAAAATGGCAATGAAAATGGTAAAGTTAGTTACTTTTGAGTACTGATTAGTTTATTGCACTTATTACTGCACACTGTTGTTGCACATTTTCACTAACAGTTGGGCACGGGCCTTTGGTGGGTGCCTACTGGGATTTATTTCTCACACCCTATTTGGGGTCATGTCTTCAGCCCCAAACAGATTACATTTCTGTAGGTATGGATAAGGTCAAGGGTCCCTATACAGGTACTTGAGTGTTGTTGAGGTATAGGGGAGCATGGGACCAAGCTCAGGATCGCGATGTTGCTGGTTGTTCAATTTTGTTCTGTTGTACCTTACTTTCCATTGTATCGTATTATACTGTTGTGTAACATGTGCTGGCTTTTTTCATAGAATAGTGACATGATGCATCTTAATATATATATATGACTGCTGGTTCTTTTACTGCAGTTGTTCATTTTAGTTATGTATGTTTTACTTCTGCTATTATTGTATGTTTGTTCTTGTATTCCATTGCGCTACACTTTTACAAATGAGGGCATAGTTTCCCCACTATTAGACATGGGCCCTCGCTGCTAGTCGATAGCCTCTAGTATTTGGGGACATGCGCTTGAGGTCATGTGACCAACCGGGTTCGGGGCACTCGTGGAGTGACACCCGGATCCGGGATGTTACAAAGTGGTATCAGAGGGGTTCTTTTCTTTGACTTACTATTTGGAGCCTTATTCAGGGATAGGATGGAAATGGTAGTTGGTAATAAGCTGTACCCGGGAGTAGCTAATCTGTGTATAGGGAAAATCCAATTTACCTCGTGTTGCACTTTTATTGAATTTTCAATTTACAGTTGATCAGATTTTCACCGCTGGGTGATGCACTTGTGATTGTGCTCTGTATATGTTATGCATGGGTTCTATTTAGTTGCAACCCGATGAGATGAGGGTCTTCCATCTCATTCATCATTTAGGAACATTCTAGAAATCACATTCCATGCATAGTTCCATTCCATGTAGGCGCATTAGAAATTGAATGTTGTTGTGATAGTTATTGTGCTAGAAAAGCATGTTGTTGTGATAGCTGATTTGATAAATACCTGCTATGTGATAGGGTATTTTTTGTGTGAGCCTGTTGATACAATGGACTCCAAAATTTGGTTTTTGGGGAGTATGGTCCCTCAATAACTAGAATTTGGGGGATCATTGACTTGTTTACTTGTGTATAACATGTATAAGATGTCAAACTTTGATTCGCAGGGATTATGGGCCCTCACGGATCAGAATTTGGCACTTAGGTGTTGTTTTTCAGTATTTTCTGGGTTTCGGAGTTGTATCGGAGGCTTACTGTCCAGGAAACCCAGGATACACGCCGTGTAGTTCCTCGGACACACGCCGTGTGTTCTTCTGTTCGGGAAGAAATGAAAACTTTTTGAGTATATGCTATGTGCCCTCAGTACACGTCGTGTAGTCTCTTCCCGTGTCATAGACCATATAGGCGGGGACATGGGGTAGGGAAAGTTTTGGGAACAACACGCCGTGTACTAGATGCACACGCCGTGTACTGTTGACTGGAGTACGCCTATGTAACTAACAACATAGATGGAGGAGACCTAGAGACATACACGCCATGTCCGCTATGGAACACGTCGTGTAGTCTGACCTGGGGACCCGGTCGTGTAGATAACAAACACGGGTCGGTGTTACCTCTTCTTGAACATGCTGTGTAGTCCTTACCAGTGGGAGACTATGTAGAATTAGTCGTGTGGATTTGGAAACGGGGTGGTGTACACGCCGTGTGCGAGTGTTACACGTCGTGTAGTGTTAGCCGAGTGTTCGGCCATGTCACGAACGACACGGTCAATTGGAAATTAAACCATACATGCCATGTAGATTCCATACACACTGTATAGTCTTGTTCAAGTGAGCCATGTGGCTTAGCCATATAGAAGGACTCGGGCAGGGAAGGAGGATTAAGGTACACGCTGTGTATTTAGAAGGCACACCATGTGTTTGGGGTGTTACACTTCCAGTTTAAGCTGGGGTACACGCCCATGTGAATGTCTTGTGAGAACACGCTGTGTAGTTTTATACACACCATGTAGTCAAGTTTTTTAAATTTTGAAAACTTCACTTCTCTGTCTCCTTGTTTTCGGTATTTGATAATATTGATATAAGGTGTGTGTTTGACCTTGTAGATTCATGCCACTGAAACGACCACGTGTTGTTCTCCAGGAGAGAGGCAACGATTATACTCTAGAGATGGTAGGCCATGGGCTACCAGTGGATCTTCTAGCAGAGCCAGATGCAGCGCCAGCCATTATACCGGACACAGGCACGGATGCGCAGTTCCGTGAAGGCTTCATGTGGTTCATGCAGACCTTTCAAGAAGCACCACCGGCTACCACATCTATGGCAGAGATGACACATATCTTCTAGTAGCAGCATCCGCCTACGTTTTCAGGGGATGGCAGACCACAGGCTGTGGAGTCTTGGCTAGACTCATTGCAAACTATTTTCAAGCACCTTGAGACACCTCCAGGGCGGAGGGTCAAGCTCGCGATGTATATGTTGCGTGATTCTGCCAATATGTGGCGGGATGTTACCACCCAGTCAAAGAATCACAGAGACATGGTGTGGGAAGATTTCCAAACAGCTTTCTATGACTTCTTCTTCCCAGAGACCCTGAGGGAAGATAGATCTCGAGAGTTCATGAATCTGCAGCAGGGATCTATGTCGGTGATGGATTATTCTGCTCATTTCACCGAGCTTCAGCATTTTGCACCCATTTTGTTGGGTGATGAGACGTTGAGGGCTAGATGCTTTGAGGATGGTCTTAGATATTACATCCACACACTGGTTAATGTTTTCAGGTTGCCTTCTATACATGATATTGTGAACCAGGAACTGATTACTGAGCGGAACCTGCAGGAAGATAGTGGTGTGGTCCAGGGAGGTTCGATACCAGTTTCTAGTACTATTTCTACCGGTAAGAGGAAGAGACAGATGGACTTCTCTCATGGTGGCATTACCAGCCAGAAGAATGTTTCAGGTGTCCAGATCAGGTGCTACCAGTTTGGTAAGGAAGGGAACAAGAGACCGCAGTGTCCACATGACCCAATGGAGTTCCAAGCTTGCGGCAAGATGGGTCATCTTCAACGCTTTTGCAGGGAGTTTCTACTAGTGGATAGTGAGAGGGGTTCTGTACAGACTTCACATGCGGGATCAGGACCAACAACTTCTTACCAGTCGGGAAACTGGAATACGTCAGGGCGTGCGGAAAGAGATGGTGGTCATGGTTGTGGAAGCCAGACACCAGGATCTCAGAGACAGCAGGGCGGGATAGCTCAGGGTAGCCAGGCTATGTCGCAGGGTCATGGCACTGGGCAGGCATATGCAGTGCAATAGACCCAACATGATCAGGATCCCGGACCTTCTATTTTCAGAGGTACAATTCTAGTAGCTTCTGTCTTATCTTCAATACTTTTCTATACGGGTGCTACTCATAGATTTGTATCTATGCCTATTGTGGAGAGCCTTGGGCTCTGTGTTTCTTCTTCTTCTGATGTTATGACATTAGACACTCCGTTGGGGACTAGAACGGCTGGTGTGTGCCAGTGCAAGGAGTGACCCCTTGAGGTTGGTGGGTTTCACTTCCTTTGGGACCTCTATGTCTTGGAGATGATGAGATATGATGTCATTCTCGGGATGGACTGGTTGGTTACCTTTCGAGCCTTTGTAGACTTCTATCATCGTAGGGTGCGTTTCACATCACTAGAGGGTGGAGAGTTTCTATACAAGGGCGAGTGGGATGTTCAGGAGAGTTGAGCTGGACCAGATCATCATGGGCGAGGTGGAGTCACAGCCCAGATTGCGAGTTTATATCTGGATAATTAGGGGACTTGTCAGAAGGACTTCCCTCCAGTGGTTGATCATTTCAGGGATGTCTTCCCAGACAACTTTTTAGGTCTACCTCCAGAGCGTGAGGTGGATTTCTCTATTGAACTTGTGCCAAGAGTGGCACCGGTATCCATTCCTCCTTATAAGATGGCTACACCTGAGTTATAGGAGCTCAAGATATAGTTAGAGGAGTTACAGTCAAAGGGTTTTATCCGACCCAGTACTTATCCTTGGGTTTCCGTGGTCCTTTTTGCGAAGAAGGCAGATGGTACACTCAGACTCCGTGTGGATTATCGAAAGCTGAACCAGTTGATGGTCAAGAACCGATATCCCTTACCAAGGATTGATGATCTTTTTGATCAAATTCGAGGTGCACAAGTGTTCTAGAAGATTGAATTGAGATCCAAATATCATCATTTGTGCGTTAGACCATCTGATATACCTCTCATAGTCTTCAGGAGTAGATATGGTCTATATGATTACTTGGTTATGCCGTTCGGACTCACGAACGCGCCAGTAGTTTTCATGGATCTGATGAATCGTGTGTTCCACCCTTATCTGGATTCTTTTGTGTTATTATTCATGGATTATATCTTGGTGTAATCTCACACTCGACACAACCATGCCACCCATATTGAGATCATGCTGAGTACACTGAGAGAGCATCCGTTATATACTAAGCTCTCAAAGTGCCACTTTTCGATGGACCAGATTCACTTCCTGGGTCATATCATTTCAAAGACAGGAGTTGTGGTAGACCCAGAGAAGGTGAGAGCAGTAGTTTCCTGGGATTATCCTAAGGACGTGTTTGAGATACGGAGTTTCTTGGGGTTGTCTGGTTACTATAGGCATTTTATACAGGACTTCTCCCGCTTAGAAGCGTTGTTGAAGGGTTTAACTAAGAAGGGTGTGAAGTTCGTTTGGTTAGAAGCTTTCTAGACAACCTTCCAGGAGTTGAAGGGAAAGTTGACATCATCACCAATACTGATACTCCCAGAGCAGGTAAAGAGCTATACAATTTACTATGATGCATCAGGTATTGGGTTGGTAGTTGTGTTGATGCAGGGTGAACGAGTTGTTGTGTACGGGTCTCGGTAGTTGAGGCCACACGAGAGGAATTACCCGACGCATGACCTCAAGTTGGATGCAGTTTTTCATGCGTTATGCTGTTGGAGACACTATCTCTTGGGAGAGCATTTTTTGGTTTTCACCAACCACAAAAGTCTCAAGTATATCTTTACTCAGCGTGACTTGAATCTGAGGCAGTGAAGGTGGGTCTAATACCTTCAGTCCTTCAATTTTGAGATTGCCTATACACTTGGTAAGGGTAATGCAGTTGCTGATGCACTGATCAAGAAGACTCAGACACAGGTAGTTCATGAGGCCAGTGGTGAGTAGAAGCTTATGGCTTTGTTCTCTGAGATGCATTTGGAGGTGCACAACAGTCGGGGTAAAACATATCTTTCATCTTTAGCTGTGACTCCTACCCTCATGGATAGAGTGAGGATGAGACAACTATCTGTTTCATAAGGCCTAGTTCTATGGGAGTCGGTGGCAAGTGAGGACCCTCCTCCTGGGTGGACGATAGGCGGTGATGAGGTACTACGTTTCCATGGATGAGTGTGGGTTCTAGGGGATATATGCGAGGAGTTGATGGGGAGTTTTATTCTTCAGCTTGGGAAGTTCATCCCGGAGTTACCAAGATATACTGTGACTTGAGACATCAGTACTGGTGGACGGGTATGAATTGAGAAGTAGCTGGTTTTGTTATGAGATGTTCCACCAATCAGCAGGTGAAGGCAGAGCATCAGAGGCCAGTCTTACTATTACAGCAGTTACCCATTCCAAAGTGGAAATGGGATGATGTCGTGATGGATTTCGTGACTCGGTTGTCGAGGTCACCTTGAGGCAATTATATCATGTGGGTTGTTGTGG
This sequence comes from Viscum album, assembly GCA_963277665.1. Classification (NCBI taxonomy): domain Eukaryota; kingdom Viridiplantae; phylum Streptophyta; class Magnoliopsida; order Santalales; family Viscaceae; genus Viscum; species Viscum album. The sequence goes on from OY728143.1 coordinate 412,767,729, forward strand.
ACAGACTCATGAAGGTAGCTCACTTTTTTCCGATCAAGGAGACCTTCGGTGTTGACGAGATCAGAAAGTTGTATATCTGAGAGGTTGTAAGTCTTCATGGGGTTCCTCATTCTATCGTTTCAGATAGGGACTCCCGTTTTACATCTCGTTTCTGGCAGAGTTTTCAAAGGGCACTGGGTACACAGGTGCTTCTGAGCACAACTTACCACCATCATACCGATGGACAGTCAGAGCGTACGATACACGTGCTAGAGGACATGTTACGTGCATGCATTCTAGACTTTGGGGGCTCCTGGGAGAATCATATACCCCTAGTTGAGTTTGTATATAATAATAGTTTTCAGGAAACTATTGAGATGGCACCTTACGAGGCTTTATATGGTAGGCCTTGTCGATCACCTTTGCGCTGGATGGAGGCATGTGAGGCAGCTTTACTAGGACCACGTCTCATGAAGGAGACTTCTGAGAAAGTCTAATTGATTCAGAAGTGGATGGATACTGCACAGTCTCATCAGAAATCTTATGTTGATCGCCGTAGATGACCCTTAGAGTTTGTGGTCAGGGATCAGGTTTTCTTGTGTGCTTCACTGAGGTTGGGACACAGGCGGATCAGGAGGTAGGGTAAACTTTCACCGAGGTATGTGGGGCCATTTGAGATCCTAGAGAGAGTCGGGACGATTGCCTATCGGTTGTAGTTACCATAAAGGTATCGGGCCATGCACGACGTCTTCCATGTATCTTAGTTGTGCCATTATCATTCTGACTTGTCTCATGTATTTCAGCCAGAGGAGGTTGAGCTTCAGATAGATGCATCATTTTAGGATCATCTGATTCGTATCGTGGATAGGAGCATGAAGGTTCTTCGAGGCCGGTCAGTTCCTCTCGTACGGGTGCTATGGCAGCATGGCTGAGTGTAGGATGAAACCTAGGAGTGGGAGACCGACGTACATGCTCAGTGGCCAGAGTTGTTCTGAGCTTTATCTTCGCCAACCTTGTAAGGAAAATTCGGGGATGAATTTCTTTAAGGGGGGAAGTTTGTAAGAACCCGGTTCTTATTATTGAGGTACGAGTTTCTTCTTTTCTTTTTTTTATTAAGTTTTTTTGAGAAAATAAGGAAAATGGGAGAAAATCCTAAATTTTTTTGACTACACACCATGTACTTTTCCACACGCCATGTACTTTGGCCGTGTGGAAGGAGTACACAGGTTGTGTAGGCTGGTTGATGATGATGGGTGTAAAAACCGACTACACGCCGTGTAGTGGGTATTTACATGTCATGTAGTCAGTCGGTAGGCAAATAGTAAGGTGGTGTCTAGCTGAGAGACAGTACATGTTGTGTACTAAGGTATTACACGTCGTGTACTCATATCGATAGATGAATAGTGCCACGCTGGTGAGGAGCTGCTGAAGGAACAGTTAAAAAAATGAAAACTACAGGCCATGTACCCAATAGAACACATCGTGTTGTCTGTTTTTTTCACTTAAAATGGGCAGTAGCCTCCCCTATTCACAAGGAAAGCATAGAACCATAGGAGAACTCAGGAGGGATGACCAGAGCATTGGAGATCACCCGATCGAGCACCGAGAATCCAATTCTGCCTCCGTCGATCTTGTTGGAACCGCACTGGTGAGTTATTCCTTCTCCTTGCGTAACTCTTGCCAATTATTCCTCTAAAGGGAGTTATTTACCTTTGAATGGGAATTCTTTTACCTCATATCTATGTCATTCATGGGTGTTTTGAGGAGAATCGTTCACGTATATCGGTCAAGGGTGATCGAGGTAGGTGTTCTAGTGTTTATTTCCAACTTTTGTGGTGAACTTGTGTACCGTTGTGATACGCGCCCATGAATGGGGTATCGTATGGCTGAGGCCTTTCATAATTAAATACCTATAATTGCATAGGTAGTTTAATGAACATGTATAACTAGTGTTTGGGATCACTTCTTGGATCCAGGACCACCCCTGGGGGTGCGTTCCTCTGTTTAGCTATTTGGCCAGGTTACCCGAGGGTATACCGTAAAATTTAGCATGCTTTAAATTGCCTTGAGAGGAATTTTATATCATTGTTTTCTTATCTGTTGGGCTCGGCCCGGTTAATTGAGCCTAAGGGTAGTGTTCTATTTAGCTTGAGGGTAGTGTTCATTTTAGCCTGAGGGCAGTGTTCTGTTAGTCTGAGGGTAACTCCTTCCATGCCTGAGGGTAGTAGATTCTGTGCCTGAGGGTGACACTTCATATGCCTGAGGGAAATATCTGTTATGCCTAAGGGAAATTACCTATGGGTTGGGACTCTGATTACCTGAGGGTGAGGATAGTATGTCTGAGGACACAACTATTTAGAATATTCACTGAGGTGTTTTCCTATGAATACCTACCAAGACGAAGCACAATCTTGGAGGTGATAAGTAATAATTAAAATGGAAATGAAAATGGTAAAGTTGGTTACTTTGGAGTAATGCTTAGTTTATTCCACTTATTACTGCACATTGTTGTTGCACATTTTCAATGACAGTTGGGCACGGGCCTTTGGTGGGTGCCTACTGGAATTTATTTCTCACACCCTGTTTTGGGTCATGTCTTTGGCCCCAAACAGATTACATTTCTATAGGTATGGATAAGGGAAAGGGTCCCTATATAGGTACTTGAGTGTTTCTGAGGTGTAGGGGAGCATGGGACTGAGGTCAGGCTCGTGATGTTACTGTTTATTCTATTTTGTTGTGTTGTACCTGTACTTTCCATTGTATCATATTGTACTATTGTGTAACATGTTCTGGCTGTTTTCATAGAATAGTGACATGCTGCATCTTAATATATATATATGACTGCTGGTTCTTTTACTGTAGTTGTTCATTTCAGTTATGTATGTTTTACTTCTTCCGCTGTTGTTGTATGTTTTTTCTTGTATTCAAATGCACTACACTTTGACAAATGAGGGCATAGTTTCCCCACTATCAGACCTGGGCCCTCACTGCTAGTCGGCAGCCTCTGGCATTTGGGGAAATGTGCTTGAGGTCATGTGAACAACCGGGTTCAGGGCACCCGTGGAGTGACACCCGGATCCGGAACGTTACACTAGTGTTTCTCCAGGGGTAGACCCTATCCTTTTTGTTAAGAAGAAAGATGGATCTATGAATTTATGTATCGACTACAGGGAAATTAATGTTATAACAATAAAGAACAAGTGTCCCCTACCTCGCATTGATGATTTATTTAACCAACTGCATGGAGATCAATACTTTTCAATGATTGACCTTCGATCTAGACACCATCAGTTGTGTGTGAAGAAGGAAGACATTCTGAAGACAGCATTTCGAACCAGGTATGGGCATTACGAGTTTACAGTAATGCCTTTTGGATTGACTAATGCACCCTCTGTATTCATGGATCTAATGAACAGAGTTTTCAAGGAATATATCAATGATTTTGTAGTGGTATTTATTGATAATATCTTGTTATACTCTAAAATCTACGAATATCATGAAAATCACTTGCGCATTATCCTGAAGACTCTTAGAAGACATGAATTATATGAGAATTTTTGCAAGTGTGAATTCTGGCTTCAAGAGATTTCTTTTCTTATCCATATTGTCTCTAAGGATGGAATTTTTGTTGATCCTTCTAAGAGCAAGGCAATCCAAGAATGGCCAGCACCGATGAGTATAACTGAGGTACGCGGTTTTATTGGTTTAGCAGGTTATTATCGGCATTTCATCCAGAATTTTGTCCGATTGGATAACCCATTAACGAATATCACATGTAAAGGGGTTAAATTTATTTGGACAAAAGAGTGTGAAGAATTTTTTGAAGAATTGAAGAGAAGATTATCCAATTCTCCTATATTGACTCTACCATCATGGAATGATGGGTTTGTTATTTATAGTGATGCTTCAAAGAAAGGACTTGGTTGTTTACTTATGCAGAATGATAGGGTTATTGCCTATGCATCACGACAGCTGAAAATTCATGAGAAAAACTATCCTACTCATTATCTTGAGTTAGCTGCTGTAATATTTTCTTTGAAGATATGGAGACATTATCTCTATGGTGAAAAATGTGAGATATATATCGATCACAAGAGTTTGAAGTATATTTTCTCACAGAAAGAACTCAACATGAGGCAAAGGAAATGGCTTGAACTACTCAAGGATTATGATTGCACGATACACTACCACCCAGGGAAGGTAAATAAGGTGGTAGATTCTTTGAGTAGAAAGAATCATGGAGTTTTGAAAAAAAATGTGAGTGGAAAGGGATCCAATTTTCATGGATCTAGTAAAGTTGGATATGGGAATAACCATGGAAGGTGAAACATTGATACTTTTTCAAATGGTTGCCAAACCATCTTTTCTAGAAAGGATTAGAAGTTCTCAGATCGATGATGAAGAATTTAAAAAGAAGATTAAAGCTATGAATGATGAGAGATTGAGTGAATTTGTGTATGAAGAAGGAATTTTGAAATTTGGGAAGAGACTTTGTGTTCCCGATATACCTGATCTAAAAAGGGAATTGTTGAATGAAGTTCATAGTTCCAATTTCTCTATATGCCCTGGGAGTACCAAAATGTATATAGATTTGAAGGAATATTTTTGGTGGGACAACATGAAGAGGGAGATTGCTGATTTTGTGTCAAGATGTATGGTTTTTCAACAAGTGAAAGCTGGAAGGCAACATCCTGGAGGAGTCATGAAACCTCTTCCCATACCTGAGTGGAAATGGGATAATATTACAATGGACTTTTTCATGGGGCTACCAAAGACTCCTAGAAGGGATGATGCAATATGGGTCATTGTTGATCGTCTTACCAAGTCAGCACATTTTCTTGCTATAAGATAAGATCTACCACTTGAACGTCTAGAAAGACTATATATAAATGAAGTTGTGAAACTTCATGGAGTACCCCTATCGATTTTTTCTGATCGTGATCCCTGTTTTACTTCAAGATTCTGGAAAAGTCTTCAGAAATCCCTGGATACTGAACTTTGTTTGAGCACTGTGTACCACCCCCAAACTGATGGACAATCAGAACAGACTATTCAAACATTAGAAGACATGTTGAGATCTTTATCACTTAACTTTCAATGTATGTGGGATCAGTATTTACCTCTGGTGGAATTTTCCTATAACAATAGCTTCCATTCAGGTATTCGGATGGCACCATATGAAGAGTTATATGGAAATAGATGTCGCACACCAACCTGTTGGGATGGTGTTGGTGAAATAAAACCTGTAGGCCCAGAACTTGTTGAGGAAACAATTGAAAAGTTGAAGGTAATCCAAACCCACATCAAAGCATCTCAAAGTAGGTAGAAGAGCTATTCTGATAACCGAAGGAATTATTTGGAATTTTAGGTAGAAGATCATGTTTTCTTGAAGGTATCTCCATGTAAGGGTGTTATACGTTTCGGTAAGAAGGGTAAATTGAGTCTGAGGTACATAGGACCTTTCGAAATTCTAGAACAAATTGGGGTTGTAGCTTATCATTTGGAAATATCTCCAAGTCTCTTCAAAGTTCACGATGTGTCACTAGTGCAAAAAACGTTATTTACATCACCATTTTTTACGTCGGTTATATATAACTGATGTGATAATCTGTGAAATGTGGTTTTTTACGTCGGTTATTTTATAACCAACTTAAAAAATGCAATGATTATATTTTTAACGTCGGTTATTTTAATAATAGACATTACAAATCACGCGTGTTCGTTTTTTACGTCGGTTATAAATTAACCGACGTAAAAAAACCAAAGCGCGGGGTTTTTTATGTCGTTTATTTGATAACCGACGTAAAAAACGAGATATCTACGAGTTTTTTACATCGGTTATTTTATAACCGACGTAATAAACATGGCTTTTGAGGCCTTTTTGACGTCAGTTATTTGATAACTGACGTAACAAAACAACCCGCAGAAGTTTTTTAACTCGGTTATACAATAACCGACGTAAAAATTTGTGATTTCTGATGTATTTTTTACATCGGTTATTCTATAACCGATGTAAAAAACCAACACGCGGATTTTTTTACGTCGGTTATAAAATAACCGACCTAAAAAAAGCTGTATCTGATACATTTATAACGTCAGTTATTATAATAACTGACTTTATAAATGTAAAAAAATAGTTTATAATGTCGGTTATTAAATAATCGATGTTATAAAACATTTAAAAAATTAACAAACCCCATGGATTGTCATTTACGATTTTTCGATCGACAGTCCTGTGGCTCATCTCTCTCGTGCGGTAAACCCTAATCGTCTTGTCGATCTCACTGCGTTAAACTCGTTTTTCCTTTATCTTTTATCATCTTTACTCTCCTTGGATCTATCATCTCAACTTGCAACACTCAAGTAAGTCTTCCATGAATTTATTTCATTCGTTTTTTTTCTCGGATAATCTATATTTATGTTTTGCGATTTTTTTGTTTAAACTAGGTAAGATTCTTCCATTTCGAACCCTCTTACCTCTTTTTGCCATCATCATCTTATTTATTATTCCCATATCTATTATATCGACTCGAAATATTCACGTAAGCCTCAACTACTTCTATTTAGTTTGTTTTTGTTTCGCTAATTCTCGACATTGATGGTAATTTTTGTTGTCATTGACAACTAATGATCTCATTCACCTATATTACTGCATAGAATGGTTATTGATTAAATGTATGAATTTGGAAATGATATTTCATGTGTTGTTGTTGCTTATGTTTATCCTCTTTATATGATAATCTATTATACATATAATGTAATGGCCATTGACCTCTATGGCCCTTCGATGCATCGCTATGTCTCATGATTCCAAATAAAAATGGGTTCTGCTGAGGGCTTACCCTAGTATTTTTTGAGGAATTGGCCAAGGGCTTGACAATATGTTTAAGATTTATAGAATTATCCATTACCTCATTATGATATTAGTTATTGAGAAAACTTGTGATCATTTGACTAGTTGAATATCATTGGTTATCTTTAATTATCATACGATCATTTAAGTAGCCATATTTAATAATATTTAATTCCATATATTTCATGCTGAAGTATATATTAAATGCATCTGTTTTTAGTTGTTCACCATGCCTAGTTTTTATATGTAAACCATTGTTTGGGGGGTTGTCCGAGGGGTGGGGGCTGTCCAGAGGGTTGGGGGTGTCCAGGGGGTGTCCAAGGGGGTGGGTGGGTGTGGGGGGCTGTCCAAGGGGGTGGAGCCTATCTAGAGGGTTTTGGGGGTTGTTCGGGGGTGGAGGGCTATCTAGAGGGTTAGGGGGTGTCCAAGGGGGTCGGGGGTGGGGGGTGGTGTCTAGGAGGGGTTGGGGGTGCTGTCTGGAGGGGTGGGGTGCTATCTAGGGGGTGGGGGATGTCCAAAGGGTTGGGGGGTGTCCAGTGGGGTGTCTAAGGGGGTAGGGGTGGGGGTGGTGTCCAGGAGGGGTGGGGGTGCTGTCTAGAGGGGTGGGGGTTGTCCAGTGGGTGTGGGGGCTGTCCAGAGGGTTGGGGGTGTCCAGGGGGTGTCCAAGGGGGTGGGTGGGTGTGGGGGGCTGTCCAGAGGGTTTGGGGGGTTGTCCGGGGGGTGGGGGTTGTCCAGAGGGTTGGGGGGGTGTCCGAGGGGGTGTCCAAGGGGGTAAGGGGTGGGGGTGGTGTCTAGGAGGGGTGGGGGTGTTGTCTAGCGGGGTGGGGGCTGTCCAGGGGGTGGGGGGACTGTCCAGAGGGTTGGGGGTGTCCGAGGGGTGTCCAAGGGGGTGGGTGGGTGTGGGTGGCTTTCCACGGGGGTGGGGGCCTGTCCAGAGGGTTTTGGGGGTTGTCCGGGGGGTGGGGGCTGTCGAGAGGGTTGGGGGTGTCCAGGGGGTGTCCAAGGGGGTAGGGGGTGGGGGTGGTGTCCAGGGGGTGGGGGTGCTGTCTAGAGGGGTGGGGGATGTCCGGAGGGTGGGGGGCTGCCCAGAGGGTTGGGGGTGTCCAGGGGGGTCTAAGGGGGTGGGTGGGTGTGGGGGGCTGTCTAAGGGGGTGGGAGCCTGTCCAGAGGGTTTTGGGGGTTGTCCGGGGGGTGATTCTCATGTTTACTCCATTTTCTCCAATTTTCTATCAACCATGTAGGCGCCATGGTTTTATTTGATTCAATGGAATTTAAAACATTTATATCTGACTATATTTTGTTTTAAAAATAATATTCAAGCATATTTTTTTAAATACCCATAGATTTGTTTTATATTTCAAAATTGTTTTACATTCAAATTATGATTTTTTTCATATAAACATATATTTGTCTTATCTTAAAAATATATATATTTTTTATATTTGTTATAGGTAATAATGATTCAAAGTTGGATTACAGCACATCAAATGAGCAATGAATATGAGGAAGGTGTTGATGCCTTTTTGGAATTTGCTAAATGAAATGTTCCAAGTAGTGAAATTTTTTCTATCCATGCCTGAAATGTTTGAATATGAAGAAGTTGAAAAGTATAGAGATAAAAGATCATCTGATTTGTCATGGTTTTAATCCGAGTTACAGCCCTTGGATTTGGCATGGTAAAACTGGATGGAACGTCACTGATGATGATGATTCGCAAGATGGTAACTCCAATAGAATTGAAGAAATGATTCGTGATATTGTAGCAGAACAAATTGAGATAGAACCGACAGTTGCGCGTCTATATAGTGATGATGAAAAACCATTATATCCTGGTTATACATATTTTACGGTTTTTTCAGTGGTGTTAAGATTGATTAACCTGAAGGCGAAGCATGGATGGAGTGATAGAAGTTTTACAGAGCTGCTACAATTGATGAAAGACATTCTTTCAAAAGATAACGATCTTCCAGATTCACATTACAAGGCCAATAAAATATTATTACTGATGGGATTGGGATACAAGAAAATACATGCTTGTACGAATGACTGCATTATATATAGGAAGGAATATGAATTTCTGTCAGAGTGTCCTAAATTTGGGATATCACGGTATAAGGTGAAAGAGAAATCACAGGCTGATTTAGAGATTACAAATCTCCCTTAAAAGTTATTTTGATATCCTCCTATAATTCATCATTTCAAATGTTTATTTTCTAATTCACATGATGAAAAATGGTTAAGATGGCATGCTGATGAGAGGGTATGTGATGTAAAAATACGTCATCCAACTGATTGTCCAAAATGGAAGAAAATTGATGTGCAGTATTCTACATTTGGAAATGAAATTAGAAATCTCAGACTAGGTTTATGCATAGATGGAATGAATCCATACCAAACCCTCAGTAGCACACATAGTTCATGGCCTGTTTTATTGATAATTTACAACCTCTCTCTTGAAGTTTGTATGAAGTGCAAATATTTCATGTTGAGTATAATGATCTTTGGTCCAAAGCAACCTGGCAATGATATTGATGTTTACTTGTCACCGTTGATTAATGATTTGAAATTGTTATGGGCTGATGGTATTAGGGTGTATGATTCATATAAAATGGAATATTTTCAACTGCATGCAGTGCTTCTGTTCACTATAAATGACTTCCCAGCGTATGGAAATTTGTCTGGATACAGTGTTAAAGGTAATAAAGCATGTACAATTTGCGAACAACATACGTCATATTGTCAATTGCATCATGGGAGGAAAATAGTGTACATGGGTCATCGAAAGTTTTTGCCTATGGATCACCCTTATAGAAGACTAAAAAAGGAATTCAATGGCTCACAAGAATTTGATAATGCTCCAAAACCTTTATCCCCTGATCTTTATTTTGAGAGGGTGAAAAACCTTGATGTGACATTGGGAAAGACACAGAAATCTGGTAATGATAGATATATTTGGAAGAAAAGGTTAATATTTTTTGAGCTACCATATTGGAGGTATCATGAAGTTAAACATAATATTAATTTCATGCATGTGGAGAAGAATATTTGTGATTGTTTGATTATAACATTGTTAGATATTAAAGGAAAGACAAAAGATGGGTTGAATGTAAGATTAGACTTACTATCAATGGGAATACATTTGGAGTTAGCTCCCACTCCTAAAGGAAGACGAACATTTCTTCCCCGGGATTGTCATACATTATCGAAGAGGGAGAAAATTAGCTTTTGTCAGTGTCTTCATGATATCAAAGTGCCTCGAGGTTATTCTTCAAATGTAAAAAAATTTGTCTCATTGAAGGACTTGAAGTTCATAGGTATGAAATCACATGATTTTCATGTAATGATGCAACAAATTATACTAGTTGCACTGCATGTAATATTGCCCATTCATGTCAGAAAGACTATAATGAAGTTGTGTTATTTTTTCAATTCAATTTGTAGCAAGGCGATTGATGTGAATGCTTTAAACATTTTGGAAAAGGATGCAATTTTTATACTTTGTCAATTGGAAATGTATTTTCCTCCAACTTTTTTTGATATAATGGCGCATTTAATGATTCATCGGGTTCGAGAAATAAAGCTTTATGGACCTGTATATCTTTGTTGGATGTATCCTTTTGAAAGGTATATGAAAATATTAAAGGGGTATGTTAAAAATACATATCGACCTGAAGCCTCCATTATTGAAAATTATATTTCTGAGGAGGTAGCAGAGTTTTGTACGAGCTACTTGTCTACGACGCAACACATAGGTTTGCCTCCATCTCGCCATGAACGAGTTAATAATGAGGGAAAGGGGATTCGTGGCTTGAAAGTCAAATCATTATCAACTGAACAGATGAAGAAGTTAGAATCATACATCTTGAATAACATAGCTGATGCTCAACCATATATCACATTTCATATTAATGAGTTGAAACAATGTCATCCAAAGAAGAAAGAAATGTGGATTTTGAATGAGCACAACAAAACGTTTTTTACATGGATTAAAAAGACTTTTCTTGGTAGATCAGATGTATCAGAGACATTAAAATGGATAGTGGGTGTTCCATGTTTAAATGTGATAACATAGTCCGGTTATGACATTAATGGCTATACATTTCATACGAAAGCTCAGGACAACAGAAGTGCAGTTCAGAATAGTGGTGTATTGGTATTTGCAGAAGCAATGCATTTTTCGAGTGCTAAGGACAAAACCCCAATTTCTGCATTAAGTGCATGTTATGGAGTGATTGAAGACATATGAAAGGTTGATTACTTTAAAATTAAAGTTCTTGTTTTTAACTTTAAATGGTTTATCGGTAACAACAGTGTTAGACACGATGAATTTGGAATGACACTTGTTAATTTGAATTGATTGGAAGACACATCTGATTCTTTTATAATGGAAACACATGAAAAACAAATTTTCTATATAGTAGATCAATCAGATATGCAGTGGGTTGTTGTTTTACAAGGGAAAAAACAATATGTTGGTTAGGATTAACTTGATGAAGATGCTGATTTATGTGAGATCCCTACTTTCATGGAAAGATTAATAGAACATAATGATGAGCATGTTGAAGACATGGTTTGTGCCATAAGGAATGATCACCACGAAGGAATTTGGGAAAATAGTCCATTTGTACATTCCTAAAATTACAGGTAACATATGTTTATTTCTTGTTTACATTTATTTTTTTTATAAATATTAGATATTGTAAGTTTTTTATTTATTAAAACATGTTTTAAAACAAAATAAGTATAAGTTTTTGTTTGTTTTAAGTTTGTTTATTTTACTTTATCATGTTTACCATTAAATGAATTATATATCTATTATTTTTGTTTAGTGAAAATTACTTTAACATGTTTACTAGGTTTACCATGTTTACCATGTTTACCATCTTTACCATCTTTACCATCTTTACCATTTTTTAACATGCTTACCATATTACCAATGTTTACTATTATGTAACTTAGTACACTTTTCTATTTTCTGATTACAGTAGTGTTAAAATATTTGAAATTTTATATTTGTGAACTAACGTTTGTTTTTTGATTTGAAGGATAATGACAGATCATTCAGTTGATCAACCACATGATTTTGGAGATGAGCGTATTGGTCATACCTCTGGGGATGAACATTCTCATGCTCCTATTACGACAAAGAGTTTAAAGGTTGGTAAATGTGGGTGCACACATTTACCAAAATTATCACTTTCCCATATGCAGGATCAGAGGATAGTCATTGAGTTTGATGATGATGATATTCCTAGAGGTCCAAATTCAAAAGATTTTAAGATTTTTGTAGCAACTCAGGCTAAGAGAAAAGTAAGCATTCTGTATGATGACTAGAGAAGTGTGTATAAAGCGATAATCTCTCAGTTGTGGGAGACGATTTTGGTAGGATTTTTTGTTATTGTTTGACTTTTCTTTTAATTTTTATAGTATATATAATATGTTTAACCTCTTATTTATCAGATGAAATTTTATATTCCTGAAACTGGAGGAGTCAGGAAGAAATGCTTATCGTTGGCTGCCAGGAGATGGAGGGATTTCAAATCAACCCTCTCATCTGATTTCATTTATTGTCATAGGAGTCCTGACAATCCATGTCGTATATATCCTTTTATAGATGAAGACACATGGAGACAGTTTTTTGAAAGTAGAAGAAAAGAGTCATTTTTGGTAAGGGCAGTGTAAACTTTTATAATCTTTGTTATATAAATGATCTTATTAATGTTTTGTTAATGATTTATTATTCTTAATTTACAGCAAACAAGGAAATCTCATCAGGAGATCCAATATAAAAATTTATACCCTCATAGTTTATCTTGGGGAGGGTATGTATTTTTGGAAGAACAAATAATGGCGGAAAATTTTCAACAACTAAGAGCTGAGTCTTCAAGCTCTGGAGAGGTGGCCCCTCCATCCCCTCCATCTAGACATGAAATGGAAGAGAGCTCGGAAGGGAAAAAAGGGAAATATCTTTCGGAAGAATCAAGAATCGTAGCTGAGAAGATTGTAAGATATCTATTTTATTTATTTAAGTTAACTATTTTCTTCATATAATTTCAATCATTACAGAAATGTTCAATTAATTAATACAAGACTCTCTTGAGGAGTAGATTTCACAGGGGACATTTATAGCTACTGGGAGGGAAGATATTTTATCTGTAGCATTGGGAAGGCCCAAACATCCTGGTCATGTAAGAGGATATCCAGCAGGTGTATCGGTAAGAAAAGAGCTGCCACGTTCTTTAACTTCTAACGTTGAGGGGGTTTATAAAAAAAATAGAATCCTTGGAGGCTGAAGTTCATAATATTAATGCAAAGATGGAGGAAAATATTAGAGCATCAGTGCAGTCTATGTTTGCAGACATGCAAAGAAAATTTCATACTGCAGCTCCCACTCATCCACCTCCCCCTGCAGACCCCATTATTTATCCTCCACCTCCGCCGGTAGCTCCCACTTTCCCATCTCAGCCTACGGACCCCATTTTTTATCCTACTCCTCTGCCGCAGCTTCCTACTTATTGCGAGTTGTATGTTGATGATTCTCAACATCATATAGTAGCATATGGGTTGGTATATTGTATAGGAGATACAGTTCATCAACAACAATTAGAGGTAGAGAATCAGAGGGTCACTGTACAAGATATTATAGATAGATCAGCTTGTGAACCATTACCAACAGATGAGGTGGCAACAGTTGGACATAGTATTGACCATTTTTTAATTTGGCCATCCAGACTTCTTCGACTCATTACCATAGAGGTATGAATGTTATATCTTTTATTTTATTTTTTTATTAAAGTTGTTTTATCATTTGAAAACTAATATATTTTTCAATTTATTTTTACAGGAATACTTCAAATGTAAATAAATACTGTATAGACAACAACGAAGACAAATGGCTATGACATCAGATACAAATTCTAGTAGTCTTAACAGATTGTCAAGATATTCAAATTTTTTGGTGGGTCGTTATGAGTTTCCAATGGAAGCTCGTGATTTTGGATGTGAAATAAGTGTGGGGATTATGAAAACTGATATCATGGAGCTTGTTACTGGAGATAAGTTGGGCATCAACGTGGTGCAAATTTTTTCCATGTAAGCCTTAACACCTTTTCCCTGCATTATATTTATTAAAAATGTATAATTATGTATGTTATGTATTAGGTATATTTATAAAATTTGTGAGAGGAATGAGCTGACAGATGTATATGGATTCATGGACCTGCAATTGATTTCCCCTGAAGCATGTGCATTGGATGAGGAACAAAGAATGGTTTATGTTGCTGAAAGACTTGAAAATAATATAGTCACACAATGTTGGATGATACCTTTTTGTGAGAGGTATGAAACACATCTCTCTCAAAGAGTTAATTATCTTTTAACATAAAAAACCACTAACGTTAAATTTCCTTTTATCAGTGATCATTGGATGTTAGGGGGGGTTTTCCCAAGGGAGAAATCACTTTATTGGATATTCTCTGTCCATGATGATGTGCGGGAAAGTTTTAAGAATATATTGGAAAAGTATGTTTCAATTTCTCAATAGTTTTATATATTATAATGAATTTTAAATTTACCATATTCGTATTATTTTCTAACAGGGCATGGGCCTACTTTTGAAAAAACACAAAGAAAAAGAGTGAAAAGATCAAATATGTAAATGTGAAGGTAAATATCCATTTATAATTTGTACTTTTTGATTTATTACATAAAAATAATATATTGAATTTATACTCATTCAAATAGAATTGTCATGAACAACAAGGAGTCATCGAATGCGGATATTATATGTTAAGATTTATGTATGAAATAATAACAACTGGGACAGTTGTGAATTTTGACCTGGTAGGATTTCCTCTTAAAATTTGCCATAATATTTCAATTTTATTTATTCATTATACACGTTAACTACTATCCTTTTCATTTGTAGCTTTTTTATGACCCTCAACCCTATACTACTGAAGACATCAAACACTTACAAGTGGAGTGGTCAAATTATTTTACATGTTTGATTGAATTTTAGTTGTTTGTAATGTAAAATGTAAATTTGAATATTGTCGTTGTAATTGTGTATTTGGTAGTCATTTAGGTTGGATTTAGTTTTTTTTTTAAGTTGACGGTGTAAGTTTTTAATGTTATATATGTGAATGTTTAATTTTTCTCTACTTCTTGTTTTGGTCTACTTATGATGGTTTTTCTGGTATGGATTCTGGTCTAGGTGGGAGGGGTTCCAAGGGTGTGGGGGTGTTCATTAGGGTTGGGGGGTGTCCAGGGGTCTGGGAGGGCTGTCTGGTGGGGTGGGGGGCAGTCCAGGGGGTGGGAGGGCTGTCCAGGGGTGTGGGAGGGCTGTCCAGGGGTGTGGAAGTGTTGTCCAGGGGGTGGGGGTATACATGAGGGTGGGGGGTTGTCCAGGGGTGTTTGGGGCTATCCAGGGGTGTGGTGAGGGCTCCAATGGGGTGGGGGGCTGTCCAGGGTGTGGGGGGATATACATGAGGGTGGGGGGTTGTCCCGGGGTGTTTGGAGCTATCCATGGGGTCGAGGGGCAGTCTAGGGGTGTGGTGGGGGCTATCAAGTGGGGTGAGGGATGCTATTCAGGAGGGTGGGGGTTGTTGAGGGGTGTTTGGGGCTGTCCAGGGGGTCGGGGGCAGTCTAGGGGTGTGGGGGGGGGCTCCAATGGGGTGGGGGAGGGCTGTCCAGGGGGTATACATGAGGGTGGGGGCTGTCAAGTGGGGTAAGTTTTATATGTTATCAATGTAAATACTTAAATTTGCTTTAGTTCTTTTTTTGATCTCCTTCTGTTTTTGTGGTACGAATTCTTGATTTGGTTTCTGGTTGATTCTGGGGGAGAGCAGAGGACTGCATTCAATTTTTTAAAAAAAATATTGGTTTCCACGTCGGTTATTTTATAACCGACGTGATAAAGAAATCGGAAAGGGTTTATCACGTCGGTTTTTTTAATAACCGACGTGATAAACACCTGTGGCATGGTTTATCATGTCGGTTATTTAATAACTGATGTGATAAAAGACCTGGGAAATGGTTTATCACGCCGGTTATTTATTAACCGACGTGATAACCCCCCCCAGACTGATTTAGCACGTTAGTTATTATATAAACGACGTGATAAACCATCTCCCAGGAGTTTATCACGTCGGTTAATTAATAAACGACGTGATAAACACCGCGATGTTATGTTTTTTACGTCAATTTTTAAAGAACTGACGTAAAAAATGTTATTTATAATGTCGTTCGTATTAATGTCGGCTAAAAACCGATGTAAAAAACGTTTTCTGCACTAGTGTACTCAATATTTCTACAACATGATAGTTATTTTATGTTAAATTTTAGATTATAATAAAAATGAATACAACCTCTGACATATCATTGAAATATATGTTGAAAAAATAAAATATAAATGGCTATAATTTTTAAGGTTGTCATCCAAATTTTTGAATTGTTCTCAAAGTAGAAGAAAAAAAATATGATTGGGTATGTAAATAAAATGGAAAAGATCATGTCCACTAATACATGTGGATTTGAAAAGAAATTCAATATTCAACCATTTCTAGAAATATATTAACAATTCAATTTCATTTATAACATCAATATATTTAATAATAATTTTCATGACATCCTCAACATGTTGAGGGTAGTTGAGAAAACCATTGGAGACTCGTGATCTAGTAGCATAACAATGAAACAAAAATAAATAAGGGTATGATCTTTTTCATAAAACAGGATAAATGTTTATCGAGACTTCACACCCAAATCTATGAAACTAAAAAGTGGTCACTTTAAGGAAAGAAAATGTTTTTATAGTATCATGGAATATTGAAAATGAAATTTATCTAAATATATTAAGGAGGTGTTAAAGATTCATATAGTTTTCTCATATAATATTTATTTTATAAAAATAGTTATTTTATTTTATAATCCTATTTGATAACAATTGTATATAATAGAATTTTTGTTCATATTTATTGATGTTTTGAAACGATAAGAAGATAATTAGTGGAGCATGCTTGTTTATTTGAAGGATTATTCAAGGGTTGTTGCATCAAATGGAATGGTGATAGATATATCTTAGTGAATTTGGATAATAAACAATATTATTAACCATTATTATGTCAATATAACTTGTATTCCTATAGAATAACATTTGATTTAAAAATAATAGTTTCATACAATAAATTTAATCTTTATATGAGAGAAGAATATTCATATTATTATAATCAAAACTATAAATGAATATAAATTGTATTTTTTAGATGAGATAAAAAATAATAGTTCGTGATAATTAAAGGATATACTTAATGCATATTACTAAAATATTAAAAAAGTGTAAATATTATTTTTTCTATTTAGACAACTTCACTAACTAAAAATTATATTTTCTATAATGAATTAATTCTATATATGTTTATTTATTTATAAGAAATCACAAGAAAGAAGATTAGAGTTTTTATCTTTGGCACACAAAATTTTTAGTATGTAATTATATAAATTTTATTAAAAAAACGAGTCCATGGTGGGTAAAATTGAACAATGATAAATAAATAATATATAATTTTAAACAAAAATTTTCTTTTTGAGCCACCTTTTTAATCTATGTTTAATTAAAAGAAGATATATCCTGAATATTTGATTATAATTTTTGATAATTATTTATAAAGTCACAATCTTAATATAAGAGTTATATTATTTCTTTTTTCTGATGATCTCAAATAAGATTAGTAATTTGTGTGATTATTTCAAATACTTTTAATGGGAGGGAATTAAAATTAATTGAATACCAAAAACATCATAATATTATATGTAATGATGTGCAGTTATTTGGATGTAATGTTCATGTTTTGATCAGTGGTATTAAGTATAGTAATGCTACCATTATAGAAATTTTATATTTTAATTATATTTTCCATTTAAAAATATTTTTGGGATGATTTATTTATCAAAAGGATATAAGGTGATATTTTTTATAACATTATGAGTTTATTACAAAAAATTCATATAGTGATTTATTGTAATTTTAATAAAACATGTAATAATAAAAAAATATGTGTTCATTTATGTTATTTTTATATTTGTATGGTGTTTGGCTGACACATACATATATGGTTTGTTTAGTATATCTAGAAATAGTTTAAAAATATTCAAATTCATCTTATTATAGAAAGAAAATTAAACTTTATAAATCATTCATATTTTAAACATGAATATTTATATTTTAATGATATTTCCCCCCTTAGAATTTTTTTTATGTTTTCCCTAGATGGTGATTATTAATGAATAGATTGAAACGTGATGATATGTTAATATTAATAGGAGTTTGGGCTTATATAGAGGGAAAAATTTCACTCCAGAGACACAATTATTGATTTTTTGTAATGAATGACCCACTAATTATATCATATAGAATATCATAAGTCAGGTCATTGGTTTTCTGTGGTTTAATTTTTCAAATAAATTACTTGAAAATATGGTTAAGAAGGTACCCACTATGTGAACTTTAATAGGTTTCTACCTATATAATATCTATCCAAATGATGAGAAATGAAGCTTGTAGTTAGTTTTTTTATTGATCAAATGATTATTTTTTTTATCAATGATTTTATTTTCTCCCAAATATGAATGGTATGCCATGTCAACCCCCTATGTGAATGAATATAGAAGTGTATGGCCAAAAATAGTTGAGTAAAATATGATATAATTTCCCATATATATTGAAAGAATGAATGATATTCATCTAGATTATTAAAATGTGATATATTTATTAAACTTTAATATCCTCTTATTAGAGAATGAATGCAGGATTTATCCTTTATGAGATTGACGTGTTCTATTTCTCATGGATTTACCAAATGTCCAATAAATGAGTTTTTATGATTATGCATGAAGTATATGATACATCTACATGAAACATTTATAGAAATAATTTTTTAAGAACAATATGGTTGATCACATTATTGCTAGAGTAACATTAGAGCTTTTCTAGAGATCCCTTTATGGTTAGGGTTATGAATTAGGAATTCACAATCATTTTTAAAGATATAATGATGAAATGGATTAGAAAAAATGTTATCAAAATGAGAATAGTTTTATTATAACATTTTTGTGGAAAAGTAAGTCTTTTATTTTATTGAATATATAAAATAATTTTAGAGAATATCAAAAATAATTTTCATATTTTCTAAAATTATTTTACATATGATGTATCATATGGTGAAATATACATAATGTATTTGTGTATTTACTATAAGTCATATATTGAAAGATACATGTGTGAATTAAATTTACATTACTTCTTGATATTTTAATATATATCTATATGTAACATAGTGAATCTCTTATATGATATAAGAAAATCACATGAATTTATATACATGGGTGACCAATATTTCAATTACTGAAATTATAATATCACATGGAGTAATAGGAATGTGATATGAGATATCAAAAAATTTCATTAAATCTGTTCCGAATAGACATTCATACATTCATTTTAATATTAATAAAATGTGTTTATAGGAATTATAAGAAATCATAATGATTATTAATCCTCATTAATTTATTTTTTAAAAATATAGGGTAATAAATTATTGATTAAAAATACTGTAACCTTTGAAATATTTATAAAATGATTTTATATATTCATTGGCATTAAAGAATCCAATATCTCAAGGAAATAAAACTATATGCAATATGTGTGTGTATTTATATCTTAATTCATTAAGGAAAAATGTCTATTTTTCAGTTCATCTTTCAATATTTTGAACATTTCTATCGTAATGTGTTGTAAGATATAAAGAAAATATTTTATAATCAACATGTTAGGTGAATACCAATAGATAGAGGAGTTAATTTTAATTTTATATTGGATATCTTCATTAAGTACTTACTAAATAAGACTATATATTTAAATGGAATGTAGACCGTATACAATAAATTTCTTATAAAATCACCTATGGAAAAATTGTTTTGTGAAAGGGTTTTGGTGAATATTTTCTTACTACTAAAAATAGTGATATCCTTTAAAACCCAACAATGTGTTCACAATATATGAACTATTGTATTTAAATATTGGAATTCATATAAAATTTATTTTTTAAAAAATATTACGGATATTGGTTTTTATTATCTTCAAGGTCATCATAAAATTGTGGTTATGGGTCAACATACCCCAACAGTTTTTAATCCATTGAAATTAAACTCTATAAAAAAATTGAACTATATATAAAAATAATTTTAACAAAATATTGTATATCTATATTCATATGACCACAATTTAAAATCTATAGTGTTAAAATTGCTGAAAACCCTATGGATGTATTTTTAAATATCATGGATACCGTGTTATATAAAAAACAACCTCATTTCATGATATTGATAAAATGTCATTATACTGAAAATTTGATCTATCTTCACCCTATAGATCTATATCTCTAATAACCCATTATTATTCCTTCAATTTCATTCACTTCTTTCAATTATATCTATTAACCCTAACTATATTCATTATCCTCACCACACATCCTTCTACCCCCAATCTTCAATCCTCAATACCCCATTCACCCCACATATCAATATTCAATAATTTATTCCTCCATTCATAGAATTTCACCACGAGGACAATATGAGATTTATAAGAGACATCAATAACGATCTTAAAAATAGTGTTTTTTGGTATTTTTCTTAAATCCAACCTACAATTTCAAATTTATTTTCTAATATACCTCTTCTTGAATATTTCCATCTTATTTATTTTTTTTGTTATAGATATTTTAATATAAATATTCTTTTATATGTTGGAATTCATTTTCAGTTTTAGTGATATTGTGTCATTATATAAATATAGTGTTTATGTTATTTATAAATAATTTTACTTCACATTTTGTGGTTAGAATGAAGTAATGTATTCACTATAATTAATATACGGATTTATTTATAAAAAACTATTGTAATAAAAATTTAAAATAGTTCATGTATGTGATTACATATGTAACACCCCGACCCTAGTTACCCAGAGTCAGTGCATTATTACATAACATTTTCATGATCACAAAAGATCAAGTCTCAAAAGACTAATTAGTTTAGTAGCCTTGGAATCACTAGATACATTCATAAAGTTTACATTACATCATAAAATGAAAAACTACAACAACATCTTGTCTCCATAGACCACACTCATATCCCCTCATAATATCCCTATAGGTCATTCATAAAATACTTCTTCAAATCTTGGGAAAAATAAAACATAGAAAGGGGTGAGCTCATATGCCTAATAAGGATAACAATATAGCAGAAACTTTCATAAATAAGCATAAACATTTAAGGTAATTTATAACTAAAACAAAAGCCTTTTAAACTTGAAATTCAACATAATATAGCAGAAATAAAATGAAATAATTCCATTTACTTATTCTCATGGATATTCTACTAATCAAATAATCACATGAAATATCAATAACCACTTTCATAATGATGGAATGCATAATGCCAGACTATCATAACCACATAGTCAAGGCCTTGTGCCAAGACTACAAATAAGATTTTTTCAAGGCCTTGTTCCAAGACACTAGTTTGTCTCATGAGACCTAACGATGCATTGAGGAGCTATAGCGGGATCCACTCATCACTTATTAAGTCCAATTAATTCCTCATATGAACAGGTTTAAACATAACATAAACATTCGTATTAAAACTAGCAAACGAAATGTCAATACTTTCTCTATAAACCATGAATAGTATAAAAATAACACATCCATAGTCAAACATATCAAAAAACCTTAAATACAACATGTAAGTTTTGTATCATAATAAATCAACTTCAAATAAGCTTAAAATCCATCAAAGGATGTTGACATAGATGAAAACAAAACTATTTGAGAGAAATATCTCTTTTTTTTAAATCATTTAAAAGTCACATAATTATAAAAGGAAACATTTACTTTGAAAATATTATTATAAGATTATAAGGGAAGCTTCGACGATTTTATAATGGCGTAAAATAGCTACACCCGCCGTATAAGTTAAAAAAAGACATTATTACCTTAATTCTGTCAAAAATGTTAAAAAGGACCTTGTTTGGAAAATAACGAAATGATTATTTTATAAATATCTTATAAAAATTCAAATGAGGGTATAAATGACTTTAACCCATATTCTATAAAATAGTAAGAATGATTTGAAATACATTTTTAAGAAACGTGGATGTGGATGATAAAGAGTTCCCAATAGATAATTACATATAAACAACCTCAGATAATGAAGAGACTGTAGAATTAACCCTTACCTTGTACTTTTCCTTGGTTGAGGGTAGTTTAACCTCCAGTATAATTGTGAAATAATTTTTATTAAATTATACAAGAATCATATACATTAATATGATATCATATATGATCTTTTAACATTGCTTTGTTAATAATATCTCAGTATTATCGTCATTTCAAGTGTTAACTTACTCATTTTCTTTTATATGTTTTGTTACATAAGTCGTGTTTTTATGGATAGGTTTTATATTATTCATATCTATAATGATATAAAGTCCTTAAACATTATTTTTAATCATCAAATAATAATTATACTTGAATGGATACGATGGGGAATGAATCTCATCGCGTTCGTGGAGACGGTAGTCCATACGTACGCAGGAGCGACAATATCATTATTTTGATATTAAAATAATATATAATTGGATTTTATATCATACATATAGAATAATTATAATTTTATATTTATTATTTACTTAAATTACACATCATTATCATACCCATCCAAATAATAATGTTCTGAATAACAATTACACCACGACGTGGAGATAGTAAGCCGTACGTACGCACGTATGGTGACATGTCATTCAAAGGATGGATAGAATACTGAATATGGTTGTACCATATTTATAATAACATCACATTATATAGAATATACTGGAGTTATTATTTTAAAATGGAAATAACAAATAAAGAATAAGTGGAAGAAGAAAGGAACTAGAAAGAGGGTGGTGAAAACATTACCTCTTCTTCGGGTTCTTCCTTTTGATTTGATCAAAAGGGATCCTTAGGTTGGTTTTCTGATCAAAATAAGGCCTCTAGGTTGAATTGAGGGAGTTCGAGTGAATATTTGGGTAGGTTTTGGCCGAGACAAAAGGCTTTGAAGGTGTGAATTAGAGAGAAGGGGGTGCCCTTTTATAAGAGGGGTGAGGGGCACCTTTGGAAAAGCTAGAAACATTATTTTATAATAAATTCATATTTAGTTTCTAATGTATCCAAAGTGGATTATTTAAAGTTTAAGGTGGGTATAGGTCTAAAAACACTCAAAAAATAGGTTTTAGACAGGTTTGGGTCACTATATTAACTTTATCTTTTTGATTTAACTCTTAGTTAAATAGTTTTACATTTACCATGTCTCTTTGTATTTTTATATTATATAGTTAATAAGCTTACTATATACTTCCAAGAGACCCCCAAGTAGTCCATTAATGATACAACTGTCATTATATAAGTCCTTTGTCCGAACCTTAGATTTTTAGGAATAGAATATCAATTAATAATATAATATTTGTTTTAAAAACTCATTTATGTCAATTTTGACACTATTTAATAATTGATTTTTGTTAAAGTCTTAAAAACTTTATTAATTAGAACCAAATTCATTTAAGTAATCCTAAAATGTCATATTAAGCAATAAAATTTTTGTATGTCAATAAAACTTTCAAATTATATTTATTTTAACATTTATAATACCAATTATTTAATTCTTTCATTAATAAGGAAAATGCTACATCATTATTGTGTCATAAATAAATTTAATTATTCAATGTCTAAAAATTATAAATAAAATTCCATTATATAGAAAATATTTTTATCTTTCTAATTAATATTTATAGTCGAAAATATAACATATATAACCCTATGTAAAAAAAAATTTTCTAAAAGATATATGCTTATGTCATTTTTGTATTTACTTTAACTTAATTAATATAAAGTGTCATTATCACTTACAAGTGGCTTCATGGGATCCCAAAATCAACCCAAATATGCCCATGGTCGTACATGTATAAACCAATAGGGTTATAACACATTTTAGGGTAATTTAATATTATTATAATACTATTTTTTTACCCTTATTTACCGGATTTACCCTTTAACCATGGTAAATAAATTATTTACCGAAGTAATTATTCAAAATGTCTAAAAATAAAAGTTACCTATTTAAAAAATTTAAACCTCATGATTCTAAATATGGAATCCATTTTTCTAAATTCAAAACACAGAAGTGGCATAAATTAATTTAAAATTAATTCTCGTTGTCAAAACAAAAAGCGTGTTTTAAGAAATAATAACTATCAAAAGATTGACACTTGCTTATGTCCAGTTTAAATGTGAAATTATGTCCAATGACCAAAACTGGATTAAATGATAAAAATATAATCTAATTATACTTTAAAACCAATCAAATTCATAATTTATCACTATTAATTATTTCGATTAAAAAAGTTGTTTTTAATTAAAATTTTTTAATTTTCATTATTCATCAAAATATAAAAGTTATCAGAAAAGTACCAAAAATTCACCCTAAGCTAATTTCAATATTCCAAATCCAAAAATGAAGTCCATTTTGAAAGATAAAATGTATAAAATTTCAAAAAGTGGGTATTACTATTCATAATGGCAAGTTTGATTGGTTGTGGTGTGTGTTAGAACTCGAAGTTGCGTAAAACACACGCTACTGTATTATTCAAAGAGAAGCGTACTATGGAAGCTTGAGGTGTTAAATTCTCCCCTCCTTCAAATAATTTTGTCCTCGAAATTTCTAGAATACTACCGCATGAAAAGACTCGGGTGGTTCTTCACCATAAGTTCCTCGGGTTCCCACGTTGCCTCTTCCATCTTATGGTTTCTCCATAGAACTTTTACCAGACGAGTCGTCCAGTTTCTCAGCACTTGTTCTCTGGTATCAAGAATCCTGATGGGCTCTTTGTAATAAGACAGATCGGGTTCCATTTCTACTTCCTCAAAGGTGAGTACATGTTTTGGGTCAGGCATGTATTTTCTCAACAGTGATACGTGGAACACACTAGTGCAGAAAACGTTTTTTACGTCGGTTATTTTTCATTTTTTACTTCGGTTTTTAGCCAACGTTAATACGGATGACATTATAAATAATGTTTTTTATGTCAGTTATTTAAAAACTGACGTAAAAAACATAACATCGCGGTGTTTATCACGTCGCTTAATTAATAACCGATGTGAAAAAAATGGGGCGGCGGGGTTTATAACGTCGGTTATTATATAACCACTGTGATAAACCGGAGGGTTTTATCACATCGGTTATATAATAACCGACCTTATAAACCCCGCCCTCTGGTTTATCACGTCGGTTATTAATTAACCGACGTGATAAACTCCTGGGAGATGGTTTATCACGTCGATTATATAATAACCGATGTGCTAAACCATTCCGGGGGGGTTATCACATCGGTTAATAAATAACCGAAATGATAAACCATTTCCCAGGTCTTTTATCACATCGGTTATTAAATAACCGATGTGATAAACCATGCCATAGGTGTTTATCATGTTGGTTATTAAAAAAACCGACGTGATAAACCCTTCCCGATTTCTTTATCACGTCAGTTATTTTATAACCGACGTGGAAGCCAAAAAAAACTTTCAAAAATTGAATGCAGTCCTCTGCTCTCCCCCAGAATCAACCAGAAACCAAATCAAGAATTCATACCACAAAAACTGAAGGAGATCAAAACAAGAACTAAAGAAAATTTAAGCATTTACATTGATAACATATAAAACTTACCCCACTTGACATCCCCCACCCTCATGTATACCCCCTGGACAGCCCTCCCCCACCCCATTGGAGCCCCGACCGCACCCCTGGACTGCCCCCCGACCCCCTGGGCAGCCCCAAACACCCCTCGACAACCCCCCACCCTCCTAAACAGCACCCCCTCACCCCACCCCATTGGAGCCCCCACCACACCCCTGGACTGCCCCCGACCCCCTGGACAGTCCCAAACACCCCTCGACAACCCCCCCCCCCCCCCCACCCTCCTAAACAGCACCCCCTCACCCCCTCACCCCACTTGACAGCCCCCACCACACCCCTAGACTGCCCCTCGACCCCCTGGACAGCTCCAAACACCCCGAGACAACCCCCCCCCCCCCCACCCTCATGTATACCCCCCCACACCCTTTACAGCCCTCCCCCACCCCATTGGAGCCCTCACCACACCCCTGGATAGCCCCAAACACCCCTGGACACCCCCCCCCCCCACCCTCATGTATACCCCCCACCCCCTGAACAGCACTTCCACACCCCTGGATAGCCCTCCCACACCCCTGGACTACCCCCCACCCCACCGGACAGCCCTCCCAGACCCCTGGACACCCCCCAACCCCACTGAACACCCCCCCACACACCCTTGGAACCCCTCCCCCCCTGTAAAGACCCGTAAAATTCAAGGGAATTTTTTTCTTAATTTTCTTTGGAATTTTACAAGAGTGCGGTTTCAGACGGCACCTGATTCCAAGGCCCGGAGTGCCCGGAATCAATTTCCGAAGTTTGGCTCGGGTACGTTCAGTGAACGAACGAGCGGGAATTTCTAACTTTTGATCCGTTGCTCGGAATTGAAATCTGAGGACACCGATGAACTCGCAACGCCGATATTCGCTTAAGGAGACCTTTTCCGAAGTTGCGTTTATTGCGGGACGAAAGTTAATTTTTTTGGGAGAATTATAAAAAATTGAATAAAAATGTGGAACACTTTTTATTTTTTTTTTATGTTAGTTAACTTCTCCCAAAGGGAGTTAAAGGTGGGACCCACATCCACTTAACCTCCCTTGGGAGGATTAAGTGTTGTGGGGCCCACACGAAACCCAACTTTTCAACTTCTCTCAAAACTCCCTTTAACCCCTCTTTAAATGTTTTAACAACTTAGCTTATTAATTAGGTTGAGTTATTTAACTTTTTCAAACCTTTGAAATTCAAAAAGGTTTGGTTGAGTTAATAAAATAAGCTCTTAGCTTATTTTATTTGGTTAGTTTTGTTTAGCCATCTTGAGAGGTTTGAGAGCTTTTCTTTCTTCTTCAAACTTTGACGAAGAACGCTCAAGCTTTGATGAAGAACGCTCAAGCTCCGACGAAGAACGCCGCTCCTCTCTTCTTCGTCTTCGGTGTCAACGAAAGGGAACGCCGCTTCCTCCTCGGACTCCCTTCGTCGGCATACGAAGATTCTCCAACGACATACCTCTTCGGACGTACCTCTTCATCATCGGATTTGACGAACGATTACCGCGATGCCCGACCTCCGTGACGTTGTCTTCCGCGGGACGTTAAAAAATATTTGAACCTATACCCAAGGTAGGGGTTGTTGCTAATTTTTTATTTATTTATCCTTGTTCGTGGTTCTAGCATGACTAACGTGAGGATTTTAAATATGTGTTATTGTTTAACGTGAGTGGGCCGGACCGTATGAACACGGCCGAACCCTCTCCTTCGTTCTTGATGTTTTATATTGCGGATGAAACAAGGTGGCGTGGTGTCGTCGCACCACGCGGTTATTCGCCCGATTTTATTGCGCGGCGCCGTCGCGCCGCGCCATGGAAGAATCATCAAGAACGCGACGCCGTCGCGCCGCGTCAAAGGGAATCAAAGGCGCGGCGGAGGTGCGCGGTGCCGTCGCACCGTGCCGGACGACGAACACCGTGGCCAGTTCCGGGCCGCGGCGGGATGAGAAGACCGGCGGCCGGGCCGCCGGCGTCGGAAGCCGGAAAGGGGACCGGTATTCTGGTACCGTTGAAGAAAAACCGGTCGGCAGATGGCCGGCCGGAAGGTCAAAGGCCGGGGGAATTTAATTCCCCCGGCCAGCTCTAAACCCCCCCCCCCCATTTAATTGAGGGGGGGCGGTTTCCTTGAGGGGGGGCAGGCGGCCCCCCGGTTCCTCCTCAAAGCGGGCCCCCAGGAGGGGGGCCGTTGATTGGCAAAAAGGCGCGGCTATGCCGCGCCGCCAATTTGAAGAAGCGGGGGGCTTTGCCCCCCCCCCCCCCCCCCCCCCCCGCGCTGCCTCCGTGCGGCGCCAGGCCGCCGCGCCGCCAGGCCGCCGCGCCGCCGACCGGCCAGGGCGGGTCGGACCCGGGTCGGGTCGACCCGGTTCGGGCCGACCCAGGGGGGGTCGGGCCGGGTCGGCCCGGACCCGGACCCCCCATTTTCGAGACGGATTCGGTCTTTTCGCCATAACTTGAGCCACAGACCTCCGATTGACGAACCGTCTGCGGCAACGCGATCCTTGGATCAAGACGGTCGTTTCGGTATATCTCACTCAAAGTTTCGGAATACTTTGAGTTCGGCCGGGTTGGTTCGTTCACGAAACCAATCGGGCCTTCGGAGCGGAAACGCTCATATCTTGAGCTACGGACGTCTGATTGACGTGCCGTCAGCTTTGTTGTGTTCCTCTTAGTGAGACGGATCTTTTGGCATACTCCGCCCGTGGTTTGGACGCAGGTGGAGTACGGTCGGGTTGGTTTTTCCTTAAAAACCAATCGGGCCCCGGGGACGAAAATGTCAATAACTCTCAGACCGGGCGTCCGATCGACGCGCCGTCTGTTGTGTTGAGTTCCTGTTGACGATACGGAACTTTTGGATACATCAACTCTGGACTTTGTGACAATTGATGTATCAGCCTCTCGGCTCGTGGAGCGGACCCTCCTGTACGAGCTTGCTGTGTGCGGGAACCCTAGTGCTGGCTGCGACTGTTACTGTGACTACTACTGCTACTGCTACCGCTACTGTGACTGCGACGACGAAAGTACAGAGATCCTGTGTGGATTTGACGACGACGACTTCAGCACTCAGCGATCCTATGTCGATCAGTGCTACAGGTCCTGTGTGGGCCCGATCCTGTGTGGGTCCGATCCTGTGTGGGTCTTTGCGCTCAGCGGTCCTGTGTGAACCAGCGCCTACAGGTCCTACGTGGGCCCGATCCTGTGTGGGTCTTTTGCGGGGGTTAGTTACCTATCGATCCTTCGTGGGTCTGACGACTTAGATGGATCAGAGAACATCTTTATCGTCTTTCGAAGAAGTATACCTGTGTGAGCTGAATCCTGTTGCTTTCCTGTGTGGATTGTGTTGTGCTATCCTGTGTGGATTACGTTTTGCTTTCCTGTGTGGAATACGTTTACTTTCCTGTGTGGACTGAGTTGTACTTGGGCTCGGAGGTTGGAGCGTATTTGAAATTGATGACTTAGGTATATGTATGGGCATATACCTAAGCAGTGTCGGTTGTTACTTCGTGATTGTACCTTTCTTCGTGGTTTATCCTTTGTGGATTTTGAGAGACCTTCAGGGGTCTCGGGGTCCCTACTGAGTAGCTTATACTCACCCCTGCACGGGCTTTGCCCGCACTACGTTGTGTTGGTTCCAGACGACGGACAGCGTTGATCTTAGCTGAGGCTTGCAGAGTAGGACGGTACCTGGAGGTGGACCACTGGGCGGGACGAGCTCGGAGCGGACGACGGGACCCGTGGAGCAGTGGAGCTATCTGTACCCACCCTTCAGGTGGGATTTCCAGTGGACAGCTCGGTGTAGCAGCTTTTACTTTTCAGTTGTTGTTTTCCCTTTCGAGTTGTACTTTACTTTCAGTTTGGGTTTGTATATTGGCCCTTTTACTTTTCCGCACTTTCAGTTGTACTCTGCTTTTGCTTAGTGTTTACTTTCCGCTTGCTTACTTTGTGGTGTTTGTTTACTTTACAAAGGCAATGTCTTCCCTTTTTACCGGGATTTACGCCTTGGTGCTAGTCGCCAGCCCCTGGCCTATGGAAGGCGGGCTTGGGGTAGTCACGGCACGGACCCCGAGGGCGGGTCGTGACAAATTGGTATCAGAGGGGTTCGGTTCTACCGCGAACTCTGATCTTTTCTATGTGAAGCAATAATGTTTAGTGTATTGAGTGTGGTTATCAGTCCAGGGAGTCCAGTGTTGGTGTGGCGGCCAACGTATCCGTACACCAGGACCCTGACTTCTGATTTCCGACTTAATGCACGAAAACATTGATTGCGTGTGTGTTTCAAGTTTTCTTTGTGATTACTTATATCAGCTCACCAGGTATATTGTTCTGACCGTGGCGCACCTGTTTCCTTTTCAGGATGGCCCCACGACGGCAGCCAGCTAGGGTTCCGAGAGTCGAGCGTGACGACAGCCCACCGAGCGACGAGGCCTCGGTGCAGGGCCCTTTGTTAGCAGTGGCACCGGCGGTAGCACTACCCACCGAGCCCCCGATGCTTCCAGCGCCAGCCGCTGACGATGCACGTCGCCTCAGCGCACTGCATGAGTTTCAGCGCCAGCGACCACCCAGGTTTCGCGGGGAGACGGATCCCCAGGCAGCCGAGGACTGGCTGGAGGCAGTGGTACGTGTGTTTATGCTAGTGAGGACACCAGCAGACCTCATGGTGATCCTCGCTGCGAGCCTACTACACGCAGCAGCAGGACGATGGTGGAGCTTGATGCTCCAGGTGCACGATGAGGCATCTCTACTTTGGACGGACTTCGAGAGCCTTTTCCTCTCGGAGTTCGTCCCAGCCACCCTTCGTGCGGTGCGTATCCAGGAGCTTCTTCAGCTGCGGCAGGGCAGCATGACGGTCGCTCAGTACTCGGCAAGATTTACCGATCTCTCGCGCTACTCGACCGACATGGTACGGGACCCATTCTTTCGGGCCCGGACCTTCGAGAAGGGTTTGAGACACGAGATCAGGGCATCGCTGATCTCCCTCAGCATACCGACTCAGACAGGAGTACTGGAGTGGGCCCTTCTGATCGAGAGCTTCCTTGCTGAGTCTACACCAGCGCAGCGACCCATCGCAGGGCGGCACGTGGTAGAGTCATCTGCAGCAGGCAGTCGACGGATGACTCAGGGGTCCAGACAGACCAGACCTTCGAGCAGACGACCTCAGGGCACTGGCTCAGCAGTGCAGGGCACACAGCGAGGAGCCAGTCTTTCGAGAGGCAGACAGTGCTACTCGTGCGGCGGGCAGGGCCACATGGCTCGTGACTGCCCGACCCGCCGTGCCGAGGAGCAGCAGACGGTTGAGGGACCACCGAGGCAGAGGCAGAGGGTCGACCGTGGCGGTCTGTAGGGAGGAGGAGGATGAGGCAGAGGAGTTGGCCGAGCAGCAGGTGGTGGGCGACGCTTTGAGGCTCTGCCACCACCACCACCAGGAGGTCCACCCCGACCACAGGGAGCTGGCGGGCAGAGACAGGCACAGCTCCAGGCAGCAGAGGCCTACGACCACGGCGCACCCGAGATGATTCTAGGTACTATCTGTGTCTATTCCACCCTTGCTGCAGTACTTATAGACACAGGAGCGAGTCACTCTTTCATAGCCGCTGCCCTTGTTCGGAGCTCGGAGATTCCGACAGAGCCGTTGGCTCGATCCTTACGGCTAGAGACTCCTACGGGAGCAGACTCGACGATTACGCACTGGTGCCGGCAGTGTGAGCTTACTCTAGGAGGCGAGAGCTTCGGCTGGGATCTTCTTGTAGCAGCGTCGAGGCCTTATGACGTCATCTTGGGCATGGATTGGCTATCTACGGTCCATGCGCAGATTGACTGTTTTAGGCGCAAGGTGCGATGTGTACGCACCGACAGGAGCAGGTTCACCTTCACCGGCGAGAAGGGAGTCTTAGCAGCACAGGATGGACTTCCGCGGAGGAGAGTACATCCCATCACTCATCAGTTTGCTAGCCTCATCCTTGGAGCAGTTGACGTGCGGAGTCCTGGTTTTCCTGCAGTGGTGGATCAGTTTGCGGACATTTTTCCTGACGACGTTCCAGGGCTACCTCCTCGTAGAGAGGTAGAATTTTATATTGACTTGTACCCCGGGATATCCCCGATATCCACTCCATAATATCGGATGGCCCCCGCCGAGCTTCGAGAGCTACGGGTACAGTTAGAGGACTTGCAGGGCAAGGGGTTCATCCGACCCAGTGTTTCACCCTGGGCTTCCCCGATATTGTTCGCCAAAAAGGCGGACGGGAGCTTGCGACTTTGTGTTAACTATCGTCGCCTGAACTAGGTGACAGTGAGGAACAAGTATCCACTACCGAGGATTGATGACCTCTTTGATCAGCTCAAGGGAGCATGGTGGTTCTCGAAGATAGACCTCAGGTCAAGCTATCATCAGCTCAGAGTCAGAGACGAGGATGTGTAGAAGACGGACTTCAGATGTCGGTATGGCCACTATGAGTTCTTGGTTATGCCTTTCGGTGTAACCAATGCTCCAGCAGTGTTCATGGCTCTCATGAACAGGATCTTTCAGCCATACCTCGATCGGTTTGTCGTGGTTTTCATCAACGACATTCTGATTTACTCTACGACTGAGGAGGAGCACGCCTATCACTTGAGAGTTATACTAGACACACTCCGAGAGCACCAACTTTATGGTAAGCTCTCGAAATGCCAGTTCTGGATACGTGAGGTCCACTTCTTGGGACACGTTATCTCTGAGGCGGGAGTTGCAGTGGATCCTGCGAAGATCGAGGCTGTGTTAGCATGGGAGCCACCCAGGAGCGTGACTGAGGTTCGGAGTTTCTTGGGACTAGCTGGATACTATCGGAGATTCGTGCCAGACTTCTCTAGAGTTGCGGCACCACTCACAACATTGACGAAGAAGGGGAAACCCTTCATGTGGTCAGACAGATGTCAGAAGAGCTTCCAGGAGATGAGACAGATATTGACTAGCGCACCTATCTTGAGGTTGCCTGAGGAGGGAGTAGGGTACGTAGTCTACTGCGATGCATCAGGAACCAGAATCGGATGTGTTCTGATGCAGGAGCGGGCAGTGATCGCCTATGGATCACGTCAGTTGAGGCCGCATGAGCAGAACTACGCTACCCATGACCTGGAGTTAGCAGCAGTGGTCTTCGCTCTGAAGACATGGCGACACTATCTGATGGGCGAGCGCTTTACAGTCTTTTCCGATCATCAGAGTCTCAGGTATATCTTCTCGCAGAAGGACCTGAACTTGAGACAGCGGCGATGGATCGAGTTCCTCCAGGACTATGACTTTGAGATAGTCTATACTCCTGGGAAGGGGAACGTAGTAGCTGATGCCCTCAGCAGGAGGATGGGCATTCAGCTACTTGAGGAGGCGACGGAGTAGCTAGCCTCTTTACAGATATCCTTCGTAGATAGAGATGGAGTAGCCTTCCTCCAGTCTCTCACAGTCACCCCTCCACTACTGCAGCGGGTCAGAGAGGCACAGCGTGAGGACGCTGACTGTGAGACACGGCGTGCACAGATATCCTCGGGACAGGCACCTGATGGTTTCTCCCTTGGAGCAGAGCACGATATCCTTTTCAGAGGACGTACCATGGTACCAGTCACTTTGCGAGAGGAAGTGCTGAGAGAGTTTCACACTTCTCCTTTGGCGGTACATCCTGGAGTGGCGAAGATGTACCAGGACCTCAGACGACAGCACTGGTGGCTGGGCATGAAGAAGGTTATAGCAGAGTTCGTTTCTCGATGCCTCACCTGCCAGCAGGTGAAGGCAGAGCATCAGGTACCAGCAGGCTTGGTACATCCCTTGGAGGTTCCGGAGTGGAAGTGGGACAGCATATCTATGGACTTCGTGACTAGACTTCCACGCACTTCCAGAGGTCACGACTCCATCTGGGTGATTGTTGACCGACTCACCAAGTCGGCACACTTCTTACCCATCAGAGAGAAGGGCTCAGTGGAGAGCTTGAGATGTCTCTACGTTCAGGAGATTGTGCGGCTCCACGGCGTGCCGTCATCTATCGTCTCCGATCGAGATGCTCGCTTTACTTCTCGGCTTTGGAAGGGGTTACAGGAGGCGTTCGGGACGCAGCTACGTCTGAGCACAGCCTTTCACCCTCAGACGGATGGTCAGACGGAGAGGACCATTCAGACTCTCGAGGACATGCTCCGCGCATGTGTCCTCGACTTTGGTCATATCTGGGAGGACCACCTACCCTTGGTGGAGTTTGCGTACAACAACAGCTACCACCCCACCATCGGGATGGCACCGTATGAGGCGTTGTACGGCCGACCTTGTAGATCTCCTTTGTGCTGGACAGACCCTGGGGAGTCAGCACTGGTGGGACCAGAGATGGTCCAGGCCACGACAGAGAAGGTCCAGGTCATCCAGGAGCGGATGAGGACAGCTCAGAGCCGGCAGAAGTCATATGCTGACAGGAGGCGGAGGCCACTGGAGTTCGAGGATGGCGACCACGTCTTCTTGAGGGTCTCACCTCGACGTGGTATTCGGAGATTTGGCCGAGGCGGCAAGTTATCTCCGCGCTTCATCGGACCCTTCCAGGTCCTCAGCAGGATTGGTGAGGTGGCTTATCGCCTGGCTCTACCACCTCAGTTGCACCGGGTGCACGACGTCTTCCACGTGTCTCAGCTGAGGAGATACGTGCACGACCCGACGCACATCATTGACCATGGGGAGCTTGACGTTGACGATGGGGCGACTTTTACGGAGGTCCCAGTGGAGATAGAGGATCGACAGGAGCGGGTCCTATGTGGGCGATCGATTCCTCTTGTGCGCATCAGATGGCAGCACGGGAATCTCCAGGAGAGCACATGGGAGCGGGAGGCTCAGATGCGTGCTCAGTACCCTCATTTGTTTCCCTAGTTTTTGATGTATCTTTACGGGGAAGTAAAGCCCTGAGGTGGGAGTAATGTAAAGACCCGTAAAATTCAAGGGAATTTTTTTCTTAATTTTCTTTGGAATTTTACAAGAGCGCGGTTTCAGACGGCACCTGATTCCGAGGCCCGGAGTGCCCGGAATCAATTTCCGAAGTTTGGCTCGGGTACGTTCAGTGAACGAACGAGCGGGAATTTCTAACTTTTGATCCGGTGCTCGGAATTGAAATCCGAGGACACCGATGAACTCGCAACGCCGATATTCTCTTAAGGAGACCTTTTCTGAAGTTGCGTTTATTGCGGGACGAAAGTTAAATTTTTTTGGGAGAATTATAAAAAATTGAATAAAAATGTGGAACACTTTTTATTTTTTTTTTATGTTAGTTAACTTCTCCCAAAGGGAGTTAAAGGTGGGACCCACATCCACTTAACCTCCCTTGGGAGGATTAAGTGTGGTGGGGCCCACACGAAACCCAACTTTTCAACTTCTCTCAAAACTCCCTTTAACCCCTCTTTAAATGTTTTAACAACTTAGCTTATTAATTAGGTTGAGTTGTTTAACTTTTTCAAACCTTTGAAATTCAAAAAGGTTTGGTTGAGTTAATAAAATAAGCTCTTAGCTTATTTTATTTGGTTAGTTTTGTTTATCCATCTTGAGAGGTTTGAGAGCTTTTCTTTCTTCTTCAAACTTTGACGAAGAACGCTCAAGCTTTGACGAAGAACGCTCAAGCTCCGACGAAGAACGCCGCTCCTCTCTTCTTCGTCTTCGGTGTCAACGAAAGGGAACGCCGCTTCCTCCTCGGACTCCCTTCGTCGGCATACGAAGATTCGCCAACGACGTACCTCTTCGGACGTACCTCTTCGTCATCAGATTTGACGAACGATTACCGCGACGCCCGACCTCCGTGACGTTGTCTTCCATGGGACGTTGACAAATCTTCGAACCTATACCCAAGGTAGGGGTTGTTGCTAATTATTTATTTATTTATCCTTGTTCGTGGTTCTAGCATGACTAACGTGAGGATTTTAAATATGTGTTATTGTTTAACGTGAGGGGGCCGGACCGCATGAACACGGCCGAACCCTCTCCTTCATTCTTGATGTTTTATATTGCGGATGAAACAAGGTGGCGTGGTGCCGTCGCACCACGCGGTTATTCGCCCGATTTTATTGCGCGGCGCCGTCGCGCCGCGCCATGGAAGAATCATCAAGAATGCGACGTCGTCGCGCCGCGTCGAAGGGAATCAAAGGCGCGGCGGAGGGGCGCGGTGTCGTCGCACCATGCCAGACGATGAACACCGCGGCCGGTTCCGGGCCGCGGCGGGACGAGAAGACCGGCGGCCGGGCCGCCGGCGTCGGAAGCCGGAAAGGGGACCGGTATTCCGGTCCCGTTGAAGAAAAACCGGCCGGCAGATGGCCGGCCGGAAGGTCAAAGGCCGGGGGAATTTAATTCCCCCGGCCAGCTCTAAACCCCCCCCCCATTTAATTGAGGGGGGGCGGTTTCCTTGAGGGGGGGCAGGCGGCCCCCCGGTTCCTCCTCAAAGCGGGCCCACAGGAGGGGGGCCGTTGATTGGCAAAAAGGCGCGGCAATGCCGCGCCGCCAATTTGAAGAAGCGGGGGGCTTTGCCCCCCCCCCCCCCCCCCCCCGCGCGCTGCCTCCGTGCGGTGCCAGGCCGCCGCGCCGGCCAGGGCGGGTCGGGTCGGGCCGGGTCGGCCCGGACCCGGACACCCCATTTTCGAGACGGATTCGGTCTTTTGGCCATAACTTGAGCCACGAACCTCCGATTGACGAACCGTCTGCGGCAACGCGATCCTTGGATCGAGACGGTCGTTTCGGTATATCGCACTCAAAGTTTCGGAATACTTTGAGTTTGGCCGGGTTGGTTCGTTCACGAAACCAACCGGGCCTTCGGAGCGGAAACGCTCATATCTTGAGCTACGGACGTCCGATTGACGTGCCGTCAGCTTTGTTGTGTTCCTCTTAGTGAGACGGATATTTTGGCATACTCCGCCCGAGGTTTGGACGCAGGTGGAGTATGGTCGGGTTGGTTTTGCCTTAAAAACCAACCGGGCCCCGGGGACGAAAATGTCAATAACTCTCAGACCGGGCGTCCGATCGACGCGTCGTCTGTTGCGTTGAGTTCCTGTTGACGATACGGAACTTTTGGATACATCAACTCTGGACTTTGTGACAGTTGATGTATCAGCCTCTCAGCTCGTGGAGCGGACCCTCCTGTACGAGCTTGCTGTGTGCGGGAACCCTAGTGCTGGCTGCGACTGTTACTGTGACTACTACTGCTACTGCTACTGCTACTGTGACTGCGACGACGACAGTACAGAGATCCTGTGTGGATTTGACGACGACGACTTCAGCACTCAGCGATCCTACGTGGATCAGTGCTACAGGTCCTGTGTGGGCCCGATCCTGTGTGGGTCCGATCCTGTGTGGGTCTTTGCGCTCAGCGGTCCTGTGTGAACCAGCGCCTACAGGTCCTACGTGGGCCCGATCCTGTGTGGGTCTTTTGCGGGGGTTAGTTACCTATCGATCCTTCGTGGGTCCGATGACTTAGATGGATCAGAGGTCATCTTTATCGTCTTTTGAAGAAGTATACCTGTGTGAGCTGAATCCTGTTGCTTTCCTGTGTGGATTGTGTTGTGCTATCCTGTGTGGATTACGTTTTGCTTTCCTGTGTGGAATACGTTTACTTTCCTGTGTGGACTGAGTTGTACTTGGGCTCGGAGGTTGGAGCGTATTTGAAATTGATGACTTAGGTATATGTATGGGCATATACCTAAGCAGTGTCGGTTGTTACTTCGTTATTGTACCTTTCTTCATGGTTTATCCTTTGTGGATTTTGAGAGACCTTCAGGGGTCTCGGGGTCCCTACTGAGTATCTTATACTCACCCCTGCACGGGCTTTGCCCGCACTACGTTGTGTTGGTTGCAGACGACGGACAGCGTTGATCTTAGCTGAGGCTTGCAGAGTAGGACGGTACCTGGAGGTGGACCACTGGGCGGGACGAGCTCGGAGCGGACGGCGGGACCCGTGGAGCAGTGGAGCTATCTGTACCCACCCTTCAGGTGGGATTTCCAGTGGACAGCTCGGTGTAGCGGCTTTTACTTTTCAGTTGTTGTTTTCCCTTTCGAGTTGTACTTTACTTTCAGTTTGGGTTTGTATACTGGCCCTTTTACTTTTCCGCACTTTCAGTTATACTCTGCTTTTGCTTAGTGTTTACTTTCCGCTTGCTTACTCTGTGGTGTTTGTTTACTTTACAAAGGCAATGCCTTCCCTTTTTACCGGGATTTACGCCTTGGTGCTAGTCGCCAGCCCCTAGCCTATGGAAGGCGGGCTTGGGGTAGTCACGGCACGGACCCCGAGGGCGGGTCGTGACACCCCCAAACCAAAATCCATACCAGAAAAACCATTATAAGTAGACCAAAACAAGAAGTAGAGAAAAATTAAACATTCACATATATAACATTAAAAACTTACACTGTCAACTTCAAAAAAAACTAAATCCAACCTAAACGACTACCAAATACACAATTACAACGACAATATTCAAATTTACATTTTACATTACAAACAACTAAAATTCAATCAAACCTGTAAAATAATTTGACCACTCCACTTGTAAGTGTTTGATGTCTTCAGCAGTATAGGGTTGAGGGTCATCAAAAAGCTACAAATGAAAAGGATAGTAGTTAACGTGTATAATGAATAAATCAAATTGAAATATTATGGCAAAGTTTAAGAGGAAATCTTACCAGGTCAAAATTCACAATTGTCCCAGTTGTTATTATTTCATACATAAATCTTAACATATAATATCCGCATTCGATGAAGCATTGTTGTTCATGAAAATTCTGTTTGAATGAGTGTAAATTCAATATATTATTTTTATGTAATAAATCAAAAAGTACAAATTATAAATGGATATTTACCTTCGAATTTACATATTTGATCTTTGCACTCTTTTTCTTTGTGTTTTTTTGAAAGTAGGCCCATGCCCTGTAAGAAAATAATACGAATGGGGTAAATTTAAAATTCATTATAATATATAAAAATATTGAGAAATTGAAACTTACTTTTCCAATATATTCTTAAAACTTTCCCGCACATCATCATGGATAGAGCATATCCAATAAAGTGCTTTCTCCCTTGGGCAAAAAACCCCTAGCATCCAATGATCACTGATAAAAGGAAATTTAACGTTAGTGGTTTTTTATGTTAAAAGATAATTAACTCTTTGAGAGAGATGTGTTTCATACCTCTCACAAAAAGGCACCATCCAACATTGTGTGACTATATTCTTTTCAAGTCTTTCAGCAATATAAACCATTCTTTGTTCCTCATCCAATGCACATGCTTCAGGGGAAATCAATTGTGGGTCCATGAATCCATATACATCTGTCAGCTCATTCCACTCACAAATTTTATAAAGATACCTAATACAAAACATACATAAGTATACATTTTTAATAAATATAACACAGGGAAAAGGTGTTAAGCCTTACATGGAAAAAAATTTCACCACGTTGATGCCCAACTTATCTCTAGTAACAAGCTCCATGATATCACTTTTCATAATCCCCACACTTATTTCACGTCCACAAACATGATCTTCCATTGGAAACTCATAATGACCCGCCAACAAATTTGAATATCTTGAAAATCTGTCAAGACTGCTAGAATTTGTATCTGATGTCATATCCATTTGTCTTTGTTGTTGTCTATATAGTATTTATTTACCTTTGAAGTATTCCTGTAAAAATAAATTGAAAAATATATTAGTTTTCAAATGATAAAACAACTTTAATAAAAAAATAAAATAAAAGATATAACATTCATACCTCTATGGTAATGAGTCGAAGAAGTCTGGATGGCCAAATTAAAAAATGGTTGATACTATGTCCAACTTTCTCCACCTCATCTATAGGTAATGGTACATGAGCTAATCTATTTATAATATCCTGTACAGTGACCCTCTGATTCTCTACCCCTAATTGTTGATGATGAACTGTATCTCCTATACAATATACCAATCCATATGCTACTATATGATGTTGAGAATCATCAACATACAACTCGCAATAAGTAAGAAGTTACGGTGGAGGAGTAGGATAAAAAATGGGGTCCGCAGGCTGAGGTGGGGGAGTGGGAGCTACTGGAGGAGGTAAAGGATAAATAATGGGGTCTGTAGGGGGAGGTAGAGGAGTGAGAGTTGCAGTCTGAAATTGTCTTTGCATGTCTGCAAACATAGACTACACTGACGCTCTAATCTTTTCCTCCTTCGTCGCATTAATATTATGAACTTCAGCCTCCAAGGATTCTATTTTTTTTATAAACCCACTCAACATTAGAAGTTGAAGAACGTGGCAACACTTTTATTACCGATACACCTTCCAGATATCCTCTTACACGACCAGGATGTTCGGGCCTTCCCAATGCTACAGATAAAATATCTTCCCTCCCAGTAGCTGTAAATGTCCCCTGTGAACTCTGC
The DNA here is from genome assembly GCA_963277665.1 of Viscum album. NCBI lineage: Eukaryota > Viridiplantae > Streptophyta > Magnoliopsida > Santalales > Viscaceae > Viscum > Viscum album. The sequence continues at coordinate 412,807,742 of OY728143.1, forward strand.
TCCTCAAGAGAGTCCTGTATTAATTAATTGAACATTTCTGTAATGATTGAAATTATATGAAGAAAATAGTTAACTTAAATAAATAAAATAGATTTCTTACAATCCTCTCAGCTATGATTCTCGATTCTTCCGAAAGATATTGCCCTTTTTTCCCTTCTGAGCTCTCTTACATTTTTCATGTCTAGATGGAGGGGATGGAGGGGCCACCTCTCCAGAGCTTGAAGACTCAGCTCTTAGTTGTTGAAATTTTTCTTCCATCGTTTGTTCTTCCAAAAATGCATACCCTCCCCGAGATAAACTATGAGGGTATACATTTTTAGATTGGATCTCCTGATGAGCTTTCCTTGTTTTCTGTAAATTAAGAATAATAAACCATTAACAAAACATTAATAAGATCATTTATATAAGAAAGCTTATAAAAGTTTACATTACCCTTACCAAAAATGACTCTTTTCTTCTACTTTCAAAAAATTTCCTCCATGTGTCTTCATCTATAAAAGGATATATACGACATGGATTTTCATGACTCCTATGACCATAAATTAAATCAGATGAGAGGGTTAATTTGAAATCCCTCCATCTCCTGGCAGTCAACGATAAGCATTTCTTCCTGACTCCTCCAGTGTCAGGAATATCAAATGTCATCTGATAAAGAAGATGTTAAACATATTATATATACTAAAAACATTAAAAGAATAGTCAAACAATAACAAAAGATCTTACCAAAATCATCTTCCACAACTGAGAGATTATCACTTTATCCACACTTCTCCAGTCATCATACAGAATGATTACTTTTCTCTTAGCCTGAGTTGCTACAAAACTCTTAAAATCTTTTGCATTCGGACCTCTAGGAATATCATCATCATCAAACTCAATGACTATCCTCTGATCCTGCGTATGGGCAAGTGATAATTTTGGTAAACGTGTGCACCCACGTTTACCAACCTTTGAACTCTTTGTCGTAATAGGAGCATGTGAATGTTCATCCCCAAAGGTATGACCAATATGCTCATCTCTAGAATCATGTGGTTGATCAACTGAATGATCTATCATTATCCTTCAAATCAAAAAAACAAACGTTAGTTCACAAATATACAAATTCAAATATTTTAATACTACTGTAATCAGAAAATAGAAAAGTGTACTAAGTTACATAATAGTAAACATTGGTAATATGGTAAGCATGTTAAACAACGGTAAAGATGGTAAAGATGGTCAAGATAGTAAAGATGGTAAACATGATAAACATGGTAAACCTGGTAAACATGGTAAAGTAATTTTCACTAAACAAAAATAATAGATATATAATTTATGTAATGGTAAACATGATAAAGTAAACTAAACAAACTTAAAACAAACAAAAGCTTATACTTATTTTGTTTTAAAACATGTTTTAATAAATAAAAAACTTACAATATCTAACATTTATGAAAAAAATAAATGTAAACAAGAAATAAACATATGTTACCTGTAATTTTAGGAATATACAAATGGATTGTTTTCCCAAATTCCTTCGTCGTGATCATTCCTTATGGAACAAACCATGTCTTCAACATGCTCATCATTATGTTCTATTAATCTTTCCATGGAAGTAGGGATCTCACATAAGTCAGCATCTTCATCAATTTCATCCTCACCAACATATTGTTTTTTCCCTTGTAAAACAACAGCCCACTACATATTTGATTGATCTACTACATAGAAAATTTTTTGGCATGTGTTTCTATTATAAAAGAATCAACTGTGTCATTCCAAATTCATCGTGTCTGACACTGTTGTTCTTGATAAACCATTTATAGTTAAAAACAGGAACTTTAATCTTAAAGTAATCAACCTCCCATATTTCTTCAATCATTCCATAATATGCACTTGATGCAGAAATTGGGTTTTTGTCCTTGGCACTCAAAAAATGCATTGCTTCTGCAAACACCAATACACCACTATTCTAAACTGCACTTCTGTTGTCCTGAGCTTTCGTATGAAATGTATAGCCATTAATGTCATAACCGGACCATGTTATCACATTTAAACATGGACCACCCACTATCCATTTTAATTTATCTGATACATCTGATCTACCAAGAAAAGTCTTTTTAATCCATGACAAAAAAGTTTTGTTGTGCTCATTCAAAATCCACATTTCTTTCTTCTTTGGATGACATTGTTTCAACTCATTAATATGCAATGTGATATACGGTTGAGCATCAGCTATGTTATTCAAGATGTATGATTCTAACTTCTTCATCTCTTCAGCTGACAATGACTTGACTTTCAAGCCACGAATCCCCTTTCCCTCATTATTAACTCGTTCATGGAGAGATGGAAGCAAACCTATGTGTTTCACCGCAGCCAAGTAGCTCGTAAAAAACTCTGCTACCTCCTCAAGAATATAATTTTCAATAATGAAGGCTTCAGGTCGATATGTATTTTTAACATACCCCTTTAATATTTTCATATACCTTTCAAAAGGATACATCCAACGAAGATATACAGGTCCACAAAGATTTATTTCTCGAACTAGATGAATCATTAAATGCACCATTATATCAAAAAAAGTTGGAGGAAAATACATTTACAATTGAAAACGTATAAAAATTGCATCCTTTTCCAAAATGTTCAAAGCATTCACATCAATCGACTTGTTACAAATTGAATTGAAAAAATAACACAACTTCATTATAGTCTTTCTGACACGAATGGGCAATATTCCACGCAATGCAACTGGTAAAATTTGTTGCATCATGACGTGACAATCATGTGATTTCATACCTATCAACTTCAAGTCCTTCAATGAGACAAAAGTTTTTACATTTGAAGAATAACCTTGAGGCACTTTGATATCATGAAGACACTGAGAAAAGCTAATTTTCTCCCTCTTTGATAATTTATGACAAGCCGGGGGAAGAAATGTTCGTCTTCCTTTAGGAGTGGGAGCTAACTCCAAACGTATTCTCATTGATAGTAAGTCTAATCTTGCATTCAACCCATCTTTTGTATTTCCTTTAATATCTAACAATGTTCCAATCAAACAATCATGGATATTCTTCTCCATGTGCATGACATCAATATTATGTTTAACTTTATGATACCTCCAATATGGTAGCTCAAAAAATATTGACCTTTTCTTCCAAATATGTCTATCATTACCAGATTTCTGTGTCTTTCCCAATGTCACATCAAGGTCTTTCACCATCTCAAAATACAGATCAGGGGATAAAGGTTTTGGAGTAGTATCAAATTATTGTGAGCCATTGAATGCCTTTTTTAGTCTTCTATAAGGGTGATCCATAAGCAAAAACTTTCAATGACTCATGTACACTGTTTTCCTCCCATGATGCAATTGACAATATGACATCTGTTGTTCGCAAATTGGACATGCTTTATTCCCTTTAACATTGTATCCAAAAAAAATTCCATACGCTGGGAAGTCATTTATAGTGAACAGAAGAACTGCATGCAGTTGAAAATATTCCATTTTATAAGAATCATACACCCTAATACCATCAAACCATAACAGTTTCAAATCATCAATCAACGGTGACAAGTAAACATCAATATCATTGTCGGGTTGCTTTGGACCAGAGATCATTATACTCAACATGAAATATTTGCGCTTCATACAAACTTCAGGAGAGAGGTTGTAAATTACAAATAAAACAGGCCATGAACTATGTGTGCTACTAAGGGTTCGGTATGGATTCATTCCATCTATGTACAACCCTAGTATGAGATTTCTAATTTCATTTCCAAATATAGAATATTGTGCATCAATTTTCTTCCATTGTGGACAATCAGTTGGATGACGTATTTTTCCATCACATACCCGCTCATCAGCATGCCATCTTAACCTTTTTGCATCATGTGAATTAGTAAATAAACGTTTGAAATGATGAATTATAGGAAGATACCAAAATACCTTTGAAGGGAGCTTTGTAATCTCTACATCAGCCTGTGATTTTTCTTTCACCTTATACCGTGATGTCCCACATTTAGGACACTCTGACAGAAATTCATATTCCTTCCTATATATAATGCAGTCATTCGGACAGGCATGCATTTTCTTGTATCACAATCCCATCGGGCATAATATTTTCTTGGTCTTGTAATGTGAATCTAGAAGATCGTTATCTTTTGGAAGAATGTCTTTCATCAATTGTAGCAGCTCTGTAAAATTTCTATCACTCCATCCATGTTTCGCCTTCAGCTCTGTAAAAAAATATGCTTGAATATCATTTTTAAAACAAAATATAGTTAGAAATAATAGTTTTAAATTCCATTGAATCAAAGAAAGCCATGGCGCCTACATGGTTGATAGAAAATTGGAGAAAATGGAGTAAACCTAATAATCACCCCCACCCCCCGGACAACCCCCAAAACCCTCTGGACAGGCCCCCACCCCCTTGGACATCCCCCCACAACCACCCACCCCCTTGGACCCCCCCTAGACACCCCCAACCCTCTGGGCAACCTCCCCCCCCCCACCCCCTGGACAGCCCCCACCCCTCTAGACAGCACCCCCCACCCCTCTTGGATACCACCCCCACCCCCTACCCCCCTGGACACCCTCCAACCCTCTGACAACCCCCCCGGACAACCCCCAAAATCCTCTGGACAGGCCCCCACCCCCGTGGACAGCCACCCACACCCACCCACCCCCGTGGACAGCCACCCACACCCACCCACCCCCTTGGACACCCCCCGGACACCCCCCAACCCTCTAGACAGCACCCCCCCCCCACCCACCCCCCCCCCCCCACCCCTCTAGACAGCACCCCCCACCCCTCCTAGACACCACCCCCACCCCCGACCCCCTTGGACACCCCCCCTGGACACCCCCCAACCCTCTGGACAGCCCCCCCCCCCACCCACCCCCCCGAACAACCCCCAAAACCATCTGGACATGCCCCACCCCCTTGGACAGCCCCCCACACCCACCCACCCCCTTGGACACCCCCCTGGACAACCCCAACCCTCTGGACAGCCCCCCACCCCCTGGACAGCCCCCCACCCCTCTAGACAGCACCCCTCACCCCCTCCTAGACACCACCCCCCACCCCCTACCCCCTTGGACACCCCACTGGACACCCCCAACCCTTTGGACACCCCCCACCCCACCCCCTGGACAGCACCGCACCCCTCCAGACAGCACCCCCCACCCCCGACCCCCTTGGACACCCCCCTGGACACCCCCAACCCTCTAGACAGCCCCCCCCCCCCCAGACAACCCCCAAAACCCTCTGGACAGTCTCCACCCCCTTGGACAGCCCCCCACACCCACCCACCCCCTTGGACACCCCCCTGGACACCCCCCAACCCTCTGGACAGCCCCCTACCCCCTCGGACAACCCCTCAAACAATGGTTTACATATAAAAACTAGGCATGGTGAACAACTAAAAACACTTGCATTTAATATATACTTCAGCATGAAATAGATGGAATTAAATATTATTAAATATGGCTACTTAAATGATCATATGATAATTAAAAATAACCAATGATATTCAACTAGTCAAATGATCACAAGTTTTCTCAATAACTAATATCATAATGAGGTAATGGATAATTCTAGAAATCTTAAACATATTGTCAAGGCATTGGCCAAGGCCTCAAAAAATACTAGGGTAAGCCCTCAGCAGAACCCATTTTTATTTGGAATCATGAGACATAGCGATGCATCGAAGGACCATAGAGGTCAACAACCATTACATTATATGTCTAATAGATTCTCATATAAAAGAGGATAAACATAAGCAACAATAACACATGAAATATCATTTCTGAATTCGTACATTTAATCAATAACCATTCTATGTAGTAATATAGGTGAATGAGATCATTAGTTGTCAATGACAACAAAAATTACCATCAATGTCGGGTATTCGCGAAACAAAAACAAACTAAATAGAAGTAGTTGAGGCTTACGTGAATATTGCGAGTTGATCTAATAGATCTGGGGATGATAAATAAGATGATGATGGAAAAAAGAGGTAAGAGGGTTCGAAATGGAAGAATCTTACCTAGTTTAAACACAAAAATCGCAAAACATAAATATAGACTATCCGGAAAAAAAAAAACAAACGAAATAAATTCGTGGAAGGCTTACTTGAGTGTTGCGAGTTGAGATAATAGATCCGAGGAGAGTAAAGATGATAAACGATGAAGGCAAAACGAGTTTAACGCAGCGAGATCGACGAGCCGATTAGGGTTTACCGCGCGAGAGAGACGAGCCGTCGGACTGTCGATCGAAAAATCGTAAATGACAATCCACGGGGTTTGTTAATTTTTTAAATGTTTTATAACGTTGGTTATTTAATAACCGATGTTATAAACTGTTTTTTTACATTTATAACGTCGGTTATTATAATAACCGACGTTATAAATGTATCAGATACGTCTTTTTTTACGTCAGTTATTTTATAACCGACGTAAAAAAATCCACGTGTTGGTTTTTTACGTCGGTTATAGAATAACCGACGTAAAAAACTTCTGCTGGTTGTTTTGTTATGTCGGTTATCAAATAACCGACGTCAAAAAGGCCTCAAAAGCAGCATTTATTATGTCGGTTATAAAATAACTGACGTAAAAAACTCGTAGATATCTCGTTTTTTACGTCGGTTAATTTATAACCGACGTAAAAAACAAACGCGCGCGATTTGTAACGTCGGTTATTAAAATAACCGACGTAAAAAACCACGTTTCACAGATTATCACGTCGGTTATATATAACCGACGTAAAAAATGGTGACGTAAATAATGTTTTCTGCACTTGTGGTAAGGACTTTTATTACGCATACTACCATTAAAATATTGATCCCATATTTTAATCATATAATATTTTCCCATGATCAATATATTATAAAATATATATTTCATTTCGGTATTTGTATAAAATATCCCCTCTTTAAGAATACCATTAATAAAATTATATCAAATTTATTTATTATATTGCTGAGAGAATAATAACATACTCCAATTAATCATCTGGATATATATATATATATATATATATATATATATATATATCATCATTCCGATGCTTTCTTAATTTTATGTTTTCTTAAACAAGTATAGTCCAATGTTCTTACCAATTATAAGTACCCAACCTTTAGGTTTAGCCATATAGATATAATTACAATCAAGATAATTCATGGCTAGATAACAATTAGGGACACCTATATTTCAAAATCGAAGACTCTCACTAGTAGAAATAGGACATATACCAATGGTTTGGCCAAAATCGTTGGTATAGGTCCACCCTATGTTAACGGTTTCCCCAAAACCGTTGGTATAGATAAAAAAATCAAAGAACCTATGCCAACGGTTCTCAAAACTGTTGGTATAGGTACACATATTTTTTATGGAATCATCTGTCAAATAACATTAAATAAATCAAAAGTTAAAATACTTATGAATATACATATAATTTTTTATGAAATTATCTTCACAAACGTCATGTTAGGTTAGTTGTTAGGACGTTGGATTATAAATGGGAGGTGTTGGGATCAAAACCAAGTCGGGTTTTTTTAATTATGTATACCAACGGTTTTATGAAACCATTGATATAGGTCTTTCATATGACTCATACCAACCGTTTGAACGGTTTTTTTCCAAAACCGTTTGTATAGACCTATCCCAACGTCAAACCAGCCAACGGTCCTCCAAACCGATGGTATAGGCTATACCAACGGTTTGGAGACCTATACCAACGGTTCCAACCCGTTGGTATAAGGTATTTTTCTATTAGTGTATCTGAATGTTTACATTGGGTGAAATCAAATATTTAGTATTTTGAGGGATGTTTATCTTATATCATCATATAAATTTAATATTAATCTCATTTAAATTTCATTTCATGATTTATCCTTATATAGACAAGATTTTATTTGATTTCATTAACACATCTCATGGTCATATAAAAAATCAACAAGTTTGAGACATGTCAAGGTAAATTAATTTATATAATCATTTATTTTTTGTTAGAGATCATTAATAAAATTTAACAATAATATTCAATTAGATCCACATGAATCTTATGAAAATTTTACCGAAATCTACTTTATGTAAAGGATTAAAATTATAAAATACATAATTCATACACAAGTGAATGTATGTAGAGACCCATAGCATACCCCACAACTCTAGAATGAACTACTATCAACATATCACTATTCAAGATTGATTAAGGGTTCCGATAAAATTTTCACTCAAAATATATATGAATAAATATAAGATAATTTCTATTTTCATTTTATTACCAACAGCAAATAATATTTTATTTAAATAAATTAAATCTTCTATTATATATCATCACAACACTATTTAAATTAATGTTAAGAAATTATATTGATTTCGTTGAAAAATTATAAATGCAGAATACTTTCCTTCAAAATATAAATAATTTATAACTCAATAATGAAATATAAAATTTGTATATCATATAAATATAAACATGTTATTATCTTTTCAATTATAGACATATAATATTTCATGTTTATAAGCAGCACATATGAAATCCTTCGTATTTAAATTATCTGATTTCCACAAAAATTAATTATTAACATTTTCATACCTAAATGGGAAAAAACCATCTTAATAGTGTAATATATTTGAATTATCAAAATAGCATATATTTTATAATTATTTAATCATTGATTTAATCTTCCAAAATATATGTCTTTAATCTGACTCCCTCAGCTCCGGACCCTTCTGCCTCCCCACCCGAATGCTCTCCGCCGGAGCTGTGGGGCGCTCCCGGCCCTCCCCAGTGGCCGCCTTCTTCCGGTGCCTACGGGGCGTCGGGCCCTCGGTCGTTTAAAGAAGCTCTCGCGGGTCCCTCCAGCAGCTTCCTCGCGGACCGCCCCACCTCTCTCTCAGGTATTTTCATCGCTCCCCGTTGCCCTAACAAGGTGGAGGGTGTTCCGGTGGTGGATTTCTCGAAGAGGGAGCTAGAGGAAGTAGCGGCGCTCCATCATTTTACCCTTGTGGCTAGGTTCGGGCAAGATAAACCCCCTCTACCATTTTTCAGGTCGCTCGTTGATTCCTAAGGTTTATCCCATCCGGCGTCCGCCTCCGTGCTTTCAAGATCAGCTTTATGTATTCATCTGCTTTCTAAAGAAGACTTTGTCTCGGTTTAGTCGAGGGATGACCATCAATGCGGGAAATTGAGGTTTACGCTGTCGAGGTGGTCCTGGGGAAACCACTATGGGAAAGACGACAGTTTGGCGGTCGTCTGGGTTCGCCTTCCTGTGCCCCCCCCCCCTTCCTCTTCAAAATTCTTTGATCTTGCAGGCGGTGGGCAACGCCATAGGCTTCTTCATGCCCCAGGGGTTCCTTCCTCTGGTTACGGATACTCTTATCAGCGAGTTCCCTTCTCCGATTAGCGACATGACGCCGGTCAAGTGAGTGGGGTTTTTAAATTCCAAATGTGCTAAGCACCTGACCTATTCAATTTAAAATTAAAATTTTCTAGCTGTTGTGGCCGGGCAGAGTCCCACTGATTCCCACGTTTCTAGCCAGGCGCTCTTCCGTAGGCCTGACACTCCGCAGACAGATGTCAGGGTTTTTCTAGCTTTCCTGGGCAGGGAAATCTTGTTTCTAGGTCCGTCCATCTCCCTGTGGACTGAGGTATCACCTTTATCACTGCTGGGGTCTTTGCCATGCTCCTTGGACAGACGGTATGTGGTCAGTTCCCCCCTCGTCCGCACCGGTTCTCGACAGGCTAGAGGGGCCTCGCTCCCTAACGGTTCTGGATGAGGATGATGTCGCGCCTAGGGCCTCCTGAAAGAAGCCACCTCTGCCTGCACAGTGCTCATCCAAGGGGAAGGAAAAACTCATCTCTCCTGTGTCAGCTTCCAGTAACTGGTTTTCCATTCTAGGAGGTCCTTCGGAGGTATAGGATGAGCCGTCTCTCTCAGCTTCAGATAAGGGGAATGTTGTGGTGTCTGTGGCTGGTTCGCCGAATAGTGTTCGTATTACTCAGCGAGAGCTAAAGGCTACTACAACTTCATCTCAGGGTCTTCTTCAAGTACACCTTCAGGCCGCAAGGCCATAAAATCTGGTTTTTAATTCTCAGGTTCTCATCTGGAATGTTCAGGGTCTGGGTGCGCGGACCAAAATGGCACTAGTGCGGCGTGAGCTGAACCGTCTTCATGCATCAATCTTCATTCCTCTGGAACAAAAATAGAACGCGGATCGTTTTCAATGTCTGGGTAGGGAGATGAGATTCTCCGATTATATGCATGGAAGCCCATGAAATTCCCACATAGGGATCTTTTGGAAGAATGGGGTGTCAGTCAAGTTCGTTGATGCTTCGCAGAAGAATCACCACAAAAATTATCACAGGCGGCTCTGAGTTCATCTTCTCCTTTGTGTACGCTTACTGGGATGCAACGGAAAAAAACTGCGTTGTGGCAGCAGCTATCCTCCTTTCAACCAGGGTGCTTTTTGTGGTTTGTGGGAGGGGACTTCAACTCAATAGCTGCGGCGTCTGAAAAAGGGTTTTGTGGAATACCCTTCTGGGTCTGCAGGACTTCCAAAAATTCATGTCAGATGCAGGCTTGATGGACATGGGGCTTCGAGGGGAATAGATTTACCTGGTGCAACAATAGGGAAGGGGTCCAGGCGCATTTGGTGTAAGCTCAACCAATGCCTTGCAAACCTCCAAGTCATTGTCTCCTACTTGCAAACAACGGTCTCTAACCTGACGAGGACTCTCTTTGACCATGCACCAACTATAGTTTAGCTTAAAAGAGAAATCAGAAGGGGCAGCCACTTTGTTTACTCAAGGAACTGGATGAGGGTGGAAGGCTTCATGAAAATGGTGAAGGATTCATGGAACATGCCGAAGGCTGCGGTCTCATGGGCAGGACTCTCTCATCGGCTCCAATGTCTGAGAAGCGACATGCAGAGTTTGTCCGCAGGGAGGAACAACAAAGAGGATTGTTTGGAGGAGTTGAAAGTTGAGATTGAGAGACTGGAGCGAATTATCCAAGACAGGTAGGATTATGAAATGTTTGCAACACTATTGAATAAACAAAGCATCCATTCTGAAAGAATTATGGTTTTTGAAAGAACATGGAGGGAGAAACCCAAATCCCTTTGGCTCAAGGAGGGTGATCGGAACACGAGCTACTTCCAAGATTGTGTGAAGGAGAGAAAGGTGACTAGGAAGATCAATCTAAGGGTGTATGATGTTTCGTACTATATGGAGTTAGAGTTGGCCGGGAAGATGGTGCTCGATCACTTTCAGGAACTCCTTGCAGGTGATAACACAGGTGTCTTTGGAATCTCTCGAGGTGATAGTAGTGAGGCGGCCTTTTTGAGCCACATACCGAGACTGGTTGCTGATGTTGATAATGACATGCTGGCAGCCGAGCTGGATGAGGAAGAAGTTAGGGAGGCCTTGTGTAGCTTGAACCCGGAAGGTGCTCCAGGACAATACGGTTTTCCGGGGTCTTTTTTGTGGATTCTTCGCACATTGTTAAAACTAATGATTGTGGGGCAATGCAGGACTACTTCAGAGGTGGGGGGCTTACCTGGGCCCCCAGTGCATCCAAATTTGTGCTCATACTTATGTGTAAGAAACCCACATCTCTCTCTCTGTATAGGCCGATTTGTCTATGCAATTTTGTGTATAAAATCCTGGCATACATTATCAACAAAAGGCTTCTCAGAGGAACAACATGGTTTGGTGCATGGCGGAACATACAGGGGGAAATTGGGATAGCTAAAGAGATGGTGCACAACATCAACAAAAAATCAATTGGATCAAACATTATGATCAATGTGTACATGGATAAGGCATATGACCGTCTTGAGTGGGGCTTCATCGTGAAGGTTATGAGGAGGTTCGGCTTCAGGGAATGGGCTGTCGACATACTATTTAGATGCATGGGCTCTCCATGGATTTCCATTTCTATGATGGGGAAAAGCTTTGCCTTCTTTAAAACTGTCAGAGGCCTCAGACCAGGAGACCCTCTATCGCCAAGCATTTTCATTTTGGCACAAGATGCTCCCTCAAGGAACATCAACAGTGGTATGAAGGAGGGGGAAATCAAATCTTTCAGGAGTGGGAAGGGACTGTTTTCTCACCTCATGTTTACTGATGATATGAACTTTTTCCTGAATGGCATTAAAAGTTTGATAAATGGTTTTTGCAAAGTAATGGACGCCTACAAAAAATGCAGCGTCCAAAGGATCAACCGAAGGAAGAGAAATGTCTATATTTCCAAAAAATTCCCAAGCATGTGTTTAAGGCCCATCCAAAGAAAGCTTGGTATGCAAAGGAGTGCCCTCCCCATGGTGTATCTAGGGGCTCCCTTATCTGACGGGCGTATAAAGAAAGTGTTGTTTGAAGATATCATTAAAAGTGTATATGGGTAGTGCTGGAGTATGTGTAACTTCCTGCCCCACTTCCTTTGTAACTTCCTGCCCCACTTCCTTCGTAACTTCTCTTTGTAACTTCCCTTTCTTTTCTATAAATGAGGGCCCTCTCCTCACCTTGAGAGTGAGGGGGATTTCTGATTTTACATGGTATCAGAGGGATTTACTCCCGACCCTCCCTCCCTCATTCTTATTATTTTTTCTCCCATCAGCCTTTAGGTTTTTTTTTTTTTCCCGTCCGGGGGGGCGGCGGCCTCAAAGCCCCGTAGGGTTACCGCCGCCGCCCCTCCGCCTCTGCCTTGCGCGGCTCCAGGCGGCTCTCCCTCCGGCGGCTCTCCCTACCGGCCTTCGCCCAGCGGCGTCTCGCCCTCGGATCGCCCTCCTTCCTGGCGCGCGCCTCCTGCGCGGATCGCACTCCTTCCTGGCGCGACGCCCTCCCGCGGCTCCCGGCTCCCCGGCGTCCCGACTCCCCATCGTCCGCGCCTCTGCTTCTGCGTGACGACCGTCGGCGGCCTTCCCCGCCCGCGCCTGCTTTCTGCGGGCTTCCTCCCCGCTGCGCACTGCCCCGACGGAAGCAGCGCCTCTCGGCGGCCCTCCCTACCGCCGGCCCTCTCTCCCGGCAGCTCTCCCTACTGACGCGGCAACATCCCGTCGCGACGCGCCTCCCGTCCAGATCCAGTGCGCCAGCCCTGCTGGCGATCCCTCCCGGCGGATTTCCCTTCAGGTGCCCGCTCCTCCTGTGCGCAGGCCCTCTCCGCCTCGGCTCGGCTCGGCTTCGCACCGTCCCTGCGCGCTTCTCCAGCGGCACGCGTCCTCCTGTCTGCCGGCATCCCTCCTCTCCCGGCGGATCTCTCCAGCAGCGGGTCTCCCTCCCCTGCGGACTCCCAGCGCCGTCGCTCCCGCGACGCCTCCCCGTCGATCCCGACAACCACGGCTCCCGCGCCTCCCGCTGCTGCCCGCGACGCCTCCCGTCGCCCCTCGCGGTCCCGCTGCGCGCTCATCCTGGCGCCCGCTCATCCTTGCGGCCTTCCCCCCCCGGCGGCCCTCCTCCTTTGCGAGTCGCGGATCACCCAGCGCCTCCCGCGGATCACCCGCGGCTCACCCGGCAGCTCTCCTGCGGATTTCTCGGCGACCCTTCCGGCGGGCCGGCTGTGCCTTTCCCGCCTTGTTTTTCCCGGTGGACCTCCCTTCCCCGGCTGCTCCCTGCCGGACGACTCCCCGCGCCAGCGGCCTCCCTTCCCCGGCTTGCGGCTCTTTCCGGCAGCCCGCCTCCTGTGCGAGTCTCCCGTCGGCTCTGTTGACGACCGACCTCCACCCCTGCCGGCCTCCACTCCTGCCGGCTCCTCCAGCAGCTGGCCTCCATTCCTGTCGGCTCCTCTAGCAGTCGGCCAACAGCCCTGCCGGCCTCCCGTGCCACCTCTGCTCAACTGCTCCCTCCATGCCGACCTCCTCCTGCATCCTGCGGAATTCCCGCCTCTCTGCCCGGTGCCTCCTGCGGAATCCCCGCCTCTCTGCCCGACATCTCCTGCGGAATCACCGCATCTCATCGCCGGCCTCCTCCTGCGGATTTCCCGGCGCTTCGACGACCGGCACCTGCCATTGCGGATTTCCTTGGCACTTTGACGACTGGCCCTCCTGAGCGGATTTCTCGGCGCTTTGACGATCTGCCCGACATTACGGTTTACCGGCGCTCTGACGATCGGCCCGTAGTGCGGATTTTCCCGACGCTCTGACGACCGGCACCCGCCAGTGTGGATTTCCCGGCGCTCTGTTGTCCGGCCCCGCACTTTTCCGGCGATGACTCATCATTTTCAGCGGCATCACATTACAATCTTGAGGGGGAGCGACGTCATCAACGATTTTATTATTTCTGTTTCTTCTGTTTTCGTCTTGTTTTGTCATCAAGCTGGGTATGTCCAGCTTGAGGGGGAGTGTTTGCAGCTTGTTGCTTGCGTTGTTTTTTTTTTCATTATGTGTCCAAACTAGGTACACCTAGCTTGAGGGGGAGTGTTGGAGTATGTGTAACTTCCTGCCCCACTTCCTTTGTAACTTCCAGCCCCACTTCCTTTGTAACTTCTCTTTGTAACTTCCATTTCTTTTCTATAAATGAGGGCCCTCTCCTCACCTTGAGAGTGAGGGGGATTTCTGATTTTACAGGTAGAATCGAAAACTTGAGGAATCGACTGCCATTCTTCGGTGGAAAAATAACATTAATTAACAGCGCCCTATCTTCCATCCCTCTCCATTTGTTGTCGGTTCTGAAAGCTCCAAATGGAACCTTAGATAGGATTGAAAAGGTTCTCATGGCCTTCTTATAGGATGCCAACCAGTGTAGGAAATTCCATTGGGTTTCATGGAATAAGATGGAGAAACCGATTGCGGAGGGAGGCTTTAACTTATGAGGTGTGCCAAAGAACATGCATGGCATGCAAGCGTGGTTGGCCTGGGTAATCATAGAAGGAAAAACATTGTGGGCAATGGTGATGAGAGATAGGTATGGGGATAATTGGTGTTTATGGGCAAATAAGATGGGAAGAATGTTGGTTCTAGAGAAGAGAATGATCGGGCATTTAGAGTCCTTGGCAGGAGATGTTCGGTGGGTGGTGGGGCGGGATGACATCAATTACTGGGCAGATAACTGGGCAGGAGAGCGTTGTTTTTCCCTAGATGTCCATCACCAAGCATCTTTTTTCAAGAAGCAAGCCTCCATCCCAGGTTCATCAATGCGACATTGGACCTTCACAAAAAATTACGCTTTGATAATATCTATAGGTATGATGAACCAGACAGATGTGTGTTTTCAAGTTCCAAGTCCAGCCGTTTCATAATCCGTGATTTTTTGCGCTCAAGGTGTGGCACCATTGTTCATGACTTATGGGCCTCGATGATCTGGTGTAAGGAGCTCCCGATGAAGTTGAACTTCCTGCTCTGGTGCTTGAGAAATCATGCATTGCCTACTTATGGAGATGTTGTGCCCAGTCTTGCTCAAAATCCGTTGGGCATTTATTTTTCAAGGGCGACTGGGTGACCTGCTTATGGAGCTTCATTGGAAAGGAGTGGGGCTTTTTAGGTGTCAGCGAGGATGTCTCAACCTTCATAGTGGAATGGTTTAAGGGACGGAGCATCAGGGGGTTTAGTTCCAGGCGTAGAGCATGCTTTTCATAGAAACAATTGGGAGATGAGGAACACCACGAGGAACGACAAACAGGTCTTTGCTACGTGCTTGAAAACCTGCGTTATGAGTTATGTGGTGGAGCTGGGGAAGCTCGTCAGGGGTGCAGGCTCTTCTGTGGTGCTATGTAAAATGGCTCCGAGATCTTTTTCTGGTACGGAGGATAGAGGTAACAGGCATGAGGGAAGGTGGATCAAATGCGAGGACCCACGCTTGGGGCTGAAGATGAATGTCGACGAGTCTTGCATTTCTGGAACCATGTGAGGAGGAGGTCTTGCGAGGGACGGCAACAGATAGGTTATCTTGGGTTTCAGTGCCTTATTTGGGACGGTCTTCGTCGGAGGCCAAGTCCAGAGCAATGGCTACTGGTCTGTCATTGCACAAGATTTACAACATTTGCATCTCTAAGGTGGAGTCAGACTCCAGTGTTCTGGTTGGGCTGCTTCGGGACAAGGATGAATGCCCTTGGGAGCTAACTTATCTGATCTGCAAATGCAAGAGTTTCATCAACCATCGTATCAGTGTAGGGCGCTCTTGCAGAGAGGAAAACTAGGTAGCGGATTTTCTGGCGAGAAAAGGTGATCCTAGAACTGGTATCTCTATTTTTTATCTCACAGGGTCCTTGCGCACTGATTTTAAAGAATGACGCCCTTGGTCTTCACCCATTGTGAGTGTGGGATATGCCTGGTGGACATGGAAACAAACCTGAGAAGGGGTGAATCGGCTATTGTATGCATTTTACCAAATTCTAATTTCATTTCTTTTACCATTACTACACCCATTGGACATGAACCTATGATTATAGTTATGACTATTGGACGTTTTATTGTTTAAGCTTGAATACATCTATATGGAATATTTTCTAGGAATGAAAATCACTGCATGTGTTTTTACAAGGGTCGGCCCCTGCCAGGTAATGTACTCCTTTCCACGCATGGGATGTCAACGTCATGGATTATTTACTATAATATTATCATTAATACAAGTGGAGTTGTCTAGGTATGATCCTGAAACCAAGAAAACCGTATTATATATATGATATCACCATATTACACATGTGATAACTGAAACATGATCCTTTTCCCCACCCCAGATTCTTCAAATCCTTATAGTTTGTCAATAAATACACATTCAACAAGGTCTCTTGAATTCTTCTTAGTTCTCAATTCTTCCAAATCTGTTGACTAGAATTCTCAACTCCAATATATTATGATCACAGTGCATAATATTTTATCTTGAAGGTGTAAAAAATTATGCATAACTCAACATTTTTCTATGAGATATATTGGAACATTAGGTTCTCTCCTTACTCTTCTCCTCCTCAAGATTATACTACCATAGTTTTCATTGGATTATCCTTTTTCAACATATTTAATAAAAAGTATATAAAAAATATCAACATAGGATTAATGGGAACTTCTTTGAGAAAGAAAGAGAGAGAGAGAGTTTCTGGTTTTACTTAGCTCGTGCTTCCGGTTCTTTAATTTATGAATTTCTTTAACATACATCATTTTATTTTATAAATAGGTCACCCAAAATAATATATTTTATATATTTTAAATATTGAATGTATTCATTTTATTCAGTTCCCATGATCTTAATAATCTTTTCTAACTTTTTTTATATGTTGGTGTTCCTATTATACCATATTCCATTTTCCTCTCATCAATAGTTATCTCCATCAGATGTATAGAAGTTCCTTTCAAATATATTTCACATTTCTCATTTCTATTGCTCACAAATATCTCTGTTAAATTCGTCTAGAATCATCGAGATTTCTCTTAATTCTCATTTTTTTCTTGAAATACCCAAGTCATTTCTCTTTCTTATGGAATCTACCCAAGTTCACCTTTTTAATATGTAATATACCATAAAAACCTCCACGATGTAGTCAAACATGATGCTTCTCACGGGTTGATTTACTTTATGAACATTCAACACAAATAGCCTTAGAGAATTAACCACATTGCGGTGGTCTTCACTTCAATACTTTCCACAACTTAGTCTCTTCTTCTAAGGTGTGGAGATAACTCAAAAATTATCTTGATAATCAAAGAATACCATTAATATCCACCTCTGAATTTTCCTCTGGTTAACTACCTCATTCCAAGATTAAACAAAAAACATACATGAAATTTCAAAAAATAAACCATCTCCATCATGAGCCAATAATATTCCACGTAGATTTGTTATTTTCCAGTTGGCATGCTTTTAGAATATTCCAAAACACATCTACCTTTATCTTCATTGAAATAAATTTGAATATCATCTTTCACGAATTTTAAGAATACTCATCACTTATTTTCTAATGTATCTGTTCCTTAATAAATATACCAAGATTTATCTCATGGAATTGCTTTATAGAAATTTCATTCTATAAATCTATGTATTCTAAAAAATCGTAACAGTTACTGAGCTCTTGATTCTTCAATTCAACCTCAACACATGTCAACATTTACCCTTGCATTGAATTAAAATAAATAGGATTACCATTATATAGGTCATATTTGATGTTTATGTAAATCGGTTTCAGTAAGTCTCTCTCACTGAAGAGTTTTCTCCTCTTAGGTCATCCTAGGGTTTAGCTGTCTTCCCGATGGTCTTGCAGCAGTGGACGACGATCCCCTCGGTTCATCCCCAGTTTCAGATCTGTGATGGCGACGATACCCTTCTTCTATGTTTCATCATTTTGGTTTCTCATTGGATCTGAGATCCTTCGTTTGTGGGCTTACTGTTTGGTTTCTTCATGTTGGTTCCAGGCACAATAGAAGCGCAGGATGAGCGTGTACCCAACTTTGCAAATTGTCATCATCTTTGATTCAATTCAGTGGATATTGACGTTTATCGTCATATTGATCCCGAAATGTGCTTCTTTTTTCGTTGATGCGTTCGACCACGAGTCCGAGGTGCAACTTCATTACGATGTAGAATCCAAGGATAAGATTCCTCTAGTGGTGATCCACACGTGCTCCACGTATCTCCGGACGTCGCCGAAGGAGACTCCGGGTGCTAGCACAGAAGATGCTTTTGATTGCGATGTCCACCTTTGATCACATTGAGAATCGCTTCCAAAGCGTTTTTCTAGATCCGGTGGAGGAGGATGTTTCTCGTTTTTTAGAGCGTTTTTGGAGAGGAAAGAGTTCTCTAGGCTCAAGAGCTTTTCTCCAAGAATGTTGCGCACACAAACGTTGGTTAGCCGGCGGAATGACCCCTTGACTAATTAGAGAATAATAACATAACGAAGAATTTAATTCATCAGGTAATGATAAATAATAGCACAAGTGTCGTTACTTATTTTATTATTCCACGTGAAACTCCATGTCAAATAATAATAGTATTGCTATTATTTCCATGACATGTGGTTATCTTGCACGTTATATTTAAATATTATTTACCTAAATAATATTTAATATTATTGCTCACCGGACCCATAACTTGGTCCGTCAATCCTCCTCAATATTTATCGGGTCTTGAATAATAACTATTTATTTATTAAATAAATATAACTGCATTATTCATCGATAAATAAATATTTTGTCTGCAATATATTCTCTCGAATAACTAGCGATGAAATAAATGCGATCAGACATACGTGAATAATTATTAAACCACAACCGGGAATAATATTTATTCAACTTGTTAAATAATAAATTATTTAACTGAGATACTGGCTACACTTAGCCTCTTTCTTGTTGATATTATGTGAGTTTGCCTAAAATCTAAAATTACTGTCTAGCAACGGGTCAAGGCACCCAAGAGAAAGAAGTTGATGTCGCAACGACATGCCACCTCATACGAACGCTTACCATGTAATATAATCCCTTTGTCCCAATATCTCCAATCAAGCGGGTTGCATGCAAGTGTCATCAATCCATGTGCTCGATTTCTCATTATTTGACTTCTCGGAATTGAACTTGCCTAGAGAACACCATGACCATGGATTTAGTTAAGCTATATCATTTCCATCAAAGGGTATGAGATATCTACTTTCATAGAAGTGACAAATCCTTTCTCGCATCATTCATTAATGCGGTATTACTAGTGACACAACCAACATATCTTATCTCGCCATGAATATCTGTCGTCACGGTTTTCGTCCATACATCTAAGTGTGCAAGTCATAATACCCATCAATAATAATCTTAAAGTCTAAGGACCAATACACACATCTGCATATAAGAACATCCAAGGACACTAATGAATGTGGATTTCCTACGGGCGGACCTTGTTCTCATAATATCCTCCTGGATATTACCAAGGGTGCACACCATGAGTAGGTGTCTCAAAATTTCATTAGTCCCCACTCCTAATATCCCGTATCATTTGTGTCCCTTTAAATGATATCATCCGGCCATAAAACATATATTCAGGAATAGTGTCATGACATTTCCGGGTTCTCATCATAGTAGAGATCCGCTATGACCTTTTAGTGCGACAACTATTCTTAGGACATTATCACATACTATGTCACGCAGAAGAACAATCATGATGTGATAAGGAGTTTATTAATATTCATCTAATGAATAAAGGTTTATCATAAAGTACAAAGAAATTGGTTTTTAGGGCACCAACTCCAACACTTCCTCGGGTCATCCGTTTCAGATCCGTGCCGGATCTACGGTCCGTCGTCATCCCTTGTGCGGTCGGCAGTTCCGGCCCTGCGCCGACTCTACGGTCCGACGACATCCCCTGTGCAGCCGTCTATTTTGGATCCCGCGTCGGCTTTGCAGTCTTCCTGTTTTGCTGATCTTCGGCCTGTCAGTTTGGCTCTCCTCGGGTCCCTGTCTACAGGTTTGGTTCGTCGATTCGTGTTTCTATGTTTCCTCGTAAGAATGGTGGTTCATCATTCTTCTGCCCGCGTTTACTCGCCTTCGGCTCGCCGATCCTTTACTTGTAGATTGTATTCTGCGGTTTTGCTCGCATAGGGGTGGACACGCGAAGGGTCGGGCTCGCGCTGGGCATTGAACGCGAAAGTGTTTGCTCGCGAAGGTGGGCTCACATAGGTGTTTGTTCGCGAAGGCCGAGCTCGCGCAGGGTCTCGAGCGCGTAGCTTTTGCTCGCGTAGGGCTGGAATTGCACAAGGTCTGGGGTGCAAAGGTGTTTCTCGCGAAGGGCTGGACTCGCGTAGTGCCTGGGACGCGAAGGTGTTGCTCGTGAAGAACTGGGATCGCGACGCAAAGAGTTGTGCCTGCGGTGATCTGCTTGCACAGTTTTGGCCACAACGCTTTATGATCGTGAAGGTGGTGCTTGTTTAAGGGTGTGCGAGCGACGATTGTTGCTCGTGAAGAGTTGTGCTCGTGTTGGTTTTGCACGCGAAGGCTTTGCTCGCAACATTTGCTGCTCGGGCGCCCCGCGACTTACTGAATCCTATGGAATCAGAACTAGTGAATCATTGGAAGAATCTTTCGTTGACAGACAAAGATAAAGCGACAATATCCACACGGAAGAATGAAGACGCTTTTCTTTCGCATCGTATGTCTCTTCTGATCGTCGAGAAATTTATGGCAAAACGATCTGTCAATCAGGGTGCTCTAAAAAACATCCTGCAAAACATTTGGAGATTGGAGGAAGGCGTGACCATAATAGAAGTGAGAGATATCTTTCTTATCTTTGAAATTTTCAATGAAAGAGATAAAAAAAGGTTCTCAAAGGTAGGCCATGGTCCTTTGATAACCAGATCATTCTAATGGAGGACCTAAAAAGAGAAGAAGATATTCAGAAAATTAACCTGACTAGCTCACCTTTTTGGATATGAATCAAAGGAATTCTATTTCACGGTAGAACTGAACGAGTTATGCGTTAAATTGGAGGTCGTATTGGTAAATATCTGGAATGAGATCGGTCTGACCCAATTCACCGGGGACCCGTTGTGCGAATCAGAGCCTGGGTTGATGTTGCACAACCTTTAATGAGGGGTCTGTTCTTGTCCAGAGAGGATTCTAACGTCTGGATATCCTTTGAGTTTGAAAAGCTCTCAATTTTCCGCTTCTTTTGTGGGTGTATCAGAAATTTAGAGAAGGATTGTGGTTCGAAGAAGGAGGATGAACAAGACAATGTAATTATGCAATATGGATCCTCGCTTCGTGCAAAAATTGTTGGAACATATTTTATTTCCGAGTTTGAAAAATAAAAAGATCAACATACTTGTGAAGGCCTTCATTAAGCAGTCTGCATCAAATCACACTAATATCATCATGCTTTGGCCACCCGAGTTTTCTACTGAAACTCAAGTGGATCAGTGGGCGGAAAGAGGGCCTTTGTGTATCGAAGTGGCTTTGGTCGATTCTGGGGAAAAGCAAGTCAGTCAGGGGAAAGACTCGGCTTTAAACTCAATTAGGGTCTCTGCTTTTGCAAAGGACATGTCTTTACCACCTATTGGGCTGAAACCACAATGCGAGGAGCCACCAAACCCAGGGTCTGGGTTGTAACACTTTTGTGTTGAACCCCCGAACCCAGTTATTCCTCCAGGTTATGAGTCTCCAGTTCTTTCCTCTCAGGATGGAGAAGTAATGATTGGGTTAACGTCGTTAGGTGCTAAAAAACATCGGACGTTGAGAAGGACGACTAGAGGGGACCAAGGTGGTGATCCAATCATTGCACAGGCTGGTGAGCACAAACGAAGCTTGGGGGATGGTCAGATGATTGAGAGCCTTCCTAAGAGGTGGAAAGCGGTGGGCAACAAACAATTTCATGAAATTACAGAGGTGAAGACGGGTGTGTCCCAGCCCTGCCTGGAGAAATGAAGATCCTATGTTGGAACTGTCGGGGGCTTGACAACCTCCGAACAGTTCACGCACTCCGCCACTGGAGTTCAAAATACCACCCTGACATAGTTTTTTGTATATGAAACTATGTTGGATAACAAGGATGCTAGCCTTATGGGTTTGAAGATTGACTTCAAGAACGTCTTTCCCATTGGAAGACATGGGCACTCTGGTGGTCTGTGCCTCTTTTGGAAGGAGGACCTTGGTGTTCAAGTCACAAACTTTTCGAGTAATCACATTGTCATGACAGTTTCTGTTCTAGGTTCTCCGTCCCAGTCTTTTGCCAGATTCTATAGGTGGCCCGGTTGTCATGATGAGCACAAATTTGAACCTGTTGAACCAGGTGCAGAACTCCCTACCCGAACCTCTACTGGTTGGGGGTGATTTCAATGAAGTCCTTCTTCATCAAGAAAAAGAAGGAGGACGCTTGAGGAGTGGTGCCGTTATGGAAGATTTTAGGAATTCTCTTGTACAGAACTCTCTTCATGATCTTGAGTTTTCTAGTTCTCCATTTACATAGAATTGGGGTAGATTAATGGGGAATCATATTACTGAAAGGTTGGACATATTTGTGGGAATAGACGAGTGAAAATCTCTCTTCCATGCCTTCTCTATTATTCATTTGCCTTTGGTTGCTGCCAACCACTTTCTGATCATTTTTTTGATGATCTCTCAAGGGGAAAAAGGAGGCATGTGCGTGCCTTTCACTTTGAAAGTATGTGGATCCAAGATAGTAATTGTGAGAAGGTGGTTCAGTCAGCTTGGGAAGGATCGAACGACCGCCTCACATCCATTATCCACAATACTGCATCCTGTTTACAGAAGTGAAGTTCAGTTAGGTTTGGGGATTTTGACAGATGCATTAATGCCATATAAAATCACCTGAAGAGACTTCACTCTTTTCCTTATTGTGATTCCGTACTCAGAGATATCTCTCTTGCAGAAAGGAATCTTAATGCGGCGTTGAGGGAGAATGAGAGCTTTTGGTTCATGTGGGCAAGCGAATCTCATATAAGGGACGGTGACAAGAACACTAACTTTTTTTTTCACCAAAGAGCGTCTACAAGGAGGAGGAAAAACCATATCTCTTAACTTGATGATCATAATGGGAGTCTTGTTAACAATAACACTGACATTCACTCCATTATTCTGATTTTTTTCAGTAACCTCTATAAAACGGAAGGTATTGACACTCCTGATTGTCTGACTAGCTGCATTTCTAAAATTATCACGGAGGATATGAACCATAAGTTGGAGAGAGATATCTCTAAAGATGAAGTGCTTGGGGCTTTCCATCTTATTCACTCTACAAAGGCCCCGAGACCTGATGGGTTTCATGCAATGTTTTTCAAACGATTTTGGCATATTGTTGGGTATAATGTGGTTTCCCTAATGAAAGATTTGTGGGAAAAAAGATCTTCACTCGAAACCCTGAATGAAACTATTATCACTCTCATCCCAAAAACCCAGTGCCCACAGAAAATTACAGAATTTTGACCAATCAGTTTGTGCAATGTCATTTACAAAATCTTTTCTATGATTTTGGTGGCCAGACATAGGGATTACCTCTTACAGATTCTGACTGAAAATCAAAGTGCTTTTGTTCCAAAGTGATCCATTACTGATAATGCAACCATTGTTTATGAGTTATTCCATTCTATGAAAACTCGATCCTCTTCCAAAAAAGGCATCATGACAATGAAATTAGATATGATGAAAGCTTATGATAAAGTCGAATGACCCTTCCTTGAACTCGTGCTTTGCAGGTTCGGCTTTGGGATGAAATGGATTTTTAATATCATGAATTGTGTTACGACTGTTTCTTTCAAAATTAATATTAATGGAGCCTCTTTGCAGAGTTTTAAGCCCTCAAGAGGTTTGCGGCAAGGGAATCACTCTCGCCTTATCTTTTCATTCGGGTGGCTGACATTTTTTCTCATCTTCTCTTGAAAGCGGTGGAGCAAGATGTTATCCATGGTGCTAAGGTATGTCGAAATGGTTCCCCTATCTCCCATCTCTTCTTTGTAGATGATAGTCTCCTTTTTACACATGCTACCCTGCAAGAGTGCATTTCAATTTTGAATATCATTAATCTGTATGAAAGGGCGTCTGGGAAGTGTATTAACCCTTTGAAGTCAGAATTATCTTTCAGTAAAGGGGTGTTACAAACAAAGAGGGAGGAATTGCAACAGGTGTGCGGTTTCCTGTTGGTTGAAAAGCATCTTAAATACCTGGGCCTCCCAACTGTTATCGATAGATCGAAGAAACAAGTATTTGCTTGAATCATGGAAAGGGTGGATAATTTGATTTGCTTATGGTTTAGTAGGAAGATCTCCAAGGCTATGTCGTTATTCAAATTTCTAGAAACTCTTGTTGATCAAATCCATTCCTGTTTGGCTAACTTTTGGTGGGGCTTCCACGATGGAAAACATAACACCCATTGGGTGTCTTGGGAGAAATTGTGTGTTTTGAAGTTTCGTGGAGGTCTCGGCTTTATGAATCTCAAATGGTTTAATGAGGTACTTCTGGCGAAGCAAGGATGACGCCTTCTCTCTAATCCTAATGTCCTCTTTTCAAAGGTTCTACGTGCAAAATATTTTCCTCACTCTGACTTTTTACATGCCCACAGCTTGGTCCGCGACCAAGTTTTTTTGTGGAGAAGCATTTGGGGCACTAAATCTCTAATTGAGAGAGACTATGTTTAGAGAATTGCTGATGGGAATGACATTAGTGTTTGGAACGATTTGTGAATGGTAAATGGGGCAAACCTTAAGGTTTCCTTAACTGCTGTTCTAGGTTTCAAAAATGAAAGGGTGCGAGACCTGATCAATGATTCTTTGGAGATTTGCAGCTGATTTAATGAGGTTGATCATCATTTCATATTCAGCATTCCTCTCACGCCAGGGATGAGTAATGATCAGATTTGCTGGACGGGGGAATCTTCTGGGAGGTACTCAGTTCGTTTAGGCTATAAAATGTGCGAGTTCATGGTTTGGCTCAGACATATCCTGTTGATTGCTGGAAGAAGCTATGGTTTCTCACTACTCCACCCAAGGTTATTTTTTTTTGGTGGTAGGTTTGCTCTGGTGTCCTTCCAACCCGCGACTTTTTGGTAAGATGAAATCTTGCGGAGGACGATAGCTGTCCTCTGTGCCTCCAAGAGGTGGAATCTCCTCTACATGCAATTCTCTTTTGTCGTGGGGTTGAAGGGGTGTGGAAGGAATGAGCGCCAGACTTCAAAAAGTTCTTTGATCCATCTGTTGGGTTGATCCAAAATCTCATTAAATGGGCGTCTACATTGGAACTGAAAGTGGCAGGGTTGCTATGCACAATTGCTTGGTTGATTTGAACTAGAAGAAATTAGCACCTTTTCCAAAAGAAGGTGACCCAAGATCGTATTTGGATTGAGAGATCCATTGAACGGATGAATTACTGGAAAGCGAATGATGTGAGACCCTCATTGGGTAGTATTTTACAAGAATCTCATCACTGGACTCCTCCCCCATAGGGTTTTATCAAAATTAATACTGATACGACTATCTCTGCTAATTTGAGGGTTTGTGTTGGATTTATTGCCCACTATAGCAATGGTCAGGTTGTGGAGTCCCATTGCACGACCGTCCAAGCCTCTTGGAGTCCTGTGGTGGTGAAGACATATGTTATCCTTCATGGGATCCTTCTTTCTCACTCAAAAGATTGGAAATATATTTTGGTGGAATCAGATTGTCTTGAGGTGATTACTGCCTTATCCAAGAAGGAGGAGGATTTGTAGTCGTTTGGCTTTATTCTAAGAAAGATTTGGTTGTTGAGAAAAAACTTCACCGAATGGAGTTTCTCCTTTATCAAATGTGGGGGTAATCTTGATGCTCATCATTTGGCGCACTATGGGAAATCTTGGGGAGATTACTGTTGGGTTGAATCTTTTCCTGACTGGATTTGTAGGTCTGGTGCTTCTGTTTAGTAATATATTATCTATATTGTCTAAAAAAAATGTAGATCAGTTTCAATTGAGGATAGCCACTTATAGGACAATTATGATCTTTACATAGCCACTGATTTGCAGATCTACCCTTGACGAGGTTCATTGAATATTTAGGTCAACATTATATGGATCCATTTCCAATTTATAAGATTCTAAATTTGTAAAGTATTATACTAAGCTTCAATATACATACACTCAGCACATCAACAAACTTTTATGATGGAAGGATTATAAAATGTCTTAATAATTCATACGCTCTACAAATGTCATATTATCATGTCCAAAGTCATTCGATCTAGTTAAAATTCACATGATCTCGATCAAAGCCTTATGATATTTGTTGAATGTATTACGATGGTACTAAAAAGGATTATGATGTAGACATCCTCTATTTCAAACGAGAATCACTTCTAA
Organism: Viscum album; assembly: GCA_963277665.1. Classification (NCBI taxonomy): domain Eukaryota; kingdom Viridiplantae; phylum Streptophyta; class Magnoliopsida; order Santalales; family Viscaceae; genus Viscum; species Viscum album. Next base: position 412,834,459 of record OY728143.1, read on the forward strand.
TTTATTTATAGATTCATTAATGTGACTTCTACCCTACTCAACTGCTCATAAACAGCTCACATCACCATTGGGGATTTGTGAAACATTCATAAATGCCTCATCTCCATTATCAATCGCACATCCAACATATAAACTCGACATTTATTATTTTGAGAAATTATATAACATAACATTTCAAAATTCAGTATCTACATCTTTAAACTTCATTCATCAGTTTTCAAACACTAATTTCAGTATTAAATCATAAAAACTCTAATAGCCGTAAATTTTATGAATGAAATTCCTTCTTTAAATAAGTGGATTCTTTATTATGAAATGGAATTATAGAAAACACATGCACTAATTTAGTTATTTTGGACCATTATATGGCCTATCAAATTTAAAATACAGTTAAGAATCATAACTATTCATAATATAAAAATTTAAGAGTGACTATTAAGGTTAGTATAATAAGGGTTATGAAAAAGTCTATTGGAACAGATAGATGAAGTGATGACCTCAACCATTGAGATCATACACTGTGAAGTCAATTTATCAGAGCTTTCAAGGGAGATAACATCACCAAGATTTGTCCTTGACCAATCCCAATCCATGATTCAATAACTGAATCATGAGAAAAACAATGCATGTTAGACATTCAAGCTCATCGAGATCACAGTGCAAACCATGTATGTTGAACCACCCCAATAAAATCTCACCAACGCACACCCTACCTTTTGGGAATTTACTGGTGAAATAAAGGGTTATGTATCTAGACCATAATAGTTTGAGGTTTTATATTATTATTTCCAATTAAATAGTCATATATTTATCCATTTTATTATTACTTTATAATGATTAAATAATATGTTTGATAAAAATTATATTTTGATATGATGAAATAAAAATTGATTTTTTGAGAAATATATAGTTTTAATAAAGATTATTTTTGATAAATTCATGTTTGTTTGAAATACAAGATATTTTAATAAAATATTATTATTAAATAATATTTTTTAAATATAAATGATAATATATTTCTTTGAACTCAAATGTAATTTTTTGTAAGGGTCAGAAAAATGTTATTGTCAAGAAACTATTCTTTCTTAATAAATGAGGATTATTAATTTAGAAGTGTAAATTTGAATATTTAGAGAATAATTTTTATAGAATAAATATTCTTTTTGAAATTAACATTTCCAAACTTTCTTTTAGTGATTTTTTGAATAGTTTTCTAAGACAATCGAATTATCGAGTAAAAAATAATTATGGTTTAAATATGTAGTATGTATTGTGACATCATAATTCCCCAAAATTGATTAATTGTTGTGTCAGAAGTATTACTTCTTACTTTTTCATTCCTTTAGTTTTTGAAATCACAAACACTTTCTTAAAACATGTTTACCAACTTGTTTATTTCACAAGCATTTTAGCATGTTATTATAGAAAACATTATCTTTTACCATACATAGAATAAGTTTCAATGTATTAAAAATATAAACATTACATTCTTCATTACAATCATCGAATTGAGAATGCATCCAATTCATCAAAATCAACTTTAAATTAGACAAGGAGTTATACTTTTGTCTTGTTTACCAAACTAACAAAAAACATGACCATCAGACTAATTCTGGTACCGATATATCATACTTCCCCTTATAATGATTATCATATTAACAATAGATAATGAAGTCCATCGGGATGACATAAATTTATATTTGGAATACAAATACATGTTTCTATCATAAGGAATATCTTTAACACTACAATGGTGTTAAACAATACAACATCTGTCAAGCCTCAGTTATCCAAGAACATTGCAACAAAATTGGAAATATGACCGTTGGAGAATTTCCTATAAATAGTGAGTCATTTGAAGAGTTTGAAGCATATACATTTTCGATATATAGTTTTTTGAAGAATACATAGTGTTAACTACTCATTCTTAGTCATCGTAATTCCTTAGAGAGTTGTTCTAAGAAATCCTTGTCAGAGTTGTTTCCTTAAGAACTTTTGATTTTGTATTTTCGTCTGATCATTGTTATGGTCGAGGGCTTCTGGGGATAAGAATATGGTGAATTTGATCCATCAAATCGAGGGATTTTGGGGACAGGAAGATAGACGCCGATCATTTTCTGGAGGGATTCTAGGGATAGAAAGACAAAGCTATTTTGATCATCGTATCTTGGGATTTCCTGGTAAGGAAAGACAGACTTGACTGCAAGTATAAAACTGTTGATACCTTTAGTCAATGTTATTAACTACCTTAATATTAAGGTTAAAAGTAGTAGGTTATTTAATAATAGCTTGTAAGTCATTCATACTTTTACATAGCCATTTTTTCACTTGTTTATACAAGTTTCTATTCCGCTGTGCATATAATAGAATGATACTCGTCACACTTAGCTTTCTATACAATTGGTTTTTTCGATGTTACTCTGATTATGATAAAAAAAATACCGTGATATTAATCGGATCCATTGTGATTCTGATCTTTTACTCTGATATAATTAGATTGTTTTTAGTTCCAATTTTGTGACTCTTATAATTGGACCGAGTCTGAGTCTGAAAAAGTTACTTTAAGAGGCTTTGTATTTTTTTATTTAAAACTTTTAAACTATGTTTTTAAACTACAATTCTCCCACACCCCCTCTTATAAGTATATTCATAAAAGCTAATTCTTATAATCCTATAATTGGTATCAGATAAGGTTTCACCTACTTATATACTTGCATAATGTTTACTTTCTTTACTTATTGCAAGTTGTTAAATGTTTGATATAATTTTTTTTGTAAATTGTGTTACAATAACATGTATTTGTAGAAAAAAATTTCATTTTTTGTAAAGGGGGAATGTATGAATATTGGATATCTTGACAATTTTAATCCTAGTCAACCACCAGTTTTCGATGGTAATGACTGAATATTGGAGAGATAGAATAAAGATATTTGTGATCAACATTGGAGTTGATAACTTTTTTATGCTTACTAAAAAAATACAAAATCACTGATAAGGAAGTCTCTTCTTTTATAAATGCGGAGAATTCAGAATACTAGTTGAACTATAATGTGAGGAATACTTTATTATGTTCCATGAAAAGGAATATCTATAGCAAGATATCCTTATGTGAAGCTGCAAATAACATTTAGAGTAAATTAGAAGTTACCCATTTTGGTATATCCACAGTTGTGGAAACCAGAAGAGCTAAGCTTAAGTTGATTACCGAGCCCTTGATTTTAATCCTGGAGATTCATTTGCAAGAATTCACCAAAGATTCATGACAATTATTAATAGTTTACAATCTCTTGGAGAAAAAGGACTTGATGATGAAATTCATATAGAGAAGATTATTGATGTTATGCCCAATGAGTGGGAATAAAAAAGAACAGTAGTTGATGATACAAGAAAGTTAACCAATCATAACTTTGATTATTTAATTAGAAACCTTATACAGTATAAGGGTAGACTTAAAAGAGATACTGAGAAAGAAAAAAAGAAAAATTTTGGTATTTATTTTTCTATTACATCTACTGTACCTTTTAAATTTTAGTTAGCCAAGAAAGTTGTTAAATATTTGAGGAAGAATAAATTTATTGTTCACTTGAATTCAAATACATCTGAACCTTTTGAGAATGATTTAGAAAATCTATCTATAAGTATTAATAAGATCATGGGAAATAAATATTTTCAATAGCGATATAAGAAAGGTCATAAGGATAAAGGTGAGAAGAAAGATTTTGAAGTCACTTACTATGAATATAAGAAAGATAAACATATTCGACCTGATTTTCAAAAGTTAAAAAGGAAAGACATGAAATAAAAGAATTCAAAAATAAACACTAAGAAGTACTATAAGTCTAAATGCAAAAAAATGAAATGTGCTGACACATGGAGTGCTAGTGGTAGTGATTCTACTAAAATTTCTTCAGATAATGAATGTTATGGACAAATGACCATATGTATTTTTGCTAATGTACCCATAGTTAATCATTGTCACATGGATAAGGTACATAAAGCTGAATCTCTTATAAACATGTCTTTAAATGATAATTATCTTGATGAGAAAAATTCTACATCTTTTGATGAAGAATATTTTTCATCATAAGATAACACTCTTCCAATTTATGATGAAGTTTCCTGTTCTGCAAAATTTCTTGAAAATGAGAATGTCAAGATTTGTAAAAAACTTAATGATGCCAAATCTAAACATGTTAAAGAAGATTCGAGAATATCTCTTATAACTAATGAAATATCTGATCTTTCTAAAGATCATAATAAAAATTTTCTGAAAAAGAAACTATTTAAAAATATTTGTAGAATGTTGTTTTTGAGAAAAATGCTTTTTGAAAAAAAACTTAGTTTTAAATCTCATAGTGATAAGGATAAGCATTTATTTGTAAAATTAAAATCCAAAGCTTCTAGTTTGAGGAAAAATTTATCAAATGTTACCACTGGTTAGGAAATTTTTTATTAAATTTATAAAATAATTAAACCTCTTGGTAATAGTTTCAGAATGAGTTTTTTCAATTAAAAAAATTATTTTCAGTAATAATTAATTTATTCCTAAAAGTGAACCTTTTTTCACTAAGTTCCAAAGTGGTGGGAACTGAAAGAAAAATTATAACTTGAATAGAGTACAATCCCTTGGATTTCATAAGGATTATTTTTCTATTGAAATGAAATTTTCCCAAAACATAGTTAGAAAAATTTGGTAACCAAAAATCTTATTTTCTGAAAATACTAGACCCAAGAAGGTTTGGATTATGAAAAATAATCTTTTTTTTCTTCAGGAAAACAATGAAATTACAAACAATAAAAATATTTGTTACAAGGATAGTGGATATTCTAGACACATGACTTGAATAAATATTTCTTTAAGAAAATAGTCAAGATGAAAAGTTGAAAAGTAACCTTCGAAGATAATGATCAAGGAGAGATTATCGAAATATATAACATTTTTCTTCTTGAAAAAACCCTTATTTCAAATGTTTTATTTGTTGCAGGTCTTAAGAAAAACCTTATAAGCATAATTAAATTATGTAATAAAGGTTACCTTGTGAAATTTAGGAATAATAAATGTTTAATACTTAATTCCAAAGATGAGTTTATTCTTTCTGCCAATCGGCATGAGAATGTATACACACTTAACATTGAAGACCTTAGGAGCCAAGAATTATATTTTCTTAGTGCAATGGAAGATCAATCATGGTTATGAAATAGAATTTTAGGATGCTGTAACTTTAGAAACTTATCTATATTGACTACGAAAGGACTTGTTAAGGATATAATAGAACATAAGTTTGATACTTTAAAATTCGGTGAACCTTTATAATACATTAAGAAATATAAGTCATGTTTTGAATATGTTAGTGAAGTCTCAACTTATGATGCTTTATAGTTAGTTCACATGATCTTATTTCGTCCTACCCAAAATTGAAGTATTGGTGGAAAATATTATGTATATTTCTTAGTTGATTATTACACTAGATATGCATGAGTTCATAATCTAGCAATAAAATTCAAAGCCTTTAGTTATTTTAAAAATTTTGTAACAAGAGTTAAAAATTAGAAAACACCCTCATTGATAACTATTCATTGTGATCATGGTGTAAAATTTGAAAATTCTGATTTTGAAACTTTTTGTAGTAAGAAAGGTATAAGACATAACTTTTCAACACCAAGACCCCCCCAGCAAAATGGGGCAGTTAAAAGAAGAAATAGTTTTTTTCAAGAAATAAGTAAAACTATGATGAGTGAATACTCAGTTTCTAAACATTTTTTTGTATGAATCATTTAGTACTTTCTACTATACTATAAATCGAGTTTTAATTAGTTGTTTTCATAATAAAACTCCTTATGAGTTGTGGATAGGAAGAAAACTAAAGTATTCTTACTTCAATGTTTTTGGTTACAAAGTATTCATCCTAAATACTAAAGCTAACTTACATAAATTTTCACCCAAATATGATAAAGGAATATTTCTAGGTTATTCCACTACTTATAAAGCATATAGAATTTTTAATAAAAAATTCTTATCCTATTGATGAAATAGTGCATGTTATGTTTGATGAAACTGATCCTTTTGTTTTCAAAAAACCTTTACCTACATCCTCAGATGTTATTTCTAAAACTGATTTTCAACCTTTTTTAGAAAGTTCTTATCATAATAAAATAACTCAAGAATTAGTTTTTAAAGTTATTCCTCAGGAATATTTTCTACCCATTATTGAAGAACAGACTTTTGAAAACCCAAGAAGTCAGTTGTTTCCTAGGAATCATCTTAGTGAAAGTATCATTGGTAATGTAGATTAACTAGTTATGAATAAAAGTTCTTTAAGAAATGAAATTGAACATCTACCTTTCTTATCCCAGTTTGAACCTAAGAATCCTGATGAGGCTTTATGTGATGAGTATTGGATTAAGGCAATGCAAGATGTGCTCAATTATTTTGAAAGAAAAAAAGTCTAGACTTTGGTTGAATGACCTATAAAAACTTATATAATTGAATTAAAATGGGGTTTTCAGAATAAATGTGATGAAAATGGAATAATTATTAGAAATAAATATAGACTTGTTACTAAGGGTTATAATCAACAAGAGGGAATTTATTATGAAGAAACTTATGCTCTAGTAGAAATACTTGAAGCTATTCAATTTTTTTTATCCTTTGCAGTATTCATTGTTTTCAATCTATTTCAAATGCATGTGAAATGTTCTTTTCTTAATGGATATGTTCAGGAGGAAGTTTATGTTGAAAAAAACCTAGTTTTGAAAATAAAAAACATCCAAAATATATTTTTAAAATTACCAAAGCCTTATATGGACTTAAACAAGCCTCTAGAGCTTGGTATGATAGATTAATTGGTTTTTTTGTGAAAAAAATAGTTAAGAGATCTATGAATCCCACTCTTTTTATAAAATAAGTAAATAAAAATATTATGATTGTAAAAATTTATGTTGATGAAATTATATTTAGTTCAACTAAAAAATCTTTAACATATTCCTTTACGAATTTTATGAAATCTGAGTTTGAAATGAGTATGATGGGTGAGTTATCATATTTTCTTGCCTTTCAAATTTCACAAAAACTAGAAGGAAATTTTATATCACAACATAAGTATATAAAATATTTTCTCAAGAAATTTTTATTAGACAATACTAAAATATTGTCACTCCTATTGGTACCTCTAATACCTTATGTCTTGATGAGGTTGGGAAACCAGTTGATCAGAAAACTTTTAGAGGTATGATAGGAAGTTTACTTTAATTAATAGCTAGTCATCCATATTTAGTGGTTTCAGTTTTCTTATATGAAAGATGTTAAGAAAATCCAAAATAATCCCATTTAAAATCTGTAAAAAGAATTATTCTTTATCTTAAAGGAAGTATGGATTTAAGACTTTTCTATTCTTCTGGAATTTTTTGAATTAAAATGTTGTTTGGATATTGGGGTTGTAGAATGGATATAAATAGTGCATCTGAAAATTGTTATTTCTTAGGATATTCTTTAGTTTCTTGGTCATTTAAGAATAAATACTCATTATTAATTTCCACTAATAAAGCCAAATATGTGGTAGATGGAAGTTGTTGTAATCAAGTGTTGTGGATGGAACACACACTCACAGACTGTGACATGAGTTTTACTAAAACTAAAATAATTTTTTGATAATACAAGTGCAATTTCTTTAAGTAAAAATCCTACAAATAATTCATGTTTTAAGAACATAGATATAAAAAAACATTTCCTTTGAGATCACACACTTAAATGAGATATAATTTTACGATTTATCAGAATGCAAGAAAAACTTGCTAACATTTTTTTTTCAAAATCCCTTAGTTCTGATTGATTTGAATATATCAAACAGAAGCTAGGAATGATTAACATAATGTAATCATTCATATATACTTATTCTTTACCTATCTTCTTATATCAACTTACTCCTATTCATAGAGGAGTACATATATTTTTTATTTTTCTAAAACTTTTAGTTTTTCTTTAAAAATCTTAGTTTACTAAATTTTTTAGTTTTTTTAAACTCTTATTATAATTAGATTTCCAAACTCAATATTTTTATAAAAAATTAGAATTCATAATTAAAAAATGTCTTCTATACTAAAAAATTATTATAAAATTTTTGAACTCAAAACTTATCAAAAATTTTTTGGATTCAAATTTTTTCATAACTAGTTTTCAAAAAAAAACTATCATATTCAGTTTTGTTTTTCAAAACAATCATAATTAGATTTCATGATGGAAATACTATAATCATTTTTTTTGTAATCAAAACTATCAAAATTTATTTACAAAAACCAAGAAGTACATGTTAATCATACCGATGAATCTTTGCACTCAGGAAGGTACTCTTCTATTCTTTTTAGTTTTTTAACTTATTCATTACTTTAGTATATAATATTTTTTTATACTTTTATTTTTATAACATTGTTCTTTATTTTGAATATTTTGAACCATTTTCTAATCGGAATGAACCTCACTCCATTAAAATTATTTAAAACATTGAGAGTTTAAAAATTATTTTAAAACATTATTCAGATCAATCTCCACCCTCAGATCATAATGGTTTTTCATCTCAACCGTTGGATGTCTTATGGAATTCGAACCATCTCCCACAATGACTATATAAGGGTGGTTCACCCCCATGTCCACCATTAGGTTTCCAAATAATTTTATCCCAAGATGTTTCTCCCTACATAGGCACTAGTCTGATTGTATTTCTTTTTGTCTGTTCTCTGGTTTGATTTCTAAATCTGATGGAGACAATGGAAGATTATTATAAATGATTTTCTTCAGGGAGAGATTGTTTGAAAGTTCATGGTTTGAAAAATACAATACAACATGTAAGAATATTATTTCATTCATAGGGTGGGAATTGATATGATTTTAAAAGCATGACAAGGACTTCCAATCTTTACTATCCTGAGGTAGTTCATGAGTTTTATGCCACAATATAGTTTGTGAAAGAATATGGGAAAAATAAAATTTTATTTACAATGTTTCGAAAAAGATACAATTTTTTTTATAAAGTTGTTGAAAATATTATTGGAGTACCCTTAGAAAGAGAAGCGTATTGTCCTAAAAAATTTCCATACAATCTCATAACTTTGAATGAGAACAAAGATAAAGAATCTTTGTTTTCAGAATATGAAAAGGACAGAAAGGTTTCTTATATAACTTCAAAAAATAGAGTCCTAGAATTATAGATGCGGGGATATCTGATTTTGAGAAAGATAGATAGAGATACTTTGAAAGTATTAGATGTTTTTGTATTGGACTATCTTGTGAATATGATAAAGATTGATGTTGTCAAGTTCATTTTTCTCATAGTAGATAATATCAAAATATCTTCAATCAAGTCCAAGATGATAATGTTCTTAGCCTTTATAAGCAAAATAGTTGTAAAATGTATGGAGATCTTTGAAGTGGAAAACATTTCATATCCAGTTAGAGAAAAAATTTCCTTTATCATCGATGATATGATGTCTAGGATGAAACGTGTCTTTGAATCTAATTCAAATATGTTTTTGGAAAAAGATAATGGTGATGCATCAAAGGTACAACCATTAATAAAATCAGAGAATGTTGAAAAGAAAAATGAGAGAAAAGTAGAAACCACACCTCCAGAAAATAGAAAGAATAAAAAGAATATTCTGAATGAAGTGTTTGATGAAATAAAAAAACATCAGGCTAAGAAAAAACATGGGGATCAAAAGTTCAGAATCGATCCTACTGAAGAAAAATCATTGAAAATTCAGGCTTCTATAACATTAGAGGAAGAATTAAATAAATTAATGTAGAGTAAAAAGTTAAAAGAAGCAAGTCTATGTGAAAATTTGATAAAAGGAGTTGAAAGAGTTTCATAGAAAATAGTGATTTCGACATCCCAAAATGTTCAAGAAAATCTTGAAGCAGGTCTGGTGTTTGAAGAAACAATTGTTGTTCATGAAGAAATTCCTTTTGTGGTTGATAAGTGAAAGAATAAATTAGTTGAGGAAGAATCAACCCCAATTGTTTCTCAAAAAGAATTAGTATAGGAGTTACCTGGAAAAAGATATCTAAGAAAATTAAGGAAGCTCAAGGTTGATCTTAATAAGGATGTTGATAAAGAAGTGGATAGTAAAGAAAAGGATGAAAACGAAGAAGAAGAAGAATATGATGAAGTTGAAGTATAAATTTAAGTTGAAGAAGAAGAAGAGTAGGAACAAGATGATAAGGAATGAGATGATAGTAAAGAAACCAAGTATGATAATGAATCATCAAAGTCATCCTCATCCTCATCAAGTTTACCTTCCAAGAATGATAAGGATGATAAGTCAGGAAGTTATCAGGAAGAAGCTTCTTCTTCAGAACATGAAACACAATCATCCTCAAGAATGAAGAAGAAGATCAACTGTCAAAAAAAAAAATTTCTGATGAAACTGGGACTGATAAAGATGTAGAGATTATGGAAATCTCAGATGTTCTAGAAAAAGTTACAAAGAAAGATAATGAAGGTGAAAGGGAAGTTTCAAATAAATATAATAATAAAGGAAAATAAGTTGTTGTTGGAATAAGAAGAATAAAACCTCATGTTGTTGAGCCATATCAATCGGACTCTGCAGGCACCATAACTCAACAAGGATTTGATTATATTTTTCATATTTTGAGGAGATTAGAAGAAACTATTCCTTACCTTCAAAATATTGAGGCATGGTGTCAGCTAATTTATAATAATATAAATGAGAAATATGAATCTATAATTTTTTAATGGAGTCAGTGATTCAGATTGAAGCTGATTTGAATACTTTTCAAGAAAATTCCCAAACCCACAAAAGATTATTTAATCAGATGTTGAAGTGGTCTCACCAAATAGACTCTAATATTTGAATGCATGAAAAACAATTTGATGAAGTTAATAAACTTATGATAGAATCATAAAACTCTATAAACAAGTTATCATCATACATGGATGAAAATTTATAGTTTGTTGACGAATTCAGAGATTCCACTAATGAACATACTGAAGATGTTAGTGCTTTGAAACAAAAGATCTGGGATATGAAGCTAAATATGAGTAGAATCTGATATTATGAAAATTAATTAATCATATTGAGGGATTAGAATAAAGAGTAGTATGAGGAATCTAAGAGGTTGAAGACTCAAGACCGAACTCAAGAAGAAAAAATTTTGAAGCTAGAGAGGGTCCAACATGAGTTTAAGAAGATGAAATATGTTATCAAGAATCTTATGAAGAAAGAATAATTATTTTTCTTATGAAATCTTGATGTATTTCTTTATCAATTTTTTGTAAAGCATTTGAATGTTTGTAATGAATTATCTTTTCTTACAAATATTATTTTATTGAATTTTCATCCAATTCTGATTGGTTAAATGTTCATTTATTTTTTTCATGGATGATTAGTTAGTTCAGTATTTCTTCGTATGTTTTATTTCTCTAATATTTCAGGAAACATCATATTATTTCCCATTAATTTTTAAAATTAAAAAGGGGGAGAATATTTTAAAAAGGGGGAGAAAACATTATAAATGGAGAATGTTTTATAAAAATGAGGAGAATGATATATTAAGGGGGATTATTTCCTTTGAAAGGGAGTTTGTTTTATGAAGGTGAACAATATGATTCTTTGGGGGAGAATAATTTATAATGGGGAAAAGTTTTCTTTATGGAAGAACTATTCTAATATTAAACATCATATTAAAAATCATATTAAGTATATTTAGAAACTTAAGGGGTGTTAAGGATTGAATAATAATTCTGAATATGGCGTTCTTAAAAAAACAAAGGGATGTATGCTTTTCAAGTTATTTTTCATTTAAAATTTTTGGTTTGTGCTTTCTAAAAAGGGTGATATTATCGAGTCAGAAGTATTACTTCTTACTTTTCCATTCCTTTAGTTTTTGAAATCACAAAAACTTTCGAAAAATATGTTTATTAACTTTCTATGTCCCAAGTGTTTTTAGCATGTTCTTGTAGAAAACACTATCTTTTACTATACATAGAATAAGTTGTAATGTGTTACGGATATAAAAATTAAATTCTTCATTATGATAAATATAATAACCTTGCTCTTTATTTCACATTAATACATGATTTATTACATAATATTACACTTAATAGAACCCAACAGATCGATATGTATAGTGTCTTTGGGAATTAGGTACATTACATAACAACTTAAAACAAGTTATACATCACCTTTATTGAAAAATTCCTTAACATGATCATAATATTCTATGATTTTAAAGCTTCAGAGGATAACCAGGGGATATATATAAGAAATGGGTGAGCTATAAATACTTATAAGGGAATAATAATGGAATAAAGTAAAAAATGTTAGACAATAGGCATATCAATGAGGAATAAAAGGAACATGAATAATAAGGAATTATATAGCATGATAATCATAACATGGGAAATGTGGAAACAACTTAAGACACTACATCATAAACATAGTTAAAGGATAACTAAAAAGACACCATGATAGAAAAATTCTCATAAAGGAATCAAGTTCAATCCCTATCCCAACATGAAGTCTCACGAGACTAAACATTACCCAATGCATTGGAGCACTATATAATTTTGGGCGCACTCATCACTTCCTTTTCATTCTCATGATTAAGTGTGCCACATAGATTATAAAAGATGGATTCATCATCATCATATTTTATTACAAGATTAAGGAGTGTGGAATACATACATGTAAGTTCCAATTCAAATAAGTACACGTTTATAAATGTGAACAACCTTGATAGGAATTGGGTAAGGTATTCACTATATGATTATTTTGGCTTGGAAAATCGTAGTAAAATTTCGGTAGTATAATGGCGTCACTTAAAAATTCATAAAATGGGTTGATGAGAGAGAAATAGTTCTATCATAATTCAGAAATCAAATGGTTAGTAATAGGGACATGGAAATACATTTCCCAACATTAGGAATTGGAAATTAAAGGCTTAAGATAATAAAGAAATTTGAATAAAGAAGAGAAGGTGAGGATCTCTTACTTGAGTGTGTGACTCAAAATTCTTGAGAGCTTAGGGGCACCTTGGAAGGACTCTAGAGATGCGATAGATGATTAAGGACATGCTTTAAGTATTTTTTAGTGAAGAGAAATGGGATCATGGGTGAGTTTATATAGGAAATGAGTGGGGATTTCTTTTATTATTTCTCAAACTTAGGTTTTGAACTCTATATAATAAAATAACCAAAACCATATAACTTCCCATGAATTTTTAAAAATGGGATAAATTTTCATTATTTTCTAAGTCCAAGGGATTAAATTAATAAAATAATACCCTTGCTTTTGTGGAGGCAAGTCATACTCTTAAAGAAATGATTTTAAAACATTAAAAATATATTAATAGTTTTGGAGGATTCATAATGGATTTATAAAATAAATAAAATAAACTTAAAATATCATTATATTTAATATAAAACATATATTTTAGTGTGGATACCTTTTATAGTATTTATTACATCATTTTAGGGTCATTATGATGTCATAATACACAAAGTATATATATATGATATTTAATTTTTACCAAAAAAGTCGACTATATCAAAAAATTATGACAAACGCATCATTGGATAATTTTGACCCTATGATTCCAAAAATAATATTCATTTTATATAAATAATCTTTTAAATATTTGAATTTTAACTTTTAATATAAAATCAATATTTATTAATAAATACTGGGTTTTTTGACAATAACAATTTTCGAACCCTTATAAAAATTACATTTGACTTCATAAAAACTTATATGATCATTTATATTTAATTAACATTATTTAATAATAAATTTTTATTAAAATATTATTTATTTTAAAAATCCATTAATTCATCAAAAAAATTTCCTTAATTGACTTTGAATATTTCCCAAAATACTATTTGTGTTTTATTGTATCCAAATAACAATCATTTGTAAATTAATAATAATGGGATGAAAATATATCCATTATTCTATAGAAAATAATGCACATAATCATATAACTAGGGTCTCGATACATATCCCTTTAATACACCTGCAAACACCCTAAGAGTAAGGTGCATGATAGTGATAATTTATGGGGTGGTTCGACGTACATGGTTTGGCCCGTGATCTCAATGATCTTGGAATTCTCCCATAAATAGTTTTAATCATGCTTAATTTTTTGGATCTCATCGTGGATTGGTCAAGGGAAAATCCCAGAGATTCTATCTCCCAAAGAAGCTCCGATAAATGTGCTTAATAGGGTACAATCTTACTGGATGAGGCCATCACTTCCCTACTAGTTGAGATCATCACTTTCTTTGTCTTTGAAAATTAGATTTTTTAAATCCCTATATTTATACTCACCATGTGATCACTATTCAATGAATATATTATCAACGATAATGATACATTAATGATATTTTTAAAATCCCAAATAAGTGCATGTGTTTTATATAACCATATTAAATAATAATACATTTAATTAAAATCCCAAGGGAAATTTTATTTCTAATAGTTTGAGTCATTACAATAAATTAGATTGGGAATGAGTATGATTAATTAGAATCACCTTTAAATCATATTAAGAGATATAATTTTTTCATCTCTATTGTACTGAAAAAATTCATGACCATCAGACTAATTCAGGTACCGATATATCGAACTGAACCTCATAAAGATTATCATATTGATAATAGATAAGGAAGTCCATCAGGATGACATAAGTTTGTAATAGGAATACAAATACTTGTTTCTATCATAAGGAATATCTTTAACACTATAATGGTGTTATACAATAAGACATCGAACATTCAGTTATGCTAGAGCATTATGAGCTTTCAAGTGACAACTGTCCGAGGATGTTGCAACAAACTTGTAAATATGACCATTTGAGAATTACTGATATATATAAAGTAATTTGAAGTGTTTTAAGAAGATAAATTCTCGATCTTATGTCTTCTAAAGATTACTTAGAGTGAAATTTTCATTCATAGTCATTATAATTCTTTAGAGAGTTGTTGTTATGAGGAATCCTTATCAGGGTAGTTTCCTTAATAACTTTTGATTTTTTATTTTCATCTGATAACTATTACAATTGAGGGATTCCTGGGATGAGAAGATAGATGTTGGTAATCATATTGAGGGATTCCAGGGATAGGAAGACAGAGCTATTCTAGTCATTATATCAAGGGATTTCCTGGTAAGGAAAGACAGACTTGATAGTAAGTATAAAACTATGGATACCTTTAGTCAAGGTTATTTACTACCTTACTCTTAAGGTTAATAGTGGTAAATATTTTAATAATATCTTGTAAGTAATTATTATTTTTACATAAATATTTCATTTCTTGTTTATAAAAATTTATATTCTACTGTGCATATAAGATAATGATAGTAATTATACTTATATTTCTATACAATTTCTTTCATTGGTGTTACTTTGATTACGATAAAAAAAATACTGTGATATTAATCATATCCATTGTGATTTTAATCTTTTACTTAGATATAATCAGACTATTTTGACTTCCAATTTTGTGACACTAATAATTGTACAGAGCCTATGTCCAATAATGTTACTTTAAGAGGCTTTGTGTTTTGTTTTGTTTACATTTTAAACTATTTTTTTAAACTACAATTCACCCCTATTGTAAGTATAGCCATCTAAGCTAATTATTATGATCCTAAAATAATATATTCCATAAATATATCCATGAAAAAATATATATTTCCACTAAAATAATTTTTTTAGCTTATTTTATTAATTTTATAAACCCAAAATGAATCCTCCAAAACCTATGTTATATTTTATGGTTTTAAAATCACTTCATTATAAACATGACTCACTTCCACATCACCAAACACATTATATTACTGTTTTTAGTCCACATCCTTATAAAATTATTAGAACTAGTCTTATTTATTAGAAACCATGGCAATAACCATTGGATATTTTTGGTTTTAATTACTTTGTTATATAGAGTCCAAAACATATGATTGGAAACTGTTAAACAACTCTCCTATCCTTTGATATATAAAACCACAAAACCTCCAATTCTTCATTACTAAAAACCATTGGATCATGAAATTACTCTAACCTTCCCTCTTTAGAGACCTCCCATTGTTCCCTATGATCTTAATATTCCCCTCTAATGATTTTAGGAGTACCCTCTCAAGGTAAGGGATCATTTCCTTCACCTCTTTACTCAAAAACCATCATTAAATTGTTCCTTTTTTTTCACTTATACATATTATGATATGTTTTCACCCATACCTAATACTATACTTACTATTTCCAAGTGATGAGATACCCCATTCACACTCATTTAACTCTTCCTTGAATCCTTATGTACCCCCGTTATGCTGCCAAAATTATCCTTGAATTTTCCATGACAAACATTAGTGTAGTGAATACCCATCTACATTTACACTCAAGGGTATTCAACATGTTTTTAATATACTTCATTTATTGTGGATTTGCATATATTTAACCCACACTCCTTAATCATGGAGTTAAAATTGATGGAATACTTCACTATGTTTTATGATCTATGTGTCACACTTATGCATGTACATGATATGGAAGTGTCAGGTGAGCCAAGAATTATATTTCCCTCTAATACAATGAGTAATGATTTAACCTCACGAGATGTAATGTATGGTGCATGAGAGGTTATTCTAATCACACTATGATTTTTTTTTCATGGCCATTAGACTTGACTTATGTTTAAGATTTCATAAGTCATATTGTTTACATATTCCTATGTTTCCATTATATTATCATGTTATATCATGACACATTATTCATGATTATTATCCTTACACCTATTATATTACCCTGATATGACACTTGACTCATATGTACAGTTGTACCATATGTTATTCTTTATTTATTCCTTTAATGGTGTTTATATATCACTATATTCTAATGTATATACCAAGGTTATCTCATGTTGGTTTAGAAGAATGATGGAATTTTAGGAGCTTGTTTAGGATATCTTCAATAATTTTGTTATACTTACATTGCAATTTGTTATGATATGTGCCTAATTTACCAAATACACCAGGCCTCATAATCTTTTATGTTTTACTAAGTGTTCTTTAATGTCATAAATTATGAAATAAATTTTATTAAATATATGGGTTTTCATAGTTGATATTAGAGAATAGAACAGTTATTTTTGGGATTGAGATTAGAAAAATCATGGGAAATCCATATAGAAAAGAATAAACATAGTAAAAAATACCTACATTTTGGTAAATTATTGAGTAAGTGGTTTCCCAGAAATTGAATCCCTATCTAGATAAAATAAGTGGATATGGATCTTAAACAGAGGTAAAAATTAGCATGATCCTCGAAAAGGGTGTTTTGAGATGGACTCAATCATCACCTGGTGTATGATAATGGGCCTTTCTGAACACCTAGTTTGAAACACCTGGGGGATATTCTTTGGAAAATTCTCAATCTCAATACAACCATTATTAAGAAATAAAAATTCTCATAAGATTTTTTATTAGTAAATATATAATGGATAATTAAGATTGAAACCTTGAAATTAATAGGTTAAGGAATAAATATCATTTATGAGTTATCAATTTAATATTCATGGTTTCCCATTTATTTCTTTAATAGTAAAAAAATTCTCACCCCTAATTTTCCATTTATACATAGTCAATGTCTGGAAATGAGATAAATCCAACCAATAAAAAGTGTGAGAGAAAATGTGATGAATGCACAAATGAGATGTCCAACCAGATGGGAGGAAGAATCATGATATTTGTGAAAATATTTTCATAGTTAACTCATATTGTTTTCTAAAACATGAATAAGGAGGAACACCCAAATCCCCCTAAGAAAGAGAAAGTTGAAATTGATACCTCTAAGAGACAAATGCCTCTGAAATTCAGTGTATCTTATGATCCCTTAATCACATTGAAATGTATATGATCCATTGAAAAGATATTCTCCATCCTTCAATTCACTGATCAAGAGAATGTCATGCAAGCTATTTATTATATAGAGGTAGAACTTGATCAATGGTGGATGATAGTAAAAAAATACAAATAACAAGCATGAGATAGAAGATATAGAGTGGAAGGAATTCCCTAAAATATTTTTCAACATATATTTTCTTCATACTCTCCTACATAAAAGAGAAAGGGACTTCCTTACCCTTAAGAAAAAATAAAATTAATCCATTGGGGGAATACAAGAAAAACTTTACAAGACTTTCATGATACATCTACGACATTTTCATAAGCCTTGAAAGTAATGATGACCACTTATTTGGTGGGATAAAGCTGAATGTATGAAAAGAGTTAGCAATTCAAGTCTTTGAAAACTATGAGTAAATTATCTGATATTCCATCAATGTTGAAATAGAGAACAAATAATCTTAAGGGTCTCTTGGGTATGGAGATGAGAAGTAGAGAATGGATTTTAATTCTAGCAGTGTGATGAAAAAATTTCATTGGGTAATGAAGTCCATCATCCAACTTGTTAAACATATGGGAATAAGAATATCTAAAATTTCCTAAAGGGGACATGGAAGTTATTTAGGTTCTTGAATGGAAGTCACCTAGCTAGAAATTACTAATTGAAGAAACCCACATATGTAATGGAATAAAGGAATGAGATAATTAACACTCAACCTATTTTCCAATGTTTAAACTATAAAAAACAAGGACACTATGTGAATCAATTCCCTAATCCAAGGGTAGCTGATAAAATCTAAAGACAGAGGCCATCAAGGCTTATAGAGAAAGGGTGATCTTATGTAATCAAAACTGTTAAGGTGGATCCTAACAAAGTTGTGGGGATATATTTTCTAGTTAGTGATTCAAGAATAGTGAATGTACTTTTTGATTTTGGTTCTACACATTAATTTATATCATGAATGTTTAGTATAATTATACAATATCTTCCTCATAACATGGATGTTTAGTTATCAGTGACGATAAAGAATGGGTCAATTGTTATATCTAAAGAATATAACATATTCCTTATCCATATTTGGAAGATGAAGCTCCCATTGAACCTTGTGATACTATCTTTAGCCTAATTTGATTCAATTCTGGCTATGGACTTGATATCTTAATATAGATCCAACATAAATTTACTATAGAATAAAATCTCCCACTATATTAGAAATCTCCTTCTGATTCTGTACAATTGCAAGGAGGATGAATCATCTTTGGTACTAATGTGGCCTTAAAATGCATGATTTTACACATATTTTTATTAAGTTTTTAATGATTTAATTAATAAATTATCAATTTTTATTAAATAATTACACTTTTTTAATTTAATAATTAAATTTATTATTTAATCATTTTTTATAATTAATGTTATATTATCAGATCTTATAGTTATTAGTTTTGTTTTTATTAAAATAAAATAACTTTTTTAATTAATTTGATCTCAATAAATAATTTAATTATTTTAAATTTAATATTTTAATTCAATTTTTAATTCTATTATTAATTATTTTAATTATTCTACTTGTAAATTTCAGTTAGTTATAATTTAAGTGAAGTTTTATTTTTTAGTTTTCTATTTTTAATCTTTTAATTAGTTAATTATTTTAATTTTTATTAATTCATTTTTGTTTTTGTTTACAGTTTAATTATAAGACACCACCAACTCCTTTTCCATTTTTATCACTCTTACATATAACCCAAAAGTGTCTCAAAAGACACCTCCAGCACCAACAATGAACGACGTATCATTGAGACACTGCTGGACTTGTCACACCGCTAGGACCTCAGGCACCGCCAGTTCTGGATTCCACCACATTTGACCACCACCTTCACCACTGACACCACAAGACCCTGTGAAACCATTTCACACCGTCAAGTTCCTCACGACATGCCGTCAGGATCACACAGTTGCAGATCTTCTTTCGTCATGATGACACACCACCAAGAGTATTTGCAACGAGACACCAACACCACCTCTTTTTTCATCTCACCGCCAGACCTACAATGATACACCACCAAAAAATCAACATCGTTGCTGCGAAAACCTATTGAATACCTCCTTAGAGCCACTATTGTAGACTTATATCAAACTAGTGGATCTTCAACCCTCTGCTTGCTGATTTGAGACTTATATCATATCAAATCAAATTTTATTACTGAAGAACACCCATTGTCATTCGAGCTTCTCCACCCCCACTTGCAGATCTAAAAAATGGAACCTAATCGCTATTCAAAGACTATATTTATACTAGTCACATGATCGCTATTCAATGACTATATTATCAATGGTAATGATACTTAATGGTCATTTAAATCCAATTGGATATAATAAAACAGATGGAGTGCATGGGGAAATTTGACTTATAAAAGTTTGGGTTGTTACAATATTCCACCCATAAGAAATTTCTCCATCAAAATTTGTATTTCCCACATTAAAACAGATGAGGGTAACTTTGTTTCATCACCTCCCTCGGTTCCCACATTTCTTCTTCAAATTTGTGGTTTCTCCAAAACACTTTGACCAGGTGCATTGTATTATTCTGTAGAACTTTGTATTTATAATCTAAGATCTTTACTGGATTCTCCTCATAATAGAGGTCATTATATAATGGTACCACCTCTAGATTGAGTACATGAGAGGGGTTTAATATGTACTTTCTCAAGAGGGATACATGGAATACATCATGCACTTGAGATAGGTTAGGTGGGAGTGCTAGTCGGTAGGCCACCACTCCGATGAGATCAAGGATATCAAAAGGGATGATGTACCTTGGACTAAGATTTCCCTTCTTCCTAAATCTCATTACTCTCTTACATGAAGATATTTAGATGAATACCATGTCTTCAACATCAAACTATAGGTCTTGTTGATGATTGTCAGTATGGATTTTCTATCAGCTTTGAGCAGCCTTAATGTGCTGCTGAATGGTCTTAACATTCTCCACCATTTCCTTGACCATTTTAAGACCTAGCCGTTTTCATTCCCCAACTTCATCCCAACATGAAAGTGTTCTGCACCTCTTCCCATAATGGTCTTCATAGGGAGACATGTGGATGATTGAGTGGAAACTATTGTTGTAAGAGAACTCAACTGAAGGAAGATTTTGATCCCATCATTCTTTGAAGTCCATTAAGAGTTCTCTCAACATGTCCTCAAGTGTCTGGATAGTCCACTTAGATTGTTCATATGTTTGAGGGTGATAAGCCATAATAAAGTTTAACTTAGCATTCAAAGCATATTGGAGACTCTTCCAGAACATAGAGGTGAATCTTGGATCTCAATTAGATACAATCAATAGTGTCACACCATGTAGTCTCACCACTTATATGATTCATATCTGTGAAAGTTTATCCAATGAAAAATCTTCTCAAATTACAATGAAGTGTGCAGTCTTTGTAAGAAAATCCAACACAATCGAGATATAATTATTTCCTTTAGATGTCTTAGGATTCCTGGTGACAAATTCCATGGTGATGTTTCCCCATTTATATATAGGTATGGGTATTTATTGCATCATCCCCTTAGATTTTTCCTTTTCGCCTTTACTTGCTGAAATATGAGACATTTTGATGTATATTTTGTTATATCCTTTTTCACATTTTCCCACCAATAGTGTTCTTGGAGATCTCAATACATCTTTGTGCTTCCAGGGTGGATATAGAAGGTTGATCTATGTGTATCATCCAACACCTCCTTCTTTAACTCATGATTTGACGATACACATAATCTTGACACAAATCTTACAAAACCTTCTGCATTAACATTAAACTTTGAGGATTTCCCTTTTCTAATAATTTCCAGTTTCTTCTGAATTCCCATATCATCTCTTTGAGCATCCATTAACCTCCCCATAAGATACCTTTGAGAAATAATTTGTGAAAGGATTGATTATGTTCCTTCCTTTTTGATTCCCATGTCAATCCTCTTCAAGTATAAGAATATTGAATCCTTCTCAATTCTTATCAATGAAATAGTTGATGGATCCTTTCTACTTAGAGCATCTTACACTTTATTTTATTTCCCCAGATGGTAGTGAATTGAGCAGTCATAGTCTTTGATTAGCTCTAACCATCTTCATTGACATATATTCAACTCTTTCTGTGTGAATATATACTTGAGGATTTTTTGATCTTTATATATTTCACACTTCTCCCCAAAGAGGTAATGTCACCAAATTTTCAAAGTGAAGATCACTGAATCCAACTCCAGACCATGTGTTGGATAATACTACTCATGAACTTTCGACTTCCTTGAAGCATAGGCAATGACTTTGTCATTTTTCATCAATGCATAGCCCAATCCCTTCTTCAAAGCATCTCTGGATACCATGAAAATCTCTCCACTTGTGGGTAGTATGAGAACAAGCGCAATGATACGCCTCTTTTTTAACTCCTTGAAGCTCTCTTTACATTTATCATTCCACAAAAAATTGACCCCCATTCGATTTATCTTGGTTAAATGGTTTGAAAATCATGATAAATTTCTCAAAAATCGATGATAATACCTAGCTAATCTAAGGAAACTATAGATATCTGTTATAAATGTTGGCCTTGACCATCCTTCAATTTCCTCAATCTTTGAAGAGTCCAAAAATATTCCATTTCTTGTGATGATATTCCCTATGAAAGGGAATTCCTTCAACCAGAAATTTGGCCAAAAATTTGGGCCTACGGGCTATGCAATGGGCTTCAAGCCCACTGGGCCTTCGGGCTATGTAATGGGTCTCCCTCTACCCAGTTAAAAGAGGTCTTTGCTTTGCTTTATTAATAAAAATGAGGCTTCGGCCCCAACCTTTTAAAAAAAAAAATGGAGCATTAGTGAGTCCGAATGGCATCACTATGAACTCATAATTCCCGTACCTTGTACAAAAAGTAGTCTTGGGGATATCTTCCTTCTTCACCATTACTTGGTAATATCGTGATCGTAGATCCACCTTGGAGAAGTATTGTGCTCCACGTAGCTGATTAAACAAGTCATCAATTCATGGAAAAGGATAATTTTTCTTTATCATGATTCTGTTGAGCTCACGATAATCAATATATAAAGGTGCATTGACCCATCCTTCTTCTTAACGAAGAGGACTGGTTCACCCCATGGCGAAACAATTGGGAGTATAAACCCTTTATCCAAATTCTCAAGTAGTTGTTTCTTTAGCTCCTCAAGTTCCACAACATCCATTATATACTGAGTCTTAAATATTGGAAATTCCCCAGGTGTAGGATCAATCAATAATTCAACATCTCTTCTAGGAGGAAGACTAGACAATTCCTCAGAAAACACATCAGGGAATTCCCTCACAATGGGAATGTCTTCAAGGATGGTTCCTTCCTTAGACTCAATCATATGAGCAAGATACACATGCTCATGTGGTAGTAATATCCATTCTTGGGATGATGGTTCTAAATAAGATTCATCCTCCTCTTTACTCTTGTATAGAATCGAGGGTTGATTTTCAATATGGAGAGTGATTTCCCTCTCATGATAATTTATGTTGGATCTATATCAGGAAAGCCAATCTATGCCAAGAATTTCATCAAATACCACCAAGGGAAGTATAATAAGGTTCAAAAGGAAGTTAAATCCACAAATTATGATATGGTAGGAGTTATATACATGACATGCTATAATTTCCCCATTTTCCATTTTTATCAACATCTCCACTTCCATTCTTTGTGGTGGTGTTTGAATTGTTCTACTAAACTTTTGGGATATAAAAGATTACATAGAACCAGAATCAAAAAGTACGTTCTCTATTATTGTATGAATAACTAACGTACATGTCACCACTTCATTGTTGGGATTCACTTCGGTGGTAGTGATGGAAAAATATCACCCTTACTGCCTTGGAGATTTTTGGTTACCTCTAAAAACCCATAGCTTAGTGCATTGGTTTTAGAAATTCCATGGTTCCTTGTAGTTGTAGTAATGAACAATGCATTGAGGGTTTACAAGAGCATTCCTTTCCTTCATTTCAGTAGTACGTTTTTATTTCTAGAAATCTCTGTCTAGGTTTCCTTCCTTCCTAAACCTAAAGCATTTCCTCACCCCCTTCAAGAAATTTCTAGGGTACTTCTTTCCGCACCTTTGGAAAGTGGGGTGTTGAAATTTCTTGGCACCGTTAGATATCTCTATCAGATCACCAAAATTTGACTCCTCCTTCTGCTTCTAATCCTCATGATACCCCTGAGAATATCCGATATATATTTTGAATTTGAGGGTACATCATACAATTTCCTCATAGCTATCAAAGTCACAGATCTCCAGGGATTTATGTAGGCCAGGTTTTAGCCCACCAAAGAAGCAGTCATCCTTGCATTCAGGGGTAATGAAAAATATGGAGGCGTATCATGCAAGGCTTGTGAAGTTTTCCTCATACGATCCAATGGATTCGTCATCTTTTTGATTGTTGTCAAGGAAGTCCATTTCCATATTAATTCAGAGGGTGTGAGGAAAATATTTATCAAAAAACATTTTCTGGAAATATTTCCATCCAATTGCCTAGATCTCTTCCTCAGGCTTCATATTTTTGATCAATTCCCACTATTGATCAACTTCACCCTACATACAATAAGCATCTAGAAGAACCTTCTCCTGTTTGGAGCATTGAAGGATAGAGAAGATCTTCTCAATAGAGTTGATCCATTGTTCAACGATTGAGGGATCAGATAATCCATTGAAAGTAGGAGACCTTTGTCTCACGAAGCTCTCGATTGTGACTTATTCTTTCTTGGGGAGGGGGGGGGGGTGGAATTTTTTATTGATCTAGGTTTCTATTCAAAAATTGAGTTAACTTAAAGAGTATCATGAAAATTATTGTGATTCCTGCTCCCATTAGATTGGGCATCTCATTAGGGCAGCCATTACATTGATCTTTGCATCATTTTTTAGCCTGATTCCTTCTATTACTGGCCATTGGATAGAATAAAAGGAAAATTAGGGGTATGTATTTTAAAATATTAAACATATAAAGGGGAATCCAATGAAATTAAAGCGATAACTTGTAAATTAAATTTATTTCCTTAACATATAAATTTCTAGGATTTAATCTAATTTATCCATGATCTATTTTCTAAAGTATATTCTTATGGGATTTTTTGTTCCCTTAATAATGGTTAATAATAATATTATGAATTTATCAAAGAATATCCCCCAGAAGTGTCAAAACAGGAGTGAAGCATGGCCTGTTGTCATGCACCAATTCCCATCCGAGTCTAGCTCAAAGTAGTGTTTTTGGGTTTTACCCCAAGATACATTTGTGCTAGAGCCACATAAACTTGTTTGTATCCATACATGGATTAATTTTCTTGATAAAACACTTACTATATACTCACCAAGATTTAGGGATATTTTTTTACTTAGTCTTATCCCTAAGGATTTCAATAGAGTTTTCTAATCCTAATCCAAAAAATAACTAATTTTCTTATAATACCAACTATAACAACCCTATTATTTTTATTACATTCATACATGATTTAATGACATAAAACTACAATTAATATAACCTGAAAGATTGAGAATTATAGTGTCTTGGAAAATTAAGAACATTACACAACAACTTAAAACATTAAATACAACATCATTATTGAAAACCTTCTTTACATGACCACAACATTCCTTCATACTTAACATTGTATGGGATAACCTGAGGACATAAATAAGAAATGGGTGAGCTATAAAGCCTAGTAAGGGAATAAACATGGAATAACATGAGGAATACAATTTATTTTAGACAATAGGAATATCAATGGATCATAAAATAAACCTGATCATAAAGGCATGATATATTATGATAATCATAACATGGAAATGTGGAAACATCTTAAAACACTACATCATAGTGGAAAAAGTACCATAAATGAATCAGTTAAACACCTATAAAAACATGTCGTATCATGATACCAAACATCACCCAATGCATTTGAGTGCTATAAAATTCCAAACGAACCCATCACCTTTATTTCATTCTCATGCTTAAGTGTGCCATATAGATCATAAAGTATGGATTCATTCATTATTATAATTTATTCCATGATCAAGGGCTGTGGAATATATACATAGAAGTCCTAAATAAAAAGGTATATGTGTATAAAATTTAACACTCTTGATAGGGAATGGGTATGATATTCACTTACATAATTGTTTTGGAATGGAGATTCATAGTGTGATTTTGGCAGCCTAATGTCGTGACATAAAAATTCATAAAAAGGGTTGATGAGAGAGAAAGAGGTATCTCATAATATATAAATGAAATTTAAAATAAGGAGGTCATATAAATACATATACCAACATATTTAATTTGTAAATATAAGGAATAAAATAATAAAGAAACTTTTAGAAAGAGGAGAAATAGAGTAACTCTCATGAAATTTTGGCATGACAACAGGTGTACATGGGAGAGATTAATGAGTGATAAAGGGGTCTATCATCATTCAAAAATAATAATTATAGTATGGGGGAGGTTATAAAACATACCCCATTATTTTTAATTTAAAATAAAATGGTGTAACAATATAAGGAAACTTGGATAAAAATGAGAATAAAAGTAACCATTACTTGAGTGTGTGACTTAAAAAGCTTGAAGAGGGGATTCTTGAGAGCTTGGGGTGCCTTGGTAGGATTATAGAGAGGTTAGAACATAGTAAGGAAATTATAAAATTATTTTAATTGAATATTAGTGGGTGATTGGGTGGGGTTAAATAGAAAATTATAGGGGAATTCTTTAATATTTCACAAACTTAGATTTTGGAATCTATATAATTAAATATTCAAAACTAAAAACCTTACCATAGTTTTTACCCATATTTTTTTCGAAATAGAAGTGGAAAAAATTATTTTATAAGGCTATGGGATGAATATTTTAGAAAATTATCCTTTCTTATGTAGAGGTGAGTCACATTATTAAGATCATAAAATATATTATACATTTTAGAGGATTCACTAAGGATTTATAAAATAAGTAAAAAAAATATAAAATCAATTATTTTAAAGCTAAAACTTATATTTGTCTGAATATACCTTTTATAGTGTTTATTACATCACTATTGGTCCATTATGATGTCATAAAACAAACTATATATTTATTTGGTATTTAATTTTTACCCAAAAATTCTATTATCTCAGAAAATTATGAAAAATTCACTATTGGAAAATTTTGAAATCCTTATTCCAAAAATAACATTCATTATATCTAAATAATTTTCTAAATATGTCAATTTTTACTTTTAAAATAAAAACTGACATTTATTAAAAATTGAAAGGTTTTTACAAAACAAGTTTTTAAACTTTAATAAAAATTACATTTGGCCTCATAAAAATTATATGAACATTTATATTTAATAAAAGTAATTTAATAATAATATTTTATTAAAATACTATTTATTAATTTATCAAAATATATTTTGTAATTCAATTTTAATATTAACCAAAAATACTATTTGTGATTTAAAAACAATAATAAAATAAAAATATATTCATTATTCCATACAAAAATAATGTACATAATCATAATTTTAGGGTCTTGATACATATCACTTTATTACACCAAAATAAACCCTAAGAGTAAGGTATGTGATGGTGGGGATTTCATGGGGCCGTTTGATGAACATGGTTTGGGCTGTGATCTCGATGAGCTTGAACTTCTTCCATAAACAGTTTCAGTCTTGCTTATGTTGTTGGATCTCGGCTTGGGCTTGATCTAGGAAAAAGCCCAGAAATTCTATCTCCCTCAGAATCTCCGATAAATGGGATTTATAGGGAATGATCCTACTGGTTGAGGCCATCACCTCATTTTTCTATTTTGAAAGGATTTATTAAAACCCTATATTTATACTAGTCATGTGATCACTGTTTAATGACTAGATTATCAACTATAATGATAATTAATGGACATTTAAATCCAATTGGATATAATAAAATAAATAGAGTGCATGTGTTTTCTATATCCATTTTACAAAATAAGACATTTAATTAAATCAAAAGGTAAATTTCACTTATAATAGTTCAGGTCATTACATCATAACTCAAAATTTTATCATTGAAAATTGTGAGATAATTTCAATAGCATAATGGGTGTATATAATGGTTCAAGGAAGGTTTTAATGAGATTGAAATGTGGAATCTCGTAACATGGTAATCATAAGGATAGTAACAGGATGTGTAAAATACATTTTCATATGGAAAATTTGAAATTAAAATCCTTAATAAAAAATTTACACAAATATAAAGGAAGAGGAAGGGAATACCTTACCTTGATAGGGTGATTCTAATAGATTTAGAAGAGATTCATAAGAGAGTGGAAACAACTTAGAGTGGATATAGATTAGGACATGAATTTGAACATTTTACTTAATGGATTTAAGAGGAATGGGAGGTTGGTTGGGTTTTTATTGAAAAAGAGAGGGGAATTATTTGTTAATTTCTAAAAATAGGTTTTAAATTAGAAGTGATAAAATAATATAAAATAAAATGATTCCAATGTTTTTCTATTATGGTTTATACCAACAAGGAGTTTTTATAAATATATAGTTATGCTACAAGCCGAAATCATTAAAATCATACCATTGAAGATGTCAAAGTGAATAAATTTCATAAATAATTATTTTTAGAACCATAAACAATAATATAGGTTTTGAAGGATTCATTATAGTTTTTTAAAGTTAATCAAATAACTTCAAAAAAATTATTTTTAAGGGAAAATCACTTTTTTCCTTGGATTAATTTTATAGTATTTATTACATCTCTTTTAGGCTATTAAAATGTCATAATACATATTGTATATTTATAGTGTAATTAATTTTAGCACAAAAATTTAACAGTCTTAGAAAACTATGAAAAATTAACAATTGGATAATATGAATTTTCTTGATTTCAGAAATATTATTTATTTTAAAAAACTAATTTTTAAAACACGACAATTTATAATTTTTGATAAAATTATTATTTTTTAGAAAATACTATTTTTTTAAACACTAACCATTTTCAGACCCTTCTAAAAATTTCATTGGACTTAATTAAATTATATAATAATTTATATTTAAATAATAATTATTTAATAATTATATTTCATTAAATATAGTTATTTAAAAATTCATGGATTTATCAAAAAGAGTATTTTAATTGAAACAACATATTTACTTTCAAAAGCATTTTAGTTTCATCATATCAAAATTTAATTTTCAAAAAATTTATTATTTAATAATATAAGAAGTAATAATTAAAATGGGATAAATATAATCATTATTTAATTAGAAAAAATCTACTAAAAATCATACTACTAGGGTCTAGATACATAACACCTTATTTAACTATTGTAAGCCCTAAGAGTAAGTTGTGCGATGGTTGTACTTTAATGGTGTAGTTCAATGTACATAGTTTGGGTGGTGACCTCAATAATCATGAACATATCATGTAAATGGTTTTCCCCAAGTTTAAGATGTTCAATATCAGCACGATCTTGGTCAATTGAGAAGAAAAAATATTCCATCTCCATTTAAATCTTCGATAAATGGGCTCCATCAGATATAATTCTATTAGTCGAGGCCGTCACTTTTTATTTCTACGTTAATTAGTATTTTTCATAAAATGTATTATATAATAATCTTAATAGTCATTTTAGAATGACTATATGTTTGAAGGTTATTTTTATTAAGGTAATTTAAAACCCAAAAGACAAATTATAACAATATTTTATAAGTGTCCAAAATAACTAAATAGGATGCAGTTCATCTATTTTCTATAATAAAATTTCTTAATTGGGAATTAATTATACAAAAATTAATTTCATTTATAATATTTTGGTTCATCACATTCTTCACCATTTATAAAATTTCCCTTGAAATTTTATTTCAAACACTAACACAAATGATGGTATATTTGTTTCATTGCTCCTTATGGTTCCCATATTACCTCCCAAAATATGTTTTTCTACCATATTACTTTGACCAGGTGATTTTTTTATTTTGTAGATCATTATATATATGATATAATATCCTCATAGGCTACTCATATATGAGTACATGTGAGGGGTCTAGTATGTACATCCTTAATAGAGATACATAGAATAGATCATGTATGTGAGATGGGTTACATGGGAGTTCTATTTGATTAGTCATATATCTAGTTAGATCATGGATCTTAAAGGGGCCTATGTATCTAGGACTAACATTTACCTTCTTTCCAAACTTAATGAATTTCTCTCACTTTATATTTTAAGGAAAAAATTATATATGAACTAAAACACCAGGTCTACCCAATGACTGTTTGTTTAAATTTTCTATCAAAATTTCATAAGTTTCATATGATTCTTAATGGTTTTATCCTTTTATGTCTTCTATTGTATATGATAAGGTCACTTCAACTTCCACTCTCCAACTTCATACCGATATGTAATATTCCAAGACCTCTTCCCATGAATAGCCTCATAAAGTTTCATTTGAATGATGTAATGGTAATTGTGGTTATATGAGGACTCCAATAGGAGAAGGTATTGATCCCAGTTATATTGTAAATCCATTGAAAAATATATTTCCAAATCCTTTATATTTTTCATGGTAATCCTAGATTTCCCATCCATCTAAGGGTGAACCAAAGTACTAAAAATCAGCTCATTATCCAAGTCTTGGTTAAGGAATCCCAAGAACCTCAAGGTAAACCTTAGTTCTCAACCAGATAAAATATAAAATTATACACCATGAAATATTAGCAATTATCTTATGTATATATTGTTGAGTTTTGTAGGATATAAATATTCCTTTATAGTAATGAGATGTGATTACTTTGTTAGGTGATTTACTACCACCCACATGGGGTTATTTCCTTCAGACACCCTAGAAATTCTTAAAACAAAATCTATAATTACATTTTCCTATTTCCATATTGGTATGGGTAATAATTTCATCATACCCTTATACTTATGTCATTCATACTTAACCTTTTGGCATAAAAAACATCAAGATAAAAATTATATAATCCCTCTATTTATGTTATCCCACCAAGAGTTTTGATTCAGATAATTTTATATATTAGTGCTTCCTTGATGAATATAGAAGGATGAGCTATAAACATCATCCAAATGTTCCCTTTTTTAGTTTTGATATTGATTGAAAAAATAGATTGGTTCTAAACCTTATGATTTTTTCTTTAGAGAAGTTGAACTCTAGAATATTCAATACTTTTTTTGTAGCTCATAATCATCTTTTTAGACCTCCATGATCTTATCAAGAATTAATGTTTGAGAATTTATTTGAGAAAGGTTGAATCATGTTTCTTTTATGATTCTCATGACAATAATTTTCTTATCAAAGAATATTGGATTGCTTAAAATATGAATCATGGATATGGTTATAGGATTATTTTTACTCAGAACATCTACTACTTTGTGCACTTACTAGGATGGTAATATATTGAGCTGTCATAATCCTTGATCATTTCTAACCAACATCATTGGATAATATTGATATATTTTTTTATGAATATATACTTATGTCTTTTTTGATTTGTATATATTTCAAACTTCTCCTTGTAGAGATAATTTCACCAAATCATCAATGAATAAATCACTAATGCTAATTCCATATCATGGATTTGGTAGTTCTTCTCAAGGATCTTTAATTGGTAGAAGGCATATGTTATAAAATTGAAATTTTCTATGATTACATAAACCAATCCCTTTTTTGTAATATTGTTGTATATCAAAAATCCTTCCCCACTATGGCTAATGTGAGAAAAATTATAGTGATTAGGCTCTTCTTTATCTCTTTATATTTCTCCATGTACTTTTCAGTTGAGACAAACTTCACCCACTTATAATATATCTTGTTTAATGGGATTTAAAATCATGTGAATGTACTTAGAAATCGATGGTAGTGAATATAAATTCAAAGAAACTATTGATCTACGTTATAGATATTGGTCTGGGCCACCCCTATTTTACCTCTTTCATCATATTATCCATATATTTCTTTTTTTGGTGATAAAATTCCCAAATGAATACCAGATACTACATTCAAAACTCACATTTTCTATAAATTATATACAAAATTTCTTTTTCATGGTATTTAGTACAGTATTAAAAACCTCCTCATATCACTCCTTTATTTTGTAGTAGATAAAAGTATCATTTATAACAACTACCAAAAATTTATTAATGTAATTCCTAAATACTCTATTCATTAAGTCAAATAAGACAAATGGAGACTTAGTGAGTCCAAATTAAATCATAATGAAATCATAATGGTCATAAATTTTGATAAATGCAGTCTTGAGGATATCATCCTTATTTACATTTAATCAATTATATCCTAATCAATGATCCACCTTAGAGAATTACTAGGCTCCACATAGCTCATCAAATACG
Source organism: Viscum album (assembly GCA_963277665.1). Classification (NCBI taxonomy): domain Eukaryota; kingdom Viridiplantae; phylum Streptophyta; class Magnoliopsida; order Santalales; family Viscaceae; genus Viscum; species Viscum album. Next base: position 412,866,765 of record OY728143.1, read on the forward strand.
TCATAAATTTATAGAAGATGATACTTGTTCTTTATCATGACCTTTTTTATCATCAAATAGCCAACAAAGAGGTGTATTGACCCATCCTTCTTCTTAATGAAAAGGACTAGCACACCCTATGATGAATCACCTGGGTATATAATCCCTTTATCAAGATTATGTTATAGTTTCTTCTTTAGAATCTTCAAGTTCAAAAGTTTCCATTTTATATGGATTTTTTATGTTTTGGAATTGATATGGGTAAGAGTTAGACTAAGAAATCAAACTCTCAGCTAGGAGAAAAACTATGAAATTAATTGGTGAACACATCAAAATATTCACTTCTAATGGGAATGTCATCAAGGATGCTATTTTCCTTAGTCTCAATCATTTGAACTGGATACCCTTACTCATATAGAAATAATATCGATGATTAGGGTGGAAATTTCAAAGGAGATCCATCCTCTTCCTTACACATGCATAGAATCTGAGAGAAATTCATGATACTAAGGGTTATTTCATTCTCCAGGTAATTTATGTTGGCTTTATACAAGTAAATCCAATCCATCCCTAAAGTAGCATCAAATTCTGCTAAAGGGAGTATCACAAAGTTTTATGTGAAATTATTCCTAAAAATATTGATAGGAGAGAATTTATATACATGGGTTAGAATAATTTTTCCATTTTCTCTTTTCATTGATAACTCAATGTCCATGTTTTGAGGTGGTGTTTGAATAGTTTAACTAAAATTTCATGATTTGAATGAATGTGTAGTGCCCGAATCAAATATTATATTAAATATTCTTGAATGAATAACTAACATACATGTCACCACTTCATCACTAAGATAAAACTCAATTATTTTGATGGAATATGGTAACCCTTTCTCTATAGTCCTTTTTTTATCATCAATTATCACAAAAAAACATTGAATCATGTATATCTTCTCATAATGTTCCTTTTCCATGAAATTGAACTATTATAAAATAGGATGATGGTTAACTAGAGAATATTTTTCTTCCATAAATTTACTGGGTTTCTCATATCAAACTTTGATAGCTAGGTTCCCTTACTTCCCAAAAATAAATCATTTTCATGTCCCTTTCAGGAAATATATATTAATATTCTTCCCATACTTTTGAAAAATTTGATTTTATAATTTTTTACCACTATGGGATTTCTCCATAGCTCCACCATAATTAAACTCTATTCTCTGTTTCATATATCAATACACATGATACCCTTGAGATTCATTGATATCCATTTCAATATTTATAGAGCATTAGATAATTTCTTCAATGATGTAAAAGTCTTGAATTTATATTGGTTTTCATATATTTAACTTTAATCCACTAAATTAGTGGTAAACATATATTCGGTGTCAATGAAAATGTAAGAGGCATATCCTATAAGTCTTGTGATGTCTTCCTTATATTCCCTGTGGGATTATTCATTCTTCTTCTTGAAGATAAGTAACTCCCTCTCTGTTTCAAGTCAGTGAGTGTGAGGAAAATATTTTTTGAAAAAAATTTTCTTGAAAAAATTCCACTCCATCAAATTGATTTAATCCTCATGATTTATACACTAAAAAAAACTTGAATTTAGTGATGCTCTTTTAGAAAAGTTTTTAAAAAAAGTTGCTAATTTAGTGAAGTTTTCCAAAAACATCTCAAATTTATCCATGTTTCCTTAAAAATGTCACTAATTTAGCGACATTTCACAAAAAAGATGCTAATTTAGTGGCGTTTCCTCAAAAATGTTGCTAAATTAATGATATTTCCTAAAATATGTTTCTAAATTAGCAAGGTTTTCCAAAAAAACGTCGCTAAATTATCAATGTTTCCTAAAAAATGTCACTAAATTAGCAATGTTTTTAGAAAATGTTGTTAAAAATATATATATTTATATAACCTATAACTGCATCGATGTAAATATATATTTAGATATATGTATACACACACACACATACATACATACATACATATACTAATATATATAAACATAAACACATATATATAAACACACACACACACACACACATATATAAACACATATATATTTTAAATTTAGTCACGTTTTTAAGAAAATGTGGCTATTTTAATGACATTTTTACCTGTGTTTTAAAACATGGATAATTATATATATATATATATATATATATGTAAAAATACACATATATATTTACACACACATAAACATATAATATAATATAAAGATAAACACACACACATATATATAATATAAACATATAAATTAACATAAAATATCAATATATATATACACACACACACACATAAAATATAAACATATATATAATATAAACATATAAACAAACATAAAATATAAAGATATATATATATATATATATATATATAATATTATAAACATATACGTGCATATATATAAAATACAAACATATAAATATATATTAATATATAAATAATGATATATATATAAATAAAACCATGCACATATATTATATGAAATTTCATTTGGCATTATGGTTAGAGGGAGGTAATGTAGTTGCCTGGATTCCCCTGTTTGGCTGTTTGAATCCTGCTATGGGAGAATTTTCATCAATTGGAGTGGTGGTCAACTGGATAGTGGGGGGGGGGGGGAGGTGAACCAGACTGATTGAACATGGGGCGTGAGCTGCTCTGGGAGAACACAAGAGAACTGGATAGGGTGGGGCCAGAGGGAACCGTCTAGGGGAGAACACCCAAACAAGGGTGGGGCTGGTCAAAACCGCGGGGGGAGAATGTGGGAGAACCAGATGGGGTGGGGCCGACCAAACATGTGGGGGATCAAGCTACTGGGAGAATCAATGTTTATAAAAATCGCTAAATTAATGACACCTTATTGATGGATATTTTCTAGAAACATTAATAAATGAATTAACAATGTTTTAAAACATCGCTAATTGAAAAAAATGTCACTGATTAACGTTTTTTTGGTACTGATATTTTCAATAAACCTATATAATTGATCATATTATACCTCTTTCTGATAAAAAACATAAACAATATTATCCTTGTTCATGCATTGATGGAAAAAGAAGTTATTTTTAATGGATTTGATCCATTATTCCATAATTAAGGGATTAGAGGTTCCATTGAATATCAAAGGCCTTTGTTGCATAAAAGTATCACTTACATCTTTCTATTTCTAAGGGGGATATGGTTTTTCCCTATTATTATTGTTTTTTTTGAAAATATAGTTTTTTTAGAAGGTACTATCATGAATCTCTTAAATCCTTCTCCCATAAGGTTGGGAATATTAATTGGGATAACATCACATTTCACATCACATTGGTTATTGACTTGGTTCATCCAATTTTCATCCATTGACTAATATAATGGAAAAATTATGGGTGAAAATTTTTAAACTATAAAACACATAAATGGAAAAATATAAACATTAAAGGAATAACTCATAAATGAAATATATTCATCACCTTATAAATTTATTAGTTTCAATCTATGTTATACATCATCTATGTCCTAACATTAAATTTCATATGAATTTTTGTTCACATCATAATGGTTCATAATGTGATTTTGAATTAAAAAAAACATATCCCATAGGAGAATCAATCAAGGTGTATAATAATACCTCATTATCTTGCACTAGGTGATGATTAAGTTTTTACCCAATGTGACATTTTTTGGATTATTATCCCTCGGTAAAGATTTTCTAAATCCATATCCACTTATAGTATCCAAACATGGATTTTTTTCTTAGAAAATATTCACTTAATAATTTTATAAATTTTAGGGATTTTTTATTATTCTTATTCTTATCCTTGATACTTTCATAAATATATTTTAATCATGATCCCTAAAAATTTCCAAAACTTTCTCTGATAACATCTACAACAACCCATGTCATTTATACACTTTATTTCATGATTTATTACTATATGATATATATTATACAATCCCAAAAGATTGATGGTCCTAGTTTCTTTGGATAATTAGGTTCATACCACAATAAAATGAAATAAGGATACAACAAAATTACATAAAAATACAATTACATGCCCTGAAATTTCTTTTGATCTTCTAAAGCTTCATGGGATAACCTAGGAAAAAACACAAGAAAAAGGTAATTTATAAATCCCAATAATGGAATAATCAATTAATAGAATGATGAAATTAATACATGTGAGTCAAGAGGTATATCAAGGTGACATAGAAGGTGATAATCATAAAAATTAACATTAATGAATGATATAATAGGATAAAATCAAGGTTCCATAAGAATGTAGAAACAATATAAAAATATCATCATAATAATAGGTCAAGGATAACTATCAAGGTATCATAACATAAAGTGTATAGGCTATCCCACCTTTCACTATACATGGTATATTATGAGATATAACCATTTCCCATTTTATTGGTGGGTAATATAATTCTTAACCCCAGTTACATTCATAATATATACATGAATTTATTTTCCACATAAATCATATAACATATAAACATATTTAATAACCATAAATCCCATAATTTAGGAGTGTGTGTTACATACATGTATGTATCCAATTAATTAAGGATTTTTACATATAGGTGAATAAAATTGATTGGAAATGAGTATGGGTATTCACAACTCAAAAGTTTAACTTGTAAATTCATGGGAAAATTTTAGTAGCATAAAGGTTGTACATAATGGTTCACGGAAGGGTTTAAAGATAGTGAAATGTGGTCTATCATTATTTGGGTATTATAAGAATTGATATGGGATGTGAATAAACACATTATAATATGAGTAATAAGGAATAAAAAGGATTATTTAGAATAGTATTTATATAAAATCGAAGTGGAAGAGAATCCATTACCTTGAGAGGGTGATTCTAATAAAATTATAAGATCTTCTTAAGAGCAAGGGAACACCCTGGGAGAGATTTATATAGGGATAAGTAGAGGAATTTCATGAAAAATGGGTTTTCAATGGAGAGTATTGGGAGGTTGTGTGTGTATTTATAGAAAAATAGAGGGGAATTATTTATTTATTTATAAATAAAGGTTTTGAACTAAATGTGATAAAATAATAAAACTACAAACCTTTTCCTAGTTTTTACTAATTTTTTCTTCCAAATAGGAGTGGGTTTAAATATTTTATTATTCTAGGAACTAATCTAATTAAAATAGTAACATTGATGATGTAAAAGTTAGTCATTTCATTAATAATTATTTTAATAACAATAAAATATAATATAGGGTTTGAAGGTTTCATTATAGGTTTGTAAAATTAATCAAATAGAATAAAATTATATTTTTTAAAAGGGGATATAAGTTTTTGGTCATGTATTACCTTTATTGTTTTTATTAAATCACTTTTGGTCTATTATGACGCCATAATACATACTATATATTTACACAATATTTAATTCTTACTCAAAAATTAAACTATCTTGGAAAATTATTAAAAACACACCATTGGATAATTTCATTTTACTGAATTGAATAAAAATATTTTTTTTACCAAAATAATTTTATAAATATGAGAATTTATACTTTTAAATGAACATCATTATTTTATGAAACATTCTAGTTTTTAAGACACTAACCAACTTTTGACCCTTACAAAAATTATATTGGAATCCATTAAATTATATTTTCATTTTTTAAATAATATTATTTAATAAGAATATTTGTTGAAAATAATATTTATTTCATTTTTTTTATTTATCAAAAGGAATTTTTAACTAAAACTATATATTTCCCAAAAATACAATTTTAGTTTCTTCATATGAAAATGTAATTTTTATAAAACTCTTTATATTATCATATATGAAGTAAAAATGAAAAAGGAATAAATTTAATGATAATTTTGTTAAAAATAAAATATACCAATTCATATTACTAAGGTCTAGATACATAACCCATTATTTCACTAGTGTAATCCCCAAATGTAAGGCTTGTGATGGAGATACCTTCTTAGGATGGTTCAAGAAACTTGGTTTGGGAAGTGATCTCGATAAGCTTAAAGATATCCCATAAAAAGTTTCAAAAATATTCCAGTTAGTGAATCTCAACTTAGTCTTGGTCAAAGGAAAATTCCAATGATTACATTACGCTTTAAATCTATGATAGATGGGATTTATATGGTATGATACTACTTTTTGAGGCCATCACTTCTTCTGTCTCTTTCAATTAGATTTTATAATAACCATTGATGTATAATATTACTAAAAAACACTACAAAATGACTACATTATCAATGTTTATGATGCTTAATGGTTTTTTAGCCTGAAAGAAAAATTATGGTCTTATTTTTTAATGGTCTAAAATAATAAAATGTATAGTTTTCCATGTGTTTTCTATAACTAAATTTCTTAATAAGGAATTTATTCATTCATAAGGGAATTACATTTATAATAGTTTGAGTCAATACATTAAATTTCCTCTACCCCTAATTAACAAATTAAGAAAGGTTTTTTAATCTCCATTATTTTATTATAAATTTAAGAAACACATATTCTTTTCATTTATTATCTATATATTTATTAATATTCAGTAATATTTTCATAAGGGAAAGGTAATACCTCATTTTTTGTAAAATGTACCATCTCCAATGTCTCGGCTTTATCCAAAGGTATGAAATATTTAATTTTTGGTTTAAATTCCTTAAAATTCCCCTTGTAATGTTTCCTAATGGGTTGGAGGAGGTATCAGGTGCGTTCGAGATTCGTTTAGAGTCTGTAGCCCAAAAAATAGAGGAAACATACTAGGCCACATGATTTGAGGAAAGCGTGTAGCCCAACCCACACAGTTTTACCAAACTATGTGGTAGTATAAAGTGGGTGTAGAGGGTCACACGTTCTATCTGCAACCATTAGACCCAGGTACATATCCATGCTGTCAATTACTGGTTTGGGATAATGATTTAACACATGGTTTGTGCATAGTTAGTCAAATCGTGTGGTAGACTATGTGAGGTGCCTCCTTATAGCAGTGAATGACACACAGTTGGTGAAAAATTTAGCCAACTATGTGGTCAAACCATACACAATGTAAATGAAGGAGGGGGGGGGGGTTGAAATACCTAAACAACCCTTAATGGTTTTTACCCCTTTTTTTCTTCCTTTATCCTTCCCACTTAGGTTTCTTCTTCCTCTGGGTGTGCGTCGAGTTCCTCTCCTCCTCCATTGGGGTTTTTGATATAACCCTTGTTTCTCCTCAAATATATTCACCATCGAAAGAAACAGAACTATCTCAATAATCTATATCTTCCACACACCTTTATTTCTTGGTTTCTCCTCTTCCTGTTGTGCTATTTTGGTGAAAAGGCTTTTTTTACCTATTTTTAGGGTTTTGTCAAATATTCTGATTTCTTCCATTCTAGGTTTAATCAAGGATTGTTACCAAACATGTGTAGTATTACGACTACAAGGTATGGCGTATACTCCATTTTCCCATTGTTCTATTATATTTTATGTGTTTTTTCATTATGCTGCTAGCCGTACTCTTATGACGAGGCCCATTATTTCATATTAAATTTATTTCCTTTTCTTTCTAAGTCATTTGGGACCTTAAATTGCAGAGAAACCTATTTATAGATTTTTCAACTTGACTTTGGCCACCCTTTTGATGTGACCATCCTAAATGGACTAAATTTCCCATATTCCTTAGGCTGTGTTTCACCTTGGGTGTGTGTGTGGCCCTTGGTTAAATTTTTTAAATTAATAAATTGATTTAATAGGGGTCATGAACCATGAATTAGAACCCTTGAAGGTGACTATGCTTAGTCCTTTTTATTAGATCAAGTTTAAATACCTTATTCCCTTGAACATTCTTGTTGATGTTTGTTCTTATTCATGTACCTTATCCTTTGATCCCTTAGTGCCTTGCTTGTTGGTTTTGTACTCAAATTATTATTCTTATCCCATGTGAACTATGCTAATGATTTATACCTTGTTTAAATGATTTATTTATATTGTGTTAAGCTTATTAACTAGTGATATTAGAAAGTAATTGATGAAATTTAGATATAGGACAATTAATTCCATGTGCCTATAGTTTTTTTTGTTGCTTAGATCTTGTTCCTTGTAGTTAACGCCTCATGCCTTTATATATGAATTGTTCCACTGTGTTTTGGATAACACGTATTGATTGATAGATTTTGGAATAAGATGGTTATTTTATGGATTGAAATTATAAATTATTTTCCTTGATATGTTTCTTTATTGTTATGGCACAATTGATATAGGATGAGATAGAACATGGGTTCTTTATTAAGGATATATTGATGGACTTTCCATGCTCATTTGGTTACAACTCGATGCGCTAGGGGAGATGCTTTGGCTTTCCATGAAAGGGATGTATGAGAACTTTATTATAATCTTGAGTGATACCAGTTCCCTAGGGGAATAACTATTTTCAAGATGGATATGCCATGTTATGGGTGATACTCAGTCCCCAATGCGTGATACTTGGGATGGACTCAGAGTCACCATGTCTCGAGAGATACTTGGGATTATTTTAGATTAACTTGGATAAAATAAGTGGTATTAGATTATATTGTATGTTCCTATGGATACCTGGGATTATTTTAGATCCCCTTGGATGGTCTTGAGACTCTACCTCTATAATTAACAAATTTGAATGAATTATTTTTTTATCTTATGATATGCATCCAATATTATTATTATGAGCCCTTTTTGCTATCTCATGATGCTTCTTGATTATAATTGTGAATTCTTATGTGATGACATGGATATGAGACCCCAATATGGAGCATAAGTTTGGGGGTATGCTTTTGTTAGTTGCCTTATTTACATTAGAACATGTTATATGTGTTGTGACTTGTACATGTTATGACTTATGGATTAGGCTGAAGTAGGTGGTATGGGACATGTTTCCATTTAAGAACCTGGACTAACGTTTTAATGTTTTAATTATAAAACTTTTCAATTTTTATTATGTATGAAATACTCTTCTTATTTACAGCATGAAATGGAAAGGTCTAGACACTGTGTGTGTCGGCCTACTAAGATTTATATCTCACACCCTACTTGGGCATAATTTGGTACCCGAGTTGACTTTATAACCCCAATTATGGATAAAGGGATGTGTGTCACTTTTTATTCTTGATTTAATTTCTTTTTAGAAAGGAATTTGGGAGAAGAGGACCGAGCCTGTGCTCAAGCTGCTATAGTGGCATTTTTTTGGCTCTTTTGTGATTTTTTGATAGCATGTAGTATATTCTTGTACCCTTGTTCCCCTGAACTTCAATTTTATATATATAATCATGAAATTACATCATTATCATAATTTTATATCTATTATTTGTTATTACCTTCTTCCAAATATTGATCATATTGTTTTGTTTATTTCTTTACTTCAGATGTTGTATGTTTATTCATATTTTTCTGCTTTTAATTTTCTATTGTTTACCATTGTTATTAACCTGATATATGAGATAATAATCTCCCCACAGACACACACTAGGACATTGATTCTAGTTGGAAGCCTATGGAATTCAGGGAGATGTGATTGAGGCCATGTATCCCACCGTCTTGGGGCACTATTGAGTGGCACCCGGGGCAGGACACTACAACGTGGTATCACAGGACTTTATTTTCCTTTCTCTTACTATTCAGTTATTAGATAGGGGACAAGGAAATTAATATTTGGATTTGACCCTATAATTGGATTTAGCTAACCCATGCACATGGGAAATCCAAATTACCTGGGTTGGGAATTTTAGTTATTGATTACACCATTTATGGTTGATACAACTTCACTATTGGGTGACACACATGTTTTATGGTGTTATTAATCTCGATGATATTAAAATAGTGATTTATATTATTCTATAATAATTATATGATGGAATTGAATTGCATGCATCATATAAGGCACTATAGAAAATGAAATGTCATGAATTATGATATGCCATGTTTACTTTTAAGCATGCATTTTCTGGTTGAATGTGGTTACTGCTGTGCCTAGTTGTTATATCTTGCTGTGTTATAATGTTATAAATATAGAAGTGTGCCAATTTTTTTTTCAAGGATATGTTAAGGTTTGGGTTAAGTGGATGCCACTTTCAACTCATGAGGTGTATGGCCCCTGATGAATTGGGATTGCGATCCACCTAACTCAACAAAAAAAGGTAATTAAATCCTTAAATGAATCAAAATTAAAATAACATCAAAATGAAATGGACACCTTATATGGTAATGTGAAACATTGAACTTACCTTGTAAATGGGCTTTAAGATGTGTTTATAGTGATATTTCTGAGGTCTTTCTTTCCTATCTTGACCTGACTCCAAGAGCAGTCTGTCAGCTGTGTTATGCTCAGAGGTGGAATTTGTAACTACCCTTCTTACTGCTTTCATTATTTGTTATTTAATATATTATAAATCTTAAATGAGGAATGTGTTTGGAAATTTTAGAGCTATGAAACCGCAACTTCCTCATGCTGTACACCAAGACAGTGGTAATTAACACACTCCATTGGTGTTCGGTCATGATCCACCCATGATAACTCCTATAGTGCCACATAAGGCACCTCTATATAATCTTCCACTGGGTGTTTATGATCAGTTCAAGGATAGTTTTCTTAGGTTTATGCAATCAGTTCAAGGTGCTCCCCAACCTACCCTAACTATGGAAGATCTTACATGGGACTTCCAGCAACAACATCATCCCAATTTCTCAGGGTATGGAAGACCACTTGCTGTAGAGTCATGGTTAGAGGTGATGGTTTCTATATTCAACCATATTGAGATGAATCCTGAGTGGAGGGTCAGGATTTCTACCTACATAATTTGTGACTCCACTAAGCATTAGTGGGATGTCGTTTCTCAGTCAAAGTGTTACCGAGATATGATTTCGTTAGACTTATAGATGGATTTATTTTATGACTTATTTCTTTATACCTTAGGAGAGGATCAAGCCTGAGAGTTTATACATCTTTAATAGGGATATATGTTAGTTATTGAGTATTATTATTTCATTACCAAGCTTTAGAATTTCACTCCACATCGAATGAGGGATTAGTTGAACACTGTGACGCATTTTGAGGATGGTATTGGGTATGCTGTATGCTCACAAGTGAAAATATTTCAGTTTACTTGCATGATAAAGATAGTTAACCAAGACCTTATTACGAAATGAAATCTCAGAGAGGATGGTACTATGAGACAGGGCAGTTTAGTTTCGAGATAGGGTGATGGTTATTCAGGTAGTAGGTTGTGATGATTTGAGGGTGAATGTGGGGGTGGTTCTATCTAGGAGAAACATACTGACAACTCTATAATGTGTCAACAATGTGGCAGGATAGTCAATAAGAAGCATCTGTGCATAAGGAACCTGATGGAATGTCGATCTTGCAGTAGGATGAGTTATCTTTAGAACATTTGTCATTATTTTCCTCTAGTATCTAGTGGCATAGAATCCATACAAACACCTATATTAGGTATAGGATCCATGATTCCATGTCAGGTTGTGAGTTGGTATTCTACTAGCCGATAAGGCCAAGGCAGTAGTGGTTATGGCTAAGACATCCAGGGGAAATATCTTCAACATGAGCAGAGTGGATCTGCTCAGGCTAGTCAGGTAGCATTTCTATCCCATGGTACATTCCATATGTATTCAGTGAAACTAACACATGAGGAGTAGATTCCAAGTCTATCTATGGTTAGAGGTATTATTTTTGTGGCCTCTACTTTAGTTTCTTCCCTTTTCGATACATCCACATCACAATATTTTATATATATTGCGTGTGTGGAATGTCTTGGTCTGGGTATCGAGTACTTCTGTGACATTATATCTCTTGACACTCCACTAGGGGTCAGAACAAAGGGAATACATCAATTTTAGGAGTTCCCCCTTGAGATAGGTGGGTACCGTTTCTTATAGAATTTCTTCATCCTCAAGATGAGATTCAATGTCCTTCTTAGTATGTAATGGCATGTAATTTATCATGACCAAGTGGATTAATATCACTACTGAGTGTCTTTTACATCTCCTGATGGTAATGTGTATAAACAAAAAGGCGAATGGGATGTCCAAGAATTATGAGATGGAACTAAGTGAGATAGACGTGCTAGAGTGATTTATCAGTTAGAAAGTATCTTTATGAGAGATCGGGGAATGAAGTTAGTAGAGTTACCTCATGTTTTGAATCATTTCAAGGATGCATTTACTAATGATTTCATTGTCTTAACTCATGAGAGAGAGGTTGAGTTCACCATAGAACTAGTGCTAGGTGCGACACCAGTGTCCATTCCACTATATAGGATGGAACTGACAGAGCTCTATGAACTCAAAAGATTTCTTTAAGATCTTGAGGATAAGGGTTTTATTAGACCCAAAACATCATCATGGGGTTTACCTATTATTTTCACCAAGAAGGTGGATGGTAAACTATGATTTTGTGTGGATTATAGACAGTTGAACCAAATTATAGTGAGAAACTATTACCCGTTGCTTCATATTGATGACCTCTTTGAACAACTCCAAGGAGAAACTATTTTCTCTAAGATCGATATGAGGTATGGCTATCATCATGTTTATGAGAGACTATCAGATATACCATGTACAAAATTTCAGAGTAGTTATGGCTTGTATGAGTACTTGGTTATGCCATTTGGTCTAATGAATGCACCAATAGTCTTTATGGATTTGATGTTTTGGGTTTTCTACCCATATCTTGATTCCTTTGTGGTAGTATTTGTAGATGATATCTTGGTGTACTCTCACACCAGACACAACCATGAAACCCATCTTAATATCGTGATGAGTACATTAAAAGATCACCAACTATATGAGAAGTAGGGTAAATTCCACTTTTGGATTAGTGAGGTTCACTTCTTGGGTCTTATTATATCAGAGGCAGGCATATCTATTGACATAGAGAAGGTGAGAATCATGTTTTTCTAGAAGCGTCCCAAAAATGTGATTTACATAAGCAGCTTATTGGGGTTTATGGGCTATTACATGAATTTTATCCTAGAATTATTCTGCTTATAAGTGTCTCTTATGACATTGACTGAGAAGGGTGTGTAGTTTATATGGTCTGAAGCTTGTGAGAATGCTTTTTAGGAGTTAATGAGAAGACTCACTTCAGCTCCTATTCTGATTCTGCCTAAGCCCAAAAAATGTTATACAGTCTACTATGATGCTTTAGGGATTGGGATAGGTACAGTTCTGATGCAGGGAGACTGAGTCATAGCATATGGATCTTTCCAGCTAATGCCACATGAGAGTAACTACCCTATGCATGATCTTGAGTTAACAGTCATGGTTCATGATCTGCGCTATTGGAGACACTATCTACTGGGTGATAGATTCATTATTATACGAATCATAAAAGATTACAATATATCTTCACTTAGCAGGACTTGAATTTGAGGTAGTGCAGGTGGGTGGAATACCTGAAGTCTTTTGAAATTGAGTTTCTTTATATATCTAGTAAGGGAAATACCATAGTTGATGCTTTGACCAGGAAAAATCAGACATAATCCATTTAGGTAGTCAATAGTGGGTGGCAGACGATGTCTATGTTTTTTGAGTTGCATTTGGAGGTTCAGGAATAGAACAAACAACCAGTTTTAGCAGATCTAGTAGTGAAATACTCTATTCTGGTATGGGTCCAGATGCATCATTTATCAGATTCTAAGGGCCTTTTTCTTGAGGGATAGTATTACATGAGAGAACCCTCCTCCTGGTTAGGTTGTTAATGGTAGTGAGACCCTACTCTACCATGGCCGTGTTTGGGTGCCTTCAAATATATGGGAAGAGATGATGAGGGAATCACATGCCTATGTTTGGACAGTTCATCCTAGACATACCAAGATGTACAAGGATATGTGTCATCAGTACTGGTGTCTAGGTATGAAGAGGTAGATATCAGTCTTTATTACTCAGTGCTCTGTATTTCAGTAGGTGAAGGAAGAGCACCGGTGACCTGATGAAATTCTATAGCCTCTATCCACCCCTAAGTTGAAATGAAATTATGTCACCATATATTTTGTGTTAGCCTTGATGAGCAGTATGGGTGATCATCGATAGGTTGACTAAATTATCTCACTTATTTCAAATCTAGGAAACCTACTTTGTTGATGGGATAGATAGGATTGACATTTGTGAGATAATGTGACTTCATGGGGTACCCCATTATATCATTTCAGACCAAGACACTCGATTCACTTCATGGTTCTAGTAAGGGTTATAGAAGGCACTGGGTTCACAGCTTCTCTGAAGTACTGTATATCATCCTCATATTGATAGGAAGTATAAAAAGAAGATTCAGTTATTAGAGTATATGCTATGGGCCTGTATCCTTGATTTTGGAGGTTCTTGGGAGAAACATATTCCTTTTTTTGATTTTTCATACAATAACAGCTTTTAGGAAACAATTTGGATGGCTTTTTATGAGGCTCTCTATGGTATACTGTTCCTTTAACCTTTGTGCTAGATAGAGGTAGTTGAGGAAATGCTATTGGGTCCTCATCTTGTGTAGGAGGCTTTCGAGCAAGTTCAATTGACTCCAAAGAGTATAGATATAGATCAATCTAGGAAGAAGTCATATACCAATCTTCACTACAGACCTCTAGAGTTTTAGGTGGGACATCGGGTTTTTCTACGTGTATCACCTCAGTTAGGACATAAATGAACCAGGATACAAGATAAGTTATCGCTGAGAAATGTCAGGCCTTTTGAGATAGTAGAGAAAGTTGGGCCAATAACCTATTAGTTTATATTACCTTAGAGGTACCATTCCATGCATGTCATATTCCATGTATCTCAACTTCGATAGTATCATTGAGAACTATCTCATTCTTTTGATCCTGATGACATTGAGCTAGAGGAAGATGCATTCTTTTAGGAACATCTATTTTGTATCGTTGATCATAGCATGAAGGTTCTTCAAGGTAGGTCCGTTCCTTTAGTATGAGTTCTATATAAGATCAAATATGTTCAGGATGAGACCTAGGAGTGGTAGGATGATGTACATGCACAATGGCTAAAAATATTCTCAAAGGATGTTGTACCACCCTTAGAAGGGAAAATCTAGGACGATTTGTTTTAAGAAGGGGAGGTTGTAATGTTATGAATTTATCTAAAGGTACAGAACATTTAATTTTTTGTTTAAATTCATTAAAACAACCCTAGTAAAGTTTCCTAAAGGTTTGGATGGGGTATTGGGTGCATCTGAGGCTCATTCGGAGCTTGGAGCACTGAAAATAGAGGTAGAATACTGGGATGCATGGTTAGTGGAAACCATGCTGCCCAGCCCGCATGGATTTCCCAAACTATATAGTAGCAGACAGTGGGGTGAAAAGGGTTTCACGGTCTATCTACAACTATTTTAACTAGGTACAAGGTTGTGCGGTCTATTTCATGTTTGGGAAAGTGATTTACCGCATAGTTTGTACACTGTTAGTCAAACCATATAGTATCTTGAGTGAGGTTTCCCCTTATAGAAGTTAATGATACATAGTTGACACACGGTTAGGCTAACCATGCATCCAAACCATGTACAGTGTAATTAGGGTGTTGAAATAACTAAACTACCCTTAATTAAATGTTTTTACCCCTTTTCTTCTTCCTCCCTCCTTCCCACTCAGGTTTCTTCTTCCTCTAAGCATGTGTTGAACTCCTCTCCTCCTCCATTGGTTTTTTTGACATCCCCCTTGTTTCTCCTCCGATATCTTCACTGTATAAAGAAACAAAACCTTCTCATTAAGCACTATCTTCTACACACCTCTATTTATTGGTACCCCCTCTATATGTTGTATTATTTTTGTGAAATATTTCCCCCCTATTTTTGGGGTTTTGTTAAATATTCTAATTTCTTCCATTTTAGGTTGAATCAAGGCCTGTTATCAGACATGTGTAGTATTAAAACTACAAGGTAGGATTTCTATACGTTTTCCCCATCATTTCTTCATTTTTTAGGTGTTGTGATGTTGTTTCTCTAGCCAAAATTTCCATTGTACCTATTCTTAGTCATTTTTATTCTCCCATGTGTAAATAGCTTATTCCCTTGAACATTCTTGTTGATGTATGTGATTATTCATGTGACTTATTCTTTGATCCCTTATTTAAATTCAAAGGTTCCTTTCTTGGTGGTTGTGTACTCAAATACTTGTGCTTATCCCATGTGCACTATGTTAATTATTTATTCCATGTTTAAAGGATTTATTTTCATTACAAAAAGCTAATTCACTTTTGATATTAGAATGTCATTGATGAAATATGGATAGAGGAAAGTTAAGTCCATGTGCATATGGTTTTTTTTCATTGCTTACAGGTTGTACCTTGTAGTTAATGCCTTATGCCTTTCCATATGAATTAATCCATTGTGTTTTGGATTACATGTATATCTTGATATATTTTGGCATAAGATAGTTATTTTATGGCTTAAACTTATAAATGATTTTCCTTGATATGGGTCTTGATTGTTATGGACCACTTTATACAGGCTAGGATAGAATATGTGTTACATATTAAGGATTCATGGATGGAATCTTCATGCTCGTTTGGTTACGAATCGACACACTATGGGCGATGCTTTGGCTTTCTATGAAAGGGATTCCTGGGTGGTTTATTTTACTTATGAGTGATACCAGTTCCCTTGGGGAGAAACCATGAACATACCCTTTATGAAAATTGATATTCCATGCTATGGGTTATAATCAGTCCCCTATGTGTGATACTAGAGATAGAGTTAGAGTAAAAATGAATCCAATGATACCTAGGATTCTATTAGATCACCTTGGATAGACTTAGTGGTATTGGATTATATTGGATGTTCCCATAGCGATACTTAAGATTATTTTAGATCACCTTGGACGGGCTCGAGACTCCACCTCTAGATTTGAAGGATTTGAATGATTGATTGTTTTCACTTATGAGATGCATCCTTTATTATTATTATGATCCTATTATGATATATCTGGATGATTATTTATTATACCTATGCATGATTATTTGATAAAATGGATATGATACCTCAATCCAGAGAACAAGTTTGGGGGTATTTTTTTTGTTAGTTTCCTTTTTTTACATTCACACATGTTATACGTATTGTGACTTATAAAGGTTCTTATTCAGACTTCTGGATTAGGTCAAAGTAGGTGGTATGGGACAAGTGTCCATTTAGGAACCCAAACCAAAGTGTTAATGTTTTAATTATAGCATTTCTCAGTTTTTATTATGTATGGAACACTGTCCTTATTTACAATATGAAATGGAAAGGTAAAGACACCATGGGTGTCCGCTTAATAAGATTAATATCTCACACCCTGCTCGGGTGCCGTTTGGTATCTGAGTAGACTTTATGATCATAGTTATAGATAAAGAGAAGTTTTCTACTTCTGATTCTTAATTTTCTTACTATTTAGGATAAATTTTGTGGGTTGGGGACTGAGTCTATAGTTGAGATTCTATAGTGGATGTTTTTGGATATTTTGTGGATTTTGATAGCATACAATATATGCCTATACTATTGTTCATATGCACTTCCATTTTCTATATAGAATCATGACATGAAATCATTATCATCATTTTGTATCTATTATTAGTTATTATGCTTTCTCCAATTATTGGTCACATTGTTCTATTTATTTATTTACTTCTGATGCTGTTCGCTTATTCATATGCTTACTCTATTGATTCTCTATTTTTATCATTGTGATTACACCGATATATGAGGGAATAGTCTCCCAAAAGACACACCCTAGGACCTCACTACTAGTCAGCAACCTTTGGTATTTGGGGAGATGCGCTTGAGGTCATGTAGCCCACCGTCTCAGGGCACTGTTGAGTAGAACCCAAGGCGGGACACTACACCATCTACTAGCCAAAACTATATCTATATAGGCCTAACTTTTGAGTAAAATAATAGTGACAATTATCGATAATAATTTTATCGATAGACATACCACCATGTCATACCACCACTAATTTTCATTCTCTAGGGTTTTTTAATTTATATTCAATATATTTCAAGAACCATCACTCTCATGAATATACATATCATAAATATTAATGTGTAATCTATTAAAACATTTTTATATATAATTGCACCCCTAAATTATTATACATAAAAAAATAATATATTTTAAAAGTGAAAATAATACCCCATCTCTTGATTTTATATGGACTATCTATATTCCTCAATTTCCAAAAAATTATGAATTCTAGCATCATTGATTATTTTTAATGATTCCCATCAAGAGATTCTATTTATTCTTCATAACATACAATTCATATCTTTATAACATAACCAAGATGGTATGGGAATAATTTTTACCTTCTAAAAACTCCTTATATTGAACTAGATGGGTGAGATAGATTTATTTACCAAGATCCTCATTAGATTGAACGTAAAAAATTTATTGAAAAATATTCTATCACTTTTATGGGCTTTCCAGATCTAAAAATTTATTGGTAGCATGAAATTATTCACCTTTCAAACATCCTACTTATATATAATGGGATTATTTACCTATTAAAATGGTTTAGATTGATTACTTTTAGATTTAGATAATCTTAAATCATCTTCAAACAATCTAGGATATATGACTAATATATCTTTCACATCAAGCTATACATTCTCTTTTTTGTAAACTCCCACTTTTTAGTTGTATTTTTTAGTATTAAGATACATATGTTTCCTCTTATCTATTGAAATTATATTTTCATAAAGCATACATTTCATGAAATTTCTAGGAGTGTGTCCTATCTTCTTACACCTTCCCCACAAAATATCAACTTTTGAGATTTCATTATTAGACACACATTAGAACTCATCATCAGTGATGACTTCCACTCTTACAATATTATTATAAATCTACTTTATTGAATTACTTTTTTTAATATTTATACCTTGAACATTATATATTACCATTGAACCATATTTTTATGTCTAGGGTGACATATTTCTTTATTTGATGTCTTCAATGACATCTTTGTTGTTTATTTTCAATATTTATTCTTTGACTCACACCTCATGGATGGATTTATTACAAGATTAATTTTAATATGATTTTTTGGACTCCTATAAAAATTAATATATAATTTTAAATAGGTTGGAAATAAGATTATTCATCATATCTGTGGACATATCAGTCATAGTACTCATAGATGTTTATATGACTCTCAAATTTGTTTCTTGGAGGTAGATTCATTTTATTTTTTTTAATTTAATCTTGCTAGATTATTTTCATCCTCATTTATAATCCCCATTAAATATGTATATATTGAACTTTTATTAATTGAAATATTATACCAAAAATTAATATTCATATACCCAGACATCTATAAACACTATAATATTTCAACAAACCACATTCCTTTTGTTGTTGATGTAATATGTCTAGAATTTTTTTTGTGTCAAATAATTATTGTTTTTGGTTTATTTAGATTATTATTTGGGATAAATTTAGGGAGGTCCTATTCTCAAACATTATAACATCCACATTTGATACTATATATGGATTCTCGTCTATTTTTTGTTCCCACATTTTTACACAATTTGACATTTTTTTCTAGTAATTATAGAATACACAATTTTTGCGCATACAAATATATCTTTATAGAAAGTAAATTTTATCAATGAGAATATAGTAGATGAATAAATTTATAATATACATATATAATTACCACTATGATGTTTCTTTTTTAGGAAAAACACATATCATATACTAAGGTTCTAGAATTATTCTTCTCAATATATTGAGAAAACCCAGAATGTGTAGATTCAAATTTTCCAATTCAACTTATATCTATTAGAACATAAAATGGAGAGTATAATTATCAATCCAAGAAAATATAAATCCATATTCTCTTTCTTTTGTATCATTTACACTTCATCCTCATGAATCTTCCTGCTTTACCTTATTGAACTATGAAAGTTTTTTTTGTCTCAGAAATAACATTTGGTTATGCATCCTTAACAATCATTGATATTTTATATAGATTTAATATGGTAAGGAATTATTACATAACAACATTTTGAAACCTTTATTTATGACATTATTATTTTTACACTTATTTTTCAACTAATTAAATACATTCATTACTAACATGCGAGGCTTATTCTTTGGATTTCACAAGCATTGTGAGAGTTTTTTTTTCAAAACTCATCAACATTAACAGTGCATCATCCTTTGAGTTAGATTCTATTTCCAACTATGACTTCTCATCATGAAGTCCCTTAAAAATCATAATTTTTATATCACTATTTCAATATGTACATTATTCAGGTAATCAATTATCTCATGATATAGTCCTTTAGTAGATTCAATTTATTTATTCTCATATCCTAAACATAGTTCATTAAAGTAACAACAATCAATATATTATATTGAAAAAACTATAACATTATGAAATTATATATGTAGTAGTGATTCCTATAATTTCAAAAATTCTTCTCACTTACCTCTATATTATTTCATCTATTTTTGAAATAATTTATCATCAAACAGTACAAAATAATTTTTGATAGGAATGTATATAGGTTCTTCCATATAGGGAACATTATCAAATATTTCAATTATAAACCTCATGTTTTGAATCACAAATATACATTTAGAACTAATTATAAGGATCCTTATTATTCAAATTTTATTTTTTATAGAACTTTTGATTCAATTAATAAGTACTGTTTAAATCAGAATAATTTATATACCCTGTGGATCATGTAGAGACACATGAGATGGTGTTCAGGTGTTTTATATATTTTTCCAAAATCTTAATTTTTCTTTTAAATAATTAAACACCCTTTAGGAATGAAAATTTTATTTTTGTTAATACTTTTGGTATATTTATTATTTAACCTAGAATTAACCTATATAAAATGAATTACATCAAAGTAATACTGTAAAGTAGTTATATAAGGTTATTCTCCTCTTGGGAAACATGTTCTATACCACTATTGGGATGTATAATTCACAAATGATCTAATATAATATTATCATCAATATGAGTAGAGTTTTCTAGGTATCAATATTAAACTAATAACACCATATTAAAAATGCGTGTGATCACTATATTTTATAGGTGATCAATTAACAACCCGATACACTTCATAATTCTAGTTTCCCACATGTTTCTCTTCACATAGTCCTCCTCTTCTTGATGTGGATAAAAAATAATACCTAAGTATGTCTCCACATTAACAACATAATTTCTTTCCTCAAATTAAAGTCTCCAATTACCTATATAATTATAGTAAATACACATGAAACAAGTTCTATGGATTTCTACTTAATTCATAATTCATATTAATATATTCACTAGCTTTCTTAACTCTAAAAAATCAAGATAATAGCTAGGATATTATTTTACCTCATTATTATATAAATTTATGAGCATATCCTTAATATATTTTAGAGAGATACAACTCAATAAAAAAATGGGTTTGTTCCTTGATCACATTTCTTCTTCCCTAGATTATAAAAAAATTTATATCAATGGATTCTATAATTTCATCACCTTTAATACCTATAAGATCAAACATATCACTATCAGATTGGTATGTTCATATTTTAGAGACAGAGAGAGAGTTTTTGATTTTCCTTCTCATCTAAGCATATCAATTTTTATACTTATGAAATAATCCCTCTCTATCCATAATTTTAAATTTATAGAAAGGTCACCCAAAATAAAATACTTTAAATATATGAAATATAGAGTATATTCATGTGATTTAGTTCTCATGATCTTCATCACCTTTTTCTCACATATCTATTTTTGGGTGTTCCCAAAATTTCATTTTCCATTTGCCTATAATCAAGGAATATATCCTATAAATGTACAGGAGTCCCCATTACATTCCATTACCATTTCTCAATTATCTAAATCAGCAGTAAAACTTCCATAATATTCTAAAAACCTAAATACTTCTCTTTTTCCTCATCTTCATCGCAAAAATCACAAATAATTTTTAATTCTCATTTAATCTGCTCAAGGTCACCTTTTTAAATATGTAAAACACCACACCACATTCTATAATGTACTCCAATTGGGTGATTTTCAAACTTGGATTTCTTTTAAAAAACTCTCTATAATATATCCACTACAAATTCACTTTGGTGTGGTGGTCTTTACATCAATTATTTTTATAGAGTATTATCTTGTTTTGTGTGCTATAGATAACATAAAAATTATCTTATTAATCATAGAAAACTATTCACATTAATCACAAAAACCTCCCTAGCTCAACCATAAAAATATATGTTTATATAAAATACTTTTAAATATATTTAAAAATATGAACAATATTCAACATCATCTGATAATATTCTTCTTCAATATAAGATTATCCTATTAATATGTATTTAGAATATTCTAGAAGTAATCTGCACATATATTCATTTAAATAGAACTAAAGATAAACTAACTCTAAATAAAATAATGTAACACACTTGTAGTGTGATGTATTTGATCAATCATAATTCTCCTAAGGTTTTTCTCATTATAATTCTATTCAAAATCAAAATTTAAGAAAAATCAACATTCCCAAAAATTATTTTCATTACACAGATCTTAATTAACTTATTTTATCTATTAGGTCCCCATTTAAAATTATTATTCATTTATAAATATGTTTTAAATTTATATAAATTAGATTCGACCTTTACATTTCTCATTTTTGGTTAACATTATCTACACATAGATCGGGTGATATCATTATGAAACCACTAATTTAAATATCTGACATTACATAGCACACTTAAATTCAATGTGATAATTATGTATTTCCTTTTCTAAAATTTTACATGTTTTTTCCTCAATTTTATACCATGTTCTTCATAAAACATATTATAATCACTTCTATTGAATTATTCAAGAAGAAACATATGATGAGGCTTAAAAATACATATGGTTAGTTGAGGTAATGAGATCATGTTTAATTTATTATGATATATCACAATGATGTATAATCTTTAATAAAGCGCTACAATATATTTTTAAAGACTTTTCATGTTACATAAAAAATTTAAAATGTATAATTCTTGAATTTCGAACTTGAATCACTTCTACAATCTTCATAGATTTTCCAAAGTGACTTAATTCCTTCTCAAATACTCTTAAAAACCTCACACCATTTTTATTAATGTATCAAAAATTATTAAATATCAAATATCCTTCCTAAGAATGCATAGAGAATATAATATAAATCTTGAGTACTTCCATGAAATTATAGTACATGTTATTTCTAGCTTCTAACTCAACCTCTATAAACTTCATACATATATTTTAAAATAATATATAAGTAGTAAATGGAAACAACACACTTGGATCAATTTTTCCACATTTTAACCAGCTTTTTAATCACTTAAAATGTAGGTATTCAGTCTCCTATGGTATCCATATTCAGTATCAAGTATCCATATATTATAGAAAATATTAAAACACATCCATTAGTACCTATTATATTTTTATAGGAAGGTATTCATATAAAATATAATTATTTTATAACATTATTCTAGATTTTATCCAACTAGATCTATATAGGTAGTAGAAAAATCCTTATATCTTTATTACCCATATTTATATTTCCAAACTCTAGTTAATTTTTCAACATATGATAGATATCCTTTATATATTCATGGTTTCCAATTCTTTATCCTATATTAAACATTAAATTTATTTATATTAACAAAAAATAAATTCCATTCTTCCTCAAGTCTAGGGGAACAACATATTATAATTTTCTTAAAAATATTTTTTAACAACATCCTAAAATTTATATCATGTCAGATAAGGAATTTAATATTAGAAATTATTTACCATTTATTTATTTAATATTTTATAAATGTTTAATAATTAAAAATAAACAAATATTTATTATAATGATAATTCTTGAACCCTTCATATATTAAATACATGTTTTAAATACCATTAATTTATAGTATATAAAAATTCAATAGATTAAAAAATCATTTAATAAATTGAAACAAAAAAAAAATTTATAACGCACACACACACACATATATATAATCAACATTGATATACCCTATCACCCTCTGTGATATAATAAAAATCATTACATTAATGTTATAAAATTTCTTATATCAAATATCACTATCTTGATTTCACTATAAATCACAAAAAATTACATAACATATTATAAAATGTTCTACACTAAGCTATAGATATTGGATAACCATCATAATTTTTATTTATTTATAAAGGATTATATGTCTTTATCACCCCTCACATTATACCAACAACCTAACATTTGATCGATAATATGGAATATGATATCCTACATCACAATCATGTTATGATACATTGTTTATGGACATGTATATACACATAAGAAGAAAATTAATTAATAATACCATTTTTCTACATAATCATTACATGCATGGTTTTTGAAGAAAAATACTATAAAAAATGATATACCATTAATATCATGTCATATTATCTAAAATGATATTGATGATGATCTCTATAAATGAAGCCAAATAAATATTATCTTTATATGTATTCAATGTCCATGTGATTTAGGAAGCTCCTTGTTAGGATCCACACCACTCTAGGATATTCTAATAAAATATGTAAAAAAGTAATGAATGAAATAGAGCTTACTTATTGGCGGACTTCATTAAAAAAACAATCACACATTCTTCTTGGGTTGGTTATCTTATATAAGAATAATCATATGATACAATGAATGTGTAAATAAAGAAATGATTTACCGAATATATATATTTTAAATAATATCAATATTACTCTAATAATAATGAAAATAGAATTTGACAATCAAAAAATAATTATGATAAAAAAATCCTATAAGTTCTATTTAATCATGTTAAACAAAACATATAATAGCATTGATAGAATATAGAAAATGGTAGTGTCTGTTATCCTACATCACATACATATCACTATCAAATGATATGTTTATATCTCTAAGAGATATATGTCACATAGATATATTTCTCTAAGTCATATAGTTATATCATATACCATAATCAATATATTTCATTTTGCGATGAAGATATATGATAATTTGTGATATATCATTATTAAAAATATATATCATTTACACATTTCTATGGTTTTCAAAAACTTTTCTAGAGTTTCTTTTGAAATTTTTTCCTAAACTATACAAAAATTACCCTAGAAACAACCCAAAATAATAAAAATAATTCTACATGAACTAATTAATTATAATTATCATGGAACATATCATTAAGTCATTCATAATACTATAAAAATTAAATAAATTTAGATTTAGAATCATCAATTAAAATAAAAAATAAACATTCATATCTCTAATGTACTATCATCAAATCATATATAAAAGGAAAAATTTTCTAATAACACTTATAACAAATTAATACAAAAAACATGAGTGTTTTAAGGAAACAAAATATTAATTAATTTAGTGGCTTATATTTAAGGTCTAATAGATTATAATCATTCATTAATATGTAATAAATCCCAAGTATCACTTATAGATATATATTCTATGAAACTTTATTATTAAGGGATATAAAATAATTTACCCATCTTAATTATATGAAAACTCAATAATGAAAATTTTGATGATGATGGAATAAACTGTAATATTATCATGGTTATAAAATGGGGAAATGGAGAGAGTTATAGAGGGGTATAAAGTGAGATTGGGAGAATGAAAATCGGATTCACGATTCATGTAATATGAGAGATATATATTGAATTTTATGGAGGGGTTTTCAACATATTTGTATTAATGTTCACTATACCAAAAATATGAAAAGTGGGTAGTGTATTTTTTAACCCTAATTAATTATCATTGAAAAAGAAACAATTTCTAGGATCTAGTTTAAAATGAAAAATAAATGAATATATATATATAAGTAAATTAAATTTATAATAAGGGAAATTATAACACTATGATTTGTTTCAATAGACTGGTAACTGAGTTGTTAGACTATATGTCCTTAGTCACCCCCTTTATACATGAGAATCTATAAAGTAGTGAAGTTATCCATAAATTTTTATAGAGAGATTATACCATAAAATATATTGAATATTTTTAATTAATTAATCTACCAAAAGCCAAGCATGACCCTTCTATATAACAGACATATTAAAATTCTATAGGCATAAATTTGGATGAAAAGATAGAGTCCATCATTCCATAATATAAATAAAATCTATAAACATGATTTATAAAATAAAAAATAGATAAAATAGAGTATTATACATAAAAAGGAATAATAGGTAACCAAATTTTATACTAGTCAACTTGTATATGGTATAAAAAAAATAATGTCTTTACACATGACTCATAACTCTAACTCATATCGAGTTAGTGGCATATAGCACAATTCTCTACCTTATTAATATACCCATCTCATATAAAATACATTTATTGGAAATGATAAAATAAGTACTAATCCCATATTTTGAAATCATTACCATATATATAGATGGGGGTTAAACCAAGGACCTTGTATTCCTACCCAACATAGTACATAGGGTGATAATGTTCAAGTAGATTTTTATAAAAAGAATATGTTGGTGAAAAATAGTTATATATTCCACTATCCAACCTATAAACATATCAATTTAATTATTAAATAAGTCATACATTCATGACACCTTAGTCTAAATACACACACTTGTAGAAGAATCAACAACTAGTACCTAGCTTAGTACATATCTAACTTACTAGGAATCATTGACATGTATACCCTCATGTTTCTATGAGGTATACTAAAATTTCTCTCTCAAAACATTAGACATAATCCCAAATACATCTCATGATTTACATAATGAAATTCCCAAATGAGTTTAACATGAACCACTAGAAATTTTACAACCTAAAAACTAAATAAAATCAGAATTACTATAGTAAATATTAATGAAATATAGAAATTAAATATTGTGAAATATATTTTTACCTAACCATTATGAAAAATATCAATCAATAATGAAAAATAGAAAGGGAAGTTATATAAGTACCAAATAATTAAATATAATATAAATATGAATCCCTTGATAAAAGAAATAGAAATAATAATAATTAAGGCCCATGTATGTTAAATAATAATCTCATAACTAATTCCCTAACTAATACCATCCCATGGATAATAATAAAAGTTATATATTAAAATTCTCATTGAACACCTACAGTGTTATAAAATATATTATAATTCACCTTAATATATGCCTCCCATCGTATGATGGAACTACACATTGCTGTTATAAGATACAATGATAAATACAAAATTATTATTCAATAAATATGTGTTCCATGTCCCTAGGGCCTACCTTCTGTGGATCCGTAAGAGGGTACAAGAAATTCCATTTCAGGAAATAAAAAATCACCTCTTAATGATTTTCCATAATCATAGAAAGATTATTTTCATCAATAAATATATTTTTAGACAAATTAGGGGATGATTTAATCTATAATGATTTTAATTCTTACTGGAAAAATTAAATAGTGCTTGTTCACCTCTAAGAATTTTTTTCCATATCTATAACAAGAATATGTTGATATTTCTTTGGATGAAAAAGATAATCTATTTTAAATAAAAAATAGAGGAAACAACATATTAACTTTTAAAAATATGAATTATGAATCCATTCATCTATGACCAGTTACATAAATAAGATAACCACCCTTCACATATCTATAATAATCAGGATGCATGTAATCATATATTTTTATATAACATTAAGAAGGAAGGAATTAACTCATCTCATATAACATCTCATGATACATATCATTGATTATTTTATTACTATTATTTTTACCAAGAATCATTTCTTATAAACTAATAAAACATCTTGGGAACTATTCCCCACCTAAAAAAATTCGGATTAATCAATATCCCACTCTATAAGTGAATTAATGAGACCAAACACTGATCAAGAATATCTATAATAATCTAAAGGAAAATAGTGAAAAGATCACCTAAAAATGGATCACTTGAACCCATTATCTATATATGATATTTTGGATAATCAATGAATCCTAGACACAATCTCATCCCAAATGGTATATTGGGGTTCCTATGAACATAAATCAAATGGAAAAAATGTGGTTTCTCAACCCTTGTTAACCAACATGTTACCCAAGGGAATGTTACTTGAATGGTTTTTAAATTATCATGTAATAAGTTAAATAATAAAAATAAACCATAATAATGATACCTAGACAAGAATATTTTCTTTAACAAATGAGTCAATGTTATCCTAATTTTAAAAAAATGAAGCACATATCAAATCATGTCTGATACACCACCAACCCGCTCTCTCAGATCAGGTATAAACATAAATTATTTTTATATATCATTATAAATATAACTAATACATATGATAAAAACATTAATGTTTTTAGGAACTATGTGCATGTCCAAATTCACTCATTTTGTAGGTAATTCACTGACTCGAACCACCGAGTCAGAGTCTGAGTTCCACAAGACCTCATGTGTGCATCTCAGTATGTAAGAGGATTCAAAATAGAAATGAGGGTCTTATTTCCATCCCTGAAGAGACTACCCCTTCTACTACCTTACCCATTTATTTAAATTCATAATAAAATATAACAACTTAGAGTAATAAATGTGGAAGATTATAATATAAAATCAAACACATGTTATAAAATAAATTAACGAGCTACCCATATGGGATTACAGACCAGTGTAACAAATATAGGTAGATAAGTAAATTATGTAACACTATAGAAATCCTCTAGAGTCCTTCATGTTCCCTCAACCAGCTCTATGCTCCATAACTCAGTTGCATCCCATAGATCCCTTTCTTATTCTTATAACCATATATATATAATTTCCACACATATAGAGATTCCCATGCAAGTATGAGTAATAAAATCCATTATGGAATCAGATATACATATTTAAAATGTGTCAAAAGGGTAAATAGATGTATTCTAGGATATAATAAATTTTCAATAAATTGGGGACAATAATATGTTGAGTGTTTTTATGACAAATAATCCCCCCAAGAGCCTTGGATATACCAACTTTGGCTCTACACTGGGAGGATAGTTGTAGGATATCACAAGTGATCAATAATTAGTAATAAGGATAGTAATCATGTTTCTTTTCATACATAATGAATCATGTCGGATAATGACCCTAGTCCATCATATCCCAACACCATAATAGGTTAGTCCTATAGGCTGTTGTACCCTAGTATAGCCATGGTTCTTGCCTTAGAACAGTCATGTCTTATCCCTGTTTCGTGTCAAGAATCCACACCATCATTCCTCTAATTCGACTACCTATTTCTAAGACCTCAAGCCATCATTACCCAACAATGTACTCAGAAGAATCTTCACAAATATCACAAGCCATTCACACTCTCTCACAGAGGGATAACCATATTTTAACTATCCACTTATTCCTAGTACAAAGAAAAAACCACCAAAGGCATGGAAACTTGCATAAAATGGTAGGTAATACATGAAAAATCATAACACATAATCATGATAATATATTTTCAATATAAAATACATGTGTTCAATATAAAATATGGTCAATTAAGCTATAATAATACTCATATAATCAAGAATCGTAAATAGATCTCATGGGTTACACATGCATATGCAATCTCAATCAATCATGGTTAAAAAAACAGTGATAACTCAAGTATAAAACCATGGAAACAAGTGTATATAAGATACCTAAATGGTAAGTAACTTCATACCTAATATATTTTGATGATGTATTCCAAAGACAATCAAATGATCAAAGACCAAACCATTCTACACACCCACAGATAACTATTTTAAACAACAAGGATGCCTAAGTAAAGTTTCTATTTATCATGAAATAGGTTTCTAAATGATACCTTATAAGATTCAATTCCAATAAGGTTGTTCTATAATTTATTACCTTATAGATTCTATCAATGAAAATAGTTCCAAGGCATGTGAAAGGAGAGGATGCAAACTCACCAAATCCATTTCCAATTGAGATAATTATCATTAATTTCTCATAAATTATAGAATGTAACCTTGGCTCTAGACGATGAACATTGATCCATAAAAAATTGACTAATTTAAAGGATATCAAAGATGATATTAAAGAAAAATAGAGTCTTATAAACATTGATCTATGAAAAAATACCAAGAAACTTCCATCGATAGCAGGAGATCTTCCTTCTATAAAAGGGGCATTCATTAAAAAATATAATACACCACTATTATAGCAATGATGTAAGATTACATTACTAGTTTTCATTGGAATAATTTGATCAGGTAGAAATATGTCAGATCTATTAATCATCTCAAGAGAGTAGAGGCTTATCAATATGGAAACCTGAATAATAGTTTTTTATACATAACATACTAAAATTCTATATCTTCAACCCATTTGTATTCACCAGAATCAATATTTGTTGGAGATGGAATTTATGAAATCCCAGACCCAGTTCACTCATAAGTAACTGATCTCGAGGGACACATTTTCTCAATTTTACCTCATAATATACTAGAGGCTACTGATTAGCAATGATTGTCTAATGTTAGTATAGTGGGTTGATGATACCATCAGGAACCGTAAAAAATATAATAGAGGAATAAATATAATGAAAAAACTATATATGGATAATAATAAACTGATAATAATAAAACTAAATAATAAGTATCTATACAACCCTCTATGTTGCAGAACTATGAAACAAAAGTGTATACAACATACAATAAAAGTACACATGTAGATGAAAATAAATTAATTAATAGAAATATCGAACTCATGTAGTCTATCTGAGTACCTTCTCATTACACATATTTAATTTAGTTTCCTAGAAAAAAATAACAATAAAAATCACCATCCATTTCTTAACCTACATCTATGAGATTGACCAAGGTAATAAGTGGTATCCATACATAAGTGTGAATAAAAATCAGTCAGACACCCCTAAATATGTCTAATGTATTTATAGTACTTTATTATAAAATATAATGGTTTACATAATATAAATAGGAAATTTTTAATGATTAGGTGAGTTAAGTAATAACACCTTCTTAAACATATGTTAGACTATCTTAGATCATATGAATAAGAAAGTAGCCTTAGGAAACATGGATATAATCCCATCAGTCTAAGAAAATGTATCAAAGTGAATTCATTGAAAGGATCCTATAATTCTAGAATATACGAACCAAAATAATCAAAGGAATACTCAAATTAATTCTATGTATTCCAATATAGAGCCAACCCATAGTGATTAGGATATAGTGTTTATCTATAGAGTAGAATATAATGGATGATCCCTAATTATAACTCTTTCTAAAAGGGACTTAAACTATCCCAATAAAAAACCATGGTAATATCAAGAAGGAATGGATTAGATTCATTGGATATAATCCATGGTATTCCATGATAGATGAAATCATGTCAAATCTAAGATCTTATACCAAGAATTATAATTTTTCATAATTTTCCAGGTGAATCATCTGCTCTGAGATGATTCATTCAAAAAATAATGACATTGATCAAATCCAAAGTATTATCACCGCTTATAATTCACACCAATGATTTATTTATTATCCATCAAGTCTGTTCTTTACATTAAAAAATGAAATCAATGACTTCCCAATTGCATGTCTCACTTTTAAACCATATCCAATCTCATTATATAGATAGATCTCACCATTAGAATTTCACTAGGAATGAAATAGTGAAGTAACTAAGGAAGGAATATGTTATGGACCAAGGACATTTATCTAAACACACCACAAGAACATTATTATTTATAAAAAATTTAATTATCTAACCAAAATACAACAAATTTACTTATTTAATTAAGAGAAACACACCAAACTAACAACATTACACTAATTTCTCTTTTCAAGGAATTCTAATGGTTGAGATACCTTTAATTATTTTATTACATTATATGACCCAAAATGTAATGAATAAATTTACCCTTTTTGATTTAATTAAAAGTCTTATGATTATAGAAAACACATTCACTTATTTTTTTTTATTATATCCAATTGTATTTTGATGATAATTAAGTATAATTACCATTGATAATATAACTATTTAATAGTGATCACATGACTTGTATAAATATAGGGTTTTTAACAAATCCTTTTGACACAGACAAAGGAAGTGATGGCCTCAACAAGTAGGATCATACCCCATGAAGCCCATTTATCAGAGATTCATACAGATATATAATTTTAGGATTTTACCTTAACCAATACCAATCTTAGATCTAACAACTTAAGCATGAGAGAAACTGTTTATGAGAGAAGTTCAAACTCATCGAGATCATGACCCAAACCATGTTCACAGAACAACCCAATGAAAGCCCCACCATCACACACCAAGATCTTAGGGAGTATGCTTGTGTATTAAAGAGATATGTATCTTGACCGTAACAATAGTACTATCTAAATTATTTTGTATAAAATAATTAATATATTTTAATCCTATTATTGTTACTTTGTAAATGATTTTTGAAGCACAATTTGTATTTTTGGTTAATATTCAAATTAAATTAATGAATTTATGAATTAATGTATTTTTGGGGAATAAATATTTTAATAAAATATTATTATTAAATAATTTTTATCAAATATAAATGATCATATATTTTTTATGAATTCAAATGTAATTTTTATAAGGGTTAAAAAAATGTTATTGTCAGAAACCCGCCACTTTCAATAAATGTCTGTTTTTATTTTATAAGTGAAAATTCAAATATTTAAAAAATTATTTAGATAAAATGAATATTATTTTTTGAAATAGTATTTTTAAATTATCCAATGGTGAATTTTTCATAATTTTTTGAGGTAGTCGAATTTTCAGGTAAAAATTAAATACCGTATAATATAGTTTGTGTTTTATGACATAAAAATGACCCAAAGGTGATGTAATAAGTAATATAAATAGGATAAAAGAAAAAATATATGTGTTATATTTAAAATAATTTAATTTTATGTTTATTTTATTTATTTTTTAAATCCATTATGAATTTTCCAAGACTTATAGTATATTTTTAAGATTTTTTAAAATCATTTCTTTAAGAGTGTGACTCAGATCCACATAACCAAAAATAATAATTTATTATTTTAGGCCCATTTCTTCATAAAATAATTTAGAACACTCTATTTTGGTAGAAACCATGGGAAAAATAACATGATGGTTTCTTGGTTTTGGATATTTTATTATGTAGTGTCCAAAACCAAAATAATAAAGAAATCCCCCTCTTTTCCTATATAAACCCACCCAATATCCAATTTATCTTCACTAAAAATCCACAAATAACATCCTTACTCTAACATACACTCCCTATATTACTCCAAAGGTACCCTTAGGTTTCCAAGATTCCCCTCCCGAGTTATGAGAGTCACACATTCAAGTAAGGGTTCTTTCCTTTCTCCTCTTTCTTCAAGGTTCTTTCTTATGTTATGCCTTTTTTTGATTAATTATTTTGGTAAATGTATTTCCATTTACATATAACTAACCATTTCATATATAAATTATAATATAACCCTTTATCTCTCATCAAAATATTTTATTAATTTTTATGTGATGTCGTTCTGTTGTTGAAATTACACCATGATTTTCCATTTCAAAACAATTGTGTAGTGAATACCATGCCCATTTTATATCATGGGTGTTCTCATTTATACAAATATAATTATTTTATTGGGGACATAAATGTATGTATTACACAAACCTTGATTGTGTAATAAATTATTGTGACGAATGAATCCATGTTGATTGATCTATGTGGCACACTGAAGCATGGGAATGAAATGAAAGTGACGGGTGCACCCAAAATTATATAGCACTCCAATGCATTGGGTATGAGAATTTTTCCACTATGATTTCATGGTGGGTTTATCCTTGAACAATTTTTATGATGTAGTGTTTTAAGTTGTTTCCACATTTCCCATGCTATGATTATCATGATATATCACTCCTTATTATTCATATTCCTTTTATGATCCATTGATGTTCCTATTGTTTAACATGTATTGTATTCTTTATGTCATTCCTTGTTTATTCCTTTATGAGTCTTTATATATCACCCCTTTATTATTTATATTCTAGGTTATCCCATTCAGTGTTAAGTACGAAGGAATGTTTTGATCATGTTAAATAATTTTTCAATAAAGATGTTGTTTTTCATATTTTAATTCATTATTTAATGTACGTGTTTTCCAAAATACACTAGAATTGTCAATATTTTGGGTTGTATTAAGTGAAATTTTATATAATAAATCATGTTTAAATGTGAAATAAAGAGCACGATTTTAATATTTGGTATCAAAGGAAAAATTTAGTTATTTTTGGGATTAAGATTAGAAAAATTTAGTGAAATCCTTAGGGATAATAATAAGTATAAGAAAATATCCCTAAATTTTTCTTAGTATAGAGTAAGTGTTTATCAATAAAATAAATCCCTTTCTGGATAATACAAGTGGACATGGTTCTGGAACATATCTAGCTAGGGGTAACAACTCTGACAAGATATTCTAAGAATAAATTGAGGTAAAACGGTACATAACAACTTGCCTTACTGCACACCTAATTTTACACTCATGGGGAATATGATTTGGTAAAATCATAAGCTCATTATGAACCAAAATTAAGGGAACAAAAAAATTTCCCATAATAATATGAGTTAGGAAATATATCATGGATAACATAGATTGAAGCCTAGAAACTCATAAGTTAAGGAGATAAATGTAATTTATATGTTATACCTTTAATGCCATTTGATCCCCTTTTATGTGTTTAAATTTTTAAAATAATCATCCCTGATTGTCCCTTTATTATATCCAATAGCCGGTAATAGGGGGAATTATGCTATCAACTGATGTGAAGGGAAATGTAATGACTACCCTAACGAGATGTTCAACCTAATGGGAGCATGAATCACAAACTTTCTCATGATACTCTCTCAGATAACTCAAGTAATAAATAGAAACTTGGTTCAAGAGGATTTCCCAGACCCCCCTAAGAGAGAACAAGCCAAAATCAGGAGCTTCATGTGACAAAGGCCTCCTACTTTCAATGAATAATCTGATCCCTTAATCGCAGAACAATGGATCAAATCCATTGAGAAGATATTATCCATACTTCAATGCTCCAAACAAGAGAAGTTTCTTCTTGATGTTTATCATATGGTGGGAAAATCTGATCAGTGGTGGACATTAATCAATAATATGATGCCTAAGGAAGAGATTGAAACAATGGAGTGGAATTAATTTCAAAAAATGTTTTTTGATAAATATTTTTCTCACATTCTCCATCTTAAAATAGAATGGGATTTTCTTGCAATTAAGAAAAATGATGATGAATATATTGGGGTGTATAAGGAAAAATTCAAAAGACTTGCATGATACACCTCTGGATTTGTTATTACCCTCAAATGTAAGGTTTATTACTTCTTTGGTGGGCTAACGCCTAGTCTATGAAAAGATCTCGCAATCTTCAACTTTGATAGCTATGAGGAAATTGTCTGATGTTCCTTCAAAGTCTAAATGAAGATCAGATAATCCCAAGGGTATTATGGGGATAAGAA
Organism: Viscum album; assembly: GCA_963277665.1. Classification (NCBI taxonomy): domain Eukaryota; kingdom Viridiplantae; phylum Streptophyta; class Magnoliopsida; order Santalales; family Viscaceae; genus Viscum; species Viscum album. The sequence goes on from OY728143.1 coordinate 412,902,241, forward strand.
GTGGAAAGTGGATTTTAATTTTTGTGGTTCAATGGATAAATCCAATGGTTCTAAGAAATTTCAGTATCTCACATATCAAAGGGGCAGAAAGAAGAACCCCATAAATATCCTAAGGGGAAAAAGAAAATTATTTAGGTATAGAAGGGAACAGAACCTAGACAATGATTGCTGATAGGAGAAACCCACCAATGTGATAGAGGAAATAAATTTTCTAATAAACCCTCAATGCATTGTTCACTGCTTCAACTGCAAGGAACTAGGAAAATTTGTGAACTAGTTCACTAAACCAAGGGTTTTTAGAGGCAACCAACAACCTATGAGGTAGAAATAGATAACTTTCACTATCACGAACACTAAGGTGCATCTTGAAAATAAAGTGGTGACAGGTATGCTTGTTATTTATTAAATAATAGAAAATATATTTTTTGATTTGGTTCTATTCATTCCTTCATATCACAAAATTTTAGTAGAACTATTAAAACACCACCACAAAGAATGGAATTACAGATATCAATAAGAATAAAAAATGGGGAATTTATTTCATCCCAAGTATATAAATCCTCCCCTATCAACATTTGTGGGTTGAATTTCTAGGATAACCTTATCATACTATCTTTGGTGAATTTTTATGAAATTATAGGCATGGATTGACTTTACCTATATGGAGCCAACATAAATTTCTGTGAGAAGGAAATAAATCTTTGTATTGTGAATCAACCCTTGATTCTGTACAAGTACAAGGAGGAGAATGAATATTATTTAGCACTGTCTTCTCAAGAATAAATATTATTTCCCTATGAGAAAGTGTATTTATCTTAAAGGATTGAGTCTAAGGAAAGGATCATATTAAAATACATGCCTATTGTGAGGAAATATGATGATGTGTTTACCAAGGAATTACCTGGTCTTCCTCCTAGCTGAGATGTTGATTTTTCAATTGAGATTATACCTAGGGAACTACCAATATACAAGACATTATATAAGATGGCTGTTTTGGAACTTTAGAAGATAAAGAAACAATCATAAGAGAATATAGATAAAGGGTTTATATTCCCAAGTGCTTCACCATGGGGTGCACTAGTCCTCTTCATTAAGAAGAAGGATAGTTCAATGAACCTTTGAATCGATTATCATGATCTAACAAGATCACGACAAAGAAAAAGTATCCTCCTCCTTAGATTAATGACTTTATAGATAATCCATGTGGATCACAATACTTCTCCAATCTGGATCTTTGTTTGGGATATTATCAAGGGTGAAGAAAGAAGATATCCCCAAGACCACTTTTCGTACAATGTACGGGCACTGTGAGTTTATAGTGATGCCATTCAGACTCATTAATACTCTGTAAATCATGATGTACTTGATGAATAGAGTCTTTATAGATTACCTCAACAAAATTTTGGTAGTCTTTATAGGTGATATTATAATATACTTCAATACCAATTAGGACCACGAGGATCATTTGAGCATTGTTCTACAGACCTTACAAAAGGATAAGCTCTATGAAAAGTACATCAAGTGTGAGTTATGGTCGAAAAAAGTCTCATTATTGGGGAATATCATCACAATAAATAGGATATATATAGACCCTTTAAAGACAAAATCAATATAATAATGGATGAAGCCAACATCTGTGACATATATCCATAGCTTCCCTGGGTTAGTTGGATATTATCACTAATTTGTGATAAATTTATCATGATTGTAAAACCATATTACAAAGACAAATCAGAAGGGATTCAAGTTTTCTTGGAATTATTAATGCGAAGAAAGCTTTATAGAGTTGAAAAAAGGCATATCACTACCCCTGTGCTCACACTACCCACAAGTGGGGAGATTTTCATAATTTTCAGCGATGCTTTGAAGAAGGGATTGAGTTGTGTGTTGATGAAAAATGAAATATTCATTGCATACACCATGAGGTACTTGGAAATTCATGAAAAAAATTATCCCACACATGATCTAGAGTTAAAAGTTATGATATTTTCATTGAAATTCTGGTGGAATTATTTCTATGGGGAGAAGTGTGAGATATATACTAATCATAAGAACGTCAAATATATATTCACACATAAAGAGATTTATATTCACCAATTAGTATGGTTAAAACTCATCAAGGACTATGACTACTCAATCCACTACCATCATGGTAAAGAAAATAAGGCAGTAGATGCTCTAAGTAGAAAAGACCAAACAATTATATCATTGATGAGAATTGAGAAGGATCCAATATTCTTGGATTTGAAGAAGATGAACATGGGAATTATAAATAAAGTAACATCATGAATCCTTTCACAAATTATTTCTCAACCATCTATTTTTTAATGGTTAAAGGATGCTCAAAAACATTATCTGAGAATTCAAAAGAGAGTGGAAACTATAAGGAAAGGGAAATACTCAAAGCTCAATGTTAATAAAGAAGGAATTGTGAGATTTGGGTCAATACTATGTGTTCCATAAAATCTTGAGTTATATAAGGAAATATTAGATTACACACATAGTTTGAATTTCCCCATTAACCTAAGAAACAAAAATATATATCAAGATCTATGAGAAAAATATTGGTGGGACAACATGAAGAATGAGATTTCTGAATATATATCAATGTTCTTGGTATGCCATCAAGTGAAGTCTGAAAGGCCGAAGTCTAAGGGGATGATGCAACCATTACCTATACCAATATAGAAATGGGAAAATATCACCATGGATTTTTTCATTAAACGTTTGAAGACATAAAAAGGAAATAATTCTATCTGGTTTGTTGTGGATCATCTTACAAAGACTACACACTTCATTGTGATTCGAGAATATTTCTCACTAGATCAAATTTCAAGGATATACATTAGAGAAGTGGTGAGGTAGCATGAAGTACCACTATTTATTGTGCCCAATGAAGATACATGATTCACCTCTATGTTTTGTAAAAGTCTCGATTATGATCTAAACACTGAGCTGAACTTCAGTATGGATTGTCACCCTAAAACTGATGGCCGATCTAAGCAGACTATCCAAACACTTGAGAACATGATGAGAGCATACTTAATTGACTTCAAGGGAGGATGTGACCAAAATATTCCTCAGGTCAAGTTATATTACAATAATAGTTTCCAATTGATCATCCAAATGTATACCTATAAAATCCTTTATGGGAAGAGGTGAAAAACATCAACTTGTTTGGATGAAGTTGGGGAAAAAAAAACTTCGAGGTCCTGAAATGGTTGTGGAAATGGTGGAGAAGGATAAGAGCATTCAGCAGAACATCTAGGATACTCAGAGTTGAAAAATGAACTATGATGACAATCACCAATGAGTCATATAGTTTGATTTTGGAGACATGGTATTCCTCTGCATATCTCCATGGAATAAAGTGATGAGATTTCAGAAGAATTGAAAGCTTAGTCCAAGGTACATCATCTGTTTTGAGATACTTGATTATATCAGAGCAGTGTCCTATCGAATAACAATCCCATAAAACCTATCTCAAGTACATGATGTATTCCATTTATCCCTCTTTATAAAATTCATACCAGACCCTCACATGTACTCAATATAGAGGTGGTACCATTTTAGAATGATTTTTCTTATGAAGAGTAGCTGGGGACAATCTTATATCATAGAGGAAAAGTTCTAAAAAAATAAGACAATAACCCTCATCAAAGTGTTTAAGGGAAACCAAAAGTTTGAATAAATAACATGGGAAATAGGGAATGTGATTAAGTATAGTTAAACTCATCTATTTTAGTTTGAAAAATGAAAATTTTGAGGGAAAATTTTCTAAAGGGGTGAATATTGTAACGACCCGAACTGTTATGAATAAATTTACCCTTTTTGATTTAATTAAATGTATTATGGTTATATAAAACACATGATTTTTTTATTATATCTTATTGAATTTAGATGGATGTTAAGTATTATTAACATTGATAATATTGCTGTTGAATAGCAATCACATGAATAGTATAAAAATAGGGTTTTTAATATTTTTTTTGAAACAGATAAAGGAAGTGATGGCCTCAACCAGTAGGATCGTACCCTATAAAGCCCATTTATCAAAGATTCTAAGGGAAATAGTATTTCTGGTATTTTTCATTGAGTAATCCCAAGATGATATCCAACAATGTAAGCATGAGCCAATCCGTTTATGGGAGAAGTTCAAGCTCATCGAGATCACGACCCAAACCATGTTCATCGAATGACCTCATGAAAGTCCCACCACCACACACCTAACTCTTAGGGTGTAGACAAGTATATTAAATGGATAATTATCAAGACCCTAGAAATGGGAATATGTACATTATTTTTTATAAAATAATGAATATATTTTAATACAATTATTGTTACTTTGTAAATGATTTTTATAGCACAAATTATATTTTTGGTTAATATTAAAATTAAATTAATGAATTTATTAATTAATATATTTTTGAAATAAATAATATTTTAATAATATATTATTATTAAATAATTTTTATCAAATATAAATGATCATATATTTTTTATGAAGTCAAATGTAATTTTTTTTATAAGGGTTCAAAAAAATGTTATTGTAAAAACTCCATCATTTTAAATAAATGTTGGATTTTTTAAAAGTAAAAATTCACATATTTAAAAAATTATTTAGATAAAATTAATATTATTTTTGGAATTAGTATGTTGAAATTATCCAATAGTTAATTTTTCACAATTTTCTGAGATAGTTGAATTTTTGGGTAAAAATTAAATACCATATCAATATACTTTGTGATTTATGACATCATAATGACCCAAAATTGAAGTAATAAGTAATATAAATAAAATACGTGACCAAATATATGTTTTAAAATTAAAATAATGTAATTTTATGTTTAATTTATTTATTTTTTAAAGATATTATGAATCCTCAAAGATTTATAATATATTTTAAGATTATAAAATCATTTATTTAGGAGTGTGACTCACGTCCACATCACCAAGGGTAATTTTTATTACTCTCAAACCTTTCCCTCATAAAATAATCTATTCCAATCCCTTTTTTCCTAAACTGTGGGATAGTTTGTGGTTTTGAATATTTTATTATGTAGAGTCCAAAACCAAAAATAATAAAGAAATTCCCCTCTTTTCCTATATAAACCCACCTAAGATACCATTTCTATTCAGTAGAAATACTTGGAGAACTTTTTTAATCTTCCCTCTTCTCCATAGAGTACTCCCAATGTTCCCCAAGCTTTTAATAATCCCCTACCAAGCCTTTGGAGTCACACATTCAAGTAAGGGATCTTTCCTTCCTCCACTTTCTTCAAGTTTCTTTATTTTGTTACACCTTTTTTTTCCAATTAATTATGTTGGGACATGTATTTACATGTCCATATTACTATCCATTTAATATAAAAATAATGAGATACCCCTTTATCTCTCATTAACCCATTTTATGAATTTTTATGTGATACTGTTATGCTACCAAAATTGCTTCACAGTTTTCCATTCCAAAACAATTGCATAGTGAATACCATGCCCATTTTATATCATGGGTATTCACCTTTATACACATATAATTATTTTATTTGGGACTTACATGTATGTATTCTACACTCCTTGATCTTGGAATAAATTATGATGATAGATGGATCCATGTTGATTGATCTATGTGGCACACTTAAGCATGAGAATGAAATGAAAGTGATGGGTGCGCCTAAAATTATATAGCGCTCCAATGAATTGGGTAATGGTTAATATCAAGATACATCATGTTGTTATATGGGGTTTACCTGATTCCTTTATGGGACTTTGTCCACCATGATATCTTGGCGGGTTTAACCTTGACCTATGTTTATGATGCAATGTTTTAAGTTGTTGCCACATTTCCCAGATTATGATTATCATGCTATATCGTGCCTTATTATTCCTTTTTTTTCTCCATTGATATGCCTATTATCTTACATATATTGTCTTCTTCATGTTATTCCTTTTTTATTCCCTTACTGGGCTTTACATCTCACCCCTTTCTTATGTATGTCCTCATGTTATCCCATACAGTGTTAAGTATGAAGGAATTTTTTGAACATTTTAAAGAATATTTCAATAAAGATTTTATTTTTAATGTTTTATGTAATTATGTAATGTACCTAATTTTCTAAATACACAAGACCTCTAGATCTTTCAGGTTGTATTAAATGAAATGTTATGTAATAAATCATGTTTAAATGTGAAATAAAGAGATGGTTTGTTATATACATACTAAGGAAACATATAATTTTACATTTTAATTATTTATTCACAGAAAAAACCCTAAAATATTATGGGATACTATGTTTTTGGGTTCATGTCCTAGGTTAAGGTACCCAAATAAAATTAGGTTCATATTAAACAGACATCTTCTAAAAGGGAATCCCTTACTTTCATATTATTTAAACATTATGTTTCACTAATTATTTCTAGAATATATGAATATTGGATTTTAAAAACAAGGAAAAAATCATTAAATATTACTATGTTCATTACATTAAACATCAAGTTATTTGTATCACACTAAAATAATATTCCAATTTTTGATAAGAATAATAAAAAATAGGCACCTCTTGGGATACCTAATTAAATAGGTCAAGACTCTTTCAAAACCTAAATTGGTTCATGGAATTAGTTAGATAAATTTCCAAAAAATTCCAATAAATTAAAATATGTGAGGGTCATGAGATAATGTAAATTATTTAAAAATAATTTCATAGGTTTCAAAACCCCCATGGAACATACTTGGTCTATGGTCGATTTGGGTGATTTAATGTCATTTCATACATGAGAATGAATATATTTAAAGCTATAAATTAAAATATAGGCATTAAAGTTTAAATAGGATGATGTTAGGTTACTAAAACGATGCATAATAATTTATGATTTATCAAAACAACAAGTATTTAATGTAATTTAATCTTGACAACCTATCTCAAGCTTAAGAAGCTTCACTCATCCAGTAATAGCTAACAGTTCAACCTATTTAAAGATACAATGAGAAACCAGAAAAAACCTTGAAAATAGGGAATATTAGAGAAAAAAATCATTAAAAAAATTTTAAAATAAAAGAAAAATGAAAAGTAAACTGAAAATTTTTAGTATTACCTTATGCTTACTATAACCACAGATGATACTCGATTCAGACAAAAAATAAAGGATATCTCCCATGGAGGAAGGGTGAAAGATAATGTTGTGTGTGGTGGGAGATCCTGGATGGATAAGGGTGATAAAAGGATTTGAAAACATATAAGGTTGAGGGGATTTTTTTTTTAATTTTTTCACTTTTAATAATTCATATAGTTGGATGTAAGGTTCGAAAAAATGTGGGCCAGTTGTGAAGACTCATTGTCTGAATCACCCCCACCTCATATAGTAATAGTGCATGGTATAAAAAACTATGCAACAACCAAGTGGATCCTTCCTACACTTCTACTTAAAACCTCATGTTTTGATGTTCTCCTTTCATGATTTAATGAAATAATGTTCATATATAAAATTGGGTACATGTTTTTGGTTCATAGCTAGAACTAACCGTGCATGAACTGTGCACCCTAGTCAGTAACTCTAGAAACAATGAAAAATATTTATGAATCCTTGAGGCTTACCTAAGAACCTAAAAATGTATTAGTCCCCAAATTTTTTCAAAAAACTTCCCTTTATGGTTTCCATACTCTCAAAATTCAATTCTGAAGATCAATTTTTAAAATAGACCATCCTCCAAATCAAAAATTCTGAATTACTTTGGAATTATCAACCCATAAAAACATAACATCATATAATGTATAAACCTCTTCAATTATTAGCACCAAGAATAACCCTATTGATATCCAAAAACATCACCTATCTAGTGTTGGTATTCAACTATAATTAAAATGAGAACATTCAATTTTCAGTCACTCGATGTGATAAAAAAACACAACACCAAGAACAAGGAAAAGATTTTTTAAACCCGAGTTAATGGTCATGTTCCTCATTTAACACCAAGACAACTCTATATAAATCTCATATATCCAATGATAACTATTTCATCATCCCTTTAGATTAACTAACCAAATGTTCTCCTAACATTAGAGCTGAGATTACAAGGATAATTCCAAACCTTTTCATATCCTTACATTAAAATTATATACTAAAATACATTCTAAATGGTTCAATATACTACATATCATATTTTACAACATTCCATACATCCAAACACAAGCGAGAATTGTTGTATTAGCACCAAATATTAGTTTTGAGTCTAAATAACGGATGTGGCTTCACCAGCCATTCAAAAATTGAACATTCTAGCTCTACCTTGAAAAGCCTAGAAAATACTCAAACAAGGTCTACTAACTTTTTAGATAGTATCGTGATGAGGCTAAAAACATTCCTTATTGAATTCATTGAAAAATAGGGGTTGGATTTCCTCTATCCCACCTTGTAAATCATGTTTATCTTTCACCATTGATGAGCACTTAAAAATCATGACCATGATACCCTAATCTCTCAAGGTATACCATGCTTGGACCTTGTAGACATTTATGCATAACCTTAACCATACAATGTAATTTCATGATCAAACAATCATCTGACCATTTTTATTCATGACATACTGCAAGAGATGACGTGTTACCAATCATCCTATGGACATTTCATTAGTGGACATCCCTACCGGTTGAACACAGATACATCTGATATTTGTAAATTTAATTTAAAATATCTATCACATGAGCTCAGTCGTAACCTCCATACATGGACGTGTAGCACACAACCCACTACCACCACTTAAAATTATACTGTAACTATTTACTATGTTTCAAAAACTCAAACCTAAGGTTCATATAACAAAGCACACATTTCATACTTAACATGAATTATAAATTTTTTTCTTAGCACACTATATGGAGTTGTGTATAAAAACTCTAGTCAAACCTATTTATTTAGACCTTTTTAAAGGACATATAACTTAACTATAGATGACTTATTTAAGGTCTCAATCAAATAACCTTAAATCCAAAAGGTACTTTTGATAATTTATATATACCCATAGAAGTCCAAACCAGAATTATTATTTTAAATAATGGTTGTTGAGTCAATAAGGTTTTCCTTATGAATTTTCCATTTTTTCTTGTTTTGAAAATCACAAACACCTTATACTTAAGAAAATCGATATTTTACTTATATAAGGAAAATTTCCTTCCTTAATGAAATTCACCCGAACCTAGATTTCCTTATACATATCAATATTTTTATTAAGGATAAATATCGGATTCATACCTAAAACCTCAGAATCATATAATACTAAGATATGAAGCATTCTGTTTTAGGATCTGAATTCTGGATATGAACTCTAATGAAGTTCCACTCCGAATTCTGGATACAAACTCTAATGAAGTTCCATTCCAAATTCTGGATACGAACTATAATGAAGTTCCACTCCGAATTTTGGATACTAAATCTAATGAAGTTCCATTCCAAATTCTGGATACGGACTCTGATGAAGTTCCATTCCGAATTCTGGATATAAACTATCATATAGTTCGAATCCGAATTCTGGATACGAACTATCATATAGTTCGACTCCGAATTCAGGATACAAACTCTCATATAGTTTGAATCCCAAATTCTATGAGTTTGACTCCGAACTTCTATTAGTTCGACTCTAAACTTCTATGAGTTCGACTCCAAAATTCTATTAGTTCGACTCCGAAATTCTATGAGTTCGACTCCGAACTTCTATTAGTTCTAATCCAAACTTCTATGAGTTCGAATCCAAACTCTGTAAGTTCAGGTTCTGAATTCTAGTGAAACCAGACTCCAAATTTCCTTAGAAATTTAGACTCCGGATTTCTACAAAATCCAGGTTCCGAATTCCTATAAAAAAGAATCCAAATATCTCTTTATAAGACTCTGAATTCCATTTTAGTTATACTTCGAACTTTTATTTTCTTACATTCCGAACTTCCGTTTTTCTTATACTTACAGTTGTTTCATTATAAAATGATGTCATGCTTTCAGTTACACATGTTTTGTTATAAAACGATGTCATCCATTCTGTTTTTAACTAACCATTGGTTGAGTTACACATGTATAGGTCCCTCTGAAATTTAAGGAAAATATGACCATTGGAGGAGGGAGCCAACCGTTCCAACTTAGCCTATAAATAGGATCTCATTTGAAAGATCTCAATAAGTAGTTGATCACTCTAGAGACCACACATTGTTAAGGTGATTTATAGAGAGAGAAGCTTTTCATGCCTTGTGCGTACTGAACTGCTCGTTCAAAATTGCTTCTTGCAACTTCAAATGTTGGTGATTACATTTGAGGGCTTCTAGGGATAGGAAGACAGAGGTGCCAACTACCTTGAAGTTCAAGGGCTTCCTTGCTGAGGAAGACAGAGGTTCCAACTACCTTGAAGTTGAGGGCTTGTGGGGATAGAAAGACAGAGACTCCGATCTTCGTATCGAGGGCTTACCTGGGTGTGGGTAAGACATACTCTCTTGAAAGTATAAATCAAGGGACCTTTATCCAAGGTTGTTGGTTACCCTTCTCTTTGGGTTAAAAGATTTATATCTTGTTACTTGTTTTTTGTTACAAGTTTTTCCACTGCATATTGTATTGTAAGAAATGTATAACCTTATTATATTTACTTACACTTGTACTCTGACTTAGTTAGATTCTATACACTTTAAGGTAAAATATCATATTGTAAACTTTGGTTAAGTTTCATTTTCTGGATCCATATTTCCGGAACCTGTTTTTCAGAATCACTTTCCAGATTTAAGCAAGTGTATAGAACTAGAAGTTTGTAACTTCATAATTTGTCCCAATAATTCAATTGGTGTTAGAGGTGTTGTGATTTTTCTTAGTTTAACTTTGTTAAACTTAGATATTTCCTTATTTAAGTAAATTGTTAAAGTGTACAATTCACCCCCCTCTTGTATATTGAGCATCTACATCGTTATTTCGATCCTACAATTGGTATCAGAGAAGGTCTCTGAAATACTTATACTCACATATAATTTTTTATTGCTCAGTTTTTCATTGTTCTATATTTTTCTTGCTTAGGAATATTCCCCTTGAATCTGAACTTTTTTTATTAACAAGTTTTTGTGTACAAAAATTTTCTTAAGGATGGAAGGTTTAAATGTTGGTTCCATCGACAACTTAAATCCTACCAAACCACCAATTTTTGATGGTAATGATTATGAATATTGGAGATATCTTATGAAGACTTTCATTATAAACACTGGAGTAGATAACTTTGTTATGCTTACTGGAGGATGCATAATTCCTGATAAGGAGGTAAGTGATTTTACTAATTAAGAGAAGCCTGATTACCAACTCAACTATATGGTATGCAATAATTTACTTTGTTCAATGACTAGGAACATATATAGAAAAATTTATTCTTGTAAAACAACAAACTTTATATGGAAGAAACTTGAAGTTACTCATTTTGGTACATCCAAAGTGATTGAGACTAGAAGAGCTATGCTTAGAGATGAGTATCATGGTTTCAATTTTCCTTATGGTGAACACATATGTAAAGTACAATAGAGGTTCATGACTATCGTGAACATCTTACAATCTATGGGAGAGAAAGGTCTAGATGATGAAGCTCTAGTTGACAATATTATAGATATTATGCCCAATGAGTGGGAATCAAAGAGAATAACTATTGATGAGAACAAAAAGGTTACTCAAATTTCTCTTGATGAGCTATTTGGAACTCTTCTTCAACATGAGACAATAATTAAGAGAGATGCTGACAACATAAATAAGAATAATGGGAATGGTAGTGTTGATTTTACTACTACTTAGAATCACATGAAAGCTAAGACTCGTGAGAGAGTAACTATATCCAAATCTAAAAAGGTTACTATCCAATCCGAATCTAGTGAGAGTGAAGTCTCAGAGAATGAGTTAGCTAATCTTTCTCGAAGGATGAACAAGATAGCTAGTCATAGAAATTTCCAATCTAAGTATAAGAATAAGGAAAGTAAAGATAAGAAAGATTCAGAGGTCACATGATATGAATGAAAGAGAAGTGTACACATAAGACATGATTGCCTTATGCTTAAAAAGAAATAAATAAAAGAGAGGCATTCTGAAAGGAACATGAAGAAGTTTTATAAAGATAAATCTAAGAAAATTCTGAAATATAATACTACTTAGAGTGCTAGCTTTGGAGACTCTTCAGAAAGAAAATATTCAGAATATGATTCATCAGCTCAGAAGAATATGGGATTCATTGCTACTACTTATTTTCCACATACATGTCTTATGGCCAAGGTACGCTCTGCCAAGGCTTTAACAAATTTATCTCTTGATAAGAATTACTATTCCAAAAATAGTACTTCTAATGAAGATACTTCATCCTCAGAAAATGAAGAACCCTCATATGAAGAAGTATCTAGATTTTCCAAGTTACTTAAAGCAAGAAATTGTAAAATTTCTAAAAAATTAGACAAGGAAAATACTAGGGAATAAGTTCTTACAAAAGAGATTTCAGATATTTCTAAAGATCTTAAAGATAAATAAGATCTTTTAGAAAAACTTTATAAAGACTTTGAGAAAGCAAATTATGATAAGGAAGAAATTTCTAAAGATCTTAAGAATTCTATTTAAAAGATAAATGTTTTTGAGGAAAAATCTAACTCTAAGGAAATGATTCCTGAGGATAGAAATTTAGTCATCAGACTGAAGTCTAAAATTTTTTCTCTTAAGAAGATCCTTGCAAAATTCACCTCTAGGAAGGAAAATTTTGACAGGATGTATTCTCAAATTAAACCTCATGGAAACACTACTGGAGTAGGTTATAATCACCAAAAAATGGTTTTAAAAAACAACTATTTTGTTCATTCTAAAGCCCCTTTTTGATTTAAGTGTCAAAGTGGTGGGAATTGGTAGAAAAATTGCTCCTTGAATAAAGTTTAGTCTCTTGGGTTTTATAAAGATTATTTTTATAAAAAAATTTGGATACCCAAAAATTTGTTGTCTAACAATTCCGGATCCAATCAAGTCTGGATTCTGAAAACCTAACTTTTTCTTATTTTCAGGAAGATAAAGGAAGTACCAACAATAATACATGGTACATGGATAGTGGATGTTCCTGGAATATGACTGGTAACAAAATATACTTTGAAAAGATTATCAAGATGAAAGGAGGAAAAGTAACTTTTGGAGATAATGCTCAGGGAGAAATTATTGGTATAGGTAATATTGTTCTTCTTGGTAAAACATTGATTTCAAATGTCTTTTTTGGTTAAGGGTCCTAAGCACAACCTCATTAGCATAAGTCAATTATGTGATGAAAGATACCTTTTGAATTTTAGGAATGATAAGTGCTTAGTACACAATTCCAAGGAAGAGTTTATTCTCTCTGCCCATAGGCAAGATAATGTTTACACTTTGAACTTAGAAGACCTTAGGAGCCAAGACTTAACTTTCCTTAGTGAAATGGAAGATCATTCTTGGTTATGGCATAGAATACTAGGTCACTGTAACCTTAGAAACTTATGCAAACTCTCTAAGAAGAAACTAGTTAAGGATCTTCCAGAGCTTAGATTTGATTCTTCTTAAGTTTTTGATCCTTATAAATATGGAAAGAAACATAAATCTAGTTTTAAATCAATCGGTGAAGTCTCAAAAACTGATGCATTACAGTTGGTACACATGGATCTTTTTGGTCCAACACAAACTAGAAGCATTGGAGGCAAACACTATGTGTTTGTTCTAGTTGATGATTACACTAGCTAGATTTACATGGGTCTATTTTCTAGAAAAAAATTCTGAAGCCTTTTCTTATTTCAAATGTTTTAGAGCCCAATTAAAAAATGAGAAAAATATTCCACTGAAAACTATTCATAGTGATCATGGAGGAGAATTTCAAAATTCTGATTTTGAAATTTTTTGTAGTAGAAAAGGTATTACTCACAACTTTTCCGCACCGAGAACTCCTCAACAAAATGGTGTAGTTGAAAGAAGAAATATAATTATTCAAGAAATAACTAGAACCATGTTGAGTGAATATACTATAGCTAGACATTTCTGGGCTGAAGATGTAAGTACTGCTTGTTATACTATAAATCGAGTTTTGATTATACCTTTTCTTAATAAAACTACTTATGAGTTATGGAATGGTAGAAAACCTAGACTTTCCTACTTCAAGGTTTTTGGTTGCAAGGTATTCATCCTGAATACTAAAGATAATCTACACAAATTCACACCAACATCTGATGAAGGAATTTTCTTAGGCTACTCCACAACTTCTAAGGCTTATAGAGTTTTCAATAAAAACACTTGTACTATTGAGGAAACAGTACATGTAAAATTTTATGAGTTTGATCCTTTTGTTTTTAAACCATATCAACCTACATCCTCAGATGTGTTTTCAAAAACTGATTATCAAAAATTGATAGAAAATCCTTCTGATAAGGAAAATGTTCAAGAAGATACTTCTAAAACATTTACCCCAGAAGATTTCCTACCCTATGTTTATGAATAGGTTTTACAAAAACCAAACTAGTTGTTTCTAAAGAATCATCCCAGTGATAGTATCATTGGTGATGTAAATCAACCCATAAGGACTAGAAGTTCCTTAAGAAATGAAGTATAGCATCTAGAATTCCTTTCATAATTAGAACCAAAAAGAACTGATGAAGATTTAGGTGATGAAGATTGGATTAAATCCATGCAAGATGAACTAAATGAATTCAAAAGGAATAAAGTCTGGACCTTGGTTGAAATACCTACGGAAACTTCTGTTATTGGAGTAAAATGGGTCTTCAGAAATAAGTGTGATTAAAATGGAATCATAGAAAGAAATAAAGCTAGATTGGTTTCTAAAGGATATAATCAATAAGAAGGAATAGACTATAAAGAAACCTATGCTCCAGTAGGTAGAATTGAATCTATTCGTATCTTACTTGCCTTTGCAGCATTCTTCAATTTTAAACTTTTTCAAATGGATGTGAAATGTGCTTTTCTTAACGGTTATGTCCAAGAGGAAGTTTTTGTTGAACAACCTCCTGGATTTGAAGATACAAAACATCCTAATCATGTTTTTAGACTTACCAAAGATTTGTATGTCCTTAAACAAGCCCCACGAGCTTGGTATGATAGACTTACATGATTTTTTCTTCAAAATAACTATGTTAAGGGAAATGAAAATCCAACCCTTTTTATAAATACAGATAAGAAAAATGTTTTGATCATTCAAATTTATGTTGATGACATCATATTTGGTTCAACTTAGCAATCTTTAACTGATTATTTTGCGAATCTAATGAAATATGAGTTTGAAATGAGTATGATAGGTGAGTTAACATTTTTCCTTGGTTTTCAAATTTCTCAAAAACTAGAAGGAATCTACATATCCCAACATAAGTATATTAAAGATCTTCTAAAAATGTTTGGGTATGACAAATCAAAGAGTATAAGTACTCCTATCGGTTCCTCAAACACACTTGATCTTGATGAAGCTGGAAAACTAGTAGATCAAACATCTTTTAGAGGTATGATAGGAAGTCTACTTTACTTGATAGCTAGTCGACCAGAATTGATGTTTTTAGTATACTTATGTGCAAGATATAAATCAAATCCTAAGGAATATCATTTAAAGGCAGTGAAAAGAATTTTTCACTACTTAAAGGGAACCATGGATTTAGGACTCTTTTATACTTCTGGAAATGATTTTGTTTTAAAGATCTTTTCAGATGCTGACTTTGGTGGATATAGAATGGATAGAAAGAGTACATATGAAACTTGTTATTTCTTAGGATATTCATTAGTTTATTGGTCATGCAAGAAGCAACATTCTGTAGCACTCTCCGCTACAGAAGCTGAATATGTAGCAGCTGGGAGTTGTTGTGCTCAAGTGGTGTGGATGCAACACACACTCACAGATTATGGCTTGAGTTTTACTAAGACTCAAATTTTGTGTGATAACACAAGTTCCATTTCCCTTAGTAAAAACCTTGCACATCACTACCGTGAAAAACACATAGATATTAGGCATCACTTTCTTAGGGATCACACACTTAAAGGAGATATCATTCTTCAGTTTATCAGAACGCAAGATCAACTTGATGACATTTTCACAAAATATTTACCTTCCAATAGATTTGAATACATTTAACAGAAGTTAGGAATGATAACCGTGAGGTAATATTTCTTCATTAACTTCTTGTTGAACCATTCTCCTTACATTAATAAACTCCTTTTCATAGGGGGAGTACATTTGTTTGTAAGTTTTTCAAAATTTTTCATAATGAGTCTTTCAAAATTTTTCGTAATGAGTGTTTCAAAATTTTTCGTAATGAGTCTTTCAAAAATTTTCGTAATGAGTTTTTCAAAATTTTTCATAATGAAGTTTTTTTGTCTTTCGTAATGGTGTTTTCCATGTTTCTTGTAATAATGTTTTTATAAATTTTTATAACAAAAATTTTTCAGAATGGAAATTTTTGTAATGAAGTTTTCATACTGAAATTTTCTTAATAAAATTTTCATACTAGAAAATTTCGTAATGAAGTTTTCGTACTGAAAATTTTCGTAATGAGAATTTTCATAATGAGAATTTTTGTAATGGGATTTTTTGTACTCATTTTTTTTTCATAGTGAGTTTTTCATAATAAGTTTTTCGTAGTCAAATTATCTTTAAAAAGAATATTACCTATTACGAATAAAATTACTAGCCAATCCAAAAGGTATGTTTTCCTTACTCAAGTTTTCGTAATCGTTTTTTTGTTACTGGTAGTTTTTTTTCTTACAAAATTTCTCGGTTTCATTTATTTTCAAATCCGAATGATTTTCTTAAAACCTAAAAAGATCAGATTCAAGATTTCCTTGCAGATATGTTTTCAACCGTCAGATCAGATAAGAGAAATTTTCAACCATTAGATTGCTTTTGGAAGCTCAAAGGTCAGCTTCATCGCCTATATAAAGGGTACCCCGATGGTTGTCCCACATCGTTTTTCAAGCTCTCACATGTCAAAGCTCTACATCAGTTGTTAAAGGCCTTTCCAAATCCTTCAGAGTTCCTCCATTCCGAATGTCTATTGAAGCTACTTCCCAAGATATGTCTACCTCGAAGCCAATTTCAAAATGGCAAGTGTACATAGAAAGACTGGTCCATCTAAACTTTTACAACTACGATTCTATCATCTCCAAGAACATAAATTTGAATGGTTGGGAAGATGCATGTGAATCCAAGACAAGTGATCAAGCTATGGTCTATCCAGATTTACTTGTAGAATTCTATGAATCAGCAAGATTTTATGAGGAAGAGGGAAGATAAAAGTTTTCTTTCAAGTCTTATAGAAAGACTTACAAACTTACTTACACCAAGGCAACAAGATTGGTGGGGATAACATATGAAGGAGAAGCTGAATTTTGTTCACACAAACTCCTGGATGCTCAAGGTAGTTTTTTTAAGGTTAAGGGCTTACAATTTCTTGGACTTGCTGATGTCAAGATAGCAAATATTGTTCACCTATCTTCTAATAATCGGATTCTTCAGCTTTGGGTACAAGGTTTCTTGGTTTCGAGAAAGGGTGACAAAGATACTCTGACGAAAAGTGACATATATTTCTTAGACTTCTTGGTGAATCTAAGAAAAATAAATCTGATGAGGCATGTTCTTATGACAATCAAGAATATCAAGGAAGGAAATTTGAGAGATCATATCATCATGTACCCTGCCTTACTATCAAAGATGATAGTTTTGTGTCTGTATTCTTTCAAGATTTCATGTAAGTATAAGGTTTGGAATTAGAAGATTATGATTTTCAGTGATGACATGCTGAAAAGAATGAATATGGATTTTTTCAAGGAAACATGAGAGTTTTATAATTTTCCAGAGGAAGAGGCTGAAACCACTCTGGAGAATGTGGAAAAAGATGAGCCAATAAAGAAAGTTTCTAAGAAGAGGAAGCTTAAGGAAGTGGTTGCTAAAGACACAACCCCCAAATATAAGGAAACCCAATCTGCACCTCCCAAGCCGAATAAACAAAAATATTATCCAGATGAGGTGGCTACTAAGTGGAGATAAGATAAGGAAAAAAGGAAAGAAGGGGATCCAGAGTTCGAATTAGACCCTTCTGAGGATAAAGCCTTAAGAGAAAAAGCTGCTGATGAGTTAGAAAAACAAGAAAAAGAGAAGAAGTTGAAGAAGAAAATGTTTGAAGCTGAGGTTGTTCAATCACTTTTGAAATCCATAGAGGTATCCTCTGATAAGATTCCCATTCTGGAAACTTTTGATGTCCAAACATTACCAGAGACTCCTGGGAAGAAGTACTCCACTCTAGAAAAGTATAAGGGCAAAGAGGTTGTTGAAGAAGTATAAAAAGAAGCTGGTGAAGAAATAGAGGAAGAAGAGGAAGTAGAATAAGAAGAAGAAGTTGAAGAAGGAAGTGGTGATCTTGATGACCTGATTAAACAAGTGGAATATTATCAAGAAAAGGCTGAATCTTCAAAGTTAGTCACTCAGGGAAAGAGAGATGACAAATATACTAAGGCATATGATGTTCAAGAAGAATAGAATATATTATCTGATGAGGAATAAAGCTATGAGAATCATTTTCTTGAAGAAGGAGCATAAAAGGAGAAAGCAGATGAAGATAAGATTGTTCAACTTTATAAATCCAAGGAAGAATATCCCAATGAGGAACCCATTCTGAAGGCTGATAAGGGGAAGCAAGTGCTTTTAGACACCCCAAAAAAATATATAATTAGAAAGAAATATGTTGCTGGTTATTCTAGAAGAAAGTTGGTGGAAAATGAAGAAGAACAATCCCCAAGAAAAGTATCGGATTTTGAGTCATCAGCATTGGGTCATGACTTTGTTGTGGAATATTTTAAAAAGTTGGTAGACACCATTCCGATCTTTCCCACAATAGATTCCAGATGCCAGATAATGCAACATAGTCTGAATCAGAAGTCAGAATCCTTATCTATGGTGGTGGATAAGTGTGTGAAGATTGAAGCAAATCATAAAAATTTCCTTATCAATTATGATGTCCACAGGAAATCATGTAGAAAAATAACTTTGTGTTCTAAGAAATTTGATGATGACTTAGCTGAGTTTGATCATTTTCAGAATGATGTTAAAGATGCTTTTGACACCGAGGATGCAAAAGTGAAGGATCTTCAGGAGAATCTGAACTTTGAGCAAAATTCTCGGAATCAACAAGTGAAGGACTTAAATGGGAAGGTTAACTCTCTTGCTCAAAATTTTAAAAGAGATAGAGATCTCTGGATTGAGCTCGAAGAAAATCTTGTAAAGCAAGATGAATTCCTTAAGGTAAAATCTGAGGTCCTGAAAGCTCAAGATGAAAGGATAAAATCCTTGGAGAAGCAAGTTGAGGAGGACCAGAAAGATTTGAAGAAGCTGAAAACTCTCTTAAATAAGCTTATCCCAAAGGAAAAGAAGAATAAATAGACAAATAAGATCTTTTGTTGCATTTGATTTTCGTTGTAAAAATTCTTTCAACTCTAATGAAATATGTGGTTGGTTGTATCTTGTATTGTTATGTACTAATGTTTCAGGTACTTTATTTCTTTTCCATTCCCTTCAATTCTTTTTGAAAATCACAAAGGAGGAGAAGGAAAAAGAACTACTCAAAGGGGAGAAGAAAAAATCTAAAAGGGAGAAAAATTTCTAAGTTGAGAACCATCCATAAGTAAGGGGGAGCTTATCTAAGGGGAGTTTCTCATTACGATGTTTTTCATTTCTATGATAATTAAAACTCCATTCCGGAAACCTAGAATACAATCCTTAGAGTTACAAAGCCTAAGGGGAGTTAGTTGTATTCATCATCATCTATGAACAAAGGGAGATAAGTTTTAATTTCTAAGTCAAAAGAAATTTTGTCTAAATTCTTATGTTCTTTTTCGAAAGGTTGTTTGTGCTTTCCAAAAAGGAGGAGATTTTTGAGTCAATAAGGTTTTCCTTATGAATTTTCCATTCCTTATTGTTTTGAAAATCACGAACACCTTATACTTAAGCAAATTGTTATTTTACTTCTATACGGAAAATTTCCTTCCTTAAGGAAATTCACCCTAACCTAGATTTTCTTATACATATCAGTATTTTTCTTAAGGATAAATATCAGATTCATACCTAAAACCTCAGAATCATATAATACTTAGATATGAAGCATTCTGTTTTAGAATCCGAATTCTGGATACGAACTGTAATGAAGTTCCACTCTGAATTTTGGATACGAACTCTAATGAAGTTCCATTCAAAATTCAAGATACAAACTCTAATGAAGTTCCACTCCGAATTCTAGATACGAACTCTAATGAAGTTCCATTCCGAATTCTAGATACAAAATCTGATAAAGTTCCATTCCGAATTTTGGATACGAACTCTCATATAGTTTGACTCTGAATTCTGGATATGAAATCTCATATAGTTCGACTCTAAATTCAGGATACGAACTCTCATATAGTTCGCTCCGAACTTCTATGAGTTCGACTCTGAACTTATATTAGTTTGACTCCGAACTTCTATGAGTTCGACTCTGAACTTCTATTAATTTGACTCCGAACTTCTATGAGTTCTACTCCAAACTTCTATTAGTTCTACTCGAAAATTCTATGAGTTCGACTCCGAACTCTGTAAGTTCAGGTTCTGAATTCTAGTGAAACTAGACTCCAAATTTCCGTAGAAATTCAGACTCTGGATTTCTACAGAATTCAGGTTCCGAATTCCTACAAAACAGAATCTGAATATCTCTTTATAAGACTCCGAATTCCATTTTAGTTAGACTCCGAACTTTTATTTGCTTACATTCCAAACTTCAGTTTTTCTTATACTTACAATTGTTTCATTATAAAACAATGTCGTGCTTTCAGTTACACTTGTTTTGTTATAAAATGATGTTTTCCATTCTATTTTTAAATAACCGTTGGTTGAGTTACACGTGTACAGGTCCCTCTGAAATTTAAGGAAAATATGACCATTGGATGAGGGAGCCGACCATTCCAACTGAGCCTATAAATAGGAGCTCATTTGAAAGAGCTCAATAAGAAGTTGATCACTCTAGAGTCCACACGCTGTTAAGGTGATTTCTAGAGAGAGAAGCTTTTCATGCCTTGTGTGTACTGAACTACTTGTTCAGATTGCTTCGTGCGACTCCAAATGTTGGTGATTACATTCGAGGGCTTCCGGGAATAGGAAGACAGAGGTGCCAACTACCTTGAAGTTCGAGGGCTTCCTTGCTGAGGAATACAAAGGTTCCAACTACCTTGAAGTTGAGGGCTTGTGGGGATATCAAGATAGAGAATCCGATCTTCGTATCGAGGGCTTACTCGGGTGTGGGTAAGACAAACTTTCTTGAAATTATAAATCAAGGGACCTTTATCCAAGGTTGTTGGATAACCTTCTCTTTGGGTTAAAAGATTTACATCTTGTTACTTGTTTTTGTTACAAGTTTTTACACTGCATATTGTATTGTAATGAAAGTATAACCTTCTTATATTTCCTTACACTTGTACTCTGACTTAGTTTGATTCTATACGCTTTAAGGTAGAATCTCATATTGTAAACTTTGGTTAAGTTTTATTTTCCGGATCCATATTTATGGAACCTATTTTTCGGAATCACTTTCCAGATTTAAGCAAGTGTATAGAACTAGAAGTTTGTAACTTTATACTTTGTCCAAATCTTTCAATTGGTGTTAGAGGTGTTGTAAATTTTCTTAGTTTAACTTTGTTAAACTTAGATCTTTCCTTGTTTAAGGAAATTTTTAAATTTTAAAATTCACCCCCTCTTGTATATTGAGCATCTACATCGTTATTTTGATCCTACAATGGCTGTGAACTAAACTAACCACTTCTTCATTATGTTATATGAAAATCATTGATGTGCACCCAATCTATCACATATCTTTTATTTCTAAAACATATTGAGCCTAAATATAGCATATATATATGATCCCAAATCATACCTATATCTTAATATAATAATTGTATCTAAAGCTATAAATATATAATTTATCTACTCATAGGATATAAAAGTGGTTATATCAATTCTTGATAGTTCTTCTATGGGTATTGTTCTTATATCATAAAGGACACTCTTTCCATGACTGACATGACACTCCCTTCCATAGAAGTGTCCCAGACATCATTTTATTGAAATCCAAAACTTATATGATGGAACAAGTTCTTTCAACCATATAATATAGTTTATATATGTGTACCCCATTCTTATACCAAGAACAAACATGATTCTAAAACCTTTTAACACACTGGAACAACATTTATGATGAAGGTTTCTTCCTAGAGTATCTAGTGGTGGACATCCCACTGCCCGATCTTACTCCAACCAAAAATAAGTATATCCAAAACTGGTCCATACATAGATTTACATGTGAAACTCTCCCAAGACATACTCATCCACTTTGTTAGTAACATACACTAAATTTAGAAACCTAACTTAGATATAAAATATTTCGATGTGAGATCATTTTTAATATCCATTCATAGCTCTATGATAACTCAGTTTTCTCATAATACATAGGTCACTCTACTCCAGATGTGACCCATGAACATAAAATTTAATAACTCACAATCCTTATCATAGTAATTTTGAAATAAAACCACTAATTTTTTTATTCCATCAAAGTTATCAAACCTTCCCATGACTTAAACCATTACCCTTTTTACACACATGGATCGTTTCACAACTTTTTAACTCAACAAACACCGTCTATGTCAAAATGAAGTAAATTTATATTTCATAAACATAATGGGAAAACCCATTTAATTTGATTAATAGGAATAATAGAACCACAAATAACTTTTATTCACAAGAATACTCAAAAATTAAACCCATAAGTCATGGTGTATTGTTCCACCAGTATTTGGACTGATAACTTTATGTGTTGTACTCTATCAGAATGAAGGACATGTCATGAAACTAATGAAGAGAACAACATTTCACATAGAGTTTTATTCCATTTAGAATAATATATTTTTCTATTATTATGTCTCTATCAAGGATTAAATATTTTAATGATGAAATGTGTACATGGGGATTTGTTCCACAAACTACGAGTCCTACATGATACCAAACAATATTAGTAAGGCACTTCCTTTGCCTAAAACTTGGTGAAAGAATCCATAAATACTTATTATATATTAGGGTGATTCCAAAATTGGTAAAACTATTCAATTTACATAATTCATAAAAATAAAAAAAGTCTTATACCTTAAAGGTATCCAGTTTAACTACTAATCCCAAAAAAATAAAACAACTTACTCATACTCACAAGCAAAGTCCAGGTTCCCTCTAAGGTGTTTATCAATGAATTATAAAAATAATAACCACATTATATTATTTGATATTAACATAACCAAATGGATTTATTTTATCTAACACCTAAATTAACATTTTCCATAAAAATTACAATGGTCCTGAGAAATGAAATATCAATAAGTAGTTATAGAAGAAATATTTTTAAAACTATACATAGAACATTATTCAGCTGACTTGAAAAATAACTCTTGAAATGTATCTTATAATTTTATGTCAAACATTAGTTATATATATTTTCTCATAACTATCCTTATATAAAAGAAATATCAATCATAATATATATAGGGAACCACTCTTTAGGTTATAATTGATATTTTAATTAACTGATGTCTCTATCAATATGGGACATAAACACACAAAAGGTCTATTATCATATTTAGGGGATTGGTTAAGTAATATTTCACCATAAAAATATAAAAAAAACTATATGAGTGGTTATAGAAACATTAAATAACAATCTAATTTACCATAAATATACCCCAATGGGGTCAATTACTAAGGAATATATCAATGTTTTTGACTAACA
The DNA here is from genome assembly GCA_963277665.1 of Viscum album. Classification (NCBI taxonomy): domain Eukaryota; kingdom Viridiplantae; phylum Streptophyta; class Magnoliopsida; order Santalales; family Viscaceae; genus Viscum; species Viscum album. The sequence continues at coordinate 412,926,066 of OY728143.1, forward strand.
AGGGTCTTGTCGTTCCCACATGGGTTCAGTTGTATGGGTATAAATTTCTAATTTATCAAGTTAATGCTAAATAAATTTTATTTGGAATCTCATATAAGTGAAACCTATAAATTGTTATATCATTAATTATTTTTAATAAATTACCTTATTAGTTTTATTTCATAGCAATATAGTGTTAAGATTAACCTATAGGGGTTGAGTCAAACATAATGATTCATTTATATGGGTTGACATTCCCATGTTATAAAGGTAAAGGCATTTATAAATTGAAATAAGTGAACCATTTAGCTATCATTTTTAATGAATCACTTGGATTTATATCAAAGATAAACCATATTCCATTAACATCATGGTTTCTTATTTTTATTTAATTGATTTATTGTTTTAAAAAAATCTTTATATGAATTCAGGCCGGTAGAATTATATCATACTGATTTATGGAAAAAATCATTTAGGATAATGTAGGTTCATTATTTACCAATCCTTAAACCATAACTATAATAAGTAAAGTTATCTTATAAGAAAATCATACAATTATACAAAGAAAAATATCATATAATAAAGGTTTGAAAAAAAGAATGATAATGGAATTTGAATACTATGTTACTAAAATGATGTATGACAACAACTATTTTCTTCCTTTAAATAGGAATGAGATAAGTCACACAAATTTGTGAAAATATTAATGAAGAGAAATCATTCAAGGTGAAAAAACAATGAACTACAACTATAGAATTCCTAAATAGAAAGTCTAACCCCTGAAAACATGGTATTTATCCTGGGTGTGGGTTGGATATTCTAAGACATGATATCTTTTTGTAGATCCAACACCTTTTATTATCTTATATACCAAACCAATAATATTATTAAAATGGAAAATAAAACCATATATGATACCACTTTGTGATGTCCCCAACCAGGCTCACTCATAAGTCATTGATCCATTGGGTGATAAGGCCTCAAGCACAATTCCCCGTATTCATGAGGATTTTTAATAGTAGAAATGGTCTAATTATGGTATGGTGGGGAGAACATACCCAAAATATCACACTACTAAAAAACAGGGTTTTATCAGCACTAGAAACCGCTTTTAACAGCACTAGAAAAGTACTGTTAATCGCAACGAAGATAGGAGTACCCTTTATCAGTGCTAAAAAAAGCACTAATAAGGAACCCTTTATCAGCACTAAAAAAAGTGCTGATAAAATAATCCTTTTATCAGTGCTTTTTTTAGCTCTGATAAAAGACAAAAAAAAAGAATTAAAAAAATGTTAAAAAGAATATATAATCCAAGGAACTTTTAATAGCGCTTGACCCCCACTCTTATCAGTTCTTTCCCCCCTTTTATCAGTGCCAGGCGGAGCCCCCTCCCTCTCACCACACACTGTAGTTTCTTGCTTAACACCCTCCATTTAATAACACTATCCCTTGATGCACTTGCCCATGCGCGATCCTACTTACACTAGAACTCGAACCCCAGACCTCCCCCCTTGCACGCCAGCACCTTTACCACTAAGACATTTAGTTTTTTTTTAATTTAAAGATATATATATATATATATATATATTTATTCATATATTAATATAGACTCATATTAATATAAATATATTTAGTTATATATAAATATATTTATTCATATATTAATATATATATATATATTTATATATTAATATATATATATATAAATATTTTTTTAGTTATAATTTTTTATTTGTATATTTATTAGCATATTAATATATATTTATAAGATTATTTATAATAAATTTATAAAATATGTTTTCTTAGGTGTGTTTATAAATAAATAAATAAATAAATAAATAAATAAATAAATACATACATATATACAACACACACACACATACACACATATATATATTTACGAATAAATACATATATATGTGTATCTGAAAATCCATAGAATGTGAAAAATACCATAAATTATAATCCAGAAGTTCGTTTCAACTCCACAACTAGTAAAATTAAAGAACATGAAACAATCTTCGATATGATATGTGGTACAAACCTAATAAAAATCCCGATCAGAAGTTATATCTGTTTGAATGTTCAAAAATCAGGGTATCCTGACTAAAAACTCAGTTTTAGAGGTATTATGGGCCTTTTTTACTCTAAAAATGTGAAAAAAGGTTCCCTTGTTTCACGAGCGCATAGAGATCATCACATGCTTCAATTTGATATGTTGTAGAGCTCAAATGAACACCAGATCAAAAGTTATTGCTATTTGAAGTTTGAGTTTTATTTTCATCTTATTTTTAATCTTTTATGATTTTTTTTTATTTTTTTATATTCAAACTGTTTTTAAATGAACATTACTCAATAAAAATTACAAAATTATTAATTAAAAATATTTTTAAAATTATTTTATAAGCCTATTTTACTAAATATATTATACATTAATTTTAGATTTCTATTTATCCTTATCTAAAACATATTTAAAAAATATATATTATATTTATATCAATATAAAATAGATTTATAGATTTATATATTAATATATGTTTTAATGTCTTTTTTTTAAATTGACCCTTTATTAGTGATTTTATAAAAGTGCTGATAGGGGGGGGGGGTGGTCTTTATTAGTGCTTTTATAAAAGCGCTGATAAAGGGGGTCAGTAATAAATATAATGTTTGAATAAATAAAATGAATAAAATATATATTTATAATAATTAATTGATAATTGGAAAATTGATCTATATTTATCCATACAACACTCTATGATACAAAATATCAAAAAATAGTACATATAGTAGGTAGTATAAGTATAGGGCTATATGAAAATAAATAAATAAACCCAAAGACCCAAATCTAGTATGAATTCCAAGTAATTTCTCATTCCATATCTCTAATTACAATCCCTAGACCTAAAAATGTAACAAAAAAGGGAACTAATGATGTAATAACCTATGGCCATGATATCTACTCAAGTACCAAGTGGCGACCTAAATAGTGTATTGAGTAAAATTCATTAGGCCAACATCAATAATGTCTAATTAATTTCTAATCCATTAGTATAAAACATAATAGTATGCGTTATTTAAATTGGGAAGAAGTAAAGTGGAGGTTAATTGAGAAATACCACCTCCATCATCCTATTCTTGACTATCTCTGATTATAATAATAATAAATTTGTCAGAGGACCCATGGATATAAAACCAAGATTCCATGAACTAGTATCAATGTGAAATAATAGAATGGGTCTATAAATTCTCAAGTATTGAAGCCAATAAAATCCAAGGAATACTACAAATAATTTTATGAATGGAACTAGAGAGACAACCCATGATGATAAGGACATAGTGTTTATCTCTAGGTAGAATCCAATGGATGAATGATCAACATTCAGCTTATTAAAATTTCTCTAAAAATCCAACAGAATATGTCCCTAGTAGTCTTGGTAAATGATGAATTACAATCCAAGGAGATAATCCAAGGAATTCCATGTTCAAGGACATCAAGATGAATCTAAGAGATTATCCCAATCAATCTAATTTATTTAGAGTTTCTGGGTGAATCATTTGCATGAGGCCAAGGCATTGATGAATGTAATACATTGACCAGATCAAAGGAGGGATTTCCTCTTTTCATTCATATCAATCAATCTTGTGACATCCAATGGGTTCATTCCTAACTATAAAAAATAGAATCTAAGACTTTCCCATGGAATCTCATTCTTTTATATAAAATGCATCCCCAGTATAATGATAGACATTATAATTATATGATCACTATGAATAAACTAGAAAAGTAATTAATCCAAGTATACATTATGGATCAATTTAATTTATAAAAAAATACCCCAATACCTACATCAATTATAGAAAATTTAATCCCATAATCACATTAAATATAAATAACTTATTTAATTAAGGGATACACACCTCACTAATAAATTTAATTTTTATGGAATTCTATGCATCGACAAGCCTTTAATAAATTATTTACATAATGAGGACACATAGTTGTCACCATTTTAGTTATTTATCTATTAAAGATACCCTAAATCCGATGGGACCATAGAATTATGGGTTCACTTTATAGGTTAAAGAAACCTAATTAAATTAGGTTCCAATTAAACAAACAGGTTCCTAAAGGAAATATCTTAACTTCATGTTATTTAATAATTAGGTTAAATAATTAATTCAATAATTTATTAAAAAAGTAGTTAAAAAAGTGGTAAAACAACATCAACTATTTCCATGTTCATCAGAGTAAACCCAAATGAATTCATAACAATCTTAGAGACACTTCCAATTTAGCTCAATGTTAAGAAAATCATGGGGTACTCTTGGGAGACCTAATAAATTAGGGAAAGAATTTTTTATGACCATACATAGTCCATGTAACTAGTAGTATTAATTTCATAACTATTACAAGATAGTAAAATAATTGATTGTTATGAACCAAAACAAATTATTTCCTGAATTTAGGTTAGGCCATAAAACACCCATAAACCATACTTGGCCCTTAGACCTATTTAGTGATTTAAGGGTAATACCTAAGGGAGAAGGAAATTATTTAAGGATTTAAATTAAATAAAAGGAATTAAAGATCATATAGGTTGATTTTGGGTATCCAAAATGATACAAAAAAACATATAATTTAAGAAAAAAGATATTTGAAGGTAAAGACATCTAAAACAACTACCTCAACCTTAAGAAGCTTAACTCACCTAGAAACAGATTCTAGTTCACTTCAATTAGAGAGAGAATGAGAAACAAGAAAAAGTCCCTAAAATAGGGCATATTATCCAAAATAGGAAATAGATAAATACACATTAGAATAAATAACAAAATTAAACTAACATATTTATGTTCTTACATTAGGATTTATATCTCTATAGATGACACTTGATTCTAACTTTGGATAAAGGATATCTCCCATTGATGAAAGAAGAATACGGGGATTATAAGTTCATATCATGGATGAAGGAGGGATGGAAAAATAGGTGAAAAAATATAAGGATGAAGGGAAAATAATTATTTTTCCACTTTTATCGAGGAACACTTTTTAGTCATACTTTTTTGAAAACCATAATTCAACTGTACAGACTCACTATTAAAAGCTCCCAACCTCACATAACTACATAAAAAAATTTATAAAATAATGTCATAAACCTAAAAATCCTTCTATACACACACTCTATATAATTTTTTAATATTTTTATAATAATTAATTTTTATATTGTCAAGTGAGAACTAGTACAAATATGATGTAGTAAACCAAATAAAACATGAAACCCAATTAAAATTTGAAATTTCAAACTTCATACACAAGCATCCCACCAAACAGAAATTCAAATATTAAAACCCTCTATCTCCATACCACCATGAGTTGCACCCTTAGAGGTAAAATGTTATTTTGGAACTAATTAACACGTCATTGTCAATTCTGGTCATTGCTGAACCATCCTCACATAATTCTCACACTATTAGTTCCACCTTGAATCGAACGAACATGGATAGCTTTGTCGACCACTAAAACATTAAATACCAACCACCATCAAGAAGATTCACTTTGAATGCAAACCACTGATTCCACCATGGGATGAATGAACCAAGGTCCATCAAGAATACATCACTAGAAATAATCAGATCCAAAATCATGAAAGAACAATTCATTATCTAAGAATAACACCAAATAAAACTCCAGTCAACAAACTAAATAATATGATCAAATGTTGATGAGGGGAAGAATCCACCTCACTCAGGACACACTCAAAGGATTTTTTTCAATAGAGAATAATACCATCCAAATAAGACCACACTTTTATCACTCCAACCACCACATTCCCAAACTACCCTGAAGAAAAAAATGCACCCGAGCGAGATGGTGTCAGCGTGTTAGACCAAGATGTCATAGTATGGGTGAAAGAAATGGGATGAAACCTCTCTAGAGATCCATAAACAAACAAATCTAAAGGGAATACATTAATAATAAAGGAATATACAACCACTACAACCATCCACGGACACAATCCCAATATATCGAATCATCATCACATATGACCATATGATGGGTTTTCATATAAAATAAATAATATGTAAATTAGTATCATAAATGTTCACTAAGGTGGATTTTGTATCATTAATATCATGTCCTCAAGGTTTGGTAAAATAGTTTGACTAACCATGGACCAATTATTTTCTCCTTTTGGGATTCTAGACAAACTACATGGTTTGGTTGAACATTTATTTAAACTTTACACCAACAATGTTATTTCCAATAGGTATTTGCACATTATTTTCTAGGTGAGGAAACATGTCATACCAAACCATGGGACTTAAACCCATGATAACCCTATAGCCACATCCTCTCATTAGACATTTTCCATGATAATCCCTATAGTTTTGGAAAACTGGGGTCAAAATGTGAACTCTGAAAAAGGATCTTAGAACTCTCTAAAACCATCCAAAAATCCCTATAATTCAACCCATTAAATTATTTGTTCCAAAAAATAAGTTTAATGGATAAAATTAAATCATAACACCCAATTTTTTTTTGAGGAAATCACAATCGTTCCCTTTAGAGTCCTCTAATCATCAAGACTAATCTTTTGGTACCTACTCAAATAACTCAATTCATTGAGCTCAAAAATATACATATTACTCCAAATTATCCACTTAGATTCACACTTAGTGCCACATGATATGGAAAATAGGTATCCTCTTCACTCATACTACTTTCTTGCTAAATTAAATATTCTTCACTAGCAACTCTATATATGAGGTATTAGGCTATTGATCAACATCCTCATTTTCAATGACATACATTGGATTGGGTATGTACCTTCTAATATGAGACTAATGAAACACATTATTCATTCCTTATTAGTGAGAAGGAAGATATGGAAAGTATTACAATATCATAAACCACTTGATAATCAAGAAATGTCCAATATAAAGTGGTGCTAGATTCTCTTTCATTCTCAAGCATTAGTGTCCTAACTGAGGAGTAACTTCTAAAAAATAGACCGCTTATAGAAAAATCCAAAGGTCTCTTATAGTGGTTGGAATAAGTTTTATGACTACTATATGCTATTATCAACCTATTTTGGATCAACTACACTCTCTCCAAGGTATCCTATATCATATTGGGTCCCAAAACAACTACCTCATCAGCCTCATTCTAATAAAGTAGTGAATGGCATAACCTACCATAGAGTGACTCATAAGGTTCCATATAAATAAACTAATGGTGATTACTATTTTATGAAAAATAAAACAATTATAAGAAATCATCTACTTATTCTACGATGTTTAGGGAATAATACCGATGAATATCCTTTAGTAAGTGAATTTTCTACTCCAACTGTCCATCTATCTAGGGATGGTACAATGTGTTCAAGATTATCTAAGTCCCTGAATAATTATAATGAAAATTTATGATTTGAAGACATAAAGTTTTTTCACATTTCATACACAATGATAAATGGAACTCCATGTAAGTATATTATCTCTCAAATAACTAGATTTCCCATCTTATCTTCTGAGCGAGTCTCATTAATTGATTTGAAATGATAATCTTTTGTTAGCTGATTAGAATCACCTAAAAAAATCATATAAACAAGGGTTTATAGGTAACCAAATCACAATATCCATCATGAAATGTTTTCACTTTTACTAGGGCATAATATGTGGCTAGAGAAAACATCTAGGATGCCAATGCTCAACCTTTATCCTCTGGAAGGTATGGAACCGTGAAACAAATCAAGTAGCATACCTCTACATCCCTATCCACCATAATTTCCACATAAAGTAATGGTAAATATTTTAAACTCCATTATATACTTCCCACATAAATTTATGTATGTATCTCACCATCTATCCCTGATGAAAGTAGGCACAACTACTATTCCATATACCAGGATCACTCATCATCATTGAACGACCACCCATGTATTGTGTAACCTCCTACTATTTGTTACAACATTACAAAAAACTCAAGGTTAGTCTCCTAAATTGAATTTAACCAATCTATAAAATCAGTTTTTAACACTATTGGGAAATATTTCATCGATCCATTATCCTTGAAATCATACATCTTCAATTCTACCAACAATCTCATTAGGCACTACTACTCCTCCAAAGGCCAATTACCATACTCGTATGTTACCTATGTCTTATGACTAAGATAATCTTCAATAAAATTTATTTTCCTAAGGAATATTCTATTTCAACATAAAACATGTACAATTACTCTAAATAGAGCCTTTTACTTACATTTAGGTCCCACTGTGTGAAGATATAGTGAAGGATATTTTGATCTTTGAAGACAAAAAAACCTCTCACCAAAGAGGTAGTGTCACCAACCCATTAAGGCTTAGACTATGTATTTAATCTCTAATTAATGGATAGGGTAGATAATATCATGGGTACACAAATTACTTGACTAATAAGCTATAACATCAACCCTCTATATTAGTATCACTCATAAGCATACTCTTAAAACATTTAAAAAATTTATTATGTGATACTAGGATTGGAAAGGATTAACTCTAGATATTTAGTTAAACTCCTATTTATCTCAATAAAATCCTTGTTATACTCATAATAACAATAGATATTATCCCCTTTATTCATTTTAAAATTCACGTGTGATGAAAAACTAGATAATTCCTTGATAAAACACCTATAATAGCATACTAATCCCAAAAATATCCTAATCTCAAACACATTCTATGGATGAGTAAATGAAATCACTACCTTAACATTCCACTACCAGGTTTTCAATAATCATATGACCATTACTATATATATTTTATCTAAAATAATGAGTCATGTGTCTATTTTTTTGACATCGGTAACACTTCCCAGTTCTCAAAATACATTTCCCTTATTTCTTCTTTCTAAACTTATCACAAGAGTGTAATTGAATTTTCATACATTCAGGTTTATTAGATGAATATTTACCCATAATTACCACCAATATTTCTTCATGACATTTATTTTTTAAAATTCCCTAGACTTAATCTTGAATTTCATATCAAACCACATAATTTCATCATAACTTCCAAACAAATTAGTAACTAGACCCCTTCATAAACATAGCTTCATTCCTGAGTAAAATTGATTAAATTTACTATCATGGTCTATAATGTTATTTTGTGCATACCTAGAATATATTTTTTATTTACTTTATGGGGTTAAATAGAGTCTAACATTTTCTTCAACTCCATGAATTGAATTTACATTATATATTAAAATATGTATGGGAAAATATTATTCCTAAAATATTTCTTTAAATACCATGCATTCCATGGAATTTATTTCTTATATTTTTCTATTTTTCTTAGTCAAAGACAACCATTGAATGGATTCAACTTCAAAATGATAAATATAAATGGATTCTTTATTATGTTATAAATATTATAGAACATCACATATCTTCTCTAAAATTAATCCATCTTTATAATTTCACTAGGTATAACTGTAATGGACCAAATATTTATGAATGAAAATTCATTTTTAAATGAGTAAATGACTTATTATCAAAATTAAATATAGAAAAACATTCACTACTTTGGTTATTTTGGAATGTTATATTTTCTATAAAATTTAAAAGATAATTATGAATCATAAACACTAAGAATATATCCATGGTACAATGACCATTAAGGTTAGTATATTATGGGTTATGATAAACTCTATTTTATAAAAATGAATGAAGTGATGGCCTCAAACAGTAAGATCACACCCCATGAAGCCCATTTATAAAAGACTTTGAGGGAGAAATCATCACTAATAATTTACCATTATTGAGCCCAATATGAGATTAAAGAACTGAAGAATTAAGGAAACTATTATTGGATAATTTTATGCTCATAAAGACCGTGGCCAAATAAATGTATACCAAACCACCACAAAAAAATTCACCATCACATACCTTACCATTAGGGAGTTAACAAGTATTATAAAGGGCTATATATATGAACCCTAATAGTATGAGTTTTTATATATTTATTTATAATAAAACAATGGTTATATTTTCCCTTTTAAATATTAATTATTAATATAATAAACAATAAGTTTGATGAAAGTTATATTTTTATATAATGAAATACAAATTAAATTTTGGGGAAATATATAGATTTAATAAAGATACACTTTTTGATGAATTCAAGATTTTTTAAATAAATTATATCTTAATAAAAAATTATTATTAAATAATATTTATTATATATAAATTATAATATAATTTTATGAAGTTAAATGAAATTTTTATAAGGGGTATAAAACACTTATTTTAAAAAATATTATTTTTCAATAAAAGTTGACTTTTGATTTAAAAATAAAAATTCACATAGTTAGATAATTATATTGTTAATTTTTTTTAAAAAAATAGCATCTCTAAATTATCCAATGGTGATTTTTCATAATTTTTTGGGATAGTCAGATTTATGGGTAAAAATTAAATACTCTATAGATATGCAGTATGTATTATGACAGTATAATGTCCTAAAAAATAAAGTAATATATTCAATAAAATATATACAAAAAAAATATATTTCACCTTTAATATAATTTTTTTGAGATTATTTTATTAATTTTATGAACCATTAATGAATCCTATAAAACATATATTTTATTTTATGGTTTTAATATCAATTATTCATAAACATGACTCACTTCCTCATCCAAAGGATTTTATTTTAAGGAGGTCAATTTTTTTCCTCATTAAATAATTAAAATAAATAACCTTTTAAAGAGACCATGGGACAAAACCATGAGAATTATTGTTTTTTTATTACAATATCATGTAGAGTCCAAAACCAATGTTTGCACATTTATAAAGAACACTATATTTTTTTATATAAACACAACCAATCTACCATTATGCATCACTCAAATTCTATAGATCACTGAATTAATCTACCCTTCCCTCTCTAAATCCCACCTAGGGTTCCCCATTCTCTTAAGGAGGTCCTCCAAATATTTTATAAGTGACCTCTCATTGTAAGGGATCCTCTCCTTCTCCTCATTACTCAACTCCTTATTTAAACTATGCCTTTTGATTTCCAATTGATCAAATTAGTATACATTTTCACACATCCCTATTACTATACATATTATTTAAAAGTTATTAGATACCCATTTAACTATCATTCTACCCTTCCATGAATATTTTTGTGCCCATTTTTTCAGACAAAATTATCATGTGATTTTCCATGGATAACATTTGTGTAGTGAGTAACCGTCTCTATTTCCACTCATGGGTATTAACATAGATACACCTATCCACCATTAATTTGATACTTCAATGTATTTATCTCAAACTCATTAGTATTTTGGTTAAAATTTATGAAATATATCCTTATGTTATATGATCTATGTGGTACACTTATGTGAGCACCTAATATGAATTTGACGTGTGGGCCCGGAATTATATTTCCCTCCAATGCATTGAGTAATATTTTAATATCATGATATTCCATGTATAGTTCATTATAGGTCTTTATAATATCAATATGTTATATTTTATTGGTGTTTATACTTGACTTAGGTTTATGATATCATGTTTTATGTTGTTTTTATATTCATATGTTGCCTTTATGTTGTCTTGTTATATCATGTCTCATTGATCAAAGTTATGACTCCCACCCCTAATACGTTACCTTGATATGCCTATTTTATCAAATTTACTTATTTAAATTATATTATTATTTGTTTAATCCCTTGTTATTATTTATATCTCACCCATTTAATATGTACGTCTCCAAGTTATCCCATGCAATTTTAGAAGAATAATGGAATTTGAGAAGCATGTTATGGATGTTTTCGATAATATCATTGTATTAATACTTAATGTTTTTATTGTATAAACCTAATTTCCTAAATAAACTAGGGTTAATGATATTTTAGGATAGTATTATGTGTTAAATTATGTAATAAATCATGAATTATGTTGTATTAAAGATATGGGTTGTCATAATTAGTATCAAAGAAATGTTTATTTATTTTTGGGATTAGGAAATGAAAACTCTAGTGAAAGCCACAAGGATATATATAAACATAGGAAAAAATAACATAATATTTATAAATTATATAGTATATTTTTTCCATGAAAATAAATCCATTTATGTGTTTTATAATTGGACATGGCTCCGACAAAGTTGTACCTAGGGGTAATAACCCCAAAAGGGTGCATTCAACTCGACTTGATCATCACTGGTGCATGAAAAATATAACGAATCAGGCTTATCATACATTAATATTATATATTTTATATGAGTATTTTTTACATTATTCAAAAATACATTCTTGAGGACTATAACCTTTTAACACCTTTGGAAACATGGAAGAAAATCATCTAATTTGGTGAAAGATCTTCAAATTTTCACACAAATATTTTCCCATTTATTACCCTTCAATGAAATACCCTACATATAACCCTTATTTATAATTTAGGGAAATTAAACATAAAAAATTTTGCACTCATATCCTTAGTTATGGTAAACAAGGTAGATATATAAGCATGAAATGAACATAATGGTATTATAACATGAGAGTAACATTTGAAAACCATACCCCACATATCAATGATCATAATTTTGAGTCATGGAATAAATATTTATAGTTAATAATCCATGAATAATAACATAATAAAATAACATGATACATGGGAGAATTTAATTAACATAAAACATATATTTTTGGTGTAAACAAAAGCCTAGAAAATATTATGCCAAGGCTAACCTCCAATAAATTCATAACATGTTACGCATGGGATAACCACCTATGTACCTTATTTGGGATTGGAATGACCTACCATATACCTTATTTTCAGATTGGAAATACCACCCATGTACGATCATTTTTGGTCTTAGGATGACCACCTGTCTAACCTATATGCTCATAGACTTTTTCTTTACCCAATTAATTGGAGGGAGATATATATCCCACTAGTCACATAATGAAACCCATATTTATATGTTCCACAATATCATAAATATTCATCATATCATAACCCATGAAATGAAATGGGTATCATAAACATTTAATCATATCATAAATTATGAAAAAGTTACAAGTTTCATAATCATTTCATCATAGAATAACTCATGAAATGAAGTGGGTTTCATAATAATTTCTTCATGGTATAACCCATAAAAGAGAAATAGGTTTTATAAACATCACACTATCATACATAAACCATTCATAGAAAGAATATTAATGATATAATTTGATCATATAACCATTAAATAATTGGTAACACCAATATAATTCATATTATATGGAATTTTTTTTAAATATAATTGAAAACATATATTGAAGAAAATCTCATTTTTTATTGAAAAATGATATTTAAAAGATAACTTTTTTTGAAAACCATATTATTTGAAAATAACCTTGAAAACTTATAAATAAGATTTTAAAAATAATTTAAAACATTTCTTGAGAAAATTTTCATTTCCTCTATTAAAAAAATTTAAACCATTTTTGAAAATATTTTTAGAAAACATGGTCTTGGAAGAAAAATAGTTTTCGACTGAAAAGACTATTTTTAATAAAAAAATTATTTTGAAATATTGAGTAAAAAAGAGGGAAAAATGAAATTAAAACATGTATTCTCATAAAATAAACATAGGAGAAAAAAATACATGAGTTTTTAAGGGATATATCATATGAATTGATCATCAGAAATATAGTTATAAATAATCTCTATAAACAATGAGATTGTAAAATAAAATCTTTACCACTTTTTTACGATTGAAATGTAATACCCATGAGGATTATAATTAAAGTAAAATTTAAATATCATTAAAAATAAATAAATTCACAATATTATATATCTAATGGTCTATATATACACCTAATAAAATTAAATAGGTTCATAATATAACTATATTTCTCAAACAAGGTAAATTGAGAAAAAAATACCATACCGATTTGGTAACTTTTTAAACGTAAAACACGTGAATGATATATAATATATATATATATATATAAATACCAATAAATTTAAAAATAACCTCATAAAATAAAATCTTGGTCATTATACACACCACATAAAATAAATATGTGGTGAATATGGCTTGTGTCTCATAGAAAATAAAAGTGAGATAGAAATCCCTTACCTTAAGTATCGATGTCTGTCATACTCATTAAAACCTCCTATATAATAAATATAAGTTTATTATAAAACTATAAAGTAATAATAATTATATATATATAAAAATATAATATTCTCTTATGACCTTTTATCACCCATTTATTAATAATGCCATGTTAAAGATATGTTTCGGGTAATAACTGCTTTGTATTTCGTATACATTTTGAATTGTTATTTATTATCCCCATACTTCAATAATGATTTCATCATATAAAAAATGTAAATCATGATATAAATATAATATATATTCATAATATGTATATTTATATAAATAAATAATATTTAGTGATATGAAATGAAATACACCGTTCATGGAGATGATAGGATGTACATACACATGAACGATATTTCCATTTTCTTACCGTATTAAAAGAAAGAAAAGTAAAAGATATATATATATATATATATAATAATTATAGGATGATTTTTATTTCATATATATATATATATATATTATTTTTATTAAACCCATCCTTAAACATTCCATGTAAATCATGATTGATTCACATCACTTCACGAGGTTGTAGTATGTCGTACACACGGATGACGTTGTCATTTTCGCACAAAATGTAAATAATGAAGTTATGTGTGATGTAATTAAATTAGAATAAAAAAAATCATAAATATAATTTATATCATATATAAACTATAAATCCATCATTATTACAAACCTTTAAAGGTGGTAATTGAAAAACAAACGATAACGGTTCCTAGGGGAGTAGTCTACCGTACACCTAGATGATGATATTATAACCCATTCGATGGAAGTTGGTGTGTTTTTAGTTAAAAAACTTAATATAACAAAATATAAGTTTATGTAATATATTGAGGTTATTATATAATCACGATATAATAATAATTTTAGGGGGTGGAGAAAGAAATAAAACGACAATGCTCATTGATGAACATTATTTCTTCATTGGGTATCCTCCATAGGATTGCCCTAAACCATTTATTGGTTGGATTTATGTAAAAAATATGTCTTATAGGATGAGGATAGAAATTTTTAGAAGTTATTTTGGAATCTAGTTGTCCATACAAATGGTTTGATATGTGTGAATAAGTGTGGAATGTGAGTGCCATTTTATAGTTAAGGAGGAGTGTCATTCTTGTAAATATTAAAAATTATTCACTATTGGGATGTCAATATTACCTCAAGTTATTATAAATATAGTAATTATAGGCATGGAGTGATTATATGGTTGATAAAAACCTCAAACACATAATGAAACACATTTTATAAACATTTATATCTTTAATATATAAGTATCCCTATTTTTACCATTTCTGTTTTTCACTATGGTAACTAGTTTTTTACCAATGATACTTTATAATTTAAGAAAAACTTAAAGTGGGAATTATTAGATAATTTTGACCCACTAATTCTATATATGATATAAAATTTTGGAAAATACATTTTTTATGTTTTTTGGAAATTTATTTTAACATAAGCACATGTAACGTGCAGAAACACTACTTTAACCTTAACCTTGCTAACTGAGTTTTTACAATTGAAAAGTCATTAGTCATTATAATAGAAAAATTGGTCAATGAATGGAAGATATATTATATTTATTAAAATTATAAAATCACTTTAAAGAAGATATTATTTTTTGTAATTTTAAATCATTTATTAAAATACTATTTATTATAAAATAACATTAATGTCAATTTTGACCTTATTTATTTAATTTCAATTAAAAAAATCAAGATAATGATGGAATTTGAATATATATTTTTCACACAATTATATCATTATATATTTATATAATAAATTAATTTATCATAATAATTCATTCAATTTAATTTTCTTTTGATATTTTTTGTATCATTTATTTTATTTTATTATCAACTAAATAATTACGGTGTTGGCGTTTCTTAAACATTTAATGAAATTATTTCATCTCAAGAAATTTGAAATAAATTATCATGATAAAAAAAATATTTATATTTTAATAGGATATATATAACCAAACATATGTTTTTTTCAGTCCTATCCCAATGCTTTATAAATATTAAATTTAAGAAAAGTATCTTTTTTGTCTTTTTCATTACTTTACTTATTATTTGGGTTATATTAAAAGGAAAGTGGAAATAAATTTCCATATTTAAAATAATTTTATTACCAATATAGAAATAAATTCATTGAATAAAATTGATATAATATTTTAGATCATTTTAACTCTTATCATTCTAGTTTACCCCCCCTCCCCAAGTAAACCCATTTTTTACTTTAACTGAGCTAATTAATTTCTACTACATTCACTATCTATTTCATGAAAAAATAAGTTGAAAATATAAGAAAATATATAATATAATGATTTAAAATATTTAATTATTTTTTCTAAATTCAATTCACAAAATTGGAAAAATAAATTTAAAAATCAATCTTGTAGGCATGACTAGAAAGCGAGATTTTAAAGTTAAAATGATCAAAAGTCTACAAAGTTTTTATATCAAATTTCAATATGAAATTTATTATAATGACATATATTGGATTAATATATGTATTATTTAACAAATTATACTTTTAAACAAACTTTAAATATAATTTATCATTATAAATAAATTAAACAAAAAAGGAAGTTTTCAATTAAAATTCAGCATCTTTCAATATTAATAAAAAAAATGAAACCTTTCAGAATTTTTTTTTAAAATTCACCCTCAGATAATTTTGAAATTTATTTTATCAAATAAATTTTATAAAAGTGTCAAATATTAATTTTATTATTGTTCTCAAAAGACATAAAATCATTTTTTTAGAAAATAGTATTTTTGAAACATATAAAGGCATTACAAAAACTTCTTTAATTTTTAACAAATATGTTTTATTTATATAAAAAAATATACATAATATTTAAAAGGATATATTACTATTTATATCTCAATGTTTAATAACTATGTTATAACTTTCACATTTAAATAACTTTATTATTAATATATCATGGTTTTGTTAAAACTTAATGTTGCGTGTAACACATACTAAGATAATGTTGCATGTAGCGCAAGATTAAATTGGTGTTGAGTGTAATTCATTCCATAAAATAAATTCATTTTATTCAAAAATAATAATAATTCATGAAAAAAGGGGTGTTATATTATACCTCACAAAAAAATTAATTTCTCCTTCTAAATTCATCTCGATCATCAAATGTTTGATTAAGGATGGTTCCTTTCATAGAATCCCACAATATAAAAAATGGTTAATAAAATATATACTCAAAAAAAGTGAAAGGGATGTGTGAATGTCATCTGGAATAACACATACTAGGTTTCCAAATAGGAGAACATGGGTGGGAAGTGAACCTATAGACCTAGAAGAGAAAACTAACAACCAAATACTGATGGAGAGTGATATAGAACATGGTAATTAGAAAGTTAAAGAAAACAAATCCATAAAACAAAGTGGATTGAAAAAATGTCATAAATATCATAAAAAATTATTTTAATTGGATAAAATTTTATTTCAAGACCCTTTTCCTAAATTTGAAGAATTTTCATGATAAGATATAATAACTTGATTTCATTCCTTTTAATAAAATCATTATCTTCCTATGGTTGTGCCTTTTTCAATTTAAAATTCATCTCTTACTCAAAGAAATGAGGGTGAATTTTTTAGGCCTAAAACACTAATATAACATATGATCAAAAAATAGAATGATAATTTATTCATTTTATCTTTGGTTATCCTAAAAAATGGTTATCACAATTTTTCCAGTATGAATAAATCATTATACAAGAAAAATAATACATTAATCACTAAAACCTCATTAAAATTTAAACATAAACAATTTCATAAATGGTTAACCTTTGGATCCTTCCAAAATTTGAATATACAAAAAATTATAAATAAGGTCACTAAATTTATCAAAACCAACTTAACATTGATCCCCCATATATCATAAAGTATCTCCTGATTGTCACATATAAAACATTTTAATACATTCATAATGTATTCTATTGAAACATGTTAATTACCAAAATTAACATAAAACCTTTGAGAAAATAAATTATTCCTTATTCATTTCATAAAACATAGATTATTGTATATATGGAGTAAATACAAATATTCTACAAACACCATCAATGATAACATAAAACAATTTCTCAATAAATCATTTATTAGTTATGTGGTCATTAATACTATCCAATTTACTATATCAAAATAAATCATATCTTTATACCAACATTATTATATAAAAATCAATAACATATTAAGGGTAATCATTCCCTTAATTAATTTTCTTCCATGAACAACAATGTTCCATTAAATAACATTTTTAGGTCATTAGTATCTTTTAACATATTATTTCAAATCCTTAATGAAATACTTATACTGAAAAATAATTATATATTTCATGACTAATAAACCTTGAATTAAATACATAAATAATTTCATCATTTAAATTTATTCTCAAAATATTAACTAAAATTCATAAAATTATTCCTTAATACCACTTTACTTTCATATGTCATATAGAGTCTCTTAATTATCATAAATAGAACCATTACTCTTAAAACCTTGCTAATTTTCATCATTATATTTCCCCTAAGGAAATATAGTTTCATAATGACCATAATTTACACATTTTAGGCTTTCAACGGTCGATTATATTTGAAGGAGACACTTATTACCATAAATTTCATTAACTAAAATTTTGATCTTCATATTTTAGTTACATTCTTTGTAATCTTATTTTCCATAGTCAAAACATCTTCACAATCCTATGATAAATTCACTTCGGTGTTTCTTCCCACATTCTTGACACATAGGAAACTGAATATTCTTTCCTGCATGGTTACCGTTACTTGATCAATCAATGATCTCTTTACATCACTTTTTAGTTAGTCTAAGAGTTGGTTAAGGTAAAAATTGTTACTCATGTTCTATGAAAAATTATTATGTATAATTACAAAATCCATTACTCTATTCATCATCCCATTTGGATTCTCATCGGTAAATCATCAATCACATTCAATGTTAATTGAGTTTATTTTGGTTCCCACCATTGAATAATACCAAAAAACATATTGTGAGAAACAATAATCATGATGGAAAATCATAGTCAGAAAAATAATTTAGGTGGTATAAATCAAGACACCTTATTTTTAATTAATGACACCTTAGGATTGTCTTAGGTAATTAATATCCATCATATATTTAAATCCTTCATGGTGGTTTACAATGATTTTGTGAATTTAAAAAGAATATCCCCCAAGAGTGTCAAACTAGGTGTGCAACATGACCATTTTTTGTGCAAATGTTCCCACCCAAGTCTATCTCAATGTGATGTTTTTGGGGTTGTTACCCCTAGGTACATCTGTTCCAAAGCTACATCCAGTTGTAGTACCCATACAAGGATATAATTTCTTAGAATCCAATAACTCCATCCTCTACCAAAATTTCAAGACCTTTTCCTATAATTTGAATCACCTGTGTACTTATCCTTATAGAAATCCCTAGAAATATAATTAAAAATATCCCTAAGGATCTCATAGAATTTTTCTCATCCTAGTTTCCAAAGGTTTACTAAACCTTTACTTTGATACCAACTATTATGTCCCAAGTTTCTCATACATGGATATTATAACACCCCAAGACCTTAAAACATTTTACATTTTGAATAAATTTAATTTTTTTATAGATTTATTTATACAAAAAACGATATTATTTATTGATACACATATGAAAGACTTTGTTTAGTAATTTGCGTTACATGCAAGACTGATATTTACCGAACAACAATATATTATTAAAATATTATTATTTAATATAACAAGATATGACATAAATGTTAAATTAGAAGTTATGAATAGGATTAACTAGAATATGAATATATATGATTTAATTCATTTATTACCAATTAATTATAAATTCATATAATAACCAATTGAATTTAAATAAGATGTTTAAAAAAAAACTATTATTACGCTCAAAAGGTGTTTTATCGTAATCAATTAAATTAATTAATATTAGTGAATTATATTAATGATATATATATATATATATATATATATATATTCAATAAGATAATTTTTTTCTTTATCCAATATATTTTATAGGCATAAGATAAGAACAAACCTAATTTTACACATAAAAACCTATATTATTTATAAAATCAGCTTTACCACATTTTAATGGTGCACCCATTTTAAATATAAATTTTTACACCACTATAAATTTAATATTATAAAATAAAAATAATTTTTTAAATAGAAACATAAAAATTATTTTAGGGTTAATTTTTATTATTTTTATGAGAAGTTTCATTTTTTGATGAATAGTGAAAAATACTGGATTATAATTGAAAACTATTTTTTCATTTAATTCATTTATATGGATAAAATGTATTATAAATTGATTTTAAAGTAAACAAATAAAATAATTTTATATCAATTAATCTAATTTATTTCATTGTAATCAATTTTTCATTGCAATAGTATATACAAACATTTCAATCTTTTGAACATTTTCACTTTAAAAACCTGTTTTCTCACCTTATTAATAAGATTAATTTTAAATTAATTTTAGTAAATTATTATTTTTTTTGAATTTAGAAAAATGGATTCAATATTTTGAATCAGAATTTCTAAATTTAGTAAATACACCCCTTCTATTCTGGGACAATATGAATAATAATATTAGTAATTTTTATTACCACGGTTAAGGGTAAATCAGGTAATTAAGGGTAAAAGATAATATAATATGTGTCAAAAAATTTCCATATCACTTGTAATAATTTTATTTTATAATTTATTATCAACAAAAATCATGATTGGGTCTATTTTATGGAAACTTTGAGCTATTTGGATGACTTTAATCCTTTTATAGTATTTTATTTTAAGGAAAGTCAAATATTTCATACTCATATATTTAATAAGTGTTGCATTTTTTTTATATCATTATACAGAATATATCTTTGAATATAAATATAAATTTGAAATCTAAAATTTTTACTTTCATCATTATAATATTTTTTATTTTTAGGGATGGAATGATTAAATTAAAGGCCAACACAATGATGATGCAGTAATTTTTTAATTAGCAGACATATCAAATAAATATTATTAAAAATATTAAAATAAACTTAATATGATATAATTAATGTCTTACCTGAAATTTATAGATGAACTAGGCATATTGGGTATGTATTAAAGGTTTTGGTTTGATTTTAACTTGTATTTATGATATTTTTAAAAAGTCAAGTAATGAATATTGTCAAAATTGATACTAAAGATATTTTAAAAAAATAATATTTTATTAAATGATATAAAATTCATAAAAATTTAAAATTCATCCAACTAATTTAGATAATGTTGGAAATTCCATCCATGACTCATTTATGGTTATTTTAGTATTTATTATAATTATATTAATCTTCAAAGATTAAAAACACATGTTGTCATGGTAAGAGTTAAAGAGGTTAAATACAGATTAAATCCAAAAGATAAGGATATGAATGTGGAATGGGCATGTATAAAATTTATTTTCTGAGAGTATATCGACCCATATTGATTTTATATTCTAAATAACACAATTTCATGACATTTTTATATGAAAATTAATTTATATTAATTTAAATTTTTTGAGATTCCAAAAGTGCCCCTTACGTCAATTATAAAGGGGGACCTCCTCCATTACTTAATAACACCACATTGAGACTTATAGATCATCCAAAATCTATGAAAATAATCTCCTATTATCCATACCCTCATACAAGAAGCCTTAATTTAGACATAAATTCATCCAAAGAAGTCTTTTAGTACAAACCAAAAAGAGTTACCTGAATTATTGGTAATGTTCTTCAATGATCAATTTTATTTCATTTACTTCTCCAAACCTTAGATTATTTTTATATAATTATTATAAAATAAAATAAGTATCCTAAATATAATATAATGTCTTTATGATAAGTGTTTTACTTACACTTTCACACACATCATCAAATGAGATACACAATCATCATTCATGTGTACGGTGGACTACCACCTCACAAATTGACGTCGTTCATTCTTATATCTACCACATTTAAAGTTTTTAATAATGATTCATTTAAAGTTTAAACATGATATATATTGTATTTATAATTTCTTCATGCTTTTGGAACTTTTTTATATAACCATACATTCATTTCTTCCATTTTTTGGGAATACGATAACATCGTTTGTGGAAGGGTGGACTACCGTCTCCTCAAAGCAGTGTGAGTCGTTCACACTTTACATTGGAATATATTAAGAATAGTTTTAAAAAAATATTTTAAATATATGAATAAAATAAGATACTGGAATTATAATATACAAATATATCATTTACTTTTCATTCTTTTAAACATGATAAGAAAATTGTAGTAGCGTTCATGCGTACGTACAACCTACCATCTCTGTGAATGATGCATTTAATTTCCTATCTCCAATTATTATGTATTATTACAAATACATATATACTGAATATATATGATAATTAAATCAAGGATTAAACTCTTTATATTAATAAATCATGTCTGATGTTGGAATAAAAAAAATAAGTCAAAATATACTATAAAAATATGGAAATTAACACCTGAAATAGTGTAAATAATGAATGTTTTTTAAAAAATGGGTAATGAGATATTATAATAAGTTAATATATGATATTATTAATATGATTATGGTTCTGTTATAAGTTAATTATAATATTAAAACTTTTATACAATAGTATAAAGGACATTCACCCAAAAATAAATGCAAGGTAAGAGATCTCATCTCAATTTATATTCCATTAAGACTTATACATTATTATGCACCAATTCACTTTAATGTGGTGTATATAAACCCCATTTTTCATTTAATATAATTATTAACTCACAAAACATATACCATTTTTACCTACAATTTTTACTTTGATAGATATTTTATTATATGGGGAAATATTAATAAATATGTATCCTTCATTCTTTATGTATATTTGATAAGGTACATTGTTTATTAATTAAATTGATTACTTGATTTGAGGAATGATTTGAAATGTAAATGATGGGTGATCCACATATATTATATTTCACCTTGATGCATTGATAGGTTCTCATGAGACAAATAAGTTGTCCATATTAAATGGGTTTCTACCTATAGTTTTAAACCATCTCGTGAAAGGTATTGACGATATAGGTTTTCATGTGCCTCAAAAATGACATCCAATAATTAAGAATTTCATTTATAGATATTTTAGTGGTTATTTTTATTATCCATGATTTTGGACTCATCATGTGTTAATCATGTTTTAATGATCACAAATCCTATTAATTCTGTAAAGCTTGTTAATCCTGTTTAATCTGTCTCAAATCATGTGTACAGATGGTTGGTTTCTTTATGCTTTAAATAAACCTATACAAGATCTTAAGTGCTATGTTTTATTATTGTAAAATATCTTTAATATGTGTTATAATGGGTTTCATTGATAAATGATTATGTCTAATCCATTCTATGAATATCATTGTTTAAGTCTGTATACAGATATTTGGCTAAGTCCAAGAAACCGTGAGTCTACCACCAGTTATGTTTTTCTGGCAAAGGACCCAGACACCATGACCAGACACCACGACCAGACACTATGACCAGACACCATGAACCAGACACCATAACCCACACACCATGACCAGACACAGCGAAGAGACACCGTGACCTAAACATAGTGACCAGACACCGTGACCCAAACACCATGACCCAAACACTGTGACCCAAACACCGTGACCAGACACTGTGACCAGACACTATGACCCAAACACCATGACTAGACACCACATATATGCTACCAGTTCTTGATTTCTATACTACCATGCCGTCATAACTATCTCACCGCTTAAAGGAAAATAAGGAGACACTATTTCATGGAGAAACCATTTCATGGAGACACTGTTTCATGGAGACACCATTTCATAGAGACACCGTTTCATAGAGACACCATTTACAGACAGGCTGTGACACCATTCTTTAATCTATTTTTTCATTTTTAATTTAATTTATAATGGTCATATTTGAGTCATTTAAATGTACTGACATAATTAATATTTCTTTTTAGACATGTCACCTGATAGTACGAGGTATGAGGAGCAGAATACATGCATCCTGTCGGCTCCAACACATGCAATCCAAGAATAAAAAAAGGGTGGCCTAGAAACAAAAGAGAGAGCACGATAACGAAGAAGAATGAGCATTCTTGATAAAATAACCAACACATGGAACTTAATACATCTGAAGAACAAATGAAGCATTCTCTGGGATACCATATATCAGAGTTGATCACTTCTTCGCAATACCAAATCCACAGTGAAAATGAGCCAGATCTAATTGGAAACCAGAGAATCTAACTTACGATACTCTATTTATCACAAGAGGACTTGATTCCTACACATGCTTCATCCTAGAAGTCTATAGATTCAAATAATAACATCCAAAGCACTTCTAAACTCATCTCATCATTTTTTCTCTATTGTGTTTTGTTTTTAGCTTTTGAGCAGTGTGTGTGTCTGTATAAAAACATGCACTGTATCCTGAATTAAACTAGAGGATACAATATATCCTTACTCTCATATCCTTTCACACCTGTTTACTCCAAAAGATATGTTTGTAAGAGGTCCCTGTGTGATCTGTTAGTTTATACCCACGAAGAACTATGGATGAGGTTGTATGACCTGGAAAGTCCTGTGTACTATTGTTTACCCTAATCCAGGGTGTGGATCAAGTTTATTAATATAAACCAATTGGTGGTAGGTGGTCACCAAGTAGAGTGGATTAGGTCTTAGATTTAGACTGAACCACTTGTTTTATATCCGCTGTGTTTTTTAATTTGGTTTTCTCTATTTTACTGTATAATTCATAAATCACTAAATTTACATTGATAGTTAATCTTAGAATGAAGTTATAATTATTTTTCCTTATTATAATAGCTTTATAAGTAATGTTAATAACTAATATTAATATTACTAATAATTAATAAATCTTCTGAGAAGTTATTTAAATAGTGAAACATTCATAACCGTATTACTTTGATTAACTGGGCTGTTTTATTTTTATTAGGAAACATTTTAAGAATACTTTTCATTCAGAATTTTTTATAGATAATAAATTAACCCCCTCTTGAGTACTCTACTCTGACCAACATTTGGTATCAAAGGAGTTTGTTATTCCTGTTAAGCCTATGTTTTTGACCCTATTCAAATGTGATTTTAGTTGTACCTTAAAGATTTGTCAATTTTTGTTAATTCTAAATTTCTAGATATTTCAAAGTATTTATTTATTATGGATAATAGACTGGAAGTTCCTGAAAAATACAGACCACCAATATTTAATGGAACCAATTATGCCCAGTGGAAAATCAAAATGAAAATGAATTTAGAAAGTTTGGGTTTTGAAATTTGGTCTTCAATTATAGATGAGTATAAGATTCCTGCTACAGATAGAATCACTTGGGATGACCCAACCAAGACTGCCTATAATAAAAATTGCAAATCCATGAATTATTTATATTTCTCTTTAGGAGATGAAGAATTTAATAGAATTTATGCATGTAAAACTACCCTTGAAATTTGGGATACTTTGTTTATTTCACATGAAGGAAATTCTAGTGTGAAAGAAATGAGGCTTAATACTTATACTATTAAATATGATAACTTTAAAATGAAACCTGATGAGCCTATTTATGACATGTATCTCAGGTTTGAAAAACTTTTTAACACAATTATTTCTCTTGGAAGAGAAGTTACTACCAAAGAAAAAATTATGAGGATTCTCAGATGTCTGGCTAACAGATGGAGAGGAACCCTTGTCTCTATGAGAGAATCATGTGACATTATCAAGTTATCTGTAAAATAACTCATTGGGAAACTAATGATTTATGAAGAGGATCTAAAAGTCAACAAGGAAGAGGAGGGTGGACCCAAAAGAAAATATATTTCATTTAAGACCACCACCTCTAAACACAAAGAGAAAGGGAAGTTTGAAGTCTCTGTATAAAGCTCCCACAGTGAACAATCATCACCTGAAAATGATGAGGAGATGGATAAATTATCTAGAATGTTTAAGAGATTTTACAAGAATAAGAATATTTTTAGAAATCCTAACTTCAAGGGAAGATATGATCAAAAAGGAAGCTGGAAGAAATATTGGAAAATAAGTGACAAGTTTGATGAGATAGTATGCTATGAATGTAAGAAAAAGGGACATATAAAGGCTGACTACCCTAATCTAAAGTACAAAAAGAAATACGAGGACAAGGATAAAAAGTATAAAAAGGTAATGAAAGAAACATGGAGCACTTCTAAGTATAGTTCAAGTGACTCAGAATCTTCACATGATGAACATGCTAATGAATCCAATATGTGTTTTTTGAAAAACACATATAAGGTAACAATAGATTCTCTTGTACACAATTACTATTATTCTGAAGATAAAAGTGACTCTGAAAATATTTCTAATGAATAAATGTTTGAGTACTATAATATTATTGAAGATATATGTAATTAACTAAAAGATAAATACCAATATTTAAAGAAACATCATGCTCTTACCTCAACTGTTGAATCTGAACTTACTGTAGAAAGAGATAAAAATGCTCAATTAATTAGGGAAAACAATGAAATAATTCTATCTAATGAGAAATTAGAAAAGGACCTTGAAAGGTGTACTAATGTTAAAGATACTTTGGTAAAAATTCTAGGTAAATATATTGCTCCTAAATATACTACTAGTATTGGCTATCAACCTGGTAAAAGAAATTTTGGAAGAACTAATTTTGTCTCTAAGTCTAGGACATACAACTCTTCTCCTAGTTCTGGAAAACATTAAGATAGTTTAAATTATGATACACTCTCTATTGTTTCAAGATTTTCTAGAAAAAATATAGTTTATTTGTCAAGAAATTTACATAATGGTTATAGGAAACCTATGAGATAGATGTGGGTTCTTAAAGCACTAGTCACTAATATTATTGGACCCCAAAAAATATGGGTACCAAAGTTTATTTTTATTTGACTATTTTATAGGAAAGATGCTTAAAGAGATCATGTAAAATATTTGGTACATATATAGTGGGTATTCAAGACACATGACAGGAGACTATTCATGCTTTAAGAATTTAATAAAAATTGATGGTGGACATGTCACCTTTGGTGACAATGCCAAAGGAAAGATCATTGGCCTTGTCCAAATCAGTAACTCTAACCCTATTTTAATTTCCAAAGTACTATTTGTTGATGGATTAAAATATAATTTTCTTAGTATTTCACAACTATGTGAAGATGTATTTCATGTTAAATTTGAAAATGATACTTGCAATGTTTTTAATTTTAAAAATGAATTAGTATTTTATGCATTAAGAAATGAAAATGAATACTCTGTTAACTTAGATTATTTCATTTCTCAAAATTATTTCATGTTTAAGTGTATTTCACAAAGAATCTTGGATTTGGAATAGGAGTCTAGAACACTATAATATTCAATCTCTTAGAAAGTTAACTATAAAGAGTTTAGTCAAAGACCTACCCAGACTTGAGTTTCTAAATGACAAAGTGTGCAATCCTTATTAAAAGGGAAAGTAACATAAAATTTCCTTCAAACCAAAGAAAGAAGTGTCAACTTATAAACCTCCTGAATTGGTTCACATAGATTTTTTTTAGACCATCTAGATTTTCTAGTTTAAATGGGAAGCACACTGTTTATGTTCTTGTAGATGACTTTTATAGATATACTTGGACATTATTTTTTGCTCACAAAAGTGAAGACTGCTCTCATTTCATTAAATATGAAAAAACTATAGAAAATATCAGTGGAATTATAATTAAATCCTTAATAAGTCATCATGGGTGTGAGTTTGAAAATCAAGAGTTCGAATATTTTTATTCTAAAAATGGCTATAACTATAATTTCTCTACCCCTAGAACACCTCAACAGAATAGAGTTATAGAAAGAAGAAATAGACCCTTACAAGAGATTTCTAGAACCTTGATTAGTGAATATGACATACCTATTTATTTTTGGGCTGAAGCTGTAAATACAATATGCTATATTATTAATAGAGTTTCGATTAGACCTATTCTTAAAATAACTCCATATGAGTTATGGAAAAATAGAAAACCCAAAGCTATCTACTTCAATGTTTTTGGTTGAAAAGTATATATCCTTAATACAAAGGTCAATCTTGACAAATTTTAATCCAAGAGTGATAAAGGAATCTTTATAGGATATTAAATCTCTAGTAAATCCTATAGGGTGTTTAAAAAAAGTTCTAAATGTGTGGAAGAATTTTTCTATGTCAAATTTGATGAAACAGATCCACATGAGCCTAAGACCTCTCTAAAGAACCTATAAGATGATGCATCAAATCTAGACATTAATTCAAAATCCTCTAAACATCATGTAAAGGAATATATGAAAACTTTTAGTTTTGGAAATTCATTAGATTCAAGTCATAATGAATTAGAACCTTTTAAAGAACCTGAAATCACTATTTCTTCTTTTTCTAGAGCTGTTATAACTCTTAAAAATCATCCTTTAGATGCTATTGTAGGAGATTTAGAAAAATGAACTCAAACTTGAGATTCTCTTTGAAATCTGGTTGAACATCAAGTCTTCTTCTCACAACTTTAACCTAAAACCATTAATGATGCTATCAATGATGAATTTTGGGTGATGTCTATGCAAGAAGAACTTAATCAGTTTGAAAGGAATAAAGTTTAGAAACTTGTTAATAGACCCAAAGACACATTCACCATAGGCACTAAGTGGGTGTTTAGAAATAAAGTAGATGAAGCTGGTAACATAGTTAAAAACAAGGATAAATTGGTTACACAAGGCTATAGTCAAGAAGAATGAATTGACTATATAGAGACCTTTTCACCAGTAGCTAGAATTGAATGCATCTGAATTCTGGTTGCTTATACCGCACATCTAAATTTCAAACTATATGAAATGGATTTTAAGAGTGTATTCCTAAATGGGTGTATAGCTGAGGATGTCTTTGTTGAGAAACCCCCTGGTTTTACAAATCCTCATTTTCCAAATCATATTTTTAAATTATCAAAAGATTTATATGGTTTAAAACAAGATCCAAGAGATTGGTATGATAGATTAAGCACTTTTATTATTTCCAAAGGTTTTACAAAAGTAATAGCTGATCCTACCCTTTTTATAAAATGAATTTCCAATTATGTTTTAGTAGTTCAAATTTATGTACATGGTATTATCTTTGGATCTTCAAAAAATTATTTATGTATTAAATTTTCCAAAATGATGAAAAAATAATTTGAAATGAGTTCAATGGGTGAACTAAAATTCTTTTTTGGATTTAAAATCTTTCAAAATAATGATGGTCTTATTTTAAATCAAATAAAATATACCAGAGATCTTATAAAATGTTTTGGCTTGGATATCACTAAAAGTAGTGACACTCCAATGAGTACCACTTGTAATTTGAATCTTAATGAAGATGGAAAATATGTTGATCAAACCCCTTATAGAAGAAAGACTGGAAGCTTACTCTACTTAACTGCTAGACAACCTAACATTATGTTTAGTGTACATATGTGTTCTTGTTTTCAAGAAAACCCTAAGGAATCTCATTTAAATGCTGTTAAGAGAATTTTCAAATAGCTCAAGCATACACCCAATCTAGGGATATTCTATCCCGGAGGACAATAATTTGAATTAGTTAGTTATTCTAATGATAACTTTAGTGTTTGTAAGTTAGATAGAAAAAACACCTATAGAACATGTCACTTTTTAGGCAAGCCATTGGTATCATCATGTAGTAAGAAACAAAACTCTATTGTAATATCTACTACAGAAGCTGAACACATAGCTTTTGGTGGTTGTTGTACACAAATTCTATGGATGAAACACATATTACTAGATTATGGATATCGATTCAAGCATGTACCTACAAATTGTGACAATAAAATTCCTATTAACATCTCAAAAAAATCCCATTTCATACTCTAGGACAAAACATATTGATGTAAGACATCAATTTTTAAGAGATCATTATCAAAAATGTGATATCACTTTGAAATTTATTGGAACTGAATATCATCTTGCTGATATATTCACCAAACTATTAAATTATAAAAGAATAGATTACATCATACATGAGTTGGGAATAATAAATCATAAGTAGTAAGTGTACTATTTCACACCTTACTATTTCACAATTTACAGTTTCATAAGTCACTGTCTTATGATTACTATCTAACTCGAACAATTCTATATTTTACTGTCTTAAAAGTTGCGGTTTCATATTTACGGTCTCACAGTTACTATCTCTTGGCTACTTTCTGGCACTTACTTTCTCAAACAATATGATCAGACGTTTTAGAAATCACACAGTTACGATCTCACTGTGAAATCCTGTTACGGTCTTACCCTGAAAGCCAGTTCCGGTCTCACCGTAAAATTCTGTCATGGTATCACCGTAAAGAAGCCTTATTGTTTTATTTACATACTATAACCTATATTTCTGTAATTAATTATTTTATTCTTTTAATTTACCACACTTTTGATTTTGTGACACTTGACATCCCTAAATGATAAAAATGAAAGAAGTTTTACTCATTTCTTCACTCGAGCTCTCTTATCTCAAACCGTAACCCCTCTTTCAACCTTTATCTCTCTCAAAAATTCATTGAATAACCAGAATAAAACACCCATTATCATTAAACCCTAAGAAGAATATATCAAAGAAGAAGATTAAAATTGAACCAAAGATAGCGCTCAAAGGTCCGTTGAATCTGAACTTGGTGAACATAATAATGATACCTGAAAAGGAAATTTTCCCCAAGTGGTTGCTGTCAAGTAGGCATTTATTATTGAAAGTACTAAAATATAAAGAGTGGCTATATTGGTTCACAAATGAGGATATGCTGATATTCCCAAATATAGTTGCACAATTTTATCAGTTCGTTTAATTTTCTTTCGATACAGAATATGGTTTTGTTGTAAGAAGTTGGATCAATGGCCATAGATGCACCTTTTCTTAGAGGTTATGGGCTTCATGCCTAAGGATACATCATGAGGGTATATTTGAGGACTACCAGAGAGGTCCTCCACCTCCTAGTGAGATATTTTTGTTGGAAGAATCATTGAAAAGAATAACTGGGAATGAAACAAAGATAAGAGATATAGTTACTGAACTAGATGGGGAAACTAGACTTTTGTTTAAGTTTGTCCAAAATCTAATATGCCCTAGAAAAGGAGACTTTTCTACACTTAGGTATCAGGATGTATTTTTGAAACATCTTATAATGAATGGACATAAAATCAACCTATGAAATTATGTTATATTCCATATGTGTGAGTTGATACAGACAACCTCTAAGTCAAACTCCCTATTCTAATCAAGGTTAATCTCATCTATGATTCTTGTAAAAGGGTTGGTTGGACCAGATGAAGAAGTCATTAAGGACTAGGAATTTCCTATTTCAAAATTTACAGTCAAGAGAATAAAAATCAGTTTTAATCCATTGATAAAATCATGGGTGGAAGATAATTATAGGGTCTATGAAAAGTTCAACCCAATTGAACACTCTTCAAAACCTAAGGAAATTTATGATCCTATTTTGGAACTAGATGAAATCATTGACTATTCTGATGAGGAAGAATAAGAAGTGGCTGTTGTACCTACATGGAAAACTGTCCTGGATGAGAAAGACAGAGAATCTTCTCCTCAAGTCTTAATTGATAAGTAAGTACTTGTACCTGAATAGATTGTTGATTTGGAAGAAGAACCCACCTCTAAAGAAGAATCTGTTGCTGTTGAATAGGAAAATACTATTCTGGAAGAACATTTAGAAGAAGATATTTCTCTTGAGAAAGAAGCTTCTCTTGAGGAAATCTTAGAGGAACAAGATATTCCTGAGATTATCCCATCTACTGAAGAGATAATGGATCAATCCTTTCAATTATATATAAAGGAAATGGGTGAGGATATTGTGGATGAAATATTGGAATTAGATCAAGGATCTAAATCTCTTAGTCCTGAGAAAGATGCACATGTTTAGGGGGAGCAACACACAAATCTGGAAAGTGATGAAGTGCCAAATTCAGTTGATTCAAGCTCCGTGGATACATGGTATAAATTTCCTAGATATTTTGATGTGAATGATTACCAAGAAGTCTCATTTAATGGTATAAACCTCTCTACTATATTTCAATTGAAATCAGTCTCTGATTTTGTCTCTCTAAAGGATCATGAGCCTGTCTCAGTGCCAATCCTTTAACCTTCACAATAACCTTCAAAAATGGTGAGTAAAGATGATTTGAAATAATTTGGAGCTACCCTATTGGTTGGGTTTGAAAAGTTCATGAATAATCAACCTACTCTTGTGACCAACCTGAGTGAAAGAGATGCTGAACTGTTGTTAGAAAAGATTATTTGGCAGATTTAACCAAAAATGCTTCATGAAATTCAAGAAGTCATAGTTGAGAACAAACAACTCAGTGATGAAGTGAATTATCTCCAAGGTATGGTTGAAGATATGCAGAGAGTGATGAACTCAAGACCAGAACCTATTGCTCATACTATTGAGGATGTTTGTGGTCAGATCCCATAGGATGTAGCTTATTTGATTCAACCTAACCTAACTTCCTTAACTGAAAAGTTGGCTGAAAGAAATAATTAAATTGTTCACGAAATGTGTGAGCTTATTATTAGTCTTAACAAGTTGAATGATGAGTATAAAGGCTATCTACTGAAAGTTATGAATCAAATAAAGTCTCTTACCTCAGCTATTACAACTTCTAGTGCCTTTGGACAATCACCTCAACCTTCCTTGGACAATGATCTGCTCAGAACAGTTGTTAAAGAATAACTTTAGTCTATACTCAGTGGCTTTGAAAAATAGTCTATATCTTTGGTTTTCAAGAACAATGACATATTTCTTGATTTTTGTGAGAATTCATTCCAAAATTTCCAATGATTCTCAAGAGGAAATTACTAAGAAGGTGGACTTCTATGTCAATAAGATCTTCTCTATGAATTATATGACAAACCACCTCAAGTATCTTGTAGAAAATCTGAAAATAACTCTTGTCACTCAAGCTTTCCAAACTCAGGTCTAGAAGCTCAAAAATTTCACTCCTTTGTTGGAAAAGTTCATGGAGAACAAGGGTGATTTTGAGAAAGCAATAAAGTATGGTGGTGATATTATTTCTGACTTAATCAAGCTTTTAAGGCCTTATATTCATGTGTAGAGCACTGCTATTATGGATCTTGCAGCTGCACCCATGAGACTGGGTTTTCCTACCTTCTCATCCACTACCATTGCCTCAACTTCTATGTTTGTCTCTCAGGTTTCGTGTTAGATAAAACCTATTATCCTTGACCAAAAATTGCCTCAGTCTTCCACTACACCTACCTTGGCCCCCGCTATTTTTGAAGGACTCCCTTTACCTTCTCTGTCAGTTTGTTCACTTTCTTTTTCCACTTTTACATCTTCTCATGTGGCTTCTAGTGATGCTATTTCCCAGGGGAAATACAAGACATCCAGTGATGAATAAAGGTGACTACTATCTTTTGATAAATATGTTTTTGTATTTTTGTTCTTTCCTGTTTGTAGTAACACTTTTTTATTCATCTAATTCACTGTGAACCTTTACTGTCTCTTTTATTATTTACTTTTGTACAATTTTTTATAATCCCAAAAGGGGGAGAGAAATGCACCCTAAATAGACATTCACACTAAGGGAGATACACACTCACTAAGAATAGATATCTCACTCACATGATTTGTGATCATCAAAAAGGGGGAAATTGTTGGACTCCTCATGCGTTAATCATGTTTTAATGATCACAAATCCTATACATTCTATAAATATTTTTAATCCTATTTAATCTGTCTCAAATCATGTGTACATATAATTGGTTTCTTTATAATTTAAATAAACCTATCCAAGATATTAAGTTCTATGTTTGATTATTATAAACTATCTTTAATTTGTGTTATAATGGATTTCCTTGATAAATGATTAAGCCTAATCCATTCTATGAATATCACTATCTAAGTATGTTTACAAATATTTGGCTAAGTCTAAGAAACTGTGAGTATACCACCGGTTTTGTTTTTTGGGAAAAGGACCCAGACACCATGACCTAGGCACTGTGACCAGACACCATGACCAAACACTGTGACCCAAACACTGTGACCCAAAAACCATGACCAGACATAGTTACCAGACACCGTGACCTAAACACCGTGACCAGACACCTTGACCTAGACACCGCGACCCAGACACCGTGACTAGACACCGTGACCAGACACCGTGACCCAGACACCATGACCAGACACCACATCTGTGCCACTGGTTCCTGATCTCTATACAACCATGCCATCATAACTATATCACTACTCAAAGGCAAATAAGGATACACCATTTCATAGAGACACTGTTTCATTGAGACACCATTTCATAGAGATACCATTTCCAGACAGACTGTGACACTGTTCTTTAATCTGTTTTATTGTTTTCAATTTAATTTCTAATGGTTATATTTGAGTATTTTAAATGAACTTAAATAATTAATATTTCTTTATAGACATGTCACCTGACAGTACAAAGCACGAGGACCATAATACATGCATCCTGTCGACTCCAATACATGCACTCTAAGAATAAAAAGAGAAGTGTGCCCAAAAACAAAATAAAGAGCACGATAATAAAGAAGAGCGAAAATTATTGAGAAAATAACTGACACATGAAACTCAATACATCTGAATAAAACACAAATAATTCACTCGGATACCATAGATCATAGTCAAGAAATTATTCACAATACCAACAACATAAAGAACATGAGCCAGATATAACTGAAAACTAGAGCACCTACCTTGCGATACTCTGTTTCTCACAAGAGGACTCGATTCCTACATCTTTTTCATCCTAGAAGTCCAAAACTGCATAGAAAAATACTAAGAGCACTTCTAACCTCATATCATCATTTTTTCTCTATTGTGTATTGTTTTTAGCTTTTAAGCAGTGTGTGTGTCTGAATAAAAACATACATTTTCTCCTAAATTAAACTAGAGGATACAAGTTGTCCTTACTCTTATATCCTTTCACACCTATTTACTATTATAAATAATTTTAGAAGAGGTCCCTGTGTGATATTTTAGTTTATACCCACGAAGAATTGTGGAAGAGGTCATGTGACCTGGACAGTCCTGTGTACTGTTATTTACCCCGATCCAAGGTGTGGATTAAGTTTATCAATATAAACTGCTTGGTGGTAGGTGATCACAAAGTGGAGTGGATTAGGTCTCATCTTGAGACTGAACCACTTATTTTATATCCTCTGTGTTGTTTAATTTGGTTTTCTCTATTTTTTGTATAATTTAGAAATCAATAAATTTACTTTGATAGTTAATCTTGGAAAGAAGTTATAATTGTTTTTCCTTATTAGAATATCTTCAAAAGTAATGTTAATAAATAATATTAAGATTACTGAGAATTAATCAATATTATGAGAAGATATTTAAATAGTCAAACTTTTCTAACCATATTACTTTGATTAACTAAGCTATTTTATTTTTATTGGGGAACCTTTTAAGAATACTTTTAATATAAACGTTTTTATAGATACTCAATTCACCCCCCTCTTGAGTACTCTATTCCAACCAACACATGATATTTTTATATGATAAAATCTATGGATGAATTTCATTCTTAGTATATTATTTAAATGGAATGTGTTATTAGTTATTTACCCTGGCACGTTAATTTATTCTTATTTATTCATTATTTCTTCCACTGTACATACCCTTACTGAGCATTTGAGATCACCCTTATTATGTTTCCTTTACCCATGTTATGAAGAAGAATCGTTTGAATGAGTTCCATGGATGCTGATATTTTACTTATGTTATGATTTATTTTCTATTCCCAATGTATTATGGGTATCATGTATGTAATTTGATTTTCCAAAAATAGATAAAATATTAGGTACTTTAGGATTTTATTTGTTATAATTATTCTAATGTAATAAAGTAATGCAGCAGATCAGAAATTCCAGGGTCGGGGCACTATAGTTGGTATCTGAGAAATTTTAGTAGCAACTTTGGAAACTAGATTTAGAAAACGTATATTAAGGAACATAACTCTAAGATATACATTGGGGATAATTATATAAGAACATACTATGATTTTAGTAAGGTAGATATTATGCTGGTCTTACTAGAAATACATCCATATCTGAATACTACAAATAGGTATGGTTATGGCACATATTTACCTAGGGGTAAGAAATATGAAAAGTTGTGTCATACCTAAATTGAGTGTAACCTAGTACAAGACAATGAGCTATACTACACACCTAGTTTTACACTCTTTAGGATACACTTAGAATAATTTTCTTTTTTTTTACAAACCAATTTGAAGGACTTGAAAGTATATATGTCCCCAATGAAACCATGTTTATGATTATGAGATTAGCTATACATAATTTTTTAAATTTATGTTAAGTGTTACAACAATTTTAGTATTATAAAAAGTTCATAAATTTATGATCTAATCCAGTATATTCAATTGTTTAGAAATGGTTCCTGAAAGGAAGAATGGTGTCAATAGTCATGGACAATGTATAAGTTTCCCTTCTATGAAAGACAATATTGCTATTATTGGAACTAAGAATGTTATGGATATATAAGGTAATCATAATCAAGTTATGAAACATAACCTTGATAAGATAGAGAAACCTATTCTGTAATGAGATTCTCTGATATTGGACCAATTTATTCTATAGATTCCCCCATCATTTTTTGGAGCTACTAATATAATTGCGAATAATAAATGAATTATATATTTGGATAAGATATTTATTAAATTAGGATGTGGTGAAAAGAAAATGGTTAAAATTGAAGTGTATTATCTCAATGCAGATGCTCATCAATGGTGGTCATTGATCCAAAATAATAGAGAGGAAGAGAAAACATAAGTCACATAATGGAATGTTTTTGAGGTGAAATTCTTTGACAAAATTTTTCCCTTGTGAGAAAAAATGACATGAATGACAAGTTTATTAGTTAAAATAAAAAAGTGTAAGAATGTTTTATAGAGTATGAAAATATATTTACAAGGATAATTAGGTTTTCTATGGATTCCATATGAAATACAAAGTGAAATATTGATCGCTTCTTTGTAGGGATTAACCTAAGTATCTAAAGGGAATTAGTGTCTCAAACCTTTTCTTTATACGATGAAATAGTTTTATGTGCTCTTAAGATAGAGAACAAATTTTCCAAGTCTTATGGATTCCAAAGGAAGAAAGAAAGTAAGAGGATGGAAGATAAAATAAAATATATAGGGATTAAGGGATATATAAAATTTCCCACATGTGATACATGTGGAAAGAATCATCCTGGTAAATTTTTGAAAGGATTGGTAGTTTGTTATAAGTGTGCAGAAAAGTGTCATAAGAAAAATAATGCAATGGGAAGAAATAAAACACTTATATTTAGTGTTATAACTACAAGGAAATAGGGCACTATGCAAAAAAATTCCCTAAGTGTCAAGAGAATATACCTCATAAGAGGCTAAGGGATTAAGGTCAAGAATATGTTATTAAAAAAACTTAAGTGGAATGATTAATGTGCTTCTGTATTTAGATCTATGAAATATGTTGTATAATTATTTTATTAATGATGTTATCATCACATGATTTCTGAAATATGTAAGTATTTTACATCATTATTTTTCTTTAAAGGTTTGAGATCATCTGTTGAATGGTACTAAGAAATGTGATTTGGTAGTAAGTTAATCTTATTTAAAAACCCATGGTTGAGGGAAAGATAACCCTTAATATGTTTCTGATATTGAGATAATGATTTTTGGATAAATAGATGATTGATATGGATAAAGTAAATTAGACACTACTAACAACCATTAAAATGATTCTAATGTTTTGGATCATAATATTTTGGAAAAGTTAACCATTTATGTAATGTTTTAATTCAAACTTTGGATGTGTTTTTAGAGATTGATGTGTTACTTCAACCTATGATGAAACTTGTGCTAAGATATAAAATAAAAATTGTTTAAGTCACAGCCAAAAGATAATATTGTGTTTATGGAATATATATTTATTAAGTAATTATATTTCCTTACATTATTATAGAGTGAAATAATTAATAAACCCTAAAAAAGGGTCTTGGAACAAAAATACTATCATGTTATCATAATTTTTTATGATATCAATGACCTTTATTCACACCTATGGTTTATTGTTTTCTGATTAATAACTTTCTTAGGAACATGTTCTTTATCACTCTCCATCAGAATGTGATGGTTAGATTTTTCTTCAATATCCATGTTTTTAGTAATGATCACTAATTAGAAAGCCTATTTTTTCATAAAATTTTCATTTCATTTTACCTCTTATTAAGAGCATGTGTTATTAAACATATTTATGATGTGGTTTTTTCAAAAATATTATTTTCAAATATCAATCCATGAATTACTATGATAAAGTTTAAATTCCTAGGATGAAATTTATTTAAGGTGGGGAGAATGTAACACCATAAGAAATTACAATATTTTCCTTTTAGAATAAATTTAATTTTATTTCTAGTAATCTTTATATGAAACACTATGTTGAATTATGTAACTTACAAGAATAACTTTGTTCAGTAATTTGTGTTACACGCAAGACCAAGTTTTACCAAAAAAATATATTTTTAAAATATTATTATTTAATATAATATTATATTAAATAGGAATTAAATTAGAATTTATGAATATGATTAACTATAATGTGAATAAATATGATTGAATTCATTGGTTACCAATTAATTATAAATGAATATAAGAACCAATAGAATATAAAGGGGATGTTTTTATAAAAACTATTATTATGCACGAAAGGTGTTTTATCATGATAAATTAAATTAATTACTACTAGTGAATGATAATAATTATATATATATATATATATATATATTATATTCAATAAAATATTTTTTACATTCATCCAATATACTTATAGACATAAGATAAGAACAAACCCAATTTTACACATAAAAACCTATATTTTTATAAAAAAAGTTTTAATTACTTTTAATATTGGACCAATTTAAATATGATTTTTTACACCATTATAAATTTAATATGAAAAAATAAACTTCATTTTTGAATGTGAAATATCAAAATTGGGTTAATCTGAATTTTTGGTATTTTTCTAAGAAGTTTCATGCTTTGATGAATTGTGAAAATACTAAATTTTAATTAAAAACTAATTTTCCATTTAATTCATTTATATAGATATATTGAATTTCAAACAGATTTTAAAGTAAAATTATATTAATTATAAATCAATAAAAAAAATTTAGTTCATTGGAATCAATTTCACATTGAAACAATATATAAAAACATTTCAATATTTTTAATGTTTTAACTTTAAAAACCAATTTTCTGACCCCATCAAAGAGATTAATTTTAAATTAATTTTATCCAATTATGTGTTTTGAATTTTTAAAAATGGATTCAATATTTTTCATCTATAAGTTTAAATTTATTAAATATTTCCCTTTTATTTTTGGATAATATGAATAATAACATAAGTAATTTTTTTACCAGGGTTGTGGGTAAATTTGGTTACTAATGGTAGAAAAGTAATATTATAAATATTATAAAATTACTCTAAAACTTGTCATAATTTTATTTAATTAGTTATTATCGATCAAAGTAATCCTTATGAAAATTTTATGGCCTCTTAGAGCCACTTTAATGACTTTAAGCATTTTATATTATTTTATTCTAAGGAAAGTTAAATATGTCAAACTCATGTTTTTAGTAAGTGTTAAAATTTTTATATATGGTGATTCAAAAGAAATATTAAAATATAAATATTAATTTTAATTCTAAATTTTTTATATTCATCATGATAATTTATTTTTAACTTTTTAGGAAGAAATTATCGAATTAAATGATTTTACAATAGTGATGCAGTAATTATTTAATTAATTGACATATCAAATAAATGTTATTA
The DNA here is from genome assembly GCA_963277665.1 of Viscum album. Lineage (NCBI taxonomy): Eukaryota > Viridiplantae > Streptophyta > Magnoliopsida > Santalales > Viscaceae > Viscum > Viscum album. The sequence continues at coordinate 412,966,193 of OY728143.1, forward strand.
AAAATATTTATATAAATTTAATTATATATATTTAATGTCATAAATTAATTTTATAGATGACCTAGACATATTAAGGATGTATTAAATGTATTTTTTAAATTTATCTTCTTTTATGATATTTTTAAAATGTCGTGTAATGAATAGTGTCAAAATTGACACTAGTGATATTTTAAAATAAACAATATTTTATTAATTGATATAAAATTAATAAAAATATAAAATTAGGCCAAATTATTGGGATAATATTGAAAATTATATCCATGAATCATTTATGGTTCTTTTGAAATTTTATTGTAACTATATTAACCTTCAAAGAGTAAAAGTACATGTAGTCATGATAAGAGTTAAAGAGGTTAAATAATGGTTAAAACCAAAAGGAAAGGTTTTGAATGTTACCTAAACTTGTCTAAGAGTTATTGTATGAGAGTATTTATAACCATACTCATATTATTTTATAAATATCTCATTTGTTTTATCTATTTTTAAATTAAAATTAATTAAAATTAATTTAATATTTTTTTTGTTTCGAAAAGTTCCTCTCACTTCAATTATAAAAGGGAAAATCCTACCACACTTCTTCATACAACATTTAAACTTATATCTCATCCAAAAACTTCATATATAATCTCCCAATGTCCTTAACCTCATCCTAAAAGCCTCACTTTTTGAAGAAATTCATCTTAGGAAGCCTTTTGGTATAAACCAAAAGGAGTTACCCGAATAATAGGTAATGCTCTTCTATGATAACTTTTGTTTCATTTACTTATATACCCATTAAATTATTTTTATATCATGATTATATAACCAAATAGGTATACTCAATATAATATAATGTTTTTATGCTAATATTTATACCTACACTTCCACACACATCCATTAAATGGGATACACAATCATTGTTCATTTGTACAACGGACTACCGCTTCGCGAACCGATGTCATTCGTTATCCAATTTACCACCATTAAAGGTTATTATAATGATAAATTTATAGTTAATATATGATATATATTATATTTAAAGTTTATATATTCTTTTTTAACTTTTAATATAACCATACTTTCATACCTTCCAATTTTTGGGAATATGATAACATCATTTGTGGATGTGTGGACTACCGCCTCCTCAAAGTGTTGTGATTCATTCACACATTACATGGAATGTATTAAGAATGGTTTCAATAAAAATATATGAAAAAATATGATACTATAATTATAATATACATATATATCATTTTATTTTCATTCTTTTAAATATGATAAGGAAATAGAAGGAGCATTCATGCATAAATAAGACCCACCGTCTCCATGAACAGTGCATTACATTTCCCATCATCAAATATTATGGATTATTATAAACACATACATACTAAATATATATTTTATAATTAAATTATGGTTTAACTTATGAAGATGATGAATTCATAATCGACATAGGAAGAAAAAAAATAAAGTCAAAACTTACTTGAAAAACTATGCAATCAACACCCGAAATCGTGAAAATAATGAAAGATTGTTAACAAACGGGTAATGAGATGTTATAAGAAGTTAATAAATTATATTTTAAATATGAATACGGGTTTATTAAAAGTTAATAACATTATTAAAACAATTATATAGAAAGTTAAAAAATGTTCACCCAAAAGAAAACCTATTGTAAAGGATTTCATTACAATTTACATTTCATTGAGACTTATTAGTTGTTTTGTACCAATTCAATTTAATGTGGTGTATATAATGCCAATTTTTAATTTAATATCATGGTTCACTAATTAAAGTTATACCATTTTTACACACACTATTTACTTTGACAAATATTTGATTATCTGGGGAAATATTAATAAATCTGTATTGTTTATTCAATACAGATATTTGATAAGGTACATTGTTTATTAATTAAATCGATTACTCGATATGAATAATTTTTTGGAATTTAAATGAAGGATGACCCCTATAATTTATATAACCCCTCAATGCATCAAAATTTTTTTATGAGACAAATATTTTGTCCAAATTAAATGGGTTTTTACTTGTAGTTTTAAACTGTCTTGTGAAAGGTCTTGACGGTAGAGGTTTTCATGTGTCTCATACATAATATAAAATAATTAAGAATTTACTTCATAGATATTTTATATATTATTATTATTATCCATTATATTTTAACATGATAAAATCTATGGATTCATTTCATTCTTATTTTATTATTTAAAAGGCGCATGTTCTCATCTATATATCTTGCAATGTTGATTTATTATTATTGATTCATTATTACGTCTACTATACTTACCCTTACTGATCATTTGAGATCACTATTATTATGTTTTATTTCCCTAATTTATGAAGAGTAATCCTTTGAATGATTTTCAAGGATTCTAATATTTTATTTATGTCATTATTTATTCTCTTTTCCAAATTTATTATGGGTATAATGTATGTAATCTAGTTTTTCAAAACTGCTAAACTATTCGGTCCTTTAGGATTTGATTCCTTGTAATAATTCAAATGTGATAAATTAATTCACCGACTCTATGATTTTTGTGATGAGTATATACAAATATTACATCTTTTAGATAAATGTTTATCACATTACACAAAAAACATTTCTGAGTTCGATAATAGTTTAGTGCCTTTTGAAACATGGAACACAATATTATAATATAGTGAAAGATCTTCAATATTACCAATAAATATCTTCTCATTTATTACTATTCATAGACATAATTTACATAAAACCTTTATTTATAACATGGGGAAAGAAAACATAAGAAAGGGTGATCTCCGATACTCAGTAAGGGTAAACAATATAAATATGTAAATAAATGAACATAAGGATATGAGAACATGAAAATAACATATGAAAACCATACCCTATATATGAAAGATCATAATCATGAGTCATATAATAAAGATTGAAAATTTATAAGACATGAATCATAAGATAATCAAATAACATGAGGCATGAGAGCCTAATATTGGTATAAGACATAGATTTGTGGAAATTCCATAAGCATAAAAGATATTATGTCAAGGAAACCTATTGATAAATTCATAACATGTTAGTCTTGGGATATGCACCTGTGTATATTCTTTGGTATTTTGATGAAATCCCTTGTACCCACTTTTGGGATTGAGAAGACCACCCTTGTACCCCCATTTTTTCTCTTGGAATGACCACTTATGTACCCTATATCCTCATAGAGAATTTATCTTTACTCAATGAATTGGAGAGAGATATAATCCCCACCCATCACATAATGAAAACCATATTTTTGTGTGCCATTATATTATAAAAATTCATCATATCATAACCCATGAAATTAAATAGGTATCATAAAAATTTCATCATATCATAACCCATGGAAAATATACAGCTTTTTTAATCATTCCTTTATAGGATAACCCATGAAAAGAAGCGGGTTTCACAATAATTTACTCATGGTATAACTCATGGGAGAGAAATGGGTTTTATAAACATCATGTAATCAAACATAATCCTTTTAAGGAAAAAATATTAATGGAATACTTGGATTATATCCCCAGTAAGACCTAGTTAACACCAATATATTTCATCGTAGAAATAATTTTGAAATAGCATTTAAATAATTTCTTGAGGAAAATATCATTTCTTCTTGAAAAAAAACATTTTAAAACGTATTTTTTTAAAAACCTATTTCAATGAAAATAAACTTGAAAACATATAAATGTGTCTTTTAAAAATAATTTAAAAAATTCATTAAAGAGAGGTTCATTTCCTCTTTGAAAAAAATACTTTTCAATCATTTTGAAAACATTTTTAGAAAACATTGTTTTTTAAGAAAAATATTTTTCGACCGAATAGAATATTTTTAATAAAAAAATTATTTTGAAATATTGAGTACATAAATAGAGGAAAATTAATGGAAAATATTTATTCTCATGACCTAACCATGGGAGAAGTAAATTAAGGAGTTTCTTCATGTATGGATCATAATATTTTATCATTAGAAACATATCCATTAACAATCTTGATAAACAATATGACTGTAACAAAAAATATTTACCATTTTAGAAAATTTGAAATGTAATCCCCCAAAAAAGAATATAATTAAAAGAAAAATAAAATATCATTAAGATAAAAAATTCCGAATATTTAATGTCAATGGGGCTGTATATAATCCTCGTAAAATAAAATAGGTTTATAACATAACCATATGTCTCAGAGAATGAAAATTGAGACAAATATCAATTATAAATTTGGTACCTTATGAACCATAAAACCCCTAAATTAGAGATGAAAAAATGGATATTTAAATAAAAATAAATTTATATATATCCATCATAAAAGAAATCATGGGTAGTATATACACCATATAAAAGAAATATTTGATGAATATGGCTTGTGTCTCATACACAATAAAAGCGAGACAAAGTATGTAACTATAATTATTTTCTTCCATAATAATTGTTCATCCATCATCTATAATAAATATAATTTTATTATAAATATATTATAGAATAAAACTTATATATAAATATATATAACCGTATATAATTTTATTATGGCATTTTTATTATCCTTTTATTAATAATTCTATGGTAAAGTTACGTTTTGGGTAATAACCGATTTGTTTTTTGTATATGTTTTGACTTGTTATTTTTGGTCCTCTTACATCAATCACAGTTTCATAATCTCTAGAATGTAAAACAAAAAAAAAAATATCATATATATTCATTATATATTTATTTATAGTAATCAATAATATTTAATTATTGGAAATGAAATACACCATTCATGGAGATGGTAGGCTGTACATATGCATTAATGCTGTTTTCATTTTCTTATCATATTAAAAGAAAGAAAAGTAAATGATATATATATATATTACAATAGTATCATTTAAATTTATATATATAACATATTTTTATTAAAACTATCCTTAATATTTTCCATGAAAAGTGCGAACAAATCATATCGCTCCGCTAGGCGGTATTCCGTCATACGCACGAACGACGTTATCATGTTCCCACAAAATGGAAAGAATGATGGTATGTTTCATGTAATAATTTAAAAATCATAATAATTTCATAATTATCATATATATCATATATAAACTATAAATCCATCATTATCTCCAACCATTAATGGTGGTAATCAAAAATAAAATGACATAAGTTCGTGAGGCGGTAGACCCCCGTACACATGAATGATGATTCCAGAACAAATTTAATGGAAGTGTATATGGTTCTAGTTTTTTAAACATAACATAAAAAATATAATTATATTTAATATATTAATGTTTTTATATAATCATATTATAATAATAATTGAAGGTGGCGGATGAAGAAATAAAATGACAATGCTCATTAATGAACGTTACTTCTTATACGAGTATCCTCCTTAAGTTTTCCATAAAGCCTTTATTGATTGAATTTATGTATAAAATAAGGATTATATTATCATAAGTGGAATTTTGTAAATTTATTTGGGTAGATAATATTTTATTCAAATGGATTGAGAGGTGTGATGAAGTGGGGAGAGTGAGCGCCCTTTTATAGTTGAGGACAAATGATATTCTTGTAAATACTTAAAACTATTCACTATTGGGTTTCCAATATTACCTAATGTGGAAGAAAATATGATAAATAAAGGTGTGTAGGGATGATATTTTCAATGAAAAATCCAAAAAATAATTAAAAACATGTTTTAAACATTTTATTATTTAATTTTTATGTATCAATATTTTAACCATTTTGGTTTTTCACTACGGTAACTAGTTTTCAAACATTGGTAATTTATCATTTAAGGGAAAATTAGTGTGATATGTATTATATAATTTGAACCTATTGAATATAAATATTATATATGATTTATGAAATATAAATCATATGTGTTTTGGAAATTAATTTTAATATAAGCACATGTAACACGCAAAAACATCGCTTTAACCATAATCACAATAACTGAGATTTTATTATTTAACTATCAATATAGACATTATAATAGAAAAATACGTCCATAAATGGACCATGGTAGATATTTATTAATATTTAAAAAACACATGAATTAAGATTTGTTTTTTAGTAATTTTAAATCATTTAAGAAAATATCATTTCTTATAAAATAACATTAATGTCAATTTTGACGTTATTCATTTAATTTCAATTTTGAAACATATAAAGATAATGATGGAATTATAATCTATTTTTTAAACACCTATTTATAATTATATAGTGTTCTAATAAAATATTGGAACATAATAATTCATTCAATTTACTTAAATTTTAATTTTTCAGTATCTATTATTATATTTCATTACTAACTAAAAAATTATTGTGTTTGTGTTTCTTAATAATTTAAATTAATTATTTCATCTAAAATAAAAAATAAAATAAAATAAATTTACATGATAAAAAACCCATTTATATTTAAAAATTATATATATAACCAAACATATTTTTGTTTTTTCCCTATCCTAAGGCTTTATATATATTAAAATTAAGAAAAGAATATGTTTTATCCTTTTCATTACTAAACATACTATATGGATCATATTGAAAGTATTGTTTGAAATAATTTACGTATTTCATATAATTTTATAGAAAATATATAAATAAAATAATTAAGTAAAATTAAGATAATATTATATGTAATTTTCACTCTTATAATTATAGTTTAACCCCCGACAAACCTATTTTTACTTCAAGTGTCCTAATTAATTTTTATTGCATTCAATATTCATTTTGGTAAAAAAAATTAAGTTAATAATATTATAAATTATAAAATATTATGATTGAAAATATGGAATACTTTTTTTCTCAAATTAAATGCACAAAATTGGATAAAATTTATTTAAAAATAATCCGGCAGATGGGATGAGAATTCTAGATTTTTAGGTGAAAATGATTAAATGTTTACAAAGTTTTTTTAAAAAATTTATATATTAAATTCATTATAAAGACCTAAATTACATTAATAGATGAATAAATGAACTAATTAAAGTTTAAAACCAATTTTAAATATTATTTAACTTTATAAATAAATTAATCAGAACGGATTTTTTCAATTAAAATTCAATATTTTTCACTTTCCATAAAAAATGAAACTTTTCAAAAAATCATAAAAATTCACCCTAAGAATATTTTGAAATTATAAATTCAAAAAATTAATTTCATTTTATCAAAATTATTTTCTTAAAGTGTAATTTTTTTATTATTGTTCACAAAAATACGTAAAAACATTTTCTTGTGGAAATGGTATTTTTGAGACATATAAAGACTTTAATAAAAATTAAATATTTTATTATCAATATTCTCTCATTATATAAAAACATTGTACTTAATATTTAAAATTACTTGTTGCTACTAATATAAATATGTTCAACAGTATGGTTATGAAGGTCATATTTAAATAACAATATTAATAATATTTCGTGGTTTTTTAAAACTCAATGTTGCATGTAGAACATACTTCACAAGGTTTTGTGTATAATTCAAGCATTAAAGAAACTTAATTTATTCAAAAAATAATATTTCATGAATTCTTGGTGTGTTAAAAAAAATGGACCATACTGAACACATGGTTTGACACTCTTGGGGGGATATTTTTCAGTAAATTCATAATGTTACAGGTAATGTTCTAGAAATTCCATGTATTTTTTTAATTATATGGAATTATTTCGAGACTAGATGCTCATAAAGCACCTCATTTCGAGGCCTGATGACCCCAGAATAGAATTTTGAACATTTTTTAGTTCATTTAAATAAACGTGTGAGTGTGTTTTTATAAATTTTAAACCAGTGCTCGGATCAAAAATTTGAGGGCACTATTGAAATAGAAACATTAGGATTCACCTAGAAAGGACCTAACTTCGACCGATGAGGGTTGACTAGAAACGATAGTTTTTTGACTTTTCGAAAGAAAAAAAATAAAATAACCTAAAAGTTATTTTATTTATTTCTCTTCATCATTGAGCAGTGGGATATCAGCATTGTGGTGTGGCGATGAGGTGATTATGAATCACATTAAATTAAACCCATTAACGAGGCTCTTAAATGTACAGTGTAATAACTCATTAATTGAAGCGTAACAGATACACTATTTTCAGAATGAAACAGTGTAACGACGCGACGATGCAGTGTAACAGAAAAGATGTGATGCATTTCTCTTTTAATGAGACAACGAGTTGAAGAATCACATCTAGAATTTCTCTAATGGATGGAGAGGAAATTATATCCAACCAAGAATGTTGGCGAATCGCCCGAAATAACAACACACCTTGAAGAATAATACCTGAGAGTGATGAACTCCAACAGATTCGAATGAAACATGAATCCACATAGACAGATTTCTTAATCAATGAACCTATCCCAGGTAGGGGTTTACTTGTTGTGTTTTGAGTTTCCCTATTTTTCATTCTAAAACAATGAACGCAGATCAACCCACGAACAGGTTTATCTATAGATCACTTGTTCTTGTAGGAAGATTCTTACTCTCAGGGTTTTGAATTGGGATTAATTTTGAATGAATCATAATCTTATCCCCCAATGTCTTAAAAACTCTAATGTGGAAGATGTGGGCCGACACAAACAAGGCCTGAGCCCCTCTACCTTTGTGCATTCTTGTGCATTCATCATGGTCGAATCTCTTAGTTGAAGAAAAATCATTTTTGAGGCCGTAGTAGGGAAGATGACACCCCATAGTGGCCGGAGGCGCAGATGGTCTAAATAACAGACCATCGGAGCGAACTCGGTGGTCTGTGTAAAATCTTTCTGGCGTGCCACAATGGCGTGTCAAGGCGGGCCGTGGTGGTGCGGCAGGATCCACTAGTAGTAGGCTGGTGGCTGGCAGAAAGGGACATGACCACCCGACCGCGTCGATGGAGTGGGCTATGGCTAGGGCCATGAAACGGTGCTCTGGAACAAGGTCTAGTGGGGACCGCGTGCGAAATCAAGGGATGACCAGATTATCCGGCCATAGGGTGCACGAACCGGACAACCTCCTGGCATTTGGGCTGGATGAGACCAGCCCGCTATATGGGATGAGCTAGGGGCACGAACCATGCCACTGAGTGGCCTGGGCTGGATAAAGCTATCTTTCTATTGTGGGCAGGGTCGGTGGGATAAAGCTGAGTCACTGGGTGGCCCGGGCAGGGAAAGAAAATCAGCCTGCTAGTGTAGGTTGGGCCAGATAAATTCGGGTCGCTGGGCGACCCGACGGGCTGGACCCACGGTCGAACTGGGCTAGGTCCAGTAAGGCCAACTGGGCCTTTCCCAGTATCCAGGCCGACCCAAACCCAATCAGGTTAGGTCAGGTCAACCAAACCGGGTCAGGTCATGCAGGACCCTCGAACCAGGTTGGTCGGGTCAGTCTGAACAGGTGTGACTGAGCCCATGTCACAACCAACCCATGTTTACTAAAACACCAATATCTTTTAGACTGGGAGTCCGATTGATGAGTCATTTATGGAATTGGAACCCTTGCAACAAGGAGGTTATTTTGGAATGATCTAAGGAGGTTTTTTTTTATGAAAGTCAAAATTTGAAGAATGGATTGAGGAGTGTATTTTCCTGGAATCAAGCACGCTATGTGCGAGAAATCTTGTGGCAGAAAAGAAACCCTATGTGAATTAGCTATAAGAGACCCTCTTTGGATCAACTTCAAGTGACCTTATATGGATCAAATACAAGTGATCCTACGTAAATCAACTATAATGGCCTAAGTGGGAAGCAACTCTATGTGACCTGATAGGCCCATGGTGGGGACCGACTCTGTGTGATCCAATAGAACCATGGTACTCAATAGGGATGAGTACCTCAAAAGTCCAAGGTGTTCAGTGTTATGAATGATAGTCTTTATTTTTGTACTTTAGATTATACTTGTGCAAGCTATCTTACTTCATTATAATGTTTCGTGGTTTTATTTATGGATTTATTTGTGGTTTTTCCTTTGTGGTTTGAGGTTCCTACTGATTATTTCATTACTCACCCCTACACAGGCTTCACTCGCACGTGTTGTGTCTGGTGAAAATGATCAATGCCTTGATGGAGGACTTGGTGGCCTAGGACCCAGTGGCACCTAATGAGATCAGGAATGCGGGGATGTACTTCTACGGCTTCAAGAAACTACTCTACACTTACATATCACATGGGGTTTTCAGTGGACATTTTTTCAGAGATGTTTTGTACTTTCCTATTTTTAGTTTTTCTTTTGGTGGGTTTTTATTCTGACCCTTTTTACATACATCTTGTACCTTTAATCAGCAGTTTTTCAGTGGCATGCATGTTTACCTTTCCAGTTTTTGGGACGTGGTTGTGTGTGTGTGCGTACAGATACTTGGGAAAATGCCTCCCACTTACAGGTTGACGCCTTCATCACTAGTCTGAAACCCCTAACCTTTGGGAGGTGGGATTTGGGGAGGCATGAAACAGGACCAAGAGGATGGGTCGTGACAAAGTGGTTTCAAAGGTGGTTAGTTCTACATCAATGGCCAGGAGTCTATTATATTGTTTTTGGGTAACAATGTTAAATGTTTCGAGTTAAACTTTCGGATTCGGGGAGTCCAGTGTTGGTGCAGTGGCCGATATATCAATACACCAGGACCTTCAATTATTATTTTTTATATCTATACATAAAAACATTGGTTTAATTAATCATATAGGAATTGAGTGTTTTCTCATGTTATTCTTAAATCATAGTCAGATCACCAGGTATAATCTATTGACTGTGGTACATCTTGATCTATATCAAGATGTATCCATGTGGATAGCTTGATAGGATTCCGATGCGTGACTATGAGGACATCCCTCATAGAGATGAGGTATCAGTTCATAGAACAGTGCTAGAGATGGACCCATCGGGTGGTGCACCAATGCTACCACCAACCGTTGATCAACAGTTACTGTCGGTGTTACTGGTAGAGGATACACACAGTCTCAATGCCTTTCATGTGTTTCAGAGATAGAGACCTACCAGGTTCAGGGGAGAGAAAAATCCTCATATTGTTGAGGGCTGGTTGGAGGTGGTGATGTGGGTCTTTCGATTATTAAATATTTCACTTGACCAGATGGCAGTTTAAGCCATGAGCCTTATGCAGGGCTCAATAGAGAGATGGTGGAGTTTGACCATCTAGACACATAAGTAGGAGACCCTCTCTTGAGATGACTTTGAGAATCTTTTCTAGGAGGTTCTCTTCCCCGTGACCTTCCACTCAGTGTGCATACAGGCGATTCTTCACCTACAATAGGGAAACATGTCAGTGGATGAGTACTCTGTGAGGTTTACAGACCTCTACCACTACTCTATGGATATGGTATGAGACCATTTCTTCAGGGCCCAAACCCTTGAGTAGGGAATCTAATGAGAGATCACGACCTCAATGATTTCCCTCAGCATCCCTATGCAAGTTGGAGTGATGGAGCGAGCTCTACTAGTAGAGAGATTTCTCACAAAGTAGGTACCAATAGTGGGAGCTACCATCGGGCGGCAGGTGGCTGAGTCATCCATGGTAGGAAGTCGATAGTTGACGCAGAGGTCCAAGTAGGAAAGAACATCTAGAGGATGACCCCAGGACTCTGGATCAGTGGTGTGAGGCCACCAGGGTAGCATAAGTTAGTAGAGGAGCAGGACATGAACTCGTGCTGCGGGTGGGAACACATGGATCATGACTTCCCGAACCACCGCACAGACAATCAGTAGATGGTCAAGGGACTACCGAGGTAGAGGCAGAGGTTCAATCAAGGAGGTCCATAGGGTGGCAGACATGGTAGAGGAGCAGGCCGAGCAATAGGTAGTGGAAGGTGGTTCTAGGTACCACCACCACCACCCCCAGGTGGTCCACAATGGCCTCAGGGAGCAGGTGGATAGGGGCAGGGTCAACTTTAGGAAGTGGAGGCCTATGACCATAGTTCTCCAAATATGATTAGAGGTATGATATGTTTCTTATCCACATTAGCTGAAATTCTTATAGACACAGGTTCCAGTCACTCTTTCCTTTCCATGAACATCATTTGAGGCTTGGAGATTTTGGTGGATTCATTAGCTCAATCCTTATGGTTAGAGACTTTTACGGGAGGGGATTCGATGATTACACACTAGTACTGACAATATGGGATTACTCTTGGAGGTGAGAGCTTCGACTATGATATCCTAGTAGCGGCATCAAGACACTTCGATGTCATCTTGGGTATGAACTATTTATCAACATTTCATGCTCAAATCGATGGTCTTAGGTGTAGAGTGCGGTGTGTTTGTGAGTATGGGACCATATTTTACTTCACCAACAAGAAAGGAGATCTTTCAACACATGAAAAACTTTCTTAGAGGAGGGTGAAGTTGATTATTCACCAGTTGGATAGCCTCAACCACGATGCAGTGGATGAGAGGAGTACTCAATTTCCTATAGTGTTTGATGAGTATGAAGACGTATTTCCTGAGGATGTTTCGGGACTACCTCTTCACAGGGAGGTAGACTTCTACATCGACCTATACCTCGGGATGACACCGATATCCATGCTAGCATATCAGATGGCTCCCAAGGAACTTCATGAGTTAAGGGTACATTTGGAGAACTTGCAGAAGAAGGGCTTCGTAGGGCCTAGAGTTTCACCATGGGTAACCTCATTATTGTTTTCCAAGAAGTCAGACATGAGTTTAGGGTTGTGTGTGGACTTCTGATGCCTAGTTCAAGTTACCGTAAAGAATAAACACTTGATTTCGAGAATTTATGACCTCTTTGATCAACTTAAATGAGCGAGGTGGTTCTCAAAGATAGACCTCAGATCAGGCTATCACCAGCTTTGGGTATGTGATGGGGATGTACCAAATACATCCTTTATATACCGATATGGCCACTATTAGTTCTTAGTGATGAATTTTGGTGTGACCAACACCCTAGAAGTCTTCATGGGACTCATGAATAGGATCTTCTAGACTTATCTTGACCAGTTCTTTATGGTCTTCATTGATGACATCCTGGTGTACTCAGAATCTAAGGAGAAGCGTGCTACACACTTATGGATAGTCTTGGATACACTCTGAGAGCACCAGCTTTACAGTAATCTATTGAAGTGTGAGTTCTGGATATGAGAGGTCCACTTTCTAGGACATGTTATATCAGAGGCTAGAGTTGTAGTGGATCCATCAAATATAGAGGAAAATCTGTTTTGGGATCCACCTAGAAGCATGGATGAGGTGTACAGTTTCTTGGTATTGGATGGGTACTATTGGAGGTTTTTGCCTAACATTTCTAGGGTAGCATCACCATCATCAAATTTGATGTGGAAGGGAAAACCCTTCATGTGGATGGAGAAGTGACATTAGAGTTTCCAGGAGTTGGGGCAGAGACTGAAGAGTGACCCTATCTTGTGACTAATAGAGGAGGGTGTTGGGTATGTAGTTTTCTGCAACACATCAGGGAACAGACTGGGTTGTGTCCTGATGTAGGAGTGATATTAATCACCTAAGATTCACTTTAGTTGAGGAATCATGAGAAAAACTATGCACCCCATGACCTGGAGTTAGTAGCAGTGGTATTTTCTTTGAAGGTTTGGAAACACTACTTGATGGTTGAGTGGTTAACCATCTACTATGAACAAAAATGAATCAGGTATATATTCTACCAGAAGGACCAAAACATGAGGCAATAATTATTGCTAGATTTTCTCTAGTAATATGACTTCAAGATAGTCTATAGTTCTTGGAAAAGGAACTTTGTGGAAGACACGCTCATTAGGAGGTCCAGTTTGCAGCAACTGAGTGAGGTGACAGAGAAGCTAGCCGCGATGCAGATATCCTATGTAGATGATGATGGAGTAGCTTAAGTTCAGTCAGTGAATGTCACTCCCCCAACCTTACAATGATTTAAGGAGGTACATCTCTTGGATGTTGACTATAAGGCTCACCGTGCTCAATCATCCTCTGGATAAGATCCTAATGAATTTTTGTTAGGTTGGGAGCACATCATCCTTTTCATAGGGCACATCGTAGTACCACTGGCATTTTGGGATGAGGTATTGAGGGAGTTTCATACATCCCCTTTGGTGATAAATCTAGTTGTGGAAAAGATGTACCAGGACCTCTGACATTAGTACTGGTGTCCATGGATGAAGAAAGCGGTGGCCGAGTTCATTTCGCGGTACCTCACTTGTCAACAAGTGAAGGCTGATTATTAGGTTCCAGTAGGCTTGGCCCAACCACTTGAGGTACCAGAGTGGAAGTGGGATGATATATTTATGGCCTTTGTGATGGGTTAAACACACACTTCTAGAGGCCATGATTTTATCTGGGTGATCATCAAATGACTCACCAAGTCATCTCACTTCCTACCCATCTGGGAGAGGGGATCAGTAGATGGATTAGGACACCTCTACATACAGGAGATAGTGCAGCTTCATGGGGTGACTTCGATGATCATCTCTGATAATGAATCTCGCTTCTCATCCCAAATGTGGAAGGGATTACAGGAGGTTTTCGGGACTCAAATGCACTTGAGCACAACCTTTTACCCACCAATGGATAATCAGATGGATTAGACCATACATACCTTGGAGGAAATGCTTCGTGCTTTCATCCTTGATTTTGGTCACAGTTGGGAGGACCACATGCCACTAGTGGAGCTTTATTAAAACAAAAACTACCACTCCACCATTTGCATGGAACAATTTGATGATTTTTATGAGTGACCATGCAGACCACCTCTATGCTGGACAAATCTAGGGGAGTTAGCACTCACGGGTATGGAGTTGGTACAAGATACTACTGAAAAGGTGAAGATCATCCACAAGTGGATGAGGACTACACATATAAGGAAATAAGATCTTATGATGATAGGAGACATAGGCCCTTGGAGTTTGAGGAGGGAGACCATGTGTTCCTTCAGCTCTCACCTCGATGGGGATTATAGAGATTTGGTCACAATAGCAATTTATCTTCGAGATTCATCAGAACTTTCCATATTCTGAGTAGAGTTCAAGAGGTGTCATACTTATTAGCTCTCCCCCATAGATGCATTGTGTGAACGATGTTTTTCACATGTTTCATCTGAGGAGGTACGTGTATGATCCATCACACATCATCGACTTGGGATAGGTGGACATTGATGATGGGGCAGAATTTGCGGAGTTCCCAGTGGATATAGAGGATCTAAAGGAGAAGGTCCTTTGTGGACAATCGATTACACTAGTTCATGTTTGGTGGAAACATGGGAATCTCTAAGAGATCATATGGGAAAGGGAGGCTCAGATTCATGCTCAGTACCCCCATTTATTTGTTTAGCCTTATTTTGGATTATGAGGACATGCATCCCTAAATGTGGGGGTAATGTAATGTCCCAAAAATTCAATGTATTTTTTTTTAAATATATGGAATTATTTTGAGAGCATACGCTTAGACGAAACGTGATTCCGATGCTTGATGAGTCTGAAATAGAATTTTGAACTTTTTTTAGTTCATTTAAATAAACATACGAGCGGGTTATTCTAAATTTTAAATCGATTATCGGATCAAAAAACTGATAGAACCATTGAACTTGGAACTTCAGGATTCACCTAGAAATTACCTAACATTAATTGGCGAGGTCCGACCAGAAAATATAGTTTTCATACATTTCAAAAGAAAAAAAATAACTTAAAAAGTTATTTTATTTGTTTCTCTTCTCTATCGAGCGATGGGACATCAACACTGTGGTACAAAGACAAGGTGATGATGAGTCAAATTAAATGAGACACATTAATGAGGATCTTAAATGTGCAGCATAAGTACTCATTAATTGAAGCGTAACAAATATGATGTTTCATGAATGAAACAACCTAATGATGTGATGACATAGTGTGATAGAAACACTGTGACATGTTTCTATTTTAATGAGATAACGGGTTGGAGAATCAGATCTAGAATTTATCAAATGGATTATGAGGAAATTTTCTCCAACTAAAAATGTTTACGAATCCTTATAGGCAACAAAACACCTCAAATAATGAGACCGAAGACTGAAGAATACCAATATCTTTGAACAGAATGTGAATCCCCATGGATAAATCTCTTCAACAAAGAACCTATCCTAGGTAGTGGTTTACTTGTTGTGTTTTGAGTTTCCCCATTCTTCATTCTAAATTAACAAACATGAATCAACCCACTAGAATATTTATCCGTAGATCACTTGTCCTTGCAAGAGGGTGCTCATTCTTGTGGTTTTTCCTCAGGATTAATTTTTATAGAATTGTAATCTTATCCCCCCATGTTTTAAAAACTATAACATGGAGGGTGTGGGCCGAAATGAACAAGGCCCAAACCCCTACACCTATGTGCGTTATTGTGAGTTCTTCATGGTAAAACCTCCAAATTGATGGTGAAGTATTTTAAATGCTGTAGAAGGGAAGAAATCACCACAGGGAGGCTAGAAGCGTAGATGGTATGAAAAATGGACCACCAGAGTGGACCTGGTGGTCTGTAGAAAATCTGGCCGGCGTGCCGAGGCGGGCCGCGGTGGTGCGGTAGGAGCCGCCTGTAGCAGGCCGATGACTGGATGATAGGGATATGGCCACCTAGCTGTGGTTGGGGTTGTGGTGTGGTGTGCTAGCATGCAGTCCAGCGAGGACCACATGAAGAATCAAGGGGTGACTGACTTAGCCGGCCATGGGCTACACAAACCAGACGCCCTCCTTGTGTCTGGGTTGGAGGAGACTGGCCTGATGTACGGGCTGGGTTTAAGGGATAAATTTGGGCCACTGGGTTGCCTGGGTTGGGAAAGAAAATCAGCCCTCTAGTTTAGGCCAAACTAGATAAATTCGGGTTGCTGGGCAACCCGGCGGGCTGGACCCACGACCGAACCGAGTTGGGTTTAGTAAGGCCCAATGAACCAGTCCCAATAGCCAGACCAGACCAAGCCAACCCAGACCCAATCAGGTCGGGTTTGGTCATCCAAACTAGGTTAGTTCATATGAGACCCCTGAACCGGGTTGGTCAAGTTGGTCCAATCGAGTCATACTGAGCCCGAGACACAACCGCCCCCTGTTTACTAAAAAATGAATATCTTCCAGACTGAGCATCCAATTAACAAACCATTTGTGGCATTGGAACCCTTAAGAGGAGGTGGTTCTTTTGGAATACTCTAAGGAGGTTTTAATGGATTTTGAAATATGAAGAATGGCTTGAGGAGTGGATTCTCCCAAAATCAAGCATGCTACGCGTGGTAAATCCTATAGCTGACAAGAAAGCCTGTGTAGATTATCTAGAAGCTACCTTGTGTGGATCAGATTCAAGTGACCCTTTGTGTGTTAGCTACAAGTGATATTGTGTGGATTATCTAAAATAGTCTAAGTGGGAAATGGCTCTGTGTGACCTGATAGGTCCACAGTGGGGAGAATCTCTGTGTGAGATAATAGACCCATGATACTCAACAGGGATGAGTACCTCAGCAGTCCAAGGTGTTTAGTGCTATAACTAATAGTTTTTCTTTATGTAGTTTAGATTATATCTATGTGAGCTGTCTTTCTTTGTGATCATAATTCGTGTTTTTCTTTTTGGATTTCTTTGTGGTCTTTTCATTGTGGTTTTGGGTCCCTACTGAGTATTTTGTTACTCACCCCTGCATGGGATTTTCCAGCACGTGTTGTGTCTGGTGAAGAAGACTGATGCCTTGATAGATGACTTGGTGGCCTAGGACCTGGTGGTTCCCAGTGAGATCTGGTAGGTGGTCCATACTTCTACAGCTTCCAATAAATACTATATTCTTACCCATCAGGTGGGGTTTTTAGCGGACGACTTCTTAGAGATCTTTTTTACTTTCTAATTTTCAGTTTTTCTTTTATTGGGTTTGTATTCTTTCCCATTTGACCTACATCTTTTACCTTTACTCATTGGTTGTTTAGTGGCATTATTGTTTACCATTAAAGTTTTTGGTATGTGGTTATGTTTGTGTGCATAAAAATACTCAGGAAAATGCCTCCAATTTGCAGGTTGACGCCTTCAATGCTAGTCTCCAACCCCTGGCCTTTGAGACGCGGGATTTGGGGATTCAGGGCATGATCCTTGGGGGATGGATCATGACATGAAACCCTAATATTTTATGAAAAAATTTAATTTATTTGATATTTTTCATTACATGCAACACCGAGTTTTAAAAAATATTGATATAATATAAATAAAAATATTTAATCTCTTCCTTTATATACTAGGAATTAATTTTGGTAGTATTAATTGGTATAATTTTTTAAAAAAATTAATTATCAATTTTAAATTTGAAGAAAATATATTTATATACAAGTACTTAATTTTTAGTACCATCTTTATATACTTCCAAAATTCATTCTCCTTCAGAATAATTTGTATTTCTTTCTATGACAAAATAACAAAATTAAAATTTTAAACTTTTATAAAAGGTAATCAATGAAATTAAAATCATTTTTAGAGTCTTTATGTATAAATTATCATAACTTTAATTTTTTATAATATTCTAAAAAGTTTAATTTTTCTGTAAATAGTGAAAATATTGATATCTATTAAAAAATAAATTTTCATTTAAAGAATATATAACATTTAAACTTGTTTAAAAATGTTTCAAAAGTATCATAATATTAATTATGTTATTATTAAACCAATTTAGGTCAATATAATCAAATTAATGTTGAATTTTTATATTACAACTTTTTATATTTTTGAAAATATTCTCTTTGGAAAACTGTTTTTTCGTCATGAATAATTGTTTAATTTTAAATTAAATATTGATAATTAGGGGAATTGAATTTGGAAAAATAGATTCCATGTTCTTAATCATAATAATTAATATTATATAATTAGGAAAATTTAATTTTTGGTCAAAATTAATATGAAAATAAGTAAAAATTAATTATCATGGTTTAGGTTAAAATTGATATACTGTTAGTTAATCTAAAAATATGAGGTGTAAAATGAGTTAAAAACATGTAAAAATATAATTTTCTAGAAAATTTTTTATATTATTTCATATAATTTTTAATAGTTATCAATTTTTATCCCATTCTATTTTCTAAAATGTGGGTACACCTTTTTTCATTTCAAAAATTCCAAGTAAGTCATCACCGACACTTCTGAAAGGGAACCCACTCTCTGCTCTTCTCCACACATCCAAAACTAATTTTTTCATGAAATTATTGACTAAATATCATAATTAATTACCTTTTAACATCTTATAATCCTTATTTGATTATGAAACCCTCATAACAGAGCTTTTGGTGTAAAACTAATGGGGTTTTCCAATGAAATGTTAATTTTCTTAAACAAGTGTTTTTTTATTTCTTATTCCAAATCCACAAAATATCATTAAAATATGATTATATAATATAATAATCATATAAAATATAATAATATATTATTATTTTAGTGTAATAACATTCATGCATATCCTCCTCCAACAAATGGAAAATAAAATCATTGATTGTATGTATATCAGACTACAACCTCACGAGCCGATGTAATTCATTTTCATCACAGCCCCTCAAGGATGGAAATAATAATGGATTTAATGATAATTTAAGATATTTATTTCATATATATAGTTATTAATTATAATATCACATATAACATCTTAATTTTCATATCATGGTAATGGAATAACGTCACTCGTGTGTAAGGAGGACTATCACCTCACTCAACGATGTGATTCATTTTTACAAACGCTTTACATAGAAGGTGATAAAGATAAATTTAATGAATATTTATGATATATATGAAATAATAATTAATCTATAAAGGTGATATATTATTTACCTTACATTCATTTTATCGATTTTGAAAAATCAAATTGTGTTCATGTGTACGTACAGACTATCATCTTCAAAAATAATGTATTTCATTTTCTATCTTAAACATGTATAGATTACTATACATACATATATAATTAATATATATTATATTTTTATCATGGTTAATATTATGAATATAATAGGACCATGATCAAAACAAAATTACCAAAAGTACCAAATCAAAACATACATGAAAAACAAAACAGTTATAACCTGAAATGTTATTCTAATAAGAAATTGTTAATTAAAAGGTAATAAAATGTCATAAGTAATCATATATGGAATTATATGTATATATAATTATTATTATTTAATAAATGTATAATAAACATTTAATTGTTATACATGAGTTTTTGAACATTTACGAATAATGTTGATACTCAAGGTAAGGGATTTTGGTCTCACTTTTATCACTGTGAGACACATTCTATATTCAACACATGTTTCTTTTTTGTGGTGTATATACTATCTATGAGTTTATTTTATTCTAAATATTATTAATTTGATGGATATTTACATATCCATCTAATTTAATTTTTTCCATGGGTCATATGATTCAAAATATACTGATGCCGTAAAGGTTTTTACGTTACCATCCCATTGTTTATTGTGATTATTTATTATTATTCTTCCAATGGTGAAATATTATGATCTACCTATCAATAATCTCATAAAATTTATTCTCCTATGGTTATTTTTATAGAATAAATGTTTTAATTTCATTTTTCTCTATTTAATAACTAAGGAGACTAAGAGAACATTTTTAATAAAAATAAACTTTATTACTCTCTTCGGTTGAAAATATTTTTACATCTATGTACATGTTTTCAGAAAAATTATTTGAATAATTTTTTAACTATTCTAAAATAACTGTTTAATGATATCATTATTCATTATTCAATTTTTTTTGAAAAACATAATGGAAATTCTTTTCATTTTATGAATAATTATATTTTTACATCTTACTATCAATGTGAAAGGAGTCTTTTTTTACATGTACAACATGAATGGTATTTTCCATCATCATGAGAAATCAATTATTTGAAGCATTATTTTTTAATTTTAAAGGTTATTTTAAAATAATTTTTTCTTATTAATTATAAAAAATTATATTTTAATGACGTGATTTCATAATTGAAAATATAGTTTCCTTAATATTGTTTTAATGATCTTTTTATCAAATTTATATTCATTAATTACAACAAAATTTGATGTTTCTTTTATTTTAATAGGGATATAATATAAGAATACCATCATTTTTAATTATTTGGATGGTTTATGTTTATGAATAATGTTAATTTTCCATGGGTTATGCTATGATGTAATGTTTATAAAATTTTTTCCTTTTCCATAGGTTATGGTATGATGAAATACTAAAATGTTTCTAAAACCCACTTCTTGTCATGGGTTTTAAATTGATAAATGTATTATAATATTTTGGAACATATATGTTTTATTTCCATTATGTTATGTGTGAGAATGAAATATGCCTCTAATTAATTTGGTAATGATTTACGAATCATAGGATAATTTTGGGAAACAATTCTATGAGCATGATCCACTATGAGAAATATAATGAGGTGTTTGATCTACTATGGGAAGCATGTGATGATGCGTGATCTGTTATGAAATTAGAAATGCGTTTTTATACATAATACATTATTATTTTATCGTCACAAATAGTATCCTAGAAATGTGAAATAGATTCTATACTTGTGGTGGAACCACAATTATAATACATGAACTTTTGAATCATGATTTATTTATGATGATTTCTCACTCTTATAGTTCATGTCTTTTTGAATGATAATGTTTTATGCCTTTGATCATGTTTATAATCCATGATAGATTGGGTATGAACTTTTTAAATTAAATTCATAATCTCACACATTTATTATAATCTTATACTTTCATACGACCATTAGTTAATATCCCCCATATTTACCCTTACTATGCATCTCATTTCACCCAATCTATTGTGTCCTTTCACCAGGGTATGAAGAAATATTTTGTGTAGGTTTTTTCCACAAATTTTACTATGTGGGATGATCCTTATGGGATATGTTAAAGATATTTCATGAAATAAGATGATATTGTACCTTTTCTAAAAATACACTAAACAATTATGGTTTTCAATAATTTTTTTTAAATTTATTGAATATTAATATATTAAGATATAATATCTATGTATGAAAATAATGAGTTGTTACATTTGGTATCAGATAAAAGTTTTATTTAAACTTTATAAACTAGGATCAATTTTTTTTGTGATATCCACAAAGATAATTCTAAGGATAAGTCTAAGGATAAGTCAAGGTTTGTGAAAATATCCTAGAATATTAGGGAAGGATAAAGTGAGGGGGTTTCCATGAAATTACATCCCTATCTGGATACTACAAGTGGATGTGGATTTTTTATAGTTTTAAATATGAGTAATAAATCCAAAATGTCTTTTTTGATCTAGAATCGATCTTTACTTGGTGCACGATATCAAAACTTGCATCACACCTAGTTTGAAACGCTTTGGGGTTATGTTTTGAAAATTCAAAAACTCTATATAAATCATTAAGAATTATTTCAATAAGTATTGAACATGAATTAACAAGGGTAAACATAAGGTTCCATATATTAAAAAGAAGGTGCCATGATCTAGAAATTCTATAAAATATTGATCACTCTGAATAAATATGATTGATTGTTATTCTAACCATTTTGGTTTTAATATAGGATTAAATATAGAACAATAATATTGAGGTGGATTCAAGTTTTCTAAAATATTGAAGTATTCTATTTAAGATTATTGATATGAGTTCATATATATCATGAAAATTATATAGGGGATTTCATTACTATCCTCAATGATTATATGTTGAATTTGTAGTTTAAGACCATAATAGTATGATGATAACATCTCATGTCTATGATTCTTCCCTAGTTTTAGTTTGTGGTTATGAGCTTCCTGAAAAACTTATTATTACCTATCTAGATGAATTTGTTGTTATCTTATTCATGGATATGATTTATCTATATAAATGTAATGGCCTAAACCTTATGGACTATTACATTACAAAAAATATAATAATTTTGGTGTATAGGGGGTGTGGAACTAGGTTGTTTTTGGGACATGTGAGTCATTCCAATGGTGTGTCATTTCCAAAATATTTCCAAATATCCTATTTCTCAGTTTTCCAATTGTGTTTCATTATGGTTTAATGTCATTATAGAAGAATTTCATTTTGGAGGCATGTCATTCTGGCGACATGTTGTTCTAGCGGCATGTCATTATAATGTTTTGTCTTTCTAGCGAAGTGTCGTTCTGGAGGCATGTCATTATAGCGACATCTTATTTTAGCAGTGTCTCATTCTGGCGGCGTCTCCTTCTAGAAATGTCTCATTCTAGTGGAATGTATTTATGGTGGCATTTCATTTTGATGGCATGTCATTCTAGAGGCATATCGTTCTAGCAGTTTGTTTTTCTAGCAGCGCGTTATCCTGTCGGTGTCTTATCCTAGAAGTGTCTCATCCTAGAGGTGTGTCATCCTAGAAGTGTGTCATCCTTGCACTATATCATTCTTGGAAGTTTCTCATTCATGATTTTGTCTCATCTTAGCGGTGTCTCATCCTATAAGTATCTCATTCTTGGTGGTGTATCTTCCTAACAGTGTCTCATTTCTAACAATTTTTTCCAAAATTTTCTTGTATTTCCAGTTTTTCCTATTTTATGTTTGTTTTTATGATAAATGACTTTCAATACATAATTAATTAATTTTAAACCCATTCCAAATGCAACCAATAATATCATTAATTTTTTAAAAGGTTGTGAGCCTTTTAAATGGTCAGACTGAGTGGTTTTGTTGAGGTCCGCCTTTAATGGCGATTCAAAACTATATATAATCTCAAGATTTCTCAATATAGAATTTTAAGAACAAAAAATACTTCCTTATACATTTTTTATTTGATTTATCTTGAGACTAGATGTCCCAAATCCTTCTTCCTTAGAGTCTAGTAACCAGGCTACCCTTGTTGGTTTGTGTTTCCCTGGAGAGTTTCCTACTGTATGCACACCCCTGTTTTTGGTGCAACAAGGTAGTTCCAATAATCTTTATTCCAAGTAGGATTTTCTTCATCATTATTAATTGTGTATCATATGGTATGAGTATATAAATGTTTATCTTTGTGAATATATTTCATTCTCAATTAATAATGACAACAAATCAATTAATGTTCTATTTAAAGGGCCAGTTGAATGTGAAACATTATTTTATATATTTTTATTGATTATTTTGATTTTATTTTATATTATGTTTGTATGGGAATACTTTATTCATGAATATCAAATATCATGGTGGCTTGACCTTTCTGTGGAAACTTCCTCTTGAATCCTTTGTTTTTATGATTGTTTGGTATCATCATGAATAATTAGACAATTACATATAGTTGGTTAATGAATTAAATTCCATAGGATCTAATGGTTTTTTATAATAATATTAGTCAATGAAGTGTAAATGAAAAGAGTCTTCTTAATAAATCTAAAAATATTTTTTATGAGATATGATGTGTGTAGGGGCAGTGGACATGATATGGTTAAGCAGTGGGCTTTCATGTGGTTGTTGGGATGTTTAAATGTGCTAATTGCGGTATGTTGTTTTATTAGGTTCCTAGTTGATATGGATGGTGAAATGAACAATAACAATGAACATGAATTATTACATGATAATGATTTAATGGAATTTTAAATGGATGAATTGATGATGGAATTTAAGTATAAGTCAAACTACATGTTTAATGAAATAGGTTGGTAACAGAGAATATGGAAAATGGTTTAATATTATATAATCACTAAAAATTAAGGGTGGATTTCTTTAATCTTGTGTGGGTGTAAGAACCTGGATCTTATTTTCAGGTATGTTTTCCTTTTTTCTGGAGTTTTTGAGGAAAAAGGATTTTTTGGAAATTTTTGAAGTACACGTCGTGTGATTTGTGAGTACACGCCGTGTACTCTGTTACCGCGGGTAGCTGTGTGCTGGCTATGTAGCGGCCTTGCACTTGGCCATGTGGGGTGACCTAGAGGCCGCTTAAAGAGGAGTACGGAAAAGGTGAGTACACACCGTGTACTTAAAAAGTACATGCCATGTACTTTTTTTTTCATTAAACGCACTGGAGTTGCATATGACAGAAAAAACACTCATCTTCTAGGTTCTGTTCATCCGAGAGAACCCGTACGACCGCAGATCTTCGACGAGCCCCTGAGCCTCCATCCATTCTCTAAATCTAACATCATTGGTTTCATTGGGATCACATCGTTGAGTTATCCTTTCTCCTAGAGCATTATCTTTTGATTTATCCTCTTTCGTGAGTTATCTTGGGTTGAACATTTTATACGTTTTCATAGATCTACGAAGTTCTAAGGAGATTCAAGCTTCTTGGTTCAAGTATATTGATCTCCTAACCCCAAAGTAGATGGTTTGTGCCTTTCTGTAGAAAGTCTTTGATTTTTATATGCAAAATTTCACAATACCCATGAACGTGGTATTGCGCATTTACCGTTTCAGCCTTATTGTTTCTCTACTATGCTGGTATGCATGATTATATGGTTTTTGTTGTGAATATGGTGAAATGTTGTGCTTTGGATGTATTTCCCATGCATGTTTTTCTTGTTTGGACCTTCGGGTCTTGTTTGCCTGTTAGGCTACTGTTTACTTTCCCATGCCTAGTATTGTAGGATGGTGTGACTGTTTTTCTGTTATGTTGTTATGCTGTAGAATTCTAGTCAAGTAGTTCTTGAGGTTTACCTTGGCCGATACATGCTGCTACACTTTCTTGACTTACACGGGGCTGTGAGAACCTGGTTTATAGACCATAGAGAGAATGGACGTTGAGGGCTTCTCCAGAGTTTCTTTATAATTTTATGATGCGAGACCATAGGGGGAATTGACGTTGAGTGATTTCTCAGAGTGTCTATTGTTCCTCGATGTAGGCCATAGAGGGAATGTGATGTAAGTGCTTATCTATAGTTACTTTATTTATGATACGAGACTATCAGGGGAATTGACGTTGAGTGCTTCCTCAGAGAGTCTATACTTTAGCTGAACCAAAGGGGTGAGACTGTGTGTGCTTCATAGAGGGTTACTTGTATCTGCTAGGTAGGACTAGAGGGGTTAGACTGAGAGTGCTTCCCAGGGGGCTACCTATTCATTTACCTATTTGTTAGTTATTCCTTGATACTGAGTTGTGGATTGTTTACTGTTGAGCACCTTCCTATTTACTGTTTCTTACTTTTACCTGCCATATACTCATTGACTATTAGGCACAGATCTCGTGGTGATTGCCTACTGAGATTAGTCTCACACCCTATTTGGGCCCAAACAGATTATATTGTTGCAGGTATAGATAAGGGTAAGCGCCCTGTACTTCAGGTACCTGACTTGTTGTGGAGCTGTAGAGCATGGGACTAAGATATGGATTGCGATGCTGAGGAGTTTATCTGATTTCTTTTTCACTTTGGTTTAGTTCTATTGAATTCCAGCATTGTGACTTGTTTGGATGTTTTTCTAGACATATGTATCATTAATCATTTTATATATGTTCTCCAGTTTATTCTATCAGTTTTACACTGTTTATTTTTGGTATGATATCATTATTGCTTCTGCTCTTGTATGTATTTGTTTACTTCCGCTGTGTACTCTGCTAATGAGGGCATAGTTTCCCCACTATCACACCCAAGGCCCTCGCTACTAGTCAGCAGCCTCTGGCATTTGGGGAAATATGCTTGAGGCCATGTGACAAACCGGGTACGGGGCGCCTTTGGGTGGATTCCGGAACTGGGACGTTACAAAGTGGTATCTAAGGCGTTTCTTTTCTTTTGAATTACTATTTGGAGCCTTTATCTAGGGATATTATAGAATAGGTACTTGGTGATAAGCTGTGCTCGGGAGTAGCTAACCCGTGTACAGGGAAGATCCTACCTACCTCGTTTATTTCAATTTTCTGGTTTTGCAAGATTACAGTTGATTTGATTTCACCTTGAGCGATTCACATGATTTGTGTTGTTATTGTTGATGTTATTGAGGTTCTATTTCTGTTGCAACCTGATGAGATGAGGGTATTCCATCTCATGTATCATATAGGAACTTTTTATAAATCACATGTCATGCATTCTTGCCATGCCATTTAGGATGAATTAGCGATTTCATGTTGTTGTGATAGATGTTGTGTAGAATATGCATGCTATTATGATAGATGCCTTGGATAAAATACCTGTTGTTTGATAGGGTATTGTTTGTGTAAGGTTCTATTTGAATGAATGCCAAAATATGGTTCTTGAGGTGTTATGGGCCCTCATGGACCGAAATGTGGTGGATCGTTGACTTTTTTACCTTGTTATAACATGTTTAAGATGCCAAGATTTGATTCACGGGGAGTATGGGCCCTCACGGATCAAAATTTGGCACTTTTAATGTTCATTTCAGTGTTTTTATGGGTTTCATAGTAGTTTATGAGGCTTATTGTTTGGAGAAACCCAGAATACATTCCGTGTAATGTTATGTACACACCATGTGTTCTTCTGTTCAAGAAGAAACTATTTTTCTTAACTACACGCCGTATAATTTATGTACACACCGTGTAGTCTCTAACCGTGTCGTAGGCTGTGTGGGTAGGGACATGAGATGGGGAAAGGCTAGTGGGAACACACCGTTTACCATTTGAACACGCCATGTAGTTTCGACACTGTGTTCGCCCTTGTAACTAAAAACACTTATGGATAATCCTTGAGCTATACACACTGTGCCCGCGTTGAACATGCCATGTAGTCTGACCCAGGTACCCAGTCGTGTCACGAACAACACAGGTTGGTGTTACCACTTCACGTACACACTGTGTCCATCCAGAACAAGCCGTTTAGTGTGATCCATGTGTCAAGCCGTGCTGTTGACAACATAGAACAGGTGAAGCTTGTCAAGTACACACCGCTTCCATATTGAACACGTCGTGTAGTCTTTTCTTAGGAGGTCTGTGTGGCTTAACCATGTAGAAGGACTCAGGAAGGGGAATAGGATTCAAGTACACACTGTGTGGTAGGATAAAACACCGTGTGTTTGGGGTGTTACATGAATAGTTTAGGCAGGAGTACATGCCCATGTAAATGACTTGAGGGAACACGCTGTGTAGGAAATGTACACGCCGTGTATTCATGTTTTGTAAAACTTGAATGCTTTATTTCTCTTTTTCCCTTATTACACTCCTTTTTTTCAGTCCTTGATGACCTTGATCTAAAGTGGTGTGCTTGACCATGTAGAGTCATGCCACCGAGACATCCTTTGGTTGTGCGCCAGTTTCCAGATGGCAATCAGACTCCGGACATGGTTGATCATGGATTACCTACAGATCCTCCAGTTGTGACAGACTTGGCACCTGCCGTTGTACCTAACATAGGTGCAGAAACTCAGTTCAGGGAGGGATTTCTGAGGATGATGCATACCTTTCAGGGAGCGCCGCCTCCTGCCCCGTAGATGGATGATTTGACACAGGTCTTCCAGCAGTAGCATCCTACCTCTTTCTCAGGGGAAGGAGGACCCTAGGATGCAGAGTCATGGATAGAATCCATGATGATAATCTTTGAGCATCTAGAGACACCTCCAGAGAGGAGGGTCCAGCTTGTTCCCTATATAATTCAGGACTCCGCCAAGAGGTGGTGGGATGTGGTCTCACAGGCGGGACACCAGCAGGTTATGGCATGGGATGGGTTCTAGTGCATCTTCTATGACTACTTCTATCCAGAGACATTGAGGGCCGGTCGAGCCTGAGAGTTTATGAGTCTGTAGTAGGTTACTCTTTATATTATGGAGTATTCCTCCCACTTTACTGAGCTGCAGCGCTTCATGCCTTTTTTAAGAGGTGATCAATTGTTCATGGGAAGGAAGTTCAAGGATGGTCTGAGGCACGACATCTGATCGCAGGTGAACATCTTCTGGTTGACTTATATCGCTTCCATCGTCAACCAGGCACTAATCATAGAGCAGAATCTGAGGGAATTCGGAGTTGTGAGCTAGGGAAGCTCGACATCCAGAGTTAGTGCTTCACCAGCTGATATCCGGAAGTGCCACAGGGAGACTACACAAGGAGATCTGAGTAGGCGGGATGCTTCTTCTGGTAGCCAGGTGGTGTGCTATCAGTGCGGGAAAAGCAGACATACAAGGCCACAGTGCTAGAGAAACCTAGTGGAGTGGCGATCTTGTGGCAAGTTGGGACACCTTCAGCGTTTCTTTCAGGTATTCTCACTAGCAACCAGTGACCGGGGTTCATCTATGACTCCTCGTACATGAGAACCTCCACTAGTTTCTCACAAGTCTGGGAACTGGATTTCTTTTAGCCATTCAGGCTGAGGTGGAGGTCGTGGCCATTGTGGTCAATCACCAGGATACCAGTGACAACAGGGTGGATTAACTCAGAGTAGTCAGGCAGGGTCACAGGGCCATGGAACTGGCCAGGCTTTTGTAGTGGAGCAGACCCATCCATAGTAGGATCCCAACCCCTCTACAGTTCGAGGTATGATCCTAGTTGCCTCAGTTTTGTCTTCACCTCTTTTCGATACTGGTTCTGCACATAGCTTTATATCTATCGCTGTTGTGGAGAGCCTTGGGCTCTGTATCTTTTCTTCTACCGATGTTTTGACACTAGACACACCTTTGGGGACTAGAACGACAGATTTACGTTAGTGTAAGGAGTGCCCTCTAGAGGTTGGTGGGTATCACTTCTTATGGGACCTCTTTGTCCTAGATATGACATGCTATGATGTCATTCTCAGAATGGACAGGCTGGTTCCCTTCCAGGTAGTCGTCGACTGTTATCGCTGTAGGGTGAGTTTCACATCACCATAGGGCATATTGTTTCTTTATAAGGGCGAGTGGGATGTCCAGGTGAGCAGATCAGGTCCAGAGTATCATGGGTTAATAGGAGTTACAACCGAGACTGCTAGTCTATATCTGGATGATCAGGGGACTTCTCAGTTAGACTTTCCTCCAGTGGTGGATCGTTTCATGGACGTCTTTCTAGAGGACTTTTCAGGTTTTCCTCCGGAGTGTGAGGTAGAATTTTCTATTGATCTTGTTCCAGGAGCAGCACCGATGTCCATTCCTCCTTATAGGATGACTACACCTGAGTTGTAGGAGCTCAAGAAGTAGTTGGAGGAGTAGCAGACAAAGGGTTTCATCCGAACTAGTACTTCTCCTTTGGGTCTGCCTGTCCTGTTTGCAAAGAAGGTAGGCGATACCCTCAGGCTCTATGTGGACTATCAGAAGTTGAACCAGTTGATGGTCAAGAACCGATATCCTTTACCAAGAATTGATGATCTTTTCGATCAGTTTTGAGGAGCCCGAGTGTTCTTGAAGATTGACTTGAGATCCGGTTATCATCAGTTGCGCGTTAGAACATCAGATATACCTCTCAAAGCCTTTCAGAGCACGTATGGTCTATATGAGTATATGGTCATGCCATTCATCCTCACAAACATGCCTACAATTTTCATGGCACTGATGAACTGAGTGTTCCATCCATAGTTGGATTCCTTCTTCATAGCTTTTGTGGACGATATCTTGGTGTACTATCACACTCGACACGACCATGCTATCCCTATTGAGATCATTTTGGGTACATTGAGAGTGCATCAGTTATATGATAAGATCTCAAAATTCCACTTTTGGATGGATTATATTCACTTCTTGGGTCATGTTATCTCAGATACCGGAGTATCAGTAGACCCAGAGAAAGCGAGATAAGTAGTTTTCTGGGAGAAACCGAAGAACGTCTTTGTGGTGCAGAGTTTTATAGGGCTGGCTGGATACTACATATTCTTCATACAGGACTTCTCACACTTATAATCACCACTGAAGGGTCTGACTAAGAAGGGTTCAAAGTTATTATGCTCAGATTCTTGTGAGTCAGCCTTTCAACAGATGAAATAGAGGTTGACTTCAACACTGATAATAGTCATTCTAGAGCTGGGAAAGAGATATAATGTATACTAT
Organism: Viscum album; assembly: GCA_963277665.1. Classification (NCBI taxonomy): domain Eukaryota; kingdom Viridiplantae; phylum Streptophyta; class Magnoliopsida; order Santalales; family Viscaceae; genus Viscum; species Viscum album. Next base: position 412,996,969 of record OY728143.1, read on the forward strand.
GATGCATCAGGTATCGGGATGGGAGCTGTGATTATCTAGGGAGATAGAGTCATTGCGTATGGGTCTCGGCAGTTGAGGCCACATGAGAGAAACTACCCAATGCACAATCTGAAGTTGGCGGCTGTTGTTCATTCCTTATGCTGTTGGAGACATTATCTTTTGGGAGAGAATTTTGTGGTTTTCACCGAACACAAAAGTATCAATTACATCTTCACTCAGCATGATATAAATTTGAGACAATGTAGGTGGATTGAGTACCTACAGTCTTTTTACTTTGAGGTTTCCTACACACCTGGGAAAGGCAACTCCATGGATGATGTGTTGAGTAGGATGACACAAATACAAGCAGTTCAGGAGGCCAGTAGTGAGTGGCAGCTGAAGGACCTATTCTCAGAGATGCATTTGGAGGTTCACGATAGACAGGGGCAGACCTTTATTTCTTCTATATCTATTACCTCTACTCTTCTGGGTCGATTTCGAATGAGGCAGCTATCAGTTTCTGAAGGCCTAGTCCTAAGATAGAGAGTGTTAGTAGAGGACCCTATTCTTGTATGGACCATAGGAGAGGATGAGATCTTTCGTTTCCCGGGGTGTATATAGGTGCCAATAGACATACTCAAGGAGATGATGCGGGAATTTCATTCCTCAGTTTGGGCAGTTCATCCTGGTGTCACCAAGATGCATCATGATCTACACCTTCAGTATTGGTGGCCAGGTATGAAGAGGGACATTGCTGGTTTCATCATGAGGTGTTCCACTTGTCAGAAGGTGAAGGGAGAACATCAGCAACCAGTAGAGCTCTTACAGTAGTTACCCATTCCCAAGTGGAAGTGGAATGATTTCGTGATGGACTTCGTGACCAGTTTGCCGAGGTTGCCTCCAGAAAATGATGCAGTTTGGGTTTTCATTGACAGACTCACGAAGGTCACTAACTTCTTTCCGATCAAGGGGACCTTCAATGTTGATGAGCTGGTATGGTTGTACATCCATGAGATTGTATGTCTATATGGAGTTCCACACTCCATCATTTCAGACAGGGATGCTCGTTTTAATTCTTGGGTCTGGCAGGGGATTCAGAGGGCGTTGGGTACACAATTAGTTTTGAGTACAACTTACCATCCCCAGACAGATGTCCAGTCTGAGCATACAATTCAGTTTCTTTAGGACATGATCCAAGAATGCATCCTCGATTTTTTAGGTTCTTGGGAGAAGCATATACCTCTTGTAGAGATTTCCTACAACAATAGTTCTTAAGAAACTATTCAGATGGAACCTTATGAGGCTTTGTACGGTAGGCCATGCTGATCACCCTTATGTTGGTTGGAGGCAGGAGAGGCAGCTCTGCTGGGACCTCATCTTTTTTAGGAGACCACATAGCAGATATAGTTGATTTAGAAGAGGATGACTACTGCATAGTCTCTATAGAAGTCTTATACTGATCAGCGGAGACGACCTATGGATTTTGAGGTCAGGAATCAGGTTTTCCGATGTGTCGCACCGAGGTTGGGACACAAGAGGATCAGGAGACAGAGTAAGCATTCACCGAGGTATGTCGGGCTGTTTGAGGTGTTGGAGAGAGTTAGGCCGGTTGCCTATCAGTTGTAGTTACCTCAGAGGTACCAAGATATGCATGACGTTTTCCACATTTTTCAGTTTTAACATTACTTATCAGACCCATATCATGTATTTAAACCCAAGGAGTTTGAGTTGGAAGTGGATTCATCATTTGAGGAGCATCCTATTCAGATTGTCGATCGTAGTACAAAGGTTCTCCATGTCCGGTCTATTCCTCTGGTACGAGTACTACGGAAGCACGAGCGGGTACAGGACGAGACTTGGGAGAGGGAGGCCGATGTATGAGCCCAGTGGCCAGAGTTTTTAAGGGTTTATTCTTATACGCCACCTTGCTAGGGAAATTTGGGGAATAATTTTGTTATGTGGGGAAGTTTGTAGGAACCCGAATCTTATTTTCAGGTATGTTTTCATTTTTTCTAGAGTTTTTGAGGAAAAAGGATTTTCTGGAAATTTTTGAAGTACACACCGTGTACTTTATGAGTACACACCATGTACTTAGTTACCGCAGGTAGCCGTGTGATGGATATGTAGAGTCCTTGCACACGACAATGTGGGGTGACCTAGAGGCTGCTTAAAGAGGAGTACAGAAAAGGAGAGTACTCAAAGTGTACTTCAAAATTACATGTCGTGTACTTTTTTTTCATTAAATGCACCAAGGTCACGTCTGACAGACAAAACACTCATCTTCTAGGTTCCATTCATCCGAGAGAACCCGTATGGCCGCAGATCTTCAATGAGCCCCCAAGCCTCCGTCTATCCCCCAAATCGAACACTGTTGGTTGCATTGGAATTGCATAGGTGAGTTATCCTTTCTCCTAGAGCATCATCTTTTGATTTCTCATCTTTCTTGAGTTATTATGGGTTGAAAGTTTTATAATTTTTTATAGATATATGGAGTTATAAAGCGATTCAAGCCTTGTGTCTCAAGTATATTGATCTCCTAACCCTGAGGTAGGTGGTTTGTACCTTTCTATAGATAGTCTTTGAGTTTTATGTGAAAAATTTCCCAATACCCATGAACGGGTTATTGCGTGTTTATCGTTTCAGTACTATTGTTTCTATGCTATGCTGGTATGCCTGATTAGATGGTTTTTGTTATGAATAAGGTGAATTTTTTTGCTTTTGATGTATTTACCATGCATGTTTTTCTTGTTTGGACCTTTGAGTCTTGTTTGCTTGTTAGGCTGCTGTTTACTTTCCCATGCCTAGTATTGTAGGATGGTGTGACTATTTTTATGTTATGCTATTATGCAGTAGAATTCTAGACAAGTAGTTCTTGAGGTTTACCTTGGCTGATACGCGCTGCTACACTTGCTTGACTTACACGGGGCCGTGAGAACCTAATGTATAGACCATAGGGAGAATGAAATTTGAGGGCTTCTCAAGAGTGTCTTTATAATTTTACGATGCGAGATCATAAGGGGAATTGACATTGAGTTCTTCCTCAGAGTGTCTGTAGTTCTTGACGTGGGCCACATAAGGAAAGTGACGTAAGTGCTTCCCTAGAGCACCTTTAGTTATGATATGAGACAATAGGGGGAATTGACGGTGAGTGCTTCCTCAGATAGTCTATACTTTAGCTGAACCAGAGGGGTGAAACTATGTGTGCTTCCCAGAGGGTTTCTTGTATCTTCTAGGTAAGACCAGAGGGGTTAGACTGAGAGTACTTCCCAGAGGTTTAAGTGTTTGTTTACATGTTTGTTAGTTATTGCTTGATACTGAGCTATGGATTGTTTACTCTTGAACACCTTCCTATTTACTGTTTCCTACTTTTACCTTCTATATACTCATTGACTGTTAGGCATAGATATCATGGTGGTTACCTACTGGAATTAGTCTCACACTCTATTTGGGCCATGATTTTGGGACCAAATAGATTATTTTGTTGTAGGTATAGATAAGGGAAAGCACCCTGAAACTTCAGGTATTTGACTTTCTATGGAGATGGAGAGCATGGGACCAAGCTATGGCTTGTGATTCTAAAGAGTTTATCTGCTTTCTTATTCACTTTGGTTTAGTTCTGTTGAATTCCAGCATTGTGACTTGTTAGGATATTTTTCTAGACATATGTATCATGCATCATTTTATATATGTTCTCCAGTTTATTCTATCAGTTTTATGATGTTTATTTTTGGTATGATATCATTATTTCTTTCGCTCTTGTATATATCTGTCACTTCCGCTGTGTACTCTGCCAATGAGGTCATAGTTTCCCCACTATCACACCCAAGGCCTTCACTACTAGTCAGCAGCCTCTGGCGTTTGTGGAAATGTGCTTGAGTCCATGTGACAAACCGGGCACAGGGCACATTTGGGTGGCTTCTAGAACCAGTACGTTACAATGGGGTTGCGTATTTAGTATTAACAGTGGATGTGGGGGACCTTGTGAGTTGGTTAGTGATCTTCTTGTAAACCCATTGGTGGGGATTGTGTGTATTTATATATATGTATGTATGCATTGTATTTTCATTGAGATTTATATGTGTACCCCACCCATGTTGACCATTATGTGACAATACCCACAAAATCACATAGGGGGTGTCTTTCCTAAACATCCCAGTGGGAGGATGGATGGTTGTATACCCTCTCTTTCCAAGTACCTCTTCCAAGAGATAGTGTCCTATGTGTCTTAGAGTGAGTTGTAATGTATGGTCCCAAGTTTCTTGAAGATGAGATGTGTTTTTTTGTCCTATGTGTCTTTAGGATGATATGTGTTGTGTTATATCTGGTGTCTTTAGGATGAGATGTGTTTTAATTTCCCAAGCGTGTTTAAGTAAGATGTGATGTGTTATGATGGACCTGGTGTGTGAGGGTGGGATGTGCTGTGAGGTGTGTCCCAGGTGTGTGTGGGAGGAATGTGATGTAATATATTCAAGAGAGGTGAGAGTTCCAGGACGTTTTCCGTTGGGGTGTGAGAGCAGCTAATAAGTTGGAATGTCATGTGGGGTACCCTATCATCAATGTTCTTTATATTATATTATATTATTTTACTTGGATGGATTATTTGGTGAGCAAGCCTGGGTGAGTTTGTGGTTATGGTTGGTATACCTTTTAGGTACTCTTTGGTTATGTTATTTTCTTATGGGTGAATTAGTATGCATGAGAGACTTTAGTTTTCCTACTGAGTATGCCTGTATTCTCAACCTACATATTTTTTTAGGTTTCCAAGAGGATTACATGGACCGTGCTAGGTGTTACTACCTGTACCCTTGGATATTTTTTTGTGTTGCTGATCTAGTTTTGTTTTTGGTATTTACTTTGGAAACTTTTATTTGTATCCTTTTTATTTACACATGCATTGTGGGATGGTTTTGAGTTTTTCTTATATATATGTCCGGGAGTTATTTATGGTTGATACATCCTATCTTCTGATCTTGTTTCCTTATAAATGGTAATGCCTCTCATATTGTAAGATTTGTACACCCTTGGTGCTAGTCTCTAACCTGGGGCCTACTGGAGGCGGGACTCATGGGTCATTATCAGTTTCCCCTAATTTAGGTATATTTAGTGGGAGGGGGTCGCGGTAAAGTGGTATCAGAGGTGATGTTTGGGAGATAGGGTGGCATTTGGAGTTAGGCACAATGAGGAATGAGTGGGTTGGTATAAAAAAATGTAAGTTTATCTTGGTGTGAGACATAGGCTACGAATACTGGCTAGGAAATGAGATTTTAGGGCCCCCATGATCTAGTGCATGAAATCTAAGGTTATTGAACGACCAAGTGAGATTGGATTTCTAGCTGGGTAGAGACCTAGGAGAGGTACATTCTTCATGATGACTTGTGTTCTTGTTTGAATTAGGATGATTAAGGAAAGTAAAAATGGATAAAATGAATTAAATGGATTAATGTTAATTAAAATGTATCATAATGAAAGTACATACTACCAAGATTATAAAATCCTTGTTTTCTTGTAGTTATGGCTCTTGGTCATCTTCTGTGTATGGCTCAGGCAGTGGATGTTCAGTAGGCTGACCCGATTGATCGATGGATGATTGATCTTTCTGAAGATTATGATTAGTGGAAGAGGATGTTGCATAAATTTCAGTGATAGTATTTCGAAATTTATGAGAGGATAATTTATGATATGGAAATAGAGAGTTGGCTAGAGGAACCAGAGATGTCTTTCAGTATGATCCGAGCCCTGATAGAGTAAAGGGTTCATTTGGTGGTTAGTCAGATGTGAGGAGCTGTGTGTTAGTGGTGGGCGTTGTTCCTTGGTGAGTATAAGGAGGAAGATGTTTCCTGGGTTTAATTCCAAAAGGAATTTTGGGAAGAGTTCTTCTCAATAACCATGAAGACTGAGAAGAGTTAGGAGCTGATCTACTTTCAAAGGGGGAGTATGTCTATATAGGATCTTGGGATCAAGTTCAAGGAACTTCTATGCTTTCCCCCCAATATTTTCTATATGAGGAGTCTTGAGTGAGGCATCTTGAGGAGGCACTCCATCCTTCAATATAGTATGCAGTCACACCTTTTAGGTTTCCAATGTACATGGAGGTTCATAATAAGGAAGTGTTGATTGAGTGGATACACTCACAAGTAGGTTTTTCATGAGAGGGGATCTAGTAGAGTTCCTCAAGGGGTAGAGTTTTTAGTGGAAGGTCTTAGGATCTAGGGACTTTGAGGTTATGAACCAAAAGGAGTCGACCTCAGAAGATTTCATTTAGAAATATTGGTTTTTGTACCCTTCTTGTGAGCTTGGGGATGATGTTTTTCTTTTATGGGGTTTGAGGATATCTTTTTGGACCAGTTACCAATGGATAATCGATATCAGTTTAGTGGAGGAGGATAGGTTCAACGTCATCCTCAACAGTAGTTACCAATGAGGCCATTACAATATTAGGGGTAGTAGGCTTATGGTCTAATTAGGGCTGATGAGGTAGGTAGAGTCCAACCTCAAGATGTTCCTCGAGATCAGGGACCTTGAGCTAAGTGTGGTTGTAGAAGTAGTCATCAGTAGAGAGAAAGGGGGGATGGGTGTGGTCAGTTGCATGTAGAAAAGGTAGAAACACCATATGGTATAGAGATAATTAGAGGTATGATTAGTTTATCATCTACCCTTGTTTATGACTTTCTTGATTCAAGAGATTCACACTCCTTTGTTTCACCATCTCTATTCCATGCTCTAGGACTATCCATAGAGAGGATTTCCATGCCCCTGGTGTTGAATAATCCAATCGAAGGCCATACCAACTTGTTTGATGTGTGATAGGGGTGTAGAATGATAATGGGGAAACATTAGTCCCATGGGGAATTTTTCTTACTTAAGATGCAGCCATATGATTACATGTTTGGCATCAACTGGTTGTATTATATGCATAATGTTATTGATTTCTTTCACTGAAGAATTGTGTTCTCTAACGTGGAAGGCCAGGGTCAGTTTTCATTGGAGAACAAAGATTTTAGTAAGGAAAATGACATGTGGAGCCCCTTATTTCATTTATAGCTGAGTTTTCTACCAAATTAGTAGAAATAAGTACCTAGAAGTCTCTCAGGGTTGTTAGTGAATTCTTGGATGTTTTCCCTAAGGATGTTGTTACACTACCTCCTCGACGTGATGTTGAGTTTGGGATATACTTGCAGCCTAATGCTTCTCCAATTTCTATGGATCTATATTAGATAACACCTTATGAGTTCTTGAAGTAAAGGATTTAGATATATGATCTGATGTAGAAGGGTTCTATCCCGACCAATGTGTCACCATGGGGTGATCCAGTGTTGTTTTCTAAGGAGTATTGTATTATAAGGATGTGCATAGACTACCAGTGGTTAAATCAGGTGATGATCAAGAATCTCTATCCTCTTCTAAGGATCAATGATATTTTCAACTAGTTGAGAGGAGCTAGTTGGTTCCCCAAGATTTATCTATGGTATGTGTATCACTAATTAGGGGTTAAAGATTGGTATATCTAGAAGACTACCTTCATATATACGTATGGGAACTTTGAATTCATGGTCATGCATTTTGATGTTACGAATGCACCATCCATGTTCACAGGGCTTATGAAATTTTTATTCCCTAAGTTCCTACAATGGTTTTTCATTGTCTTCATCAATGACATATTGATATACTCAAATTCAGAAGAGGAGTATGTTGAGCACCTCAGAACTATTTTTTAGATTCTTCGTTACCACCAGATCTTTGGAAAGTTTTCCAAGTGAATGTTTTGGAAATGAGTGGTACATTTACTCTGGCATGTGGTGTCTCAGAAAGGTGTGTCCATTGAACCAAAGAAGGTTGAGGTAGTTATTTCTTGGGTATCTCTCAAGAATGTGGTAGAAGTTCATAGCTTCCTTGGTCTTGTGGGATATTATTTGAGGTCAGGGTGTATCCTAATGTAGCAGAAGATAGTGATATATTATGGGTCTAGGAAGTTACATCCCTACAAATGTAACTATTCCACCCATTATTTAGAGATAGTGGTGGATATGTTTGTGCTAAAGTTATGGATATATTACCTCATTGGGGAGCACATTGTGGTCTTCATGGATCAAAAGAGTTTGAGGTATGTATTTTCTCTGAAAGATCTGAATCTATGGTAGTGAAGGTGGATGGAGTTTCTTTAGGAATATGACTTTGAGATATCCTACACCTCAGGAAAGGGGAATTTAATGAATTAATATTTAATTAGAAATTCACAAAAGGATGATGTTCGGGAGTATGTAGATGCTTGATGAGTAATGGAGGAATTAATAGCTTTGCACTTGAATGCAAGGGTGGTCGATGAAAGGAGGTTTCATGTTTCATATGATGGTGAAGTCTTATATGATGTGAAAAGTGGAGGAGTCTCAATGGGGATACCTAGAGATAGAGGTTATTCATGATCAGATTGGCCATGGTGACGCTCTAAAGGCATGGTTAAAGGATAGTCAGAACCAGATGTTTTTTCTAGGAAGGTTGTTTTTTTATGATAAAAATGCACATGGTAGTTCATAATGAGTTTCATAAATCACCTTTAGTGGTACACCCAAGAATTTATAATATTTACCTCGGATTGAGGCTATAGTTTTTGTGGCCTGAGATGAAGTGGGAAATGGTAGAGTTTGTGGAAATGTTCTCATTTTTACTACAAGTAGAGGAATATTATCCTGTTCCTAGTGGGTTATTACAACCCTTGGATGTACCTGAGAAAAAATGGGATTACATATAGACATATTTCATCATAGGGTTACCCATATCTCTAGGAGGTCTGGGTGATCCTAGATCGGTTGATGAAATCATCCCACTTCTTAGTGAAAAAGGAGTTGGGTGTAATGGATTCTTTGGGTAAGAGGTACATGAATGAGGTTTTGTGGTTTCCTAGAGTTCCTAGGTCCATTTTATCAGACAGAGATGCATGTTTTAACTCACAATTCTATAGGGGATTTCAATATTCTTTTAACACCCCATTACGTCTCAGCACTGCTTTCTTCCCTCAGATAGATGGGAAGACAGAATGAACTATCTAGATGCTAGAGGATATGTTATGGGTATGTGCCTTGGACTTTATAGGTTCATGTTCACAACACCTACCCTTAGTTTAGTTCACTTATAATAATAGTTATCACTATTCTATTGGTATAACCCTATTTGAGGCTTTGTACGAATGAATATTTTGTTCTCCAATGTGCTGGACTAGGGTTGGGGTGGTAGCTGTTCTTGGTCCTAAGGTGGCGTAGATCACAAAAAATAAGGTTTTGTTGGTTTGAGAAAGGAAAAAATTAGAAAAGTACTGGAATAAGTCTTATTCTAATTGCAGGAGGAGGCCACTAGAGTTCGAGATTAGAGACCATGTGTTCTTGAAGGTTTCCCCTCAACATGGGAAGTATAGGTTTGGGAAGGAGAGTAAGATATCATGTTAGTTTGTTGTACCATTAAATGCATTGGGGTGAGTTGGTGAGGTGGAATATGAGTTGGTGTTACCACCATGGCTAGGAAGGATCCATGATGTTTTTTATGTATCTCAGCTCCAATGATATCTTCATGACGACTCCCATGTCATTGACTGAGAAGAGTTGGATATTGAGGAAGATAAAACCTTTTTGAAGGATCTAGTGGAGATCCAAGACCATCAAGAGAAGGTGTTTAGAGGATGGAATGATCCTTTTTTTTGTGTTCAATGGAGGCATGGTGTCTTAGAGGAGAGTACTTGGAAATTTATGACACAAATGTGATCCGAGTACACAAAGTTGTTTTGAGCTTTCCCTTCCCTATTTTATTTATGATGTGATGTTTATACCTTATTGTTTTATGATATATGTTGTTTTCAACTTGGTTTTATGTGTTTTTTGTGATGTGTGATGATGTTCCGACATGAGAAGAAGGGAAGACCTGATTCCTAATCAAGACTCATTTTTCTATGATGCGATTAAACCCATGAGAGTGAGTCAGTTCCACCCAGAGAAGATAATATATTGACATAGAGGAAGGTATCCCTTGATTCTTATGTTTGGGAAAGTACAATATTTTAACTGTTATGATATTTTGGGATATAAGGTTTGGTTTATGGTAGTGTTTTAGGTGTAATGAGATCCTTGAGAGGTATCTCAAGGGAGGGTTATTTGGACCATTCCTCTCCTTTCATCCTGGTTGGTTTTGGATTCATGAAAGTGATAATAGTTTGAGAGGTATTTGATGTAATTGAAAAAACCTTATGGACCATTAATTTACCAAAAAATAATAATTGAGGTGTCTAGGGGAGAATTGGGGTATTTTGGGACATGTGAGTCATTCCAATGGTGCGTCATTTCCAACAGTTTTCCAAATTTCTACTTTTCTAATGGTTTTCCCTTCTTGTGGTGTGTTGTTATGGCGGTGTGTCATTTTGGAGGTGTGTCATTATGGATTTTTGTCATTCTAGAGGTGTGTCATTCGGGTAACATGCCATTCTAGGTGTTTTTCTTTCTGGTGGCATGTTGTTGTAGCAGCGTGTCGTTCTGGTGGAATATTGTTCTAGCATTGTCTCTTTCTAGCAATGTGTCATTCTGGTGGTGTGCCATCCCAGTGATGTGTCATCCTTGCGATGTGTCATTCCTTGTGGTGTTTAATTCCTGGTTATGTCTCATTTATGGTGATATCTCATCTTGGTGTTGTGACATTCTCGGTGGTGTCCTATCCTGGTAGTGTCTCATTTCCAACGGTTTTCCATTTATCCAGAATTTTCTAGTTTTTCTAGTTTTTCCTTTTTTTACATATGTTTTGATGATAAATGAGTTTAATAACATAATTAATTAATTTTAAATCCATTTCAAATACAACTAATCATATCATTATTTTTCTAAAAGTTTTGGATACTTCTAAATGGTCAAATCGTACGGGTTTTCTGAGGTCCGTGTTAAATAGTGATTAAAAACTATATCTAATACTGAGAATTCATGATCTAAAATTTTGAAGTAAAATATCCTTCCTTATCTATTTTGTTTTGTATTTCTCTTGAGAGTATAATTCCCGAATCCTTGATCCTTGGAGTCCAATATCCAGACCGTTGTAGTTGGTTCATGTTTCCCTAGAGAGTTTCCTACTATAGGCACACCCTTATTTTTAGTGAAATAAGGCTATGTTGATCATATTTCTTCTAAGTATGATTTCCTTCATCCTTATTAATTGTGTATCATGCAAGATGGTTATATAATTTTTTATCTTTGTAGAGATAGTTTATTCTGAATCAATAATGATAACGAATCAATTAATATTGAATTTAAAGGGGAAGGGGAATGTGAAGCATTATATTATGAATGTTTCTTGATTATTTTTATCTGAATTGATTTGATTTTTGTATGGGAACACATCCTTGATAAATATCATATCTCATGGTGGATTTATCTTGTTATATGAACTTTCTCTTTAAACCTCAATTTTTATGATTTTTTAGTATCATCATGAATAATTGGATAATTACGTATAACAGGTTAATGAATTAAATACCCAAGGATATAATGGGTTTTTTTGATAATTCTATTAATTAAGGAAGTGGAATTGAAAAAATATTTCTTTATAAATATTAAATATTTTTTATGATATATGATGTGTAGAAGGGTGGTGGACATGATATGGTTGATAAGTGGGGTTGCATGTGGTTGTTGGGATATTTAAATGTTTTGCTTGCTGTATGTTTTTTTTGTTTTAGGTGCCTTGTTGGTATGGATGGTGAAATGAATAATAAAAATGAAATGGAATTATTAAATGATAATTATTTAATGGCACATTAAATGAATAAATTTAAGATGTTATTTAATTACAAATAAAACTATATTTTTAATGTAAAAGGTTGGTAATAGAGAATCTGGGAAATGATTTAATATTTGATACTAAATAAAAATGAACTGTAGCTTTCTTTCTACTTTTGTGGGGTTGTGTATTTAGTATTGGTGTCTGATGTGGGGGATCTTGTGAGTTGATAAGTGATCTTCTTTTAAACCCATAGGTGTGTATTATGCGTCTTTATATATACATGTATATATCCATTGTATTTTCCATGAGATATACACACCCCGCCCATGTTGAGAAATATGTGCCACACACACGTATAGTCACACGAGGGGGTGTCTTTCCTAAACATCATAGTGGGCGGATGGATGGATGGCCACCTACTCTTCCCTACTCCCTCCTCTAGGAGATTGTGGACCAGGTTTCTTCAGGTGAGTTGTAATGTGTAGTCCCAAGTGTTTTCAGGATGAGATGTGTTGTGTTTTACCAAGTGTCTTTGAGATTATATGTTTTGTGTTATCCTAAGTGTCTTCAGAATGATATGTGTTGTGATGGACTAGGTGTTTTTAGGTGGGATGTGATGTGTTATGATAGCCTAGGTGTGTGTGGGTGGGATGTGCTATCATGTGTGTCCTTGGTGTGTGTGAGCCAGATATGATGTGATATATTAAAGAGAGGTGGGAGTGCCATGACATTTTCCGTTGGGGTGTGAGAGTAGCTAATTAGGGGGAAAGTGCTGCAGGGTTTTCTATCATTGATGTGATTTATATTATATTATATTATATTACTTGGATGCTTTATTTGGTGATCTATCCTTGGTGATGTTGGGTTATGGTTGGTATACTAGTTAGGTGTTGCTTGGTTCTGCTGTTTACTCACGGGTGTATTATTATGCTCCTCCAAATTGTGCATGAGTAACTTTGGTTTTTCTACTAAGTATACTTGTATGCTCACCCTACATAAATAAATACTATTTTTAGGTTTCCAATATGATTATATATAATGTTATATGCATTACTATCCATACCCTTGGAAAGTTGTTGTGTTGATGCTCTAGTTTTGTTTTTGGGTATTTAATTTGAAAACTTTTATTTGCGTCTATTTTTTTACACATGAATCGTGGGATGGTTTTTGGTTTTTTTTATATATATGTCATGAATATTTTTTTGTTGATACATCCTATCTCCCAATCTATTTTCCATATAAAGGGTAATGCCTCCCATATTATAATATTTGTACGTTCTTGGTGCTAGTCGTCAACCTGGGGCCTACTGGAGGAAAAAATCAGGGTTCATTATCTCTCTCCCTCATTACAGTATCATTGGTGGGAGGGGGTTGTGACGATAAATTCCATATTAGTATCCAATTAAGGTAATTCATATTTGATACTCCAACCCAACCTATGATTGTCTGTTAATGTGATGAAAAATATGAACTTATGATGGAAATCACATCAATTGTATTTTTTTTGATTCCAATTGAAAAGTGGAGATTATATTAGATGGTTGGGGAGAAACATAATATTGATGATATGGCTATTTTGTAGGAGTTTATTGGTGTATTTTAGGAAGTGGTTCCTAATCTAACACTAAATTGTGGAGTTAGGTTATCAATTAAGCACATACCTAGTTCTTTTCCTATTTCAAAGACTCCCAATCAAATGACCTCGATTGAGTTTTAGGAATTAAAGAAGAAAATAAAGGAGATCCTTGAGAAGGGATTCATTCGTCCAAGTGTGTCACCATGGGTTATAAAAATTCTTAATTTTCAGAATAAATATGGAATAGTGAGACTCTGTATTGATTATCAGGAACTAAAAAAAATCACAATCAATAAGTATCCTATATAATGTATTGATGACTTGTTTTGTCAACTATATAGAGTTAAATACTTTTCTAAGAATGACCTTAATTATATATATCTTCAAATGATAGTCAAGAAGGATGATATACCCAAGACAACATTCCATAGAGGGTATGGACACTATGAATATATCGTGATACCATTTTCCTAACTAATTCCCTAAACATATTCATGGAATTAATTAATAGAGTATTTATAGATTACCTTGATTTGTGGCAGTATTTATAGAAGATATTCATATGAATTCAAAAGGAAAGGAAGAGCATGAATATTACATGACAATTTTTATAATGACCCCAACCACATTAACTAAGATCTAATTTTTTCTTGGTTTTGATGAATATTATCAAATGTTTTATGGAGAATTTATCATGAATATCTCATCCACTCACTATGTTAACTCAGAATAGATCCATGTTTCTATGGACTAATGGATGTGAGTAAAATTTCAAAGAACTAAAGAGAATATTAGTCAATTAACACATGTATAAATCAAACCAAAATGGGTAAGGGTTTCTAATATAAAGTGATGCATCCAAGACTGAATTTGGAAGGAATCTCATAAAGAATGAAATAATTATAGCATATGTGTCACAATAATTTAGGGCTAATGTGAAAAATTACCCAACTCATGATTTGGAGTAAGAAATGGTAATTTTTTATTTAAGGATATGGAGACATTATATTTATAGAGAAAAGAGTGATATATATACGGATTATAACATAATAAATTATATATTAACAAAGAAGTTGTTGAACATGTGCTATAGAATATGGTTAGAGATGATTATAGATTATGAAAACTCAATACATTACCACCTTGGGAAAGAGAAAAAGATGACTAATGCTTTGATTTGAAAGGATCATACTAACTTATCTATGATGAGGATTAAAAAAGAACCAATATTTATAAAATTGAAAAGGATGGATATGGAATTATTAAAGGAAGGTGATAGTTCTTATCTTTCTCAAACAAGTGTCCAAAAATATATACATTTAAAGAATAAGGAAGCATAGAAGGAATACATATAACTATAGATGATGGTGAAATTATTTCATGAGTTTAACCTTGATATTGATGAAATGATAAGGTTCAAAAATTGGGTATGTGTTTTATCCATACTTTATTTTAAGATGGAGATGTTAGAAGAGGATCATAGTTCTTCATTTTATTTTCATCCTCTTAGTATAAATATTTATAGGAATTTGAAATAGTATTTATGGTTATATGGAATAAAGAGATGTATCATAGTGTTTGTATCTTGATTATTTATAGGTTTAAAAGGCTGATATAAAAAAATATAATGGTATGTAAAAATCATTACATATATGAGAATGAAAATTTGAAAACATCACCATGTGTTTTTTCATTAGACTCCCTAAACAATATAAAGGGTGTAATGCTGTAAGGATTGTAGTCGATCAAATTATGAAGTCAACAAACCTAGATTCCATTAGATAATATTTCTATATTAATGAAATTTATAATATAAACATTAATTAATTATTAAGTTTGAATGGGGTACCATATTCTATTATATCAGATCCGAATATGAGGTTTAACTTGAATTTTTGGGGATGTATTCAATAGGCTCTGGATATGGAGTTGAGTTTTAGAAATTCCTATCACCCATAAATAGATGGTCAGTATAATAGAAAAATTCAAACCCTATATGATATATATTGAGGTATTTTTATATGGATTTAAAATGAGTTTTGAATCAACAATCTATTCTGGTTGTGTTTTCTTACAAAAATAGTGTTCACTTGAGAATTCATAGGGCTCCTTATGAGGCCCTATATGGAAATAATTTTAGAACTACAACCTACTAGGCAAGAGTTAGATAAGGAAATATATTAAAACTTGAGATATCATAAGAAAAGGTAGATAAGGTTATATCCATTCAGAAAAAATGTAAGGGAATATCAAAGTCATCATATAATATATACTAAAAATCACTAGTGTGAAATAGTATTTAAAGTCGGTGACAAGTTGTTTTTAGGAATATACCCACTAAATAATTTAATGATATTAGTAAATAAGGTAAAACTAATCCCTTTTTATATATTTCCCTTTGAAATTCTTGATCATATTGGGTTGGTATCTTATTAACTGGTGCTTCCACTAAACCTCTCTCAACTCCAAGATATGTTCCATGTATCTCTCTTGATGAAGGACATACCTGATATGTCACATGTACAAAACTTAGAGGTCATACCACTAGATCAATATATTTCTTACAAGGAATAATCTATGATGAATCTTGATCATAGATAAAAAGTTAGGCCAAAAAACCCACTCACCTAGTTAATGTTTAGTGAAAAAACCACCAATTTGAATAACCTGTGTAGAAACTTGAGGATATGATGGGGTAGAATTATCCACATTTGTTTTTTTAAGAGTGAATAATTTGAGGAAAAAAATAATTTTAATGTTGGTACAATTTAAAAAACATAGTATTACTTATTTTTAATGAATTTAAATTTTTATTTCCTTTTTTATATGCAACAAAAAGTTTTAATAAACCACAATATAATATGAATATTATTATTTAAAAACAACTGTTATAACCCATCCATTTAATTTTGAAGTATGAATTAGAATATTTTTTTTTTGAAAATTAAGTATATATTATTTAGATTTAGAAAATATATTTATAAACAAATACATAATTTTTAGTAAAGTCTTTAAATTTTTAAAAAATACCTTTTCCTCCAAACATAATTTTTATTTATTTATGTTATAAAATAAAAAAATTATTTTATATTATTTAATAAAATTTATTTTAAAAAATTAAACTCATTTTAAGAACTCAAATGTAAAAAATTATATTAGGGTTGCTTTTTGATGATTTTATAAAAATATTAATTTTTCTTTGAATACAAACAAATACTATTTTTTATTAAAAAATAACTTTTCAATTTAAAAAATTTACAAAGTTACATATAGTATAAAAAAAATTTAGGATTAAAATTACTTTAATTATGTTATTATTAAACCAATTTAGGTCATTTGAATCAAATTCCCATTGAATTTTGATATTAAAATTTTAATACTTGTAAAAATTTTCTTTTTTAAGAACCACCTTTTCATCGTCTATGCGAGTTTCATTTTAAACTAAAATTTTATGATTATATCAATGTAATTTGGAAAATTTTATTAAAAATATGGAATCCTATTAATTATTGTTATATACTAATTTCAACTTATTTTTTGATCAATATGAATAGTAAAAATTAATTATCACCGTTATAGTTAAAACGAGTTTACTGGGGGTTAAAGAAAAATGATAAGGGATAAAATGACTTAAATACTTTCACAAAACCAATTTTATGGACATATATCAACATTATATCATATATTGTTTTTTATAATTAGAAATTTTGATTCTTTTGTAATGTTTAAAATGTGGGTATACATTTTTATTTTAAAAAATACCAATTGACTTATCTACCCAAATTATAAAAGGGAACCCCCTCTTCTCTCCTATTAAAAAAACTAAAACCATTTTGTTAGGTCATGAACTATCTGAAAATATTACTTTATTATATAAAAATATTTTAGAATCAATATTTTGATTAGTAAACCCTCTTAAGAATTCTTTTGATGCAAACATAAGGAGGATTTCCAAAGAAGAGGTAAAGTTATTAATTAACCGTTTTTATTTTATTTCATATTACACACAATTTAAATCTTATTAAACTGTGATGATATTGTAAAATAAGTATTTACAATTTAATAATAAATTATTATGTTAGTGTAATAACCTAAATTCCTCTCCTCACCCATCAAATGAAAATTTAAATCACCACTCATGTGTACAACGGACTACCGCCTCATGAATCTATGTACTTAATTTTCCATCACCACCTCTCACAGATGGATATAATGATGGATTTAATGTTATTATATTCTATTTATTACATATTTATACATATCTAGACATATTTAATTATAAAATTACATATTCCTTTAAAAATTACTTTTCATGGGAATATGATAATGTTGCTCTTATATACGTTGGACTACAACCACATGATTCTATGTGTGTCACGACCCAACCCTACCGGTCTCGAGCCGCAACTACCCCAAGCCCACCTCCATAGGCCAGGGGCTGGAGACAAGAGCCGAAGGTGTAACAATATCGGGGAGGCCTTTTCCTAAGTACCTGTACCCACACAAACAACCCACTCAATGCAGAAGTACAGAGTAAAAAAGGGAAACCAAAGTACAAACTATAATATCCCAACCAAAAGCATGCATAGACCTATAAAACAGAATGAGTCAACTGCTGAAAAGTATAATGAAAAGTAAAATGAATTGTAAAGGGAAAAACAACCACCTAACTAGAAAGGTTCCACAACCCGACAACAAGTAACGAGAGTAAACAGCTGGTGAGTCTCACACCTGAAAGTCCTACTATGACCACTGAACGAAGCCCAAGCTCCTGTGTCCTCTACCCTCCTCTATAGTCTCAATCGACCTGTCAGTCGTCTTCAAGGGAACAACAAGTTCAGGAAAATCCCAAGCAGGGGTGAGTATAAAAATTATCAATAGGATGCCCCAAAATCTTAAGGGAGCAACACAGAAGGTACTAAAACGGTGAGCAATAGAAAGAACAAAGAACAGTGTAAGAGTATAGTAGAGAGAGTGCATATCAACCTAAAAAAAGAAAGGAAGTAGAGTCATCCAAATGCAAGGAGTTAGAAATGGTGAAAAAAAGAACTTCTCTTTGAGTCTTCCCTACCTATTACAGGAGAGTAGAATCGTCCAACCAAGAGGAGATAGACACGAAAAGCATGTGGCATACCCCATACGTCTTGGTGGGAAAAGCGACCCTCTTCCTCGTGTTTCCTAAGGTCACGTCAAAGATTTCACACCGATGATCCACACAACCCACTCTGGTAGTCATGGAGAAAACCACTGCCTAGCCTAGCAGAAGGAACTGTGCTTGAGAAGCCAATGGGTGACCCACTGCCCAGCCCCGCTGGAGGGTAAACCCCAATAAATCAATGGGGGACCCACTGCCCAACCCCACTAGAGGGTAAACCCTAATAAATCAATGAGTGACCCACTACCCAGCCCCGCTAGAGGGTAAACCCTAATAATTCAATGGGTGACCCACTGCCTAGCCTCGCTGGAGGGTAAAAACTAATAAGTCAACGGGTGACCCACAACCCAACCCCACTAGAGGGTAAACCCCAATAAATCGACGGGTGACCCACTACCCAGCCCCGATGGAGGGTAAACCCCAATAAATCAATGGGTGACCCACTGACCATCCCTACAGAAGGGTAAACCCAGAATTGATCTGATAACTCTATACTGCAACTGACATCACAGGGTGTCACCGACGTTGCTACTGTGCATTGGTTTGGAGTGCGTCAAAGGAACCTCCACCAATGCCCTTTCATTCTTCCACATTTAATGAGATATCAAATGAGGATTCACACACCCAAATAGATTAAACCATTAAAATCCTCGTGAAAAAACAGGCTGAATAAACTATTCATACTCCCCAAATGGACGTCTGGTAAAAAAGTCGCAAAACGCTGCACGCAGCTTGAAAGACGGCCCATGGGCCCATGCCTCAACTCTAGATTCAATGCCAAAAACCACCCTCGAAAAATTGTTCTTGAATCCAGTGTCAAAATTCCACTGACGGTACCTAAAACGGACTCCATATGTGCCCGCGCCATCTAAAACAAGAATCTCGGCGAGGCGCTAAATAACACTTAACGGATGTGTCGCGCCACCGAGCCCCCGTATCGGGAATTAAAAATTCTCGAGACTATCTCAAAACCTCTGTCTAAATTTGAGGATCATGTTTCCATATACATAATGCAAATAAAATACTTGGTTTGAGAGTTATAGGCGTTTTAACGCTAATGGACGGAGATGGGGTGGGCCGGACCGGTTTGGCCGGTCCACCCCTTTAGATCGGCGGTCCGTGGCTCGGCTGCTCGGATCGCCTGGTCCACCACGGCCCGCTGTTCACCACACAGGCTACACTAATTTACCCAATCCAACATGAGCCGGTCCAACATTTTCCCATGGGACCTACATTTCTCGGGTCTCGGTCAGCTCCCGGGGTCACGAAGACCCCGATCTCGCACTGCGCGCTGACCGGCGAAGCCGGCCGCACATCCCCGTGCTGCCTGCCGTCACCCCCACTCACCTGGACTACCACTACGTTGGGCCGCCATCCCGATCACCTGTGACGACCACTGAGAAGCCCGCGACGCCGCCTGAGGAGCCTGCGCTACCACCTGGGGAGCTCGCGCTGCCGTCTTCGCCCACCGGACCGCCCTGGAACCGCCATAAACCAAGGATTTTGGGAGGAAAACTTTTCGGGGCCACCCCAGACGCCTTGGGACTCAGATTTTCAGCCCTAAAAAAGCATTGGAAAGATCAGATCTAATCCTACCCATATATGGAATTAGTTCAACAATTTATCATCATTTATATGCTATAAATTAAGGTCAAAGAAGGTGCGGGAAATTAAAATGAAAACGCAACGATGCCTACCATACAGGGTGTAGCCCGACGCACCATGATCGATCCGCCTTCGCCGAAACCGAAAATTCCTTGCTAGGGAGGAGGTGAGCTTGAAGGAAGGGGATGGGAGTTCTTGTTGGGAGCTTCTTCCAGAGAACAAAAATGGGGAATAAGGAGAGTATTTGTGTTTAAGTAGGAAAAAAATAGAATTAACTTTTAATTAATTTTTTTAATCACCCACGAAAAGACCCACATCTGAAACTCTCGATAGGGCTAAGATTAATCCGCTCCTATGGTAAATTCCATTCCCTGATCACAACGACGGAATTAGAATTTTTATCTGAGTATTTGTTCGAAAGTTATAAAATTCAACGCCTGAGGCCGCTAAATTACAAAAACGCCCCTGGTGGTGTTTTCCACAGAAGGCCCACACCCGTGAAAGTTACACCCCTCCTAGGGTAAACGGCACGCTACAGACTCAACAGTGACCTCGATTTTCCATTCCAAGCTACCATTTAGGATTTATTCTATTTATTTGGCATGCCTAGTGTGAACGCACTTAAAATCTAATTTCGGCCACACCGCTTCTTAGAATCACATGCCGTCTGAACGCCCTGCTCTAGAATAACATCAAGAAAAAATTAAAAGTTTAAAAGTCTCAAAACCCGGGTTCTTAAATCATTACCTCCTTCAAGTTTTTCATCCCTGAAAAACAAAACTACATAAGCAACTTGGGATACTTAGACAACATCTGGCTCTCCTGTTCCCAAGTGCTCTCTTGCACCCTCCTGTGCCACCATAGAACACAAACCAAAGTAATGGTCCGTCCATGTAGAGTCCAATCCTACCTGTCCTCAATCGCCACCAAGTGCTCTGAGAAGGTGGATCTATCCTCCATGTCTAGCTCTCCCCAGTCGATAACGTGCGTGGGGTTGTGCAGGTATTTCCTCAGCTGCAACACATGGAAGATTTCATGCACCCTCTCTAGTTGTGGGGGTAGAGCAAGATGGTAGGCAACCTCACCAACCCTGCGCATGATCTCAAAGGGCCCAATGAACCTCGGGAATAGCTTGCCTCCCTGACCAAACCTCCGTCTTCCACACCGCAGGGAGACTCTAAAAAAGACATGGTCCCCCTGATCGAACTCCAAAGTCCTGTGACGATGGTCTTTATAGGACTTCTATCTACTCTGAGCCATCCTCATCCGCTCATGAATGACCTACACCTTCTCCGTCGTCGCCCACACCAACTCTGGGCCCATGAGGGAGGTCTTCCCAACCTCCGTCGAGCACAACGGTGACCTATAGGGTCTCCCGTAGAGGGCCATAAAAGGTGCCATGCTAATAGTAGAGTGGTAAGTGTTGTTATACGTGAACTCCACTGAGGGAAAGTGATCCTCCCACCTTAGGAAAAAGTATAACACACACGCCCTGAGCATATCCTCCAACACCTAAATAGTGCACTCCGTCTGCTCGTCGGTCCGGGGGTGAAAAGCTGTACTCATCTACAGCTGAGTCCTGAATGCCTCCTATAGGCCTCACCACAAACACGACGTAAACCGTATGTTGTGGTCAGAGACGATCATCAAGGGTACTCCATGAAGGCAGATGATCTCCCGAATGTACAGTTTCCCTAGTCTCTCCACCAAGCTCTGCTCCCTTATGGAAAGGAAGTGTGCCGACTTCGTGATTTGGTCCATTATCTCCCAAATGAAATCATGGCTCTTCGCTGTGCATGAAATCCCTATGACGAAGTCCATAGATATTCCATCCCACTTCCACTCCGGGATATCAAGGGGCTGCAACAACCCTACTGAAACCTGATGCTCTGCCTTCACCTGCTGACAGGTAAGACACTGAGAAACGAACTCAGCTATGCTCTGCTTCATGCCAGACCACCAAAACTTCCACTGAAGGTCTCTATACATATTCCCCACACTGGGATGTACAACCAAGGGAGAAGTGTGGAATTCCCGCATCACCTCCTCCCGCATCTCCACTGGTACTATGGCTCGCCCCTAGAACAAGATCTCATGATTCCCTCATTCAGAATACCCATCAGGTGCATCACCTATGGATATCTGATCACACAGTACCTCACTGTCAATATCCCCCAGCTGGGACTCTCTCACATGCTCAAGGAGTTAATGAGTCATCATCATCAACTGTAGAAAAGTCGTACCCTCCTACTCCACCAAGGTCAGCTATAGGGAAGCCAACTACTATGAATCTTCCCACACTAGACGATCCAGGGACATCCTGTTAAGGGCATCTACTACTACGCTGACCCTCCCTGGAGTGTAGACTATCTCGAAATCATAGTCCTGCAGAAACTCCATCCATCACCACTACCTCCGATTCAGATCCCTCTGTGTGAAGATGTACTTGAGGCTCTGGTGGTCTAAGTAGACAACAAAATTCTCACCCAGAATGTAGTGTCTCCATATTCTCAAAGCAAAGACCACCCCTGCCAGCTCCAAATCATGAGTCGCATAATTCTACTCATGGGGCCTCAACTGCCTCTTCCCATATGCAATCACTGCCCATTTATACATCAACACGCACCCGATCCCAGCTTCTAAAGTGTCAGAATATGACACAAACTCAACAACCTCCTCTAGAATCCTCAACACTAGAGCACTAGTCAGCCTCCACCTCAGCTCCTCGAAGGCCTTCTGGTACTGATCATTCTAGGGGAACGGAAATCCCTTCCATGTCAATTTGGTCAAAGGAGAAAAAATCCTAGATAAATCTTCCCCAAACCTCTTGTAGTACCCTGCCAAACCAAGGAAGCTCTGCACCTATGACGCATTCTTGGGTGGCTCCCAAGAAACCACTGTCTCTATCTTTTCGGGATCTACGGCTAATCCCTGCTCCATAATGACATGCCCCATAAAGTGAACCTCATGAATCTAGAACCAACACTTCGAGAGATTCCCATACAGATGGTGCTTGTGAAGTAAGTCTAGGACCATCCTCAAATGCTCCACGTGCTCCTCCTCTGTCACTGAGTAGATGAGTATGTCATCTATAAAGACAACCAAAAACTGGTCCATGTACGGCTGGAATATCTAGTTCATCAAATCCATGAAAATGGCGGGGGCATTCATCAGGCCAAAGGGAAACACCAAAAACTCGTAATGCCCATAACGACAACGGAAAGCCAACTTCAGGATGTATGCCTCACGAACCCACAACTGGTGGTAGCTGGATTGAAGATCAATGTTGGAGAACCACTTCGCACCTATCAACTGGTCGAAGAGGTCATCAACCCTTAGAAAAGGTTACTTGTTCTTTATCATGGCCTAATTCAGGTGACGATAATCCACAAAAAGTCACAGACTCCCATTTGCCTTTTTCACAAACAAAACCAGAACTGCCCAGGGGGACACACTGGGCCTGATGAATCCCTTCTCACGAAGGTCCTCCAACTGAAGTCGTATCTCTTGAAGCTCTGTGGGTTCCATCAGATATGCTATAAATGATATCGGGGCAGTCCCCGGCTGCAAGTCAATGTAGAACTCCATCTCTCGCCTCAGAGGTAGTCCCGAGACATCCTGGAGAAAAACGTCCACATAGACCTCTACAATGGTAGGGATCCAGGTGCCTGTTGTTTCTGCTACTCTGAGAGCAATGCTTTCCAAATAGTGAGAAAAAGGCTGTGGTCTCCTGCTCAGAGTACCCATCTACTCTGCTATGTGGTCTCGTTCACCTAGAATGGTGAACCTCGTCCCACTAGAATGGACGCATCTGACTAGTCTTCACCGACAGTCAATCTAGGAGCGAACCATGGAAATCAAATCCATGCATAAGATGACATCATAAGGTTCCATCGTGATGACGATTAGGTCCCACGTGAAACTCTCTCCTCCAAACAACAGTTCACACTCTCTGTAGATAAAGGTCACCAACGAGGCACTTCCCGTAGGAACCTTGAGGCTAAGCGCGTATTAGAGCCTCTACTGGGATCTCCAAATCCCGTACCAAAAGCAACTATATAAAAAAGTGGCTGGTGCCTCTGTCTAGTAGTACTGAAGCAAGCATAGAGTAACTGTACCTCAGACCATCTCGTGTGCTGGGGGGTCACAAACACCCATAGCCAGAAGCTGCCTGTGGCCCCTACCGCCAGCTCCCTGAGCCAGGTGTGGGATGCCCAGTGGTGGCAGTGGAAGGATCTCGAAACGCTGCCCCCCACATCCAGGTCCTACTACTCTTCCTGTGCCACTTCCCTGAGGACCACCCTATCCTCACCTGAGAGATCCCTGGTCATGGCACTGCCTCTGCTGCAGCGGTGCACCCACTGCCTGCCACGACTGCTCAGTACACCTGGTCGGTCAGTCCCGTTCTAGGAGACCCTATCTGTCACAAGAATAGAATCAGCTATCTCCTGACTACCCCAGTGCTCTAAGGCACCACTATAGTGTACGACCCTGCCCCTGAGTCTTCTCACGGAAGGGTCTCCTCGATTGAGGCCTTGCTCTCTGCTGCCTGCCTGTTACCGAAGACTCTGCTCTGAAGCGGCCACTGCTAGGCCCTGCTAGCTAGCGTCCCTCAGACAAGAATCTCTCTGTCACTAGCACCCGTTCTATCACCCCGGCATAAGTAGGGATGCACAGGGTCACTAAACTACCACATATCTCCCTGCGAAGACCCTTCTCAAACATCCGTGCCCGAAAGTAACTATCGTAGATCATATCCTACGAGTAGTGTGTCAGATCGGTAAATCAGGAAGAGTACTGCACCATAGTCATCTGCCCCTACTTTAGCTCAAGAAGCTCCTGAATCTGAACAGAGCGTAAACAAGAGGGGGAGTACTCCTCCCAGAAGAGCTTCTGGAAGCTATCCCATGTGAGAGACGACGCGTCGTGGGTCTGCGTAACCAACCCCCACTAACGATTGGACATCCCGAAGAAAAGGCTGGAATCTAGGGCTACCATATGGTCCTCTGGTGTTCACAATATCTTGAAAAGTCGGTCCACGGACTCGAGCTAGTCTTCCACTGCCTGGGGATTCGGGTCCCCGCGGAACTTTTGCGGTCGCTGATGCTGGATGTCTTGGAGCGCACTTAGCCTGCGCTCAACCTTGTCTTGTGCTGCTGGTACTAACTGCCACTCTCTAGATGGAGGGGCTACTGCTGAACCACTGGGTGGAAGGGGATCACATGAGGGTCCCTAAACTGATGCCTCATCGCTCGCCAGGTCGTCTTCATGAACAGAAGAGGGTAACCTGGCTGGCTGCTATCGTGGGGGCATCCTGAAAATTATCAAGGATTACCGCGATCATATGAGCATATATACATATATATATATATATACATATATATATATATATACATATATATATATATATAACAATAATAACAAAGGGTAAATGACTCAAAAAGGATATTCAAAGACTAAATCCTACATGATTATTGTTTCAAAGCTCCCTGAAATAAGTGTCTCAGCTTTCCGAGTTGACAAGCGTGTTATCAGGGTCCTGGTGAATGGATACGTTGGCCGCTCGTACCATCACTGGACTCCTTTTCATGAGAGATTCTCTAGAGACACGTCAAAACTATTTTCCTAAATCCCAACCAATTCCTTTTTAGGGACATCCGAACAACGCCCCAAGGAACGATCCTGCTCTGATACCACTTTGTCACAACCCTACCCTAGCGGTCTCGAGCCGCAACTACCCCAAGCCCTTCTCCATAGGACAAGGGATGGCAATAAGCGCCGAAGGCGTAACAATCTCAAGGAGGCCTTTTCTTAAGTACCTGTACCCACACAAACATCCCACTCGATGCAGAAGTGCAGTGTAAGAAGGAAACCAAAGTACGAACTACAATATCCCAACAAAAAGCATGTATCGACCTCTAAAATAGAACAAGTAAAGTGCTGAAAAGTAGACTGACAAGTAAACTTAATAGTAAAGGAAAAAACATGCACCTAACTAGAAAGGTTCTACAACCCAACAATAGGTAATGAGAGTAAATAGCTGGCGAGTCTCACACCTAAAAGTCCTACTACGACCACTGAATGTAGCCCAAGATCATGTGTCCTCTATGCTCCTCCGTAGTCTCGATCGACCTGTCCGTCGTCTACAAGGGTACACCAAGTGTGGGAAAAGACCAAGTATGGGAGAGTATAAATATACTCAGTAGGATGCCCCGAAAGCTCGAGGGAGCAACAAAGGATGTACTAAAATAGTGAGCAGTAGGCAGAACAAAGAACATTGTAAGAGTACAGTAGAGAGATTTCAGCTCAACCCAACAAAAGAAAGGAAGTAGACTCGTCCAAATGCAAGGAGCTAGAAATGGCGAGAAGATGAACTTCTCGTCGAGTCTTCGCTACCTATAGTAGGAGAGTAGACTCGTCCAACCAAGAGGAACTAAACACGGAAAGAATGTGGCATACCCCGCGCATCTTGGTGGGAAAAGCATCCCTCTTCCTCATGTGTCCTAAGGTTATGTCAAAGCTGTCACACCACTGATCCGCACAACAAGAGTCCTGCTCTGGTAGTCATGGAGAAAACCACAACCAAGCCAAGCAGAATGAACTGTGCCTAAGAAGCCAACGGGTGACCCACTACCCAGCCCCACTGGAGGGTAAACCCCAATAAATCAATGGGTGACCCACTACCCAGCCCCACTGGAGGGTAAAACCTAAAAAATCAATGGGTGACCCACTACCTAGCCCCACTGGAGGGTAAACCTTAATAAGTCAATGAGTGACCCACTGCCTAGCCCCTCTAGAGGGTAAAACCCAAAAAATCGATGGGTGACCCGCTGACCAGCCCCGCTGGAGGGTAAACCCCAACAGATCAATGGGTGAACCACTGCCCAACCCTACTGGAGGGAAAACCTAGAATTTATCTGATAACTCTTCACTGCAACTGACATCACAGGGTGTCACCGACGTCACTACCATGCGTTGGTTTAGAGTGCGTCAAAGGAACCTCCGACCAATGCCCTTTCATGATTCCACATTTAATGAGACCTATAATGAGGCTTCACACGCCCAAACAGATTACACCATTTAAATTATCGTTGAAATACATGCCAAATCGACTACTCATACACCCCAAACAGTCGTCTGGTGATAAAGTCGCAAAACGTTGCACAAGCTTGAAATCTTGACCATGGGCCCACACCTCAACTCCTGATTCAACACCTAAAACCACCATAGAAAACTTCGTCTCGACACCAAGGTCACAACGCCACTAACAGCACCTAAAATAGACTCCGGATGTGATCACGCCATCTGAAACAGGAATCTCGGTGAGGCTCTAAATAACACTTAATGGACCTGTCGCGCCACCGAGCCCCCGTCTTAGGAATTAAAAATTCCCGAAACCATATCAAAACCTACGGATTGATCCAAGGATTGTATTTCCATAGACGAAATGAAAATACGATACTCGGTTAGATAGTTAGAGGCGTTTTAACGCCAATACATGGAGATGGGGTGGGCCATACTAGTTTGGCCGGTCCACCCCTTTAGACCAGCGGTCCAAGGCTTGGCCGCCCGATCCACCGTAGCCCGAGGTTCACCATGGGGGCCGCGCTGCTTCACCGGGACCGGTACGAGACTGTCTGGATTTTTTCCTAGGGTACCCATGTTTCGCGGTTCTTGGTCTACTCCCGGGGTCGCGAAAACCCCGGTCTCGCGCTGCACTCCGACCGGCAAGCCGGTCAGTGCACCCCCGCGCCGCCTGCCGTCACCCCCGCTCGCCCGGACTGGCACTGCACCAGGCAACCTTCCTGTTCGCCCGTGCCAACCGCCGAGGAGTCCACATCACCATTTGAGGAGCCCGCGCTGCCACCTGGGGAGCCTGCGCCACCTTCGTTGCCCGCCAGACCGCCTTGGAACCGCCGGAAACCAAGGATATTGGCCGAAAAACTTCATGGGGCCACCCCGGACGCCCTGGGACTTGAATTTTCGACCCTAAAAGAGAATTGGAAAGCTCGAATCAAACCCTACGCATCTATGATATTTTCTCAACAATTTATCAGCATTTAGATGATATAAA
This sequence comes from Viscum album, assembly GCA_963277665.1. Lineage (NCBI taxonomy): Eukaryota > Viridiplantae > Streptophyta > Magnoliopsida > Santalales > Viscaceae > Viscum > Viscum album. The sequence continues at coordinate 413,025,103 of OY728143.1, forward strand.
TTAATCTCAAAGAAGGTGCAGGAAATTAAAACGAAAACTCAATGATGCCTACCTCACAGGGTGTTGCTCGAGGCTCTACGATCGACCCGTCTTCGCCGGAATTGAAAATGCCTTACTGGGGAGGAGGTGGAGCTTGAAGGAAGGGGAGGGTAGTTATTGTTGGGAGCTTCTGCCAGATAACACAAATGGGGAAGAAGGAGAGGATTTGTCTTTAAGTAGGAAAAAATAGAATTAACTTTTAATTAATTTCTTTTAATCATCCACGAAAAGACCCGCATCTGAAATACTCGACGGGGCCAAGATTAAGCCGCTCTCAGGGTAAACGCCATGCCTCGAGCACAATGGTTGTCTCAAATTTTTTATCTGAGACTCTATTTGAAAGTTATAAAATTAAACGCCTGAGGGCGCTAAATTACAAAAATGCCCCTGGTGGTGTTTTCCACATAAGGCCCGCGCCCGTGAAAGTTACACCCCTCCTAGGGTAAATGGAACACTCCAGACTCAACGAAGACATAAATTTTCCAGTATGAGCTACCTTTTAGGAGTTATTCCATTTATTTGGCGTGCCTAGTGTGAATTCACTTAAAATTTAATTCCGGCCACACCGGGGCTCAGAATCTCACACCGTCTGAACGCCCTGATCTGGAATAACATCAAGAAAAAAATTCAAAGTCTCACAGTCTCAAAACCTAGGTTATTAAATCATTCCCTCCTTCAACTTTTTGTCCCCCCAAAAAAAAAATACATAAACAACTTTGGATACTAAGACCGCATCTGGCTCTCCCATTCCTAGGTGCTCTCCTGCACCCTCCCGTGCCATCACAACACACGAACTAAAGGAATGGTCCATCCACGTAGAGTCCACTCCTGCCGGTTCTCAATCTCTATTGAGTGCTCTACAAAGGTGGCTCCATCCTCAATGTCCAGCTCTCCCTAGTCGATAACGTGCGTAGGGTCGTGCATGTATTTCCTCAGCTACGACACATGGAAGATGTCATGCACCCTCTCCAGCTGCTGGGGTAGAGAAAGATGGTAGGAAACCTCGCCAACCCTGCACACGATCTCAAAGGGCCCAATGAACCTCATGGATAGCTTTCCTCCCTGGCCGAACCTCCATGTTCCAAGCCGCGGGGAGACTCTAAAAAATACATGGTCCCCCTGCTCAAACTCTAAAGTCTTGCATTGAAGATCTGCGTAGGACTTATCTCTGCTCGAAGCCGTCCTCATCCGCTCAAAAATGACATGAACCTTCTCTGTCGTCACCCGCACTAACTCTGGGCCCACAAGGGAGGTCTCCCCAACCTCTGTCTAGGACAACAGTGACCTACAGGGTCTCCCATAGAGGGACTCAAAATGTGCCATGCCAATAGTAGAGTGGTAACTATTGTTATACGCGAACTCCACCAACGGCAGGTGATCCTCCCAGCTTAGGCCAAAGTCTAACATGCACGCCCTGAGCATATCCTCCAACACCTGGATAGTGCGCTCTGTCTGCCCGTCGATCTATGGGTGAAAAGCTGTACTCATCCGCAACCGAGTCTGGAATGCCTCCTACAGATTGTCAAGGGTACTCCATGAAGGCAGATGATCTCCCAAACGTACAGCTACCCTAGAATCTCCAATGAGATCTGCTCCCTGATGGAAAGGAAGTGCGTCGACTTCGTGAGTCAGTCCAATATCACCAAAATGGAATCATGGCCCTTCGATGTGCACAGAATTTCTATGAAGAAGTCCATAGATATTCCATACCACTTATACTCTGGGATATCAAGGGGCTACAACAACCCTGCCAGAACCTGATGCTCTGCCTTCACCTACTGACAAGTAAGACACTGAGAAACAAACTCAGCTATGCTCTACTTCATGTGAGACCAACAAAACTACCGTTAAAGGTCTCTATACATCTTCCTCAAACCGAGATTTACATCCAAGGGAGAAGTGTGGAATTCTATAATCACCTCCTCCCGCATCTCTATTGGTACTATGGATCACCCCTAGAACATGATCTCATGATTCCCTCCTTCAGAATACCCATCGGGTGTGTCACTCGTGGATATCTGATCACGCAGTACCTCACTGTCAATATCTCACAACTGGGACACTCTGACACGCTCAAGGACTGAAGGAGTCAGCATCATCGACTACAGAAAATCCGTACCCTCCTGCTCCACCATGGACAGCTGTAAGGAAGCCAATTACTCTAAAGCTTCCCATACTAGATGAGCCTGGGAATTCCTACTATGGGCATCTACTACTATGTTTCCATTCCCTGGAGTGTAAACTATCTAGAAATCCTAGTTCTGTAGGAACTCCAGCTAGCGCCTCTGCCTCAGATTCAGATCCCTCTGAGATAAGATGTACTTGAGGCTCTGGTGGTCTGAGTAGACCAAAAAATTATCACACAGAAGGTAGTGTCTCCATATCCTCCAAGAGAAGACCACTGATGCCAGCTCCAAATCACGAGTCACATAATTATACTCATGGGGCCTCAACTACCTCTACCCATATGAAATCACTACTCATTTCTTCATTAGCATGCACCTGAGCCCAGCTCATGAAGTGTCACAATATACCACAAACTCGAAGCCATCCTCTGGTAGCCTCAACACTGGGGCACTAGTCAGCCTCCGCCTCAGCTCCTTGAAGGCTTTATGGCACTGATCAGTGCAGGTGAATGGTTGTCCCTTTCGAGTCAATGTGGTAAAAGGGGAAAAAATCCTGGATAAATATTCCACAAAACTCCTATAGTACCCTACCAAACCAAGGAAGCTCCACACCTCTGACGCATTCTTGGGTGGCTCCCAAGCAAGAACAACCTCTATCTTTACAAGATCTACAACAAATCCCTACTCTATAATGACATGCCCCAAAAAGTGAACCTCATGAATCCAGAAATGACACTTCGAGAGATTCCCATAGAGATGGTGCTCCTAATGTAATTCTAGGACCATCCTCAAATGCTCTGCGTGCTCCTCCTCTGTCACAGAGTAGATGAGTATGTCATCAATAAAGACAACCAAAAACCGGTCTATGTACGGCTATAAGATATAGTTCATCAAACCCAGGAAAACGGTGGGGGAATTCGTCAATCCAAAGGGCATCACCAGAAACTCATAATGCCCATAATGACAACAGAAATACAACTTAGAGATGTCAAACTCACGAACCGCAACTGGTGGTAACCCGATCAAAGATCAATCTTGGAGAACCACTTCGCACCTCTAAACTGGTCGAAGAGATCATCAATACTCAGAAAAGGGTACGTGTTCTTTATCGTGGTCTGATTCAGGCGATGATAATCCACACAAAGTCACAGAATCCTATCTGTATTTTTCACAAACAAAACTAGAGATGCCCAGGGGGACACACTGGGCCTGATGAATCCCTTCTCACGAAGGTCCTCCAACTGAATTCGTAGCTCTCGAAGCTCTATGGGTTCCATATGATATACTTCACATGATATCAGGGTAGTCCCCAACTACAATTCAATGCAGAACTCCATCTCTCGCCTCAGAGGTAGTCTCGGGACATCCTTGGGAAAAACGTCCATATATTCCTCTACAACGGTAGGAATCTAGGTGCATGTAGAGTCTGCTGTTTTGAGAGCCATGCTTTCCAACTGGTGAGAAAAAGGCCATGGTCTCCTGCTTAGAGTACTCGTCTACTCCTCCACGAGGTCTTGTTCACCTATAATGGTGATCCTCATACCATTAGAATGGGCACATCTGACTAGTCTGTGCCGACAATCAATCTAGGCACGAACCATGGAAAGCCAATCCATTCCCAAGATGACGTTGTAAGCTTCCATCGTGATGAAAAGTAGGTCCCATGTGAAACTCTCTTCTCTGAACGACATACCACACTGTTTGCAGATAAAGGTCACCAACGAGGCACTTCCCATAGGAACCTCGAGGCTAAGCGCATGTGTCAGCGTCTCTACTGGTAGATACAACTCCTGTACCAAAAGAAGCAATATAAAAGTGTGGCTAGAACCTGTGTACACTTGTACTGAATAAAGTTTATAGAAAACACAAAGCGTACCTCATACCATCTCGTGTGCTGGGGGGTCACGAACACCCATAGCCTGAAGCTTCCCACGGCCCCTACCGCCAGCTCCCTAATCCTGGCGTGGGTTGCCCAGTTGTGGAAGTGGAAGGATCTTGAAAAACCATCCCCCACCTCAAGGTCTTTCCGCTCTACCTGCGCCGCCTCCCTGAGGACCACCCTTTCCTCGCCTGGGAGATCCATGGTCACGGCGCTGCCTCTGCCGCTGCGGTGCGCCCACTGTCTGTCACGGCTGCTCGGTACGCCTGGTTGGGCAGTACCCTATTAGGTGACCCTATCCATCACAATCATAGCACCAGATCTCTCCTGACTTCCCTGATTATCTACGATGCCACTGTGGTGTAAGACCCTACCCCTGAGTCTACTCACGGAAGGGTCTACTTGACTGAGGCCCTGCTCTCTATCACCTGCCTGTTACCAAAGACTCTGCTCTGAAGCAGCCACTGTTAGGCCCTGCCAGCTAGTGTCCCTCAACCAAGAAGCTTTATTTCACGAGTGCCCACTCTAGAACGCCGACATAAGTAGGGATGCACAGGTCAATTACACTATAATGGATCTCCCTGCGAAGACCCTACTCAAACTTCCGCGCCTGGAAGTAACTATCGCGGATCATATCCTACGAGTAGCGTGTCAGATCGGTAAACCGGGATGAGTAATACAACAAGGTAATCCCCCCTACTTCAGATCTAGAAGATCTTGAATCTGAATGAAGTGTAAATAAGAGGGTGAGTACTCCTCCCAGAAGAGCTACTGGAAGCTATCCCATGTGAGAGACGACTCGTCATGGGTCTGCATAACCAACCCCCACTAACGCCCAACCATCTCGAGGAAAATGATGGATTCTAGGGCTACCATCAGGTCCGCTGGTGTCCATACCAGCCTGAAAAGTTGGTCCATAGACTCTAGCCAGTGTTCTGCTGCTTGGGGATCTAGGTCCCTATGGAACTTCTGCAGCTGCTGATGCTGGAAGTCTTGGAGCGCACTCATCCTACGCTCAACCTCAGCCTGTGTTGCCGGTACTAACTGTCACACTTCAGATAGAGGAGCTTCTACTGAACCACTAGGCGGAAGGGGATCACGTGAGGGTCCCTGAACTGATGCTTCGTCGCTCACTAGGTCGTCGTTATGAACTAGAGAGGGTAACCTGGCTGGCTGCTATCGTGGGGCCATCCTGAAAATTATCAAGGATTACCATGATTAGATGAGCATATATATATATATATATAATATTAATAACAAAGGGGAGCTGAATCAAAAAGGATATTCAAAGACTCAATCCTACCAGATACATGTTCTAAAGTTCCCTTCAACAATTATCTCAGCGTACCGAGTTGACAAGTGGGTTATCAGGGTCCTGGTGAATGGATACGTCAGCCGCCCGTACCATCGTCGGACTCCCTGGCCTGAGAGATGCTCTCGAGACACATTGACACTATTTCTCTAAATCCCAACCAATTCCTTTTTAGGGATGTCCGAAAAATGCCCCAAGGAATGAACCTGCTCTGATAACACTTTGTCATGACCCGAACCTACCGGTCTCAAGCCGTTACTATCCCAAGCCCGCCTTCATAGGCCAGGGGCTGGCGACAAGCGCCGAAGATGTAACAATCTCGGGGAGGCCTTTGCCTAAGTACCTTTATCCACACACATAGCCCACTCGATGCAGAAGTGAAGAGTAAAAAGGAAACCAAAGTATGGACTACAATATCCCAACCAAAATCATGCATCGACCACTAAAACAGAACAAGTAAAGTGCTGAAAAGTAGACTGAAAAGTAAACTGAATAGAAAAGGAAAACACACACACCCAACTAAAATGGTTCCACAACCCGACAATAGGTAAAGAGAGTAAACAACTGGTGAGTCTCACACCAGAAAGTCCTACTATGACCACTGAACGCAGCCCAAGCTCTTGTGTCCTCTACGCTCTTCCGTAGTCTCGATCGACCTGTCCGTTGTCTGCAGGGGCACACCAAGTACGAGAAAATCCCAAGAAGGGGTGAGTATAAAGATACTCAGTATGAAGCCCTGAAAGCTCCAGGGAGAAACGAAGGAGGTACTAAAACAGTGAGCAATAGACAGAACAAAGAATAGTGTAACAGTACAGTTGAGAGAGTGTAGCTCAACCCAAAAAAAGGAAAAGAATTAGACTCGTCCAAACACAAGGAGATAGAAACAGCGAGAATATGAACTTCTCTTTGAGTCTTTGCTACCTATAACAGGAGAGTAGAGTCATCCAACCAAGAGGATCTATACACGGAAAGCACGTGGCATACCCCACGTGTCTTGGTGGGAAAATCACCCCTATTCCTTGTGTGTCCTAAGGTCACATCAAAGCTACCACAACGCTGATCCATAAAACAAGAGTCCCGCTCTAGTAGTCACGCAGAAAACCACTGCCTAGACTAGCAGAAGGAACTATGCTTGAGAATCCAATGAGTGACCCACTGCCCAGCCCTGCTGGAGGGTAAACCCCAAAAAATCAACAGGTGAACCAATGCCCAACCCTGCTAGAGGGTAAACCCTAATAAATCAATGGGTGAACCACTACCCAACACTGCTAGAGGGTAAACCCGAATAAGTGAACATGTGACCCACCGCCCAGCCCCGCTGGAGGGTAAACCCTAATAAGTCAACGAGTGACCCACTGCCCAGCCCCGCTGAAGGGTAAACCCCAATAAATCGACAGGTGACCCATTACCCAGCCCCGCTGGAGGGTAAACCCCAATAAATCAATAGTTGATCCACTGCCCAGCCCTAATGGAGGGTAAAACTGGAATTTATCCAATAAATCTGGACTGCAATTGACATTATAGGGTGTCATCGACGTCGCTACCGTGCATTGGTTTGGAGTGTGTCAAAGGAACCTCCGACCAATTCCCTTTCATGCTTCCACATTTAATGAGATCTTGAACGAGGCCCCGTATGACCAAAAATATTACACCATTTAAATCCTCATGGAAAAACACACTGAATCGACTATTCATATGCCCTGAACGGACGTCTGGTGAAAAATCTGCAAGATGATGCACGCACCTTGAAAGACGACCCGTGGGCCCACACCTCAACTCCGACTTCAATGCCTGAAACCACCATAGAAAACTTCTTCTCAATGCCAGGGTCACACCGCCACTGATAACACCTAAAACTGAATCCGGGTGTGCTCACGCTATCCGAAATAATTATCTCAGTGAGGTGCTAAATAACACTTAACGGACGTGTCGCGCCACTGAGCCCCCATCTCGCGAATTAAAAATTCCCGTGACCATCTCAAAACCTACATCTCGATTCGAGGATCACGTTGCTGTAGATGGCACACAAATCCAATACTCAGTTTGCGAGTTAGATGCGTTTTAACGCCAATGGACGGAGACAGGGTGGGCCAGACCAGTTCGGTCGGTCCACCCCTTTAGACCAGTGGTCCACAGCTCGGCCGCTCGGCCGCCCGGACCACCCAGTCCACCGTGGCCCGCGGTTCACCGCGTGGGCCGCACTGCTTCACCCAGACCGGCATGAGCTGGTCCGGATTTTTCCCACGGGACCCACATTTTGCGGGTCTCTGTCCGCTCCCGGGGTCGCAATGACCCCGGTCTCGCATTGCACGCCGACCGACGAAGCCGGCCAGTGCACCCCCGCGTCTCCTACTGTCACCCCCACTTTCCCAGACTGCCGCTGCGCTCGGATACCGTCCCAATCTCCCACACTGAACGCCATGGAGCCCGCGCCGCCACCTAGGGACCCACGCCACCGCCGCGGGAGCCCGCGCTACCGTTTTTGCCCTCCGGACTGCCCTGGAACCACCGAAAACTAATGATTTTGGCAGGAAAACTTCCTAGGGCCACCCAGACACCTTGAGACTCGGATTTTCATCTTGAAAAGAGCGTTGGAAAGATTGGATCTAAACCTATACATCTATGGATTTTTCTAGACAATTTATAAGAATTTTGACACTATAAATTAATCTCAAAGAAGGTGTGGGAAATTAAAATGAAAACACAACGATGCCTACCTCGTAGGGCATAGCCCGATGCTCCGCGATCAATCCGCCTTTGCCGGAACCAAAAACGAATTGCCGGGGAGGAGGTGGAGCTTGAAGGAAGGGGAGGGGAGTTATTGTTTGGAGCTTCCACTAGAGAACACAAATGGGGAAGAAGGAGAGGATTTGTGTTTAAGTAGGGAAAAGAAATAGAATTAACTTTTAATTAATCTTTTAATCACCCACAAAAAGACCCGCATCTGAAACTCTCGACGGGTCCGAGATTAAGCTGCTCCTAGGGTAAACACCATGCCCTGATGCAATTACGGTCTCAGAATTTTGATCCGAGGATCCATTCAAAAGTTATAAAATTCAACGCCCGAGGCCGATAAATTACGAAAATGCCCCTGGTGGCGTTTTCCACAAAAGGCCCGCACCTATGAAAGTTACACCCATCCTAGGGTAAACAGCACACTCCGGACTCAATGGTGACCTAAATTTCTAGTTTGAGCTACCGTTTAGGAGTTATTTCATTTATTTGGCGTGCCTAGTGTGAACACACATAAAATTTAATTCCAGCCACACCGGGGCTCAGAATTACACGCCGTCTGAATGCCCTGCTTTGGAATAACATCAAGAAAAAAATTCAAAGTCTCACTATCTCAAAACCTAGGTTCTTACAATGTGATTCATTTTTTCACATACGCTTTACATTAAAGGTGATAAGGATAAATTTTATTTATATATGTTATATATATGACATAATAATAAATTTCATAATGTTATATATTATTTTCCTTCCTTTTGTTCCTTTTATCGTGAAAAATGGAAACAAAGTTCATGCGTATATATGGACTACCATCTCTATGAACGATGCAATTAATTTTCTATCTTTAATATATTTATGGATTAATATAAACAAATATAATTAATATATATTATATTTTTATTGTGGTTATATTTCTGAATATCATAGAACCATGATCAAAATAAATCTTCCAAAAATATATAACAATCACTACTGGAAAAATACCTTATACCAACAGTTTGGAACCGTTGGTATAGGCCTCCAAACCATTAGTATAGGCTATACCAACGGTTTGGAGAACCGTTGCCAAGTAAGCCATGAGGATAGGTCTATACCAACGGTTTTGGGAAAATCGTTGGTATAGACCTATACCAACGGGTTTGAAAACCGTTGGTATAAGTGATATGAAAATCTATACCAACGGTTCCATAAAACGTTGGTATATGTAATTCAAAAAATAATCATCTGGTCAGTTTTGATCCCAGCACCTCCCAGTTGTGATTGAATGACCTAAACACTAACCTAACTTACTTTTGTGAACATAATTTCATAAATATATATATGTATTATCATAAGTATTTTAAAATTTGATTTATTTAATGTCCGCTGTAAGAATATTCCATTAAAAATACATGTACCTATACCAACAGTTCTCAAAACCGTTGGTATAGACCGTTGGTATAGGTTCTATGATTTTGGGACCTATACCAACAGTTTTGGACAAACCATTGGTATAGGGGGGACCTATACCAACGTTTTGGACAAACCATTGGTATACGGTCTCTATAATGGACCTATACCAATGGTTTTGGCCAAACCATTGGTATTGGTCCAAATTAGTGAACCTATACCAATGGTTTGTCCAAACCATTGATATACGTCCATATAAGTGACCTATACCAACTGTTTTGTCTATACCATTGGTATAGGTCCAAATTAGTGAACTATACCAATAGTTTTCCCAAAACCGTTGGTATACATCCTATTTCCAGTAGTGAATAACTTATATGCAAAATGAAGCAGTGATTACCCAAAACACTATTTTAATAATGAATTTTTAATGAAAAGGTAATAAATGATCATAAGTAAATCATATATGGTATGATATATATGATACTTATTTTGAAATTTATTTATAATAAACCAATGTTTATTATATTTGAGTTTCAATAATGTATGGGTAAAGTCGAGGCTTGAGGTAAGGTATTTACGTCTCACTTTTAACTCTATATATCACATGCCATATTCCCCACTTTTTTATCTTTTGTGGTGTATATAATTACCATAACTTACTTTTATGATTATTCTTGAAAATTTATAGGGGATATAAACATATATATAATTCTATTTCTTTCATGGGTCTTATTATTAAAATGTTACCAATCTGGTAAAGGTTTTCATGTTACCATCCCTTTGTTTTCTAGGATTATATAAGATTATGATTACGATGATGCAAAATTATGAACTTTCTATGAAGAATCTCATGAATTTTATACTTTTATGGTTATTTATGTATAATTCATGTTTTTCTTTAATTTTCCTCTATTTAATCGAAAATGATACTAAGAATTTTTTTAAGAAAAATCAAATTTATTTCTCTCTTCAGTCGAAAACCATTTTTCTTCCACGTCCATGTTTTTAAAAAAATAAAAAAATAAATAAAGTTTTTACTATTATAAAATTATTTTTTAGAGATTTTTTTACCATGATTGACTTTTTTTTCAAAATATTTTAAAATTAATCAACTTTTCATTTTAAAAAAAATTCTAATTTGTTTTTTTTCTGAAAACATGAAAGGAATATTCATTTTAACATTATGAAATGAATTTTGTTTTTCCCATCATGAACACTCAACTATTTGAATGTTATTTTACATGTTTTAAAGGTTCTATTAAAATACATCTTTTCTTAATATTTAAGGAATTTTAATATTTTAAAGGATTGATTTACAAATTTAAAGAATATTTTCCCCAAGAATGTTTTAGTGATATTTTTATGAATTTCAATTCATCAACAAAAACAACATTGGGTGTTACTTATGTTTTACTTGGGGTATGATCCAAGTATACCGACATTATTCTTTATATGGGTGGTTTATATATACATAATGAAAATATATTTTTAAAACCTATTTCTTTTCCTTAGTCTATGCTATTATGAATTGTTTATGAAAACCATTTATTTTTCATGGGTTATTCTATGATGAAATGATGAATTATTTATAAAACCCATTTCATTTCATGGGTTCTAATATGATGAATGTATTATGATATTTTGGCACACATATCTATGATTTTAAATATGCCTCTAGTGGGAACTATATATCTATTCAATGTATTGGATATGTTTTACATCTTTAGAGATATTTATGGGAAACCATCAAATGTGCTTGATCTTATATTGGAAAATGGACGATGTGCTTGATCTAGTATATGGAATATGTGACGATTCCAGATCTATTATGAAATGGTAAATAGGAATTTATTACTAATCGATTATGATTTTATGATCTCAGATGTTAACCATGACATATAAAGTGCTTTTTGTACTTATTATGGTTCCATACATATAAGACATGAACTTATGGTTCATAGTTAATTTATGAATACTTCTCAGTCTTATAATTTATGTGTTTTGAAATGAAAATTATTTTTTCCATTTCTTATGTTCATGATCCCTGATAGATTGGGTATGAAATTTATAAATTATATACATAATATCATACCATTATGATTATATTATACCTTAATTTTATCATCATTTGATATCCACCATTTTTACCCTTACTAAGCATCTGAGGTATCCATTTCCTAGAATTCTTTTCCGATGGTTATGAAGAATGGTTTTAAGTAGGGTATTTCCATGAAGTGTACTCTATGAGAATACATCTCTTTGAGATATTTAATATCATTAATGAAATAATAAGATTTCGTACCAAGTATCCAAATAAAATAAAACCTTTATGGTCCATGGGAGTGTATTTGTGAAATGTGTTGAATATTCATCTATTAATATGAAATGTCTATTTATGAAATGTATGGGTCATTATACATAAGATCTTCGTGAACAATTATAAAGGTAAAAATAATTCCCATAAAATTTTAATTAATTAAACAGATCATAGATAACTTAGATTTAAACCTATAAATCCACAGGTTAAAGGATATATGTAATTTATGTGTTATCCCTTTGATGTTCATGCTTTCCAATTTATTTATTTAATAGTTGAAAATTTTCATCCCTAATTTTTTCCTTTATTTTTAGTAAATGGGGGATAATATGAGGAACCATGTTAATGAACAATGTTAAGAACAATATAATGAATAGAAAATGGAATTTCCGACCTGATGAGAGTGTGAATTGGAAACATTGTGACAATACATTCTCAATCAACTCTTGTTCTGAATAAAAAATAGATCATAAGGAATGCCTGAATCCTCCTAATAAAGAGCATGTTGTAATTGACAACATTATTTGACAAAGGACTCCAAAATTTAGTGGAAATTTTGATCTAATAATAATGTATAAATTGATCAAATCCATTGAAATTTACTTCTCTATCCTTCAATTATCAGAGAAATAGAAGGTCATTTATCTATTTACCATATGTAGGGTGAATCTAATCAATAGTGGATGTTGTTCAAAAATATAAAGCCTAGTGAAGAGAAAAAAGTGATAGAGTGGAATTAATTCAATATTTTTTTCTGATTAATATTATCCATGAACTATTATACATAAAATATAAAGTGACTTCCATAGCCTTAAGTAAAGGGATGATAAATCCATTGAGGATTATGATAAAAATATCAAGAGGCATTCATGATACACTGACTGCTTTATAATTTCCCCAAAAATTAATGTTTACAGCTTCTTTAGTGGGATAAATCCAAATATATGAATGGAATTATCCATTAGATACATTGATATCCATATTAAAATTTTCAAATATTCCCTCAAAGTTGAAAAAGAGATCATAAAATCATAAGGGTCTCTTGGGACTAGAGATAATAAATGGAGAATGGATTTTAATTTTATAGGTTTGAAAGAAAAATATCATGTGGAAAAGAAATTTCACCATGCCACATGTCAAAAGTGTGGGAAGAATCATCCCATAAATTTATTAAAGGGAAAAAGGAAATTCTTTAGGTGTGGTAAGGAAATGAACCTATCCAGTGATTATCAATGTGATAAACCCACCAATACGATGGATGAAAGGTATTATCTAGTAAAACCTCAATATTTCATCCAATTTTAAAACTTCAAGGAATAGGGACACTATGTGAATCAAATCCCTAAGCTAAGGTTTTCAATGATAACTGATGACAACAACCTCGAAGGCCTCAAGAGAAAGCGCAAGCATATGCCATCACAACCGCTGAGGTGCATCCTGACAACGTAGCAGTGATGTGTATACTAGTTTATCATTCAAGGAGAGTGAATTTACTATTTTATTATATTTCTATGAATTAAATCATATAAAAAAATTAGTAGAAAAATTAAAATACAACATAAAAACATGGAAGTCATGTTATTAGTGAAGATGAAAAGTGGATCAATTATTAAATACCAATCATATAAATCCTTCTGTGTCAATATTCTCTTGATGAGTATCCTATAAAACATTGTGATAATCTATTTAGAGTAACTTTATATAGTTTTGGGTATGTAATTTCTTTCCTTATATATATATCCAATATAAATTTACAAGATAAGGAAATCTACCTCCACATCACGAATCACCCTATGATTCTATACAAGTAAGAGGAGGAGGATAAATATTTTTAGGTACAAACTTCTATGTCATTTATATTGTTATCTTTTGAATAAGATTATATATCTATAGTGATTTACACTAAATAAAAGATCATCCAAGATTACATTCCTGTTGTAAGTGTATTCTCTAACATGTTTACAAAATAGTTGTATTGACCTTCATCTATTCATGATGTAATGTTATTAGTAGATCTTATACATGAAGCTTTTACAATATCCAATAATCTATATAGAATATCCTTTTTTGAACTTGATGAGATGAGGAAACAGTTATAGTAGAATCTAGTTAAATGTATTATATTTCCAATTTCATTACTGTGGGGGAAATGATCATCTTCATAATGTAGAAGGATGATTCAATGTGAATATGTATTGATTATTGTGAGCTTAGAAAGATAATGACAAATAACAATTTTCCACTCCCATAGATTGATGACATTTTTGATTTGTTATGTGGAGTCCAATACTTATATAAGGTGGATATTCAATTAGAATATTATCAAGTAATGGTGAAGAAGGAGGATATCACCAAGACTTATTTTTATAAAAGGTAAGGAATGTATCGATATATAGTGATGCCATTTGAAATCTCTAATGCTCCTAAAATCATTATGTACTTAATTAATATAGACTTTAAGGATTACCACAAAAAGTTAGTGTTAATATTTATAGATGGTATTCTTATATACTCCAAAAAACAAGTAAAATAAGGACCATTTAAATATTATACTGAATACATTGTAAAAGTAAATGTTATATGAAGTATAGTAAATGTGAATTTTATTTTGAGAAAGTGACTTTCTTGGGGAATGTTATAACCAAAAAGTGATATATGTTGGTCTATGAAAAAGTAAATGCAATCAAAGGATGGACCAGACCCACATATGTGATGGAAATGTATAGTTTCATTTGATTAGCTATCTACTATCTCAATTTGTAAGAAAATTCTCAAGAACATCAAACACAAGAGTTAAGATTATATAAATGGGATTATAGTTTTTCTAGACAGATGAATGTGAAGAAATCATTAAAGATTTAAAGAAGAGGATACTCACTACACATATTCTAGAATTTCCCACTACTGGGAAGGGATTTGAGTCCTATAATGATGAATCTAAAAAGAGATTTAGTTGTTTACTCATTGAAGATGAAAAAATAGTAGCTTATACCTACCAACAATTATTAATCCATGAGAATAACAACCCAACCCATGATCTAAAATTATATGCAATAATATTTGCATTGAAAATTTGGTGACATTATCTCTATAGACTGATGTGTGAAATATATATAGGCCAATAAATCCTCAAGTATATATTAACTTAGAATTAGTTTAATATCTACGCATAAAGGTGGTTAAAGCTAATCAAGGGTTTTGATTATTAAATCCATTACCATATTAGGAAGGAAAATAATGTGGCATATTCTTCTAAGTAGAGAAAATACTTTAACCATATCTATGATAAGGATTGTAAGGGATACAATATTATTGGACATGAATATGATGAACATTGGAATAACAAAGGGATATTTATCTTACATTTATCAAATAATTTCTCAAACCAGTATTCATTAAAGGATTAGGAGGCCTAAAAAGATGATGTGTTTCTTTTGAAGAAGGTAGTGAATATTTCAAAGCTCAGATTATCTAAAGATGGATTTATAAGGATTGTAATGTGGATATGTGTCCCATAAAAACTACAATGAAAGGGGGAACTTATGAATGATGTGTATAGATCAAAATACTATATTCATCCAAGAAGCACTAATATTATCAATGATTTGAAAAAGAAATTATAATGTGGCAACATGAAGAGGGAGATGGTGGAGTTTATATCTTAATGTATGGTATGCCAAAAAGTCATGGTAGAACAAAAAAAATCGTTATAATGAATCCATAACCCATAAAAGTTTGAAAATGGTAAAATATATCCATTTATATAATCATAGGAATCCACAAGACACCTAAAGGTATTAACTCCATCTGGGTGGTAGTTGATCACAAAAACAAAGACGCCAAATTTCATTATTTTCATGGAATATTACTATCTTGACCAAATCTCCAGGAAATGCATAATGGAAATGGAAATACAACATGGAGTTACACTCTCTATTATATCTAAACAATATTTGAGGTTTAACTTGAGGTTTTAGAGAGGCCTTCAATAGGAGTTGGATATATAACTGGGATCCAACACTACATATCACCCTTGGATGGATGGCCAATTTGAAAGAACTAATCAAACTCTAAAAGATATTCTAGTATCATGTTAAATGAATTTCCTATGATGTTGGGATGAACATATTCCTCTAGTGGAGTTCTCAAATTACATCATTTTCCATTATAGCTTCCAAATGGAACCTTATGAGAATTATTATGGGAATAGGTGTTAGACTTCTACATGGTAGAATGATTTTGGAGAGTGGTAAAAGGTGATAGAAAAGATATAAAGAAAATAATTGAAATAACCTATAGTTTGACGTTAGAGATAATTATTTCCTTAATATATCTTCATGGAATAAAGTCACGAGGTTTGGGAAGAAGATAAATATTTATCCAAGAAAAATAAATGCCTTTTAAATCCTTGATCACAGGAGGGTGTTGGATTACCAAGTGTAACTCTCACCTATTGTATCTCAAGTACATGATATTTTCCATGTATCCCTATTGAATAAGTACATACCATTCCCCTCACATGTACTAAATCTAGATGTGGTACTATTAGAGAATGATCAATCATATTAGGAGTATATGATGATGATATTTGATCATAGAGATGGGGTTTTAATAAACAATATAACTCGCGTGGTCAAAGTGTTATGGTGGAACCCGAAGTTTGAGGAAGCCACATGGTAACCAAAAGAATTGATGAAACAGAAGAACCTTCATCTATTTTAGTGCATGAAATGAATATTTAAAGGGGATAATTTCTGATATAGGGAAGATTATAATGACTTGAAATTTTATAAAATAAATTCCCTTCTAAATTAGTGAATTTATTATTAATAAATGGAATTAAAAAACACATGAACTACCTTGGTTAATTTGGATATTTATATGGTCTATAAAATTTAAAATACAATTAATCATCATAGAACATGATAATTATCCATTATAAAGTGAACATTAATATTATTATATTGAGGGGTATGATAAATTTTATTCGATATAGATAGAAGAAGTGATGGCCTTGACCAGTAAAATCATAACTTATAAATCCCATTTATCAGAGCATTTGAGGGAGATAGAATTACTGAATATTTACATTAACAAGTCCTAATCCAATATTAAATAATTGAATCATGATAAAAACCATTTATAGGTGATTTTTAATCTCATCAAGATAATGGCCCAAACCATGTACGTCGAACCACCCCAATAAAATATCACCATCACACACCTTACCCTTAGGGTATTCACTAGTGTAATAAAGGGATATGTATCTAGACTCTAATAGTATGAATTTTTATATTTTTATTTATAATTAAATAATTATTATATTTATCTATTTTATATATAAATTTCTAAATGATTAAAAATTATGTTTGATAAAAATTAGATATTGATATGATGAAACAAAAATTTTATTTTGGGAAATAAATTGTTTTTATAATGAAGATATTTTATATGGACTCTTTAATTTCATCAATAAATGATAATTTTACAATATATTATTATTAAATAATATTTATTAAATATAAAGGATAATATAATTTTAAGAACTCAAATGTTATTTTGGCAAGGTTTAAAAAATGGTTATTGTTTGATACACATGTATTTTCAATAAATGATATTTTTATGAAAAAATATTAATTATCATATATATAAATTTATTTTTATAAAATAAATATTATTTTTTAAATCAGTACATAAAAATTATCCATTGGATAATTTTTTATAATTTTCATAGATTTTTGAATTTTTCGAAAAAATTTAAATTCATTATAAATATGTGGTGTGTTTTATGAAATAATAGTGACCCATAAGTTATGTAATATATTCCAAAAAAAGTACCCACAACCAAATATGTATTTTCAATATAAAATAATTTTCTTTTGATTTTATTTGATTAATTTTTGGAACCCTTATTGAATTATAAAAAACATATATTATATTTTAATGTATTAAAATCAATTCTTGAAGAAAATAAAACACTTCATCCTCACTAAGGGTATTATTTTAATGATTTTTTTAATACTTATAAAATAAGGAAAAAAATCTTATTTTTCAGAAACCATGGTTAAAAACCATTTTAATGTTCATGTATCTGATTACATTATCATAGATTCTAAAACCTATAATTGGAAATTTATGAAGAACACTCTTCACTTTTGCTATCTAAACCCACCAACATCCAATTAAACATCACTAAAAACCTTTATATAAATAAATTAAAATAAAATTACATCTCTATATCCCTTATATGGTTTCTAAAAACTTTTATGAAGCTCTTCCCATGATTTTAGAACTGTCCTTTTAAAGTTAATAGATCATATCCTCCTCTTTACACAAACACCTTCAATAAATTGTGCATTTTTTTTCCAGCTGTTCATATTGAGATTTGTTTTCACACATCCCTATTACTATACTTATCCTTTAAAAGTGATTAGAATCCCTTTTCACTCTCATTTTAACATTCCTTAAATCTTTATGTACCCCCATTATGCTACTAAAATTATACCACAATTTCCAAGACCAACATTTGTGTAGTGACTACCTATCTCTATCTCTACACAAGGGTATTCACCTAGATATACCTATCCATCATTTATTCATTAATTCCTTGTATTTATATCAAACTATTTAATATTTAACACACTTATGAAGGTACGTGATATGAATATGATGTGTGGGATCATGATTAAATATCCCTCCAATGCATTGGATAATTTTTTAATCTTAATAGATTTCATGTATGGTGCATGGAAGGTTGTCCTAAAAACATTATGTTATGTTGTATTAGAATTTATCCTTGACTTATGATTATGATGTTTCATTTTATTTTGTTTCTAAATTACTATGTTTTCTATATGATATGATGTTATATTATTCCTTATTGTTCAAGATTTTTATTCTCAACCTTATTATATTAACTTGATATGCCTCTCGAATTACAAGTACATATTCAGATTATTCTTTTCTTTTTTTATTCCCTTAAAAATCATCACATCCCACCCCTATCTTATATATCTACCCAGTTTATCCAATTAAATTTTAAAATAATTATGGAATTTTAGAAGTATGTTAAGGAAGTTTTCAATAATTTCATTTCATTCATATTGCAAGTTATTTTGATATGTACCTAATTTCACAAATAAATAATGATTCACAATGTTTTTAGATATTATTATGTTCACCTTTATGTAATTTATATGAATTAATGTGTATTAAATATATGTGTTGTCATAATGATGATCCAACAAAATATTCAAGTGATGTTTCATGAAATCCTCTAATATAGTCATGTTCCTATATACCAAATTTTTATGTTTTCTTCTATTGTTTCCTACACTGATATCCTTTACAAATAACGTTAACACTGATAAAAAATACTATATTCCAATTCAAACCTTTACAGGTTATTGGTTCGAAAGGATATTATCCACTTAATTACATTCTTCCTTATCTTTCCTATTTATTTTTTAAAAAACCATTCTGAGTAGACAAATATTTGATGAATCGACAAGGAATTATTCAAAATATTTCTCTTGATAAATTATAAATATATTATAATATATCTAAACTATCTTTTAAAATAAATCAAACCTCTAATGTTATCAAAGAATTTCCTCTAATACCAACTATAATAACATTCACAATATTAAAACCATAAATATATGATTTATAACAAGAGTTACACTTTCATATATTTATAGTATATTTTGGTTTTATAGTTTTATATAATTATGATAAACCATACAAAACAAATTGTATATTTGCACAAACTTTTTATTTTTTCACAAAAAACAACTTCCTTATAAAGTCACACTGACTTCTTTCAAGGTAAATTCTATATCAAGAACACTAACTTTGTTAATGTTTCAACTCATCATTTGTACATGTTAATTTTTTTTTGAAATCATGTGATGAAAAAAAAATCTCTTTATGTGACATAAAACAAAAATACCATTTAGTCCATTTGTAAATATGAATAATCTATAATATTTGTTCCTTTTCACAATAAACATATGCCTTTAAATATACGTTTATATTTCATTAAAAACATTATAATTTCATAATAGATTTCATAAAAATTTCATAGGAAATCATAAATGATAACCATAATCATAATAATTTCTTGGAAAAAATGATAACTTATGAATTATATTCCTAGGAAAAAAATCCTTTCATTTTTAGTTTATAAAACGTTATGAACCTTTATTGAAAATATAACCACATTTTCATACATTTTGAAAAAAATATATCATTTATGGACCATTATAAGAATATAATAGGAGTTACATAAAAAATTATCCATTAATTATCCCAAATAAGAACCCTTAAAAAGGAATAACCTAAATAGATAATTTCTATACATCTGAGTAGTAACCTATTACAGGTAAACTCCACCACATTACCTAGTTATTTAGGGAGTTATAACATGGTCTCCCATCATCGGAAATAAATCAGGATTAATCATTATTCATATAAATTTTCAAACAACCATAAAATTAAAAACACATACCCCTTCCATATTGATAATAAATATAATTTTAATTAGCATTGAAGCCCTTACACAATAAATTTTTTAGTTATCCCATTACGATAAGAAAAAAAATTAAATTAAAATTTAAAAATATTTTTTAAAAACTCAAAACATTTCTACAATACACAGTGATTTATTTTATTTTAAATTAAATATAGAAAATTATAGAGTAAATTTGATGATGAGTAATGACTAGGATGATTGGAATATGGGGTCAGACACTATATATTAAAAAAACATCACTCTTACACATTGTTAAAAAAATGTCAAAATAAATTTTATTGTAAATGATTAAAATATTCCTTTTAAAACCATAAAAAAGAAATTAAATTTTTTATTAAAAGGAATTTTAAAAATAATTGGTTTTTAAATAAGACTCTTATTGGAAAAATTTCAGGGACATGGATGTAGAAAATATCGATTCCAAAAATAATACATTAAAAAATTCTTTAAATAAAAATCACTTACCCCATGTCCTATAAAGCTTCATACATTCCCTAAATCTAGAATAATAAAATCATATAATCATTTTACTTTATCAATAAGATTTTAATTTTAATTTATATATTATTATTCCATTTATTTTATTTATTTACATTACTTATTTACTTACTAAAATAGTTATGTTTAAATTGGATGTTTTGGGGCCCTTTGGTTTATAACCTAAAAAAATTATCAATAAACTGATCATGGTCAAAGGGGATATGGTTATATTACCCCCAAAATCATAAAAAAGTTATAATAATCATATTTATATATTATATAAAACTTTAAAACCAACCATGTTATGTGGTAAAAAAAATTAACAATGATGTTCCATAGAGACTGTAGTCCATATGTATGCATGAAAAAGATTTTCATTTTTCTAATGAGTGGAAAATAAATAAATTATATTATTTTAAAATTATAAAAAATAATAATTATTTTATAAATGTTATATTTATACATTATTTACATCTTTATTACTATCCTTTTACGATGGAGATGAACAATGAATCACATCACTTCATAGAGGTTGGATTACACACGTATGCATGGCCGACATTATCAATTTTAAACAGTCAGAAAAGGTTTGAATGCAGATAATATTTAAACTATACTAAACAATTGTAATTTCATAAAAATAATTTATATTTATTAATTTAATTTTTATAAACATCCAACAAATGTGGTGATGGGAAAAAAATTCATCGCTTCGTGGTGGTGGTGGTCCACACGTACACACGAGTATTTTTATAAATTACTGTATCATGGAAAACAGAAAACAAAATAGTCATTCCATCACCATAATAATATTTTAGTATTGATAAGATAAATATTTAATTATTTTATAGTGGTTAGAATATATTTTATGGAGGTATAAAAATAACGAAACATGAAGCAGGTTGGTTAATATTTATATATCCTCTTTAGATATCTATTGTTGTCTTGCAACTTAATCTTTCTAGGAATTTACTTCTAAGAATAAAAAGACCTAAAGACATGGGAATGGATTTTTTAGAGAGATTTGGGTAGGTATTTTCATAATTAGAGTGCTCAAAAGGATTGTGATAAAGAGGAGATTATATTTCCTTTTTAAGCAAGGGGATTAGAATACTTGTAAATTTTCTAAACATCTAAATATTATAAATGGCTTAATCATGGACAAATGGATAAAAAATGATTCAAATTACGAGAAAAGTTTTTTTGAGTCCAAAATATAATAAATAAAAAAGAATTATTATGTATTTTTTCCCTTATCATAATTTTGTTTAAAATAATTAACCCAATGTACCCTTTAACGCAGTGACACATTTTTTTACCATTGTTACAATTCATAATTGAAAAAATGAAATTTAACTCATTATTATATTTGAAATTTTTTTATTGAAAATATGGAATCAATTTATAAACATTAAATATGTATATTTTTCTAAAATTAAATTTAATATATGTGAACAAATCATAGTGGATTTTTTTTATAAAATTCTATTTTTATGCATAAAAATAAACTTATACCAAAATCCTATGTAATATAGATTAAAAAGTAAATATATAGATTATTATTTTTAAAAAATATATATTATTAAATAAAAGATCCAAAATTAACAGGGTCTTTTAAATTACATTATTTAATGAAAAAAATGACAATTTTTCAAAAATCTGCATTTTTCATCATTCACTTTAAAAACAATATTTTCAGAAAAATATGAAAAAGTAACCATAAAAACATATATTTTGTACTATTTTGTAAAATTATTTTCATTAGTTTTAATTTAAATTATAAATTCAATAAATTTTTATTTTAATTAGAATCATGTAGTAGATTGAAAAAATTAATTAAATCAAACTATTTCTTTTTTGTTAAAAAATTATATAAATTAAGTTATAAAATTATGATGAATATGAATATATAAAATAAACTTTTTAATCATAATATTAATTAAATTATATCATTACTTATGTTTTCATATTTTTTCATAATTATATTTTGATTATGTCATAAATTTTTTGGTATTTATAAAAACTATATATTTTAATATACATCAAGATATAAAATTTTTCCGAAAAATAATTTTTTTTACCATTATATTATTTTTATATAATCAATGAAAAAATTAATTTCATTTTAAAAAACTACTATTATTAAATTTAAAGAATAAAAATTAAAATAAAATCATAGAATACATGGGGAAACAATTTTTTTGGAATAAATAAATTTTAATTTATTATATTCAACTACTATTATGTTTTTATTATCTTTTGATTTTTATATTTTTTATAATTATTTATTTATTAATGAAAAAATATATATGTTATGATATTTTTTATACAATGTACTATAATTTATCTTTTAAATACATTATTGAGAAAATGATTTTAGCATGATAAACTTTATATATGATTATTTCATTGTTATGATATGAGCCATTTTTATTTTCAAAAAATAATGTTATAATAATTTTAAAACATTTTTATCATAGTAAGAAACTATATATATAAATAATTACATCCATGAATAGAATAATAAATATTTTATCATGTTATCTAATTACAAATGTTTTTTAATGTATTAAAAGGAATCTTTTAGAGTATTTTTTTTTCATAAAATATAATAATATCTATTTGTAAATTAAATAAACTATTCTATAAATAAAAAATGGATGGTAACATATTTTGTTTGGAAAGTTTTTTTTTTCAACAATTTATTTTTAATATTTTCACAAAAAATATTACATGACATTACTTTTATTGGTTATATGTTATTATTTTTTAGTATGAAAACATGTTCTATACTAAATTAATTAATATATTATAAAGGGATTAATTAATGTTTTAATGAAAATATTAAAATAAAAGTAATTTTTATATCAAATAAAACAGTATGTGTAAAAAGAATATTCAATATAATAGAGGATAATTTAAAATACCATTTTAATAAATAATTATTTATTATAATATTCTATTATAAATAAATTAATATTTTGAGGAAAAAATATTAAGGGAACTAAATATGTGATAAATTTATATGTAAATTACTTGATAATATTGTAATGAACCAAATTTTTATGAATGAAATTCCCATTATGAATGAATATAAGTCTTTCTACGTAATGTATTTATAGAAAACACATTCACTACATTGGTTATTTTGGAATTTTATATCCTTTTGAATATGAAAGACCATTTATCATCATAACTATTGAAAATATATGTGCTTAATGGAAATCATACGACTAGTATAAATAATGGGTTTTGTTAAATTATAATTGATATAAATTAATGAATCTATTTCATTGACTAGTGGATCATACCTTATAAATCCCATTAATTAGATCTTATAATCAAGATATAAACACTTGGATTTTCCCTTGAGAAAGACCAAGATGAGATTAAAAAACCAAAGCACAAGTGGAACTTTTTCTGGGAGAAGTTTGAGGTCATCTTGATCACATCCTTAACAATATACGTTGAACCATTATAAGAAAATCTCAAAATCGCACACCTCACCTATATGACTTTTTTTGGTGTAATAAATATCTTTGTATCAAGGCCCTAAAAGTATGATTTTTATTTTTTTAAAATAATGGTTATATTTATCTTTTATAATTACTACTAATTTTAATGATTAGATAATGAGGTTGTTAAAATTATATTTTTATTTGATGAAAGGAAAATTATATTTTTCATGGGAAATTTATAGTTTGAATCAATACACTATACATCAATGAAATAAATAATTATTGAAAAAATATTATATTTTAATAAAATATTATTATTAAATTATTTTTAATAAATACAAATGATAATATAATTTTTTTAAGTCAAAAATAATTTTTATAGGCATTAGAAATTAATTTTGGTTTTTTAAATGTGCATTTAAACAAATGAATATTTTTTATTTAATAGTGTAAATTTTATTGTCATGAGATTTTTTGGATCATTTTATTTAATCAGAAGGTTAAAATTATCAAATAGTGATTTTTTAATAAATTTTGGGGATAACCGAATCTTTGGTTCAAAATTAAATACGGTATAAATATATGAGGTGTATTATGACAACATAATCGCCCAAATGTGATGTAATATATTTCCTAAATGGTATCCATGTCCGTATTTATATTTACCCTTTAAAATAATATGGTTTAATATTATTTGATTAATTTTATAAACCCTGTATGAATCCTCAAAAACATATATTATATATAAGGATTTTAAAATAAAATTAATAGGAACATGACTCACTACCACCTCATCAGGTGTAATATTTCAATGCAATCAGTTCTTAACCTTGTAAAATAATGAGAACCACTTCTTGTTTTCTCAGACAATGGAAAAAACTATGAGAAAATTTGTGTTTTTTAATACTTTATTTTATAGAGTCCAAAACCTATGTTGGGAAAATAATAAAGAACCCTCCTATATTTCTCTATATAAACCCACAAAATCTCCAATTTATAAGCTTTTTTTTAAAAATGAATATAATATTCCCTTATCTATATAGATACCTCCCAAGGTGCCCCTGTTCTCCCTCAAAGTTGTTCCCAATCTTTTGGAAACACCCTCTCATGGTAAGGGATCATCTCTTTCTTCTCTTTATTCAAGAACCTTCTTTGTCTCCAGATTTTTTATTCACAATTTTTTATATTGTATTATTTTATTAAATTTTCCTATTACATCCCTTATGATTTAAAATTTATGATAGAACCATTTCACTCTCAATAATCCCTCCCATGAATGTTTTATTACCCTCGTTATACTGCGAAAATTATCCATTTATTTTCCATTCTATTTTTTTGAATATTAATCCACATTTTAAGTCAATTTTACTCACCTAAATGAACATATCCTTAATTTATTAGGTAATTACATGTATGAATCCCACATTCCTTAATCATTGTATTATATTTGATAAAACATGATATTTTATTGTGCAATCTATATGGTACACTTATGCATGTATATGATATAAATGTGATGGGTGGGATCAGAATTATATAGCCCTACAATGCATTGGGCAATGTTTAAATCTCATGAGATTCCATGTATGGTGAATGGGGAGTTATCATATTCAATTTATGTCAGTTTTCTTGGAAATTATCCTTGACTTATTTTTATGTTTCCAAGTTTTATGTTGTTTCTATATTCTCATATTGTATTAATGTTATCATGATATATCTTCCATTGATTTCCATGATTATTATCACCCCTTTTATGCCCTATTAAAATTGATATTGGCTAAATTTAAATAAATTATTCATGTTATTATTTTTTATTCCCTTACATGGTTTTATAGATTACCCCATTCTTATTTATATCCTAATGTTATCCTATGCAGTTTTAAAAGAGAAATAGAATTTTAGAGCTTATTAAGAAAGATTTTAGAAATGTTATTGTATCCATGTGTCATGTTGACATGCAGTATACATAATCTCAAAAATATAATAGGCATCATGATATTATAATATTTTAATAGGTATATCATTTTTAAAAAATCATGAAATAAAGTGTATTAAAATATGGGTTTTTATAGATTCTACCAGAGGAATGTTAAGTTATTCTTGACCTTAGGATTAGAAAACACTAGACGAATCCATAGCGATAACACTGAAAACAGTAAAACATCCCTAAATTTTGGAACATTAAAGAGTAAGTGGTTTGAAGAAAATTCATCCATGTGTGGTTAATACAAGTAGATGTGGCTCTAGCACAAATTCAACTAGGGATGAAAACCCACAAAAGTGTATTGGGCTCGAATAGATCATGAACTGGTGCATAAAAATAGGTCTTTCTAAAAACCTAGTTTCAAACTCCTAGGGGATATGATTTACTAAATTCACAATCTCACTATGAACCATTATTAGGGAAAAAAAAACTACCACAATATTTTATATTAGGAAATTGATCATGGATAATATATATTGAATCCTATAAATTCATAGTATAAAAAATATATTACATTTATGAGTTATACCATTAATATTCATGGTTTCCCATTTATTGTTTAATAGTTGAAAAATAATCACCCAAGATTATCAATTAATTCTATTTAATGTGATGGAAAATGTGATGACTTCCCAAATGAGATGACTAACATGATGGGGTATTAGTAAGATATATTGTGATGTTGCCAAACCATCTATCAAAAATCATGACTAACAGTAGGAATATGGTTTAATTTTCAATCATGCCAATGAAGAGGAGGATGAAGTCTCCAAAAATTTCATATGATAAAGACATTAATGTAAATAAGACCCAATTTCTTTTGTGCAAAAAGTACGAAATGTGGTATCAAAGGAAATGTCCCAATAGAACTAAGAGATGTTTCATGTGTGAAAAAATTGGGAAAAAATCCAATTTCCATAGAAAAATGAATTACTTGATGGATGGAAATAAAGTTCAATCCATGGTACCCTTAATATTTTTATATCATAAATGTGTATAAGTTGGGAATTATTCAAGATAATTGTCCATTCTAAGGGATAACAAGCATGTGGAGCACAAATAATCGCTAAGATTAAGGGAATATGGAATTTTTTATACATAGATGGATCATGATGACTGAAGTACACAAAACCTTTACTCAAGACATGTGTAGTACTTGTTGTATTTAAATTTATGCTACAATATCATATATTGTATGTTTTATAAGGACATAGAGTGACCACCCTAAATGATTTTATACCATTGGGGAAAATTTATTTTAATATTGTATCACATGTTGAAGTTTTTGGGAATGTTATTCTTGAAAATAATTTCAATATACCTTTAATTTTATTTTATTTCGTCCTAGTGATGTAATGGTTTTCCTTTTATAAATCCAACATAAATTTCTGGTATAAGAAATTCACTCTCCATACCTTAAATCACCCTTTAATTCTATACAATTTGAATTAGGAGGATGAATATCCTTTATTATCATCATATCAAGAATGGATGTTATTTCTTTATAAGTAAGAATATCTAGTTGAAATGATTTATGCTGAATAAAAAACAATCCTTGATGACATGCCCATTATAACAGAATTTTTTGATGTGTTTCCAAATTAATTTCCTGGTCTTCTTCATATATGAGAGTTTATGATTTCAATCAAACTTATAATGGGAGCAAGTAAAATTATTTGAGATTTTTATCACCAGAAAAGGGATATCTATGGACCCTTCATATATATAGGAAATTTTATGATGACCAAGAGTAACTTCTATGATATAAATCCATAGTTTCCTTGTATTATTTGTGTACTATCATTGACTTGTGAGAAACTTCTCCTGATTTTCAATACCCCTAACAAAGATAACTATTAATGGAATCAAGTATGTCTATAATGATAAATTAAAGGAATTTATTAAAGAGTTGAAGAAGAGTCTTATCACTGCACCAATTCTCACATTGCCCACCAGTGGGGATGAATTCATGATCTATAATGATGAATCCAAAAAGGGTTTGGGATTTTTACTCATGAAATATTAAAAAGTGATAACCTATGACTCCATAAAACTAATGATACTTGAGCAGAACTAAAAAATGACTGATCCTGAAATTGATATGGTGATCGTTTAGTTAATGATTTGGTGGCATTATATTTATGAGGAGAAGTGTGACATATAAATAGATCATAAAATCCTCAGGTGTATATTCACATAAAATGAATTTAATATGAAATAATGGATTCGGATAGAGAATATCAATTATTATAATTTTTCAATCCATTAACCTCATGGGAAATAAAAAAAGTTTTAGATGATTTGACTATAAAGAATCTCAAAACTCTATCCTTGATGAGGATTTCAAGGGATCCAATCTTCCTGGTCATGAAAAGATAGAAATATGAATAATAAAAGGACCTTTATCCTTCCTTTATTTTATAACTTCTCAACCATCTATTCTTGATAGGATCAAGGAGTATCATAAAAATGATACAGTGATATAGAAAATGGTATCCACTATTCCAGAGATCAACTTTTCAAATGATGGATTTATAAGGATTGGAACCCGAGTATGTGCCCTATCAAAACCATAACTGAAGAGGAAAATTCTAAATTATATGCATAGATCATCCTCTTATATTCATCCAAGATGTACTAAGATTTAAAGATAAATGAAGTAAATGTTTCAGTGGGACAACATGAAGAGAGATATTCTAGAATTTATATCTCGATGCTTGGTATGCCAACAAGTTAAGGTGGAAAAAAAGGTATAAGGTTATGATGAAACCATTCCCTAAAAAATTATAGAAATTTAAAAACATAACCATGGATTTTATCATAGGAATCCCATAGAAATATAAAGGAAATAATTCCATTAAAGTGGTATTCGATTGCCATATAGAGTATGCAATTTTTTATTATTATTAAGGAAGGACCCTATCTTTACCAACTTACTATGATATACATAAGGGATGTGGTAAGAAAACATTTATTT
This sequence comes from Viscum album, assembly GCA_963277665.1. Lineage (NCBI taxonomy): Eukaryota > Viridiplantae > Streptophyta > Magnoliopsida > Santalales > Viscaceae > Viscum > Viscum album. The sequence goes on from OY728143.1 coordinate 413,054,333, forward strand.
ACACTTTACATTGTATCTAGTCGAGATTTTAGGTTGACCTTGAAATTTTTGTAGAAGCCTTCACTAAGCGTGGGATATAGAAATGTTCTTCCGCACTGCATATCACACTCAAATAGATGGTATGTAACACCCTGAGATTTTATGAGAAACATTATTTTTAATTTCTTTGATGTATTTTGTTTTATGCTTCACCAATATTAGCTTGTGCTATACGCAACACCGTATTATCTTCCAGTATACGCAACACTATTCTTGTCTTGCGATGCACACAATTTCAAGTTCTTTCGAATAAAATTTATTTTAAACAACACCAATTATAGATTTTGATCAATGTATAACTAAACTATATTTTGAGCATGTTATACGAAATACCAAAGGAATCTTTCCCTACACGCAACCCTAACTTGGCTTGCATTACACGCAATCATGACCTTCCTCGATTGTGTGTGTTGTACACAATACTGAGTTTCACTAAACAACGATATATTATTAAAATATTATATAAACTAGCCATTATGAATAGTAATACCCACTTTTTGAAATTTTATAAATTTTATATTTCAAAATGGAATTCATTTTTGGATTCGGAATATCGAAACTAGCCTAGGGTGAATTTTTGGTATTTTTATGAAAACTTTCAATTTTGGATGAATAGTGAAAACACTGGGTTACTATTTAAAAACTGACTTTTTATTTAGATTTATTTTAGGTCAAAATTGATACATAATACCTATATAAGTTCAATGTATTTAATTGGAGTCATTTTATAATAGTTTTAGATATATAAAAATTTTATTGAACTTTTCACCGTCTTTTAGCCACCTCCTAGGAGAGTTTAAAAATTTACATAAAACTTAATTTTACCACTTTTGTGAGTGGAATTTCGAAAATCTGAGAGACACGGTTAATATAAAGGAGTAAAATTTGGTTCAATAAGATAAAAATAATTTTTGGTGAATAGTAACTTTTTACTTTTATTTACCACGGTTAAAAGCAAATAGGGAAATTAAGGGTCAAAATGATATTATTATTACCCTAACACATGTCCTAATTCTATTGGATAAGTGTAATTCGAAAAAAAATAACCTTAGGAACAAAATATTACCCTTTAGGTCCACTTGGATTATATTAGGACACTTTTTATTATTTTATTTAAAGAAGAGTTAAAATAGTTAAAATCAAAGTTTAATAACTAAAACATTTTTAATATAGGGCTATAAATAAGATAAATTCTACTATAAATATGAATTAGAAATATAAAAACATTTCCTACATAATGGTATTTTATTTATAATTTTTAGACATAATATAATATAATTTATTTATGACACAATGATGATGCAGTAATTACCTTATTAATGAAATATTAACATAATTGATGTTATAAATACCCAAATAAATGTAATTTGAGACTTTTTATGAATTACACTAATTTTATAGGTTAATATGACATGTTATTATCGATTAAATTAACTTTTTTTAACTAATCATGTTATGATTTTTACAAAAAAACAATTACCAAATAGTGTCAAAATTGACATAAAATAGTTTTTAAAAAAATATTATATTATGAATTGTTATTATATTCCTAAAAATATAAGGTTCGGCCAAATGAATTATATAATGTTATATATAATAATAATGAACCACTTGGGGTTCATTTGTCTTGTTATAGTAAGTTTATTAACCATATAGTGTAAGAAAACAAGAAGACATGGTAAAAGATAAATTATTTAACTTAGAGTTAAATCTAAAAGATAATGTGAAAATAGTAAAATAAACTTGTATAAAACCTATTGGTTGAGAGGATTTCTACACATACTCAATTTAGTTTCGAAATAAATCAATTTGGAGCTATTATAAACTGAATATGACTTTATTATAAAATAATATTTTAAGTTTTTCCAAAGGTGCCCCTCTCCTCCCTTATAAAAAGGGCACCCCTTCCCTCTTATATTCACACCCTTTTGAGCATTGAAGGTCGGAAAACCCCTGAATATTACTCTTCTCAACCTATCTATTTATATCATAGAGGTTATGTTCTTCTCAAAAGACCAACTCTAGTGCCTTAAGAAGAAGTTTAAAGGAGGTGCGTCAAAGAAGAGGTAATATCCTTTACCGATTCTTTCCAATTTATTTCTTCTTCTACTTCTTATTCTTTATTTATTTCATCATAAATTAATAACATAAGTATCACTCATATACTGATATGTTATTATAAATATGAAACAACCCTATTTCATATTCTATCCATCTTATGGAAAACGAAATCACCGCGCGTGCGTATGTACGGAATACCGTCTCCACGCCGTGGTGTAATTAGTTTTTCTACCACCACCTTACTTGGATGGGTATAATGGTGTAATGAATAACTATATATGATTATTATAACATATTACTGATTCTATGATATTATACCATCCACTCTAATTCCATTCAATAAATATGGGAACGATATCATCGCTCGTGCGTACGTTCGGATTACCGTCTCTACGACGCGATGAGATTCATTTTCCATGTTAACAATTAAAGAATGATTATAAAGTATATATAATAAGTAATCATGAAATATATGACATAATGAATCTACTATATTTATTTATACATATATATATATATATATATATATATCTCATCTACTTACTTCCATTCAAGTCAATAAGGAAAAGAAAACAACGTTCATGCGTACGTACGACCTACCGTCTCCATGAACGGTGTATTTCATTTCATTTATCTATATATTATATATATATATAATGAATATATATGATATATAAATCGTGATTTACATTCTGTAAGTAATTAAATCATGATATAAGTAGTAAAAATATCACGAACAACAAGTCCAAACATGTACGATAAATAAAACGTTTTACCCAAAATGCTGCTTTAACATGAAATTTACAAAAGAACGGGTAATATAAAGTAATAAGTAAACCATATATGATATCATAACAATGAACATGATTCTATAATAAGTTAATGAAATTATTTAAATCATTATACAGGAGGTTCGAATACATATGAAGCATATTGGACCAAAGGTAAGGGATAATTTTTCAATCTCATTTTTATTCGAGATTGCTTATATGTAAGTATTTACTGGGGTTATATTTTTCATCCATGTCCATAAAAATGTTTTTCATAAAGAGTTTAATATTCTTACATTTATGTTTAAAGTCATGTTTACGCATATTTAACTTTTACTTTGTGTTATGGAAGGAATCTTTATTTTGTTTACCATACATGATACTTTTTGACTTTTCCAACAAAAGTACGAGGAGAATGTTTTTTTAACTTATACATTATGAACGAATTTTTACGGTTTCATAACGCCTAATTTTCACGAATATTATTTTAAAAGTTTTCATGATTATTTTCAACAAAATCCTTTTCTTTTAAAATTTCATGGCATTTTGAGATAAGAAAATGATTTTGAAGAAGAAAGGATATTTTCCTCAAGAATTCATTTCAAGTGTTTTATCAAAACTATTTTCCATATAAGACGACATTATTAAGTATGATTATGTTTCAAGTACAATGTATCTATTATTTACATGGTTTGATTTTTCTTATGATGAAATGATATCCATTTCTTTTATATGGATTATGTTATGATGGGATGATGTTTATGAAACCCATTTTATTCGTTGGGTTATTATGAATGATGTATGTTTATTTTGTGGCACACGAAAGAATGATTTCTTTATGAGATGGGTGGGACCTATATCTCCCTACAATGAATCGGGTAAAAATTTATATCTCATGAGATAAACATGGCTGGAATGGTAAGTTAATCCGGTTCAGTGATATAGGACTGGAATGAGGAGTGAACTCGATTCAGAAAGGGACTTTGTCCACTAAGATGGTCTTGGCAGCAATGCCTTGGCTACTATGGAAATCATATCATGTGCTTAATGGTTTTCCACAATTAAAATTTTTATTCCCATGATATTTTATCATGATTGATGTCCCTTTATGATATATGCCTTACGTACTTCCAATATTTATGTCTTTGCTCAAGATTTTGATGTTTAGATTTTATGTTCATGTTTTTTCATTCAAATGTTTATGGATTGTTTAATGTTCTCTTTTTTTAGCCTTACTGAGCATTTTATCTCACCCTTTATATGTTTTCTTTTCCCCAGGATATAAATAAAGGTTTTAGGTAAGAAAACAAAAGGGGAAGATCTTTATGGGAGATGTTGAAGATCTTTCACCACGATTATAAGATTATGTTCTATGTTTTCAAAGACACTAAACTATTACGGTCCTTGTGTGTTTTTTTTGTTATGTATTAAGTATTCTGAAAAAGTAATTTAATTTCCATGTAGGTCTAGATTTGGGTCTTTATAGTTGGTATCAGAGGAAAGGTTTAGTTAACCTTTGGAAACTAGGATGCAAAAACTTTAGTGAGTTCCCTAGAGATATTTCAAAGGTATGTCTAGGGATGTCCCTAAGGTTAAGTATAAGTATAGGTTATAGTCATAGAATTATGGTAACGATATTAGAATTAAACCAAATATGTTAGATATTGAAGGTACTCTCCCTTTATTATATTGTTTTCCTAGAATGATTTTTGCCTCTCACACTGTTCTTTTTGGATTTTAGACGATGGTTGGAACCCGAAGGAACCGTGTTTATCAATGTAATGGACAATGCAATGATTTTCCTCCCGAGCAACCAAATGTGATGGGAGATGGAGTGAAAAATATTATTGCTATACTTACACAAACTATGAATCATTCTGGATTTCCAAATGATCAGATAAAGGAACAATATTCTATTTAGTCCTTCATGAGGCAACGTCCATCGTCTTTCAATGGGTCTTCTAATCCACTTGTTGCTGAACAATGGATCAATACCATTGAAAAGATATTTTCCATAATTCTCTGTTTAGAACATGAAAAAGTCATTTTAGCTATTTACCATTTAGAAGGTGAACCAGACCAGTGGTGGACTCTAATTAAGAATACAAGGCCCCAAGATGAAATTGAATCCATGGAATGGGACGAGTTCAAGAACTTGTTTTTCAGTAAGTACTTCCCCCATATTCTTCGAAAAAAGATGGAAAAGGATTTACTTGAGCATTAGCAAAAGGATGATGAATCTGTTGGTATATACGAAGTGAATTTTACAAGGCTTGCAAGGTATGCATATGGCTTTATCATCCAACCTAAATGTAAAGTTGATCGATTCTTCAGTGGCTTAAAACCAAGTCTTCGAAGGGAATTAACTATAAGAGACTTCAGTAGCTATGAAGAAATTGTTCTTTATGCTATCAAGGTATAAATGGAAGTTGGTGTTACATATCCATCTCATGGTTTTGACAAGAAACAAAAGATGGAGTTCAAGGAGAAATCTCAGAATAATGGTGAAAGGAAGATGAATGTTTCTTTATGATCAAAGTGTGGAAATAAGCATGGTGGATATTGTATTAAAGGGACTAGAAAATGTTTTAAGTGTGGAAAAGAAGGTCATCGAGTAACTGAGTGTCTAAGTAATGGAAAAAGGGTTTCTAATGATGTGAATAAAGAAAAGACTACACAGAACACACCACTAACACTTCAATGCTTCAATTGCAAGGAAATGGGGAATTATGCTAATCAATGCCCTAATCCAAGGGTTAATGATGATCAATGTGAGGAACCTCCTAAGGAAAAGGATAAAGGGAAGTCACATGCGATCAATATTTGTGATGTTGAGTATGAAAATGATGTTGTGTAATGATTAAGTGTTTATGTAATGGTATTTCAAAATAGTATCATGGAATCTCATTTATGGCATCATGGAATTTTGGAATATCTATGTATTGGTTTTCAATAATTATATGGTACTGGTAACCATGAAAAATGATTGAAATATTTTTGGAAAGAAGATGACATGCACATAATGAATGGATAAATAAAAAAAATAAAATGAGCTCATGATTGATATAAGGACAAAGTTATATCATGGTTTGAGTATATAGAAATTTTGGGATTTTGTTATGTGGAAAGTGTTAAATTTTGACAGCATTCATGTTTTCACTAAGAGTCAATGGGTATTCATTTTTAAAGATAATACATGATTAAGGTATTCACATGTTTGTAATTTGACCAACAAGATATATTTTATGATATATGGGGGATAAATGATGGTATTCACATGCTTGACAGATGCCATTTCTAGTAATTGTTTTCTTTATACTATGAGATTGAACAGAAGTATTTTGGATAAGCCTAAATATTGGAATGGATTATGTTGGACATAATTCAGTATTGTTTAAGGCTAGAACTTTTTTCAATATTATTTATGGAATGTTATAATAATCTAGTTTTAGAAAAAGGACAACCTGCAGGACGGGCAAAAAACCGTCGCGTCGGACAAGGCTGTGGGAATCAAACCCACACCCAAAGTGCGATAGGCCTTTATTGCCTACCACTGACCTACAAGAAGTCTCTGGTTAGTAGAAACTAGTTTTATTATATTAAGAAGTATGATATATGAAGTATAAGTCCATTTTAGGAAGCATATATGATTAATCTATCTATAGATAGACTTATGTATTTTTGATAACTTTTTCTAACCTTTTGTTTGAGATAGATGGAATGACCCATCATTCTATCACATGATCTACTAACACTTCACGAATGAAAAATTAAACTTCATTTCTGTAAGATATGAATTGGAAATTTTCCAAGGAACGACCAACGGTGAGATTGTACCAAAATCAAGAAAGTATTTCTTTTAATTCAAATTTCTTCAACTTTAGGGAAATGATCTTGAAAACCAAAAATGTTGTCCTAGTGCCCTTATATCTGATGAATTAGATGGTACCTTAGATCATCAAAAATTTATGGCTTTGTGATTTTTGATTATTTCATATCCATGTCCTCTACCACTCTTCATCAGAAGTTCATGGTTATATTTCTTTTCCATATCCATATTTTCACCTATGTTGTCCTATGTGGAAACCCAGTGCTGAGTTACTTTGGGTGACTATTATGATTCTAACTTCCCTTTTTAAAATTAAGTTTTAGTATTCCTTTTTATGATGTGAGTTTATATGAAGGAAACTTTCAAGTAGTAAACCATTTATAACCCTGACGAATTTCAAGGGTGAAATTCATTTTAAGGGGGGTAGAATGAAACACCTCGAGATTTTATGAGAAATATTATTTTTAATTTCTTTGATGTATTTTTTTGTACGCTTCACCAATATTAGCTTGCGCTATACGCAACACCGTATTAGATTGTAGTATACGCAACACTATATGGCTTGCATGGACACAATTTCAAGTTCTTTTGAAAAAAATTTATTTTACACAACACCAATTATAGATTTTGATCAATGTATAACTAAAATATATTTTGAGTATATTATATGAAACACCAAAGGAATCTTTCCCTACACGCAACCCTAACTTGGTTTTCATTACACGCAATCACGACCTTCCTCGATTGTGTGTGTTGTATGCAATACCGAGTTTCACTAAACAACGATATGTTATTAAAATATTATATAAACTAGCCGTTATGAATCACAACTACAAATTCGGCTTTTATCAAAGCTAAAAATGGCCTTTATCAGTGCTAGAAAAAGCACTGATAAAGCCGGTGAAGATAAGGGGGGGGGGGGGTCCCCTTTATGAGCACTCCGAAAAGCACTGATAAGGACCCCTTTTATCAGCGCTAAAAAAAGTGCTGATAAAAGGGGTCTTTTATCAACACTAAAACAAAGCGCTGATAAAAGGGTCCTTTATCAGCGCTTTGTTTTAGCACTGATAAGAGACCCATATATTAGCGCTTCTTTTATTAGTGCTTTTTTAAAAGCGCTGATAGAAGTTAAAAAAAATCAAAAAAATTAAAAAAAATTAAAAAAAACTTAAAAAATACTGCCAATCAGGGGGGATTTTATAGCGCTTGAGCCCCCCTTTTACATCGATTTTCTACCCCTGTACAGTTCCCCATGCACCCCCTTCACCCTTTAACAGCACTTGCTCCCATATTCCCCCATGCACGCGCGCCCCTCCCTCCACCAGGATTTGAACTCGAGACCTCCCCCCTGCGTGCCTAAGCCTTTACCACTACTCAATTTTGATTTTTCTTCCAATTCATGATATCTCTCTCTCTCTATATATATATATTTAGTTATATTTATTCATATAGTAATATATATTTATATTAATATATATATAGTTATATTTTAATATATTTATATAGTTATATTAATATATATATAGTTATATTAATATATATATATAGTTACATTAATATATATATATATCTCTCTATATATTTAGTTATATTTATTCGTATAGTAATATATATTTATATTAATATATATATAGTTATATTAACATATATATAGTTATATTAACATATATATAGTTATATTAATATATATATAGTTATATTAATATATATAGTTATATTAATATATATATAATGATATTAATATATATATTTATAGTGATATTAATATATATATTTATAGTAATACAAATATATATATATATCTAGTTATATTAATATATATATATTTAGATTAATATATTTATATATATATAGTTCGATTAATATATAGGTATATAAATATTCATATATTTGAATTTTAAATAAAATGGATGTTAGTTATTATTTAGATAAAGCTAATATATTTTATATGTCAATATATTTTATTATTTATATTTATAATTAAAATTTTATGTGTGAATATATAAAAAATATGTACATATAGTTATATATTTGATTATAAATAGTAGTGCATTATAAAAAACGATGAAATTTCAAATACATAATATCAATATGAATGTAATACCTTGAAATAAATTCAGTCCCCACAAAAAATTCAATAATACCCTCTTAAACGAGGCTGAAAATCCACAAAATGTTAAAAAATCGGGGTACCCCGACTAAAAACTCAGTTTTGAAGGCCTTATGAGCATCTTTTGGCCTTAAAAAACCCTTAACCGGGGCTCCCCTAATTATAATGACGTAGATCTCATCGTAGGCTTCCATTTCATATGTGGTAGAGCTCAAACGGACACTCGGATCAAAAGTTATGGCCGTTTGAAGTTTGAGTTGCGTTTTCAACATATTTTGGATATTTTTTTAATTTTTTTAATTTTTTTAGACTTTAAATTGTTATTAAATGACCATTACTCCCTAATAATTAGAAAATTATTAATTAAAAATATATATATATTTAATTTTTTAAGAAGCCATTTTCACTAAAAATCTTATATATTAATTCTATTAATTGTAAATGTACATTTATACTTATCTAAAATATATTGAAAAATTATATATTATATTTATATCAATATAAATATATTTATATATCAATAAATTAATATATTTTTTTTAATTTTTTTTGAAGTCGACCCTTTATCAGCGCTTTTAAAAAATGCATTTATAAAGCCCCCCTTTATCAACGTTAAAAAAAGTGCTGATAAAGGGGTGCGTTTATCAGTGCTGATAAAGGCACCCTTTATCAGCGCTTTTTTAAGCGTTGATAAAGGCACCCCCCTTTATCAGTGCTCTTTCGTTAGCGCTGATAGGGGGGGGGCTGCGAAAAACTGTTTTTGTGGTAGTGAATAGTAATACCCACTTTTTGAAATTTTATAAATTTTATCTTTCAAAATGGACTTCATTTTTGGATTCGAAATATCAAAATTAGCCTAGGGTGAATTTTTGGTATTTTTCTGAAAACTTTCAATTTTTGATGAATAGTGAAAACACTGGGTTACTATTTAAAAACTGAATTTTTATTTAAATAATTATTTATTTTATTTAAATTTATTTTAGGTCAAAATTTATATATAATACCTATATAATTTCAATTTAATTCATTGGAGTCATTTTATAATAATTTTAGATATATAAAAAATTTATTGAACTTTTCACCGTCTTTTACCCACCTCCAAGAGGAGTCTGAAAATTTACATAAAACATAATTTTACCACTTCTGTGAGTGGAATTTCGAAAATCTGAGAGACACGGTTAATATCAAGGAGTAAAATGTGGTTCAATAAGATAAAAATAATTTTTGGTGAATAGTAAGTTTTACTTTTATTTACCACGGTTAAAAGTAAATAGGGTAATTAAGGGTAAAAATGATATTATTATTACCCTAACACATGTCCTAATTCTATTGGATAAGTTTAATTCGACCAAAAACAACCTTAGGAATATAATATTACCGTTTAGGTCTACTTCGATTAGATTAGGACACTTATTATTATTTTATTTAAAGAAGAGCAAAAATAGTAAAAATCAAAGTTTAATAACTAAAACATTTTTAATATAGGGTTATACATAAGAAATATTGGACTATAAATATTCACTAGAAAGATAAAAAAATTTCCTACATAATGGTATTTTTTTTATAATTTTTATACATTATATAATTTAATTTATTTATGACACAATGATGAGTAGAAATTACCTTATTAATAAAATATTAACATAATTGATGTTATAAATACCCAAATAAATGTATTTTGAGACTTTTTATGAATTAAACTAATTTTAAAGGTTAATATGACATGTTATTATTGATTAAATTAACTTTTTTCTAACTAATCATGTTGTTATGATTTTCACAAAAAACAATTACCAAATAGTGTCAAAATTGACATTAAATAGTTTTTAAAACAAATATTATATTATTAATTTTTATTATATTCCTCAAAATCTAAGGTTCGGCCAAATTACTTATATAAGGTTATATATATTAATAATTAACCACTTGAGGTTCTTTTGGCCTGTTATAGTAAGTTTATTAACCATATAGTGTAAGAAAACAAGAAGACATGGTAGAAGTTAAATTATTTAACTTAGAGTTAAATCTAAAAGATAATGTTAAAATAGTAACCTAAAATTGTCTAAAACCTATTGGTTGAGAGGATTTCTACCCATACCCACTTTAGCTACTAAATAAATCAATTTGGAGCTATTATAAACTGAATATGACTTTATTATAAAATAATATTTTAAGTTTTTCCGATGGTGCCCCTCTCATCCCTTATAAAAAGAGCACCCCTTCCCTCTTCTATTCACACTCTTTTGAGCATTGAAGCTCGACCCACCCCTGAAAATTACTCTTCTCAACCTATCTAGTAATATCATAGAGGTTTTGGTATTCTCAAAAGACCAACTCTAGTTCCCTAAGAATATGTTTAAAGGAGGCGCGTCAAAGAAGAGGTAATATCCTTTACCGATTCTTTCCAATTTATTTATTATTCTACTTCTTCTTATTTATTTGTTTCATCATAAATTAATAACATCAGTATGAATAATATACTTATATGTTATTATAAATATTAAACAACCCTATTTCATCTTCTATCCATCCTACAGAAAATGAAATCACCGCGCGTGCGTACGAACAGAATACCGTCTCCACGCCGTGGTGTAATCATTTTTTCTACCATCACCTTACTTGGATGGGTATAATGGTGTAATGAATAAAAATATATGATTATTATAAAATCTTAATTATTATAAGATATTATACCATCCAATCCAATTCCATTCAATAAATATGGGAATGATATCATCGCTCGTGCGTACGTACAGATTACCGTCTCCACGACGCGATGAGATTCATTTTCCATATTAACAATTCAAGAATGATTATAAAGTATATATAATAAGTAATCATGAAATATATTACATAATGAAGCTAATGTATTTATGTATACATATATATATATATATATATTTCATCTACTTACTTCCATTCAAGTCAATAAGGAAAAGAAAACAGCGTTCATTCGTACGTACGGCCTACCGTCTCCATGAACGGTGTATTTCATTTCATTTATCTATCTATTATATATATATATAATGAATATATATGATATGTAAATCCTGATTTACATTTTGTAAGTAATTAAATCATGATATAAGTAGTAATAATATCAAGAACAACAAGTCCAAACACGTACAATAAATAAAACATTTACCCAAAATGCTGCTTTAACATGAAATTTACAAAAAAACATGTAATATAAAGTCATAAGTGAACCATATATGATATAATAATAATGAATATGATTCTTTAATAAGTCAATGACATTATTTAAATCATTATACAGGAGTTTTGGATACGTACGAAGCATATCAGGCCTAAGGTAAGAGATAATTTTTCAATCTCATTTTTATTCGAGATTTCTTATACGTAAGTATTTACTGGGGTTATATTTTTCATCCATGTCCATAAAAATGTTTTTCATAAAGAGTTTAATATCCTTACATGTATGTTTAAAGTCATTTTTACCCCTCTTTTACTTTTACTTTGTGTTATGGAAGGAATCTTTCTTTTGTTTACCATACATGATACTTTTTGACTTTTCTGACAAAAGTATGAGGGGAATGTTTTTTTAACTTATACGGAATGAATGGATTTTTACGGTTTCATAAAGCCTAATTTTCACGAATATTATTATAAAAGTTTTCATGATTATTTTCAAAAAAATCCTTTTCTTTTAAAATTTCATGGCATTTTGAGAAAAGAAAATGATTTTAAATAAGAAACGATATTTTCCTCAAGAATTCATTTCAAGTGTTTTATCAAAACTATTTTCCATCTACGATGACATTATTAAGTATGTTTATGTTTCAAGTATAATTTATATATTATTTACATGGTTTGATATTTCTTATGATGAAATGATATCCATTTATTTTATATTGATTATGTTATGATGGGATGATGTTTATGAAACCCATTTTATTCGTTGGGTTATTATGAATGATGTATGTTTATTTTGTGGAACACAAAAGAATGATTTCATTATGAGATGGGTGGGACCTATATCTCCCTACAATTAATTGGGTAAAGATTTATATCTCATGATATATACATGGCTGGAACGTTAAGTTAATCTGGTTCAGTGATACAGGACTGGAACGAGGAGTGAACTCGATTTAGAAAAGGAATTTGTCCACTAAGATGGTCTTGGCAGTAATGCCTTGGATAATATGGAAATCATACCATGTGATTAATGTTTTTACACAATTACATGTTTTATTCACATGCTATTTTATCATGATTGATGTCCTTTTATGATATATGCCTTACATACTTCCAAGATTTATGTCTTTTCTCAAGATTTTGATGTTTAGATTTTATGTTCATGTTTTTACATTCAAATGTTTATGGATTGTTTTGTGTTCTCTATGTTTACCCTTACTGAGAATTTGAGATAACCCTTTATATGTTTTATTTTCCCCAGGATATAAAGAAAGTTTTTAGGTAAGAAAATAAAAGGGGATGATCTTTATGGTAGATGTTGAAGATCTTTCACCACGATTAGAAGATTATGTTCCGAGTTTCCAAAAACACTAAACTATCACGTTCCTTGTGTGTTTGTTTTTGTTATTTATTAAGTATTATGAAAAATTAATGTAATATCCATGTACGTCAAGATTTTGGTCTCTACATGGTAAGTCTGAAATATCCATTCAAACTATGAGGGATACACTGAGATCTTGGTCAATGGATTTCAAATTTTTTTGGGACCACCACCTTTCCCTATAAGAGTTCTCATATAAAAAACTATATATTCTATAATTCAAATGGCACCATATGAGACTCTATGTGGGAAGAGATTTTGGAATCTAACATGATAGAATGAATTTGGGGAGAGGATACTGATGGAACCTGATCTTATAAATGAGATGAAATAGAAGGTTCAAACTATTTAATGATATATGAATTCCATAAAATCTCAATATAAAATCTATTTATAAAATCAATGATAAGATAAGGAGTTTTAGGTTGGTGGTGTTTAGGTCAGTGAAGTCTGAGGTCAGTGATAAAGTTTTCCTTTATATGTCACTATGAAATAATGTTATGACATTAGGGATGAAGGAAAATATTAGTCCTATATACATTGTACCCTTTGAGGAATTTTATCACATTTGAGTGGTGGCCTATCAACTATACCACCCATATAAAAAATCTCAAGTAAATTATGTTTTCTATATATCTCTATTGAAGAATTACATACTAGACCCCTTATATTCAATGGATCCATAGGTGGTACCATTGGAGAATGATCCTTCATACAAGAAGAAACTAATGAAAATATTATAATGTAGATACAAATTTCTACAAAATAAGAAACCTCATCTGGAAAAAATTATTTTGGTGAAACAAAATGATTTGTAGACATTGGTAAAAGAAGAGATGATGAAATAGAAGTTACCTCATCTCTTATAGTGTATGAAATTAAAATTTCAAGGAAGTAATTTCTAAAGGGGGAAATAATGTAATGAACCAAAAGTTTTTAAATGAGATTCTATTTGTGAATGAATAAATATATTTTTATATAATGTATTAATAGAAAACAAAAGTATAGATTTTTTTATTTTGTAACTTTATATACTTTTGAACTTAAAATAAAATTAATTATAATAATCGTGATAATATATCCATTGAACAACGATCATATGACTAGTTTTTATAATTTTTCATGATAAATTCAAATTATTACAGATGATAGAAGTGATGTACTCATCCATTTTTATTGTACCCTATAGAGCCCATTTATAGAATCTTATAAAGGCTTGTGTTTGATTGGGAATTTTCCTTGGTCAACCGCAATATGTGATTCAAAAAATAAAGTATGAATGAAACCAATTATAGGATAATTTCAAGCTAATCAATTTCATTTCCCAAAGAAGTTCATTGAACCACCATAATAAAATATTTCCATCACACACCTTACCCTTAAAGATTTATTGGTTTAATAAAGGGATTTGTATCATGAACCTAAAAGTATTAATAAGTATATATATATTTTTATAAAAAATAATGGTTATAATTATTTTTTATCATTATTATTACATTTAATTATTATATAACAAGGTTTATAAAAAATTATACTTTCATATGGTGAAACAAAAATTGTTTTTTTCTTGGTAAATATATAGGTTCAATCAAGAAACTCTATTTTAATGAAATCAAGAATTTTTTATATAAATTATATTTTAATAAAATTTTATTTTTAAAAAAAATTGACTAAATATAAATGATCATATAATTTTAAAATCAAAAATAATTTTTATAAGGGTGAGAAAAATGTTATTATAAAAAATATATATTTTTCAATAAATGTGGATTTTTTATTTAAAATAATAAATTGTAATATATAGAGTTTTTTGGATAAAATAAATATTAGTTTTTAAAAATCATCATGTTAAAATTATACAATGGTGATTGTTTCATATTTTTTTTGTGATATTTGAATATTTGGGTAAAAATTAAAAATTAAATAAATATATGTTTTGTATTATGACATCACAATGGCACAATTGTGATGTAATATATTACATAAAGGGTATCTTGTACCAAATATATATTTCCACTTTAAAATAATATGTTTTTATGGTTATTTTATTAATTTTATAAACCCTTTAACAATAATGAAAAACCTATATTTTATATTAAGGTTTTAAAATCAATTCTTTTTTTAACATGATTCACTTATACATCACCAATGGTAATATTTTAATGAGACCAGTTCATAATATTTTAAAATAATTAAAGCCACTTCACCAAAGTTGAAACCTTGGGAAAGCCCATGGTATATTTTGTGGTTTGAAATATGTTCTTTTATAGAGTTGAAAATACATGCTTATAAAATAATAAAGAGGTTCCTTATCTTTTCCTATATAAAACCACCCAAAATCCCATATTTCTTAACTAAAAAACAATGGAGCTTGACTATACTTTTAACTTAACTCTTTGGATCCCTAACAAGGTTCCTAGTTCTCTCAAGAATCTCCTCCCAAGATTTTGGTAATTACCTCTCATGGTAAGATATCTTCTCCTCCTCTTTATTCAAGTAACATATTTTTCGTATTCCTTTTAATTCCATATTGTTAATGTTGGATAATGTTATAAAATATCCCACTTATTAAATTTATTATTTCCAGGATTTTATAGAACCCTTTTACTATAATGGCCTGTACCTCTCTGGTATATTACTTAGTGATAATTTGGCGTTTAATGTGTCATGGGAAATCAAGGTGACTCATTTTACCACTTTATGAAATTTTCTAGTTGTCCATGTTTTCAAATGGTGCCTCATGACAATAGTGTCCCCCGGGCGGTGTCACCCTAGCAGTGTCACCATAGAGGTGTCACCTTGGAGATGTCACTTTGGAGGTGTCACCCTGGCGGTCGCTCATTGGAGGTGTCTCACTGGCAGTCCCTCACGCAATGGTACCTCATCTAAAAATGTCTCTCCTAATAGTGAATCACTGAATGATGTCTCACATAATAGAGACTCACTGAATGGTGACTCACCAAACAGTGTCTCACCTAATGGTAGCTTATGAACAATGACTCACAGGCAATGCCTTATTGAGTGGTTCCTCACCTAATAGTGATTTGCTGAATGGTGACTCATAGAATGGTGAATCACTGAGCAGTTCCTCATCCAATGACGAGTCATGAATAATTCTTCCATCTTCCTACAATTTCTCCCCTTTGAAAATTTATTTTGCATAAAATTATTTTAAAGCCTTGTTTAATGGGATTTGAGACCAATTCAAATCCCATAAATCCAATCATTATTTTTCTAAGGGTATGGGGGATTTTATTTGAAAAAAACGCATGTTCTTGACCAGAATCACCTTTAATAGAAAATCCAAAAACATATCTAAACCACTATTCCATTTATATTTTTACAAAGGTTGAGATATCTTCTTTCCTTGTTCTTCCTTATTGTCCCCCCTTGTATAAAATTCCTTAAACGTTTCTTCCCTGAGGATTCATGTGATTATGATATATTCTTTGGATCCTGTTTTCTATGGAGGATTTTTCTGCTACATACATGCCCCTATTTTGGTGAAACCATGAAGTACTGCTCACCATTTCTTCCAGGTATGTTTTTACTTCATTTATAATTATGTGTAACATGTGGGATGGGTTCATTTTTGTTAAATCTTGTAAACATGGTTGCAACAGGATTAATAAATATGAAAAATCTGTTTATATTGGATTTAAATGGGAAGGGGAATGTGACATATGATCTTATTGTTTTATTGATATTTTGATCAATTTTGTGAATTTTATGGGTTAAATACCCACACAAAATCACGGTCCTTGGGGGTCCTTGTTTTTATACTAGTTTATGGGTTGTGGAATACATGCATGTTATGTGGGTATTGACGTCACTTATTATTTAATTGTTTAACCATGTACATTCAGTTAAAATGGATGGATTCCTTAGGATTATATGGTTTCTGTGATGACTACCTAAATTAAGTGAAACTGGATAAGGGATGACCTACTAAACATGAAAGTATGTTTTCCTCTATTATGTTATGTAACATGTTTGTGGACACGATTGTGTTATGTGGTTTGGATCTAGTGATATTATGGATGTAATATGACTATGTTGTGATGTGTGTGGGGGTAGTGGATGAGATTATTTATACAGTGGGACTGTAAGGATACTTAGGGTGTGGATGTGAAACAAGGATGCAAAAAAGGGGACGTGGATTCAAATTGGTGATGATGTGGGATTATTTGTAGAAAATTAATGGGTTTTTGTGTGGTGATACTTTCTATGCGTTGGTTATTATATCATGTGAATTAGTTCTATTTTCTTGGGAAGTATGGAACCAAAATGAAATACCTATTCTTGGGAAGAATATGTAGAAATAGTTTATTTGAAAAGGAACAAGGAATGTGAACAAATAATGAATGAAGTATAATAGGCTGTAATTTAATGAACCAATGTGTTAATATGATATTATTTTATATTTGTGAAATATTTTAAGCAGCCAAAAGTGGATTAAAAGTATAATGAAACTTATGGTTTATGTTCTGGTTATATGGTGTTTTTCTTATGATACATGGTTTTTATATTATATTTCCCCAAGTATTAATGGAACTAATACTACTTGTTAATAATATAAAATGGGAATGTTTAATGAGGAAATGGATGATGGGTTGTGTTGATTAACTTATTAATGTTTATTTATAAAAATATAGGATGTAAATATGAAATAAGATGTATTTCTAAATAAAATGGGTTTTCTAAAAAATGTTGAATAAATGGATAAAAAATACTAATAAAGTGGGAATTATTGATAAAACAGAGAATCTGGAATATATCATAAAGGTTGAAAATGAATTCATTATTGTGTTTTGTTTGTGTATTTTTATGCATTTAGAGGTGTAAGCGATTGTGTGGATTCTGTGAGATGGTTAGTTCTTATTATAAACTTATAGGATGGGCTTTTGGGTCGTAACTCTATATTTATATACAATGTACATTATCTTTATTTCTATATACACCAACCCTAGTTTAGATCTATGTACCAAACATCCCTATCATCATGGGGGATGGTGTATTTCCAAAACATCTCGGTAGGAGGGCGGATGACTGGACACCCTCTCTTCCCTACTCCCTCTTCTAAGTGGTGATAGCCCAAGATTCTTTGGGCAATTTGTTGTTTGTGAGACCCATGTATGTGAAGGTGAGTTGTGGTTTCCCAGGTGTCTTTGTGATTAGATGTGTTATGATTTCCCCGGTGTCTTCAGGATGTTATGTGTTGTGATTTCCCAGGTGTCTATAGGATGAGGTGTGATTTTTATCCCAGGTGTTTGCAGGCAAGATGTTCTGTATTGTGAGGGCCAGGTGTGTTTGGGTGGGATGTGTTGTGAGACACTGGTGTGTGTAGTTGGGATATATTGTGAGGCCCAGGTGTGTGCGGGTGGGATGTGTTTTGAGGCCCATGTGTGTGTGGGTGGGTTGTGATGTGGCATATTCATAAGAGGTGGGAGTGCCAGGACGTTTTCTATTAGGGTGTGAGGGAGGAAAATTAGTGGGAAAGTGGTACGGGGTACCCTATCATTGACGTGCTTTATATTATATTATATTACTTGGTTTGAGATATTTGGTGAGTGTGACTTGGTGAGGTTAGGATGTTTAGTATACCTTTATAGGTGCTATTTGGTTATGCTGTTTTCTCAGAGGTGCAATGGTATTATCCTTTCACATGTGCATAAGAGTCTTTAGTTTTTCTTACTGATTATACCTGTATGCTCACCCTACCATTATAAAAATGGGTTTTAGGTTTCCAAGAGGGCTTTGTAGACTGTGGTAGACATTTCTAGTTTGGACCTTTGGAGCTATTGCTATGTTTCTTCCTTAACTTTTATTCTTTTGGTATTCCATTTAGTGACTTTTATATATATCAATTTTGATTTATACATTCATTATGGTATGGTTTGGATTTATTTTATAATATTTCATGTAGTTGTTGTGGTTGATTCATCTTATCTCTTGATCTTGTTTATTTAAAAAGGGTAATGCATCCCATTTTGTGAGACTTGTATACCCTTGGTGCTAGTCACTACCCTAGGGTCTACTGGAGGTGGGACATGGGGGTCATTATCTCCCTTTCTTCATTACCATCCCAGGAGGGGTATCTTTGGAGGGAGGGGGTCATGGAAGAATGGTATCAGAGCTGATGGTTGAGAGATATGGTGGATTTCAGAGTTAGTAATAATGAGGAATGTATGTGTTGGTATGGAAACTATATCAGTTGACCTTGGTGCATGACATAGGACAAGAAGACTAGTTAGGACATGTGATTTTAGGCCCCCCATGATCCATTGCATATACTATGAGCCTACCGAATGACCAAGTGAGGCAAAACTTCATGCAAGTTAGAGACCTAAGAGAGGTACATGAATCATAATGACTCGTGTTCCTATTTTAATTATAATATTTTGTGAAGATAAAATGTATTAAATGAATCATGAAATTTTATGCGTGTTTCTCTTAATTTTCCCATGATTTTATTTCAAATAAAATTTATTAATTTTTTTTTGAATTATTACTATAACTAAGAGAAAAGAGTAATATGATGGTTCACTATCTAGAATATTTTGTTTAAAATCTTCTTGGGGTTTGGATATGTTGTTTCCTTTACTGTTATAGCATGAATCTAAATGAATTTAATCTTTATTCCTTTATTATAAATGCATAACATTCCATGTCATGTTAATAATTTTTGAAATTCCTAGATAAGCATAATAAGATCTATCCTAGTTTCCACATGAGTTAAAATATTTTTCTTTTATTTCCATCTATAATTTGTCATAATCATGTTTTATGGACTTGTTGTAAAATATGGATTTAAAAATTTAAATTCAGAAATTTATGAAAATTTACTTCTCAATTATTGATAGTTCTTGTGAATTTTAAATCCTTGAAAAGAATAAATTTCTTCTTATTTTTTCCTCAAATACAGTTATAAAGTATTGATATAACCATATCTTGTAGGCATGTGTTAGGGTAAACATCTATGTGACATTTATTTTTAAATTTTTGAAAATGATAAGCATGCTCTGTGGTATCTTTTTGAGACTTATAACTGTATAAGTGATTAAACTTATTATTTTATGATTGATAGGAATTATTATGTACTAAAATAACTTTAACTCACATGTGAATTCACTATTAGTTTGTTATGGGAAGCATGTCTAAAGTTGAAGCCATTAGTGTTGAAACTAGGTAAATTCTAGTATGAGAGACTTGCGCATGTATCATGTTTAATACTTTACATTTAAATATGTAAGTAGAATCATGTTGTTCTTATTTCAGTATTTAAGTATGTTTTCTTAAACTATGAAATGATTAAATATTTTTTATCTTGAGGATAATAAATCATGATATTTATTAATATAAAATGTTTTGTTTTAATCTTATTGTTAGAAATCATGTTTCCTTGAGAATTGAAGTGATTAAAGAATATTCACCACGAGCATGATGATGCATGAAACATAGTAATGCAACATGTGCAGTTCAATTTCTTTTTGTTATGAATCATGTTTTACTTTGATAATTACTAAAACTTGTTGTTTATGTAATATAGTATTTTAATTGAACACAAGAACATATCATGTGTAATTTTTCAGATAAAGATTGATTTTTATTACATTGATAATAATATGAAACCAGAATGTCTTGTGTAACCATATTAAAAATGGTTTGTGATATAACATGTGTGAAATTTTATCTTTAACACGGATGCATGATAGAGATATTTAAATTCAAGAAAATATGTTTCACTTGAAATAACCTATAAATGTTGAGTGTTGTTTATTGTTGCATTATTATCATTGCATTGATGTGTTGATATACCCTACTGAAAATAACAATTGTTAGAAACCTTATTTATGTGATTATTGTTGTAGATTACGAGAGCCTCAACATGAATTTTGGATTAAACACATCATGTACTACAATTATAATCACTTATATATAACTGATGAACTTATCCCCCATGGGAGATTTAAAATTATGCAAAATTACCCATTCTAAAAAATGAGATGAAGTAATATAGACCCCAAGATAATTATAGAAGATTCTTTTTGTTTTTTCTATTTTTGATTTTTATTGTTTTGATTCCTTGTGTGACATGTGGTTTAAAAACCTTCAAGTTTAAAATAGGGGAAACCAGATACCTAACTGAGACCCGTTTTAATTTTTCACAATTAAAACCGTGAGGGCGATTCAGTACCGCCCAAATCAGATAATATCTAGACATGTGAGAGGGAATTCCTCAATTTGTGTTCTTGGGGATTTGTATGTGATAATGGTGATCTTTTGTTGGGGCCATGTGGAGGATGATATGGTAAAAATGGTTATGTAAAAAGGGTAGTTTCTTGTGGATGGTAAAGTGGTGAAGAGATGTGGTTTCATGAAATGTATGGTGTAAATTTTAGTTGGTTGGGAAGTTCAGATAGTGGTTATACTGGGTAGTGGTGGTGATCTGTGGTGGTAGAGATGTGTGGTAGTTGTGGTGAGATGAATTACTTTTGTTGTGTTGTATTATGTTGTGATATGTTTATATTGATGGAATTTTTTACATCTAATAAAAATTATTAATCACTTAAATTGATTAATAAAATAAATTGGTTTTTTAATTGATCAAGAAATCAATAAAGATGGAATTTTATCCCATTCCTAAATGTTTTTATAAAGGATGAGATGGAAATATTTAACTACTATCTTTTTGGTTGGGTTTTTTTTGTGTTTTATCTTATATTTATGGTACATGTTATGACCACAAACATATGAAGAGAGGTAAACTTCTTCCCCACATCAAGATGTATTATATTATGAAACATTTTAAAACGGTGTAGGCGAGTCAGTGCTACCGAAAGAAGACAATATTGTGGTGTGGTGGATGAGTTCCATTGATTTTTATGATTTTGGTTTCTCTTTCTATATTAAAATAAGTCTTCATGTTGGTAGATGAATGCTATTTGAGAATCCTGCAAGTAGTGACATACACCTATAGAAAATAAAAACTTGAAATGTTGAACCCCTTGCTATTTATACATAAGTATATTCTAAGTAATTAATTTTTTGATGAAAAAACTATAAAAATTATAAACTTGGATAAGATAGAACATTTAAAACATACCATATGTTAATTCGATTTTTCTAAATTTGATGATTATCTGTGCCAATATTTACTTGGTAAAGAGCATGATAGAGTTCTATTAGTAGAACAAAATAAATTCTATGAAAGCATGTGACCTTCCAAATTATTTAAGTTGTATCAAGAAACTGGTTGAAGAAAAAGGGGTTTTAAATTTTAAATGTATTTTTATAAATAGTATTTTGATAAATTCCATTCTATAAAAAAGAATCAAAAATGGGTTTTTAATCAAAGTGGTATTCTTAACCAACTGAATTTGTTTTATATTTTTCATGAAAATTGATTTAATAAGAATGTTTTAAAACATTACATGATTTAAAATATAATATTGAGATCCATTTTGGGAAAGTAATATATCATTTTAAAAATCATACTTATCTTTTTAAACTTCTTCACTTATATAATAAAATTATTACTCAAGCATGATAAACTATTTTATTTATGATATGTTAAGCATTATTTGTTTTAAATATTTTGAATATGAATTTTATAGATTAAAAAATGAGGAAAATGTATGTATAGATATTCATTCAATGGAATGTCTAGGTGAAGTTTTTGAAACAAATAGAATAACAATGTTTTCTCTGATATGAAAGAATTATTTTAATTTGAAAGAATGTGAAGAAAATTGTTTTTTTTAATGTGATCCCTTCCTTGGTGTTGTTATGGTTGTTTGATTGTTATACATTTCATACTGGACTTGTATGTGACTATGTTCTTGTTTGAGAGGTATCTCCATTAGGAGGTTGTGTTTAATATATTTTGTAGATTTTAACTTATTTTCCTAGAGGTTGTTGTTTTCAAAATTTATCTAGAAACTTGAGATTTATCTCAAGGGATGGTTATTCGAACCCTTCCTCTCTTTTCTTTCGGGTTGATTTTTATTCCTCGAGTGCGAGAATAGTTTGAGAGCTATCTAATATAAAGTACCATACCTCTACGATATATTACTTTATGATAATCTGGTGTTTGAATTGTTCTGGGGAATCAAGATGACTCATTACATCACTTTGAATTTTTTTCCAATTTTCCATGTTTTCCAATGGTGCCTCTTACCAATGGTGTCACCCTAGTGGTGTCACCCTGGTGGTGTTATGCTGATAGTGTCACCCTGGCAGTGTCACCTTGGTAGTTTCTCTCTGGCGGTGCCTCGCTGGTGGTTGTTCACTTAGTGGTGCCTCACCCAATGGTGTCTCACCTAACGGTGACTCACTGAACAGTGTCTTTCCTAACGGTGACTCGCTGAATAGTGACTCGCTGAATAATGTCTCACCTAATGGTAGCTTATAAACAGTAACTCACGAGCAGTGCCTCATTAAGTAGTTCCACACATAATGAAGACCTACAGATAGTGATTTACCAAATGGTGAATCAACAAATAGTAACTCAAAGAAAGGTGACTCACTAAGCAGCGCCTCATCCAATAGTGAGTCATGAATAGTGTTTCCAACTTCATAAAGTTTCACCCCTTTGATGTTTTCTTTGATGTAAAATTCTTTTAAATCCTTTTTTGAGGGGATTTGAGACCAATTCAAAGTCTTTAAATCCAATATTTATTTTCCTAAGGATCGGGGGTATTTTATTTAGTTGAAACATATTTTCTTGACCATATACACTTTTAATGGAAAATCCAAAACATATCAAAACTACTAATCTATTTTGATTTTTCCAAAGTTTGAGATATATTTCACCCTTTTTCTTACTTATAATTTCCCTTTGTATGAAGTACCCCAATATTTTATTCCCTGAGTATTTATATGATTGTTCTATAGCCTTGAAATCATGTTTTTTCAGGAGGCTTTTTCTACTGAATGCGTGCCCTTATTTCAGTGTAGCCAAGAAGTGTAGATCACATTTTCTTCTAGGTAGGTTTTCCTTTATTTCTCTTTATGTGTATCATGCGATATTGGGTCATTATTGTTAACTACTACGAACATGGTCCCAACCATATTAAGAAAGATAACAAATATGTTTATATTGAGTTTAAATGGGCATGGGAATGTGACATATGATCTTATTATTTTAATGATATTTTGATCAATATTGCGAATTGTATGGGTTAAATACCCACTTAAAATCATGATCGTCGGGGTCCTTGTATGTTCACTAGTTTATGGGATGTGGAATATATTCATGTTATGTTGGATTTGATATCAATTATTATATACATGTTTAACCATGTGTATTCAGTTAAAATGTATAGATACCCCAGGATTATATGGTTTCTATGATAACTCCCTAAATTAAGTGTAATTTAATAAAGGATTCCCTACTAAGTCTTATATGCTATAACATGTTTGTAGAAACTATTATGTTCTGTGGGTTGGCTCTGGTGATATAATGGATGGAATATGAATGTGTTGTGATATGTGTGGGGGTAGTGGATGGGATGTTTTATACAACATGGATATAATGATGCTTAGGGTGTGGATATGTAGAAAGGCTATATAAAAATGGGATGTGGCTATGAATTGGTGATGATTTGGTATTATTGTTAGGAATGTAATGGGTTATTGTGTGGTGCTACTTTCTATGTGTTGGTTATTGTATTGTAGGAATTAATTCTAGTTTCTCAGGAAGTATGAAACTAAAATAAAATATACATTCATGAGAAGAATATGGAAAAATGATTTATTTTATAAGTAATTTGGAATGTGAAAATATAATGAATGAATGATAACATGATGAAAATTAATTAACCAATGTGTTGTTAATATGAGATTATTTGATATTTTTGAAATCTGTTAACTAGCCAAATATGTATTAAATGTATAATATGACATATGGCTTGTGTTTTTATTATATGGTGTCGTGCTTATGCTATTTTATTTTTTTCGATTATATTTACCCAAGTTTTAATGGAATTAATACTTCATGATAATAATTTCAAATGGGAATTTTTAATCTATAAATGGATGATGAGTTATGTTGATTAACTTGTCAATGTTTATGCATAATCAAATGGGTTAGAAATATGAAATAAGATTCCTTTCTAAATGAAATGATTTTTATAAAAAATGTTGAATAAATAGATCAATGTGGACGATAAAGTCATAATTATTGATAAAACATAGACTATGGAATATGGATTAAAGTTTAAATATGACTTGTTGATTGTGTCTTGTTTGTGTGTTTTACGCATTTAGAGGTGGCATTGATTGTGTGGGTTTTGTGAGAAGGTTATTTCTTTTTATAAACCCATAAGACGGTCTTGTGTACTGTAACTCAATATGTATATAAACTGCATGTTCTCCTAATTTCTATATGTACCCAACCAAGTTGAGAACTATACTCCAAACACCCCCATCTTCATGGGGTGGGTGTATTTCCCAAACATCCTTGTGGGAGGATGGATGGCTGGCCACCCACTCTTCCATTCTTCCCCTTTCAAGTGGTGATAGCCTACGATTCTTTGGGTAGGTTGTGGTTTGTAAGTACTAGGTGTGTGTAGGTGAGTTGTGCTTTCACAGGTGTCTTCAAGATGAGATGTGTTGTGCTTTCCCAAGTGACTTCCAGATGAGATGTGCTGTTCTTTCCCAAGTGTCTTCCAGATGAGATGTGTTGTTATTTCCCAGGTGTCTTCAGGATGAGTTTTGTTTTTTGGCCCAGGTGTCTATGGGAGAGATTTCTTGTGTTGTGAGGACTAGGTGTGTGTGGGAGGGATGTGTGGTGAGGCTCAAGAGTGTACAAGCAGGAAGTGTTGTGAGGCCTAGGTGTGTGCAGATGGGTTGTGATGTGGTATATTCGGAAGAGGTGGGAGCACCAGGATGTTTTCTATTAGGGTGTGAGAGTGTATAATTAATGGGAAAGTGTGAGAGGTACCCCATAATCAATGTTATTTACATTATATTGTATTACTTGGTTTGTTTTGTTTGGTGTGTATGCCTTGGTGAAGTTGGAAGGGTTAGTATACCTTTATAGGTGCTGTTTACTCACAGGTGAATTAGTATTCTCTATTCACATGTGCACAAGAGACTTTGTTTTTTCCGAATGCGTATACCTGTATGAAATCCCTAAATTTATAAAAACGTTTTTTTAGGTTTCAAAGGGTACTTTTTGGACCATGTTGTACATTTCTAGTTTGGACTATTGGAGTTGTTTCTGTGTCATTTCCTTAGATTTTATTCTTTTAGTCTTTTATTTGGAGACTTTTATATATATCAATTTTACTTTATTCATGAATTATTGTATGGTTTGGATTTATTTTATAATATTTCATAGAGTTGTTTTGGATGGTTCATCTTATCTCTCGATATTGTTTCTTTAAAAATGGAAATATCACCCATTTTGTGAGACTTGTACACCAATGGTTCTAGTCACCACCTAGGTGCCTACTAGAGGCGGGACTCAGGGGTCATTATCTCTCTTTCTTCATTTCCAACATATAAGGGGTATCTTTGGAGGGAGGGGTCATGGAATTCACTCTCATTAATCCCTCTCATTAATTTATGAGTACCCTCATTATGCTGGAATAATTATCCTGTGATTTTCCATGAAAAGCTTTTATTTCATGAATAATCACCCCCATTTCCACTCAAGGGTATTCACCATGATGTACCTATCCTTAATTGATTTGTAAAATCTAGTATATATTCAAAACTCATTAATAATGGGATTATATGATATGTAATTTTATTCTATGTTGTGTGATCTATGTGGAACACTTATTCTTGTACATTATATTTAAGTGATAGGTGGGAATTGAATTATATTTCCCTCCATTACATTGGGTAATCTTTTAATCCTATGATATTCCATGTATGGTGTGTGGTAGGTTATTCTAAGAACACTATGTTATGTTTTCTTGGTGTTTATCCTTGACTTTTTTTTATGATGTCATGCTTTAAGTTGTTTCCACATTCTCTTGATTCCTTTATGTTATCATCATATATCATTATTTTATGTTCATGTTTATGATTCTCACTACATTAATGTCCTATTTAAATGATTATTGACTAAAATGTAATAATTTCTTAATTTTATTATTTTTTATTCATTTACTCACCTTTATAGCTGACCCAATTCTTATGTAT
Organism: Viscum album; assembly: GCA_963277665.1. Lineage (NCBI taxonomy): Eukaryota > Viridiplantae > Streptophyta > Magnoliopsida > Santalales > Viscaceae > Viscum > Viscum album. Next base: position 413,081,836 of record OY728143.1, read on the forward strand.
GTCCCTAGGTTATCCCGTGCAGTTTAAAAAGAGAAATTAAATTTTAGAGCATGTTAGGATAGTTTCCAATAATGTTGTTCCATCCACGTGTCAAGTTTATACGATATTTACCTAATACCCCTAATACACTAGGATTAATGATCTTACGAGATTCCATTAAGTGTATCTTTATATAATAAATAACGAAATAAAGTGTATTAAAATATGGGATGTTATAAATATCATTAAATAATGAGTCAAAATGCATTTAAAAATTACCAATTTAATTTAATGAAGATTTATAATATGTATTAGTTAGAAACATGGGATATTACAACCCATCCTCAGTTATATACATACAATTATAGTCACTTAAAAAAACTTATTAATGTTATCTCAAATATTTATGAACTAAATTATTATATCATAATGTTAATAAAATTATTATTTATTCAAATGTTATAATGTGGCTCAACATAAACGTATTATAAATGATAAATCTAAGTGGTAAGACATTTTTTTTCGATATTCTGGTACTCATGATCTACTGTATATCAACCAAAGGCTTCATATAAATATTTTCACAATCATATTTGGAAATTATAGCCATACTCTGGTCTGATATTTATTGATATTCCCCTAACCTACACTTTTGAATCTAGTTCTAGAATATTTAAAATTTATAAATCACTAAAATTATTATGAACAACAAATATCATATGTTTGGAATGTTTTTTTGTAGGTATATATCCTGAAAAAATCAATATATAGCATAAATTTATTTGACAAAAAATATCCATATATGACATTTCATTATACATATTATTATATTTATATTCCTAAATAAGATAATAAATATAAGAAAGGAGTAAGCTCAAATTATCAGTAATAGTTATAGTATTAACAAAAAGAAAATAAATTATCAAAATTTACATAATTGGTAATAATAGAAATGTCATGATTAGTAGTATTGGTTATTTAAATCATATGATATGAAAATAAGGCATGATAATAAAATTAAAAATAATGGTATGAAAATGGGGTAAGATATCGTGGGACTCAAAAATAATAACATTGATTCAATCATTAGAATATTCCATAAGTGAAAATAAGATGTTGAATCATGGTAATCATGATAATCAAATGAATTTGGACAAACATTAGGTACACCATCCTAATAATTGGTCAAGATTCATTACTAAGACATCATGTTATGATTGATTTTCCAATCTATACCAAGTCAACACATAAAATTATGGATGAGGATTAAAGCACTTGGCCCACACATTACATAATGGATTGGGATTAATGTATTTTTACTGTGTATAACATAATGGAAGAGGCATGCTAAAGCTAGCCCACACAATATATAATGAAAAATGATAACTACACCTAGCCCATAAAAAATGATCACTTGATATATAAATAAATACCCATTCAATAACGAGGAAATATAATTTTATACCCACCCTTCATCTCAATACATTTATAATATGCATTCCCGATACATAAGACACATTTATAAAATATAAACTTGAAATAAAATCATTAAAAATAAATTGTTAAAATAATAGGCAAATAAAAAATTTCAATCAAAGTATCATGTATTATCTACTAGAATTAAGGTATTATATAATCATTATCATTCATTATATAATAAATGAATATCGGTAAAAATGTGATATAATAGAGAATTGAAATTCAAAATATAATATGAATAATATTTCATGAAATCAAGCTCTTTAGTAATTCTTTTACGAAAATGAAATCATAGTAATTAACTGATAAATTATTATATAGTTTCATTGAAATGTAAAATAAATCAACACGTTTTATTTTAACACTTGTATCATTTCTTATAGAAATCCTATGGAAAATATAACTTTTATAACAGTGGGAAATAATATGGGAATATGGGGAAAATAGGGTAGACAAAAAAATATTCATTTATATGGATTAAATTGTTTAGATTAAGGGGAAAATAAACAGGGATAGATCATGGAAGTAAATATCTATTTTAAAATGGAGTTATAAGTTCAAAGTACCTAAATTAATAATATTTAAAAAATAAAATTTTGGAGAAGGATAGAGTGAGTTTTGGATAGAATATATCATCAAAAATAGAAAAAATGGGAGGGGACCCCTTGCGAAATAAGTCATGTATAAAAAATAAATCCATAAGAGTGTAAATGATATTATAAATTAATCACAAATTATTTTATAATAGTAATTTATAAATTCATAATATTTAATATAAACCATAAAATATTTTATAGGATGTAGAAGAAAATTACATAAAAATAGTGGAAATTTGGAAAGAAAACCCTTATCCTGAGTCATTTATTGCATTGTATGACATATAATAATCCTTAAAAATTAAATTAAATTAATTAATTTATTAATTAATTAACTATATAATGTTTAATAAATCCTAATATATTTTTAATTTATTTTCATAATTTATTATTCATTTAATTGGTTTATTTTTCTTACATTAATCATTTTGAGGTCTCTCAATTCACTATAACTGTAAAAACATCTGTATAATTTTAATACTTATAGGTCCTTTTACAAATGTTACATAAGCTCAAAATTTATTATTATGTGTAGTTCGTATTGTTCTATAAGTATGGTAGTTAATTAAATCATTACAATTCATATAATATTTCTCAGGAAACATATTTTAAATAGTTAACAATGACTTCAATTGTTTAGTTTTAGTACCATTATTATAATGACATATTTTTCTTTTAAAAATCATCTAGATATTTTATTTTATTTTTAATGATATATTAAATAAATATATAAATTTATATGAATATACATGAATGTTATAAATTAAAAATAAAACATCATCTTTCACATAGGAAGAATAAATGATCGTTGGGTGAAACTATATTTGTAAGAGTGTTTTAAAGAGAAGTAGTGAGCATATAAATATTTGGTTTTATAAAAATTTAAAATTATATTGTATAAAGTATTTGATAATAAATTATTTTACTAATTTAATTCCTAAAATATAAAATGGATTGATTTATATGATTAAAAAAGTAGTTTTTGACACCTATGTTTTTATAGTCTACTAGATTTTGGAAGTCAGTTCAGAAAGGAATAATGGTTAATATATCATAAATTATGGATTAAAATTATTTTTATAAAATGATAATGAAATTATTGAAGCTAAAAATTATTAGTTTTATTTAAATGTTAACATAAAGTAATGATAAATAATAATTAATAAAGTGTCTTGGAAGCCATACATCAACATAGTAATGTATTTTGATAAGGGGTTTAATGAGATATAATCGGTGATATTTTATCTATAATAGGTCAAAATGAAGATAATAACATTTAAAAAAATGATTTTAATAATAAATGAGGTATTTTAATAGAAATATGAATTAAAGTGTAATAAAATTAAGGGTTCGGATGAGGAATTCATTATATCATACTTTGAGATAAGATCATTTGATGGAATATAAAGCCTTAAGATGGGGGTCATTTAGGTACACTAGGGGAATATGGACCTTATAAGGGGATTAAAATGAGTTATTTGTGATGAAAATTGATATATGAAGGAATTTAGAGGTGGTGTGGAATGGGAAGAGGAGTGGTGTTTATATAGGAAATGGGGATGGGTATTTTAAAATAACATGTTTCTTGTTATTCTATTTACTAAACAAAAAATGAAGATAATTGATTACTATAAATTTTATTTTCTATGAATATAAAATCTTTTTTTACATTAAATATAATTAATAACAAAATTAATTCTTAAAAAATTATTCATGTTAAATAAAAAAGATTTTTTTATTCATATAAAATAAATCTTAAGTTCAAACATTTTGAAAATGGGTTTATAAATTGAACCTATTTTTTAGATGAATTTATTGAAAAATAGATTTTATATTATTATAAATGTTCTATAATTTTTTTTCTCATATTTATATCATGATTATTTCATATAGCTATCATATTCATAAAATTTATATTATATATTATTAATAAAACAATTAGATTTTTTTATAAAAAATAAAAAAATTAATCTTAAACTATCGTTGATGTGATTATTCCAAAAATACAGTTAAATTCTTGAAATTAAAGTTTTAGATTTTTTAAATTTATCTTTTTAATAAAATAGCACAATTCATGATTAAATAAATTATTTAGAATAAAATATATATCTTTTATTATCATTATTTGAATTTTAAGGAATACTAATGTTTTAGAACCATTGGTAGAGGCCTTAGAACCATTAGTACAATATATACCAATGGTTCCAAGAACCATTAGCTATTAAACCTTCAAGAAATAATTATACCAATTGTTTAGAGGAACCATTGGTATAAAACCATCGAGATATGGTTGTAAAAATGGTTATAGGGAACTATTGGTATAGGATAATACAAATGGTTCAATAAAACATTAGTATATCCCCCTCTATTATCTCGCACATTCTACCCAGTCTTCCCTTAAAAAATAGCAAACAAAAGATATATAATAACCCATAAATAAAAAAATAAATTCAACCGGTCACAATTCACATTCAAAGAAACAAATACATTACATATATTGTATTTAATGTATAGATATAATAAGAAAACATAAAAAACTATATAGAGAGTTGTAATCATTGTTCACCATCCTCATGGTTGAATATCTAATAATAACATCTCAAAAATGGCGGGGGACCAATATATCCCATTAAAAACTCATCATCATGTCTGCCACTGACAACATAGTCATCAATATCATCACTGTAATCATGAGTATCCTTACAGGAATCATCACCATCGCTGTCATCATCATCATCACCAAAAGGGAATTCTTCACCCCAACTACCATTAATAAACCATTAACTACCATCCAATGCATTATATAAAAAGCACATCGTTTACATGAATGTATCAAATACCACAAAAATATATTGAGAAAGGAATGGAAATTAATTTTTTATTTCCTTCAAGAATAACTTATTAAATTTTACATAATTCAAGATCCTTTATATCTAATTCTTAATACTCTCATACTTCTATATAAGCTAATTACAACTAGTTTCTAACAAAAAAGACTGAGTTTCCAGATGTGGGCCGACACAAATAGGGTAATACTATTCCCTAGTATGTAGAAATCATTCTCAAGGGATCATCACTAAATATCTAATTCATATGATCATTTATCCAAAGTTTTTCATATTCCATCTCATCTAGTTCGTCTAAAAAATATCATTGAAAAAATGTGATATTTATTTCAATAATAGATAATACAATCTTAAAGCATTAAAATAATACACATAATAATTTCTTATATTCCTTCATAAAAAAATCCTATAAATATTCATTCTCTTTATGAAAAAAATATATTTGGGTACATAAACTTTGAGGTCTAATAATAAACACTTAAAATGTTATTGAGTGTAATAATACATTATTGTATATTAATTTACAACTAAAAAATTAACTAATTAAAAAAATAATTAAATTAAAAAAACCAATATAAATTGAACTATAATTTATTAAAAGTAATTGTATCATCCCCATATGATAAATACTATAATGAATTAAACAAAAAATAATAATCATGGATGTTTATAAACATGGTATATTTATATTATTATTATTGTTATTATACTGGACCTGGTTGGATGATTATATCTATTTTCAGTTTAGGTATTTTTTTTATTTTTTTTATTTTTTACTATGTTTTGGTGAGTCTATAATGAGTAAAAACTATTTATATAAATTTAGAACATTTTGAGTCAGTCCATCATTTTTACATTTATTTATAAATAAAATATTTCTTTTTTGTTTAGTTTATGAGAATATGGTCTCTTTTAGTTTCGGAAAATTCAGTTTAGGTCTGTTTTTTTGTTATTCTTTGTTTGGTTCAGTTTGTTGTTGTTTAATTAAGGTCCACATCTAGAATATTGATTAAATTCATTTTTTATTCAATTTTTATTTAATCATTTTTATATTGTTTGATTCAGCTTAATTTGGGATTTTTTAATTAAATATGATATAGATTTTTTATACTGGTTGTTATAGTTCAGTTCAACTAAGGATTGATTATATTTAGAATACTTAAATTTAATTTTGGTCATGTATGGTTCATTTAATTATTATAATTCTTGTTTTCTTTCTTTGTTAAATTTGGTTTTCTTATATGTGATTCATACTTGTTTAGGTATATCTAGTAATGTTTTTTTAAAATTTAGATTTATTATAGTTTGACTGATTTAGTTAAAGATTATAGTTTACAAGTTTATATGTTTATATTAAATGAATATATTTACATGTTTATATATTAATATTAATTGAAACTATAATCATGATACCATAGTTTAGGGTTTACATGTATACATGTAAAAATTTTATATATATCATGTTAATGTACATTTTATTTTTAAATGTTTATATGTTAAAACTATTTAAAACAATTTTAATAAATATATATTATTTTTCAGTTATAATATATTTACTATATAAAGTGAAACATTTTCTGATTATATCAAATTAATTATACTATTATACTATTTATATATAAATATCATTAATATATAATATTTTATATGTTAAGGTTTTTTATAGTTTTCTTGATAATATATTAATATTAAATAGAAAATATTATATTTTTATATGTTAAAAATAAATGAGTTTATTTACATGTTATTATAGTTTATTAATTACATGTCTTCATGTGAATGGTTTACATTTTTACAGTTTAATAGAGTTTACATGATTACATGTTCATTTTTTTAATTGTATGAAAAAATTTATGTTTATATTGTGTAAAACTATTGAAATTTTAATTAAAATTTTTTATTTGTAAACAAAATATTAGTGAAATAAATTACTTGTGTTATTATTGATATTGTAGATGTTTTTGTGATGTTAATTTTTGTTTTCTAGATATTGATATATATTTAACCTATTGAAAATATTATTAAAATATAAAAAAAATCACTATATTAATTTGAGTTGTTTTATGTTGATATAGTTCACTATATTTATAGAATATATGTTAGTATACAATATTTTTTTAAATAATTTTTTTTCAATTATTGAGCTCATTAATACTATTATTTTTTGTTTCCCCATAAACATGAGTTAAAATGGTGTGTTTGGGGTCTTTAATGATATAGAAATACAATGTTTTGTTTTGGTCTAATGGAATATTATTGTTTAGGTTGTAGAAAGTTGTTTTGTAAGTATTATGTTGTTCTAGATATAGCATGTTGTTCTAGAGATAGAATGTTGTTCAAGTAATGGAAAGTTATTTTGGTCATAATAAGTTGTTATAGTTGTTGAAAGTTTTAGTAGGGGTAGAATGTTATTCTAAAGGTAAAAATTTGTTCTAGAGGTAGCAAGTTGTTCTGTATTTAGTAAATTGTTCTGGAAGTATCATGTTATTTTATCAGATACATGCTATTCTTGTGGTAGAATGTTTCTCTAATGGAAATATATTTCCTACCAGTAGTAGTTTTTTTCTAATTGTTTTATACATGTTCTAACAGTAGAATATTTGTTCTAATGATAATAGATTCATTATAATGGTATCAATTTGGTATAACAGTATATGATTCCAACATATATTTCACAATTTACTGTTTTTCCTATAATTTCATAAAAATGAATTTGGATCATAAAAATAATTTTAAGCCTTATATATGGGAAATTGAGGGATATTTCATAATTTAAATTTATATCCATTCATTCATTATAGTATTAAATTTTAAAAAAGTTCATAAAGTATGTTTTCAAGAAAATGAAATAAAATGAAAATTAAACTGTTAATTATAGGGAAAACGGTGTACCATATCATAAAATAACGTGACATTCTATTTTAGAGTTCTTATTTATCTTTTTTAAGTCCATTTGAAATATAAACTTATTAGTGAACCTTTACGTGTTGTCTATAGACACATGAACTACCTTGTATGATTCTATCTTTTTCCTAGCGTGTCTCTTAATGAGTTTTCGTTAATAATTATTTCTGTTGAGTTTTAGATCATTTTTAAACATTAGTGGTTGTGTTTTCATAATGGATGTTTGTTTTCATGAATAAATAAAGAATTGTATTGTGAGGAAACTTGAGAAAAACAAAGATTATACACATGGAGAGCCTTTGTTGTGGAAAATGACTTAGTGTTTGGGATTTAGGATTTTTTAAATTAATGGAGTCTGGGTAAATGGGTCAAGAGTTCCCACAACTTCTTGGAAAGTTGAGAATACTTAAAGGGGGATTAAATATTTTATTAGGAAAATGGGATGAAAAAACCATATCTTGAACATTTACACTCCATTTAAATATATTAATCATCATTTAATATGTGAGTGCATTTAAATATTCAGTTGAGGGGATGAGTTTCTTGGTGTATCCCACTAAAAAAAATTATACAACGTTTAACTATGTTGTACATCATGTTATTCCACAACCTATAGTTTTAAGGTGTGTTGTGTGGCTTATTTTTTCATTCAGTTATGTGAAATTATTATCCTTTCAACCAAGGGCAACCTTCCAGGAGATTTTGGAGCATCTCACTCTATTTTGGATTCCCTTTTTTTGCGATTAATCCCTAATATGTTGTTTTTATTTGGTTTCCCCCATCTCTCCCACCCTTCTCTGACTATTTTGGTGTAATATCTGGACCATATACATTTTTAGTTTTGGCCTTTAAAAATTTTGATGTTGGACCCTTCTTGTAATCATCTACACCTTATTATTCAGGGAAGTTTTCGATTATTAGCATTCCTGGATCATTAGTGAACTTTAGGGGGTCTAAACATTGACTCTATTGTTTGATAATTGTCAAGTATGTGAAATATTACAATTGAGAAAACATATCATGTGCCTAAATGAATTAATTGTTGAATTTTATTATTCTTTGGAGTCCTAGTGGATCCAATTGGATTGTGACCTTGCTTTTGGCTACAATTTTTGTGAGAAAATCCAAGATTATAAATGAATTGATTAATGTATTAAAGTGTGTTTTTCAAGATATGTATTTTGGGTGATTTATTAATACATATTCACCTTGTCTTGTATTGTTTATTGAGATAACTTAAATGTTACTGGTTATGACCAATTGATAAATGAAATTGGAGTTGAAATATAAATGGAAATGATGTGATATTGTGATATCATTGTTGGTGTGAATTGTATTGTGTTTTATATATTATAATGAATATATAATGGGCTTGGTAGTAACACATGTTGTAATCCTTATATAACGGGCTTATCCCTGACACGTGCTGAATTTCTGATATAATTAGCTCATACCTGATTGTACGATGAAATGTTGATATATCAGTCTTGGCCCTGATTGTATACTAAAATGAAAATTTACCAGGATTGTTCCTAATTGATTCTGAAATGATGATATTCCAGGCCATGCCTTGAGTCATTACTGAAATTATTATATTGTGTGTCTGACCCAAATTTTTGTAATGTATATATATTGGTTATATGGTTATTTTTGGCATGGTTATGAGATATGATCAGATAAATTATCGCATAGTTCTAATGCATGATATGTTTAACCATTTTTATATGGTTATGGTTTCCATGGTTGTGAGATGTTATTATAGAAATTATATCATTGATTCAAAGTGGTTGATGTGGTAATTATTTAATTGTTTAATTAATTAATACACTTGTTTATTAAACTATTTCATAAATTATTATTAGATCAATTTTGTTTATACGTGATGGTAATGACCTAGTAAGTTATAATCACACCCTATTGAGGCTGCTATTTAGTACCAGACTATATTATATTGATTTAGGTTTGGACAAGGGAAAAGGACCATGTTGTAAAATTTTTACTTGCTGAATGGGCTGGAGTTTAGAGATGGGACCAACATGGGGTTCAGGTTTAGGAAATTTTGATTATTTTTTGTGTCTGGTTGTCTTTTAATTGTATTACTTATATCATGATATTTAGATATATTCTAGCACATCATTACATTATACTCTTATTGTTTATTATATTAGTTAAATGGATTTATTGTTGGTTTTACACTGTATCGTATTGTTTACATTATTTATATACTCTGATATTTATTTATTATTATTATATGATTACTCCACTATTTTGTAACTCAATAACTAGGAGGTATAGTATCCCAACTATACATATCAAACCCCCACTACTTATGAATAGCCTCTTCCATATTGGGAGGTGCACTTGAGGTATTGTAACTAACCTGTTTCGGCTACACGAGACAGTGCAATATCGAGGGACATTACAATGTTGTATTTGAGAACACTAGATTTTTTTCTATTTATTTACTATTTGGGAAATTATGGAAGTATAATAGAATGTGTTAGGACATATAAATGAGCATGTTCATGGGATTATCTTACCTATATATAAGGAAAAATCCATGTTCCCATGTATGGATTATTTTTTATGTTGTTATCCTAATACAATTGATGTTATTTCACCTTGGGTGATTCACATGATGGGTGGTGTTATTATGTGATTGTATTATTGATTATTTCTATTTATACTTGTGTCCCAATATGGAATGATATAAGTATGCATGCATCATGATATGAACATAGGGATATATATTTACATGCATTATTCTTGATAGGGACATATTTAAAGCATGTGATATATACTTTCTAGTTGAACTGTGATATGAGAAACTTATTATATCTGAAATGGAATAAATATAATGTTATTTCATTTTAAAAAACTTGTAAGCCATGTTTAGCGAGACTATGAGTCAGTGGTTCTTTGTTGTTGTTACCTGTTGAGGTCGACCTTTTTGATAACCATTAATTCTTTTGAGTGTGTTTGTCCTGTAGAGAAAATGTCTCCTCATCATCTTTTTTTTGAGAATTAGGAGAGTGAAAATAAACACACTCCTAACAGTGATAAATAAAATCTTTTAGTAGTTCCTAAGGACCTATTGAATGTTTAGCTTCACAAAAGCTTCCCAAGGGTCATGAGATTAAGGTAAATAGAGACTATTCTCACCATGCCATTGATTTATGATATTAAAAAGGAGTTTTAGCTATAACAACCACTTACATTCACTGGGGAGGGAGGACAAAAGGTACCCAAGTTTTGGATCAAGTCAGAATATATGATATCACGAAACCTATAGATAAGAGGGTGAATCTTGAGACATATATTCTTCATGGAATAGATAAGCATTGGTGGGAAATTATGGAGTAGGAAAGGTAGCATGATGAGTTATCTTAGGATCACTTTGAGATGAAGTTTCTGAGCAATTTTTACCCACATACATTGCGGGATGAGAAGGCTCGTGAGTTCATGCACTTGAAACAGGAAGGAATTTCAATGTTGGACTACACAAAATGTCTCACAAACTAGCAGTTATTTTCACCATCTTTGGTAGTTGATGAGATCTCTTGGGTGAGAATTTTCAGGATGGTATTTTCTATGAGATTAGATCATAGGTGAATGTGTTCCATATAAGCAGTTTTGTAGATGTGATAAACCATTCACTCATCATAGATGGGAATCTAAAAGAGACCCTACTTAGCAGTTAAGATATTTTATCAAAGAAAACATGTGATGCTTCTTTTAGTGGAAGGAAGAATCATTACGATAGTTTCCACCAAGGAAGTAGCAGGAAAAGTTTTCAGGGAATTGTGAAACTATCTCAAGATTGTGTTCCATTGATGTTTTATCAGTGCAACATGATGGGTCAAAAGTGCCCTTAGTTTTTGTACCCCTCTTTAGATTATTATTCTTACAAAATGATAAGAAATGTACATTGGTTTTTTAGGGGAATGCAATAGTAGAGTAGTGGTAGGGGAACAATATAGGGACCAGAGTATAGAAATGACTCAAATACTTCTCAAAATATATGTAGTTATAGTTCCATATGATTCTCTATTCGGGGTAAGGGATGCAGTAACCCATGCCTAAATGAAAATATTAGGAAAATAGTATATCTCTTGGGGGGTCATACAAGATTCCAGGGAAGAGGCATTAGTCAGCTGCACATTTTGTAGACAACTCTTACTATTATAGATTCATGATGATATACTATTAGAGGTACGATTCTTGTATCATCTACTCTTTCATTTGTTTTGTTTTATACAATAGTATCAAATTATTTTTTTTGTCTTCTCTTTTTGTAAACAGTTTAGTCGTAGAGGTGGAATGTTTGAATGGTTTCTTTACCATTGAAACACCATTGGGAGCGTGGTTAGAGAATATCAAACACTGCAAGACAAGTTTTCTAGATATTCGTGGTTACCATTTCTATTGGGAACCATTTTTGCATAAAATTATATGTTTCATGTTGATTTTTGGTATGGATTGGTTAGTTTTGTACAATCCCATATCAACTATTACGAGTGGATAATTACCTTTTTATTTCTATAATGAGGATGTTTTTTTCACCAAGGTGAGTGGGATACTTAGGATGGTCATGAAGGGCCAATTCTGTGAAGATTGTATTTTCTCATTACTATAATATCTCGTATTTCTCAAGATGATGGTGGAATGTAGTTGGATTATTTTCATCCAATGTTAGACTATTTTCAGATAATTTTTTCTAATGAGTTATACGGATTTCCAACTGAGTGAGATATCATGTTTACGATCGAGCTAGTACCAGAAGAAGAGTCAGTTTCTATCTCATCTTATAGAATGCCACAAGCAAAGCTTTAGGAGTTAAAAGTTTATTTGAAGGATCTGGAAGCTAAAGGATTCATACAACCTAGTATATCTCCTTGGGGTTCTCTAGTTATCTTCAAAAGGAAATCTTATATGACTTTGTTCTTGTGTATAGATTGTTGTTTATTGAATGGAATGATGGTCATGAACCTGTATCCTCTTCCATGTATTGAAGATATCTTTGATCTACTAAGTGGTGCTAAGATATTATCCAAGATTAACATGAGATCAGGATACCATCAGTTGATGGTGAGACCATCATACATACCTCAAACTTATTCATAGTAGTTTTGGATTGTATGAGTTCATAGTGATGTCATTTGGTTTCACTATTGCATCGATGGTATTTAGAGGATTGAATAAATTAATACTTAACCCTTTTTTGGATTTATTTTTTGTGGTTTTTGTTGATGACATCTTATTGTACTAACAGTCAGCAGAAGATCATGCCAAAAATTTTAACATCATATTGAGTACATTTAGAAATCATCATCTTTTTTCCAAAGTAACTGAATGTAGTTTTTGTATTGATAATGTAAAGATCTTGGGCCATTTAATATTAGATTCAGAAGTGTTATTAGACCCAGAGAAAGTTTCATTTGTGGTATATTGAGAGCATCCTAAGAACCTCTTCTAAAATCATTGATTTCTTGGTTTAGGAGTTTATTATTGGATCTTCATATAGGAATTTTTCCATTTGGAATCACTGATGCTAGGGATGAACAAAAAGGGAGTGAAGTTTGTTTTGTCTGATGGTTACGAGAGATATTTTCATGAGATTAAACATAGGATGACACAATCACCTATCTTCACCTTACCTGTACTAGGTAATGATTATACTCTACACTATAAAACATCAAAAGTTGGGATTTGAGTAGTTCTAAAGTAGAATGACTGAGTGGTTGCTTATGGATCCCAATAGCTGAGACCAAATAAGAAGAATTACCTTAATCATGATCTGGGGTTAGCCATAGTGGTACATTCTCTAAGACATTGGAGGAATTTTATCATTGATGATAGGTTTGTGGTATACCAAAACTACAATATCCTAAGGTACATCATTTCTTAGTGATACTTGATCATTTGTAAGAGAAGGTGGCTTCAGTATCTATAGTCTTTCATCTTCGAGTTGAATTATAAATCGGGAAATGGAAACTACATTGATGATTATTTGTATTAGAAGATATAGAAAGAGTTATTATGGGTGTTTTATGAAGATTATCAGGTAATTTACCTCATTGAATACACACATATATATGTTCAGGAGTCTTAGGGATGAGTATCTCTATCTTTGACTTATATTATACATGTTCTTTAGGACCAGTTCAAGACTGAGTTGTTACCTAATCCAAAGGGCTTAATTATGAGAGATAGGTTATATGGTTGGGATACACTATATATATTTTCTCTTAGAATTAGTAATTATATTCTCTTCTATGATTGAGTATGGGTTCCTACGAGTTTTCATGAGAAGATAATGATAAAATTCCATGCTTTAAGATGGGTGGTACATCATATTTCGAAAAATATGTATTGTGATCTCTATAGATGATAATGGTATTAAATAATTAAGAAAGAGGTAGCATGATTTATAGAGTGATGTTTCACTTATCAATATGAGAAAGTAGATAATCAGAGGCCAACTGGAATTTTGCAACCTTTTCCCATTTCTATATATAAATGGGATGATTTCAAAATTGATTTGGTGATAGGATTACCTTGGAAAACCCATAAGTATAGTTATTTATGGTTTATTGTGGATCAAATGATGATGGTATCCAACTTCTTTCATATTAGGGATACTGTCACAGTTTATGATCTGCGTGGTCTTTATATGCACGAGGTATTATGGATGCATAATGTTTTAAGGAGTATAATTTTAGATAGAGATACTCATTTCACATTAATGTTCTGGATGTGTATTTAGAAGGATATGTGAGGACATGTTCTTTTAATTATGAACAATCATCCCCAGACTGATTGTCAATCTAAGAGGACAATTCATGTTCTAGAGGAGGAGCTTATGGAACACATGGTGTAACATATGGGAATTGTGGATTTTTATTGTAGTAAACAATTCTAGGAATGTATCCAAATGGAACCTTTCTAGGCCTTGTATGGTAGGTCATGATTTTCACATATTTTTTTGATGGAGGTAGGTGATTTAGTGCTTCTTGGGCCTAGTCTCATGCAAGATACATCTAAGAAGGATCAGTTGATCATAAAATGGCTAGTGACCACAAATAGTAGGCCAATATCATATTCTAACCATCGAAGAAAACCTATGGATTTTGAGGTTGGTCATTATGTTTCCTTCAGGAATCACCTAGGTTGGGGAAACACATTATCAGAAAATAGGGGGAAGTAGCACCCATGTTTGTCGGACCATTTGAGATACTGGATAAGGTCAGTTAAGTGGTGTACTTTTTAGAACTTCCATAGTGCTACAGTGCCATGTATGATGTGTTCCATGTGTTTTATCTTTAGATATATTTTTTATACCCTTATCACATGATAGACATAGTATAAGTCAATATTAGTGCTGAAGAATAATTTGAAGAGTATCCTATAAAGATTGTAGACTGTAGTGAGACATATCTACAAGGTAGGGCGACTCCTTTGGTTCAAGTGCAGTAGATTCATGGGATAGTTTAGGAGGAGACCTGGCATAGGGAGTCTAATATGTGAGCACAATGGACAGAATTGTTCACCAAGACCCCATCATGACTCTTGGAGAATCTCAGGGATGATCTGTTATACGGTGGGGAGTTTGTAAGATCCTATTTTTTTTTCAAAAAGCATATCTCTATGAGTTTTTCATTAGAACTTCTTTTACTTCAGTTTTATGTAAAGACCCGTAAAATTCAAGGAAAAGTTTTTCTTAATTTTCTTTATAATTTTACAAGAGCACGGTTTCAGACGGCACCTGATTCCGAGGCCCGGAGTGCCCGGAATCAATTTCCGAAGTTTGGCTCAGGTACGTTCAGTGAACGAACGAGCGGGAATTCCTAACTTTTGATCCGGTGCTCGGAATTGAAATCCGAGGGCACCGATGAACTCGCAGTGCCGATATTCGCTTAAAGAGACCTTTTCGGGAGTTGCGTTTGTTGCGGGTTGAAAGTTAGTTTTGGAGATTAAAAGATAAGTAAAATAAAATTTTGTTTGAATTTTATTTTATTCGTGGTGGTTAGACTCTCTCATGGGAAGTTGTTGGTGGGGCCCACAACCACCCAACTTCCCATGTGTGGTTATGAGGGAGGTGGGGCCCACACGAGCCCCCACCTTTTCAAATTCCCTAACCCCTCTAAACCCCCTCTTAATTTATGTGACACTCCCCTACTTTAATTCTTGCCAACTTAACTCTTCTTATAATTTTTGACAACTCTAGATTTTAATTAATGTGTTGAATTCAACTTTTGAATTTTGAAAAGTTGGCAAAGTGAAAATAAAATAAGGTGTAGCTTATTTTATTTTGGGAGTTGCTGTGTTGTGTGGAGATTTGAGCGAAGAAGAGTTCTACACTTTGAAGAACTTCATCTTCCTCCTTGAAGAACGCGAAGAACACCGACACGCCGTTCTATCTTCTCTCCACGTCAAAGAAAGGGAGACACCGCTTCCTCCTCGGTTTTCCTTCGTCGACTTGAGAAGTTTCGCCAACGACGTATCGCATCGGACGCATCCCTTCGTCAACGGATTTGACGAACGACGACCGCGACGCCCGACCTCCGCGACGTCGTCTTCCGCAGAACGTAGACAAATCTTCGAACCTTATACCCGAGGTAGGGGTTGTTGATTTCTTTTTGGTTTAATTATTTTATTCTTGATCGTGAATTTAGCAAGTCTAACGAGTGGCTTTGAATTATTTTTAAAGTTGCGTTATTATTTTAACGTGAGGGGGCCGGACCGCACGAACACAGCCGAACCCCCCTCCATCGTTCTTGTTTATTCTTGCGGGTGGAAGCAAAGTGGCGTGGTGCCGTCACACCACGTGGATAATCGTGCAATTATTTTACGCGGCGCCGTCGCGCCACGCCGAGGAAGAATCTTCAAGAACGCGACGCCGTCGCGCCGCGTTGAAAGGAATCAAGGCACGGCGAAGGGGCGCGATGCCGTCGCACCGCGCCGGACAACGAACACCGCGGCCGGTTCCGGGCCGCGGCGGGACGAGGAGACCGCGGCCGGTTCCGGGCCGCGGTGGAAGAGAAGACCGGCGGCCGGGCCGCCGGCGTCGGAAGCCGAAGGGGGGACCGGAATTTCCGGTCCCGTTAGAGAAAACCGGCCGGCCAGCTGGCCGGCCGGATACCATTAAACCGGGGGAATTAATCCCCCGGCCAACTCATAAAACCCCCCCTCTTTATGAGGGGGGCGGTTCTTTGAAGGGAGGGGGGCAGCCGGCCCCCCCGGTTCCGCACCAGCAGGCCCCCCACGTGGGGGGGGGGGGGGGGCGCTTTTTAAAAAAAACGGCGCGGCATAGCCGCGCCGCCACTTGAAAAGCGGGGGAATTGATCCCCCCGCGCGGCCTCCTCGCGGCGACAAGCCGCCGCGGCCCCCGCGCCGCCGCACCGCTGGCCGGCCGTCCGGCCGGGCCGCCCCAGGGGGGGGGGGGGGGTCGGGCCGGGTCGGCCCGGACCCGGACCCCCCCGTTTCGAACCAGAATCGGTTTTTGGCCCATATCTTGAGCCTCGGACCTCCGAATGACGAACCGTCTGCGGCAACGAGATCCTTGGATCGAGACGGTCGTTTCGGTATATCGCACTCAAGGTTTCGGATTACTTTGAGTTCGGCCGGGTTGGTTCGTTCACGAAACCAACCGGGCCTTCGGAGCGGAAACACTCATATCTTAAGCTACGAACGTCCGATTGACGCGCCGTCAATCGCGTTGTGTTCCTATTAGTGAGACAGATCTTTTGGCATACTCCGCCCGAGGTTTGGACGCAGGTGGAGTACGGTCGGGTTGGTTTTGCCTTAAAAACCAACCGGGCCCCGGAGACGAAAATGCCAATAACTCACAGACCGGGCGTCCGATCGACGCGTCGTCTGTTGCGTTGAGTTCCTGTTGACGATACAGAACTTTTGGATACATCAACTCTGGTCTTCGTGACAGTTGATGTATCAGCCTCTCGGCTCGTGGAGCGGACCCTCCGAACGAGCTTGCTGCGTGCGGGAACCCTAGTGTTGGCTGCGACTGTTACTGTGACTACTACTGCTACTACTGCTACTGTGACTGCGACGACGACAGTACAGAAATCCTGTGTGGATTCGACGACGACGACTACAGCACTCAGCGATCCTACGCGGAACAGTGCTTCCGAACCTGTGTGAGCTGAATCTTCTGTTTACCTTGGGCGGTGGAGCGCTTGGTTGTAGTAGCATATCCTTGGCAGTGGAGCGCTCGGTTGTAGCGGCAGACCTGCGATACTGGAGACGAGCGTACAGAGTACGGAGACCGTGAAACCGGCTGAGACCTGAAGACTGCTCGACCGACTCAACTTGGAGTGAGTCGACTAGCCCAGTGGACGGAGCGCCCGGTATTCGGCGGCAGACCCACGGCGGACGGAGCGCCTGGTAGTTGGCAGCAGACCCGCGGTACTCGACTGGAGGAGTACCTCTGTAGGCTATCTGGGTGAGCGCCCGATATTTGGCAGCAGACCCTCAGCGGACAGAGCGCCCGGTAGTTGGCAGCAGACCCGCGGTACTCGACAGGAGGAGTACTTCAGCAGTCTTAGGTTAGTGAGCAGTACCTCGGAGTCGTGACAGGACCACTGTACACTTCAGAGATGGGACTCTTCAACAGTTACGGTTTCGTTAATGAAAATCCTGGTTGAGCTGAAACCTGTTGTTTTCCTATGTGGATTGTGTTGTGCTATCCTGTGTGGATTACGTTTTTCTTTCCTGTGTGGAATACGTTTACTTTCCTGTGTGGACTGAGTTGTACTTGGGCTCGGAGGTTGGAGCGTATTTGAATTTGATGACTTAGGTATATGTATGGGCATATACCTAAGCAGTGACGGTTGTTACTTCGTGATTGTACCTTTCTTTGTGATTTATCCATTGTGGATTTGAGAGACCTTCAGGGGTCTCGGGGTCCCTACTGAGTAGCTTATACTCACCCCTGCACGGGCTTTTCCCGCACTACGTTGTGTTGGTTGCAGACGACGGACAGCGTTGACCTTAGCTGAGGCTTGCAGAGCGGGACGGTACCCGGAGGTGGACCACTGGGCGGGACGTGCTCGGAGCAGACGGCGAGACCCGTGGAGCAGAGGAGCTATCTGTACCCACCCTACAGGTGGGATTTCCAGTGGACAACTCAGAGTAGCGGCTTTTACTTTTCAGTTGCTATTTTCCCTTTCAAGTTGTACTTTACTTTCAGTTTGGGTATGTATTCTGGCCCATTTACTTTTCCGCACTTTCAGTTGTACTCTGCTTTTGTTTAGTGTTTACTTTCCGCTTGCTTACTCTGTGGTGTTTGTTTACCTTACAAAGGCAATGCCTTCCCTTTTTACCGGGATTTACGCCTTGGTGCTAGTCGCCAGCCCCTGACCTATGGAAGGCGGGCTTGGGGTAGTCACGGCACGGACCCCGAGGGCGGGTCGTGACATTTTAACTCATCATTAAAAGTTTTTTGTTGTGTTAATTTCATGGATGTATATTAGTTTGAATAAAAATTGACCTGGGTTGTGAGGAAACTTGAGAAAACCAGATAAAATCCTTGTAGAGATCATTTTTAGAGAAAATGAATTAAAATATGGGGAAGTATGTTTGTTTTAATTAATAGAGTCTGAGTAAATGGTTCAAGAGTTATTTCAGGTTCTTGGTATGTTGGGAAGACAAAAGGGGGTTCAAGTATTTTATATATAAAATGAGATTAGAAACCATATTTAGAATATTCACACCCCTCATAAATGAATTACATGTCTTGTAATGTTCGGGAGAATTTAAATATTCAACTGATGAGAAAAGTTTTTTTTCATATCCCACAAAAAATAATTACACGATGTGTAACTATATTTTATTCCATGTAATTCACCAGATTATAGTTTTAAAGTGTTTCATGTGGCTGGTTTTTCCATTCACCTATGTGCATCCTTTCTTATGTTGAACTTGGGCGACCTTCCAAGCAATTTTGGAGTGCCTACTACTATTCTAGATGTACTGTTTTTTCGATCAAACCCTGGTATGTTATTTATATTTGGTTTCCCCCCTCTTCCACCTTTTTATAACTTTTTAACTGTAATCTCTTGACAGTGTCTATCATTTATTTTCATCTTGATCAGTTTTGATCTATTACCAATCCAATGATCATCTGTGCCTTTTTCCTCATGGGAATTTCCTATTGGAAGAATTATTAGATCATCGGTTTAAGTAATTGGGTTTAAAAGTTAACCATATGGTATGATAATTTTAAAGTATGTGAAATATTGAAATTTCAACAACATATCATGCACCTAAATGAATAATTGTTTTAATTATATTATTATATTGATTCCATGTGGATACAATTAAATTTTGACCTAGATTGTGGCTACCATTTATGCGAGAAAAACCATAATTATAAATGAATTGATTAATGGACTAAATTGTGTTTACCATGACATAGATTTTGTGTGATTAATTGATATATATTCACCTTTTATTTGATTTTTTATTGAGATAAATATCATGTTATTGGTTATGAACTATTGAAAAATGAAATTGGGAAATTGAAAGATAAATGGAACTTTTCATAATTAACCACTGTGTTTTTTGATTTCATATTGTGATATCCTTTTTGTTGTGACTAGTGTTGTGCTTTCTATATTTTAATTATTATATATCATGCTGGCCCTGATACATGCTGTAATGCCTATATATAGGTCTTGGCCCTGAAACATGTAGAAATGATGATATATCGGGCTTGGCCTAGATTGCATGTTGAAATGCTAATATACTGGGCTTGGCCTAGATTGTATGATGAAATGATGATATATCGGGTTTGACCCTAATTGATGCTAAAATGTTAATATACTATCCACAACCCTAACTAATTGTTAAAATGGTTATATAGAAGTTCTAACCAATATTTTTTTAGTTTATATACCTTCGTTATAAGGTTATGGTTGGAATGGTTGCGAGACATGCTTAGAGACATTCAGTCAAGGTGTTGAGGAAAGTTATGTTTTACCATTTTCATATTGTTATGGTTATCATGTTTATGAAAAATTCTTAGAGATATTTTAGAATAGTGTTAAATAAGGTTAATGTGGTATTAATTTAAATGTTTAATTAATTAATACACTTGTTTATTTCATTATTTCATACACTTATTATTAGAATGGTTTTGTTTTGAGACGGTGGTGTCGACCTACTAAGTTATACTCACACCATATTCTAGCCTTTTTTTTACCTCATTAGATTATATGGATAAAGGTTTGGAAAAAGGAAAAGGAATTTATTGTTTATTTCTTTATTACTGTATGGGATAGTGTTTGGTAATGGGACCAACATGGGGTTCAGGATTAGGGAATTTTTAATTCTTATTTGTGTATGATAGTATTTTATTTTTATTACATCTAGCATAATTTTTTTTAAATTATAGAACATCATAAAATTATTCCCTTACTATTAATTTGATTATTTAGTTCTCTTTATTACTGGGTTTCTACTGTATTACATTGTTTCCATTATTTCCACATTCTCATATTTATTTATTATTTTTATATGATTATTATGATGTTTTGTAACTCTTTAACTATGGGTATAGTCTTTAAACTATACATATCACACCCCCAATTCTATTCTATAACCTTTGGTGTATAGGGAGGAATGTTTGAGGTCTGGTAACCTGCCCATATTATCCACATGTGATAGTTATGGATCGTGTGATGTTACACATCCTATTTTTATTTTCTAGGATTTTTAAAAGCTGTTCACCATTCTATTTCATATAGTAGCAAGTTGTCTTTGTGGTGGGAACTTGTTTCTATTTCATTTTTCTATCTTATATGAAACTTTTTAATGTTTTTATAATATTTTATGTTTGGGAAATCCAAGAAGATATATCATATTCTTTTCTACTATGTTGTTGGTAGAGCATGGTTATAAATTTTATTTACATATAGAGGATTATTTCCTTCTATTATTTTATATGAAATCATAATTTTATAATGACTTATCTTTTTGTTTGATGCTAGAATTTACCCCAATAACAATTAAATAGAATATAACAAAACATGGTTTATGGTTATATTGATCAGATGTTTTTCTACCATGATAAAATATTTCTGCTTATTTTTTTAGATAGTGTGTTATAATTTTATATGTTTTGTTTAATATTGTTAGGGTGTTCTTGGAATTTAAATAATGAATGTAATGTTAGTAATAGTTCTTGGATAGAAAATTAAATAGTCATATTTAAACATAACTGGTATTCATTTTTTTGATGAAACTTGATTATATTCCCAAAAGATTGTGTAATAATTCATATATTTTAACAAATAATATAATAGGTTTCATGTGGTTATAACATGGGATAAATGAATCAGATAATTCAACATGGAAATTATCTTGTTGATTAATAAAGAACAATGTTTTGGGCCAAGAGCCCACCTGTTTGTGAATGTTAGCTACCTTGTTTTTAGGGATAAGATTCCAGAATGACACATTTTTATGTTTCTTGACACCTTGTATGATTTATATGGATTTTAAAAATGTAATGTTATTAAAAGTGAGTTTATATGGATAATGGATGATGGGATTTGAGTAGGTATGATAGGGTTTTTTTAGTAGTTGTACCTGGGATGGTGGGATGCATAGTTATATGAATGGTGTTGTTGAGGTGGCACAAAGATTTATTGAACATGTAAAAGATGTGATTTACAATTGTTGAGATGAAAATGGGATTCTTTATTTTTAATGATTCTACATTAATGGATGGATAGTAAGTTTACTTGTTCCTATATCCCTTTTCCGGCTACTTGAAGTAGCTAGTTGTGCATGGTTTAGTAATATCTTTATGGAAACTTAGGATGAGTCCTAGATTTACTTTAGTTATGGTATTATAATGAATAATAATGTGTTTTATCCCATAGGATTGATGATTGAATGGAATACCAGATGATAATTATTATGGAAACATGTTATATGTTGGATTATTCTTGGATTTCATTAATGTATCTTATAATTAATGTAATAATATATTTTTAAAGGAATGAAATAGATAAATTATGATTATTGAGATTCCTATGTCCTTATTGGATATTAAGTATTTATAGGTGATAGATGCATGTTTTAGTGATGATATATATAGCTGAGACAAAGAAAATAGAAATTCTCATAGTGATCTATGATATATATTTCATGTATGTTATTTGTTTTTATACACTATGCCACCAATTTTGGTTGAGAGACTAACACCTAGTGGACTATGGGTGTGTTTTCCCCAACATCCTATTTAGCGAGGGACCGAGTGATAAATACCCATCTTACCTCAATCTCTTCTCCTAGTAGTGTTATGTGCAAGTATACATGGTGATAATAATTCCCTATATATGATTATAGAGGGATATAATGGATTGCGGTTATTTCACACACATGTAACTATAGATATAGTACCATAAAGATTATTATATGTACGTATTGTATGGGATGTAATGGATGGAGGTATAATACTTTGTTTACAAGATGTGGAAGATCCTAGAAACTACTAAGTTTCAATATAAATATATAGAATTAGATGATTATTTTATGCAATGTTTAGGGTGCATGATGTGATAAATTATTTTATGTGTATTCGAGAAAGATTAAATTTAAAGAGAGATGCCTCAGGTCGTGATGCTTTTTGGAAGAGTGGAAATCTAGATAGAAATTTGTATGAGGTCACCTTCTTGATTTAAATTATATATTTTATGATTATTTTAATGTGATAATTTGTGAGATATCTATGGCGAGGTTGGGAAATTAGTATAAATATTTAGGTGAAAAATTATCTTCATTTATTGTTCACTGGGATTTTGTGTGATTTTTATGAGTAGATTTTGAGAGGATCATACTAAGTATAAATTTTATGCTCTTGATATGAATATATAAACTATTTTTCATGTTTGTGGGAGTTTGTTAGTGATTTTGATAGACATTTATAGTTCATGGTTTTTTCAATAGCTCTTTGGGATTTCATTGTCACTACGAAGGTGTTTTCTTATGGTTCTTGAAGTTTACTTTGATGTTGATTCCATCTATTGAAAATTAAATTAAACTATTTAGGGTATTTTATTTTAATAATGATCAAGAGTTGTATAGTGGTATTATTGATCTCTCATTCCACATGTTCTCCTAATAGTGAAATTCCTTTCATATATGTGTATGATTTTACCTTTGTGCTTATTGATAAACTACAACCTATTAAAGATGGGATTTGGGAATAATTATCACTATTCTCTCATTGTAAATCCAGGACGGAATCTATTGGAGGGAGGGGGTCATGAAAAAGTTATATCCAAGAAATCAAGTCTAGAGATATGATGGAACTTAGAGATTGGAACATTTGAGTACATCATTGGATGGTAGAGAAATAGTTTTAAATGAGTTTAGTGTGTAATATAAAAATGCGAGACCAACTAAGAATAAGGTATTTAGGCCCCCTTATGATCCTATTCAAAGAAATTTATGTTTACCAAGAATAATAATTGAAGTTATCATGTTTTTAAGGTAGATAACTAGAAAATATAATGCATAAATATTCATTATGCATCTGTTTTAAATGTGAAGTGCATGGTATTAGATTCAAGATTAACTAATTAATTAATATTAATTATTACATATTTCATGTTTAAGAGTCCATAAGATTTTATATTATTATAGTTATGGATCATGGTCGACTTCCCCATTTGGTTATAACTAAGGATGTTTAGTAGGATGTGACAAAATTTAACTAGAGAGTAGTGGTTGGAAATTATGACACTATTAGGAGGAACCTCGGAGAGTTTCAGTGATAGTGTTAGAAAAAGTATAAGTTCTCTATTTTACATTATGGAGGGAGGAATCATTGGAGGAGGTGAAGATATGTTTTGGTTTGATCTATTCTTGAATGGATTAATAGGTTTAATAGTCAGTGATGATGATATATGGATCAGCCAATAAGTGATGGTTTTTATTTCATGAGGATCATGAAGATTCATTAGTTTTATTAGAGAAGTTACAATACTAGGTTTGAGTAGTGTTTCTTTCTTTCACCAAGAAGGAAGATATTCTCCAAGAGCGGATTTCTATTCAAAAGGGTAGCTCTAATCTATGGGAATCTTGAAACCATTTCATGACCCTTCTCTGATATGCTTCATACCTATTTCTAGACGAGGAGACCTTGTTGAGATATTTTAAAGAGGCTTTGCATCCATAGATCTATCTCCAAGTGACCAAATTTATGATTGATTCACTTATATAGGTGTTAACATGAGTAAATGTATTTGATATGAAATTGTATAGGTAAATATTTTTATAATAGGGGAATATTTAGGATTCCCCATATAGAATATTTTCAGTTTAGGGTTCTCATTTTATAAGAGAGAATAACATTTTTAGATCTGAGGGAAAGTACCATCCCTAATCATCTCATTTATTTCAGGTCTGTTCCTATTAATCCCTTATCAAGGAATTATATACATTTTTCATGTGAAGACTATAGTTATCAACAAGTAGGGTGTGTGACATTTTTGATTTGGCATCGTACATGAGGGGTTTTGCTTAAGGTTCCTCCATTGCGGTAGTTCCAGTTAAGGCTATGATAGTTGGGACCTCCATCATTAAATTAGGATATGGGAGATATGGAATACAGAGGATAACCCCATGATTTAACTTTCCCTCAGAGATCATATAATGATCACAGAGGTGGTTATCATTAGGGTCATAGAGGACATAGATAAGGTTGTACACAATTGTATGATCTATAGTTACCAACACACAATGAGGTAAATATTTTTCAAGGTAATTTGTGCTTATTTTTTTTACTTGAGTGAATGGAATGTTTGACTCAGGATCTACATACTCCATCCTATCATCTATTCTAGTATATTCATTAAGACATTAGGTGGGTAAGAATCCTATAACATTGGTGGTTACTATTCTAGTTAGAGGTTGATTTTACCTGTATGAATTATATAGAGAATTTGAGAAAGTGTTGGGGGAGTACCACTCTTGGGGAGAGTTCATATGTTTAAATATATAACCGTATAATATAATCCTTGACAAAGAATGGATATATTAGGTGAAAAATATCATAGATTTCTTCTGGATTTTGATTTTTTTCGATGATACTGATGGATAGTTTATTATTTTCAATAGAGATGAAGACCGTCAGATAAGTCAGAGGTCTGTTCCATCCTTTTATTTCTTGATTGAATAGTTGACACTAAGTTAAATAAAGGATTAGTTGATGGTGTTTCCCAAGGTTATGGAAGATTACCTTGATGACTTTACTAAGGAGTTTATGGAATTACCCCCTAAATTGGGAGATCTTGTTCAAGATATAAAAATAGTTTGGTGGATTTATGATCTCAATGTATCTATATAGAATGGAACCTTATTAGTTTTTAAAGTGGGGGTATATATTTATAATCATTTATAGCGAGGTTTTTTTGGAAAAGCATGTCACTTTAAGGTTGACCTATTCTATTAATAAAGAGGATGATGGGACTCTGAATCCATGTTCCAATTATTATAACTTGAATCAGGTGATTGTAATGAATCAATATCCTCTTTCTTGAATTAGTGATTTATTCGATCAGTTTAATGGATATAGTCAGTTCTATATGATTTATCTATGTTCAGGAAATCATAAAATATCGGTAAAGTATGAGGATATCCCAATAACTACATTCCATTATTATTATAGGAATTATGAGTTCATTTTTATGTCATTTTTTTGAATAATGATCTAGGATTGTTCATGTAGTTGATGAATGCAATGATTTGAGAGTTCCTAGATCTGTTCATGGTATTTTTTATCATTGAATAAATAGTGTAATCCTTGTATGAGAAGGATCCCACAGGTAATATAAATGTATTTTTGGGAGTACATCACCCTTTTAAGCTTTATGGATTCTATCAAATGGTTATTTATCACCTCGTAAAGTTTGTTTCTTATGAATCTCTTAAGACTATTGTAGAGGTATATAGTTTCCTTCATTTTC
Organism: Viscum album; assembly: GCA_963277665.1. NCBI lineage: Eukaryota > Viridiplantae > Streptophyta > Magnoliopsida > Santalales > Viscaceae > Viscum > Viscum album. The sequence goes on from OY728143.1 coordinate 413,108,638, forward strand.
TGGACTAAAATAAAAAGTTCATAGTTTAATTCTATAAGATTATGAATTCTCTAATAGCCTTAACCATAAATGACTAGAAATTATTGTAGATAGACTAGTGTGATAGGGACTTCGAGTATCTAAATGAGAAGCCATTTATCACTCCAGTTCATCAGATTCCAGAAGAGGGATTTTAGTTAAAAGTTTTCTCCAATGATTCATATAATAGATTGGGAAGTTACTTGATGTAATATAGATTTTTTTATTATTGGTTTTTGTAGTTATTCCCCCATGATAATAACTATACCACTCATGATATTGAGTTGGTGGTAGTTGTGTTTTCCACGATGCTCTGAAAACATTACATCAACATTTATTATTTTTTGGTTTTCACATATTAGAAGATCCTTAGGTATTTCATCTCCCAATATGATTTGAACTTGTGATAATATTAGTGAAAAGAATTCATTCATGAATATGAATTTTAGATATCACATACATTTGGAAAGGGTAATTTTTTAGCTGATGAAATAATCAGGAAGTCATGTAATGATGATGTTTGTGAATTTAGAGATCCTTGGAGAGTAGTCGAATAAATCTTTAGGATAAATCTATAAATGAGAGTGTTTGTGGGTATATGATTCTTTTTAATATGATGTTACAATCATATTTAGTGTAGAATGTGGAGGAGTCCAAGCTAGTGAATTTTGATGTGGTGGTCTGGCGAGATTGAGTTTCTATGGTGGTTCCCCTGATGGTTGGTTAGAGGATGATCAACACTATGTGTTCTCCAAAAATAGGATTTTATTCCTTCAGTTTTTCATGAGTTGGTTATATGTAAGTTCCATATCAAACTTTTAGTAGTAAAAATTTGTAGGAAAAAGTTTTAGCATGTTCTATGTGGTCATTTTTAATGGTTTGGGTTGAAGCACTCAATTATAGAGTTTGTGTCTTGATGTTTTGTCTTTTATAAGGTGAATTCATAACACTGTGATCTTGATTGTTTTCTATAACCATTATATATTCCTCAAGGTAAGTGGTAGGGGAATTTTGAGGACTTATTCACTATTTTACCTAGATCGCAGAGATTCTATAATGCTATATTGGTGATAATAGAATGTTTCAAAATGTCGGCCCACTTCTTAGTAAAGTTGGACTCCACCTTAGTGGAGGTTTTTTCATGGTAGTAGATGGGGGAGGTGGCCAGACTCCTTAGAGTCCCAAGGATGATTATATCCAACCATGAAGCACATTTTACCAACATGTTTTGTTGAGGTCTACAACATTATTTTGGATCTCTATTTTTCCTTATCACTATATTTATTCTATAGTCGTATAGTCAGATAGAGTGGAATATTTAGACTCATAGAGACATGATACATGATTATTTAATAGATTTTTGGAGTTTTTTTGGATTATTTACTAAAATTAGGTTGTGTTTCCATATAATAATGGTTTTTATAGGCCATTGGTAAGGTACCATTTGAAGCTTTTTATGGATGACCTTTCTATTCTCTGTTGTGCTGGACTAGTTTCAGAGAGTTAACAAATCACTTACTAAAACTAGTGTAAAAATATATGTAATATTAAGGCAATTCATTTAAATATTTTTATTAATATTATTTTATAGAGTTGTCTTCAATATAATAATATTAATTAATTTTTCATTCAAAAGGAAAGAATATTTATTTCTAACCCAATTGGGTTCTCATGTGTTATATGGATTTATTTAGAACAATGATTTCAAAAATTATAGAAATTCAATATTTAAAAATGAACATTATTTTTAAAAATTATATGGGTTCATCATTTCAATATTATCTTATGAATAATTTTTGATATTTTTTTTGAAAAGTTTGATATTTCAATAAATAATGAAAAATATTAATATTTATTGGAATCCATATTTTGTTTTTTATGTATTTAAAAAGAAATATTGTATTTTCGATTAGTTTTAAAATTTAAATAGATAATTTTTATTAATTAAAAAAAATTATGGTATTTTTTTGAGGAATTTTATCATTGAATTTTGTATATTTTTTTAAATAAAAAAACTTACTTTTTTGAAAATATATTTTCCATTGCGTAATCTAGGTATAATTTTGAATTAAATTATTTACATATGTGAATTTAATCCTAAAAAGTGGATTCCATATCAAATATTTTTAGGTCCATATTTTTTCAATACGCCCCTTTTATTTTTAGTAATTAGATATAATAATCATATTAAGTTTTTTTATCACAGTAAGGGTAAAATAATTTAATTCAGGGTAAAAATAATTTTATGTAGAAAAAAGTAAAAATCACACTTTGATTAATTTTGTTTGATTACAAAATTTGATCCATAATCATCCAAAAATTTAATATATGACTTATTTTTTTCATTTATTCATGAATTTTACCTTTATAATATTTTAAGTAATAAAAATTCAAACATTTCATCCTCTTTGTATTATTATATATTTAAATTTTTTCATAGTAATAAAAAGAAGGTATATTTAGATATAAGTAAGAATTTTTAATATAAATAATTTTTTTATTATTTTTTTATTCCTATTTTTACTAATTAAATTATTACCTTAAATTCTTATGAAATGATGACATAATATTTATTCAATAAATATATAAATTAAATAAATGGTTTTAAAAATATTAGAAGTAGTACAAAATGGGTGAGATATAGTGTCCCACTATTTTTTCAAATAATTATAGTACTTTTCGATTATTTGAAATGTATATATTCTAGTTCCATTATTTTATTTTTTATTTTAGTCAAAGTAAATAAATATATCTAAAATTTACATTAATTATATTTTATAATAATTAATATTCTATTAAATGGTTTCAAATTACTAAAAAATATATCATCAGCCATGTGATTGGGTGATAATTTAAAATATAAACTTTGGTCAATTTATCATCCAAATTTTCTTTTATATTAAATATTTTGACTGCTAATGTGTAAAAAACTTTTTTATCTTAGTAATCATCAAAAGGGGTTGACATGTCATTAAAAAATTATAATGATAAAAAAATAATAAAAAATTTTCCAAATATTTTTATATAATAAGATTTCTATTAATTATATTATTAAATTATAATAACATCAATTTGGATACATTTTAACTACATAATGAATTTATATTAATATAACAATCTATGAAATTATGAGAGTACACATCCCCTCTATTATAAAAGGAATCCTCTTCTCCTCCTTTATTCACACTTCATAATCCTTTTATTTTAGAAAAAACCAACAAAATCAGCTTTATATAATATCTAAACTCATTATATATATCTTCTATTAGTAATAATACATACCATATAAGGCATATGATGTAAAGAAAAGGTGAGTGTCAGATGAAAATGTAATTTTTTTACCAAATGTTATTGTTCTATTTCTTCTTACACCTCTTTAAAATATTCACCAAACATGATGATTTATAAACATAATTATATACCATTTACTAAGATGTTAATATTTTAATTGAATAACCAATTTCCATCTCATTCTTCCATCAAATGAGAAATGAAACCATCATTCAAGTGTATAGTAGACTACTACCTCACGAACCGATGTAATTCGTTTTCCATCACTGCCTCTCACAAATGCTTATAATGATGGATTAAATAATTTTATTTTATATTCATGAAATATTTATCATCATGAAATGATAATATAGAATCCATATTCTTACCTTTACATCCATTGAAAAATGATTATGTCATTTGTGCGTATGTGTTTTCTACCACCTCCAGGAAGCGATGTGATTCATTTTTCATCAAGAAATCATATGGATTATATGCACAAGTTTATTGAATAAAATAATATGATATTTATGATATTTTTATCACTCTGTAAATATAAAATAATACTTATCTTATTTCTATAACGGGAATTGAAAAATGGAAATGTTACATATGCGTACATATGACCTACCATATCAAGGATTATAATATAATTAATTTCTCATAGCCAACATCAAGGTTGGTTTTAAAGTATAATTAATGTATAAAAATAATGAGTATATATAATTGTTACTATTCTGGAGATGATAGAATAATTACCTCTTTGACCATATTCAACCTACCAAAGTAATTTTTGGCATATGAGATAAATACCATCAAAACATCTGACATAAACATAAATGATTTAGTAATTGAATATAAATTATTATTAAAAAATTATTGAATAGTAAAGTTGATTTTTTTATAAATATTCAAATAATTATCCTTAGTTTATTATTTATAGAGATAAATAATGTATGTGGCGATTTAGACTTGATGTAAGGGAAACTTTACTAAGAAAACAACATTTTAAATATTCTAAATATTTATATTCTAAACCTTTTTAATCTATTTACATATTGTTAAAAATAATTTTTATGTTCATATATATAAATAAATAAATTATAAATGAAATTTAATGTCTATTTGTTACACATTTTTTCAAAATTAATCTTATCATGGAATATCTGGAATTTTATTACAAAAATACAAAAGGAATGTTCTATTTTAATGTATATAGTGTCAATAGATTTTACTACTGACGTAGATATTATTTTATATTTTTGATTCCATTATATGATTCATTGCTTTTTCAAAGAAAAACCATTATTCCCTTTTCTATGGAAATCTTAATTTTTAAAATTGGGTTTTAATGTAAAGGGATATATCAATATCTAAAAATGATTTACATATGGGTACAAAAAAATAATTTTACGAGTTTGATGATATAAATGAAATAATTTATTTACTTTATTCATGTTATAGTTCATGGAAATTATTTATTATAATCGTTAATCCCAATATGTCTCATGATGATGGGTGATCCTAATGTATCTCTCAAATTCATTCTGTAATGATTATGTTCTTTAGAAAATTATAATGGAATTGACCATATGGTTATCCCGAATGTAAGTGTTCATGTTGGGGTTATTTTAAGAGTTATAAGAAGATAATTACTCAATGAACCTATATAAAATTTCTTTGAATTCAAATTAGTTGTTATCAAAATAATTTTATTTTACAAGGTAAGATAAATATATTTATAAAGTAATGATTAAACCCTTCTTGGTAAAAAGTATGTTTATAGGAAACTAATTTCATGGGTTTTTATGATTTCTAAAATAACCATGTTTATAATTTTTCCTATATGACTTTTATAAGTTTTTTATAAAAACCCATGGGGTAGAAATGAATATTTAATTTTTAAGTACATTATTATTTTTTATCTCAATGTTTATTATGTTATAGTAAAAGACTAGATATGATTTTAAGGTTTTAAAATAGACTAATATAATTCTACCTTTCCTTATATATCCAATAATGAACATTTTTTTCTCATACCATGTTTTTAAATCTATTTCATAGGGTTTTAGGATAGGTAAGAACAATTAAGATGTATTTTTTAAAGTCATGAGGATTATTCATGAAAAGAAATATTGATTCAATTTAGTGGTTTTATATTATGGTAGTAATAGTGTCAACATTGTAATTTTGGTTTTTGTTTGGTAATATTTATTTAAAAATACTCTAAACTTTAAAATTTAAAAGATCATCGAAATGAAAGAATTTTAATTTTTATCTAAAAGTGAAATTATGGGATGAATAAGGATTAGGTAATTATAGTTGGTATCTGATTAATGGTTTAGATAATTTTATATGTTAGGATAATTAAGTTAAATACCATTAAAAAATTATAATTTATTTTAATTTTATAATTTTATGATTACCAAAATTAATCACCTAAATTATATTTGTTCATAATGGATTTCTATAGAAAAAATAGTGGAGTTATTATTAGACGAAACTCAGTGGTTGATATACTTCCAAATCAATAATATTTAATTGTTGGAATTATGAGAGAGAAGTTCGTTTCTATAATGGATCATTTGATATAGTCTATAACTTGTGGTGGTATCCCTTTAAGAGACAAAACATGTTCATAAAGAAACATCTCTATAGTGGAGAATTACCTACAATAAACACCCCTTTATTCTATGGATCCTCTAGCCTAACGGCTGTTGATGGATGGTTTATATTCTTATAGATGATATTCAAAGCCATGGGTTATTCAGATCTCCAAAGGTTACTCTTTCTATTTACGATATTGATGGTGAATCCAACCAGTGGTGGTCAATGGTTAATAATATCAGTTATAAGGAATATATTTAGGCCTTTAAATGGGGTTTATTTAAAATTATTTAAATTGAGAAATATTATACTAATAATATTTGATTATAATAGAAAAAGAAATTCTTGGAGTTGAGATAAGAGGAGAATGATTTAGTGGGTACATATAAATAAAAATCTGTTTAATTAGTACGGTATATAAAAAAATTAATTTAGTATCTTGATAGTAAAATTAGTTGGTTTTAATCTGGATTGAAGAAAATATTTCAAAGGGAATTGGATTCCCATGAATTCAAAAGTTATGAGTAACTTTTTCATAGAGTTCAACTGGTATAAATTTAAATTTTCAATGATCATGTATTCTGTGACAATAACAAGAAGAAAATATCTATATAAAAGGTAACGGGAAGCACCCATTAAAGAAGTCTAGAGGCAAGAAAAATAAAATTTATATCTTGTGATATGTGGGGAAATAAGATTCTTTGATAATGTGTTATAAAATATGGAAATTGATTCTGATTTGGAATGTTTTGAAAATTAGATCATGGATGGATAGAAAATTAAAATGAAAATAATCAAATAATACTTGTAATGTGCTTTAGTTGTATTGATAAGGGTCATTATTTGAGTACTTATCCAACGATAGTAAAAAAGAATGGAAATCATCAATATGAAAAAAATAAAGGTGTGACTAAATCCTTTCTTACTATATCATCACAAGATGGACAATCGAACAATGTGGTGTCAATAATATGGAGTACTATATTTTTTAATTATTTATCTCAGTTAAGGATTCTATCATTTGGAGGTGAAGAATTATGATATCCCAAATAATTTTTATTGAAATGGATACAAGAATTATAAGTTTATAGTTATTCCCTTTGGGTTATCTAATCAACCAACTGTATTTATGGACCTTGTGAAAAGATTTTTCCATAAGTTCATGGTTATGTTTGTGGTTGTGTTTATTGATATTATTTTTATATATTATAAATTTCATCAGGAGTATGAAATAAAACTAAAATTTAAAAAAATGAAAATAATTTATTTGGAAAAGTTAGTAAGTGTTAATTTTGGTTTCAATAGATTTTCTTCCTTGGATATATTATTTCTAAATATGGCATAACTATTGGCTTTACTAAAATTAACATTGTCTAAGATTATCCTAGACTAAAAAATTTCATAGATATTCATAGTTTTATTTTATTATAGGGCTATTATTGGTTGTTTATGTAAAATAATGCTCAGTTATAAAGCCCACTGACTAAGTTAACTCGAAAAGAAGTTAAATTCAAATAGATAGTATAGTGTGATTATTGTTTATAATAAATGAAAAGAAAATTGGTGAATGATTCTATTTTGGAAAATTCTCTCTAAAAATGGTGATTTTTTCATCTATAGTTAAGCTTAATTGAAGGGACTCGTTTGTGTCTTGATAAAGAATGATCATGTAATTTATTATACGTCATGTCAATTGAGACCTAAAGATTTAAATTATCCTATATATGATCTGGAACTATATAATGTGGTTTTTAATAGGAATTCGGTTTAATAATTTATTTGAACAAAATTATGAAATACATTTTGATCATAAATGATTGAAGTATATATTCACTCAGAAAAATTTGAACCTGATGAAAATATGATGGGTGAAACTAATTAAGGATTATGAATAAAAAATTAATTACCATCATAGAAATGAAAAAAAAGTAAATGATGATTTGAGTATTAAATATAATCTAGCTTTAACTATGTTATGTTCGGAACATAACCCTTTGGTTAATGATTTGGTGAATTTTGTCTTAATGATTGTACATGAAATCGTTTCCTCTCATTGGTTTTAAGAATATATAAAATCATTTATGTAAGAAATAATTAAAAAACCTTAGAATAAAGATCATTTTTTAGGAAAATGTAGAATATATTAATAAGGGTTTGTTTTAATAGATTTATGTTGAGAGATAAGGTATTATAAACTTTTGAAAAAGATTATGCATACCCCATGATTCATACTTAAATAAATAATTATTGAGTGAAACTCAAGTTACTCATTTTTTATTAATCTATGAAGTTCAATGATATACCAAAAAAATTGTGATTATTACTAGTGGTATGTAATTAAAGGATAAATTTTTGACTTTACCATGAGAATTTTGACTTATCAATAGGTTATTGAAGAATTAAAATTACCGATGGGGATGAATCAGCCTTTAACTATTCCAAAGTGTAAGTGGGGGGATATATAAATGGATTTAATTTTGGGATTTATAAATACTTCTTGAGGTAAAAATGTGATTTGTGTTATTATTGATCTATTAAACAGATCTTTTCATTTCTTTCATATTTGTGATATTATGTCTTCAGATGATATTTTTTGACATTTTATCTAGAATATTTTCATTTTTTATAGTGTTAATATCTTTATTTTTTCTAACTATGATCCCAAATTAACTTCCAATTTTTAGAAAGGACTTCATATGTCATTATGTACATGAATTAAATTTTAGTATAGGTGTTCATCCTTAATTTTAGGGACAATATGAGTGAAAAATTTTAATACTTGAATACATTTTTCATTTATGTTAAATGGATGAAAAAGTAAATTGGGATCATAATATTTTGTTGGATGATTTTTATTATAAAAATATACTTCATTTGAGTATAATGATGGAACCATTTGAGGTTTTATATAGAAATCAGTTTCGAACTATATTTTTTACGGATGAAGTATGTGAAAGGAAGTTATTGGGACCCGATTTGGTAGAAAAAATAGTTGATAAAGTATATAGAATTTAAAAATATATCAAGGAATAAATTACTAGGTTGAAAATATATGTGAATAATCATAAGAAAGTTATTTTTTGAGGTAGAAGATCATATTTTCCTTAGTGTATCTCCATAGAAATGTGTTATGTGTTTTTGTTAAAATGGGAAGTTAACTTCATCATTTATTAGACCATATGAATTCCTATAAAAACAGGAACGATTTACTATAGAGTGGACATTCATTCATGTTTATCCCATGCACATAATGCACTTCATATTTTGATTTTAAGAAAATACGTTCCAGATTTATATCATGTTTTTATTGTTGAAGTTTTTCAGTTGGGAGGTTAAATTTATTATAAGGAAGAAATTCTATATATTCTTTACCTTAGAGGCAATGTGTTGTGGAATAACATTATTCTTCAAGTTAAGGGTTTTGGGAAAAACTATATGGTAAAAAAGTCAACATTGGAATATAAAAATGATATGATGGGAATATATCCCCACTTGTTTAATAAGTGAAAACATTTGTGAGGCCACATTTTCCAAAATGGGAAATAATTTTATACTTCATAGAATATTCAGTTAAATTATTCATGTATTTTCACTATAATAATATCATTTAATTTTTATTAAAAAAAAAATATTTATAACCATATAGAGTTTTCTTGAATTATAGTTTTTTATTTAGAATATTGATTACAAAAATTATATAATTTGAACTTGAAAAAATTATCTTCTTTTTTTAATTGATCATGACTAAATTAGATAAAGATTAATTTATGAGAATTTTCTAAAATGTTTGATATATCGATAAATGGGGAAAATATTTAATTTTGTTGGAAAATGTATTTTCCTTTCAAGTATTTAATAGTACATGTTCTATTTAAATATATATTCTTGATCAATTAATATCCCATTAGGGTCTTTTTAATTAATTTTATACTTGACTTTGAAATAAAAACATTTTTATAATTAAAAATACATTTTTATAAAATATGTTTTTCATTGTATTTTGCAGTATTATTTTTAGATTAAATTATTTTACTTTTATTAATTGAAATTTGAAAAATTTATTCTATATTTGGAATTTGGAAATTCAAATTTGGTAAATATATTCATTTTACTTTTAATTATTATGATTAATAATCATAGTAAATATTTTCTCCACTTTAAAAGAAAAAATGGGTTAATTAATAGTTAAAATAATGTGATAAGGACTAAAAAGTAAGAATTGGACTTTTTTTAATATTATTGGATGGTTTTATTTAAACCATAATCATAAAAACTTATAATATATAAAATTTAGTTTCCATTTGGCCATGAATTTTATGTTTATAATATTTTATGTAATGAAAAGTAAAAAATATCATTCTTGTTGTTTTAATGCCATTTAATTTTTATCATGGGGATAAAAATAGGTGTATACATCTATAAATGGCTATTTTAAATTTTAAATTTTTTTATATCATGGTAATTTATTTATATTTTTATGATGTATTAATTACCATAAATGCATACACAATGCTGACACAATATTCATCAAATAAATATAAAAATTAGAAAAATGGTTTTCAAAATGCTAAAAGTTGTAATGTTTGAGTATGTAATAGTATCCCAGAAATATTATAGATACGTATAAAATATTCCAGATTTGTGAAATATTTATATTTGAATTAATTCCCTATCATGAATTTATTAATGATAATGTAAATAATAGTGCAAAAATTGACATTAATGAAATTTTATTAAATGTTTTAAAATTCATAAAACCATATCTATTTCTAGGATATTCAGATATGGTTAAAAATAAAAAATATATTCTATTTATGATATAATTTTAATTTTATAATAAATATCATAACACCTAAAAAATAAGATTATTTTTATTATGATAGTTGCCAGAAAGGGTTAACACGGGTTAAAAAAAATATAATGGTAAAAATATAATCTAAACATGTGAAAATTTTATTGGATGATAGTATTTTGAATCATACTAATATTTTAGAATAATAATATCAATTTTTATTCATTATAAATTGAAATTAAATTTATATTAATTTAATACTTGAATAAATTCCAAGTGTTCCCGTCCACTCTCTTATAAAAGGGTACCTACTCTCCTATTTTATTCGCAAATAAAAAAATATTTATTGGAAAATACCTACCCAAATACCTTCCTAGAATCCATCCTCTAATTATGGAGGTATTTTATTTGGAAGGATACCATCCTTAGATGGATTAAGGTGAATAAAGTACATTTTCCGAAGAAGATGTATCATTTTTAACCGAATGTTTGAGTTTTGTTTCAATTTCTACCCCTATAAGTGTTATTAAAATATAACGATGAATTAATCAATATTTAGAATAATATTAGATAATATTATGTTAATTTCATAACATATATCTATCTCATTCTTACATCAAATGGTAAATGAAACAATCATTCATGTGTACAACAAACTATTAACTCATGAACTGATGCAACTTATTTTCCATCACTACATCTAATTGATGGTTATAATTATTGATTTAATTTATATTTATAAAATTCATGAATTTTTTTTAATTCTGAAAATTTAATATACCATTTATTTTCTTACCTTTCCATCCATTGAAAATTGATAACGTCATTCATAAGTATGTGTGGGCTATGACCACCATGAAGTGATGTTATTCATGTTACATCACCACATCATACATATGATATATAAAAGTGTATTTAAATAATTAATATTTTATTTATTATATATTTATTTATTTTTAATGATTAAATAATATTTAAATTTTTCCATTATGACTTTGGAAAAATTGAAACATAACTCATCCTTATATATGACCTACCATCTAAAGGATTGCAACAAAGTCCATTTTTGATATCAATCATTCATATTTGGTTTTAAAAGTATAATTCTGGTTTAAAAATAATATGAAATTCATGATTATTATTCTATATATGGCGGAATAATGACCTCGTTTACCATGTTAAACCTACCAATGTCATTTAGAATATATAAAATTAATAACACCAAAATAACCAATATATAGATAAATTATAAGGAAATTTAATAAACTGAGTAAATAAAAAAAAATAAAATGATTAATAAACTTGTTGAATTTTATTAAGAAGCCAAATATTTAACCTATTTTTTATTCAGGATGATAAAAAAGATATGTGTTGTATCAAACTTTAGGTAAGAGACACTTTACATTAAAAAATTGTTTTAAATATTTTGATGATTTAATTTAATTTTTTTCTTGCAAGACCATATTATTAAAAATATTTTTAATATATTTATATAGAAATAAATTAATTATAAATGAAATTTTATGTCTCTTTCTTACAATGGTTTTCAGAGGGAATCTTTTTAAGGAATGTTTTAATTTTATTTGTAAAAGACAAAAACAATGTTCTATTTTAACATATACAGTTCTAATATATTTTCCCTCCATTGTAATCATTATTTTTTTTGTTTTGGATTACTTCATAAGTTTCCATGTTTTATTCAAATAAAAAACCTCCTTCTATTTTTTAGATATTTTTTATTTTTCAAAAATGGGTTGAAATTAAAGGGATGTATAAATATCCAAAAATGATTACTTATAGGTTTAAAATAAATATTTATGAGTTTGATGAAGGAATTTCATTTTTATATATTTTATGCATGTTATAGTCCTTGGATTTTTTTGTTATGTGTGATCTAGATATAGCTCATCATGATGGGTGTTCCTGATATATTTCTCCAATGAATTTGGTACTGATTAATTTATTCAAAGAATTATATAGGAATAAGACTATATGGTTATTCCAATCGTAAGGGTTTTTATAAGGTTTATTATATTAGTTCTATGAATACAATGTCATAAGGCACCCATATAACATTTCTAGTATTGAATATAAGATTTCATATAAATATTTTGATTTGAGAAGGTAAACTAAGGATCTTTTTAAAGAAATGATTATGCACTATTAGGTAAAAATTTATATTTATAATAATTTTTTTCCATGAATTCTCATGATTTTTATATAATTCTAATGAGTGATTTTTTACATTAGTATTTATTATAATGTGTTTCACTAATGAAAATTATGGATCAGGTGATTTAAGAGATGATTAAGGTCATTCATGAACATTGGAATTATTATTCAACCTATAAGAGGATACCACTAACATTGAACATTGGATATCAAGTGTTCCTAACGTGAAATCCTTATCATTGGTAGAAAATTCTGGTATATGGGAGTAACATTTCTCCATAATTTGTTAGGGTATATTAGGTGTTGGTTCATGATGCAACCATTGTATGTTGGATAACGCATCCATTACATATTATCCATATTCACCACCTATTTCGTGTTCCACTACTTCGTTGCTTTCTTTGTTATGATTCTCAGATCATTGATTGATGTGATATTGATGTCAATGATGATACTTCCTTTTTGAACTGACATGTAGAGATCTTGTATATCTCAGAGAAGGTGTTATATGGGTGATATACCCCTTTGGCTCACTTCCATCAATTGCATGGTGGTGTAGAGGAAAGTACTTGGGAACTTGATTTACAGGTATATACTATTTATTTCCAGATATGTTTTTCATGATCTTCTTTGGTAATTATATTTTATTGAATCTATTTTTTTTATTATGTGAAGAATATATCTCTTTAATAACTTGTATATCTATTTTACCCTAATTGAGATTTATCACCCCCTGAGAGATGATTTTTCTGTTTCACCCTTCTCTCTATAAGTTGGGTGGATGTTATCCAATGATGTTGTCACCTAGTTATAACTTTTTTCCTTCTATGAATGGTTGTTTTAATGATGTATCAAAATACCAAATATGTGTTACAGGTATGATGGGTCAGACTAAATTTATTTTTTCCATTATAGGTTCTGTTTTAATATCAATGACAAGAATTGTTTGATTGGTATATAATATAAGTACCTGGTTCAAAAAAACCATTCATTTGTGTTTTCCATGGTCTTGGGAGGTTCCAATAGTGTCTCTGGTCATCCAATTTAGTGAAAATACCATGTTTTGTTTTAGACTAATTGTAAAATTTAGTTCTATAGTGGTAAGAACTTGTACTGGAGAAGGAAATTGGTTCTAGTTGTAGCAAGTTAATTTGGAAGTAGAAAATTATTATGGCGGTATAATTTTTTTATCATAGTTTTTAGTTGTTCGAGAAGTATCAAGTTATTCGAGAGGTATCAAGTTTTTCTTGGGTTAGAAAATCATTCTAGTATAATGAAGTTATTCTGGTGGTAAAGAGTTGTTCTGATTATAATAAGTTGTTATGCTCGTAGGATTCTATTATACTAGTGGAATGATTTCTATCTTTAGTATATTTTACAATGCTAGAGAATCTTTTCTAATGGTAGTATATTTATTAAAATAGTTTTAAACTTTTTCGGATAATATGATATTTGTTTTAATGGTATCAAGATGGCCTAAATGTAGTAAATTCCCTCCTTTTTCAAATGTTCTAGTTTTTCTCAAAATTTCATAAATACAATTTTCATCATAATAATTGTTTTAAAGATAAAATTATGGAAACTAAGGGTTTTAAATTATTATATTGATATCCTTTGAATTATTACTTTTAGATGTTTTTAAAAAGGTCTATAACACATGGTTTCAATAAAATCGAATAAAATGGCAATTGCACCCTATTAATTATTCAGAAAACTATATCCCATATCTTAAAGGAATGATAAAATCTATAGACAAGTTATTTACTATTTTTTTATATCCATACAAACCCCAAAACTATAAGTGACCCTTTAAGTTTATCTTACATATATAGACACTACCCTATTTATTTTTAGAGTCTTGTTAATATTTGGTTTTTTACTTTGTTTACTATAGTAACAAGTATCTTTTATGGTGGATATTATTTCAATATTTTCCCCGTTTTTGAAAATTTTTAAAGGATTTATAATCCCTTAACTTTAGGTTTTCCATGTGGTGATATAATCCTTTAATCCCTCTATTCTTGGTGAAACATTGTTAGAAACTTCCATTCCATGTAGGTGATTCATTGTTGCTTCTATTTTTGTGTAGATTTAATGTTATAAATCATTATCTCCTCAGAAGATACTATGAATAACCATAATAAATATTTAACCATAGATAATGAAATTTGGTTTATGATTATATCGATCACATGTTTTTTACATTGTGATAATGGTTTTCCTCTTATTTTTTGAGATTGTGCATTATAATTATCAATGTTATGTTTTAGCATGTTTTTTTATTAATTTAAAGTGAATAAAGAATGTAAATTTGAAAATTATTTTGGATAAATAATTAAAGATCCATATCTAAATGGATATTTTATTCCTTTATGTTTTATGAATCTAAAATTTATTCAAGAAATTATGTTTAATCATTCATAAAATTTAATTTCTAATCTAATAAATTTCATGTGGTTATAACCTTTGAAAATTGAATAATTGAACTAAATATAAAAATTATCATGTTTCTTGACAATGATAAATTTTATGTTTGATAGGGCCTATTTATTTTTTGAAAGATATATACGTGTTTTAGGGACTATATGCCCTTCTGACTCTGTTTACTGATGATCTCTTCCATGTTTTACTGCTTTGGATGTGATACTTTTGATATTATATGACGTGATCCAAGAGGGATGATTATTTATAATATATAGGTAGGATTTCCAGTTTTGAGGAAGTTGTTAGTGGTTGAGATAGTGGGATACATAGTGATATACTTGGTTGTGTTGGGGATGTAATCATTTCTAATGGAACATGTCGATGTTGGGCTTTCACGTTGTTGTGTTAAAGTTGAGATTCTTGAATTATAATGAATATACTTTAGAGGCCATATAGTCAGGATTATTATGTATATATTCATTTTCATAATTGTTAATTTAGTTGGTTGTTCATGGTTTATTCATATCATTATGGTATCTTAAAGCGATTCATCAAGTACCTTTAATTATTAAGTGATATCGGATAAAAAAACAATTATGGGGTTGGTGGTAAAATTAAATACCAAATGATAACTCTTGAGGAATTTTGGGATCTGTTGGTTTATTCTTAAAGGGAATGAACATGGTTGGTAAATAATGTAATATTAAAATTTTAATGTAAGAAAAAAAATAAATGGTTATTATTAAAATTCTTATGCCCTTATAGGATATCCAGCCTTTAGGGGTGGAATCCGGGTGTCCGAGTTACAATATCTATAGTTGATCCTAATACTATATGGATACCCATACTATGATGTGAACTATATATTCCATGTATGTTATGTGTTTTCATACACTTCTTCACCCATTTTAGCATAGCAACTAACACTCAATGGACTCTAGGGGATGTTTTACCCAACATCCTAGTAGGCATAAAGTATATGGTTAACTCCACCCTCTTTCCACACTCTCTTATATTAGTATTATTATATTCCTATATTAATGGTGATTATATTTCCTTTTATATGTATATAGAGGGATATAATGGATTGTAGTTAATTCACACACATGTATCGCTGAATATAGTATCCTACAGATTAATATAGGTATATATTATAAGAAATATGATAGATTGAGGTATTATAATTGATATATAGGTTGTGGTGGATCTCATAAAATATGCAGTTACTATCAAGAGATATGGGATGGGGTGATGAGATGTTGTGATAAATAAGCTTATATTTCATTGGGCTCGGTTTCATTTTAAGAGAGTTGGATCTGGGCGTGTGATGTTGGTTCATTTTGGGAAACAATTAGTAAAGTGGTAGAGGTTTAACTATTTGATATATATTGTAAATTATTTTTTGACTTATATATGATAATTTTTTTAGAGATCCATAGTTAGGATGCAGACTTTCTATACTTGTTTTGTTGATGATTTTTCTTTAGTTTTTATCCATTGAGATTTAGTTTGTTTTTCTTATGTTTTCTAAGAGAGTATTTAGGAAGGATCCCATCGATTTACATGTTTCTCTCATCCAAAATATATATTAAATATTTTTCAAGTCTGTAAGAGCAAGTTTGTGATTGACCTAGACATTAGTAGCTCATCAGTTATTGAGCATCTATTTGGGATTTCATGGTTGCTTCCAAGATTTGTTTTCTACTAGTGATTGTAGTTTCCTTTATATTTTTTTTATATATATGAAATTACCTTAATGTTTTTGGTATCATTTATTTTTATCATTATAATAAGTTTTATTATTTTTTTATCGTATTTTTATTCCACCATCTTCTATTTAGAATGAAATTACTCCTACCTTTATGTATGATATACCCTAAATTTTTATCACAACCATATTACCTAATAGAGGGGGACTTCGAGCTCTATTTTCTCTATTCTATCATTACTAGGAGGTTGGTGTACCTTTGGATGTAGGGTGTCATGATAGTTTAAGTGATAATATTTATATTTTAATATATATTATTTTTTAATTTAGTTTATATAGTTTTTTGTCTTAATGTGCTAATATAATTTATTTATCAATAAACATCATATGTTATTTCAGTTTATATGTTAATTAAATTTATATTATTTTATATTTATACATTTTTCATAAAATAAAATTATATGGAAATGTTTAAATTTAAATATATTTTATATTAAATTAATATTTTTCTATTAAAATTGCTTAAATTTTATTATATTTTTTATTTAAATAATGTTATATTTTTATATTTTAATATATATTTTTATGAAATAGTATATATTTTAGTAATGGTTTTATGTTAATAATTCTAATATTTTATTAATCTCATTGGATTGATCATGTTGTATTTAGGCTAGAATAATTATTTGGATTTCAGTTTGAATTTATTTAGTTCAATGCAATTTGGATATATTCTATTCTATTTAATTAAACTATGTTTTTATTTTTTTATATTTATTTTTTATTATATTCAAATCTAATATGTTTAGTTAAATTTTCCTATAATAATTTCAGATTTTTTAATGAAATTCCTATCTGATCATGTCCTGAAAATTAAATTTATTATTGTTTTGTCCTCTTCATCTAAGAAAAACTAACATAATTTAGATTTTATTATGATAATTTTCATTTATTAATATTAAATTTAGTTTGAATTAGTTTGCATCAATTTTATTTGTTTTGATAATGTTTGAATCAGGATAGTTCACAATATTTTAGATTTAATTTATTGTTGTTCTAAAAATATTCAATTTTTTGATTTGAATTTCTTGGGTCTTGTAGTTAGTTTATTTTGACTTTAATTATTTCACTTCAGTTTGAGTATTTTTTTTTCTAATTTTGTATTAATTTAATTCATTTTTGTTATATTATATTTTATTTCATTATGGGTGATTTTTTAGTTCAATTTTATTCTATTCAGTCCTCATAAAGTCTACTAAATTTTATTTGATTATTTTTTGTTTGAACTAGTTCAAGTTTGTTTTGATTAGTTTTTATCTATTTCGATCATTTCATTAAAGGCCCCAACTATCCCTTGGACACTCTTAATAACTGAATAATCCATTAAATATAATAATAAATATATAATGATAGTGTTCATAGAGGTTTGGGTAAGAATTCATGAGTTTCTTTCAATTGAGCATCTTGTGAGTGAATCATGTAGTTATTGTTTCCCTCCTTCAAAGGTCTATCCCGAGTTAGTGGGAAACACACTAGAAATAGTTTATTATACTTGTTTGATTCTTCAATTATATGTTTAAAATTCGTCATACTTTCTATCTTTACAATGTTGGGAGTGATATTTTTTTGGCTATATCTAGTCATTGGTTGTGTTCAACTTTTTCAAGAATTCTGACACATAATTATTTCTATATGTGATCAATGGTGATTCTCAGTGGTGGTTAATGATTATGTCCCAACTGTGGCATGATGAAAATGGAATGGATCTATGAAATTCTACATGGTTATAGTGATTACCCTTTTCTTGGATAGTTTTTCATTTCCCTTGTTCGATTCTTGTGGATTCAGAGATTACTGTTTTCTGGTCCCCTATCTCCCAGATCATCTATTGTATTTTGAATTTGGTGGATCCTTCATCATTTTGGATCTTCTAGTAGTTTTTTAATGATGGTAATTGTGTGTGGGATGATAGCTAAAATATATTTGGGATTTGGTATGGACTTTGTCTTTTAATAGTGGCAGGGTAAAGGTAATATCTTGATCAAGATTTCTAGCTTAACCTGGGGTATTTTGAATTTTAAATTTTGGAAGTATGGATATTTTAATGGGTTTGTGTATGTTTCTTAGAAAGTCTAGAATTATATTTTGGGGATGATTATATTTTTGGTGTTCTACTTAAACCCTAATAAAAATATTTTCATTAAAATAATAAAAATGGATTAGGGTGGATTACATGATGTCATTTTAGTTTGATTTGGGATGAGTTAGATAAATTTGATTTGGGTTGGGTCAATCCTTCCATGGTATAGTCATGAATAGAAGTTTTTTTTGAATATTTAATTTCAGTTTATATAGGATTCAATCTGATTTTGATTAAATCATATTGAAGCACATCAATTGTTTATGGTTCTATTTGGCTGGTTTATTTGTTTTTAGAACCAAATTATGCTCGATTTAATATAGAAATAAATATTTCAATTAGTCTCCAAAACATTAAATCAAACTAAAATGGGATTATACTTCATTGAATAATGTTTTTCTCTTTAACAAGTATCTTAAAAAACAAAACAAAATAAAATAGAAAAAAATATTAATACAATTCAAATTTATTTTAAATAAAACACTTTAAATTTATAGAATACTGTATACTCAATACTCTTCCAATAACAAATAATTTACTAGTGTCATGTAACATGAATATAATTAATGATAGGAATACCATTTAACTCTATAAAGAGTCAAATAGTCTTGAAAAACTATACCTCATTTTTATATGACCATGATAGTTCCCTTAATTCCATTAACGATGACTCGTTAATATCATGATAGTTGGGATTGTTAATGAGAAGAAAAAATAAATAAATAAATTCATCAATAAAAAATAACATTGAATTAAATTTATCTACTTTTCTTTCCCATACCTATTCCCATTTTTTCTCTTAGATTTTATCATAGAGATGACTCCATTATAATGGTGGAATAATATGATGTCACTAAACTTTATAGGTTTCACTATAAATCTTCTACACTATGAAAAATGATTACTAATTAATAGTTTTTTCTATATTATACACTTACATAATTTTTGTGTGACGGTTTCAAACATCATTCATGAGAGATCACCCATATCATTCTTTTTTGAAAATAAAATGTAAAAAATATAATTAATTCACATTACAATTAAAATAAATATAATTGCATGTAATTTAATTCAGTTGTAATCAATAAATAATCCACTTTTTATAGGGTTATGATAAATATATATTCTATGGAGGTTGGTGTCTTATATATTATGGATAGGATACAATGAATGATTCAGTTGATTAGAAATTTATTAAGAAGGAGTCATATGAGCATGATCATAAAATAAGGGACACATAAAATAAGAGGGAAATGGAGGTAACATAGAAGTAGGTGGGAAAGGATAAAATATTGTCTAAGTAATATGTGATAATTTCTCTCATTATTCAAGTAGAATAGTGTGATATGAATGTTTGGTATGTGGAATATGTGGTTGTGGGTCTACATGAAAATGTGTATGGGGGGTTCTCCAAGTACCTTTAGTAATAACCCTAATAAATTGGCCACAACCCTCACCATAATTATAATTATAACTTGATAATAGTTCTATGTAATATTATGTTCTATAAAATAAATATAAAAATAAATAACTAAATTCTATTTCGTCTATTGAAATTGGTATATATTACAATTTTTATATATACAAAAGTGACAAAAGGACACACTCCCATCTCTAAATTTCATAGATAATTATTCATAAATCTCTTCATGTGTATTTATTCACATATTAATCTCTTAATAAATGTTCCCTATCACATCACTAAATAAAATAACTTTCATTACAACATAGTGACTTGACCATGGGATTAAAAATCTAATATTACTGTTTTATAAACTACAACATAATAAGAGAAATTTTCATATCAAGATTGACTATCTGAGGTAATGAAATATTAGTTTATTGTTATAATAAACATAACTTCACATTATTTTGTTCTCATGTTTAATAATTGATTAGTTATAATAAATTTTTATCTATTTATCACTATTTATTTTCTTAATGAACCAAATTATTTATCCCAAAAACCAATGCACTTATTTTATTAAAAAAAGTGTCAACCAGTAAACCCAATATGAGAAATATATATATGAATGTTAAAATTAATTAAATATATTTTTTAAATTATAATAGTAATATTCATACCTTAAATATAAAAAAAGTAGGGACTATTTTTTGTATTAAAGGTGTATTTATCTATCAAAGTTAATGATTGATGATTTATATATATTATTTTATTTTCTACCTACGTAAAATGATAATAATAGTGTAAAATATATATTCAACTACAAATATTTTTTAAAAAAAATTCAAATTACTTAAAAATAAAGTATATATAAAACAAATTATAGTTAAATTGAATTGTGTGACATCCCATATCTCATGCTTCAAGGCTCAGTTTATTAAATTTTTTGGAACCACGAATTCCCCATATTTGTTATTTCGGTGAAAAAGAGACATATATTTTCTCATAATACTCATATATATTTATAATTTTATGGTTAATTATCATTCTCAAATCATCTAAAAACATAATATAGATGTCTATAAATTACTGATCCAAATAATCTTCGATAATGAAATTCTTGGTATGATTCCTATTTTAGGAGTAACATTTCTTTATTTTTTTCATTTAGATATATTTAATGATAAAAATATTCTACTAAGAAGTATTTTTGGTAATGTTTGTAAAATTAGATGTAACATGGGATTGAAATAATATTGAATGAAAATTTTCTCACATTCACTCATATTTATTGGCACATCTTCTATAAATTTTTAAGAAATAATTATAAAAACTATTATCACTATGAGCTCTTTAAAAATGGTATAATAAAATCACTTTTAACATTAAATTAATTGATATAAAATTATGAAGTTCTATTCAAAAAAATTCATGAAAATGGTTTTGATAGTGATGAGTTTTCATATATTTTAGTTTCAAATAAATTATATTTATTTATTTTGATATATTGTAGTAATAATGATCAAGAACCTTGATATTATCTATTACTTTAAAAAATTAATTTTATCCAAAGTTGACATCACATAAGAAGAACAAGTAACTTTCATGTTATTTTTCCTACTATAATCCGGATGGATTATTAGTCTAATACTTCAATATATGATTAAAAGTAGAGATATTAAATTATCATTACTGTAAAATTTATTATTTTATTCAATTGAATTAGATATTTAACACATATTTTTTTACAATATACAATATATATAATAAATGTAATAACAAATTGCTTTACCAATAGGTAAAATCAATGAGGATGCTTTTATTCCTCTTAAAACATCTATACTCATTCAATATTTCAATAAAAATTTCAAAAATTGAAATTTTACATCTTTAAATTCATTATCAACAACAATTTTTTTATGCATACACTAAGGGGTCCTCTAAAATTAAATGGTTTTTGTCAAAAAAATGATGATTTTCATATATAGATGATTTAGTGTAAAAAATAATTAATGTACCATAAAAATGAAAGTAAAATGATGTTTAACTACTTTTGATCTTCTATATTAAATAAAATATAATATGATAGTTTAAACTTCTTTCTCAATCTAGATATTATTTAATAAGTTAGAAAAATATTTATCATCCATATGAGAACATCACACATATGGAATATGCCTTTCTAAGAAACATCATATATATGGACACACAAATTATATAACAACATAAACTAAATTATTAAATATTGAAATACACATTTATATCATGGCTAGTATTAGATGGTCCAGATATGTGTATACTCAATAAAGAAAATTGTTTTTATATACACATCCATAATGGATGGTTATAAGTATAAATAAACATATTTTATGTCTAGTTTGATGTAATAATCTATCCAAATAGATTAAAATTGTCACATGATATTTCCAAAATAACAATACATATATATGTTACAAAATAAGTATATCATGTATCAAATATATACCATTCTAATCTAGTGTTGTGATGAACCAACTCATCATTTTCCTTAATTATCTCAATTCCATGCCATCTTAATTATATTTGTTGATATTTTATTACATATAAAATGATTTTTTATCCAAATTTTCAATTGAAAGTGAAACATTAAATTCGTTACACATGAGGTAGTGTTTAATATATATTTTTCTAGCATTGAGATATACCATATTGATTAAAATCATTGGTACAAATGGTTTCCTTGCAAAATATATTTCAATATTTTCTTTAATCATTAAATTTCTTAGTAAAAAATACAATCAAATGAATTTAATTTTATATAATATAATTATTTGAGGGAATATCTGTATTATTAAAAAGTAATTATTTTAAAAGGTTAATATAGAAATGGATTCCAGTATTTAGAAAATAATATAAGGTTTTTTAACTTTAAAATTGAATTTAAAACTCCATCTTTGTTATTTTATCCGATTCATTATAAAGAAGAGGCATAGAATCATCCATATTTTTTTTCATTCTTTCAATATATTAAATTTTATTAGTGGTGTATTCCTAACTCATATATTTATCCTCTTACTTGAAAATACATTCTTTCCCATGATGATCAATAAATGAAAATAGATCAAATAGAAAATTTTCCATTATAATATTTTTATATTGTTAATAAAGAGACCATGATTTATTTTTCTCCCCATATTAATAGTAGAAATAGTAGTTTATTTGAAAGAAATATTCCTTATATAAAAGTTAACTTCTCCCTAATGTGACCATGATTTTCTAACTCAATTAGAACATAAGAAGCATATCAGTCCTGTAACTAAAACATTGTTAAATTAAAAATATAATAATAAAATTAATCATCATTTGATAACTATTTTAGATTATATTAGTATCATATTACAAAAATTTAACCATTTTTTTTATAAATATAATTATTAATATGATCACGGTAGACAATAATTTGAATATTCATGATATATATGAATATTTTAAATAAATGTTTGAACAAAAAATAATTCCAAAACTAAATAAAAATAATGAAAACCACACAATTGATATATATGTTTTTATCAAATAAAAAATTCATAAGACATGAATGACATAATTGAATAACACATTTGAATAAAATATATCCAAGAATACAATCCATGTTCCATTTTTAAAATAAAATCAACCCAAACATACTACTTAGAAGACAAAAAATTAAAATAGATTGAATATGATATAATCGAATCATACTAATTGTTAACATGAAAATATATGTTATTGATTTATAAATTTATATTATATACAAGTACCAAACAAATCAATGAGAAAGTCATGGATTAAGAACTAATAAATAAGTCGAATTAGAAAAAAATGTATGTTCCTAATCTATACATGTTATCAGTTTTTTTATTCTCATTAAAAAAACATTTTTTAGGTAAAATAAGTAGTTTCCATGGAAGAATGATTTTTAAAAATTTAACCCTCCAAAAATGATAAATGTTTCATTTATAAAAATGTTGGTTACATATTAAGATATTATAAAGGCCCAAAATATACTTTACAACAATGAAATTTTATTCGATTGTAAAATATAATTTAAAAAATCAAAGAGTATATCATTTCAGAAAAGTATTGCTTATAAAATTTAGGTATGATTCCAGAAATTACCCATACTAAAATTATATAATCCCATAATATATATTATATAACAAATTTTTTTTATAGAATTTCTCATTTAATGTTTTTTTGAAAATAGAAACATATATTCCAATTATAATTTACACATAATATACATTAAAAATAATATTATACTTCTAAAAACATTCTTTTAAGAAAATAATATTTTCTATGAAAAACTAATATGATAACCAATATGAAAAAATACTAAATTATACATTTAATAAATCATTTTGAAACAACCACACTATTATTGAATTCAAGAATCATAATTTATAATCCCAATAAACCAAATATTCACTTTTGTTAAGATTTTTACGAAAAATAATCAGTTGGAATTACATCGTCATTATTTAAAAAAACAGAAAATATTTACAATATATTAAATTTTTTTAAAAAATCTATAATATTATATAATAACTCTAACAGTAATTCATTTTTCCATTTTATCATACTAAAAAATTAACTTTTAAACAAAAAACAAAAATTATCATGAGGCTTAAGATAAGAGAATTATGTCTAATCAATATCACAAAACCCATCAATATTTACCTTTTTAATTTATCATTTGTTCATATATCATCTTTATAATCCCCAAATTTTTTATTCAAAATATCACACCATATTAAATTTAAATTAATTATTTAAAAAAATTGATATATTTTTAAAAATAAAACATTCAATTGAATCATGTCATGTACCACTTGTACATTAAAAAAACAATATAGTACAATATTGACTAATTACAAAATCCCTTAATATATATTATAAAAAATAAAGATTTTACATTGGATGTATTTAGAGGTATAGAATAACCAAATTTCAAATATACATCAATTACAATCTCATTTGTTATGAAATTATGATAAAAGTAAAATATAAATGTAACTCACCTTAATGAATCCAAATAAATTGTTACAAAATAATACCCTCTAACTATTTTATACCTAGGTAAAAAAAAATAATTCATTGTATAATAGTTAACAAACCAAAACACACCGATATGATATTGTAGAATAATTGAATCAAAATGTGAATAGTTTTTATTCTTAAATTCAGAATGAAAGGAGCCTAATGGATAAGGGATAAAATTAGGTATTGTGTGGGAGGGGAAGTATTTATGAACATGTGAGGTTAAAATCTATACCAACAGTTTCAAAAACAATTATTATATCCAACCTTATACAAATGGTTTAGGATAACTATTTTTATAAGTATAAGTTCCACTACACCACTAGTTTTTTGTATATTGTAGGTTTAGTGACCCCTGTACAAATGGGTATATAAGTCTTTAGTTATAAATTTTGGGTTATTTTCTTCATTTCAATCTTTTCATGATTGGGTACATTTATTGTTTTCATTATCTATACATATTTTTATGTTTGATAGTAAACTATTTATATATTTAAAAAAATATAAATTTTATAATATTGATGTGGAATAGAGTTTTTAGATAAATATTTATGAAAATAGTTATTGTGTAATAAACATAGATAATTTTATTCCTAAGTAATTTAAATGCTCATTTTAATTTTTTAAAAAATATATGATCAAAATTTAAAATATTTTTTCTAATTAGACATTATACATTTGAGGTGGTTTATTTTAAAAAAATATATAATAAATGTTTTATAATGTTATGTTATTGAAACAAATTTTATTTAATTTTTTAAAATAAAACTTTTAGTGTAATAAATGTTGTACACATAATATGATAACAACCATTTTGAAATTTAATAGAAAATTATGAAAATGAAAAATTCATGATAAAATATTATCATAATGTCAAAATTCTATTTGGAATTTTGTTTTTATGCTTAATTATTAAAAAATCATATGACATTTCATTACATATTTATATGATAGGATTTTATGAAAATAAAATAATTTATTGAAAACTATAAAAAATAAAAATAAAAATGAAATAATTAAGTTTTAAATGAAAATTTGAAAATGACACTCTTAATAAAAGTGTGGTACTTATCAAATAAAAGTATATGTCTAAAGAGAATCATCAACATAATATAATATATTTTGTATAAACATTAACATAAAAAATTAATTTTCAAAAAATTCATTATACATTGATGAACATTCTAATGACACACATTTAAAGTAAATCACATGGGTGATATATATATATATATATATATATATATATATATTAAATATTGGTTAATATCATGAAAAATAGAAGAGTAGAAATTCATTTAACATTTATATATATAATATAACGATTAAAATTTATAAAAAAATCATAAAAAAGTGGGATATTAAAATTTCCTTAGTGATTTGTGTTAAAATACAAGTCAAAAGGTTATTTTAAAATAATTTTGGAAACCAAATAATATCTCGGTTTTCAAACTATAGAAAATTACGCTAAAAATGAATTAAACGTATTAAAAAGTCCCCCACTTTTTGAAATACGTTTTCAAATCTACATATTAAAATCAAAATCATCATATTAAAATTTGATTAAAAACATATTTAAATAAATATCACACTTAAATTTTATTTAAAATAATTTAGAAAATTTTATATTTAGGCTTCAAATTAGACTAAATTTATTTTAAAATACTAAATTAAAATTGAAGGAATAATTTATATTTAATAAATGAACACATGATACAAAAAAATCATAAGATGATTTGTGACACTCTCCTGCCCATGTAGCCATAAATAATCCACTGAATATGCTAAATTGTCATTTTTTATTGTTAATACATCTAATTCCCAATACATTTTATGATAAAAGGTCCATATATTTCATATAACTCTATAAATTTTAGTAATAGTTTAATCAGAAAAACATATTACTGTCAAAATTTATACGACAATTAATGTGTAACAACCACATATATGATAATGAAATCCTATTAATTATCCATACCCATAGTGACCTCTAAATATTTTAAGAGAACCTCACATGCCCATAAAAAAATACAATCGAACAAAAAATCATCTAAATGTATGTAACCAAATTGGATAAATGATGTTAAACAAATCAAGATGTATAATGAATTCAGAACCTTAGGAATAGAGTTTTTTCTACATTTGATATAAACATAGTTCTATGCCATAAAAATTATCAAATTATAAACCAAAAACAAACTATAATTTTTTTTATTTTATAAAAAGACCCTAAATAAATCATATATGTAATATACATGGAGTTTAATGATAAAAAATATTGAGAGTATAAACCTCAAAAGACTATTATAAAAAACCAGTATAAAAGACCCATTTTTCTGATGATATTGCACCATTTATTAGTGGAATTATACTTTTAAATCATATTATTATCACACAAAATTAGAGGAAAGAATAAAAAATTATTATAAATGGGGAAGAAGGGAGTTATAACACCTCAAAACATTGCACTAAGGGGAACTGAATCAATATGCATGTTAGAGGAAATCAATAGAGTAGGAGTGGTAAGATTACTATTGAAAACTACATACTCCCATGTGTCTAATAATCTATAAATAAAGGTATTTTAACATCATACTATTTTTTCAATTTAAATAATTGGTTATATCTTTACTAGTTTTCTAGTGAATATATTCTTAGAAGATGGTTCCCTACCAAGTGCATGATATGGGGCCACCAACCAATCAGTGGATAGAATAGGGAGAATACCAAAAAGTTAACTCCATTAGGTTACCAATAAAACCAAATTGGGAATGAGGTGTTTTATATTATCCACATATATCTAAATTTTAAAATTTTACAACCAAATCACACATTTAATGTATTATTTGTTTTTCTAATACAACCAATTAAACATAAAACAATTTCCACTTGATTTACTTACAAAATTTATAAAACACAAAACCTATGAAATGATGATAATAAAATCATCATATAAGTTAACAAACACATAATTCCATAGTTTATTTCAAAATATCTTAATATAATGTTTCCCATACAAGATAATCCCTGCAAATACATTGATCTTTTATCTTTACCTAAATTTGTTGTTCTGATATTCACTATCTCACCATGTATTCTCTATTAAAATATGTGTCCGCATCTATGAAATAACTCCAAATACTAAAAAACTATTTCCATATCATAAAGACAAATAAAAATCATACAATGATCTATGTTGATTCATTATCATAATTTTTCTATATGTAATTTATCTTTTATCTAATGAAAAAAATAGAGTATCAGAGAAATCAAGTAACATCAATCTCTAAAATATAAGGACTACTAGTGAATGCACCCTTCAATTAAAAAATCACTCATAATAATCAATTAATGTTATTATGGATCACCCCATAATAACGAAGGACTAAAATAGTATTATTACATCTAATATTTCTCCCCACTATAGAGACCACAAACAAAAAGAACATCAGAAGTTGTCCATTTTGATAAATTACCAATTACCATATCATGAAACATAATATTCATAAAAATTTAAACTCTATAATTTTAGAACAACTTCATTTTTAAGGATAAAATTATTATGGGGAATAACTTCATATATTCTTGACCTTAGAGGGAATGTTCTGTGGAATAACTTAACTCTTCAAGCTAAAGATTTTTGAAAAAAACATATGGTTAAAAAATCGACATTGGAATCTAAAAATGATATTATGGGAATATATCCCCACTTGTATAAGTGAAGAAAATTGTGAGGAAACATTTTATAAAAGGGGGAACAATGTTACAACCCATGAAATATTAGTTAAATTATTCATATATTTTCATTATAATAATATTAGATAATATTCATTAAAAAATAAAATAGATTTATTTCTATCCAAATAGAGTTTTCTTGTACTGTATGTTTGTATTTAGAATATTTATAACAAAAATTTTAGAAATTGAATTTAAAAAAATTATCTTTTTTTAATTGATAATGTCTAAATTAGATAAAGATTAATTTTTGAGAATTTTCGGAAATGTTTGATTTATTAATGAATTGTAAAAAATATTTAATTTTGCTTGAAATTATATTTTACTTTCAAGTCTTTAATAGTTTATGTTCTATTTAAATTTATCATTTTTGATAAATTAATATCCAATTATGGTATTTAGAATGAATTTTATACTTGACTTTGGAATAAAAACAATTTTATAATTAAAAATACATTATTCTAAAATCAACTTTCATCATATTTTGTAGGATTATTTTTAAATTAATTTATTCCAATTTTTTTAGTTGAATCGTGAAAATTTGATTCTATATTTGGAATTAAGAGGTTCAAATTTGGTAAATATTTCTGTTTTATTTTTATTCATTATGAATAATAATCATAGTAAATATTATTTCCACAATAATGGAAAATGAGTTAATTAAGAGATAAAATAATGCGATAAGGACTAAAAAGTGAGAATTGGACATTAATTAATATTATTGGATGGGTATATTTGAACCATAATCATAAAAATTTATAATATATAAAGTTTTCCTTCTATTTTTCGATGAATTTTATGATTATAATATTTTTTGTAATGAAAAGTAAAAAATGTTATTCTCGTTGTTTGACTACCATTAAATTTTATGGGGAAAAAGTTGTATTCAGTTATAAATGAATATTTTAAAATTAAAATATTTTTTATTTTGGTAATTTATTTCTATTTTTATATTGGAATAATTACCATAAACGATTATGAAATGCTGAGAGAATATTTATAAAATAAATAGAAAAATTAAATAAATGATTTTCGAAATGCTAAAAGTAGTAAAATTTTAGTAATTTATAGTGTCCCATAAATATTATAGATATTTATAACATATTTTGTGTGTGTGAAAGGTTTATATTTGAATTCATTCTCTTTCATGAAGTTATTAATTGCAACGCAAATAGTAGTGTGAAAAATGACATTAATGATATTTTATTGAATGATTTAAAATTAAAAAAATAATATATTTGTCTTGGTGATTGGGATATGGTTGAAAATATTAAATATATTCCATTTAGGATCTAATTTTTTATAGTAAATATCATAACCCATAAACAATAAATATCATTTATATTTTGATAATTGCTAGAAAGGGTAAACACGGGTTAAAACAAAAAGATAATGGTAAAAATATTATCTAAAAATGTACAAATTTTATTGGATTATATTATTTAAACTCATACTAATCTAAAAATAGAATAATATGAATTTATATCCATTAGAAATTGAAAATTAATTTATATTAATTCAAAACCTTAAGAAATTCTTAGTTTTCCCCTCCGCTCACCTATAAAAGGGAACCTCCTTTCTTCTTTTCTTCACATATAAAAAGACTTTTTGATTGGAAAATACCAAACCAAATACATTCATAGAATACATAACCTAATTATAGAGGTATTTTCTTAGGATAGATACTATATTTAGATGTATTAGGGTGTAAAAAAGTAGATTTTCTGAAGAAAAGGTATATCTTTTAATTGCATTTTTTAGTTTTATTTCATCTTCCAACCATTATAAGTGTTCTTGAAATATGATGATTAAATAATAATTATCTAAAATATTCTGTTATAATATTATGTTAATTTCCAAACCTATATTTATATACTTCTTACATAAAATGAAAAATGAAACTATCATTTATGTGTACTACAGACTATTTCCTCGTGAACCAATATAACTTATTTTCCATCACAACCTGTCACGACCCCCTCCCCACAAAGTGTAACCCTCCTGGGCCGGCGATGTGAAAAGGGAGATAATGACCCCTGAGTCCTGCCTCCAGTAGGCCCCGGGTTGGCGACTAGCACCGAGGGTATAATAACATACAAATGGGAGGCATTACCCTCTAAGAGAACACATGCAGAAGAGAGAGATAGAATAGACTCCAATCAACTCCAACTCAGAACTGAAATATAAAAGGAAACCAAGTACATATATGAAATGTCATGCAAAAGTACTTCAACTGAAAGGGGAAACTAAAAGTACCCAAAAGAAGGTAAAACGACAGCGACCACAAGCCCGAACAGCTCCTCCTCCAACCGCAAGCTAGTAGTAACCAGCTTGATCTCCAACCTGCTCCAAGTGACCTGAAAAACAGTTTATATGTACATAGGGTGAGTATAACAGTATACTCAGTAGGATCCTCCCCAAGACTCTCGTGCAAAAGTAAAGAAAGCATGCTAAAGCCCAGTGAACAACAAGTGAAACTAACTCGTCACCTAAACAGGTATACTATGTTCCCAACCTCACCATGGCTACTCTCAACAAGGAACGCATACAAGAATATAGCATATAGTAAAGAATATCAGGGTACCCCGCTACTACTTCCCCACTGGTTTTCCGCTTTTCCCCAACGACATACGTCCTGTGCATCTCTCTCCAAGGCTTGCCCGCAGACACCTGGGCTAAGCTTCACAATCTGCACCTCGTGCACCACATAGGCTTGCCCGCAGACACCTGGGCGAAGCACCACACCGTCCTCATAACTAAAAGTAACCAGGTAATTTCCGGGAGCCACCACAGCTCGCATAACGTGTATCATACGTCGGGTATAATACCTCAAGCCATTACAGCCCATACGCCGAGTAAGGATCCTCAAGCCATCATAGCCTATACACGTTACACCTATAGTAGTCCGTAGGATACTATATCCAGAATATATGTGTGTGAATAACCACAAGCCATTACAGCCCTGTACACACATATATGGGGTAACTAACCGCTGTGCCTCATGGCACAAGTATCTACCAAGAGAAGAGAGCGGAGCCAAAGGGGGTAGTCAGCCATTCAACCTCCCATCAGAATGTTGGGGAAAACACCCCCCCAGGGCTCATAATCCCCGGGGTGTCAGTTGCCCTTACCGACAGGGTGGAGTAGCATATAGAAACACAAAAAGTACAAAATATATAAGTAACTCACATCCACACTATGGGCATTACCTAGTCTCAGATACAACTGCAGCTAACGTCTCTCAGACTCCAGGCTGCTACTTCTAAGACTAGGTATCCTATAAGCACACAAACATTTGAATAGATTTATTAGATTACTCCGTTCTCATTTTATCAGTTCCACTGTACATTAATTAAATCTTTAAACATTAATTACGAATGAACAATTCAACATTAAACTGAATTGGCATCACATTCAAAAACAACTGCTCCTTTTTAAGATACATATTACCTTTAAATTCCAGCATCTCCATCCCCGTGTATTTTCACCATTTAATCAAACATTCATTACAGAATTACTTTTCCACATTCCCAGGCATTCTAGAAAAACATCCTATGCTTCTAAACACAAAGGAGGATCAACACGGTGAATAGATATACTACCCGTCGAGTCTTTGCCGCCTATAGAAAGAACATATACCCATTCTCCCTCAAGAGGATAAACACGGAAAGCACGTGGCATACCCCGTGCGTCTTCACCTCCTTCGGATGAAGGGTAGCAAGACCAACTGCCTTGAGCAGTGGGGAAAAGCAAAGCAGATCAACATTCAAGAAAACCGTAAGCAACCAGCAACCACATCCATCCCATTCCATCACCCCTGGTGTCCTCCTCGACACCCACATGCATAAACTGATGCATCTCGCCACTCTAGGCGTTATCTGCTTCCATAACCACAAGGCCTCCATGCCTCCACATATCAGAACAACCATCCAGGCTCACATCACAGCACAAGCAGCAGGAAAACAAACATCACATCATGGGCTCTTGACCCTTTAACGAAGAAGAGGGTAACTTAGAACCCTTTTAGAAATTCCCACATCATCTGTTCTCTAATCCATATTGAATTAACAGATTTGTTATTCGTAGGTTTCAATCATGGATACCTAATCAGTAAGCTATCACAATTAAATAACCATGCTTACTTCCCTAATTTGATTATCCTAAAAATTAGAACTACAACAACGGCAATAACCAGATTAATTTACATGCCTCTTTATCTTTAGCCAATTAATTAACAATTAATTCCGGCTTTACGTTCATTATCAATTTCTATCATGAACGAACAACAAATCAAAGAAAACATAGATATCACTATATCTAAGAAAACATGAGGCAAACCGTTATCACGGTATAAAGCAATAATGTGCGATCAACCAATTCTTTTAATCCGGTTCAAGTATTTAATTAGGTCAATTTCATTGTGATCCAAAGGGATAAATCGTGCTAATTCTACGATTGCACATATACAATTAGAGAAGCCATGAATCCCCTACCTCGAAGAGTTCTTGACGTCCTTTATCCACACAGTGGGCCACAATCCTTCTCTCGCGACCACTTATGTGGAAGAATGATCGACACTGCTTGGTTGCATCAAAACAAAACAGAACCAATACTAGGAGTAAAGATTGATTGTGCGACTCCTACGGAAAGGATTGAAAGGTTATAGAGCCTCTTAGTTGAGAACAAAGGGAAAGAACAAGGGAGAATGATATCTCGTCCCTTTTTAAGATTTAACGAGGTGACGGTTTAAGATCCGGTTAATTCTCCATTAAAAACGGATCTCATTAACCCACACGGTTTGACCAAGTAAAACATTCCAAGCCTTAGGAATAATTAATATAGGATTTATGGAATTTGAATCGACCTTAAGAGCCCTTAAAATAAGGCTTTAAATGTATTTTACGTCAAAAGAAATGTCAAAAGGGGCAAAACTGTAGGAGTCTGGAAACACTGTTCACCCACCGTTACTGTACATGAAACCGATCTGTGAAACCGATCTGTGAAACTGATCTGTCACACCGATCTGTGAAACCGATCTGTGAAACTGATTTGTCACACCGATCTGTGAAACCGATCTGTGAAACCGATCTGTGAAACCGATTTGTGAAACTGATCTGTCACACCGATCTGTGAAACCGATCTATGAAACCGATCTGTGAAACTGATCTGTGAAACTGATCTGTCACACTAATCTGTGAAACCGATCTGTGAAACCGATCTGTAAAACCGATCTGTGAAACTGATCTGTGAAACTGATCTGTCACACCGATCTGTGAAACCGATCTGTCAGACCGATCTGTGAAACCGATCTGTCACACCGATCTGTGAAACCGATCTGTCAGACCGATCTGTGAAACCGATCTGTCACACCGATCTGTGAAACTGATCTGTGAAACCGATCTGTCAGACCGATCTGTGAAACCGATCTGTCACACCGATCTGTGAAACCGATCTGTCACACCGATCTGTGAAACCGATCTGTCACACCGATCGGTGAGACCGATCTGTTACTGTTCATAAAACTGGAAACACTGTTCACAGAACTGGAAAATTAGAAAAGTGTTGGGAATAAGTCCCCTTGGCCTCCCGGAACACCTCCAATCACCAAAATTCCACAAAGTAATGGACTGGAGAGGTCCGGGCCATTACATTAGATACCTCTCAAAAACATTCTCGTCCTCGATAATAAAAAACCAACCCAGAAGAAAAGAGGGGTCCGAACAACCACCCCATAAGATACCTCTTAGGGGAAAACCACCATGAGTTGTTCGAAATCTGGAACAAAACTATGACATCCGGGAGTATGGGAACAAACAATCCATACCCAAACAATTCAAACATAACATCACATCAAAGGTACATAAATAAAACATGAAAGGTCCAACCACAAAGAAAACATCATTAAAAGAAAGGAGTTAAACATTAAACAACTCTGGGTACTGAGCAGGTATCTGTGACTCACGCTCCCAGGTACTCTCCTCCATGGAACCGTGTCGCCACAAGACATGAACTAAGGGGATAGAACGCCCACGCAACACCTTCTCCTTGTGGTCTTGGATCTCCACAGGTCGCTCCTCGAAGGTTGCATCATAATCAATATCGATCTCTCCCCAATCGATAACATGAGATTCATCATGAAGGTAACGGCGGAGCTGCGATACATGGAAAACATCATGTATCCGACTCATTTGAGGGGGAAGTTCTACTCGATACGCCACACCTCCAACACGAGCTAACACCTCGAAAGGCCCAAAAAAACGGGGAGAAAGCTTACTTCCGCAACCAAACCTTCGCTGCCCACGACGGGGAGTCACCTTTAGAAACACATGATCCCCAACATTAAACTCTAAGGGTCTCCTTCTTTGATCAGCATAAGATTTCTGACGATCTTGTGCTGTCTTCATCCTCTCACGAATCACCTGAACCGTCTCTGTTGTATTCTGCACTAGTTCTGGTCCGAGAATTGCAGACTCTCCGACCCCAGTCCAGCACAACGGAGAACGGCATGGCTGGCCATACAAGGCTTCAAACAGCGCCATACCAATGGTAGAGTGAAAAATACTATTGTAAGCGAACTCTACCAAGGGTAAGTGCTTTTTCCATGAACCTCCAAAATCAAGAACACAAGAGCGCAACATGTCTCCAAGAGTCTGGATTGTTCGCTCTGTCTGACCATCCGTTTGAGGATGAAAAGCAGTGCTAAGGCACAATTGAGAGCCAAAAGCATGTTGGAGACCTCTCCACACCCTAGAGGTAAAACGAGGATCTCGATCAGAAATGATCGTCCTAGGTACTCCGTGAAGCCTCACCACCTCCTCCAGATACTGCCTCGACAAAACCTCCACTGAGCTCGACTCCTTGATTGCTATGAAGTGGGCCGATTTAGTTAAACGATCCACTACCACCCATACAACATCATGTACTCCCGGAGCTCGAGGTAAACCTGTAACAAAGTACATTGAGATGTCCTCCCACTTCCATTGAGGAATCTCTAAGTGCTGGAGAAGACCACCAGGAACACGGTGTTCGGCCTTCACCTTCTGGCAGACTAAACATCGAGACACACATTCTGTAACTGTACGCTTCAGCCCAAGCTACCAAAACTGACTCCTCAAGGATCGGTACATCTTCATCACACCAGGATGTACCGCCAAGGGTGAACTATGTAACTCTCGGAGAACCGTCTCACGCATCTCCAAGGGAACACAAAGCCTGCCATGATACAACACTCGGTGTTGTTCATCCTCCGACCAACCATCAAGGGCCTCACCACAAAAAACTCTGTCTCTCCAAACTTCTACCTCTAGATCACCCAACTGAGACTCTTCCACCTTCTGCATCAGAGATGACTGCACCGTCATCTGGAAAAGACAACCTCTTCCCCCAACTTCTCCCATATCAAGATGCAAAGCTGATAGCTCTTCCATCACTCTCCAGGAATCACCAGATTCACACACAACATCATTACGTGACTTTCGGGTCAGTGCATTAGCAACAACATTTCCCTTCCCAGGTGTATACGATATTTCAAAGTTGTATTCCTGCAAGAACTCCATCCACCGACGCTGCCTCAAGTTCAAGTCACGTTGGGAGAAAACATACCTCAAACTCTTATGATCGGTGAAAACCACAAAGCGCTCGCCAATGAGGTAATGTCTCCACAACTTCAGCGCAAACACCACGACTGCCAACTCAAGATCATGGGTGGCATAGTTGCATTCATGGGGACGCAACTGCCGAGACCCATAAGAAACAACTGACCTCTGCTACATGAGAACACAGCCTAGCCCCAGATGTGAAGCATCACAGAAAACATCAAACTGGACTCCCTCTGCTGGAAGACAAAGGACTGGAGCACTTACCAACTTCTCCTTTAGATATTCGAAAGCTGCCTGACACTGATCAATACATATGAACGCTTGATCCTTCTTGGTCAAAGCTGTCAGAGGAGTCACAACTCGGGAGAAATTGGCTAAAAACCTCCTATAATAGCCTGCGAGACCAAGGAAACTTCGCACCTTTGACACGGCCTTGGGGGATACCCATGACACCACTGCTTCTATCTTGGAAGGGTCCAAAACTACTCCCTGTTGGGACACAACATGCCCTAAGAAACGAACTTCTCGAGCCCAAAACTCACACTTAGACAACTTCCCAAACAACTGATGTTGGCGAAGAACTCCCAAAATGGCTCGTAGATGCTCTGCATGCTCTTCTTCAGATGTGGAGTACACAAGGATGTCATCGATGAAAACCACAACAAACCTGACCAGGAATTCACGGAACACAGCATTCATCAACCCCATGAAAACAGCTAGAGCATTCGTCACGCCGAATGGAATTACAACAAACTCATAATGCCCATGACGACAGCGGAAAGCAGTCTTCGGGATATCCTCATCCTTTACACGCATCTGATGATATCCTGACCGCAAGTCTATTTTTGAAAACCAACTTGCACCCTTTAGTTGATCAAATAGGTCATAAATCCGCGGTAGAGGATAGCGATTCTTTATTGTCACTTTGTTTAATCGACGATAATCGACACACAACCTCAAACTGCCGTCAGCCTTTTTCGCAAACAAAACTGGTTCACCCCATGGTGACACGCTTGGCCGAACAAAACCACACTACAACAGACCATCAAGCTGAATACGTAGCTCTTGTAATTCAGAAGGGGCCATACAATACAGAGACATAGAGATAGGAGATGCTCCTGGCTGTAGCTCGATCCCAAACTCGATCTCTCGTCGAGGGGGTAAGGATACAACCTCTTCTGGAAAGACATCAGGGTACTCCTCTAAGACCCTAGGAAACGCCAGCTGTTGAACCTCTGAAGAACTCAGCGTCATCCCAGCCATCATGGATGATAAGGATGGAACTCGTCTATGACTCATTCGAGGATCTCTCTCACCAAAAAACACCACTTCCTCTCCATCTTCATCAAAGAAAACGACCTTCTTCCTGTAGCAATCCACAATATCCTGCACCGAATACAACCAATCCATGCCGAGGATGACATCATATGGTTGTCTTTGTAAACATAGGAAATCTCCCCAAGAGCGGTGCTGCCCCAACACTAGCTCACAATCTCTACATACATCAAACAAGCTAGCTCGACCTCCAACTGGCATAGTCAACGCCAAGGGCACTGGAAGCCACTCTACCTCAAGTCCCAAAGCATGGACAAGGGTAGGGGATATAAAGGAGTGTGTTTCTCCTGAATCAAACAAGGCATACACCAAGGTAGAAAACAAGAAAAGGGTACCTCAGACGACGTCTGGCTCGCCTGGAGGTGGAAACGCTAGAGCATGAAGCTGACCACGACCACCTCCACGACCTCTCTGACCCTGATGACGACCACCACCATGGCCGCGCTCTGCACTCTGAGGACGGGGAGCGTCATGGGGATGTCCTCTATCTGCTCCATCTACCCTCTAGTGATCTAAAGCTGGTGAAACCTGCTGCTGCTGCCTCGGCTGGAACTGCCTCAACAGAAGAACCTGGAGTGGAGCGCCTGGTGCACGATGACTGATCTGAAAATTCGGGCACTCCCGCTGCTGATGACCACGACCACCACAAGAAAAACAAGCACCTGATCCCTTAGCATAGGCCTGAGAGTTGCTGCCTCCGGAGAAACGAGATGGGAAGGGTTGGGACCTACCCCCAGGTGAACGGAAACTCTTCTGTCCTGAAAACCGGGAACCCCGGACCAAAGCTCTGCTTCGTGAGGAATCATGACGATTCCCCTCTCGTGACGATCCAGTCCTGGTCAAAGTCCTCTCAACAACCTCCGCCCTCGCCAGCACCTCAAGATATGTCTTCAGCATAAATGGGGTGACCTGGCACTGGATCTCTGGACACAAAGCCTCCTCGAAATGCCTCGCCCTGGCCTCATCATCTGGTAACAGGTCTGAAGAATATCGTAGAAGGTTCCTGAAATGGATTCCAAACTCTCGAACACTGGAGATCCCCTATCGAAGGGTGAGTAGCTCTTGGTGACTGGACGCCTTCGCAGTCGATGAAAGAAACTCGACTCTAAACCTGTCTCGAAACTCCTCCCATGAGATCGCTGACTCCTCACGATCCCCAAGGAACAAGAACCACCACTGTCTCGCTGTTCCACGCAACATCGTCACAACCAAGGACACCCAGTGTTCCTTCCGAGCACGAATCGAACTGAAGCCTATCTCGACCTCCTCCAACTAGTCTTCTGTGACTGCATCTGAAACGGATCCCTCGTACTTCTGTAGACTCTGGCGCTGAAACTCTCGAAGTGTCTTCCTCCAAATGTCATCGTCGTCAACCTCTACTCGGCGGCGATCTGATGGAACAGCCTGCTGGGCATCTTCTGCGCAAACCTGACGAGGACGTCGACCTGGAGCCATACCTGTAAAATAACAACTGTTAGAGCTCCTAATCCTGGAATATGGAAGACTCAACATTAATTAATTAATTGTTTTGTTTTATTAATTTTAGGTTACCTATCCCAAGGTCTACCCATTCAAACACAAGCGCAAAGAATAATGATGCATGATCCTGTCCTAGGTCTCTACCCTGCAACCAGTATCACTTTGTTTAGTAGCCATCGTAAACTTAAAGGTCCGTGCAACAGATCATAGGGGGCCCTGAACGCCTATGTCTCTGCCGGTCTCCAGTGTTTACCCCACTTGCTAAACATGAATGACACCGTTGCCCTACCGTCCCATGCATCCTCACCTATGCCTAACTCCAAACTCCATCCTATCCCTCAACCAGACCTCTGATACCACTCTGTCACGACCCCCTCCCCACAAAGTGTACCCCTCCTGGGCCGGCAATGTGAAAAGGGATATAATGACCCCCGAGTCCCGCCTCCAGTAGGCCCCAGGTTTGAGACTAGCACCGAGGGTATAATAACATACAAATGGGAGGCATTACCCTCTAAGAGAACACATGCAGAAGAGAGAGATAGAATAGACTCCAATCAACTCCAACTCAGAACTGAAATATAAAAGGAAACCAAGTACATATATGAAATGTCATGAAAAAGTACTACAACTGAAAGGGGAAACTAAAAGTACCCAAAAGAAGGTAAAACGACAGCGACCACAAGCCCGAACAGCTCCTCCTCCAACCGCAAGCTAGTAGTAACCAGCTTGATCTCCAACCTGCTCTCAGTGACCTAAAAAATAGTTTATATGTACATAGGGTGAGTATAACAGTATACTCAGTAGGATCCTCCCCAAGACTCTCGTGCAAAAGTGAAGAAAGCATGCTAAAGCCCAGTGAACAACAAGTGAAACTAACTCGTCACCTAAACAGGTATACTATGTTCCCAACCTCACCATGGATACTCTCACCAAGTAACGCATACAAGAATATAGCATATAGTAAAGAATATCAGGGTACCCCGCTACTACTTCCCCACTGGTTTGCCGCTTTGCCCCAACGACATACGTCCTGTGCATCTCTCTCCAAGGCTTTCCCGTAGACACCTGGGCTAAGCTCCACAATCTGCACCTCGTGCACCACATAGGCTTGCCCGCAGACACCTGGGCGAAGCACCACACCGTCCTCATAACCAAAAGTAACCAGGTAATTTCTGGGAGCCACCACAGCTCGCATAACGTGTATCATACGTCGGGTATAATACCTCAATCCATTACAGCCCATACGCCGAGTAAGGATCTTCAAGCCATCATAGCCTATACACGTTACACCTATAGTAGTCTGTAGTATACTATATCCAGAATATATGTGTGTGAATAACCACAAGCCATTACATACCTCTACACACATATATGGGGTAACTAACCGCTGTGCCTTATGGCACAAGTATCTACCAAGAGAAGAGAGCGGAGCCAAAGGGGGTAGTCATCCATTCAACCTCCCATCAGAATATTGGGGAAAACACCCCCCCAGGGCTCAGAATCCCCGGGGTGTCAGTTTCCCTTACCGACAGGGTGGAGTAGCGTATAGAAACACAAAAAGTACAGAATATATAAGTAACTCACATCCACACTATGGGAATTACCTAGTCTCAGATACAACTACAGCTAACGTCTCTCAGACTCTAGGCTGCTACTTCTAAGACTAGGTATCCTATAAGCACACAAACATTTGAAGAGATTTATTAGATTACTCCGTTCTCATTTTATCAGTTCCACTGTACATTAATTAATTCTTTAAACATTAATTAAGAATGAACAATTCCACATTAAACTGAATTGGCATCACATTCAAAAACAACTGCTCCTTTTTAAGATTCACATTACCTTTAAATTCCAGCATCTCCATCCCCGTGGATTTTCACCATTTAATCAAACATTCATTACAAAATTACTTTTCCACATTCCCAGGCATTCTATAAAAACATCCTATGCTTCTAAACACAAAGGAGGCTCAACACGGTGAATAGATATACTACCCGTCGAGTCTTTGCCGCATATAGAAAGAACATATACCCATTCTCCCTCGAGAGGCTAAACACGGAAAGCACGTGGCATACCCCGCTCATCTTCGCCTCCTTCGGAAGAAGGGTAGCAAGACCAGCTACCTTGAGAAGTGGGGAAAAACAAACCAGATCAACATTCAAGAAAATCGTAAGCAACCAGCAACCACATCCATCCCATTCCATCACCCCTGGTGTCCTCCCCGACACCCACATGCATAAACTGATGCATCTCGCCACTCTAGGCGTTATCTGCTTCCATAACCACAAGGCCTCCATGCCTCCACATATCACAACAACCATCCAGGCTCACATCACAGCACAAGCAGCAGGAAAACAAACATCACATCATGGGCTCTTGACCCTTTAACAGACAAGAGGGTAACTCAGAACCCTTTTAGAAATTCCCACATAATCTGTTCTCTAATCCATATTGAATTAACCGATTTGTTATTCGTAGGTTTCAATCATGGATACCTAATCAGTAAGATATCACAATTAAATAACCATGCTTACTTCCCTAATTTGATTATCCTAAAAATTAGAACTACAACAACGACAATAAATAGATTAATTTACATGCCTCTTTATCTTTAGCCAATTAATTAACAATTAATTCCGGCTTTACATTCATTATCAATTTCTATCATGAATGAACAACAAATCAAAGAAAACATAGATATCACTATATCTAGGAAAACATGAGGCAAACTGTTATCACGGTATAAAGCAACAACGTGCGATCAACCAATTCTTTTAATCCGGTTCAAGTATTTAATTAGGTCAATTTCATTGTGATCCAAAGGGATAAATCATGCTAATTCTACGATTGCACATATACAATTAGAGAAGCCATGAATCCCCTACCT
The DNA here is from genome assembly GCA_963277665.1 of Viscum album. NCBI lineage: Eukaryota > Viridiplantae > Streptophyta > Magnoliopsida > Santalales > Viscaceae > Viscum > Viscum album. The sequence goes on from OY728143.1 coordinate 413,151,266, forward strand.
CGAAGAGTTCTTGACATCCTTTATCCACACAGTGGGCCACAATCCTTCTCTCACAACAACTTATGTGGAAGAATGATCGACACAGCTTGGTTGCATCAAAACAAAGCAGAACCAATCCTAGGAGTAAAGATTGATTGTGCCACTCCTACGGAAAGGATTGAAAGGTTCTAGCGCCTCTTAGTTGAGAACAAAGGGAAAGAACAAGGGAGAATGATATCTCGTCCCTTTTTAAGATTTAACGTGGTGACAGTTTAAGATCCGGTTAATTCTCCATTAAAAATGGATCGCATTAACCCACGCGGTTTGACCAAGTAAAACATTCCAAGCCTTAGGAATAATTAATATAGGATTTATGGAATTTGAATCGGCCTTAAGATCCCTTAAAATAAGGCTTTAAATGTATTTTATGTCAAAAGAAACGTCAAAAGGGGCAAAACTGTAGGAGTCTGGAAACACTGTTCACCCACCGTTACTGTACATGAAACCGATCTATGAAACCGATATGTGAAACCGATCTGTGAAACTGATCTTTCACACCGATCTGTGAAACCAATCTGTGAAACCGATCTGTGAAACTGATCTGTCACACCGATCTGTGAAACCGATCTGTGAAACCAATCTGTGAAACTGATCTGTGAAACTGATCTGTGAAACTGATCTGTAACACCGATCTGTGAAACCGATTTGTGAAACCGATCTGTGAAACTGATCTGTGAAACTGATCTGTCACACCGATCTGTGAAACCGATCTGTCAGACCGATTTGTCACACCGATCTGTGAAACCGATCTGTCAGACCGATCTATGAAACCGATCTGTCACACCGATCTGTGAAACTGATCTGTGAAACTGATCTGTCACACCGATCTGTGAAACCGATCTGTGAAACAGATCTGTCACACCGATCTGTGAAACCAATCTGTCACACCGATCTGTGAAACCGATCTGTCACACTGATCGGTGAGACCGATCTGTTACTGTTCATAAAACTGGAAACACTGTTCACAGAACTGGAAAATTGGCAAAGTGTTGGGAATAAGCCCCCTTGGCCTCCCGGAACACCTCCAATCACCAAAATTCCACAAAGTAATGGACCGGAGAGGTCCGGGCCATTACACAACCTATCATGGATGGTTATAATTATTGATTAATGTATATATATGAAATTAATGAAATATTTTTCATCTAAAAATTTAATATACCATCTAATTTCTTACCTTTACCTCCATTTAAAATTGATAACATCATTCATTCATATGTGTGGGCTAAGACCTCCATGAAGTGATGTGATTCCGATTACATCACCACATCATATGGATGATATATAAAAGTTTATTTAAAGAATTAATATTGTATTTATTTTATATTTATTTATTTTTAATGATTAAATAATATTTATCTTTTTCCATAATGACTGTTGAAAAATGGAAACATTACCCATACTTATATCTGACTTACCATTCCATAGATTTTAATAAAGTCCATTTTTAATATCAATAATTCATGGTTGGTTTGAAAAGTATAATTTTTGTATTATAGTAATTAAAAATTCAGGACTATAATTCTATATAAGGTGTAATAATGACCTCGTTTACCAAGGTAAACTTACCGACATCATTTTGGACATATGAGGTGAACATCGCCAAAAAAAAACAATATTAACATAAATTATTAGGTAATTGAATAAACCAATGTAATAAAAAAATGAATAATAAACCTGATGAGGCTTATTAAGAATTCAAATATTTGACATATTTTTTTCTTCAAGATGATAAAAAACATATGTGATGTGTAAGAATTCAGGTAAGAGACACTTTAATTTTAAAAAACAATTTTAAATATTTTAAAGATTTAATTTATAAATATATTTCTTCCAAGTCCAAATTATTCAATTTTTTAATGTATTTACATGGACTTAAAGTAATTATAAATTAAATTTTATTTGTCATTATTACAGAGGTTTTTAAATAGAATCATTTTAAATAATTTTTTGACTTTATTTATAAAAGAAAAAAAATAATATTATATTATAACATATTCATTGTTAATATATTTTCCATCCATTATAACAATTGTTTTTTGATTTTAATTCCTTTCTAATATTATATGTTTTATTCAAATAAAAAACCTCCTTTTCTTTTATCTGATATTTTTTATTTTTAAAAAATGGGTTGAAATTGAAGAGATGTACAATTATCAAAAAATGATTACTTATGGGTTTAAAAAATATTTTTATAATTTTGATGATGGAATTTCATTTTTCATATATTTTATTCATGTTATGGACCATGGAAATTGTTTTTTTTATTATGGATTATCCTGATATAGCTCATTATGATGGTTGATCCTGATATATATCTCCAATGCATTTAGTATTGATTATTTTATTTGAAAAATTATTTAGGAAGATAACTATATGGTTATTCCAATTGTAAGGGTTTTTATATGAGTTATTTTATTGGTTTTATGGATAGAATTTCTTAAGAAACCTATATAACCTTTATATTATTGATATAAGATTTCATGGAAATATTAAGATTTGATATGGTTATCCAGGGATCCTTTTAAAGCAATGATTATGCCCTATTAGATATAGAGTTATATTTGTAATAATGTTTCCCATGAATTCTCATGAATTTTATGTAATTCTAATTAGTATGATTTATTTTCTTTAGGATTTCTTATAATGTGTTTCAAGAATGACTGTGATAGATCAGGTGATTAATGAGATAATGAAGCCCATTCACGATCACTGGAATTATTGTTCAACCTATAAGAGTAGACCACCGACATTCAACATTGGATATCATGTGTTCCTAAAGTGAAATCCTTATCATGGGTAGAAAATTCATTGATATGGGAGTAAACATTCTCCTCGATATTTAGGATTTCATAGGTGTTGTCTCATGCTGCAATCATTGTATGTTGGATATAACATCCCATACGTATTATAAATATCCAACACCTCTTTCATGAATGAACTTAATCATATCATGAATAACCTAACAAGTTTCTATATATTTTTTTGTTCATTACTATTATTTATCTAAATAAAATATAAAAAAAATCATAGGTTTTAAGGATTGGTGAAAACAAAAAAGTTGTCAAGTTAAAATTCATGAAGATTAGTAAAAAATAGATACATGTTTCATTTAAAAAATTATATTTTGGAAAAAATATATACTAAGTATAAGTGTCTACATTGTATTTTTTATAATTTTAAAATTATATTTATAACCTAATTCTAAAAAACAAGAAACCAAAAAAGATCCTTAAAATTCAAGAATGTAAATTCTCTTCTAAAAATGAAATTATCGTAGAATAAGTATCCAATCCTTCTAATTTTTTTCAATAATGAAAATGATGGATAAAGTGATTTAGGAGATTATGTATGTCATTCATGATAATTATAATTATTATTCAATCTATTATTAGAGATCACTAACATTCAACATTGGATATCATGTGTTCTTAAAGTGAAATCCTTGTAATGGGTAGAAAATTCTTGGATATGGGAGTAAAATTTCTCACCAATTTGTTAGGTTTTCTTAGGGGTTGGATCATACTTCAACCATTTTATTTTGGATAACATTTCCACTACATATTATCGATATTCAACACCTATTTCATGTTCCATTACTTCGTTGTTTTTTTTGATTCGTACATCATTGATTGATGAGACTTTGATGCCATTGATAATTCTTCCTTTGTAAAGTGAATTTTAGAGATACTGTATAGACCATAGAACATGTTTCAAGGGTGAGAACCCCTTTGGTTCATTTCCATTAACATCATGGTGGTGTGGAGGAAAGTACCTAGGAACTTGAGTCATAGGTATCCAATCATTATTTCAATATATTTTCTGAATGATCTTCTTTTATAATTATATTTTATTTATTTAGAACTATTTTGTCCTATGTGATGAATCTATCTACCTTAGTACCTTATATATATATATTTTCCTATATTTTATATTTATCACCCCATGAGATATGTTTTTACTATTTCACTCCTTTCTCTAAGTAGGGTGGATTTACCCTAACGATGTTGTCACCTAGTTATAAATTTTTTCATTTTATGAATGGTTGTGTTCATGATGTAGAGAGATCCCTAATATGTGGCATAAAGATGATTGGTCTGGCCTAATTTTTTCTTACATTATTGGTTCTATTTTAATTATCAAGGAAACGATTTTTTGATAGGTATATAATATAAGTACCTTTTCCAAAAAAACATTCTTTTGTGTTTTCCTTAGGCATGAGGGGTTATAAAAGGGTATATAGTCATCTAGTTTAGTGAAAATACCATTTTTTTGGATTAATGGTAAAATTGTTTTTGGAAGTTGAAATTTATTATAGTGGCAAGTAGTTTCTCTAGAAGAATAAATTGGTTCAAGTGGTGGAACGTTGTTTTGGAAGTAGAAAATTATTATAGTGGTAGAATTTTATTATAGTGGTTTGAAGTTAATCTAAAAGTTTCATGTTATTTGGGTGGTATCATGTTGTTCTTGGGGTAAAAAATTGTTCTAGTAAAATGAAGTTATTTTGGTGGTAGATAGTTGTCCTGATGATAACATGTTTTTATAGTGGTAAGATATTTTCATACCAGTAAAAAGTTTTATAACTTTAGTTGATTTTATAATGGTTGATAATCTTTTATAATGATAGTTTATTTATTCAAATAGTTGTATAATGTTTTTGATGGTAACATATTTTTTTTAATAGCAGGAAGATGGTTTAAATGTAGTAGATTCCCTATTTTTTTTCAAATGTTACAATTTTTTTCCAAAATGTCATAAATACTACTTTTAATTATAATAATGGGTTTTAAGATTTGAATTATGTAAATTAATGTTTTTAATGATTATAGTTATATCCATTTAATTATTACATTTATAAGTTTTTAAAAAGGTCAATAACACATGTTTGCAACAAAATAGAATAAAATGACAATTTTACCCTATTAATTATTTTTAAAACTATATCCCATATATTAAAGGAATGAGATAATATATAAATTAGTTATCACTAATTTCTTAATGTCTGGACAAACCCAAACCCTATTAGTGATCCTTTAAGTGTATTCTGTATCCATACGGACCACCCATTTCATTTTTACAGGCATGTTAATATTATTTTTTTACATTGTTTATTATAAAAACAAGTCTCTTTTTACAAAGGATATTATTTAATTATTTTTCCTTTTTTGAATAAATTTGAAAGGATTTACAATCCCTTTACTTTGGGTTATCCATGTGGTGATATAATCATTTTCCACTCTCTTTCTTAGAAGACCATGGTTGGAAACTTCCAATCCATGTTGGGGATTCATTACTTCTTCTCTTATTGTGTATCTTTAATGTTATCATTCATTATCTAGTTAGGTGATACTATAAATAAAAAAAATAAATATTAAACCAGAGATAATGAAATTTGGTTTATGATTATATCTATCACATATTTTTACATCATGATAATGGGGTTACTCTTGTTTTAGGATATTATGTTCCATCATTATCTAAGTTATGTTTTAACATGTTTTTTTGTTAACTGAAAGTGATTAAATAAAGTAAATTTGGAAATTCCTTTTGAGTAAATAATTAAATATCCATGTCTAAATGTAAATGTTCTTCCTTTATGTTTGATTAATCTAAAATTTATTCAAAATATAATGTTTAATCATTTATAAAAAATAATGTTTAATGTAATAAGTATCCTATGTTTATAACCTGTGATTAATGACTCATTGAACTGAAGATAATAATGACCATTTTTCTTGATAATGATAAATTTCATGTTTGATAGGGCCTATTTTTTTTTTGAAGGTTATATACATTTTTAAGTGACTAGATGCCCTACTAAGCCTCTTTATTGATGTTATCTTCCTTATTTGACTTCACTAGATGTGAGCCTTTTGATATAATGTGACGTGATACTAGAGGGATGATTATTTTGATATATAGGTAGGATGCTTAGTTTTGAGGGAGTTGTTAGTGCTTGAGATAGTGGTATGCATGGTGATATACTTGGCCATGTTGGGGATGTAATCTTTTCTAACAGAACTGGTCGATGTTCGTCTTCCACATTGTTGGGTTTAAGCTAGGATTCTTGATTTTTAATTAATATAATTCAGAGGCCATATTGTCAGGATGAATTTTTTTTTCATTGCTTTAGCTAATTATTAATGCAGTTGGTTATGTAAGGTTTATGCATCTCATTATAGTATCCAATGGAGATTCACTGAGTACCTTGAATTTTGAGGGGATATTGGATAAAAAAATAATAATTATGGGGTTGTTGATCAAATGACATACTAAATGATAAATATTGAGAAACTGTGGGATCATTTGGATTATTATTAGAGGGATTGAACAAGTTTGGAAATTAATATAATAATAAATGTTTAATGTAAGAACAAAAAATGGGTTTTCTTGAAATTCAAATTCCCTTATAGGATTTCGAGCCTTTAAGGGTGGATACAGGATTTCCAATTTACAATATCTACAGTTGAGACTAATACTAGGTGGATACACATCCTATAGTGTGATCTATATATTTCATCCATGTTATGTGTTTTCATATACTTCTTTACCCATTTCAGTATAGTGAATGACACTCGGTGGACTCTAGGGGATGTTTTTCCCAACATCCTAGTAGGCATAAAGTAGATTGTTAACTCCACCCTCTTTCCCCACTCTCTTATGTTGGTATTAGTATATTATTGTATGAATGGTGGCTATATTTACCCTTATATGTGTATAGAGGTATATAATAGATTGTGGTTAATTTACACACATGTATCTCAGGATATAGTATCATATAAATTAATACAGGTACGTCTTATATGGACTATGATAGCCTGAGGTATAACAATTGATTTATAGTATGTGGTGATTATTTTGAAATATGAAGTTACTATCAAGATATATGGGATGAAGTGATAATATGATGTAACATTTATGGTGAATTATGGGATAAATTTGCAAATATTTCTTTGGGCTAGCATATATCTTGAGAGATTTGGATCTGGGCGTGTGATGTTGGGGCAGATTGGGAAACCATTAGAGAAGTGGTAGAGGGATATAGTCTTGTTATATATTGGAAATTATTTTGTTACTTATATGTGATAATTTTTTAGAGATCCATGGTTACGCTTCACACTTTTTATACTTGTTTAGTTGATGAGTTTTCTTTTGTTTTTTCCATTAGGATTCAGTATGTTTTCTTTATCTTTTATATGAGAGGCACCAAGGAGTATCCTACTAAATATTCATGTTTCTATCAGACAAAATATATATATAAGCTGTTTTTCATGTCCAAAATATCTAGTTTGTGATCAAGCTAGACATTAATAGCTCCTCGGTTATTGAGGAGCTATTTGGGATTTTATGGTTGCTTCTAGGGTTTTTCTTCTTCAAGTGCTTGTACTTTCCTTTGTATTTTTTCTATATATGACATTACATTAATATATTTTGGATCATTTATTTTTATCTTTAAAATATGTTTTTTCATTGTTTTATCATATTTATATTCCACCATGTTCTACTTAGAAGGAAATTCCTCCTACCTTTATGTATGATATTCCCTAAATATTTGTCGCAAACTCCTTACCTAATGGAGGGGGACTTCAAGCAAAATTTTCTCCACTCTCTTATTAACACCATTCAGGTATAGATTTGGATGTAGGGGGTCATGATAGTTTAAGTGATAATATTTATATTTTAATATATTTTATAATTTAATTTAGTTTATATAGTTTTTGTCTTAATGTGCTAATGCAATTTATTTATCTATAATGATTGAATGTTACTTTACTTTCTACTTTAATGAAATTTATATTATCATATATTTAGATCATTTTTCTAAAATAATTATTATAAGAAGATTTTTAAATTTAAATATATTTTATATTAAATGAATATTTTTATATTAAAATTGGTTAAATATTATTATATTTCTATGTAAATAATGAGAATTTTTTTATATTTTCATATACATTTTTATGAAATAGTTTACATGTTAGAAATGGGTTTATATTAATAATTTTTATATTTTATTAATATCATTGGATTGAGCATGTTGTATTTAGGCTATAATAATTATTTGGATTTTAGTTAGAAATTAATTAGTTCAATGTATCTTGGATCTATTCTATTCTATTTATTTAAACAATGTTTTTATTTGTTTAGATTATTTTTTATTAGATTCAAATCTACTATATTTGGTTAAATTTTCCGATTCTATGTTCATATTTTTTTGTTCAATTATTATATGGTCATGTCCTAAAAATTAAATTCATTGTTGTTTTGTTTGATTAAACTAAGAAAACCTCACATAATTTATATTTGATTATGATAATTTTCATTTATAAATATTGAATATAGTTTGAATTAGTTTGGATCAATTTTATTTGTTTTGATAATGTTTTAATCAGGTTAGTTCATATTATTTTAGATTTAATTTATTATTGTTCTAAAAATTTTCAATTTTTTGATTTTAATCACCCGGGTCATGTAGTTATCTCAAATTGACATTAATTATTTCACTTCAGTTTGAGTTTTTTTTTTCCATTTTTGTGTTAATTTTATATTTGTGTTAGATTTTATTTTATTCCATCATGGGTGGTTTTTTAGTTCAATTTTATTCTATTTAGTGATGGTAAAGTCAGATGAATTTGATTTGAATATTTTTTATTTTATCTAATTAAATATGGTTTTGATTAGTTTATATCTATTTTAGTCACTACATTTAAGGCCCCATATTTCCCTTGGCCACTCTTACTAACTGAATAATCCATTCATGTCAATAATAAATATAGAATGATGCTATTTATAGAGTTTTGGGTAAAATTTCATGGGTTTCTTTCAATTGAGGATCCTATGAGAGAATCATGTATTTCTTTTTCCCCTCCTTAATAGGTCTATCTAGAGTTAGTGGTCATCATGGTAGTTGTAGTTTATTCTACTAGTTTGATGCTTCAGTTCTATATTCCAAATTTGTTGTACTTTTTATATTCACAATTTTTAGAGTGAAATTTTTTGGCTATATCTATTCAATGGTTGTGTTCAAATTTTTACTAAATTTTGAAAAATACTTTTTTCAGTCTATGATCAGTGGTGTTTTTTGGTTGTGGCTGATGTTTGTGTCCCAACTATAACATAATGAATATAACAACCCTACTCTTTATTTCACATTAATACATGATTTATTAAATAAAAAATGAACTTAATAAAACTTATAAGATAGAGAGGTCTTGTTCATTTTGGGATTATAAACATTACATAACAACTTAAGACATGAAATAACCATCTTTATTGAAAACTTATTTTACATGACCACAATATTGCTTTGTACTTAGTATTGCATGGGATAACCTGAGGACATACAGAAGAAAATAGTGAGATATAAATCCTTGTAAGGGAGTAAACAAGGAAAAACATAAATAATAAAAAACATGTTATGAAATAGTAATATCAATAGATCATATGATAAACATGAACATAAAGGCATGATATAACATGATTATCATAACATGGAATTGTAACAACAACTTAAAACACTGCATCATTAACAAAAAAGAATCAGGTAAAAACCTATCCCAAAATAATGGAAACAATTCCTATATATTAATCAAGTAAACCCCTATCCCAACACGATGTATCATGATACTAGAAATTATATAATTCATCAAATCACTATTAGGGAACACCCTTCATATTCATTTCAATCTCATGCATAAGTGTAACACATAGATCATATAACATTGATTCATTCAACATAATCATTTATTCCAAGATCAATGGATATAGAATACATAAATGTAACAAATAAATAAATAACCATATGTGTAGAAATGTGAATAACCTTGATAGAGGAATGAGTATGGTATTCAGTACATGATGATTTTGGCATGGAAAATAACGGTGAAATTTCAGCAGCATAAAGACGTCATATGGAAATTCATAAAATGGGTAGATGAGAGAGAAAGGGGTATATAATCATATATACATGAAATGGATAGTTTGGGGATCATGGAACCTAATATCCCAATTTATGAGATGTACTTTAAGATTCATAATACAAATGAAGTGCTTGAAATGGAAATGAGAAGAGAGAAATTTATTATAGAATTTTGGTATAGTAACGACATAGGTAAGGGTCTAAATGGGGGAAGGATAAATGATACCTTAATGAAATAATATCAAATTTATAGTATTTAATAGATTATAAAAGGGTTAAAATATAACGACTTGAAATTAAAATGGCTAATTTCAAACAAGGTTCTTGAATTGGAAGAAAGAGAGAAAGGTGAGGATCCCTTACATGGATGTGTGATTCCAAAGGATTGGGAGAAGCTTCTTGGTAGCATAAGGGTGCCCTAGGATGACTCTAGGGAGTAGGGTACATAGGGTGGTTGATATTCAAAGATCTTGAGTGAAGAGTAAGGGGTGCTTGGGTGGGTTTTTATAGGAAAGGTGGGGGAATTTTTTATTATTTTGGTTTTGGACCCTACACACTAAAATATTAAAACCACAAACCATCCCATGGGTTTTCCCATGGTTTCTTGAAAAGGGGAGTGGAATAAATTATTTTAAAAGGATATGATATGAATATTTTAAAATATTTCCATTTCTTATGTTGAGGTGAGTGACACTTTCAAGGAAATGAATTTAAAATCATAAAATATTCTATATGTTTTGGAGGATTCACTAAGGCGTTCTAAAATAAATCAAATAAACCTAAAATTAAATTACTTTAAAGAAAAACATATGTTTTTACTAATATAACTTTTATATTATTTTATTACACCACTATTGGGTCATTATGATGTTATTAAACACATTATATATTTATACGGTATTTAATTTTTACCAAAAAAATTGACTATCTCAAAAAATTATGAAAACTTCACCATTGGATAATTTCGACATCCAGATTCCAAAAATAATATTCATTTTATCTAAATATTTTTTTAAAAATATATAATTTTAACTTTTAAAATAAAAATAAATGTTTATTGAAAATTTACGGATTTTGATAAAAATAGTTTTCAAACCCTAATGAAAATTAAAATTACCTTCTTAAAAATTAGACGATCATTTATATTTCATAATAGTAATTTCATAATAATATTTAATTAAAATATTATTTAATTCAAAAATCCATTAATTCATCAAAATATGTTTCTTAATTAAATTTGAATATTAACCAAAAATATTATTTGTGCTTTAAAAATAATTTACAAAGTAACAACAATAAAATGAAACTATATTCATTATTCTATAAAAAAAATAATTCACACAATTTTAATGATATTGTCTTGTTACATATCCCTTTATTACACTAGAATAAACCCTTATAGTAAGGTGTGTGATGGAGGGGCTTTCATGGGGCCATTCGGTGAACGTGGTATGGGTTGTGATATCGATGAGCTTAAACTCTTGTAAATGGTTTCTCTCATGCTTAAGTTGTTAGATCTAAAATTGGGATCGGTCTAGGGAAAATCTCAGAAATTTTATCTCCCCCATAATCTCTGATAAATGGGATTCATAGGGAATGATCCTACTGGTTGAGGCCATCGCTTCCTTTATCTGTGTCAAAAGGATTTGTTAAAATCCTATATTTATACTAGTCATGTGATCACTATTCAAAGACTATATTATCAACATTAAGGATACATAATAGTCATTAAAATCCAATTGGATATAATAAAACAAAAGGAGTGCATGTGTTTCTATATCAATTTTGAAATTTAATTAAAAGAAAGGGGATTTTATTCATAATAGTTTGGGTCATTAAAACCTTCCCCCCTTAAGAAATTTTACCCTGAAAATTTCATTTACCCAAATTAAAATAGATGAGGGTAGCTATAACGCATCACTTCCTATAGTTACCATGTTACTTCTTCAATATTTTGGTTTCTCCACAAAACATTGACGAGGGGCATTATCTTATTTCGTTGAACTTTTTCTCTAAGATCGAAGAACTTCACTAGCTTCTCCTCATAAGAGAGGTAATTCTCCAAAGGTAACAACTCTGGATTGAGTATATGTGATGAGAATTATTTGTACTTCCCTAAGAAAAATACATGGAATACACCATGTACTTGAGACAAGTTTAGTGGGAGTTCTAGATGATAGGCCACTTCCCCAATGAGGGGCTGATGTACCTTGGAATAATATTCCCTTCTTCCCAAATCTCTTTACTCTATTCCAGGTAGATATGAAGAGGAATACCATGGCTCCAGCATCAAACTCTAGGTCTCATCGAAAATTGTCAGTATAGTTATTTTTTCCACTCTGGGTTGCTTTGATTTGCTACTGGATGGTATTAACCTTCTCCACCATTTATTTAACTATTTGCAGACCTATAAGTTTTCGTTCCCTAACTTCATCTGAACATGCTGGTGTTGTTCACCTATTCACATAAAGGGCTTCATAAGGAGTTGTTTGGATGCTTGAGTGGAAACTGCTATTGTAAGAGAACTCCACAAAAGGTAGATATTGGTTCCACCCACCTTTAAAGTTCATTGAGAAAGCTCTAAATATATACTCAAGTGTATGTATAGTCCTCTCCGATTAGTGATCAGTTTGAGGGTGATAGGTCATGCATAAGTTCAACTCAATGTTCAGAGCATATTGGAGACTCTTCTAGAACTTAATGGTGAATCTTAGATCCTGATCAGACATAATCGATAGTGTTACTCCATGCAGTCTTTCCACTTATCTGATGTATATATGTGATAGTTGATCTAATGAGAAATCCTACCAAATTACAATGAAGTGTGTAGTCTTTGTAAGATGATGCAAAACAACTTATATATTATTGTTTCCTTTGGATGTATTCAGAAGTTTGGTGAAAAAATCCATGGTGATGTTTTCTTATTTCCATGTTGGTATTGGTAATGGTTGCATCATCCCTTTATAATTCTTCCTCTAAACCTTCTCATGATGACATACCGGGCACTTTGATGTATATTTAGCGATATAATTATTCATGTTATCACACCAATAGTGATCTCAGAGATCTCGATACATCATTGTGTTTCTTGGGTGAATGGAGGAATTCAAACTATGTGCATCATCCATAAGTTTTTTTATTTATCTCTAGATTTGATAGAACACATAGTCTTGACCCAAATCTCACAATTCCTTCTTCATTAACATTGAACTTTGAGGATTTCCCTTTTCTGATAGTTTCCACTTTCTTCTAAATTACCAAATCATATTTTTGATCATCCCTTAACCTTTCCAAAAGATATGGTTTAGAAACCATTTTTGAAATGATTGATGATGTTCCCTTCTTTATGATTACCATGTCAATATTCATCAAATCTAAGAATATTGGATCCTTTTTAATTCTCATCAATGATAGAATTGATGGGTCCTTTCTACTTAGAGAATATTCCACATTTTTTGCATTCCCTGGGTGGTAATGGATTGAGAATTCATAATACTTGATGATATATAACCATATTCATTTGTTCATATTTGGCTCTTTCTGTGTGAATATATATTCATACTTTTTTGATCGGTATATATTTCACAGTTTTTCCCAAATAGGCAATGCCTCAAGATTTTCAATTCAAAGATCACCGCTACCAACTCCATATCATGCGTGAGATATATTTTTCTCCTGAATTTTAATCTAACATGAGGAATAGTTAAGGAAGTTTTCATTCTATATCAATACACATCGAAGGCCCTTATTCTAAGAATCACAAAATATTATGAAAAGATCTCCACTTGTGGGTAGTGTGAGAACATGGGTAGTGAAAATCCTCTTCTTTTACTGCATGAAGCTTTCTTCACATTCATCATTCTGAGGAAACCTGAATCCCTTCTAAGTTATCATGGTAATAGGGTTTTACAATCATGATAAATTTATAAAGAATCTATGATAATATCCAGATAACCCCTGGAAGCTATGGATATCCATAATAGATTTAAACCTTAACCATCCATTAATTTATTTTTTTGGAAGGATCTACAAATATCCCATTTCTTTTGATGATATTATCCAAGAATGAGTTTTACTTAAACAAAAAATCTCACTTACTGTAATTTTCATAGTGAATCCCCTTTTGCAATGTCTCTAGCACAGTTCTCTGATGATCCTCCTTGGTTTTGGAGTATATTAGAATATTATCTATAAAGACTATCAAAAATTTGTTAAGGTAATATCTAAAGGCTCTATTTTTCAATTCCATGAATATTGTTATAGAATTATTGTGTCTGAAAGGCATTATTATGATTTCATAGTGCCCATACCTTGTATGAAAAGAAATATTGGGGATATCCTTATTCTTCACCCTTAGTTGGTAATATCCCAATCGCAGATCCACCTTGGAGAAGTATTTTTCTCCACATAGCTGATTGAACAAGTCATCAATTCAGGAAAAAGGATACTGATTCATTATCATGTCTTTTTTGAGCTCACAATAATCAATGAAAAGGGGAATTAACCCATATTTCTTCTTGATGAAGAGGACCGGTGCACCCCATGGAGAAGCACTCGGGCATATAAACCCTTTATCTAGATTCTTCTGTAATTTTTTCTTTAAATCCTCAATATCCACAAGAGCCATTTTATATAGTGTCTTGGATATTGGTAATTCCCTAGGTATAAGATAAATCGATAATCCAATATCTATTCTAGGAGGAAGTCCAGATAATTCTTTAGGAAACACATCAGCAAATTCACTCACAATAGGGATGTCTTTGAGGATGGTTCCTTCCCTAGACTCAATCATATGAGAAATACATGTGTGCTCACAGGGAAGTAATATCCATGCTTTCAATGATGGTTCTAAATAAGATTCATCCTCCATGAACTTGTATAGAATCATGGAGAGTGATTTCCCTCTTGTGACATGGGAGGAGTTATATTCATGGGATGCAATAATTTCCTTATTTTCTATTTCTACCAACATCTCTACTTACATTATTTTTTGTGATGTTTGGATTGTTCTACTAAACATTCATGATATAAAATAATGTGTCGAACTAGAATCAAAAAGTAATTTCACTATTCTTGAATGAATAAACAAAATACCTATCACCACTTCATTGTAAGGATTCACTTCAGTGGTAGTGATGGAAAAATATCATCCTCGATGCCTGGAGGTTGTTGGTTGCCTCAAAAAACCCTAGGATTAAGTCACTAGTGCATAAAGTGCCCCAGTTCTTTATAGTTTTAGCAATAAATAATGCATTGAGGATCGAATGGAGTGTTCCTTTACTCTATTGTAATAGAGGGTTTTTCTAACCGACAATCGCTAGCTAGGTGACCTTGATTTCCACACCTAAATCATTTCCTCACCCCTTTCAAGAAATTTCCAGGGTGCTTCTTTAAAGACTTTTGATAAGTGAGGTGTTGAAATTTATTAACAACATTGGATTTATCCATCGTACTACCAGAATTAATGTCCACTTTCTTCTTCTTATCCCCTTGATACATTTAAGATTAGATGATCTATATATCTAATTTGAAGGAATATTTTAAAATCTCTTCATAGCTGTCAATGTCAAGAATCATTAGGGTTTCTGTAGGCTAGGTTTTAGCCCACTACAAAAGAGATCAAACTTGAATTCTGAGGTAAAAAAAAACTAGAGGAATATCATGTAAATATAGTGATGTATTCTTTATACTCCCTAACAGATTCTTCATCCTTTCTCTTGAGTGCAATGAATCATTCCATCTTTATATGGAGGGTGTAGGGAAAATATTTATCAAAAAACATTTTCTAGAAATCGTTCCATCCAATCTTCTCAATATCTTCCTCAGACTTCATATTATTGATCAATTTACACCATTGATCAGCTTCACCCTCCATACGATAAGTATCAAGAAGAACTTTTTATTATGTGGAAAATTGATGGATGGAGAATATCTTCTCAATGTATAATATCTTCTAAATGGAGTTGATTCATTGTTCAGTAATTAAGGGATTAAATGATCCATTAAAAGTAGGAGGACTTTGTCTCATGAATATCTTGATTGTGACTTGTTATTTATTATGGAGGGGGGGGGGGGGGGTTGGACGTTTCACTTGACCAAAGTTTCTATTCAAAAAATGAGTTAAATGAGACAGTATCATGAAAAAGTTGTCTATTACTACTCCCATCAGATTGGGAATCTCAATATGGCAGTTGTCACATTGATCTTAGCATCAGTTGTTAGTTTAATTCCTCCTCTTATCGACCATTGGATAGAATGAAAGGAAAATCAGGGATAATTATCTCAAAAATTTAAACACATAAAGGGGAATCTAATGACATTAAATGGATAACTTATAAATTACATTTATCTCCTTAACTTAAGAATTTCTAAGTTTCAAAATATGTTATCCATGATATATTTTCTAACATATATGATTAGGGGAATTTTTTTATTCCCTTAATAATGGTTCATACTAATATTTTGAATTTATCGAATCATATCCCTTGGGAGTGTTGAACCAAGAGTATATCAAGTCCTGTTGTGTGCACCAGTTCCTGTTCGAGTCTAGCTCAAAGAGGTGTTTTTGGGTTTTACTCCTAGATTCATCTATGGCAGAGCCAACTCTACTTGTTCATATCGAGACATGGATCTATTTTTTTGATAAACCACTCACTCCATACTCAAAAAAATTTATAGATTATTTTCATCTACTTATTATTATCCCAAAGGCTTTCACTAGTTTTTTCTAATATTAATCCCAAAAATAACTAAACCTATCCTCTGATACCAACTATAACAACCCTTGCCTTTATTTCACATTTAAATATGATTTATTACATAAAATTTCAATTAATAAAACTAAGAAGATCAAGAGGACTATTGTATTTGGGGATTAGGAACATTACATGAAAACTTAAAACATGAAATACACATCTTTATTGAAAACTAATTTTACATGACCACAACGTTCCTTCGTACTTAGCATTTCATGGGATAACATGAGGGAATACATAAGAAAAGGGTAAGATATAAAGCCTATTAAAAGAGTAAACAAGGAATAACATGAAGAATATAATACATTTTAGGCAATAGTCTTATCAATGGAGCATAAGAAAATCATGAACATAAAGGCATGATATAGCATGATTATCATAACATGGAATTGTGGCAATAACTTAAAACACTACATTATTAATATAAAAGAATGAGGTAAACCCCTTCCAAAACATGATGGAAAAAGGTATTATAAGGGAATCAGGTAAACCCATGTTCCAAAATGATGTATCATGATACTAAACAACACCCAATGCATTGGAGCACTATCATGGCACACCATTCATAATCATTTCAATCTCATGCTTAAGTGTGCTGCATAGATCATATAAAATTGATTTATTCAACATCATCATTTATTACATGATCTAATAATATGTAATAAATACATGTAATTCCACAATAAATAAGTATACATGCATATAGGTGAATAACCATGATATAGAAATGGGTGTGGTATTCACTACATAATGATTTTTGGATGGAAAATCGTGGTGCAATTTCGGCAGCATAACAACATCATATGAAAATTAATAAAATTGGTATATGAGAGTAAAAGGAGAATATAATCATTTATACAAAAAATGGAACTTGAGGGGATCTTGAAAAATAATATCACAACATATTACAAGGAATTTAAGATGTATAATACAAATGAAGTGCTTGAAACAAAAATGAGAAGAGAGAAATCTCTTATGGAATTTAAGCATAGTAATGACCTTGGTAAGATTCTAAATGGGGGAAGGATAAATGATACCTAAATGAAATAAAATCAAATTTAAAGTAGGTAATTGATTATATAATGATTAAAATATTACTAATTTATATTAATATGTATAATTTCAAATAACATTCTTGAATTGAAAGGAAGAGAGAAAGGTGAGGATCCCTTACTTGGATGTGTGATCCCAAAGGCCTGGGAGAATCTTATTAATAGATTAGGGGTACCTTTTTGAGGACTCTAGGGAGTAGGGGGGAGAGGTTGGTAGATCTTTAAAGATCTTTAGTTAAGAGGAATGGGTTTTTGGGTGAGTTTATATAGGAAATATGGGAGAATTCTTTATTATTTTGGTTTTGGAGCCCACACACTAAAATATTCAAAACCACAAACCATACCATGGTTTTTTCCAATAGTTTCTAGAAAATGGGAGTGGTATAAATTATTTAAAAGGTTATGAGCCAAATATATTAAAATATTCCCCTTTATTTTGTGGAGGCGAGTCACACATTCAAGGATATGATTTTAAAATTTTAAAATATTTTATATGTCTTGGAGGATTCACTAAAGCTTTATAAAATATATAAAATAGACATAAAATTATATAATTTTAAAGTAAAACATATATTTGGATGAAAATACCTTTTATATTATTTTATTACATCAATATTGGGTCATTATGATGTCATAAAACAAATTATATATTTATATGATATTTAAGTTTTACCCAAAAATTTGACTCTCTCAGAAAATTATGAAAGATTCAACATTGGATAATTTAGACATACCGATTCCAAAAATAGTATTAATTTTATCTAAATAATTATATAAATATAAGAAGTTTCAATTTTTAAATAAAAAACCAACATTTATTGAAAATTGATGGGTTTTCATAAAAACAGTTTTCAAACCATAGTAAAAATTACAATTGAATTCAGAAAAATTACATGATCATTTATATTAAATAAAAGTAATTTAATAATATTATTTAATTAAAAAATATATTAATTCATCAAAATATATTTCTTAATGAAATTTGAATATTAATGAAAAACAACATCTGTGCTTTAAAAATCATTTACAAAGTAAAAATAAAAGAATAAAATTATATTAAATGTTATATAAAAAAAAATTCACATAATAATAATTATATTGTCTTTTTACATATCACATTATTACAATAGCATATACCCTAAGTGTAAGGTGTGGGATGTTGGGGTTTTTATGGGGCCGTTTAGTGAACATGGTTTGGGTTGTGATCTCGATGATCTTGAACTTCTCCCATAAACGGTTTCTCTCATGCTTAACTTTTAGATCTTAGATTGGGCATGGTCTAGGGAAGATACTAGAAATTCTACCTCCCTCAGAAGCTCTGAAAAACAGGATTCAAAGGGTATAATCTTACTGGTTGACGCCCTCACTTCCTTTTTCTGTGTCCAAATTATTTTTTAAAACCCTATATTTATACTAGTCATGTGATCACTATTAAAATACTATATTATCAATGGTAAGGATACTTAATAGGATATAATAAAAAAGGAGTGTATTTGTTTTCTATATCCATTTATAAATTTAATTAAAAGAAATGGAATCTTATTCATTATATTTTTGGTCATTACAACCTTCCCCCCTTAATAAATTTTACCCTCAAAATTTTCTTTTCCCAAACTAAAACAGATGAGTGTAGCTCTACCACATCACTTCCCATGGTTCCTACTTCACTTATTCAAACTTCAGGTTTCTCCATAAAACTTCAATAAGGGGCATTGTCTTATTCTGTATAACTTTTTCTCTATGATATAAGATCTTCACTGGATTCTCCTCATAGGAGGGGTAATTATCCAATTGTACCACCTGTAGATTGAGTACAAGTGACGAGTCTAGTATTTAATTCCATAAGATTGATACATGGAATACATCATGTACTTGAGACATGTTTGGGGTAGTTCTAGTCGATAGGCCACTTCCCCAATGTGATCAAGGATCTCAAAAGGGCTAATGCACCTTGGAATAAGCTTTCCATTCTTCTCAAATATCATAACTCTCTTCTATGGAGATATTTAGAGGAATACCATGTCTCCAAAATCAAACTCTAGGTCCCATCAATGATTTTCATCCTAGATAATTTTCCAAATCTGAGCAACTTTGATGTGCTGTTGTATGATCATAAACTTCTCCGCCATTTCTTCGACCATTTCCGGACCTAGAAGTTTTTGTTCCCCAACTTCATACCAACATCCCAGTTTTCTACACCTCTTCCCATAAAGGGATTTTCATAAGGATCCATTTGAATGATTGAGTGGAAACTATTGTTGTAATAGAACTCCAGGAAAATAAGATGTTAGTCCCATCCACCTTTGAAGTCAATTGGGAAAGCTCTCAACATGTCCTCAAGTGTCTGGATAGTCTGCTCATATTTTCCATCAGTTTGAGGGTAATAGGCCTTGTTTAAGTTCAACTTAGTGTTCAATGAATATTAGAGAGTCTTCTAGAATTAAGAGATGAATATTGTATCTCAATCGGACACAATAGATATCAGTACTCCATGAAACCTAACCACTCATATGATGTATATTCATGCTATTTGATCTAATTAGAAATAATATTGAATTGCAATGAAGTGTGCAGTCATTGTAATATGATCCACAACAACCCAAATAGAATTGTTTCTTTTGGATGTCTTCAAATGTTCGATGACAAAGTCCATGGTGATGTTTTTTCAATTTCCATGTTGGTAAGGGTAATGGTTGCATCATCCACATATAATTTTTCCTCTCAGCCTTCACTTGCTGACATACCAAGAACTTTAATGTATATTTAGCGATCTTCTTCTTCATATTATCCCATTAATAGTTCTCTCATAGATCTCAATGAATCTTTGTGTTTCTTGGGTGAATGGAGAAATTTGACCTATGTGCATCATCCAAAAGTTCTTTCTTAAAACCTATATTTTATAGAACGCATTTTATTGACACAAATCTCACAATTCCTTCTTCATTAACATTGAACTCTGGGGATTTCCCTTTTCTAATAGTTTCCACTTTTTTATGAATTCTCACATCATCTTTTTGAGCATCCATTAACCTTCCCAAAATAGAGGGTTTATCAATCATTTATTAAAGGATTAATGATGTTTCCTTATTTATGATTCCCATGTCCATATTTATCAAATCTAAGAAGATTGGATCCTTTTCAATTATCATAAATGATAGAATTGATAGGTCCTTTCTGTTTAGAGGATCTTCCGCCTTGTTCTCCTTCCTAAGGTGGTAATGGATTGACCAGTCATAATATTTGATGAAATATAACCTTTATAATTGTTTCATATTCACATATTTCTATGTGAATATATATTTGAGACTTTTTTGATCCATATATATTTCACACTTATCCCCAAAGAGATAATACCACCAGATTTTCTACACAAAGATCACCATTTCTAACTCCAGATCATGCATGGGATAATTTTGCTCATGAATTTTCAAATTCCTTGAGTCATAAAAAATGTCCATCATTCTGCATCAACCCACAACCCATTCCCTTCTTTGGATCATCGCTGAAGATTGCAAAAAGCTCCCCACTTATGGGTAGTTTGAGAATAGGGGCAGTGACAAGCCTTTTCTTTAACTCCATGAAGATTTATTCACATTCATCATTCTAAGAAAATTTGACTCCCTTTCCAGTAATATTAGTAAGATGGTTTGAAAATCGTGAGAAATTTCTCACAAATTAGTGATAATATCCAACTAACACCAAGAATCTATTGATATCCATCACATATATCAACCTAGACCATCCCTCAATTGTTTTTTGTTTTGGAAGGATCCATATATATTTCATTGCTTGCAATTATATGCTTCATGAATGAGACTTACTTCAACCAAAACTCAAACTTTATGTATATTTCATAAAGCTTCTCCTTTCATAAGGTCTCTATCATAGTGTTCAGATGATCCTCATGCTCCTAATTTCTTTTTAAAGTTTATTAGAATATATTCTACAAAGGCTACCAAAAATTTGTCAAGTTAATATCTAAAGACTATATTCATAAAATCCTTGAATGTTTCTAGAGAATTAGTGAGTTCGAAAGGTATTACTATGAATTCATAGTGTTTGTACCTTGTACGAATAACAGTCTTGGGGATATCCTCCTCCTTCACCCATACTTGGTAAAATCCCAACCACAGATCCACCTTAGAGAAGTGTTGTGCTACATGTAACTGATTGAACAAGTCATAAATTCATGGTAAAAGATAATTGTTCTTTATTGTGATTTTTTGATCACACAATAATTAATGAAAAGGGGCATTGAACCATCCTTCTTCTTGACCAAGAAAAATGGATCACCCCATGGTGAAACACTTGGGCATATAAAACCTTTATCCATATTCTCAGGAAATTGCTTCTTTAGCTCCTCAAGCTCCAGAAAAACCATTATATATTTTTTATTGAATATTGGAAACACCCCATGTATTAGATCAGTTTAGAATTCGACATCTCTTCTAGGAGGAAGACTGAAAAATTCCTTAGGAAACATATCAACGAATTCCCTCACAACATACATGTCTTCGAGGATGGTTTTGATAGTGATGATTATCCATATAATTTAGTTTCACCTCAATTATATTAATTCATTTTAATATATTTTATTAATAATGATCAATAACCTTGATAGTGTATACTAATTAAAAATAATAATTTTAACCAAAGTTTACATCACATTATAAGCACAAGTAACTTTCATGTTATTTTTTTCTAATACACTCATGATGGACTGTTGGTCTAATACACCAATAAATGATTGAAAGTAGGGATATTAAATTATAATTGGTATAAAAATTAATATTTTATTCAATTTAATTAGACATTTGACATATTTTTTTTTCTAATATACATTAGATCTAAACAATGACATAACAAATTGCTTTACCAAGAGGTAAAATCACTAAAGATACTTTTATTCCTCTTAAAACATCTATACTCTTTCTATATTTCATGTAACCTTTCCATAATGAAAATTTCATATCTTGAAATTAATCAAAAATAAGAAAAATTTCATACATATACTATGGTGGCCTCTCAAATTAAATGGTTTTTGTCAAAACAATGACGATTTTTCAGAAATAGATGATTTAGTGTAAATAATAATTGTTGTGCCTTGGAAATAAAACTCATATGATATTTAACCATTGTTGATATTATATATTCAATAAAACTGAATAAGATAGTTTAACTTTCTTCCTCAATGAAGATATCATTCAATAATTAATAAAAAAATTTATCATCCATATAATAACATCACGCATATGAAATATTCCTTTCTATGAAAAATCATATATATGGGAAAAAACTATATAGCTACATAAACTAATATATTAAATTCCGAAATACACATCTATATCATGGTTAGGATTAAATGGTTCAAATATTTGTATACTCAATATAGAAAAAGGTTTTTATATACACATCCATAATGGATGGTTATAAATGTAAATAAACATATTTCATGTCTAGTTTGATGTAATCATCTATCCAAATGATTAAAATCATCACATGATTTTCCCAAAATAACAGTACATACCTAAGTTACAAAATTATTCTATCATGTATCTAATATATACTATTATAATCCAATGGTATGATGAACCAACTCATCATTTTCTTTAATTCACTCAATTTATTTTCATCTTATATTTATTTATATTTCATTACACGTAAAATTATTTTGTATCCTAATAGTCAATAGAAAGTGAAAATTAAATTCATTACACACAATATAGTTTTCCATCTATATTTTTCTATCATTGAGATATACCACATTGATTACAATCAATAAAACCTATGGTTTCCACACAAAATATGTTTCAATGTTTTCTTTAATCATTAAATTTATTAGTTAAAAATACAATCTAATGAATTTAATTTTATTAAATATAATTATTTGAAAGAATATATGTATCATTTAAATGTAACTAATTTAAAAGGGTAATATGGAAATGGATACCAGTATTATGAAAATAATATATGGTTTAGTAATTGTACCATTTAATTAAAAGATGAATCTTTGTCATTTTACATATTCGTTATATAAAAGTGGTCTAGAGTCATCCATACTTTTTTTTTCATTCTCCGAACATAAAATTTTTAATCAGTTGTGTATTCTTAACTTATATCATTATCCTCTAACATCTAAATACTTTATTTCATATGATGATCAATAAATGATAATAGGTTAAATAGGAAATTATCCATTGTAATATTTTTATATTGTTCATGAAGATAACAAGATTTATTTTTCTCCCCATTACAATAGTATACATAATAGTTTATTTGAAAACAATATTTTCTACATGGTAGCCAAATTCTCCCTAATGCAACCCGAATGTTCCAACTCAATTATAACAGAGGTAAAGTATAATTCCTCTCTCTGAATCATTGTTAAATTTAAAATATTATACTACAATCCATCATCATTTGATAATTGTTTTAGATTATATTAGTATCATATGCCCAAATTCTAACCATTATTTTATAAATATAATTTTCAATATGATCACTATAGATAATAATTGGAATATTCATGATATCAGTGAATACGTTAAATAAATTTTTGAACAAAAAATAGTTCCAAAACCAAATAAAAACAATGAAAATCACATCATTAATACATATGTATTTATCAAGTAAATAATTCATAAGACATGAATTAAATAGTTTAATATTACATGTAAATAAAATATATCCAAGAAGAAAATACATATACCATTTTTAAAATAAAAGTAACCCCGACATACTATTTATAAGTAAAAAAAAGATATGGAATATGATACAATCAAAGCATACTGATTGTTAACATTAAAATATATGTTATTGATTAGTATATTTATAATATATACTAGTACCTCACAAATCAATGAAGAAGGCATGGATTAAGAACCAAGAAATACATTATAGTAGACAAAATGCATGTTCTTCATCCAAATATGTTATAAATTTTTTTAATCTCATTTAGAAAAAAAATTATTACGTAAAATAAATAATATCCATGGAAGAATTATTTTTACACATTGAACCCTCCCAGCATAATAATTTTTTCATTTATAAAAATGACACTTACATATTAAGATATACTAAAGAACCAAAATATAGGTTACAATGATGATATTTTATTTTATTATTAAAAATTATTAAAAACTCACAGAGTATATCATTTAAAAAAATTATTTCTTATAAAATCTAAACATGCATTAAGAAATTACCCATACTCGAATTAAATAATCCCATGATATATATTATATAAAATATAATTTTATAGAATTACTCATTTAATGATTATTTGAAAATAGAAACATCTCTCCCAATGATAATTTACACATAATATACCTTAAAAATGCTGTTTTACATCTAAAAATGCGATTATATAAAATAAAAATTTCTTTAAGAAATAAATATAACAACCAATATGAAAAAACTATATTATTAATTTAATAAATTATTTTAAAATCACCATACTAAAATTATATTCAAGAATCATCATTTATAATCACAATAAACCAAATATTCACTTCTACAATGATTTTTAAGAAAAAAAATCAGCCTGAATTACATCATTATTCCTTTAAAAAAGTAGAAAATGTATCCAATCAGTTAAATGTTTTAAAAAATTTCTATAATATTATATTATAACTCTTACTCAAAATCATATTTCCATTTTATCATATGACAAATTATCATTTAAACTAAAAAATAATAATTCTCATGATGCTAAAGATTAAATAATTATGTCCAAAATATATCACTCAAACCCATACATATTATCCTTTTGAATCATGATAAATGCATATATTATCTTTATAATCGCCAACATTCTTATGAAAACATCTCACAACACATTATATTGAAATTAATTATATGAAAAATTTGATATTTTTTTTACAAAAAACAAAATGATTAATTGAATCATGTCATGGACCCCTAGTATATTAAAAAAGATAAATATTACTATATTAAATCATTACAACATCCCTTAATATATTTTATGAAAAATGGAAAATTTACATTGGATATAATTAGAGGTCTAGAGTAACAAAATTTAATATATACATCAATTATGATCTTATTTATTATGAAATTATGATAAAATTAAAATCTAAATGTAACTCAGTTTAATGAATAAAAAATAAATGTTAACTAAAAAGACCCCTGTAACTATTTGACACCTAGATAAAAATAAAAATGATTCATAGTAGGATTATATAAATTGTTGAATATAACTAATTTTAAAGGTATTATTTTCTCTACAACACTAGTTTTTTCTAAATAATTGGTATAATGACCCCTATAAAGAACTATGTAGAAGTATTTTGGTATAATGGCATGGTTATTTCCCTAATTTCATGATTTTCAAGTATGGATACATTTATAGTTGTTATTATCTATACATATTTTTATGATTTATAATTAACTATGTATCTATTTAAAACAAGTATACATTTTTTTTAAAATGACATGAAATTATGTTGTTAGATACATATTATTGAAAATAGTGACTATGTAATAAACATAGATAATTGTATTCCTATGTAATTCAAATGTTCATTTTAATTTTTTTATAAAATATGTTAGAAAAATACAAAACATTTTTTTTATAATTATACATTATACAATTGAGTAGTTTTATTTTAAAATATATATAATAAAAGTTTTATAATATTATAATATTAAAAAATATGTTATTTAATTTTTAAAAAATAAAATCTTAATGTAATAAATGTTTCACATTGAATATGATGACAACCATTTTGAAATTTAATTGAAAATTATGTCAATGAAAAATTCATGATAAAATATTATCATAATGTGAAAATTCTATTTGAACATTAATTTTTTATATTTAATCATTAAAATATCATATGAACTTTCATTACATGGTTATATGTCAAGATTTGATAAGAATGAAATCATGTAGTGTATACTATTAACAATTAGAATACAAATGAAATAATTACATGTCAAATGAAAATATGAAAATGATACTCTTAATAAATGTATGGTATTTATCAAATAATACTATATGTCTAAATAGAATATTCCTTATAATAGAAGATATTATTTAAGACAAATAAAACAAAAAATTATTTCTCATAAAATTAAATTATACATGAATTAATATTTAGATGACACACATTTAAAGGAAATGCATGAGTGATAAATATATATATAAACTTTAGGTTAATATCCTGAAAAATAAAAAGTGTAGAAATTCATTTAACCCTTTCATATATAAGATAATTATTAAAATTTATAAAAAATTTATAAATTTTTTGGATATTTAAATTTTCTTAGTGTTTTTTTGTTAAAATACAAGTGATATGGTTATTTTAAAACCATTTAAGAACTAAAATAATATGTATTTTTTTATAATCTACAAAATTACACTAAAAATGAATAAAAAATATCTATAAAACACCCACTTTTTTAAATAAGTTTTTAAATATACCACATCACATCAGAATAATCATATTAAAATTTGATTAAAAACAACTTTAAATAAATATAAAAATTTAAAATTTTATTTATAGTGATTGGGAAAATTTTAAATTTAGGTTTGAAATTAGATTAAATTTATTTTCAAATACTAAATTGAAATTGAAGAAATAATTTATCTTTAAAAAATTAACTCATGATACAAAGCCTCATGCACTTCCAGGAGGTACATTTTTTAAGGGATGGAGGTGTCGATAATATAATTCTAGGAAAATAAGTGGAAAATAGAGTGCATAAGGAAAAAAGTTAGCTACACATGACCTTTATCTAGTGATTTTCCACTATTGTGGTAGGGGAGGGAATTATAAAAAAAATTCCCCTCAAACACCATTAGAATGCTAATCTTACAGAAAGATGAGATATTTATAGAAGTTTTTTAGGAACCTATGAAATATTGATAAAGATGGGTTAACTATATAGAATCAGAGTATAAGAAGGGGATCTTCTACACCATATTAGGTTGGAAGTTGGAGTCCTACTAGTTATGGAAGTAGAGGTAGTTAATGTGGTACTTCTGGGAAAGGGCACTCGTATCAAAATAGCAGTGAAGCATAGGGGAATCATACTGCATCATCAAGAAGAGGAGCATAATGGTTACATGTAGTTCATCCTATACCGGTGAATAGCGAGGCAGGGCCATCAATAATGATAAGTAATATTCTTGTAACTTATACATTTTCTAGTGTCTTATTTGATACTGTTTCCCCTTATTACATTATTTATACAGAAATTGTGAATGGATTGAGGTGAGTAGTGGAGTTCATGAGTGGGTTGTTATTAATAGATACACCATTGGGAGTGGAATCTAGGGATATCTACTTATGATTAAGGATGTTCTCTTGAAGTTGGTGAGTATCATTTTGTGTGGGATCTCTACATAATAGACAGGAAATGATTCAAAATCATTTTGGGTATCAATGGGTTAGTAGCATACTGATCTTATATTGATTTTTACCACAAGGTAGTGACTTTTACATATTCTAGGGGTGAAAATTATATTCACCATGGAGAGTGGGATATCCAGGAAGGTTGAGAAGGTCCAATTACTTAGAAACTAAGAGATATCATAACCTAGGTTTCTAGTCTAATTCTGGATGAAAGGGGTGTGAAACATGATGTATTTCCACTAGTGGTGGAACAGTTTCAAGATGTGTTTCTTAAAAACCTATTAGGGTTTTACCTAAGAGAGATGTGGAATTTTTTTTCGAGATCATTCTAGGAGCTGAACTAGTTTCTATTCCACCATACAGAATAGAGTTAATAGAGATTCAAGAGCTTAAGACCCAAATGGAGGACTTTATGGGAAAGGGTTTTATCCAACTAACTACATCACCTTGGGGATCACCAATGTTTTTTACAATTAAGTATGATAGGAGTTTGGTATTGTGTATCGATTACTGGAAGTATAACCTGATGATAGTGAAGAACCAATATCCTCTTCCATGAATCAATGATATTTTTGACCATTTGATAGGGGATTATATATTTTACAATATTGACCTGAGATCATGGTATCATGAGTTGAGAGTTCAACCATATGGTATACCATGGATGACCATAAAAAGTAGTTATGTACTTTATGCATTCATCGTAATTCCTTTTGGGTTGAAGAATACACTACTAGTGTTTATTCCCTTGATGAAACTAGTCATTCATCTATACCTAGATCAATTTTTGGTAGTGTTTGTGGATGACATATTAGTTTACTCCAAAACTAATGAAGATCATTCCCAAAATCTTGACATCATACTGAGTACACTGGGAGAGCATCAGTTATACACCATTCTATCTAAGTGTTAGTTTTGGATTAATCAAGTACTCTTCTTGGAAAACATCATCTCAGAGGAAGGTGTGTCTTTGGACCTAGATAATGGGAAGTAAGTAGTTTCCTAGGAGAATCCTAAGATTTTTTTTGATAAATATTGATTTATGGGGTTATTGGGATATTATCATAGGTTTATCCATTAATTTTACCATTTGGTAGAACCAAATTCAGGCTTCACAAAGAAGGTGATAACGTTAGAATGTTCAAAAGCACGTGAGAATGATTTTTTTTGGAGTTGAATAAGTGCTTGAAAACATCACCAATATAGACACTACCTGATCCAAGATAGGAGTACATGGTGTTTTGTGATGCTTCTAGGATAGGTCTTGGATTAGTGTTGAGGCATGGAGGTCGAGTTATGGCTTATTGGTCTCATTAGTTGAGGTAACATTAACAAAATTTTCCTATACATGACTTAAAGTTTGATGTAGTGGTTTATACTTTGATGTGTTGGAAGCATTATCTATTGGGGGATAAGTTTATAGTATTTACCAATCACAAGATGTTAAGGTATATATTCTCATAGTGAAATTTTAATCATAGATAGCGGGGATGGGTTGATTATATGAATTTATTTGATTTTGAAGTAGTATATAAGCTTGGGAAAGCGAATAGTGTTGCTGACTCTTTAACAATAAATACTCAAACTTAGGATATTCAGAAGTCTAGTGTTGAGTGGAAGATGATGACTCTACCAGCTAAGATACAAGTGGTGGTTCATGAGAATCTGGAGCGGATGAATGTGGTACCACTTTTAGTAGAGTCTATAGTTTTAATATGGAATAGGGACATAATGTGAGAGGATATGAAATGTTATATTTCGAGGAAAGACTTAAATGTGGGGAGAAAACTTCATATTGGTTGATAGATAAGGATAATATCATATACATCACCAATCGGGTTATTGTGCCTTTGACTATGCAGGTTGATGCATAAATTTCATGCCTCGAAGTTGGCGGTATATACAGGGGTAAACAAAATGTATTGTGACATACAATAATAGTTTTGGTAGCCAAACATGAAAAATGAGAAAACAGGGTTCATGAAATGATGCTACACCTATCAGTAGGTGAATATTGATCACTAATGATCTGGAGGTTTTCTACAGTCATTTCCCATTCCCGAGTGTAAGTGAGATGATGGGATTATGGACTCTATGGTGTATATCCCAAGGACACATCAAAGGAATTATATTATTTGGGTGATTGTGGATAGTCTCACTAAGGTATTTCATTTCTTACCTATACAGGAAATGTTTCAGTAGAGCAGTTGGAAGATTTATATGTTTGGTAGATAGTCCATCTACACGGAGTTCCATGGACAATAGTTTCAAATCACAGCTTACATTTTACTTCAAACTTCTAAAAGGGATTATAGATCATGTTGGTTACACATGTTTCACTGATTACGACATTCTACCCACAAAAAGATGGGACTTTTGATCATACTATACAGGTGCTTGAGGATATTCTTCAGGTGTGTGTACAAGACATTAGTGGGTCCTGGGATAAGAACCTATATTTGGTTTAATATTGTTATAAAAATAGTTATCAAGAAGCTATATATATGGAAATATATGATGATTTTTATAGTAGGCCATACAGATCAACTTTATGCCGGATAGAGGTAGGTGATTCAGAGTTGCTGGGATGGAGCCACATGCAAGAGATGCTAGAGAAGGTTCAGCTGATTAGGAAGCATATGAATATAGTTCAGAGTATGCAGAAGTTGTATTATTACTTAAATAGACAAAAAAAAGAGTTTATAGTGTTTTATCGTGTATTTATTTGGTTATCAAAAAATTTTGGTCATCTCAAGATTAAGAGATAGGGAAATCTGGCTCCTAGGGTCGTTGGATCATTTGAGGTTGTGGAAAGGATTAAGCTGGTGGTGTACTGATTGACTCTTCCATGAATTTTTTATGTGTACAAATTTTGTGGTATCACCCTAACCCTTCTCATGTGATCAATTTGGATGATGTTGAGCTTAAGATAGATGCATCCTTTTAGGTGCATCATATACGTGTATTGGATCATAGTGAGAACGTGTTGTGGGGAAATACTGTGCTGATAGATTCAGTCTTTTATAAATATGGATGTGTGAATGAGAGAACATGGGATAGGGAAATAGATACGTGGGATCAGTAGGTAGATCTGTTTTCCTCATAATCTTAGAGACAGTTGGGAGTCTAACTATAGGATAAGTTGTTATAAGGTGGGGAGATTAAATAATCCCATCCTTTTTTAGAGATTTATCTAGCTCCTTCAAAGATAATATTTTTTTTAGTGTTGATTACATTTTGTTTTGGTTTTACTTTGGGTTTTGTTTGTGTGAAATATTAAAATTTTGGAAGGAAATGAGAAATGGCACAGTTGGCGCATGATTTTCCCAAACAGTGCGCCCATCCCAACAAACTGTGCAACCCTGGACTGTGGGGATTTTAATAGTTGGGGTATGGTTTATTAGACCGTGCACCTTAATAGGAGAAACTGTACACCCCCATGAAGAGATGCATGGTTAGGTGTGAAATTAGGAGAAACTGTGTGACCTAAGAATGAAACCATGCGTATGATATTTTACTCCCCTAAAAATTAATAAAATATTTCCCAAAACCCCATAAAATATACCTAAGTTCCCTATCTTGGAACATAATTTATTTATATCAATTCTAGATCCTCTTAAAGAAATTACAAGGTTTTATAACAATAGATATTAGTTATTCAAAGATCAGTTGGCAGATCTTCACCTCTTCAAGTATGTGGTTTTTTCCTGATTGATATCATGTCTCTCTTCCTTTCTTCTCCCATTATAGAAAGGGTTTGTTCTTCTGGTTATGTTTATTTATTTATCTGGTTTATTGTATATAGATATAGGATTGTATATGTTGATTTATATTTAAGAAATATTGATTTGTTCGATATTTATTTATGTTTTTAGATTTAAATATATTTTTACGTCATTATACTGCTAAAAGATTGGATATTTCTGTTGGGAAATCTTTTATAAACAAATTGAGGTAGGTGGTCTATTATCTAAATATCATAGTTATGATTCAAATTATGTGTATGTAATTATTGAATTTATAAGGTTATTTTTGAAATTGGAAACTCATAAAATGATTTAATTAATGTCGTAAATTAATTAATTAAGGGATTAGAGATTTTATTGAATAATATTCTTTTTGATATAGATAATTAATTTTGAAATTAATTATTGAGTTATTGGGATTTTGAAATTGGGATAATTAATTGATGAATTAATTATACAATATTGAGTTTATGAATTAGAATAATTAATAAATGACTTAATTATATATTATTGAGATAGTGAATTTGAATAATTAATTGATGAATTAATTATAAGATAATGAGAATGGAAATTGACTGATTAATTGAAAAATTAATCATGGGATTATTGGGATAACCGATTTTTATTAATTAATTGGTAAATTAATTAAGGTACTTGATGTGATTAACTAATTGTGGAATTATTAATAGATTATAGATGATAAATTAATTTTTGTGTTAATTAAAAGGATTAAGAAGAATAATTAATTTTTGAGTTAATTAATGTGATTAAGATTATTAATTAATTATTGAGTTAATTAACAGTATTAAGAATATTATTTTATTATTGACTTAATTAATAGGATTAATATGATTAATTAATTATTGAGTTAATTATTAATGATTGAGATGATTAATTAATTATTGAGTTAATCAATGGGATTAATATGATTAATTAATTGTTGAGTTAATTAATTGGATTGAGGTGATTAATTAATTATTTAATTAATTAATGAAATTATAAATGGTAACAATGTAATTAATATGATAATTGAAATGTATAATGGTAACAATGAAATTATAAGGTAAGAGGTGAGATATAAAATGGTAACAATGGCATTCTAAGACATGATATCCCTTGGGGGTAGTTTATACTCCAGCATGGGCCAAAGAAATTATTGAGGTACAAGTTTCCTCTGGAACTTGAGGGGTTTATGTGGTTAAATAAAGAATAATTTGATAATGTGATAATTTTTTTAGGAATTTTTATTATTTATTTATGAAAATATATACACTTTTATTAACTAAATATTGTTCTAAACACAATTGGTGTTGGCCTACTGAGTTGTACTAACACCCTACTTGGACTTCTTGATTAGTACCCAAATATATTTCAAGATTTGAGGACAATACAAGGGAAAATGACCATTTTTAGGTGGATGTGTTAGGATAGAGCATGGATGGGAGAACTAGACGTGGTCCGAGACCTACTTGGGAGTCATTAGTTTCTTTACTTTGAGTTTTATTTTTGAAACTATACATGTATTTTGGCATGGAATATCTACTGTTTAGTTTTGAAATTGTATTTCAAGATTTGGTTTTCTTGTTATACGAGTATTTTTATTATTATGATATCATTTGGGTATTTATTTTTTGTTGTTTATTTATTTAAGCTGGTGAATTTATTTGATAAAAGAGGATATATTCAACCAATGATCAATTTTAGACCCTCATTGTTATTCAAAAGCCTCTGACATACAAAGAGGCACTCTTGAGGTCATGTGACTTACCGGCTTGGGGAACCAGTGTGTGGAACCCTATAGAGGATGTTACATACCAATTATAGACATAATATATCCCAAATAGAGAAATATTATTAACTCATATTTATTATTCTGGAATACTCACACTCAATCTCCCTTCTCCTTATATCGTATCTACACCACTAACTAAGTATTCCCAAACATGAAACACATGCTCTTACAAAACTTTGTAATTTTGAGACCTATTTCATAAAAAAAGTAACCAAATTATGCACTACAAGATCTCAAGAAAACCATCAAAAATACCAGTGGCTAAAGACTAGCTAAGATGACCTTAAAGATTCTTGGTGAGTTTATAATACCAAATATGAAGTATATGAGTCACTATTAAATCTACCAAAAATAATCCATGAATTATGCATATAAGACAAATACATTAATCATATTGATATAATTTATTGATTTTAGAGGATTCTCTACAGTAAATTTTTTTAATGTAAATAGGCAACATGATGCATAAAATATAATAGATCAACAATGAAACAATATATATCACAAATTTTAATAGATAAATTGTTGGAATATTTGATGGTGGTTATGAGTTAAAAAAGAATTAAATAAAATTAACATGGACTCTACTCGTACTCATAAGAATAACTTCAATAGAATTATATTCTTATGACACAATTCACATCTATACTCATATAAACTACTTCGATATATTACATGTCCCTGAACTGAGTCATGAAGGTCGATCAAAGAACAATTTAAAATCATATCAGGTATGTGTGTAGGGATGAGTTTAGTGATCTTGTAGGATACCCCCACTAAACTAAAAAAACTACATTATATGGATGAAGTATTTATGAATGTAAATATTTGGATAATAAAAATTAGTGATATGTTCCACTTACAAATATAAAAAACCCATTCATTATTACTCAATTTATACATGTGGCCCATTATATTTAGAAGTCACATTATCCATAACGACTCATCTTCTATTACCTTATATAGGATAGAAATTTCCATGACATAATTGTTGACATATCTAACCTCATGTTTTTATAAAGTATATCACTCTATCCCTCTCATATTATTAGTCATAATACACAATAGGTATCATAATATCCTATAATACTTTCAAAACATAGTACCACATAATGCATCAGTCTTCTCACTGTCCCATTAGAAAACAAAAAGCTAAAAAATTATGGTAAATAACTATGGTACCAATAAATATATCAATGTGTATAAAAAAGGGAATAAATAGTAATTATATTTTTCAAATGAAAATAAAACAACAAAAGAGAAATAAAATATGTTCTATATAATAAAATATCAAATGAAGATTAATTTGATGATAAACCAGTCATGAGAAATTAATAATGATGTGTAACGACATGAAATATTAGTCCCATAAATTCTTCCCTACACTATATTACTTCACTAATCCTAAGTGGATTTACATGTGAGACTACCAATACAAAACAAAGAATTTAATAAAAAATATCCAATGTCATTACAGGGAATAACTATCACATAACAATGAAATAATACTTTGTTACAATATGATCCTTTGAATCAAAAATCATCACCATCATAAAAATGTGTATTTTATTTCCTTACTCATACTTTTTGTTGAACCATATGGTGATATGGGTCATCTCTACCACATTTATTAAGGAATCACCCTAGAAGGGTTTTCAACCAATAAATCAAGATTCTATGAACTCATTTCTTCCTTACAAGATTACATTAGAGAACAATACATAAAGAAGGAGTATTATCACAATTAAGAGAGGAAAATATCACCCATGGAATAAAAATAAAAAATTCATGCTGCATAACATAAACAAATATGACCATATTTATCAAGATAAACCCAATGAACTTATAGTAGGAATATAGAAGAAATAAAATTTCTCTTATTTTAAACATTGATGAAACAACTAATATTTTATTGGAATCTTGAAGGAGGAATCTCATCTTATATATTCTATAATAAAAATTAGGAATTAAGAATTCACTTCTCAAATATCAATATAATAAATAATGATAATAACAAATCTATGACTTATTCTAATGCATATGGTTTTATCCATAAATTAGACACTAATATTACAATTCCCCACATTAACTTGTGAGTTCAAATAAAGAGGTTGGAACATTAAAAAAATAACGAGACTAAAGACTCATTAGAAAAATTTAAAATATTCCAAATCCAAAAGGTGAGATAATAACACACCAAATCTTCACAATAAATTATGATCCATACCACAATGTGATGAAAATAATATATTAATTATAATATCCTGGATATTTATCTTAAATGTTTGAATTTTAAAATTGGTATTTATATAAGTTTTTAGGTTCTTATTTATGTTAAATAATTTTCAATAGAGTGTAAAATGGTTCATAATTATGATTATTTGACTATAAAAATAATGATTTTTTTGAAAATTATTATTAAAATTTTAATAAGATACATAGAAAAAAAGAAACAATGATAAACTCACTAAACAACTTAATAGGAATAAACTGTTCAACTATAATTTAATTATTAATCCCACTATAAAAGGGGTTACCATCACCTAGAGGTGACTTGATATTATGAAGCATAATTGTTACAAGTAGAAATATGAGAGGGATATCTTGATTACTATAGATGATATATTATGAAATATATTTCAATGTGATGAGATGAGCCAGATAAAAAAACTAAAATAAATAATTCCCCTTTGATCAGGGAGAAATCGAAAAATATGTACATTAAATAGTGGCCATAATATCATCAATAACTATGATAACCGCAAGAAGAGGCTAGAAGGAGATGGGAAAAAACATCTGTTAATATAGATGATAAAAGTCAAATGTAAAAAGAATTAATGGTGAATAATACAAACAATCGTTTAGATGATAGTGTCATTATCCAACCCCCATACATCCCTCATGTTCTAGAATTATATAGGTGGTTGACTCCCAAAGACCACATGGAATAGTCATAGATTTCTAATTAGAATTGAGTGTATCTATCTCATGTATGGGAGTCATTTTTCTCTTAATCTCAAGAATATATGACAATTACAACAATAAAATTAATAATATTATTGTGAAAAGGGTGAAATTTATGAATCATAGTGACAAATACATATAAAATTACATAATTTAAATAGAGATTATAAAAGATACCCACTCTAAACATTCACTCAGATTTCATGAGTCATAGTGTTCCTTCTCTTATATGAAAAATTCATCCAAACATCATAATAAAGAAATGAAAAGTGGTAATAAGATAAGATTACACAATATGATTATATTCAAAAGTACAAAATCGTCAATATGAAATCACTATTCCATGATTGTTAAATTTTGGAAAAAAGTATGAAAATGCAGGAAATAAGATAAGGACCAATCCACTAGTCACAATCATAGGATATGTATCATGTCTAAAAACAACCTTAATCAAGAGAGATTCCCCAAATATAAAGAACCACATATTAAACGGTGATGTCCCGCATATCATGATACCATAATATCCACCATTAAAATTTATTCAATTAGCTATATTCTTTCTATAAAATATTAAAATTCCACTAATCATTAAGGAAAATATCAATGAAAAAAAGATAAATAAAAGGGCTTGTAAAAATTTTGCATCTCTCTAAACCTATCAACCAGAGGACCTTTTGACTCTAAATGAGATGAATCTTCTTAGAGAAACCCTCAAATAGTGAAAAAAAATATAGGATTTAAAATGTTTTCAAATAATCATGATAACCCTTATAACCTTTATACCCTTATATAATTAAAAACAACATCATCACTATAACCTGAACAACATCGCAATCACTGCATCATTCAACCTTATAAAATATTCATCAATATTTTCACATCCTATTTCCAAACTCATCACTAAATCATATAAATAAAGAAGTGCGTCATATAGAATATAAATCCATAGAAAAAATAATCACCCAAACCAAAATTTAGAAATATAAAAAAACAATGAAATATAATGGGAAATGAAATGTAAAACACTATAATAAAAAAAGATAGTTCTACCCAAGAAATTAATATCACTCATATAGTGGTTTCAATTTACTAACTACATAATAGATATACATTCCATAGTTCATTAATATTCTATTTTTATGAAAACACTAGAATTATTAATATCATAGAATCATAAACATTAAGAATCATTATAACTATCATAATCAATAACAATACCAAACCATCTTGAATGTTAAATTTAGTTTACTCAAATATTTCATTCTTATGCATGTTAAAAAAATTAAAGTCACCACAACACTTTTTAAATCCATAATAATATGTAAAATAATTATTATACCCCCATTATATTTTAATTATATATTTTAAGTATTCATCTCTATCCCTGAGGGACTGTGACCTTTACTTGGACCCACAATACTAGCATAAGGACAACCACAACCTAGCTACAACTATTCAACTAACTATGAATAAAAAACCTATCAGATTCTAAGGGAAAACCCCATTAGTATCCAAAATCTAATACTTATAACTATTTATCTCGGAATTACCTAACTCCCCAAAAAAAACTCTAGTATTAACACTCCCTAATCAATAAATCCATTTTAACTGTTTTCAAACAATAACTAACAACAACAACCTTTGAAGAAGACAATACACCTATTTATTTGAAGGACCTATAGGGTCTCATGAATTACACAAGTGTTTATGTAAACTCTATAAGGAATAGTATAAACATGAAGCATAACATCACCACTAAATAGATTGTTAATACTATTATTTTAATTCCCATTTCTTTAGTCCAACACTCTCTAACCACAAAATAAAAGGAAAGGACTGTGAAATAACCTATATATTGCCAAAGCTCTGCAACTACAAAACAGTTACAAAATTCAATATCTTGAATGAAACATGAAACATTGAACACTATAAATTAACAAATTACATATTAAAAAATTTACGAGTATGTAACATTAATTCCATATTTATGTCGTTTATATTTCAATAATAAAATTTTCTTATTAAGATATTGTTCATCATATAAAAATTATGTAAAATTTTTAATGTACTCTCTCATATCTATATTCCACATATATTTAAAACTAGTAAATATCATTAATATTGAATAAATTAAATGTAATTTTCTCAATCATTCCACTCATTTAATTAATAGGGGACTAACCACCTTGATCACATTTCACTTCTAGTTCATAAATAATTTCATATCTCCAGTCAAGAATCTTCTAGGGAAATTATATAACCATATATCAATGAAATAATAGTAAAAATTTTAAGAAAGGGATTATAATAAGAATAGTGAAAGATAAATATAAACATCTAATAAAGAGAGAACACACAAAATACATTTTCCTGGAATGAATCTAATAATGTTGATCCTCATTGAAAGAAATATTACATATATTAAATGAAAGCATACCACAAGACCACCACCTAAACCCATCAAACTACATAGATCCCATGGATGAGTATAGAACACAATATGCATTAAGTAAATAGTAACCCCACACCCAGGCCAAATATTTTCCACCATGTTTGGGGGGACAGTATTGAAAATGAAATACATTAATCAAATAGAAACCCCTCACACTGAACTAGTCTATAACAACTAATCTTGATGAAAGTGAAATAACTTACCACCTCTCAAAGTATTTTTAGTGTGGGTTTATTATCAATGTGTTGATGTGGTAAAAATATTTTTTAATCATAGTATTCAATGGGAAATGTTAAACAAAATATATTAATGGAATACCAATCACTCATTATAAGAGATAAAAATATTTCTTGAATGAAAATATTTCAATTCATCAAATTAAAGTGGATAAAAAACTAAGGAATACAAGATCCATAGGGGTATCATAGAAGTACCACAACATATCATGAAATATAAAATTTCAATATTCAAAAGTAAAACATCTAAATCCCCTAACTCTAAGAATCAAATAAATTACATACCAATAGATCCAAATTGATGAACCAATGATCCCACCAGTTCTTTTACATACCTTTAACATCACAGTGGTCATCAAAACCTTCACCATATAAAAAAAGTATCAACACTATTACCAACATCTCTAGAAGAATATATGAGAGAATTTATTAAATTAGATTATAAATACACCTTGTATGTGAGAAGGATCAATACTAATAATAAATAATGTTAAGATACCTAATATGATTCAAAAACACTTTAGAAATATTATCAAGAATTTTCAATGTTTTAAGATAATGAAAATGGTTTTACCAAGGTGGATTGTTTGGCCCATAATTATCATGAAAATTGATTGACCTAGATCACTATAAATGGACACACATAATAGTCATAGGGCCCTCTATCATTGGGAGATTTTAAATATTTAAAATTTGTTATTTTTAACTCCACCTTCTTGATGGTTGTTTATGTTTCTTTAAAAATAATTTTAAATACCACCATGGTGTAGAAAAAATTACGTCATTATTTAATCTCACTAAATCCAATACTATGGTTTAGATATCCAATACTTTTTAGTTCATCCAAATTGAGGTATATATAATTCACTTGACATAGAGCCACCCTGCCCACCAATATGGAATCATGACCGTCATGTTTGCAATTGGGAAATTCTAAAAATGAAGAAAGGCACTACCCCAATCTAAATAGACATATCTATTGCATGTAAATTTTGTAGATAAACATAAGTAAAAATATATAAACATGATTAAATTATTCCCTTAATTATTGTTTTGTTTCCTCCCTCCATTTATGAATCTTAAATATTCCATGAAAACAACCAATACCATGAGTGTTTTAAACACTGGATACACCAATTACAATAAAGTTTCTCTGAAATTCTCATAGAATCAGACAAGAAAAGCGACAACATACTCCATGTATATTACCCTAGAAAATTGACCCTCTAGATAGAACCACACCTAAATTTCATCTTCAATATTCCCAAAACCTCTATCTTGACACACTTAATTCCTAGAATATGAAAAGAAAATTATTCATGCATTCCATTTATATCAAATACCTCCTAAATAAATATTTCCCACAGAAAATAAGACAAACCATGAATAAAATAAATTCAATAGAGAATAGGGAAACCCAAGCCTATATATTGAATTTAAATCAAATGGAACTCAATATAAATACACACAAAAATTGGAAGAAAATAAAACCTAATGAAAAATTTACACAAGGAAATTCCACTTAAAATAGCTTTTTTGTATGACCATAATTTTCCAAGATTCAAGATTCGACTCTCACTTCATAACTAATTACCCAACAAAAAAATTTAATACGTTAAACTCCTAAATAATCATCTAGCCTTAAACAATAAATTCACCTTCTAATATCCCAAATTAAATGTCTCAATTACATTTCAATGGAAAATCATTGATTTAATTTAAAAAAACTAGGTAATTTCATATAAAAAATATCATAATAACAATATAGAGAACATCATATATAGCAAGAAAAACCCATCCAATAGCGATGAAAATTAAAATAACCCACAAATATCTTCCTTCATATTGAATGTTACATCGTATGTGGGTTGGTCCATGGCCCTACCTACACATGTACAATGCATAACCTGAAATCCTGTGTTGGAATCAGTAAATAATAGTTTCATCATTATCTTACTATCCAACTCATATATCCCCTCACAACCATAAGAAAATGCAATATTACCCATAAAAACTAGAGCGTACATAATGTAAACAGTCATTTATTATTTTACCCAAATGTACATCATTATGAATGAATTTTATAAACAATGTATTTTTTTGGTACTAACAAGTCTAGCCCAAAGCTAAGCTTCTGACCATTTGTAAAAAATAAAAGAAAATTTATAAGGGAGATGGGAGAGGCTAAACAAAAGAAATTTTCTTCACCAGTCAAGAACAAAATTATAGCTCATAATAAGACATGTAATTACCATTAACATAATCATCAGTTGTTTCCTATTCAGATTGGGACTTACCCTGCTTAAGTATATTAAGAATATCAGTATTGAACTTTCCTAACAGCTTCAATGAATATCAGGTAGACACAGTGTGAGGTGTTTTAGAGTAGTCCTTCCGTGGACTTCTCATCAAGGGAGAAGGAGTGAAGAGCATACAATCATATTCCTTACCTTTTCTAGATAATAATGCATCTTTGAAAGAGGAATGACCACCACTGCCTGTTTCCATCCCTTCAACCTTAGATATGTCACCCCACTTATTATAAATCCAAGATGAGTTCAGTAAATTATAAATCTCCTGATGAAAATAAACATGTTTAGGAACCCCATTGTGATAATCTAATCTAAGAGCTAACACAATAGTTTCTTCACGTGTTAGGTCTACAACAAGTCTATCTGTTGTGATAGGATTTGAAGGGTCAGTGCAAGAAAGAGACCCAACAATAGTGGGGCTAAAATTATATTCAGTCTCAAGAAATCCAATATGAGAAACAACATGACCATCAATGGATTTATTCTCCTTAGAAAATTCAACTTGAGAAGTAGAGGGACCACTATTATCTCTTATTGGAGACTTATCCACCATTAGTCCTTTGAATGTCAAATTAGGCACCTGAGATACATACTTATCAAAAGAAAACTTGTCAACCTTATTGGGAGATTTATTTTTAATAACATATCAATCTCTATCAAGTGACTTTGACAAAGACACATGCTTCCTCTCAGGTTTCCTTCTATATAGGTTAGTTGAATGACCCTTCATCCCACATCTCTCACAGGAGGTCTTCTTTTGACATAAATTCAAGGAATTCTCAATAGCCATACATTAGGTTCAGAAAATGGGATTTATTTCATATTCAATATCAATATAGATATTATTAGAGGGAGTGGAGAGAGTTACCTTTTCAATAAAAGTGGAGCTTAGATCAATCTCCACCAGAATTCTGGTGAAGTTTCCAAACTGAAAAACCTCAATTTCCTTATTGAGACGTATAGAAGTCCCAATTTCCTTGACAATATCATGGAAAATATTTGGGTGACAAAGGATCCAATTAAGTCTATGAAAAAAACCCAAACCTGAGAAAAATCTTTCATTGAACATGAGGTATTGAAATCTAGAGACCATTCGTGTAGGTGAAGCCATCCAGGTTTTAGAGATAGAGAACCGATGCTCCACACATGTATTTTGAAGTCATTAAAATGGAAACTGAAATTAAAGAAGCCATGACCAAGAGAAATAAATCTATAATTAGAGGAACCCCACAAAACTGGGATCCTCCTGACCAGATTCTGAAACCTCTAAGAGTTATCACCCTTATATAAAAAAAGTTTCAAAATCATTGAATTCTTCCCAAACACAATATTCTTAGAAATCACATTAGGGTTATCATCAATATGGGATGATGACCCTTTTTGGAGAATCCTTCCAGAGCAGGTGTCAAAAAAAGATGTAAACGAGGGTTCCAATGAAGGTTCTTCTACTACTCTAGTGGGTACCTTCACATTAGAACTACCATCCATGACCTTCAAACACTCCTTTTAATTTACCATATAAGGATCCAAAATCACAATAGTAGAGGGAAAATTCGACTCATTCAACATTAAACCCTTTAACCCCAATGAAAAATCAGACCTAGAAGAATCAAAATCCCGCACATCAATATCAATATCAAGAACACCGGTGACCTGAGTGTCCAGGGAAGATCTAGAATCACAATCCTCAAAATCACCCATTGAAGCATTAAACATATCTAGATTATATAGATCATTGTGACATCAAACATCTTCTAGATGAGCAGCGCTTCATGCATTATGGTCCATAGCTAAGGTCTCTTTCTTCACCATGACATCACACTGAATGATGGTGCCTTCAGACCACGTTTAACCTTCATCCCATGCCAATAAATTTTCACTATCAA
Organism: Viscum album; assembly: GCA_963277665.1. Taxonomy (NCBI): domain Eukaryota; kingdom Viridiplantae; phylum Streptophyta; class Magnoliopsida; order Santalales; family Viscaceae; genus Viscum; species Viscum album. The sequence continues at coordinate 413,194,798 of OY728143.1, forward strand.
TGACAACGGAACCAAAAAAGTGAGAAAGAGGCATCTTGAAACCTAAGATTGAACCAGAACTCCATGACGACAGAAAAGATGAACCCCATAAATTGCCATCCTCTTGATTATGTCATAAACTATGCATGAAAACATATAATCAATCAAGATGTAAATTATCAACATAAAATATTATATTACAGCAATACTAAAAAAAATTAACTTGGTGTAATCATGGAATATTAATAAACGTTTATTCTTACCTTGAATTATTTTTAATTATTTTATCATACTATTATAATTTTAATATAATTAATTAAACTACTATTGAATTATTACATACATAACCTTCATGATTCTCAAAAAAACATGTCATTCTTATTATATCATATAATTGAATTTTATTAAGAGAAAAATCATTTGAAAAATGTGAAAAATTTCAATCAAGATTTCCTAAATCATAGCATGGATAATAACCTATTCCAGATAGTTTGTGAAATCTAGATGGAATTTAAATTTTTATTTTGGAGGATAGTTCATTTTGAAAACTGAGACTCAACAAAGGATACCATGAATATGAACATACTAAAAGAATGTTTTTATTAGGGGTTAAAGTATTGGGGTATGAACTTGGGAAATAAAGGAAGCATCAAAGGAAGGAAGTATGGTAGTGATGTTGTAAAATTGCATCAAAAAACCATTCATAGTGTGGCTAAAGTGGTCACATAATTAATGTTTAGGGATAAGGGGAATCAGCAACTATAGTGGTCCATTGTATAAACTATAGATTCAAACCAGGGTGGTATGTTATATGGATTTATTATGTGAAATATAGGGGTCTCCCACCATGATTTTGGATGATAGAGCACGAGTAAGAGGGAAAATAGTTGACCATATCCTTCATAAAAACAAGTTAATTTAGGGTGGTTCTTGGATTTTATTAGCATTAATTCACGATCATATCATCCCTCCAAATTTTCTTCCATTTTTTTATAATTTGGAGGATTTTTGTTTCAACCATAGTATGGTGGAAATTTCCTCGATTGATGAGTATTTTATCGAGCTAGTGTGAAGGAGAACATAAGAAGTAATAATCATTCATTAAATCATTTTTTTAATGGAGGTAATCCACTGGAATATTTTTTTAGATATATTTATTAAATTAAATTTATTTGAATATTAACCATGTGTGGTGGTTAGCACGTTTTCTTAAAGTGAAACCTGGGGGGGTTACAGAATCTTCAGGTGTAGTTGGTTGAGGTTTTGACTACAATGTTGTATGAAATGAGTGGTTTAGTGATAATTTCATATTTCTATAAATTAAATAATAAATTATAAGGGATCATGATAAATTATTTATTGTATGTGATATATGTAAGGAGGTCTAGTGATGATCTGGGAATGGGGTGGACATTGTGAAAGGCATGGAGAGCCTAAGAAAACCTATTAGATTATGGAATTAAATTGAAAATTATTTTTAGTTAGGTAGGTGGTCCTTGTAATATCTCTATAGATTTAAAAATTTTATTTTATACATGTGGACATTCATTCATGAAACGCAGGGTTTCACTAATTTAATTTATGTTTGGTTGTTAAATAAATTATTAAACTTAAAAAAAACATAAATATGGAAAAGTGTTCCATTTCCACCTTAGATAATGTACACTATCTTGATTCCTTGTCTTCCGATGTTTGATACCTTCCTAATAGGATTCCTATACACTTAGACACATAGAAAATGCATTGTTATTTTACGTGATATTGAAGGACTCTATAGTCCAGCTGAGGACCATTGAGAAGTTTTTTTCCTAGGAAGATGGAACTTTGTCATGATGATATTGAATATGGATAGTGGTGATGAGTTTAGTCATTCGACCAACCTAGGATTCTCATTTATCTTTAACAGAATTGAAATATTCCTTTGAGTTATGTTTTTTTAAAGGAGAATGACCATATTAGTGATATCTAATTTCTTTTTGGAAAAGTCCCTTAGGGGTGGTCTATTATGTTTGTTTAGAAAATTAATATAATGGAATTCTTAAAAAAACATGTATGGGAAGTATTTATTTATGTTTTGGAAAATTTCTATAGGGATGGTCTTTTATTTAGTTATGGAAAACTCCAGTGTGTAGTCTTATGTTATCTTATAGAAAAAACTCTTGTATAATATATATCTTTTACTAAGTGATATGAAATATTTTATATGGGAGGTCTCAGATACTTTTGGGTTATTCCCATGGTATATAAGACTATTATAGGGGAGGTATGTGATAATATTAGTGGGGATTCCATGGATTTTCTACCTAGGGTTGAATTTGTATACTATGATATAGATTTTTAAGGTAATTCCCAAGTCCTGTGATTTATATGAGCTAGGAATAGGCTATGATAATTTTCCAAGGGGAGGTCCATGATACATATCTATATACCCTAGAGATATGGGTATGCTATATTTGGATGTGCGGTCAACAATATGTGCTCAAAGACACCATGTTAGTGGCTCAATTATGTTTAGTAAATAAGGTTCACATACCTAAGGATCATCAATGGTATGATAATTTATACATGGGTTATTAGAGTTCACATGACATGCTCAAGTAAATTATGGTATTGAGCTAAAATAGAAATTTTGGGTTATTCATTTATTAAATTTATGGGATCAATAATGCATATATATGATCATTTCATATGAACATTCCAATACACTACTGGTGTAATATTCAATAATATTAGGGGTACCCTACAGAATTATATAGTCATAGATGGATCATTTCACAAGAACAATTGGGTAATCGAGTATCCCTCAATTATTCCAGGTTTAGGTTTGGTTGAGGAACATTAATTTACCATTGAATATTATTTCTTACAACTGAGATATTATGATGAGGTATTCATAGAGCCTCTATGTCTTAATTTTATATGTGAGCATGGATCATAGATTTATATCCTAAATTCATATATTATTGATGATTTGTATTTATTATATTTATACATATAAATATTTTATTGAGGGTTGATAATAGTTTATCTATGTATGGATTCTCAATCCAATACAATAGGTTTAGGATCCCCATTATACCATCTTAGAGCCCTGCTACTAGACAGTGGCCTCCCATATACAAGGAGGAACACTTGAAGTAATTAGACACCATCGGTCAAGATACTGGTTAGTAGTCTGGGCGGTGGGGTGTTACAAAGTTGTATCAAATCACCTTTTTTATTTTCATTTATATAATTTCAATTTTGGAAGATAGAATTTCAGAATTTTTCAAATCCTATGATTGATATCGGGTCGGTGTATCATGAAAACTATCCAGGTGGGAAGTTTAGGTTACCAATGATGAGATTCATGTTCACAATTTTTACTAATATGGTTATATTATTTCAAATAGAGTGATGCAGATTTAGTATTTGAGATTTAGGATTTACTTTGTATTTGGATCTTGGCATGTATTGGAGATAAGAGTCTCATTCCTCAAATGTCGGCACATAGGATTTACATGACATGTAGGACTGCTATTGTTTGATCATTGAAACTCCAAAATTATCATTTGTTTAATGTTTTAGGAAATTATCATAATTTTTTTACACTTATACATTTTTGGAATCATTATATTCATCTAGGTAACTTGTGTATAAATTTACTTCTAATGGAATTTTATATGGTTTCATGATGAGGTACTTGATGATGATGGAATAATCTATGTGCATAATAGTTTTAATGACCCTGATTAGTAAATATGGGAATGTGATTCCTTGGACATAAACCCCTTATGTGTTTTTATTGAAAAGTTTTCATTGTTTAATGTGTTAGAAACAACCTTTATAGCCTTTTCACATATATCATGGAATGAATTCTAAATAAACATGCTAGTAGTTATGGTTTCCTGTTGGTTAATCATCTAGGAAGGTGTCGTTGGTCATAATAGCGAAAATAGATGAGTTGTGATTCTCAAGGGAGAACTCCCATAAGTTTATGATCAGTTAGAGTCTAAAATTGTGGTATGGTGGTCTTTACATGTGATCCCTATGGTATACATGTTGTATGATACTGTTGAGTAAGTGCTTGGGAATATGTTTTTTCATGGGATTTTGAGACTATATAATAAAGAACAATATATTATCTATGTCCCTTTTATGAAGCATGGCCTATTAGGATTTGTGGGAGACTTAGATACCATGATATACAACTATAATTGTTAGTTATTAAGTGTATATGATTACTATAGGGTTACCCGTGAGAGGGGTTTTATGATCTTTTGAATGCCTAGTAGTAAAGAGGAATGGGTATATTATTTGATTTGAGATCAATACATGGGAGGTGAAATACACATAATAGAAAAAGGAATGGTTATGACCAGTCTTTTTATTCAAATGCCACCTTGAGTGCTCGTATTGGTATGTATGATACTTTGAGTGTCATGGTTTTGAGAACAAATTTGAAGTGCAGGACTATTCATGTTCCACAACCTATTGACTTTAGATTCATTTTAAGATGCGGTGAGAGAATGGGTAGATTATTGTGACATGGAATGGTGTTGGGTGATGGATAATTGTCTGGTTAATCATGGAATTAAATCTAAAATCAGTTATAAAGATTCCTTTTGAGGAGGATCTAGTTATATGAGTCTAACATTTATGGAATTTTAGTTAGTGGTTTTGGAATTTGAGACTTGTTTCAATGATGTGGGACTCAAGTAGTTATGAGTCAGGTTTGGTAATTTGATGCTAGATAGCATGTAACCCATATATTTAAGGAAAATCAAGGCATCACACACTATTTTTGTATATCAATGGTTCAAATTTAAATCATTGAGAATCTCTGTATGAGGCATGGACCAATGTTTTTGATGAAATTCTCACCAGATTAGATTTCCAAATCTCGATGTTATTGAAAAATTACCTCCATGGTAGAGGAGAAATTATAAATGAATTGGGTGTCATGGGATGGTTCACCCAAGCATGGTCCTTGACACATAACTCTTTATAGTTAAAAATATAGTGGGTGTCAGTGTATAAGAACATTGATTAATAGTAGTTGTACTAGTGTTTCTCAATGAATTAACCTATGATGGTTTCACATGATGTGTGGTATATATAGAACCATATGATTGGGAGTGAACTATTGTCCACTAATGCAAGGAAACTATTTATGATTAGATTTTTTTGGATCAATTGGAAATGTAACTGTGAGTCAAGAACATGAGGTGGTTGATATTTCATGATGGTTTTTGGTTATGATCAGGATGATGAAACATATTTAATTCATATGGTAATCAACAGAGAATTATCCATGATGGAACAAACATTGGTCAGTAAGGCCCTGGGTGTGATAGCACCAGTATTTGGAAAGTAAATAGAAGTAAGTGTATATTATTCTTTATAGTTGTGTGGTAAATGGAATATTTGAGATCTAGATGATATACTAGACTAGTCATTGATTTATATGGTAGTTAGGATAGTTTTAGTATGTTATGAAAGTGGGTCATGATCTAAATTAAGGTCTGTGCCATGGTTCAAGGGGTGAACTAGTTTAATCATATTATTCTAGGGATTAACCAATGATTTATGAAATAGATTAAGGTGAACTAGTTTTTCTTCACATGGTTTAGTGGGTGAAATCCTATTGAGTGACTTTGTTCAGGGGGTAATCTCATTAAACAACATATTTTTAGGGGTGAAATTTCATTTTATGATGTGTCTATTATGGGTGAAGACCTATTTTTTCACATGAGTTATGTGGTGAACCTATTTTTTTCATGTATAAGTGGGTGAAAAAAAGATTAATTTCCCGATTCAAGGTTGAATCATGTGAAAATATGTAATAAAGTTTCCATTCTGAGTGATAATTCTTGGATAGTAATGAGAATTTGTGTCTTGGATTATAGCACAAGAGAGAGACTCGACGTATGGGGATCCTTAGTGAAAATATTGGATGGGAGGTTGGTGTTACTTATAAGATGAATATGAGGATATGATAGATTATTTTAAACATAGTTGTTCAAGGGTGGTTTGAATAGTGGTTTTTGTTGATGAATGATTGGGTGAGAGGGGAATCATGTTAGGAGCATGCTGTGGAATGTAGTTAGGGGGTCTGAGGACCATTGGAATAGAATTTTTGGTAGGCGTTCTTATGGCGGATAGAACTATTTTTCTGAAATAATCTTGTAAAGAGGATACATATGGTTGGGGAACCATAATCCTTAGGATAAATCCTTTTAGAAACCATTGGGTGTCAAGGGAGGTGGGTGCGATGATCATCATCTCATTATGGTTGTTAGTTAATGAAAAGGTGGATCATCTTCCAATGTAAGGTATGTTTTATGTCAAAATATTCATATTGGATTTAAGTTAGGTGTTTTGGTATCAAGAATGTTGTGTTTATCATGAGTTTATTCCCTAATTACGTCTAATTTGATTGTTAAATGGGGGGAGAGACTTCTCAAGGAAAATATGTTTTATGATGGGGAGACTACAATACCATATGTATAGATAGGTTATGAAATTATAGATGAATATTAATTTTCATTTTGGTAGAAGGGTTTTTAGTAAAACCAAGACTCATAAAAAGATTTTGAGTGTTTGAAACATCTATAAATGTGGTTTATTAATGGGGTTCAAGGCTTACTTGATGACACGAGAGTTCATGGAAGAACCAAATGAGGGATTAATGGTCCGGATATTTTAAAATTGTAGAATTAAGACATTAACAACATTATCAAGGGGGTCATACTATGAATGTAAAACGATAACAAAAATCCCCTACCATTATTGGTCATGGAGTAAAATATAGTTTTGCACTGTGAAGGGTTATTAGGTGTTTTTTTGAGAAAAGTGGGCCTCTAAACCATTTTTTTGGGATAATGGAGAAGACACAATAGGGGAAAAATTAAACCCATATCCCTCTCCTATTCCCATTTAATTTATGCTTGATCATGGTTTTTTTTTGTGGTGATTCATAGGATGATCCTCCCTTGGATTTTTCATCTCTTTGTTTTTGAACAATTTTCCTGATTTTGGTTTTGGGTCTTTGGTTATTTACTCTAAAACATGTTGGAAATAACCTTTATCATTTTTTATTTCTGTAAAATTACGTAGAGGATAACCCAATATAGAGATTGAAATATTTTCATTATTATTTTAGTGTGTACCCAAATTTATTTAGGTTTTTTAGTTAAAATTAAAGCAATCTAACGATTCACTGGGTGTTTATGGATAAGTATATTGCTCGGGTTGGTGTTGGGGGTGTCATATGGACTTTTTTGTGTGGTTTTTTCAAGGTTCCAGTGATGTGGTTGTACTCAATGAGTTTTACAGTTATTAGGCTGCATTTTTATAAATTAATTTATTAAAGATAAATTTTTATAAATAATTTTTTGGGGTATATAAAATAATGATGGAACTCGGGTGATAAGTCGGGAATGGGGTAAACCTTGGGTGAGGATTAGGGATCTTAGGAAAAATTTTATGATTTGATAATTAAATGTAAATGAAATTGGGAAAAGGTAAGTGGTAATTATAATGGAACTATGGTTTTATTAATTTCATTATATACATGAGGATGTATAGTCACACCTCCAGGGGTGTGACATGTTTAATTTCATTATTGATAATTAAATATTTTTTTACATTGAAATGAAAACCCATAGAATAAAAAAGTTTTGAGTCCACATTAGAGCTTACACACTAGATTGATGTTTTGGTCATGAGTGGTTAAGGCCTGAATGAAGATTATACCTATATAATCAGATATCTCCAAAATGAAGTCTAAAATAACTTGAGATGGATGGAACTAGTAAATCAGGTGTGTACCCATGAGTCATTTTAGAATGAGGGTATGAACCCTTTTTTGGATGGAAATGAGTATAGAATGTGGTGATGGGGTTGGGCATTCCAATAACCTGAATTTATCTTTTATGTATGATGTAATTTTTATACACCCTCAATGTGGTTTATTTTGGAAAATAAAACATTCTATATGGGTGGTATATTATATATGTTTGGAAAATTAACATAGGTGGGGTCTCATACCATTGTTTTTGAAAATTCAAGTATGATCATTCTTTTACTATTTTTTTTGGAAAATTACCAATGGGGGGGTTCCTTATTTATGTTTTCAAAAATGACCATATGGGTAGTCTTTTATTTATTTATGTAAAATTACCTTTGAGAATTCATTGACATCTTGATGAAAAAACACCCATAGAGGAGGTTTGTGTTACTAATGGAAAAGAAAAATCCACAGGGTTGGCCTTTGGAAATTGTGTGATATGAAATTGGCTAAGAAAAATTCCATAGGGGTGGTTGATGAAACTATTTTTTGGGGATGACATGGATTCAGATCCTGGAGTTATTCAGGTGCAGTGAGATAGATATTTTTATGGGAATTATTCACTCTTGTGACACTTACATACTAAACTAATTTTGAGAAAACTCCTTTTAGATAGGGATGTGTTAATTATATATATATACCAGGGAAATATGGACATTTAAATTTTGAGTCAGAGACATCAAGATATTGGCAGAGACATCATGTCACAAGATGAAGCTGATATTCTTGATCTTGGTCACATATCTAAGGATCATCAATGGAATTTTACCTAGTAAATGGGTTTATATTATCCACACAATATGCTCAAAGACATTATGAAATCATGTCGAAGAAGGTATTGATGGTTATTTATTAATTTATGTTATTTAGTCTAATTATTTTCATAGTTGAATATGTAACATGTATATATCACTAAATTAATGGTATGTTATGAGACAAAATCGTTAGTGTCATTCTATGTTATATACTCAAAATATTCTTGAGCATCCATTACACTTGGTTTATCAAGAATACCTCACTTGTTGTTGATTAAAATATGGTTGAGGTTTGGTAGTTGATTGTCGATAAAGGTATATTAGGTTTATAATATTGGTATGTGGTATTCATAAATCTGCAATTTATAAATTTTATATGTGATCAATACCATTTGAGTTGTATGGTATATTCAAATATAACTATTTCATGTTAGTTAGTCATTGTACTCTGATGTATTTTATATTGATGAATTTTTCTAGGTTATTTATGTATGATCATGAACTTTGATATAGGGGGTATAGTCTCTATAGGGCACTGTATTATACCCCCACTATTGGTTAACAACATCAATTATACGATGAAGCACATCTGAAGTAAGTAGCAAGTATTGGTTGGGAAACTGATTTTGGTCCAAGGTGATGGGGGTGTTACAAAATTTATTCATAATAATTTATTTTAGGGTTTATATATATTAATTATATAATCCATATTAATTAATTAATGTATAACATATCACATCTAAATTTTACCATGAAATATTAATTATTTTAAGAATTGAATGTTAAAATAAAATGTCACAACCTTCCGTGAAATTAAATATAGCCTAAATTTATGTCCCTATAATTTTTCCATGACTTATATAAAATGTATACATGATCTCCACTTCAATAGATCACACATGTTACACAATAGGGATTCATAATCATATTATGATATCAAATTAAATGATTCATATGTACTACATGTTTTGAATCCTAAATCATAGTTCCAAATAAACACATAAAAGAAAATTTCTAAAAATATTTAAAATTTTAAAAATTCAACAAAAACATTTCATATTAAGGATTAAAAAATTTATAATATTAAAATAAAAAACTTCATTCAAAACATTTAACTTTGTTATTCATCCAGATATTTCATAATAAATAATGTTTGATAACAATTCTAAGAATAGAAAAAATATTTTATACATGATTCATCATTTAATAAAACAACAATTTTATTTCGTAGAATTATTCTAATAGTTCATTTCTGAACAATATTGAAAAAATTTATTATAATTGAGCATGAAATTCCAAGGAAAATAAATATAAAATTATATCATTCATGTAGAAATAATCTTGTTTAACACTACCATGAATAGGATTAGAAAATGAACCAATTATGATTATACGAAATACACCATATCATCAATGGTTAGAAAAAATAAATATACAAATATTAATAAAAAAAATTTACACCACCATATAATCCATTATAGGAGAATGAATTATTAACCCTTCCAAAATTTCTACTCGATAATTAATGAATTTACAAAAAAATATGTTTGGTATACTAAAAAATTTCTTCTATAGAATTATACTATCGAATAAATACACTTTTTCTAGGCATCCTCCTCTAACTAAATAACATGACTGGTTTACATAAAAGTATTTCCCTACTAGACCCCAACAATCCACACATGTTTATAACATCTAACTACACCCTTTCACTAAACCAAAATATATAATACCACAACTCCATGACTCTACCCCACCGATACACCTCCTAAATTTGTAGTAGAGTTTTAAATTACTCTCAAAGACCACCTCCAATAGGATATTGGTCAAAGGCTATCCCTAGGAGTTACTATCCGATGATTAGGATACATTTTCCTCTTATTTCTCAATAAAATAGTGAATGTATACCAATAAACTCCATAAGAATATAGTGAAATGTTAATAATTACCTATAAAAGATATGACAACATGTATCATAATGTAATATAACAAAAGATAATTCTGAACCAATATCTTAATGCTCAAATCTAGCTATATAATTTTCAATTTTAACATTATCATGGGGAAAATATTGCAAATAAAACATAAAAATAAATATAGAGTGGGGAGAACTTAGGAGTACTCAATAGGATCCAAATATAAAAAAATCTATTTTCAATCAGCGGCATTGGAAAAATATGATTGATAAAATAAAGTATGTAAAAGGTAGAAATAGAAGAGTAATCAAACCATTAATTGAAATAATGGGATATATATCTAGTCTCAACAACAACCATAATCTATTGAGATATACCACACCACAGGAAACATATATTTAAGGGAGATTCTTCCCATCATGAGCTACCATATTTTCCATAATTCACTATATTTTTTAGATCCATCCCTTTTCATTCAAAAAGTCGTGTTCCATTATTCATATAGGGAAAGAAAATAATAATAAGATAAATAAAAGTACCCATAATAATTCACAACCACTATGAGATATTTATCTGAGGTATTTATATCTCATAATTGGATGTTCTCATTAAAAGAACCTATCTCACAATGAATTATAAGTAACTATGAAATTATATTCAAATCATCATGAAATCCCATTTCTCCATATATTTATTATATCACAACCACAGACCCCATCACAATAGCATAACATGTATCACTACCACCATATTATCCTTATTTATAAATAATAACCTAACCCTATCATATACTATCTCCACACACACATCACTAAATCATATGGAGAATGAAACCAATCTTATAGAACATAAATAGTGAAAAAATATAAGGACCACAATAAAATATAAGATACATTTAATGTCTAAGAAATATAATGGGAAATAAAAAATTAGAAAGATCTATAATAATAGATATCTCTATTTATGAAATTAATATCACCATCATGGACATTAATAATGGATCACTATATAATCTTTTTTACATTCAATAGTTTATTGAGATTCTGTTTCTATCAGTATATATTATTAATTCATATATATTCCCAACATATAAATATTGTTATAAATATTATACTATTTATTAACTCTAAAAAATATAGGTTATTAAATTGTTTTCATTCAAATATTCCATTACCAACAATTAATCACCAATTCTATTTTCGTATTTTAGATTAAATTTATATTTTTTATGTTATTATAATTATATTTAAATTAAATAATTTGATCATATATCCTCAACATACAAAGGACTATGGACTTAATTTAAATCCACCATACCAACCAAAGGACTAATACATCCTAATCTACTGCTATGAAAGTCACTAACCCCACAAAACCTATCAAAATATATTAGGAAACCCTACTTTTTGCTTAACTATAATCCTTTAAACCATTTTATAATGTCTTTCCATACTACATGAACAATAATCCATCATTAAGACTCTTTACAACAACAACTAACATAACACAAATTCTAACCATAACTGGAAACAAAACCCTTAGAAATATACTCCTATTATTATCCTCAAAAGGACAAATTGGTTATTATAAACTAAAAAAGGGATTAACAAACACCCCTAAGGAATTTTATGACTTATATGGAAATAAAATACCTGAATAGTTTATTAAAACCACTCCCTCACCAACTAATCATATACTAAAACTCTCTAAAACCACAAATATAAAAGAAAATACTATGTTATAACCTAATACCTACCCATGCATCAAAATATATAAACAAATCTTCCATGTGTCAAAATCTTAGATGACTCGAACAAAATTTAGAATTATAGAATCACAACATACATTTTTAAACGCATAGGATTAGGAAATATTAATTCAATATTTACCAAATTCGTATTTCTATTTAATAATTCCCCTTTCATGGTTATTTTAATCATATTAACATTAATTTGAAATTTAAAAAAACATCCTCATGTATTTATTGAAAATATATATCATCCAACTTTATAACATCAATATTGCAGTAACTAAAAAGAAAATAAAAAAATAATACACCCATTGAACTAATATGGGACTTTCCAACCTCATCACTTCACACATTAAATAAATAAAACAATTCAAGTCTACGGAAAATTATTTTTCATTAAAGTTGTATAATAATGTAAAAAAATAACACAAGACTATAATTTTAGTACATGGTAATTTCAAGAATAATGTAAAATAAAATCAACATCAAGGTAAGATGGAATAAGGATCTCCAATGATGATACCAATAAAAAAACACAAATCTAGAGTTAAGTTATTATTAAAAAGATTAAAGGAAAGAAAACTGTAACCCCTCCCCGGGACAAATATAACCACACCGATCACAAATGAATAGTATATAATGAGAAATTTATTAAGTAAATATCATCCACTTCAACTAAATAAACTCTTATCAAGAATAAAAATGGAGGGAGTAATCAATAAGAAATATATTAATTAAATAGAAACTTTTCCCTCCATAGAAACCATCTATACCAATCCCAATTAGAGAGAAAAACATATCATATTTCAAGGTGTTTTCTAGTGTATGTTAACTGAAATAGTGTTAATGTGGTTCAGATTGTTAGGTATCAAAGGATTATAATGGTGGGTTTCAATCAAGGGGAATGATAGAATTCATATTTTTCATTCGAGGGTCTAATAATTGAAATGGAATGACCATAATAATATTAATTCAATTCATGTGGCTAACAACTAATGAAATTCAGGTTCAGTTTTGGGTAACTCCAAATTTCCCCAATGATATGACACAAAACCACACCCCATTATCTGTTGCTAAAAAAATTTAAAAAATAAGTAGTATTGACACAAAGTGTTATAACTCAGGACATACTAACTAATATTTCTAATATTTAATTTATTTCATCTCAAGATCCCAAAACCAAATTGTTTAGTTCCTTTAAGGATTAAACACATAAAAAATAAAATTTAGCATAATTGGTTCAATGCTGTCATGACCCATCCCCCAGGTCCCATGTCATGACTACCCCATGACCGATTTTCATAGGCCAGGGGTTGGAGACCCGCACTAGAAAGGTGTATCACAAAAATGGAATGAATTTCCTTTAAACATGTATGCACACAGACAGAGTACATGCACAAAGAAGAACACAAGGAACCACTACTAAGAGTAAAAGTAAGTATTGAAAGTAAAGGGGCCAATATACAAGACAAACTGAAAGAAAGATACAACAAAAATAAATAAAAACAAGCTCTGGAGCTCATTTGCTAAGGATCGTACCTGATGATTAGGTACAACTCACCGTCTGTTGTCACTGTAGCTCGCTACGCCTATCAATCACCTATGAGCACCATATATCCCCGACTCCCCAAGTCTCTGTCAAGATATCCATTGTCTTCACATGACACAATAGGTTCAGGAAAATCCCATGTAGGGGTGAGTATAACAATACTCATTAGGGACCCTAAGACCCCCAAAGGTCTTTCATAAATCCACAAAGGTAAACCAAAAATCAAGATATCAATCAAAAATCACATAGTAAAAGAAAACTCACACCAGTTATAAAACATAAGGAATTGGAATAAAGTTGATTAGTCATAATCTAGACCATCTTATTATAATGATAAGCTCAGCTGATAATCTGAAAAGTGTCGCTCCACTGACGATCCACAAAGTGTCTCTCTACAGCTGATCCACGACGGGTCTCTCTATGGCTGGTCCATGATGGGTTGCGCTACTACTGATCCACATAGGGTCTCTCTCATGCCAATCCATAGAGGTTCATGTTATTTCTGATCCACATAGGGTCATGCTACTTCAATTCCATATAGGGTCTCTCTCACGACAGAGGGTCATTCCATTACCAATTCATGGAGGGTCTCCCTCTTGTAGATCCACGAAGGGCCACCCTTCACTTGATATCCAATCACTAAATTCCCTCACCTTGTACATATGAGTTTCAAAGGTTCTTCTACTCAATCCATCAATCAAATTTCAACCACAATTAATCCTCACTTAGAGGTAACCCAAAGGACCGTCTTTTCGTAAGGGTTCCAAGGCAACAGACAACATGTCAATCAGACGCCCAGTCTGTAAGTTATATTTCTTTCAGTAAAAAGGGATTAGTTGGATTATAGCTCAATCAAACCTTACATACTCCAAATTCCCCCAAAACTCAAGTGGAGTATCTCAAAAGGACCGTCTCAATGCAAGGGTCCTTGTGCCCTAGACAGTGTGTCAATCGGATGCCTGATCGGCATGTTAGGATCATTTCAGTGAAATGGGGTCAGTCGAGTATGGGTTTGGTCCGAACCAGTTGGAATGACCCAAACCAACTCTATTTGAGGGTTCGGCATGGGTTCGGAATGGGTCCGGCCCAACTTATATGTTGGACTCGCAGGTCCGGCTCGATAGGACAGGTCTGGCCCAATGGCGCGGGTCTGACCCAATGACACGGGTCTTGCCTAATGGCGCGTGTCTGACCTGGTGGTGGGAGTCTGGCCTAATGAGTCATGCATCGGGGCCATGGGTGGCCCAGCCCACTGAGTCGCGGGTCTCTCCATGGGTGGTCCAGACCAATGAGTCACAGTTCTGGCCCATGGGTGGCCTGACCCGCATGGTGGGGCATGACCCACCAGAAGAAGCCCAAACTACATGGTGTGGGTTGGTTCACCAACCAGGACATGGGAAGATCCAATTTCCACCTGATAGTGCCTGCTGGCGCTGCCCCTTTGGCCAGAATGGATGGTAGGTGGCCAGCCATTTTTCATGCATGTGGACGGGATTCACGTGCCCCCTCTCTCCTGAGAGGTTCGAGCGGGCCGCTCCTCCACGTGTCGCTGATGGGCGCCACACCTCCTTGCTACCATGGGCCAAAGCGGGCCACCTCCGATGAGTCGACAAAAAATTCTGCAGGCCACTAGAGCTACTCAGGTGGTTCTTTTCTTGTGCCACTTGCGCCTATGTCCTCTGTAGGGCACCTTCTTCACTGCGAAGTCTTCATAATCACATTTCTGACAACCTGAACATTCATCCTCGAAGAACACACAATACACAACTATGGAAGTGGGTCAGGGAATTGTTCGTGTCAGATCACACCCTTCACATTTTATTTTAAGTATAGAGGAAATTATTCACCACACAGAAAAAGTAAAACCCCAATTCAAATCCCCACATTAGAACATGTTGCAAAAATAAATTGATCACGAATCAACTTTTTAGTTAGTTGCTCTACGTTCATTGTTAATTTTTTAACAAGGAAATAATTATCAATTACAATGAACTCATAAACCCCTACTTGGATTTAGTGGATCTGTTGATGAAGAAGGATGTGATTTACATCATCGTCGATCTGAAGTCGTTGGCATTCTTCGCCACTTTCCAACATCTAGATCTAATCCTCCTATGTTTGTCACTTCATTATTTGTTCTTTATCGGAGAGGGATACCACCAGTGTTTTGTTAGAGATTCCCCACATTTTTTAGTCCCCAAACTCCAACACATTTTCATATTAGAAGAAAAAATGCATAGAGGTATTGCGCTCATTAATGGTTCTCATTAGTGAGCCACGTTTAAATGATCCATTAATGAACCATTAAGATAACATCATCATAGTTACAAATGGCCAATTAATGACCCTCCATTAATGACACTAATCATTGAACCGTATCATCTTCATCTGCTTCTCAATGGTGTAAAAAAGAAATAAAATAAATCGTTCAAAATATTTTATTATTTTTCTTGAAAATTCCAAAAAATAACTTCTCTACTCGGACCTTACTGTCCGAAGTTAAAGTCATTTCTCGGAGAATCCCGTCATTCGAGTTCAACTATGCCCTTGAATTTTCAATCCAAGTAATGGTTCAAAAGTTAGAAAAACCTACCCTCACATTTACTGAACGTACCTTAAAAAATGTTCAAAATTCCATTCCAGTTGCTCTGGGCCTCGAAATCATGTGCCGTCAAAGCGTGTAGTCTCTGAATAATTCCATATAAAAAAAATTACACAGAATTTATAGGACATTACCTTATCCCCACCTTAGGGTTTTACACCCCCGAAATCCAAAACAAAACTAAAAAAAATATGGGGGTACTGAGCACAAATCTGATCCTCCTGCTCTCATGTGCTCTTTTGGAGATTCTTGTGCTTCCACTAAAATCTCACTAGAGGAATCTACTACCCATGTAGGACCTGCTTCTATCATTCCTCTATATCTACCATGAACTCTACAAACTTCACCCCATTTTCAATGTCCAGGTCGCCCAAATTGATGATGTGTGATGTATGATTCACATACCTCCTCAACTGTGACATGTGGAAAACATCATGCACTGGGTGAATCTATGGGGGAAGGGATATGTGGTATGCCACCTCGCCAACACTACATAGGATTTTAAAAGTTTTGATGAACCTCATAGGTAGCTTTCCGCCCTGGACAAATATCTGCAATCCTCGTCGAGGTGAGACCTGAATGAACACATAATTGCCCTCCTCAAACTCCAAGGGTCTCCGTCTACTGTCAGTATATGACTTCTACCTACTCAGTTTAGTCCTCATCCACTCCTAGATGATCTACACCTTCTTGGTGGTATC
Organism: Viscum album; assembly: GCA_963277665.1. NCBI lineage: Eukaryota > Viridiplantae > Streptophyta > Magnoliopsida > Santalales > Viscaceae > Viscum > Viscum album. Next base: position 413,211,881 of record OY728143.1, read on the forward strand.
CTGTACCAACTCCAGACCCATGAGTGCTAACTCCCCTGTGTCTGTCCAGCATTGGGGGTGATCTGTAAGGCTGTCTGTACAAGGCCTCGAATGGTGCCATACCAATGGTGGAGTGATAGCTGTTATTGTATGAAGACTCTACCAATGGTAGGTGGTCTTCCCAACTGAGACCAATATCCAGGATGCAAGCACATATAATTTCCTATAAGGTTTGTATGTTTCTCTCTGTATGACCATCTATATGGGGATGAAAAGATGGGCTCAAGCACAACTGCATCCCGAACACCTTATGTAATCTCCTCTATAGTCAGGATGTAAGGAGAGCGTCACAATTTGATAAAATCATTAATGGAACCCCATGAAGCTGCACTATCTCCTGGACGTAGAGGCGTCTAAATCCATCTATAGGTCCCTACTCCCGGATGGGTAGAAAGTGAGCCGACTTGGTGAGTCGGTCAACGATCACCTACATAAAGTCGTGGACCCTTGATGTACATGGAGACCCTGTAAAAAAGTACATTGAGATACCGTCCCATTTCCACTCTGGTACCTCAACTGGTTTGACCGAGCCTACTGGAACCTGATGCTTGACCTTCACTTACTATCAAGTGAGGCATCATGAAACAAACCCAGACACTACTTTCTTCATACATGGACACCAATATGGATGTTGGAGGTCTTGGTACATCTTTTCCAGTCTAGGATGTACCAACAAAGGGGATGTATAGAACTCCCTCAACACCTCCTCCGGCAACATAACTGGTAGTAAGGTTCTCCCTCTGAAAAGAATGACATGCTTCCCACCTATTGAAAATCCATCAGGAGCCCTTCTTGAGGATAACTGAGCATGTATGGCCTCTCAGTCAACATCCACCACCTATTCCTTCCAAACACAATATAAGAGTGGGGTAGTAATATTCATATACTGAAGGTATGTAGCTTCACCATCATTAATAAAGGATACCTGCATCGTGGCCAACTGCTCTGTCTCCTCCCTCACCAACTATAAATCGGTCCTCCTGCTGAGGGTGCATGCCACCACGTTACCCATTCCAAGAGTATAGAATATCTCAAAATCAAAGTCCTGAAGGAACTCTATCCATTATCTATATCTCAGGTTCTGGTTATTCTAGGAGAAGATATACTGGATACTCTTTTGTTATAAGTAAACTGTGAACTATTCACCCATCAAGTAGTGCCACCATATATTCAAGGAAAAGACTACTACTGTTAACTCCAGGTCATGGGTCACATAGTTCTTCTCCTACTATCTCAACTGTCATGAGCCATAGGTGATCATTGCTCACTCCTACATCAGGACACAACCTAGTCATACCCCTGATGCGTCACAGTAAACTACATACCCAATTCCCTCCTCTAGTAGTCTCGATATGGGGGCACTAGTCAGTCTCTGCCTCATCTCCTAGAAACTCTACTGACATTTCTCTATCCATACGAAGGGATTTACTTTCCATGTCAAAGATGATAAGAGTGCTGCTACTCTGGAGAAGTTGGGCACAAACCTCTAATAATAATCAGTATCCCCAAGATGCTCCACACCTCAGTCATGCTCCTAGGTGGATCCCAAGAAAGCACCACCTCTATCATTTCCTAATCCACTGTAACTCTAGCCTCTGAGATGACGTGTCCCAAAAAGTGGACTTTCTGAATAAAAAACTAACACTTTGAGAGCTTTCCATATAGATGGTTCTCTTAGAGTGTATCTAGGAATATCCATAGGTGTGTAGCATGCTCCTCCTCTAACACCGACAACACCAAGATGTCATCCATGAAGACCACAAAAACTGGTCAAGTTAAGGCTTGAATATCTTATTTCTGAGTCCCATGAACACTATTGAGGAATTTCTCATGACAAAATGCATCACCAGAAACTTTTAGTTACTATATTGGCACCTGAAGGCTATGTTCGGCACATCCTCATCCCAAACCAGAAGCAAGTGATATCCCGATATGAGGTCAATCTTCAACAAACACCTCACTCTCTTCAGCTGGCCGAATAGGTCATCAATCCTCAGAAGTGGATACATGCTCTTCACAATCACCGGGTTTAGGTGCCAAAAGTCCATGCACAACCTAAAACTCTTGTCTTCCTTCTTGGAAAAAAAACCTCGGGGCTACCCATGGTGAAACGCTGGGCCTTACGAACCCCTTCTCCTGCAAGTCCTCTATCTATATCCTCAAATCATGAAGTTCCATGAGAGGAATCCGATAAGACTGTGTCAATATTGGTGTTGTCTCGGGGTATAGGATGGTGCATAAGTCTACATCCCTGAAAGGAGGTAGTCCCAAAACATCCTCAGGAAAAATAGCTTCATACTCATCCACCGCTACTAGTATACTTGGACTCCTCTCATCCATTGCACCAAGGGTGAGGCTAGCCAACTGGTGAGTGATCAGCAACACCCTCCTTCATGAAAGTATGTCATGTGCTACAAGGGATTCCTTCTTGATGGTGAAGGAAAACCTGGTCCCATCACTACAGATGCTCTGCATTGTATGCCTAAAACAGTCGATCTGAGAATGGAATATGGATAACCATTCCGTACCCAAGATAACATCTTAAGGCATTGACATTTCTAATAGGAGATCCCAGCCAAAGATCTTTCCTCATAGAGTAAGCTCACACTATCAGTACAAGTGTGTAATCATAGAATTCCCTCCCATAGATGTATCTAGCCGTAAGGATCGAACCAATGAATCCATCGAAATCTTCATGCTCTGAACAAGAGCCATGGAAAGAAAGGAGTGACTAGAACCTATTTCTATAAGAGCATAAAATAGGGTGGAGAAGGAACAGATTGTACCTTAGATCATATCTGGAATTTCGTGGTCATAAGCCTCCGCCGCCTGAAGTTGTGCTCTCCCTTGTCCATCAACTCCTTGAGGTCGGGGGTGGACAACCTGTGGGTGGTGTTGGTAACACGTCAAACCGTCACCCACCACCTGCTGCACGGACTACTCCCTTACCATGTCCACTTCCATAAAACCCACCTCACTCTAACCACTTCCTCTGCCTCATCGGGCCCTTGAACGTCTGCTAATCATCAGTATGACAGGGCAGGCAGTCACGAGCCTTGTAACCCTTCTCACTACACGAACTGCACAGTCTGTTCCTCTACTAACCTCATCTTCCTTGTGAGCTCCGCACCTCCGACGCTATGTCATGGGGTCATCCTTTAGAAGGTCTAGCCCGTTTGGGCCTCTGTTTCATCTGCCTACTACTTTCTACAGATGACTCAGATATCTGAGTCCGATGGTGTCTCTCACTATCGGTTCCTTCTCGGCAAAAAAACTCTCCACCAGTAGTGCTCTATCTAGCACTCCAGCCTACGTTGGGATGTTGAGAGAAATAATCAATGCCCTGATCTCCCATTGGAGTCCTTGCTCATTGATCTAGGCCATAAAGAAAGGGTCCTTCACCATGTCGGTGGAGTAGCGGGATAGGTTGGTAAAACTCGCAGAGTACTGGGCCACAATCAAACTACCCTCTTATAGGTGTAGTAGCTTCAGAATACGTGCAGAGAATAGCATCGCTGATATGAACTCCGCTCTGAATAGGCTCTTGAAGTCTAACCAGAAAATGGATACCTCCTCGTGTGTCTGGAGCATGAATCTCAACCATCTCCCTACTGTTCCCTGAAAAAATCTAGTGGGTAGGATCACCAGGTGATCTATTGGTGTCTCTACCAAGAGAAAAACCCATGCCATAGCCTCCATCTAGTCCTCAACTACTTGATGATCTATCTCACCTAGAAACCTTAGAGGAATCTATCTCTAGAACGTGTGTAGCATGATCATTTGGAATTCACTTTCCATTGGTGGGGCTGGTAGCATCTTCTTCTCTAGGGGTGGTTGGTGCTACTGGTACACCACCAGTAGGTGCTACCACAACAAGTGGTCCCAGTACCGATGCCTCATCGCTCAATGGGACATCATCATGATCTCTATTTGGAATCCCGACTGGATGTCTTCATAGAGTAATCTTGTAATGAAATAGATGTTCCATGATCAATAAGTTATACTAGGTGAGTTGACTCAAAGGAGATCAAGAGAAAAAAATTCCGAAAAACATGAAACCAGTGTTTTCATGTACCAAGTCAGAAAACATAATTTATAGTCCTGGTGTATGGATATGTCAGCCTCCACACCAACACTAGACTCCCTGAACTAAAATCCAAACTCAAGACACTAAACACTATTGCTCCATTGAAAAATTACAGACTCTTAGTTCTTCTGGTTGAACCAACTGCCCTTTAAGAGAACTTTTTCACGACCCGTCCCCCGAGGAATGTGCCGTGACTACCTCAAGCCCACCTTCCATAGGCCATGGGTTGGTGAACAACATCATAAAGGTGTATCCCAAAAGGGAAGGCCTTTCCTTTAAACCCGTATACACATAGACAAAGTACATGCACACAGAAGAACACAAGGAACCACTCTTGAGAGTAAAAGTATGTATTGAAAGTAAAGGGGCCAATATACAACACAAACTGAAAGAAACGTACATAGAAAGGAAATAAAAACTAGATTTTAAGATCATCCACCATGGATCTTACCTAAAGAGTAGGTACATCTCACAGTCTGATGTAACTACATCTCACCACGTCTATCAATCACCTCTGAGGACCGTCTAACCATGACTCTCCAAGTCTCAGTTAGTATTTCCATTGTCTACACAAGACACAAAAGGTGCGGGTGAATCCTGTGTAGGGGTGAATATAACAATATTTAGTAGGGACCCCGATACCCCTGAAGGTCTCTCATAAATCAAAAAAGGTAAACCATAAAGAACATAGAAAATGACAGCGCACACTAGGTATACAACATAAAGAACTAGAATAAATATGAATAGTCATAAGCTAGATCATCCTATTCTATTGAGAGTCTCGGAAGATAATCCAAGAAGTGTTTCTCCTTTTCTAATCCAAAAAGGGTCTATCTACTGCTAGTCCATGACGGGTTACTCTACGGTTAGTCCACAATGGGTCGTGCAACTGCTGATCCACAGAGGGTCGCTCTCATGCCGATCCACGGAGGGTTGACCTATTGCTGATCCATAGAGGGTTGTGATACTACCTATCAATAAAGTTTCTCTTTTTTTCTGATCCATAGAGGGTTATTCCATTGCCGATCCATGTAGGGTCACTCTCTTGCCGATCTTCAGAGGGTCACCCTTCATTTGATAGCCAACCATTGGATTCCCATACCTTGCACGTATTATTTTTGAAGGTTCTGATCCTCAATCTATAATTAATATTTCAACTACCAAGAAGTATCCCTTAGAGGTAACCCAAATGACCATCTTTTTTTATGGGTTCCAACGCAATAGACGACATGTCAATCAGACACCCAGTCTGTAAGTTGTAGGCATTTCAGTAAAAAAGGCCCAGTAAGATTCGAGTATGATCCACCTTGGTTGTGCAACAACTTCTTCTAAAACTCATGTGTAGTATCTCAAAAGTTCTTCCGTGTTGCAAGGGTCATCGAGCCACAGACGGTGCATCAATCTGACGTCCTATCTGCATGTTATGATCGTTTCAGTGCAATGAGACCAGTCGAGTTTGGGTCCGGTCAAACCTCGTCGGACTGACCCCACCCGGCCCTGTTTGGGGGTCCAACACATGTCTATAATGGGTCCGACATGGTAGGATGGGTCCGACCTGGTGGCGTGGGTCTAGCCCGGTGGTGAGGATCTAGCCTAACAGCACGAGTCCAGCCCCGGCGGTGTGGGCCTGCCCACTGAGTCACGGGTGGCCTGAGATGCATGGTGGGGTGCGACCTACCAGAAAATAGCCAACCCGCATAGTGTTAGCCGGTTCACCAGCCCGGAAACCAGCGCTGCCCCTTCATCCAGCATGGCCAGAAGGTAGATGACTATTTCACACACATGTGGACAGGGTCTGTGTGCCCTCCGCTCACTCGAGCGGGATGCTCCTCCATGCAGTGCCAACGAGTGATGTGCCTCCTCGCCGCTGCTGCCAGCGTGCCTATGACACCTTCTTTTGGCCACTAGAGATACTCTGGTGGTCTGTTTCTTGAGTCTCTTGCACCTATGACCTCCGTAGGACACCATTTTAACCACGAAGTCTTCTGAATCACGTTTGGACTACTTGAACATTCATAATTGGAGAACACACAATACACAAAAATGGAGGAGGGTCCGAGCCCTATTCATGTTGGCTCGTGCCCTCTGTGTTTGAGTTTAAGTATAGGGGAAAGTATTAAACACACAAAAAAAGTAAAACCCCAATTAAAATATCAACATTATAGCCTCCCACAAAAAAATGAATGAATCACAGATCAACCCGTTAGTCAGTTGATTCACGTTCTTTATTAATTTCAAGAATGAAGAAAGAATTATCAATTACTAAGAATACACAAACCCCTATCTAGATTCATTGGATCTGATGATGAAGAAGGATGTGATTCGTGTCATCATTGATCCATGATCGTTGGAGTTCGTCGCTGGTTTCCATCCTCTAGATCCAATCCTCAAATGTTCATCATTTTGTTCTTCATTCTTCATTAGAGAAGGATTCTTACGGTGGTTTGTCATAGATTCCCCACATTTGTTAATCTCCAAACTCCAACGCATTTTCATATTAAAAGAAAATATGCATAGTGACATTGCACTCATTAATGAGCCACATTTAAATGATCCATTAATGAACCATTATGATAATATTGTCGTAGTTACAAACAGTCCATTAATGATTCTCCATTAAAGATCCTTGTTGTTGCACCGCAACGTCGCCTTTCACTGCACAACTTTGTGAAAAAGAAATAAAATAATTATTTCAAATTATTTTATTAGTTTTCACAAAAAATACAAAAAATAGATTATCTGCTTGACCTTTTCCGACTGAAGAAAAGTTATTTCTAGGAGAATCCCCGTGTTCTGAGTTCAATGGTGCCCCCATATTTTTGATCCGAGTACGGGTTCAAATGTTAGAAAAACCCACCTGCACATTTACTGAACTCACCGTAAAAAAGTTTAAAACTCCATTCCAGGCTCTCTAGGCCTCGAAATCATGTGCCATCATAGCGTGTGGTATCAGAATAATTCCATATATATAAAAAAATTTACACAAAATTTTTGAGACATTAAAAATGTATTCCAATGACAATATTTACCTAAGTATGCCACCTTAAAAACTACTTTATATATTTCCCTAGGGAAGAGGTAAAATATAATAGGTGGAATCAAATATTTTATAAGGGGTAAACATATTGATATTTCTTAAAGGGCTGTATTTATGTATGTGAGTATACAAGATCATGAAAAAAATGATATTAAATTTATTATTTAGTCATAAGGGTTTCACATTTGGCATGATAGAAGGTCATGTGACATCAAATGAATAATGGCATACTACGGGATAAGAGTATCGAAACATAATACAATAACCATAATTAGTGGAGCATAACATAGTAATATAATTAAGGAATGTTGAAAAAACAAAATAATTGAAATCATAACATAGTGAAACTATCAACACTTCTGATTTCTTATATTATATCAACAATTATAAAATATTTTCCTTAGTGTATCAGGTATCACAACTTGTTTCCCATAATGGATTAAGCTTTATAACTCACTTCTTATATTTATCTCAAGAGATATAATTGTTTACCCAAATAATTATACTATTATATGGAACCCCACAATAAATAATGATAATCTATACACATGTGTTCCATATAAAATTAACATATCAGTTAAAAACAAAGGAATTAAATTGGGGTTTATATCTCTTTTCAAATGGTATCACATAACTAGATTAAAAGTGATATATCAGTTTATAAAACAATTTTTTTCACAAAAAATTATTATTTAATAGGGGAATTTAGAGGGTGATTGATGAAACATAAATCTATATGGGATAGATATTTTAGTGTTAGATATGATAATTTAATAAATACAAAAATTAGTATTTAGATAAAATTTAATAACATTATCGTAAAGAGTATAAGTTTCAAATCAATATTAACAAAAACATTTATTATCAGTTAACATGAAGACTTTATCAATCATCATTTATAATAAAATTTCAATAATTAATCCTTTAAAATATCATAATAGTTATTTAAAATAAATTTGGTGTGAATGATAAATTAGAAGATCTTGAATGGAAGATTATTAATACTTTATTTTACCTTTACTGAATCACAGATTATAAAAAGTAAAATAAAACATCATTAGAAAATGGGAAAATAGATATATGAATATAATATGAGATAATATAAATTTTTGGATCAAAAAATAATGGAATCCTTATTTTAATGAAATAATATAAACACAGGGGAATACAATCATTATAATGAACAAACATTATTCTAAAAATGATTACATTTTTTATGTGATATAAAATAATTATCAATTTTTTTAATATAAAATTTAATTTTTCCAAATGTAGGAATATTTAATAACATATGAGAGATTAGATTTTTTAATATAGGGAACTTATAAGAATTTAATTTAATAAGAAATATCATAAATCAAAGAAAAGTAATTGAGTTAGAAAAATACATTAATGAAATCATAATTTATAGAGTATAGATTTTATAAAAACGATTCTATGAAAAAAAAACCTCATAAATAAAAGAAGAAATTAAATATAATAAATTTATTGTCCATTATAAAACATAACAAGAATAATTTCGTTCATAAATAATGGTTATCACTAAATAAATTGAGATTGAGTTAAAAAACATTTACATTGGATCCCTACTTCGTATGATGCACACTAAACTCCAATATGATAATGATAACCATCTATATATCATATGTAAAACCATAATTTAAAAAAAATATAATTTATAAACATTAACTATAATAATTCCATATAAATTTATTAGTTAGTTAATTCTAATTTTCATCATCGAATTTTAGTGATTTAGATAGTTTATCACATACTTTGTTATAGAAATATCAATCTTCATTAATTAATAACAAATTATAAATTCCTAGATTATTTTTGGTACATGAATAGATATACCATAATTATTTTAATGTGTTAGATTAATTCCATGAGATTTTTAGTTATTATTTTTTTAGATCAGATTTGGGGTGAGAATGTTTTTGTAATTTCTTAGAGAAAAATGTGCTATATTAATTAGAATTTTAAATATTAATTTTATCATTATATTTATTAATAATTTCATTAATATGATTTTTATTCATAAAATATTTTCTTTGGACAAACTATTTACTTAATTGATGAAAAATTAAATATTTTATTCATGGAGGTAGTAGTCCGTGCATAGTATGGTTGAAATTTATATTTTTCAATGGATGGGATGGTGATAGATAATGTTTTTTTATAAATATAAAAAAAATTTATTATATTAATGATACTAAATTATTTATAATATTATTTTTAGAATAGGTTTGGAAGAGGGTGGATGAGAAATATTGAGAAGAAAATGACATGGAGTGGATAATACTCACATTGAGGATTCTAATATTCCCTGAAAAGGATTTTTATAAATGGAGGACATGGGTTTCATTATTTTAATCAGGGTACTTTAAAAGATCAATATGGACCTATATGATGTAAAATAGGTAGTGGTTCATTGGAATCTCAATATAAGAGTTTCAATTGAAGATGGTGGATGAAATCTCCTTTTATAGGTGAACAAGTGGCATAATTTTTTAGGAATCTAGTGTTGGGTGAAAGGTAACAATGGTATAATATTGGAGTTAAGAGTGTTAGTTAAGGAAATGTTGGTGATAGATGGGCCAATGAATTTAAAACATAAATGGGTAAAATATAAGGTCTTTTTGAAATTTTTATTTAGTAAAATTAAATCCATCATAGATACCTCCTTTTTACCCTTTATCCTTTATTAAACAATTACAATGGTAGTTATCATTTTTTAAAATATTATAATATGAACCTATAAAAAAATTTCAATTGCTTAATTCTAAATTTGGAATACATTAAATATAATATAATTTAATCATATGATAAAAATAATATTTAAATTAATACCTAAGATATAAAAGAAATCATATCATGGGTAAATATTTATTTTCATATGTTAAGGGTTTTAATTTAAATTTTTTATCAATAAATAATTAAATAAGTGTTAATATATTTGTTTATATGTTTAAAAATCATATTATATTCATTAATTAAAAGCAATCAATTGAATTTATTGAGTTAAAAATTAATGAATATTTATAAAAATAATTCAATGAAAAATAATGGTTTTATTTGTTTAACTAATTTTAACATTAGAAACTAATTTTTTAGAAAAATTAAAATCAACTTATTACCAATATTGGATATTTTTATTAAAAAATGAAAAATATTTTTTTAACGTAATTTATAATTTTATAAAAATTAATTTTATTATATGATCACATAACACATAATTTTTTTTTTGAAAATTATTACATTTAGGCATTAATCGAATATAATATTATTACTTTCATAGTAATAATTATTGGATAGTTATTAGGTTATATATATATATATTACCAAAATATTTCATTAAAATCCTACTTTTGTGGAGATTAATTTAAAATACATAATATATTGAAAATATTTCTTTGAAAAATATCACATTTTTTATAAATGATCATCAATAAAAACTATTAAAATTAAATAATTTTATTAATTAATATTACTTTTATTAATGCATTTATATAAAAATATACCTTTGAATATTATAAATTTATCATATCATTTATTGAATCTTATAATACATCACGTAAATCTTGAATAATAATAATAATAATAATAATAATTTTTAACACTTAAAAATACTTTTACATAAAATTATTATATATTATATTTTGGTTCATTATTAATTATTTTCATTATATATTATTTCAAATTTATAGCTTAAAATAAACCGCATCTATATACCTATCATATATATATATATATATATATATATATATATATATATTCTGAATAATCATAATTTCAATGACTATATTTTTATTTTCCATATTTCCATTTATAATAAAAATATTACAATAATGATTCCCTAGATATTCATTCAAATATAACCACGTAAATCAAACTTCATAATTTTCATTTTATTTTCATGTGATTTATTTTATATTGATGTTGTTCTTTCTTAATATATTTTTAGTTATATAAATTATGATCACCATGGGTGAAATTTATCATTGAGATTTTATAGTTTTAAATATATAATAATTTTGTATTTATTTTCCAAATTTTCTTCATACACTATAAATAGATGTGACCAACCATTGTGTATAATAATATATGATAAATAATAATCAGTTTCATATGAAGTTGTTGTAACCTTCCATTATCTATGAATATGGTGTTGTTAGTTTGATTTAAGTCATGTGTTCCATACATTCTACACTAGGAAAAATATTTTAAAGGAACAAAATTTAAATGGATAGATATATTGTTTAAATAATGGTAATATCTTCTAAAGCCTATGGTGTTGCATAAATCATGTCAAGAAATATATATTTTTAAGTTACATAATTATAACTCATAAATCAATTACCTTAAGGAAGCCAATTAATCCCACATCAAAAGCAGTAAAGATGAGAGTCAATGATCCCAACATTTTATTTACTAAAAATTAACATCAAATTCATCATCAAAACTTCCACAAAACCCAAAAAAACATCAAAAAAACTTCCCCATCCTAATAATATGAAATGATGAAAATTATTGGAAATATATTAGAAAGAAAAATAGAATCAAAGAAAGGTCAATACCTGTAATTGATAAAGCTAATACATTAATTGGGATTCCCAAATGCTCTAAAAGGAGTCTTTGGAATCAGTATTGAATAAAGATATAACAACTTGGACTCATGAGGCCCATATATGATAGTTATTTTTTTATAGAATATTAGAGTTTTCACTATAAAAAATATATTACTAGTTATGGAAGACTAGATACCTAAATATATTACATTTTAAAACATATGATTCAATATGAACACATTATGAGAACATTATTTAACCTTTCATAATATCCATAAAAATTACACATAGTTATCCTCTATGATTAATGTGGAAATTAATCAAAAATATTGTTATCTTAGATGCAATGTAAGGAGTATCAATCAATATAATATATAATAAAAAAACTATGGCACAAGTGATATGGTTGTAATGAATTAACAACATGAAGTTATAGAAATTATAAAAAGAGGGAATTTTATATCCATGAAAATAAATGAAAACACTGATAAAAATAATCAATGTTATCATACTAAAATAATTTATAACACCGGAATAAAAACATGTCATCAATGCCTTACTACATGATAGTGTATTGGTATGGGTAGAGGTGTACACAAAATCCCAAACTGTTTTTTCTCATGAGATGTATCTATGAGTCAAGTTTATGTATAATATATTTCCCTACAATAAAATATTTGCCAGTAATTACTTCGCTATAATCTTCAACAAGGAATTTTATAACATTCCCCAAGGAACCTTTGGCTGAAAAAACATTAGTGTCCATACAATGTAAAAATAGGGGAAAAAATAATTCCCCAATCAATGGAATAATGTGGATGTCTAGGATATCATCCCTTAATAAAAATAGAAGATATGGGTATCGTTAAATTAATAAGATGAATCCATTCAATTAAATATAGATATTATGGTTCCTTTTAAGTGAATTTTTATTAATATAATCTAGTAATTCGGTTTAATATTTTTCATTGGGGGGAGAGCATTCCAATGTTATAAAAACTCCTCAATCATGGTTCATGAAGAGTATGTGAATATTCTGGAGCATATCACTCATGAGTGTCTAGAATGGTGTGCAATATTAGACCCCCTCATCATGTATCTGGGTGATGGTTGATTCAATGATTAACAAACCATTTCTAAGGTGATTACCCATAGTTTTATTTGTGACACACACCAACATCCACCTATTAGTATCTAGAAAAGTATACCATTTTTAGGAAAAAAAACCTCTTTATATTCCAAAACTTTATGATTTTTAGGCTTTATGATAGCCTATAAAAAATTTTAATGTGAGAAAATATCAATGTATATATAAAAATTGTCATAATTAAAAATAATTATATGCATGATGACATTAATATAATGGGTTCTAATTGAAAATTAATGGGGTTGAATGAGAATCCTTCTGTCAAAAAAAAAGTCATAGTAAAAAGGATATAATTAGAGTGAATAAGTTGTATTTAATTATTAACATATCAAATATGAGATAATATAAATAAATTAAAATCAAGAAATATATTTAAAATGTATTGTAAAAAATAATTTTAATTAAAAATGATTGAGATGGATGGGAAACCAATAAATTTATAAGTAGAATATTAGTGCTTTGTAGGACTATATATAACCTTAGTACCACCTTGATAGTGACTTAAAGGGGGATAGGGAATGAAAATTTGTGATCAATGACTTTTGTTTGGAGTATTATAAGATTATTTGTGGATGTGAATACATTTTATATGTGTAAAATAAGAGGTTCTCAGATTAACAATATCTAGATAAGGGGTATTAATTCAATCACATGAGTTTTAGGTGGGATAGGTGAGTTATGTGAGTTGTATGAAGAAATGGTTGTTAATACATTTGGGTATGTCTTTAATACCAGACAATGATTTCAAGATGATGTATGTGATCATTTAAATATTAAAAATTAAAGATACTTTATGCACCCATTTTACCTTAATTAAACTTGACTAAAAATTAATCATGGTATTTATTTAATAATAAAAAATATTAAATGGTCCCATATACACAATTATTTCATTTAGAATACAAATTTGGAATCTATTTAATCTAATTCCTCTTCTAAATGTGATATGATAAACTTTTAAATTGAAATATATGATATAGGAAAAGCTAATGTTATAGAAAAATATCTTTTAAATGTTAATTGTTCTATATTGTTATTTATTATTAATTATTATTTAAATATCTTTCTATATATTTTTATATTAAGATAAAACATGATATTGGATTCATAATTTAAAATATGTTAATCTAATTTATTTAGATGAAATTTATATAACTCTTATAATACCAATTCTTGGAAAACTATTTTTTCTTTTACCTTGGTAATTTATCCTTAATATAATTTATTATAAATGCATAATAATAATAATATATATTTTACATATTTTTTTTACCAATTGAGTATAAATCGAAATTTTATTTTATCAGATAAATTTAATATGTGTAGGCATAATCAATTTTGACTTTAGCATGAATAAAACCAATTTTTCTATGTTTATTTTTAAGCATCGAGTTTTTTATTATAAAATTAGGAATTATTTTGTTTTCATGAAAATAAATAGTCTATTATAAAAAAATATAAAATATTTTTTGAATCAGAAGGATATGTGAGGACGTGGACTTAAACATTACATATTTTAGTGTCTTTAGATAAGAATTTACTTTATATTATTCTCAATAATCTTTTGGGTTTATAGTTTTAAATAATTATTTCAAAAATATTAAAAAATAATAACATTATTTATAAGGTGTAAAATTATACTCCCTATCCATTTTTCTCATAATATAAACAATTTAAAATAAAAAATTTGAAATAAAACACATTTTTTCATGATTTTTTTAAAACATTATACTTGACATATTTTTCCCTTTAAACATCCTTAAATCCAATGAAAAACATTTTAAAAATAGGGGTGAACACAAAACGCTCAGTAAGGGACATTAAAAGAAGAAATTATTTATCCTAGTGAAAACATGAAAACCCAAACCTTTTTTCCTGGAAAGGGAATCATATTTATTTTTAAAAAAAATTTATCTTACCTTTCAAAAATGGGTGAAATCTATAAAAATCAGTAGAAAGAATATAAAATTCATTAAGGTTCCTTGGGACATCATCTTCATTGAACCCTCATAGAACCCTTAAAAATTGGAATAACTGTACAGGTGAAATCCAATTTAATTATTTAGAGAATATAATCATTTCCCAATGAATGTGACCACAATATGGGTGCAACAATTATATAAGCTATAATGGTCTCACCTGGATCTATCTATGCACACCCATCATATAAGGTATAGTGATAAACCCTTGGAACTATCTATGTAAAACTAAAATATAAGATATAATGGGATCTTCCATGATCTATAATGGCGTTTAACACATCCTATAAACAAATTCAATGGACTATATCAAGAATAAAAATTTCTAATCCTTCAACTTTTAATTATGAGACCTTTGAAAAACTCTTCTAAACTTTTATGTAAAATTCTTCTAGATAAAAAAATAACCATTTATATTAAAAATACTACATTCAGTAAAAAATACAATTTAAATGGAAAGTGGTATTTTTATTTGAATAAAATATGAAATATTTAATTGTAATCAAATATTTAAATAAGGATTATTATGGTATGAAATATTATTATCACAATATATATGTTAAAATAAACCATTATTTTTTTCTTTTGTAATAAAGATAAACATTCTCTAAAAAGATTATATTTAAAAAAAATTAAATTGATTCAACAAAGAAAAAAATTTATTTTATAAATATATTATTTCCATATAATTAAATCCATAAATTAAATTTAAAAATAAGAACATTGAGGAGAACGAGTTGATGTATAATTCATTAAAATATGATTTTTTTTAAAAGGAAGTACCTTAAATTGATTCCAAATCATCTCATTTGTTCTTTTTCTTCATGAATAATATAATTATGTTAATTAATTACTTTACTAAGAACATTTTTTATTTTTATTATTTATTTTTTATCTCTTAACATGCTTTACATTATTATTTAATCATTTAAGTATACTTTAGATGTTTTGATGGTATTTGTATTATATGTCAAAAATTAGTTCTTTAGGCTAAATATGGTCAATGATTTCCTTATTACACCATATATATAATAATATTCAACAAATAACTGTAATTTATTATTATAATTTATTTTTTAAAATCCATTCTTAAAAGATGGTAATAAAAACGAACTATGTTATGATCATTGAGATTGTAGGTTATAAGTACACATGAGTAAGGTTCCTATTTTTTCAATGATCATTATGGAAATATGTTAAGTGTTATTTTTTCCTTCTTGATTTATAATAAAATAATCACTCCCATGTAATTTATATGAATACACTTATATATAAAATCTATGTGATGATTAAAAAAGAATCACATAACTTCATAGAGGCGGTAGTCCACATATACACACGAATGACATCATTTTTAGTGAATGAAAATGTAAAAATTAAATAATATATTAAATTTTAGTAAATATAAATATTTTATTAGTATAAAATATAAACATTTATTCCATCACTATAAAAATATATGAGAGGTGATGATGGAAAATGAATTACATCGGTTCTTGAGGCGATAGTCTTCTGTACAAAAGAATGATGGTTTTTTTACCATTTTATAGAATATGATGTAGATTTAGGTTATATAATTAACCTAATAAGATCTTAGAAGATGGTAGATAATAGATTTATTATATAATCATGGATGAAGAATATTTGAAGGAGATGGAAGAGGAAATAAATAAAAAAGGTTGGGTTAAGAATGATAGATCTTCTTTGGACCACCTCATTAAGAATGTAAATAAATCCTTCCAAGATTACATTTATGGGTAATAAAATACCTTTAGGACGTGATTAATGAATTAGGGAAGGTATTCTAGTATTTATTTTTTGAAAATAAATTATTGGAAGGTGTGAAGGTGAGAGGTTTAAGGTGACCTTTTTTAAGTGGGAGATATGACATACTTGGAGGTTTTGAAAATACCAGTTTTTATCATGTTTTAAACATGAATAAAGGAACCATAATTGACCATTAAATATCCTAAAATGATAAAATGTCAATATATGGCTGTTAAGTAGAGTTTATATAAGTTTTTAGTCCATTTAACACTTATATTTTTAGTTTCATCCATAGTAAACATGTTTTCACCTTAATCCTAAAAATGGTTTGTTTACTATTTTCACTTTTCATTAGGATAAACAATTAAGTTAAACACATTATATAATATAAATTATTATTATTCAAAATATGGAATCAATTTTACCAAATTCAATACATATATTTGGTATGATTTAAAATTAAAATTCAACCCGTATATGCGATGAAAAAGATGTTTTTTTGAGAATTTTATTTTTTAAACCTAAGATGATAGAAAGTTTAAGGATGTTTTATCAGGACCTATGAATAATTTCTTAAATTTGGTAAAATAGGATAGTCAAAAGTAAAAAAATCTTATAAATCTCCTCAAAGAGATAATTTTGGATGAGATACACACTGTTGATGGTGATAAAGATGATGCTGAGGCTGCAATCCAAGTGGACCATCAAGTTGATGAGCTTGAAGAAACTGATGACAAATTTGGTTCATGGAAGACCCAAAATAATTAGAGGAGGGTATGGCATCTGAGAGGTCTAGGAGGATTATATGGTTAGGTTGGTAGGGATAAAGGACATCATTTTTTATTCTTTAATTCTATTGATGGTGTTTCACTTGTACCCTGAACTCTCTATGTTTTATATTTTATTTTTTTGATAAATTTTTAGGGCCATTGGATCACCTAGAGTCTATAATTATTTTTTAAATAATTTATCATTACTTTTTATTTTAAATAACTAAAACAGATAATCATAATACACATTATTTTTTTTCCAGAAAAATGTTCCTTTAATCCAAAAAATAAACTTGTACTAAAATCTTGAATAAAGATGATTCAAATATAAATAACAATATTAAATATAACTAAATAATAATTATGTTACTTTAATCCAAATTCAACAAATAATGGTACTCTCAAATTACATAATTTGTTTTAAAGAAATGATAGTTTTACAAACAATTGTTTATTTCATTATTCGTTGAAAAATGAGTATTTTCTAAAAAAACCAGAAATTTCACCTTACATGACTTTTTATATGATGATTTCAAAAAAAATATTTTTACCAATTAAAATTAGATAATTCAAAAATTATGTTTTGAAATATGACCATTATAATAAAATTTATTAATTAAAGTATTTCCTTTTTTTATTTAAAAATTACTTAATATTTTTGTGATGAATATAACTATATAGTTAATAAATTTTAATAAATATGAAAATGTTTTATTTTTGCATTTCTTGGATTATTATAAATATAAAAAATAAAAATTTAGCAAAATAATATTTAATATATAGAAAAGACTAATTATATTTTTTTTGATGATAAATATTTCATAAGTTCCTAAAATATTAAACATAGGTTTTATATTATAATAACAGTATTTAAAAAAATATAATTTTTTTAATATTAGATGAATCTTAAAAAATTAAAAAGGTTATATAAAATTCTAATTGTAGAATACATACTTTTGTAAACCCCTTTTTTAGTTATAATTTATAAGTATTTTATGAGGAAATTTAGTCATTTTAATTTTAATTTTTACCCTTATTTGGAGAATATGATCGATATAAAGTCACATAAATTTTATCATTATACATAAATTTTTTTGGGAGTTATGAAATGTTTAATATTAATTTATAAATGTTATATAAAGGTAAAAAAAATTACTAAGTAATAGTGACTCATTTTTCTCAATAGTTAGGAAAGGGTAACTCAGTTGTTGTGTAAGGTTAATTCTAAGTCACATAAAGGTAACTATAATTTTCTATAAGATAGATAAGGGTAACCTTGTCACTATTTAAGGGTAAATAATTTTTTATGGATATGTAAAGGTAATTCATCACTGTATAAGGGTACTCCTAATTTTATGATTTGTATAAGTGTAAAATGCCTTTCATTGATGCAATAATGATGGGTTGTGTGAGGGTAAATCGTTACCCTTACCGAGATTCCATTTTGGAATAATGGTAGTTATTAAAACTATTTCATATTTTTCTATTCTATAACAAACCTCAAGATATGTTTCAGGATTTTAATGGACTAAAGTTCTATGAATTTAATTATTTGACTGGTTTGAAATTCATAACTTATATTTTGGAAGGTTTAAAATTCTCAACACTCAATATTTGTTTGTAGGATAAATTAAATGGTGTTTATAAGTTGGGTATTTCAATTAATAAATACAAAACAAAATGATTCTATTTTTAAAATAATATAACCTTTTTTCTTTTTATTTTGATGTCTTCTTGAGTATAGTCAACCTAGAACTACTTTATTGATGATCCTAAAATGAATTATTTGATCAGTTTGAGTTCATATAATGGTTTATAGTCATGGAAAAACACTCCATGTAACGACCCAAACATTCATCAATGGAAATTCCTTTTGATCTAATTAAATGTTTATTATGGTTATATAAAATGTGAACACAATTGGTTTTAGGTTTTTGTATTTTAAAATACCGTTATGAATTTTGACCATTGCTAATATAGCCATTGAATAGTGATCACATGATTAATATAAATATAGGGCTTTAATAAATACAATCTAATCAGACAAAGGAAGTGATGAACTCATCCAGTATACTTTCCCCATAAGAAGCCCATTTGTCAGAGCTTGGAAAGGAGGTGGCGTCATTGGGCTTTCCTCTTGACCAAGCCCAAGCCGAGCTTGAACATGTTAAGCTTGGGCGGAACTGACTACAAGATAAGTGGAAGTTAATAGAGATTACTACTCTTGAAACGTTATCCGAGCCTCCCCAAGAGTCTGTCACCATCACACACCTTACCCTTCAGTCTTATGCGGTTGTTATAAGGGGTTATGTAACAAGACCCTAGAACTATGACTACGTACATTATTTTCTTATAAAGAATGTGCATTCATTTTAATATTGTTACTTTGTCAATAGTTTTTAAAGCACAAAAAGTATTTTTAGTTAATATTCAACTAAGAAATCTATTTTGATGAATTAATTGATTTTTTAATTAAATAATATTTTAATAAAATATTTTTATAATTAATTTACTTTTTATTAAATATAAATGATCATATAATTTTATGAATGCAATTGAAATTTTTATTATGGTTTGAAAGCTGTTTTTGTCAAAACCCATGAAATTTTTGATAAATGTCAGTTTTTATTTTAAAAGTAAAAATTCACATATTTAGAAAATTATTTAGATAAAATGAATATTATTTTTGGAATCAGGATGTCGAAATTATCCAATGGTAAATTTTTCATAATTTTCCAAGACAGTCGAATTTTTGGGTAAAAATTAAATACCATTTAAATATAAAATGTGTTTTATGACATCATTATGACCCAATAGTGATGTAATAAAATAACATAAACATTATTTTATACCAATATATTTTTTATCTTTAAAATAATGTGATTTTATATTGGTTTTATTTATTTTACAAAGCTTTAGTGGACCCTCCAAGACTTATAAACATTTTGTCTTTTCAAATTGTTTTCATTGAGAGTGTGACTCACCTCCACATAAGCGACCCTATTATTTTAAGAATTTCGGACATTGGCCTTATAAAATATTTTTTTCCACTCCCCTTCGGCAAAAACCATGGGAAAAACCATGGGCTGGTTTGTGGTTTTGATTAGTTTAATGTGAGGTGTCCCAAACCTAAATAATAAAAAATTCCATCTCCTTTCATATATAAACCCACCCAAGATCCAAATTCCTCTTCACTCAAAGCCTTAGGAGTTCGACCACCCCATAACTCCTCTCTCTGAAGTCCTCCCAAGGTTCCCTAAGCTCCCAAGAAGCCTCTATCAATCCTCTCCCAAGCCTTTGGGATCACACTTTCAAGTAAGGGACTTCTTCCTTTCTCATTTTTGTCTAATTTTATTTTTAAGTTGTTATGGCCTTTTTCTTTCATTTAAAAATGTTGGGGTATGATTTCACACCTACCCCATACGGTCCTCTTTATGTTTGGATGATGTTAAAACCATTTCTCTCTCATTAATTCCCCCCATTAATACCTGTTACCATGCCAAAATTACTTGACGGATCTCCCTCTCATCTTTTACATCCAAGTAATTCTTTTGTATTATACATCTAAATTCCATTAAGTTTATTGGGACATGTATCTATATGACCCCTTTACTGTCCATTTCATGTATATATTATGAGACACCATTTTCTCTCTCATCAACCATTTTCATGAATCCTTATGTCACACTGTTATGCTACCGAAATTGCATCATGTTTTTCCAAGCCAAGATCATTGTATAGTGAATATCATACCCATGTCTCTATCAAGGGTACTCACCTTTATAAACATATACATATTGAATGGTACTTTCATGTAATTACTCCACATTACTTAATCATGGAAAAAATTATGATGTAGACTGATTCCATGATCCATGTGCCACACTTATACACGAAATGAAATGTTTAAGAAGGGTGCACCCTAATAGCGCTCCAATGCATTCGATAAAGTATAGTATCGTGATACATCATGTAAAATGGGTTTTGACTCATTCTAATTCAAGTGAAATGAGGTTTTACTCATGCTTCATGTTCAATGAGGGTTTACTTATGCTCCATGTGCAGTTAGCCTTAGCTCATGCTAATTCCATGTTAAGTGTTGTTGCCACATTTCCATGTTATGATTATCATGATTTATCATGACTTCATGTTCAAGTTTTTCTTATGCTCCATTGATAAGCCTATTGTAAAACATTTATTTTATTCCTCATGTTATTCTAGGTTTATCCCCTTACTAGTCTTTATACCTCACCCTTTTCTTGTACATGTCCTCAGGTTATTCCTTGCAATGATAAGTATGAGAGAATGTAGTGGTCATGTATAGGAAGTTTTCAATAAATATGTTGTGTGTTTTATGTTCTAAGATGTTATGTAATGTTTTTAATCCAAAAATACACTAGATATCTTGATCTTCTATGTCGTATCATGTGATGATTTTGTGTAACAAATCAAGTTTAAGTGTGTAAGAAAAAATCAAGGTTGTTATAGTTGGTATCAGAAGGAGGTTTAGTTATTTTTGGGATTAGGATTAGAAAACCCTAGTGAAGACTTAGAGATAATAATAAGTATAATAAAAACATCCCTATGTATTTTTGAGTATTTAGTAAGTAGTTTATCAAGAAAATACATCCCTGTCTGGATATGAGTAGGTAGAGGCGGCTCTAGCACAGATGTATCCTAGGGGTAAAACTTGAAAACCCCAATTTAAACTAGACTCAAATGGGAACTAGTGCATGACAATGGGCCTTGCTGCTCTCTTGTTTATGAAACTCCTAGAGATATTATTTGTTAAATTCACAAGCTCAGTATGAACCCTTATTAATGGAATGAAAAAATTCCCCTAAGAATTTGAGTTAGAAAGTAGATCATGGATAACATAGACTAAAGCATATAGATTCATAAGTTATGGAAATAAAAGTTATTTATAAGTTATCAGTTTTGTCCTTAGATTAACCTTTAGGTGTTGACCCTAAATTTTCTTTTATACAAACCAATGGCTGATAATAGGAGGAGTTGGGCTAACAACCGATGTTTAGATCAATGTGATGACTGTGCTAATGAGATGCCCAATCTGATGGGAGTAGGAATCACAAAACTTTTCATGATTCTCTCTTAGTTAACTCAAGATTTTAATAGAAACATGGGTCAAGAGGAATTTTCAACCCCCCTATGAAAGAACAAGTCGCTGTCGAGAGCTTCGTGAGGAAAAGGCCTCCTACTTTTAATGGATCATCTGATCCCTCAATCGCCAAAAAATGGATCAACTCCATTGAAAATATATTCTTTATCCTTCAATGTTATGAACAAGATTAATTTATCCTAATTGTTTATCGTATAGATGGTGAAACTGATCAATGGTGGACGTTGATGAAAAATACGAAGCCTGAGGAGGAGATCGAGGCGTTGAAATGGAAGTATTTCCAGAAGATGTTTTTTGAAAAATATTATCTGCACACCTTCCAACATAAGATGAAAAGGGACTTCCTTTACCTCAAGAAAAAAGATGATGAATCTCCTAAAGTGTATGAGGAAAAATTCACAAGGCTTTAATGATACACCTCCATCTTTGTTTTTACCCCCGAATGCATGGTTGACCGCTTCTTTGGTGGGTTGAAACCTACCATATGGAAAGCGCTGGCGATTCGTGACTTAAACATCTATGAGGAAATTATCCGATGTTCCCTCAAGGACGAAATAGAGATCGGAGAATCTCAGGTCTATCATGGGGATAAGAAGCGTAAGGTGGAATTCAATGCTGGAAATCCGATGGATAAATCCAATGGTACTAAGAAGATCCAGTACCCCACTTGGAAAAGGTGTAAAAAGAAGCACCCTAGAAATTTCCTAAAGGGGACGGGGAAATGATTTAGGTGTGAAAGAGAATGGAAGCTAGCTGTTAACTATCAACAAGAAAACCACAAGGCTTCAAGAGAGGAGAGGAACACTCCGTTCGAACCTCAACACCTTGTTCATTTCTACAACTGCAAAGAACCAGTGCATCTTGAAAATTAGTTCCCTAAGCCAAGTGTTTTCGGAGGAAACCAACAACCTCAATGGTAGTAAGGGAGAGATTTTTCTATCACTACTGGAGAAGTGAACCTATACACTAATGTGGTGATAGGTATACTAGTTATTCATTCAAAAATAGTGAACATACTTTTTTATTCAGGTTCTACACATTATTTTACATCCCAAATGTTTATTAGAAAAATCCAAACACCGCCACAAATCATGGATGTAAAGATGTCGGTGAGTACGACAAATGGATAAATCTTTACATCCCACAAATATAACTCCTCTCCTGTCATAATCTGTGGATTTAATTTCTCAGGGAACCCAGTCATAATCCCTCTAGTGGAATTTGATACAATTCTTGGAATGGATTGGCTTTCCTTATAGAGATCCTACATTAATTGCCATGAGAGGGAAATTACTCTCCATGTGTAGAATCGACCCCCCAATTCTATACAAGTGCAAGGAGGAAGATGATTCTTCTTTATCTCCATAATCTAAAGAATGGATATTAATGCCCTATGAGAATGCCTATCTGGCTCAGATGATTGATTCTAAGGAGGCAACTATCCTTGAAAACATGACTATTGTGAGGGAATTTGATGAAGTGTTTCCTGAGGAATTTCCATGGTCTTCCTCCTAGAATAGATGTTGAATTATCAATTAATCTTATACCTGATTCATTTCCAATATCCAAGACTCCATATAGAATGGTTGTTTTGGAGCTTGAGGAGATGAAGAAACAACTACAGAAGAATCTGGATAAAGGGTTTATATGACCAAGTGCATCACCATAGGTTGCACCAATCCTCTTAGTCAAGAATAAATATGGGTCAATGTGCCTTTGCATTAATTATCACGATCTTAACAAAATCACGATAAAGGACAAGTATCCTCTCCCATGAATTTATGACTTGTTCAATCAGCTACGAGGAGAACAATACTTCTCCAAGATGGATTTGCGGTCGAGATATTATCAAGTACGGGTGAAGAAAGAATATATCTCCAAGACTACTTTTCGTACAATATACAGGTACTATGAATTCATAGTAATTCCATTTGGACTCACTAATGATCCATAAATCTTCATGGACTTGAGGAATAGATTCTTTAGGGATTACCTCGACAAATTTTTGGTAGACTTTATAGATGATATTCTGATATACTCCAAAACCAATGAGGATCATGAAGAGTATCTAAGAACTATACTAGAGACCTTACAGAAGGAGAATCTCTATGCAATGTACAAAAAGTGTGAGTTCTAGTTGAAGGAGGTCTCATTATTGGGCCATATCATCACAAGAAATGGGATATCTGTGGATCCCTCCAAAAAAGATGTAATTTAGGGATGACCAACACCAACATTTGTAACGGAAATATATAGCTTCTTGGGGTTAGCTGGATGTTATCAACGATTTGTGAAGAAATTTCTCACGATTGTCCAACCCTCTTACCAAGCTAACACATAAGCGAGTAATGTTTTCATGGAGTGATGAATGTGAAGAAATCTTCAAGGAGTAAAAAAGGAGGCTTATCACTGCACCCGTTCTCACTTTACCAACAAGTGTAGAACTTTTTGTGGTATTCAGTGATGATTTGAAGAAGGTCATGGGCTGTGTGTTGATGAAAAATGAAAAAGTCATTGCCTATGCTTTAAGGAAATTGAAAGTTCATGAGCAGAATTATCCAAAAAATGATTTGGAGTGGGCTATGATGATTTTATATTTAAATATTTGGCGGCGTTATCTCTTTGGGTAGAAGTGCGTAATATATACAGACTAAGAAAGCCTCAAGTATATATTCACACAAAAAGAATTTAACATGCACCAATGAAGATGGTTAGAGATGATCAATGACTATGACTGCTAAATCCATTACCACCCTGGGAAAGTGGACAAGGTGGCATATTCTCTAAGTATAAAGGACCCGACGATTCTATCATTGATGAGAATTGAGAAGGACATAATCTTATTAGACTTGATGAATATTCCCATTGGAATCATAAAGAAGGGAACATCGTCAATCATTTCACAAATTATTTCTCAACCTTCACTTTTGGAAAGGTTAATGGATGATCAAAAGGAGGACTTGCGAATTTAGAAGGAAGTGGAAGCTTTCAGAAAATGAAAATCCTTATATATCAGTGTCAATGAAGAAGGAATGGTGAGATTTTGGAAAAGACTATGTGTTCCATCAAGTCCCAAGATGAAGAAGGAACTTTTGGATGATGCACATAGTTCAAATTTCTCTATTCACCCAGGAAACACAAAGATGTATCGAGATCTCTGAGAGTATTTTTGGTGGGATAATATGATAAAGGAGATCACTAAGTATACATCAAAGTGCCTGGTATTTCATCAAGTGATGGCAGAGAGGCGGAAGTCTAAGGGGATGATGCAACCATTTCCCATACCAGCATGAAAATGGGAGAACATCACCATGGACTTTGTCACCGAACTTCCAAAGACATCTAAAGGCAACAATGCAATCTGGGTTGTTTTGGATCGTATTACCAAGTCTACACACTTTATTTCAATTCAAAAGGATTTCTTATTGCATCAACTGGCACAGATATATATCAGGGTAGTGGTAAGGCTACATGGAGTACCACTATCTATTGTATCCGATCGAGATCCAAGATTCACCACTTAGTTTTGGAAGAGTCGTCAACATGCTCTGGATACTGAACTGAACTTCAGTATGGCCTATCATCCTCAAACTGATGGCTAATATGAGCAAACTATTTAGACACTCGAGGATATGTTAAGATCATATTCTATGGGCTTCAAAGGAGGGTGGGACCAACATCTTCCACTGGTTGAATTCTCCTACAATAACAGTTTCCACTCGATCATCTGAATGTCACCTTATGAAGCCCTTTATGGTAAGAGTTTCAGAACACCGACATGTTGGGAGGATGTTGGTGAGCATAATCTACAAGGACCATAAATGGTCGAAAAATAGTGGAGAAGGTGAAAACCATTCAGCAGCATATCAAGGAATCCCAGAGTCAACAGAAGAGTTATGAAGATAACCATTGATGATAACTTGTGTTTAAAGATTAAGACATGGTATTTCTACGCATATATTTATGGAATAAGTTCATGAGGTTTGGAAAGAAAGGGAAGTTAAGTTCTAGGTATATCGGCCCCTTCAAGATTCTTGATCGTTTTGGGGATGTGGCCTATTGACTTGCACTTCCACCTACCATGTCCAAAGTACATGATGTGTTTCAGGTATCCCTCTTAAGGAAGTACATACCATACCCTTCACATGTACTCTCATTATAGGTAGTACAACTAGAGTATGATCTTTATTACGAGGAGAAACTAGTGAAGATCTTAGATCATAGAGAAAAAGTGCTATGAAATAAGACAATGCCCCTCGTCAAGGTGTTGTGGCGAAACCAAAAGTTTGAAGAAACGATGTAGGAATTGAATGAAGTGATGAAGAATAGTTACTCGCATTTGTTTTAGAGTGGGAAAAGGAAACTTCGAGGGTGAAATTTCTTAAGGGGGAAGATTGTAACGACCCAAAATTTCATTAATGGAAATTTATCTTGATATAATTAAATGTTTATTATGGTTATGTAAAATTTAAACTTCATTGGTTTTTTGTTTCTAGATTATTAAATACCTTTATGAATTGTGACCATTTCTAACTTAGCCATTGAACAGTGATCCCATGATTAGTATAAATATAGGGATTTAACAAATCCAATTTACTCAGACAAAGGAAGTGATGACCTCAACCAGTAGACTTGCCCCATACGAAGCCCATTTTTTGGAGCTCAGAAAGGAGGTGGAATCATTGGGTTTCGCTCTTGACCAAGTCCAAGCTGAGCTTGAACACATTAATCTTTAGTGGAACTGACTACGAGAGAAGTGGAAGTTAATAGAGATTACCACCTGTGCGATGTTATCAAAGCCACCCCAAGAGTCTATAACCATCACACACCTTACCCTTTAGTCTTATGCGGGTGTTATAAGGGTTTATGTGACAAGACCCTTTTACTATGACTATTTACATTATTTTTGTATAAAGAATGTGCATTCATTTTATTATTGTTACTTTGTAAATAGTTATTAAAGCAGAAATTGTATTTTTAGTAAATATTGAACTATGAAATCTATTTTGATGAATTAATAGAATTTTGAATTAAATAATATTTCAATAAAATAATATTATTTTTAAATTAATTTTTATTAAATATAAATTATCATATAATTTTATGAATGCAATTGTAATTTTAATTAATGTTTGAAAACCATTTTTGTCAAAACTCGTGAATTCTCGATAAATGTCAGTTTTTATTTAGAATTAAAAATTCACATATTTAGAAAATTATTTAGATAAAATGAACATTATTTTTGGAATGAGGACATTGAAATTATCCAATGGTGAATATTTCATAATTTTCTGAGACAACTGATTTTTTTGGGTAAAAATTAAATACCATTTAATTATATAATGTGATTTATGACATCATAATGACCCAATAGTGATGTAATAAAATAATATAAACTTCAGGTTCTTCCAATATATTTTTAGCATTAAAATAATGTGATTTTATATTTTTTTGATTTATTTTACAAATCTTTAGTGGACCCTTCAAGACTTATAAACATTTAGTCTTTTTAAATTGTTTTCCTTGAGAGTGTGACTCACCTCCACATAAGAAACCCTATTATTTTAAGACTTTCGGCCATTGGAATTATGAAATATTTTTTTCCACTCCCCTTTGGAAAAAACTATGGGAGAAAAAAATGGGCTATTTTGTGGTTTTGATTAGTTTAATGTGGGGTGTCCCAAATCTAAATAATAAAGAATTACCTCTCTTTTCCTTTATAAACCTACCCAAGATCCCACTTCCTCTTCACTCAAAGCCTTTGGATTTCAACCAACCCCTGACCTCCTCTCTCTAAAATCCTCTGAAGTTGCCCCATGTTCTGAAGAAGCCTCTCTCAATCCTCTCCCATGCCTTTGGGATCACACTTAAAAGTAATGGATTTCTTCCTTTCTCATTTTGTCCAATTTTATTTAAGTTGTTATGCACTTTAATTTTCAATTAAAAAAGTTGGGGTATGATTTTGAACCTCCACCACACCGTCCTATTTATGTTTGGATGATGGGAGACCCATTTCTCTCTCATTAATGCCTCCCATGTAGATCTGTTACCATGCCGAAATTCCTTGAGGGATCTCTCTCACATATTTTATATATAAGTAATTCTTTTGTATTATGCATATAAATTCCATTATGTTTGTTTGGAAATTTATTTATATGACCCCATTACTATTCATTTCATGTATATATGATATGAAACCCTTTTCTCTCTTATCAAACATTTTCATGAATCCTTATGTCATGTCGTTATGCTGCTGAAATTGCACCGCGTTTTTCCAAGCCAAGATCATTGTGTAGTGAATATCATACCCATGTCTCTATGAAGGGTATTCACCTTTATACACATATACATATTGAATTTTACTTTAATGTATTTATTCCACATTAATTAATAATGGAAGAACTTTTGATGTAGATTTATTCCATGTACCATGTGAAAAACTTATGAATGAAATGAAATGTTTAAGAAGGGTGCACCCTGATAGCGCTCTAATGCATTGGGTAAAGTATAGTATTATGATATGTCATTTGTAGTGGGTGTTTAATAATGATAATTAAAGTTAAATGATGTTTTAATCATGCTTAATGTGCAATGAGGGTTTACTCATGCTCCATGTGCAATGAGCCTTGGCTAATGCTAATTCCATGTTATGTGTTGTAGCCACATTTCCATATTATGATTATCATGATTTATCATGACTTTATGTCCATGTTTCTATTATTCTCCATTGATATTCCTATTGTCTAATATATATTTTATTCCTCATGTTATTCCATGTTTATTCCCTTACTGGGATTTATAGATCACCTTTTTCTTATGCATGTCCTCAGGTTATCCCTTGTAATGCTAAGTACGAGGGAATGTAGTGGTCATGTAAAGGAAGTTTTCAATAAAGATGTTGTGTTTTTTATGTTCTAAGATGTTATATAATGTTATAATCCCCAAATAAACTAGACCTCTCGATCTTCTATGTTATATAGAGTGAAGATTTTATGTAATAAATCAGGTTTAAGTGTGTAATAAAAAGCAGGGTTGTTATACTCTATCTCTCCTTTATTCATAGGTGAATTATATTATAGGGATAAATTCCATGTAAGAATATATAACATCTATCATTTTTATTTATTATTAAATTATAGAAATTAACGTTCAAATATTTTTTGGATCAATGGATGGATTCAACCTCAAAAGATAATAACCAAGAATTATCAAACAAGGATAAATAATTAATATATGATGAACTCAGTATTATTTTTGGGGAGGTAAAATATAATTTAATTCTAATTTTATAGTTATTATTAAAAAAAATATTTTTTTCTCATGATTTAGTTTATGTAAATAATTTAGAAATTAACTTGGAGAGAGAAATTATTATCAAATGTATTGTTTTATTATTGGAGATAATATAACTAGAATAAATTTTAGGAATCCTTAGTGAAAGGTTTATTAAAATTAAAATTATGAGATTATTTGAGTGGATATTACTGGATAAAAATTTAGTTTTTACATCAACAAGCTTGGGGTATTAAATTATTAACCTTATAGAGGCCGTGAAAATATTTTTTTGTTTGATATGCTGTTGTGTAGCCCACGAGGATATGTTTTATTTTTGATCACATGGGTGTTCATGAGTAGAATATGATACCATGTTTGATTTATTATAACAAGTGTGAGTATATAGTAACTGATACACATACATGTCTTGTTATATTGTTCCTTTATATGTCGTTACATAAGTGTGTTTTGTGTATAGTTGGTGAAATATATGTTTTCAGTATTAAGGATGATAGGTGGTCATGATTGACATATCCATATCTATAGAAGGGGATAATGAGTGACATGACTCATTGGTGATGTATTTATATAGGATTCATAGGGATTTAACTTGGAGAAACCCATGGGAACAACATATACCTTTGGATGTGTGTCCTTATATGAAGGTATGACATAAAAATAGGGAATTACCTTACATATTATATTGTACATTTATCGGGCATTATAATTATGTGTACCATCATAGTTGAGTTAGTAACCATGAGTCATATGAACGTATTTCCCTTAAAAGTGGTTGTGTAGTTATTTCATAAATTGAAGATTATAATATTTCTTAAAGGTATATAAAGTTATGTAGAAATATCTAAGTCACGTTGTTGACTAAATTTTATATACTATCTGCATCTCTCTAAAGAAAGTATGTTTGGTGTTTGTTGTAGATTAGCTAGAATAAATTCATATAGTACATGTTTTATCACATTCCTAGGTGAACATATAAAATTCTATCATATCATGAAATTATATATACATTTTCACTTATTTTAAGGATATATTATTGGTGTCCTATAGGGTTTCCACTCACACCATGAATGGGTATCTTAATGCTCATGTAGACTTCATATATATGGATTTAGTGAAGTTAAAGGGCTCTATAATTGGTTACTAAAGAGAATAGATATTTATGTGTTGTTGGGATCTAATTTTAATTATTTATTGTTTACATTTAATTATTTTCATTTCCTATTAAAATTTTATACATACTGGCTTGCCACATTGGGAGTCTAACGATTACTTTGGAATGACATAGCCTAACATTTGTCTTTTAATTTATTCATGTTATCATCATTCCATTCAATTTATTATATTATGGTCATGTTTTAATAAATTATCATATCTATGGTTATTTAGGGTGTTATCCCCCATGATACATTATACCCTCATTGAATATCAGCTGACACTTGCATAAGAAGCCACACACATGAGATTAATTGGAACTTCATATTGGATCTAGTGATTTTGGTAGGGGTGATTTAAAATAGTATCAAATAATTAATGTTCCACAAAATATTTTCTTTTTGGGTTATAGTTTAAAGAATATAGGTTGTGTGGAACTCTAATAGATGTGTTTTCGTGTTCATAGCATGCTCATCTATAATTAAGATCCTTGTTACTAGTGATTGGATTGTTGTAACAGTTTTATAGTATTTGGGTATATTCAAGAATCAACAGTAGTCATATAGGATTATATAGAATACATAATCCTATTTTTTGATGCATAGTAGTTCATTTATATAATTCCTTGATCTGTAATTATTTTTGAGCGATATATTTATCTTTCCTACTATCATGGTATATCTATTTGGAATTAGTTAGATGAACCTGAGAGCACTGTTCTATTCGAATATATATAATTTTTACTAACTTATAGGTATGGTAGACTGGTATTGATCCATGAATAGAATTATAATAGTTATAACTTCTAGCTAGGTACCCTTTAGGATAGGTATTTCAAATGTAATTATCTATTTTTACCTTGTAACTACTTCGGTTTTTTAAAAGAATGCTTGTATAGGCAATCTAAACAATTTTTTATGGATTAATTTTATTGTTTAAGTTTTATTCTAAGATTCCATCTCTTAAATTTAATAGGGGTGAAAAAGTAGACCATCTACAGTGATTCATTAAATGTATTGTAGTTTTTTCATATTAAATTTTATGGGACTTCCTAATCTTATATATGGTTAGTTTGGATGTGATATTTGGAATAGACCTGTCTACTAGTTATCGACCTTATACTAATTATTATCAAATAATTTTTTCATTTTACATGCCTAGAGGATAGAGGAATATATTGACTTGTAATTTGGATATCAGATAAGGAATGATGAAAAAAATACTTGAGTTAGGTTGGATATCTAAAAGAAAAAGTATTATGATTGGAACTTATAAAATAATTAGTATCCTTCCCATTATCTCCCCTCTATTTGTGGATTTCTATTAGGGTGTTTTCGAAGATTAGATCTCACATATTCTCCTATATTTAAGAATTGGGTTTGAGATTCATATTATATTGGGGTGTAACAGATATCAATTCCTCTTTATTATATGACACCAACTAAGTTGAGAGAGTTAAATGTGAAGATAAAGGATATTGAGGTGAAGGGATTTACCAGACCGAGAACACCGCCTTGGGGTTCTCTCATGTTATACTCTATGATGATAAATTTCAGTCTCAAGATTTCTATAGAATATTGGAATTTTAATTAGAAAATAGTGAAGAGAAGGAACACTTTATTTAGTATTTATTATTTGTTTGATTATTTATATATAACCCAATGGTTCCCCAATATTGATATTTATTTAGGATTCCATCATCTATATGTTAGATGTAGGATAGTCATAAATAAAAAATTTATGAATTTGTAAATATTTTATGAGTATATTTTCATTATTTTTGGGATAAAAAATGCTCCAAAAATGTTCACAACTCTTAAGAACATGATTTTCCATCCATATCCTAACACATTCATCATTGTGTTAATGGATGTTATCATGATATATAATAAGACTCTATATATTCTTGTTATATACATAATGATAATGTTGAGTATACTTTGAATGTAACATCATTATGATAAAATGTACTGGGTCTCTTATGGATTTAAGAGGTGTGGTTCCTTGAGAATGTGATTTCTAAGGAAGGAATTTCAATGGAATCATAAAATTTTGAGGTCATGTTGTTTAGGATATATCCTCAGAAGAAGATTGAGAATAGGAGTTTCCATGGGCATTTAGGACACTATTTATGATTCATATATGAATTTTCTTATTTGGTGGTATTAATGAAGAAGCTAACCATGAAAGCGGTAAATATTGATTGGTTAGCTCAGTTTGTGGTATATTTTCTTTAATTTAAGAGTTGATTATTGATTTCTCCAGTTTTAAGCCTTCCATAGACTGGGATTATATATAAATTTTATTTTGATTCCTTGTTTGTTTAGTTAGGAGTTGTGTTAACACAAAGGGATCATTTAGTTTGTTATGTATCATTTCAATTATTACACCATGAGTGGAAGTACACAATGAATAAATTATAGCTATATGTATTGGTTTATGATCTAGAGTATTGGTGGAACTGACTCTTCAAAGAGAGTTTTTTCATATACATGAACCCCCATATTATATTATATATCTTCTCCCAATAGGATATCAATATAAGATAGAGTATTTGGGTGGAGTATCTTCATAAATTTGACCTTGAGGTTGCCTTTGATCTAGGGAAAATTAATTTATTTGTAGATGATATTAGTTGGATGGCACAAAAGACATAAGAGTTCAGTGGGCCACCTTCCCATTATTAAATTTCATCTAATATTTTTCATGGATGAGGGGATAATGGATGAATCATAGGGTCATAATGTGATGGAATGTGAACCTTTATTGATTAGGTATTATTAATTGGGATAGGTAAAAGGGTTCTAATAATCAAATACAAAGTCTATGGTGATGTGGAAACACATTTTGAGAGATTATTTATTTCCATGGTGGTCTATAGATAATGATGATTTGATATAAATACATTGGAGAGTGTTTTGATCGCTTCCTTGAATGAGAATCTGATGAGAGACTCACATGCTTCAACATAATCATTTCATACTTGGACAATGAAGATATACCATTATATCTAACAATATATTTGGTGGCAGGTATGAAGAGGGATTTTTATGGTCTTGTCTCCTATTTCCTTACCTACTAAAGGATAATGTTCATGGATTATAATCCTTGTAGTTTGATTCATCCAAATCTAGTGTCGATGTATAAGTGGTATTATGTGATGATGATATTCATAATGGGGTTACTCTAAACCCTAAGTATTCAGGATATTGTATGGAAAAAATATGATTAGATGATGAAATTTCCTCAGTTATTGATAATTTTATAGACTCATTTAAATGATGGTTTGGGGAAACTATTAGTATGGGGGATTGTATGCTTTACTAGAGCTCATTTGTTAATTGTATCTAATAGAGATGTATGTTTCACATCAAGGTTTTGGTAGGAATTTTAAAAGGTGTATGGATAATTAAAGAGGACAATATGGATTTTAGAAGACATACTATGAGCATGAATCTTATAATTAGGCAGATCTTGGGATGACCATCAAATCTTGGTTTAATTGGATAAAACAATCATCTCCATGATTCTATAAATATGGATCATTTTGAGGCTCTTCATAGTTGAACATGTTTTTCATTTTTATGTTGGCAACAGGTTGATTATGCGACTTTTGTGGGGATATATATGGTATAGAAACCTTTAATTTTATATAATTTATATAAAAGTGTATTTTCACCACTCATGATAGGAAATGGTCATATTATGATAGGATTTATAAACCCTTTGAATTTGAAATAGGAGGTAGAGTTTTATTATGGGTCACTCCTTGACTATGGAATCGAATGTTTCAGAGACAAGAGAAGCTAGAAATGATTTTTTGACTACACAAGATTATCGATAATATTGGGACATTGGCCAACCTTTTGGATCTTCCTCCATGATATTGAGCTATTCATGACGTGTTTAATGCATCTCAGATCTAGTGGTACATTTATGATATTACCCATGTGATTGACTAAGATAATATCGCACTTGAGGATGACACATAATTCTTGGATTTCCAAATAATGGACATAGACCAAATAGTGAATGTATTTAAATAAAAGATTATTTTCCTTGTTATAGTCTTATAAAAGAATGAAATTATCCAATAAGAGACTTTAAAGACAAAATAAAATGTACATGTTCAGTGTCTCAATATATATAAGAAACAAATCTAGAGGAACTTCTAGAGTATGAGAATTGCTTAGAGAGGGAAAATTAGAACATACTTTATTTTATAAACCTCTTTCATGGTAATAATTTATAATTTCTTTATCCCTATTTTTAGTAATATTCAATTTTATTTTTACCTTTTCTATTAATAATATGTTCTATGTAAATGGACATACTTTTTACCTTTATATAGGTTGGTTTTTGGGAGCTTTTTAGAGGAAACTATGAATTTTCAAAGGATATATAAGGGAAAACATTCCAATTCATAATAGTAAATCATTTTTCAAAGTTTATATGAAGAAAATATAGTAATTTTGTATGGGTTGTTCTAATTTCCATAATGGTAACTTAAATCTTATAAATGGAATGTAATGCTGACCTAGTCAATGAAAAATCTTAACCCCTTACTTTTGAATGATATTTAATGGAAAACCCTCACAGTTTAATGGATGTTTTGAGTTATTGATCATTGTAAGGGTAAAATTCCCTCCCATAACATGATAATAATTAAATATGTAAGCGTAAAACCATGTTAACTTTATATATTTCTGATTTTGGAATATGTATATTTTTTTACTATCTTTTTTATCTTTTTCAAATCCATAATGAACTTAAAAATATGATTTATAGTTTTAAAATCCCAAAATAAATAAAATACAATTATTTGACTTGTTTAAAGTTAATAACTCATGTTTTATGGTTTAAAATTATATACATTAGTGATTCTATTCTTGAATGAATTAAATTGTGTTTTTAATTTGGGTTATTCAATGCTGTAAATGTGAATTATTTTTTTTAAATAAATGAACATTTAGTTTCTATAAATTTATATATCCTCTTATGTCTTGATAGTTCAGAAACCCTTTTTAAAATATCTATGAAATTATTATTTGAACAATATGAATTCATATTCTAGTTTTTATTCACTAAATAACTCTCTCCCTCTCCTCTTTTGTTGGGTGTATAATTTACAAGTTATAAATTATAGGAGTGAATTTTTAATTTCACTTCACCATATTTCATGTACAATTTGTTGATAAAAAATATTGATAAATTATTCGATTAAAACATAAAATAATCAAAACCAAATTTATTTATGAGTGATAATGAATTGTCATTTGATAATATCTGAATAAATATAGAGAGATAAAATAACACCACAAGTTGGAATTAGACTTAATCATTAATGAAATATATTTTTTCAAATGTCATGGATAAATATATAATTTGGATATTATATTAGAGATGGAAATTATTATCACATAAAGAGATTTATTTTTAGAAATTATCTAATTACAATTGGTTCTGTAAATCCGTAGTGATCAGTTTGAACTAATTAATATGAAAAATTGATCTAGGTGGTGATTTATTAACAAATATTTTGTTTTGACAGTGGAATGATTGATGTAGGTAGTTACTTACCATATATATGTTTTGAATATATTATTTGGCTTGATATAATACTGTGTACCCTATAAGGATAAGTTTTATGTTTGATCGCATGTTTGTGTATCTGTAGCCTATTATCCCATATTAGATATATGATAACATGTGTGTATAAATTCATATCTATACACACTCATATTATGTTATATTGTTCCTTAATATTTTTTTACTTATATTTGGTCTTTGTATAGCTGGTGGAATCAATATTTTTAGTGTTCAGGTTGATAGGTGTCCCTAAAAGAGTTAACCAGCTCCAAAGTGGGGGTGTATAAGAAAAATGACACATTAGTGACAACTTTACATTTTATTTATATTTCCTTGAATTTGGAACAGTCTATAGGAATACCATGCTTCTGAGGAAGACTTTATATATATTTAATTTTGACTTATCAAAGTGAAATTTCATTACGTATGAGAGAGAGTACATTGCTCAGGTCTACTAAGTGTGTATAATATCAAAGGAGAGTAGGTAAACATGTGTAATAGGGATTAATTACCATTAATATAGAGTGTTATGTATTTTCTAACATGTGGAAAAACCATTTTCTGAAAAGGTGGAAAATTTGACCAGGGATGATCTGAGTTATATAACTTACAAATTTGATATACTATAAAAAAAGTGCCAAAGCTAGAATGGTTGGGATTTATGGTAGCTTGGTCAACATATGTTCTATTTTTACATGTCATATTGTATTATTAGGATTGAATTTACCTTTCAACAATTTCATACACTTCTATGACAAGTGCACTTATGTCAGAGACTCATTTGTGGTTTCTGACTATGTTTATAATCACACCCTATATAGGAATCTCTACGCATGTAAAGACTTTATGACACGGAATCCATTGAATAGAAATGGAACTTTGGTAGGGTTTTGAGAAGAATGGATCTAGGATATGTCCATGGTACTGAGATAGACTCTAGAATAGTTTTTGTACTTTTATTTATTTTCAATTCGAGTAATAATTTTATTCTCACTGAATTGCCACATTGGGGGTCAGTTGATTACATTATTGTAGAATGGAATGACATATATTATAGTATATATTATTTTTATTCTTTAGATATTATAGTTTTTTTTAATTTTGGTCATGTTTTACTAACGTTTTATTGTAATGGGTTCCATGAGTATATTATCCACATTTACATTAGACCCTCACTATTAATCAGCATCCTCTGACATATAAATAGGTGTTCTTTAGGTTCAGTGGCACATTGACTCGAATATGATGATTTAGATTTGGCCATCACATTGTATTGTTATTATATGTTCATAAATTCATAAATTGTTTAGTTTTGATTAAAATTATATTTTTCACTATTCACTTACAAATTAAAAACATCATGAAAATACAAGAATTTCACCAGATGATAATTTATTTAAAAGAGTTACTATAAGAATTTTTTCTTTCTAAAATAAAATTCTAAGATTAAAAAATTAAAAAATTTAATATATTCAAGAATAAATCATCTTTAGAGTGTGTATTTTGTTATTATTCAGGACATAGTTATTACCTCTAATAGTATGGTCTCA
The DNA here is from genome assembly GCA_963277665.1 of Viscum album. Taxonomy (NCBI): domain Eukaryota; kingdom Viridiplantae; phylum Streptophyta; class Magnoliopsida; order Santalales; family Viscaceae; genus Viscum; species Viscum album. The sequence goes on from OY728143.1 coordinate 413,250,005, forward strand.
AGTATTACACAAGATAAGAAACAAGGTAAAACCAAGGATTAAATATTGACACATTTTTGTGGGAAAACTCAACTGACATCTACTATATAAAAGAGATACTCAAAACAACCATAGTGTTCTCGATAAATGAAATATTTCAAAGATTCTCCATTATAAATATAGAACAGATACCCTTCTCAATGGCCATTAGTTTCATTAAAAATCTGGATAATCATTACTATGACCACCACAATGCAATATAGGAAAATTATTTACTTTATAATCTCCCTAGGTAAAGGATTATGGTGTAGGTATATCTTACTCATAATTTTCCCAAAATCTATAAAATACAATAATCACTCAACCCTGATCCCCCAATGTGACCAACATTGTGTGACGATAATTCCTATTTTTGGAAAGGAAATGATATAGATGAAGAAAGGAACATATACCTTTGAAAAACAACCTCTATGGCATGGTTAAATCCTCACCAAACCCACGGGAATCTCTATATTTAAAAGGGAAACATTCCATTAACAATGTTCATGTTTCCTCTCCCTATTTTCCATGGGAAACTCCCTATTAAAAACACCATATACCATGGAAATTTCTAAACATGGAAACATCAAGTACCAAAACCCCTCACTAAAATTCCCATAATTTTAAAATGTTATAAACCACAACATATACCATGCCTATGACCATAGTGTGGTGATCCTATAGAAGGATTGAAATCTAACTCTCAAATCCAAAAAACCTATAAATATCCTCTTGAGATCCACAAACCTTTGGAAAACCCCATGTTAGCGATTTAGAAAATACGTTCTCTAGAAGATTATCTCTTTAAAAATTGGGATTCCCCATAAGGATTATCCCTCAAAGTGTATTGATTAGTTAATGAGGTAAATTTATCTAAAAACAAGTGGAAAAAACATCAATGATACTAATATGTGTTTTTGGGTTTGGTTTAACATTATTTACCAAAATAGGTTTCAAAAGTTTTAAATCAGTATATATTTTATCCAAAATCCTAGAGTAGTTTAAAGAATGAAAATTTTCTATGCTTTTAGTGTTATAATAGAAAAAAACAGGAAATAATATCACACATTTGGTATTTTTAAAAAATTAGTTTTTATATTTTTATTTTTTAAATAAATATATATATATATATATATTAATGTATTTAAAATTACATTATATTATTCCATGTTTCTAGCATTAAATTTTTTAAAAAATATAACTAATTGTCCTAATCATATATCCTTTTTATAAGGGAAGGTTCCTTTATAACCCTAAATAAATTTTCACGTGAGATTGGACTTCCACATTTCAAGCATTTGGAAAAAATATATTACTAATAATAATTCAAAAATAATATTAGAAAATTAATAATATAACTAATTAAAATAAAATATGTTTATTAAAAATAATATTAGATAAAATAAATTATAAAAATTACTAATATAAGTAATATAATAAAAAATATATAACTATAAAATTTAAAAAAAAATATTTTATAATTAGAATTAAGAATTTAAATAATTATTACAAATATAATATAGAAATAATAATTCAATTTATATGGAACTAAATAATTAATATTATAATAAATAATTAATAAAATAATTATTAATTAATAAGATGAATAATCTCATAGGATTCTTAAGTACCCACAAGGGTCAATACAAAATTATGTCCCAATGACACTAAGGTATTTTAACTATTTACTAATGAATAACTGTCAAATTTACATTTTTCCCTAATAAATGTTTGTGATTTATTTTTTCACTCATGTAGAATATAATTTCACTTCTGATAGCTGGTTATAGTGTGTAGCGAGGAAAAACCACTACTACACTATAATCATTAAAAGACCACATATAAGACAACTTCTTAAAATGTATAGATAAAATGCCTTCCTTAATCAACCTACCCTAAAAACACTGATTAATGTTTTATTTTATGAGTTGTTTTTTATAGTTTTCATAATGAAACTCCACTCTCATTGAATATTATGATACATAAATAAATTTATTCAATTTTGGGCGATTTTATCTTCACTTTCTAGAAAGTGCTGATAATGGGGTATATTATATAATCTTAAAAAAATATCCAATAATGATTGACACTTTATACATGATAAAAATAATTTTTTGATAAGGTTAACTCTTTATTATTTATTTTTATTAACATAAATATATTGTAACCTTAAATCATTTCTAAAAATAATCCATGATAATATATAATAATATCAGTTGAAAAGTAGTTTTTCTAGCTCTAATGAAAGGTATACATCATAAAAACAACATTATATATTAATAAATATCATATTGTAATATATAAATATTTTATATTGATATAAATATAAGAATTATTCTTAAGTAGTATTTATATAATAATAAATATGTATATAATTTAATTGATGAAAATTCATTTATAAAACAATTGATAATTAATAATTATTATAATTGTATTGCCCTTTGTCAATAAGGGTTTCGAATTTCAATAGAAATTTGTATTTTTTATGGTTGATGTGTTAGTTCATATAGTAGGGTCCCAAATAGAATTCTTTGAGTTTAAACACCTCAAACATTTTTTTGGACTCGAAATAAAAGTTTTATGGTGGTCTGGTGTAGTGGGATTACACTAGAGGATAACTATGGTGGTCAAGGATGAAACCAATAGCAACTGACCTATTGGTGTACATGTAGTAGCCTACATGGCCTTTGGTTTAACTAGCCAGTTGGTGAGGTCATGAGTCTATAGGTGGTATGCTGGGGTGTTTCATAAAAGTGGAAATGCTCATTATTTTACTATCTATCCCCTTTTGGGTTTTAATACAAAGGGGTATATAGTGGAGGATTCAATTGAGCCACTCTTTCCATTCACCCCCTTGTGTCAGATTTGTTTGGGTGTGTTCTCTGAATAATTTCAAAATAAATTTCATGTAATATCATTCTTTCATCTCTCATTATTGACCCCCCACCACCATTTATTGATTTGGTTCAACTTATCGGGGAATTGAGTAACGATTCAACTAGATAATGATGTAATCATCCTAATATTATGGTATTTTGTGATTCTTAGGAAAAGAGTTTCTTGGGAAGACATCTATAGGCTATTTATCAACAATTTGTTAGAGGTTAATTTATCCACAAATTGATTTACGGTTTTTATTATGATTGAATTTAATAGAGTATTACATGGTTGTCTAGTGTAAGGGATTCGACCCTAGTCGATGATGGGAATCCTTTGTAGACATGCCATATGTCACGAACTGAATCAGGTCGCCACCAAACCTGGCCCCAAACCCAGCCCGTGATAAGGCCCGAAGGGTGTTCCCAATCCCCAAGAGCAGGAACAAGTGCCTGGGTTTCATATAATGAGAATTGGGATTGATTTACCTGATTTTATAAACATTAAACAACAAACAAACTCAATAAAACAAATCTGGATTTTTCAACTAAAACCATCTTTTAAAAAATTTCAGAACTGAATTACATAAGCTCAAACTATGTTTAAAGACCATTAAAAAGTTACAAAACCAAATAAGGACAGCCCAAGAACCTCCACACAGTAAGAGGCACCTCCCTCAAGCCATCCCCACAAGACTTAACCACCAAGGACCTACTAGAAACCTAAACCACTGGCACTAAAAACTATACCCAACCTGCGACAACAAAAAACAACCAATTCTACTTACACACAAGGGTGTAAGTAGGGTGTGAGCCAATTCCCAGTAAGATACCACCACTAAGAGATTCCATGTGATAAACATTTATAGACGAAAAGCATGAAAGTTTTCAAAAACATGAAATGCTAGTTACAATTTCTAAAAGACACAACATTAAATAAAAACAGTTTTCAGGTGGGACAATTTAAAGAATAAACACTTTTAAAATTATTACCAAAGCTACTGAATTTTCCATCCACTCATACCATATTCCGACGATAAGCACAAATTATCTAGTGAGCACAAGCAATGGGAAATAACCCCTAGGCACTAGCTAGTTGTGGGTCCCAGGTACCTCGTATCTCGATGAGAGTAACCATCACAAATATCTATTCTCCTGCACGAGCCAATAGTATGGAACATACCCATAACCTAGTGGTCCCCAATCATCATAATAATTATAGTTTAGTTAGAGTTTTAAGCTTCAATCTTGCTAAGTGAAACTAAGGCCAAACCCCACAGATTCACTAGCATACTAGTACACGTCCACCCACCTGGATACCTGGGTTTTCCCTTTGTGATCAATCAAGTTCAATAAGTCAATGAATATAATTTTCACATGAAAATATCATTTCCATATCATAAATTCACCAAACAACCCCCATGTATACAACACAAGTCACAAAAGTCCACTTTCATTCAAAATGATTTTGAAATCCGACTCACACCAAAATAGCCCACAACACTTTTCACATTTATTTAAAACTTACACAAATCCATTAAACAATTTTATAAAAACATTAAAATATATCAAAACTCTCATAACAACCCACTCAATTTTTACATAATACCCTTTTTACCTTCAAAATAATTTTATCATCAAACTTACACGAAACAGCCCAAAAACAAGTTTCTCTCCAACATCACAATTTAATAAAACATTTTAGAAATTTACAAAACATTCTAAAAAATTTTGACATCATAAAACATCACTTAACCTTTCCAAACACCATAATATGTGAACACACATACCAAAAATTACATATGAACCCTTTTCCCACTTTGTTTAACCAACTAAATCATTTACAATTTTCATAAAAAGAACCCAAGTGTTGTAAATATGTCTTGCACACAAAACTCATTTCAAATCCCCATGTTAAGAACAAAAACCATACCAATTCCTATCCAAAAAATAATTGGAATCCCTAGAGACCTTTATAAAACCACTTTCAAGTTTTATAAAATCACCTTGAATAATACTACAAATGATCCAAATGAAAACATACATTTTCATAAAATACTCTCAAGAAGTATAACAATGTTTTACACATAAAACCTATTCAAAAACCCTCTTTTAGGCCCAAATGACACTAATAAATTACCAATCCAGAATTGACAGGCCAAACAATATTTAGTAAACCAATTCCATATGTCATAAAATACACCCAAATAATACCCCATGAGTTACACACAAAAACACCCAATATCAAGTTAAAATGCAACTATAAAATAAAACACTTATCCAAATTAATCATAAACAGTTTTTTCACCACACCTAACATAGGAGTAATATGAAAAATTAAGAAATACATCAAGCTAAATCATCAATAATTGTTTACACATGGAACCACCTACTGAAAGTGTCGAATCCCTCAAAACGTGGTGCGAAACATCAACCGAACCACCGCCGCACCACAAGGGAGATATATCCAGCCCTAGAACATAATATTTGACCAAAAAACACCAAATCAAACCCCAGGTTCGAACCCTAACTTCTGTAAATTCTATAAATCCATGAAAGTGGGAGGAAACCCTAAAGAGAATGAAGGAATTTAAGAGAGAAACACTTACCCAAAATAATCTTGAAAAAAACGACCCAAAATCCACCAGCATCTGAGTTTGAAAACATCCAAAAATTCTTGGGAGGTTTGAAAAAAGATTAGGATATCTTTTAGGAACTGTAATGGGGGAAAAAGTAAAAATAAAATGAGTTATGAAAGGATCAATTTACCTCTCTAAATCTGGACTATTTGTGAAATCCAGATACTTTTCTACCACTTTCATGATTCTATCGAGCTTCAAATTGGGGGAGGAGGGCATGGGGGCGTGCCTTAGGTAAGTGGTCTCGGGTGAGAGTTGAAATCACCAAAAAAATCTAAATAGTGAAGGAGATATTAAAGAATTAAAATTTATTTTTAATGCAGAAAATGAGCTTTCGGGAAGGCCCAATCCCTTAAATAAAAATCCATATCCACCATGATTATGGAATCCTAAATGGTCCAAATTTATATGGTGGTGTTAATAGGTCAGGGGATGAAAATTAGGAATTGGAATGGATGAAAAACTTTTTAAAAATGAAGGAGTTATGAAGGAATAAAAATTTATTTTTAAATCTGGAATTGGGCTCATGGTTTGGCCCAATTCATAAAAAGTCACCCATTCCTCCATAAATGCTTGGGAAACCCTCAAAACAAAGAATGAATAGAAATTTAATGGAATTTAAAATTAAAATAAGTCATGTATGTGAAAATTCTCTCCACCATGAAAACTTTCCGCCCCGGAAAGTCACATCAAGGCCAAAGTAACAACCAATCCCAACTAAGAAATCAAGAGGTACTCCCTTGTCAGGTTTCACCCCCAAAGGCCAAAACACCTCCAATGATCAATTAATGAAGGATTACTCTCACAAACAAAACTTACACCACTTTCCTGAAATTATCAATCACATTCAACCTTTATCCCAAAATAAAACTCCTTAAGAACTATCCAAACAGGACTCAAGAAATTCACCCAAACGAACAACAACATCGAACAAGGTTACACTTACCTTGCTATAACTATACCATTGGGCACTCTCCAATATCAACGTTTACCCAAGAAAGATATAGGCAGATTGATATCTCCAAATGAGACTACCTACCGCCAATCCAAGATCATGGATAAATCTGAGTTACTGGTATGGTGGAATAGAAATAGGCTCCCCACCATAAGAGACAGCATATATTTTTTCCGAGATAGAATCAGGACACTAATAGGGGAGGCCTGAACGGACTCCCCAGTACAATGGGTATACTTCCATCGGACCTTTACGAAAGAACTTATATAAGACTCATAGTGGGTTTCCCCACCATAGGAACTAACCATCATAACCGACCAGCATGAGCCAGTACAGACACACACCAAAATTTGAAGAGTTGGGAAGGTCACATGGTTAGTCCGCGCAATTTGGGAAACCATGCGCTAACAATGTGGATCCTTCTATACACATGGTTTTCTTGGTCATGGTCACTATTAACCAAGTTAAAACCATGTTCTCAACCAGTCTATACAATCTCCAAACCTTTCTCCAAAGACTAAGTGGAAACCAAAGGGGGAGGGAAAAACATTGGGCGATGACATGGGTACATGGCCCTCCACCTATTTCCATCGAACATGAACAACATAAGAAAGATGATGACACCATAGGTTTAAAATCTTCCTAACATTCATACTGAGGATAAGACTTTGTACAAGGGTTTAAACAACCTTGTGATTTCCCCTGACTATGAGCCATCTTCTCTCCGAGACTTATGGCTGGAGCTCAAATGATTGAAGCATCTTCGGCCTCGCAGTTAGGATTTAGAACCCCCAAGAATTAGAATTCTTCTTTCGGTGCAACTAACAACTACCATGCAATCCCTGATAAGTTTTGCAAGACATAACACATTCCAAACTCACTTTACCCTAACTCGATATTTCACTGAAACAAGGGCTTAGAATATGCACACACATCACACCTTGTTTGTTCAGGTGAGAAACAATAGAATTAATTAAAACCAATACTAAACTTCCTCTAAAATGGAATATTTTTATGTTTTTCGAAGGGATACATTCTCCCAACATAATAGAGACCCTCAGATGATTTCCCAACTTTCACCTTTATGGTCAATTGAGCACAGGACATCATAAGGCATCACCGAACATGACCATTGCGACTGATATAAACAATTCATGGAGAGGGACCTTATACAACATCCCCAAACAACACATAATTCTAGAAAGTGGCCACAATATCCTATCATAACCATATTTTCCACACTTGTGGTTTAACATGAACTCATGATTCAAATAAACTGTGAAGAACCCAGAGGCCCTCTTAGACACTATTGAGACACTCATCCCCACTAACAACCCTAGACCACTTCTAACTTCGACGAATTAGGAAACTTAAGAAACTAAGGTCTCTCTCAACCTTCCACGAGAACTCTCACACTACAAGAGGATCTAAAAATCAAAGAGAGGAATGGGCGTAGACTCAATCAACAAATATTGATAAAATATTCCTTATTTTGATAAACTGGAGGATTTTCCAATGGAGAAACAATCCGGGTTGCACTTCAGTTATGCATTAACCCTTAATGGGGGCATACCTTATCCAATGAGAGAACCCAAGGACTCAACCAATATGGTCCATTGGTCAAAAAATCCATAAACCAGATCCATAAAAATGAAGGTAACAACCATAAAGGTGTCCCAAAACATTTCTCAGAAGAGACTACTAACCGATCCTTCTACCCAACTTGTCGTCCAAACACAAACCCAAAACATGGTTCGAACAAGAGGGGTTCTTGAACTAAAAACATCCCACAACATCAACATTATCAAAAACCCAAAATACAAACTATACCAAACTATTCATTAAGACATAATGTTTTTCTTTAAAACCATTTCTTTGAAAACAAATGGTTTAACAGTAAGCATATCTACCAATGGTACCACATGGGCCTCACACATGCAGGTTTTTGTGCCACACCGGGCACCCTCCTCATATCTGTCCCGGAACTCATCCAGTCATGACATCAACCATCCATCATCCCTTATAACTCCATGCATGTGGTTACTCATGGAAATACCACAGGTTAAAACAAAGATTCTTTCCACTTTTCAAAACCAAAACGGTTAACCAATGCATCCTTTTTCTCAAAACTGCTAACCAGGAGATCCAAATCCCAATTCAAATATTACTAAAATTTTCAGAAAGAGACAACCATTTATACAAGAACTCAATTTCATGATATTCACATCAATTTCAAAACATCTCATCTCATTAAAACACCCTTTTATTTTTTAGAAAACTCTATTGGAAACACTTTCTAAAACCAACATCAATATAGTTCATGCTTTCAAAAGAGGTGTAAGCACACCATTTTCCATTTCAAAAAAAATTCTGAAAATTCAGTTCCACCATATAATTAAAAAAACCATTCCCTCATTATTTGAAAATGATTAAAAAAAACTTTATGCTTCTTAAAACCATGTCACTTTGAAACCAAAGTTCCAAGATTTCAAAACAAAAGAACACAAGACAATGCGAGAGGAAACTAGTTTTAGTGGGTGACTTGAAAATATGGTTGGAGGCCATATTCTAATCCATTCACAGTCACATAGAGTGTTCTAGGGAAGATCCCCGGCTCCACATGGATTTCCAGGCCCTGCGATCTCACTGAGACCATTAACCCAACTCTCTTTTCATTTCCCCTAACCATCGTCAAAACAAGAAAACCAAAGGACTTAGATAAATCCTGACTTCCCTTGGAAACTTGAATCCTGTAATGAGGTGTAGTGATCAGGAAAACTACCCATAACTATAATACCAAGTCCCTATAATCCTAACTCTTCCCCAAATAACATGACCCAAAGAGTTAACCTGAACCTCCTTTGATACCATTTTGTCACGAACCGAATCTGGTTGCCACCAAACCCATCCATAAACCCAGCCCATGACAAGGCATGAAGGGCGTTCCCAATCCCCACGGTCTGGCACAAGTGCCCGGGTATCGTATAATTAGAATTGGGAATGATTTACCCGATTTTATAAACATTAAACAACAAACAAACTCAATCAAACAAATCTGGATTTTTCAAATAAAACCATCTTATAAAAAATTTAAGAACTGAATTACATAAGTTCAAACTATGTTTAAAGACCATTAAAAAGTTACAAAACCAAATAAGGATAGCCCAAGAACCTCAACATGGCAAGATCCACCTCCCTTAAGCCATCCCCATAAGACTTCACCACCAAGGACCTGCTAGAAACTTGAACCACTAGCACTAAAAACTATACCCAACCTGTGACAACAAAAAATAACCAATTCTACTTCCACCCAAGGGTGTAAGTAGGGTGTGAGAAAATGCCCTATAGGATACCACCACTAAGAGATTCTATGTGATAAACGTTTAAATAGGAAAAGCATTCAAGTTTTCAAAAACATAAAATGCTAGTTACAATTTCTAAAAGATGCAACATTAAATAAAAACAGTTTTTAGGTGGGAAAATTTAAAGAATAAACACTTTTAAAATGAATACCAAAGATACTGAATTTTCCAGCCACTCATACCGTATGCCGACGGTAAACACAAAATATCTAGTGAGCACAAGTAATGGGAAATAACCCCTAGGCACTAGCTAGTTGTGGGTCCCAGGTACCTCGTATCTCGGGGAGAGTAACCATCCCAAATATCTATTCTCATGCACGAGATACTAGTAGGGAACATACCCATAATCTAGTGTTCCACAATCTTCATCATCATCATAGTTTAGTTAGAGTTGTTAGCATCAATCTTGCTAAGTGAAACTGAGGCCAAACCCCATGGATTCACTAGTATACTAGTACACGTCCACCCACCTAGATACCCGGGTTTTCCCTTTGTGTTCAATCAAGTTAAATAAGTCAATGAATATAATTTTCACATGAAAATAACATTTACATATCATAAATTTACCAAACATCCCACATGTATACAACACAAGTTACAAAAGTCCACTTTCATTCAAAATGATTTTGAAATCTGACTCACACCAAAATAGCCCACAACACTTTTCATATTTATTTAACACTTCCACAAATCCATTAAAAAATTTTATAAAAACATTCCAATATATTAAAATTATCATAACATCCCACTCACTTGTTACATAATACCCTTTTTACCTTCAAAATCATTTTATCATCAAACTTACACGAAATAGCCCACAAACAAGTTTCGCTCCAACATCAAAATTTAATAAAACATTTAAGAAATTTAAAAAACATTCTAAAAATGTTTTAAATCATAAAAAATCACTTCAACAATACCAAACAGTACATATTCACCCTTTTCCCACTTTGTTTAACCAACTAAAACATTTACAATTTTCATAAAAAGAACCCAAGTGTTGTAAATATGTCATGCACAAAAAACTCTTTTCAAAACCCCAAGTTAAGACCAAAAACCATACCAATTCCTTTCCAAAACATAATTGGAATCCCTAGAGACCATTATACAACCAATTTCAAGTTTTATAAAATCACCTTGAATAATACTACAAATGACCCAAATGAAAACACACATTTTCATAAAATACTCTCAAGAAGTATAAAAATGTTTTACACATAAAACCTATTCAAAAACCCTCTTTTTAGGCCCACATGACACTAATACATTACCTTACCAGAATTGGTAGGCCAAACAATATTTTTTAAACTAATTACATATGTCATAAAATACACCCAAATAATACCCCATGAGTTACACACGAAAACACCCAATTTCAAGTTAAAATGAAACTATAAAATAAAACACTTATCCAAGTTTATCATAAACATTTTTTCATCACACCTAACATATGAGAAATATGAAAAATTAAGAAATACAGCATGTTAACTCATCAATAATTGTTTACACATGGAACCACCTACGGAAAGTGTCGAATCCCTCAAAACTTGTTGCGAAACATCAACTGCACCACCGCCGCACCACAAGGAAGATATATACAGCCCTAGAACACAATATTTGACCAAAAAACACCAAATAAAACCCTAGGTTCGAAACCTAACTTCTATAAATTCTATAAATCCATGAAAGTGGGAGGAAACCCTAAAGAGAAAGAAGAAATTTAAGAGAGAAACACTTACTCAAAATAATCTTGAAACAAACGACCCAAAATCCACCAGGATATGAATTTGAAAACATACAAAAATTTATGGGAGGTTTGAACAATGATTAGGAGATCTTTTAGGAACTGGAATGGGGGAAAAAGAGTAAAAATAGAATGAGTTATGAAAGGATCAATTTACCTATTTAAATATGGACGATTTCTGAAATCCAGAGATGTTTCTACCACTTTTGCGATTCTATCGAGATCCAAATTGGGGTAGGAGGGAATGGGGGCTCTCCCTAGATAAGTGGTCTTGGGTGAGAGTTGGAATCACCAAAAAAACCCAAATAGTGAAGGCGATATTAAATAATTAAAATTTATTTTTAATGCAAAAAATGAGCTTTTGGGAAGGCCCAATCCCTTAATTAAAAACCCATATCTACCATGATTATGGAATAATAAATGGTCCAAATTCATATGGTGGTGTTAATAGGTCCGGGGATGAAAATTAGGAATTTGAATGGATTAAAAATGTTTAAAAATGAAGGAGTTATAAAGGAATCAAAATTTATTTTTTAAATCCGGAATTGGGCTCATAGTTTGGCCCAATTCATAAAAAGTCACCCATTCCTCCCCAAATTCATGGGAAACCCTCAAAACAAAGAATGAATGGAAATTTAATGGAATTTAACATTAAAATAAGTCATGTATCTGACACCATATGTGTTTTTCATGCTATTGAGATGATGGTAGAACCATGGGATTTTCTAATTTTTATTCCAAATTGATTTTAAATTGATAAATTGTTTATAATAGTTCTAATTAATAGATTTTGGATTTTTATCATGATTTACAGTCTATGGTGCTGATGTCATCTTTATTTTATCATGTATGTGACTTATTGAGACTAGGAATTATTTAATGGTTGGGAATTAAATGGGAAAAACTACAAAATTTGGTTGGTGGTCCCTTGGATGAGCCCTATGGATTATGATTTGGATTATATCTTAGATTATTTGTTATTTCAACCATTTGTAAATCAAAGGGATAGTAAATAATTAATTTCATGTATTAAATGGTTTTATCATGTTGTTTAAATATTGTATTAATAAAAATGTTAATCGATTTCAAATGGGATTGTCATAATTGGATGGTACAAAGTGTCCAGGGAAACTACCGACCCTTGAAATCTACCTGGATTCTTGGATATTTATTATCTTGGATTTGAATAATTGATCAATTTTTTATAACCCTCCAACCACTTAGAGGGGTGTGTCCTGACTTTGAGAATATAATTGACCAATGAATATTATAATTAGTGACCTCATTTTATTGGAACATAAAATCTAGGATTTGGTGGACTAGTGTTTTTCTATGTTAATCCTTGGTAAAATCATAGATCTTTTGGGTAGGATGGGATGGGTTGGGTAAGTGGTCCACCCTAGTACAACCCAAGTAATTAATATTGTCCTTGAACAATCTATAGTGAATTTCTAATAGGGTTTTCTATATTAGGCTCGTGAGGGCATATGATGTTAAAGATTTGGTGTAAGATGTGCTAACCCATAGTGAAGGGTTTTACACAAGTGTGATATTATTCTAAAGGGAACCCAGTATAGGGTTCCCTGAAAAGTGTTGACCAAGACCTTAGGTGGGGAACCACTCTTATAATGTGACCTCAAGGACCTACTTTTGGTCCCCCAATGACTGGATAACCATGTGATGTTGTTTTCCTAGAACATTAGAGTAAATTATTGGTGTTACCATAGATATCAATACTTAGTGAGAGTCTTATATAATACAATGGAATTGGAAAATTAGGTCTTCTATTGAACTTTATTTATTTTATTGATTAATTGAATGGAATTTATAATAGGATGTTAGGTAATGATATGTATTAAAATTGGATTCGTGAATATTTTTTATTGTATTAAATGAGAACCAACTCATGGGTGGTTTTGAAAATTCCTATGGTGAGCCCATGATAACTCCCTAGTAGAAGTTCATGAAAAATCCAAATTAGTAGGTCCTAGAAACATCCATTTTGGATGTCATGATTATGGAAAAAACACACCCACATAGGATGGATTTTTTATTATTGGTTGTGATGTAACAAAGTTGGGGTTAGGATTATTAGTTTCAGAAAATGGGGAGAGTTTATGACATGTGATAGCTATGAAGGGATTGTTGGGTAAAAAATGGGCATGGTTGAGACTCTTGAGCTACTACGTATCTTCTTTTAGAAACCATTTTATATTAGGATGGAGCATTCCTCATTTTTTTATTATTGGGTGAGTCTCTCCTTGGGTTTTTATACTGTATACCACAATGTATTAGGATATTGGTCCTTATAATGTATACCAAGGTGGAATAACCTTGAGTTGTTATTTTTCTTGGAACAATAAAAATGATGTACTTAGAGTCACCCTTGCATAGGATGAAGAAATTATGGCTGATTGTGGTCATGAAAAAGGGGATCCATGATGGTTTATCAGTCTATTAATTTATTTTTAGTAATTTTTTTTATTTAGAGCATGTCTCGTGAACATATCACTTCATTTTCAGTATGTATGAGACTATGTTGTTTTTTCCCTACAAAATTTTATACCCACAACCTAATCAAGAAACCATTACACATTGGAACCTGAATACCCATCACTTGTTGTAAGTTTAGGGTAGAATGATGTTTTTTGTTTTAATGAGAATGATACTTCTTGTGTGTAGATAAAAAATGGTATGAGGTTTGGCTCAAAGTTAAATTAGGGCCTTATGTTTTTTTTATTTTTTGTTATATATATATATATGATAGGCCCATTTGTAGATTGAGTCTATATGACTGTATATATTTTTATTCATTACATATCATTATTGTTTGAATGTTTTACTTATTTTTTTGTACTATAATAATTTTTTTATTCGGGTACATGTTTGGTTATTTATATATTATTATGAGCACTAATATAAAGGTAATATTATCCTCACAATGCCACATAACACCCCTTCTTCTTGTTAGTATCCTCCAGTGTGCAAGGATGAACACATGAGGTAATTTGGCTCTATGGGTTTAGTTAATTTTCATAGTTTGTCGGGTCAGGACATTACAAAGTGGTTATATGGGCGTTTTTATTTGACTTTATATTTGGATATGGTTGAAAAGATTCTTAATAATATGAAGGGGCATGTGATGTGCCTTAGGTTGATGCAACATAAACACCATTTCCAATGTGAAATATAGGTTTATAGAGTTGAAATTATTGATCTTGATATATGCTATTATAGTTATGTATATGATTTCACATCATGTAACTCACATGTAATTAGGATTTATAATTTTTTATGGATTTGGATTATAGATTATAGGGGAAATAGATACCATATGTATCATTATTATTCACGTAGGATTAAAATTCCATGTAGGCTAACTAGTGTGTTTTTTAATCACTGATGATAAAGGTTGAGGTATTTAAAATAACAATAACAGATTATATGACATTTTTTCACATATATTATTTTTGGAATCCTATATAGTTAGACCTATGTGTATATGAATTTATTTTTGACATTTTGTTTCATGTTTACTCTATTGAGAAATGATCGATAGAGATGATGATGATAATGATGGTGATATAGTCCCATGGTGAAACAAAATAATAATGACCCAAGTATGTTGGAACAAGCACGTGATGCCATTATATATGACCCCAAGTGGGTTACTATTATTCATATTTGGTTATTTAATGTTTCAATAAAAACCTATATGTCATTCCCCACATAACATTAAATTGATTTATATCTAACAAGACCTAATGACTGTAGATATTTGAGATAGATTGTCTAGGATGATAAAGTCATATATATTTATATATTTATAACCAAGATAATGAGAATTGTATCCTAAAGGGGTGACCCATATCAATGGATAATCAGTGGGGACTAGCCTGATTTGATGATTCTTTAGGGGATACTCCCATGTTAAAAGTCTCATGAGAATCAGTGAATTTTTTGGTGGATGATTCGACATTAGTTGTTGTTGAATGTATATGAGATTCACTAGAGTGGTAATAAGAAAATTACATGATGTTATTCCTAGGATAGTAACTTGTTATTTTTCTCATGAATTTTTTATTATGATTAATTCAAGGTTTAATCCATGTGAGAGACCCCAGAATCTCTTGAGACACTACTATATATATAGTGAGTCGAACCCTGGTGATATATGAGGGAAACCTTATTGAGGGTTTAGAACAAGACATTGAATTATATAGAAAAAGAAGAATGTATTTTTGTCTTTGATTGAGATTAGTTAATTCTAAAAATCTACTGAGTATGTGGTATGGCCATGAAGATTATTAGGACTTCTGTGGTAGTGTACTTCTAGTGTCAATGCATTTGGATTGATTTGGGTTTTAAATGGTATGAACTTTTGGATTCTAAGTCCTGTTGTTTTGGTATGTTTTCTTAGATATATTAATATGTAGGAAGAAACTTTTGGTTTTAGTATGATGTCAGTTAGTAGTGATCACATGACTAACTATAACACTATTTTGGTTCTTAGATTTGTAGAGGAGTTTCTAGTGTGACCATTTCATGATGATATTTACATTCTATATGGCATGTTATTTATTTTTTTGATGAACTGAGACTTATGATGATATGATTATGTTTTTTTATCTGGTTGGAGTGGGATCGTGTAAACCCTCAATTTTAACAAAATTGTGGCATTATGTGATTGTCACACGTGGTTCCTAGTGGATTTTTTATCACCATATTTCATTTGTGAGCGAAGGACTGATAGATATTATTGATCTTATAGTGTTCCTAGTAGATCAGTAGTTTCATATAAATTAAAATTTAAACCTTATGAAGATAGAGACCCCACGAGTAACAAGATTTAAGGGGAATAAATAGTGAGTGTGGCAGAAGAATAGGGACATGTGTTGACAATGTGACCTATTCAAGACATGATTTAGTGGTGTATTAGGTAAATACACATTTTGGGGAGTGAACTGGTGAAAAATTGTAGATGGTGACCTCCATTATGAACAAAATCCCAATATATCATATGGAAGAAATAAAAATGGGCTATAAATATGTATCAAGTTACATTTTATAACGAATATTAGGCATGAGTGACTATGCCCATGTCCAAATATTTTGTTCAGTGAAAAATAGGATAGTGACTTTGTATAATGGGGTTTTAAACTAGTGGAGTGATAATAAAGAAACCCTTATAGTATGGAAATCATATTGGTCATGGATGATATTACCCGCATGTTGTTAGGGTCATGGTTTCATAAGAGTAGTGGGTTGATGTCCATATAGTTGAATAGATTCAAATGGGAAAGAGAATACTGGAAATAAATTTATTTTTCATGATGAATAGTGTTCAACCACTATCCTTGGACTTGGTGTGATATATTGACGGTCTCAAGGTAATGTAGATCATTGTTACATCAATTATCATAACAGATATCAAAAAGGATTTTCAGTACGTTGATGTATAAATAGTTGAATCACACCAGGGGTAAAGTAAAAACTTGTACGGATGTATTAGGATGATCATAGGTTATATTTAGGGGACAAGCCATCATGACCGGGTTTCTAAGGGGATGAATTAGTTCAGGATACTAGTCATTCTTTTGGATTGTCTAAATATGTTGGATTGACTTGTGCTTTTGAGTAGAAATGGATGTGGTGGGATAAGAACTTTTTATGTATATAATTTATGGATATTATGAGTATGTATTTGTAGTTATCCAGATCTTTTCAAGGAAAACTTGATATATCCAAGATTTTTATAACAACGCTTGCACAACCTTTCTAATAATGAATTATAAAATTTGTGTCTGTAATAGAGTTTAACATAGTAATTTCATGTAATTTTACATGGAGTGTTAGGAATAATATCGATATGGTTTTGGGACCATTGAGAATTTTTTTGGTAGAAAATTTTTATGGGGCACTATAGATAAAAAATGGCCATGTGATCTATGTCTCATTTAGGGGACATAATAGGATAGTCAATTAATTGGGTGATAAAACCATCATTACTTGTGGTATATGAACATTTTAAAGAACTAACTAAGTTATTTTGTGATTAAATTTTGTAATGGATTATGTTTCAAATGTTGGATCATAAAATGTAAAATGTTTCCCTGTGAGAGTGACTTTGGAGTCTGATTTAATTTTATAGATTTTGAGTGGGATTTAATGACTATTATAGGTTGGGTGATGTAGTTGGATTACCACCAAGATATATTGGGTACAAAATGTGTTATAGTGGATAGTTTTTAATTACCCTTGTCTATACACAATCTGAGTTCTAAATGGAATTTGAATTTCTAGATGGTTGAGCGGAGATTTTTTTAATTGGGGTATGCAATATAATTTTTAGAGTTCAACCACCTCAAAAATTGGGTTAAAACATGGAATATAAGTTATAAGATGGTTGAGTATTGGGAGAGAATATTTAAGATGGTACTGTGAGGTCGTGGACACAACCTAAATCCACTATCAAGTCGATGAATGGACACTATCTCTACGGTATCTTATCAATAGCCAAAGAATCCATTGGGAACACCAGTCAGTCGATGAGTTCAAAAGACCACTGATTGAATTCTAGAAAATTTTCAAAAATAGATATATAGATTGGTAATTTAAAAGGTATTCCCCTTGGGTTTTTATATAGAAAGGGGGTATGGGGGTTTGCATTCTCTAGAGACACTCCTTCCTTCCCCTACTTAATATGCCATTGTTATGGGGTGCTCTTGGGGAATTTTTAGTAGAATTTTTATTTTGGATCCTCTATTATTATCATGTTCTAAATCCCTCCTCCACCCATATTTTATTTGGTTTCTCACAGTTAGGGATTCAAGTGACTATTCCACCAAATAATGGTGGGATAATCATAATATAATGGGGTTTTTGTGCTATTTAGAATAATGATGTCATAGGATGATGATTTCACATTATTTCTTAATGATTAATCTGATGAACATTGAGATATGATTTTTTTATTTTTATTAGATAAAATGAAATATTTAATATTCATTATGTCTTACAGTTTTGGTTAAAGTAATTTTTTTTGAATTTGTTAAGAACCTCCCACAGGTGTTTATAAATTTTTTTTACATGATAGTAGAACCTAGGGATTTTCCATCATTCATACCTAATTTAAATTAAATTGATAATATAATTATAATATTTAAAATAATTTATTTTCATGTTTTTTCTATAGTTAGGGAATGAGATTATTTGCGATTGATTTGATCTTAGATGATAATTAGTGAGCCTAGAAAATGCTATCGACATTGAAATTAATGGAATTTCATCGAAATGATGTAGGTAGTTCCTCATATGAGATCTATAGTTTATTAATTGGATTATATGTATGGGTTATGTGATCTTACAACCTTTGGAAAATTGTCCATAAATAGAAATTTATTTTTTCATGAAATACATTTTTAAATAAAGTTATTTAAATAAGATATTATTTAAATTTTTAATTGATTTAAAATATAATACACGTAATTGGAATATACAAAGTGTTTAGTGATAATGTTGACCCTTGGTCTCTAGTAAGATTCCTAGTCAATAAGGTTTAGGGATTTGAACAACTAATGAATTCTATGTGACTCTCTGACCATTAAAAGGGGTATGTCCAGACTATGATAATTTAGTGGCACAAAACATAGGATCCTCAGAAAACTCTAGGTAGAGGTACATAATAAATTTTACTAAGTGTACTAGGGGTTCGTTTTATTAAAACATTGGATAATCATAAATAATTTTGGAAAGATGAGATGGGATGGTGGAGTGTACCATATATGTATAACCCTTGTAGTTAATTTGGTCTTTTGGTAATCTCTAGTGTGTTTCTTAGAGGGTTTAAAATATTAATAGTATTTGGTCATAAGATTTATAAACATGGGTATAGAATGTGATACCCCTGAGTGATGCGTTTAACCCTAGAGTGAGATTGTTTCAATGGGAACTCTAAGTATAATTCTTTGTCCAGTGTTGACCTAAAGGATACCAAATGGTGTACCTTTATTATTATGTGACTTAAGGGACTCATGGTAGGTGCCCCAATGATTGATAAACTCTAAGAGTCTATTTTTCCTAGACATATTAGATGACAATGAGTATCACTATGATACTCAATTATCAGTGTATGCCAAGGGGGATTAGTGAAAGAGTTATGTTAGGCTAGGGTTCTTACATTGATTATTTATTCCCATTATTTTATATTATATTTTTAATAATTTATTGTGTAAGTATATATATGGATAATGATCTAAGGGTGGAATATTTATATTTTGAAATAAAAATACCCAAATGGGTTGTCTTGAAAAATCCATATATGAATTTAAGAAGAGCACTTATTAAGAGGTCATGAAAAATCCCTATAGGGAGGTCATAATTAGAAATAAAATAACCTTTGTAAGGTTGTTTTGATACTATTAGTGGGGATTCCAGAGATTTGGATATGGTATTATTGAATATGACTTGTGGATAATTTTTTTTTCACATGATAGCTATTATGGGATTTTGGGGTATTTGGTGGGAATGGTAGAGTCACTATCACTACTTTAGAGCTTATAATTTGAACCATTATTTATAATTATGGATCATTCCATGGGATAATTTTTTCAAAATTGATCACTCCATAAGTATTTATGCTTTATACTAGGTTGGATCATGCCCCCAAGTCATTATCATGTATAACATGGTGAAATACATCAATTCACTATTATGGATGATATAAACATCAAAACATGCTTAGAGAAACACTAAAACTGGTCAGTGTTGCGATATTTGATTAGGGTCATAGATATAAAGATTTTGTAACACCAAGAAATTTATAAGAGAATAAATTTAATTCAATAAAGTGTATAAAAAAATACACCAAGACTAGAAGGTAATATAAAATCCGAATAATTTATGATATATATAATATTTTAAATGAATTCATTGTATGATATAGTGAGCATTGAACCTAACACTTAGTTTTCTCACATTATATGAAACAAAGACTTTATTTGATATCTTGTGTTACACGTGAGACCAAGTTTTATCGAATATTTTTAATATTATTATTTAAAAGGAAATAAATCACCTTGAAATAAATTTTTTCGTTTTTAATATTATTAACAAACTTATGAAAATATATGGTTGAATTCAGTGTTTACCAATTAATTATAAATGAAATAAAAAATTCAATATAAAGGAAATGTTTTTATAAAAAATATATTATTATACACCGAAAGCGTTTTATCTTAATAAATTATAATAATTATTATCATTTGATTAAATTAAAAAAAATTATATATAATATATTCAAAAATATTTTTTCTAAATTCATCCAATATATTTGATAGGTAGAAGATAAGAATAAATCTAATTTTATGCACAAAAGATGTATTATTCTAAAGATCGTTTTTGCACCTTTTAATGGTATGTTTATTTTAAAAATAAAGCAGAACAATATTATATTTTTTTGAAAAAAAAAATATTTTTTGAAATATTAATGTAAAAATAATCTTAGTGTGAGTTACTGGTATTTTTTTAAGAATTTTTATTTTTTAATGAATAGTGAAAAATAATGAATTTTAATTAAAAACCGATTTCTCATCTAAATAATTTAAAATGATAAATTATATTTTTAATTGATTTTAAAGTAAATATAGAAAAATTATAAATATATTAATTCTATTTAGGATATTAGAATCAATTTTATATTGAAATTGGATATAAAAACATTAAAAACTTTTGAATATTTTCTCCTAAAAAACTTGTCTTTTCCTCCCATATGTGAGATTAATTTTGAATTAATTAATGCCAATTATGTTATATGAATTAGTAAAAAATGGTTTCAATATTTGGAATTAGAATCTTTATGTTGTATAATAATTCCAACTTAAATGTTTACCAAATTTATTAGTGAATTCAGTTAAAATTAATTATATCGATTACGAGAATAACTAGTTTACTAAGGAACCAAACATTTAATGTTTGGTGCCAAGTGACCAAGAAATTTTTAAAAAACCCATTTTATGGAAATATTTATACATTATAAATTCTATAATACATATTTTTTAATTATTTAATCAACTTTTAATGTCAAAAAAGTGGGGGGAACTCACTCTTTAAAATATTTTCATGTCTTCCACTCACCAAACATATAACAGGGAACCCCCTCTCCCCATATTTTCAAACATTAAAAACCATTTGGTTAAACCAATACCTTCCAAAATTACTTATAAAATTACCTAAACTAATAATACAATCCTTTTATTGACTATAAATACAAAATAGGAAGGAATTAATGCAAACCTAATGAGGATTCATGAAAAAGAGGTAATGCTTTTCAAAAAGAATTTTTTATTTAATTTCCTTCTCCACATAATTAAATTATTATTATTTTATGATTATATTATAACTTCATCATCTTAAATACGTGGATATGTTTCAATTTCAATTGTTTGACCTACAACCACACATATATCCATCAAATGGGTTATGGAATCATTGATTTTGTGTATGAAGAACTACAAACTCATGAACCGATGTCATTATTCTTTCCATTACCACCAATTAAGGTCATAAATAATGATATAAATAAATTTTATATATGATATATATGATGTATGTATTCTTCTTGAGTAATTATAGAACACATAACTTCAATATTTCCATTTTTTGGGAATATGATATCTTCGCCTCTGTGTACGGAAGACTCACACCTCAGTAAGCGATGCGATTCATTCACACAATACATAGAATGTATTAAGAATGGTTTAAATAAAAATATGTGATATATATGAAATTGAAATTATATTTTAATGAATATATATATTTATAATTTAATATTCTTTCTTTTAATACACTAACAAAATGAAACAACATTTGTGCGTACGTACGACCTACCCACTCCATAAAATATTCATTTCATTTCCTATCAAAAAAATTTATGGTTCACTATAAATACATATCTAAAAAATATATATGATATTTATATATTTTTTTACAATATAAAGATGATGAAATCATTAAATAAGTGGAAAGAAAAAATATCATGTAATAACATAATCGTAAAACAAATTTATTATTACCTGAAACAATGAAGATAATGAAAGATTATTAATGAACAGTTAGTAAGATGTTGTAAAAAGATCATATATGATATCATAAATTTTAATATAGATATTAAATAAGTTATAAAAATTTTTAAAACCAATATATATAAGGTTAATGTGCCATCAAATAAAAGGAAGTGGAAGGTAAGGGTTTTCATCACACTTTCATTTCATTGAGACACATTGTATTATTATGCACCTAATTTATTTTATACGCTCTATATACTAATATTTTGACATGTAATACCATGAATAATTCATTATTATTGGTATTTTATGTTTCAATATTAATTATTTATTATAATGATATTTGAATGAAAAGTATCCATGTAGAAATGAATTTATTAACTCAATTTTCGTTCGTTGGGTGAAATATCCACTTCTTTTATTATAATATTATATAATTATGTGTATAATGACCATTGACTATATATTTTTATATTTAAATTTTTTTATGTGGGTTTATAGTTGATACACAATATTTATTCATTGATTCTTCTTTCCTCTTTTCGAAAAATATCTTTTTCTATCCATTTTAAAATAAAAATGGAATGTTATTTTTTTACCTTGTATAGATTACACCAAATTACTCACCGTCATATCTTTGATGCTTGTTTTCTAGTTTTCAAGGATATTTTTAAATGAAACAACCTCAAAATCTATTATCAATAAATAATATTTTCATAATGTTTTTCTAAATAAAAAGTTTCTTTTCCAAAATTTATTTTAACGATCTTTCTATGGTATTTCTATTCATTAATGACTAGAAGCCTTTATGTTACATAATATATAACGGGTATATATTGTATTGAAAATATAATTATTATTTATTTGGCTGGATTATGATTATTTTAACTATTGATGGTATTGATATTCACGTCCTTGATTCATTTTTGTTGTCATTAACATCCCCTTGAAATATTCATATTATGGGGACTATTATACATTATATTTCCCCTAAATATGCACATTATTTATCATGGATATATTGATTTATTAAACAATATATTCTTAAAAAATGATGCTATTCATTTAATGTAATTTTTTTATCTATTAAAATATTGATAAATCAATATTCTTTACTCAAAAATGGTGTTTTATGGTAATGAACATAGTTTATGAATTAAATCTATTATTCAAGATATGAGGAATTATTTGGACCTGTAGACATTGTTGGGGGCCAATTAATGATAGCCCGACAATGCATCGATAACCTTATGGGATGCATTAGTTAGGCTAGAATTAGTTAAATGAGACTCTTTGAATCAGTTTTAAACAATCTTTATAATAGATCATGATGGCAATGGTTTTATCTTCCAAGGAATTATGACATCCAATAATTATGTATTGCCTTTTTTAGGATTCAATTGTTATTATCCATGATATTTTCACGTTAAAAAATATATGGATGCCTTTCATTACCGGTTTATTGATTAAATGACATGTGTTTACAATTATTTACTTTTACATATTTATTATGCCTTATCCAGTTATTATGAATGATATATATGGATAATTTTGATGGAAGAAAGTTGTTTAAAAAAAAATTGTGTTGTAACTTCTATATTTTAAATGTAATATAAGGATCATGTTTGTATCTATCTTACCAAGACTACTAAACTGATCATTAATTTTGGATGTGATTCCTTCTGTCTTCTGCCAAGATATTTGTCATAGGAACAAGATCTAGGCTTCTGGATTTGGGTTTTCTACATTTGGTATTAGAGGTTGGTTTAGTAGAAACATTTTGGAAATAGATTTATGAAACCATAGATTAGGGAACATAACCCTAAGATATATTTTGAGGATAAGTATGGAAGATCATCCAAAATTTTTGGTAAGGTATATATTACATTTTTTCAACCAATAAATCATTTTCTGGATACTACAAGTAGACATAGTTCTAAAACATATATACCTTGGTGCTAATAACTTTGAAAAGGATGCATCAGTCTCGAATCGAGAAAAACCTGGTACACAAAAGCAATCCTTACTAAGAACTTAGTTTGACACTCCCTGGGGATGTGCATAGGATAATTCAATTTTTTTAAAACTCATTATGAATTAAGTGAATAGATAATAAAAATTAATTACCGAGGTTAAACCATAGAAAAAGGAAGAACCAATGTGAAAATAAAATGGATGAAGCATTTCTGTTTAGGGATTCAAGAATTAAATTATTTAAGTATTTTTACTAGTGGTACTTTGATAATAAAAATCATGAAATAACTAAGGATTATGATAAATTTTAGGAGAACATATATCTTCATTGAAATAAGAGTTATAGAATCTGTCATGTTTTAATGTGTTTAAGATTTATTATAAATTAAAAAATTAAAACACATATTTATAGGTTTTATGTGATGGGGGTGTACCATTATTACAGACACATTAAAGAATTTATGGAAAGTTTATATTTTAGTAGAAATGTTATTTGAGGAATAATGAATTTATATTTGATATTCATAAATTTAATGGTTTTGATAACCTTTAGGGTTAATATGATCACTAATGACATTGTAATAATAGTTATAGACTTCAAAAAATTAATTTTTATTGAAAACCATATAAAAATTATTATTTAATGATTGAATTTATTTCAAAAATGTCCATAATATTTTGGGGAACTTTATAGGAATTATAAAGTTTTTAAAAAGGTCAGTCAACATGCAGGGTGATAACCCATCATATCTTGAAAGGGGGTGTGGATTTTACCCATGACCAAAGTATGGTAAGATTTTACCACCTAACACTAGACAACATGATGTCTTGGTTAATGTTTCATTTTTTTTATTTACAATTTGATTAATAGATATTAAAGATGAACCAGTGGTATTTATTTTGAAGTTTATAGACTAATGCATTATTTTGGATGACCTGACCTTACCATATTTGATTTCAAAAGTAATTAGTGATAGTTATAAAGACTTGTTACTATTTTATAGATCTTTTGGTCCATTAAAAGTATATTTTAGTGATTTTGGTATAAAAGTACATTTTTGATATCTATTTCAGGGAGTAAGGTATGGATTGGAATTTTATTGAAGTAGAAACAAAAAATTATTCTTATGAAATATAAAATTATTAATAAATTATATTTCCTTATACTCAAAGAGAGTGAAATAATTCCTCACCTCTAAGAAAAAGGGTTTTGAAACAAAAACTTTATCCTATTACTTTCATTTTGATTTCACTGATGGTCTTTTAAATTATCAAATATTTATGGTTTTGAGCAGCTCAAATTTCATTAATCACATTATTTTGTTTCATCAATTAAATTATTCACTATATATAAATATTTATGCTTTTCCTATATGTTTATGTCGTTACATTCCATTTATTTTTTCATATATATAATCCATGTTATGTTTTATTCTAGATGAACTTTCTTACTTACCCATATCTCTTATTAGAAGGATATTTTATTAACCCTTTTATGACATGGGTTTCATAACAACTGTATTTAAAAATAGAAAACTCATTATTATCAAGATCATGTTTAAATTGTTAGGACATAATTTATTTAATGGAGGGAGAATGCAACACCTCAAAATTTATAAAAGTATATATCTTTATTCAATAGATTGTATTCCATGAAATACCAATATAAGAAAGGAATTTAAAAACTATAGACTTTATTATATATTTAAAATCTTAAGTTAATTAATTATAAGATATAGTTTTTAATGCACGATAAACTAAGTTAGCTTGTCTTATATGCAATATTGAATTTCTTTGATAACTTTTATTACATGCTGGACCGAGTTTTATCAAATACTATAAATATTTGTATTTCAATGGAACGTTATATTCATGAAATTAAATTATATTTTTTAAATAATATTAACTAATTTATAAAAAATACAGTTGGTTTCATTTTTTAATAATTATTTAGAAAAAAAAATAAAAAAATTGAATATAAACGAAATGTTTTTTATAAAAATATATTATTATGGGCCAAATGTGATATATCATAATAAATTATATTAATTAAAATTAGGGGATATTACTAATTAAATTTAAATACTATTATTCAATAAAATGTTTTAATATTCATCCTGTATATTTTATAGTTATCAAATAAGAACAAATCCAATTTTATACATAAAAATATCTTTTTTTCTAAAAGTTGTTTTTCTTCCTTTTAATATATTTTTTTTTAAAGAATTGGTATATTTTAGGAATTTTATTTTAAAATAGAAACATAATATTTGAAATTTAAATATAAAAATTATATTTGGGTGAGTTTTGGTATTGTTATAAGAAGTTTCATTTTTAATGAATAGTGAGAAATAATAAATATTAGTTGAAAACTTTTTTTAATAAAAAATTTTATATTGTTAAACTATATATTTAATTGGTTTAAAATGAAAAATTGTTCAATTATACATCTATAAATAAAATTTACATCATTATAATAAAATTCATATATAGATCGGATATAAAATCATTGTAAACATTTGAACATTTTCACTTAAAAACCCTATTTTTAATACTAACACTAGGATTAATTTTTAAATATTTTTACCACTTATATAGTTTTAATTTTGAAAAATGGTTTCCATATTTTTAATCATATTAAATAATATTTTCTAATAAGTCCAAATTACTTTTCTACCAAAGTGATTAGTGACGTTTCAATTAATTAAAATGATTAAGAGAAAAATTAGTTTACTAAGGGACTAAACATTAAACAATTGGTTTTGAGTGACCAAGAAACTTTTCCAACACCCATTGAATATCCATATATATACCTTATACCTTTTATTATCTAGTTTTTGAATTATATTATCCACTTAATATGTAAAAAACATCGGTGGAATTTACTCATTTAAAAATTTACAAGTTTTCCACTCACCTAACTTATATAATGGAACCCTCTCTCCCCCTCTAATCACAACTTAAAAACAATTGGTTCATCCAATACCAACCAAAATAACTTCTCAAATTCCCTCCCATTATCCTTTAATCCTTATCTTGGTCCGAAATCCAATGTAGGAAGTCCTTAGTGGAAACATAGAGAGGACACCTGAATAAGATGTAATGTTTTTCTAAAATCATTTCAATTTTGTTTCCTTCCCCACCATATTAAATTATTATTATATAATTATTACATAATAAAATAATAATATTAAATAAACTAAAATTTTTATGTTAATAGTATGGAATATAACCACACACTTCCATCAAATGGGTTATAAAATCATTGTTTGTGTCTACAATGGACTACCACCTCATGAATAGATGTAGTTTAATTATCCATTACCACTTAGAAAGGCTGGGAATAATGACTGAAATAATATATATAAATATATGAATCTTTTTATCTTTTTATATTTTTATACTAACGGAAATATTATATAAAATATAACTTTATTCTTTCCATTTTTTGGGAAAACGACAACGTCCCTCATGTGCACGACGAACTATCACCATGTGAAGTGACGCGATTCAATCACATTTTTAAATGGAATGAATTAAAGATAAATTTAATAAAAATATTTCATAATTATGACATAAAAAATATTTTTAATGAATATATATTGTTTACCTTTCCTTCATTCAATACGATAAGAAAATGGAAAAAAAATTTATATATACGTACGCCCTACTATCTCCATGAAAGTTGTATTTCATTTCTTAATACCAAAACTTATGGATAAATATTAATAAATATATAATAAATATATGAGATATATAAATCAGGGTTTAAATTTTGTATATGATGAAATCATGATTTATGTAATGGGAACAAAATATATCAGGTCAAAATGTCGTCAAAAAATAAAACAATTCCTATAAGAATCCATGAAAATAATGAATAGTTATTAAGAAAAAATTGAGAAGATGTTATTATTGTATAATATATGATATAATAAATATTAATTTTGTTCATAAATAATTTATTATCATGTATAAAACCACTACATAAGAAGGCTATAGGGATTTCAAACAAAAGAAAGCATAATGTGTGGATTTTCATCTCAATTTCATTTCAT
This sequence comes from Viscum album, assembly GCA_963277665.1. Lineage (NCBI taxonomy): Eukaryota > Viridiplantae > Streptophyta > Magnoliopsida > Santalales > Viscaceae > Viscum > Viscum album. Next base: position 413,278,694 of record OY728143.1, read on the forward strand.
TGAGGCATATTGTGTTATTATGCACCAAATTTCACTTATATGGTGTATGTAATGACACATTGAAATATAATAACATGAATACATCATTATTAATGGAATTATAAGTTTCAATTTTTATTATTTCATCTAAGATTATTTGAATTAATTGTTTCCAGGTGGTAAAGAACTTCGTAACTCAATTTACATTCATTGTGTTAAAATTCTACTTAATTAATTATAATATCATATGATTATGTGTATTATGAATTTTTAATATATTTTTTAGTATTTAATTTGGTTTATGTGGGTTTATAGTTTATACACATAATCTATTCAATGATTAATTCTCACATCATTGTTTCGAACATTTTAAGTGTTTATTCCACAATCTCATTTTAATTAAGATTATTTCTTCGTGAATTTACATTAAAGGAAATTATATTATAATTATTTAATAAAACTGGTAAGTTTTATCTCCTATAGTTATTCATGATCTTTTTTAAGTAATAGTACCATTTTTTAAATCCTTTTTAATTAATATTTTTTGAGTAAAATTCGACATCATTTCTCTATTCGGTCAAAAATATGTTTAATTCTGAAACCATTATATATAAAACAATTTTATAAATTTTTTATTTTACTTTTAAATTTTTTTTATTAAAATAAAAATTTACCCATTTTTCATTTATAATTTTTTTTTCAATTTAATCTTCTTCCCTCGTTTTAAATAAGGAACATTTCAAACATTTTTACAATGAAAAATGAATGTTTTATTTTACCTTTTATGGAATGTATGGAATTACCCATATATATTTCACTTAATATTCTGCTAAAATTTTAAAATAATATTTTAAAATATTTGTTAAAAATTTAATTTTCAATGAAAATTATTTTTAAAATTTTTATCAAAATTAAAAGTATTTTTTTCTCAAGAATGATTTTAAATATATTTTTATGGTATTTCTATTCATAAAAAAATAAAACATTATATTACATATACTAAAATGGGTATACAATGTATTATAACTATATTATTTCTTTATATATAGATATTATGATTTTTTTACCAATAATAGTACACAAATTAACTAATTAAATTCATTTTTGTAGTCATTATCTTCCCCTTGAAAGATTAACTTTTTGGTGACCATTAGACATTATATTTCCCCTAAATATCCACATTATGGATCATGGATACATTCATTTATTAAAATTTATATCATTTCTATATATGATGTTCAATATTGAAATTCATCTATTTATTGTGGAAATATTGATAAATCAATATACTTTACCCAATATAGATATTAGATGATAAAGAACATTGTTTATGAATTGAATAGATTATTCGATATATGACGAATTATTTGGACATGAAACCATAGGTGGGACCTGATTAATGATATCCCCTTGATGCATAAATATTCTCAGGGGAAAAATTAGTTTGATAGCCATTGTTAAATGGGTTTTTAATCATCAGTTTTAAATTCTCTTGAGAATAGATCTTGATAGTAGAGCTTTCATGTTCTAGGGTAACATGGTGTCAAATAATTATACATTTCCTTTATTTATATTTAGTTATTACTATATATGATGATTTAATTTTGAAAAAATCAATAGATTTATTTCAGTATCTATGTATTGATTATATTTCATGTATTTTTAGTTATTTACATTTCTATATAGATTATTATTTATCTAATAAATTAAATATAACGTGTCTTTAGTTATTTACCTTTCTATATTTATTATTAATTTTCTTGTTATTTAAATAGAATGTGTGTTAAGTGAATTACCATTCCATATTAATTATTCCTTATCTAGTTATTCAATTAGAATATCTGTTTAGTTATTTACCCTTCTATATGTATTATGCTCATTGATTCATGCAATATTTAACTATACTTAACCCTTAATGAGTAGTTGACCTCACCCTTATTTTTTTCCTTTCCCTAAGATTTGATGAAGTTTTGTTTGACTGATATATATAGATAAAATATACACAATAAAGTTATTTTCAAATAAAATGTTTTACATTTTGTGTTTCAAATGTAATGTAGGAATATTTTGTGTATCTAGTTTACCAAGACTACTAAACAGATTAGTCCTCTGGGATTCGATTCCTTGTATCTTATGATAATGTATTAATATAAAGATCTAGATATATGATTCTGGGTTCTGGGTTTCCATATATTTTCAAAGAGTTATCTATTTATTTATTTATATTATGGAGTTATTTATTTATTTAGATCATTTAACTTTCAAATTTCAAACTATTTTTGATAAGTACGAGATCGTGATAATGGGGACATACTGAGTTTTGTACTCACTCCCTACTCAGGTCGTCATTTCACTTGGGCACTCAGTTATCCCTAAGATATTTTATGTACAAGATAGGATAATGTATGGGGATTTATTGAGATAAATAACTTGAGTATGTTTTAATTATGACTTCACATTTCATATTATTATTGCTTCTATGTTTTAATTATTCAATGTAATGTTGTCAATTTTAGATTGTGAATATTGTTTGGTTATTTATATTTTAATTAAAAATATGAAACGAGTGTACGATCTCCTCATAGTTCTTCCTTTGACCCCTATTGTCACTTCATGGCATCTAGAATATGAGGAGGCACATCTAGGTCACATGGAACCACTGGTGTAGTTATATTTTATAGTGAATAATTTCAGGATGTTATAATAAATTTTCTAATTAGTACTAAGTAATATACATTTAATAATAGTTTAGTGAAACAAAATACTAATATATTAATTTATAGATTATGATATCATGAAAACATTACATAAATAACAAATGACAATAAAATTTGATATGATTTTTTATTTTTTATCCATAAGGTGTCAAATGGATTCTATTTCAAAGATATAAAACCTTCAATATAGAGAATACCACATAAAAATATTTATCATGGTCAAAATATACAAAATGCATCCAAAATTTAGTTTTAATTAGGATACCCTAATTTTTTTTAACTTTCAACAGAAATTAAACATTGTTTAAGTGGATATTATTACCTTTTTTATATGGCTTCTAAATTTATTACGAGGGTTCAAAATTAAATTAATATTATGGTGTTTCTATTTTACATTTGTTTCGTACTTTATTTTTATTTATATATAATTATATAAATACATTTTTAAACATATTTTCATATATATACATATAAAATAATCATTTTACCATTTTATTTACCATAAATACATACATACATATATATATATGTGTGTGTGTGTATATATATAAACATATAAAAATAAAAATTTACATATAATGTTTTTAAGGGAATGAGATATGAGAAATATATAAGAATGAATGTTAAGGTTATTGTTATATTTTGGTATTTTATTAGTTTAATTAATTAAAAATAAAATAATTGTATTTTAATTAAATTCTAAAATCATGATATAAATATACAAAAAAATAATGAAATAGAATAAAAATAAAATTGCTTAAAATGATTTCATACTTTTGATTCAATTGGTACACTAAACCCTTAAAAGGGTTTCCTGATTTTTGTTAAACCAAAAAAATAAAATAATGAAATAGTTCTAATATTTTACCATCACTCTCAATTTAGAAAAATAGTAAATGGTTCCACACTTTTATGAAACATTTATATAATTTTCAAAAATTATATTATAATTTTTGTAAACCAATTGTTTTATATTATATTCATAATACAAAGAAAACACATAAGAAGTTATAATATAAAAGAACTACAAATAAAATTTTCATTTGGAAAACCATGATTCAATTAGTTACAACCACATGTCATATAAACAATATAGATTTCCACAAGGTTTGGAACATAGTTGATGAGGTTCATCAAAAAGACGATGATGTCTTGGTATAGTGACCCAAATTTTTCTTATGTGACTATAATATTTTTTCTATGAAAAAAACATATTAGTATTTCATTAAAAGATCAAAAGTATTAGTATCTTGGGGAAATTAGGTTTTTATATCTCTTATAAATAAACCATAAACATTATTTCATTTCTTCATCATAGTCTTTCTTAAACAAAACATGTTCTCCTTGGTATATGTATTCACCTGAAGATATGCATAAAAAAATGGGGTGATCTAAAAGTTTTGTAAGGGGATGGAAAATATAGAAGGAATAAGAGACCTATAGTAATAGTACATTGGTGGGGGGAATAGTACTCATTATTAAATCATAATCATAGTATCATTATCCTAAGCATGAGGGAATCATTTGAAAAGTATGTAATGTAGAATATTCATGATAATGAAACATTATAACATAGTTTCTAGATACTGCGTTTAGTTATGAACAAATAAACCATTACATTCATGAATAAAAAACATAATCACATGAGATATATAAAATTACCAAATAAATTTGAATGATATATAATTGACATCGCACTCGTTACACCATAAAATAATTATAATCAAGCATGAATCATAGGAAGAAATCTTATAACAATCATACTAATGAGATAAACTCATGTATAGGAATGTGTTTCATTGTGGTTTCATGAATAATATGTTAATTAATAACCTTTGGGTTTCCAAAATTAATATAAGAAATCATATTTGGGTATGACATTAAATTTTTATTTGAAAAAGATGGAACATGATAGGAGACAAGATATGTTTTAGAAAATTAATGTTCTTTTTAAAAAATATTTGTAATATTCATAAAAATAATTTTAAATGGTAAGATAATCTATGCCACAAAAAACAATGGAAATAATATTGGATGGAATTTGTTATGATATTATAGTAATTTTATAAAAAAAATGTTAAATAATAAAGTACCCTTAAAAAGTGTTGTTTATGAAAATCTCGTTACCTTAAAATCTAATTTTATTTCATCGCTATTCTAACCACTATATAATAAATATAGGTTTATTAAAACATGGAACCAAAATTTTACTTTTTTAATTTCTTTCATTCTTGATCAAATATAATCATTGGATTATTTTTCTTAATTCCCAATGAGTATGGAAAAGTTTTATTTCCTATTTTATTTAAAGTATCTTGTCTTATTTTGTTTTTGAAATTTTTACTCAATGTCATATATAAATAATTAAAATTAATTACATAATGATAAAATAAATGTAATTAATTTTCTAATTATTATATATAATTTATAATATTGATATACAAATTCAGTTATATGAAAATAAATGGAATTTTTCTTATAGGTGGTTAACTGATAGTTGACGAGACATTTTTAAAAAATGAGGACAGTGAAGCTTGAAATATAAATATTTAATAAATACAGTCCTTACCATTAGTATAAAGATTAAATAATTAAAAATTAATCATTAAATATCTGGGATTGTAAGGAATAGCAAAAGGGATGAAGGGAAGACAAAAAATGGTTGAAATTTTCCTGAAAACATACCCTCTTCTTAGTGTTTCTTATTTTCTACATCACTAAATTATTAAATATAAAGGTGTTTAAAAAATATAGAATGTACCTAATGATAATAATGTCATTTAGAGAGAGGAGTTTTGGAAAAAAAATTCACTTTGGTATATGGGAGGTAAGTGGCTCTCCATGGGTGGGGTGGGGGGTTATTTACACTTGAGGAGAGTGGTGTTTTTTGTATAAAATACTGAATAAATTTTCGTATCCAATGTAAAAAAAGCAATAGATTTTTTTTGAAATTATTAAATATATTTATAGAAAATAAAATGATCTATTTACTTTTAATTACATTATAATTTTAATTTAATTTTTTAATTAAATATAAAAGAGATAAATAAAAGAAATGATAATTTAAAGGGACAACAAAGAATTTTTGACTTTGGAAACTATTTTTTAGGTTTAGAAATTATTTTTATTATTCTTAAATGATATATTTATCTAATTATATTGATTATTGGCTAAAATATTTTAATTCATTATTACATCAGTATTATTTCAATGAAACATGATTTATTTGAAAAACTATATTTTTACTATTCATGTAAAATTTAGTGTTTCTTCGGAATTTATCAGACATTTCCCTTGAGAAATCATGATTTGATGATTCAAAAATTAATAGACTTTTCATCAAAATAATATTAAATCACATGTAATTTAAATTATTTTTGTTCAAATTTTTATTTCTTCAAAATATATTAAAATTCAATTTGAAAAAAACGTTATTCGAATTATTTTGAGTTTTAAATCATGTTATATAATTTATGGAATTAAAATATTAATATATTATTAATTTACTAATCAGAAATATAGTTTTTTCCAATATATCGTTGTTCAAAGACCATATTTATTATGTAAAAAGTGGAAAAGAGGAAAATGGGATTGACATTGAAACTTTTCATCATCCGAAGAGAGTAAATAAGAAAATGTTGAGAGATATCAAAGATAATAATCCAAATTATTAAAAACCTCATAATCCACACTCTAATATGAGTTAGTCTATGAAGATATGAACTAATTTATCTGTGACATCCTATCATTAGAAACTGATCTGATTTACACAGTGGTATAGAGACGCAAATAATAATTCATGGTCCAAATTTTTTTTACGATAAAAGTTTTAAAAACACTCATCATATTTAGACTTACCTTTATCTAATGCATCCTTGTATGAGTTGTAAATTCCTTGATGAACATACTTGTGATCATCAACTTCTAAAACATTTCCCCATTTTCCTAGAAATTCTTGAGGTTTTTATAGCCTATTGATTAGTTAGGTGATAATAAGTGTCCTAAAAACATATTATTCTCACTCATAGAAAAAAAAAGGATCCCCCACACCCTACTCCAAGGAGCCAACCGATATTGGTTTTACCAGAATACCAACCATCTTATCCCACTGAGAGACATCCCCTTCAGTACACTAATCAACATTGACAGCTATATGAATCACATAGATATATTTATTAACCTTCTCCCTTTATATAGAATCCACCACCAACTAATGAATTCCCCACTTTTACAAGGATCCATTGATAGTAGCTTCATCCAAACCTATATACCCATCCACATTATATTCAGTCCCATATACATTCTTACTAGGAGATATCATAGCCAAATTCATACATGATTCCAATTCAGGAATTTTATCCCTATAAAATGCACTAATACCTTCATGAACATGATCATAATTATTTATTTTGTCATTATTTTAATCCCCTATCTATTTTTACCAAATTAGGCTACATTTTTCTATTAAATCAGTCACTATCTGGATACCCCTTTGATAAAAAGACCTCAAAAACATGATTCTTTTTACATTTATCCTTTGAATAACCAATAGATTTACATTTAGTATAAAAAGAAGGTAATTTTTCATAACTAATTATAAAATTAATTTCAACCTTACTTGTATAAATAATTGCCTTATCTAAAAGTTTTTCTTTAAGATAAATAGCCACCAAAATCATAGCATAATTCCCAAGCCTCTCCATCTCATTCTCATTATCCATACATAAAGGGACTCCAACATCAATTTCAATGTCAATAAGGATATTTGTGTGCAAAATTACCCAATTAAATCCATAAATATTTACCCACACATTCTCATAGGTACTTTTAATAGAGTAAGGATTGAAATCAATCATAAATTCATGGATATACAAAGACCAGGGCATTAGAAATGAAGACCCAAAACCCCATATCTTTATCTTATAATTTATTGAAGAGAAGAAATGAAAAATATAATCATGAGAGAAATGAAACCCCAATTATTAAAACTCCATATTTTAGAAACACGATTGACCAAATTCATAATAAACAATAGTTTTTTCCTTTTGGAAGAACCAACATAACAACAAAATCAAATTTTCCCATACCTATTTGTTTCATGATGGATTTGATTTTGGTTGTCACCATTACTATGAATGTATTCTTCAAAATAAATCCTATAGAGGAGTCCCTAAAAGAATAAATAGATTTACCTAATTATATTATTGAACTCATTTGTACCTCCTTCTATTATGATTCATCTTCAAAATTCTTAACTAGTTGTGGATGAGAATCTCCATCCAAAGAATCATCACTTTATGGCCTGAGATCACTTGTAAAAACCATTTGAGGTTACCCTATAAATCATCATTAGGTCACTTCCATTCATCCCTCCATGTTGCTATCAAACACACTCAATATTGTTTTATTACATGTTATTAATTTGATCTCAAAATATTATTCCAATGTTCAAGTTGTTATATATACCAGTCATGTAACTATTCCTGACAAACATTTCATTATTATAATGGTTACATTACTATCTAATTGTCATATTAAATCTTATAAATTAATCAATATTCTGTCATACATTATTCGATTCAATTACACCTATGGTTACATAATTTACTTATATTAAATTTTAATTTATTTACTAATATTTTTATTCATTTCCACAGTATTTTTCATGGGAGATATGATTCTAGTAGATCCCGATGATCCAAAGTGTTCCCATTCTATTTTTTTATTTTCTATTTTCTATCAAATTGTAATACTTGGGATTTTCGTGGGTTTAAGTGTTTACTAATTTAATGGTATATATAAATAAATTAATGTGTTAGTTTTTCTATTTCTAGTATGTATATAGTGATATAAAAAATATTATAACACTTATTAATTCATGAAATAATATCATTTATAAATTCAAGATTATTACATTCACCCCCCTTTAGAAATTTCATCCCTAAAATTTTAACTCACATTGTTGGTTAAGAAAATATGAGGATACTTATATTTAATTGTTTCATCTAGTTCTCATGGACCCACTTTATATTTATACTTTCTTCACAACACATTGATGATGTGCGATGTCTTATTACATAGAACACTATATTTGTGATCTAACATCTTCACCAATTTCTCCTCAATCGAGAGTTATTTATGTAGTTTTACCACCTTCGGAATCAAAACATTTTAGGGATTAGGTTTAAACTTCCCCATGACAGATACTTAGAAAACATCAGGAACATGATCCATATTTGGAGAAAGTGTTAGCTGATAGGCCCTTTCTCATTTTTAATTAAATGTCTCAAAGGGTTTACTATAACTAGGGATAATCATTCCTTTTATTACGAACTACAAGACTATCTTCCCTGTTATTATTCTAAGGAATACATTTTTCCAACTTCAAACTCTATATCACTTTGATGGCTTTTAGTATAACCCTTATTTCAAATTTGAGAGGATTTTATATGTTGTTTGATGGATTGAGCCTTATTTATAATTTCTTATAAAATCTTAGGTGTAAATAGTATATATTCACCAACTTCATCCCAATATACAGTATTTTATGATCTCTTAATAAATATTATTAAGGATCAATTTTAATACTTGAGTAGAAGTTATTTTTTTTATGAGATCACAACTAATGGGTGAAATTTATCCTACCATCCTTAAAATTCCAATGGTTAGACTCTTTGTATATAATTTAATTTCTTAATAAACCATCCAAATTGGAAATCATTTTGGGGTGATAGGCCATACTTAAATTTAATTTAATATTTTGAGCCTATTAAAGGCCAATGACAAAGTCAATGGTGATTTTATCCCATTTTTATGTGTTTATGGTAAGTGGTTTCACTATCCCCAATGACTTCTATCACTATAATATAACTTTATAACAAATAAATAACATTGATATATACTAATAAATATCATAATTTATTTTTTCCACAAAAATTTTAGTTGAATATAATGACATATCATGGTACCTTTAAAAAGAATGAATAAATATTGGTTATAAAACTTATAAAAGTACTATTTATCTTAGGCGATGAAGGCGTAATTAACAGTACTAAATTCACATGCACTATCTTAATCAAGGTATAATTCATGATATTTTCCTTCCATTACTACATCCACATTATTTGGAAACTTTATATCATAACATGGTTCCATTTTGATCATTTCATGGGAAGTTTTTTGGGAAATCCAATGGTCAAGGTATGATGTGTTCCATTCTATAATGATTAATAGATCCATACTTTTCATATCCCTAAAGATAGGTTCATGTGAATAAACTCTTTATACTCTTGTGATCTATATATACATTACACTTCTCCCTATAGATGCATTTCTTCCAAATCTATGAAGTGGATATCACATCTGCTAACTCTAGATATTGCATCAGGTATTTATGCTAATGTATCTTCAAATTTTATCAGGAATAGGCTACCTCTTTATTATTTTGTATTAGTAAACAACCCAATACTTTCTTTGAAGAAACATTGTTTTTCAAGGACCCTTCACTACTTGATAGTAGTTTACATATTTACATAGTGATTATATGCTTGTTAATCTCCTTAAATCATTCAACTTCTTCTTATATCCAAACATATTTTACATCATTCCATTTTAACATAGTTAGTGGATATTAAATCATGTAAAATATATCAATAATCTTTGGCAGTACCTGACTACTCATAGAAAACATCTGATTTCCGTGAAACATGAGTGTCTAATACATTCCTCAAAGGGAATTACCTTTAAGGGGTCAACAGAAATTAACTCACTTGTGATCATGTTCCCCAATAATGATACTCTCCATTTCAAAAATTCAAACTTGAAAAAATTACCATATATAATATTTGTTATTAATGTTGAGTGTAATCTTAATATTCTCTTCATTATCCTTATTTATCTTGGATTAAATGATAATATCATTAATTAAAATTACCATAATTTTGGTTGAGGTAGTCTCTGAGGACACCCTTCACAAAATCCATAAATATTTCAAGAGAAGTAGTTTGTTTTATGGTTATCACAACAAACTCCATGAGTCCATACCTTGTATAGAGGGTATTGTTATGAATATCTTTCTTCTTCGACTTTAGATGATGATATCCATAATGATTACCCACCATTGAGAATTAAATAGATCATTGAAGTTTACTGAAAAAGAAATTAATCCTTGAAAATGAAAAGTACTCATTATGGTTATCTTATTAAGATCCTATTAATATATAGATAGACACAATGGCAAAGAGTATTGGTATACTGCCAGGTGATGCACTATGGTGACTACACCCTTTGTTCAAATTCTTATATAGATTATTCTTTAAATCCTCTAGTTTGATGAGTTATTTCCTATTTGAGACATTAAATAGTGGAGTGTCTCCATGTATAAGCATCAATGAGAATTATACCACACTATCTGGGTGATGTTTGAGGAACTATTTAGGAAATACATTAACATATTCCCTCAAAATGGTTATTTCATCTATGTTCATTCTTTCCTTTAACACCACCATTTAGGTAAGATATTATTTCTTCATAATGTATCATCACCCAAACTATTGAGGGATTCTACAAAATAGGATCATTATGTTTTATTCATTTTTAGAGGAGTATGAGATGGTTTATAAATTGAATGAGACATCCTTTTTCCCGAAATTTAATGTGATTTCTATATAATGAGATACAATCCATTCCGAATATATTTCCAAATTAAAATAGTGAAATGATTATGAGATTCAATAGTTGAATCTTTCCATAGACTCTAACTAGAGAATATTACAACACATAGTTTTCAATAATACCATATCTATGTTCTTTTACAAATATCCCCACTTCAGGGTATCAGGGTAGTGATTCAATATTTGGGATTTTTTTTCATATAATGAAATTTATAGAAATATAATCAAATAAAACATTTAACATTATTGAGTTCACAGTAAGTGTACCTTGTACGACATAATTTTTATGTTCCATATGAGTGAAAGTAATAGAAAAATATTTCCCATTTTCCTTTGACTTTTATTTTTTCTAAATTTAAGTAACCTCAAAGGATCACAATTTAGTTCATTAGCTTAAACAACACAATTTCTCATTATAGTTTATGTATTGAACATTGGGTGGTTCATTTGGAGGTTCCTTCCTTTAATTAATCAAATTGGTGAGCTTCTCATGTCTCTTCAATATTCAAGAGCATAGAATCTTTCTCTCCTATACGTAAATAATTTCCTAATCTCTTTATATACATTACCATGATTCTTTATCCCATATCATTAGGAAATGCGTGGTTAGATATTATTTCATTATATTTTATTTGATCCTCTTTTTTTAGGGTACATTGTTGCCTTCTTACCTCCATGTCCATTGGACCATTCACCATGATCTATCTCAACATTGAGATAAAATCAAACTACTTCTTCATAACTCCCAACGTATCAAATATCTAGATCCATTCAAAGGTGGGGATTTAAACCAATAATGATCCTCCCTATATTTATATTTTTGTTGATAAAAAACCAATGTTGTATAATTATGTCCATACAGAATTTACCTTTTAATTTGGGACTAATTCACCCTCAATTTCTTAAGTTCTATGAATTTTTTGTCCATATTTTTTCAACCTGTTGATGGTAAATAAAAATTAAATAATAAATTATTAAATTATTCTATCTCAATTTCATACTTTTTGTATTTGAAATTTATATTCTTTATCAATAAACACATTTGATACACCTATCCATCTAAATGATAAATAGATAGAGTGACCAAAACCAACTTATAACAGCGGAGCACAAAAAAGCTACTTTCCACTGAGTTCACCCACAATTCCATGACAAGGGGATCATAATACCCACTAAATATTGGAAATCATTTCTACATAAAGGACATGGCAGAAAGTTTCTAATTGTTATATGATGGAGGGTGTTCATCATGGTTTATATTATTTTTTATATCATGAGAGAGATATTTAAGAATATAAATAAATTTTTAATCCCACATCCCATTTTTTTGGAATTTAATTAGAAAAATTAGTGTATTTCCCCTCATATATGTTTTTTTAATATTCTATTAGTTCCCAACAATTTATAAAATATAAAATGTTTTCACAAAACATAAGTACATAAATAATGGGTGAATAATTAATTCTCATGTGAAAATTAATTCTAAAGTCATATCGTATAGGATGTATATGTTCATCATTTTTAATTAGATAATACCTCTATGATCATGTACATTTCCCATTTTCCAAATTTTCAAAGGTATAAGTAAGTTATATATATTTCATAATTTTGTATAGAGCTTGTGATTAACTGATTTATATCTAATAAGAGTATTAAAATTGTTGTGTAGTAAGACCTCTCTTTTTTTCACTAACTAATAACCAAGTTAATACCCAATCCACCTTTTTCAGGGTAATTACCCTTAGGAACATGTGTGGAAGATCCAAATATACATGTAGTATCTATAAAAGGTTTTTATTTCTCTGAAAACACTCCCTCTTATAAATTACCAAAACAAAAGTATATTTCCCTTAAAATTGAGACGTATCTATAGGGGTTTCACTAATATTTTATAGCCATAATTCTTAAATTAACTAAACTATAACATTTTTAAAAACTATAGTGACCCAAATTTTTTTTGTGTGACTATTATAATATTTTTATGATAAATAACATAATAATAGTACATTAAAGGATCAAAAGATTTTGTATATTTGGAAAATTAATATCATACATCACTTAACATATTACATTAAAATTATATCAATTATTAACCATATTCATTCTAAAATATGTCATGTTATCCTAAGTATATTTATTCACATAGTCATATACATCAATGAAGTGGGTGACCTAAAATCCATGAAAGGGGAGGGAAAACATAGAAGTAATAAGATACATAAATCAAGACTAAATGGTGAGAATAAACATCATCCGAATATCATATCCATGTTATCAATTTAATAATAATGAGAGAATCATTTTAAAATAACAGAGAATAGAATATGCATAATAATTAAACATCATAACATAGAGGGTAAATATGAAACATAGTTATGAAAAAATCTAACATCATGTTGACTCATAACATATCTTCAAAAATCATAATAAAATTGTTGTGATCAAATATAAGAACCATGTGCACTCATGATACACATTTAACCACGAGATATACCATAATATATAGTTTATTACTGGTATATACATTTCTAGACCCACTTCTCAAATCATAAAATGCTCCTAATCAAGCATTCCACAGTGGAATAAATATTATAATAATTGTTGTAATAAAATAAACCTATGGGAATGAATAAGTTTTATAAAGGTTTTGTAAAGAATTAATTCAAGAATAACCTTTGTGGTTACCAAATAAATAAGAAAATTAATATATTTTTATAGAAGATCAGTCTTCACTAAATAATAAAGAACTTATGTGAAGTCAAGGGATGTTTTAGAAAAGTAAACTTCTTTTTAATTAAATTGGTAATTTGATTGAAATTAATTTTGATTATGTATAAAGATGTATATGACTATAAAAATTAGGAAATAATTTTGAAATGAATATTTTAGGATATTAGATGAATTCTCATACTGAAATTAAAGTGAAATAGGAGATAACTGAAATGAAAGAGTTGGGTTTGAGAAAACCCTTACCTTAAATCTCAAATTATTTTATCGCTCTTCCACCACCGTATAATAAACATAGATTTTTTAAAATAAAGAAAATTATTTAAATTGTGTTCATTTTTTACCCTTGATCAATTATAATCATTGTGAAAAATTTAAAAATCTTTGTTGTTAATAATAAAACGTTTTATATCATATTTTTCTTAAAATATTCCTTCTTGTTTCAATTTTTTTTATTTTTTGTTCAATATCAATTATAAATAACTAATATTAATTATCGAAGAATATAATATATGTAATTAAATATTTATATATTGTTTCTATTTAAGGTTATCTATAAATGATAGTGGTGATAAGAATAAACATGAAATATTTCTCGAAGGAGGCTAACCAATCGTTGACTAGGCATTGTATTAAAAAGAAGAAAAATAATCATGATGTAAAAATATTTAATTAATATATTAATTGAAGTAGTATAAAATAATTCTTACAATATTAACATACTTATGAATTAATATAATTTTTTTTATTATAATGTAATAGAAAAAATATAGAATAGAAGAGTGAAAATAGATTAAAAGTTAATGAAATTTTACCTTTTTATTGGTGTTTTATCTTTTATTACCTATTAAAATACATTAAATTTTATAGTTTTATTACTCCAAAACATCCTTATGGATAATAATGGTCTGGAGATATAATATTTGGGTATATATTTATCATTAGTATGTGGAAGGTAACTGGTTTTCTAAATAATGGGTGAGGGGTTATTTACACAAGAGGATAAGGGTATTTTTAGGATAAAATATTGAATAAAATATAATATCCAATGTAAAATTTTAAGTTGTAACCTTTTGATATTACGAAATATATTTGAATAAAATTGAATGATTTGGGTACTTTAAGTCTAATTTTTCCTCAATTTTATTTTTTTAATCAAAAGGAAAGGAGAAAAATGAAACAAATGCTTATTTAATAGAACATAATAGACTGTTATACTTTGAAATTTTATTTTTAGGTTCATAAATTGTTTTTAATATTTTTAAATGAATCATTTAGAAAATTAAATAGATTCTTTTCTGAGATAACTAATTTAATATATATTAAATCATTATTACATTATTATTATGTCATGAAACACATAATATTTCATGTAAAAATGGAAATTTATCAAAAATTTATCTAAAGTTAACCATTTGGAAAATTTTACTATTTGATTCTAAAAATGATACATATTTTATCAAAAAATAAATTTCTAACATAGCCAGTTTTTATTATTAACATTATAAAAAATCTTTAAATGAAATACCTTAAAAACCATTTATTAAAAAAAGTGTATAAAATTTCATTGAGTTTTTAATCTTTTTTATTTATTTTATGGAATTAAAATATTTTTATTTTTTTATATTACCCATGATAGATATTATTTTTATTAATTTTTTTAATATGAGGTCATAATTATTTTGAAGGTAATGTCACAATTTCAAATGATCATATTATTATTCCTAAGGGATGTGTTACTATTCCTATGATCACATTATTATTCCAATGGTCATATTAACTACTATAAATACCTCTATAATAATCAAAAATTTAATATTAGGTTTCCATAACTATCCTTTTTATTATTCTGTAGGGAACATGAGAATCTAACAAAGTATATCCATCAGTAGTTTCTAACATGAAGTGTTAAAATGACAAATAATCATACTTCGGGTGGAGATAAATTTAATTCCCAAACATACCATTTTGTGTTATTTCTGTTAGGTTAACTTTCACCAAAACAAAATCCACATGTATTATTTGAATAGGTATTTCATTTCTTGGATACCACACACTCCTTTACAAATATTTAGAACTATTTATTTCTCATAAACTTATCCTTAAAATATTCACTTAAGGGTTCTAATCCTAATTAATAAAAAATAAATCTTTCTAGGATATTAACTTTTGAAAATAAAAATTGAAAGATATTTTTTTAATGATTTCCAATATACAATTTCATAAAATTCAAACCAAGGCACTAGTGGTCTTGTGTCCTTGGATGATTAGGCACATACAAAAACTAATATACACTAAAACATTATTATATTTATATATTATTAGTGATCCCAAATCTTAATAATATTTCAATACACTATATAATTACCTAGGTATGCACATTAGGAATGGGATTTTCTATAAGGCCTAGTAAAGAAACAATCAAAGCAATCCTGATACAAATGAGTAAAAAGAAACATCTTGATATCATGAATAAGAATAATAAAATGGAATATTGGAATGAAAATGATGATATCATTATATCATAAAATAAATAGAATGTTGGAACAACATAAAACAGGACACCATAAGCATAATTCAAGGCACACTACCAAGATAACATAACATAATGTTCTTGGATAACGTCCCATCCACTATACCTGGAACAAAACATCCCAATCGAACTCATTGGCCAGAGAAGAGATGGTGTTCCATTGACCATAGATGACATCCCCAATACACCAAAGACCAAAAATAAATGAAAGTGTATAAGGAGATAATTGGGAGATTATTTACACATTTCTAAAAAACAACAACAAAAAATGCATAATTTAATCATAGAAACCTTGTATATAATGAATGAGTATAGAACATATAATGAAATGGTAAAACCAATCGAATAAAAAAATACATTGATAGTGAAAAAAGGAATATGGACTAACAAAAATTGAAAAACAACATGACCTATAAACCCCAAAGTAGTGCCATCCCATGAATTTTCCAATTAGGATCCATGTACCAACCCACCCTCTATTCCCACAGTATCAAGATACATCAAAAGATAAATAATATAACTTTACTTTTCCAATTTTTGGATATATAACTTCTAAACTGAATCAAACATCACAAGTATGGGGTGATATTAAACTTATTTATTCATATCCGAAGACTTTCAAAAACTCTCCATTATGATAAGAATGGATTAGCACATTTCATCAAAATTTATTGATTTTTTTAAATAGCTTATACAAATCTATAAGTGATACCCATGTGAGAAAATCCATAACAAGAATTTAACATTCATCATTACTTAGCATAACCATTCCAAAATTCACACCCACACCACACAAGCACACACTCGATCTTGGTGTCACACATTGATGGTTGAACATCATAGCCATACTCTGCCATACATTGATGATGTTACATCACAACCATGCCCCATCCCAATTCAACACATGTTAACCCAATAATTCAAAATTCTATTCTAATTAATTTTACCATAAATAAATAATCATTTGAAAACATCTCATTGAACAATTTTATGACCTCAAAATCTTACCAAAAATAAAAAATCATTTTTTAAAAATTATAATAATTATGGTTTTCCAAAGACATCCAATTTTCCAAACATCCAAAAATATCTACCAACGTGGTTTAATTCAAGAAATAAAAAAAAATCCAAATAAAATCTAAGTGAAACATTAAATAAAACCATGATTTTATGTTTAATAACAAGTATAGATGATATAGATTTTACCCACCCCTCAATGTATGAGCAAAAGATGACACTTTGAATATCTAGATCCATTCTCACAGACCTTCCCTTCCATAGATCAAGAAATATCTCATGAAGACTCACATCATTACAAATATATCTATTTATAACATAATAGATATATGGAACCAATTCATAGGATATGAGTGGATATAAGAAGAAAAAAAGAATAATAAATAACAAGGGATTACTTTTTAAAGTAGATATCAAATACACTTTGACTCATCAAAATTTTATTATGGAACAAGGAGAATATTTATGACGACCTATGAGTGGAAAATAGTTCAAGACCCATGTGATATATGGTGGATAATGATGGTTTTGGGGCCTTATTGTTTATTTAATATTATTTTTCCATTAAATATTTGTTTCACTGTTAAGATGCATGGTAAAACAAACCTTCACTAACATGCACACAATAACCAACAACATCCTAGTGGTTTCATAGTTGCGTTATAGAATTTAGAATACTATTTTCCAACCATGAAATGTTACATTCTCAAGGACATCTCCTCACATGGTTGGCTCTACCAATTTGGAAAACTATGTTCCAATCATGATTCTACCTCTATCTCTATGGAAAAAATTTCCACTATCAAGAACTTATTTTAGAAAAAATGTTATCTTACCATGAAGCTACATAAGGAATCCAAATATAACCTTATATAGTTTCCTAGATATGGTACAAAATTTTTAAAAACTGTGCTCAAACCACTAACCCTTCAAAAAATTTCCAAAACACATTAAAACTAACCAATAACTACATAAACTTAACCCATGTATTATAAAATTTTAAAAATTGATAATAAATAGTCAATTTACCTGAAACTAGGAGCGATACATTCTCTCTATTGTTGGTCATTATATACTAAGAATGTGAGAGATTAGCATTGTTTCTAAAGATCTCAGGCCATTGATCCATTATTTCTTTTTAATGCTCTCATGTATCCTAAATCTGACCATACTTCGATAACACCCACACCACACCAATTATTTTATAATGAAATAGTTCCTCTTACATATCCACAAGCTTTATTGGTGCATGAATTAGTGCAAAATCCTTTTAAATATCAACATGGTTCCATTATGATTCATTGTTAGGATCAGGATGATAATTCTTCAATAGGAATTCATGAAATACATTATAATTATAACTAAAATATGGAATTAAAGAAAACTGATAATCAATATCACCAACTCATTCACAGATCTCAAAAGGGACAATGTATTGAGGAGAAAAATTTATTTTATTTTCAAAATAATATAGCTCTATCCTTATATAGACTCATAATAAATCATGATAACCCATCCGAAATGGTAATAGTCATTGATGGTGATTTGTATAATATTTTTTATGACTGTGAGTTTTTTAAATCCATTATTTATTATCACAATATTATCCATTTTCTGATGTATAAAATTATGTCTAATAAGTTAGGTCTCACCGATTTCCACCCAACAATGTGGAGAATGAAAAGGATGGTCATACAACACATTAAAATAAAACATATGTACAAAGTCTAGATAACTATCAATGTAGATGAAATATACTAGTGAAATATGACCCTACTATGATCCATTGATCTTTATCACATAATGTCTATGAATATCTTCCAATGTTTGAATCACTCACTTGGAATAACCATCCATTTGAGGATGAAACCCCATTATAATGGTTAATTGTGTTCCAAGGTAATTGTATAGGAATTATCAAAATTCATATATAAACTTTTCATAATGATCAGAAACATTTGAAACTATAATTACATAGATCTTTACAACATACAAAACATTGATTTTATACTTGTATTATATAATATTGGATTCATAAATATGGATGAATTAATCCAACTTTATGAGATGTTCAAGATCACCTATATAGGATCGTGTTTCCATACCATTCTTGATAGACCTATGATAAAATCTATGACTATCTATTCACATTTCCATATGAGGATTGGTAAGGAAAAAAATATACCTACTGGTCAATGGTGCTCTACCTTGAACAACTAATAGATTAGGCATCTCAAAAAAACTCATCCAATTTCCTCTTCATGACATCCCTCCAAAATTATGATTTTAGTTCCATATAAATATTATTTACACTAAGATAGATAGTTAGTCTCAAATTGTGGTAGGTTGAAAAACGTTTTTACCAATAGGATAGTGTTACCATGACATGATCACTAAAATATAAGGGTGAACTCCCATATAAGTTCCATACCTCAATGATCTACCCATTATTGATTCTGGTCCTCATCGCTATACATTGAGGATATGATGTCTAATGTTACTTGACTTTCTAAACCAAATAAATAATAAGAGAAACAATAAAGAAAACCTCAAATTCGCTTTCCTCTACATAAAATTGATGCATATTATCTATATCATGCATTGGTTTGAATAAGTATTAATATTCTTTATCCATCTTATTATATGAATTAATGCTAAATGCATTATCTAGGGAATTTTATTTACCCAATGAAAATATCAAGTCAAATTCAAGAACATGAAAATAATTCATCCATATGTGTTCCCTTATATTGAAGTCCCTTTATGAGAAAATGTAATTTAAGATATTATAATCTACAAAACATGAAAACATATCACCAAAAGTATAATGATATAGTGTTTTCAAGGAATGTATTATAGAATATAATTATAAATATTTTTTTATATAATTCTTTTCATTCATAAAAAATTATCTTTAATTTTAAGATATAATATGATATCCCAACATGAGACAAAATCCAAACCTAGATTCAGATTCATCACAAGACACCACATACCCTTATCCAATATCTGACAAAAAAAGTAGAGGTTTTCATGTGTTATTTAACTTAATATATAAGGCCCCAGCCTTAAACATTACTTAATCTTGAGTTACTTCAAGAATACACGTTGAGTATCTTTTTTGGTTTAGAGTTTTAGAGAATTAGATCATAAATCATGCATTACATTTCACATTTAAACAAAGTGGTTACATAAAAGATAGTACTAATTTTTTCCATCAACGAAAACATATTTAAAATAAAACATGGATTCTTTCTTGACACTTCCTTGACACTATCATCACATCATGTACCTTTCCCTTGACCTGTGAAAAACATTTCAAAAATGTGGGATGAGCATAAAAATCTTAGTAAGGGATATAAAAGTACGAAGTGAAAACATTAGTCCATGTATGAAATCATACTTTACTCATAAAACATAAGCATTTTAACATACCTTATCAAATCATGAATAAATCATAGAAATCATAAGACATAAAGGTAACTTGAGGTATTCATAACATTCTTATGTAGGGAGTAACCCTCATGGTTATGTTTGGAATACCCATCACAGTATATTCCCTAAATCTCTTCAGTGAAACCTTAACGTTTAACCCCTTAGTGTTACCCAATTCATTGGAGATCTATATTGGGATCACCCACCCTTAGTTTATCATGGAACCACCCATCTTCATAACAATTCCCAAGAACCATAACATAATCGTATCACATAAAACATGCATAAAGGAAACATAACATTTCCACTTTTTAATCACAAGATATCAATACAACACATTGATATAAAAAAATTATGAAAACCATTTTCCATACCAAAATAAAATAAAATTAAAACATGGTATTTATTTTTCATTAAAAAAAAGTTAAGGCTTGTAGAGGAAGCATAAGCTCAAATAATGGTCACGACGGTGGAGAAGTCATTATCGCCGCATACATATGAAAAAAAACATTCCCTTTTGTCGTTTAGAAAAATCTTTGTATAAAAAAATATTCCATTTGAATAAATGTAAAAGTCAAAGGGGTTTATACAACATATAAAAGAATGTTGTGTATAAAACAAAATATGCCTCAATGAAAGGAGATTGAGACGAAGTCTCATACCTCGGGTCCGACTTGACTCGATCGTTCTTTAACGTCATGAATAATAAACTTGAGTTAATTTATACTTGCTTAAGAACCTTTTTCAATTTCATTATTCCTTTTATATCACTTATTACCCTGTTATGAACACTATGTAATTATTTAAGTTAATAATGGTCGTATTGTCGATCATTGGTACTTGAGTCAAAAATAAACTCTTTATAATTACAAGTTGTTCATGTGGTAAAATATCCATTATATCCAGAATTATATTCATGGTTTAGATATCATATATATCATATATATCCAGTATATACATGCATTTATAATATTACATATAAGAAATGAAATGCACTGTTCATGGAGACGGTAAGCCGTACGTACGCATGAACGTTACTTTCATTTTTATTTCATATTTAATGGAATGGAATCATAATTATATAATGTTATATTATAATTCCAGTATAATATAATATATAATATCATTAACTGCATCCTTTATACATCCCACATATGGCATTAACGAATCAAATCACTTTGAGGGGGCGGTAGTCCACACTTCCTAAAATGAAGATATCGCGTTTACCCATAATGGAAACCATAATGGTATGTCATAAATGTCAAAATATAGAAGATTAAAAAAAATAAACATATTATATATCATATATAAATATAGTGACATATTAATGGCCACCATTGAAGGTGTTAGAAGAATATTGAACAATCAACGTTTCGTGAGGCAGAAATTCACCATCCACAGAAACAATATGTTCTATAACCATTAGATGTAGGTGTGTGTAAGTGAAGCTCTAATAATTATTATAAAAACATCCTAGTATATTTAAAATACTGGTTTTGTTACAAAATAAATGAATAAAAAGAGTTTAGGTGGTTGTAGAAGCAAAATAAAACAAAAGAACATTAGAGAAGACTTTACCTTTAAATCAGGTAACTCCTCTTAGTTTGTACCAAAAGGGTTTCTTGAAGAGATTTCTGCCTAAGGTAAGGATTCTAGGATTAAGAGAGGTATGTGGAGAGATGAAATGATCAGATTTTGGCCGAGACAAAGGCTTGAGAAGTGTGTTTAAAGAGGTAGAGGTGGGGGCCTTTTATCAGAGGAGAGGAGGGGCACTCTTGGAATGTTATAAAATGCTACTTTATATTGAAATTTGTTTCAGATTTAAAAGGTCCCAAATTGATATATTTCAAGTATAATGTGATAAGGGTTCGAAATATACTCATCCAATAGGTCTTTTACAAGTGTAAGTCTTAGATTTTACATTATCTTTTCATTTTATTTAAATCGTTCATTAATGTGGTAATTGCTGCATCATCATGATGTCATAAATAATTTACTTTATTTAATGTCTAAAAATTATAAAAAAACTACTATGATGTAGGAAATATTTTTATCTTTCCAATGAATATTTATAGTCCAATATATCATTTATTTAGACAAAATTAAAAATGTTTTACTCAGGTGATACATTCTTTGTTATATTTAACTTTCTTTAAAAATAAAAAGATAAAAAGTCATTATCACACAAAATTGATTCCATGGGGTCCCCATGTTTGTAAAAAGGAATCCCATGGTCGTAAATGACACAAAAGTTAGAATTAGGACACATTTTGGTGTCATTTGTTATTATTATGATATTATTTTATTATCCTTTACTACCCGATTACTAATTAATCAAGATAATTAAAGATAATTACCGTCATTACAATTCATAATGTCAAAAAAAAAATAGTCTTGATTACATAATTTGTACCTTTTGATTCTAAATATTTAATCCATTTTACCAAATTACAAACACATAAATTGAAATAATTAATTTAAAAATAATTCCCGTTGTCAAAACAAATAGCAGGTTTTTTAGAAACAATATCTATGAAAAGTTTGGCATTTGTTTATGAAAAATTACAAAGTGAAATTAATCCCAATGACCAAAATTGGATTAAATGGTAAAAATATATTCTATTTAAACTTTAAAACCAATTAAATAGATAATTTAACCATATAATTAAATTAGATGAAAATGCAGTTTTGATGTAAAATGCAATATTTTTCACTATTCATTAAAAAATGAACACTGTAAGAAAAATAACAAAAATTTATCCAAAAGTAAATTTCAATGTCCCAATCATAAGGAATAATTTTATATTGACAAATAGATCTTATAAAATTGTCAAAAGTTTGATTTAAAAATGGTTTTCCATCAAAAGGTAGTAAAACAATCTCTTAAAAATATTAGTGTATTCCATTCTTAAGATTGGATTTATTCTCGTTTTAAGCCTCTAAAAAATATATAATTCATAAATATTCATAGATAAGAATATCTATTATTCATTACTTACTTTGGATGTTACATAATATTTTTGAAATATTTCTAAAACTCATCACACTATTTGAAAGGAATACCTATCCTTTTCCAATATGTCATTTGGTGAAGTGAGTTGTGAAAAATAATTTTTTTTGTAATATATTTTTATGATGAGGAAATTTTGTATATAGAAGACATTCCAAACTGGTTTAGATGAGATATAAAATTATACAATTTCAGTATCTAACAAAAAATATTTTTAAGAAATTTTGTGACCAAGGAAACATACCTATATTATCCAAAAAATAAAATTTCAAATATTTTAATTAAGGCAATATACTCATAAGATACCCAAAACCATAGCCATTTGTTGTTAATAAACACCATTAGTCCTTGATTACACCAAAGTATCATCAGTGATAACCACTTAAAAATATTCAAGATAAATATGAAATATTTAATTCCTCAATTCTATAAATCTCATTGGTGAATTTTTAAGACCAAATGGAATAAATATATATTAATAATTGCCATAATAAATCTAGAAAGTTGTTTTTAGAATATCCTCCATCGTAACTCATATTTAGTGATTCCTTAGTCATAAAGTAAAGTTATAAACCATGGTTCCCCTCTTAGTTGATCCAGAATATCATCAATTAATATAAGAGTATGATGATTTTTTATTATCACATGTATAGGAATATGATAATACACTTAAATCCTAAGAGTTCCATTCAGATTATTTTAAAAAATAATCGATTATTTTCCTAGAGATTTACTGGGTTTGATAAAATATTTTATTTCCAAATCTTCTATTTAGAATTAAAAGTTTCTCAATTTTTCTTATTTAATTGTATAATATTGAATTTAAATAGGTATAGTCACTAAAAGTAGATCAATCATAAATTACACTTAAATTTTGGGTGGAAAATATAAAATTTTTCAGGAAAGACACCTGGACATTGGTAAATGATTTTTTGGAGAGTAAATACATCAAATTTCATCAAGAGTTTCCAATTTTTCCACTAAAAACAGATAAGATATAGATATAACCACTGGTACCAAATGCCCTTTTCTTCTTACATTCACATACCAATATCATTCAAAGAGATTTTTAACACCATTAGAAAATGTTAATAATACATACCATGAATAATAATCAATATGGACATTAGTGGATTTAAACCAATCAATTATAAAAATCAGGTCATGGATATCCATATCAGGAATATAGAAATCTCAGAAATAATGAGATCATGAATAATTATTGAACACACTATACACTTAAAGGCTCTACACTCCAATTTTACTATAGATTTCATAAGTCTCAATACATGGGTAATAATTTCATAATTCAAAAACATTTGATCAATAATATTAGAAGAAATAACAGTTGGAAGAAACCATATAAAAAATGTATTGCATACGGGTAAAATTCAAAATAATCAAACCTCACACCATTAAAAGACCATAATGATCCCACATAATCATCTGCTCGACACTATAAATTTTCTCATTAGTTCCCCCCATATTCTCAAATCCTTGATAATATTTGAAAAACCCTATTGAATCACAATGTTCCATGAATCACCATGGATTTCTCAGTTTTATGGTCAAGAGTCATTTTAATTTAATCACCCCTTAAAACCAAAATATTTCTTAGAAACAAGGGATGTATTCCCAATTATTGATATTGAATAATTTAGACAATAACACTATTGATGTTACACCTGAATATGGTTATAAGATTCTCTATGTAGTGTTATAATATATTTCATGATGTGCTATAATGAACCACATTAAAGACCCTTAGGATTACTCTTTTGTCTTAAAGTAACATTAACCGATCCTATGGTCTGATTATATGATTCCCCAAAACCATGTAAGTATGTAAACATCATTAAATTATTTAAAGAATTATAGTTCCTTCCAACACCTATAGAGATAATTATTCTCCCTCTATCTATATTTCTTGAGATATATTTTTTCCACCACTATCTTCCTATTTACTATCTCTATATAGTCTGTTGTACAATGAATAACTATATTAGAGGGAATATCATATAACAGAAAAGAAAAAAAATGTTCACATTAAAGGGTATACTAGTAGATAATTATTTGGGAAAGTGGTCTAGGTTCAAAAAGTAGCTTCTTAATCTATCACTAATAGATTATCATTTTCAGGGAGATAAAATCTATGGTTTGAGAGATCTTGAATATTTGACGGTAGAATTGTTAGACAATTATTCAAATTATTACAATGTAATTACTTGTTCTAACTATTTTAAAAAGATAAATCACACCAATTTTATACAAGATTCTCCAACATATACACCACTAACATGACCTTTATCTTGGAATGTGTACGTAGGAATTCAATGATTATATTAATTTGATCTAGAAATACTTAATTTTTTAGTGGTGAAATCCCACCAAATGTTAAGTGGATTCTATTTCAAAAAAATTTACAGAGTGTTACACATTTCATTCTTCATCACAAAAAATTACCCTTTCCATGGCTTGAAAATAATTAATTATTTTTCTCAAGAAGTTGTTGTTTCTCCTACAACTTTGGTGAAACAATATTTTCCACAACCTATTCTTATTGATTTCTATATATTCCACATGGTGAAATTCATTATAACCAGACCAAAACACTATTTATTCATGATCCATAAGAAAATAAAGGCTTATAATTTCCAAAATCTCTATTAGAAAAAAAAGCATTGCAAGCATCATTTTTGAAAATCAACGATTTTTCTATTTTTTTTAAATAATAAAAATCAAGATATATAATGTATTACTAATGGTAATTCTCACTAATAATTAATGATATAAAAAAATCATCATTTAAACCCATGATAATGACATTACAACACAACTAGAAGTGTCTCAGAACACTCTTGTAACCAAATGACCCCAATAACATGATGCTCAGTACAAATTTTTTACCTATTTTTCATTACGATATAAATTTAATTTTTTATCATTAATATATTCTTGATACCATCATAATATATTGATGGAATGAACAATATTGATACTATATGTATCATCCTACCACAAATAATTATCTTGAGAGGTGACAAAGTGCCACTATCCTTAGGTGACATCCCAAATACACCAAGGGATGACAATAAATACCACGAGTTGGGCAGAACAATGGGGGATGATTCTCACTTTTTGAAAAAAACAATAACCTAACAACATAAAATATAAATAACTAAACCATATATATGATATATGTGAACATGAAATACAAATCAAACGTAAAATAAATATAATAACAAAATAGAATGACATCAGAAAAAGGAACATCAAATAACAAAAACCAAAAGACACCAAAGTGGATTCATCCTAAGAACCAACTAATATATTTCCATACTCCAAAACATCTTTCCATTACTAAAATATCAATACTCATTTCTAGATAAATAATATGCCTTACTTTTCATGTGTCTTGGTATAAATATCTATAAATGCATCAAAGCGTCAAAGTTAGGGTAATAATAAACTTAGTAGGCATTACTCAAATAATTCCCAACACATGCCATTATGATAAGAATTTTTTATCACATTTCATATAAAATAATTTAAAAATGATAAATAGTTTATACAAACCTATAAGGGAAACCCATGTGAAAAACCATAAGCATGATTTTACCATTATTTAATACATGGAATAACCAATCCTAAATTGATACAAAAAACCCTTACACACACCCATCCTTGTTTTTACACACTAACAATGTTACTATGTAACTACATTCAATCCCACTTTGTACGGTAGTAATTAATAACCATGAATCACTTAACATTATCAAACATAGTCCCAATTATGAAATATTCTATTCAAATTAACATTACATAAAATAACTCTTCTTTAAAACATTTCATCGAATATTTTTTTTTTACTTTTATTAAAATCATAAATTTTTTAAATAATTTATTTGAAAATTATATTAAAAAAATTTTTACATAGTGAACCAATTTACCATACTTACAAAACAAAAAACAAATTTATTTCCTTCATGAAATCACATAGTGTTTCCATAGAAAATATTAAAAACAAATTCAAATAAAACCAGTCTATAATATTCAAGAAAAAGTTGAGATAATATATAAACCCCCCAACTCTCAAAAGATGATGAAAATAAAGAACATCCCCAATATCTTGTAAGTATTTTCTCACAAAAAACATCCCTTTAACAGAGCCAATAACATATCATCAATATTCACATTATAGCATGTAGATCTATTTATAAGAGAATTGAAATATGGCTTTCAGAGATTAAAAAATAGTATATCTAAGAGAAACAAGGAGTAAAAAATAAAATCTAAGTCTTACTTTTGATTATAAAGATCAAACATAGGTTGTTTCATCAAAATTTTCTTCTGATAAAAAACAAACTATGTTGGGGAAATAAGAGAGTATGGGAGTTTTAAAACCTAGGAGAATATGAGAATAATTTTGGTTTTAGGGCCTTAATTATAATTTTATATCAATTTTTAGACCAATAAAATTATTTCACATGGTTATGTCACACAAATTTGTCAAATACATCACCAATTATACACAAACTACTAGACATCACCCATGTAGCCACATGGTAGCTCTGCATAGTATGATAAACCCCATGGAAATCATGTAGTGCTATTATCTCAAGGAAATCCCCTCATACAGTTGGATCACATGGCATGTTCATAGTTTATACAAACTATTCTTCAATTATTCATCTTCCAAGTGACTCATAGAATATCCCTTTACAAATTTATATTGATAGTAATTGGTTTATAATAAACATGGTAAAATCAAAGAACCCCAAAAAAAACTTCCATAACAATTTAAAACTAATAATAATCTTCCAAAACTCAACCCAAGTATTATATAATTTCAAATATAAATAATATAAGGGAAACATACATGATATCAGGGGTGTTTCATGATACCTCATGATATTGTAACAATAAATAATTCATTAGAGTACTATCAGGGTGTAAGATTATTATTATAAACATGTTCACGAATATGTGTTCCACATATGTAAATCACACAATGAGAATAAGAATAACATAAAACCTAGAAAAAGGGATTGGGTTACTTAATGTTTTCATAGAGAATAATGAATGTAATATAATAATTATTCCCATAGAAGAAGGGATTAAATAATTCATGTATGCTAATCAATTATATTTGAATCATAGGTTATGAAAATGAAATTTTATTGAGGTGAGTTAATTAAAAATGTATGGAAAAGTATTTTTTTTAATGAACTACATATGAGGGGTTTCCAAAAAATTATAAAATTCAATAAAGAGTGTAGGATAATATTAAAATCCATAAATCCAAAAATAAAACAAAATATTTTTACAACTAAAAAATTAATGTTCTTAGAAATATTATAGGGTTAAAATAATTTAATATATTTTCCAATTACATAAGGTATGAAATAAGAGAGTTTCCTTTTAATTTGGTTTTCATAATGAATGAATATGCTAAAGGAACCTTAAAATATTATATATTCCCAACAATGATGGTATCTTAAACTAGGTATATAAGTGATGAGAATATAAATATAAATATATGATATAAAATAAATAGAAAATATGAATAGTGTTAAAATTTTCTTTTTAGTGAGAGAAGGCATAACTTCTAATAGAAGAAGATATTTTGAAATCGCTTACCTCAAGGCCTTAAATAATTTGTTGTGATTATATATTTTCTCGAATAATTAATTGATATTTAATAAATACTTTCTTGAGAAAAAATTTCAAATATATTATATTTTTTACTATTATTCTATGTTCATTTAAAATATTTTTATTAAGCCAATTTTTTTACATCGACTCTAAAGGGAATTCCTTTTTTTATTCCAATATGAATTCAGTTTTTAGATAATTGAGGATGTTCTTTTCACATTTGAATAAAAATATA
The DNA here is from genome assembly GCA_963277665.1 of Viscum album. Taxonomy (NCBI): domain Eukaryota; kingdom Viridiplantae; phylum Streptophyta; class Magnoliopsida; order Santalales; family Viscaceae; genus Viscum; species Viscum album. The sequence goes on from OY728143.1 coordinate 413,308,674, forward strand.
CAATTGGAATGAATTTTTATTAGTTTCATTCCATATTTTTAAATTCTCCGAAATATTCATATGTCTTCCTAAATAATAATGATTCCTTTATTAAAATTTCTATCGATACATGGATAGTTCATTTTGGCGGCTTTACCAACCACCATGAACATCATTTTATTATTTAATTAACTGATTAATAACAAATACTAAAACATAAAAATGTTTTCATATAAATATTATCAAAATATTTATCTACAATAATATTTCAATAATAATCCGTGAAGGACGAGGAGAAAACAAGTCACATCATCAATGGAGGCAGTGAACTAATGAAAATAATGATGATGTTTAAATTTTATAAAAGGTGAAAGGAGGTTAGAATATAGATATTATATTAATTAATTAAAAAATAAGAATATGAAAATTCTTATTCTATTATAATAGCATCGATAGAATATATTTAAGGAGGCTGGAGAAGGAATTTAAGAGTTTGGTTGAGAGTATTAACACTTCCTTTGGATTTTGACTCTTAGGATAAACATTAAGGATCCTTAAAATATTATTTTCATTAGAAAAAAATACTTATATCATGGGAATAATTATTAGGGAGGCATATAGATATATATTTTTCAAGGAGAGAAACAAAGTGTGAGGATAAGATGGATGGTGGAAGGTGGTATTTATAAGGGGATCAGTGGGGTGTTTTGAATTATTTTTAATCAAAATTACCAATACTGATGATTCTTTTCAAAATATACAGAAATTATTTCATTTGTGTATGAGATAATGGTTTCTTAAATAATCCCATATATATTTAATCATGTATTTATTTTTTATGTAAAGTCTCATATTTTTTCATATTTCAGTATTCACAAAAAAATCATTTATTTATAAATATACCAAAAAAAATTACACTGATACAATTCCAATTTTCTAATTCAAAAAAATTATATTCATGTTTTCATTATAATTTTTAACATATAAGAAATAGATATTTAATATAAAATCAATTTATTGAAAAATACTAGAATTCATGAAAAACGAATCTTTCGACCCTTTGAAAGATTATGTGGGACATTATAAAATTTTATAACCATTTATATAAAAATATTTAGTGTTTTATAACACAATATCAAGAAAATAAATTGAATTTTAAAATTTTAAATTTATAATAAAAAATAATTTAAATGAAAATAAAACTTATATATTTTTTCTGATAATTAAAATTATGCTTATTTTTTGTAAAACATTTATTTTATCATCTTAAAAATTTTATTTAATTTCCATGTAATTTAAGTTTATTATATTCTAATTTCATAAGATACCAAGAAACCATTTTATTATTTAAATGGTCAATTTAATATTCTAATGATATGGTTACTATGACTAAAGGTCTTATTCCACCGATCACATAGCTTTTATACCCACATTAAATACCTCCAATTTATTTCATTAATCTATTACATTAATTTCTATCAAGGATCAATAATTTTCACTATTATAATGATAATTACACAAAGAAAATTATATTTCCTAATTATAATTTTTTGATGTGTTTGATAATCCTAATAGATTGAGATGATCTAAATTTCCCTCTTTGAGATATTTTATTTTTATATTTACTTTCCTATTATATTATTGTGCATATTATTCTGTTTAAATATTGAATAAATGGAATGTTGCATATTAATGAAATAGAGTGTCATAATTATTTTATACTATGGTAAATTATTAAATATGTTACACGTTCATTTTTTGAAGGGAGATTCAATATAAATATTTTAGTAAAAAAATAGGTGAAGCACAAAATCTATGTTGAATTTTCCTACCATAATATTTATCACTAATAATAATGTATTTATCCAACGAAGACATAGTATGGACATTTGTATTGATCTATTTTGTAATGGAATATGGTTGGAGAGTTAATATACATTGGTTTGGATGAGTTGTAATGTATAATAGAGAAGAAACAAATGGTTTGGGAGTAGGTGATTATAGAGTAGGACTAGAAGAAGTCTTATGACAGTGATGAGTTTAGATCTGTGGAGTATGAGGCTAGGGACCATGATTTCTTCCACGTGTCCTGGATTAATCGATATCCCCATTAAGAATATAATTTTATCAATTTTGGATAGTTATAAATCTAGGGAGATGTTACAATTATTAATATATAGGATGATATATAAGATCAATAGAATATCGATCTTAATGGGATGTTATTCCCTTGCTACATCTTTTAGGGAGGCGTAGTCATTTATAAGAGAGTATATGGGAACATGCGATGTAGATTGACACTATGTATCTAGATTTTTTTCTTGGTGATGTTTTTTAAATTGTTTCTTTATTTTGAAAAATTATTTACCCTATATATATTTGATTTTGGTTGGCAGAATATTTCCCTTCTGAGAGGTATACCATTGGGTTATTGTTCATACATTCCTCTTTATCCATTAAAAATGAGTTTTGTTTTCATTTTAAAGGATTGAAATCATTTAAAAGGTTTATAATGTAACTATTTGGAACTTCTTAACTAATTATAAGTTGGGTTGTTAGAGTTGGGGGTGCCCGAAGGAGGAAATAGAGAAAACTAGTCATATTTGAGTATAAATTTAAACCTGATAATAAAATTTTAATGTATAGCCATAGGTTTTACTCTAGGGTTATTTCATAGGAGTAATCTATGACATAGTAATGGTCCTTATAGTCTAGAGGACTAGTAATGGTTTTGGTGTATCTACCTCATGAAAGGTGACTACAGTGTGTGTATGAGTAACGTAACACACCAAAATTGTTTGAAAAGATTATTATTCTTGATAAATTGATTTATATGCATAAAAAAAATTTATGTGAACTATGAGAAAAATATCATTATTTAAATGTGAACGTTGTATTCTAGTTTTTAAAATTAGCAGTTTTAATTACATTGACTAATTTATCCAAAATACATATAAATATTATAAATTATGCAAATTTATTGATATTTTAGAAAAAATATGAAATCTATTTTCCGCAATGTCATTTTATGCATCAAATAAACATTTTATTTAAAACTATTCTTCAATTACTATTGTGCATAGTCATGATACTTAATTTTATCAATTTTTTATAAATTATATTTTAGTGAATTCATATAATTTTTGAAACCATTATTTCAATTTTAACTTAGTGTGGCATTTTTATATTTTCTCGAATACTTTAGTTTTTTTTAATACTAAAAATTCTAAATTTTATACAACTCTTATTTATTATATTTAAATAAATTAATTCAAAATTATTATTAATTGTTCAATTTTTTATGTAATATATATTAATATAAATAACTACTTATGAATAAAAATTAAATTTTATTTTGGTATATGATTTTTTATGCGTAAAACACATTTTTAAACAACATTATTTCTACGCATAATATTTTCAATTGTAGTTATTTAAAGTAATCCATAATGAGGAATTATTTACATTAAATATATATTATATATCTATTTATATGAATTTAAATTATTTTAATTATTATTACTTTTTATATAGTTAATATATCATCATATTATGCATAGAATGTGTATTTTCCTGAAAACAATTTTTTCATCACATTTTATGGGATGATTTTTAAGGTAATTAATAAAACATAATGAAATTGAATTTGATAAAATGGATTCCTTAATTTGAATCATAAGGTTAAAATTTAGTAATATTTTAATTTTTTTAGAAATTATTAGTAAAAAAAATTGGGAATTATTTGTCACTTTGTTATGAGTAAATATACTAAATAAGGTTAAGGATAACGGGATAAGGCTTTAACAATTTACCCAAAACATAAATTATTTTTATTTTATGATATTTTTTGGAGAATCCTCATCCAAAATAATATGGAATATAATTTTTTGTCATTTTTAATGGACAATTAACTTAATAACATTTTATATTGATGGAAAAATAAGAATTTCAATCTATTTCTTTTAATTTCAGTAATATGTTTACATAGGGATAAGAATATATAATGAATGAATATAAAATTTAATTTTAACAAAATTAATATATATTTATGGTTTTAATTTATTAATAATTATTAATTATGGTATAATTAACTTAAATTCTTACACAATGCTCACACACTGCTTATAGAAAAAGTATAAAAAATTAAATTATTTTAAAAACATTAATTTTTTTGAATGAATTAATGTGTCACCAGAAATTTATGGTAAATAATATTGTACAATTGGTGGTTAGAGATATGATTTTATATATATAATCCAATCATTATGTATTCAATGTCAAAATATGTTAATAGTTCTTGAAATGTATTTTTTTGGTATTTTGTGTTAAATAATATATTATTAAATGATTTCAAAATCATAAAAATAATGAAACTGTAAAACAAAAATGTGATAATTTTGAAAATTTAACCCCTTAGAATATTTTGAGAATGTTTATACCTTATATGTAAGTTTTTAACTCTAAGTTTTAGGATGTTGGTACCACGTATAAAGATAAATTTGTTTAATGAATGGGTTAAACTGAAAGATAATTTTTAAAATGACACATAAACCTATCCAAATATTACTGGTTGAATATATTTAGACCATAAATGATATTATATTCAAAAAAATTCCAATCGGTGAATCTTTTACAAGAAATATAATTTCTTAAATTAAACTCTTTTACGTAATTCCATATATGTCCTTGCCTTCACTAAAAACGGACACCACCACTACATTATTCATCAAGAAAACATGATAAAATTTGTCAACCAAAAATTGGGAAAATTTATCCCAAAAATCCTCATTAATTTTATATAGGATATAGTATTCCTAAAATACTATCCCTATGTTCTTTAAGAGGATATCTAAAGGATCTCTTTCAAATAATATAAAATCATTTTAACAGAACACTTTCATTTTTCTTCTTTAATTACAACCTTAATTTATGTACTAACATTTCCAATATAATAAAACAAGTGTATACCATATTTTTTTATGTTATTATGTGGATTACATAATATTTATCTGTATTATACTCCATCTAACTGGAATCTAATCCACCACTCATGTCTTCAATGAACTACTATCCTGCGAACCAATGTTAGAAGTTTTCCATCACCGCATCACATAGTTGGTCATAATGATGGAAATAAAGAATATATATATATATATATATATTATTTTTTACATAATTATAATTCTATGAAGTATTGATGTTATATACATCCTTACACCTCAACTCGTTAACAAAAGATAAATTTTCTCATGTGTATGTGTGGAATACCACCTCCATGAAGTGATGTGATTCATTTTCAGGTGAAAATTTACTACATGATTATAAATATTTATTTAATTAATATTTATGATTATATATCTTTATTAATAGTATGGATATTATATAACAATGATCAATACAAAAGTTCCATAGATTTTAAATCAAAAGAAACCTAAAAAACAAAGTAGTTATTACCCAAAACCATGATAATCATTAAAGATTATTAATGAATGTATGATAAGAGGTTATAAATGGATTATATATGATAATATATATATTTGGGTATTGAATCTTTTATAATAAATAAAAAAATTTATACTATATTTTAAACTACCTTCCAAAAAGTGTAAGTGTCTGGAAAGGGTTTATTTTAGAATCTCATCTTTATTCGGGATTGTTTATATTTGATTTTTCATTAGGATAGTCATATGATATTTATATATTAAACCAAATTATTTTTCATATCCTATATTGTTTTGGTGTTTTAAAGTATTATTTACATTTTTAACATTTTCGTCACTCATAAATTCAAAAGGAATGTTTTTATGGAAAGCTAACATTGTTTTTCTAATCGGCTGGGAAGAATTTTCATTCGTATAAATATTTTCATAATTTTTTTTCAGGAATGTTCATAATATTCTATAATGATTTCTTAATTAAACTTTTACCCATGTTTTAATTTATGTGAAATTATTTAAAAGGAATATTATTGTCTTTTTATGAATAGACACTTTTTACCAAAGGTGTTAACAGAATAATTGTTTTAACATACACATCACAAATAGATATTTATGCCATCATGACAAATCATTACATTGATAATTATTTAAAATATTATATTTTTTCTTCAAATGTAAGTTTATTTCTTCAAATTATATAAAATTATATATATTAAATATTTTGTTTCAAAATAATAGGTTTGTTTTCATCAAAAAATATTCTAGTGAAATTTTTAATGTATTATAATATATATAAACTTCCATTAATGATATTATGATTTAATATGGATAAAATATATTAATAAAATCCACCATATCACACACTATTTCGTGTGGTCATATTTTTCTATTTATTTTCTGGGGAAAATATTAACATTTGTTACGCTAGTTTTTCAATATTAATGTTTATGTTGATTATGTATTGATTTTATATTCACTATTTTTAAATAATGAATGAATTGAAATTGTTATGTGATGGGTATGGCCCCCTATATACCCTATATTCATTAGTAGGTATCATGAGACAACCTAATTTATGTATTTTTTTTATGCCCTACCTATTTATGTTTGATGTATTTTCAGAAGGCCTCAATTATAACCTTATAATGTTCGACATTATACATTCTAACATTATGAAACTAGTTATTCTTATCCATTTTATTATTTGTATTTATATGTAATACATGGATTTAGTACCCTTTTTATGATATTAGTAATATGAACTATTTGATAATTATTCTATCTCTTCCATATTATTCATTCCATATTTATTCAGTGATCACTTTCATTGTATGCATTCCCTAACTAAGCATCTGAGCTCAACATTTTATTTCATATATTTTACTATGGATATTAGGATGTGTACAATAAATAATAAAAAAGGATAAGATAGACTGAATAATAATATTTTTGATGAAAATTTTGAATTTGTCTTTTATGTTTTCAAATGTAATGTGGGATTCAAGCATGTAACTAATTTTATAAGTCTACTAAGATATAAAATATTTCGTGGTGAGATACATTATATCCTATAACAATATAATAATGGTACAAATTTTTATGGCCTACTAGATTCAAGTTTTTTATAATTGGTATTAGTGAAATCTAGTTGGAACCTCTGGAATTAGATTTACAAAAAACATATATTAGGGAATATAACCATATTACAAACATTAAAGATATGTCTACATATTAGAAAATATTTTTTTTGAAAAGTATAGATTTGGTAGTTTTCTTAGAAAATTATTCACTTTGTGAATACAAAGATATGTATTTGACTATACCATAGTTTCCACTAGGAGTAAGAACACTTAATGAGGGTGATTGAGTATTAACTCAATCTGCATAAGTGAATGTTTAGTTATCCTAATATTATACATCCAACTAGAAACTCTTTGGATATATTTTTTAGTTGATTTACAATCTTTTAAAAAAATTATGATATATTTGAAAATATTTTTATGATTTTTGGTTATTCGATGTGGTACCAAGTCTATTATTCAATGATTATATATTCATAAATTTTTATTTTATGTTTGATATTGCACAAAATTTGGTATTGTACACAATGATCATTAATGTTATGAGCTAATATTATATATTTAATTACATATAAAAAATGGAATTAATTTAAAACAAATCAGTGGCCATGGTATATGTTAGGATTACCCTCCTATGGAATTCTATATGACTATATTTGGATTTAAGTGGACTATTAAAATATCAAGGAATTTTATAACTGTTTATCTTGGATATATGGGGAAAATTGTTTCTTTGACACAAGATAAAATGATGATGGACTACATATTACAAAAAAATACTAAATTGTTTAATAAAACTACTAATCTATTAGTGGTTGTATAATGGATAATGTTACTTGAAAATATTTTTATTATTTATGATATAATGAAAAAAAGTTTATTCTATTAGTGTTTTTTTCTAAGAACCCAGATCTTCTTTTCAGCTATTTTTTTCCTTTTATGGTAATTTTTTAGAAAAATGGAAATTCTAGAAATTTTCTATGTACACACCATGTACTTTATGAGTACACTCCATGTACTTCCTTACCACAGGAGGCCGTGTGCTGGCCGTGTCGTAGCCACACACACAGCCGTGTGGGAGTGACTTGGGGGCCGCTTAAAGCGGAGTACAGAAAATACAAGTACACGTCGTGTACTTCAAAAGTACACTACGTGTACTTTTCTTTCATTAAACACACCGAGGTCAAGTCTAATCGACAGAAACACCCCCTTCTTCTTTCGTCTATTCCAAGAGCACCGTATGGATGTAGATCTTCGACGAACCTTTGAGCGTGCATTTGTCCTCTGAATAGAACACTGTCGATTGTATTGGAATCACATATGCGAGTTCTCTCTTCTCTTAGAGCACTGTCTTCTATTTTCTCCTCTCTCATGAGATATCATGGGTTGAATATTTTAGACATTTTTGTAGATATTTGATGTTCTATGGAAATTCAAGCCTTGAGGTTTATGTATATCTATCTCCCAATGCCGAGGTAGGTGGTCTGTGCTTTTCCATTCAATGTCTTTGAGTATTATGTGAAAATCCCACCAATACCCTTGAAAGGGGTATTGTGTGTTTACCATTTTACCCCTATTGATTTCCTACCATGATTGTATGATTGTGTAGAGGTTATTTGGATATGAATAGGGTTGATTTCTATGCTTTGGATGTTTTTACCTTGCATGTTCTGTTTACGATCGTTTGGTCCTGTTTAGCGAGTTTGGCTGCCTAGCCTGTTTTCTATGTCTCTTGCTATAGGATGGAAAGTTTCTATTCTGACATGCTTGATTTACTGTAGACTATTAGTCAAGTAGTTCTGTAGGTTTACTTTGTCCATATTACACTGATATGTATGTTGACCAACACAAGGTCATGAGAACCTGGTGTAGTAGACTATAAGGGGAATTGATCGAGTGAGCTTCCTTAGAGAGTCTTTGAGCACTGTAGTCTATAAGGGGGATTGACCGAGTAAGCATCCTCAGAGAGCCTAGTACCACTTGGGGCTATGAGGGGAATTTAATGAGTGGGATTCCTTAGAGAGTCCTTATCTGCTTTAGACTATAAGAAGAATTGACCGAGTGAGATTCCTCAAAGAGTCTTTGATTTTATTCTTAAACTGTTTAGACTGTAAGGGGAGTTAATGTTGAGTGCTTCCTCTGAGAGTCTATGAATGACCTGGGCTATAAAGTGAATTGACCGAGTGAGCTTCCTCAAAGATTCTATGACCTTTGGGCAATAAGAGGAATTGACAGTGCAAGCTTCCTCAGAGAGTTCCTTACTACCTTAGACTATAAGAGAAATTGACTATGAGTGCTTCTTCAGAGATTCTTTATATACTGAACCAGAGGGGTTATACCGAGTGCACTGCCTATGGGGTTGACTATAATTTTTTTGTTGGACCAGAGGGGATGACCGTGAGTACTTCTCAAAGGGTTACCTATTTGTGTTTAGTGGTTTGATTAGCCATTGCTTGATGTTGAAACTTTGGATTGTTTACTACTGAGTAATTTCCTATTTACTACTTTCTATACTTTACCTTCCATATATTCACTGAATATTAGGCATAGATCTTTGGGTGGTTGCCTACTGGGATTTAGTCTCACACCCTGTTTGGGCCATGCTTTTGGTCCTAAACATATTATATTATTGCAGGTACAGATAAGGGAAAGCACCCTTCTACTTCATGTAGTTGATATGTTGTGGAGCTGGAGAGCATGGGACCAAGATATGGATTGAAATGCTGAGGAATTTATCTTCTTTATTTTAGTCTTTGGTTTAGAACTATTGTATTTCATCATTGGGACTTGTTTGTAAGTTTTCCTAGACATATGTATCATGCATCATTTTGTATATGTTATCCAGTTTATACTTTTAGTTTTCTACTGTTATTGCTATATTTCATTATTACTGCTTTTGCTCTCGTATGTATTTGTTTAAATCCTCTATGTACTCTACCAATGAGGCCATAGTTTCCCCACTATTACACTCAAGGCCCTCACTACTAGTTGGTAGCCTCTAGCATTTAGTGAAATGTGCTTGAGGCCATGTGACCAACAGGGTACAGGGTGCCTCTGGGTGGTTTCCAAAACCGAGACGTTATAAAGTGGTATCAGAGGGATTCTTTTCTTCTTGACTTACTATTTGTGGCCTATTGCCAGGGATAGGAAAAAATTGGTACTTTGTAATAAACTGTGCCTGGGAGTAGCTAACCCATGTACAAGGAAAAGCCAATCTACCTCGTTTAATTTTAATTTTTCTTGTTTTTCAATTATTATAGTTAATTTGATTTTACCTTGAGTGATTCACCTGATTTGTGCTGTTATTAGTGATGTTATTGAGGTTCTATTTTTATCAAAACCTGATGATATGAGGGTATTCCATCTCTTGCATCATATAGGCACTTTCTAGAAATCACATGTCATGCATTCTTTTCGTGTCATCTAGGATGCATTAGCGATTGCACGTTGTTGTGATAGAAGTTGTGTAGAATATGCATGCAGTTGTGATAGATGCCTTGATATGAATACCTTCTATTTTTATAGGATATTTTTTTGTATGGTTTTATTTAGTGGATGCCAAAATTTTGTTCTTGAGGTGTTATGACCCCTCATGGACTAGAATTTAGTGGATCGTTGCTTTATTTCCTTTCTATAGATGTAAGAGATTCCAAACATTGATTCATAGGTAGTATGGTCTTTCAAGAGTCATAATTTGGCACTTTCCTTGTTCGTTTTAGAGTTTTCTGGTTTCTGGAGTATTTTATGTGGCTTACTGTTTGGAAAAACCCAGAATACATGTTGTGTATTGTTAAGTACACGCAATGTGTTATTCTATAGGGAAGAAACTGTATTTCTTAAGTAAACTCCATGTACTTTATGTACATGATGTGTAGTATCTACCGTGTCATAGTCTATGTTGGAAGAGAAACGAGATAGGGAATTTATTGTAGAAACACATCATGTACCAGCTGAACACACCGTGTAGTCTGACCTAGGTACCCGGCCATGTCACGAACAACATGGGTTAGTGTTATCCCTTATCGTACTCATCGTGTCCGTCCAGAACAAGCCGTGTAGTGTCAGCCGTGTAGTCGGCTGTGTAACCAACAACACAGGTCAGTGTTATCCTTTCAGATACAAGCCGTGTCCACCTTGAACATGTTGTGTAGTGTGAGCCATGTGTCAGGCCGTGTCACTAACAACACGGCCTAGGCGAAGCTTGTCTAGTACATACATTGTCTATCTTTAACATTCCATGTAGTCTTGTCTTAGGAGAGCCATGCGGCTTAACCGTGTAGAAGGACCCAGGAAGGGGAAGAGGATTCAAGTACATGCTATGTGTTAAGACTACATGCTGTGTGTTTGGGGTGTTATATGACCTGTTTAGGTAGGAGTACACGCCCATGCAAATGACTTAAGGGAATGCACCATGTAAAAACTGTACACACTGTGTAGTCATATTTTATATAACATTAATGCTTTATTTCTCCTATTCCCTTCATACACTCCTTGTTTTAATTCCTTGATAACCTTGATCTAAGGTGTGTACTTGACCATGCAGAGTCATGCCACCGAGATGTCCTCCAGTTTTGCGACTGCTTCCAAATGATGATCAGACACTGGACATGCCTGATCAAGGACTACCTGTAGATCCTCTAGTTGTTCCAGCCATGTCACCAGTCGTTGTACCAGACATAGGTGTGGATACACAGTTTAGAGAGGGCTTTCTGAGGATGATGCAAACTTTTCAGGGAGTGCCGCCTCCTTCCCCATTGATGGACGATTCGATGATGGTCTTCTAGCAGTAGCATCCTCCTACTTTCTCAGGGGATGGAGGACCTCGAGCTGCAGAGTCATGGCTAGAAGCCACACTGATGATTTTCAAACATCTGCAGATACCTCTAGAAAAGAGGGTGAAGCTCGCTACCTACATACTCCAAGACTCCATCAAGAGGTGGTGGGATGTGATCTCATAGGCGGTCCACCAACATAATATTTCTTGGGAAGAGTTTCAGTTCATCTTCTATGATTACTTCTATCCGGAGACCTTGAGGGTCGATCGAGCCCAAGCATTTATGAGTTTGGAGTATGGTACTCATACTGTTATGGTGTATTCCTCTCGCTTTATAGAGCTGCAGCGTTTCATGCCTATTCTAGGAGGTGATGAGTTATTCCTTGCACCAAAGTTTGAGGATGGTCTGAGGAAAGACATTTGATCCCAGGTGAACATCTTCAAGTTAACCTCAATATCTTCTATCGTCAACCATACTCTGATCACAGAGCGCAATATGAGGGATTCTGGAGCTGTAAGCTAGAGCGGTTTGGCATCGCAAGTTAGTGCTCCGCTAGCTGATAGCAGGGAGCGCCATAGGGAGGCTGTATGAGGAGATCAAAGCAGGCATGATGCATCTTCTGGTAGCCATGTGGTGTGATACTAGTGTGGGAGAAGTGGGAATACAAGGCCATGTTGCCCGAGAGACCCAGTGGAGTGCTGATCTTGTGGTAAGATAGGCCATCTTTAGTGATTTTCTCAGTTATTTTCACCATATGTGGGTGACAGGGGTTCTTCTATGACTTTGAGTTCGAGATCAGCACCATCAGTTTCTCACCAGTCAGGGAACTGGAGTTCTTCTGGTCGTTCAGGCCGAGGTGGAGGTCGTGGCTGTGGTGTTCAGTCACCAGTCTTTCTATGACAGCAGAGTGGATCAGCTGAGAGTGGTCAGGTAGGGTCATAGGTTCATGGAGGTGGCCAGACTTTTATAGTGGAGTAGACCCAGCAAGAGTGGGATCTCGAACCCTCCACAGTTCGAGTTACGATCTTAGTAGCCTTAGTTTTATCTTCATCTCTTTTTGACATAGGGGCTTTCTATAGCTTTATATTTGTTTCTATTGTGGATTGCCTTTGTCTCTGAATATTTTCTTCAGCTGATATCTTTATTCTAGACACTCCATTGGAGACTATAACGACAAGTGTACATTAGTGCAAGGAGTGCCTTCTAGAGGTTGGTGGGTGTCACTTTCCATGGGACCTCTATTACCTAGAGATGACAAGCTATGATTTCATTCTCAGAATGGACTGGATAGTTCCCTTCCAGGAAGTTGTCGACTGTTACCGCCGTAGGGTGAGTTTCAAATCACCAGAGGGTGGATCCATTCTTCATAAGAGCTAATGGGATGTCCAAGAAAGCAAAGCGGGTCCAGAGTATCATGGGTTAGGGGGAGGTACATCCCTGATTGCTAGTCTGTATCTAGATGACTAGGGGACTTCAGAAATAGACTTTCCTCCAGTGGTGGATCATTTCAAAGATGTTATTCTAAAGGAATTTTCAGGTTTTCCTCTGGAGAGAGAGTTATACTTTTCAATTTAACTTGTTCCAGGAGTAGAACTAGTGTCCATTCCTCCTTATAGGATGGCTACACCAGAGTTGCAGGAGATCTAGAATAAGTTGGAGGAGTTGCAGGAAAATGGTTTCATCTGACCCAATATTTCTCCTTGGGGTTCAACTATCCTATTTGTGAAGAAGATAGACAGAACCCTCAGACTTTGTGTGGACTATCGGAAGCTGAACTATTTGAAGGTCAAGAACCAATATCCCTTTCCAAGTATTGATGATATCTTTGATTAGCTTCATGGAGGTTGGGTGTTCTTGAAGATTGACTTGAGGTCCAGTTATCATCTGTTGCATGTTAGACCATCTGATATACCTATTAAAGCCTTCCAGATTAGGTATGGCCAATATGAGTATATGATTATGCAGTTTGGTCTCAGTAATGTGCCTACAATTTTCATGGCACTGATGAACAGAGTGTTCCATCCATACTTGGATTCCTTTGTGGTTGTTTTTGTGGACGATATCTTGGTGTACTCCCACACTCGACATGACCATGCTACCCATCTTGAGATCATTTTGAGTACACTGAGGGAGAAACAGTTATATGATAAGATCTCAAAGTTCCACTTCTAGATAGACCAGATTCACTTCATGGGTCATATTATCTCAGAGGCAGGAGTATCAGTAGACCCAGAGAAAGTGAGAGTTGTAATTTCCTAGGAGCAGCCGAAGAATGACTTTGAGGTGTAGAGTTTTCTAGGGCTGGCTGGATACTACAGATGTTTTATATAGGAATTCTCACGCCTAGCAGCACCGCTGACAGGCCTGACTAAGAAGGGTGCGAAATTGTTATGGCCAGATTCTTGTGAGTCAACCTTTCAAGAGCTAAAACTAAGGATGAATTCAGCACCTATACTAGTCTTTCCAGAGCCGGTCAAGAGATATACTGTTTACTATGATGCATCAAGTATCAGGTTAGTAGGAGTGCTTATGTAGAGATATGGAGTTATTTCGTATGGGTCCCGGCAGTTGAGGCCACACGAGAGTAATTACCCGATGCATGATCTCGAGTTGGCTTCCGTTGTTCATGCCTTACGATTTTGGAGACATTATCTGCTGGGAGATCATTTTTTGGTTTTCACCGACCACAAGAGTCTCGAGTACATCTTCACTCAGTATGATCGGAATTTGAGGCATCGAAGGTGGGTTGAGTACCTTCAGTCCTTCGATTTTGAGATTTTCTATATGCCTGGGAAAGACAATGCAATGGCTGATGCACTGAGCAAGAGGACTCAGATAGAGGCTTTTCAAGAGGACATCAGTGAGTGCCATCTTATGGCTCTGTTCTCTATGATTAATTTGGAGTTTCATGACATAAAGGGGAAAACTTTTCTATCTTCTGTAGCTGTTACCTCTACTCTTCTTGATCGAGTTCGAATGAGGAAGCTATCAGATACAAAAGGCCTAGCCTTAAGGGAGTGTGTGTCAGGAGAGGAACCTATTCCTGGATGGACCATAGGTGAGGATGATACCTTGCATTTCTAGGGGCACATATGGGTACCAGCAGACATATGCGAGGAGGTGATGCAGGATTTTTACTCCTTCTGTTTGGGCAGTTCATCCTGGTGTCACAAAGATGTATCCTGATCTACATCGTCGGTATTGGTGGACAGGTATGAAGTTGTACGTTGCTGGTTTCATTATGATGTGTTCTTCTTGTCATTAGGTTAAGGCGGAGCATCAAATATCATTAGGTATTTTACAACAATTACCCATTCCTAAGTGGAAGTGGAATAATGTTGCGATGGGTTTCGTGACTGGGTTGTTGAGGTCTCCATGTGGGAATGACGCAGTTTGGGTTGTCATTGACAGACTCACCAAGGTCTCTCACTTCATTCCGATCAAAGATACCTTTAGTGTTGATGAGCTAGGATGGTTGTAAATCTGAGAGATTGTACATCTTCATTGAGTTACATACTCCATTGTTTCAGACATGGATGCATGTTTTACTTCTTAGATCTGGCAGGGGCTTTAGAAGGCTTTTGGTACACATGTACTTTTTTGTATAGCTTACCACCCCAGATAGATGGCCAGTCTGAGCGTACAATTCAGGTACTTGAGGATATGCTCCGAGCATGCATTATGAATTTTTGAGTCTCTTGGGAGAAGAATATACCTCTTGTGGAGTTTTCCTACAACAATAGTTTTCCAGAAACTATTCAGATGGAACCTTATGAGGATTTTTATGGTAGGCCATGATGATCACCCTTATATGGGATGGAGGCAGGAGAGGCAGCTTTTCCGGGACCTCGTCTTGTTCAGGAGACCACATAGTAGATAGAGTTGATTCAGAAGAGGATGACTACTGTGCATTCTTGACAGAAGTCTTATACTGATCAGTGTAGACTACCTCTAGAGTTCGAGGTCAGGGATCAGGTTTTCTTGCGTGTCACACCGAGTTTGGGAAACAAGAGGATTATGAGATAAGGTAAGCTTTCGACGAGGTACATCAGTCCGTTTGAGGTGTTGGAGAGAGTTGGGCCAGTTTCCTATCAGTTGCAGTTACCTCAGAGGTATTGTGCTATGCACGACATCTTCCAAGTTTCTCAGCTTCAACATTACTTCTCAGACCCATCTCACATCTTCCAAACCGAGGAGGTTGAATTGGAAGTGGATGCATCCTTTGAGGAGAATCCTATCTAGATCATCGATCATAGTGCGCAGGTTCTCCGTGGCCAGTCACTTCTTCTAGTATGGGTGCTATGGTAGCATCAGTGAGTATAGGAAGATTCTTTGGAGAGGGAGGCAGACGTGCAATCACAGTGGCCAGAGCTATTAGATGTTTCTTCTTCTACACCATGCTAGTAAAATTGGAGGATGAATTTCTTTAAGGGGGGAAGTTTATAAGAACCTGGATCTTATTTTCAGCTATGTTTTTCATTTTCTGGTCATTTTTTAGGAAAAATAAAATTCTGGAAATTTTCTAAGAACACGCTGTGTACTTTAGGAGTACACACCATGTACTTCTTTACCGCAGGAGGTAGTGTGTTGGTTGTGTAGTAGCCACACACATGGTCGTGTGGGAGTGACTTAGAGGCCGCTTAAAGAGGAGTAAGGAAAAGATGATTACACACTGTTTACTTCAAATGTACACGCCATGTAATTTCATTTTTTTTTTCATTAAACACACTGGGGTCGCATCAAATTGACAGAAAAACCCCCTTTTCCATTCGTCTCATCCAAGAGATCCATATGGCTATGGATCTTCAATGAACCTCTGAGCGTGCGTCCGTCCTCCGAATCAAACACCGTCATTTGAGTTGGAATTGCATCGGTGAGTTCTTTCTTCTCCAAGAGCACCATCTTCTGTTTTCACCTCTCTCGTGAGATATAGTGGGTTGAATGTTTTAGATGTTTTTGTAAATATTCGACATTCTAAAAATATTCAATCCTTTAAGTTCATGTATATCAATCTCCCAATGCCGAGTTAGGTTTTTTGTGCCTTTTCGTTCAAAGTCTTTGAGTATTATGTGCAAATTCCTCCAATACCCTTGAACGAGGTATTGTGTGTTTACCGTTTTACCCCTGTTGATTTCCTTCCATGCATGTATTCTTGTGTAGAGGTTATTTGGATATGAATAGGGTTGATTTCTATGATTTGGATGTTTTTCCCTTGCATGTTCTGGTTGCGACCGTTTTGTTCTATTTAGCCAGTTTGGCTACCTAGCCTATTTTCCATGCCGGTTGTTGTAGGATGGAGAGTTTGTATTCTGACATGCTTGATTTTCTGTATACTGTTATCCAAGTAGTTCTATAGGTTTACTTCGTCCATATTACACTACTATGCTTGTTGACTTACACAAGGCCGTCAGAACCTGGGGTAGTAGACTATAAGGGGAATTGACCGAGTGAGCTTCCTCAGATAGTATTTGAGCACAGAAGGATATAAATGGGATTGACCAAGTGCGTATCCTCAGAGAGCATAGGACCACCTAGGGTTATCAGGGGAATTGACCAAGCGGGTTCCTCAGAGAGTCCTTGCCTACTTTAGACTATAAGGGGAATTGACCGAGTGAGCTTCCTTAGAGAGTCTTTGATTTTATTCCTTAACTGTTTAGACTATAAGGGGAATTGACGGTGAGTGCTTCCTCAGAGAGTATATTAAAAAACTAGTATATAAAAGGAATTTACCAAGTGGGCTTCCTCAGAGAGTCTTTGACCTTGGGGATATAAGAGGAATTGACTATGTGAGCTTCCTCAGAGAGTTCCTGACTACCTTAGATGATAAAGGGAATTGACTGTGAGTGCTTCCTCAAGGAGTCTTTATATACTGAACCAGAGGGGTTAGGTTGAGTGCACTTCCTAGAGGGTTTCTTGTACTTTTTTGGTAGGACCATAGGGGATGGACGTGAGTACTTTCCAGAGGGTTACCTATTTGTTTTTAGCTGTTTGATTAGCCATAGCTTGATGTTGAAACTGTGGATTGTTTACTGCTGATTTCTTTCCTATTTACTACTTTTTGTACTTTACCTTCCATATATTCACTGAATATTAGGCACAAATCTATGGGTGGTTTCCCACTAGGATTTAGTTTCACACCCTTTTTGGGACATGCTTTTGGTCCCAAATAGATTATATTGTTACAGGTATAGATAAGGGAAAGCACTGTTCTACTTCAGGTACTTGATATGTTGTGGAGCTGGAAAGCATGAGACCAAGCTATGGCTTACAATGCTGAGGAGTTTATTTGATTTCCTTTTAACTTTGGTTTAGCACTGTTTTTTCAGCATTGTAACTTGTTTGGCAGTTTTCATAGACATATGCATCATGAATGATTTTATATATGTTCTCTAGTTTATACTTCTAGTTTTCTACTGTTACTGCTTCCGCTCTCATATTTATTTGTTTACTTTTTTTATGTACTATACCAATGAGGGAATAGTTTCCCCACTATCACACCCAAGGCCCCCACTGCTAGTCAGTAGCCTCTGGAGTTCAAGGAAATGCGCTTGAGGCCATGTGACCAACCGGGTACGGGGCACCTCTGGGTGGCTTCCGGAACTGAGACATTATATGTATAATGAGAGAAATTAATAAATGGTTGAAGTTCATTCAAAATACTTAGGAGGATAAGGAAATAAAGGGTGATATAATCATTAAATTTTAAGAAGGTATTATTTAAAAAATACATTCATCATGAGAAATGATTTGACTTAGAATGGATATTTCTAAACATGGGTCAAAGGAAAGAAGAATGTGTTGTTATGTATGGATTGATATTTACATGATAAGTAAATAATTCAATGGAATATATTTATAATATAGAGAGTAGTATTTGTTATTTATTTAGTGGATTAAATCTTATCCATTAAAGGGTGTCACTATCACAATATTTGGTTTTATATGTTAAAATGGTATAGAGTTCCCTCGTAGGACAGAAAAACTTACCCATGTATTGTATTTTTAAAATAATGAAAGTAAAAATGGGATTTATTGATTGTTATGTAAAGGGAAATGTGGAAAATGGAAAAATGGAATATTATAATTTCAAAAATAATAAACTTGTGCACTGAAACACCCTAGTAAATTCTTGAAGGGAATATGGTTTTCTAGAAGATAGTAGAGGAAGGCCATCTTACCATAAAATGACAGGTTATGGGATAATACATCAAATTATAGTGATTTAACTATAATTATATGTGTAATTTTCATATAAAATTCCTAAAACATTAAGGGAACATACCATACAGGAATCCAAGGTTAGAAATCCATAATTTTAATTATATAACTAAATTAAAAACCCCTTTAGTGGTGATTATAGGATGTCTGATCATAATCTAAATGATAGTTATTCCTTCATTTTATATTAGATATGAACTGCCATTTTTATATACTATGAATATTAAATCATCTCATAGAACTCTGAGTAATTATTTTCTAATCAAAACACCTTGTACAAATTTTTGTATAATGAGAATGTAAAGGGTGATCAACAATAACTTGCATAAATATTCTCTAATTAAAAACATGGATGGTAAATCAATGCTTGAAATTGAAATAATCATATTATTTTTTGGGTTTAATTTGTTTTTAGTATTTAGGAATATTTATATGAAGCATAACATAATATATGTTGAACTAGTGGGATTAAAATTTTAATAATAACGCATTATAGAATTTTTAGTGGTGTTATTATTGATTTTTTAGGAATTAATGTGTCACATACTCTCAAAAATAGTTATTCATATTTAGTATTATCTTATCTTTTTTTAATCATTTTTAGGTTATTTTAAATAACATGTCTTTCTATTATGGATCTAATGATCCATTAAAAGTCAAATTTTTATCTTCAAGCATGACCAATTCCTCTTATCCTTTAATATTTTGAATCAGATGTGAAAAATGATTAAAATATTGAAAATATGGAACTAATCAAGAAATTTTATTTCATACACTGTGTACTTCAAATGTACACACCATGTAATTTCGTTTTTTTTCATTAAACACACTGGGGTCGCGTCAAATTGACAGAAACACCCCCTTTTCCATTCGTCTCATCCAAGAGATCAGTATGGCTATGGATCTTCAATGAACCTCTGAGCGTGCGTCCGTCCTCCGAATCAAACACCGTCATTTGAGTTGGAATTGCATCGGTGAGTTCTTTCTTCTCCAAGAGCACCATCTTCTGTTTTCACCTCTCTCGTGAGATATAGTGGGTTGAACGTTTTAGATGTTTTTGTAAATATTCGACATTCTAAAAATATTCAATCCTTTAAGTTCATGTATATCAATCTCCCAATGCCAAGTTAGGTTTTTTGTGCCTTTCCGTTCAAAGTCTTTGAGTATTATGTGCAAATTCCTCCAATACCCTTGAATGAGGTATTGTGTGTTTATCGTTTTACCCCTGTTGATTTCCTTCCATGCATGTATTCTTGTGTAGAGGTTATTTGGATATGAATAGGGTTGATTTCTATGATTTGGATGTTTTTCCCTTGCATGTTCTGGTTGCGACCGTTTTGTTCTATTTAGCCAGTTTGGCTACCTAGCCTATTTTCCATGCCGGTTGTTGTAGGATGGAGAGTTTGTATTCTGACATGCTTGATTTTCTGTAGACTGTTATCCAAGTAGTTCTATAGGTTTACTTCGTCCATATTACACTACTATGCATGTTGACTTACACAAGGCCGTCAGAACCTGGGGTAGTAGACTATAAGGGGAATTGACCGAGTGAGCTTCCTCAGATAGTATTTGAGCACTGAAGGCTATAAATGGGATTGACCAAGTGCGTATCCTCAGAGAGCATAGGACCACCTAGGGTTATGAGGGGAATTGACCAAGAGGGTTCCTCAGAGAGTCCTTTCCTGCTTTAGACTATAAGGGGAATTGACCGAGTGAGCTTCCTTAGAGAGTCTTTGATTTTATTCCTTAACTGTTTAGACTATAAGGGGAATTGACGGTGAGTGCTTCCTCAGAGAGTATATTAAAAAACTAGGATATAAAAGGAATTGACCAAGTGGGCTTCCTCAGAGAGTCTTTGACCTTGGGGATATAAGAGGAATTGACTGTGCAAGCTTCCTCAGAGAGTTCCTGACTACCTTAGACGATAAAGGGAATTGACTGTGAGTGCTTCCTCAAGGAGTCTTTATATACTGAACCGGAGGGGTTAGGTTGAGTGCACTTCCTATAGGGTTTCTTGTACTTTTTTGGTAGTACCATAGGGGATGGACGTGAGTACTTTCCAGAGGGTTACCTATTTGTTTTTAGCTGTTTGATTAGCCATTGCTTGATGTTGAAACTGTGGATTGTTTACTGCTGAGTACTTTCCTATTTACAGCTTTCTGTACTTTACCTTCCATATATTCACTGACTATTAGGCACAAATCTATGGGTGGTTTCCCACTATGATTTAGTTTCACACCCTGTTTGGGACATGCTTTTGGTCCCAAATAGATTATATTGTTACAGGTATAGATAAGGGAAAGCACCGTTCTACTTCAGGTACTTGATATACTGTGGAGCTGGAGAGCATGAGACCAAGCTATGGCTTACAATACAGAGGAGTTTATTTGATTTCCTTTTAACTTTGGTTTCGCACTGTTTTTTCAGCATTGTAACTTGTTTGACAGTTTTCATAGACATATGCATCATGAATGATTTTATATATGTTCTCTAGTTTATACTTTTAGTTTTCTACTATTACTGCTTCTGCTCTCATATTTATTTGTTTACTTTTTTTATATACTATACCAATGAGGGAATAGTTTCCCCACTATCACACCCGAGGCCCCCGCTGCTAGTCAGCAGCCTCTGGAGTTCAAGGAAATGCGCTTGAGGCTATGTGACCAACCGGGTACGGGGCGCCTCTGGGTGGCTTCCAGAACTGAGACATTATATGTTTAATGAGAGAAATTAATAAATGGTGGAAGTTCATTCAAAATAATTAGGAGGATAAGGAAATAAAGGGTGATATAATCATTAAATTTTAAGAAGGTATTATTTAAAAAATAAATTCATCATGAGAAATGATTTGACTTAGAATGGCTATTTCTAAACATGGGTCAAAGGAAAGAAGAATGTATTGTTATGTATGGATTGATATTTACATGATAAGTAAATAATTCAATGGAATATATTTATAATATAGAGAGTAGTATTTGTTATTTATTTAGTGGGTTAAATCCTATCCATTAAAGGGTGTCACTATCACAATATTTGGTTTTATATGTTGAAATGCTATAGAGCTCCCTCGTAGGACAGAAAAACTTACCCATGTATTGTATTTTTAAAATAATGAAAGTGAAAATGAGATTTATTGATTGTTATGTAAAGGGAAATGTGGAAAATGGAAAAATGGAATATTATAATTTCAAAAATAATAAACTTGTGCACTGAAACACCCTAGTAAATTCTTTAAGGGAATATGGTTTTCTATAAGATAGTAGAGGAAGGCCATCTTACCATAAAATGACAGCTTATGGGATAATACATCAAATTATAGTGATTTAACTATAATTATATGTGTAATTTTCCTATAAAATTCCTAAAACATTAAGGGAACATACCATACAGGAATCCAAGGTTAGAAATCCATAATTTTAATTATATAACTAAATTAAAAACCCCTTCAGTGGTGATTATAGGAAGTCTGATCATACTCTAAATGATAGTTATTCCTTCATTTTATATTTGATATGAACTACCATTTTTATATACTATGAATATTAAATCATCTCATAGAACTCTGAGTAATTATTTTCTAATCAAAACACCTGGTACAAATTTTTGTATAATGAGAATATAAAGGGTGATCAACAATAAGTTGCATAAATATTCTCTAATTAAAAACATGGATGGTAAATCAATGCTTGAAATTGAAATAATCATATTATTTTTAGGGTTTAATTAGTTTTTAGTATTTAGGAATATTTATATGAAGCATAACATAATATATGTTGAACTAGTGGGATTAAAATTTTAAGAATAACGCATTATAGAATTTTTAGTGGTGTTATTATTGATTTTTTAGGAATTAATGTGTCACATAATCTCAAAAATAGTTATTCATATTTATTATTATCTTATCTTTTTCTAATCATTTTTAGGTTAGTTTAAATAACATGTCTTTCTATTATGGATCTAATGATCCATTAAAAGTCAAATTTTTATCTTCAAGCATGACCAATTCCTCTTATCCTTTAATATTTTGAATCAGATGTGGAAAATGATTAAAATATTGAAAATATGGAACTAATAAAGAAATTTTATTTCATACTGTTCTCTATATTGATAGTAAATGAATCCATCATTTCCATAAATTGTATCTCGAAATAAAAATGTTATCCTATTGCCTTAATTTATGATGAATTTATGGTTTTAGGCATCCATTAAAAATTTATGGTTTTGTGGTCACTAACATTCATATAACCTTATCCTCTATCACTTTCAATTTGTCATAAGACATTATGTTTTGCCTCCATGTCCATATTTTCTTGTTATATTAATGCTCTACATATCTAGGAACTCAATTATGTATTATTTATTGTATACTTTGAGTTTCCCACTTCCCATTTTCAATAGATGTTTTATTATTATATTAAATGATAAGGGATTTAAAAAAATCATTTAAAATTATTGAAAAAACTATTACAAAAATGTATATTTTGATGGAAATATTTATTTAATGTAGGAAATGGAACACTAAAAAATTCAAATAATACTATGCTAGATATATTTCTTAACACGTAACATAGAACCTTGAGTGAATTATGATAAAATTATTATAATTTAAAATTAATTATTAAAACCTAGCTATTAAAGTTTTTAATATGAATATGAATAACCAAATTACAGAAAGAAGTTTATAAATGTTTTATATATTAAAAGTTTATTAATAATTTCATAATAAATAAGTACTAAATTCTTAGTAAAGTAGTTTGGTTCTCCAAAAATATGTTTTCATCAGAAATAAAATTTGTTATATTTTTTAGAAGGAAGTTATAATTAATTTATTACACTTCTATAAATTTTAAATAATGAAATTAATTTTATTTATAAATTCATCATGATAATACTATCCTATAGTGAATTTTAAAATCAATATGACAATACAACCTTGTGGAAAATATTCATTTTTGTGAAACTATCATTTCATTTCACTAAATAATGTAATTTAAAAAACATTTTTTATATTTAGTTTTAAATTAAAATAATCTCTCTTTTATTAAATATAATTTAAATAATTCCATAGGAATCAATATTGAATATGATTTTGGTGTAAGTATATTATTATTCCTACAAAATCATTTTTCCAAGAAATATTTTCATGTTTGTAATAATATTTTGTTTTAGATAACTAAAAAAATCCCAATGTATGAATGATTTAAATTAAATTTATTGAATAAATATCTATATATATGAATTTAAATTAATATAATGTTTTTACTATTTATATACTTATTGTAATATCTTCTAATGATTGAAAAATGAATTTTTTTAAATACATGTTTTCATCTTGTTTTACAAGTTTTTTTATGATTTATTTTAATCCACTTATAGTAATTATACATGACAAAATGGATTCTATATATTGAATCAGTTGGTTATAATTTAGAAAATAGGTCCATTTTTTTCATTATAAATGGTAACCATGACAAATATTTGTCACCTCGGTAAGGGTAAATGTAAGGAAACAACCTTAAAAAACTTATTCTAGTGTTTTGGAAGGAGAATTTACATTAGAGGATATTTTTACTATAGAGTTTTATTGAATTAGGGAAAACTCTAACAATGTATACCCATACATTATCTGCGGACAGTTATACTCGACGTCAAGTTTTTCCACCAAAGGAAAAACTTTCAAAAATAAACATTACTTCTCTTAGAGACACATATTAAATTCATTCATCAAGATATACTCATTTTCCATACCAATATTAAGACATATGAATTTTTTAATACTTGGGATGAACACAAAAATATCAGTAATGGTTACACAAAGAAGGAAAATTATTAGTCTCCTGAAAGCATGTAAAACATGAATATTTTATCATATAGTAGTATTTTTCACCATTAAGAATTAGTAAATACTTTCATTAAAAAAAATCATACCCTTTTTGTAATCATAATATTACTATGAAACCCATAGCAAACATATAAAACACATAAAGGTATCTTGGGATGTAATCATACTTAAATTGAATAACCAAACAGTCGACTTCCATAAATATCACTCTTACAAATGGAATAACCATACGACCAACATCCATAACTAATTCATTAGAGATCTATAACTAGTATAAACATTCATATAAGCTATATTGGGCTCATCGATGAGCTATAATGGGGGTCAACCCTTTCTATAAGCTGTATTGGTCTCACCTATTAGCTATAATGGGGATCGACCCTTCATATAAGATATATCTAGCTCAATAAATAAATTTCCAAGTTCCATTATACAATCATAACATATAAAAGCTTACAATTTTAAACATTTCACTCCTAAACATTCATTTTCACTCATTAGAAAACATTTCATGTTATTGAAATAACCCATCCATTTTCCAAACCCAATTTAAAATAATTATAAAAGAGACTTTTGAATTAATGTGTCCCATACTAATTTGAAACTTTTAAAATAAAATAAATAAAGAATATTTTATTTTTTTTAATATAATTAAATACAAAAAATCATTTTGAAAACATTTGAATGAATGAGAAATATTTGGAAGAATAAATATCTAAAACACTTAAAACAATGTTTTAGTTAAAGAGTCCCATACAACTGTGAACATTTTAATTATAAGCCACATTAAAGTAGATAATTTTATAAAACATTAAATAAAATTATTATAGATAAAATGTTGATATTTAAAGTAAAAGGGTCTGAATATACACTTTATAAAAGAATAAAGGTTTATATCATCAATAAATGTCTCAAAGAAAAGAGATTTAGATGAAATCCTATACCTTGAGTCTGAATAGTCACAAAAAATATGTATCTTCTAAAAAAATAGTGTAATTATCTTCTTTTCTAATAAAATTTAAAATTTTTATTATTCCTTTTATATTAATATTTTCATTCCAAAACGTTTACATATTTATTTATGTTCACATTTGGTGTTTTGTCGATATTCGATACTTGAGTCGAAAATAAACATGATATGATGTCAGTAGTCCATGATTTCATAATTAAATAATATATAGAATAATATTAATGAAATAATAATCACTTTTATATATCAATTATACTTTAAAGTCCATTCATTAAATATGGTTATGAAAAATTGTACAACATTACAATCCTAGAGATGATAAGTCGTACATATTCATGAGTAACGATTTCTATTTTTCTTTGATCATTATGGAAAGAAGATAAGTCTTATTTTAAATTTATAGAATTATCATAACATCATTAATATCATATTAAAATTTTAAATATACTTATATATATTATCCAAGTGATTTAGTGACTAAAAATGAATCACATCGCTTTGTGGAGGTGATAGTTCACAAGTACGCATAAACGATGTTATCATTTGAATGTGCATGGAAATTAAGAAGGTAATTGATATATTATTATCTTATAATGATGAATATGTCATGAATATAACATATGAACATTAATTACATCCTTTATAACTACTCTTGAGATATTGTAATGATAAACGAACTATATCGGTTCGTGAGGTGGTTGTCTGCCGTACACACAGAAAAAAGTTTATTTCTCATTTGATGAAATTAGAGATGGATTTAGGTGAGTATATTAATATTATAAAATCTTAGTATATTTATGATATTTTAGTTATTACATCATCATGTTTGGAGGATATTTTAATGATGTAGAAGAAAAAATGAAAAAGAAACACATAAATAAAAACATTACCTTTCCTTGGAATGATCACTTTTTTTAACACCTAAACGCCTATAAGAAGGGTGTTATGTCTAAAATAAGGAATCAAGAATATGTGGAGGGATTATAGGATGGTTCTTGGGTGGATATTTCTCAAACAAAAAGGTTTTTTAAGTGTGATTAATAGAGAGTAAGTAGTGCCTTTTTATAAGAGAGGGGAGGGCACTCCAAGAATTTTTAAAAGTATTAAATTATTATAAATTCATTTTATATTCCAAATGGTCCCAATATGATTTATTTAAAATATATGATGATTTTTGGTCAAATAAAAATCATTAAATTAAAATTATAATTGTATTTAGTATTTTTTAATCCTTATCTTTTTATTTTAACTCCTTTTCACTCTTACCAATTTATCAAGTAATTTACACTTTGAGGGTTAAAATACTTACCAAATCATGGAAAATGACCAATGAACGGGTATTTAATGATTTTTTAGAGTTATATTATTTTTTTTACTATTATATTTTTATATATATTATATCATTTAGTAAAATATTTTATATTTTAAAATATGAATTATGTAAATTTTGACACTATTCATTACATTACTTTTTTTAAAAATCATAAAACATGATTCCTTTGAAAAAAATACATTAAATAAATTATTACAGGTATATAAATCCAAAAAATTGTTTTATAGAAAAAATATTTCATATTATATTTAATTTAATACTATTAAAATCATTTATTTGAATCTTTATTTAATAATTCTTTTACTGCATCATCTTTGTGTCATAATTAAATTTAATTATTTAATTCATAAAAATAATAAATAAATTACCAAAATGTAGGTAATATTTTTATATTTCTAATAACTACTCATAGTCAATGATATCACTTACATAATCTCATATTAAAATAAGATCACTAAGAAGAGACATATTTATGAAAAATTTACTTTCACATTAAATTAAATGTTATAATTGTCAGAATCACACACAAGTGGATTAAAAAGGTCAAAATTTTGGACCAAGGATGTTATTAGTCATTAATATCTCATCCCAAATGATTAGGTAATTTGTTAAGGTAATTTTATAATATTATAATATTAATTTTACCTTTAATTACCCTATTTACTGTGAATTGTGGTAAATAAAATACTAATGTTATTATTCACCAAAAATTATTTTGATTCTATTGGATGAAATATTTAATAATTAATACAAAAATATATGTGTGTTTTTGAAAATTCAATTCACATAAGCGGTTAAATTAGGTTTATCACTTTTCCCATTGATGGATCGAGAAAACAAGTTTTTTTAAGTAAAACGTTCAAAAGTTCACGTAGTTTTTTTCTTTAATTTCAATTTGAAAAAATAATACAACTAACTAAATTGGAAAAACTGATAAAAAATAAATCTATTTATACCCTAAAACCTTGTTAAATTATAATTTAAAAATATATAAAAGTAGATGAAAAGGCAGTTTTGAATTAAAATGTAGTATTTTCAACTATTCATTAAAATATGAATTTTATCAGTAAAATTCCAAAAATTCATTCAAAGTAAATTTTGATGTTTTGATTCAAATTAAAAAGTTTATTTTTTTAAATAGAACATATAAAATTAGTAAAATAGATTTTAAAAATATTCCCCATCAAAAGGGTGTAAAAATGCTTTTTTTTTGAAAAATACTCATTTTATCCGTAAAATTTATTTTGTTCTCATATCATGTATATAAAACTTATAACATAACCTTTAAACATTAAATTGAATTAAAATTTCATTAATATAATCCAATAGAGGTGACTTTATTATTTTATAAACACAACTATTCACATAACAATATATCCTTTATATTTAATTTGTTTTATGTTTCCTTTAAAGTGATTTTGTTAACAAATTAATCATTATATACACATGTGTAAACCATATTTTCATAATTAAGATAAAAATTTCATTCCCTCATTTCTAATGGATATTTTATAACTATGAAATTTAAATAATAATATTTAGTTGTCTGTTTAAGCTTGATATGGTGTATCATGTACGCAATGAAACACTGTATTTCTTTTTTAAAAACACGGAATGTTACATTATCTACACATTTTGGAAATTTCATCCTCGTAATTTTGATTTTGGTAATAGTAAATATGGTTTGACTTTTTAATATTACTTCATTGAAATCCCACATCGGAAAAAGAGTCAATAGAACATCCACATTAAAATAAAGAATGTGAAGTACAAAGGTCACATGAGATAACAAATACTATGGTTCTATGTTGAAAAAATGGATATAGAAGATATAGCTAACCATAATGTTCTGATGGATAGTAATAGAAAAAAATTTCAATAAAAAGGTAACAATCACAAAGCTATAAATTTATGATGGGTTTAACAGTCTCTGATTTTAGAGTAGGGAAACTAATCGGATAATGTTTTTCTTCTATGATCCTTTTCATCGAGTTATGGAATGTATTTACTTCTTTGAATAAAATATATATATATATATATACTTACTTTAGATGTAGAGTCTTATACTTTAGTCAAATTATACCATAAAATCATTTTTTCTCCAAATGATGAGTTGTGAACATGAATTTTTTATGCTTGAAGAACTAGAATCCATTTCTAGAGAATCAAGTAATCCAAAAATATTAACTATATATTTCACCTATCTCTAGAAATCAAAAAAACCAAAATGGTTGGTATAAGATAAATAATTCTCCGAAAATAATAATCCTTATATAACTAAATACCTACTTCATTCTCATAAATTCAATAGTAATACCCAAATTTAAATATAGATCATTCAACAAATAATTTTCCTTAAAATTCCTATAAGAATCCAAAATAATATTGAAACCCATAATTTATAAATATTTGATCAAATATCCTTTCAAGATAAATTTTATAATTTATCTCCAAAAAACATCAACCACTCTAAATGTCTCATAACAAAAATAAATTAACCTAACAATTTATTCTCTATGATAGGTTTTTCATTTCCATAATTAAAATAATTCCCTTATATACTTGATAAAAATTATAGATTCTTTTAAAATATAGATAAACCATTACTCCTAAAATAAAATCCCACAGTATTCTATTTACTTTAGTTATATAAAGTTCCCAAAAATAGAGAATATATTCAAAAATAACACTAATCACTTAATTACGAATTTTTTTTCTAATACCATGGTTATTTATATGATAAAAAATGGGTTCCCAAAATCAAATTATTATTAACAAATCAAATTTTTTAATTGTGGGTTCGATTCCTATGACATTTTTGGAAATGACGGGTTGTCACCCATCCTGTGGGTTGTCTTTTTTCTAAATCTATATAATTTCTTATAACATTCCCTAAAAGTGATAACCATAATTACCTCAAAGGTGAATGTCTCCAAATATACTATTAGTCACATTAAAAGTTCACAATATGTACCCTCAAAAAGGATTGTAATACATTAAACTTATAATCAACATAAAATTATAAACTCATGATGATATCACAAACACCTTTGAAAACATCCTAATATACAATGTTTCTAAACCATCCTATGATACCAACTGTAAGGAAACATCCTTAATCATTACTTATTATAGTTTATTTGAAGTATAATTTACATTATAGGATATTTTCATTTTATAATATTATATAATTTGGAAATGTTTTTACAAAGTAGGCCCTTACATTACATGTGCAGAATTATTCTAAGTATCCACTTTTTCCACCAAAGAAAACCCTTTTAAAAAGAAACATAACTTATCTTCGAGACATATCTTAAATTCCTTAATAAATAAATCTTCATTATCCACACCAATCCTAAGACCTTTGAAAAACATTTCAAAACATGGGATGAGTACAAAATGCTTAGTAAGGGTTATGCAAAGTAGGAAAATTGTAATTCTTTTGAAAACATGTAAACCATATATACATTATCATATAGTAATATTTTTCAACATTAAAAATTAGTAAATAATTTCCTTAATAGATATTTATTATCCTTTTTTTAATTATAATATTACCATAAAACCCATAACAAGCATATATAACACATAAAGGTAACTTGGGACATAGTCATAGTTAAAAGTAATAAAAAAATAATCGACTTCTATAAATATCACTCTTATAAATGGAATGTCCACACAAATGACTTTCATACCCAATGAAATGGAGAAATTTAATGGGGATCACCCTTCATACAAGCTATATCAGGATCACCCTTGAGCTATAATGGGGCTCAACCCTTCATATAACCTATAACGGGCACAATTGTGAGAAATAATGGGGATCAAACCTTCGTCTAAGTTGTATCAAGCTCACCTGTGAAATGTCCAAGTACCATTATATAATAATAACACATAAATTTTTACAATTTTCAACATTTCACTTATAAAATTATATTTAAACACATAAAAAACATTTCTTGTTATTGAAATAACCAATCTATTTTCCAAAACCAATTTAAAACAATTATAAAAGATATTTTGGAATCAAATTGTCCCATACCGCTGTGAAACTTTTAAAAGAAATTATATAATTAAAAATTTAAAACATTTATGTCCAAATAAATAAATCTAAAAAACCATTTTTAAAACATTGACATTAATGAGAAAGATCTAGAATAATAAATATTTAAAAACCCTAAAACAAATTTTTAATTAGAGTATCATACAACTTTTAACATTTTAATTATAAACCACATGAAATTTGAAAATTTTAAAAACCATTAAATAATATTATTATAGATTAAATATGGATAAATAATGTAAAAGGGGTTGTATATAAACTTTATAAAATAATAAAGGGGCATATCATTAAGGAATATCTCATTGAAAGGCGATTGAGATGAAATACCCTAACTTGAGTCTAAATTATCACATAAAATACTTATCATCGTGAATAATAAACATAGGTTAATTATTTACTTTCATAATAAAATTTATAAAATTTATTATTCCTTTTATATTAATATTATCATGTCATAAAAATTACTTAATTATTTATGTTCACATCGAGCATTTTATCGATATTCGGTAGTCGAGTCGAAAATGAACCTGGTATAATGTCAATAGTCCATGAGGTCATAAGTACATCGCCTCTAGAATAATATTCATGAAATAATAACCACATTTTTATATAAATTATACTTTTAAATACATTTATTAAATAAGGATATGAAAAATTGAACAACGTTACAATCAATGAGATGGTAAGACGTAAAAATGCATGAGTACCGTTTTCCATTTTTCTTTTATCATTATGGAAAGAAAGTAAGTGTTATTTTAACTTTACATAATGATAATAAAATCAATAATATAATATTAATATTTGAAATATACTAATATATATTATCCAAATGATGTTGTGATTGAAAATGAATCACATCGATTCATGGAGGTGATAGTTCACACAAACACATGAACGACACTATCATTTTTATGTCCATGGAAAGTTAGAACATAATTGATATATTACCATTTTATAATGAAAAATATATCAGGAATATAACCTATTAACATTAATTCCAACTTTATAACTAGTCTTGAAATAAGGTAATGAAAAATGAACTATATTGGTTTGTAATGCGGTAGTACACCTTACAAAAGAATAAAACATTCATTTCCCATTTGATGAAATTATAGATGGATTTAAGTGATGATATTAATATAATAACATATCAACATATTTAGGATATTTTAGTTTTTATCCCATCTTATTTGGATGAGATTTTAAGGAAGTGTAAAATAAAGGAAATATAAATAGTTAAATAAAAACATTGCCTTTCACTCTAATGATAAACTTTCTTAACACCTAAACAACTCTAAGGAGGGTTTTATAGCAACAATAAGTCTTAAATAATATGAGTAGGGACTACATGAAGTGTTTTGGGGAGATATTTTCAGAAAAAAAAAAGGTTTTTTATGTGTGAGTAACAGAGATGAATGTGTGGCTTTTTATAGGAGAGGGTAAGGGAACTCTTGGAATTATTAAGAGTATTTAATTAATTTAAATTAATTTTATATTTCAATTTTTCCAAATATGATTTATTTTTAATATATAATTATTTTTGTTCAATTTACGAGTATGATTATAAAATTTTACTTATTTTGAATATTTTCTAAATCTTATAGTTTTGTTTTAATTCTTTTAACTCTTACTGATTTATCATGTAATTTACAATTTGAGGGTCAAAATAATAACAAAATCGTTCCAAAAGACAAATAAATGAGTCATTAATGATATTTTTAGAGTTATATAAACTATTTGGTAGAATATTATATATTTTTTTAATTTTATATCATTTAATTAAATATTCTACATTTTAAAATATAAATTATGTTAATCTTGACACCATTCATTACACGTCTTTTTTAAAAAATCATAACAACTTGATTACATTAAAAAAAACTAAATTAAATAAATCATAATAATTCATATTCATCCAAAAAATTCTTCGATAGAATCAAATATTTCATATTATGTTTATTTTAATATTATTAATATAATTTATTTGATTCATTCATTAATAAATCTTTTACTGCATTATCTTTGTGTCATAAATAAATTTAATTATATAATTATTAAAAATTATAAATAAATGACCATGATATAGGTAATAATTTTATATTTATATGTACTATTATTTTTATAAGATATCACTCACATAACCCCACATTAAAATTCTTTTAGTACGAAGGGACATATTTATGATATATTTTACTTCACTTTAAATTAAATGTTATAAATTACATAATCACATAGAAGTGGCTTCCAAAGGTACAAATTTAATCCCAAGGATTGTCAGGGTATATAATAACTCATAAAATAATATAATGACATGTTTTACAGTAATTTTATAATATTATAATATTAATGTTACTTTTAATTACTCTATTCATATTTAACTGTGGTAAATAAAATACTAAAGTTACTATTGACCAAAAATTATTTTAATCTCATGGAACCACATTTTTTATATTGAGTAAAACCATGTATGTAATTTTTTGATAATTCAACTCATATAAGTGGTTAAATTAAGATTAACACTAATCATGTTGGTCGATTGAGGAAACTTGTTTTTTTAAGTAAAACGTTCAAAATTTCACATAGTTTTTCTATTTAATTTTAATTTAAAAAATCATCCAATGAACTAAATTGAAATAGTTAATAAAAACTAAATCTAATTAAAACATAAAACCATTTAAAATTATAGTCTAATAGTATAAAAAAATTAGATGAAAAAGTAGTTTTGAATTAAAATACAGTATTTTTTACAATTCATTTCAATTTGAATTTTGTCAGAAAAACACCAAAAATTAAACCAAAGTAAAATTTTATTTCACAATTCCAAATAAAAAGTTTATTTTTCCAAATATAACATATAAAATAAAAAAATATATTTAAAAAGGGATCACCATCAAAAGGTGGTAAAAGTGCCTATTTTTGACAAATACTCATTTTATTCATAAAATTGAATTTGTTCTTATATCATGTCTATAAAACTTATAAGATGATCTTTAAACATTAAATTAAATTTTTATTTCGTTAATATAATCCATCAAGGGTGATCTGATTATTTTATATACAGAATTATTCACATGAAAGTATATCCTTTATATTCAATTTGTTTTTAGTTTCATTTCAAGTTAATTTGGAAAATAATAAATAATTATATAAACATGTGTATACCATATTTTCATAATTTAGTTAAAATGATTAATTCCAGCCATTCTAATGGATATATTATAATGGTAAAATTTAAAAAACAATATCTAGTTTTCTGCTTAATCCCGATATGGTGTTTCATGTACGCTATTGAACAAAGTATTTCTTTTTTAAAAAATAGGGATGTTATAGTAAATCAGGTAATTAATGTTTAAAGTAATTTTATAAGGATTTTAAAATTCATATAACAATTGAATTATGACTATTTTAATATTTTTAACCATTTTTATCTAGTATTTGATGATATGAAAACTCGGTTCCATTTCTCTTTGATAATGACATTAATATTTTTTTAATTAATGAAAAATTCAAAAATTCACAATCTTGATTAATATATCATTTATGTTCACATAGGTATAATAATATTTTAATAATGAATATAAAAGGGAATTCTAAACATAATTTATTTAAATTTATTATTCTAATTTATTTTTAATTTTTAGGGATGCTATTGCTAGCTTAAAATCATATAGAACACTGACATATTGCTTGTCTTAGTAGTAAAAAAATTAATATAAATGATTTTGAAAACATCATAAGTAATATTTTTAGATTAATTCTAGTTTCAAAAGAAATTCATGGCCCATAATAATGTATAATTTATAGTTGAAGGGTTTATTTTTTATTTATAGTTCAATATTATCATCTCTAAATTTAAATTATGTGAATTATTATTAAAACGACTTTAATGGTAGGTTATGTTACATAATACATTATTATTAGTTTTGAAAAACATATACATATAGAAATAGGACACGATGGATGAGATATAATTGAAAATTTCATTCATTGACCTTTTCTAATCGAATTTTAACATTATAAATAAGTTTATTGAACTTTATGATTGAAACAATGATTACCATGGTTAGGAATGAAATTATTTTATGATGATGTTAAAAGAAAATATATTGTTTTTAGTTCTAAATAAACCATTCCAAATATTATTTTTCAAAAATATTTCCATTTTATACTATATTTTCTTTGAAATTTTGGGCACCTGTTTCCACTTTCACTTGAGAAATTATTTATTAGATTTAAATATTTTAAAAAATTCCAAGTGTGGAATTTCATTCACTATAAAAGTACACCACCTATCCTCTATTTTTTCACACAAACAAGATCCTACAAAAATACCTCCCCAATATCCTTATAAAAATTTCCCAACTTATAGTGTTCCCAAAAGATAGATCCAAGGGTCCTTAATAGGATATCAAAATGATCTCTTTGAAATTAAAGGAAATCATGTTAATATAACACTTTAATCTTTCTTCTCCTCATACAACAATTAATTATTTCTTAACAATTCCAATATTATAATACCTTTATATCCCATATGATGAGATATTATTATATTTATGGAATAATATAAATCCCTATCCTTACCAAAAAACTGGAAAACAAAATCATTTCTCATGTGTACGGTAGAATACCCCCTCAATAACCGATTTAAGTTGTTTATATTCATATCCTCACATAGATGGTCATAATAATAGAAAAATAAAATATATATGTTATTTATAAAATAATAAGGATTATGTAATTTTAATATATCATCTAATTAATTATTCCTTCACCTATTAAGAAAATGATAATGTTGCTTTTGAGTATACGTGGACTAAATCCCTTACGAAGCGATGTAATTCATTTTTCATTTCTTCTTTTCTAAGATTATTCTAAAAATGTATATAATTTATATGTATAATTTTAATATAATAAATAATCTTATGGGGATTATTTTCCCAGGATTAATATATAAGTCCAAAAAATATTGATTCAAAAGCATTAAAAATTATTTTATTACCCAAAACAATGATAATAATGATAGATTATTACAAATAGGTGATAAAATTTCATAAGTGGGTCATATTTCATATTATAGATATGTATACAGTTCATGTATGTATATATAATAATTTTTAATATATTATATAGGAGGTTAAAGACTAATTTAATTAGTATAATTCTAAGGTAAGGGTTTATTTAACAACCCACTCATTGTTCATGATTATTTATGATTCTGTTTCTACTAGTGGAATTATATGATCTATCTATCTTAAACACCATCAAGTTACTTATCCTTTGGTTATTTTTTAGGGTTTCAACTATTATTTCCTTTTTTTACCTTCCTTTGAACTCAAAATTATTATGAAACCCTTTAGGGTTTTGGTATATCAAATATTGAGTTTTATTTTTCTTTGATAGAAATTTTGGAGTTATAGAGTGCCAAGGGTGAAAGAAGAAAGTTTTTGGTAGACAGACATGGGTGCATGGTTAGAGCATGGTTTTTCTAAACCATGCAGAAAATGTTAAAGGGGTGATTTAGTTTTTAACAACAAAGTATCACATGTTTTGAGCATGGTTTTTTAAATCATGAGACACTCCATGGGAAGATTTATGGCTTATTTTGGGTGTATGGTGGCACCCGCATGGTTGCCCATGGTTTTCTTAACTATGGGCCCAAACTGTGTGACCCTATCAAGCTCATTAAAAATTTGAAAATTGCCAAATTTCCCATATCCGATTTTTAGCTTTTTGGACATCAATTTTCCTCCTCGAACATGTGTATCCCTATTCCATTGGTCAAGGCGATCCTCCTTTCTATGTTGATTTCTTCTTGGTTTCATGCAGTTTTGATTGAGGTAAGTCGACTTTCATCAAAATTTCTTCCTCTTTTCCATTTCTATAGCCCTATTCTAACATTTTTAGGATGTTTGGAACCCAAGGGTTGGTGTTGGATGAATATAGTGTTGTGTTGGGGGGTTTGGTTTTATTTATTATTGATTAGGTGTGTGAGGCTTCATTCGTCCTCTTTCGAACGATCTTCTTCAAAGGAAATGAGATTTAAAACAAATATGATATATATGTCTCCATTTAAGGGGGTTTTCTATGTATTATAATTAAATTTATAATCTTTATTTGAATTTTTTGTCTCAATATTCATTTAAATATTTTATGATGGGTTTGTATTCCATGTTTGATGTATTTCATGTATTGGATTGGAAATTAGAGGGGTTAATATAAGATTTTCCAAATGGGTGTCACTTGTATGCCAACCAGTTTTTTGATAAAATTTACCAAAGAGGTTTTTGGATTTTAAATGAATTTATAAATTGGTTTTAGAAATAATTTTAACTTGAAATGTGAGTTTGTTTAAATTTATAATGTTTTCTTATAAAATGTATTGTGTTATAACTTTAAGGATATGAGATGTTTCATGTGATGTGTGGGCATGTAGTAGAACATGGGTTAAATAGATGTAAGTGAGAGGTTTGTTCAAGGGACTATGTGTGCCTTTAGAAGGAGGACCACATGACCCACTATTAGTTCCCAAGGGACTAATTGAGCCTTTGGGTAGGAAGATCATCTGAGCTTCTATGTTGGTTGTCGAGAGACTGTATGAGCCCTTGGAGTTGGGCCTAAGGAAGAATATGAGATCTTCCATTTCTTATAAGGTGATAATATATGTATAATTACTGACATTAGGCCCAATAGTCAGAGATCTTGGTTTATATAACTCATTCAATATTGGTTTATATTCCTTATGCATCTTATTAGTGACATTTGATGTGATGAGATGCATTAATCCCACCCATTCATTTTAAATTTATATAGATTCTTGGAGTTAGTTTATATTATCACCATAATTATGAATTTTTTGTTATATTGATCATGTTGTGACTTGGGACTTTTTTTATTTATTTGATCCATAGTTAGAAAGTATTTTAGAAAACCATATTTTTTCAAAAACTGAGAAACCAAAGGTAATTTGAATGTTGGTTGGGAAATTTTATATTTTCAATGTGGGTTTTTCATGGAAAAAGTTTTCAAATTACTTTTTTGGTTTTCATGGGTATAATAATTAAATAGTTTCATGGTGGAATCTTACTGGACTTGATGCCCCACACCATTATGGGGACCTTTTTTGGCATTTTTAGATTTCATTTTGTAGTAAACTGGTAGATGAAATGGAACCATGTACCATGGTGTCTCTTCTATATTATTTTCATCCAGTTTTTTAGAGCAGACGTGATCTTACAAGGATGGACCCTTGTAGGGAAATTTTTAGTGTTTTTTCTAATTGGGTTGTACTTGGGACTTATTTGTCTAGGTACATTTCATTTTGAGATTTGGATTTTGTTTTTCAAAAACCATGTGTAAGTATATGTCTTATTATGGAATGTTTTTATTATGATGTATTCTTTTTTCTATGGTATATGTTTATATTTTTTTGATTATGATGATATTTTTGGGACTCTCTCTTATTATGGATGGACAATTATTTTTTTAGTAGTGAAATAGTTTCCATGTGACAATTGGTTATTCCTAGTGCTTTCCATCAGCCCGTGGAGATCATGAATGCACATTGAGCCATGTGGCATGCAAAATCAGGTGATGGGTTAAGTCAACCAGAGTTGTATCATTATATAATGGTATTAGATTAATTTTTTTATTCTATAATTAGTGGTAGTTTTGATCCCAGCCTATCCTAACTCAAGAGGTAGGAATCTTTGTGTTCCTAGATAACTCGTCTTCATGTCGAACCTCGACTCTTTATGGGTGGTCCAGGATTATGGTTATGTTTTGAACTAAGACGTGGGTTGTTTTTATTATGTTTTCACTATATATTAGTTAATGTTTCTTGTCATTATATTTTTTAGGGTCCTCTTTTGTTATTATTTTTTATTTTATGTTGTATTATTCTTGATGAAGCATGTTCTTTGTGTCTTGAGGAAAATACCTCTCAGAAGGAGTTGTTTCATTTAGGAACCAAGTAAATTATTTACTAAAAATGGAGTCTGGTTTTCGTTTTTCATCAACAAACATTGGGTTTATCCTAGAGTTTTCAAGGCATGTAATATTTAAGTATATGATAACTATATCATTGAATATGGAATATTTTCCTTGTGTTTTCCAATTGTTTTGAATCAAAATCAGTATGAATATGAAAGAATCAAGAAAAAATGATTTTTGGTATTGAATATTAATAAATATTGTAAATTAAGGATTTCGTGGAGATTATATTTCAAAAAAGCTGATATTTTTGAAGATGCGGATCATCGAGAAAAATCATCACATACGATGTGATGGGTTGACAGTAATCTCCAAAACTATGAGAAGTGGAGCATCAAAAATGCACAAAGGGTTGACGGTAATCTCTCTAAGTATGAGAAGATTATTGAGCATGTTAAATTATACTAGAGCATAATGATGGAATGATATTAAAGAATAATAATTTATAGGTTCATAAAAATTCTACTGGAGGCATGGGATCATTGCCAAATTCTAAGCATATAAATAGGTGGATACCCCCACCTCATTACCAAAAAATAATTGGAGAAAAGGTTGAATTTTCCCTAAATTATTTATGGATAATTTCTTAACTAATCAAGTATTATTTGTTAGTTTGAAAATCATAAAAATATTGTCTTATTCTGGAACAATTATTAGGAATCTTATAAAAAAGTAGTTTCATGATGACTGGTTACTCCGAGATGAATTATGGTTCTATTAAAGAAGTCTTCTTTATGAAGGTTGTGAGATTTTAGAATGATATTCATTAAGGATATTTGTGAACAACAATCTATGAACATCCAATTTAAGTAAACAATTCATTCCAGTGACTCAACTTAGGAACTTGATGCAAGAAGAGTCTCTCTCTAGTTAGTGGAAAAGACATAAATTCCAATCTACTGAAGAAAACTTCTTACCATTAAAGTGAGTAAGACTTATCTCATAGTAGTGGGATATGGGAGAAAATTGAAGTATTCTGATGAAGGAAGTGTATTACTCCTAAAATGATGTAAATGAAATGTGCTTGAAATAGACTAATTTTTTCTAAACATATTTATTTCATAACTAGTGAAGAATAGTGTATTTTGGTACAACCAACACACGATCTGAATATGCTTCTTAGACTAGACATTAATGGTGAACCAAGTAAAAATACTATTTGTCTCCCAACATGGGAATTTTTAAATACAACACATTATATTATAAAGGTTTAACATGTTCCTATAAATGTGATAATAAGATTCATCTCTCTAAAAGAAAAAGCTGACATGTAGATTCACCCCTCCCCTCCTAGTGTGTTTTTGGGTCCAATATATGGTATAAGAGCTTATAGGTTTCTAGATTTAAAATTTTCTTCTTTATTTTACATGGAAAATTAAATAAATGTTAGGGTAGTCCCCATATTTAATGGAATTACCATCTATATTTGGAATAACATGATAATATCTCTTCTAATATCCATTGGTGTAGAAGTTAGCTTTGCCTCTAATTAGGGGATTCAGGTCACTGATGTGACATGACAGTTTTTGAATGAAATAGATAGGAAAATGTTTGACATAGATGCCAAAGCACAAAATTCCCTTACTGAATCTCTATATAATCATATTTATTTTAAGGTGATGAGTTTTAATTTGGCCAGGTTTATATGGGAAAAACTATAAAATATATACAAAGGTAATAAAAAAAGTGAAGGAGGAAAAACTTCATGTTTTACCAAATAGGTTCTTTGATCAAAAAATATATCCTAATGAAAATGCAGATATACTTTTTAGTCATATTATAGATGTTTTTGGTGAAATGTTAGGAAGTGGTGAAAAAATAAAAGATATTAAAAATGTGAAGAAAAATAAATATGAGTCTTCTACTTCTATACAAACAAAAAGTGTCAGCCTTTGAGGAAAGGGATCTATCTAAAAATTCTCTTGATGATCTGTTGAGTAATCTGATAGCTTACGAAATAAGAGTCAAACTAGAATAAAAAAAATTCGAGTAAACAAGGAAATTGAAGTTGAAGCCACTGTAAAATTGATATTTATAGAGATATTGTTGATAAATATAATGAAGTGATGAACTTATTTCACTATTTACAAGTAAATTCAAGAGAGTAAAATTATTATTTGGAGTTAAAATTCATATTACCTATTTATGATGTAATAGAGTTGGTCACATTACCTCTCGGTGATAAATGAAGTTTAATGATGATGAAAGTGGAGAAAGGATCATGCAGAAACCTAAAAAACATTTCCCCAAAAGGGAGACATCAAATCAAGAAATAAGTTACAAAGAAAGTGTATCTTATGTAAATATAAACTAGATAATAATGTATTATTTTATGATAAATAACTAGAGTTTAAATCTTAAACCCATGTATCCATGATTTTTAAAGATGAAAATTCAAACCCTCTTAGGGAAAATAAAAAGAAAATCAGATGATTGGTGTTTTTGATCTGATGTTGGAACTTGAATACTATCTTGATAAGATTGAAAATAAAAGAAGTCCAAATAGAAATACGAGAGCTGTTCTAGAAGAGTCATCAAAGTGTTTTTATTGTCTTGAATTAGAAATGTATTGAATAGAAGAAAGATAAAAAAAACATTCAATATCTCTTGAAATTGTAAAAGATGTTGTGGAATTTAAGATCAAGATTGAAGAGCAAGCAAAAGTCATCAATGACCATGCATCTATACAAGAAGAGAAATATATGATAGTTGAGGGTAATTATAAATGGATTTTTACTATAAGTAGTAAATTAAAAACTAAATCAAAGTGAAGGGAAACAAATAATAAAATACATTTTTTAAGATTCTTATATGCAGAGTAGTTAGAAAGTTCTAAATGTGGTTCTGAAGGAGTATAGAGGTCTTTGAATTAAACGAGATTCACATATATGGGAAACGTAGAGTTGGTTATGATGTTTAATCATTGAATTATGGAAATAATATGAGCCAAAATAAATGGAAATAGAAATATGGACATATCATAAAAGAACCATAATTCCTAACAAAGAAATCCTCAAATAAAACAGAAAGGATAAATGAATGTTAACCTCAAGTATCCAGAAATTAATGATAGTCAAATAATTTTCCTAATGAATGGGACATGAGGAGTTACTGAAGTGAGAATATATTTCCTCTTGCAAAATGTCAATTTAGTGGTTTTTTTCCCATAACATGTCAAATTTTGAAGAGGGAAGGAGCTATCTGGATGGGGAAGCACTTAGAAGTCAATAAAGAAGAATGAGACTATATCCATCATCATATATGATAAATAGTTTCTATGGATATTTTTTCACTTTTATAACTATGTTTATAAATATATTCATTGTATGTAGAGGAATGGAAAGACCAATATCGATAGAAGTCCCAAAAAATTCAATACCCTCCAACCATGTAGAGTTTCTCTTAAAAACAGGTATTATCCCTTGGAAAAATTTATGAGTATGATGAACCCATTGATATGGAAAATTGTTTGAAAAATTATTCTTTATGCTCTACTCAATCATATATATCATGGAAAGAAAAGAAGAATATCGAGAAATATAATCTTATAGAAACAAGTCTCAAGGATACAAAGAACAATAACACCTAAATTATTGACAGCGAATGCTAATCCTGTTGTTTACACTCCTTTCATCACAGAGTCTAAAGATTGTAAAAGGGGAATATCTTAGCTCAAAGTGATTCAACCTTTGGAAAAATATCAAAAATTGAAAAAGGAATGAAGAAGAAGAATATTGCACAAGGGTCGCGCAAGTTCTACAATGGTCGCGCAAGTACACTTGCGCGCCCTAAGTGATAACCACCCAGGGTCTTCTCCAGCCTATAAATAGACCCTGTGGGCCCCCCATTTCGGGGAGGATTTTTTCCAAAATTCAGATTTAGAGCTCTGAACGACCAAGTTTCTTCTTCAAGTCTTTCGAACACTTCTAAGGTAATTATTTACCTAGAATAGAATGTCTAAACAAGAGGAGTAAGGTCTAAGTGTTAGAATTCACTAACACTTGTGTGCCTAAGGTGTTTTACCCTTAAGGGAAATGAACATACTTGTGTGTTACCCTACTTCCTCACCAAAACTTGTGCGCCTCTCTTTTGGAAGTACCTCAGGATAATTCTAATGGCATTGGTCAAGGATCGTCCAAGTATTACAATGCTGATTTACAAACGCGTAAGTACCCATGTGTCGCGCAGGTATACCTGCACGACCAGGACTTGCGCGCCCACGTAGTACCTGCGCGCCTGCCAGGACTTGCGCACCCATGCCTTTTTGGGTTCCCTTCTTGCCCATTTCACCCCTCTTATGACATTCCACCTCTCCCATTCAAGATTCAGTCTTCAAGACACTCTTCAAATCCATTTATGGAATGATTTCTTGATTTGAATTCCTTATCTGAAAGGAATTATGTGGAATATATCTCAAAACCTAGTGATATACACATCTTTATGTCACTAAAGATTGAGATTTCATTCATTAAACCTCATCCTTTAAGATGAGATAACTCATTAACCTGGGCCTCCTTGTCTGGAATAAGCCCCAGTCATAATTCTTAACATGGGCCTCCTTTTTAGGAGTAATCCCCAGTCATAATCATTAACCTAGGCCTCCTTTTCAGGAGTAAGCCCCA
This sequence comes from Viscum album, assembly GCA_963277665.1. Lineage (NCBI taxonomy): Eukaryota > Viridiplantae > Streptophyta > Magnoliopsida > Santalales > Viscaceae > Viscum > Viscum album. The sequence goes on from OY728143.1 coordinate 413,352,483, forward strand.
GCCATAATCATTAACCTGGGCCTCCTTTTCATGAGTAAGACCTAGTAATAATTCTTAACCTGGGCCTCTTTTTCAAGAGTAAGCCCCAGCCATAATTCTTTTAACATGGGACTCCTTTTTAGGAGTAAGACCCAGTCTCAAATATGGGCATCCTCTTCAGGAGTAAGCCCCAAGTCCCTTAATTTTTCTAGTCCCTTAACCTGGGCCTCCTTCTCAGGAGTAAGCCCCGGTCTTAATTTCTCTTAACCAGTCCTAATTTACCTTTTATCTGGGATTCCTTCTCAGGAGTAAAACCCAATCATAAGTCCTTTCCTAATTTGGGCCTCCTTTTCAGGAGTAAGCCCCAAGTTAGAGTATTCAAATCTCCATGAAGCACATATACCTTTATGGACCCTGTTCCTGGATTTCCTCCCTGAAGTAAATCCTAATCTTCATTTATCTGGGCAGTCATACATACATAATCCCCACATTATTTTGTATGATTGCATCTTTCATGGCACAATTCTCTGATTTTTACCAATACCTCTTGTTTCTCACACCGAGCGTGACTCACGTGAGCTTAGAGTGTAAAAGTAATTATTACATCCTTCTTTGATCCATCAATCATAAACATCATAATCCCTTACTCAAACTACGTGGGTTCTAATTCCTTTTCAAGGATATGTAGGTATCCCATCTACGGGTTCGATCCCAACTCTAAAATAATCCATGTCCCTCTGAATGACAATAAACTTCAAGTTCCCCACTGAGTGGCTTTAAAACCAGCATGGTCATCATAATGACCAAGAGATTTCTATATAAATGTGTCGAAGGATATCATTGACCAAGAATCTCTAATAAATACAGATGATTCTCTATCTATGAAGAACCTTGAATACATATAAAATATTTTCTAAATTTACAACATATTTAATCATTGATTGTCATATCTAAAGGAAAGCTCATTTTATACTTGGTAATGCAATAAGGATTCATGAACATAACTTAAATCTATAAAGAGAGTCCCAGAGTAGACAATAATTCCCTTAAAAAAGGTGTAATGAGTCCAATCTCCCATCCTATCGACCAATGAAAATTCGTAAGCCTCATCAGTCCACAAACTAATGAGCACCTACCTTTGGAAAGTAGGACCAAATGAATGTGGAATCATTGGATGTTTCTGGTTCTACGAACAAACCCGTTAGAAACCAATTGGAATGTTTGAACCTTCAATCAAAGAGGTCATCACCAAATTCCGAGGGAAACAAAAAATGGTTAACCCAACATGAATCCTTAAACAAGTTAAAATGATGTTTTACCTATTTGTTAGGCCCCTATTTAAAACTCAATGAGAGGGCCAACAAAAAAATCATTGACATATGTGCTCATCCAAAAGATGTAGTGTCTGAATTTATCTTGATTACGTCTGTTATATCAAACATGCACTCTTTTCCAAGATCTTCTGCATTTGCAGAATTGCTGCTCTTAAGTTCACACCTGTGAATACTGCTGCTGCGAATACCAATGCTGCTACTCATGCTGGATCGTCGTCCGCTCTGAGGATGACATCACCTACTCAGCATCTTCAACGTTGGGTATCAAATGTGCTGGTTAAAGAGTACTGTCAACACATTACCATCCCAACTCTGGAGGCTGGCCGACAAGCCCTCCAAGTGAACAACTCACACCGTTCATCTGAACAACAAAGACCAGTGATCAAGAAGCAGGCGGTGCTAACCACCGTCTCCAACCGTTTAGGGTCGTCATCCCCGGAACACAATCACCATTCACTCCCATATTCTGGGGAGGTGAATGAGCAGGTCCCTCAGGGCCTTAATTCAAGGAAGCTGGAGTCCCTCCCGAGGGCTCCCATCAACAATCGCCGCCAGACTCGTGCGGAAGTGCGCCCTCAACATGATGAGGGTGTCGACTCCGGGAATTCGGCTCAGGTTCCTCAAACCCGAGCAGGCAAGACGAATCACCAGAGGAGAAATCCGGTTAACAGTGAGCAGGTTCTCATCTCTGCCATCTCCGGAGAAGTCCACCAACCTAACTTGGTGGCAAGCAATGAGCGGGCACACACACCTGCCCGTTTTAATTCCGTTGTCCAGCAGACTCGTCTGGCAGCATCACGCCAATACCTCCAGGAAATTCTGGTGGAGTACTATAGGTAGGAACATACACCTGTTTATACATCATCAGCTAGTCAGCAGGCTCGTCTGGCTACATATGATGGAGCTCATCAACCACGTTCGGCAAAGTGCAATCAGCAGGCACATACACCTGCTAGTATTAATCAAGCCTACCAATAATCTCACTTGGTAGCATTCATAGAAGTTAATCGGAAAGCCCCGACAACAAACAAGAGGCAGAATCAACTCTCTGTCCCCACACTTGAGTACTGTCGGGATTCACTGATAGGGAAAGGAGGACAAGAGCAGGCACATAAACCTACTCCAATCACGGAATGGACATATATCCTCGTTCCGGCAGCTGAAGTCACCAAGCATATTCTATCAATGGTGAAAGAGCAGAAGCAAATCCCTGCTCATATTCTGGATGCCTATGAGGATATTATAACAACTTTAAAGGAATCTCAGGGAAAGACACATAAATCTATCCCTACCAGTAGAGTGACACATCAATAATTCACTCCGGAACAGACACAAAAATCTGTTCCAGTCCAAGAGGATTGTGGGGCATACTCCCCCATATCATATGAACAACCAAGTCAGGAACATACACCTAATTTGAGTGGATATCGTCAGCCTAACCTGGATATATTTCCTGATAAGGCACATAAACCTGCTCGGAGCAACCACATTTTTCAACAAGTGGTTTCCAAAGCGAGTAAGAAGGCATCTAAGAAGAAGACCCGCCCAGCACAGTTAGGAGATCAAGAGCCAATCTGTAACAAGGCCTTGCTCGATGCTGGATTTATTGAAGCCCTCAGACAATTATCTATTAGAATTGAAGATTTTACTCCCTCATTTCCCAATAGTGGGAACATTAATTCCAAAGGTCTTCAACAGACACTTCCTCATGAAGGCTTGCTTCATGACAATTCGGTTGATCTCGAAGTTTAATCTTCAAATGATAGCCACAGGAACCCTCTTTGTGGTCAGAAGACCAAGGAGCAAAAGATATCATCTTTTGTTGTAACCCATCATGGTGGTCCTCCCCATGATGATGAATTTTGTTCCAAAAGTCCTCTCCACAGTAGTGATGCACATTGCCCGGAAAATGCTCCAGTGGACAATGTAGTGCCGAGAAATCCCTCTTATCTTAAGGCACTTGCAAATGCGAAACCAGTCATGTCTGATGCTTCATCGCTAGCAGGTGAAATACTTTCTCAATCAGAAGATAGCCCAGTGTGTAGGTCATTCTCCGAACCACCCCTAAGTCATGCATCTTCTAGTTTGATCAATGATTTCTCTACCAATCTTGTTGAATCTGATGACGCAACAAGGAAACACCAACTCTGGTCAAATCAAGTAGAAGAATCTTCATTGAATGATAAAGAGGAAATGATGAACATGAGAAAACAACTGGAAAAGGTGAAGTAATAGTCATGTTTTGGCCTCTGGCTGACTCTCAGTATGTCATTCCAATGATATTGACGGAAGATGGAATTCATGATATTCGTCTTAACATATGGAAAACTCTTTGTCAGTTGAAGAAGAAAGTATTATCTTATGATGAATATGAAAATCATCTAATGATAATAGAAGGGTTACAACATCAGATTGATTTTTCATGTCTATCAGTCTCTCAATATCCGAAGTCTGAAAAGCAGTAGAGAGCCCTTCAACGTTCATGCCTTGGTGCACTAAGAAGATTGCGTCAGTTAATTTCCAATTCCCCATCTGGTATTCATGTCAGAGGATGGGGTGTTCATGGAGCACTACATTTCACTGTGCTCTCCAGTCAGCAAAGCCCGCTGAAAATGGTCTCATGCAATGTTATTGCCCATGGCCGACCAAAGTCAATGGGCTTTGTTTGTAATCAAAATCTTGCCCAAGAACAGGCTTCAACCAGTTCCTCTCAAAATCAAGTGTACAGAGAACAATTTGTTGAATTAATACTTCATCAAGCAAATGAGAATATTAAACATGCCTATCATATGGAGCAAGCACATCATCAAGTGACAGAAGTGTCGGAAATCATCCAACGGTCTTTTGAACCAGGTGATAAATGTGGATACAGGTTAATGCATCCAGCTAATTTCCGGACTAAGGTTCACAAGATCAGGAGAGATTTTAAGAAATTCCCAGACATAACATGTCAAGAGCCACCCCAGCTTGTCATACTGGGGACTTTTTTAAACCAACCCTCGGAATCAACAAATAGGATTCAAGGAGTTGAGCGAGAACAGCAGGAACAGCCCCAGTCCACCGGACTAGGGACTTTTTCAAATCATCAATCCCCTCCTCAGAGAAAATTGGTCTTTTCTCGATTGGGGAAGAAGCCTAAAGAGGAATAAAGAGACAAATTATCAGGAGATTCCCTCCAAATTACTGTTCGTCAAGAAGTTCTTGAGGGATCGAATCAACAAAAGGCAATGTCTCATCAAAGACATGGAAGAATACAATATCACAGAAATGCTGATAGAAGGTATGTGATGCGTTATGCATCAATCAATGTCATCAATGCCGTTATTGTCGATCCACCAGATCAGGCTCACTCAGGGGACTCAGATGAAGAGGTTCCTGCTCAAGAAGATGTACGCACCGACAAAAATGAAGAAGGTGTGCATACACGAAATCAAAGGATTACTCAGAACCTAGGTAATCCATCAAGTAACCCACTTCCCCCTCTCTGAAAAGGATCCAACAAAGGGAGGGGAAAGAATCAGGTTACATATCCTTCCTCTGGAGAAGGCCAATCGCTCTCACTAGAGCAAAGGTTTTCACAACAAGAGGAATAAATGAAGGAATTAAGGAGGTTGAATGCAGAACTACTTTAGGGTAGTATTCTTCTTAAGCGTGCTGGAGTCAGTCAGCCAAGGGAATTTGTTGCAGCTACTGAGATGGATCAAGAATATCCTCCTCTATTAGTACACCCTCACAGGTCTAATCCTACGGGTCAAGTGAAACAATAGTTGGAAGTGTTACCATCAGTTGCAACACCAACCACCACATCTATCCAAGCTCCAATAATTTCACCTACCCAAGTCCAAGTTCAACCGGATGTTTCTCAAAAGTTAATAACTACCATTGAGTCATTAACAGCTCGGTTAGAAACTATGGAAGGGAAACGTGCGCAGGTTCAACCAGAAAAGAAATTTTACCCTGAATGGGTAGATTCAATCTCTCCTCCATCCAGTTTTGGAAACCCTGTATTCCCTATTTTCAATGGATCAGGTGATCCTGAATAGCATTTGACGCATTATGTGTCTTGTTGTGATCCTATGATGGGAAATTTGGAACAGCAAGAAGCAGTGAAACTTAGATGCTTCGTATGGGCCTTGCAAGGACTAGCCTTTGTCTGGTATACAAGCTTCCAATCCCGATCAATTACCATATGGGAGGATCTTCGCCAAAAATTCCTTCTTCAGTTCAGCTCAACTTTTCCAAAGACAACAGTTTTCAATATTACAAACTGTAAGCAAAGGGAGAATGAAAGGGTCTCAAATTTCATTTCTCGCTAGAAGGGATTAACATATTCCCTAAGCTTAGCACTCCCTCAAGAGGAATTGTTGTCAATCTATGTGGAAAATCTGCGTGACGAATTACGCACGCCGTTGATCCTTGTGAAATACCTAGGATGGTTTCAAGACCTTACTTCTATTGCTCAACAGATTGAAGATTCCCTTATACCGGATAAGGCTAAATCTCGTTTAATTCCATCAGCTCCAGGAAGGAGAATGGGTAAAGCAGAAATTGCTACAGTTATGCATAAACAAGCACCTGTACCTGTTTCAACTTCAAAACCTTCATCTTCTCGATGGGATCCACCTCCTGAGTGCCAACAATAAAGGCCGTTTCGTCCAGATGATCAAAGAAATCAAAGATGTAAACAATTTGAGGATCTGAAGAGAAAAACATACTCTTTCTGAAATGAACAAGTTCCTGGTTACTTCATTTCGGCTCTGGAGAATAATTTGGTTCAGCTACTAAGGCCCAAGAATCCAAAAAAGGAAGGATATGAAGATTGTCCCAATTATTTCCCTTTTCATCAAATGTTGGGGCATCCCATCCAGGAGTGTTTTGTCTTCAAAGACCTCCTGAAAAAGATGGTCGACTCAGGACAAGTCAAACTGAAAGGCTCTTCATCCCAGGTAGAATGTGTTTTTGCTACAGTTCCAGAGGAGGAAGGCGAGTGGAAAGAAGTCAAAAGAAAAAATTCACAAAAATATGATGATTGGATGATCAGAAAGACGATCAACCGAACTCATGCTATTTTGTGAACATAATTACAGAAACCAATTGTGTCTTCTTCCATGAATGTTGCGGCAAAACTCTCTTCATCAGAGGGAAAGTTCTCAAACAAATGGCATGATTCAAATAAATAAAAAGAATCAGAAGAAGATGAGTATGTGTCAAATCCTAAGTTGTCTTTGACTCTGGAAGACTTCATGCCATATACTTCGAAGCTACGGGCACTGCCCCACCAAACAGCACAGCCAAAACAGGCTAATCAGGCAGAGTCTTCATCAGATGAAGTATTAATCTTCGGTTCTGTTAATATGATTCAATTAACGGATCCATATTCCTATCGCAGTTTCGATTTCGATGAGCCTGAATTCCCTGTATCAAATAGGGGAATCAAAGGAATCTTCAGAGGCTTAGGATACAGGGGAAGATGTGGATCTTTCAGAAGCCACTATTCCAATTCTACCCCTGCTAGAATTGTGTACGCATCAGAAACTCATGGTAGATCCCTTCAGTGAGCTCAGCAAGAACAAGAAAGTTCTTATACCATTAGCAAATTCAGTCCTGGCATAGTTATTTTGGAAGACCGGTTGAAGGTTCTATCTTCTTTCTCTCAGCAATTAAATGGATCTAATCGGTCTAATCTTCCAAAACCAGGAATATTTCCAACTCCTATCCCAATACAAGATGCATCAACTTCCAACGCATCTGCTTCCAAGGTACCTGCTAAACCACATATTCCTATTGGGAAATGCAGACCTATGGATCAAAAGTATGATGTATTGAAACACTTGGCCCAAGTACCAGCCATGTTATCAATTTTGGATGCCTTAAATTTTTCAAAGGATCTTCGGGAGGCACTCATTGAGGCTTTGTCAAGTCATCAGGAGTTTGAAACTGAAATTGATGCAGCTGAAGTCTATCACATAGAGAATAATCCTGCAGAATTCCATACAATAATATCTTTTACTAATGAAGATGAAGATGATGTTTTTCATGGGAATATTAGACCTTTGTACTTATCTAGCAAGGTCAATGGTGGAGACGTCCGAAGAGCTTTCATTGACAATGGTTCAGGAGTCAACCTCATGCCCATTCGTAGACTTCGTCAATTGGGCCTCACGAAATCTGATTTATCTCCTTCTACCATGATGTTACAAGGATATGATAAAAATGAACAAGAACCACTAGGTGAAGTTACACTAAGAACTCAGTTTGGAGATCTTGTATCCAATTCATATTTCATGGTTGTTGATCAAGACTCATCTTTCAACATCTTGCTTGGAAGACCCTGGCTACATCAACATGTAGATATCCCTTAATCATACCATCAATGTCTCAAATATTGTTTCGATGGTCAAGTTGGGACATTTTATTATGATAAGGCCCCATTCAAGACATGTGAGTCTCAATACATTGAGGCAGAATTATATCACATGAAGGGAAGGGAGAAATCCACAAAAAAGGAGATTACAAAAGTTAATGCTCCATATGGTTTGGAGAAGATTCCAGTAAATCCATTTACATGTGTGAGTACAGATTATGTGTTTCCTGTCAGTCAAATTGACAAGATAGACCCAAATCAAAATACTCTTATGGAAAGATCCATAATGTCAATTACGGAAATCAAGCCAGACAACATGGGAGAAATTGGTAACCCACCAAGCAGTGATGAAAGCACAAATGGTTACGTCTTCATTTCATCTGCTGAAATCCAACAAGTCTATAATTTTCCAATTAGGACAGAAGAAGTTATAGCAACATCGGAGGTGAACAATGATGTTGATTCTCAATCCATCATCTCCTCTTTATTACCCAAAGAAGACCCTTCATCATCAATCAAGTCAGAAATGGAATCTTCTTCTTCAAGATGTGCAAATTTTGACATCTCTTCTGATCATGAAAATTCTGCTTTATCATCTACTATGCAAGTAGAAACGGAAGAAATAACACATGAAGAAGAAGAAGAGGAAGATCTTAGAGATTCTCCTCCAGTATTTGAAGAGGGTATATCTACCATTTTGGATGAACTCAGAGAAATAAATATGGGTATAAAAGAAGATCCACGCCCCACTTTAATCAGTGCGGCCATGACTCTTGAAGAGCAAGAGATGTATATTTATTTTCTAAAGTGAAATAGAGATATATTTTCTTGGAACTATACATAAATGCCTGGGATTTATCCTGATGTTGCTACTCATCATTTGGGTTTACCAGAAGAACATCGAGGATTTAAGAAAGCCGTGAGAAGAACACACCCAACTTATGCTTCCAAAATTGAAGCTGAAGTGGATAAGATTATCAAAGATAACTTCATCAGATAAGTTCAGTATCCCAAGTGGTTGGATAATATTGTCCCTATAAAGAAGAAGAACGGAAAAATTAGAGTTTTCATCGATTTCAGAGATCTTAATCGGCATTGTTCTAAGGATGATTTCCCAGTTCCGATTACAGAACATTTAATTGATGCAATAGCTGGCTATGAAGCACTTTCCATTATGTATAGATATTCTGGATATAATAATATCCAAATGGCCCTAGAAGACGAGGAATCCACAACCTTCAGATCCCCTCATGGTGTGTTTTGCTATCGGGTAATGCCTTTTGGCATAAATAATGCAGGTGCAACATATCAGCGTGCCATGCATCATATATTCAAACCCTTCTTAGGGAAGTTTGTTGAATGCTATGTAGACGATTCGGTGGTTAAATACAAACAACTTTCTAATCACTTGGCTGATTTGGAAGTCATATTCTGCAAGCATCGACAACATAATTTGAAGATGAACCCCTTAAAATGTGCTTTTGGGGTAACCTCAGGAAAATTTCTCGGCTTTGTTGTACGTCATCGTGGTATTTAAGTAGATCCTGAGAAGTCCAAGTCAATCCTTGGTATGTCACCTCCTCTAAATATGAAATAATTAAGAGTACTTCATGTAAACTTAGCCTATATTCGGCGTTTCATCGACAATTTGGCAGGGAAAAGTTTACCCTTCACCAAATTGATGAAGAAGGGAGTCACTTACCAGTGGACTGAAGAATGTCAAGAAGCATTCGATATTCTCAATAAATACCTCTTGATTCCACTGGTACTCATGCCACCTATTGAAGGAAGGCCACTTATTCTCTATGTGAAATCTCTAGAATGATCATTGGTTGTCTTTCTTGCTCAAAAGAATGATGTTGGGAATGAAAATAGCCTCTACTATCTCAGTCGCACTATGCTTAAAGCAAAACCCCAGTATTCAAGTATTGAGAAGTGCTGTCTGGCATTAATCTTTGCAGTTCAGAAGTTGAGACACTACCTGCAACATCACGAGGTCCAATGGGTATCTCGCAATAACCCGCTCAAATTCATCCTTAGTTGTCCAATGCTTACAGGACGTCTGGCAAGGTGGGCAGTTATTTTGCAGCAATTCGACATTTTGTATGTGTCTCAAAAGGCGAAAAAGGGCCAAGATCTGGCTGATTTCCTGGATGAACACCCTTTAGTGGAAGACACATCTTCAGATATTGAACTCCTTGATGAGGAAGTCTTCTCTATTCAATAAATTCCTCAGGTATGGGAAAATTATTTTGATGGTGCTTCCAAAAGTCCAACAGATAGGAAAATGGAAAATCCAAAATTCAACAAAGTTGACTTAGGAATTGTGCTCATTTCTCTAGAAAAGGCAGTATTACCTTATTCCTTCTTATTGTTGGAAGGTGGTACCAATAATGATGCAAAATACCAAGCTCTCATCGCAGGCTTGGAATTAGCGCTTCAAGCACAAGTGAATCACTTAAAGGTGAAAGGTGATTCAGACCTGGTAACCAAACAAGTCAATGGGGATTATGCCATCAGAAAAAAAAAATCCATTTGTATGATTACGTTAGAGAGTTAATGGCAGAATTCCCTTCGGAACCGACATTTTCTTATGTCCCAAGATCACAAAATGCTCAAGCTGATGCACTGGCTAATATAGCCACAGCTCTGGAAGATCCAAATCGGGATGAGACAACCTTCAATATTGCACATTGTCGTGCAATTTTACCTTATGTTTGAATCAGAACAGAGGAAATTAATGAAATTAGTCCCATTCTGGAACCGTATGGTCATACTATAGGATGGATGTCACCTATCTAGGAATACCTTCAAAATGGAACACTTCCACCTGATAGAGCCGAGAAAGAACAAATTAGGCGACGTGTGGTCAATTTTACTCTTTATGATAGCCCAGATCACATAGAGAAAATTCTCTACAAACGTGGTTTTGATGGAGTTCTCTTCAGATGCATTGATGGTGAAGAGACAATGGCTATCATGAAATAAGTGTATACAGGAGTATGTGGTGCCCACCAGTCTGGAAATATACTGTCTGATTAGATTCGAAGGCTTGGATACTTTTGGCCTTCAATGACACAAGATTGTGTTGATTTCATAAAGAAGTGTCATTCATTCCAAGTACATGCCAACTTCCTTCATCAACCTCCATAGTTTCTTCATACAGCTAAATACTAATGGACATTTTCCACATGGGGAATAGATGTGGTGGGACCTTACCCTTCGGCTACGGCCAAGCAGTTTAAGTACATTCTTACTACTGCTGACTTCTTTTCCAAATGGGCAGAGGCAATACCTCTCAAGGAAGTCAGTTCTAAATGCGTTGTTAGCTTCATCAAGTCTAACATCATTACCAGATTTGGTTTCCCTCATACCATATTGACGGACAATGGATCCAACTTCTGTTCATCTGAGGTGAAGAAGTTGTATCAAGAATACAACATCAAATCCAACCATTCATCTCGGTATCATGCAGCGGCCAATGGACAGATAGAAGCCTTCAACAAGACTCTTTCAAATATACTGAAAAAATGGTGGATAAAGGTAAAAAGTCATGTCCTGATAAACTCTTTCATGATTTATGGGATTATCGGACTACCACCCGCACTGCAACTCGGTCAACTCCATATTCACTGGTATATGGAATGGAAGTCGTCTTTCCCATTGAAGTTCAATTGCCTTAACTCGGAGTAGCCATTTGTGATCAGTCATCTACAGATGAAATATCTCAAAAGTGATTGAATGAATTGGAACGGTTAGATGAGAAAATATTGTGCACTTTGCACCACTTGGAAGTCTATCAGAATCGAATAGCACAAGATTTTAACAAAAAAGTTCGTCTTCATTTATTCACTCAGGGAGAATTGTTATCAGTTCTCAGAACTCCAATGATACCAGGAAAAAAACCACCCAAGCTTGAGCCAAAATGGGAAGGACCTTACTCAATACATAGGGTCTACTCCAATGGGGATTATTTATTAATCTCGATGGATGGAGAACTCGTCACTACTCCAACCAATGCCAGATTTTTGAAGAAGTATTTTGTATAAACACAAAATATATCATCTATGGTCCTGTATGACCTTAAACTGCACCACCGTCCAGCAAGACGTTAAACTGCATAACCAACGGTCCATGCATATGACCCAAAACTATTTGCACATACGTCCAACATGACGTTAAATTATGACCCCTTCATAGTCCTTTCTATATGATGTTAAATTATACAGTAGTAGTCCATACATATGAACTTAAACTATTTGTATTCCTTTCGTCTCACATGACGTTAAACTGTGACGTCCTAACTACATGATGCTAAACTGTACAGAAGTCCATTCCGTCCAGCAAGACGTTGAACTGCATAACCAACAGTCCATGCATATGACCCTAAACTATTTGCACATATGCCCAACATGACGTTAAATTGTGAAAAATTTCCCTAATTCATCCAACATGACATTAAATGGTGTACTCTTTCGTCCTCACTACATGACATTAAACTGTACAGTCCCCCTTTCGTCCAACATGACGTTAAACTATACTTTCCTCATCGTCCTAACTATATGACGCTAACTATACAGAAAGTCCTTGATACATCCTACATGACATTAAACTGTACTTTGTCCCTTCTCCATGACACTAAACTGTGCAGCACCAATAGTCCTAACTGCAAGACTTTAAACTACATAGTCCCTTTATATGTCATACATGGCATTAAACTATGCATCGTTAAGGTTGTTGTTACCTCTTGTTTCTCACACCGAGTATGACTCACATGAGATTAGAGCAAACATCAACCATAACACTCTCTCTGGGATACTAACCATGTGTAAGTCCCAACAATATCATTTTTTAGGTTGGTGTTCCCAAGAACAACTTGATCATTAATTCATTATTTAATTGAACTACACGGAATTTGATCCTTGCCTTCCAGTCTGGGTACATAGGCAGCCTCCCAAGGTTTAAGCCCAAAACCAATCTCTTCACATCAGTTCACCTCCATCTCATACTATGTTGATTCGTGAAACCACCCCTAGAATCAATATCTTTACATTGGTTCACTTTCATCCTTGTTATACGACGTTAAACTATACAACACTTTTGTCCAGTATGACAATAAACTACAATATTCTTTGATACCCTCACCTGAGAGGGAACCATTATTTACATTGATTTTTCAATCATGTTTCATTTCAAAGACTACGTGCATACATGGAAATGCCCAAACCTTTTATCTTGGGTTAAACCATCATTGTACTAAAGTCCCCTTTCACCCTTCACATGTACGAACCAAATCTGTATAGAGGGTATTTCTAGAACTACGTGGGATTGATTCCCATCCTTATGGGATACGTAGGAATGTTCGAGTGTCCCTTGAATCTAGCCCCAAGTCTTTTGGGCCTAACCCAAAATTCCTCTTTCAGTCCCCTGGCTGAAAAGTACCCATGAAAACACACTGTGTATTTCTTATAATGGTCTATCTCTATGACCCTAAACTAAGATCTCAAATCCTTTTGTCCCACATGAAGTTAAACTGTAGTTCTAGAACTACGTGGGCTTGATTCCCATCCTTATGGGATACGTAGGAACATTCTAGTGTCCCTCGAATCCAGCCCCTAGTCTTTTGGGCCTAACCCAAAATTCCACTTCCAGTCCCTTGGCTAAAAAGTCCCCATGAAAACACACACTGTGTATTTCTTACAATGGTCCAAGATCTATGACCCTAAACTAAGATCTCTAATCCTTTTTTCCCACATGACATTAAACTATAGTACAATAACTATGTATGGCTTCATTCCCATATTTATGGGATACGTAGTGAATTCCAACATTTCTATTTAGGACCTAGCCACAACATGATTATGGTTAGCATTGATCTGTGTATCTTTGTATAAATTGGACAATACCCATATTTATGTGTCATAATCCTAACCTTAAATATTTTCAGATCTTCATAACCCTTTTCTTGACTTTTAGTCACAAAAATGTCAAATTTCTGAGAGTTCTTTTACATGACTATGCAGCACGTGCCCTTAGGCTGCCTTGCATAAACAGTCTACATAATAGACTTGTCAGTCAAAAGATACTATTATTTTACTATGCATCCAATGCCCTTAGGTGGCCCTGCATAATTCAACCCCCTAACGGGTTTGTTAAATAATGGTAACTTCATTCTTGGGAAGAAAGCCTCTTTTGTCCTTATTAGTCTTAAATGATAGTATGTAGGGATCCGCAAAAAATAGCCATCCTTAACATATTTGTCCCATATCCTTTTTCATGATCTGAAAGTATTCAATTATATGGTTTATATTCTCCTTCCCTACGTTTGGGTCAGACCTTCATAAAAGTGATATCCATCCAGTTCATCGATAATATTTTTCGGAAATATCTTCTCCATATTCATGTACCTCTTTCCATAAAACTAACTCTATAATTTTGAAAATTTGAATCTCCATAAACATTCCCTGGATTTTAGCAGTATAAAGGTAAATTTCTAGGAGTTATTTTTCCTAACTATATAGCATGTGCCCTTAGGCGGCCTTGCATAAAAAGTCCATATAACAGACTTGTCAGCCAAAAGATACTATTATTTGACTATGCAGCCAATTCCCTTAGGTGGCCCTACATAATTCAACCCCCTAAAAGGTTTGTTAAACAATGTTAACTTCATTCATGGGAACTACTTCTTCTAATTCCTTTTAGCTCTTTTTCATATCATTCCTCAGATTCAAATATTCTTAAGTCATAGTTTAAATATTTTTTCCCTCAAACTTGAGTATGGTAATATGTTTTCAGATAAATTGTCAAAGAATTGATTCAATTCTAATTCATTCGGTCAAAGCTATTTCGACCTTAAACATTAGCCCCCTTATGTCCAACATGCATGAATTTAAACTACCAACAACCACAAAGACCCATGATTTCTCCTTTTTCCTCAGAGTCAAATCCTCTTTTCTCTCCGGATCCAACTTTGAGGGGGGACTTTTGTTGACACTCCTTTCGTCATAGATTCTAAAGATTGGAAAAGGGGAATATCTTAGCTCAAAGTGATTCAACCTTTGGACAAATATCAAAAATTGACAAAGGAAGTAATAAGAAGAATATTGCACAAGGGTCGCGCAAGTTCTACAATGGTCGCGCAAGTACACTTGCACGCAACAATGGTCGCACAAGTACACTTCCATGCCGCAATGGCCATGCATGTACACTTGAACACCTCTATGGTCGTGCAAGTACATTTTCACGCCCTAAGTGATAACTGCCCGAGGTCTTCTCCAGCCTATAAATAGCCCCTGTGGGCCCCCCATTTCAGGGAGGATTTTTTCCAGAATTCAGATTTAGATCTCTGAATGCCCAATTCTCTTCTTCAGGTCTTCTGAACACTTCTAAGGTAATTCTTTACCTAGAATAGAAGGTCTAAACAAGATTAGTAAGTTCTAAGTGTAAGAATTCACTAACACTTGCGTGCCTAAGGTGTTTTAACCTTAAGGGAAATGATCATACTTGCGCGCCACACTACTTCCTCAACAAAACTTGCGCGCCTCTCTTCTGGAAGTACCTCAGGATAATTCTAATGGCATTGGTCAAGGATTTCCCAAGGATTACCATGCTGGTTTACAAATGCGCAAGTACCCATGTGTCGTGCAGGTATACCTGCGCCACCAGGACTTGCGTGCCCACACAGTACCTAGGCGCCTGCCAGGACTTGCGCGCCCCTGCCTTTTTGGGTGACCTTCTTGCCCATTTCACCCCTCTTATGACATTCCACCTCTCCTATGAAAGATTCAGTCTTCAAGACACTCTTCAAATCCATTTATGGAATGATTTCTAGATTTTATTTCCTTATCTGAAAGGAATTCCGTAGAATATATCTCAAAACATAGAGATTTACACATCTTTATGTCACTAAAGATTGAGATTTCATTCATTCAACCTCATCCTTTAAGGTGAGAGAACTCATTAACCTGGGCCTCCTTGTCAGGAATAAGCCCCAGTTATAATTCTTAACATGGGCCTCCTTTTCAAGAGTAATCCCCAGTCATAATCAATAACTTGGGCCTCCTTTTCAGGAGTAAGCCCCAGTCATAATCATTAACATGGGAATCCTCTTCAGGAGTAAGCCCCAGTCATAATTCTTAACCTAGGCCTCCTTTTCAAGAGTAAGCCCCAGCCATAATTCATTTAACCTGGGCCTCATTTTCAAGAGTAAGCCCTAGTCTCAAATATGGGCATCCTATTCAGGAGTAAGCCCCAAGTCCCTTAATTTTTCAGGTCCCTTAACCTGGGCCTCCTTCTCAGGAGTAAGCCCCGGTCTTAATTTCTCTTAACCAGTCCTAATTTAACTTTGACCTGGAATTCCTTCTCAGGAGTAAAACCCAATCATAAGTCCTTTTCTAATTTGGGCCTCCTTTTCATAAGTATTCCCCAAGTTAGAGCATTCAAATATCCATGAAGCACATATACCCTTATGGACCTTGTTCCTGGATTTCTTCCCTGAAGTAAATCCTAATCTTAATTTATCTAGGTAGTCATACATACATAAGCCCCACATTATTTCTTATGATTGCATCTTTCATGGAACAATTGTCTTATTTTTACCAATACCTATTGTTTCTCACACTGAGCATGACTCACATGAGCATAGAGTGTAAAATTAATTATGACATCCTTCTTTGAGCCATCAATCACAAACATCATACTCCCTTACTCGAACTACATGGGTTCTGATTCCTTTACAAGGATATGTAGGTAGCCCATCTGCAGTTTCAATCACAACTCTGAAATAATCCATGTCCTTCTGAATGAAAATAAACTTCAAGTGCCCCACTGAGTGGATTTAAAACAAACATGGTCATCATAATGAGCTAGATACTTCTATATAAATGTGTCGAAGGATATCATTGACCAAGAATATCTAATAAATATAGATGATTCTCTATCGATGAAGAATCTTGAATACATATAAAAGATTCTCTATATTTTCTACATATTTAATCATTGATTGTTAGATCTGAAGGAAAGCTCATTTTATACTTTGTAATGTAATAAGGATTCATGAACATAACTTAAATCTATAAAGATAGTCCTTGAGTAGAAAATAATTCCCCTCAAAAAGGTGTGATGAGTTCAACCTCCCATCCTCTCGACCAATGCAAATTCTTAAGCCTCATCAATCCACAAACTAATGAGCGCCTTCCTTTGGAAAGTTGGTCCAAATGGATGTGGAATCATTGGATGTTTCCGGTTCTACGAACAAACCCGTTAGAAACCAATTAGAATGTTTGAACCTTCAATCAAGGAGGTCATCCCCAAATTCTGAGGGAAACACCCATATAATGGTAAATAAAAATTTATTGAAAAATGTAAATCAAATGGATGATGGAACATTGAGGTTTGGAAAAGATGGTGCTTTAAAGATCAAAAGTAGTGGAATTAAAAAACTAGAAAATGAAAAGATTAGAAAAACTGAATTTTTCTATGTGGGAAATTTTCATCATAATCTCATGAGTGTGACTCAACTCTATGACTCTATAATGAAAGTGAAATTTAATTAAAAGCAGTTCACTTTCAAATAAAAAATAGGAAATTATTTAATGAAAGTATGTATAACTAATAGAAATTTATAACATGATGAAATTAAAGATAACTTTTATTATTTGATATTTGAGGAAGAAAAAACTATGTGTGACATAGGTTGAGTCACATTAACCAACAGAGAATGGAAAAGACATATAAGCTAAAAATATTCATTGATATTTCTAATTAAAATCATGAAAGATAAAATATTTGTGATTCCGGCATGAGAGGAATGATTGTCTAGATTTCATATAGGACAAAGAAAAAAAGGGGTATCAAATCTTCTTAATCTCATCCACATATATGTATGTGGTCTAATAAATTTGGTCATCACATATAGATAGTTATACTTCATTATTTTTATTGATCATTATAGTTTAATGACTTATGTAATTATTATAAATAGGAAACAGTAAGTGCTTCATTGCCTTAAAATTTATCATCAAATAGGTGAGAATGATAATAGCTACATAATAAAAGTTCTATAATCTAACAATAGAGGAGAATACACTTCCATTGAATTTGAAAATCTTCTGAAAAACATGGAATAATTCATGAGGTATATGTGATTAGAACCCCACATCAAAATGATGTTTTTAATGAAAAAATTGACATGAGAACAATATGGCCAGAACTATACTGATTGATAGTTAAATATTTAATCATTATAAGAAATATTCTATTCAAGTAGTAGAGTACACTCAAAATTGAACATGGATTTTTATGGGTGAAACCAAGACACCTTATGAGTTATGGTATTAATTAAATCCCTCTCTAAATTACTTTTGTGTATTTGGAAGTAAATGTTTCATCTGAAATAAATAAGGCAATCAAGGAAAGTATCGTAATGTTGTAGATAATAGAATATTACTTGGATATTCAATTAAAAATAATTCTTAAAAATGTTACACAAATCATCTTGGGATAATTTTTGAAAACATTTATGTCAATATCATTTAAGATGAAACACACAATTTCTCAAGGAGTTCATATTCTAATATAATAGAATGTGAAGAAAAAAGTGGAAATGGGAAAAAATCAAATGTAGAGATAGTGGAAGGATTACAAAAATTAGGGAATAAAAAATTATGATAATTTAGTAGAAGAATTATAATAACAATCTATGGATGAAGAAACATCATCAAAAACACTTCGAAGAAATATAAGAGTAGAAATATACCAATCCAACATTATTAAGGATTGGAAAGAACCCACAAAGACTTAGATAATGTGGAATGAATAATTTTATACCTTCTTATATATTGTGAAACCAACCTCATTTAATGAATCAGTTAAAGATGAATCATGGGTGAAGGTCATGAATGAAGAATTGGATCAGATTGACAAGAACCTGACATGGAATATTATTAAGAGACTTGAAAATCACAATGTGAATGGAATAAAGTGAATCTTTAATTTTTTTGATGTTCCTTAAAATGTGATTAGAAGTGAGAAACACTTATTATGTAAAGTCTATGCTCTAATTAAAGTCATTGATATTGAAGAAATGTTTTCTATTGTAGATATACTAGTGTTAATCAATATTTTCCTTGCAATGAAAATTAAGAGAGAGTAAAATGTTTATTAGATTGATGTCAAAACAACATTCATAAATGGTGTTGAATAAAAGGATTACATTGAACAACTAGTGGGGTTTCCGGTTGGAAATGACGATACCAAGGTTTAAATATTAATGAATGATCTATATGGTCTAAAGAAAGCACCACGATCATGGTCTTTTCAACTTGATGATTATATGAAGAATCTCAAATTTTATAGAGGTATCGACTATAATCTCTATGTGAAAAACTCTTTGAAAGATCAGTTTATTATGCTGGTTCATGTGGATTATATAATTTTTAGCAGAATTAGGTAGATATATATGGAATAATTTAATAATAACATGATTTTAGAATTTTAAATTCCTATGATTGGTGAAATCACATACTTTAGGGTTCTGTAGGTGATTCATAATGAGCGTTATATGTTAATTTCATAGAAAAAATAGGCCAGAGAGTTACTGAATAAATTCAACCTGCATGACTCCAAAATAATGTCAACACTGATTGAAATTGGCACAAAACATTGAAATCACAATGATGGTACATATGTATATCCCACCCAATTTAGTAGAATCATTGGTAGCTTATTATACATGACTGCGAAACGACCATAAATTTCCTTTACAACATTATTTGTATCCTACTTTCAAAGTAATTTGAAGAAAGATAATTTGGAAATAGTTAAAATAAGGATGAAATATATTCAAGGTACATTCAATTTTATATTATACTTTTATTTATTAATAGATAATGAATTGTCAGCATTTTATGATGCTTAATGGTCTGAAGATATTGTGGATAAAAATCCCACAAGTGGAGGAAAATTATTCATTTTAAATAAATGTGTGGGAAGGTTGATCAAGAAGTAGGAAAGCACTCCTAATAGTAAAAAAGAAGTAGAATATATCTTTTCTATAAATTATTTCACTCTGCTATTGTGGATAAAGAAACAAGTGATTGATATTTGTGATGAGGTGAAATAGCTGATGGTGATTCATTGTGACCACAAAACCATGATCGATCTTACAAAAAATCTAGTTCAACACTCTTATACAAAAAATATTGAAATAAGAAATGAAATCATTAAGAAAAATTTTAAAAAATGTATGGTTAAAATGAATCATGTTGTAACTGATGACCAAGTGGATGCCATTTTGACTAATCCATTAACAACATACATGTTCAAGAATCATAAGTTGAAACTCAATGTTCATCTACCTATTAGTGCATGAGGAGGTTAAGAGTGGTAACCTATCCCTAGGTTCATTGGGTTTATATCCAAATGGAGATAATGGTGAAAAATTTATAAATTCAATGTTATAAAATTTATCTAGATACAGGGTTTTTGACGAACCATACAATGCTTCTGTGAAATGATGATAATTATATGTTATGAGGAAATATTATGCAATGCCTCTGTGAAACAATTAGAAACAGGTGTTATAAGTTTTCAGATCTTATCTTGGACATCTTTAATCACCCTAAAACATGAGAACCCAATCCATTCTTTTTCTATAGTTTTACACAATTACTATTTCTCACGTAAACATAGAGTGTTGGAATATTTGTTTCTCACATATTAGGTTTTGTTAGTGTCTGGTGCTTTAGTGATTTTTTCTATAGATTTCCAAAAAAATACAAATGGGGAGATTTTTGGAACCATGGAGGTTTTTTATAGAAATAGAGTCTAGTTTTATTTTTGTGGTCAATCCAAACTAGGTTGGTCTAGGAGTTTTCAAGGTAATTTATCTTATAATATAAGATGACAACAATGTTCAAGGTGAAGTATTTTCTTATTGTTTACCAAATATTTGGATACAAATTTAGAAGGAAGAGGAAATAAATGTGAATTGTGGTTTTCTAGGATTAAATAATTATTAATATAGTAAAGTCATGGGTTTTGTGAAGACTTGATTTCATAGAGTCCAATATTTTAAAAGAGGTTGAGCATCACGAACAAGAATCTCAAACAACATGATGGGTTGATGGTAGTCTCTACAACTGAGAGGTTGATCATCATGAATGCATGAAAGTTTGATGGTAATATCTATAACTAAAATAATCTTAGTGAGTGGGTTAAATTTTACTATATCATATCAAGTTAATGATCTTTAAAAACATGAATTTAGAGGTTCATGAAAAACATGTTGGAGGCATGAGATCTTTGTGAAAGGCCAGGTCTATAAATAGGCACCTACCCCACTTCATTCCACATGAAAAGAAATGGATAAAAGAATGAATCACTATAAATTCATGAAGGATAAGTTCTTTACAAATCATGTATTCATTGTGAGATTGATCATCATGAAATGACTATCTTAGTTTGGACCAATGATTAGGTATCTCAGAAAAATGAGTTTCATGATGACTGATTGTTTCGTGATTACATAGGGTTTTTCTAAGGTATTTTTCTTTGTGAAGGGTGTGGACTTCACAAAATATATTTTCAAAGGAGCTTCACAAAAAGTAGATTTTGAATATGATTTATGTAAATAGTGCTTTCAAATATATCAACTCAGTACTTCGATGTAAGTAGAGTCTCATTCAAGTCAAAGACAATGACATAAATTTCAATATACTGAAGAAACCTTCATGTCGTTAAACTGATTAAGACTTATCCCAAGGTAGTGGGATAGTGAGATTCAATGGAAGTGTTCTGAGGTAGGAAGTGCATTATTCATATTATCTTATAAATGAAGTGTGCCTCGAATAGATTGACCATTTCTAAATTTGTTTATTCAACAATTGGTGAAGATTAGTGGATTTTGGTAAGACAAACACACATTCAACGTATGCTCTTTGTACTATCCATTAGTGGTGAACCAAGAAAAATCATTATGTTGTTTCTTTGAATTTGAATGTTTAAATATAGAACTTTCTGTCAGACATGTTTAATAGGTTCCTACCAATACGGGAATAAGATTTTTCACTTTTAAAAAATTGATACACTAAGTCACCCCTCCATTGTCAAGGTGTTCTGGGGTCCTACATTATAGGTGTAAAGATTGTGAAGTGGAGAGTACCCCATAGGAAAACCCTCCTATTGATCTATATTTGGTGGAATCACTTATTCATATGATCAAAATCGGGGTTTAGGTTGGTGTTTGTGAGAAAACATGCCATGGATTATGTTCAAGAGTTTTAGGGGTAGAATTTTCTGTTGTTTCATGGAGACAACATACCCAATGATCCTGAGGAGTGGTTTAATCATATTTATTTGATTATTTTGGTTTTGTAGACCTCTGAGATATAAAAAGTTTTAATTTACATGTAATTTTTTGAATGACTAGGTTTGAACTGGCGGGAGTCAATAGTTATTTCAAGGAAGCATGAGGGTCTTATATTGAACTCCATAAAAATTGTGTTCAATTGGAAGTTCTACCCTATAACATCTTCGACCTGGAAGCCTCTAAATCGTTGCTCCGAGCCGGGTCATCACAAGATCTCAAGTACGCCTCCCCATATGTCAAAGGTTTCCGACTAGCAGCAAGGGTAAAATGAGTCACGTGGGGAGACTATACACTCTTTACTAGAGTAAGTCACAACATAACAAAATATAAAAAGCATAAAAAATATGTAATACCAATAAAATAGTATAAACTAGAATTTAAAAAATAGGGTAGAAACCAAAAATCAAATACAACCATGTCATGCCATACTAGTAGTGCAAAGTGGAAGAATATTGAAATAAAACAAATGGTCAGAACTACAAACGGGTCCTGACTCCAAGTCCAGGTCATTCCCCATGTACATCCCAAGCCCAACTCAACATCTCACAATAGGACCTATGCCCTTGTCCTGACCCGCAACCAATAGATCTGCTCAGGTACCCAATGGCGGCCCGAGTAGGGTGTGAGTACAAAATTCAGTAGGCAACCACCAACGATGTCAACAAAAAATACAATCTAATAGACAACACATGCAAGTACTAAATAAATGGTAATTAATCAAGGTATTGTTCAAATTCCATTATTTAACAATATTCATTTTATTCATGAATATAAATTATCCCAATTCCATTTCTTATAGCATCTTTATTACATAATCCATATTGATCACATGTTCCATGGGTTAGGAATAAATATCATCTATACAAGGTCTAAGGCAATCATTCACAATATATAGAGAAAAAAAATTCCCTCTCTCACTAGGGATCCACATATCACACAAACATATTTTCCTCACCTCAAAGCCTCAGTCTAGGTGGAATGAAATCAATACAATAACCTCAGCTTAAATCCTCAGTCCAGGTGGAATGACATCAATACAATAATATCACCATAGAGCCTCAGTATAGGTGGAATGACATCAATACAATAACCTCACCTTAGAGCCTCAGTCCAGGTGGAATGACATCAATATAATAACCTCAACTTAGAGCCTCAGTACAGGTGGAATGAAACAATACAATAACCTCACCATAGAGCCTCAGTCCAGGTGGAATGAAACCATTAGGGGAATAGATCATTAGTCCTCATCTCTAACGCATGCATTATGGGTGGAGTTTAGAGCATCAGTATAACTCATACCATGGGTGTAGAACCTCATTCAATACCCCAATCTACCAAGACATGTTCACATGCTTATTTATCAAATCACTACAACCATACCATCACACAACCAAGTATATTCAATGACATCATATATCACAATACATAACACAACCTAACATAACCAATGCCATTGGGAATCAAAATTCACAATTCATAACAAACAACATGGTAATTAATACTATGCCACAACCCATTGACATATTTTACACATTTTACATCTTTTATCCATTTATTCCAATTCACTTTTTATCACTCTTACCTCACTGAGAATTCATTCATTGTGTCAATATCACTAGGCATAGTTCATTAGGTCTAACACACTACGCTGAAATACTAGGCTCATAATCCTTTATATTATGGTATCTAGTCATTTATAATTAATAATACATTCACACAATTTCAAAATACAATTCATATCCATTTATCCAAATTCCCATTTTTGTGCCTTAACACATTTGGTGTATTCAACCACCCCTTTGCCTTACCCAAATTTATCACTGACCATTCATTAACCCATTTATCCCATTTTTCATTTCATAATCATTTACCCACTTATGCATTACAAACACAATTCTCATATCACATAACATAATCCATTCATTACATTCAATCATTTAGGTGTACCACCAAATTCTCATGTATTAAAACATTCCGCAATTCAACCCCAATCCCTATTTCGCAAGCTTATCTCACTAAGCATAATCATGTATAAATCTAACCCCTTATCTTTTCCCTTTATCGCACTTAACCCCTTTTTAAGCCAACAACACCCACATAGGTCACCACCCAATCAATGTGTATTGCTATGGATCCCATTCACATACTTCAATATTAACATTAGATTCAACCTAGGCACTATGTTCTCACACATGACCCTACATTTACATAGCTAAACTCTAAGTCCGGTAACATTAGAACACACCATGGGTGGCCCTAACATAGGTCACATAGTCCTCCATGCATCTTGCGGGGATCATTAGGGTTCCATTTGGCTGTTTAGACATTCTAAATATCACATCACAATAATGTCATGGCATACTCTTCACAAGAGGGTAGTAATAAAAACACTACATGCACAAATCTCTATAAAACACAAGGTATAAAACTTGTTGACCACCTATCTCGAACCCATTGATGAACACTCTCTTAATCATGGCCTTCGATCTAGATTGAAACACCACTTCGATCCCCAACCTAGATCTCACCCGAAAAAGTGGTTTTTAGAGCTTTAGAAGGAAAATAAAGAAACTAAAAACCCCAATCCACAAGAGAGAAGGAAAGGGAGGATTAGACATACCCAGAGCATTGATCCACAACTGACCACGCTCTAAATGACCAAGAATTGAAGGAGATTGATCCATGAGAGATATTGAGGTTCTCGGGGTGTAAATAGGACTGAAGGAGGAGGAATAGTGGAGAAAAACATCATGGGGTCTTAAAATCATGGGATGACATTTTTGTAAATTTTCCAACATTTCTGGGCCCCACGGTTTACCAGCACAATTTACAAACCATTTGAAAACCGTGCAGAAGATACTGTCTACGAGAGTCCAGCCCACATGAATTCTTGGGAATCCTACACGGTTTCCCCTAATTGTGCAGAGACCGTGCTCAGGCTACTATCTGAGGATGGATGGTCCACACAGTCTACCCACACGATTACCCCTAATTGTGCGCAGACTGTGCACCTAACACTGCTTGGCCTGATTGCTCTAGTCATTTCACCCCGATCCGCCACCTGAACTTGGGAAACACTTATCTAGCCAAAGGAAGAGGCCAAACCAAAACTTAAACAAAAAAATACCATAAAAATCTAGGATCCTACCACATCCCGATCATATAACGACTCATCCTCAAGTCGCTCTTCTGAGAATCACGAACTTCCATATCGTGGGACCAAGCCACAAGGTCTACCTATCCACTCCCACATTCCATGTTTCTAGATGCACATCATAGGGCCACCGAGCATGGATCAGGGGAACAGACTCCCCCAATCCTTCCTCACTACAATCATAACATGAGTTGAACACTCCACAAGGGTCCATCCACATCAACCATTCTCACCAGATTATCTTCCTAGGGGATGTATGTGAAAAAAACTAACCCACAACACATGGAACATAAACCACAACATCACATCGCCATAGAGGGACCAATAAACACCTCATTGGCCTGATTTATCTATATGGATAATGACCAAAATCACTTGACACCATTTTCCAGTTCACCCAACTCTAACAGTGACAATCCCAGTATCACCTGGAAGTAAACACACAATCCTTCCTACCACATTTGCTGAAGGTCACATCCCACAACTATACCTCCAAATTCCACACAAAAATCTGGGCTACTCGACAAGTTAAACCCCAAAAAATCTCTCTATCTAGACCAAGTCACCCAAACAGTGACCACTCGAGTCCTTCCAACCCAAAACTTTGATCACGTCATCAACCAACCATTTATCCAGTATGGTTCTCTCCATCATTTCTGGTTAGTTGGAACCTCATCCATTGTCTAAGGACCACCAGAACTCAATCCAACCTTCCCCATTTCCTAACACATTCCAACTCACCAATCACAAGAATCCATAGAAGAATTACCCTACATTGGCATCCAGGTGCACTGTCACAACAATTCAGAGTGATATTCCTACAATATCCATTCAAGTACTATGATCATCTTGACCTCACCCTGGTACAACTTAATTTCTAAAGGCACTTTTATCTACAAGCTAGAGGTGGGTAACTCTCACATCACCCATAATTTTTACCATCTCAGGTCGAACTACCTTCGACTATCTTTCCCCAGAACACCCACCTTCTAATGATGGTACAATACCCATTTCTCACTTTCCCAAGGTGCTTACTGACCTGAAGTATATCATTATCATTACTCACAGCCATTGAGGTTGTTTCTTAAATTATAGAAGAATTCATTATCATGGAATTACCACCCTCCGGACTGTCGTCGACTTCACCCTTGACATGACGCCACATCACATAGACAAGGTTCATTCAACTTCCCAATGTTTTAAAACCACTCAAGGGAAAATTACCCTGAGTCTAACCCCAATCTTCATTGGAGTTATAGGACCCCAACATCCATTGCCACTACTTGTTTTCATATCCAACCACATCCTCCAATGACCCAACACAAGTCTCAAAAGCATCACTAGGAACCAACATGAGATCATGTTAACACTTGGCTAATTTTCCACCACATCCAAGACCCACATGCATCTCCAAGGAAACTAACATGCACCTCACCGGTTCCACATTTCTACCCTAGTGCCAGTACATCAACTCAATGTTATATTTATCACATACAAGGCTAATTTATCACTCCCCAACTTAGAAGTGTCATTACCTTTGCTCTCCATGAGGGATTCCAACCACCACATCTTAAAACCGAACCACAAACCTAGATATGGCCATCCAGCATTTTTCCCAAAACAAGAGAATAAAGGTCACCTAATACCCATTCTTGGATTATGTGAACGTAACCCAAGGCATTTGTCTACATTTGGACCATCCCAAGGTCGTCACCATACATCATCGAGGGTGTACATCTCATCATCAAATTCCACACATATCACTTCCTTGTATGTAAACTCCACGATGTCCCTCATCAAACCAAACAACTCCATGTCTCTTGGTGAGATCTAGATCTTCTCAACATACATGGGATGATGTCAAGATGTTGGGAATTATCATTACTAGATGAGGTACACTAAGAATTCATCTAAGAACACCACCACCAACTTATTCGTTTCTGATGTCAATCTATGGTACACCATGACCTTATAGGAATCTCGAGCTTTCCTACAGAATGTTCCACATCAACACTTAACCATCACCACTCAGGTCTGATTTCCAACAAGGTTCAGGCATCGATCCATATCAAAACCATTCATACAACATGTTCAACCACATGACCACCCATACCTCAGGTGTCACCATTGAGAGAAAGTATATAACCAATCGTTAGCCACCCTTATCTTTTCTATTCAAAACAACTTCTATACCTCTCTTATAGGTCACCATGAAGGTTGGGAAAAACTAACTCCCTTGTCTGGAGTCACAACTAGGATAAGCCATTGGTGCTCTCTCTAGAGCACACTTATCATGACATGAACAAAGCAAAGCATGGGAATTGAACTCTCACTCCCATTCCGACACACACTACACTTTTCTTACCAAACAACCATATATTATAGGTTCTACACATATGGTTTACACATTCATCACCACTACGAGTAAAAAATCCTCTCCTGAATTTGAGACACAACTCGTAAGGTCTCTGCTCACAAGGTCCCCAAGACCAGACACCATCCTTAGGGTCCGACATGTACTCCATATAGTCACAGCTCATGAGGGTTTCCTCAGAAACACCACCAAACAATTCCTCACAATACAAAAGTCCACAACCCTACCAAGGGTTGCCTAACCACACCACCTAGGCCATACCACAACTGGCCAGGCCTCACAATCCAATCCCAAAGTTTTAACTTGGACACTCTCATTTCCCTAACCCATGCTTACAAGGGTAAAACTAAAAACACTAAGGATACCCACCTTAAACCCAAACATTCTCATTCCAAACATTACATTCACTCGAAACTTCAAAGAATGAATGAAATAATTTAACCACACTTGGAAGAGATCTCACATTATCAACCATAAACAAACCATTCTTCATACCATACCCCAACGATCATCATCACACTTAAAGCACTACCCCCTACCATACCTACTATAGTCATCGTCAACATGGGGTAACCAACTTACACAACAAAAAGTCTCTCATAAACACATCTTCAAACCAATTCATCTTTCAAAATACGATCCTTTCCTCTTAAAAACATTCATTAAAAATTTTATGGTCATTATACAATGCCTTTTTTTCTAGAAACTGATTCAACCCTGACAATTATCACAACCCAAAACATTAATCCGGTCACAACATTCATTATACACGATATTAATTAACTATTCATTTTAATTCTTTTCATTCACCCACATTAAATAAAATTATTAAACATCATTTTATTTATATTTATCAAGGAAGTAAAAATGAATTTAACTCTCTATTCCCCCACACACCCATCCCGTGTGTGTTCCTATAAGGAAGCATGCCACCTATATCCTTAGGTGCCTAAAATACTGCATGAATGCACATCCCCATTCCATTCTGAAAATGAGTGAAATATCATAATCAAATCACACAACCTGTGCATCACCCAATGATGAAATATCATTAAATTGTAACAACACAAATCAAGAACAACAATTCCAACCCATGGTGACTTGGGATTTCCCTCGTACATGGGTAAACTATTACAAAGCAAAAGCTCATTACCAACGCCGAACACTATCATAATATCCTTTCTAACATACCCAAATAGCAAGAATGAGAAAATAACTTCTCTGAGACCACTTTGTAATGTCCTTGACCTGGAAACCTTTAAACTAGTTCTCCGAACCGGGTCGTCACATGACCTCAAGCACGCCTCCTCGCACGCCAGAGTTCCTAACTAGCAGTGAGTATCTAAATGGGTCCCAAATCTGAGTCTAGGTTCTTCTCCATGTACATCTTGAGCCCAACTAAACATCTCACAGTAGGGTCTCTGCCCCTATCCTGACTTGCAACCAATAGACCTGCTCGAGTACCCAATGGTGGCCCGAGTATGGTGTGAGTACAAAACCTAGTATGCCACCACAAAGTGTGTCTACAAAATATCCAGTCTAATAGATAGTGCATGCAATTACTAAATAAATGGTAAGTGATCAAGGAATATTTTGGGTTCCATTATTTACCAAGATTCATTTAATTCATGACTAGGAATTATCTCAATTCAATTTCTTATACCATCTTCATTACATAAGACATATTGATCACATGTTCCATGGGTTAGGAATAAATATCATCTACAAAAGTTCTAAGGTAATAATTCACAATGTATAGAGAAAATAAATCAAGTCCCTGTCTTACTAGGGATCCACATATCATATCAACACATTTTCATCACCTTGAAGCCTCAGTCTGGGTGGAATGAAATCAATACAATAAACTCACCTTGGAGCCTCAGTCTAGGTGAAATGACATCAATACAATAACCTCACCATCGATCCTCAGTCCGGGTGGAATGATGTCAATACAATAACCTCACCTTAGGGCCTCAGTTCAGGAGGAATGATATCAATACAATAACCTCACATTAGAGCCTCATTCCTGGTGTAGTGACATAAATACAATAACCACACCTTAGAGCCTCAATAAAAGTGGAATGAAACCATTAGGGGAATAGAGTATTAGTCCTCATTCATAACCTATACGTTAGTGGTGGATTTTAGAGCATCAGTCCAACTCAACCTCTGGGTGTAGAACCTCAATCAATACCCCACACTACCAAGCCATGTGCACATGCTTATTTATCAAATCACCATAACCATACCATCACAAAAAAAGTATATTCAATGCCATTGGATATCAAAATAAATAACACAACATAACATAAGAAATTTCATTGGAAATCAATATTCACAATATAGTACAAACAACATGGGAATTAATACTATGCCACAACCCATTGACACATTTTCCACATTTCACATCTTTTATCCATTTAACTCAATTCCCTTTTTATCACACTTATCTCACTAAGCAATCATTCATTATGCCCATCTCACTTGTCATCATTCATTATGCCTAACTCACTAGGCTCCAATACCTGACTCATAATATATTCTATTGTGGTCTCTAGTCATTTCTACTTAATAACACATTCACCCAATTTCCAAATACAATTTATATCCATTTATCCAAATTCCCATTTCATTGTATTAATAAATTAGGTGTATTCAACCACCCCATTGCCTTACCCAAATTCATCGGTGAACATTCATTAACCCATTTATCATTTCATAAGAATTTACCCATTATTCATTCCAAACACAATTCTCATCTCACATAACACAATATCTTAATTACATTCAATAATTTTGGTATACCAAAAAATTCTCATGTATTAACCCATTCCACAATTCCACCCCAATTACCATTTCCCGTGCTTATCTCACTAAGAATAATCATGTATAAAGCTAATTCCTCATCTTTTCCCTTTATCTCACTTAACCCCTTTTTAATCCAACAACACCCACATAGGTCACCTTACAACCTAGGTGTATTACTAGGGATCCCATTTACATCCATCAAGATTAACATCAGATTCACCCTGGGCTCTTTGTTCTTGCACATGACCCAACATTTACATAGCTAAAATCTATGTCTGGGAACATGGGAATACCCCATGGGTGGCCTTAGCATAGGTTACATCATCCTCCATGAATCCTGTGGGGATCATGCTTGTTCCATTTGGTTGTTTAGAAATTCTAAAAATCACATCATAATAATGGAACAATAGACTCTTCATAAAAGATTAATAATTAAAACACTACATGCACAAATCTCTATAAATCTCATGGGATTAAACTTGTAGACCACCTACCTTGAACCCATTGATGAATGCTCTTTTAATTGTGGCCTGCGATCCAGATTCAAACACCCCTTGGATCCCCAACCTAGATATCACTCGAAAATAGGTTTTTAGAGCTTTTTAAGGAGATGGAAGAAACCATAAACCCTAATCTGCAAGAGAGATATAAATAGAGGATTAGACTTACCCAGAGCTTCGATCCGCAACTGATGATGCTCCAAATGACAAAGAAATGAGGGAGATTGATCCATGAGATCTCATGAGGTTATTGGGGAGTCACTAGGACTCTAGGAGGTGTAATGGAGGATAAACCCGAATTGGGTCTTAAAATAATAGGGTTTCATTTTTGTAATTTTTCCTACTTTTCTAGGCCATACAGTTTACCCGCACGGTTTTCCAAACCGTGCACAAACCATACGAAAGCTACTTTCCATGAGAGGCCATCCCACATGACTTCCTAGGAATCCCATATGCTTTGTTTAACTATGCAGAGACCATGCTCACGCTACTATCCGAGGATGGGTTGTCCGCACGATCTACATGAACGGTTACCCCTAACTGTGCGTAGAACATGCGCCTAGAACTTTTTGTCTTGATTGCTCTACTCTTTGCACCTCGATCCCCTGAGTACCCCTGAGCCCCCACCTGAACTTGGGAAACACTTATCTAGCCAAAAGAAGAGTAAAAACCAAAACTTAAATAAAAACATACCTTAAAATGATCCAGGATCTTACATACCCAAATCCCTTTGAAGTATTGAATGAATATGAATATTTGAAGTTAGAGCAGGGTGATCATTTAGCAATGGATCATCCGTACATATTTACTTATTTATATCATGTTTCTATAAATTTCTTATCAAATTATTATCTGAAGGCTCAGTGTTTGGATATGGGTTAGAGGCCATAGATCTGATCTTTGCCTGTTATCCTTTTTCTACTAACCTACTCATTTGTGGTTGATAAGGAATTGACATAAGAAGATGATTTTACTAGAAATGTGGTTCTCAAAGGTGTTTCTTATCTAAGAATGATCTAGAGTTCTTCTTCTGGATAAAAGTGACATTAGGATGATTCTTAGAGAGGTAGAGGAAAGAGTGTCCAATAATAATCAAGATAATCCCCTGTGGATAATATAAGGAATATTTGTTTCCTGTTATTAGTGTGGGATGGTTGGAAACAATAATACTAAGTGAAAAAATACGACAAGGACAATCCAATGGTGTAATAAGTTGGGTCATATAAAATTATTTTACCAATTGTCTTTAGTGGGAGAAGTGTAGGATTCATTTTCTCATTGGTGTCTCAAGTGCATTCAAGTACTTCCAAATACAGAAGAACTCATCCTCATCGAAAAGTGGATTAGAACAAAGGAATAAGAATAATAGAAGTTATGGGCCATGTTGATTCCATGTTTCAGAGTTATTTCTAAAGGACCGGGATTCTAGGCTATCCACTATTCAAGGTAAGGGGTGTATTTCTTCTTCTGTGTAAGTTTTTTTATTTAACATGAGTATATCCCATTATTTCATTCAAATTATTTTTATTGATGTCATGGTTGTGAGGGATATGTTTATTTCTTATGAATTATATTTTCTAACCTCTTTGGGTTGGAAGAAGGGGAAATTTTCTTTGTTCCCTAAGGGCCGTGTTGTGGTAGCTAGTGTATAGGTTATTTCAGACTTCTTTTTTCTAGACCTAAATGTGCTCAAACTAATTATAATCATGGATTGGGTAATTATCTTCTAGTTTATAGTTTAATTTTATCAGCATTAGGTTCAATTACTTACTCATAATATATGTACTCATATCTTCCATGGAGAGTGGGATTCATCGCCATGGAGGGAATGCCCTATTGATTTAGATTTGGAGTTGATCACATGATATTTTTCCATGTTATTCATTAAGGATATTGAGAATAATTTTTTGGGTAAACATCCAGTGGTTGTGGAAATGTACCCAAATGTGTTTATGGAAAATATTTTATGATTTTCAGCATAGTGAGAGATCATGGTTACCATCGATCTGCTTCTCGGGATGAACTTGATTTCTTTAACATCATATCAGATGGTTCTAGCCAATATGAAGGATATGGTAGTTCAGATAGAGGATCTTGATGGAAATGGTTTTATTCTCCCCAACATGTCAATGTGGTATTGAATAGCTCTATTTTAAAATATTGTGGATGAAATACTCTAGATTTTCATATACTATCATAAGATTATCCAGGTGATGATAAATAATAAATTCTTATTTCCCAAAATTGATTATTTTTTTGACTAGCATAGAGGGTCCCATTGGTTTTTAAAAATATACCAGTTATTGGGTACAACCAATTGAGGATCCTAGAAGTGGATTCTTGAATGATATCATTTCAAAGTTGGTATGGGCATTTTGATTGTTTTATTATGCCACTTGGGATTACCAATGCTATAGTAGTATTCATGGTGTTAATGAACTGAATATTTCATCACTCTGTGGAACCTATCAGGGTCATATTCATGGATAAAATATGGGTATATTAGAAGATGTAGAAGGAGAATGATGACCATTTGGATGTTTTTATTGGTGTTTTGAGAGAGAATCACATATATGCTAAACATCACAATTTTATGTTTTTGAATAGGGAAGTAATGTTTTTGGGTCATTTGATTTATGAGGTATGAATTTTAGTGGATCCATAGAAGGTTAAAGTTGTCATGCCTTAGGAGCATCCCATGTATGTGTTCATGATCTTCAAATTTTTGGGAATGTATGGGTACTAAAAACATTTCTTTTATACTTCTCCTGGGTACATTCCCCCATTACATATTTGAATAGGAATGGGGTGAAGTTTCAATAGGATGAGATGTTCTAGATTCATTTTAATCAGTTATAGAACCATCTAAAATTCAATCAATTATTTATTCTACTTGAGCCTGATAGAGCTTATTCAATGTATTGGGATGCTTTTAGAGTGGTTTGCGAATGTGTGGTGATGAGGGATGAAAATTTTATGGACTATAGCTCACAGAAGCTATTCCAGAAAGAGTAGTTTTATGCCACCAACAATTTGGAATTAGAGGCATTTATGAATGAGCTGAAGAAATGTAAACAAGACCTCTTTGGGGAGAATTTTACAATTTATATGGATCATAATATCCCAAATAACATTTTCACTCAGAGGTACCTATACATTAGATAAAAACATCGGGTGGAGTACCTTCAGGATTTTGATTTTCAGATTGCATATATTCATGGAATGGAAATGTGGTCAAAAATTCTTTGAGAAAGAATATTCTAGTGAAGGTATTTCAAGAATTAGCATATGAGTGAGGTTATATGACCTTTTACAGATATGAGGCAGTAAACATAGGAGTAAAAAGGGTAGGAATTATTTTATACTGTGTAGGATAATCCCTCCATCATTTATTAGGTCAATAATGATCAGGTATCCACCCCTCAAGTAACATAATTTTTTTAGTGATTTAAATAATGAGGATACCTCAGGTGATTGGTTTCTATTTTGCAATGGTTCTATTCTCTTCCAGAAGTATTTTGTTGTTTATTTGAGCCAAATGCAGGAATTAATACATGAGGCACACTATTCCAAGTGGGTTGTTCACCCTAAAATTACAAAGATGTTCCACACCATTAAATTATATTATTGGTTTCCTAGGATGACATGTGTTGTGAAGGCCTTTTTTTAGGTGCTTAACTTTCTAAAGGATCAAAGCGTAACATCAATGAGTAACAAGGTTGTTTCAGATAGTTCCCATACATGTTTGGAAGTGGAAATAAATATATATAAATTTCATTATATAGAAACCTCATAATCTACATGGAAAAGATTCAATATGGATGATCATCGATTATGTGATGAAATCAGCCTATTTTATACCCATAAGGGAGTTGAATTTGGTAGAGGACCTCAAATTCCAATATATCCTAGAGGTTTTTCGGCTTTATGGAGTTTCGTCGGTGATAGTGTAAAATCATGATGACCATTTTACATCTCACATTTTATGGTAACCTGGAAGGATGTGGGAACCCAATTGAGGTTAACAAGTGCATATCACCTACAAAGGGATGGAAAAACCAAGTATACCATCCATACCCTTCATTATATGTTGTTTGCATGTGTTCTTGATTTCAATGGTTTATGGGAAATACATCGTACATTTTATGAGTATTATTTTTATAATCTATACCATTCCTTGATTAGAATGGAGTAATTTAAGGTGTTATATGGTCAGTCATTCCAATCCCTGTTATGTTGGGCTAAGGTAGGTGATCATTCTTTGGTTGGACTAAGTCGTGTCCTTGAGATGACTGAGAAAGTGTGGCTGATTCATAAATATTTAGTGATAGTTGACAATATCCTTAAGTCATATTATAACTATCCTTTTTATCTTTTGGAATTCTAGATTAGAGATCAGGTGTTTCTTTGGGTATTAGTTTAGTTGGGTATCCATCATTTAAGTAAGCAGGTGAAATTGGAACCATGTTATTTATGTTAGTTTCATGTTGTGTAGAATATTGGGAAAGTAATATTGCATTTGGATCTTCCACCATAACTAAAAATGATTTAGTAAGTCTTCCATGTCTACCGGGTAATGAGATTCCATATAGAACCATGTCATGTGTTATAGTGGGGAGACTTAAAGCGAGATCCTAATACCACCATTTTGGTGGAGCATATTATTATAATGGATGTTTAAACCACTATTATCTATGGGAAGATGATCCCATTGGTTCATGTTCTCTAGTAGGATTGTTTGAATAACCACGATACATGTGAGTGTCAAGACTGAGTGAAGGAGTAGCAACTTAACTAATTATCTTCATGTGAACCCTGAAGACTTTCAGGGGAATATAGAGAGATAATGGGGAGTTTGTGACACCATTTGGGTCATTGGTATGTCTAATTTTGAGTTTTATTTATCTTTGAAATTTTTTCTAGAGTTCCCAAGTGCCAGGTGATAAAATTGTGTGTTTTAGGGAGACAGAACATGGGGCATGATTAGCACATGATGTTTCTAAACTGTTCGAGAACTATGTGAGGGGTAATGTAGTTTTGGTAGTGTGTTATATAATGGTTTGAACATGTTTTTACAAACCGTGTGACACCCTAAGGGATGCCTCATGGCCTATTTTTTTGTAGATATTGTCACTTGAACAGTTGATGAAATTTTTTCCTAATCATGTGACCCGTTTTAGTTCATTAAAAATTGAAAAATTAAAAAAAAATCACCAACCTAATTTTTTTCTGTTTGATTTCATTTTTCATACTCCAAAATGTTCATCCCTACTCATTTGGTTTTAGATCTCCCCCCACCTTTATTAGTCATTTGTTTCTTGTTTTCTTATTATTTTTCTTGAGTTAAGTCTATTTTATTCTTGATTTCTTATTCTTTTCCCTTATTCAATCATTTTCATCCATTTTGTAAAAGTGTGGAACCCTTATGGTGGTGTTGGGTGAATATAGGGTTGTGATGGTGGTTATTTGTTTGATTTCTTTAGTTTTAGGTGTGTGAGGTTTTTTATGCATTTTGGGTGGTATTCTAGAATGTCAATAAGAATTCGACCAAATCTTATTTGGTTGTACATATTTAAGGGATTCTTCCATGACACCATTATATTGATAATCACAATTGTTTTTTTAAATTTCCATTTACATGATTTATATTGTGTGTGTATTCAATGTTTGATGTATTTCATTGATTGGATGGGAAATTTAAGTGGTTAATGTGGTTTTTTTGAATAGGTGTCACTATCATGACCACAAAGTCTTTGATAAAATAGATCAAAATGGTTTTGTGATTCTAAATAAATATATAAAGTGGTTTAAGAAATGATTGAACCTTGGAATGAGAGTTTTTTAAATTGGGATTGTTTTCTTAGGAAATTCTATTTGTTATATCTTGATTTTTATGGCCACACTATTATAATCTATTCACATTGGTTTTCACATGGGTTAACCAAGGTTTGAGAAAAAGTTTTGTTGAAGGGATCATGTGTGACTTTGGAGGGAGGACACTATTAGCATATATTTTTTTCAAAGGTACCAAGTTATTATTTGGGTTAGAAGACCATGTGAGGTTCTAAGTTGGATTTTGAGAGACCATTTGAACTCTTGGAGTTGGGCCCAGGGAATGCTATGATTGATTACATAGCTTAGCTAGCGTGTATACTTGTATACACCCTCACGTCAGATACACTGTTTAAATCCCTAGGTGCAAATTAATCACACCATTTTTTATTTTCATTATACATTTAATTAGTTATATTTTAAGTGAAGATATGTTTTATTCCCATTATTTATTTTCCATTTATATTGGTATATGGTGTTCAATTTTATGATAACATTCGATATGAATTTTTTTGTTAACCTTGTTCTTCCTTGGTTATTGTTTACAAAATTTATCCATGTGTTTAATGTATTTTGGAATACAATGTTTTGTTTCAAAATGGGAAATCAATGGGATTTTGATTATTTTTTTAGAAATATGATATGTTCAAAGTGGTTTTAGTTTTTAAAATGTTTTCAAACTAGTCTATTGGATTTCCTGGGTAAAATATTTAAATAGATTCATGGTTGTATCTGACTAAGCCTCATGCCTCACACCCTACTTTGGGACATTTTTTAGTGTTTTTGAAATTATTTGTGTTGGACACAAGTAGTGAAAAGGGAACCCTGTACCAGGGTGTCTCTTCTTGATTAAATTTATTTAGTGTTTTTGGAATATATTTCATCTAATTGGAATGGACCCATATGGATTCATTTTTGGTCTTTTTTACTTGTTGGGTTGTAATTAGGCCATGTTTTGATTTATACCATTACTTTTGATACTTTTATTTTCTATTTGAGATACGATTTTTATGTATATGTTATATTATGTCATGTTAATATAATGATGTATTCTATGGCCTATGGTATCTACATATCTTATTCAGTTGAATCTGATTAAATTAGTGTTTCCATCCTAAATTATGGATGGACCATGCCCATTTACCTATAGTTAAACCTTTACCAAGTGCTAATTGGAAATTCCTAGTTCTTTTCACTATCCCATGGAGATCATGAATTCACATCAATCTATGTGGAAGGCTGAATTAGGTGAAAAGATAGGTCAAATTGTGTTGGTTCATTACAAATTTCAAATGAATGTTTTAACTAAAAAAAGAATAGATTTTTCTACTCGGTCAAGTTTATTTTTCATCCATGTTAATATTTCAATTAAAATGATTTCAATATTTTTTTTACTATTCTTTAATGATTTTTTAAATTTATTTTTTCCATGTTTTAATTTCTATAAAAAACATTAAAATTATATTCTTATTAGTTTTTAATTGAGGATGTTTTTTTGAAGGTGGGAACTGAACCAGTGTGTTAAATTACATATAATGATTACATTTTCATGGATTCATGAATAATATTTTTATTGAATATTTCATTATATGTTTATATTCAAAATTCCAAATAATTTTCCACCTAATATTTTTGAAAGTTTTATTTTTAACATTATTTGTTTTAAAGTGAAAATAACATTTTACTTAGAAAATATTCCAATGATCATTTAGATTTATTTTCATCAATGTCAGTATCATTTGATGAATATTATTCTTTATAAGGTATATAATATATTATTACCACCCCCATATTACATTGGATTATTTATGATTATATTGTATCTATTTATAGATTGGTGGAAATATTAACAATTATCATGCTAGTTTTTTAATATGAATGTTTATGTTCATTATTTATGGGATTATTATACATTCTTTTCATATGATGAATGTATTAGAAATAACCAGTGATTGAAAAGTATTATTATAGCACATAGATGAATCAGTAGTTCCATGAGACAAACTAATTTGGGTAATTATTCTATTACTTACCTATTTACAAATGATATCCTGGAACAAGTCATAGATGGTAAGACTGTGATATATAACATTATACATTTTATCATTATAAAATTAGTTATTCTTATCCATGTGATTATTTACGTTTGTATGTCATCTTTAAAATTTTCCCCTATAATGATGTCAATTATATGGAATATTTGATTATTATTTCATCTATGTCATATTATTCATTCCTTATATATTATGTGATATATTCCACTATACACATTCCCTTACTAAGAAAACAAGCTCAAAATTTTATTTTGTTTCTTCTCTATAAGATCCCAGGAAGTGTATTGTGAATGATATAAAATGTCACAACCTATTCTAGAGGGGTCTGTGTTGTGACTGCCCCAATCCCACCTCCAATAGGATAGGGGTTGAAGACTTGCACCAAATATGCATAACCTGAAATGGGAGGCATTTTCTTATGTACCTACACATAGACATATCCAAACCCTAAATACTAGAAACTGAAAACACTAAGTAGAAAAATCCATGCATACACTAAGATACCAACCAAAGAGTAATATAGTAGGAAAATGGAAAGTAAATAAGGCCAGAATACAAGGCCACCAAAAGAATGAGTCTGTCAAAGTGAACAAATAAGTTCCTGAAACTCATCTACAGAAAAACCTACTGGAGGGGTAGGTGTAAGATTTATTTTTGAAGCCATAGGAGCACACATAGTCAATTTGATCACTCTAGAACCACCTGGTATTGGTCCATCTAGAACATCATCATAGTGATGATCATCTTCATAAGACACAACACATGCGGGCAAGGCCCGTGTAGAGGTGATTAAAACAATAATTAGTAGGACACCCCAAAACTACAAAGGAACAACACTAAGAAATACATGAAGTAAACCACAAAGAAATACACGAAGTATACCATAATGAAATTCATTAAGTATACCAAAAAGTAAATACATTATGTATACCACAAATGAAACACATGAAGTACAATTATCTCACTTAAGTACAAGTTTATAGAACAAAAAGTATGATTATAAAGCATAGTTTGTAGAATAGCCATTATCGGCAAGACATAGAGTTTTAATAACACACAGTTTCCATAACACCTTGAGTGTCAATAACATAGGGAATGCTGATAATACAAAGAGTGTCGATGACACAAGGAGTTTTGATAACGCACTAAGTGTCGATAACACAAGGAGTTTCAATAAGTCATGAAACCCCCAAGTCATGTATTCTACAAGGAACAACCAGCCATAGGATTCCAGTCATAGCACACTTAAACTAGGAGAACCTACTCCTCAATCCATTAGGTTGTAATCAAAATTTTACAAAGACTCACATAGAGTATCTCAGAAGTTCCTTATTTTCGTAAGGGTTCCAATGCTACAAAAAACTCATCAAACAAATACACGACTTCATAGTTACAGTTTTTTTTGTAAAAAGGATCGACCCGAGTCAGGTATGGGGTTAATCTGACCCACTAGATCTGACCCATCCCACCAGATGACCTGAACTAGCTTGCACAGACTGACCCGACCCAACCCCACCTGGTCCAGTCCGGTTCTGCACGAACCAGTCTAACCTGCTGGGCCACTAGGTCTAACCTGTTGGGTCACTGGAGCGGCCCAACCCCTCTGATTTGGCCCGCCACATATGGTTTGGTTAACTATGCTGCATGTGGTATTCCCTAACTATTTGCCTCTATTCTGACTCAGTGGCACACCATGTTCACAAAATCAACCCTTCACCTGCCTACCCCGCAACTTCTTCGCTATTTTTGTGTCAACACGTCCCACCTACCACTAACGCAACCCCTCTTTGTCACTTCCTATGGTCCTCACCCGCGACCCACTCCATCCATAGGCTCCCACACGGTGTCATAGGGACCCCTAAATAATACCACCAATGGGCTCTCCCTCACACTCTTTCTAGCCTGACCCCCCTTCCAAGCCGCGTTCCACCTTCATTGTCGACCACCCTATCAGTGGCCCAATGTCACCCTCGCGCTCCTCTTGAACCCGATCGAAGCCACTACTCTAGGAATAAGTTTTCACCATGGTAAAATTCTACCTCTTTTCATTCTCACTATGAATATTCCATCACACCAACATGATTTCGTTGATGTGTCAGATCACCGGTCTCAGATCATTGTGCCACAAATCAAAGGCGTAATCCTCCTTTGTTCATATTTTGTGAAGAACGAGTAACACAAAAAGATTGAGGGAAAGAGTTAAATTAATAGGAACACCCAAATAATGTATCTTGTCCTTGTTTATGTCATCCTTGATTAGTTCATGTCATAATAATGAACCAGGAGTGAATAAAATGAATCTCTAAATAGAATCAACCTTTATAATAAACCCACATAAATTATCCATCCTGCAAGAATGATTGATCCACAGATCAACCTATTCATGGGTTATTCCATGTTCATCAATTAAATTTAAATATAATAGGGAAAATTTCATGAAGAAAAAAATTCCCTACCAAAATTTTGTATCATTCATTGATGAAGGGAGAAGCTGCGTCGTCATCATTCGTCGAGTCATTGATCTTTGATCCAAGATCCAATATCTGATCCGTCATCACCAATTCTCGATCCACCAAATTTCATTGGAGATAGCTCCTTTTTATTTTTTTTAAAGAAGTTAAAGTGTTATGATGATAACCTTTAATTATTTTAAAAAGTTCATTCAAAAAAAAAATCCCTTACTACATCACAATAATTTTTTTTATTAAATATTTGATGACAGCTACGTCCAAAAAACAACATTTTATTATGGCCAACGCCAGACAATGTTAGGCCCAACCTGAGTTAAATTTACTTTTCTAAAAACAATGGTTCACTTTTATTTCTTGATTTGGGAACCGATTTATAAGTTATTACAATATAAAGAACCCCCCCCCCCCCCCCCCGCACACTTTATTTAAAGCTTAAAATTTTTCAATGAGTTGTTCCAAGAACACTGAGCCTCAGAATATCCCACTGTATTAGCACCTGGTCTGGGAATTTTCCAAATTAATTTATAAAAATAAAAATTTAGAAAATTGGAGTCATTATATTCAACCTACCTTAGGGATTTAAGTCCCAGATATCCAAAACAAGGGCCACTCAACAAATATGTGAGGGTACTGAGCATAAATCTGAGCCTCCCTCTCCCAAGTGCTCTCCTAGAGGTTTCTATGCTGCCAAAAAATGAACACTAAATTAATTGACCACCCAGGAAGAATCCTTTCATGTTGATCCTCAATATCCACTGGGTACTCCGTAAAAGTCAATCCTTTGTCAATGTCTAACTTTCCCTCATCGATGACGTGAAATGGATCATGCACATATTTCCCCATCTATGAAACATGGAATACATCATGAACCCAGTGAAACTATGGGGCTAGAGATATGTGGCACACCAGATCACCTACTCTATGAAAAATTTAAAAAGGGACAATGTATTTTGAAGATAACTTGTTGCCCAGACCAAATCTCCATAATACCAATTAAGGTGAGACCTGAAGGAACACATGGTCTCCCTCCTCAAACTCCATGGGCATCCATCCCCTATTAGAATAAGACTTATACCAGTTATGTGTAGTCCTAATCCACTCCTAGACAATCTTCACCTTCTCAGTGGTAGTCCACACAAACTCTATACCCATGATTACTGACTCTCCTGGGTCAGTCCAGTAAATTAGTGACTAGCATGGTCACCCATACAGGGCCATAAATAGTGCGATATTAATAGTTGATTTCTAGCTTTTGTGGTAAAAAAACTCCACCAGATATACGTGATCCTCCAAATTGAGGACAAATTCTACGATGAAAGAATGTAGTATTTTCCCAACAACCTGAATGTTCCTCTCTGTCTGGATATCTGTCTAGAGATGAAAAATCGTGTTGAAGCATAACTAAGTCCCAAATACCTCCTACAATCCCTTCCACATTCAGTATTTGAAAAAATCATCACTATCTAAAATTATTTTCAATGGAACTCCATGAAAAAAACTATCTACTTCATGAAGAGGCTTCTTAAGAACTCTAATAAACTTTTCTCATGGTTCTGTATGAAGTTAGATGACTTGGTGAGTCAGTCAAAAATCATCCAGATAGTATCATGTCCCCTGGATGTGCATGGTAAATATTTCATGAAGTCCATCAATATCCCATCACAATTCCACTTTGGCACCTCAATAGTTTGTGTCAAGCATGATGGAACATGGTGATCATCCTTCACTTGCTGGAAAGTGAGGCATTGATAAATGAACTCTTCTTCTGACTTGTTTATCCCCAGCCACCGGAATTGACATCAAAGTTCCTGGTATATCTTAGCCACACCCAGATGTACTCTCAAAGGGGTCATGTGGAACTCCCTTATAACCTCTTCCTACAACACCACTGGTACTACTGTGCTCTCTTAGAAAATAATGAGGTGCTTCCCACCTATCGAATATCCATTAGGGGCATGCATATATAAAAATGAGCATGTTAGGTCTCTTAGTCGATATCCTCAATCTATGCCTCTCGGAATCACTATAGGAGTGGAGGGTGGACAACCATTGACTAGAGATATGATATTCTATCTCCATCCAAAATGGATATTTATAACATGACCAATAGCTCTGATGACTCACTCAATAACTACATGCTGGATCTCTTGCTGAGAGAGTGTACCACCTCATTCCTCTTCCAAGGAGTATCAAAAATCTCAAAGTCATAGTCCTAGAGTAACTCTAGTCATCTCCTATGTCTCAATTTCAGATCCTTCTAAAGGATTTATTTGGTACATCTTCATCCCATACATGAATCTGGTAATATCTAGATTTGAGGTCAGTCTTTGAGAACCACTTTACCCCCTTCAACTGATCAAAGAGGTCATTGATCCTCAGTAGTGGATACTTATTATTTATGGTCACCTGTTTAGGTTCCAAAATTCCACACATAACCCAAATATCCTATCTGGATTCTTGGAAATAAAAAATGGGACTGCTTAGGGTTAAACATAGTGTCCCACGATTCCCTTCCCCTATAGGTCCTCCAACTGTACCATCATATCATGAAGTTCTATCGGAGCCATACAATATAAAAGTGTAGATATCGGTGCCATCCCATGGTATAAATCAATGTAGAGATATACCCCCTATAGAGAGGTAATCTTGGGAGATCCTTAGGAATGAAATGATTATACCTAGCCACTACTGTTGTAAACTAAGGACTCATATAATCTACTACACCGAGGGTGAGGGTTGCCAAATGATGTGTAATTGAATTCACCCTCCTATGAGAAAGTCTATCTTATACTGCATGACTTTCCATTTCACCAACAAATAAAAACTTAGTCCGATCACCACAGACACACTGCACTCTGTCTTGGTGGTCCCTTGACCATCTCTTGATCGTCTACATGGTAGGTCTGGTAATCTCATGCCAAATGTCCTCGTACACCGCATGAGTAACACAACCTATCATTCAGATACCTCTCTATACCCTGAGATCCATGTACCACTAATCACATGTCCTAAGTCATCCCTTCATGTGATTTAACCTCTTGGGTCC
Source organism: Viscum album (assembly GCA_963277665.1). NCBI lineage: Eukaryota > Viridiplantae > Streptophyta > Magnoliopsida > Santalales > Viscaceae > Viscum > Viscum album. The sequence goes on from OY728143.1 coordinate 413,396,767, forward strand.
CTTCATCGGCTATGTGCTACCTACTGTCGAAGAATCAACTTCCTAGTGCCTGCTAGTAACTCCCACTACTAGCATCTTCTCCGCCAGAAATATCTAAACTAGAATAGATCACTCTAGTACCCAAGGATATGTAGGGATTCTAAGGTATATCATTTATACTATAATATCTTGGAATATCCACTTTTTGATGTTCTAATCCCTAAAGAACGGGTCTCAAACTATTTCCATAGATTAACGAAAAAATTCAGTAAACCTCGACGAGTACTCTGCCACAGTCTGATTACCCTCTTGAAAATGTAAGATCTCATGTATGAAAATTGAGAATAAAATATAAGTAAAGAAATTCTCTCTAAATAGTCACTCAAACTATATCAAAGAGAGAGGCTCCTCATCATGTTTATGGGTCACTAATCTCTACTATTTCCCTACTGAGCCCTAAAGAAGACTTGCAACGAGGACTTCCATCTGGTCTACTGATGTCCTCATAAGAAAGAAGACATGAGTAACTACTTCCATCCAGTCCTTAGATACTTGGGGTTTTATATCACCCTAAAACCTAAGAGGTTTTTGCCTCTCAGACTCATAAAAAAAGCTCAGTCTATATGCATCCTCAGCTGGTAGCGCAGGTAGTCACTACTGCTCGACAGACATCACTAAAACAGGCAAACCACACTAAGGTGACATCTCTAGAATAAGCCCCTGTATTGAATCCTCCTTTCTAGGTGGATCTTTTTCTTGATCATGAAATGGAATCCTGACTGGCTCTCTATGGGAAAGCATCCTGAAATAGATCAATATGTACCATAGTAAATAGAGTATACGTAGTGTGCTTACTCAAAAAAGGACATGAGAATACACCTAAATCCTATATGATGCATGTATAGTTAATTTCCCTAAAACTAGTGTTTTCATGTGTCGAGTTAAAAAACGTGTCTAGAGTCTTTGTGTATGGATACATAATCCACCACACCAACATAGGATTCCCTGGATAGAAATCCAAACATGAATCACATAACAATGTTTCCCCAAACAAACCTCACACACTCCCCATCTTTAAGTAGAACTGACCACCTAAGATACAACTCTGTCATGAACCATCCTAGAGGGGACCGTGTCATGAATAATCAATGATTTCCTCTGATAAGACACTTTTTAGCGACTATCACCGAGTAGGAATATCTCAAAATGGCAGGCATCATCATATAGACATGTACACATGCACACATCCTTAAGCACAAAATTATGGAAAGTAAAAACACTAAGTAAACAATGTATGCATACACTAAGATACCTACCATAGAGTATGACCCTATGAAATTGAAAAGTAAACATGGCCATAATACAAGACCACCCAAATAGAGTCTATAAATGCGAATACACAAGTTTTTGAAACTCGTCCGTCGAAAACCCTACCTAAAGGGTAGGTGTTGGACAGTTGTATGAAGCTGTAGGAGCACACCTCTTCTATCTGCTCACTCTAAGAACCACCTCGTATTGTTCCACATAGAAATCTGTCAAAGCATCAATCTTTGGAAGAAGACATGACATGTGTGAGCAAGGCCGATATAGGGGTGAGTAAAACAATACTCAGTAGGACACCCCAAAACCATAAAGGAACGCCACTAAGAAATACACTAAGTACACCACAAATAAATACACGAAGTATACCAAAAGGAGATACATGAAGTATACCAGAAAGGAAACACCCGAAGTATACCAGAAAAGAAACACAAGAATCACTGTCAGCTCACACATGTATAAGTCTATAACACAAAATGTAGGATCATCTGATGTAGTCCGTAGAACACCTAGTATCGGTATGACATGGAGTGTCAATAACACATGGAGTTTCCATAATATATGGTGTTTTAATAAAACACATAGTGTGTATAATGAAAGAATCTTCAATAAGATATAGAGTGTCGAAAATTAATCTATCCCCCAAGTCACAGCCAGCCGCAATATTCTACTCGTAGCGTAGTTGTACCGGGAGAACCTACTCTTCAAGCCATTAGGTTATTATCCAAATTCCACAAAGGATCTCTTAGAGTATTGAAAAATTATTGCCACATAACAAGGGTCCCAACACCGCAAATGAATCATCAAACAGAAAAAAATAATATGAAAGTTAGAACGATTTTTATAAAAAGGTACGACCCAGGTCTGATCCGAGTCTGATCTGACCCGACATACCTGAACTGACCCGTCAGCCGAACATACCTGATCCAGTCCAGTTCAGCTAGAAATATTCTGGCCTAATAGGTTTGGATCATCGGGCTTGCTAAACCCATCCCACTGGGTTACTGAAGTATCCCGCCTTTTCCGGTCTGGCCCATCACATGTAGGCCGGTTCGCTATACCACACATGGTCCTCCCAGACCGCCTGCCTCCATGTTGGACATTGTGCTGCACCATTTTAATATGGATGGCCCATCTTCCACCTACATCGCGGCTTCCCCACATCCACAAGGTCTATGTGGCCCGCCTACCATAGATGTGACCCGTCCTTAGCGCGTACCCCATCCACCACCCAGGACCCACTTTGGTCGCGAGCTCCCACATGGTCCCAGATAGACCCCATCTAACCCCCACCTCCATCTTCCCTCCACTAGCCTTGTCCTCAATTTCTGCCTAGCCTAGCCCGTGCCTGGCCTCATTCTGCCTTTGGGGTCTAGCGCCCTACCAGTGGCCTATGGTCTGCCTCGTGATCCGCCTGAACCTAGACGGAGCCACTATGTTGGGCGCTGGCTTGCTCCACCATAAACTGCTTCCTTGAGTGATTCTCATAGCACCTTCAGAGTCGCACCTCTATGATATCATTACGGTGTCAGATCCCTAGTCTCAAATCGTTGCTCCATAGATCGAAGGAGAAATGATCCTTTGTGCATATTTCAAAAAGAATGAGCAACATAGAAAGATTGTGGGAAAGAGTTAAATGTATAGGAATTCAAAAAGAATGGTTCTTGGACTTTTTCATGTCATCCTGGATCTAATCATGTTATAATGAAGAACAGATATGGAATATAATGAATCTCTAAACAAATTAATCTATGATTATCAAACCAAAATAATTATCCATCTCATAAGAATGATCGAACCGCAGATCAACCTGTTCATTGGTTGGTCCACTTTCATCATTTAATTTTTAAAATAATAGGGAAAATATCACGAAGAAAACAAAAATTTACCTGGAGTTTCGATCGTTCAACGAAGAAGGGTGAAGCTGTGACATCATTGTTCATCAATCCGTCGATCTTTGATGTAAGATACTATCTCTTATACATCGTTACCAATTCTCGATCTAATGATGTTCACTGGAGATGGACCATTCATCGTTTTTCATAGGAATTCCAATGTTATAAATAAGTCTCTAAATTTTCTGACAAAGTTCATTTTAAAAAATAAATCCATGATATGTCACAATAAAATATGTTTATTAAATATTTTATTACCGATATGTCCAAAACAAACTTTTTCATCTGGCCTGCGCCAAATAATTTTAGGCCTCACATAAGGTAATGTTACTATTCTGAATGTAATGGTGCCCTCAGATTTCTAATATGGGAACCCATTTAGAATTTATTATATTTTAAAGAAAAACAACCCACATGATTTATTAAAATCATACCATTTTTCAATGAGTAGTTCTAGGAACAACATTCCCCAGAATCTCATTCCATATCAGTGCTTGGTCTCATAATTTTCCCAATTAATTTATAAAAATAATAATGGGAAAAATCAGAGTCATTACATGAAATGATATGTTTGAGGGAACACCATTTTTAAATAAAATATTATGTTTTATTTCATCATTTCAGATATAATTTAATATTCATGAATGTATCTAATATTGAAAAAATTCTAAACTAATTGCTCTTAGGTGATGTGATCCCTTATATCTTGTACCAATGTAATAATATAACCATCAAATGCATAAGACTAGACATAGGTTTGTTACAAGTTATGTCATAGAGTCCTAGAGAGGCTGATTTTTATTTCTTTATTGATTTAATGTTTTCTATAGTATAGTTTAGGGGTCATGTATTACCATTACCCCAAGTAAAATAGATATGTATATATATTTAAGCATATATTCTAAGGAATTTTTTTAGGAATCCTCTATAGGTAAAATCCTAGGCTATGATGTATTTTTTTTTTGAAACGAATTCATTTTTGTGTATCCTGACATTTTCCACCATACACCTTTAACATTATTATGGTTATAATGTAAAAAACCATTTTAATATTTTCATTCTTCCACATTATCTCCCAATACATGAGAAACCTAGGGGAGATTTTGTGATTTCATACATTCCATATATTGTGCTATTAAAATATTTGTTTGGGGATATTAAACATGAGTGGCCAAAGGTGAGTTTTTCCTCACCTCCTTGGTTTTTATCTCCTATTTGAACCTTCATTGAATTTGACTATGATGGTTGTTTGGAGTTTTTATAGGATGTATTTTTAATTATCATCATAATTTTTATGAAATTTATTATAGGTTTTTCCATGAGTGATTCTGATTTTGGGATCATACACATATCTTTTGGATATATCACATGGATTTTAAAATATTACAATTGTTATAAGGGATCAGAGTTCTCAAATTAATTATGTGAATCTCTAAAATTATTATGATTTTTTCTCCTTTTAGAGTACAATAAGGATTTTCCATGCAATATTATCAACCTGATTTAATTAAAACGAATGTGTAGATGTTAAATTTTATGTGTTTACCAGTTTTCATTATTATTCCATTAAAGTTCATTGTTATGAAGGTATTTAATATAATAATTTTATGCCAATTGTGATTTAGGAAAACATATTGTAATTGTTTAGTTTATCTCAACATTCAGAAAAAGGAAATAATATAATCACGGTATAGAATTGGTTGTGTGCGAATCTAGATTTTTTTTGAAATAGCCCACATATGAGGTGATTAAATAATAAAAAATCCCACCTTAAATGGTAAATTATAAATGTAATTGACGCAAAAATATAATTTCACATGTTTAAGTATGGTTTCTAGAATCTTTTTTATTTTTATACATTCTTGGTGCTATGATGTGATGGTGGTGACCGATTTGAATGTGGATTTTTTTTGGTAATTTTTGTTTTAAGTGGATTGGATTGGACAATGTTAAGGGATAGTTTTTAGTTTTTAATTATTGAATATTTGTGCAATATATTTGGGATGTTTTGAGGTATTTGGCATAAGGTAACATGTTTTATTACATGGTGGTTGGGATGTTGTGTTATGGGAATTTTCATATTTTTTTGTTAGACTCGGGTTTATATAGTAATGATGAACATGTAATTTCATAGGGTAGAATAAAATTATAATATATAATAATAAAGTAATTAATTTAATGAATAATAAAGATAAATATTGAAACATGGATCACATTTAGAAAGGGTTTGTTATTAAATGTGGAATATGATGGTGTGATGAATGGAACTTGGTGAGGTGGTTAAAAAATATATAAATGGTTGAACCTATGATTAAATAAGGGAATTTAGGATTTAATGAGGTTTCTTGTTATTAGATATCATTATTTAAGTGTGAATAGTATGTTCTAGATGTTTTGGGGGTGTAGTGGTAATGTGGTGAGGAATGATAAAACATTGTCAATGTGAATCAATATAATGTGTTTTTGTTGAGATTAAAATCGTTTTATATTCCTGAAATTTATAAGCAAAGACCACTAGATTCTGTTATTTAATACCAATGACTAAAATTTTCTTTGGTGTTCTATATTTTATTTACTAATATCCAGGTTAGTGAGGGATAATGGGTAACTACCCCTATCACACACTTTCTAGACATCTAATGTGTAAAGAGATGAAGAATTAGTTGGTGTTTATTCTTGTTGATATAGATTATTTTATGTTGATCCCTAGTGATGAAGTATTAGTTATTAGAAATGGATAGATATCTTAACTTAGTTGGAGGAACATCTAAGTGATGACTACACAGTTGGTGGTGTTGCCTTATGGTGATGAACTCTTAATTGGTTTTAATATTTTATGTGATATGTGAAATGAAATTTATGTATTATGTCCATTATATTGATGAAAGATTGGTATGTATAAATTGATAATTTTTTTAGATGTGAATGTTTTCCTTAGGGTGTTTATTTATAGGAGTAAATGATTATCATACATATGCAGTTTGTTGATGTATATGATAAATATTTTTTAAGATGTATATTTTCTATAGTCATCTACTATTATCCACTATGTATTTTAATTTATGAGGAAGAAATATTATTAATTGTAATATAATGTTTTGACTTTGAATTCTTATTACATATCTTATCCTATTTTTGTGATTTTTTTATATATTAGAGGATAAAAATAATTTATGAGGATAAATATAGAACATTTCTAGTTTTCTACAAAATTTTAGAATATTAAATTTTTTCTGAAGTTTTATGTGATTTTCTATTTAGGAAAGATAATTCAATGACTTATTATTATTATTATTATTTGAGTATAATAATAATGAAAAAATTTATAAGAATATAATTATTTAATATATATACAAGGGAAAAATTAATTATATTTATGAATATATATTTATATATATTGAGGTTTTATGTATTTGTGTGTGAAATTTTTTATGATTAATTTTTTTTAATATTATAATCCTTGAACAAATACAAGGTAACATAAGGATAGTGTTTAGTGTTATGGTGAAAAGGTATCCATTTACTGTGTCTATTTGTGGTGCGTGTGGTGTATGGAATGGTTGGTAAATATTGAGTAAGTTGAAGAAAATTTTTTCAAGAGTGAATGGGTAGTGGTGTGAGAGTTGTATGAAAGGATAAAAAATATAGTGAGAAATAATTGATTTATATATGCATTGATATTTAGAAATTGAGACTGTATATGGAATACATGAACTGCACAGTGGGGGAGGGATAGTATGAAAACATGTGTTAGAAAAATAAAAATATGTGTTTAAAAAATTAATAGATAGATATATTTTTTATTAGGTCATAATTCAATATGGAAAAGAAAACTCTCCCTATTAAATATATATATCTTACTTTCATAACTATCGAACATCTCTATACCTGATCTCCTCTAATAATTACACAATTGATCAAATATAATTGACCTTCTAACTACAATATTGATTAGTTTTACCCTTAAGAGTTTATTAATTCATACGATTAATCATATTTATATTTTTTAATATTACCCTTAATAAATACTAAATGTAAATACATAGTATGTAGTTATCTAAGATTGAACCCCCATAGGTAAAATCTTGGATGAAACTAAGTATTTATTAGAATAATATGACATAATTTTAAAAATCTAAATCAAATACAAAGAGAACCATTATTTGGTAAATCAATGTAAAAGTATTAAAAAAGTAAGAATAAAAAAAATTAACCATATTTTTATATATTTCAGTGTAATTACATCCTTAGTCTCAGTACACACTCTCTATCCCAATTTTTTTCTTTTATTATGGTGTAATACTATGGTTTATTATTTTCATTTGTGTCTCAATACCATTTTTAAACATAACTAATAAAAAAATCAATTTTTACACATTAATCAAGGTAATTATTTGATTAAAAATAAAATTACTTCCCCCAAACAAAAAGAAAATTTTCTCTTATAAAATAAGAGTGAGGTGATATTGAATAAATTCTAAATATGAAAACAAAATAATGGAGAAAAAATTAAACATTAATTATTCCAAAAAATTCACAATAATTATACTTTTGAAAAAAACATACTCCTCATGTTATCCATGAGAGTTTTTGTTAAAGAAGAAAAATTATAGAAGAAACATTACATTATATCCAATGGTGCTCTAAATGTAAACATGATCCACTAAATTGAATGAACCTATAAATTGGTGAATTAAATTTGTAGTGATACCCTTTTTTTATAGGTAAAAAATTCACAAAAATTCTAGTCATCTATACATATCTATAACCCTCTAACTCTAACTCAGAGTATATATTTATTTTCTAACAAAATTCTATGCCTCATGAAACTAATGAATCCAATAAATATATCTCCACTAACTCCAAAAATTTATGATAAAGGTATTCATTTAATATTTGGAAAAATATCTAAAATAAAATCCAGGTATTATTAATTCTAATTTTAATATCCTCAAAGAAATAATATAATTTATCTTATAAATAATATCTTCGCATAAAACTCATATTAATTCACACCATGAAATACAGACAAAATCATCTATGTTTCAAAATTTTTGGTTATCTTCCATTACATAGACAAAATATACATGATCATATCCAATAATACATTATTCAATTGAGTATGATAAATTATTATAATTACTATGGAATATAAAATATTGGGAATCTACAGACCTTCTCAAAAATATTTTTACACTTTATAACATGTGTTTTCTATTACATTTCCTATAGATTCATGTAGCCTGCACCCCAACATAAGAGTACATGTTGGAAGATTAATCATGGTGTTCTTATATTTTTCCTATGAACCATAGATAACCTATTAATGATAATTTTACTTCCTCCAAAATCTGTAATAATTATTATGTTTGGATTCACTAAGCTTCCTCGAGCTTGGATAAATAATTTATGACAATATGATATCATTTAAATAGACATTATACAGTCAATCTTAGTATTCATTTGTTATCCATGAGAATTAAAGCATAATTTCACCACTCCCATCGAAATCAAATTTTAATTTAATATTCCTATTATAGTGGTTCATTTTATATATTCATTCAAGTCTTTGGATTGAGATATTAGGAACAATATATCCATTTTAATCCATGTACTGACTATTTTTAGTCATGTTCCATCTATAAAGGAAACCCATTACTTATAGTTTGTCATTATTCTTGTTGTCAAGGTGTTTTATATAGTGTTTTAACCGGTTTTGGAGTATTAACAACTAGATCATAATGAAGATGACCATAATATCAATATTTCATTTATCGGAATACAAGTCTTATTTCTTAAATAGTTCACAAAATACCTTTTCCCACCTCATACATTCATCTAGTCCACAATGTTTTTCTAATATAGAGTGTGACACACTTATATTGTTTTTATCTTATAGTGACACCCTGTATTATGTCTACCATGTCCATATATCTTCCAGTTCTGACCCATGATTATTCTGTTTTATCACCATCCTTTGTATACTCCACTATTAATAACACACCTCAACCATTTTAATTCTCTTAATATTTGTTTATTTGTTGATATTTTCCATTTTCATTTTATTTTGGGAGTATTTCACAAGAATATTTTTGAGATATAGCTTTTTCATTCACTTTTTTTCTATGTTCTCTGTTTAGTACTCATGTTATAGGGTAAATAGTGAAACTACCATTAAACAAGTGTTTTTCTAGTTCAATTATATTAATACATGACCATTCCACATGGGTAGTGGACATTTGATCTAAAACATTTATAATCCCATTGTAAACCTTATAAGGTCCATATTTTTCATGTGTTCTAGAACAAAACATTCAAACTCTCTATAATAACTTATAATAAGAATGTGTGGGTTGTAATTTTAATAGTTTAATTGTTCATGGTTATTGAATAATTCTTATTTCATGTAGCCAAAGCTTTTAAATCTCTACGTGACTCTAGTGAAGGAAGAATAATTAGTTTATGTTTTGGTAAATTGTTTGGAGAAACCATAAAACCTATCTAGGTGGATTAAAATTATGGAACTTCCCTAATTGAATTCCAAATTAAGACCCCAAGAAAAACAAATCCCTTTCTAATTCATTAAATACATTATTTTAGGAGCCCTTATCCATATACCCTCTATAACCCTTTGATTTGAGAACCTAACTCTATAATTTCAGTGTTTTTCAAAGTTCTAAAGTCTTATTTTCTTATTTTTTTCTCTTATTAGTTTGGTTTTATTTCATTCCAGTGATAGGTGACCAATTACCAGTACCCTATAGTGAGGTTATTTTATGTTCATTCTTTCATTGAATGTTAGGATCTTCCATCGAATTGTTTGGTTTTTTCATTTTATAATTAAGGGTTCCATTACATATTACCATGATTGAGAAAGGGGTTTCAATCCATTATCATTATATGTCTCACAATGTGATTCCAAAGGATTTTTAAATACATTTTAATTTTATTTCATTTGTCTTTAATGAATATTACTAAGTTATAAAAAATATTCATTATGTTTTTTTATGTTCATTACCTTCCAATAAATGACTATGTGAGCCATGTGTTTGTTAAAATGTCACAGAGACCATTCTAAAGAGTTTTGGTCTTTTAAATAATGATTTTATTTAGTATTTTTTTTAATATGGCATGTAGGATTTAATTTTCACTTTTTTGGGTAATTATAAATTTTTAGAATTAAATTATTTTAATGGAAATTATTATATATAGGGAAATGGTTTGAATCATACCTCTTTATAAGTTCCATGTAATTATTTAATTATTATTACTTGTATATGAATTAAATGTATAGATCAATATGTATATTTATATAGACATATAGATGTGTATAATAATTTCTATATAAATATCATTCAATTCCTTATTTTAAAATAAATCATGGTTTCTTAAAATGGGTTCTTAACTACCTAATGATCTCTTAAATGAAGGGTTTAAGGGTGTTTTTCTTGAATAATTTTTTGAGGTTCTCTTGAAACATAAGAAAATTATTTTTCATTATAAAATTATAAAAAAAATATTATGAAGGTTTATTTTATACATTGAGATGGTTTTAAGGAAAAATTTTCCCCTTCAGTGAATAAAATTATGTTTTATGAGGGGTTTTCCATGGATTGTTTTGGGAGGTGGGTTGAGCATCTATGAATTATTTTCTCATTCAAGTTTGAGATGTCATAAGTATATTAGATACAACACCCCACATTATTATTTTCCTAATTAGATACTAGGAATCTGATTGAGGGATGGGATATAGTTTCTATTTAGACCATATTAGGTACACTATATCCCCCATGGGTACTGATGTACCTAGGGCATAGTGGAGTTCCAACAGTGAGGATAGTTGAGAGGAACTAGTTGGTTATAGATATAGGAATTCATCAATGGGATTAATTTTTATTCTAACAAGATTATATCTAGGTTACCCATATAAATTATTTATTAATTTAAAATTGATAGATTTTTTATATTTCCCCTTATTTATTTAAACATTCTTTAAAAGTATATTTTTTACTTTTATTTATTATTTTTTATTGTGAAATAATTTACTAGTTAATTATGACATTTTATTATTATTTAATATACAATTTCCTAACTTTCGAAACATTTATCCTTCATTTTTAGGGCTTCCAAGGGTGGGTTTCATCAATTTTCATTTTTGAAATAATATTTTAAATGGGGATTATAATAAATTTTAGAAATAATTTTAATTCATTTAGAGAATCCTAATATACTTTAATAATTTTGTATATGTAAAACAATATATATGGTTTATTTTTTGAAATGAAATGTATAGACTATGTGGTTCTTTCCTACTATGTTAGTTTATGGTCACAAAATTCTTGGTCCATTCGATATAATTTTTCCATTACTTTTATAGTCTGATTGAGTAATTTTTAAGGATGAATGGTCACTATGATGTCTCCTAGAGAACATGTATTTTTTGGGTTTTTTTAGTTTTATCATTCATTTAACTCTCTTGTTTTATATATAATTTTATGTTTCACTACTATAGAATTGATGATAACTGGATATGGTCATTTTTACTATTATTCCCACTGGGTTTTGTCTCTGTTAATTTTTGTGGAATAAACATATGATGTCTCGATAGGTCAGGCATGATTTTTTGGTGAAATTACTCCAAATTATTAAATTATATTTTATGGGAGTTATCAACTATAATTACTTCCTCAAATTTAAAAAAATATATCAATCAAACATGCTTTACTGGTGATGCCTTAAGGGTATGTCATGAATCATCTCATTTGTACTATTTGAGGGTTTTCCCATGTTGGTTCATGAAAAAATGGTATCACGAACAAGATTTCATAAAAGGTTCTTATATTTATGTTCATCCATTTGGTTAGTCTAGAAGATGAGTGTAAGGCCTATTGGGAAATTTTTCGAAGGTGAAATTGAGTTTTTGGATAATACATTGAGTACCATACATTTAGTTTCTATGGGACGTCAGGTTATAAGTTTTCAGTTTTTGTGTTGTCATTTTTAATTTTATACAATTTTTATGTTTTATTTTTCGTATCATAGTTTATGGTTTTGGTGTCATGAATTATTCAATAAATTTATTTGTTTTTTGTTATAAAAATTGAAGTTTATTTTTCACCACCTAATGAGATATCTTGTCCTAGAAACCCATATGAATGTTGAGCTCATAGTTTGAGAAGGTGTCCAGTAGGTGTAAAATGATCGGAACATGATATTGTAAACCTTTTTTATATACCATTAATATCCAATAGTAATATTAAGTGATATTTTTTTGTGATTCTATCAACTAAGATTTGGTTGGTGTGGGTTGGTTTAAAAAAATTCCCTAAAAATTGATAAAATGTGGTTATGTGATGAATATTATACATGAAATGAAAAATACAATTTTGCACTTGAAAATGTTCATAATATTTTTGAAAATTGGTGTTAAATGAATTTTGGTATGTCATGTTTATATTTTGGAATTTGAAAAGGCAGTTTAGAAGAGTTCATTTAATTTTTTCATTCTCTTGTGGATTTCTCGGATTATTTTTTGAAAAGAGGGAGTACTATGTTGAATTTTGATTTTTCATATCAAATTTGTGTATTGATTTAGTGTTTCATATATTTTTTGATATGATTTGAGTTTAAATTTTTGGATATGATTTGAGTTTAGATTATTATTTGTTGAGTTTTATGTTCATATATACATTAAACTAATAATCCAAAAAACGTTTTCATGAATCATAAGAAGTGATTCTTTGAGAACATCAATGCCTTTCTCCGAATAAAAATATATATAAAAACTCTAAGTAGAGTGAAATAACTCTTCTAAACTATTTCAGGTATTTCATGGAAATAAAATTCCTATAGAGGATGAAATTTGGATAGTGGAAATTGGATATATATTTAAGAATCATAGACCCCATGATCCTTGTGAGTGAGATCTATCATGGATATTTCTAGAGGACATGGTCTACATTAGAGGGATGATTTCATTTTATCTATGTTATGAAATAAAATGACATGGGAGTTTCTTAATACCACTTTTATTCAATGGTTTCTTCATGGGTAAATAAAAATGAAGCTAAAGGTAGAAGTTATTAGTGTTTTCCCAATAAGAAAATTATTCAGCGACCATAGTTTATATTTCCATAGTTTGGAAAATTTTGGACCTAGGAATCATACAACCACTATTTCTAAAAAACATGAGGATATGAAAATATATATAAATGGTTATATTAAACCATGGTGATAGGTTTTTCATGAAATTATAAAAATGCAGAAATTAGCGGGAAAGGGTTACAACCATGATTTACTAAACTATGGCCATAGGTGTAGAGACCCTAAGCTTGACGTACATGGACATTACATTACTTTTGCGGAATACTTAGTATATAACAAAAATACACACACAAGGATCGTAATAGTTTAGTGTCTTTGGAAACTCGGAACGTAATCTTCTAATCGTGGTGAAAGATCTTCAACATCTCCCATAAAGATCTTCCTTTTTTTTTTACCTAAAACCTTTCTTTATATCCTGGGGAAAAGAAAACATAAAAGGGTGAGCTCAAATGCTCAGTAAGGGTAAACAAAGGAAATATCAATCACATCATATACATAAGAACATAACTTTTGGAAATCTTAACCTGCAAAAGAGCTCATAATATCATAACATGGGATAAATCATAGAAGTGAAAATGAAATCATAACTTAAACATTACTCATTGTGGCATACACACATAATCATAGAGAATCATTTCTTGTTAGTCAAGACTCATTGCCAAGACTATCTTAGTGGACAAAGTCCCTTTCTGAATCGAGTAATCCTCGTTTCAGTCCTATTTCACTGAACCGGTATAACCTACCATTCCAGCCATGTCTATCTCATGAGATATAAAATCTTTACCCAATGCATTGGAGGGAGATATAGGTCCCACCCATCTCTTGATGAATCCTTTCTTATGTGTGCCACAAAATCATAAATCATACATCATTGCATAACCCATGTAATAAAAATGGGATTCTTAAACAACATGACATCATAAAACCATTCATATAAGATAAAGGAATTCATAAACATAATTCCATCACAACATAGTCAAATCAATGTAAAAATATGGATAGAAACAGAACCCTTTATTATCTTATATGGAAAATAATTTTGATAAAACACTTGAATTGAATTCTTGAGGAAAATATCCTTTCTTCTTCAAAATCAATTTCTTTTCACAAAACATCATGCAATTTTAAAAGAAAGAGATTTTATTAAAAATAGTCATGAAATCTTTTGGAGGAAGCTTCATGAAAATAAGGCTTTATAAAACCGTAAAAATCCGTTCATGCCGTTTAAGTTAAAAAAAACATTCTTCGTACTTTTGCCGGAAAAGTCAAAAAGTACCTCGTACGGAAAAACGACAAAAGATTCCTTTCATATTATTTACTAAAAACTCACCTAAGGGTAAAATTGGATTTAAACTATTGAAAGTGGATGGAAAAAATATTACATATTGAGGGAACATGGATGTGGATGATAAAATACACCCCAGTAAATACTTACGAATAAACAATCTCGAATAAAAATGAGATTGTGATATTTTCCCTTACCTTAGGTCCAATTTGCTTCGTATGTGTCCGAACCTCCTGTATAATGATTTAAATAATGTCATTGACTTATTAAAGAATCATATTCATTGTTATGATATCATATATGGTTCACTTATGACATTATATTACCCGTTCTTTTGTAAATTCCATGTTAAAGAAGCGTTTTGGGTAAAATCGTTTCATTTATCGTAGGTGTTTTGACTTGTTGTTCTTGACATAATTATTACTTATATCATGATTTACTTACTTCCAGAATATAAAATATGATTTATATATCATATATATTCAGTATATATATATATATAATAGGTAGATAAATAAAATGAAAAACACCGTTCATGGAGACGGTAGTCCGTACGTACGCATGAACGCTGTTTTCCTTTCCTTATTGTCTTGAAATGGAAGTAAGTAGATGACATACATATGTATATATATACATAAATCCAGTAGCTTTATAATGTCATATATTTCATTATTATTTTTTATATATACATTATAATCATTCTTAAATGGTTAACATGGAGAATAAATCTCATCGCGTCGTGGAGACGGTATTCCGTACGTACGCACGAGCGATGATATCATTTCTATAAATATTGAATTGAATTGGAGTGGATTATACAATATATCAGAATCAATATGATGTTGTAATAACTATGTATAGTTATTCTTTACACCATTATACCCATCCATGTAAGGTGGTGGTGGAAAATAGATTACACCACGGCGTGGAGACGGTATTCCGTACGTACGCACGCGCGGTGATTTCTTTTTCCGTAGGATGGATAGATGGTGAAATAGGGTTGTTTCATACTTATAATAACATATCAGTATATGAGTGATACTGATGTTATTACTTCATAATGAAACAACCTAAGAAGAAGAAGTGGAAGAAGAAATAAAGATGAAAGAATTGGTAACGGTAATTACCTCTTCTTTGAAGTGCCTCTTTGAGACCTCTTCTTAGGGCACTAGAATTGGTCTTTGAGGAAGACCAGAACCTCTAGGATGTTTATAGGGAAGTGGAGAAGAGATTTTGTCAGGGGTTGGCCGAGCTTGAGTGCTCAAATTGGTGTGTGGAGGAGGGGGAGGAGGTGTCCTTTTATAGGGGAGGAGAGGGGCACCTTAGGAATTCTTAAAAATATTAATTTATAATAAATCTAACCCCACTTAAAAACCTCCAAAAATGACTCATATTCGAAGATTAGATGAGATAGGGTTGTAATCTCATCAACCAATCAAATTTAGACATGTTTGGATATTATTTTAAACCTTATCAATTAGATTTAACTCTAAGTTAAATAATTCAACTTTTACCGTGTCTTTTTGTTTTCTTTCACTATAAGGTTAATACACTTACTATAACATGCCAAACGAACCCCAAATTGTTTATTATTAATATATATATCCTTATCTAAGTCATTTGGCAGAACCTTAGATTTTTAGGAATAAAATAACAATTAGTAATATAATATTTGATTTAAAAACTATTTTGTGTCAATTTTGACACTATTTGATATATGATTTTTGTGAAAGTCATAACAGAATTAAATGTTCGAACCAAGTTGATTAAATCAACATTAATATATCATAGTAACCTAGAAAATTAGTGGAATTCATAAAAAGTCTCAAATTACATTCATTTGAGCATTTATAACATCAATTATGTTAATATTTCCTTAAAAGGGTAATTACTGCATCATCGTTGTGTCATCAATAAATTAAATTATTTGATTTCTAAAAATTACAAATAAAATACCATCATGTAGGAAATCTTTTTATCGTTCTAATGAATATTTACAATCGAATTTATCTTATGTATAACCCCATATTAAAAATGATTTACTTATTAAACTTTGATTTTAACTATTTTAACCCTTCTTTAAATAAATTAATAATAAATGTCCTAATCTAGTCCAAGTGGGCCTAAATGGTCATATTTTATTCCTAAGTTTGTTTTTGGTCGAATTAAACTTGTCCAATAGAATTAGGACATGTGTTAGGGTAATATTAATATCATATTTACCCTTAGTTACCCTATTTACTATTAACCGTGGTAAAAAAGGTAAAAAGTTACTATTCACCAAAAAATTATTTTCATCTCATTGAACCACATTTTAGTCCTTGATATTAACCGTGTCTTTCGGATTTTCGAAATTCCATTCACAGAAGCGGTAAAATTAAGTTTTATGCAAAATTCAGTTTTTAACCTACCACTTAGTGGTTTCACTATTCAACAAAAATTGAAAGTTTTCAGAAAAGTACCAAAATTTCACCCTAGGCTATAATTGATATTCCGAATTCAAAAATGATTTCTATTTTACAAAATTCCAAACATATAAGTTGCATTAATTAATTTTATAATTAATTTCCGCTGTTACAACAAATAGCGTGTTTTTAAGAAACAATATCTATCAAAAGATTGATACTTGTTTATTTCTAGTTTAAATGTGAAATTACATCCAATGACCAACATTGTATTAAATTGTAAAAATATATTCTAAATATACTTTAAAACCACTCAAATTAATGATTTATCACTATTAATTATTTCGATTAAAAAAGTTGTTTTTAATTATAATTTAGTAATTTTTCACTATTCATCAAAATATGAAAGTTATCCGAAAAGTACCAAAATTTCACCTTAGGCTAAATTCGATACTCCGAATCCAAAAATGAAGTTCATTTTGAAAAATAAGATTTACAGAGTTTTAAAAAGTGGTTATTACTATTCATAACGGCTAGTTTTAATAATATTTTAATAGCATATCGTTGTTTAGTGAAACTCAGTATTGCGTATTACACACGCTATCGAGGAAGGTCGTGATTGCGTGTAATGCAAGGCAAGTCAAGGATGCGTGTTGTGCAAGCTCCTTTTGGTGTAGCGTACAACACAAGACTTTAATAAAATTAAAAAGAATATTTTTTTTTATAAAATCTTGGGCTGTTACATTCTACCCCCCTTAAAATGAATTTCGCCCTCGAAATTCGTCGGGGTTATAAATGGTTTACTATTCGAAAGTTTCTTTAATAGAAACCCACATCGTAAAAAGGAATATCAAAACCAATCTTTAAAAAACAAAAGTATGAAACGTAACGGTTACCCAAATAAACTAATCATTGGGTTTCCATATAGGTGAAAATATGGATATGGAAGAGAAATCTAACCATCATGTTCTGATGGAGAGTGGTAGAGAACATGGCTATGGAAAATCCAGTAATCACAAATCCATAGATTTGTGATGATATAAGGTACCATCTGATTCATCAGGTATAAGATCACTAGGACAACATTTTTGGTTTTCAAGATCATTTCCCTAAAGTTGAAAATTTGAATTGGAATAAATTCTTTCTTTATTTTGGTACAATCTCACTATTGTTCGTGCCTAGAACAATTTCCACTTCATCTCTTAAATAAATGAAGTTGAATTTGTTATTCGTGAAGTGTTAGCAGATCATGTGATAGAATGACGGGTCATTCCATCTGTCTCAAACAAAAGGTTAGCAAAAATTATATACATAAGTCGATCTATAGTGAGATTAATCATATATAGTTCCTAAAATTGACTTATACTTCATATATCATACTGCTTAATATAATAAAACTAGTTTTACTAAACAGGGACTTCCTGTAGGCCAGTGGTAGGCGATAAAGGCCAGTCGCATTTCGGTTGTGGGTTCGATTCCTACGACCTTGTCCGACGCGATGGGTTGTCGCCCGTCCTGCAGGTTGTCCCTTTTTCTAAAACTATATTACTATAACATCCCATCAATAATATCGAAAAAACTTCTATCTTTAAACAATACTAACTTATGTCTAACATAATCCATTCTAATCTTTAGGCTTATCCATAATACTGCAGTCCACTCTCATAATATAGTGAAAACGATTACCAGAGATTTAATACTATCGTTGATCCCCATATATCATAAGATATATCTTGTTGGTCACATTCCAAACATTCAAAGGCCTTAATCTTGTACTCTCATGAATACCCATTGAACCTTAGTGAAAACTTGAATGCAGTTAAAAGTTAACACTTTTCATATACCGAAATCCTCAAAATTCTATATACTCAAACCATGATATCACTTAGTCCTTATATCAATCATGAGCTCATGAATACTATCAAACATATTAGATTCTCTGTATCCCTTCATTATGCGCATATCATCCACTTTCCAAAAAATATCTGAATAACCTTTCATTGTTACTCATACCATTCATCATAAACTTTCAAAACTTAAGGAAAGACAACAGTGTAACAATCCTTAGATGTCTTTTTATTCTATAGTACAACATTACACTTGATAAACATGTAATCATTCCACTACCTTCTTAAACCATTGACCGAGCTTCAATAATTCTTTCATCTCACATATCATTTGTAGTCTCTTCATCATCATCAACATAAATACTTCCCATACGACCATACTGATTATCTTCATGAGACTTTCCCTTAGGGCATCGGTTTGCATAATGCCCGTACATTCCACATTTAAAACATTTAACCAGTGTTGATGTCGTAGCAATACCATTATCCTCATCCCTGGTGTTAACTGAACCTTTTCCTTTGCACTTACTGGATTTGTGTCCTTCTTTTCCACACCCAAAGCATCTTCCAGTTCCTTTCAAACATTCTCCTTGATGCCTCTTCCCACATGAATTACATAGGGGAAATTGAACTTTCTTTCCTCTATGATCATCATGAAACTCCATCTTTCTCTTATTAGACGAGTCAGGAAACTTACCAAATTTTACTTTATTGATCATATTATGAGATTGCTAATTCGGCATAATAATTATGTTTGGACTTCCAAATCCCATTTCATTATGAAGAATATCATTCCATTGTCCATCATATCCTCCATTATCGTGAATCACCTTGTTTCCAGCCATTTTCTAAAACCCAAAAAGAATAGCGTGAGAGGCAAAAATCATGCTAGGGAAAACAACATAATAAAGGGGGAGTACCTTGAACATCTAACATCTTAGGTTTAATTCTATGATCGTTAGCGTAGTTCTAGTACTATAACCTATACGTATACTTAACCTTAGGGACATCCCTAGACATACCTTAGAAATATCTCTAGGGATCTCACTAACGTTTTCGCATCCTAGTTTCAAAAGGTTGACTAAACCTTCCCTCTGATACCAACTGTAGAGACCCTAAGCTTGACGTACATGGACATTACATTACTTTTGCGGAATACTTAGTATATAACAAAAATACACACACAAGGATCGTAATAGTTTAGTGTCTTTGGAAACTCGGAACGTAATCTTCTAATCGTGGTGAAAGATCTTCAACATCTCCCATAAAGATCTTCCTTTTTTTTTTACCTAAAACCTTTCTTTATATCCTGGGGAAAATAAAACATAAAAGGGTGAGCTCAAATGCTCAGTAAGGGTAAACAAAGGAAATATCAATCACATCATATACATAAGAACATAGCTTTTGGAAATCTTAACCTGCAAAAGAGCTCATAATATCATAACATGGGATAAATCATAGAAGTGAAAATGAAATCATAACTTAAACATTACTCATTGTGGCATACACACATAATCATAGAGAATCATTTCTTGTTAGTCAAGACTCATTGCCAAGACTATCTTAGTGGACAAAGTCCCTTTCTGAATCGAGTAATCCTCGTTTCAGTCCTGTTTCACTGAACCGGTATAACCTACCATTCCAGCCATGTCTATCTCATGAGATATAAAATCTTTACCCAATGCATTGGAGGGAGATATAGGTCCCACCCATCTCTTGATGAATCCTTTCTTATGTGTGCCACAAAATCATAAATCATACATCATTGCATAACCCATGTAATAAAAATGGGATTCTTAAACAACATGACATCATAAAACCATTCATATAAGATAAAGGAATTAATAAACATAATTCCATCACAACATAGTCAAATCAATGTAAAAATATGGATAGAAACAGAACCCTTTATTATCTTATATGGAAAATAATTTTGATAAAACACTTGAATTGAATTCTTGAGGAAAATATCCTTTCTTCTTCAAAATCAATTTCTTTTCACAAAACATCATGCAATTTTAAAAGAAAAAGATTTTATTAAAAATAGTCATGAAATATTTTGGAGGAAGCTTCATGAAAATAAGGCTTTATAAAACCGTAAAAATCCGTTCATGCCGTTTAAGTTAAAAAAAACATTCTTCGTACTTTTGCCGGAAAAGTCAAAAAGTACCTCGTACGGAAAAACGACAAAAGATTCCTTTCATATTATTTACTAAAAACTCACCTAAGGGTAAAATTGGATTTAAACTATTTCAAGTGGATGGAAACAATATTACATATTGATGGAACATGGATGTGGATGATAAAATACACCCCAGTAAATACTTACGAATAAACAATCTCGAATAAAAATGAGATTGTGATATTTTCCCTTACCTTAGGTCCAATTTGCTTCGTATGTGTCCGAACCTCCTGTATAATGATTTAAATAATGTCATTGACTTATTAAAGAATCATATTCATTGTTATGATATCATATATGGTTCACTTATGACATTATATTACCCGTTCTTTTGTAAATTCCATGTTAAAGAAGCGTTTTGGGTAAAATCGTTTCATTTATCGTAGGTGTTTTGACTTGTTGTTCTTGACATAATTATTACTTATATCATGATTTACTTACTTCCAGAATATAAAATATGATTTATATATCATATATATTCAGTATATATATATATATAATAGGTAGATAAATAAAATGAAAAACACCGTTCATGGAGACGGTAGTCCGTACGTACGCATGAACGCTGTTTTCCTTTCCTTATTGTCTTGAAATGGAAGTAAGTAGATGACATACATATGTATATATATACATAAATCCATTAGCTTTATAATGTCATATATTTCATTATTATTTTTTATATATACATTATAATCATTCTTAAATGGTTAACATGGAGAATAAATCTCATCGCGTCGTGGAGACGGTATTCCGTACGTACGCACGAGCGATGATATCATTTCTATAAATATTGAATTGAATTGGAGTGGATTATACAATATATCAGAATAAATATGATGTTGTAATAACTATGTATAGTTATTCTTTACACCATTATACCCATCCATGTAAGGTGGTGGTGGAAAATAGATTACACCACGGCGTGGAGACGGTATTCCGTACGTACGCACGCGCGGTGATTTCTTTTTCCGTAGGATGGATAGATGGTGAAATAGGGTTGTTTCATACTTATAATAACATATCAGTATATGAGTGATACTGATGTTATTACTTCATAATGAAACAACCTAAGAAGAATAAGTGGAAGAAGAAATAAAGATGAAAGAATTGGTAACGGTAATTACCTCTTCTTTGAAGTGCCTATTTGAGACCTCTTCTTAGGGCACTAGAATTGGTCTTTGAGGAAGACCAGAACCTCTAGGATGTTGCTAGGGAAGTGGAGAAGAGATTTTGTCAGGGGTTGGCCGAGCTTGAGTGCTCAAATTGGTGTGTGGAGGAGGGGGAGGAGGTGTCCTTTTATAGGGGAGGAGAGGGGCACCTTAGGAATTCTTAAAAATATTAATTTATAATAAATCTAACCCCACTTAAAAACCTCCAAAAATGACTCATATTCGAAGATTAGATGAGATAGGGTTGTAATCTCATCAACCAATCAAATTTAGACATGTTTGGATATTATTTTAAACCTTATCAATTAGATTTAACTCTAAGTTAAATAATTCAACTTTTACCGTGTCTTTTTGTTTTCTTTCACTATATGGTTAATACACTTACTATAACATGCCAAACGAACCCCAAATTGTTTATTATTAATATATATATCCTTATCTAAGTCATTTGGCCGAACCTTAGATTTTTAGGAATAAAATAACAATTAGTAATATAATATTTGATTTAAAAACTATTTTGTGTCAATTTTGACACTATTTGATATATGATTTTTGTGAAAGTCATAACAGAATTAAATGTTCGAACGAAGTTGATTAAATCAACATTAATATATCATAGTAACCTAGAAAATTAGTGGAATTCATAAAAAGTCTCAAATTACATTCATTTGAGCATTTATAACATCAATTATGTTAATATTTCCTTAAAAGGGTAATTACTGCATCATCGTTGTGTCATCAATAAATTAAATTATTTGATTTCTAAAAATTACAAATAAAATACCATCATGTAGGAAATCTTTTTATCTTTCTAATTAATATTTACAATCGAATTTATCTTATGTATAACCCCATATTAAAAATGATTTACTTATTAAACTTTGATTTTAACTATTTTAACCCTTCTTTAAATAAATTAATAATAAATGTCCTAATCTAATCCAAGTGGGCCTAAATGGTCATATTTTATTCCTAAGTTTGTTTTTGGTCGAATTAAACTTGTCCAATAGAATTAGGACATGTGTTAGGGTAATATTAATATCATATTTACCCTTAGTTACCCTATTTACTATTAACCGTGGTAAAAAAGGTAAAAAGTTACTATTCACCAAAAAATTATTTTCATCTCATTGAACCACATTTTAGTCCTTGATATTAACCGTGTCTTTCGGATTTTCGAAATTCCATTCACAGAAGCGGTAAAATTAAGTTTTATGCAAAATTCAGTTTTTAACCTACCACTTAGTGGTTTCACTATTCATCAAAAATTGAAAGTTTTCAGAAAAGTACCAAAATTTCACCCTAGGCTATAATTGATATTCCGAATTCAAAAATGATTTCTATTTTACAAAATTCCAAACATATAAGTTGCATTAATTAATTTTATAATTAATTTCCGCTGTTACAACAAATAGCGTGTTTTTAAGAAACAATATCCATCAAAAGATTGATACTTGTTTATTTCTAGTTTAAATGTGAAATTACATCCAATGACCAACATTGTATTAAATTGTAAAAATATATTCTAAATATACTTTAAAACCACTCAAATTAATGATTTATCACTATTAATTATTTCGATTAAAAAAGTTGTTTTTAATTATAATTTAGTAATTTTTCACTATTCATCAAAATATGAAAGTTATCCGAAAAGTACCAAAATTTCACCTTAGGCTAAATTCGATACTCCGAATCCAAAAATGAAGTTCATTTTAAAAAATAAGATTTACAGAGTTTTAAAAAGTGGTTATTACTATTCATAACGGCTAGTTTTAATAATATTTTAATAGCATATCGTTGTTTAGTGAAACTCGGTATTGCGTATTACACACGCTATCGAGGAAGGTCGTGATTGCGTGTAATGCAAGGCAAGTCAAGGATGCGTGTTGTGCAAGCTCCTTTTGGTGTAGCGTACAACACAAGACTTTAATAAAATTAAAAAGAATATTTTTTTTTATAAAATCTTGGGCTGTTACAATAGGAACCTATTTTTATGGTTTAAAGTATGGCCATGGCCACCTATTGAAAATTTTAAACAATATCCATAACTTCATATTTCCATGGTTTAAACTATGTCCATAGTCTCCTATTTACACAATTTAAACTATGACCATATCCACTTATTTCTACAGTTTAATCCATGGCTATATCCACCTATAGACATGGTTTACAACCATAGATACAACCACATATTACCACAATTTAAACCTTGACTATAGGTTTTTTTATTTTATAAATGATTATTAATTATAATTTTATATAATTATAAATATATATATATATATAGTTATTTGGGATCAACATAATGGTAATATCTTGAGAAGAATACAGAAAAGGTTGGAGGAGGAAACCATTCTAGAATCATTTATTTATTTAGGCTATTTCCACTATTTCAAACTGTCACTATACCCACCTATTTACATGTTTTAAACAATGGATATAGCCACCAATTTCCATGGTTTTAACCATGGATATATCCAATTATTTCTATTGTTTAATCCATGGATATAGCCTCCTATTTTTACAGTGTAAACTATGGCTATGTCCAACTATTTCCATGGTGTAAACCATGGATCTAGCCACATATTTTCATAGTGTAAAATATGGATGTATCTATCTATTTCCACAGTTTAAACTATGAAATTTGTTTAGAACCTATAAAAATGGCTATAGTAGCCACGGTTTAGAAATCCATGATCATAGGCTACGACCACAGTTTTGGACTATATTGTCATGGTTTTTAACCATGTAAATTGTTTGATTTTATAGTTGTGTTTGTAGGGTCACCCCATGGTAAATGAGTATGTAAAACTCTCCAATGATAATGTTTCATTTTTTCATAAAATGTTTTTAGTGTTTCTTTGAAAGATTTTATTTTTGTGAGTTGTATTAATCCAGACATTGTTGGTCAACATTATTTTTCTAGGCTGGTCTTGTTAAATGAATTGGAGGAAGAGGCATTTTTAGAAGAGACAATCTTTAGTATTTGACCCGAGATAGGTTAAAACTATATTTATTTTTCTCCTCATGAAGGTTCCCCATCTACTAGGAAGTGGAATCTTAAGGAACCTACATTGGAAATGTTTCCTTATTTTATAGTCATTTATTCACATTAAAATAATAATTCACTCATTTTCATCCATCAAGGTAAATTCAATCATTTAAATCCATATTTCTTTAATAATACAAAGACCTATAATTATTATAATTAACTATGATGTTTCCAATATCATAATGGTGTGAATGTGGTAAATGAATAAGTCTTTTTCAAATCCAAAATCTCAATTAACGATTCACCTAATATTTCAAGGTAACACTTTGTTAAATTTCTTGGTCTCATTTCCTTTTCCTACTTTATTGATCATAATTAATCTATGAGTATTTTGGGTGATTTCATATCTTGTTCTTCATTAAAGAGATATGTGTCTCATGGAATTATATATCCTATTTTAATTAGGTTTTACATTTTTGTACTTGATCGGAGACTCTTTTTAAGTATTGTAGAAGTCTGTTCGAGTTTTTGTCATTTTAAACCAACATGGTTGAGTCTATAAATGGTGGGGATACATATTAAAGATAAATATATATTAATTTTAATTAAGTATCATTGGGTGAGACTGGTCCAATAATGTGTTCATATTAAGGTGTTTTTTGTTTTTTTTTGGTTTATTTTTGGAGTTGTTGTTTAAGAGAGTCCAATATTATCATGTTTGTCTTGAATTATAAGACATTCATTGAGTGAAAGGTGTTATATTGGGAGAAAATATTACATCACACACTTTTATTTCAATTTATTTTAGATTTATTTATATTTTATATTTTCAATGGGATTCAGGTTGATTTCCTATAGAATTTCCTATTTTGCAATTTTTATAATGTTTTCATACCTATTTAAAAGATAATTCCTAACCATGTGATAAATATTACACATGGTTGTTTTTATTTAAACAATTATCACATATAGTGTATCCAAATTCGTATTGAATTATTTATATAATGGTATTTGAGACATAGGGGAAACATTGAGAGGGATATGGTGAGTACTAGTGATGGTGAGTGGTTTGAAAATAGTTTCTAGAACTATGTAATAAAAATTATCGCATGTCAAAAATTTTTAATTGATTAATTATGTACAATTTATTATTCATTCCCAAAATGTGTTTCAAAACAATGTTTTCCCTATTTGAATCAATTTAGGGGAGCATGATTAATGTATTTATTGGTAAACCACAAATGAATGTCATGTGATCTATATAGGTGTCTTAAAAAATTAGAATTTTCCCTATTGATCCTTTAAAATTGAGAAACCAAATGGGTATTCTCAACTCTCATTTCATTGGAAACCTCTTAAGGGGAGATATAATCCCTCTACCATCCTCCACTATTAGATGTAATTCTTATTATATCCAATCTTGTGGTGTTTTACAATAGGTAAGGTCATTTTAACAAATTTTATCCATACCTCTATTGTTTTCAATTAAATGATTTTCTTTGTTCCCTCTTGGATGATCCATATGGTTAGGCTAGTATCATGTGTATTGTTTCATTGATTTTTAGGGTGTGTGATGATATTTTACGACATGTTCCTTCTATAATAGAGGGTTTTTTAAAATATTCAAATGGATGTGGTTGGTGTTATAGTATAGTTTTCTTTAAAATAAAACCAAGATATTAAGGAGTATTTCAAAATATAATTTAATTAAATAAATCATGTCGTTAAATTATTTTAATTATTTTTTATGAATATTAATCATGGTTTTAAATTTTTATTCCCTTAAAATAAATGTATCTCTATGGTTTTTGTGTTAAAATATAAAATATTACCTTTGAATGGATTTTAGTATTTTAAATGGTGATTTTTATTTTAAAAAATTGTGTATGTTTGTTTGTGTTATTTAATTGTTTTTTCTAGTAATTTATATTTTTGATAATTAATTTTTTTTTACATATAAATTCTTAAATTTTGTAAAATGGTTTAAATCAAGCCTCTAAAATATCCTTTGAATTATTTATAGAAATTTATATGTATGGGGGGGATATTTATATAATTATGTATACATATATATTTAAATTTATTGTTATATATATTTCATATAATTCCTTTTTTAAAATAAATAATTTGGTAATAAAATGTTTTTTTGAATTCCAATTGCTTTCTAAAATGGGAAGTTTTAATGTTTTTTTACCAAATCATGTTTTAAGCCCCACTTTGTACTATGTAAAAAGATTTATTCACTGGAAACATATAATTGTTTTTGAATTTTATAGATTATTTGGAACATTATAATTGTATACATTAAAAAAAGTACCACAATGGATGTGACTCCTATTCTAAGAGGGTAATTTCATGGATAATGTCGAGAGGTGGGTTGGCATCTATGTTGCCTTTTGTGCATTCATGTTTCAAATATTTTATTTGTATTAAATAAATTACCCACATTATATTATCATAATGCGATCAAATAAATCATGATTAGTGATAGAGAAATGTTTCTATCTATTACAGATTAGATAAACTAGATTCCCCATGGGGATATATGTACCTCAGGCATGGGAGATTTCTCTAGTGAGGTTAGTTTAGAGATATTGGTTGGTTATTGACTTAAGAATGAATCTATAGGCTGAAATATTTTTCCAACATGAGTGCATATAGGGTCTTCTTATGAGTGTTTAGGAAATTATCATTATTTCATATTTTATATTCCCTTTTATTTATGTTCACATTCACTTTAAGTCAAATTTTTCTTTTAATTGTTATATTTCAAATGTGACATACCTTATTGATTATGTATAAGATTTTATCATCATTGCATATGAATTTACCTACCTATAGTTTCTTTCTAACATGTATTATCATTAAGTTTGGTGTTTGATTCAAGGGTGGGTTTAATAAATATTAATTTTCAAAGGATATTTTAAATGGGTTTTAAAATGGATTTGGGATTTTTTTAAAAAAATTTAAAAAATATAATATCAAATAATATATTATTATATTCAAAGTAACATACATGGTATATTTTATAGAAATAAAATGTATGGAATTGTGGTTTCATTACTTCTGAGTTCATTTATTATCACACCATACTGGTTCTATTCGATATTTCTAGACCCAAATTTTTTTCGGGGTTCAGGTCTTATTTTTGGATTTCACTAAGAGTGGGTATGTTTTATATTAGGATGGTGACCAAGTGGTCTCATGGGTATCATAGAGTTTTTTATTTTGTTTTTTATTTTTTTATTAGTTATATCACATATATACAACTCCACATTTCTGGATCATATTTTTTATCACTATTGTTTTATTTATTTTAAATTTATATGTTCATGTTTATTATTATTATCTTTTGGTTTTGTATTAGTTAATTTTTGTGGAAAGGACATCCAATATATGGATAGGTTATGCCTAAATTTATAGAATTATTTTTATTATTGATTAAATTATATTTACTTCTAAAAATCATCCACATTGATATTATATGACCCAAAATTATTTTTATCTACCTTGGTTGATTGGGTATTCACCATGGGTATGCTGATGATTATATTGAGTGCCCAATTTAGGGGTTATCCCAGGATGGTTCATGAATTTTTTTATCAGATCCTATGTTCCATAATAAGGTTTTAAATTTTTAGATAAACCTATTTTATTTCGGTTGGTATGCTAGAGCCATGATAAGAATTTTTATTTATTAGCCATTAGTATAATGATGTATATGTTCTTTACTTTATGTACTAAACTGTGAGATAACCTTGGGATGTTGAGTTTCTATTTAGGTTTTTTGTTTTGTAATTTTCTATTTCAATTTTTTTTCATGTTTTGTATCTAGTTTATTTCTGTTAATTATTTTTTTGTCATAGATTTATTAAATAATTTATTTATTTTGTGGGATAAATATGAGACTTGATCTTGCATCACATGATAAGCTTTCACAATATATAAAACCATGTGGATCCTATGTGTGTAGTTGGAAATGAAATTTATGTGTGGATTTAAAATACAAAAGTGATCTGATAAACCATTTTTCTATGTCATACAAAACCACTAGTCCCTTTAAGGAATATTTTTTGTTGTATAATTTTATTGATTTGGATTTGGCTGTGTTGGTTGGTTTGAACATAAAAATGGATATTATTAAAAAAACAAACAGACAATGGATTTTATTATATTTAAATATTCAAAGGAAAATATTGATTTGGGATTTTAGGAAGTTCTTAGGATTTATAAAAATGGTTCTTAAATGTTGTTAGGGGTTCATGATTAAAAATTGGAATTTAAAAAGGGGATTAAAAATAGAGCCTTTAATTTTTCAATTGTACTATGATTTCTTGAAGTCTTATTTCAAATTATGGAGTCATATTTTTTATTTTTATTTTTCATAACATATTAGTGTTTTGAGGTGTATTTTATTATTTTGATAACTATTAATTTTTTTAAATTTTTATTTAATACCTTCTAATTTTATTTATATAATTACTCCCAAAGAAATCATGATTAATTATGGTAATTTATTCTCTGATAGCATCAATGACATTCCACAATTAGTCAACTCTTTATAAACTCTAAGTAATGTGTTACATGAAAACATATCTCAATCCCTTCATGTCGGTCATTGTGATCAAGTTTCGTGTAGAGGTTTCATATTTTTCAATGAAAATTGATGAGATACCCATGTACCTAGGATCACTTGAAACCTTGAGAGTAAGAGCTATCTCAGGAATTTTTAAATGACTTGGTCCAAACAATTAGAATTTTTTTATCCAATATCTATTGAAAAATTAATTGACATGAGATTTACTTATAACTAATTTTGTTCAATGGTTTCCTCAGACAGAATTAAATCTTAAGCTGGTTGTACAAATTTTTCATGTTCAATAGGGTTAGCATTGGGTGATAGAGTATATTAGACTCTATAATGTATAGATTCAATTTTTTCTCTAAGTTATTTTTAGTGGTTCATTAAATCGTCTTAATTTTTTGATTGGTTTTTATGTGGATCATCAGGATAAATTTCTTTCATCCAGAGTGGTCTGCTTATAGAAATTGGTTAAAGATATAATTACAGCATAGTTGGTATCTATAGGGATTCCCATGATATGTGGTATTCCTATTTATTTGGATTCCTGTGAATGTTCACCATCTAGTTGGGAGTATAAACTAGGGTAATTATTTATTGATGAGTCTTATTTCCCATTGTTTATTTTTTATTCTTAGAAGAATCATTTTCTCACTTGTTTCTAGTGTGGTCTATCTAAGTAATACAATCTATCTTAATCAAATTTTATAAAGACATTTAATCATTTTGGATGACTATGACACCTTTATAAATTCTATAAATTGAGATCTCAATATAATATTAATATGTATTTTCTGATTCGGGAATTATAATTAATGATTCTCTTGATATTTCTTAGTAAACCATAATGATAATTCTTTACCCTGTTTCTTTTTCCCACTTAATTTCTCATCATTTCTCTGTTAGTAATTTCAAGGTGATTTAATATATTTTTCCATTTTGGAGATATATTTGTCATATGTAATTATGGATCCTAATTTAAATTAATGATCAATTATGTGATTTATTAGAATCCATTTTTTGTGTTTTAGTTTTTCTGTTGAGTTCATTTTTATGGAACATCCATGATAGAATCCTTAAGTAGAAAGGATACACATTACAATACTCAACTTCCATATTTTCATTTAGTATCATCAGTTGAGACTAGTGGAGGTAAGATTAAATACTCATTTACTAGTTTTATTTGTTTTTTTTCAGGTCTGGGTTATTGATTGGGAGCATCCTTGTTTCTCACATATATCTTTAAATAAATGAAATTTTAGGGGTACATATTATTTTGGTGGGGGTAATTTTCTTAAATAAAAGTTTAATTTACCTTAATTTTTATTTATTTACTATTATTTTATATTTTATTAATGATTTGGGTTGATTTACCAAAAAAAGTTTGTGTTTCAGTGTTGTATGATAGATTTTTTCACAATTTAATATCTAGTGTACATAGTTTATAAGAAACCATGTGACTAACATTACATTGGTTTTTATGTTTAATTGTGTTGGAAGAGGGTCCATATAAAGACATAGTAAATCGGTGTCATCAAACCATATCAAAATCACAGGTATCCATGTGAGGTATATAACATGTAATGGTAGTGGTGTATGGTTTGAAAATGGTTTAGAAAATAGTGTGAAAAATATATAATTTATTCATATATTTGAATAGATGATTTTTTTGTTGGTGCACGGTTGCAAGATCATGTGGGAAAACCATGATGTCTCTAGGTGACTCTGCTGAGGGGAACACATTTTTGAAAGATTTTTCAAACCATATAAAAAACAATTCATTCTATCTAGGTGGATTAAGAATAATTATTTTCCCTTTTCCCCTTTAAATTATATATCCCCAATGTGCCATCTCCCATCCATTTCATTTGAGACCTCTTGGGGGGGGGTGCTCCAATCCCTCTCCATGCCTCAACCCTTGAATTTGATCCCCTTAATCACAATTTTGATAGTTTTTTTGAAGAGGTAAGATATTTTTCACCAATTTTCTTGTTTTCCCTCTTTTTAAATCATTTTATAGAATGGTTCCCTCTTGTTTGTAATCTATTGCGAGTGTTGCCTTATGTGTGTTCTTTCTTTGATTATTAGGGTATTTAAATGATTTTAGTCATTTTTCCTTCCATAATCATGGTTATTTTCACATCTATATATAAATATGGTTGGTTTCTTCATTAATTTCCCTTTGATAGAAAACCATGAGATACATAAGGCTTTTTAAATTAATTTTAACTTTATTAATATTTTATGAAGTATATGAATTGGTTTTATAGAACATTCAACATGGTCTTATATTTTTATTCCCTTACACTAAAGTATTCCTATGAAAAATGTTTGTTAAAATGTAGAAGATTCCCTTTTGATGGATTTTTGTGTTTTAAATAATTATTGGTATTTTATAAGAAATTTTAAGTGGGTTGTTGATATTTAATATTAGTTTTTTTGTAATATCTATTCTTTAGAATTTAATGGTTTCCTATAAAAATTCATATGTTATAAAAAGTGGTTTGAATCATTTATATTTAATTGATCCTTGGAATTATTTATGGATTATTATATTTATTTGAGAGATATGTAAATATCCAAATTTAAACATATATTGACATATAAATTTATATATATATATATTAATAATGAAAATTTTAAAATAACTCATTGTTTCTTAAAATTATTTGATGACATCTAATTCTCTATAAAATAGATTTTTAAATGTGTATTTAATAAATTAATATTTTAGGCCCATATAGAATTAGTGAATGGATAATTCATTATAAAAATTAACCAGTTTTGAATTTGAAGACCTAATTGAATATTTTGAATAGTTTTCATGATAAACATTAACCTTCACATAAATATATCACGTTTAATTAGTGTATTATACATGATGGCGTCGAAAGGTGGGTTGAACCTATATGTTCACTATTACTTATTTTTGTATTTTATATTTTATGTTTATTATCTACCTAACCTCCCAAATTATTATTATCATCATGGGATCTTAGGCATTGTGGAATGATATAGGAGATGGTTACTATGTTGTCTAGATTAGATGGAACAGATCCCCCTGGGGATGGAAATACCTAGACCATAGGGAATTGTGACTAGTGAGGCATGCTATGAAAAAAACATAGTTATAGACTCAATAATTAATTTATAGTACAGAATACGGTACAAAAAATGTACTTATAGGGTCTTGTCACATTGTGTTTGAGAATATTATAGGATTATATATTTTATATTTCCAACTATTTATTGGAACATTCATTTCATGTATTGTGTTATTTTAATTTTTAAATATTCATATATTTTCATAACTTAATAATATATCATATCCTTATTTATTATTTCTCATAAATTTATTTGTTTTGCGTTTTACTAATAAATTTTGTGCTTTATGTTGGTCATGGTTTTAGTGGTGGGATTATTAAATGGGGACTTCTCAAATGATTTTTATATTCATTTTATAAAGTATTTGTGAGGGGAATGTGTTTGATTCAGAAAATGAAAAAAAAAATATTTCATCTATATCTTTATATACAAACAAACACGAGTACAAATAAATTATAATATAGTATAATATTACAATATATCTATTAAATTTTTTTATTGAATAAGAATAACCACAGTTGTGAAATTATGTATAAATATTTTATATAGTCAAAATATTTATAAATAAGAACTCTATTTATATTAAAGTCATTATATGTAATAAATTTTTTACCTCAAAAATGATTTTATTTCTTTTTGTGAGAAAATATTAATATTATTTTCATCCCCTTAAAGAAAAAGTATTTGAAAAATTAAATTAAATATTTAAAAATCGTGTAAATATTGTCTTATAGTGAATTTTTGGTAAATTTTTAAAACAATGATTTCTTAATGTATAGTGAAAATACTAATTTTTATTGAAAATATCAATTTATTTATAGAATTTAAAAAGATATATTTTTTTATAAAATGAATTGAAAAGTAGATTTATTAAATCTATACAATTAATAATCAAATTATCCCCATTATAATTACTTTTATGTTGGATTTTTGTATAAAAACATTTTATACTTAAGAAAACTGGTTCTCTTGAAAACCCCTCTTCGATGTTTTTTTGAAAGTTAAATTTTAAATTAAATTCCATAAATAACTCAAATTAAATAATATAAAATCATTTAATTATTTTTAATTATAATAATTAATATTATTTAATAAGTTTAACATATTTTTTTGTCATAATGAATAAAAAACAAGAAGACAATAATAGTTTTTAATTTTAAAGAGGGTTTACCAGAAGTTGGTCAAAGAGGTAAGAGTATGATTTAAAATAAAAAATTTATAAATGATATTTTAGAGATCTATTTAAGAATCATTACATCCCAAATTCAAATATAATTCCATTTGGAATAATATTTCTTGAGTATCACATTATTATATTTTAATCATTTAAGAAGTTCCATGTGCATCCTCTATCCCACTTATAAGAAGTAACCACATCCTATTTATTATTTACACAACAATGAGAAATGTATCTCGAAAAAACCCATAATAATTATCTTCTCAACATACATATCCATAATTTATAGGTCTTGGTCTTCTTAAGTTAAAATTACATAGGTTTTCAAGAAATAATATATGGGAATCCTATCGAAGAAGGGGTAATTGTCATACCTGACCGCTACTGACTTATTTATTATGCCACCTTATATAAATATATAGTATTAATAATAAAATAAAAACATAAGTATATTAAATAAAATAATTTTTTTTATGAAAATATAACCCTAATATCAACCCTCTAATATTTCAAATGTGACGTGAAATATTCTTTCTTTGTATGTGTAGACTACCTCCTCTACGTAGTGATACAATTAATTTTTTAAAAACATATTTAATATATTGTTATTATAATGGATTTAATATTTATAATTTATATTTGTGAAATAATAATTATAATATAATTATAATATAATTTTTATATCCTTACCTTCAAATCCTTTAGAAAACAATAACATCACACATATGTAAGTGTGTAATACCTCTTCCACAAATTGATGTGATTCATTTTTTGATTATAATTTATATGTATTGTAGATTTGATAGATTTAATATATATATATATGACATAAATTATATAATAATTATTTTATAAAATTTAATAATTATTTACCTTTCTTTCATTCCATCTGTCAGAAAGTGAAAAGATGATTATGAATTCATATGGTTTACCATATCCATGAATGTTGTAATTAATATTTTTAATTATAGCTAATATATATATATATTATGAATATATATTATATTTATGTTATGATTAAATTTTATTGTATGATGAGACCATTATTAAAGTGCATGGACCAAAACTACCAAACCAAAATTCTTAACAAAAAATAGTTGACACTCAAAAACGATGATTTTAATAAATAATTGTTAATAAATGTTTATTAAAATGATATAATTGGATCATATATGATATTATAATAATTTAGATTATTAATTTATATAATTATGACATTTTTTAATTTATTATATAGGAGGTTAGATAACATTCCAAGAATGTCAAACTTGAGTTAAGGGAATTTTATCTCTCTTTTATTTATATACACATACCATATTCAGCACATGAATATTTTATATTGTAAATATAAAGCCTATTGATGTATTTTATCATTATTATAATTAAATTTATGTGGATATAATTATCTATATATGTTTCTTTCGTTCATGGTTCTTATGATTCATAACTAACTCAAGCGGCATGAGATTAATGTTAAATTATCAATGTTTACTTGTATTATTTATGATCATGTTTATAGGGATGAAATTTCATGACATATATATCAATAATACATATCATTTTATTCTCCTATGCTTATTATGCTATATTAAATGTTATTCCAATATTTTCTTCTCTTTATGAACTCAAGAGATGGAAGTAATGTCTTCAAGGAAAACCAAATTTATTTTTATCTATAGTAGAAAATCCATTTTATTCTATATCAATGTTTTTTAAAATGATTTAATTTTTTATAATATATAGAGGTTATTTAAAATTATTTTTTCAATAGTATGAAATTTAAAAAATTTATTTAAATATAATATTCTTTCTTTTTGTTCTAAAAAAGCACTTCAATTTTTTTTCCAAATTTGAAATGAATCATTATTTTTACAAACACAACATAAAAGGAATTTCTCTCTATTATGTACACTCAATTATTTGATTATTTAATTAAAATTTTCAAATTTTATTTTTAAATAAAATATTTCCCTTAATTTTTAGTTATTTTTATTTTAAAGATGTGTTTTCAAAGTGAATAGTTTATTTTTCTCAAGATATCTCCCAGAGATCTTTTAAATGAGTTTTTCATATTTTATAACATCCATTAATGTCACATAATATTTTGTATAGTTATTATCCAAGGATACCATCATTACTATTTCTCTAGATGATTTGAGATTATGATGATGATGATATTTTTATAAAATCCATTTATTTTCCATAGTTTCTAATATAATGAAATGATAAAATTATTATGAAAATAATTTCCATTCCATGTTTCATTATATATGATGAATTATTTAGTACTTGGTGGAACACATATGAATGGATTAGGAGTATTTGATGTGTATTATTGTAGTTATGCAGCCTCTGAAGTCATTGGGTAAAGATGAATATCTAATTATATAATAAGTACTAGAACTGGGAGTGAACTCATTTAAGTGTGTGACTCCAACCACTACGATAGTATTTGGAGTGAAAATTAACTTAGGATATGATTTAATTTGGAGTGAACCAAATCCACTATTTTATCCTTGGATTTTAGCCTTGAATTATGAAATTATATTCTATGATTACATGTATTCCATTAACATATGTCATATGATAGATTTTTTGATATAATATATCATTTTACTTTATTGAATTTATATTTTTGTCTTATGTAATACAAAGATTTATTTTGTGATTCAAGATTATCATCAATGATATATTAGGTATGATATTTAAATTTTCACTCATGTATTCATGCACTTATGCTCATGTTATGCTTTTGTTCTCATTCATATATCCCTTATTTACCTGTACTATACATAGAGATCATCCTTTATTATGTTTCAATTCCCCAAGATTATGAAGAAAGGTTTTATGTGTGAAATGTTTATAAAGAGTGATAGTTATGGATAACAAGGTGGGAGATGTTGTAGATCACTTATGAACTAGTTGTTTATGTATCCATGCTTCCGAAGACACTAAACCTATAAAATTATAGCATGAATCATAATGTTATGTTCTTAATATTCATATATTTAGATCAAATATCTATATATGAAATATATGGGTCAATATAGTTAGTATCAAATAAAGGATTAGTTGTTTTTGTAAATAAGGATGAGAAGAAATTAAACCATAAGAAAATCGTAGGCATATGAAAATATCTTATGTTATTGTAAAGTAAGGAGTCTTCTTAACATAGATAATTTTTCTTATATAGATAAAATAAGTGGATGCATTTTTTAGGAAGATAAATATAGGGACAATTCCCTTGATTTTTTTGGTCGAGAATATATCAACCACCATTCAAGGTCATAGTGAGTGTGACCTTACTACACACCTATTTTGACAATCATGGGGGATATAATTGGGATCATTAACATTTTTATTACAACCCACTATAAAGTGTTTTAATTGTTTTTGATCATAAATGTACTATGTTAATCATATGGTGTCATAGAATGAAAATAATTTGAAATGAGTTATCAATTATATAAATATTTTTTTCATAATTAATCACATTAATAAATAGTGCTTTTTTGTCATGAAAACCATTTATTACAAAGGTATTGATGATAAAATAATAATGATGAGGTGGTTATAGGTATGATAAAATATTATATTACCCTATTTGAGAATTGTTAAATGAATTAATTTATATTATTAAATTCAGAAGTAATACCAATTCATAACCTCAACGATTAGATGATGAATTAATAATGAAAACTCTTAATGGTATATTGATCACATCTCAAGACTTCTATTGTTCTTTTACTTTTGTTTGTGGGAATGTGATTACTAAAATTATCATTATTCTCCTTCAACTAAAATTTTATTTTTTATGGGAATGTATTGGACTTCTTTACATAAATCCCTCATAAATTAGAATGTAATGGAAGTCACATTTTCTTTCTCAAACCAACTTATGATCATCTATCTCTTCATGATAAATATAAAAATCCAATGTAAATCACATCCATTATATGGGTCATTATTCCTTTTCAAAAGGGTATTTTATCTCATATGGTTGGGGATAAACATAAAATATATGAAAATTTTATTTTATAATAGGTTTTTGATGTATTTTTATAAGATGATCTGATTTTTCTTCCAAATAATGACGTTGAGACTTTTTTTTAAAAGTAATACACAGTTTTAAACCTTTGTTAATGACTCCATATATAATTTCCTTGATTGAGTTTTTGGAATTAGATAAGTCACTCTAGGAGATGCTTTATAAGGTATCCATTCAGTAATGTGAGTAACAGTTGGGTGTACCTATTCATTTTATAAAAAAAATATGGATCAAGGAATAATTTTATTGATTATTGGGAAATTAATAAGGCTATTATCAAGAAAAATTATCATATACCCCATATTGTTATTTATTTTGACCTATTAAAAGAATCTCTACGGTTTTCCATGGTGTATCATTGATATAGAAACTACCTCTTTAGGGTCAAAAGTGAAGAAATACGCAAGACAAACTTCCATAAGAGGTATGAACACTATGAATTTATGGTGATGCCATTTGATCATACTAATTCTCAAACTGTCTTCATTAATTTAATGAATAGAGTATTAAGGGATCACCATGATCAGTTTGAGGTGGTATTTATAAATGATATTCTTATATATTTAAAGACAAATGAATATAATGAAGATCGATTTATGATTTTTTTAGAAAAACCTAATAAAGGAGAATTCATATAAACAATTTACAAAGTGTTAATTTTGGATTGAAAATGTTCCGTTTTGGGGTAATATAATCTACAATTGGGGTATATTGATAGATATTTCAAATATAGAGGTTGTTAAACATTTTTCTAGACAAACCACAGTGATAAAGATATATAGTTTTCGTGGTTTGTCTTGATATTATCAATGATTTTTTAAATCATTATCACCAGTCTCTAATCCACTCACCATGTTAACTCATATGGGAGCCAAGTTCCATTATACAGATGAATGTGAGGAAAATTTCAAGGCACATAAGATAAGTTAGTAAGTTCACAATACATAAACTACTATGCAGTGTATAAGGGTTTGTGATCATTATTTAGGTATTAAAAAATGGACAATGGTTCATCCATGTGTACAATGATATGGTTATTGAAAATGTGTCACACTAATTGAAGGTTTTTGAGAAAAATTACCCAAATTATGTTTTGGATTTCTTTATTAATTTTTTTAATTAAAGATATAGAGGTAATATATTTATTGAAAATTGTGTCATATATATACTTATTATGAAATTTTAGTGTATATATTCACTCATAAAGTGATTAATATTCATGATGAAAGATCATTATATCTGATTAATGATTATGTCCACGTAATATGTTACAACCATGGGAGGGAGAAATTATTTGAGGATACTCTTATTTGAAATATCCTGTAGGTTTATCACTAAAAAGGATAAAAAAGATCCAATATTTTAATACTTTCAAAGCATGGATATGGAAATATTGAATTAAGGGGGAAAATACAATCTTTCCCTAATAAGTGTTCATCAATCTATCTTAGAAAAGATTAATGAGGAAATAAGCAATATATATAACTATATAATTTTTTAAGAAATGATTCTGAGTTCAAAATGAATTATTATGGAATGGAAATGTTTAAGAACATTGTAAGTGTTCCATCCATTAATTATCTTATGGTGTTTGATGAAGATCATAGTTCACCATTCTCTATTTGTACTTAATATATAAAGTTGTATAGAGATTTAAAATCGTATTTCTAGTGGGACGACATGAAGAATGATATTTCAATGTATGTGTTTTAATGCATGGTATTTAAAAAAGTTAAGTTCGGAAGATAGATGTATAATGGTAAGTTATAACCATTTTCTATATTAATATGTAAATCAAAAAATATCACCAAGTATTTATTTGACAGACTCCCCAAAAAATGAAAAGGATATAATTTCATTTAGATTGTAGTAAATTGCCTTATGGATTCATAAAATTTCATCATGATATATATGTACATATCATCTAGAAATAATATACATTAATTAAGGGGTAACGTTTCTTAGAGTGTCACAATCTATTGTATC
The DNA here is from genome assembly GCA_963277665.1 of Viscum album. NCBI lineage: Eukaryota > Viridiplantae > Streptophyta > Magnoliopsida > Santalales > Viscaceae > Viscum > Viscum album. The sequence goes on from OY728143.1 coordinate 413,436,843, forward strand.
TAATCCGGATATAAGGATTACCTTGATGTTCAGGTAAAGTCTTCAGCTGGATCTAGATTTAAAGACGAGTCTTAGTATTTATTATCATCCTCATAAATATGTTTAGGTTGATTAAACCATTCAAACAATAGAGGATATGTTGAGGACATACTTTATGGATTTCTAAGGTCATTTGGATCAACACCTCCCTCTAGTTGAGTTTCCTTAAAATAAAAACATTCACTCAAGAATTTAAATGGATCCTTTGAAATCCATATTTGGAATAAAGTGTTAAACTCCAATGTGTTTTGAGGAATCTATAGAAACAAATCTATTCACACCTAAAGATAAAGTATGATCTATTCAGTAGAACATTAAGGTATCTCAGATTCAAAAAAGGTTTATGCTTAAAATTATCGATGAAATATGGAATTAATATTTGGTGAGATGTTATTACTAAAAATATCTATATAGAAAATGGTAATGAGATTCATAAATTAGGGAATGAATACAAATAGGAATTTTTTCCACTTCCTAATTTTTGATCAAGTAGAAATGATATCTTATTTCATGGAACTTCTACCGAACAAATCTATAGTTCATAATTTGTTCCATGTATCTTTACTGAGAAATTACATGCATGATGCATCACATGTATAGAACTAGGTGGTTTTATAACTTTATTATTATATTTCATATGATTTATAACATATATAAATATTCTATCCTATAGAAAAAGTTATATGGTATAATACTACCCACTTGGAAAAATTTGTTACCACAGCTAAGATAAAAATGAATTTAGTGGGGGGTGGGGTAAACCAAGATTTAATGGTAATTTTTCTATATAAAATTATATAAATAATATTTTATGGCCATATTTCAAACTCATCCTACAGAAACTTTTAATATCTTTATTTTTTTATTTAATGTTAGTATGATATTATAATATTTTAATCATTTAATAAATTCTAGGTGTTCCCCCTCTACCAATTATAAAAGGACACCCCTAAACCTTCTTATTTAGAACACATTGAGCCATTTAGAGAAAAATAATATCTACCATATTATTTTCTAAACATAAATAGTAATTAATTATAGGTTTCTGATTATAGAGACCCTAGGAATTTACACATTTTATTACATGATTTTAAGAATAATTAGCCATCAAATTACATTTCAAGGGTCATAATGTCTAGTTGTTTGGGAAGATTTGGTACATAATTTGAAAAAATAAGGCCAAAATAAAAATATATTTTATTTAATCTCCATAATGAGATCCTAAATTCCATTGATATCATATATCATCATCTGATAACAAGTATAAATTCATGAAAAAATGGATGAAGTAGAAATCCATGTGAAGGAATAGGCATAGGAATAAAACATAACACATGCGTTAGAAGGCATAACATGATGACATCAAATGCATGTAAAATGGATAAACATAAAGAATAATATCAATAAAAAAATGGTGACATATAAAAATGAAATCATATGAATATGAAAACCACGCATAAATTGAAATAATTATGATTCAAGAACAACTATCAAGACCATTACACAAGGCAGACAATGTGCAATAAAGGAATCAGGTTTACTCCATGTCCCAACATGATGTCTGATGAGACTAAAAATTAACCAATGAATTGGAGTCATATATGGGTTCCAAAATCATAAAATGTACATGAATATGTGCTCTACATAAATAAATAATACATAAGGAATCAAACATACACATAACGGATACCCATGGAATGAATTGGGTATCATAATCATGTCAAAAGGTGTAATAAAAGGTAATATCATAACGTTGTACATGAAATAAATTATTTAAATCATACATGGACATTTAAAAGGAAAAATAGTCATATGTCATTATAATATATGTCAAAATGAAGTGAAAATTTTTAAAAATATTGTTTAAGAAACATTAAAAAGAAAACATTTAAGTGAGGTTTAAAAAAATATTAAAGACTCTTCAAACCGAAAAATGTATAATGTTTTCATTAAACCATATATAGAAAAAGTTTATTTTTTATGAAAAAATGATTTATTCAACATTAATAATTGTTTATTAAAACAAAGTATTGATTTCACTTGAAAATCAATAAGTAATTGGGAATTTTTCATTAATTAGGCTTGTTTATCGGGGAAAATTGAGAGGGGACCCTTTTTAAAACATGTGTTTCCCCCTAAAATAATTATTTAATAATCAGAATAAATAATTCAAGAAAAATTAAATATAATTTAGAATAATAATATAAAAATAATTGGGAGCTACATTGGGTGAAAGAGAAATCATAACCTGAAAGAAAAAAATGGAGGTTCAGAAAGAATCCTTTACCTTATGTTCGAATGTGTTCTACAATTGATCTTAGTTTCCTGTAAAATAAAATTAAATGTATTAATTAATTATTTAATAACCTTTTATACATTTATTTGATTTATAGTAATTTTATTTTGTTAATTTATTGAATTTTTTATGATTTATAATATATAATTTCATCGTTCAAGAGTGTTCATTTCCTAGGATTTCATGGTTGGTTTACCTGTATAAATGTATGAAAGATCACATAAAATGGGAATAGATATCCCGAATTGAAGTTATATTTTATTAATGAAAATATATAAGATAAAATTTTTATATAATTCATTTTAATATTTTTGGTGAGGATGAATCATTAGATAATACGTTAGTGATAATCATTTGGATTATTTTGGGCGAATTTTCACTCACTATGAGCTTGTTCTGTTTTATTATATAATATTACCTATATATGCTAGTTAAAAAACATTAAAAAAGTTATAAAATTAATTATAAAATTATTTTCAACCATTATAATGGTTATATGTCCAGAATTGAAGGCAGTATTGGAAAATGAAATGTTGTCATCCATATAAACCATAAATTGACACATCACTGACGATGTTTTAATTTTTAGAAAAAATCAAGACAAAAAGGAATTTTATAAATTAATTTCCATTAAAATAATAAAAATAATATATATATATATATATATATGATACTATAGTTATCATGTAACTTGTATTATGGAAGGTGATGAGAGATTAAAAAAAGAAAATAAATTGAAAATAAATTAAAACAAAAAGAAATGGGATTATACCTCTTGAATTATTCTCCGTGAGAACCTCTTTAGGGAAATTGGATTTGGTGTTTTTGAAGAATAAAAGATCATGAATTTGTGTGAGAGGATTGGGAATAATTTATAAAGGGATAAATTCTTGAAAGGTGCGATAAAAAGAGGTGGTGAGGGTTGGTATTTATAGTGGAGGATAGAGGTGTTTTCTCAATATTTTATTCATTTGTTTATTATTTTTCTTGAAGACTCTATATAGTTTGAGAATTATCAGTAAATATATTTAAATAATGATTCTAACTTTGATATTATGGTTCTTTCATCATCTACGACTCATGTAATAGTGTATTTACCTTATAATGTATATATACTCTAAATTACCATATTTTACTATTAACAAAAAATTCATGTATATTAGAAAAATACCAAAAATTCTGACTAACCATTTTTTATGTGTAAAATTAAAAAATGAACTTGATTTTATGAATTTTTTTTATAAATATGAAAATTTTATTTTTTAATTAAAACCATCATTTACATGGAGATTACTAATTTTAAAATTATAATTGATTTTATAACACTTTAAAAAATTACTAAAGGTCCCATAAAATTATCTTATAATCATAAGAAAATAGAATATTAATTTATGAATAAAATTTATGAAAATGACATTTATTTTAAATAATTATTTTAATTATGAAATTGATAATAAACATTTATGTTTAAATAAATATAAAAACATACTAAATAATTTTCAAATCAATTATTTACAAATACGATGATATAATTACATCATATTATAACTTATTAGATAACTAAATTTTATTTACACATTCATGGGTGAGGTTACAATTATATTTGCCTATTTACTATTCCTTAGTGTCACATTACTGTTCTAAAGGTCATGTTACTATTTCATTGGTATAAATTACTTAATTTATTGAAATACATATTATTTCATTTATTATTAATTTATCAAGTTTTTATTGAAATACTTATGTGATTTTGTTTGAATTATACTATATGAACAAATAATAATAAGGGAAAATTCCTTTATAGAATTCTGGGTCATTATAACTTTCCCCTTATGAAATTTCACCATAAAATTTTCATTCTACAAACTACGGGGATAATAAGAAAGGGTACATCTCCTTCAACACTTCCTATGGTTCCCATGATTCCACATTGCACATATGGTTCCACCATAGTATATTTTACAGGTGAGTGGTCTTATCTCATAGAATATTATATCAATGATCCAATATCTTCACTAGATGTTCCACATATGAGAGATTATTTTTCAAATGTAAAATCTCTAAATTCAGTACATGTGAGGGATTTGTTATATATGTCTTCAAGAGGGATATGTGGAATACATCATTTACTTGACACATGTATGGAGGTAATTCCAATGGATATGCCACAACTCCAACATGATCATGAATCTTGAAGTGACAAATGTACCTGGGACATAGCTTTCATTTATTCCCAAATCTCATGAAATTATTCAATTGTAATATTTGGAGGAATACCATGGCTTCACCCTTAAACTCCAGGTCCCATTGAGGATTGACTACATAACCGTTATGTCAAATTTGGGTTTCTTTGATGTGATACTAAATAGTTTTCATGTTTCCACTATATTTTTTACCATTTTAGGTAATTGTTGCTTTTATTCACCAACTTCATCCCATAATGATAGTGTTTTTCATATTTTTTTATAAATGAATTCAAATGAATCCATTTGGATGCTTGAGTGTTAACTAATGATGTAGAAGAACTTGACCAAAGATAAATGTTGGTCCCATACTCCCTTGAAATCCATAAAAGAAACTCTCAACATGTCTCATAGTGTCTGAATTTTTGGTTCATATTGGTCATTATTTTAAGAATGATAGGCCATACTGATGTTCAACTCAATGTTTAAAGCTTACTAGAGACTTTTCCAGAACACAGAGGTATATCTTGGGAATCAATTAGATACTATTGAAAGTGGTACTACATGAATCCTTACCACTTCATTGATGTATATTTGTGAAAGTTGATCTAGTGAGAAGTCCTCTCAAATTATAATAAATTGAGCTATTTTTTTATGAAAATCCACAATAACCCATATAGAATGGTTTCCTATGGATGTATTTGAATGTATAGTGACAAAGTACTTGGTGATGTTTTCTAATTTCCATGTTAGTATGGGTAATGTTTGCATCATCCCATTATAATTATTCATTTCAACCTTAACTTTTTGACAAAATAGGAACTTTGATGTATATTCAATGATCTACTTCTTCATGTTTTTCAAGAAATAATTTTCATGGAGATATTGATACAATATGGTGCTTTGTGGGTGAATAAATAAGTTTGAGTTATGTGCGCCATTTAGAAGCTATTTTATTATTAATGGAATATATAGTACAATTAATTATGAAAAGAATATCACAAATCCTTCCTCATCCATTCTAAACTCCTAGGATTTACCATTTTTTATGGATTCTACCTTCTATTCAATTTCCACATCATTTCGTTGAGAATAATTTATTTTATCTATGCAGGATAGTTGAGAAATCATTTGATAATGGATTTATGAAGTTACATCCTTAATGATTCACATGTATATCCTTTTTAAAATATAAGAACATTTTATCCTTCTCAATTATCATCATTGATTAGATTACTAGATCCTTTGTACTTAGAGAATATGATACTTTATACAGTTTGCCAGGATGGTAGTAGATAGGGAAATCACAATCCTTGATGAGCTCTAACCATCTTTATTGGCATATATTAAGCTACTAATGTGTGAATATATATTTTTGGATTTTAAAATCAATATATATTTTACAATTATCTCTCTATATATAATTTCGCCATATTTTCAAATTAAAGATCATAACCGCTAACTCCAGATCATGAATGGGATAGTTTCTCTCTACATTTTCAATTACCTTGAGGAATATGCATCCACTTTATCATTTTTCATTAGTACAAAGCCTAATCCCTTATTTTAATAATCATTATGTTCCAAAATGTGTTCCCCACTTATCAGAAGTGTGATTACTGGTGTAGTGATAATATTCTATTTAATATCCTTAATTTTTTCTTCACATTCATTCATCTAGAGGTACTTTACCCTCTTTAGAGTCAACTTGGTCAGTGGGTTTGAAAATCACAAGAAGTTACTCACAGATCATCGGTAGTTCTTAGATAGACCAAGGAATATGTAGATGAACGTTACAGATGATGGCATGACCCACACATCATTTTTCACTGTCTTGGAAGGGTCCACATATATCACTTATTTTTGGGATTACATGCCGCAAGAACGATACTCCATCCATCCAGAACTTACATTTACTATACCATGCATATAGTTTCTCCCTTCACAAATTCTTCATCACAGTATTAAAATACTCATTATATTCCTTTATTACCATGGATTTTATCATAACATCATCAATAAATACTACCACAAATTTTTTTAGGTAATATATAAAGAATCTAATAATTAAATTCATGAATATTTCTAGAGCATTAGTGATTCCAAAGTGCATCACAATGAACTTTTAGTTTCCATACCTTGTTCGAATGGTATACATGGGAATATCTTCCTTCCCCACAATTAATTGGTAATATATTAACCAAAGTTCCACCTTATTTAAATACTTGGACCCAGAAAGTTTATCAAATAATTCATCTTTACATGGAAAGGGATACTTTTTACTTATCATAATTTTGTTCAATTCATAATAATCAATGTCTAGGTGCATTGAACCATCCTTATTTTTGACGATGTGGACACGAAGAGGACTTGCACACCCCATAGAGAAAAACTCGATCATATAAAACCATTTTCAGATTCTCGTGTAATTATTTCATCCATTATTCCTGCTCAACAATGTCTATTATATAATGTGTTTTTGATATAGGTAGAGATACATGAATAAGTTCAATTGAGAAATCAACCCCATAGTTATGAGGAAGGCAAAAAAATTATTCAGGGTATACATTAATGTAGTCCCCCACAGTTGGCATGTATTCAAGTTTGATTATCTCATTTATCTCATTAATTTGTGCTAGATATGATTTATTATAGGGAAACAATATCCAAAATTGAGAAAAATATTCTAATGGTGATTCATCTTCCTCCATACAGTTGTACAAAGTTGGAGGGTTCTTTGGGATGTAAAGAATGATATCAATTTTTTGAAGGTTGATTTTCGATTTGTATAAAGATATCCAATACATGCCCAATGTAGCATCAAAATACACAAAAGGATGCAAGAGAAGATTTTCTAGGAGGTTCAGTCCACAAAAATTAACAAGGTAGGAGTTATAAACTTTGGATTCAAGAATTTCTCCATTTTATGTTCTCATAAATTACTCAACCTTGATATCATGAGGTGGTGTTTGAATGGTTCTACAAAACATGCAAGATATGAATGAATTCATTGAACCATAATCAAATTGAACATTATCTATTCTAAAATAAATAACAAGTGTACCTCTCATCACATGATTGTCGGGTTCCACCTTAGTAGTAGTGATAACATATTCCCATCATTATTTCTATGGAGTTTGTTGTTATTGATTTCCTCGAACAATCAATGTCTTATGGAAATGGATTTCATAATTTTCATATTTTTTATTTTTTAAACACAACACTATGTGTTGATTATTTATTAGAACCTTCTTTTCTTATTCCACATTAGTGGGATTTGTCATATTCCTTTGGAAGTTATAATACATATTCCCCTATATTACACATTTTAAGAATGTATTAGTCCCCTTTAAAAAGTTTCTAAGATACTTATTCTTACACTGTGGGATGTTGGTTCTTCTTTCCATTATGGGATTTATCTGTTGATCCACCCATAGTAAACACCATTTTCATTTTTTTTATCACCAATCCCTTGTGTAACACACCTTATTTGATTTATGTAACCCTTATGCATTACTTTTTGTGTATATAAAGTGGTATGGTAATCCTTGGGAGAGTTTGAAAGGTTTTTGGGAAGGTTTTGGGCTTTCCTAAGGGCACAAAATTTGATCATGGTTAGGGAAAAGTGTACAACACTTGCAAAAAACTGTACAAGTTAAGGCCGAGGAAAGAGAGTTGGCACACGATTTCAAAACCGTGAAACCTCCCAAATCTAAATGATAATCATGAAACAATGGGATTTTGTATGATTGTTGCACAATTTAACTAACTGTGTCAGCCAACCATTCACGGGTTTTCATAGTTAGCATATAGTTTTTCTAACTGTGCGAGCTAACCAAGTGCAAAATTAATTTTTTTTAAGTAAGATCACACATTTTTAACCATAAGCACCCCATTTCTATACGAAAATGAATTAAACTCAAGATTATTTCTTCTCAGTGGTTAGTTAACCTATCCCACTCACCTCAAATATAATTTTAAGGGTTTTGAGGGTGGTTTAATGATGGATTTTCCTTGTAAAATCTCTCTTATTGGTAGTGTCTCAGTTTTCCATGGATATACTATTCTCCCTCTCTCCTAGTTTCTTATATATACTTATGTTGTGGATTTATTTAAGGATTTTTTAAATAATGGTTATATTTGGCCTTATTGATTTTTATAGAATGAATATAAGGTAGTTTATTGGAGTTTTCACCCATCTTGGGTGATTAATTTTCCCGTTGGTTGTTTTCACTAAAAAACATAATGGTAGGTGGATTCAATCTCAAAAAATCTTAATAAAAATTGATTTATTTGGTGTTAAATAACTTTATTTATTGTAATTGATTGTATAATTGATGTGTAAAGATTCTATGAAATCCTTTTGTAGTTTATTTATGGGATTTAGGAGAAATATTACGTTGTTGTGTAGTATGATTTGTTATTGGATTTTAAAATGTTTAATATTAAAATCAGTTGCATGGAATGATTTTTGGGAAAATTTTGTGAAAATGGTTTTCAATAAATATGTTGTTTTACAAAACTTGTGTTTGAAATATGTATTTTGGCATGGTTTTTTGGTTTTAATGGTTAATAATGAGTTAATAATGGGATGGTTTGTTGTCATGAAGTACCACCATCAATGAATTGGGATGTGGTTGTGAAACACCATAATAAAAAGGGGTCATAGATGGATACAAAGTCCCACCATCCATGTTAACACCAATACTGGTTGGTATTGTTTTGTGTATGGTGAGTTTTATGTATTGGGTTTCCTCAGTTGAAATGGTTTAGGCTAATATGAAATGGTAAATTACTTGTTTGGTTGCATTCCTTTTAAATGAGTTTATTTGGGTGAAAATGTTTTTTTAAGGGATTGTTTGGATTGTTGAATATTGGTAAACTATTTTAGTTTTTTTATATAAATTTATTTATATTGAGTTACAAACTTGTTCTACCCTAGTATCATGAGTAGGGAAGTCATTTGTGTAAATCGTACTGATTATTATTACACAACCACATCTTTGTCACTTGGGTGATTTAATAAATGTTGTATTCCGAGACATAATTAAAAGAAAATAATCTCATTTCTATAGTGGTACATCATGATACTTGGGAAATTGTCGAGTTAGAGCATGGATCTTGGCTTGGGGTTGCGATGTCAGGTTCTGGTGTACTTAGTTTTATTATTTTAGTCTTCCGATTAGTACTATAATTTAATATTTTTAGGGATTTGTATTGTTTTTGTTGGTGATTGGTTTATTGTAGTACATTGTTGACATGAATCATGTAGTTCTTTGGGTAGTGGTATGTTTGGTTGGTTGTTTTCTATTAAAAATGGAAACTCTTCCCCCACCTTTAAATAATTCCTCAGCATTTATTGATAGCCTTTGGTTCCTTGGCGATGTATCTTAAGGACTTGTAGTAATTCTACTTCGACTCAAGCCAATGGGGAGGAGAAGAATGTTACATGTGGTATCAGTTTGTTTGGCCCTTTTTCCATTAGTTATTGGTCTGGGAGTCATAATTCATTACCGGTTTATTCCATTATTTGGGATGGTAGCGAGGAGTTGGATTATTAGAACTAGAAATGTAAATAATAAAAAGACATAGCTATCATTGTTATTATAAACATCATGTTACCTAGGAGTTGGGTACATAAGTCTTTCGAAGACACTTCTAGGCATCACAATCTCATTCTCATGGGTTTATCCAATGAGATGAGAATGACATGCATGGTAGAAAGGACATCCCAGTAGGATTACATATCTCATTTGGAGTAATTATTTATGTTGTGTTATGAATGTGTTGTTTTTTGAAAAATTTTGAAATCATTTTCAAATGTGTGATTTTGGAAGAGTACGGTTGTGGTTTTTTGAAAATGGGTTTATTTTTGAATACTTGGTGTATTTTTCAAATATTATTGATCATGGGAAATGTTGAAATTTAGAAAGCATGGTTGTGATAGTTGAAATGTGATAAAAGTTTAAATTTTAATTCATCAGTTGTTAGGGAGTGATAAACATAGTGGTCATTATGTGTTGATAGAAATGGAACTGGGAAGACATCATAGAGACCAACCAGAGAAGGCTATAGAAAATGTGGTTTCACCTGAACCCAAGGTTAACCAGTAGCTAGTTCCGAGCATAGTGTATGATTTTCAAGTAGTAGATAAAGGGAACCCAAAGGATGAACTAAAGAACACTAATCATTCAGGTCAACTTCAAAAATAGATTCCATCAAATTTTCAGGCTGCCCTACTACAAAAAATTCTTTTAGCAGTGCCAGAATAGGCCTTCATCAGTACTGAAAACACAATGAAAATTTTAGTGGGGTTAAAGGCTTGAATCATTTATCAATTCTAAAAAATTATCTTAAAGGACCCATTCAATATTGGTAAAAATTATATTAAAATGGTCATTTAACATTGGTTTTTTTGAGCGATGTTAAAGGCCCCTTTTATCATCGATTTTTTGCACTGTTAAATGTATCCTTTAATAGTGCTGAAAAAGCACTAATAAGGGACCCACTGATATAGGGTATATAATTTTTTCCACGCCCCACTCATCCCCTTCAACTTCCCTTCTCACCCCACCTATTTACCAGAACTTCCTATAGCACTTTATCATTGATTTAGATAATCAGACCCTCCCACATGCGCCCCTACCTCTAGCGAGTTTCAAACCCAAGACCTCAAACATATACATCAAATCCTTTTCCACTCCCCTATGCTATTTTGTTCAAAATTTGAGGATATATCTATATATTTTTACATATTTAATTAAATTTTTTATCCAAATATTTATATATATTTATATATTAAAAAATATATTTTATATGTAAATATGTTTAATTATTTATTAATAAATTAAAATCTCATATGTGAATATATAAAAAATATGTATTTATTGTAATATATTTGATTATAAATAATAGTAAATTATGAAGGATGATAAAATTTCAAAACCATAATATGAATATGAATGTAATAACTGAGAATAAATTCAGTACCCACCGAAAATAGGCCATAAGACCCCCATAAATGAGCCAAAAAAATAGAATGAATGTTAAAAAAGAAAGGTATGCTGACTAAAAACTCAGTTTGGAGGCCTTTTAGGCATTTTTTGGCCTTGAAAAATGTGAAAAATGTTTACCTCTATAATTAAGGGTATAGAGCTTATAACATGCTTCGATTTGATATGTGTTTGAGCTCAAACGGACACTTAGATCAAAAGTTATTTCCATTTTATATTTGAGTTGTGTTTTAAGCTTATTTTAGATATTTTGTTAATATTTTTTTTTGTGTCTTTAAATTGTTATTAAGTGAATAATAATTAATAATAATTAGAAAATTATTAATTATTATTAATAATTATTTTATAAGTTATTTCAACTAAATGCTTATATATTTAGTGTAAATGCAAATTTACCTTATCTAAATATAGTTTTAAATATATATATTTTATTTATATAAATATTAATATATTTATATGTTAATATATTATTTTTAAAGAAATATAATTTTGGTGAAGTATACTTTTATTCGTGCTTGAAAAAATAACTGATAAAGGCCCCCCTTTAATAGCGGTTTTTGTGCTGTTCAGACCCCCTTTTACAATAAAAACATTGCTATTAATGAACCCCTTTATCAATGTTTTTAGAACTGATAGAGGGATTCGTTAATAGTTTTTTCAACAAGTTCTATTAAACAACTGGCACTGGAGAAATTCATGTTTTCTAATAATAGTGATTTGTAAATAGAAAATATAGAGGCATGGCTCAATAGAGAAAATTGAATATTTGATTTCCTTAGAACACTAGAGGGGTTGAAAGTCAAATTGGCAACATAGGTGTTAGAAGATCATGCACATCAGTGGTGAGAGATAGTTATCCAAATTAAATGGGACCAAGGTATGGAATATGAATATTTTAAGTAATTTTTTACCAAGAAATTAAATCCTCGCATGTTCAAAATTCAGCGAACACATTTCTTCAAATTGAAATAATAGAACATTTTGGTGATGGAATATGTAAATAAGTTCATGAACATAGTCCAATTTTCCCATGAGGTTTCAGCTAGTGCACCCTTCAAGGCATCCATTTTTGAAGTGGTCTTAATGTAGGAAATCCATTCAAAGATTATAGTGCTATGTATAACAAATTAAACAAAGATGGTAAATAGAGAAATAGTTGCTCAAAGAGATATACTGGGAGCAATGGAGGGATGAGGTAGGTTGATACCCATATAATATAGTGGAAACTCTAACATTGGGATCAAACAAGAGGGGGTCATTAATTTTCAAATTGGGAGTATGGTTCAAAATTAGTCGGTAGGATCAATGAATTTTCCTACTAAGCTTAAGAGTAATTTGGGATGTTTTCAGTTTTCTCTATATGCCAAATAAAGTGAGAATGTACATCAAAATCTAGAGAATGTAATAATGGAAACCATATGGGGCATCTTCAACAGTATTATTGCAATACTAGGAGGTCATCTATTCACGACAAGTCTCATGGGTCGTAGTCATATAATTCTTCCATGGGAAGAGGGAATCAACATACCCCTCATCAGCTGAGCAAAGTTATCCAAGATGATTCTAGGAATACCATGACTCCTCAGTAGAGCTAGTTTCAGTAGGGTAATAAAAATAAAAGTGTAGCAAGTACGTAGGTTTTAGAGTTGATAAGGTTATGGTGGATGATCAATCATAATCATCCCCAATGGGAGGTAAATTTTTTGAATTCTACATTAATTAAAGAATTGTTTGATATAGATGCATATCATTTTTTCATTGATTAAAATATTGTTTAACTATAGGGTTTAAATGTGGAAGTGATGCATTAAATTTTAAAACATCAAAATCCCCTAGGTCAAAGAGAGTGTCAATCCCTTTTGTGTAGAGCATTTTGTACAGCTGTTAATGGCATGGAGTTTATATGGTACTTCTTAGTTCTTCAGATGGATGTTTATAATATAATACTAGGTATATACAATTTTGCGATGTTTATGTCCCATATCAACTATTATGTTTGAATGGTTCATTTCACAACTCATAATGTTGTTGATTATACACTAGTACAAAAAGTATTTACAACATCGGAATTTTTTACATTAGTTTTAAATAATAATGTTCTATGTTGAAAAATTGATTTATCACATCGATTATATTATAACTGACATAAAAACTACATTATGTTGACCTATCACATTAGTAATTAACTAACCGACATGAAAAATCATCTATCACACTTTATTCCATCAGTTATAAAATAAATGATGTTATAAATGTAAAAAAACACTTTATCACATCAATTACTAAATAATTGACATGATAAATCATTTAAAAATTCTATGAAGACTCATATTGAGTTATTGTGGTTTTTTTATCGAGAGACAACAACTCTTCTCTCTTGCACAGAAAATCTAGAAATTATTCTTCAAACTCGTGGCCTCAAACCTCATTTTTCTAGCATTATTCATCATATTTTTTATCACTACATCTATCTGATCGACTAATAATACTCGAGTAAGACTCACACTCCTCTATTTCGATTGTTATTTTTCATGGATTCCCTACATTTACATTTTCCAATATAATTTTTTAAAATATCACAATATATTGTTTAACTTCCTAATGTTATCATTATTGGACATTGTTACTCTTATTATCTATTGGGATGATATTTTCATCAATATTAACAAAGACAATATTCATTTTATATGAAATGTAAGGGGAAAATTATGTTCTTCCCAATATTATATATATATATATTATGATATTTAGTTTATCTCTATTTATTGTATCACTGAATTCAATGGGTTCTGGTATCTCCATTTATTTTGGTTTTTTAATATGTTGTGATCTCCTATGTTGTGTGAATTATTATTAAACCACCATAATAGATGGTTGACCACATATATTTGGTTAATGAAATGTATTTCCTAGGAATATATGTCTGTTAACATGATACCCACAAATAATTATGTGGAATTTAAGAAAATTCCATTTTCCTAATATAGAAAAAGCTATGGTTTGTGTTGTGATATGTTTTTATCTAGTTTTGTGTGTTATGGTTTGGTTGTTTTGATGTTGTTAATGGGGAGTGGATTTAATTTATGGGTGTGGGGAAATGGATGTGTTATGTATTAGGGATGTGATGGTTGTAGTGGTGCAGCTGTATAATGGGACTACCAATGGTTGTTAGTTATTCTAGTTCCCTGAGTAATAATGAAATTAAATGGATGATAATTATATGAAATGGGATTCTAAAGACTATTGAATAAATAAATTTATGGGATTCTATTAAAGGGTAATTTTTTTATAATATAAAATATCAAAATTATAAAATTCAATTTCAAAAGTTGAAAGTGATGTGGGGATTTTGTTTTAATTTTGCAGGGTTATATATTTAAATTTTTTTTATAGAAGTTGAGTGTCCTGTGAGATGTTAATACCTTGGTTAATAATACATCACACTAATGGATGGTTCATTATTTTTAAATAGTGTTTTTCTATCTTATTTCTCGAAAACGATATCATTATAATTTTCAGATAAGCATATATTTGTTTTATTAAATTTCAAAATAGTGTTACATTCAGATTATGGAATATTTCACATAAATATAAAAATATCTTATCTAACTATATATTTCATAAAATATTTCCATGAATATTGTTTTCTAATATACATATATTCGTTTTATATTTCAAAATTGTGTTAATCTCGTATTATGATGTATTTTGTATAAATATAAAATTAGTCTATATTAATAAGAAATATAATTTTGATATTTGTTATAGGTAATAATGAGTCTATCTTGGATTATAGAACATCAAACGAGTGATGAATATGAGGAAGGTGTTGATGCTTTTTTGTAATTTTCTAAATGAAGTGTTCCAAAAAATGACATGTTTTTTTGTCTGTGTTTGAAATGATTGAAAATGAAGAATTTGAAAATTATGCAGATCCAAGCTCTAGTAAATTGTCATGGATTTAATCCAAGTTACAACCCTTGGATTTTTCATGGTAAAACTGGTTAGAATTTCATATCTATAAATGATGAGGCTTTGCAATATGATAAATTTGATGAAATTAAAGAAATGATTTGTGATATTGAAGTAGAAAAAATTGAGAATGAATCGACAATTGAGCATCTATATAGTGATGCATAAAAACCATTATATACTAGTTGTATGGATTTTACGGTTTTATCTTTGGTGTTAAAACTGATTAACCTGAAAGAAAAAAATGGGTGGAGTAACAAAATTTTAATTGAGCTTCATCAATTGTTGAATGAAATTATTCTTAAAGACAATGATCTTCCCGATTCACATTATAAGGCTTAGAAAATATTATTCTTGATGAGGTTGAGATAAAAAATAATACAAGCCTGTCCAAATGACTATGTGATATTTAGGAAGGAAAACGAATTTCTGTCAGAGTGTCCTCAATATGGTACATCAAAGTATATGTTGAATGAAAATTAATAGGATGATGTATAGATTACAGAGGTACCTGCCAAGGTATTTTAGAGTATTCCAAATATTTCTTGTTTGAAATGTTTATATGCTAATTCAAATGATGCAAAAAGGTTAAGATGGAAAGCTGATGGGAAGATATGTGATGAAAAAATACGTCATCCAGCAGATTGTCCACAATTTAAGAATATTGATGAGAAGTATCATACATTTACAAATAATGTTAGAAATCTCACACTTAGTTTGTGGATGGATGGACTTAATCCATATTGAAGCTTCAATATCATACATAGTTCATGGCCTATATTTTTTGGTAATTTATAACCTATCTTCGAAATTTTGTATGAAGCCTAATTATTCCATGTTGATTTTAATGATATCTGGACCAAAGCAACCCAGAAATGATATTGATGTTTTAGTTTCACCATTAATTGATGATTTGAAACTCATATGGGTGAATTTTATTAGCATGTTTGATTCTTATCAAATGTAATACTTTCATTTGAATGCACTAATTATGTTCCCTATGAATGACTACCTAGTGTACAGAAATTTGTCTCGATACAGTGTTAAGGGGAATAAAGTGTGTCTAATTTGAAAACAACATACTTCATATTGTTAATTACATCATGGGAGGAAAATAGTATACATGGGTCATCAAAAGTTTTCACCTATAGAGCACAATTATAGAAGATTAAAAAAGGAATTCAATGGATTACAAGAAATTTATATTCCTCCAAAAACATTATCCACTGATGATTATTTTTTTAGGGTTTAAAACATGTATGCAACATTGGGAAAGGCACATAAATCCGTTAATGATAGACATATTTAAAAGAAACAATCAATATTTTTTAAGCTACCATATAAGAGATATCATAAATTAAAACATAACATTGATTTCATGCATATGGAGAAGAATATATGAGATATCTTGATTAGAAAATTGATGCATATTAAAGGAAAGAATAAAGATGGGTTGAATTCATGATTAGACTTACTATCAATTGGAATATTTTGGAGTTCGCTCTTACACCTGATGGAAGGTGAACATTTCTTTCGTCAGCTTATCATACATTATCCAAGAGGGACAAAATTATCTTTTGTTCGTGTCTTCATGATATAAAGTACCATATAGTTATTCTTTAAAATGTAAATTTTTTTGTCTCTTTGAAGGATTTGATGTTGACCGGTATGAAATATCATGATTGTCAAATCATGATGCAACAACTTCTACCAATTGAATTGTGTGAAATATTTCCCATCCATGTCAGGAAAACTATTATGAAGTTGTGTTATTTTTTCAATTAAAATTTTAAAAAGGTGATTGATCTGGATGCTTTGAACATTTTGGAAAATGAAGTAATTTCTATACTTCATTACTTTGAAATGTATTTTCTTCCATATTTTTTGATATAATGGTGCATTTAATGGTTCATATGGTTTGAGAAATAATGATTTGTGAACATATATATATATATATATATGTTGGACATATCCTTTTGAAACGTATATAATGATATTGAAGGGGTATGTTAGGAATATATATTGACCTGATGAATCCATTGTTGAAAAGTATGTTTCTATGGAGGTTTCAATGTTTTTTCTGAGAGAGTTATCTATGGCGAAGCTCATTTATTGGCCTCCATCTCTCCATGAACGAGTTAATAATGAGGAAAGGGGATTCATGGATTGAAAGTCAAATCATTGTTAGGTGAACATATAAAGAAGGTACATTTATAAATCTTGAATAACATGGTTGATGCTCAACCATATATAACATTTCATATTAATAAGAAAAAATAATGTCATCCAAAGAAGAAAGAAATTTTTATTTTGAATGAGCATAACAAAACATTTTTCCATGGTTTAAAAAGACCATGATTGGTAGATCAGTTACATCATGAATATTAATATGGTTTGTGAGTGGAACAAGTTTAAATGTGATAACATGGTTCAAGTATGACCTTAATGGATATAAATTTTATATAGAAGATTCAGACAACATGATTGCAGTTTGAAATTTTGGTGTATTGGTGTTCGCATAAGCAATGCATTTTTTGACTTCAAAAGACAAAAACCCAATGTATTTATGAAGTTCATATTACAGATTCATGGATGAAATATGGGAGGTTGATTACATTAAAATTAATGTTCCTTTGATTAATTGAAAATGTTTTATTGGTAACAACAACATTAGACACAATGAATTTGGAATTACACTTGTCAATATAAATAGATTAGAAGACAAAACAGATTCTTTTATAATGTCAACACATGAAAAACAAATTTTCTTTGTTCCTGATTAGTCCGATATGCATTGGTCTATTGTTTTAAAAGAAAAAAACAATATATTGGTGATGATCAACTTGATGAAGATGCTGATTTATGTGATATCCCTACTATGGAATGATTAATAGATAATAATGATGAGCATGTTATAGATATGGTTTGTTTCATAAGAAATGATTATGACAAAAGAAGTTGGGAAAACAATCCATTAGTACATTCATAATATTACAAGTAATATGTTTATTTCTCATTTACTTTTATTACTTGTATAACATTTTATATTGTTTTTTAATTAAAACAAGTATTGAAATGAATCAATAGGAGTGTTTTTTATTTTATTTTAGTTTTGTTTAGTTTATTATCTTTACCATTATGTAAGTTATATATTTATTGATTTTTTTGAATGAAAATTATTTTAAATCTTTATGCTAAAAAAATTATTTTTTGTTTAAAAAAATTATTTATTAGGTTGGACCATTTTTAATATTCTAATACCAATTTAGGATTTGTTTTCATTCACTAAAATGACATGTCATATATCAATACTATTGTTGTCATTTTATTTATCTATAAAAAATATAAAAAATAATGTGTTAAGTTTTATTTTACTTTTGTGTTTCAAAATTTTTTTATATTAGTATTATAATATGTGAATTTGTATATTTTTGTGTGCTAAATGTATGTTTATTTCATATGAAGTAAATTTATACATCAATCAGATAATCGACCACATAATTCTGGAGATGAGTGTCATGATCATATCCTTAGGGACGAACATCCACATACTTCACATGATGTTCCCCAATCTTCATCAGGTTCTAACATATTGGAAAATGAGATTTTAAGGGTTAGTAAACATGGAAACACAGATTTACCAAAATTATTAGTTGATCATAGCCAAGATCAGAGGATATTTGTATAATATGATGATAATGATGTTCCAAGAGGTCCAAAGGAAAACAAATTTAGGCCTTTTTTATCAAATCAGGATAAAAGAAAATTCATCATTTTGTTTAATAATTGGAGAAGTGTTGACAAAACAACACTAGATCAGTTGTGGGATACCATTTTGGTAATATATTTTTTTTATTGTTTGACTAATATTGATATTTTTATCGTATAATATGTTTTACTAATTCTTTAACAAATGAATTTTGATATACCTGAAACTTTAGGAGTCATGAGGAAATGTTTATCGATGGTTTCTAGGAGATGGATGGATTTAAAACCGACCCTCACATATGATTTCATTTTCGGGGATAGGCTATATGGCAGTCCATGTCATATATATCCTTTTATAGATGAAGACTAAAGGAAATAATTTGTTAAAAGTAGAAGAAAAGATGCATTTTTTGTAAGTGAAATGTAAAATTTTCGGAGTTTTCTTATATAAATGATCTTATTAATGAATTCTTAATGATTTGTTATTCTTAATTTAAAATAATCATGGAGAGAACATCAAGATATCCATTATAGAAATGTATACCCTCATAGTTTATCTTGTGAATGGTATACTTTATTAGAAGAACAAATGATAGTTTAAAAATAAGTAAAACATAGATTTGAGTCATCCAAATCTGAAGAAGTTTCCCCTCCATTCCCTCTGCTAAGAAATGATAAATGGAAGAGGGATCAGCTGAGAAAAAAGGAAAAAATATTATAGAAGAATCTAGGGTCATTTCGAGGAGGATTTTAAGTTTTTTATTTTATTTATTTAACTCAATTAAACTATTTATATACTTTGAATCATTAAATAATTTTTCAAATAATTCATACAAGATTCTCTTGAAGAGAATAGTACACATGGGGTATTTAAAGATGATGGGATGCATGATATTTTATCTGAAGCATTAGAAAATCCCAAAAACCCAAGTCGTGTATGAGGATACCTGGTGTGTGTATCGAAAAGAAAAGTGTTACCACATTATTCTTATTCTTCTATGGAGGGTATATATATATATAATATTTAGAGGCTGAAGCTCACAATATTAATGTGATGATAGCGGAAAATATCAGAGCATCGGTACAATCTATGTTTCCATACATGCGACGAAAATTTCAGACTACAGCTCCTGCTCCACCTCAACCAGCAGCTCCCACTCCCCCACCTCCACCTTTAGACCCCATTATTATACTACTTCAATACCCCTCATCCACAGCTTCCTTTTTATTGTGAGTTTTATGTTGATGATCCTCACTACCATATAGTTGCATATGGGATGATATATATCATAGGAGATACAATTCATCATCAACTGTTAAAGGTAGAGCAACATAGGGTCATTTTACATAATATTATCGATATATCATCTGGAGTATGATTACCTATAGATAAGGTGACAACAGTTGGACAAAGTATCGACCACTTCTTTGTTTGGCCATATAGACTTCTGCAACCCATTACCATAGAGGTATGTGTATGTTATATATTTTATTTTATTTTTATATTAAATTTATTTTAACATTTTAAATTTAATATATTTTTCTATTTATTTACATGAATACATTAAAGTTAAATAAATTATGTATAACAAACAAAAAATAAAAAGTGATATGACATCAGATTCAGATTCTAGTAGTAGTGAATGATTTTAAAGATTTTTTTTTGGTTCATTATACATTCCCAATGGAAGATCATGTTTGTGGAAGTGCAATAGATTCGTTGATTCTGAAAAATTATATCATACAGATTGTTACTGGAGATAAGTTGGGAATCAACGTGGTGCATGTTTTTTCCATGTACTTCTCAAAAAAATAATTCCCTATGTTAAATTTATTGAATATTTATAGTTATATGTTTTTTATTAGGTATATTTAAAAAATATGTGAGACAAATTAACAGATAGATGTATATGGCTTGATGGACCCACAGTTGATTTCACATGAAGGTCATGAATTAGATGTGAAAAAAGCAGTTTATATTGTAGGAGGACTTCATCAGGATATAATTATGTAGTATTGGATGATTCCTTTTAGTAACATGTCTAAAACATATGTCTCACAAATTATTATTTATATTTTAACATAACAACCACTAACATTAAATTTTATTTTATATGAGTGACCATTGGATTTTATGTGTTTTTTGCAATAGAGAAAACACTTTATTGGATATGATCTGTCCATTATAATGTGAGGGGAAATTATAAGATCATGTTGTACTAGTAAGTATTAATTTCTTAATAGCTATTTATATTATATTGATTTTTTTTATTTCATTCATATTATTTTATAATTGGGTATGGTCTTTACTAAGAAGATATACAAAGAAAAAGAGTGCCAAGATCAAATATATAAAAGTAAAGGTGAAAATCCATCTATAATTACTACATTTGGTATTACATAAAAATAATATTATTAATTGAAAAACACATTAAAAAGAATTGTCATAAACAACAAGGCATCATCAAATACAGGTATTATATTTTAAGATTTATTTATGAAATAATTACAACTGAAATAGTTAAAATGTTTGACCAGTTTAGATTTCCTTATAAATTAGTCATTAATATTTCATTTATTTATTCATTATACATGTTAACAACTTTATTTTTTAATTTTTAACTATTTGATAAACCTAAATCTTATAGTGTACAAGAGGTCAAACACTTATAAGTGGAATGGTAAAATTATTTTACAGGTTTGATTGGATTTTAGTATGTTTTTTGTGAATATTTAAATTTTGAATGTTGTAATTATAAATGATTATTTGGTATTTTTTGGTTTGATTTAGGTTTTTTAATTAATATTATAATTCTCGAATATATTAAAAAATATTTTTTATTTTTTCTAATGGTTGTGCTTTATTTTGGTTTATTTTTTCTTGTTTTTAGTCTTGTTTATGGTTTGGTTTTGGTTGATTCAAGTCTTGTTCTGTAGTGTAGAGGAAGAGTATCATAATTTTTTTTTTAAAAATTCGTTTTTTACATTGGTTATTTATTAACTAATGTTAAAAATTAAATAAAAACCAGTGTTCCAATATAGGTTTTCATAACTGATGTGGTATATAGATTTTTCATGTGGTTTATCAAATAATCGACATGAAAAAAATATTTCTCACGTCGGTTATTTACTAATTAATGTGAAAAAGGATTTGTTATCTGGTTTTCCACGTCATTTTTTATATAACCGATGTGGTAGGGTATTTATTACACAATTGTTTTAAATAACCAACATGAAAAACCTTTCCAAAGCATCTTTCACATTAGTTATTAAATAACTAATGTGAAAAACAACTTATATTATAATTTTTAATTTTGGTTTTTATATAACAGAGGAAAAAAATAAATTTTTTTACATCGCCTGCAACAAGGTCACCCCAAATATGACATGAAAAATGTAAAAATATAATGAAAGAAATGTTTTTTAACTAGTTATATCTTTATAGGGAAAAATATAGAATGTCTAGATGAAATTTGTTTGTTATCTCCATATGTTCACACGATTTAATATCAATTGGTAAATTTCTCATTTTCATTGATAGAAGAGATTTAGAGAAGCAGTTTTCAAACAATTATTCATCAGAATCTATATGTCATTCCCAAGGAAATCCCAGGGATTATGCCCATATAGTAAGTGGAGTTTATGATTGATCTCCTTCTATGGACTAGTCTAATCTCACTTCCATCTTACCCGATGGAACCAACTATATTGTTGTAATTGAATGTACATTTTGAAGACCTAGAAAATGAAGTGTTCATCTGGCCTAGCATATCTTTGTGGGAAGCACCTGTCTTGTTTGTTAAAATGGTGGATGAAAGTCATCATCTATTTTTTGATTATCATAAACTTAACCAAGTTACAATAAAGAAATTATATCTATTCCAATAAATTGATGATATGTTTGATCATCGAGGAGAGTTAAATAGTTTTCTAAAATATATTTTTATTCAGGATATCATCAATTGTGGGTACGAAAGGATGATATTCTAAAAACATCCTTCAGGAGTAGAAATGTCCATTAAGAATATGTAGATATTCCCTTTGGTCATACAAATGCACCGGTAGTCATCATGGAATTTATGAATCAAATATTTCAGAGATATCTCAATTATTTAATGGTTGTGTTTGTTGATGATATATTGGTGTATTTCTAAGGCAAGGGTGGATCATGGGTAACACATGTCAATAGTTTTAGGTATCTTGAGAGACAAATAGTTCAATGAAAAATAATAAAAGTTTGATTTTTGGATACAAGTAGTATGTTTCCTAGGCCATGTTATTTAATGAGAAAGGTGTTTCAGTGGATCTGAAATAGATAGAGGATATTATTTCTTGGAAACTAACATATAATTTTTTTGAGATATGAAGTTTCCTGGGTTATGTTTCAGTGGATCTGAGAAAGATAGAGGATATTATTTCTTGGAAGCCACAAAAGAATATTTTGAGATATGATGTTTCTAGGATCTAGTTGGTTTTTACTAATGATTATTTAGTGAATTCACATGATTATCATCATCATTGATATCCTCAAAATAGAATAATGTTCCATTTCTATGGAATGGGGAATGTCATAAATACTTTTAAAATATTACAGGTCGCCTTATGTCAATGCCAATCCTAGTTTTTCGAGAACTAGGGAAAGGGTAAATTGTGTATTGTGATGCATTATTATTGGTGTTAGGGTGTGTCCTCATTCAAGGGAATCATGTGGTTGCATACGGATTATGACAGTTGAGGTTTCATGATAAGAACTAACCAACACATGATTTGGAGATAGTGGATGTGATGCATGCCTTGAAGACAAGGTGTCATTATCTATTCAGTGATAAAATCATGGAGTTTACCAATCATAATAGCCTCATGCATATTTTATCACAAATATATTTGAACCTGAGGTAGAGGATGTTGATGTAGTATCTCTAGATGATTGACATCGATTTGATGTACACATCAGGTAAATAAAATTAGGTGGTAGATGCATTAAGAAAGAAATTATATGCTTAGGAGGTAAAAGAAGCTTAGGATCAGTGGATGTTTATGTCAGTAAAATCCAACATGCATTTGAAATGAGAAGATAGAGTTGATGTAGTAGTTTTCTTTCTAGTTTCATTGATTCCTGACATGGTAAGTTTAGTTAAAGAGGAACCATTTTCTGATTTAGATTTTGTGTGTATGAGGTCAAAACACAATGGTGGGGAGGCCTTTAAGGTTTGGAAACTAGATGAAAATTCATTTTTGTAGTTTTTGAATAATATGGTTGTACCAGTGGGTATCCATGAACAAATTCTTAGTGCATATCACCATTCTAAATGATTTTTCCACACCATAATTTAGAAAATGTATAAGGTATAGATTTGGTGGGTTGGAATTAAAAGGAATGTGGTTGAGTTTGTATCGAGATTATTTACTTACCAGAAAGTTAAAGAAGAACATAATCGACTAGTGGGTATGTTACAGTCTTTACCTAATCTTATGTGGGAATTAGAGTGAATAGCGATGGATTTTCTTATATTTATTCGAAGAATGATTTGAAAGAACGATGCCATAAGGGTGACAGTGGATCGGTTCATAAAGTCAGCTTATTTCGGCTCGATTTGTGAATCTAATATGGTTAAGGATATATCCAAATATATATCTAGGAGGTAGAAAAGAGGCATGTTATTCCAGTTTTTATTTTATCAGATAGAGATCCAAGTTGCACATCTCGTTTCTATAAATCCTTACTGTAAGCCCTTGGGACTCAGTTGACGATGAGTGTGGCATATCGTCCCTAGACAGATGGGAAATATGAGAGGATGATATGAACATTGGGAGAAATGTAAGGTCTTGTGTGATGTATTTTGGTGGCTCATGGGAGGATCACATACCATTAATGCAATTATTATATAATAAAAGTTGTTAGGCCTCAATACTTATGGCTACATTTAAATAATTGTATGTCCATCTGTATCATTCTCCACTTTGTTGGTTTGAAATAGGTGAGACATCTATAGTTGGGATGAGCCTTGTCTAATAGACTATGGAGAATATTATGTTGATCAAGAAAAGAATGGATATGGCTTAGAGAACTCAAAAATCATTTGTGTATCACTTTTTAAAACCTTTTTCATTATATGTGGGTAATCATGTAATCTTGATAATTTATCCTAGGATTTGACATCATTTCATTTCAAATAAGGGAATATTATCTCCAAGATATATTGGGCCATATTAAGATACTTGAATGTGCTGGAGAGGTTCTTTATCAGTTGGATTTTTCACCTTGGTTCAATGTAGTGTATAATGTATTTCAGGAATCACAGTTTAAGAAATATCTGTAAGATCATGACCTTATGATTCGATGGGATCATGTTGATCTAGGGGCATATGCTTTATTGGTACATGTTCTAGTGTAGATCATGGGTATGTTAGAGAAATTATTTTGTGGTAATATCATTAGACTAGTGAGGGTTTTGTTATAACATGGTTAGATTTTGGAGGAGAGTTGGGAATGGGAGAAATAAATGGTCAATCAATAGCCCGAGCTCTTTTAGGAAGGTGGTTGTTTTATACTTTTGAGGACAGCAAGGCCAATGGTTCGGAGAATGCAAGAACCCTATTTTTGTGGTATGTAACAATTATTTATGTCTTTTTATGTATATTTAGAAGTTTTCTAATCATTGGGATAGTTTTAGAAGTATTTTGGGAATTTTTTTGGGGATTTTTCATGGAACACAGTTAGTGAAAACCAAGAAACACATATTGAAACCCATGAATGTTGAGAAATAGGCAAGGGTGTTGGTTCATGGTTAAGGTGCACAGTTTCGAAAGCATGTTCCATCTATATTATAACTTTGCATCATGGGATAGTGGTATTTGGGAAATTTGGTGCATGATTTATCTAACCGTGTGATCGAACCATGTGTGGAACCCTTTTGTATAGTAGTAGGTGCACAATTAGCACACAATTTTTCTAATTGTGAAAGATAACCATGAATGACATTATTTTTTTTAAATATCCTCATGCATTTTTCACCTATAAAATCCATTTCTCTTAATGAACAAACCATAGTTGAGATTACTTCTTCTCAGAGGTTGGGGAACCTATCAAAATCATCCCTGCGGTGATATGAAGGATTTTCTAAGAAGTTTGAAGTAGAATATTCTTGGGTAACTCTTTCTTCTTGTTATTTTCCTGGTTGTCCTTTGATCTACTCTTTTATCTCTCCTATATTCTAATATCTACTTCCAGTGTGGGTGGATCTTCGGTTTTTGGTTTCCAATATTGGTTAGATTTGGCCCTATTGATGTTATGGGAAGGAATCTAAGGTAGTTTCATAGAGATTTCAACTAGTTTATTGGGAGAATTTTTGTTGTTGGTTGTTTTATCCAAAACCCTAAAGGTTGGTGTCTTTAATCTCAACTCTTCTCTATAGAACTTAATTTATTTGGTTTTAAATTAATTTTTTTGAAATTGATTATAAAATTGATGTGTGAATCTTGTGTGAAACCCCTTTGGTGTTGATTTATGGGTTTTGGGAGAAATATGGTGTTTTTGTGCAGTATTAATTGATGTTTAATTTTATAATGTTGAATTTTATAATTTGTAGATTGGTTTGTTTTTTGGGAGAAGGTTGTGAAAATGGGTGTCAATAAAGATGTTGTTTTATTGAATATTATTTGGAATATGTGATTTGGAATGGTTTTTTGTATTTAGTGTTTAATCATGAGTTATAATGGGATGGTTAGTTGTTGTGAAGTACCACCATCAAAGAATTGGGATGTGGTCGTGAAGCACCACAATAAAAATGGGACGAGGTTTGACGTGATGTTCCACATTCAATGTTATTAGCAATATTGTTGATTGAGTTTGTGTGAGATGAGTTGTCTGTATTGGGTTTTTTGAGTCGAGATGATTTTGAACAATATGAAATGGTAAATGACTTGTTTGGTTTCTTTACTAGTAATTTAATTTGATTTAGGAGAAAATGTTTTAGTAAGGGTAGTTTTTCTTATTATAAAATTTTAAACTATTTTAGTGGTTTTATATAATTTGACTTATATAGACATTCTAACTTGTTCTACCCTATTGGCAAGATTAGGGAATTAATTTAGGGAAATCCTATTGAGTTTTATTACTCCCCCACTGATTTGGAACTTGAGTGCCTTTTCAGATATTTTATTATAAGACATAGGTATAAGAGAAGTATCTCATTTCTATAGTGGTGCATCATGATGTCTGGGCAGTTGTGGAGTTGGAGCATGGAGCGTGGCTTGGGGATGTGGTGTCTATTCTTGGTGTCTTGAGTTTCATTATTTTAGTCTTCCTCTTAGTAATCTGATTTGGTATTTGTATGTGTTTTTATTGTTTTTGTTGTCGAGTGGTTGATTTTATTATGTTTTTTACATGCATCATGTAGTTATTTGTATAGTGGTATGTTTTTTGGGTTTTTTCACATAAAAATGGAAAATAATCCCCCACCTTTCATAAAGACCTTGACATTTATTTCCAAACCTCATTGCCTTGGGGATGTCTCTTAAATCCAAGTTGCATTTATGCCTTGACTCATTATAATGAGTAGGGGTGGGATGATACAACATGGGACCACCGAGACACTTTAATATCCATTTAAAACATGAGGTAACAAAAAAAATCTCTTCATAACTACTAAAATCTCTAATTTCCAATGCTTTCATAGAATCTACTTTAGACCACTAAATAGTTGACACTCCTTGATTTCAGTTATCAGGATAATGTTGGAGGAGTATCTTGAAGGCCTTGTGAAGTTTGAATGATACACCCCAATAGACTTTTCTTCCATCTGATTCAGTCTGAGAAATTTCCTTTCCATAATGAGATGGAGGGGTTGAGGAAAATATTTATTGAAAATTATTTTATGAATTCCTCCAAATCTATGGAATCAATTTCATCTTTAGAATTCAAGATCTTTATCCATGTACACCACTGATCATCATACCCATAAAAATGATAGACCACTAGCACAACATTCCCTTCATCTGAGCACTGGAGGATATATAAAAGATTTTCAATGTAGTTAACCCATTTTTATGTGTAGAGGGAATCAAAATATCCATTAAAAAATGATTCCTTTGATGCATGAAGGTTTCAACTGCAACTTTCTCTCTCTTAGGAGAAGGAGGTTGTTTGACATGATTTTTTTTATATTATTAACTTGAGCTAGCTGAAGAAGTATTGTCATGAAGCTTTGAGCACCCATTCCCATCCCATTTGGCATATAATAATGGGAATCTTCACATTTCCTATCACATTGATTGTTGGCACTGATTCTTCTACATATATACATTAACTAAGAAAAACAATGTGCAATTAGGGGGATTGAATACAAATCTAATAAGCATATAAAAATAAAACATTGAATATAGTAGTATAATATTATAAAGGAAAGGTATATCTTATCTGGTGTTACCCTATGTTTCAATATAATTTATCAATGGTGTTAGAATTATCCATAGGGTTCAAACTAAAGTCCCTCATTCTTAAAATATAAAATTTCTAGACCTTTCCCTAAAAAAATATAGATAACTTATCCTTTTACACAATTTATTACACAAGTTTAAGCATAATTAAGCATCAAAATACAAGATAGGGATCTTAAATTCTAGCGTCTTTGGAAGATTATTTATATAATTTGAAAACATGAAACCAAAATAAAAACATAATTAATTTAATCCCCATAATAAGAACCAAACATATATTGAGCTATTACATCTTCAAAGGATAACCTATGGAAATACATGAACAAATGGGATGGTCTAAAAAGACAATTAAGAGAATAAGATTATGAATAAAACCTAGCACATGGGTTAAAAGGCATAAATGATGACATAAAATTCATGGAACATGGATAAACATAAGAAATAACTGAATGTATAAAATGGGAACATATAATCATAACCTCATATGATTGTTTAGAAAACACTCAACATGACATAATCATGAGTCAAGGCTAAAGGATAAGACCACTACACATAGCAGAAAAAGACCCATAATGTAATCATGTTCACACCCTATCCTAACATGGAATCTCATGAGACTATACATTACCGAATTAATTAGGGTTATAGCTGGGTAAACCAATCATAATATGTTCATGAATATTTTTTACACATGAAGAATCACACATAAGGAATCAAACATAAACACAAGGTTTACCCATGGAAAGAATTGTGTATCATAACAATTTCAAAATGAATAAAAAAATGAATTGAAGGTTCTGGGTGCAGCAGAAGTGCGTGGGTGGATGTTCCCTCTTAGCCTTTTGTCATTAACAATGATCAATCTAGGATCAATATGATGATAAACACCAAAATCCTCAGATCAAATCACAGAAATAGACAAAGAATAAGAATAGTCCTGGAACCAAAAATGAGGGTCGTCACAGGTTGATTATAATTAATTTAATTAATTGACAAGATGTACCTTTTATGGAGTTATTTATTTGATGATATTTCTAACCATGTTCTGATGTGATTCATCATTGTGTCATAGAATCCAAATGTATACTTCCCCTAGCGGTGATCCACACATACACCACGTATCTCTGGACGTCGCCAAAGGAATCTCCCGGTGCTAGCGTGGAGAAGCCTTCACTTTAATTGTCCACCTTAGATCGTATCGATCCGATGGAGGAGGAAATCTCTCGGTCTTGCGAGCGTTATTATAGGAAGGAGTTATTTCGGACTTGAAATATTTCTCTAGAATTGTTGTTCACAATGATTGGGGAAAAGAGTTGGGGTTGTGAGGATATTTATAATCTGGTTTTGAGGTTATAGAGTTATGATAATAAGTAAATGCATTATGCGTTTTATTTATTTCATTAACTCTTATTGAAAACCCCCATGTCGAATAATTAATTCCTTGACATGCTCCCACAGTGATTATAATAAATATCATTTAATAAAACAATATTATATCCTCAAAATCCCGACTGGGAAAACTACAAGGCCTCTAATCATTAATACACGGTACATACTGGTTTTTCATAAAAAACTACATGATGTGTAATCATTAATACGCATCATGTACTTGTTTTTCATTTCCTTTGAAAATAAAAACTACATGGCGTGTAATCATTAATACACATCATGTCCTTGTTTTCATTTTATTCTTCCTCCAACATTAAAACAATTTAGGCATCCTTGAATAATTATTAAACCACATATGGGAATAATATTTATTCTACTTGAGATACTTGAATACACGTAGTGTGTGACCCTCTAGGCCTCTTACTCATTGGCATTATGCGGTTATGCCTAATGTCCAAGATTAATTTCTAGCAACAAGTCAAGGTACCCATGATAAAGAAGGTGAGGCCACATTGACATGTCACCTCATACGAACACTTACTGTGCAATTTAATCCCTTTGTCTCAATATCTCATCAACCAGGTTTCATGGAAGTGTCATAAACCTACATTCTTGATATGTCATTCTTTCACTTCCAGAAATAAACTCTTCGTTACACCATGACCATGGAATTTGGGTGACAGTTCTATTTTAATCAAAGGGCCCGAGATATATACTTACATAAATATAGAAGAGAAAAATCCTTCCTCAACTTATCCATTAACAACATGTCATTAGTGACGCACCCAACATACACTAATTCTCGCCAACTGTCTTCGTGATGGTTCTTGTCAGCAAATCTAAATGTTCGAGTCATGACATGAGC
The DNA here is from genome assembly GCA_963277665.1 of Viscum album. Taxonomy (NCBI): domain Eukaryota; kingdom Viridiplantae; phylum Streptophyta; class Magnoliopsida; order Santalales; family Viscaceae; genus Viscum; species Viscum album. Next base: position 413,467,746 of record OY728143.1, read on the forward strand.
TAATGATAATATTCCAGTCTATGGACCATTGCACACACTCGTAGAGAGTAATGTTCGATGAAACAAAGACATGCAAAATTACTACTGGTAGGTCTATTCTCATTATGTCCCATCATGGAGATTACCAAGTGCAAACTCCATGAGAGAGAGTCTTTTCTTCTTTAGAGTACTCGCACATGATGGTCTGCATACTATGTGTCCTATCATAGTATGTCATCCAACCATAGAACTTTATTTAAGAATATTGTTATATAATTTCAAGGATATCATCATAGAGGTGATCTTCCATGACCTTATTAATGCAACAAATATTCTAGGACATAATTATATTATAGTCATGAAGAACAATGAAAAATATATAATAAGTGTACATTCATGTAATCAAAGTACAAATAGTTGGTTCTAAGGACACAAACTCTAACAAACTTCCACTTGGACTAGAGATAACTGCCTATGAATTTTAGTCTGCTAGACCTCATATGATGATCATGTTTTTTCTGAGTCAAGGCTTTAGTCATGGGATCCACCATGTTGTCTTCTGTGGAAATACTGCTCACTGCAACTTCTCCTCTCTGAAAAAAAATCCTTCAAGAGATGATACTTCTGAAGTATGTGATTTTTCCGTTGATGTGACCTTGGATTTTTTGAAAGTGCCACTGCTACAGTATTATCACAATAGAGTGTGATAGAATATTTACTACTGGGTACTATATCAAGCTCTTGGACGAATCTTTGCCTTTATACTTCTTCTTTATCTACCTCAGAAGGTGTGATATACTCGGACTCCTCTGTAGTATCTACCACCACACTTTGCTATGAGCTCTTCCATCTCACTGCACATTCATTCAAACTGAAGATGTATCTAGTCCGCGACTTCATGTCATCTTGATCTGTATGGAAACTAGAATCTACATATCCTCTGATGACTAGTTCCTCATCTCCTCCATAAACCAAGAACATATCCCTAGTATGCCTTAGATACTTAATGATAGTCATGAATACCATCCAATGGCGATCTCTTGGATCAGCTTGATAACTGCCTGCCGCACATAATGCATAATTAACATCTAGCCTCATACATAGAATATCATACTTTACTGACCCAATCACTGATGAATAATGGATCCTTTACATTTTCTTTCTTTCCTCATGTGACTAAGGACACATATTTATGGAAAAATGAATGCCATGTGACACTGGAAACAATACCCTCTTGGACTATTCCATACTAAATCTCTTCAGTATCTTATCAATGTATGTACTTTGACTCAGGCCTAGCATTCTCCTGGATCTATTACGATGGATCTTGATCCCAAGAATATATGCTCCCTATCACAAGTCTTTCATAGAGAAGAATTTATCCAACTATGAATTAACTGACTGTAAGACATGAAATTCATTTCCAATTAGTAATATTTCATAAACATATACTATTAGAAAAACGATTGCACTTCCACTAAACCTTTTGTAGACACAAGGCTCACATTTGTTCTTAACAAATACAAATTATATTACGGCTTCATCAAAAGAAATGTTCCATCACCTTGATTCTTTCTTTAATCCATAAATGGATTTCAACAACTTGCATACCTTGTTGGCATCCTTTGGAGTCACAAACCCTTCAGGTTGTGTCATGTAGACATATTCCTTGAGGTTCCCATTAAGGAATGCTGTTTTGACATCCATTTTCCAAATTAAATATTCATGGTAAGTAGCAATATCCAATAGAATTTTTATGGATTTCAGTGTTGCAACTGGTGAAAAGGTTTCATCATAGTCAATTCCTTGACACAGTCTAAAAATTTTTGCAACCAGTCATGCTTTATAGGTGATGACTTGTCCCTCCATGTCTAGTTTATTCATGAATACCCACTTATTACCAAAAGTATTTACATCAACTAGAGGATCTACCAAAATCCAGACTTGGTTTTGGTGCATCAAATCCATTTCAAAATTCATGGCTTATTGCCACTTGGAAACATATGTGCCTTCAACTACTTCCTTATAGGTAAGAGGATCATAATTGTCAACCAATAATGAGTCCCTATCCTTAGTGACAAGAAAACCATATTGTTCTGGTTCTCTCACCTCTCTTGTGCTTCTACGCAGTTCTTTTGTCTCTGGAAAATATTGTTCTTCCATGGGGCTTTGTTGAATCTATTCTTGTACCAACTAATGTGTATCTTTATCCTCAACTTCATCGAAGTCTATCTCGCTCCCACTATCTCTTTTGGAGATGTTCTCCCTCTCAAGGAATATAGAGTGTCTTGCCACTGTAAAATTTTTATCTGAGGGGTGGTATAGGTAATATCCCTTTATTTGTTTGGGATATCCTATAAAGATACAATTTGTGCCTCGAGGTGCATGTTTGTTACCTGAAGAGGCTTTAAAAAATGATTTACTACCCCAAACATGTAAATTCGATAACATGGATTTGTGTCCACTCCATAACTCATATGGAATACAATTTATCGATTTAATTGGTACTTGGTTTAGTATGTGTGATGATGTTTGTAATGAATATCCCCAAAAGGATAATGGACGACTCACATGACTCATTATTGATCTCACCATGTCTGACATGGTGCGGTTTCTCCTTTCACTTACACCATTCCACTAAGGTGTGTAAGGAGGATTGAGTTAAGATTGAATCCCAAACTCCTGTAATAAATCAATGAAGTCTTGATTAAGACATTCTCCTCCTCTTTCTGAGCAGAGTTTTTTAATCTTCTTACCAAGAAATTTCTCAACTTCATTCTTGTATTATTTGAACCGATCAAAAGTATCTGACATATACCTCATTAAGTAAATATATCCATATCTACAAAAATCATCAGTAAAAGTTATGAAGTACAAGAATCCACCCCTTGATTCAACTGGAAATGGTCCACACACATCTGTGTGAACTAATTCTAGAAGCTATTTAGCCATTTCACCTTTCCCACTAAATGGGGATTTGGTCATTTTTTCTTATAGACACGCATGACATACAACAAGTGGTTTTAGTTCAAAAGAATCTAAATACCCATTTTGATGTAATTTTGTCAAACGTTTCTCATTGACATGACCTAACTGGTGATTCCAATGTTGGGTGTGGTATGCGTCATGTGAATTAACAATGTCATTGATTTCCATTACTTGGTTTTCATAGTCTAACACATAATGATTGTTATATAAATGTGCCCTACCAAAACCAACGATATCTTTATTAAAGTAGAAACATTAATTTACAAACTAGAAGATGAATCCATCAGTATATAATATGGATATTGAAATAATTTTTTCGGTTACAGAGGGTACATAATAACATCCTTCCAATACCAAGACCATCCCAGTAGGTAATGTGAGGTGGTAGTCTCCGACAGCTACAATAGTGAGTCTAGTTCTGTTTTCTGCTAACAGATCCACCTCACCTCAGTCAATCTTTCTAAATATACTTGGTTCTTGTATTTGGAACCAGATTTGTGCACCAAAAGTAGTATCTAATACCTAATTAGTAGAAACATATAGATTGTGTTTGATAACAAACGCACCTGAATCTTCCCCTTGCTTTCTTGGCCGGGTGTAGTTTTCCTTCCAGTGGCCCTTCTTGCCACAAGAGAAACAAACAACCTCTTATTCTCTTGCCTCTCCTTTGATCTTCCTTTTCATGGAAGGCTTTGAAGAAGCTTGGGGCTTAAATCTCTTTGCTTTCCCTTTCCTTTTATTCACCATAGGGATAGAAGGCTTTTCACGCTTCATATCATTGCCTACTTGGAGAATGAAGATAAGGAGATCAGATAGAGACTTCTCAATGTTGTTCATGTTGATATTTACCACAAAATTAGAGAAGCTCTGGGGGAGCGATGCAAGAATGAGATCGGTATCCAGTTCTTCGGGGAGTTTAAACCCTAGAACCTCAAAACGCTCAATGTAGCCAATGAGCTAGACTACATGAGGCCCATCTGGGGTACCCTCTTCTAGCTTTCTCTGGAATAGATCATTGGAGATCTCAAACCTTTCATGTCTTTCTCTCTTATGGTATAGACCACAGAGGTGCTCGAGCATGCTACAGGCATCCATGTCTTCATGAGATTTCATGAGATCACTAGAAATTGATGATAGCATCAAACATTGAACATCAAGTGCATCATTCAAATGTTGATCATAGACCATGAAATCTTCATCACTCTCTCCTTGGGTGGGTGAATCAAGAATTGAGGACTCCATCACTTAAAACATTCGTTCATGGATTAGGATAACCCAAAGGCGCCTAAACCATTCCTGAAAGTTACTTCCAGTGAGGATATTGTCTTTATCTAGAATTGATCGTATATAAAATGTGGTTGATGATTTTTTCAAATTGATTATACAAATTAAAAGAGTCGATTTATCAGTACCTTTTGATTACATTTTGTAAAAAATCATAAATGAATTTATTAATTATCCTACTATTTTATGAAGTCCCAATGGCCCTCACCATTGAACATGAAATGTACAGTAGCGATGACATTCTAGTGGAAAGGATCCATTTTCCCCTTTGCATAACCCCAAAAGGGTTGGTCAAGCTATTTGAGGGTATTTAGGTAGGCAGGTCTTTGCCAACTGTGATCTTACAGTTCCTTGATCTATTGAGTGGACTCCCCAATCCTAAAATGCTGACTTGGATTTCCTCAACACTTGCCTCCATTTAACAAAAAGTCTAGAAACGGCTACTCCTCTAGATGTAAAATGTTTATGTTAACCTGAAACATTCATAAGATCTTCCTTTATAAAAGTAAGTGTCCCAACAAGGGTTGGTCAAACACATAGTTTTATTGAGTCATTCCATTAATCAAATAATGGAAGGCTTGGTCTGACTTAATATGGTATTTGAGGGATTTTATTCTTTATGAATAGTTTTTCATTATCACTTGATTTTTAATATTAAGTGATGCTTGCTTAAGTGATTAACCATGTTATGATAATGTTTTCGCATAGTCTTGTTTTTTTATTTTATTCCATCTTTGCATATTTATTTATTTAATTAATTATGTGATCTCGACAACACATACATAATGAATAAACCTTGCAATCAGACATAAATAAAATAATATGGCATGATCATGAGATTCTATTGGTTGACTTATCTAGCGGTTTTGATATGCAGACCTTGACCTCAGAAAAAACACCTTAAACATGATGATTCGTGTTTTTCAGCTCCCACATTTCCACCTTTGTATCTTCTAGAGTTTATTTCGCCTCAAATTTGGGTTTTGAACTGTCTCCTCTGACTTCGGAGATCCTCCATTACATGGGGTTTACATTAAAGAAACCATGGGAACATAGGCCTTATATATTATGGGAAGAAGGCTCACAGGCCAATGAATTTAAATTAAATAAATTTAAATGAAACCATACAAACACAAAGGTTCTTTGGTATAGCTCATGATAATCCATAGCATGAAACAATATTTACACATATTTAGAATTCAAATTCTTTTAATCATTCTTTAATTTATGATAAGTCACACTTGAATTCAATTAATTATGATTTTATAATTAATCAATTATTTATCTTAAATTCTTTTTTGAATTTCTTGATATTCTTCTCATACATATTCCTTATACAAGTCTTTTTTACTTTGGAGGAAACTTGGTGAAATTCCATTTCTGGAAATTACATGGCATGTAGGATAACTTAAACTGTGTGTATTTTTCACCCTTTATCCAAAGTACCCGCCGGGGGCTTTAGCGTGTTTTCTATACTTTGTAAATTTTGGAGTACATGGCATGTAGATTAATCTAACAAAACATGTACTTACTTGTTACATAGTTACCGACCTGGAAATATCATGTATGTGGTACATGGCTTCTCCTTGTACACGGTTTCACTTGGGCCGAATCGGACTACACGACCTATTGATTTAACATACACGTCGTGTATTATGATTTCCATACGCTATTCAATTCTAGTCAACACTGTGTAATAAATACTTAGGCATTCCCAATTCACATGGCCTGGTTTGGTGGATTATTACCAGTTCATTGAACCTATGTACACGGCCTATAGTTTTCACTACACGCTGTGTATTCTTGTGTTGTACAGACAGAAAGAGTGGCTTTTCAAGATGAGTTCCTCATTTTAATTTTAATCAAAATTAAAATTAAAAAGTCATTTCTATGATGTGAATCTAGAAATGAAAAAGGAAGAATAGATCTCATTCATTTAGTTTTATAGAACGGTTTATCTTTAATTGAATCAAATATAAATGCATAAATTATCAACGAAAATTAAATAACTATAATCGACGTTGTATCCTCGCTCTGATACCAATTGAAGGTTCCAGGCATAGCAAATCATATGGTTGGATGTTCCCATTGGGATTTTTTTCATTAAGAATGATCAATCCAGGATCAATATGATGATAAATTCTAGACTCCACAGATTGAATCACAAAAATAGACAAAGAATATTATTTGTCCTGGAACCAGAAATGGGGATCATCACAGGTGTATTATAATTAATTTAATTAATTGAGATGAAGTACCTTTTATGGTGTTATTTCTTTGTTGATGTTTCTGATCACATTCTATTGTGATTCCTCATTGCGTCGCAACAACCATGTGTATACCTTCTCTAGCAGTGATCCACACGTGCACCGCGTATCTCTCGACATTGCCAAAAAACTCTCCAGGTGCTAGCGTGGAGAAGCCTTTGCTTGCGTTTTCCATCTTAGATCGTCTTGATCCGATGGAGGAGGATATCTCTCGGTCTTGATAGCATTCTTGGAGGAACCAGTTCTTTTGTCTTGGAAAGATTTCTCCAGAATTGTTGTGCATAATGAATGGGGAAAAGAGTTGGGGTTGTGAGGACATTTATAATCAGGTTTTGAGGATATAGAGTTATGACAATAAATAAATGCGTTACACATTTTATTTATTTCATTAAATCATATTGAAAACCCCCATGTCGAATAATTAATTCCTTGACATGCACCAACATTGATTATAATAAATATCATTTAATAAAACAACATTATATCTTCAAAATCCTGACAGGAAAAACTACATGGTCTGTAATCATTAATACATGGAATGTACTTGTATTTCATAAAAAACTACACGGCGTGTAATCATTAATTCATGGCATGTACTTGTTTTTCATTTACTTTCAAAATAAAAACCACACAACGTGTAATCATTAATACACAACGTGTACTTGTTTTCATTTTATTCTTCCTCCAACATTAAAACGATTTAGGTTTCCTTGAAAAAATATTAAACCACATAAAAGAATAATATTTATTCAACTTGAGATACTTGAATACACTTAGTTTGTGACCCTGTAGGCATCTCTCTCATTGGCATTAGGTGGGCTTGCCTAAAGTCCAAGATTATTGTCTAGCAACAGGTCAAGGCACCCAAGAGAAAGAAGTTGACGCCACATTGACGTGTCACCTCATACGAATGATTACTATGTAATTTAATCCATCTGTCTTAATATCTCATCAAGAAGGTTTCATGGCAGTTTCATAAACCTATATGCTTGATCTTTCATTCTTTGACTTCCATAAATAAACTCTTCGTTACACCATGGCTATGGAATTTGGGCGACAATTATATTTCAATCAAAGGGAACGAGATATCTACTTCCATAAATATGGAAGGGGAAAATCCTTCCTCAACTTTTCCATTAACAAAATGTCATTCGTGATACACCCAACGTACCCTACTTCCTACCAACTATCTTCGTGACCGTTTTTGTCAGCATATCTACGTGTACGAGTCATGACATGAGTAATGATAATCTTCCAGTCTAAGAACCATTACACACGCTCGTAGATAGTAATGTATGATGAATCAAAGACATGAAGAATTACATTTGGAAAGTCTGTTCTCATAATCTATCATCTTGGAGATTACCTGGTGTGAACTCCATGAGAGAGAGTTTCATTTTCTTACGAGTACTCACACATGATGGACTGTATACTATGTGTCCTATCATAGTATGTCATCCAACCGTAGAACTTTATTTTAGAATATTGTTATAGAATTTCAAGGTTCTCATCATAGTAGGGATCTTCCATGATCTTACTAATGCAACAAATATTCCAGGACATCATTATATTATAGTGATGTTAAACAATGAACAATATATAATATGTGTACATTCATGTAATCAAAGTATAAACAGTTGGTTCTCAGGACACCAAATCTAACAGGAATATATTAATACTATACAAGAAAGAAATGTTTTAAATAATATATGGACCTTAATAAGGGAAATGGTCAATGATAATGTCATGTGATGTCAAATAGAAGTGAAAACATGTAAAAATAGTGTTTAATAAAAATTATAAATAAAACATTTTAGTGTGGTTTAAGAAAAATATTAAAGATTATTTACAACAAAAATAAGTAATTGTGTGTTAAAAATCATAATTAAAACAATATATTTTTCATGAAAAAATGAGTTGTTTTATAAAAAAATTCTTAAATAATATGATTCAGTGTACTTGAAAATGGGAAAAAATTGGGACGTTCCCTTTAACCGGTCTTGTTTATCGAGAAGAATTGAGAAGGGAATGTTTTTAAAATATGTATTTACATATAAAAAAAGATATACTTATCTTAATACCTGATTTTTTAACATTTAAAGATAATATTTATAAATAATATAAAAATTAACTAGAGTTACATTTTAGAAAAGAAAGAGAATGTATAACTCAATGGAAAAAATAGAGGTTTGGAAAGAATCTCTTACTTTATGTCTGAAAGTGTTTTTCACTTGATATTAATGTCTTAGATAATCAAAATTAGTAAAATAATTTATTAATTAATAACCTTTTATACATTTATTTCATTTATTATTATTTTATGATGTTCATTTTGGACTTTTTTATGAGCTATAAGAAACAATTTCATTGTTTGGAATTGTTCATTTCCATGGTTTTCAGGATTGGTTCACCTATATAAATTAATGAAAGATAATATAAAATTGAAATTAATATACATAATTGAGGTTATAAATTATTAATGAACATATATAATATTTTATGGTTTTATAAGTCTTTTTTTATTTTGGATTTGGATGAATCATTAGATTAGATGTCAGTGATAATCGTTTTGATTATTTTGGGCATTTTATCACTCACAGCGATCTTGTTTTGTTTTATAGTTTAATAATATGTGTATATGATAGATATAGAACATTAAAAAGGTTACAAAATGAATTTTGAAATATTTTTTAACCATTATAATTGATTTAATACCACCCCTTGAGGTGGTATAGTAAAATGAAGATTTATCATTCTAAAAAGAGATAAATTAACACCTTATGGATTTCATTTTTATAATAAAATTAAGAGGGGAAGGGATTTGATGTAGGATATTCCATTAAAATAATAAAATTATTTTATATATAAGATAATTGAGTTATCGTGTTAGTTTGATTATGGTAGGTGATGATATAATAATAAAATAAAATAAATTGAAATGAAATTAAATGAAAAAGGAAGAGGATTTTACCTCTTGATTTATTCTTCTTATGAACCCCCTTAGTGAAATTGGATTTGGTATTTTCTTGAGACTAATGGTTCATGGACATGGGGTTGAGGCTTGGGAATATTATTTGGATTAATTTGGACAAGGCTCAAAACATTAAAGGTGTGAGGAGAGGAGGAGATAAGGGGTGGTATTTATAGCGGAGTGGAGAGGTGTTTTCTTATTATTGTATTCATTAGTTTATTATTTTTAATCAAGAATATGAATGGTTTGATAATTATCACTAAATATAAGAATATAATTATTGGGAGTTTTATATTATGGTTCTTACATCATATATGACTCAAGGAATAATTTATTAAACTTATAATGTATATATATCATAAATTATCTTATTGTACTATTCACTAAAAATTCATGTTTTTTTGAATAATCCCAAAGAATCACCCTAAACATATTTATATGATTATAATTTAAATATTATTTTCATTTTATAAAAACAATTTTTAAATATGATCATATTAATTTTTAATTAAAATCATTATTTCTATGGAAAATACCAATTTAAAAATTATAACTGCTTTTATAACACATTGAAAAATTAATTAAGGTATCATAAAATTATCTTATAATCATAAGATAAGAAAAATTTATAAATATATTTTATGTAAATAAATTTTATTTTTAATTATTATATTAATTATCAAATTGAAAATAAACATTTACATTTTAAATAATACCAACACTTAATAAATAATTTTTAAAGCAGTCATTTACTTATACTATGCTATAATTATATCATATTTTCATTTTTAAGATATCTAAATTGTATTTATACATTCATGGGTGAGGTTAATATTATATTGGATGATTTACTATTCCTAAGGGCCACATTATTATTCCAAATGTCAAGTCACTATTCCATTGGTAAAAATTACTTAATTTCTTAGAATACATCCTATTTCATTCATTATTCCTTTATAAAGATTTTTTTGTGTTCACTGAGTGATTTTATATGATTTATAATATATAAAATAAATATTATATGGGAGAAATTTATTAGAATAATTATATGTTGTTACATTGGTCTTATTAAAATCCCATTCCATGGGTCATTAAATTATGATCTAGAGGACATTTAATGAAGAAGTGGAAATGGTCATACCCAACCTCTTTCGATTTATTTATTATTATAACTCCTCTAAAAATATGGTAATATACATTAAATAAAAAAATATCCTAAATATACAAAAAATTTAATATTATTATTTAACCACTAATATGCACCCTTTAATCCATAAAATGGGAACTGAAAGTGCCGCTCGTGCATATGTTTATACTCCTACCTCCATATAGAGACACAATTTATTTTCTATAAAAAATTTCAAGGATATATATTATGTTGGTTTCAAAACTTGTAAGTTAAATTTATCAAATATGTATTCTTCTATAATTATAATATTATATATATCTTATTACCTTCCGATCTACTGGGAAATGATAACAACTCTCATGTGTACATATAGACTACCTCCCCTATGAAGCAATATGGTTTTTTCAATTAAAATTTTCATGGATGGTAATAGGGATATATTTAATGAATATATATTATATATATTATATAATAATGATACTAGAAATGTGATTATTTTTTTTAATTTCATTCCATCCAAATAAAAATAAAAACACCATTCATGCATATGTACATCCTACCTTCTCCATGAACTATATAATTCCTTTTTCTATCTATAAATTTTATAGATGAAAATATATATACATACATATATATTATTTTTTTATATAACTATTAAAAAACAATAGATGATGAAACAATGATTAATTTACAAGTACCCAAACTATAAAACCAAAATTCTTATAACTAACGAAATTGTTAACACACAGAAATGATGATTTTAATGAATAAAATATAAATAAATTAGTTTTTAAATGTTATATGTTGATCATATATAACATTATAAGTATATAAATTATTACTTAATACAACTATAATAAATATAAATTTATTATATAAGAGGATATAGTGATATCAAAGAAATTCATACTCGAGGTAAGGGATTTTTGTCTCATTTTTTTATTTATCAAAAACTTTTCATATTAAAAACTCATATACTTTGGTGGTGTATATACTAACCATATTTTTATTTTATATATATAATCATGAATATTATTTGGATATTCATATTCATCTATGGTAGTTTCTTTCATGGGGATATTGATTTAAAAATAACAAAATAAGTAAGGAATTTATGTTATAATCTCATTTCTTATCAGGATTGTTTATGAGAAAGTATATGATAATGAAATTTTAATAACTATCTATAAGTGTACAATAAATATTATTTTTCTAAAATTATTTATGGATATTACAAATTTTACTTTAATTTTTCTCTCTTTAAGAACTTAGAAGACATACATAATTTTTTTAAGGAAAACTAACTTTATTTCACTATTCTTTTAAAAAGTATTTATCTTTAATGTCATTATTTTATATAATGTTTTAAATTATTTTTATAAAACCCAATTATTTATTGAATTGATTTTTACCCATTATTGATATTTTAAAAAATGGTTTAAATTGAATCTTTTTAATATTTTCCAAATAATGTACTTTTTAATTTTTACTCAAAACATGAAAGGAATATATTTTTGTCCATAAATAGAATAAACAGAATTTCTCACCACCTTGACTAATAAACACATTGATGATTCTTTTACAATTTCAAAGATTAATTTTAAATAAAATATGATACATAATATTTAGGAATTTTTTTTGATTTTAAATAAGTTATTTTAAATTTAAAATTGAATTTTTTCTCAAGAAATTATCCAGGGATCTTTTAAATTAATTTTTTATCTATTATAACATCCTTTTATGTCATATATTCTTTAATGAGGTTATTATTAAATGATAAGATCTTTATTTTTTCTGAATATGGTTTAATATTATAATGATTATATATTTATGGAAACCAATTATTTTACTTAGTTTACACTATGATGAAATGTTAAAATGTTTCTAAAAATACCTTCTTTTATAATGGTAGGGAAATATGATTAAAGATTTATTATTATTTGGTATAGATATGAATTAATTACGATTATGTTACTGATGGGAACAAAATTATATATCCCTCTAATATATTGGGTAAATATAAATATCTTATCCCATAATAAGTACTAGAATGTGGAGTGAACCCATTGAAGAAACGGAATTTTTACACTATGATAGTCTTAGGTGTGATCCTTGACTAATAATGTGATGAAATATATGTTGAAACAAATCCACTATGATTTTTATTGCAGTGATAATTGATGAAGGAAATGATTTTCAATGAATTTGTGTATTCCATAAACATAATTTATATACCAATGTTATTATATTAGGGATCATGTTATTTGATTCATTTATGATTCATTTGTTTTTAATCACCCTTAATTATGAAATGATTTATGATTATGATATGTGATATATTGTGTATGGTAATCAAATGTTAAGATCATGTTATATATCCCTTATTACCATGTTATGCTTTACATATCATTGATATCTACCTTATTTACCATTATCGATCATCTGAGATCACCCTATATTATGTTTCCTTTCCCTAGGTTATAATGAGATGTATTATGTATGATGTGTGTATAAAGGGTGATAGTTATGAAGAAATCATTTTGAGATGATTTAGTTCTATTATAAACTAGTTATTAATGTGTTAGAGTTCCCTAAGAATCTAAACCTATATTATTATGGAATAGATCCCAATTTTAGGTAATTATTATTTATTTATTAATTTTTAATGTATATGTGTGAAAATTGTGGGTTTCCATACTGGTTTTTTCTGACCAAAATGATTTATTCTAACACAATACTTGTGCCACTAAGCATTAGTCGACCTGAGTTGTTCTTATAGTTTTGGTTGTATTTTGTTTAATAATGGGAATATGAATGTTTTTTGGATGTATGGTGACCAATATGTCACATTTTGAGGTCAAGAAGAATTTATTTTTTATGATGTTTTGTAGTTGTTCCATCCATGTTCAGATCCTATTTTATTTATCACTTACAATATCACTACTTATTTATTAATTAGAAATTTAAATTATAATTTATAATATTATGACTATTTTTTTCTATTTTTATATGTGTGGAATAAATTTTCAACTTATTAATGGGTCATGTAATATTTCATAGTGGAATTACGATTCTTTATTAGATTACATTAATTAAAATAAATCAACCACAATAATTTCTTATATTTTCCAAAATTCATGTTTTCATCCTAAGGGATTTAAGTATTCTACTTAGATATTCCATTAACTTTCTGAGGAACCCAATTTCTATGATAGTATTAGTTGTTTCATAAAAAAAGAACTTTTGACCTCCCCTATCTGACATTCCTCTTGTTTTTCTGGATAGGGTTGTTTCATTTTTCCAGATATCAATAATATACGTTCATTCAAAAAATATGGATAATATCATATGATTTCACCATATTTTAATTTAAATTCAAACACACAAAAAAAATAAAAAAAATATAGAAAAGAGAAAAATATTTATTTAATATATAAAATTAATGAATTTAAAATTTAAAGTAATTGAATGAAATATTAGATTAAAATTAAACCACATATAAAAATGGGATAATCATAAATTAAAAATTCTCTAAATTTTTACAATGGAAATCCATACTAATAATTTAAAACAACAATGGTTAAAAATCAAATAATTTTAAATAATGAATATGTATTCATGCATCACACAAAACATTTCAGTATAGTTCTTCATTTTTCATGAAAACTAATCAAACATACATTTTACTTCCCCTGTAAAATACTGATTTTATCTTTAAATTTAATTAACTACATCAATTTTATATTATTAAGAATTATATTTCCAAGCTACATCAAATTAAATATTTCCTCTCATCCCTTTAGCCATATATTTACTAGTATTATTGTTATCCCTCAAGTACAATAATCCAAACAATTGACAAGAAACTAATTTCAAATGTCCCCCAAAGAAATAAAAATATAAAAAATTATATTTAGGGATTATATTATTTTTCATCCATATATTTTATGAAATATTTTTTTTCAAATAAATTTAATCTCTTTGATATCTTGTGATAATGGAATACCCGATTTTAAATTAACTACGATATATATAATATTCTTTAAACATGATCATCATAAAATTTAGATTTTATTAGTGAGTTTGGGTAATAATTACTAAAATATGAAAAGTATATAGTCTACACATGTATAAATAAATTTATTTGTTATCATTAGATTATAAATAAAATAAAAAAAATTTATAAAAAGTAATGTTTTTTTAAAAACAATATATTTCTAAAAACGCGTTTCACAACATTTTTCTCACTTATTTGAAAAATAAATATTTTAAATTATTGGAGATATATTTTAATAAAAATATATAATTATTTAAATCATCACATGTATATTATTTAGATTAATTTTTTGATAATTTTTTTAAAAGATTAATTTTTCGATGAATGTAGACAAATATTGATTTATTAATTAAAATTTTCATTTTGTTTAGAGTATTTACAGGTTAATTTTTTTTAATTTTTTTAATGTTAAATTAGTTTAATTATATTATTATTAATCCAATTTGTTTCATTTGAATATGTATGAAGTTTAATTTCTATTTTTTTTTAATTTTGAATGGTTTTTATTTGGAAAACTGTTTTCTCATCACATCTGCATGTTTAATTTTTAGTAAAATTTGACAGAATATTGGAATTTAATTTGAAAAAATAGTTTTAAATTTTTTAATAATCATAATTATCATTATTTTATAATTTAACTTATTTTTTTGTTATAATGAATCGTAAAAATAGTAAAAAATAATTACTGTGATTAAAGTTAAAATGGTTTTATCGGGGTTCGTGCTTAAAATATTAGAGTTAAAATGAAAGAAAAATAATTATAATTTCAATTTAATGGTCATATTTTAAATTTATGTCATATTAGTTTCAATAATGTTCCATTTTTTAGCCATGTGGCATGAGAAAAGCTTTGGTTTAATTCATTCTTCTAGGAAATTCAATGCGTGTTCTCTCCCCCTCTTATAAAAGGACACCCCTCTTTTCTCTTTTCCACACATCAGGAGATAATTGGTTTATCAAATACTAGATAAAATTCCATATTAATTTCATACCCATTTAATAGAGTCCATTTTTATTAAGAAACCATCCAAAGAATTTGTTTTTTGTGTTAACCTAAAGAGGTTGTCCAAAGAAGAGGTATTGTTCTTAACTGAGAATTTTTATTTTATTTATTTATCAAACTCATTCAAATATTATCCAAATATAATAAAAAATAAAAACACTATATTTTATATTTAAATATGTTATTATTTTAATTAAATAAACTATTTCCATCTCCTCATCCATTTTATGGGAAATGAAACTCTCGATCATTCCTATAGAAGACTAGCACTTTGCAAACCAATGTCATTCATTTTTCATCACTACCTATCATGGATATATATAATTATGTATTTAATATATTTACATGATATTTATGAAATTAATATACTTATGGAATTTCAATTTCACATATAAATACTTACCTTCAAAACTATTGAAAAATAATGATGTCGCTTGTGCATATGTATGGACTACCGCCACTATGAAGCGATGTGAATTTTTTTTCATATTATTTTCAGATGAATGGTAACAATGATATATTTAGTAAATATAATGAAATATATCAGATAATAATTATTCTTTAAATGTGAAATATTTTTTACCTTTCTATCATTCTATCTATTTAAAAAATAGAAGCACTGTTCATGTATATGCACCACATGAAATCTCTATTAATGTTGTAATTAAATTTTATATCTCTAAATTTTATGGATTATTGTAAATAAATATATACGGAATGAATATTATATTTATATAAGGTTTATACTTTTTTTTATGATGGATGATTGATATAAGTATAAAGACTAAAACTACTAAACCAAAAAATATATATAAAATGATGCAGTTGTCCCCCGAAATAGTGTTTTCAATAAAAACTGCTAATAAATAAAAGATATAATATTTTAAGAAAATAATATACTATATAATAAAAATTATTATTTCTATGAAATATATATAATAAAACAATATTTTTTATATAGTAGGTTCGAACTTGTTTAAAGGAAATCAGACCTAAGGTGAGGGTTTCTCACTTATATTTACTTTCGTTACACATATTCCATATTCATTTCTTATTAATATTGTATGGTGTATGTTAATACCCTTTGATATGTTATAAAATTAATATCTTAAACTTCATTATATTAAAGATTTTATTTTAAGTTAATTATTTCATGGGACATACTATTCTATATTTACCAAAGCGGTAAGAGTTTTACGATTATAATCTCATTGTTTATCAGGATTATTTAAGGCTAAGTTTCCAATGATGAAAAATTATGATCTATATCTCTAGGAAGTCATGTAATTTATTTTCTTATATTTATTTATAAACATTTAAATAATATTTCCATTTCCCTATCTCTAGTACTAAAAATATAGAATAAAATATTGTGAATAAAATATAACATTATATACATCTTCTGTCGAAAATATTTTTCTTATATATCCATATTTTTAAAAAAAATTGATTTTTTTTCAATATTATAAAAATGTTTTATTAACTGAAACTTTTCCCATTTTATACTTTTCAAAAAATTGGTTGAAAGGAACATTCATTTTTGTTTCTGAATGATTTACTTTGTAACCTTTTTACAACAATGTTAATGGAATGTTTTTTATTGGCATATACAAAGTAGCCTGAAAATATTAAGACTATATTATTTCAAGAATACATTATAGGTTTATATGATTTTATTTCAAAAAATTAATTCCCTAACATTATTAATATTTTTAGTTTTTGGATGTGGTTTTCAATGAGAAACATAATTTTCCTAAAGAATATTTCAAATTACTTTTTATGGAATTTTTATTAATCAATGTTAATAACCGTAATTTTACTTATTATACATTGGGAATATGTTTTAATGATACCATCCTCATTATTTATCAATGTGGTTTATGATCAATTTTAATGGGGATGTTCTATTTTTATACCATTCTCCAAATTACACTGAATGGACTATGGTTATGTTTATTGATTTAAGAAATTATTAACATATAGTATGCTAGATTTTCAATAAAAATGTTTACATTGATTATGATTATCCAATTTTATATGAGGAATTAATTTAAATTCTTATGTGATGGGTGGGGCTTAAAATTATAAATCTTGATGATGCATTGGTAGGTCACTTTAGACAAACTTGCTTGGGTATTTAGCCAATTCATTATCCATTTATACAAGATGTCTTTCAATGAGGTATTGATAGAATTTTAACGATTTCAAGAATTTTGAATTCTATTATTATGATATTATTTATTGATTTTGATGTAATAATTCTACTAATTAGAATATCCTTGGACTAATATTTAGCTCTTGATATTATTAAGATGGAATTATTTGACCCTTATTTATTCCTACCATACTATTATTCATCTTCATGTAATTAATGATATAAAATCTGACATTTTATTTATATTTTCAAATTTATTACTCATTATTTTTCATGATAATATCTATTGTATACATACACTTATATAGAATATGAGATCACCCCTTTATTATGTTTCATTTTCCAAGGATGCCAGGACGTATATTATGACTAATATGAAGGGTTATTATAGAAAAAATTATGATACACTCAAAAAAATTACTATATTGTATAGAATGTATTGAATTACAATGTAAGATTCATATATATATATAGTATACCAAAACTAATGACTTTTTAGGTCCTTTGGTGATGTGATAACTTGTATATAATGCCAACGTAATAATATAACCACCAAATTTGGGATACTAAGATCATGTTATTTAAAATTAGTATAAGAGAATGTTTAGTATAATTCTTTCCGAACTAGATTTATAAAAACATAGATTAGAGAAGATAACCCTATGATATAATATCCGGATATGTATAGAAGAAAATAATAATGTTTTGGAGAGCAAGAGATTATTTGAATTTTAATAGAAATTATTCATTATACAGATGCTTCTAGTGGATGTGGCTCTTGCACTAATGTACCTATGGGTAATGTACATGAAAATTGATCTTTGAGATTTAACTTGATCATCTCTTAATGAATGAAAAGGGGACTTGATTCACACATGGATTGACACTCATGAGGTATATTATTAAGTTAAATCCCATTTTCATTACAAACCATTATGTTAGATTTGAAAATATATCTATTTTTTGAAATGTTTCCAAAAGAAACCATGCTGACAATTATGATATTTTATGTGTATAAATTTTTAAATTTATGTTATGGGTTTAACTAGTTTTGGAATTGTACACAAATATAATTTATTTCATTTTTTATAGAAGGTAATCAGTGGAAGGAATGATTAATTCACATACTCTATGTATGGATCTCCCTATACAAGAAGATAATTAAGATGGAGTTGGTGTTGTAGCTCGAACTAATTAAATTATAACCATATTGGGTCATATATCATGGTTAAAGGAAAAAAAACTATTCCCATATAAGGAATTATTAAAAATAACAACATAATGAAACAATTTTAGGCCACTTTATGTGTTAGAAACCTCTATCATTCAATGGGATTACAAATCTATTTGTAGCTGAGTAATCGATATGTTTATTAGAGAAGTTATTTCTCGCATAAGGATGCACTGAATGAGAGAATGTTTTCATTTCAGTTTATCATCTCATAGGAAATGAAAATAAATAATGGCCATCGATTAAGAACACTATAGATTATGAAAGAATAGAGAACATGTAATGAATAGATTTTAATAAAATTTATTCAAAAATTATTCTCCTTGAGAACATTGAGTGGATATAAAGAGGCATTTCATGAGTTTAAGACAAATAGAAGTGGAATGTGTTTCTTTGTATGAATTTAAATTTATATGTTTTGAAATAAATGTTGCTAACTATATAGATACTTTGAAGATAAATATTGACCATTTCATTGATAAATATAATTTAATACTATGAAGGGAACTAGTCGAATAAAACATTCTCATCATATTTGGATATGATATTATGATCTATCAAGACAGAGAATTAATTCATCATGTATTATGGATTTGAAGAAAATCTAGATAGAAGAGGTGGACATCGAGAAAATGGATAAGGGGAAAAAGATAAATGATACTTTCCCAATAGTTGGTACTTTTGGGATGAAACACATTGGTACATGCCTAAAAGGAAAAGGATTTTACTTCATGTGTAGTTAAAAAATTCTTGATGGTCATGAATGTAAGTGTAATGGATAGTCCCTCAGATTATAGTTAATTAACTATAATAATATGGGGTCTTACTCTAACCAATTCCTCAAACATCAAGGGTTATACCACAAAAGAAGTCACGGGGGAAGATCAAGAAAATTGAATTACTAAAGGCACCATGGAGGATCCTAATGAAATAGTGGAATGTATGTTTATAATCAACTTTAGATTGTAAATATTTTATTTGATTCTTGTTCTACACACTCTTTTATATATAAATAATTTTTTAGGGGGATAACATCAACAACTCACATATTAGATGGTGAGTTAGTAGTGAAAACCTCAAATGGTATGATGATCACTTCTAAAATCTATGAGTCTTCTACAGTTGATGATTATGAGAATGATATTTCAACAAATCTTGTTTTTCCACCTTGGGAAGAATTTGATTTTATCCTTGTAATGGATTTGATTTATTTACATAAGTCCCACATCAATTGCTGAGGAAGGGAATTCATGTTTGATATTCCAAACCAACCACTAGTGATCTTTTAGTGTGTAAATAAGTATAAACCTCTGATGGAAATCACATCCACTATATGGTTCACGATCCATTTTCAAAAAGAGTTTTTATATCATATTTGTTGGGAAAATATTTGATACAAACGGTATATTTTTTGTGCGTGAGTTTTTTGATGTATTTCTAAATGTTTTTCAGAGTCCTCCACCAAATCATAATGTTGATTTATCAATATAAATCCTACATGTTGCTACAACTATTTCAAATAGTCGATATAGAATGGCCCCATTTGAGTTGTGTTAGTTAAGGAAGAAACTATAGGTGGATATTTATAAGGGATTCATTCATCCAAGTATACCACCTTGGGATGAATTAGTTATTTTTATTAAGAATAAATATGGATCAATGTGACCTTACATTGACTATCATGATTATAAGAGTATAACTATCCATAAAAAGTGTCATCTACCCTGTAGTAATGAATTTATTTATCAATTATGAGGATCTCAATAATTTTTCAAAATCGATCTTTGATCTTGGTTCTATCAGTTGTGGGTAAAAATTAAATACATACCTAGGACATCCATCAATAAAATGTATGAACCCTATAAATTAATAGTGATTCCATTTGGTATTACAGATACCCTAAATATCTTCATGGACTAAATGAATAGAGACTTCAGGGATTACTATAATCCCTTTTTAGGCTTTAAATATGATATTATTATAATTTAAAATCAAAAGGAAGATTATTAATTTAATTGAGGGATTACATGGAATTCCTAAATGAAGAAAATAATATATAAAAAATTTTCCATGTGTGAATTTTTTTGATCAGAAATATTTATTTATGGATCATATAATCTTAGGTGGGGGGTATATTAGGGGACTCATTAAAGATATTAGTTATTGGGAAATGGGCCATAACAATAACAATTACTGATATCAATAGTTTTCTTGTTTTGGATGTATATTATATATTCTTTATAGATAATTTATGATGGGTTTTTAGACCACTCACCTTGTTATCTCAGAAGGGTGATAAGTTCCTTTAGAAAGATTAATGTGAGGATAATTTCAAGTAATTAAATAGATGGTGGATCAACTCACCTATGATTACATTAACCAATAGTAGGGAAGTTTTTTTAATCTATAGAAATTAATTCCAAAAGGTTTTGTGATGTGTCCTCATGAATAATGATATGGTGATTACTTAAGGATCAAGATAATTGAAAGATCATGTGAAAAATTCTTCAACCCATTTTGTAGAGTCACATACGGTATTTTTTTTATAAAATATGTTGGGGCATTTTATTTATGGTGAAATATGTTATATATATACTAATGATAACATTTAAGATAATATATTCCATAAAAAAGATATGATCATGAACCATAGAAGATGGTTTAAGTTAATTAATTTTTATGATTTCACAATACATTACCTCCCATGTTTGGTGAACAAGGTGGATGATGCTCTATGTTGAAAGGACCATGCTAAATTTTCTATGATGAGGATTACAAAAGACCCAATATTTCAATTTTTTCAAAGAATAGATATGGAAATCTTGAAGGATGGGGAATAATATAATTTTATCAAATGAATGGTCAACCATCAATCTATGTGAGGATAATATATCCATTGAAGGAAGTTCTTGAGCTATAGAAGAAGTTGACAAATGTTCTTAAGGTTAACATTGATTATGATAGAATAATAAGTTCTAATAAATGTGTATGGGATCCATTCATAATAGATCGGTAAGTGTTTTTGTTGGATAAGGCTCATTGATCATCATTCTATATTAGTCCAAGAAGTATGAATTTGTCTAAATATTTCAAAGAGTATTTCTAGTGAGATAAATTTAAGATAGGTATCCTAGATTTTTTATCTTAGTGGTTTGTTTTCTAGTAAGTTAAGGACAAGATAAAACAGTATAATGTGATGTTAAAACCATTACCCATACCTGAATGGAAATGGGAAAACATCAGTAGAGATATTATCATTAGACTCCCCAAAATGAAAAATAGTGATAGTGATATATGGGTTGTAGTTTAACATAATAAAATGTTTTCACACTTCATTTAAATTAGAGAATAATCCTTACTTGATCATCTTTCTAATATATACAGTAATGAAGTGGGAATTTTTCATTGAATTCCAAATTCTATAGTATCTTTGGGATATGAGGTTTATGAAAAAATTATAATTATGTATTCAAAATGATCTAGATATGGAGTTGAGTATCAAAATTACATACCATCCTCAGACAAATATTCAGTATGAAATAAGAATTAAAACCCTATAGAATATGTTTATATCATGTTTTAAGGATTCTAAATGTGGTTGTCATCAATGCACTCCCCAATTTGAGTGTTCATACAACAATAGATTTCACATGAACATGAATATGGTTCATTATAAATCTATATATAAAAATATGTGTATAAATTCAATGTGATGGGATGAAATTGGAAAATTAATGATATTAGGATTTGATACAACTGAGGAAATGGTAAAAAATTCATATCCTTTGAAAAACACATCAAGGTGGCTCAAAGTCAATAGAAATTTTACGCTGATAATCATAAAAAAGATATGAAGTTTGATATTGGTGAGAAATTATTTTTATTAATTTCTATATGGAATAAGGTTATGATATTTAGAAATAATTGAAAACTGAGACCTAGGTTTATTAGAACCTTATAAATTCTTGATCGATTCGGGGTGGTATCATATCATTTGAGGCTTCTAAAAAACCCATATCAAGTTCAGGATGTGTTCCATGTATATCTCTTGAGTAAGTAAATAACTAATCCTTAACATGTAATAAACTGTTAGAACTAGAGGATAATATTTCATATAAATAAAAATTGGTTGAAATTGATGATTATAGGATGAATTTTCTATGAAACTGGTCTATTGACATGGTCAAGGGTTTGTGGTAAAACCTCTATTTGGAGGAAGCTATATGGGAACTTGTGGATGGGTTGAGGTAGAATTATACTCATATTTCAATATAAAAGTTATTTATTTTCAAGGGAGAAAATATTTATAAGGGGTGTACAATGTAACACATAGAGATTTTATGCAATATTTATTTCTCACCTAAATTTAATATCTTTGATCTATTACGATACATGGGAACCCGAGATTAAATGAACCATGATATAAATTATATTATTTAAACCTTAAAATTATTACCAAGCCATTAAATTAGTGAGTATGAATTGGATTTAATATAATAAAAAATATATATGGTTTACACATCTATAAAAAAATTAGTGTATTTTACTGCATTAGAAGAAAAATAACATTTTAATGAAAAGGAAATGTTTTTATAATGAAATAGAATTTTTTCTTAAAAACGGTTTCATTAAAACATTGTAATACTATTTTCAAATTAATTTTAAACACTTTGATAAATTTTACATGAAAAAATAAAATAAATATTTTAAATAAACATGTCAAAATTAAATTTGATCAAATTTTTGATAATTTTCTGAAAAGCTAATATTTTCAATGAATACTGAAAAATAAAGATTTTTTATTGAACATATAATATATATTTAAACCATTTAGAAGATAAATTAGTTTTTAAATTTATTTTAAATTTCAAATTAGTACAAATAAATTATTAATAATAAAATTTGTTTTGTTGGAATCAATTTTATTTTTAATATTGACAGAAAATGTTTTCATAATTTTGAATGTTTTTTGTTTAGAAAAACATTTTCTCATCACTTATACAAGTGCATTTTTTATTTAAATTATGCCACTTATATGTATTGAATTTGGAAAATATATTACATATTTCTAATCAACATAATTAATATTATATATTAAGTTTTAATTAATTTATGGTCATAATGAATTATAAAATTATAAAACATTAATTAATGTAGTTATTGTCAAAATATTCTTACCAAGGGATAAACTAAAAAGATAAGGGTTAAAAATACCTAACACAATTTATAATTTATACTATATGGACATATTTAACTTTATATCATCTAAGTTTCAATAATGAACCATTTTGATCCTTGTGGAATTATAAATATGGGGGTTAATTTCATTCTTTTCAAAAATTACAAGTGTCTCATCTCCTCATTTAGTAAAAGTTCATCACCTCTATTCTCTTTAATAATAAACAAAGAGATATTAAATTCAGCCAATACCTACAAAAATTTATTCATTACTTCAATAAACATGCCCAATATTATTTTATTTACCAGGAAACAGTCTGAAGAATGCTTTTGGTAATAACCTCAAGTGGTTTTCTAAAGAAGAGGTATCGTTCTTACCCAAGAATTTTTATATTATTTATTATTACACCACATAAAAATATTATCTAAATATGATGAAATAGTATAAAATGTATCTCAAATATACTAAGTTTTTAATATATTAATTTTATTACCTATATCAATCTCCTCTTCCATCAATTGATAATGATATTTTTCGATCGTGTGTATGGCGAACTAGTGCCTCACAAACTAATGTCATTTGTTTTCCATCAATAACACTCATGGATTGATTTAATGATAGATTTAACACACACACACACACACACACACACGTATGATATTTTTGGAATTAATATACTTAATTAATAATAATATTTCATATAAATACTTACTTTCTTATCTATTGGAATTGACAACATCACATACATGTGGACTACCTCCTCCATAAAGCGACGTGAAATGTTTTTAATTTTTTTTACCTTGGCAGTAATAAGGATATATTTAGTAACTATATATGATGTATATGATATAATATTTACTATAGAAAGGTGAAGTATTATTTACCATTATTTCATTCCAGATAGTTAATAAATGGAAACAGTTTAAATAGGTACGCACAACCTACAATCTCAATGAATGGTATTATTGATATTTCTATCTCTAACATTTATGGACTAATATGAATACATATATATTGAATATATATGAAATTTATTTCATGGTTAACATTCTATATATGATTTATCTATGATAAATTCATAAGGGTTGGATCTAACAAATGAAAACAAATATAAAAAACAATGAAACTATCATCTAGAATAAGGTTTGTAATAAAAAATGATTATAAATAGGTGATAAAAAGTTATAAGAAAATAATATAAGGTATAATAAATATTATTACAGTTCGGTATTATATGTATAATATATATCTATTTTTATTAAATAGGTTTGAACATTTAATAAAGGAATCATATAAAAGATAGGCGTTTTTGTTTTATCTTTTACTTCCATGAGACTTATGTCATATTCACCACTTATTACTTTTGTGTGGTGTTTATACTAAGCCATTGAAATGTTATAACTTGAATATATTTATCTTCATAATATTAAAATGTTTATTTATTTTAATTTGTTTCTTTCATGAGACATAAGATTCAAAATTTATTAAAGTAGTAAGGGTTTTATGATTATAATCTCATTGTTTACAAAGATTGTTTATGATTAATTTCATGATAATGAAATATTATGATCTATATATTACAGAAGTCATAAATTTTATTCTTCTATATATTTTATTTATGTTTTGTAAAAATTGTACAATTGTTGCAATATTTTCTACATAAAATGTATAAGAAAATATTGTTATAAAACATAAATTTATATCTATATTTGGGTAAAAATACTTTTCTTAAATATCTAAATTTAATAAAAAAAATAGTAATTTTTATAACATTCAAAAAATGAATTATTAATTTTTTACCTATGTTTATTTTTTTTGCAAATGGATTGAAAATAACCTTCTTCTCATTTTATATAAGTGATATTCTTTAACAATTTAACAATAGTGTGAAATGAATATTTTTTAACAGAATTTATAGAGTTACTCTCCGCCTTGACCACTCTTTTATTAGAATATTCATTTTAAATCATTCATGATAAATTTCATAGAAATTTGTTTCCCTAAAATTTTAAAAAAGTTTAGTTTTGAAAAGTTATTTTTAAATGAAAAATGATATTTTTCTCAAGAATTTTTATAAGGGAATTTTTATATTTTTTTAATTCACTAATGAAAAAAACCCTCATTTTATTTATTCATTATTTGTGATATGTTTCAATGATTTAATACTTAATATTTATCTAGGTGTGTTATGACCAGATTTACTAGGGATATTCTATTTTTATACCATTCAGTATATTACTCTAGACGATTTATGATGTTGTTTATTTATTAGGGAAATATTAACATATCTAATAATTGTTTTTAAACATGAACGTTTACATTGATTATGATTCCCCCATTTCATATGATTAATTCAATTTACTTATTATGTGGTGGGTGGTAGCAAAATTAACTAGCCCCTTGAAACATTGACAGGTCTCATGAGACAAATTAGCATGGGTATATGGAAAAGGCCTTACACATTTATGTATGATTATTGTAATGAGGACTTGATGTTATAGATATACTACATTATAGGTTCCCTTATTATAATATTACTTATTAACATCCATGTGATTTCTCAAGGAATAAAAATATCTATCTATTAGTATCTTGCTCATGGGATTATTTATATGAGATTATTTGATCATCATTTATTCATGAAATATTATTCTCTATGTTTAAGTTATTGATTAAATTGATTGTGTTATAGTCCTTTACCACCCCATATTGATTATGCACTAATTATTCCTAATATATTCTACTATCTTCATCCCCTTGTTTTGAATCTTTTCTCATCCCTTTCTTATATTTTCCCTATGATTCCAAGATGTGTATTATGAATTATATATAGGGTTATGCTAGAGTAAGTAGAGATGAACTCAAAAACAATAGTGTATTATAATTTATTTTTTGAATTGTATTTTGAGATTCATGTATGTATCTTTTTTACCATGATGAATAATTCTTTTTTTCTCTTTGGATGTAATCAATTTTATCTAGATCCACTTTATAAATGTAATTGACGACTCTAGGATACCAAGGTTGAGTTATTTACACATTGAAAGGATCAAATGATTCTACTATTGAGTGTAAGTTGGTAGTTGATGAGATAAATAAATATTCCTGATACAGATGTTGAATATAAATCAAAATAAATGATCAATAATGGAAATGAACAATAAAAAAACCTTCACCAAGAATAAAATAAAAAATCACTCATTTTCATTATAAAATTGGTTCAAAATCGATGACAATAATGTAAAATGAATAAAAAATATTTTTCTATAGTAATTTTTTTTCATGTCATTGTTTTATTATAATTATAATATGGACTTATCTTTTTATTAAATTCATTTTTTAATATTGTTTTGTTAGAGGGAACAAATGAGGTAAAGAAAATGGTAATTAATGAATATTTATCAAATAACAAATGACAATACTTATTTTATAACTATTTAAATACAAAGTATCCTATTTGAATAGCAGTAATCCTAATCCCCAACACAAAATCCATTGTAAAAGATGTAATATTAGAAAGAGTAGTGCAGTAAGGATATTATAGGCTTGTAATATGACTTCCGTATCAAGGTTATTCATAGTATCTTTGGGATTGAAATAAAGATATAATGAAGTGGTTATCCTGAAAGGTGCAAAGGGAACAAAATAGATATGGATATTTCATCCTAATATACCTCAATTCATTGATGTGTTAGACAACACAAAAATTCATATAATATTAATCTATATAACCCATGTATTTTTAATGAAATATAGTATAAAAATAAAGATAAAAAATTTGTTCTAGAACCCCTATAAAAATGTGAGCTATATGGTATAAAAAAATCACTCATCCAATGAATAGTTATAAAAACATAATCAATATTGAATTTAAAAAAAATATATCTTGAATCATGAGAAATTAATTTCTTCTACATAAATAAAACTATTCCCACAATTCATATATTATAAAATTTAAACTATCATGCTAATATCTACTCATACATACCCTATATATCTTATTCGATCATGTCAATGATGAAATATAAAGCATGGAATTATGGGATTCCTTTTTAAATATTGTATCTTATTTAAACAATGTATCTTTTAGTATATGTTAGTCATGATAATTCAATTAATATAAAAAAATATGAATAATGTATCAATGGAGGTAAAAAAAATATTTAATTTAAAAATATTGTCCTCTAACTAATTTAATCTCTTCATTTTCATATTTTCCCCTCATGTTATGAATTCATCATCATGGACCTACAAAATCAGAACATCTATTTGAAGGTATGATTTACATGTATTTAATACAGAAAATCTATCAAGGGGATTAAAACTACATAAAAAATAAATACCCATGTTAGGTAACTGAAAATATTCCCAATAAGTTATAGAAAATAATGGTTTCTTACAAAGGGTTCATCAAATTCCTTTTTTAGATACACCTTGATTTTATTTTACCTTAAGTGATAAATGATTGAAAATAAGTTACCAAGTCTAGATTAATGATTATCTTAAGATGATACTCATACTTCAAGGTGTAACTTCTTCCCTTATCTGATTTCCTCTTTAAATTAACATGATGTAATTTATTTTCTACTTCCATAATTCTAATTCACAAGTGTCTATTCATACATAAAAACAAAAAAATTAAATCCTGAACTACCCACCACTTATGGACTTATATGAACTGATATTGTATATAATATTATTTAGTGGTAAGAACCCCTTAAATCTACATGAAAAATGGGGGATCAAAACCCTATTGGGTGCAGGTACTGTAGCAGTACTATAGCAACGGTGGGTACTATGTAGTACTATAACAGTGCAGGTACTATAGCGGTACTATTCACAGAATAAGCTTTGGGTTAAAAAATGGGCCTACAGGCCATGTAATGGGCTAAATTCCCACTGGGCCTTCGGGATATGTAATGGGTCTCCCTCTACCCAGTTAAAGAGGTCTTTTTTTTGATATAATAATAAATGAGGCTTCAGCCCCAACCTTTTTAAAAAAATATTCTTTAGTATCCTAAATACTTTCATTAGACCTTATTTTCTCCAACATTTTTCCATTTACAAAATTTTATTTATTCTCAATGGAAAAATTTTATTTTTATATGAAATAGAAGATACATTTTCCAATTCTCGCTTATTTCTTTCACATAATCAGATTTTAAAGGTATGGTACATATACTACAAGAGGGGGGGATTTAGTTTGAAAACTAATAAATTTTTTTGATCTCATTATATGATATATGTGTTAGTACTATAATGAAAAATAAACCCATATTAAAATAAAGGAAAAATAAGTGTAAAAATATTTAAGAATCAGAATTTCATGATTTGTGGTGAACAAAACATGAACAACATAATTTTAAAATCTAATAATTTTTATAATCATAGAAAATAAAATAACACTAGGTAAATAAAAAACTATGAATTTTATATTTAAAAATAAAATATTTTTGAAAAAATATTATAAAATACTCATTTTAAAAACAATGTGAAAGTTAGATCTTTAGACCTAATTTGAGGTATTCATGAAATTAAACATATTAAAAAGTTTCAAATTCATAAATCAAGATTCTTGGATATTCCTTATTTACCCTAAAGTTTCACATTCATCTTGACTATAATTTTCTTAATACAATAACTTATAGATTATATTTCCAACAATAATAACTAGTATCTTGGTACTTCAACTACAACAAATATTATCTTTGTATTCCCATTACATTGATCGATTACTCAGTTAAAAAGAATAAAATAATAAATTATATAATCATTTACAAAGGAACAACTCAAGAAAAAGTTCTATAAATATGGTAAAATGTAAAAAAAATAAAATAAACAAATTAGTATACAAGAATTTGATGACTTCAAGATATTAGAAATCTTAACTTATTCAGGTATCACTTATTATTTCTTCTAATTCATGTAGTCAATCCAAATTTATTGATAGTCATCAAATGGTTGGATACTGTATATATGAAATTCATTTTTAGTAGCACTACTGTCAACTTATTGTTGATCTTACAATAGAATTTATTTCATTTAATATCTACTGGTGAGTTAATTCAACACCGATATGATGATTTGTAAAATCAATAATAGTGTTCTAAATTTCATTATTTATGTTACCAGTTTATATGAAAATTATACACTATAAATATTATGAAATTATATAGGTCGTTTGATTTTAAAAAATTAGTACCATCAGTATTTCCTTAAACATTATATAATAAATACTTCATTCATTGATTTTATATACTACGCCATAAATTATAATATAAATAAATGTATATTAGAAAAAATATTAAATAAATAGATTTAGAGTTTTCAAAACATGTAGAGGAAATTAAGTAAATTTGTCAATAATCTCCCCCAATTTAAAAATCCAAACACATGAAGAATTTTTTTAAGGATTATAAATACTCTATATATAATTTCAAATGATAATATATTTATCTCTTACATTAGATATTTATCCCTTAAAAAATTATTATCCCCCACCGAGAAAATATATATGATAGTATTAATGATTTTAAATCATTTCTACCCATTATATTTTTATAGTATATGTCTCACTTTGAATTTTACTTTGTAAAGAATTCGACCCCGTATGTTTTTTTCAAAATGAAGGGGTTGAAAGGGAAATTTTAACTCAATGAAATAAAAAAAAATTGTTTCTCTATAAAAAAGGAGTAAAAGTCTTATGAAGAATATATAAATAAAAAATTCATAATATATCATTTATCCACGGGACAATAATAATTTATTTCTGATAAATAATGTTATAGTTTCAGTTGAGGGGGAAGATGTTATCACTAATATTATTGATGCCATTTACTTTATATGTTAACCTCATGGTGTAGTTCTATAATTTATATTTAAAAATATCAGTTTCTGATATGATTTCCTTTAAATATACCTTAATTTTTTCTATTAAATATATTAACTATATTTTTTATTAATGATTATGATTATAGGTCCTAATATTTTTAATGATTCATACATTAAATAAGATATGGTATCGTGAACCTAGTATGATTAATTCTATCACAAATGATAAAACAAGTGTATATCATTCAATCGTATGATCATAGTATAATTGAATTTGTTGATTTTGATGAGCTCTATTTTCATTGAACACTGGTGACATTCGATTAAGCTTTTGATTCATGTGAATTTTATGGAAAATAATAAATATTGTGAAAGGTATCATGAAGGAATACATATTGATCATCGATACTTCATTCAGAAGAAAATGATGAAAATACTCAAACAAGAACATTCTTCTAATGAAAAAAATGCTTGAAAATTTTTCTTTGAGGGAGAGGATATAACATTAAAAAAAGATTGATTTAATGATTGAAGAAGAGATAAATATTTTATTATATGTTTCTTAGAGTGTAAATTTGTCATTATTTTTAACCAATTTCTCAAAATATCTCCATGTAGAGGCTATACTAGTGTAACTTCTACTTTAACTGGTAGAGAAGGAGAAGTTTCTATGGTTAAACTAAATTCTCCACAATACTTCAAAAAATATCATAATGTGATTTTTAAGATTCATATTTTTTGGAACTTCTAAATAACCAACTATTCCATTCCCCAAAAAATCGCATTACCCTTTAAATATTATTTATCAGAAACATATCCCCTATTCATAAATTTGTGAAGAATTGATTTAGAAATTTGTGAATACTTTAGCTTGAGAAAATAATTTTTTTATTCTTCTCTTCTACCAACATCTGATCAACTTACTATCTTATATATTTTTTTCTCTTCATTATTTAAACCAAATATTGGTTTTCCTACAATGAAATCCACTTTATTCTTATACGATTATTCTATTTTTTATTTTAGAAAAACTCTATGGGACTAAATTAACTTCTTAATTTTCACATACAATGTAATTTAATATCGATTCAATGAAATTTCAATTGGTTGTACTTCTAATTCATCAATTTTTACATTCTATTTATCTTTAAATTATATAACTAATTTTACTGATTCAACACTATCCACTTTTTATAGTTTATTTTTACAAGAGACCATTTCATAAATTGGTAATTAAGAATATTCCCTTTTTACTAGAAAATTATCTTTGTGTATTTGATCAGATTTTTCAATAAATTTATAAATGTCAAAAGAGGAAAATATTGATGATTTTATAGAAAACATTTTCTTTTTATCACAATTCATTAATTGCATCATTGAGACTGTCTCAATTTAAATTTCATTTACTTATTTTCTTTTTTTTATGAGATTTATTCTCTATATTACATTCCTTTCTAAAATTTATGAGAAATCTTTTTTGAATTCGTCCATATAGTATGATCTTTATCTTTACTACTCCATTACAAGTTATTTTTATGTTGGACCAGTAAAACATAGAATGATTTAAAAAAAATCATATAAAAAAATTTAATAAATATAAATCTAGAATTTTTATATGGAAATTATCAAACATCCTCGATGGAATAAATTATAGGATATACTAAATCATGATTTTTACGTAATGTAATAGATTACTTGTTTTTTGAACATTATCATTCATTAGTATCTAATTCATTTTTTCTTTTTATATTTTATACTCTTTATATACATCTAATAGTGTATAAGATAGAAAAAACATTCCCCATAAAAAAATAAATTTAAACAACTCATTGAATATCTCTATATTCAAGTTTAACTGATGAATAAAGTGTAAAAAATCTACCTTCTTAACTACTATATTATTAAAAAAATTGACTCATTATCCCACATGAATCAACATTGTGTTTTATAGCTCATGTTCTTATGTTATAGAAAAAATCTATCTCTATCCTTCAATGGTGATAATACTATTCAATATAAATATATATCACAAGACTCAGATGCAGGAAAAATCTGCTCCCAGAAAAATTTATTATTAATAATAAAGTAAATACATAAAAAGAGGAGAAACATGAGGTCAACAAAGATGCGTGTACACATCACGATGCGCATCAGCATCAACCAAACCACATCAAAAGGTCGGTGTAACAAAGGACCCTAAAGAGAAAACCTCCTCAATCGGTCGCTTGGATAAAGCATTAGCAACCTGATTTTCCTCTCTATAAACATGAGTGACAACAAAGAAAATATGCTCTATAAGCCTGAGACAGTCATCCCAGGCAGATAACATCCTCCACGGGACATTCCATGAACGAGTCCTAAGAATATCAACCGCCAGCGTGGAGTCAGATTCCATCCATAGGTTCACCCAACCATGGAAAGATGCGTATCGAACAACCTTAATCATAACCCATAACTCTGCCTCAATCGCCAAGCCATTCCCTAAAAAGTTATAGAAACAACCCTTAACAAAGCCCCTGAAGGTGCAAAAAACACCACCATAGCCCAAAGGTCCTGGAGCACCTGAAGCCGCGCCATCCACATTAACTTTAAGTCATCGAAAGATCAGAGGGATCCATCAGATATATTTCATCATAACCGGCTTCTTACACCTGCCAGAAACACTCAGGCTTCGCAAAATAACCAAATCTGAAATATCATTCCGCATCACCCCAATTTGAGCCCGTGAAGTAGCTATAACACCAATATGAAGCTCCTGAATGGCAACAGAAAACGATATGCTTCTGTTCTCAAAGACAAGATCATTCCGAGCCCTCCAGATAAAAGAAAATAGCGTTGAAACTGCAGAAAGAAACAATGGCTTCACCTGAGAGCTAAAATCTGCACGATGAATAGATTCCACCAACCCTCCAAAACTCTCTAAATTCAAGCGGCATCCAAAAATATCCTGAAAATAATTCCATAGACCAGATGAAGAGCAACAAGATATAAGAAGATGATCAACAGTTTCGTCAGCAGCAAGACAACAAAAGAAAACAGCTGCAAGAGAATATCCATCTCGCTGAATCATGCGCTGCAAAGGAAGTATACACTTCCAAATCCTCCATAACAGTAGATATTGAGACGGTGGAAGAAAAGAAGAATGAAACATCAACAACCAAGACGAAGCCATCGAAGGCTCAGAACACATGGATCTATAATCCTCCTTAGTGCTGAAATTTCTCGTAAGGCTGGGCAACCAGATCAAAGTATCCATCGCATAGCACTGATAACAATCCACCTAAACTCTCAAAGAATCAGAAAGTATCCCCTTATCCATGCTATTATTATGAAACTCAGCAATAGAAAGATCTTTCAAAGAAGAAGGGATCACCAACTCATCATCAATAGCACATGATAACCAAGTAGTCTTCCAATAGTTCAATGGGGAGTTTCGAGAAACCACCCATTTAGAGGAGTGTAAGAGGCTACCATAAGAATGCTTAATTGAGGCCCATATCGAGGAAGGGATATAAAGAGAATACCCATTCCCCAGCTTGGATCCAAATCTGTTACATAGAAACTCCAAAGAAAAATCACTGGAAGCCAGAAGTGACCAAGTAAACTTTCTAATAAGAGATTCATTAAAACGCTTAAGATCCATAATACCCATTCAACCCATGTCCACTGGCCGGATGCAGTCACTCCAAGAAAGAGTGACAAGCTTCCTTTAATGAATTGAACCAGTCCAAATAAAATTCTGAATATCCCTTTGTAAGTCCTTATGAAGGGTTCTAGGCCATCTGTATAAGGAGAAAACATAGACACACATGGAAGCGGTCACAGAGTTAACAAGACAAACCCACCATGCCTGAGACATAGATTTACCTTTCCAGGTAGCCATTTGATTGAGAATTTTGAGATAGATATTTTCAAGATGACATCTTTTCACTGCACCCCAGAAAAGTGGAACCCCAAGATAGTAGAAAGGTAGAGACCCTCTGCACACCCCAAGCATGCGAGCAACCCTGTTTTTCTTTGAAACAGTAACACCTTCTCCAAAAAACACTGAGGACTTCTCCCAACTGATAACTTGTCCTGAGACAAGCTCATAATGCTCAAAATCCGCCTTAATGAAATGAATCGTGACCCTGTCTGCCTTTCCAAACAACAGAATATCATCCACATAAAAAAGATGTGAAGGAGAAAAAAGACCTCTGCCAGCAGTGATTTGCTGATACAATCCAGCATGCACAAGATCCGAAAGACAAGTGCTCAAATAGTCCTCAGTAATGGAAAATAGAAGACCAAATAAGGGATCTCCTTGCCTCACCCCCTAGAACATTTGAAGAAACCTCTAGGAGAGCCATTAACAAGAACAGAAAGCATAGAGATCTAAAGGATGCAACCAACCAACTTGATGAAGCCATTAGAAAAGACATGAATTCTTAACACTACAAAAATGAAACTCCATTTCATCGTATCAAAGTCCTTTGAGATGTCAACTTTCAGAGCCATATTCTCATATCTCACCTTTTTCTTCATAACATTAACACATTCTGATGCCGTATACAAACAGTTTTGAATATTCCTCCCTAGCACAAACCCAAATTGGTTCGTGGATATAAACTCCTTAGCAATACCTCCCAATCTGCTCGCAAGGACTTTGCTGATTACCTTTGGAACAGTATTCCCTATGGCCACAGACCTGAAATCCCTAATATCAAGAGAATTCTCCTTCTTTGGAATCAGAGAAATGAAGCTAACATTGGCACCAAAGGGGAAATAGGAATGATAGAAGAAATCTCTAACCGCATTAACAAACTCGGTATGAATAATATCCCAAAAAGCCATAAAAAATATGTTTAAGAACCCATCTGGCCCTGCAACGCTATCAGCATTCATAGAAAACACCGCCTTCCGGATTTCCTCCTCTAAAGGAATACTAGTGAGCATATCATTCTGGGATACCTCAACAGAATGAGAGATATTCTTGAACATGTTATGGGTGTTATCATGCCCTTAATCAATGTATAGCTTTTAAAAATAAGTGCATGCAGCATCAGAAATGTCAGTTATAGAGGAGAGAAGAACTCGATCAACCATGAGAGCATTCATGCCATGTCTAACCTTCTTCTCCCTGTGTAAGAAATGAAAAAAATCTTGTATTTCTATCCCCATATTTAAGCCAACTGGCATTATATTTGTTGGGACCACTTTGTGTTTGAAGATTGTATTTGTTGTCAACAGTTGTCAATGCTGGTCAAAATGAAGAAGGATATGAAGAAGAACTCCAAAGTTAATGGAGATCGGCTGAAGTGAAGTTGCATGGAGAATTGTTATGGAATCATAGCACTGGATTTCATACTTGAGCAATTCTCTTAGACGATAAATTCAGACGATTGTTGAGCTGATCCTAAGTTCAAAGAACATGTGTCAATGGTGACACATTGTTTACAACAATGAAGAATGGAGAAGTATCATCCATCTGAGGATGATTGAAGAAGAATGAGGATTTGAAGAAGACCATGAAATTCTTCATGATAGTAATCCATTCAAGCGATTACTTGAAGAATTAAATCATATGATTTGCATGAAGTGTAGAATGATGGCGGAAGAAGAAGAGAGAATGTGGAAGGGCTTGGAATTCTGAGGTAGCCATGCATTTCGCATTATGTCCAAATCAGACGATGCTTTGCTGGTATGTATTTCACACAAATCATGAGTTAGGAGAACTTGTGATGCAGGCCTTATGAAGGAAAGGGGGAGAAATGATGATGCCAGTCATATAAAGTTTTGATTGGAAGGAATGATGTTGTTGGGGGATAGGGAAGTTTCAGTTCCCATTTCAAATCTGACGATGCTAAAGCTGATCTAACAAATGATAAATATCACGATAGTGGGATTCGTAATAAGAGCAGAAGAATGGTTATGGGAAGCAGTGAAGAGAGAAAATGACAAAGCAATGGAGAATCTGGGGATGGCAGAAAAGCACAGTTTAAGGTGGCGCCGTTTTCCAGTGTTTGCCAAATTTTAGGGCCTGAAAATCGGGAGATGAAGAAATGTGCTTGGCAATGGATGTTGCGCACAAGATTGAAGATGGTTTATATTTTCACGTGCAAGGAGTTATTCAATGACAGAACATTGAAAAATGACAAAGGAATGGAGTGCGCGGAAATTGAGGCATGTTGCGCGCAAAATTAAAGTGGTGCGCGCAATATATGCGGGTTGCGCAAAATAGTAGCGGGATGCGCGAAAAATTAGCGGGATGCGCGAAAAAGAAAGTTGTGCGCGTAATATTAGCGGGTTGCGCGAAAAATGAAGTTTTCGCGAAATATTGGCATGGTGCGCGAAATTGAGGAATGAAGTTTTCGCGCAAAAGGTGGTTCAAGATCAGAAGCTCGAAAATTGGCAAAGGCATGAAATGCGCGAAAGATTGGAGCAGTGCGCGAAATATGATGTCGCGGGAAAGATTGGGTTTGCGTGCAATATGGAATGCGGTGTGGAATTTTGCGCGCAATTGATACTTCATGCTTAGAAGGATGAAAAATGGCAAAGGCATGAGGTGCGCGAAAATATTGAAGCATGGCGCGAAATATGAAGTTGCATAAAAGAGTTTTTACGTGCAGGAAGGGGTTTTACGCGAAGGTCAAAAATGGCTATAAATATGCGGTGAACCCCTCTCATTAGTAGTGACTCGACACTTAGACAAACCCCGAGCTCTGACGCGCGGAAAAATTTAAGTATAGAGTACTGCGCGAAAAGAAGAAGTGTTGCGCGAAAAAGGAACTGTTGCGCGAAATAGGAAGTTCTGCGCGAAAAAAAAAGAGTTGCGCGAAAAAGGTTTTTCGCGCCAAAAGGTGTTTTTACGCACAAGGCTTGAATTTTACGCGCAAGCCATCTAGAAGGTTGCGCGAAAAATTTGAGGGTCCCATACGCCTTCGATGGGTGCATAGCACTCTCGAAGCAGCTTTGCAAAGAAGAAAGAACTGTGAACCATTCGGTTTCACAAAGAGAAGTTGAACTGCACTCACACGATTGGTGTTTCACACTATCGTTGTGCATTGTGAAGTGAGGAAGAACAAGATGTGCAACTGAATTCATATCTGCACCAAGGAAGAAGTTAGTATACCAGTACACTCCTGTGTTGGTATTGAGAATTGAAGAAAGAGATTAAGACACTGTAATTATACTGTGTCAAGGAGAAAGAAGAGAAGAAGAAGAACGGAGTATGCCCAACTGAAGGCTGACAATTATTCAGGGCAGTTTAATTCTGATGATGCTAAGATGAGCTGGTCTTCATTGTTCTGATAATCACAACGGGAGTTTGTGATTCCAGCAGATTGAAGCAGAAGCTATCTCAGTGTAGCTGGTTTTGCACTGAAGAAGAAGGGGAAGAAGATTGTGCAGCTTTCAGGATTGCTGCAGAGAAAGAAGTGGTTGTTTACCTGCATGCTTCTAGGCAGGTAATAA
Organism: Viscum album; assembly: GCA_963277665.1. Classification (NCBI taxonomy): domain Eukaryota; kingdom Viridiplantae; phylum Streptophyta; class Magnoliopsida; order Santalales; family Viscaceae; genus Viscum; species Viscum album. The sequence continues at coordinate 413,506,272 of OY728143.1, forward strand.
TTGAATAGAGGAAGAACAAAGTAGCACTGTGACATCCAATAGGTCTCAACAGGTAAAAGATTCTTTTGGTGTTGCAAACTCTTTTAACAGAGAGAAGACTGTCTTCATAGGCAGTATAAAGAACCAGCCAGAGGCTGCAAGAGACTGTCTTTATAGGCAGTATAAAGAACCAGCTAGAGGCTGCAAATTGGACTTGGCTTTCACCAGTCCAGGGAAGAGGATTGTTTCCCACCCCCCTCCAAAGTGTAGGGACTCACACTGGCTAGAGGATTGTTTTCCTAGCCACTCCATTGTAACAACATTTTACATTATAGTGGAGAATCCATGCACTGGTCATCCCCATGCATGGCAAGGACGTAGCTACTCTTATTGAGTGTTGAACCTTGTAAAAATATTGTGTGCATATCTTTACCGCTTTCTATTATTGCATGCGACAAGGAAAAGAGAATAAGAGAATCAAGATCCTAACAGGTCTAGAGGTACAGGGATAAAAGTTGGAATTCGTTTAAAAAGTCCCCAACACTGATTCACCCCCCCCCCCCTCTCAGTGTTAGGTATATCCCAAACTGGTCCTATCAATTGGTTTCAGAGGGAGGTTAACCTCTGTTGGATTCTCTAAAGTGAAGTTATTCTCTTTTGAAAACTTGAGTTTCGTTCCTGAGTCAACAATGAAGAGAAGTGTTGGTGAAGATTTAGTTACCTTTGATCAGAAGGCTATATCTACCAAGACCATGATGAATAGGAAAAAGAAAGAGAAGAGAAAGTTGAAGAAGAATTCCCTCTTATCTAAAGAAGAGGAAGCATCTGGTTCTCCATATCTGGCTGACGTTGAAGACACACCAGGTTTGGAAAGTAATAAGAAGGTGGCTCAAGTCGCCACCAAGAAGATGGACAACCTGCCTACCTCAACTGATCAAGAGGTATGTGTTAGTACATTTGGAAATTACCCTCATGATGAAAATGCTAGCACAAGTGGTGATGAACAATCTATAACATCTCAAGAAATATCAGTAGATAGATTAAGAATGATTCTGCATGGTATTCCTGAAAAGAGTGCATCCCTGGTTTGCGGGGTATTTCAATGCATGCAAGAAAATATCACTCAGCTGGAAGAAGAAACTGATGTTTTGGAGAAAGGCTTACAGAAAAAATTGTTAAATGTCTAAAGCTCTCCAGACAGGTTGGAGCCTTTGAAGCAACAAAGAGGGGATTTGAAGAAAAGGAGGAAGTCAACAAGATTCTAGAAGAGAAGATCCATGCACTAGAAGATGAGCTAAAAAGGGGCAATGAAGTCAAGAAGTTATATTTGGAAGATAACTCCAAGAAGATCAATGAACTTGACTATTTGTTACAAAACAAAGTAAAAATGCATGAAGATGAAGTTGAAAGATTAAAGAAGGCTTGTGAAGAGAAGATGACTATGATTGAAAATCAGGAAGTCATCCTCAATATGAGATGTCTAAAATTGGAAGCTGAACTAACCAATCTTGAGAAGACACATATTGAATCTCCACAAAAGAAGGAAATAGTTGCTGTCGGTACTCAATGCTCACTGGAGGATTCTACTGTCAAAAGACCTCCAACATGTGATAAGAAGATCATGGCTTCACTCATTGATCTGTCACAAGCAGCTGTGAAAGTAAAGGTACCATCCATACCAACTTGTACTAATGTTTCTAAAATTGTTTCTACAAAAAGTGCAGGTTGGAAGAAAAATTCTAAACAAGTATGGATGAGGAAAGGTGAGAAGAAACCTACCACCATGGCTACGGTGGATAGGGGAAAGAGTGTAGAAGATAGATCCCCACAGAAAGCACATCCTACAAAGAATAAGACTCGGAAACCTTATCAAGGAGATGACAAGAAGTCAAGGTTTGTTGGTCAATGCTGGTGTTGTAATAGATTTGGGCATTGTGCACTGGATTGTTGGTACAACCCCTCAAATGTAAAAGCACAGAGAAATGCCATCTCAAGGGGGAGAAATCCAGAGAAGAAGAAGCAACATCCACAGATCCAGAAACATCTGTATACTGCAAACAGATTTGAAATGTTAGATAACATATGTGACGTATGCAATCGGAGTGGTCATATGAATGGTGCATGTTCATATAAGAAAAGAATACCACAGAAGCTGGGCAAGAATGAAGAAGCATCCTTGGGAAGAAATCAGACGAACAATGTGAAAATAAATTCTCCCAAGAAGGTTTCAAAAAGGAAAGTTGAGAAGACCTTGGATTCTAAATCCAAGAAGTTGAAGAGTGGTGCATCCAAAAGAACTACTAAGAAAGTAGTCACTCAGAAGAATCCATGTAGAAGATCCAATCTTAATTCCTCAGTCCCTAATGATATACTGGTGGTTTGGCCAGAAGATTTGGAAAGAATGAGAACGATGGAAGATGAACAGGCTAAGAATTGTGGTAAAAACAAAAAGAAGATTCTGCATGAAGACAAAGAAGTTCTGTGTGTGAGGTGCAACAAGGTTGGTCATACTGTCAGAAAGTGCTTTGAATTTATTCCAGCCCAACAAGAATTCCTAAAGAGGATGAAAGCTACACCGGGAGATTCTAGTGCTTGGAAAGCTCTTGAGGAAAGAAGATTCACACACAAAGAGATAGAAGAAGTATTGAGATCCACACATCCACATTCAAAATTAAAGATCAAATGTGAAAGTGTGAGGAGTGGAGCAAATGGATCTTCTTGGTTGAGAAAAACATTTCATCCATCCTACTCACATTGATGAAGCATGGAGGATCCACCTTATTCCCTTAAATCTTTGTGTATTGTATTTGTTCTGATTATACAGGGAATTGAAGGTGAAGCAAGATCTCAGGGGGAGAACCTGAGATTCAGTGACGAGAAGTGTTCCCTTGAGGGGGAGACACGTGAATAAGTTGCCAGAGTCATTATCTCAATAAGTATCAACTTCAGTTGGTACTAAATTCTACTACTCTGAAGATTGTATGAAGATCACGTCATTGGAAATGGTATGTTATTTCTAAATCTCTCATCCTTGGTTACTCAAAATAAAGATCATTCTACAAAGGGGGAGTAATGAAAATAATCAATGACATAAGAAGAGTGAAAGTGCTCCAAGGCCACTTATCCTGCCAATTGCACTTGAATGTTTTTGATCTGTTTTTGTAGTGAGTGCAGGAATTTCAGGTTGATTATTTCTTATAACATTAAATATATTCGGCCTGGAATTAAAGTGGAGAACCCTTGAAGACAAGTGTATAAGTTCTCATTTCATGAGGTGTCATATTCAGTGGGTAATGGACAGCTTTGTTGTCTAAATCAAATCCTCTTATTTTCTACACCGAGCTTTGCTCAAGTAGACTTAGAGTGAAATGATTGATGGCACTTTGCTTAAGTATGGAATGATACCCTCTCTACCATGAACTTTGTATTTCTTGTCAATAAGGGGGGGAGAAATGAAATGAATGTCTAGGGGAGAGACAGAAGTAAAGGGGAGAGATAAGATTCTCATTTTGGCATTGACACATTCATTTGAAGAGAATTTAAGGTATTGACAACAAAATACAAAGGGGGAGATTGTTGGGACCACTTTGTGTTTGAAGATTGTATTTGTTGTCAACAGTTGTCAATGCTGGTCAAAATGAAGAAGGATATGAAGAAGAACTCCAAAGTTAATCGAGATCGGCTGAAGTGAAGTTGCATGGAGAATTGTTATGGAATCATAGCACTGGATTTCATACTTGAGCAATTCTCTTAGACGATAAATTCAGACGATTGTTGAGCTGATCCTAAGTTCAAAGAACATGTGTCAATGGTGACACATTGTTTACAACAATGAAGAATGGAGAAGTATCATCCATCTGAGGATGATTGAAGAAGAATGAGGATTTGAAGAAGACCATGAAATTCTTCATGATAGTAATCCATTCAAGCGATTACTTGAAGAATTAAATCATATGATTTGCATGAAGTGTAGAATGATGGCGGAAGAAGAAGAGAGAATGTGGAAGGGCTTGGAATTCTGAGGTAGCCATGCATTTCGCATTATGTCTAAATCAGACGATGCTTTGCTGGTATGTATTTCACACAAATCATGAGTTAGGAGAACTTGTGATGCAGGCCTTATGAAGGAAAGGGGGAGAAATGATGATGCCAGTCATATAAAGTTTTGATTGGAAGGAATGATGTTGTTGGGGGATAGGGAAGTTTCAGTTCCCATTTCAAATCTGACGATGCTAAAGCTGATCTAACAAATGATAAATATCACGATAGTGGGATTCGTAATAAGAGCAGAAGAATGGTTATGGGAAGCAGTGAAGAGAGAAAATGACAAAGCAATGGAGAATCTGGGGATGGCAGAAAAGCACAGTTTAAGGTGGCGCCGTTTTCCAGTGTTTGCCAAATTTTAGGGCCTGAAAATCGGGAGATGAAGAAATGTGCTTGGCAATGGATGTTGCGCACAAGATTGAAGATGATTTATATTTTCACGTGCAAGGAGTTATTCAATGACAGAACATTGAAAAATGACAAAGGAATGGAGTGCGCGGAAATTGAGGCATGTTGCGCGCAAAATTAAAGTGGTGCGCGCAATATATGCGGGTTGCGCGAAATAGTAGCGGGATGCGCGAAAAATTAGCGGGATGCGCGAAAAAGAAAGTTGTGCGCGTAATATTAGCGGGTTGCGCGAAAAATGAAGTTTTCGCGAAATATTGGCATGGTGCGCGAAATTGAGGAATGAAGTTTTCGCGCAAAAGGTGGTTCAAGATCAGAAGCTCGAAAATTGGCAAAGGCATGAAATGCGTGAAAGATTGGAGCAGTGCGTGAAATATGATGTCGCGGGAAAGATTGGGTTTGCGCGCAATATGGAATGCGGTGTGGAATTTTGCGCGCAATTGATGCTTCATGCTTAGAAGGATAAAAAATGGCAAAGGCATGAGGTGCGTGAAAATATTGAAGCATGGCGCGAAATATGAAGTTGCATAAAAGAGTTTTTACGCGCAGGAAGGGGTTTTACGCGCAAGGTCAAAAATGGCTATAAATATGCGGTGAACCCCTCTCATTAGTAGTGACTCGACACTTAGACAAACCCCGAGCTCTGACGCGCGGAAAAATTGAAGTATAGAGTATTGCGCGAAAAGAAGAAGTGTTGCGCGAAAAAGGAACTGCTGCGCGAAATAGGAAGTTCTGCGCGAAAAAAAAGAGTTCCGCGAAAAAGGTTTTTCGCGCCAAAAGGTGTTTTTACGCGCAAGGCTTGAATTTTACGCGCAAGCCATCTAGAAGGTTGCACGAAAAATTTGAGGGTCCCGTAGGCCTTCGATAGGTGCATAGCACTCTCGAAGCAGCTTTGCGAAGAAGAAAGAACTGTGAACCATTCGGTTTCACAAAGAGAAGTTGAACCGCACTCACACGATTGGTGTTTCACACTATCGTTGTGCATTGTGAAGTGAGGAAGAACAAGATGTGCAACTGAATTCATTTCTGCACCAAGGAAGAAGTTAGTATACCAATACACTCCTGTGTTGGTATTGAGAATTGAAGAAAGAGATTAAGACACTGTAATTATACTGTGTCAAGGAGAAAGAAGAGAAGAAGAAGAACGGAGTATGCCCAACTGAAGGCTGACAATTATTCAGGGCAGTTTAATTCTGATGATGCTAAGATGAGCTGGTCTTCATTGTTCTGATAATCACAACGGGAGTTTGTGATTCCAGCAGATTGAAGCAGAAGCTATCTCAGTGTAGCTGGTTTTGCACTGAAGAAGAAGGGGAAGAAGATTGTGCAGCTTTCAGGATTGCTGTAGAGAAAGAAGTGGTTGTTTACCTGCATGCTGCTAGGCAGGTAATAATTGAATAGAGGAAGAACAAAGTAGCACTGTGACATCCAATAGGTCTCAACAGGTAAAAGATTCTTTTGGTGTTGCAAACTCTTTTAACAGAGAGAAGACTGTCTTCATAGGCAGTATAAAGAACCAGCCAGAGGCTGCAAGAGACTGTCTTTATAGGCAGTATAAAGAACCAGCTAGAGGCTGCATGTTGGACTTGGCTTTCACCAGTCCAGGGAAGAGGATTGTTTCCCACCCCCCTCCAAAGTGTAGGGACTCACACTGGCTAGAGGATTGTTTTCCTAGCCACTCCATTGTAACAACATTTTACATTATAGTGGAGAATCCATGCACTGGTCATCCCCATGCATGGCAAGGACGTAGCTACTCTTACTGAGTGTTGAACCTTGTAAAAATATCGTGTGCATATCTTTACCGCTTTCTATTATTGCATGCGACAAGGAAAAGAGAATAAGAGAATCAAGATCCTAACAGGTCTAGAGGTACAGGGATAAAAGTTGGAATTCGTTTAAAAAGTCCCCAACACTGATTCACCCCCCCCCCCCCTCTCAGTGTTAGGTATATCCCAAACCGGTCCTATCAATTGGTTTCAGAGGGAGGTTAACCTCTGTTGGATTCTCTAAAGTGAAGTTATTCTCTTTTGAAAACTTGAGTTCCGTTCCTGAGTCAACAATGAAGAGAAGTGTTGGTGAAGATTTAGTTACCTTTGATTAGAAGGCTATATCTACCAAGACCATGATGAATAGGAAAAAGAAAGAGAAGAGAAAGTTGAAGAAGAATTCCCTCTTATCTAAAGAAGAGGAAGCATCTGGTTCTCCATATCTGGCTGACGTTGAAGACACACCAGGTTTGGAAAGTAATAAGAAGGTGGCTCAAGTCGCCACCAAGAAGATGGACAACCTTCCTACCTCAACTGATCAAGAGGTATGTGTTAGTACATTTGGAAATTACCCTCATGATGAAAATGCTAGCACAAGTGGTGATGAACAATCTATAACATCTCAAGAAATATCAGTAGATAGATTAAGAATGATTCTGCATGGTATTCCTGAAAAGAGTGCATCCCTGGTTTGCGGGGTATTTCAATGCATGCAAGAAAATATCACTCAGCTGGAAGAAGAAACTGATGTTTTGGAGAAAGGCTTACAGAAAAAATTGTTAAATGTCTAAAGCTCTCCAGACAGGTTGGAGCCTTTGAAGCAACAAAGAGGGGATTTGAAGAAAAGGAGGAAGTCAACAAGATTCTAGAAGAGAAGATCCATGCACTAGAAGATGAGCTAAAAAGGGGCAATGAAGTCAAGAAGTTATATTTGGAAGATAACTCCAAGAAGATCAATGAACTTGACTATTTGTTACAAAACAAAGTAAAAATGCATGAAGATGAAGTTGAAAGATTAAAGAAGGCTTGTGAAGAGAAGATGACTATGATTGAAAACCAGGAAGTCATCCTCAATATGAGATGTCTAAAATTGGAAGCTGAACTAACCAATCTTGAGAAGACACATATTGAATCTCCACAAAAGAAGGAAATAGTTGCTGCCGGTACTCAATGCTCACTGGAGGATTCTACTGTCAAAAGACCTCCAACATGTGATAAGAAGATCATGGCTTCACTCATTGATCTGTCACAAGCAGCTGTGAAAGTAAAGGTACCATCCATACCAACTTGTACTAATGTTTCTAAAATTGTTTCTACAAAAAGTGCAGGTTGGAAGAAAAATTCTAAACAAGTATGGATGAGGAAAGGTGAGAAGAAACCTACCACCATGGCTACGGTGGATAGGGGAAAGAGTGTAGAAGATAAATCCCCACAGAAAGCACATCCTACAAAGAATAAGACTCGGAAACCTTATCAAGGAGATGACAAGAAGTCAAGGTTTGTTGGTCAATGCTGGTGTTGTAATAGATTTGGGCATTGTGCACTGGATTGTTGGTACAACCCCTCAAATGTAAAAGCACAGAGAAATGCCATCTCAAGGGGGAGAAATCCAGAGAAGAAGAAGCAACATCCACAGATCCAGAAACATCTGTATACTGCAAACAGATTTGAAATGTTAGATAACATCTGTGGCGTATGCAATCGGAGTGGTCATATGAATGGTGCATGTTCATATAAGAAAAGAATACCACAGAAGCTGGGCAAGAATGAAGAAGCATCCTTGGGAAGAAATCAGACGAACAATGTGAAAATAAATTCTCCCAAGAAGGTTTCAAAAAGGAAAGTTGAGAAGACCTTGGATTCTAAATCCAAGAAGTTGAAGAGTGGTGCATCCAAAAGAACTACTAAGAAAGTAGTCACTCAGAAGAATCCATGTAGAAGATCCAATCTTAATTCCTCAGTCCCTAATGATATACTGGTGGTTTGGCCAGAAGATTTGGAAAGAATGAGAACGATGGAAGATGAACAGGCTAAGAATTGTGGTAAAAACAAAAAGAAGATTCTGCATGAAGACAAAGAAGTTCTGTGTGTGAGGTGCAACAAGGCTGGTCATACTGTCAGAAAGTGCTTTGAATTTATTCCAGCCCAACAAGAATTCCTAAAGAGGATGAAAGCTACACCGGGAGATTCTAGTGCTTGGAAAGCTCTTGAGGAAAGAAGATTCACACACAAAGAGATAGAAGAAGTATTGAGATCCACACATCCACATTCAAAATTAAAGATCAAATGTGAAAGTGTGAGGAGTGGAGCAAATGGAGCTTCTTGGTTGAGAAAAACATTTCATCCATCCTGCTCACATTGATGAAGCATGGAGGATCCACCTTATTCCCTTAAATCTTTCTGTATTGTATTTGTTCTGATTATACAGGGAATTGAAGGTGAAGCAAGATCTCAGGGGGAGAACCTGAGATTCAGTGACGAGAAGTGTTCCCTTGAGGGGGAGACACATGAATAAGTTGCCAGAGTCATTATCTCAATAAGTATCAACTTCAGTTGGTACTAAATTCTACTACTCTGAAGATTGTATGAAGATCACGTCATTGGAAATGGTATGTTATTTCTAAATCTCTCATCCTTGGTTACTCAAAATAAAGACCATTCTACAAAGGGGGAGTAATGAAAATAATCAATGACATAAGAAGATTGAAAGTGCTCCAAGGCCACTTATCCTGCCAATTGCACTTGAATGTTTTTGATCTGTTTTTGTAGTGAGTGCAGGAATTTCAGGTTGATTATTTCTTATAACATTAAATATATTCGGCCTGGAATTAAAGTGGAGAACCCTTGAAGACAAGTGTATAAGTTCTCATTTCATGAGGTGTCATATTCAGTGGGTAATGGACAGCTTTGTTGTCTAAATCAAATCCTCTTATTTTCTACACCGAGCTTTGCTCAAGTAGACTTAGAGTGAAATGATTGATGGCACTTTGCTTAAGTATGGAATGATACCCTCTCTACCATGAACTTTGTATTTCTTGTCAATAAGGGGGAGAGAAATGAAATGAATGTCTAGGGGAGAGACAGAAGTAAAGGGGAGAGATAAGATTCTCATTTTGGCATTGACACATTCATTTGAAGAGAATTTAAGGTATTGACAACAAAATACAAAGGGGGAGATTGTTGGGACCACTTTGTGTTTGAAGATTGTATTTGTTGTCAACAGTTGTCAATGCTGGTCAAAATGAAGAAGGATATGAAGAAGAACTCCAAAGTTAATGGAGATCGGCTGAAGTGAAGTTGCATGGAGAATTGTTATGGAATCATAGCACTGGATTTCATACTTGAGCAATTCTCTTAGACGATAAATTCAGACGATTGTTGAGCTGATCCTAAGTTCAAAGAACATGTGTCAATGGTGACACATTGTTTACAACAATGAAGAATGGAGAAGTATCATCCATCTGAGGATGATTGAAGAAGAATGAGGATTTGAAGAAGACCATGAAATTCTTCATGATAGTAATCCATTCAAGCGATTACTTGAAGAATTAAATCATATGATTTGCATGAAGTGTAGAATGATGGCGGAAGAAGAAGAGAGAATGTGGAAGGGCTTGGAATTCTGAGGTAGCCATGCATTTCGCATTATGTCCAAATCAGACGATGCTTTGCTGGTATGTATTTCACACAAATCATGAGTTAGGAGAACTTGTGATGCAGGCCTTATGAAGGAAAGGGGGAGAAATGATGATGCCAGTCATATAAAGTTTTGATTGGAAGGAATGATGTTGTTGGGGGATAGGGAAGTTTCAGTTCCCATTTCAAATCTGACGATGCTAAAGCTGATCTAACAAATGATAAATATCACGATAGTGGGATTCGTAATAAGAGCAGAAGAATGGTTATGGGAAGCAGTGAAGAGAGAAAATGACAAAGCAATGGAGAATCTGGGGATGGCAGAAAAGCACAGTTTAAGGTGGCGCCGTTTTCCAGTGTTTGCCAAATTTTAGGGCCTGAAAATCGGGAGATGAAGAAATGTGCTTGGCAATGGATGTTGCGCACAAGATTGAAGATGGTTTATATTTTCACGTGCAAGGAGTTATTCAATGACAGAACATTGAAAAATGACAAAGGAATGGAGTGCGCGGAAATTGAGGCATGTTGCGCGCAAAATTAAAGTGGTGCGCGCAATATATGCGGGTTGCGCAAAATAGTAGCGGGATGCGCGAAAAATTAGCGGGATGCGCGAAAAAGAAAGTTGTGCGCGTAATATTAGCGGGTTGCGCGAAAAATGAAGTTTTCGCGAAATATTGGCATGGTGCGCGAAATTGAGGAATGAAGTTTTCGCGCAAAAGGTGGTTCAAGATCAGAAGCTCGAAAATTGGCAAAGGCATGAAATGCGCGAAAGATTGGAGCAGTGCGCGAAATATGATGTCGCGGGAAAGATTGGGTTTGCGTGCAATATGGAATGCGGTGTGGAATTTTGCGCGCAATTGATACTTCATGCTTAGAAGGATGAAAAATGGCAAAGGCATGAGGTGCGCGAAAATATTGAAGCATGGCGCGAAATATGAAGTTGCATAAAAGAGTTTTTACGTGCAGGAAGGGGTTTTACGCGAAGGTCAAAAATGGCTATAAATATGCGGTGAACCCCTCTCATTAGTAGTGACTCGACACTTAGACAAACCCCGAGCTCTGACGCGCGGAAAAATTTAAGTATAGAGTATTGCGCGAAAAGAAGAAGTGTTGCGCGAAAAAGGAACTGCTGCGCGAAATAGGAAGTTCTGCGCGAAAAAAAAAGAGTTGCGCGAAAAAGGTTTTTCGCGCCAAAAGGTGTTTTTACGCACAAGGCTTGAATTTTACGCGCAAGCCATCTAGAAGGTTGCGCGAAAAATTTGAGGGTCCCATACGCCTTCGATGGGTGCATAGCACTCTCGAAGCAGCTTTGCAAAGAAGAAAGAACTGTGAACCATTCGGTTTCACAAAGAGAAGTTGAACTGCACTCACACGATTGGTGTTTCACACTATCGTTGTGCATTGTGAAGTGAGGAAGAACAAGATGTGCAACTGAATTCATATCTGCACCAAGGAAGAAGTTAGTATACCAGTACACTCCTGTGTTGGTATTGAGAATTGAAGAAAGAGATTAAGACACTGTAATTATACTGTGTCAAGGAGAAAGAAGAGAAGAAGAAGAACGGAGTATGCCCAACTGAAGGCTGACAATTATTCAGGGCAGTTTAATTCTGATGATGCTAAGATGAGCTGGTCTTCATTGTTCTGATAATCACAACGGGAGTTTGTGATTCCAGCAGATTGAAGCAGAAGCTATCTCAGTGTAGCTGGTTTTGCACTGAAGAAGAAGGGGAAGAAGATTGTGCAGCTTTCAGGATTGCTGCAGAGAAAGAAGTGGTTGTTTACCTGCATGCTTCTAGGCAGGTAATAATTGAATAGAGGAAGAACAAAGTAGCACTGTGACATCCAATAGGTCTCAACAGGTAAAAGATTCTTTTGGTGTTGCAAACTCTTTTAACAGAGAGAAGACTGTCTTCATAGGCAGTATAAAGAACCAGCCAGAGGCTGCAAGAGACTGTCTTTATAGGCAGTATAAAGAACCAGCTAGAGGCTGCAAGTTGGACTTGGCTTTCACCAGTCCAGGGAAGAGGATTGTTTCCCACCCCCCTCCAAAGTGTAGGGACTCACACTGGCTAGAGGATTGTTTTCCTAGCCACTCCATTGTAACAACATTTTACATTATAGTGGAGAATCCATGCACTGGTCATCCCCATGCATGGCAAGGACGTAGCTACTCTTATTGAGTGTTGAACCTTGTAAAAATATTGTGTGCATATCTTTACCGCTTTCTATTATTGCATGCGACAAGGAAAAGAGAATAAGAGAATCAAGATCCTAACAGGTCTAGAGGTACAGGGATAAAAGTTGGAATTCGTTTAAAAAGTCCCCAACACTGATTCACCCCCCCCCCCCTCTCAGTGTTAGGTATATCCCAAACTGGTCCTATCAATTGGTTTCAGAGGGAGGTTAACCTCTGTTGGATTCTCTAAAGTGAAGTTATTCTCTTTTGAAAACTTGAGTTTCGTTCCTGAGTCAACAATGAAGAGAAGTGTTGGTGAAGATTTAGTTACCTTTGATCAGAAGGCTATATCTACCAAGACCATGATGAATAGGAAAAAGAAAGAGAAGAGAAAGTTGAAGAAGAATTCCCTCTTATCTAAAGAAGAGGAAGCATCTGGTTCTCCATATCTGGCTGACGTTGAAGACACACCAGGTTTGGAAAGTAATAAGAAGGTGGCTCAAGTCGCCACCAAGAAGATGGACAACCTGCCTACCTCAACTGATCAAGAGGTATGTGTTAGTACATTTGGAAATTACCCTCATGATGAAAATGCTAGCACAAGTGGTGATGAACAATCTATAACATCTCAAGAAATATCAGTAGATAGATTAAGAATGATTCTGCATGGTATTCCTGAAAAGAGTGCATCCATTGTAACAACATTTTACATTATAGTGGAGAATCCATGCACTGGTCATCCTCATGCATGGCAAGGACGTAGCTACTCTTATTGAGTGGTGAACCTTGTAAAAATATCGTGTGCATATCTTTACCGCTTTCTATTATTGCATGCGACAAGGAAAAGAGAATAAGAGAATCAAGATCCTAACAGGTCTAGAGGTACAGGGATAAAAGTTGGAATTCGTTTAAAAAGTCCACAACACTGATTCACCCCCCCCCCCCTCTCAGTGTTAGGTATATCCCAAACTGGTCCTATCAATATTGAGTCCTAGAAAGACTCTCCTTTAAAGCCAAGAGCTCATTAAATTTAGAAAGGGCATGAAGTTCTTCCCTATATATCACTTCTTGGCCCTCATGAAGCCTTCGACACTGCAGAATCTTGTCCTCGGCATTTTGAATATCATTCTCTAGACATGAGAAAGACAGCTTGCTCCATTCCCTAAGCTCTTCCTTCACAGCCTTCAACTTCATAACCATAATATGAAAAGGACTTCCAATAAAACCAGTTTCCCAAGCTTCACTGACAACCTGTCTGCAACCCTGGACAGATACCCAAGAATTATTAAACCTGAAGGGAAAAGGAGAGGATCTCACACTACTAAAGCTCAAATCCATTAAAAACAGATTGTGATCAGAGTTAGCTCTTGGGAGAGTTATACCAGACAATGAAAATTCCTGAGAACCCTCCGCCATATTACAAAAGCACCTGTCAATCTTACTGGTCTGTAACCCATTCAGAGTGTAACATCGCCATGTAAAACCAGCCCCCATGATTGGGACCTCAATCAGATTACAAAAATCAATATAAGCAGAGAACTCACTGGCTGCCAACCTGTTAAAGCAACTACCTATCTTGTCCTCAGGCCGGAGCACCGAATTAAAATCCCCAATTATGACAAAACTCTGTCTCATTTCAAGAGCAGTGCTCGCCAATGATGACCATAAAGCACGCCTCCCAGTATATTGATTTAAAGCATAAACAAAAGTAAATGACATACCATAGCCACTTATATCAGCTGAGAGAGTAATCGAATGCTGATCATAAGATTTAAAAACCAAGGAAACACTATCATGCTTCAAAACCCAAAGAGATTCTGAGGAATTCTGGCCAACATTATGAGAAACCAATGAGTACCCAAGGGTTGACCACCTGAAGGATTTCCATTTATAGAAAGACATACGAGGAGCAATTCCATCAAGGATCGGTTTGTTGGTCAAAATAAAATGCCTAAGGGTTGTGACCGTGGGAGAATTCTCAAGCCCCTGACAATTCCAAAAGAGAATATTCATGAGAGAGAGGATTTTGACCTAGTGATAGGCCCTCAATCCCATTGCATATGAACTAGATTAACCTTCTTCTCATTCTTTTCCTATTTCCCCTTACTTCCTTCCATGTATAATGAGAAAGAAATAGGAGCTGAACCTTTCAGCTGAGGTTGCTCATCACAATCAGGGTCCTCATTATCATCAGACCAAAAAACACCACGTAAATGAGTGAATTTATTCAATGAACCAATTACTTCCTGGGTGCTTTCCCCCACAGGCTTCCTCGCAACCTTAGATAAAAGAACCTGAGAGAAAGGATCATTAACATCTTCATCACATATTTTTTACTTATCACAAAACTGTAAGTCAAAATTCTTCCCAGAACACACAGCCGGATCCTGCATTTGTTCCTGCACAGATTCAGAAGGCATTCCCATCTCCTTTTGCTCACCAGAAACCAACACTGCCTCCTATAGTATATTCACAACATGGGGATCATTAGGTGTAGCCTTCCCCTGCATAAAGGCCTGCAAAACCTGCTCAATAGAAGGAGTTACAACCTGCTCACAGTCAGCCAGGCCTGCCTCCTATAATGAAATCACAACAGGGGATTCACTATGTGCAGCCTGCCCCTGCACAGAGGCCTGCAAAACCTACTCCGCTGGAGAAATTGCATTCTATCCTCGCATCTGCAATTGTAGGGACTGAGAAGAATCTTGAGAGTCATCTAGAGGAACTGAGTGTGAGACTACCACATTCCCATGCACTGCCTTCAAGGAAGCATCCTCACCACAAACCAAAGCCTGAGAGACAGAAGCCACAACCTGTTTCACTGCACCCTGCACTGAAATTTCTTTACCTGAACCAATCTCAGCCTCCTGTAATGAACTCCGCTCAACATGAGTCACCTCCACCAAGACTTGAGGAGTTGGTTAAACTTGCATTGCACCCTGGTCTGAATCAACAGGAGCATTCACAGCCTCCCGAACTGGAATCTGCTCAACAGAAGCCACAGCCTGCTGCACTGCACCCTACCCTGAAATTTCCTTACCTGAACCCATCTCAGCCTCTTGGAATGAAGTCTTCTCAACATGAGTCACCTCCACCAAGCCTTGATGAGTATGTTGAACTTGCATTGCACCCTGGTCTGAATTAATAGGAGCATTCACAGCCTCCCGAGCGGGAGTCTGCTCAACAAAACTAACCTTCAACAAGTATTGAACAACAGGTGCAACACCGGAGGAAGGATCTCCATCAGAAATCTGCACAGAGGTAGGAAGAGATGGCCCAGCCGCAGGACCAGTTGGTTGAGCTTTTTCCATACCCTTCCTACATAGAGTGTCAGAATGACCCTTCAGCTTGAAAATTCCACAAACCTTATTTCTATTACATTCAAACTCCATGTGACCAAAGAAGTGGAAAGAGAGACAAAACTTAGGTCGCCTTTCATATTGAATTTCCAAATTAAAACTATCATCCCTGGTTGTTAACACAACCTCCTCAACAAGAGTCGCTTCCATGTCCACTTCTACCAACACCCTCACAAAATGCCCAAACTTAGGGTCATTAGAATGCTTATCCATTCGGATGGGATTTCCAACTGAGGAGGCAATATCCCATATAATCCTGGGATGCCAGTAGAGCCAGTTTAATCTTTGAATGTGAATCCAAACCTGGGCATGTGTATCCTTGACATTCTCAGTATCAAAGTTCCTAACCCACTCTTGAATTCGAAGTACCCCTGGCTTCAAGGAAACCGACCCAAACTCCCAGCTCTCCTCTTTGCTTCCTCTGAAGAAAACAGAGTGTGGAAATATCCGCGGCCCATGAAGATCATTCGCCAATCTGCAAACCCCCAAATTTGAGAGATCATTTTAGAAAGATCATCAAATTTCCATAATTATCCTCCTTTCGGAAGAAGAACCCGAGCAATGATTGAGTAACAACAGATGTTGACTCGTTCCTCAACATCCATTTGATCCACGACAACATGAGCAATACGACCCCTCCTGATTATCCTCCCAGGTGGTGGACACTCGAACTCAGGGAAATTACCAGATGATTTCACAACATCTGTGAATTTCCTCAAACCAGGCGCGACAGATGCGGAAGCCACCGAGGGTTTCTTCGCAAACAACCGAAACATTTCCTTATGGCTAACACAATCAAACTTCTTACTAGATGAAGAATCATTTCCAGGCGAGGAATCAGCATCTTTCTTCGAGCTCGCCCCAGGATCGTCGGCGCTAGGGTTCCCCCCTTCCACTCCCCCATGCGACTCCATCTCCTTCTCTAATTATTTAACCGGTTTAAAGTTCTCAATATTATTCAATGATCATAATTGAATATAGAGATTTTTTTTAAAAAAAATTGTATGATTATTTCTTTGGATATAAATGAGCATGTCCCACAAACATTGGGACCACCTCTTTGAAAAGGTATTTTTGTAATATAATAATTTACTATATATTTTATTTTTCAAAGACATATATTTTATCCTTCCAAAATCACTTGATTATATATTTATATTTACTATATTTTTAAATTTTCAAATTTTCAAAGCATTATAAATTTAACAAAAAAGTGATTTTTTTACATAAAAAACTATTTGAAATTAATATAAATTAACATAAAAAATGAAAATATCATAAAAACAAAATATAGGAAAATAATTTTTTTTTATAAAAAATCAAGTAAATAAAAAATAATACATAAAAATATAATGAATGAAAAATATTGTCTTACCAAATTTGAGAGTTATATTAAAATTTAAGGATGGAATGATCTTTTATTTTGAATATGGTGCCCTAAATGTTCAAAAATAAGCTATAAGTTATTTGAAAAAAATCATACAATGTTAATATAGAAAAAATAAAAAATACTTTGCTAATATAAAAGGAATAAGACAAATGTGATAAGGAATCACAAAAAATAGATTTACAAAAAATTAAATCTGATATACCAAAGGAAACAATGATAGGTATTTAGACACTAGTGCACAAATAAATTATTTCTTCTAGACTATATATTATATTCGTACACCTCCATACATATAAAATAATTATTAAATAATATATTAGGAACATATACATTCCTTTCTATCTGATGTTCATAAGAAGAAAATATTTTGAGATTAATGCAATACGTCTTATGAATGATTGAAAACTTTTTAGTTAATAATTTTTCTTTTAGTGAAATCCTCTATAACACATATTAAAGAAGGGCGATTTATTTGGAACAAAATAGTTTTTCTAGTTACGTAATTTGTTTTCATTTACAACCAAATACAAATGAATTTATGATGGTTTTCCATGGACTGTATATCTTCTTAATTTACTTTCATCAAATTATATAATTAGTCAAAAAAAATCATTACATCTCTGATTTCATCTTGATATCTTAGTTATTATCAAGGGAGTAAGATACATTCATCATTTTGGTCTTATATTTTTCCTTATTTTTATTATCTAACATTTGACGATCATCTAATGAATTGAAATTAAATTTTCATTTTGTATTGATAGTCATTTGAACAATTTTTTCTATGGAATTATCCAACATAGAAACTTGTATGAAATTTTATTTCATGATTTTAGTAAATTTTTACTGAAACATGAAAAAACTATATTTTATTTCTATAGTTACAATTTTTATATCACTTAATATCACATATTGCTTTTGAAAACATTTTTTTATCATTGATTCCCATAAGCCTTAATCTCACTGTATCTTTCTGTAATATTTTCATCATCATCAGAATATGATGAATTCTTATCATCACTATCACATTCAATTTATGAATCATGGAAGAATTTATAGTCAACGGTAAAATTTTCATGAGATTATGAGGTCAGTATTCACATGAAAACGTTTTATTTTTTTATTTATTATCATAAAAACCTTCAATTTTCTTAATATAGTTATAATTGTCTGATAAAATACATGATGTGTTGTGACAACACCTATCACTCCAAGTATCCAAAACATTTATTATTATCTAAAATTCTTTTATAGAATAATTTTAATTTTTTTTCTTATGTCTCCTTTTATTTCAAAATAATCATTTCCAATATAAATAAGTCTTATAAAATTAAATAATATGAGCACTGAAGTATATTTCACCTCAAATAATTTTTATTTTTTCTATCTTTTGAATAATCTATTTTAAAATTTTTATTGATGTAAATCTTTACTGGAAAGTTAGTAATTTTACATTTAGAAGATTCTCCTTCACTATCATATAAGGATTTCTTAAAATTTAATTTGGAAATATATCCTTGAGATGCAAAGGATAAAAAATTTCATTTTCTATTATTTCCATTTAAGTTTTCCTTTATAATATTCTTTTATACTACATGAGTATTCTAATTTTGTATTATATATATTTTATATAATATTCTTTATATCATTGATTTCTGTTATTTTTTATTCTCATTCATTAGGTATAATGCATATAAACTTCTGGATAATTTGATCACAATTTATATATTTTACTCTATGTAATTTTAAACAATATACTCTACTCATTAATCTATGATGAATTTCAGCTATATATTAACTTGATATGAGATCAAAATATGTAAAATCAGTTCTTAAAATTTTATTTTTGTTTCTATATCTTTTGATTTTTGGGAATGAGTAACTTCACGTTTTTTCAAACAGCGCAAACTATTCTACATCAAGATACATGACTATATATTTCAATGAATACAAAATAATAGGGTTAATGTAAATATTAAATTTAACTATAATTAGTTCATTTACTCTCTTGATATGTTATTAATATAATTTTTATAGAATATTATATTTATCCATCCATATAATAAAATTATCAACACCAGCAGTAATTAAAATTATCCTAAATTAAGAATGATAGTACTCAAATATATTTCCATCAAATATAACTAGTAATTTTAGACATAGATTATTTATTATTCTATCATGTATATCTTCCCTAAAACAAATTCTATACTGATTGCTAGTTGCAAGAAAACTAAAAACTGAAAATCCCATCAAGCATGAAAAAAATAATCATATAGAAATATCCGGCTCAATTTCAAATGTATAAATAAACCATGATACGATATATTGGATCATAATGGTATAGTAAAAATACTATAATTTGGGTTAAAATTATCATTTGAAAACAACTAATAATTTTTTTCCTCCTCAAAAAATTTATGTATAATTATTTTAGTGGAACAATAATCCCAAATAGAAATCAAATTATAATTCTAGTAAGAATATCTAAGTATCAATATTTCATAATTATTGATGAAATTAACCTAAAAAATGAATATATAAACACTAATGATTTTACAATACAATGTTGATAAAAAATTTGAATTCATTAAAGATAAAAAACTCTCAAATGTAGATTCACCAACCAAAAACCCAGAAAATATATTATAATATCCATAAATTTAAACCAAAATATAAGGTAGATCTCTAGACCTAATATGATGTATTTGAAAAATTAAACATGTGGTATTGAATGTGATTCATAAAACTGTTATCTTGGATCTATCTTTCTCACATTGGAGTCCCTTAAAGAGAAAAATTGGAATTTCTCAAATATAACCACTAGTATATCATATTACCCATTTCTTTGACCAGTTGGTCAATTCACCCACTAAAACAACTGGTAGATCATTATGCCTACTACATTCTATATACGATTAGTTAAAATGAATACAATAAGAAATTATAAATGGTTTTAAAAATAATCTTTTCATGTAGATGTTTTATAAATACACTCAAAAAAATTCAATTGAATGTAAACTATTCAATAATAAGTTTAAGACCTCATGTGATTGTAAATCTCCTTGAATTCATATTTCAAATTCTATTTATTGATATTATCAAGGTAAAAATATATTTATATATAGTTCACCAATTGTATAATTCCACATATTTTGGGGTTATTTTCAATAGAATCAACAGTAGCATATAATTAATATTTTGACAGATTGAACATCTTTACATATCTATTTTAGTGTTAATTCAAAACCACTATAGTTATTTTTGAAAATGGATAAGGTAATGTGGATTTCAATAATTTCATTACGATTTTTATATGAAAATTTAATGTATTGGAATTATAATATTACACATGCTGTATGATTTTCATAAATCAGTGTCATCGGTATTTCATTAAGCCTTAGGTTATTGATAATTCATTTATTGATTATTTATGCTCAAATCATCAATTATAAAAAAATTAAATTATGTTTGATCAAACACTAAATAAAATTTATCTTGGTTTTCAAAAAACTATATAGTAATGTGATTCAATGCCTTAACACACATAACTCGTTAATTTTTCTTCCAAAACTATCCACAATTGAATGATTATTAATTTTTTATATTACTCTACTTACTCATAAATACATACACTAAAATTTAACATCAATCAAGTCCCTTATAGTGGGTACAAATGGAATTCTAAAAACTACAATTATCTTGTCTTTGATCATCTCGATCATGATGAAGTCGAGTGAAAAATAAAATCTATCTAATTTTACTAAAATTTATTATACTTATCCCCATTAATATCTAACCATTTTAATCCAATTGATGAGAAAATCCATAAGGATTCATATTATATAATCACATTCTCAAAAATATTGATCATGGTATGATCTTTACAGTCACCCATAGACCACAAAAATCACTTTTAAAAATATTATATCCAATATCAAAATAAGTATAAAGGATAAAAAATATTATTTTGTAATTAGTAATCTCCTCAAAACCATGGTTGATAATTTTATTATGAGTGATGTTTTTCCCATATCCTCATGTCTTCAATATTTTAAAACCATATCCAAACTAAAAATTTCATATATGGTAATGTTCATAAAACCTTCAACACTGGGGTAATAAATTTGATATTTCGTAAAAATTTCATGAAAAAAATATTCTATTATTTAATCTTCCAGGCTTCAATATTTTTAGGATTGTTAGTGGTGGTTTTTTGGTTGTGGTGATTCATCTTTAACCTCTTCCTCATATTTCGTTTCATTTTTTGTTTCATTTTTTCATTTTCCATTCCATTTTATATATACTATTATTAAATATTTTTCCATTCATCAACCTAAAAAATCTAGTTTTGTGACTTCTCAAGGTGATGGAATTAAATTCTCTACATGGGTTTACATCTATGTCTACTAGTATCATTCCTCTTGGCCTATCCTTTATATGGTCTGTGATTTTTGAAACACGAGTTTCTTAATCCTCATAGAATCCTTGCTATAATTTGAATCATTTTTTAAAATGTAATTTGATACTCCAATCCTTGAAAATAATAACATTGTGGGTATTCACCTATGGTGTACTTTTCCATTGAATATATTTTTCTTAGTTTTTTAAAAACCCTAGTGCTCTCTAATGATAACCTTGAATTGTTTTTTTGGACTTCAAACATTAAAATTATTTTCTCTATTATAATAGAAATTATTTTCATTTTCAATGTACATAAAATGGACATGATTTTTGGACATCATTATATCTACATGTCTTTTAAGAAGTTTATTTGTGCATCCATCTAGTAACACAACCGTCTATGTACATCTCTATTTTTTGTTTTATATGTTTTATTTTCAGTTTGGACCCAATAAATGGTGTCTTGGGGGTGCTTCATGGTTCCTCATCCTTGTTTGGGGGCTATAGAAGGGCACTATTCAACTAGTGGTATTATAAAATATGGGGGTTCTGATAAGAATAACCTCAACCAGTTGGTGGGGAGCCCCATGCTATAGAGATTATTCTTATATCAACTAGTCTATTGGTAAGTGTGATGTACCGACCTCGATTCCACACACTGATTCCCCAAGATGATCAGTCACATGACCTCAAGTGCATCTCATCATTTAATAGAGGATACCGACTAACAGTAAGGGACTAATGTCTACAGTAGGGAGACTATTAAATCTTTATCAAAGTAGACCAAAAGTGGAAATAAATAAGAATAACCAATAAATATAACATAACCAAGAAAATTTCAGTATCTCAAGATAACCAAAACTAGAAATATAATATCCAAACTAAATAGTATCCATGCCATGATAAATAATGTTCCATGTGTCACATTGAAACTATAGAAGTAAATACCTCTAGTTCCCTGTTATATGCTCCATCCTAAATCAGCTATCCAACATAGGTATTTTTCTTTATCCTATCCTATAGACACTAAATCTATTCAGGTTCTAATTATGAAGCCCAAGTATGATGTGAGTACAACTCAATAGGCCACCACCAATGGTATCTAAGAAAATATGCAGTTAATAATGGTTTATTTAGTTGTATAATGTAATAATTACAATACATATGTAAGAATTTATCATATTATCAATTATTCTTCATTTAACCCTAGAAAACCTTTGATTCCCAAGGACACCCGAACCTTAATACCTGCATTGGACAATGTAAGAGTCTAAACCATTTCAAACATTTGACTGCAAATTCATTATAATTCAATGGAATTTCATTATCCATTCATTTAATTCATTATCACGATTAATTGAAACCATATTTTAATGATAATATCATCATCATAGAACGTTGTGTCAAATACCATGTGGGTATTAGGATCCTTTATCCATATCCCACACCTCAATGTCACATGGGTATTTGGAACCTCAATCCTTATCCCATACTCACCATCTCATGTGGGTATTTCAACCCTCAGTCCTTATCCTATACACATTTAGTACATATGGGTATTTAGAGCACCAATCCCTATCCCACACACATTTAACAAATATAGGTATTTGGAGCCTTATTTCCCATCCCACACACATTGAACACATATGTTAGAATATCACAATTTCACATGTTTCACAATATCACATTAATTAATTAATCCATTAACTAATCAAATTCAACAATTTCCTAATACAATTAATCCATTAATTAATTACTCAATTAATTAATCACAACAATCCCTATAGTTAATACACCCATTAATTGATAACATCATTTTTATTAAATAATAAAATAATTAATTAATCACATCAATAAATTCAAATAATTTAAAAATTAATTGATTACATTAATTACCAAAATTAATATGAAAATTAATTAATTTATATAATAATTTTCCCAATATAAAAAACATCACTCTATTAATTCACTAATTAATTAATATATATCCACAATTCCAATATCCTAAATTTCACAAATACTTAATTATTTAATCTACTAAACAAATTAATTCATAATATGAAATAAATATCCATTCATGTTAAATTAATTCTTCAATTAGATACATATAATCAAAATCAAGACTTTCGGATTTGAATAATAGACCACCTACCTCAAAATTTGTGATGAAATATAGATAATAGAAATATGAAATTTATGTAAGATGGTTGAATAAAAAATAGAAGAAGAAATCTAGACCAAAACCTTGGATCAAGATCAAACCCCAAATCCACCACTATCAATGGTTCCACCACTTTATTAGAAGAAGGTGGAATGAAAGGGAACCTAAGGAAAAAGGGATTACTAGGTATCCAACACCAATCAACAATGATTAGAGATGAAGTAATCACTCCAAATCTATTAAGAGTCTCCCCAAGTTTAGAACAGAAATGATGAATGAATGAAAATAAACTAAAATGAACTATACTTTGTTTCTTTAATTTTTTCTTATATAATTACATGAAATATACTTCAATTACATGTCGTGTAATAATTTTTTATGATTTGCAGCAAAAAAACAATCACCATGGGTTATTTTATCCTGATTAAACTATTACATAATGTGTAATAGCATTACACAACATGTATATTTTCTTCATATATTTTTTAAACCCAAAAATATTTTTCATAATAGATATGGCCACCTGCAAAGCATTCTAAACCAAAACCAAACATTTCCCATTCCTAAAACAGAGAAAATTCAAATGAAACATACCTAAAAAAATAATGATATCTTACGATATCCCCACCATATAGTATAACATCCTCAAGCTATACTCCCAAACATCTCTAAGACTCTATGGTAAAAAGATCTAGCCACTGTCCCCCATATATTCTTTACTCTCCAATGTTTCCTCCTGAATATGCCCATGTTTCCACAATACTCGAACTACTGGAACTATCATTCCCTAGAACACTTTCTCAGTGTGATCCAACAAACGTATTGGATGTTCCTCAAAGTACATATCTATCTCAATATCAACATCATCCACATCAATCACATGATAAGTATTGGGGTGATACCGACAATGTTGTGACAGATGGAAAGCATCATGCATAGCACTATATCTCTATGAACGAGCCAATTGGTACTCTACTATACTGATTCTCTCCACAATCTCAAACATTACAATGAACCCGGGTGCTAGTATTCCCTACCTCTATACCACAATGAACCAATCTAGAAAAAACACATAAGAATACATTATCACCCTCTATAAACTCTAGAATTCATAAGTGTCTATCAACATTGAAAATCCATCTTCTCTGATCCACATCCATACACCTATAAATCAAC
The DNA here is from genome assembly GCA_963277665.1 of Viscum album. Taxonomy (NCBI): domain Eukaryota; kingdom Viridiplantae; phylum Streptophyta; class Magnoliopsida; order Santalales; family Viscaceae; genus Viscum; species Viscum album. Next base: position 413,530,774 of record OY728143.1, read on the forward strand.
TGAAATTTCTACAATGTCTCCAACATGAGACTCTGTCCAAAAAACATTGAATCACCTACCTCTGTCTATAATAGAGGCGATATTCATGGATTATCATAATGAGTCTTTTATGGTACCATATGTATTTTTACTTAATAATGGTTTTCATAGGAAAATTATACTAAAGCTATGCGCTTCTCCTAAGATCCACTGATGTCAAGAGAACATGCTCTGGCATATACTGAAGAACATATATAGTATGCTTTGACTAAAAAAATGTCAATGGGTTAAATTCAATACTTTGTAAAGCCTATATACCAAGAACCCTCTATAATAACTACCAGAACAATGAAGAAATACACAAGTCACAGTGTGAAAAAATAGTCTGTGGCACCCCATTCATATGGACTATTTCATGAACATACAAATGTCACAGCTACTCCACTGATAAAGTCTCTTATATAAGAATGAAATGAGCTACCTTTTTCAACCATTCTCTAACCACCCAAATAGATCTATTCTTTTGAGGTGTCATTGGTAGACTCACCACAAAATCTATAGTAATATTTTCCAACTTCCATTCTGGAATTGGAAGCAGCTATAGAAAACCACCTAGTCTTTAATGCTCAGCCTCCACCTACTAAAAATTTTAGAAACGTTTCATAAACCTTGCTATCCACTTTTTCATTCCCAGCCTCTAAAACTATCTCCATACATCAAAATAAATTTTAGTTAGTCATGGATGAGCCACCCACTTTGAGGCATGAGATTCACACCTCAAATCCTTCCGCATACTCAAAGGAACAACAACCTAATCCCAGACATAAATGATCTAATCCTTATTTGTGGTCCAATTTGTAGCTAACTCCCCACCTACAAGGCTTTATATCAAGGATAAAAATTACATATGCTCATATTTATAGTCCCATATCCACTTCAAGAGTGTAGAGTCCACTAAAACTAATACAACATTTTTCTTCTCTTAACACTCCTAAACCACAATATTCATCTCTATCCTAAGATTCGTTATCTTCCACACAACACTAGACTCTTGAACTACCTGAATCTATGTTTTTCTATTGAGAAAATTAGAAAAACTTTTTCCCTTTATGGTCATATAGTCTAGCTCAAAATAAAATGACTTCATATACATAACCCACATCCGATGCTGATGATTCAGATCTTGATGCGAAAATATACACCTCAAGCTCTTGTGATTCATATGAAAAATAATGTTTTCACCAAATGGATATTGAAACGAAAATTTTAAATCATAAATAACATCAACCAACTTGAATTCTTGCATAGGGTAGTTCTGTTCATGTGGCCTCAACTATTGAGAACCATATTCCACAAATCTATCACCCTATATTAGCACTGATCCAAGTATGATCATAGAAGCATCACAAAAAATTATATTCTCCTCAGATGAATTTGGTAGGATAAAGATTATTGTTGACGTTCAGAACTTATTTGACTACTGGAATTCATTCTCGCATTCTTCATACCATTCAAACATTATCCCCTTATTGGTAAATCCCAATAATGGTGTTTCCAATCTGGAAAAGTCCTTTATAAATATATGATAATATCTCACTACACCAAAAAAATATGTTAATATAAAAAACATTATTGTTATTTTTGCAAGATATAACTTCTTGAACCTTCTTTGGGTCCACTGACACACTTTCCTCATAAATGATGTGATGCAAGAAGTGTACCCGATCAATCCAAAACTAACACTTAGATATCATGGTGTATTGATGGTTATCTATTAGTTACACATGATGATGTCAAGATGTTGGTAATAATCTTCATGACTCTTGGATTACACCATGATTTCAACCACAAACACAACTAAAAGATGATCTATATATGGATGTAAGATTCTGTTCATCATGTCCATAATCACTACTAGTTCATTTCTCACCCCAAATGGTATTACATGAACTCATATACGCCATACCTTCTTCTGAATGTAGTATGAGGTATATCAAATGTTTAACCTCTCAAATGATGATACACTGATCTCAATTTGATCTTGGAGGAAATAAAATCCCCTCAAAACTGGTCAAGTAGTTCATAGATAGATGAAAAAGGAAACCATTTTTTCACTATCTCCATGTTCAACTACCGATAGACAACACACATGAGAAATGTACCAATAGTCTTCTTAAAAAACAAAACATGAGAACCACAAAGAGACATACTTGAACAAATACAACCCATATACTCTAACCCTTACAGTTGAGTATTATTCTATTGAATCTCATAACTTGCCACTATGTGAGGTAGAATATAAATTGGCTTAGCCCCCCGACATGAGCTCAAAAGTAAACTCCACATCTCTCTCAAGTTGAAACCCAAAGAAGTATTCAAGAAACATACCCTAAAAAAATCCACTACTAGTGAAAAGAAATTGTTCTTCACACCTTTATCATCATTTAATTTTATTGAAAATTGGGTTGTAATCTCCAATAGTTGATGGGGAACTAGCTCTACATGGCCTGCCTTGATGTCCCTCTCTCCATGATGAATATAGTTGTCACCCTCATGATATGTAAAAAATCACTCTCCTCTAGTAACAACTTTTGTCGTATTGGTATGCTACTAACAAATCCATTCCAAATATTAGAGAGATTCCTAACATATCATGAATATAAAAATCCCATAAAAAGTGATACCCCACAATATTGAGAGAATTCCCATTGCACAAGCAGATGTCTCTCAACCGTACTCCCAATGACATATCAATTTTCAACACCCAACTAAAAAATCTAACCTAAAAGCTTAAAAAAATAAATAATTGGGAAAAAATAAAGGAATGATTGGAACTAGTATCAAATAAAGCACTAGATAGTGTATAAGCTATATTAATATCACCTCTAACTATTGATGGTCTAGCCTTTCTATACACAAGTTCAAGATAAATTGCGTGTAACTTTCTTGACTCTCTTCCATACGATACTGCATAAGTACCATGAACTTCCCCACTATCTTGATATGGGATACCTTTCCCAAAAGCTCTAAATTCACTTCCTCTATTACCATGAATAATTGAACTACATTAGTGTGACTGATATGGTGTAGAAGACCCCTTTACCAAAGACTAGTTCTGCCTAACTATTGAATAACAACCTGACTACAGTGGGTTTCTACAAAACCATTGTAGATGTCCCATCCTATTGTAATCTTTTCACTCCACTAGTGGTTAGTGAAAATCATTATGAAATTTTACTAACCTACCATACTAGTGGAAGAGAACTTGGGTATGATCCTTAGTAATTGATTCTCTACTGGCCACTCATCATTCTATCCCTAGATAACATTCTCGCTTTGATGCTTACTACCCTTAGAAGACGTACCTATTGATCATCTAGAAGAAACCAACAGTCCTACACTGGAATCCTCCTTCATATTTCCTTTGGATATGAGAGCTTGATCCACCACTTCAATGAAATTCATTAATTAAATAGGTCAATAAATGAAGTAATCTCACATTTAATGATTTCCTGAAAATACTTTTCAGTAGATGCCTCATCCTATACCAATGTTAGAGTAAATCACTAAAAGTATACAAAGTGACTAGGATATTCCATCATGTAAATTCCCCATTGAGTCAAGTGCATGAACTTTGATTCTCTCTTCCATCTGAGTGCCTCTAGATAAAAGTGTTATAAGAACTTCACCAAAATGTCCCTCCAAGCCATCTTGTCTTCCTACCCTATCTGGGCCTTTACATCCCACTAGTGCTTCGCTGATCCTCACATATTGTATGTATCCATAATGAACCATTTATCATAAAGAATCTCTAAATGATCATGTATAGTCTAGAAGGACTCAATCCATAACTTTTCTACCTCAGGTCCACCCTCTACTATAATAGTCAGAGGCTTATATAATTATAATTTCCTCTTCTGGTCGGACATTTTTTGCACAACCCTCTCTAAGTAATTTTCCATAAACTATATAAAAGAAGCAATGTTTTCTATGAATGTATCTTTATCTTCCTCACCTGACACAATAGGTGCCTCTACGCCCATTACAGGTAGATCATCTCCATACATAACCTCCTATTGTCCTCTTAACATGTGTCGCCATGGAGGCATATCTCTATAATTCAAAATAGACACCTTAGGACACATAACACAACAAGTACACATTATGGGAAACCACAATAACCAACAACTAGCATTTCCCCCTTTCCTCTCTAAATGGTCAGAACCAAGGTGCTATCACTACCCTTAACCATCATATATCTAGGTCATGGTTAAAAATGGATAATCATGTTCTTATTATTCAAGTATCACAATAGACACCCATTTCTATTTCGATTTATCTCAAATTGAATCATTTAAAATTTCCAAATTCTTATTAGGAATCTTTTTCAGTTCAATTTTACTAGAAAGAGAAAATTGTTCAAGTTCAAAAACTAACCCAAAATAGTTTTTCCCATGCATTCATAAAATGATGCATGTCAAATAATAATCTTATATTCCTAAAATGATTCACCCTTACTCAAATATCATTAAAATCTAATATACATGTCAAATATCAATAAATCCAAAAGAAATAATCACATCACACAACACGTGCATCACTTGAGGATAAATAACAACAATTGTTACCACACCCATCAACAACAGTAATCCCATCCTGGGTACTTAACTTCTTACCCCCATACATGGGGTAGCTACTCCCATGCATGTGATCTTAACCAAGACCCGAATCATCATATTATCTTATCAAACTTTCCAAAATATTAATACAAAATAAAATAAAAAAACAACCCTTTGATACCAATTTGTGACCTCCCAACTAATGTTCCACATACCGATTCCCAAAGCTGGTTGGTCAAATTACCTTAAGCGCACCTCACCATACAGAAGAGCCTACTGACTAGAGGCACGGTTCTAATATCAATAATGGGAAGAATATACCCTATTTACCAAATTATCTCAACAACAAGAAAATAAATAATATTAACTAATGAATATAACATAACCAGGAAAATAAAAGTTTCACAAGATGATGAAAACTAGAAATACAATATCAAAAATGAAGAATAGACATTCCATGCTAAAGTAAATTTTATGTTTCAAATTGAAAACCCAAAATTAATTGCACTGTTAACTCCCTAGAGGGTCCTAAATCATGTCTTATTCCCTCATCCATTATCTATCCAAAATAATACATCTAACACAAGGCCTTTTCCTTTATCTTGTTCTGTAATCATGCAGTTTATTTGGTTACTGATCTCAGAACCCAAGTAGGGTGTGATCATAATTCAGTTGGACACCACCAACATGGTATAAACCAATATCAAATCAATAACAATGCATACAATTATATAAATTAATAAGTATAATGAATAAGTAAATAGTTATCACATTATCAATTATTCCTTATTTAAACACATAAACCCTTGGGTTCCCGAGGTCACCTGAACATCAAAACCAATTTTGAAAATGTAAAAGTATGACCATACCATAGATTTAATTTAAAATTATTTACAATTCAATGGGATTTAATTATTTGTTTATCTCAATTCATTATCTTGGCTGATTGGAACATAGTCCAATTTAAATTTCATCAGAGTTAAACGTCGTGTCTAACACCCTATGGGTATTTTCATCCTATATCCCTATTACACACCTTAATATCACATGGGTAATTTGATCCTTAGTCCCTATCCCATACTCACCATATCATATGGGTATTTAAATCCTCATCCCCTGTCCCAGACATATTTAACACATATGTCTATTTGGATCTATAGTCCTTATCCCACACATATTTAACAAATATGGTTATCTGGAGCCTTAGAACCAACCCACACACATATAACACAAATATAACAATATCTAAATTCCCCATGTGTCATAATATCACAATAATTAATTCATAATATAATTAATCAAATTCAAAAATTTCATATTCAAATTAATCCATTAATTAATTAAATATATAATTAATCATGGATATACCTTTAATTAATCCCCCACTGATTTATTACATCAATTCCATCAAAAAAATCAATAATTAATCAATCACGTAAATTTCTTCAATTAATTAAATAATTAATTGATTTCATTAATTCCATTAATAAATTCAATAAATTAATTAATCAATTCAATCAATTTTCACATCACAACAAAATCACTTAATTAATTCAAAAATTAACTAATTAATACCCCAAATCCTAATATCCCTATTTTAATAACTCTTTAATTAATTAAACTACCAAATTAATGAATTCTAATATGGGAACTCAATTTCTAATCATCCAAAATAAATTCAACATTTACATATACATAATTGAAATCAAGACATTGGGAATTGAATAATAGAACACCTACCTCAAAATTAATAAATAAATATCACAAATGGAAAACACAAATTGATTTAAATGGTTGAATCAACAACAAAATATGAGATCTAAACAAAAACCTATGGTCAAGATCAACCCCCCAGACCAACAACTATCAAAGGTTCCACGACTTCATTAGAAGAAGGAAAAATGAATGAGAACCAATGAAAAAGGGATTATTAGGCATCCAACACCAATCTAAAATGATAAAAGATTATGAAATCACTCCAAATCTATTAGGAATATCCCTAGGGTTAGAGGAGGAAGTATCCATGAAGTAAAAAAACCAAAATGAACTGCACATAAATTTTTAATATACTTCTTGGAGAATTACATGGCCTAAAATTTCATTTTTTTCGTGTAATAATTTTTAATGTTTTATGCCCAAAAAATGATTACTTCATGTGATATTATAGAATTTAAACTATTACATGATGTGTAATATCATTACATGATGTGTAAATTTTTTATAGATAGGTTATTAGGGAAAAAAATATTTTTCATAAAATATTCATCCACCTCCAAATCCTTCCAAACCAAAATTAGAAACATTCCAAACCTAGAAAAAAGGATAAAACTCAAAAGAAAATACCATAAAAAATAATATGATCTTAAAATAAGTCCCTCAATATCTACTAAACATCTATACTGGCCAATGTCCTAGTAGTGGCCTCATTCTAGGCTAGTAAATTAACTATGTAATTATAATTTTATGCCCTTGAAATAAATAATTAACCCCTTAATCCCTCATTCATGAATATAATATGACAAAGTCTCTTAGACTGGCTTGTCTTAATAATTCTATGGTCCTTAGATCTTTTATAATTAGAGTTTTGATTCTGATTTGATCTATTGTTAATTCTTTATTGTGTTTGATCAATTCTAATCCCATAATTAAATTATCATTAGAATGATAAATGGTGTTATGATATCTTGGTTGAGTCTATTGATCCAGTGATTCTTCCTTCTCTATTTGATTTAGATATTTATTTTCTTCATCATAAAAAGGCCTATTATCATGTTTTTTGTGGTGTAGCACATGTGATTCTTGAGGTGTGTGTTGACATATCTATTACGATGACACATTTTTCTAATAGAAACATGCTTTTAATTTATGAGATTTTTTTCAATATATCCACTAATTTTCTTTAGTATTCCATTTGATATCAGTGTGTAGATACAATTGTGATTAATGAGTAACCTATGATTGAGGTACATGGCTCTATTTATAGATGATCTTTAATGAACCCTAAACTATCTTGTTTTTATCTATAGTTTTCTAAATGAAAAAATGGAATGATTCATCAATTATTTGAAATACATGATTCAATGACTACTTCATAAAATATTATTTTTATACTTATTTTGGTAAAAGAAATATATTTTCTAAACCACTAATAAATGTTTTCTTAAATTGTGTTTCAAAGAATGGTTCTTTAATGAGTAGGGTTATTATTAATTTAATTGTAAAATTTAATATCCCTATATGATTAAGATTTATGTATAACACACATGGGTGACTTTGGTAACTAGGTGGAGGGTTTATTAATTGTTCTTTTCTATTAAAATCATGGGGGTTTCACTATTTAGTATATTCAACTAATCCTAGATCGTTGATCCATTTTCTCTTGGAACATTTCCTTCACATCATAAGGGGCGCACTTTTGGGGTTTTACTCTAATTCTATGGATCTAGGGAGTTGAGTTTACATTTTTCACTATTGTTATTTTGGTTATGAGTGACCCAACTTCATGTCCTATGACATCCTAAGGTTGGTATCCATTATTCATGTCCCTTTAATTCTTTTTATTAATATGATATATAGTTCATTATTTGATAAACAAAATGTTTTTCTTTTGAAATATGGTTTGGAACCATATTATCTAGCTTTGGTTTAGAACTATGAAAAGGGGTAACTAATTTGTGATTACATTGATATAAATGTTAAAAATATTTAAAATGACACATTTTATTTTAAATTTATAATGTTGGGTTTTGGTTGATAAATTTATTTTGTGGAACACCTTCATGGGATCATACTGAGACAAAATAGTTGACATCTTTATCACTCCCTAGGGGTTGTGTGGACATCATTTTTTCAATTTAAATAAATGTAATGGTTACATTGTAAAGAAGAGAGGTTTATGTCAGTCATGCATGGATAAATAGTGTTGAGATGGTAGGAAATTTATCACACATCAAATTGAGAATATTTTGGTAGTTTCATTCATAATTTCTGTTGGGCGGAGAAAGAAAAGAGTGATGGCAAGAGGGGGGGTGAATTGCCTTTTAAAAATTAATTAAAAATTTAAAATCAAAGTTGAAAGTGCAGCGGAAATAAATAAGGCAAGACAAAAAATTGATAACGGAGTTCGGTTTAACCCAAAGCCTACGTCTCCGCTCCCAACTCAACCATTGAGAGATTTACTACCGCTTGCTTTTTAATGGTTTTAGCAAGAAACCCACTAGACTTTAAGGTAGTCTAGAACCTATTACAGCTTGCTTTTAATGGTTATGCAAGAACCCACTTGCTTTCAATGGTTGAGCAAGAACCCACTAGCCTTCTTACAGGTGAAGGCTAGCTCACCTATGTCACAAGCCTTTTAAAGGAAAGTCTTGACCAACCTCTTCACACCTTGAAGGTGGTGTGAAAACCCAAATGAGAGGATGAGAGAAAGAGATGGGGGTTTGTAGGCACAAACCCAAATTGATGCTCAAAATAAAACAATGAAAAACCGTAATGGGAGAAGCCTTGGGTGCCAATGGATTGAAGGAGTTGATGAAGAGCGTTCCCAAGCTTCTATGGTGGTGCTCCTTGGATGTGGAATTGAGTTGGAGCAAGTGAGGGTTCCTTGAGGGAATGCGCCGGAGGTTCGCCAAATGATCAAAAATGTGTCCGTGGGCTTCCTTTTGTTTCCGGGGCTTCCTAGTCCATTATTTATATAGGGGGAACCCTCATATGGCCGTTGGAGGTCTTCGGAGCCATTGGAGAGGCCTTCGGAGCCGTTGGGGGTCAAGTGGACAAGTCTGGTCAAAGCCCAACGGCTAGTTTGACTGGCTCCACCGGCTGACCGGTGCTAGGACACCGGTTGGCCGGTGCTTTGAAAATGAGAGAGGGCTCGGGCTCAGGAACCACCGGCTGGCTGGTGAGGAGGCCACCGGTTGGCCGGTGCTGAGGCAGTGGCTGACACTATTCTGTCTGGGTTCCACCGGCTGGCCGGTGGTGGGACACCGGTTGGCCGGTGGTCTGGACAGAGGGATGCCTTCTGTCCAGGCTCCATCGGCTGGCCGGTGGTGAGGCCACCGATTGGCCGGTGGACTAAGAATCAGTCCACTTTTGCTTTCAGCCTTCTTGCCCCAATTCCTTGGCAATCTGAAATTATGCCTATCAACCAAAAACACTTAAAACAAGATTAGATAAATACGAGAGTGATTGTGATCATGAAAATTAAACCACGAGGGGTACGAGAGGTACAACAATCTCCCCCTATTTTGATGATCACAATCACCAAAACAAATGATGTAAAAATGAAATGAAAGGCATGCTTTTAAGGATAAATTGAAAAGTAAAGCAAAGCATGAGAGAAAGATTTTTCCCCCAATGAACCAAGAATTTCTCCCCCTTTGTGATTATAAAAAATAGCACGGGGCATAAAACTTGATTGAGGGAATGAGTTGAAAAACAAGATAGAGATTTTAAACCAATTGAAATTTTTGAGATTTGAATTGAAAAGATTTGAATTGAAAGTTTTGAAATGAAAGTTTTGAATTGAAAATTTTGAATTGAAAGCAAAAAAGGCTTAAACGATCCTAACTCCCCCTAAATAAAAACAACAAATCACCGGGGAGAGGTTTTTGAAACCGAGACAAATTTTGGCCCGGAGAGACTCGCTAAAAGGGATTTTTCAATCCACACTTGTCTAGTGGCGGGTATTCTCATATAAAATTCATCGTTAAAGAAAAAAGTTTTGGGCCTTCCATACCGGGCATTTTTGCAATCGCACTCATAAATTAAGTGCCCGGGTTTTTTACAATAATTGCAAAATTTAAATTGAGAGCTCCCCCTTACAAAAATAGTTGGAGCATGGGAAGAGGAAGCTTGCTTGGAATAGCCAAGCCCTTGGGTGGTTCTAGATACGCATTGGGAATCAAAGAGTTTGGTCAAATTTTGTTCACCTTGGGTGAATTTGGCAAGGGATTCCCTTAGATCTTTAATGGTTGAATTCAAAGAATCAACATTTGGAATATCTTGGATCTTAAGGGTCAACTCTTCTTTTTCTTTGAGAAGTTGTTCTTTTTCGGAAGAAAGTTTTTTGAAATTCTTTTTTAAAGCAACAAAGTTGGAAGAAAGTTCGTGAAAACCTTCCTCCAATTGATCTCTCGCATATTGGAGATCCTCGTAAGATAAATGATTAAAAGAATTTGAAGAACTAGAGGATGAGGAGTCGAAAGAGGTTACCTCATGAAATGCCATTATGCATTTTTTACCGTTGTCGCTTGAGGAGGAGGAGGATGATGATGAGGAGCTATCATTCCAAGTGGCCTTGAATGCCTTCTTCTTTTCCTTTTGCTTGGCCTTTTTCTTTTGGAGTGGGCAATCGGGCTTGTAATGGACTTTCTTGCCACACCCGTAACATGTTACCTCGGGCTCGGATTTTTCGTTGGATTGAGCCTTGCGGGATTTCTTCTTCTTGTGCTTCTTCATGAACTTGTGCATTTTGCGGGAAAGATTCTCCATTTCGGAATCACTGCTTGAAGAGGAAGATGATGAGGAGGATGAGCTTTCTTCTTGTTGAACTTTGAAGGCGATGTTCTTTGGAACTTTGATCGGTTTGCCTTCCTTTTCAGCTTGCCTCCTCATGGTGATTTCGTAGGTCATGAGGGATCCGATGAGCTCTTCAACCGGCATGTTCTTGATGTCTTTTGCTTCTTGGATTGCCGTGACTTTTGGTGCCCATGAGCTTGGTAGGATCCAAAGGATCTTCTTGACCATAGTTTCTGCAGACACATCATCACCAAGAGACTTTCTACCATTGCAAACGTCAGTAAAGAGAGTAAACATTTCAGAAATATTTTCATGTGGGTGCATAGTAAAAGACTCAAAATCTTGACGATACATGTCCAATCGAGTATCTTTAACTTTGTTGGTCCCCTCATGGGTAACCTCCAAAAGTTTCCAGATTTCATGTGATGAGGTGCATGTGGAAACTCGATTGAACTCATTACGATCAAGGCCGTAATGAAGAGCATTCATGGCTTTGCCATCAAGCTCGAAATTTTTAATATCGGCTTGGGTCCATTTGGATTCATCGGGAGAAGAGAGAGAATAACCATGCATGACAATTTTATAAATAGGATAACCTATACTTCTAAGAAAAGTGGTCATGCGGGTTTTCCAATAGGTATAGTCGGTTCCATCAAAAAATGGAGCATGACCCAATGAATAGCCTTAGGGGCGAAAGAAGATGAAGCCATCACAATGGATCTTTGAATTTGTAACCGGTTAGGGTATTACACAAATTTTGCCTTTGATACCAATTGTTGGGCGGAGAAAGAAAAGAGTGATGGCAAGAGGGGGGGTGAATTGCCTTTTAAAAATTAATTAACAATTTAAAATCAAAGTTGAAAGTGCAGCGGAAATAAATAAGGCAAGACACAAAATTGATAACGGAGTTCGGCTTAACCCAAAGCCTACGTCTCCGCTCCCAACTCAACCATTGAGAGATTTACTACCGCTTGCTTTTTAATGGTTTTAGCAAGAAACCCACTAGACTTTAAGGTAGTCTAGAACCTATTACAGCTTGCTTTTAATGGTTATGCAAGAACCCACTTGCTTTCAATGGTTGAGCAAGAACCCACTAGCCTTCTTACAGGTGAAGGCTAGCTCACCTATGTCACAAACCTTTTAAAGGAAAGGCTTGACCAACCTCTTCACACCTTGAAGGTGGTGTGAAAACCCAAATGAGAGGATGAGAGAAAGAGATGGGGGTTTGTAGGCACAAACCCAAATTGATGCTCAAAATAAAACAATGAAAAACCATAATGGGAGAAGCCTTGGGAGCCAATGGATTGAAGGAGTTGATGAAGAGCGCTCCCAAGCTTCTATGGTGGTGCTCCTTGGATGTGGAATTGAGTTGGAGCAAGTGAGGGTTCCTTGAGGGAATGCGCCAGAGGTTCGCCAAATGATCAAAAATGTGTCCGTGGGCTTCCTTTTGTTTCCGGGGCTTCCTAGTCCTTTATTTATAGAGGGGGAACCCTCATATGGCCGTTGGAGGTCTTCGGAGCCGTTGGAGAGGCCTTCGGAGCCGTTGGGGGTCAAGTGGACAAGTCTGGTCAAAGCCCAACGGCTAGTTTGACTGGCTCCACCGGCTGACCGGTGCTAGGACACTGGTTGGCCGGTGCTTTGAAAATGAGAGAGGACTCGGGCTCAAGCACCACCGGCTGGCCGGTGAGGAGGCCACCGGTTGGCCGGTGCTGAGGCAGTGGCTGACACTATTCTGTCTGGGTTCCACCGGCTGGCCGGTGGTGGGACACCGGTTGGCCGGTGGTCTGGACAGAGGGATGCCTTCTGTCCAGGCTCCATCGGCTGGCCGGTGGTGAGGCCACCGGTTGGCCGGTGGACTGAGAATCAGTCCACTTTTGCTTTCAACCTTCTTGCCCCAATTCCTTGGCAATCTGAAATTATGCCTATCAACAAAAAACACTTAAAACAAGATTAGATAAATACGAGAGTGATTGTGATCATGAAAATTAAACCACGAGGGGTACGAGAGGTACAACAATTTCCAGGTATTTATGAACATATTACATGGGTTTTATCTTACTAATTTTAGTTATACCACTACAAATTCCACTCTTGAACATATGTAATATTTAATACATCATTTTTCATAATATGTATACAATTTCTCATGTTTAAATTTGGAAAAATTATTCCCACTAGTTTTTGGTAAGTGACTAAGTTCATGATGCTACCCATGGGGATTGGGAACACCCTTAAGGTTATGATGTAGTTTAGTACGAAACATAGATAAATGAGTTTTCTAGGACATGTCATTACAATTGGGTATAATAACACAGTTATCCTCAATACTGATATGTTGATAGATGAGAGATATTATTTCCAAGACTTGAGAGGTAGGACATGGTAAGTGCATACCTATATATTTCCATGAAGATCCTCAATCCACCATATGATATTGGGTTCTTTGTCTCATGTGTTTTGTCCTAACGTAAATATCAATTTCCACTTATATTATCTTTAGTTTAAACTGATTTTGTTTAATTATATGATCATTTCCATCTATTTATGGTATATATAATCAATCTTATGAGGGATCTTCTTAAGTTTACTCTAAAGGGTACAAATTGTACTGATTCTAAATGGAATCCTCAAATTGATCAAAATATCCTATAGCCTATTATGTGGTAAATTCAACTACATAAGTTCCTATACTAAAACACCCATCTTTTATGTATACCAATGACCCCCATGATGAAGAGGACTAGCTATAAATGATTGATCTGGTCTTTCATTCCATTGAGAGACATGAACTTGTTAATGTGAAGGAAATGATGTTTAAGCTCAAGGGACTAATTAAAAGGTTATGGGATACTATTGTTTAGGTGAATCAATATGTGGGATTAGAGTTTTAATGCTTCAAAACCCTCTTTATTCTATGTTTCATTATGATATCATTAATAATGAAAATTTTTGGGTATATTCTCTATTTTTAGTAGGGAGAGTGTTTTATAATAGAGTACACAAGTCATTTTGTAGAGTTAGATTATTTTTCTCTAGTTGAATTAATGAATGATTACCTGAAGGATAAAAAATACCTACAATTCTTATGTCCTAAAATATGATCACACACATATATATGATGAATCCCACCACCTATACTATTAGTGTGTATAGCGAAATGATGGCTGAAATTTATATGTAAGGACCGATGGGTTTGACTACATCATCACTTCCAACTAGTAGTAGTTCAAGCGAGGTGCATGGGTAGAAGAGGAAGTGGGATGATAGTCACAAGAGTAGTCAAGGTGGTTCAAAGAAGTGTTATTTTTATACTCCACCAAAGGAGGAGATTAATGTATCATTTAATTTCTTCCATTTTGGAATAGTGGGTAACACTAGTTGATTTTCCCAAACACCTTGGATGAATATTAGCACTTATGGCTGTTAAGGTCATTTGAAAATTTTCTACAATGTTCTTTATTCTCCTAGTTATGATAAACATTGTTTTACTCCAAAGAACTTTGAATCAAAGTTATAGGATTCAAATTCAATATGGATCCATCCATAGACCAATAGAGTGAGGCATATATACATAGTGGATTAGTTTCTCAAGGATTTTTATGTGTTCCCAACTATAGCGAGATGTACCATTTTTGTTGCATATTCAATCAAAGAATTTCTACTTAATACAGGTTGCTCAAAATTGTTTCTCTCTACCCATTTTATAGATGTGTTGACACTTCTAATGGAAACCATTCTCTCTTTTATGGATTTAGAAATTCCTCTTGGTATATGAAAAGCGAAGTGCTTTTGTCTTTATTCATTCTCTATTTTGATATGTCTTGAGAAGTTGGTCTAAAACTTCTTAATTATAGATCAAAATCTTTTTAAAATAATTGGGTATATGTGTTTAGATGTTACTCACCATGTTGATATTGACTATTTTCATAAATTATTAAATTATCAATTTCCAATAAAAGCTATTAAGTTTTCTATAGGTCATGGGACCCAATGTTTGGTCATGCGAGATGTTTACTATAATGGTTCTAGAATCTATTTTATACCCTCATGGTTGGGACCATTGATGTTTACACTCATGTTCATTTTCCCTTAGTTGTTTTAGATTTCCACAAGGTCTTCAATGATAAATTATCTAGCATTACTCCATAGATGTAAGTATATTTTTTCATATATCTAGTTTTATGTGCTGATAAGATATTGATACCCTCAGATCATAATTTTTTTACAGAGATAAAAGATCATATGGTTTTGTTAGATTTTCAGTTAGAGAATGGATTTCTTTTCCTAGTGTTTTGATATTATATTCACCCATTATATTTTAAATTAAGGATAATGGTTATTTGAATATCTTTATGTAATATCTAAAAGTGTATCAGTTGAATGTAATGAAATATTATCCCTTTTCCCATATTGGAGTCTTGTTTAACTAGTTAAAGGGGTTATGTTGTTTTTTTTGAAAATTTTTCTTTGGTATGGTTACCAAAATCTAATAGTTAATGAATTAGATATCCATAAGATCTCATTCTAGAGTATGTTTAGCCTTTATGAATTACTTTTTATGAATTTTGGTCTAAATAACACGAATGTTATGTTAATATATTTTATTAAATAGATATTACAAAACTATCATGAAACCATTTTTATAGTTTTCATATATAATCCTGATTAATTAAAGATATGAGTGTGAGAATGACCCCAAAATGGATGTAGTTTTTGAAACCTCGAGGAGTCATCAATTTTTTTGAAGCTATCATGGTTAAATTTCTTCATCCAAGACATGATGTTCTTGGGGTATGAAATTTCATAATGTGCTCTATTAGTTGATCCTAAAAAGGATAAAGATGTCCTTTAATGGTAAGAACTAGAGAAATTCTTAGAGATCTATATCTTCCTCGGTCGATAAGGATATGATCATTAGTTTTTCAAAGATTTCTTAAAGCATACATCACCATTAACTTCACATTCCAAGAAATAGTTGACATTCTTATGAGATACCATGTTTGAAGACTCTTATTATGAGTTGAAATGGAATCATATATCATCACAAATATAGAAATTACCATAACCTGATATGGTCTATGTAGAATATAATGATGATTGTAGTTCTGGTATGAGGTATATACTTATGAAGGTTTACCATGTTCTGTAATATGATTCTAGATAGAATATACTACATAAGAATAATTACCTCAATAATTACATAGTGATATCTAGTATTGCGAATATTCTAATGTGTTGGTGACACTATCTTTTTAGAGGAGATTAAAAGAACTTTTGATAATAAGAGCCGGATTTATATATTCTCATATAATTTCCTAAAACTATGGTAGTGAATATGGGTGTAATACCTCTATAAAGTAAACTTTGACATCTTATATACCCTAAAGAATGAGAATGATATCACTGGTTCCCTAAAAAAATTCCCTTCTCAATCTATCATAGAATGAAATGAAATGTGGAACCTTATGGGGATTTATCTCAATATCATCTTCAAATCCATGTGGATGATTTAGGTATTGTTCTAAAAAGTATTCAATAGAAATACTCTATCCTTGAAAATAGATTTTCAGACCAGTAGTAAAATGATGAGTTTGAAAGATACATAAAATCCTTCTATTGGTGGGAGACAGTCGCTATTTAGTCTCTCCTCTCTGATAAATTCCTTCTCCCAATGATTCATTTTATCATCTCATCATTTTTTAAGAATTTTATATTTCTTTAATTCAATAAATCTTCGAGGGATCTTCATTCTAGAACAATGATTTTTTATTATGATGTGATATATTTTTTCAAGTGGATAGTTATAATTCCTTAAATAAGTAATCGTGTTTTATGATTTTAGACCATGTAGTGGATTAAGTTAGATCACTTGAAGCCTTTTGTATTTATATATCCTTTTTTAGTGGTATTATATGAATGGTATAAGGTGTTCCTTGACATTATAATTAATAAACCATGAACCCTTTGAAGAAATAATCCTATCTGGGAGGTTACTGATTGGTTTATGAAATTAGAACCTTTCATTCCAATTATAGATATCAATAAGGTTGAATATCTTAGTAAGTTATACATATAATGTATTATATGTTTTCACAGGGTCCCCTATATCACTGTCTCTAATAGGGATTCAATGTTTACCTCCCAGTTCTGTAGAAGTATACAGAGGTGATGGGGTCTCAGGTTTTCTTGACAACAACTTACTATCCATAGAGGCATTTTCAGACCAAGCATGCAATTCAGATCTGGTGAGATATTTTCTATTCCTACATCTTGGATTTTGGTGTATCTTATGATATAAATAGGAGATTATTTTAGTTTCCTTTTAATAATAGTGACTGATTGATGATCAAAATGGATCCCTTTGAAGATTGATATGGAACCCCGTGTAGGTCTCATCCTTTTGGGCCCAAGTTGGGTGAGGCCTCACAAGGAGACTAAATATTATTCAAGTGAAATATTTAAGGATTCCATATATAAAATGACATATGGTTACAATTCTTAGTTGATAGATATCATATGAGGATCATGGATTCTATATTTTGGAGATTTCCATTGGTGAATGGTTCTTCTTGGGAGATTATGCCCATGTGGGTCATCGTCTTCTTGGGAAATAAGGGAAGATGGTGATGAGATATGTGACACCATTTGAAATTTATATATTATATGGTTAGGTAACTTTTTAGTTGGAATTACATGATTAGTTTATTGGTATTCGTGATTATTTCTTTATATTACAAATCAATAATTTCAATCCAAATTCTTTCTACTGTTCTTAGTTTGTTAGAGAATGAGTTGGATCCATTCATATACCTTTTTTAAGAACCAATTGATATTATAGACCCCCTAATGAATTTTATATGGGATAATTATATTCTATTGGAAATATTGTTACAGATACATGGATCATATTGTCATGAGACATGGGAGAAAGGATCTTTTGCAATGGATTAGTGACCTCACCTATTTCTAGAGTATCCTTCTTCTGTTTGAATTTTTGTGGATAGAATGTCATCTGGTTGGGAGAAACATAATATCCTATTCTATGTACATATCTATTTAATTTTGAACAAGTTATATTTTGGTTTTAAGAGACATCTATTGTGACATGTCAGTGCTTTATAGTTCCATATCCTTTTATGGGTAGTGGTAGAAGGCCACAAGTTAGATGGTGGAATGCTAGTAGAAATTGGTTCTTATAAGAACTCCACTAGCCAGTTGGTGAGGAACCTTATATATATTATTTATTATTGTATAAACCATCCATCTATTGGGCCTACACAAAAAATATAGTAGGCCATCCCATAGCCATAGAACGTCTGCATTTTCCACTGGCTAGAAGATGTCCACCATCATGTAGCCAATAGCCTCAGGGTACGCCCTAAAAGTATGCTTAAAATTATAATTATATTCCAAAGATCCCATAAAACAACTTAATATCTGATTATATAACCTAATAAAACTATGTATTTTCATAGGATCTTCTTTGGCCTTAAAATATCTATTGACATTCTCTGCTAAATGTTTCAATCTATGTTTGATAGGTTGTCAATCATTTGAAAATTTTGTAAATTCTATTCTTGTTCTTTAAATATCTTTCAATTTTTAGTAGTTTCGTACTATGATGGTCTATTTAATTGATAATTTTATAGTTCCTTGTATATTTATTATAGATCCATTATTTTTTCATCTTCTAGTGGCTAGATCCTGTTATGGTAATTGTGTGGATCTTAGGATTCTTGATGTTTCTATTGATTTATCTTCTCTACTAGCCTTTTTTCTTTTAGAAACAAGATTCTATGTTGTTTAAATGATTTATTATAAAATCATATCATTTTATATATATTTCCATCTACTTTTTAAATGTGCATCCTTTATTGGATGGTTTGAGACCCAATTATGGGTGGGCAGTTCCATCTATATCATATGTTATATTAACATTGAATGCTCCTCGATTAATAAATAGCTTTATAAGGGATAATAGGTATAATAAATGAACTTTTTGACATTCATGTGTAAAGATTTATTAATAAGAGATGGTGTTTCCCCATTTTTTTGCAATTTAAATATGATTTTAAAATCATAATAAATTATTTTGTAAAATGGGTACTCAAGTCATGGTTTTTAGGTGAAAAAGGTTTTTTGGATTTTTATTTTGAAATATAATAAGCTCATTTGAAATCATTTTCATATACCACACATGGGATATTTGGGTACAAAGGTGGAGAGTATAATATCGAGCATTATATCTTAACACCATAGGGGGATCACTGAATGTGGGGTTCCTCTATTCATATATTGTAGATATTTTGGATCTTGGGACATGGTATTTAAATTGTTAGGAGGTACAATTTCAATGTTAACCATCTGTACTAAGATCATTGATGCTTTATCTCTTAGAAATTATGCATACACTAGTATCTATTTTAATCTATGGTATAAGTGGCCTAATGTAATCCTAAAGGTGATATACATTAAGTTGAGATTTTTTTATTTGGACTAATATGGTATTAGATGCAAGATTAGATATACATAATTTGTTTTATCTGAAATATGCCTTGAAATTACAATATATATCATTTTCATAAAACTATGAAAAGGATGAATTTGTTTACCATTATTTTGATATTAATGTAACAAATACTTATCATGCCACATTTTATTTTAAATTGATCGAATTGGGTTTCTTTAATACAGATTCACCTAGTTGGGATTTGAATGACCATGCTTATCTTACACTATGTACAATCTCTTGGGGGTGTGTAGAACTTTTTTTTAATGTAGGAAACAGAAAGGCACAAAAATAAGAAAGTTTAGTTTATATAATCTAGGTATGGTTATCTAGTAGAGAGACGGTGGTACATATCCCAGGAATTACATGGAGTAGTATTTGGCAGTTTTGGTTGTTCTTTTTGGTGTTTTTGGGCATATACCATTGGTGTTGCCTTGCTACTTTTTGTTTTACCGCAACCTCTATAAATATTTTGTTTGTTGAATATTTTATAATAGATAATTTTCTTTATAATTATAGTATATATATTATTTTAGGTTTGTCAAATATCTCCAAATAGTTTTTTTGGATACTTGGGTTTGTGTTGCTAGCCCATGGAGAATAGGATCTCTGTTTAGGACTTTTGGTGCTCCAATTTAGAGCTTAGGTGGATGGTTTTTTTGTGTCAAGTCATGACACATCCATCAATTATTTTCCACCATGAATACTCATATTTTTTTAACTCCTTCCATTTTCCATTGGATGTTATTTATATGAAATATAATCCCACAAATCATAGATGTCCCAAGGTTTATTCTTTTTTAATGATTGTCTAATAACAGCACTCACTATTATTACATTTTCTTGAAATAAACCCATAATTCTTTGGATTAATAATCATATATCTATACCATGATGGGTTATTTTGGGTATAAATCAATTTGTCAATAAATTAATTAATATTTGAAAAATTAACATGAATTTTTATATATTTATAGGGAGGAAAGAACCTTGTTAGGAATTTTCATTACAATTTTCCCATGATATAGTGGAATGTGGTTATATGAATTAAATCCACATTAATAAATTATCATTTAGTGAAAAACTATATAATCATAATCTTACAACATTACTGACAATTTTATTTAATTTAAATCTCTAGAAGATACCTGGAATGTTCCCAAGTGAGTGTTAGGGACTTTATGTAGTTTCAAAGTGAATTGAATCGAAATTGAGATCTCTTATATGATTAAAAACATTATTTAAAAATGGAATGTGGTAATGAAGGTATTGGTATTCTTTTTTAGACCCCAATGCTTCATGGTTGACCATACTCCATTAACATTCTTAGTCTTGCCTCTCTCCCTTGTACTTATTATTCCACTCCTTGTTCATGTTCAAATCTATCCATTTTTCTTAAATTATTAGGATTCATTAACAACCACTTCATCTAAGGATTATAATTGAGAAATTTTTTTACATTCCCTCAAGTTAGAAAATCAGGAATCAATAATATGTTATAAAATCCCCAAAATGAGAAGACAAGCTATAATAATGAAAATAAAAACCTAAAAGAAAAAAATGTTTTAATTAGCTATGTTTTATAGATATTGGTCCCTAATAATGGTTCAAAAAATAATGATACATATAGGGAATCATTAATTAAAATATTTAATCAATGATAAAATTTATTATATTAAATATAATTACTTAAATATCACAAAAGAATAGTATGTGGTATTATAAGATAGAAACTAGAGTGATTAATTGAAAGATATATCTCACAAGGGATAAAAATGACTGGGAAAAATTTTATTAAACATAATAAAATTTAAATCAGTATAACCTATAACAAATCTAGGTACATGAATTGGTGAAGTGAAAAAATAAAATTATTAGAAATTTATTTTTTAGAGTTGAGACAATGAAACCCAACGATATCAGTACTTTCAATCCCAAAACATACTTTTTCTTATCGTCAAATACAACAGTAAATTTATGATATAAGTAACTCAATATCATTTTTAAACATAATTACACTAAATAATTTAATGGACATTAATTGTAACAAATGGGCCCTGCATGCACTCTAGTTTCCCTTATGGCACATATTGTTCCCACTCTAGGGCCCACCCACAACCCCGGATGGGTTACCAGACTATTGGTTCTCCCTAATGGCCAACACATGTTCTTTATAGTGTTATTTTTCAACCCTCACACACACCTAGGAAAACTTCACCATAGGTCCATCATCCTAAAAGCTACTCCAGATCAAGCCTCTTAAATTGATTAGTTCTATATGGTTGGATGCTAAAAAATGACACACCTTATTTAAATGGGATGTATTTTTTAGAAATTTTAATCATTTAACATTATTTGGTGTTAAATTAAACCACACTCATTAAAGAACAAAAAATATGTTGTGGACCATATACCTCAAAATAGGACGATCCACTACACATCATGTTGGGAAAAACCCTCTTTTACTAATATTGAAAATGGGCCCCACATACACCCCAATTACTTTGAAGGCACATGTTTTCCCTTCCCTAGTTTCCACCCAAAAGTTTGAACAGTTCATTAGAAAAATGAATATCCCCACATGCCAACACCTATTCATTATAATATTTTTTTCCTCACTCATGCACAACTAGGGATGATTCTCAAGTGGTGTGTAATCCAGATAACTACCCCAGTAAATTCCTCTTTATCTATAGAATTGTTATCAGGTGGAATCTTGAAAAAATGTTACCTTTATTTATATGTGTATTATTCTTTTTTACTTATAACCCTTTAGCATTATATTGTGTTACATGTATGTCTCGTGGTAATATGTTAATATATTGGAAATCACTTCACCCACTCAAAGAGACTATAATCATGCATCAAAAAAATGAGATACGTAATAATATATAGTGGAATTAAATAATTATAGAATAAAAATTAAATTACATTTCACTAAAAATAATCCCTATTTATTATATAATTTACACTCAATTATCACCTAATTTTTCTTGTCCTAAGAATCTAAATAAAGAAAAAAACTCTATATGTAGTAAGACATGTATCTATAAATGAATTAAAAATATATGTATCTATAATGTATATAAATATATAAGGAGATGAAAAAACATGAAATAATAAAATATATCCAATATAAAATCAAGGTTTCCTAAATGTTATGTTCAATATCCCCTATTTAATAAATTGATTTGTCTAAAAAATACCATCATCAGGGATTCATATCTCTTCACACAGAGGAATTTGTAAAAGATCTTCAACATTTCAAAATTTAGAAAATACTCCCTATTATAGAAACGTATATTTTGATAATATCCCACTTGTCATAATTTCTATAACCACACGTTATGTTTCCCATTGCCATGAAAAATATTACTAGGTTGATCCATCCATTCTAAAAATGGAATGTTCACTAGATCATGGATCTATTATTTATTTTTCACTATTGTTTAATGAAACATGCACTATCAAATTAATGACTATTCAGATAATTCTCCCTATAATTCATTTTGATTTTAACTATGAACTATGGCCAACAACTCTGTGATATTTCTCAATCCCATTTACATCATAATTAATAATTTTATAGTACAGAATCACCATGCTTCCACATTCAAGGCTCCATTAGAGGCCAGTTTATAAAAACTTTTACATATTTATTTTATAGATAATTTTAGTCATAATTATTATTCCCCATGTATAGATAAAAAATTTCACAATTCCATTAGCACTCAAAATGTTTATTGGAAATTTCCCATACATAAGATCATTTTTTATAAGCCTGTATGAATTGGGATCTAGGTATTAGGAACAATACAAAAAATTTAATCCTTAAAATAGGTATATATATCTTGTTTTTTCAGTAAAACAAACCACTATATAAAGATTAAACATTAAACTTTCCATTATGGTGTTTTAAATGTTCTTTTATTATTTAATTATTTTCTATTATAATGATTGATGTTTGGGGAAGATCACCAGAACAACATAATTTCCATTTAAGGAACAAATTTTTTAATACATGAACAATACCACCATCACTAGGACACATATCAAACATTTTTATCATACACAACTGGTAGATATTATGGAGAATATACCACTTCCAGTATTTTCTTCCCATGGTTCCCCCATCTAATGGAAACTACTCTTTACTCTCAACCTATTCGGACCCACTAGTTATTCTCCATCACTTCCCTTTCCAAGGTCTATTGTTTAGATTTCCCCCTAGATGGTCTAGCTCTGATTATGAAGGCTTTATATTACCCGCTTTTCCAAGAATTTTAAAAAATATTTTTTCTTCAAAATTTGTTAATATAATTTCATTTTTCATATATTTGAATTTAAATTCTTCATGTTGAGGAAAAAATGAGGGATAAATAAATAATTAAAAAAATATTAAAAAAATTTAAAATTAGTAATTAATTACCAAAGTACTAGCTATAACGCATATGTTAATCTCTATGGTTTATTTAAATGGATTCAAGGTCTTATTTTTTAGATCAAATATGTATTTCTAATATAGTTTTTAGAATTTTGGGATCTCCAAATGATTTTAATATTTATTGGATACTCACATAAATTATTTATCAACCAGAACTAAGGTAGTTGAAATGGAAAAATTAAATATTATTTTTTATTATAGAATTATTCAGATTTTGTGATTTTGATAAATTGATAATGAATTATTTCATTAAAATAAAATAAATTATACAACTGAGTGAGATTATTGAGATATGATTTTCTAAATACTATATGTCATTATCAATGAGATATTATTGGTTTTATAATGTTATATTATACATATCATATTTTCTTATTCATCATTTATCATGTGATATAAAAATATATAAAAAATTGGTTTTATATTTTTGGATATGAGTTAATAAATATTTTAACCTTTGGATATTTTTTAGTGAGTAGAAAATTATATATATGGCTGGAACATTTCCCTACCCTAATATACAACTCATTGGAAATAACCCCTTATTAATTTGTTACTTTTTAGTTTTTATCAAAGTATTTTTTATGAATTATTTATATTGGTAGATAATTTTTTTTGTTTTATAATTTCTGAGTGATGAATAGTGGGAAATTTTTAATTTAAAAATATCCCTCATTTCAATAACTCTAGAAATTCCGTTTCATACTTTGATATATTTTACTCTATATCAATAAGTATAAAAACTGAAATTTAGAATAAATATTTGTGATTAATATAATATGATGTTGAGTTTTATTTTATGAAAATCATTATAAATTGGTTTTTTTATTTTTTTAAATGCGATCAATAATTCATAAAAATAAAACATTTTCCATGATATAAAGATTACACAATATAAATTATATCATTTTTATGACAATATATTGATAAAAAAAGAAGTAATTATAAAATATAGTTATAATTTTTTTTTCAAATATACAATTTGATAAATTTATAATTTATATATTTTTATTAATGTAACAAATGTGATATTTTGAGGTATTTTTTGAATTAAAAAAGATAATGAAATTTCTTATAATTATATATTCTTCTTATATCATCATTAAAATAATTGAGATATGAAATGATTATATAATATTTTTATTTTTTTGGATCTATTATGACCTGAAATGAAATTTTATTATTTTTAATTTTTTATTATTAAAATTAATCATATCTCATATTAACTTGATCACAAAGATCTTGTCCTAATTTTTTCATTGTCACATTGTTATTCAATCCCTTTAACAATAAATATTTAATTATAGAAATAGTTAATGTTATGTATATATCAGATCTCAAGTTTTAGATTTTTTATATTATTTACTTCCATGATTTAATGTAATTAATATTAATTTCATAAAATTTTATATTTTTATATATTTAAATTGGAGGTTTTGGAGTAAATTTTGAGGTATAGGGATGTGTTTTTTTGGGTTTTGAAAGTGTTTTTTGTTTATAAAATTCTTTTTAATATTTTTGGTTTATTTATAAGTTTCCATGTGTTTTTAAAAGGAAATTATGATGTTTTAGTAGTTTATTTTTCCTATACGAGTAATTTCATGGTCAAAATATAATTTTAAATAGTAAATTTTAATATCACGTGATATAGAAATTATATATTTTATGGAATATATGTATTCTTTAAGAATATTTGAGATATATATATATTGTATATTTTAAATGATATTTAGAAATATAGTAACTGAAAATTCCATATAATTTGACAAATAAGAATTGGCATGCTTAATATTGGGTGAATGATTTATGGGATAGATTAAAGAGATGATTTTTATTAATGTTTAATTAATATTAAAGTATTAATTAAATATTAATCATTTTTGATAAATTATATGATTAGCTGATGAATATTGAAAAGTGATATGAGTTCAAATATAATTAGGTAAATTGTCTCTATTTGACTGTTTCTTTTACTTGTATTCTATGGATAAATGAGGTGGTTATTATATCTAAGGACTAATATATGTGTTTAGAATTATAATGGATATACATATTAGGTTTTGAAATTAGTTTCATTCTTTATTGAAATGTTTTATACCATTGAACATAAATTTTATTCCAGTACTATATGACGTCAGACTAACCTTTTTTTACCATAACCACATGAGTGCTATTTCTCTAGAGTGAAACGCATCACTCACATAGCATGTGAGCTAGTATGATGGCTAACAAGTATACCAGGTTTATACTACTTATGGATTCCATTGTGATATAGATATGTGGTTTAGATAATCATGAAGCAGAGGGTATGTTGTTTAGTTTATTTATGATGCATCTGTGAGATTAAATTTGTTATGAGGTAGAGGGAATAATGTTACTTTCCTTCCTAATGTGATGTTTGGGGAATATCATTGGTTCTGATAGTTATAGTTTGTTTGTTAGTTTGACCTGTTATATTTATCATATTGTGTGTAATATTATGTATTCATTAAATGTGGATAGTGTTCTCATGGTAAGAAATGTTTGATATCCTATAAGGGGAAATGTAATGTTTTAATTTCACTAGTTAGTCAATGGATCTATATTAATATAATCCACACTATATGGAGTTTTTAGAAAAGAAACTTTTTATTATGATTGTATGTTCACCCCTACATCAATATAATATTTTTTTGGATAACAATATCTATTTAAGTAATGATATAGATTTAAATGCTTATGATCTTGGTATATATAATATATCATGTTAGTGTTTATAGTACATTAATTTTATATTCATTGTTTTTTAGATGTATCTATAGAGTAGTTTGGAGTATTATGAGTTTTTTACATTACATGAACTCTCAGTTTTCTATATTCGATGTTCCATATATTCAATGAATAATGGTCACTGGTTGGTGATTCAATCCATCTTTATTGTAAATAAAGAGTGTATTACTAGCCTTATCATACCTTATATACCATTAATTATAGTCACTAACTCATAGTGTAATGGCCCGGACCTCTCCGGTCGATTACTTTGTAAAAACGTTTTTTTTGATGTGGTCAATGCGGCGAACATCAATAATAATAATAATTATTAATAATAAATGGTGACGTGTTAATAAATTTTATTTGGGGTTTTGTTATAAGTGTTATACTAAATAATTATAATAATAATGTTGGTTTTTTTTGATAGATCTGGTAATAATGATTTAATGAGAATTATGTTTTGAATTAAATGCAATGAGATTTGAGATATGAGAATAAATTAAAGATGTTATGATAATTGTGTAAAAATAAATAAATAAAGGTTTAAAATAAATTTGGGGCGTGCCACAAGGAGAGAGAAGATGAAAAATAAAAGGGGAGGTGCACCAACAAAATAAAGATTGGAGAGAGAAAATAAAATTTATTGAAAAATAAATATAAGAGAGAGGCGCCACTTTTTGTGGGAGAGAATCTTGGGAGAAAGAATTAATAAAGATTGGAGAGAGGGAGAAGTTATAAGATATTAATGGGAATAAAATTAAGTGTGAAATAAATAGTAAAGGAGATAATTGGTGATGAATTTCCAGCGTGAAAAATGACAAATGGTGATTGATTGGAGTTAGAGAAATAAATAAATATTAATTAATAAAATATTGTTATCATTATTTTTTTTTGATAATAAAACACTTTTTTCACAATAACTTCTTCGCGCGACCTCGGTTTCGCGAACCGTCAGTGGCAGTGCGACCCTGACTACGAGACAAAAATTATGAGTCCAATATTGGATGTCTTTTTCGGGTTTTCGTATTGGGTACCCGAAACGCTCATGAATTAATAGATTTAATATTGTTATTATTACGGGATCTTGTATCCAACGTATCTCCCTCATACGGTATCGGATTGACGATCCGTCAGCGACAGCGTAACCCTGAAATTATGACGGTCATTTTAAGACCATTAATGAGCTACTTTTGTGACTCATGCCTCGGGTCAACGAAACACCACATATTGATAGAATTATCATTATTATTAAAACGCGTGGAAACCGCGTGACGTGTTGTGTGTTAACCAATAAAAACATGTAACGTATGTACGGTCACATCGTGTATTCATTAATGCACGCTGAATATGGATTTACCTATTCGTTGCCTATATAAGAACTAGGTCATGTTTTATCTTCCATATCGATCGCTTCTTTGTCGCACGACGACGCTCTTGGACGATCGAGAAGTATTCCTCCTCTAACTTCTTTGTCCAAGCTCCGAATTACGATCCGTCAGCAGCCACAGGATCATAGCGACGAGACAAAGCTTCTAAGCCCGGACTTGTCACCTTTCCTTCCGGCCTTCCTTCTCCAGCTTCCATCCTAGGAGGCGTTTGTCGGGTTTGGCGAAGGCGGAGGACACCGAAGGACGTCGTCGGAAGCGACGTGATCAGGACCTTTTTGAGGTAGGGGTTTACCTTCGTCTCTCTATTTGGTGCAACATGCGGGGTGGGATATTTTTCTTTTGTTCCATGGGATGCAGTTGAACTTTAAATAAAGATAATAACCGGATAAATAAGGGTTTGGGGTTTTGTGCTGTTTCTATTGCCTTCCAGTTTCTTTATCTTCTGATTGTGATTTTGGATTGAAAGGCCTTTGCCTACTGAAAATCAAGGCCGTTGGTGGCCTTTGCGTGCGCAATTGATATCTGAATTGTTTGTGGTTGGTTTTGTTAAAACATGGAAAATGGATAAGCATGTAAAGACTGGCTGATTAAATGAGAATGAAAACCTTGTGTGATCACCCCGGTTGAACAAAGTTGGAATAATGAACATGTTGGTGGTTTGGTTGTTTTGTGGGAAATGTTTTGTAAACGATGGGGTTGAAATGGGAAGTGGTTGGTTGTGGAAAATGCCTTTATTTATGAAAAGTGTTTTGATTATGAAAAGTGTTTTGAAGTAAAAGGTGTTTTCAAATGCGGAAATGTTTTGTGTGTGGAAAGGGTTTTATGTGTGGAACTTTGAAATAAATGAATGATGGAATGTTGTATGGTTGTGATAATCTTTTGTAAATGAAATGGCATGTGGTTGCTTGCGTTTTACCTAACCTTGGTTGTGGATGGCAGGGATATGTTTGTGAAAGGTTTTTTCTGGATGATAGTTGCCCAGTAGTAATAATTTGTCAAACCATTGCATGAAACATGAAAACCTAAATGGGGTTGGGGGATGATTGTTTGGTTGTTGATGCATGCTTCGTGGTAGCAGTGCCGAGGCACATGCTCAGTTTCTCTTTTTAAGAAGCCATAGGTTGGGCTGTGCGTTTGGTATATGCATATATATATAATTGTATCTTTGTGTTTTGTCGCACCACACCCATGTCAAGCACCTAGTGCCGAACACTCCCATTTTATGGGAGAGGGTGTTCCCCCTTAGTTACTAGCTCCTTCCTGCTCCTTCTTCCATAGGCTGTGATGGCTTGAGGCGACCTTTAGCCCAAGACTCTTCGGGCAGGCTTACCGTTCCCAAGAACCTTCAGGATGAGGCCCAGGTGTCTGCGGGCGGGTTAGTGGTTGTGGCCCAGGTGTGTGCGGGCGAGATGCGTGGTTGTGAGGCCCAGGTGTGTGAGGGCGGGTTAGTGGTTTGGCCCAGGTGTGTGCGGGCGGGAAGAGTGTGGTAGCGTCAGGATGTTTGCCGTTAGGAAGAGCAGCATCTAATTAAGTGGGAAATGGTGCGGGGTACCCAATACTTTTGTTCTATATATATACTAAACTTGTTTGTGTTACTTGGTGAGTGTGACCAGTGAGGCTGGGTGGATAGTTTTTCCTTGTTAGTTTCTAGTTCTTCTGTTTTCTCACGGGACCTTAGGGTGTCTCCCCACTTGTGCACGAGAGCTTTAGGTTCTCTACTGAGTATACTTGTATGCTCACCCCACATTGTTTCAGGTTTTCAGGAGGACTACCAGGGCCGTGCGGGACCCTACTAGTCAGGCAGTGAGAGCTGTGCAATTGCTGTTTTCTTGTTTTTCTTTTGGTACTGTACTCACTTGTACTTTGAGCTTATTTGTACTTGTACCTGTTTCAGTTTATTTATACATGCATATGGGACTGGTTTGGGTTTCTTTTCAGCACCTTTATTCTTTTTCCTTTTTGGTGGTTGACTTGTCCTATTTCTGATCCTAACTATAAAAAGGGTAATGCCTCCCATGATTGAAAAAAAACAAACTCATACCCTTGGTGCTAGTCGCCACCCCGGGGCCTACTGGAGGCGGGACTCGGGGGTCATTATCTCCCTTTCACCATTGCCAGCTCAGGAGGGGCATCTTTGATGGAAGGGGGTCGTGACAGAATGGTATAAGAGCAATGGTTGAGAGATAGGATGGAGTCTGGAGTTAGGCACAGTGAGGATTGCATTGGATGGTAGGGAAACAGTGTTAGCTGATCTTGGTGTGTGACATAGGCCAGGGAAGACCGGCTAGGACATGGGATTTTAGGGCCCCCCGTGATCCGATGCAAGGACTCTGAGCCTACCGAACAACCAAGTGAGGATACATTGATTTTAGGGTAGAAACCCTAGGAAAGGTACATGCATCATCATGTTTGTGTTTTACTTGATTTGGGGCGTTCTGGGAATAAAGTAAAATGATAAAATGAACCCTTGAGAAATCTCCTTACTACTCGAGCTTAGGTTTTCCTTGTTTACCGTACAGCTATGGCACCTAGACGGCATTCCCAGGTGGCTCAGGCGGCCGAGGCCCAGCAGGTTCAGGCGATCGATCAACTGAGGATCGATCGAGAGGAGGAAGACAGCCAGTGGCAGAAGACCCTCCGTTCTTTCTAGCGTCAGACTCTCAAGAAGTACGAGGGAAGTACTTCAGACCTGGAGATGGAGGGGTGGCTTGAAGAGCTAGGGATCGCTTTTACCTTGATCCGTGCTCCGAAGGAGTACTGGGTCCCCCTAGTGGTCAGTCAGCTGAGAGGAGCGGCGCGCCAATGGTGGATGCTCTACCTCGGGGAGAGGAAGGAGGCAAAGATTCCATGGGCTGACTTCGAAAAGGCGTTCCGAGAGGAATTCCTTTCTTCTTTGATCAAGGCGGAAAAGCGTCAGGAGTTTCTCTCCCTTCAGCAGGGGAGTATGACTGTTCGAGAGTTGGGAATTAAGTTCAAGAATCTCTTACGCTTTGCTCCAGAACTCTTTCCGGATGAAGAGTCTCGGGCGAGACGTTTGGAAGAGGCGCTTCGTCCTTCGCTCCAGTATGCTGTGACCCCCTTCACCCTTCCGACATACTTAGCCATACAGAAGAAGGTGGAATTTGTAGAGAGGATGCACTTGCAGGGAGGTGCACCCCAAGAAGGGATCCAGGCGGGTCCGTCGAAGGGGAAGGCAGTCAGTAGAAGACCTCCTGCGACTGGACCTTCCAGGTTCAGGCTAGTGGGGAGCAGGCCCCAACGGTTCTAGTTCAGGTCTTCAGGCCCTCGTCCTTCCTTCTCGAGTCCTGGACTGAAGTGTTTTTCTTGTGGAGGTTTCGGGCACGTCCAGAGTCAGTGCCCGACCAGAGCTCAGCACGGTGGAGGTGGTCAGGATCAGTACCCGCCTCAGCAGCAGTTGCCGTCGAGGCCCTTTCAGCAGCAGCAGGGCCCTCCGAGGGTAGACCCTGTAGGAGGAGGCCGATCTCAGGGTGCTCCTCAGGGACCTCGACCAGGGCGTGGTCGGGGAGGCGGTCGAAATCAGAGAGGAAGAGGAGCTGGGCGTGGACAGTTGCACGCAACAGAGTTGGCAGCTCCAACAGGACCAGAGGTGGTACGAGGTACGATCTGTTTGTTCAGCACTCTTGTTTCTACCTTGTTCGATTCAGGAGCTTCGCACTCTTTTGTTGCACCCAGTCTAGCCCATGCTTTGGGTCTAGACGTAGAGAGACTTTCTATACCCCTGGTACTGAGTACGCCTGTTGGAGCTCAGACCCGTTTGTCTTGTGTTTGTCGGGGATGCGAGCTGACGTTGGGACCACATCGGTCCATTGGAGATCTTCTTTTGCTACAGATGCAGCCATACGACGTCATCTTAGGCATCGACTGGCTGTTCTCTGTTAGTGCTGTTATCGACTGCTTCCGGAGAAGAGTCGTGTTCTCCGATATGGATGGACAGCGTGTGACTTTTGTTGGCGAGAGGAGCTATCAGGTGGGAATCCGGCATGTGAAGCCTCTCTTTTCTTTGTTGGGTGGGATATCAGCGGTTCCAGCTGATAAGGAGATGATGAATGTTCCAGAAGTTGTTGGGGAATTCCTCGATGTCTTTCCCGAGGAGGTTGTGACTCTACCCCCTCGACGTGATGTTGAGTTTGGGATAGACTTACAGCCAGGTGCCCGTCCGATCTCGATGGCTCCTTATCGGATGGCACCTTCGGAGTTGCGGGAGTTGCGGATTCAGATTGACGATCTGATGGAGAAGGGTTTCGTTCTACCCAGTGTGTCGCCATGGGGTTCTCCGGTTCTGTTCGTGAAAAAGGCGGATGGTGGTCTCAGGCTATGCATAGACTACCGGAGGCTGAATCAGGTAACAGTCAAGAACCGTTACCCCCTTCCAAGAATAGATGATCTCTTCGACCAGCTGAGGGGAGCATGTTGGTTTTCTAAGATTGATCTGCGGTCGGGATATCATTAGCTGAGGGTAAAAGACAGTGACATCCCAAAGACAACTTTCAGGTGCAGGTATGGGCACTTAGAGTTTGTAGTGATGCCGTTTGGGGTTATGAATACACCAGCTGTGTTCATGGGTCTTATGAACCTTGTCTTCTGAGAGTTCCTGGACCAGTTCGTCGTTGTGTTCATCGATGACATATTGATCTACTCAAGATCAAAGGAGGAGCACGTTGAGCATCTCAGGGCTGTCTTGGAAGTCCTTCGGCACCATCAGCTTTATGGAAAGTTGCCAAAATGTAAGTTCTTGACGCAAGAAGTACACTTCCTTGGGAACGTGGTGTCTCAGCATGGAGTGTCAGTGGACCCGTCGAAGGTAGAAGCAGTTGTTTCTTGGACAGCACCCAAGAGCGTGGCAGAAGTTCGTAGTTTCCTGGGGTTGGCTGGATACTATCGGAGGTTCGTCTCAGACTTCTCTCGAGTTGCTGCTCCGTTGACAGCTTTGACTAGGAAGAATCAGGTCTTCCTGTGGAATGAGCAGTGCCAGGAATCTTTCGACTACCTGAAGGAGAAGTTGGTTAGTGCTCCCATCCTTAGGTTGCCATAGGAAGGATCCTTGTATGAGGTGTTTTGTGATGCCTCTGGCCTTGGCTTGGGATGTGTGCTGATGCAGAAGAAGGGTGTGATCTGCTATGGGTCTAGGCAGTTGCGTCCTCACGAGCGGAACTATGCCACCCATGACTTGGATCTTGCAGCAGTAGTGTTCGCATTGAAGCTGTGGCGACATTACCTCTTTGGGGAGCGCTTTGTGGTCTTCACCGATCACAAGAGATTGCGCTATATCTTCTCCCAGCGTGACTTGAACTTGCGACAGCGGAGATGGGTCGAGTTTCTCCAAGACTACGACTTTGAGATCTCGTACACTGAAGGTAAGGGAAACGTTGTGGCTGATGCCCTGAGCAGGAAGCCGCATCAGGAAGTGGTTCGGGAATCTGCTGATGCTTGGAAGGCGATGGGGGAGTTGGCTGCCTTGCACTTGGATGCGAGGGTGGAAGGTGCTAGAGGCTGCTTGTTTCAGATGACGGTACAATCCTCTTTGTTGCAGCAAGTGGAAGAGTCTCAGTGGGGAGACCCTGAGGTGGAAGTGTTGCGGGATCGTGTCGATCAGGGGAACGCTCCGGAAGGATGGTCGGAGGACAGCCGACATCGGATGCTCTTTCATGGAAGGTTGTTTGTTCCAGAGGTGATGCATGATGAAGTCCTTCGTGAGTTCCATAGCTCAGCCTTGGCAGTACATCCAGGTGTTTCGAAAATGTACCAAGGCCTGAGGGGACAGTTTTGGTGGCCCGGGGTGAAACGGGCAGTGGCAGAGTTTGTGGCTAAATGCCTGGTGTGTCAGCAGGTGAAGGCTGAACACCGCGTTCCTGGTGGTTTTTTGCATCCTTTAGATGTTCCCGAGTGGAAGTGGGACGACGTCTCGATGGACTTCGTCACAGGACTACCCAGAGCTCAGGGCGGGCATGATGCTATCTGGGTAGTGGTGGATCGACTGACAAAATCTGCTCACTTCTTGGCCATCAAGGAGTCAGGACCTGTGAGTACCTTAGCACAGAGGTACGTGGATGAGGTGGTGCGTTTTCATGGAGTTTCGAAGACTATCGTCTCAGATCGGGACACTCGGTTCACCTCACGAGTCTGGAAGGGGTTACAACATGCTTTTGGCACCCAGCTACGCCTTAGCACTGCTTTTCACCCTCAGACTGATGGACAGACAGAGCGGACTATCCAGACATTGGAGGACATGCTGCGAGCATGTGTTCTGGATTTCGGAGGATCATGGGTACGACACTTGCCTTTAGTAGAGTTTGCCTACAACAACAGCTTCCACTCTACTATCGGCATGGCTCCTTTTGAGGCTTTGTATGGAAGACCATGTCGTTCACCCTTTTGCTGGGCAGAGGTTGGTGAGACTGGTACTCTTGGACCAGAAGTAGTGCAGAGCACCACGGAGAAAGTCCAGCTAGTGCGGGAGAGGATGAAAGCAGCTCAGGATCGGCAGAAGTCTTATGCTGATCGTCGGAGGAGGCCCTTGGAGTTCGAGGTGGGAGATCATGTGTTCTTGAAGGTTTCCCCTCAACGGGGGCAGCGGAGGTTCGGAAAGGGGAGTAAGCTCTCCCCTAGGTTCATTGGACCTTTCGAGGTGCTGAGGCGAGTTGGCGAGGTGGCATATCAGCTGGCCCTACCACCTCAGTTGGAGAGGGTCCATGACGTCTTCCATGTCTCCTAGCTTCGTCAGTACTTACATGATGACTCTCATGTCATCAACTGGGGAGAGCTAGATGTGGGAGAAGACGCGACCTTCGAGGAACGACCAGTCAGGATCGAGGATCGCAAGGAGAAAGTGTTCCGTGGACGAACCATCGGCTTGGTTCGTGTGTTTTGGAGGCATGGCGGCCTTGAGGAGAGCACTTGGGAGCGGGAGACCCAGATGCGCGCTCAGTACCCGGGGTTGTTTTGACTTGTACCTTCCTTTGTTTTTTGGTGTTACCCTGTACCTTTGATATATAAAATGTTGGCTTGTTGGATGTGAGATCTTTGTTCCTTGTTCTTGGGAAGTGTGTGGCTTGTCCGGATATATGGGAAAGGAAAAACCTGATCCTTAATCAAGACGCATTAATGAGGATGCGATTAAACCCGTGCAGGCGAGTCAGTGCCGCCTAAAGCGGATAGTATCTTGACATAGGAGAGGGAATTCCTAACTCATAGAGTTGTTGGTTGGTTCCTTGTCATGACGAGAGCCCTGAGAGGTATCTTGTGGAGTGGTTCTTCAGATCCTTTCCTTCTTCTGGGTCAGTTTTTAATTCTCGAGGACGAGAATGTTTTGAGAGGTATCTAATGTAATGGCCCGGACCTCTCCGGTCGATTACTTTGTAAAAACGTTTTTTTTTGATGTGGTCAATGTGGCGAACATCAAAAATAATAATAATTATTAATAATAAATGGTGACGTGTTAATAAATTTTATTTGGGGTTTTGTTATAAGTGTTATACTAAATAATTATAATAATAATGTTGGTTTTTTTGATAGATCTGGTAATAATGATTTAATGAGAATTATGTTTTGAATTAAATGCATTGAGATTTGAGATATGAGAATAAATGAAAGATGTTATGATAATTGTGTAAAAATAAATAAATAAAGGTTTAAAATAAATTTGGGGCGTGCCACAAGGAGAGAGAAGATGAAAAATAAAAGGGGAGGCGCACCAACAAAATAAAGATTGGAGAGAGAAAATAAAATTTATTGAAAAATAAATATAAGAGAGAGGCGCCACTTTTTGTGGGAGAGAATCTTGGGAGAAAGAATTAATAAAGATTGGAGAGAGGGAGAAGTTATAAGATATTAATGGGAATAAAATTAAGTGTGAAATAAATAGTAAAGGAGATAATTGGTGATGAATTTCCAGCGTGAAAAATGACAAATGGTGATTGATTGGAGTTAGAGAAATAAATAAATATTAATTAATAAAATATTGTTATCATTATTTTTTTTATAATAAAACACTTTTTTCACAATAACTTCTTCGTGCGACCTCGGTTTCGCGAACCGTCAGTGGCAGTGCGACCCTGACTACGAGACAAAAATTATGAGTCCAATATTGGATGTCTTTTTTGGGTTTTCGGATTGGGTACCCGAAACTCTCATGAATTAATAGATTTAATATTGTTATTATTACGGGATCTTGTATCCAACGTATCTCCCTCATACGGTATCGGATTGACGATCCGTCAGCGACAGCGTAACCCTGAAATTATGACGGTCATTTTAAGACCATTAATGAGCTACTTTTGTAACTCATGCCTCGGGTCAACGAAACACCACATATTGATAGAATTATAATTATTATTAAAACGCGTGGAAACCGCGTGACGTGTTGTGTGTTAACCAATCAAAACATGTAACGTATGTACGGTCACATCGTGTATTCATTAATGCACGCTGAATATGGATTTACCTATTCATTGCCTATATAAGAACGAGGTCATGTTTTATCTTCCATATCGATTGCTTCTTTGTCGCACGACGACGCTCTTGGACGATCGAGAAGTATTCCTCCTCTAACTTCTTTGTCCAAGCTCCGAATTACGATCCGTCAGCGGCCACATGATCGTAGTGATGAGACAAAGCTTCTAAGCCCGGACTTGTCACCTTTCCTTCCGGCCTTCCTTCTCCAGCTTCCATCCTAGGAGGTGTTTGTCGGGTTTGGCGAAGGCGGAGGACACCGAAGGACGTCGTCGGAAGCGACGTGATCAGGACCTTTTTGAGGTAGGGGTTTACCTTCATCTCTCTATTTGGTGCAACATGCGGGGTGGGATATTTTTCTTTTGTTCCATGGGATGCAGTTGAACTTTAAATAAAGATAATAACCGGATAAATAATGGTTTGGGGTTTTGTGCTGTTTCTATTGCCTTCCAGTTTCTTTATCTTCTGATTGTGATTTTGGATTGAAAGGCCTTTGACTACTGAAAATCAAGGCCGTTGGTGGCCTTTGCGTGCGCAATTGATATCTGAATTGTTTGTGGTTGGTTTTGTTAAAACATGGAAAATGGATAAGCACGTAAAGACTGGCTGATTAAATGAGAATGAAAACCTTGTGTGATCACCCCGGTTGAACAAAGTTGGAATAATGAACATGTTAGTGGTTTGGTTGTTTTGTGGGAAATGTTTTGTAAACGATGGGGTTGAAATGGGAAGTGGTTGGTTGTGGAAAACGCCTTTATTTATGAAAAGTGTTTTGATTATGAAAAGTGTTTTGAAGTAAAAGGTGTTTTCAAATGCGGAAATGTTTTATGTGTGGAAAGGGTTTTATGTGTGGAACTTTGAAATAAATGAATGATGGAATGTTGTATGGTTGTGATAATATTTTGTAAATAAAATGGCATGTGGTTGCTTGCGTTTTACCTAACCTTGGTTGTGGATGGCAGGGATATGTTTGTGAAAGGTTTTGTCTGGATGATAGTTGCCCAGTAGTAATAATTTGTTAAACCATTGCATGAAACATGAAAACCTAAATGGGGTTGGGGGATGATTGTTTGTTTGTTGATGCATGCTTCGTGGTAGCAGTGCCGAGGCACATGCTCAGTTTCTCTTTTTAAGAAGCCATAGGTTGGGCTGTGCATTTGGTATATGTATATATATAATTGTATCTTTGTGTTTTGTCGCACCACACCCATGTCAAGCACCTAGTGCCGAACACTCCCATTTTATGGGAGAGGGTGTTCCCCCTTAGTTACTAGCTCCTTCCTGCTCCTTCTTCCATAGGCTGTGATGGCTTGAGGCGACCTTTAGCCCAAGACTCTTCAGGCAGGCTTACCGTTCCCAAGAACCTTCAGGATGAGGCCCAGGTGTCTGCGGGCGGGTTAGTGGTTGTGGCCCAGGTGTGTGCGGGCGAGATGCGTGGTTGTGAGGCCCAGGTGTGTGCGGGCGGGTTAGTGGTTTGGCCCAGGTGTGTGCGGGTGGGAAGAGTGTGGTAGCGTCGGGACGTTTGCCGTTAGGAAGAGCAGCATCTAATTAAGTGGGAAATGGTGCGGGGTACCCAATACTTTTGTTCTATATATATACTAAACTTGTTTGTGTTACTTGGTGAGTGTGACCAGTGAGGCTGGGTGGATAGTTTTTCCTTGTTAGTTTCTGGTTCTTCTATTTTCTCACGGGACCTTAGGGTGTCTCCCCACTTGTGCACGAGAGCTTTAGGTTCTCTACTGAGTATACTTGTATGCTCACCCCACGTTGTTTCAGGTTTTCAGGAGGACTACCGGGGCCGTGCGGGACCCTACTAGTCAGACAGTGAGAGCTGTGCAGTTGCTGTTTTCTTGTTTTTCTTTTGGTACTGTACTCACTTGTACTTTGAGCTTATTTGTACTTGTACCTGTTTCAGTTTATTTATACATGCATATGGGACTGGTTTGGGTTTCTTTTCAGCACCTTTGTTCTTTTTCCTTTTTGGTGGTTGACTTGTCCTATTTCCGATCCTAACTATAAAAAGGGTAATGCCTCCCATGATTGAAAAAAAACAAACTCATACCCTTGGTGCTAGTCGCCACCCCGGGGCCTACTGGAGGCGGGACTCGGGGGTCATTATCTCCCTTTCACCATTGCCAGCTCAGGAGGGGCATCTTTGATGGAAGGGGGTCGTGACACATAGCATATTTGAGGGTTGTTTTAGAAGATAAAATCAATTTAACCAATGAACCATGTGGGCTTCTAGGTGAATTAGGTCAAAATAGTATTAGAATAGATATCATAAAAAATTTTACTACAAGATTCCAATAAGCATACATAAAAAGGAAAACAACTTATTATCTTAACCTCTCCTAAAAATATTGTCACACAATATAAAGAAACAATTGTGGTTTTTATATTGTATCCTAGTAGTGGATAATATAATACAATACCTTAACAAATAGGCTAACATAGTAGCATAATATTTTGAAAATAAAAACATCCCTAGAAATAAAAAATTGAAAAAGACACTGATGAATTCATTTATTTAATAATGTACACTAAAAAAATATCAAAATCTGATTTAAAAATCAATTTATAAAGGGGTAAAAAGTTATCTTAGTAACTATAGGATAATAACCTATAAAATATAAACACTTCTTTGAAAACTAGTAATTTTTTGAAAGATAACATTAAATCCAACTCTTTGGATCAACATTTTCATTCTAAAATCTTAATCTAATCAAATTTTAATAGAAAAAACCTTTATATAAAACAAAATTTGATAAATTCAATTTAAAATTAACTATATCCCTTTGCTTGAATGTTCTATATTAACAAAAATTATTATTTTTATATGTAATTTTAAATAGATGAAATCATTCTCCTTTAATAAATGAATTCATTACATTAAACAATCCTTTTCATTGGCGTCTATAATTCATTCAACAAAGGAAGTACCAATAATATAGTATCATGAATTGATATACAAGAATGATAATAATAATAATAATAATAATAATAATATCCTATGAACATAATATAATAAAATGATTGTGTAATTCATTGCATGAGTTTAATGAACCTCATTATATAAACTAATTAATATCCAAACATATACTAAGAACAACTAATACTAAGTTAAAAAAATAATCTATAAAAAAATAATCTATATATGATTTATTTAAAACAAATCAACCAATTGAAATAACTAACACAAAAATCAGAAAGTGACGTAGATATGTATATATGGGTGATAATTGCAAAAAGTGTTAGTCATGTATATCACATCCATTTTAATTGTGAACAGTGAATGTTCCCTCAAAATAAACCATGTTTTACACTCCTCAGAGGTATACATAGGTTAATTCACAAATTCTTTAATACAAATTATGATTTATTTCAATAAATATTTACCATTTATGATATTTGATAATCCAAAGGTTTCACATATTTTAAATATTGAATCAAGATCTATAAACCCAATGAATGATTTTTCAAGATCAATCACTTTGATTAATAATGCATGGTATTCATGCTAACCATCATGGTTTTAATATGGTATTAATGATGGAACAATAATATTCAGGTTGTTATAGGTATGCTCAAATATTTTAGTTCCCTATATGATATTAGTTTTATAAATTACTATATATTAGGAAATCTCTCAAGGAGTTTCAATTCATATAAAAAATTATTATATGTAATAAAAGTATAATACTTAGTGGTATAATGATCTTATCTTAATCCGATTATTATTTTCCCGACCCATCCCAAAAAATGTTATAGTGATGATGGGAGAGAGATGGTGACCATCCAATTCCCACCTATAGTAGGCACGGTTTTGGAGGCTAGCACTAAGGGTATAACAAACAAGTATTTGGGAGGAATTAACCTCTAAGAGATACATGAATAATAGAGAGATAACTAGAGTAAAAAAACCAAAACCTACTCAGAAATTTATATAAATGAAGTCCCAAGTAAAACATGCAATATCATATAGTACTAAATCATTAAAAGGAAAACATCAACACCAGAAACATTAAAGTAGGCAGTGACCACGAAGGCTAGAAAACTCATACTAAACCCCTATCTAGTAATGTTTATTCTAATCACTAACCAACTCCTGCTGAACTAAAAAATATTTTACATTTATATAGGAT
Source organism: Viscum album (assembly GCA_963277665.1). NCBI lineage: Eukaryota > Viridiplantae > Streptophyta > Magnoliopsida > Santalales > Viscaceae > Viscum > Viscum album. The sequence continues at coordinate 413,571,591 of OY728143.1, forward strand.
GAAAATAATTCAATAGTAAGTAAGATTCTCTCTGATTCATCTCAAGTAAAATATAAATAAATTATGTTAATGCATAGTGAGCAACCATGAAACTAAATCATCACCTAAACAAGTATACTATGTTCCAAGCCTCAACATGGGTAAATCATACCATGTAATTAATAAAATATATCATATAATATATTAATAGAACATTTAGGGTTCCCTACTACCACTTCCCTTGTTTTTTTCCATTTTACCACAACATTACACATCTTAAGAATATCTCTCCAATAGTAATTAGACCCAAAAAAACCTTGTAAAGGCACCACCATATGCACCTTATGCATCACATAACCACACCATCCATTCCACATATCCATATAGTATTCCTATTTTTTAAATAATCTATCAAATCTTGTATGAAATATCTCAAACCTTAGTTATTATACCATTTTCCATTACAACCCATACATCGAGTAATTACCTCAAACCATCAAAGTATTTACACGACAAACTAATAATAATTCTTTGGATAATATATCTGGTAAAACATTTGTTTGAAATAAAAAATATCCATCACATATTTCTAAACACATATATGGTAAACCTAACTATCATTCATGCAAGAAAAAGTTACTAAAAAGATAAGAGAGTGGGGCTATAGGGGGTAGTCCATCATCTATCCTCACACCAAAATGTTTAGGAAAACACCATCCCATAGTCGACTAGGCATCAGTCACTCTAACTAAAATGGTTGTGGTTGTGTATGAAATTATATAATATCAGTGTTATAATGTAGATCAAAACCACTCTCTGGAAAAAACCCAGTCTTAGACTCAATTATAGCTAACATCAATGACACTCCCATATTCCACTACAAATACCAGATTCCCTATAAGCAATCAAAATTATAAATGAGTCACATTAAATTCATTCATTTCATTATATATATTATTTTTAGTTAATAAATTTATTACCCATTAATTTTAAATTAATATTATTATAAATTATATTTAAATAATCATAGGGGCAATTTCAATGCCATCTAGGAATAACAAAAAACAAATCTATTGTTTCTCTTGATTTACATATTTATATAAATTCGTTTCATCATGAACCAAACCCATGGGTTTAACATTTACTGAATTAATTATAGGCACCATTATATATCAAGGTACTCTAGGAAAAACATCCTAAGATACCACCGATAGGTAACATGAAACCAAGAAGCTACAACTACCATAATTAGTGGGGAAATGAATACAGATAAAATAAGGAACTCATCCATCGAACATTAAATAGGGTCAAAAGTGAACATACTATCTCATAACATCTCATTAGTGGGTAAACTCATCATTAAATCATTCCATAACCTCTAGTTCCATCCCTAACACCCACATGAATAAACTGTTTCATCTACCCATTATAGGTCAAAAATACAGCCACATCGTTTGGCCCTCCCAACCCAACTCACGACATCCATCAAAGGCTCAGCCATCTTAGGCTCACATCACATCCGACCCTCTCTACGCTATATAAAATTTCATTCCTCTTGGATCAGCCATACTAGGATCATATCACAAGCCTATTATATAGATAAAATCATTAAGTAATAGTAAAATAATGAGAAATCAATAGGGAAACTGGGCCCTCAAAATAAGGCATTAATCAATATCCTAAAAATGAGCTCTCATGGTTCCAAAACTAAGAATTCATACTTCTTAAGTAAAAGGGAAACTCAGACCCTGGAAAATTATCCTTATCACACAACCTATTATTATTCCATAATGAATTAATAAATTTATATATTAAAAGGTTCAAAATATTGGAAATTTAAGGAATCAATAAATAACAAGACATCACAAATTAATTAATCAATTAATTCAACATGCTTCCAAGATTCCATTCCACATTCAGAAAACTTAGGTATTACAACATTCCTTTAATTCCTTTTCAACAAGAATTAACAAGATTTATATTATATATCAATTTAATTAATCATATAAAAGATCAATTAAATTAAAAACACCATTTAATTAATTTTAATATCACAAAATTAAATCGAACACCATATTAAAAACATGTATCATTAATTTCTTTACCAATTAATTATCAATTAATTCGAGATTTATTTTTTTATTATATTTAAAAATAATAACATGTTATTACATTTCATAAAAAAACATGTTAAAATGAATTTCAAATATATCACACTATCTACTAACTGATGAGGAAAACCTCTATCATGGTATAATATAACAACATCACTAATATATCTCTATCCAATTCTTTTTATTTGGTTTAATAAATATTAGGTCAATTTCATTTTCATTCAAAGGTATAAACCATTATCAACTTATGATTACATGTAAAAATGGGAAGATAAGTAGTGAGTAGATTAATTAAAAACATATCAATGTAGTAGAAATGAGAATAGACCACATCATGTATCTCTAGTCACCTCTCCCATAATAATTTCATCCATACAGGGGCATCGTGGCACAAATATACGAACAAAAACCAACAGAATCCCAATTAGAAACATATGATATCAAGTGACATAGCATGGTGTGATGATACAGGATGAAACAAGATCAAACATAGTGAATATGCTAGAAAATGAAGGAAGAAAACACATTGGATCAACTTGGGTTACCATATATGAAAGGGGGAGGGGCTATAATCGATCCTTAGGTGAAGAAAAATCATAATGCTGATAAAGGGAGCCTCTGGTCTCTTGGAATTGTGAGAGAGTGTCACTTTTCATAGTTTTTAATGAAAATATGAGTGTCTAAAACAATTAAAGACTTATTACATTGGACATATACATGATGTGTAATCTAGATTCACATTACATAAATTTTAGGGTACCATGTTTTCTAAAAAAATCATCACATTTTTATTATTTAACCTCTAAAAATTACATGTCGTGAACCTACCCTACAAAAGTAATAAAATTGAATTACATAGCCTATAATCTCCCTATTTCAATATTTTCACAACTAACAACCCAAGGCTACTTCCAAAACTCTTCGAAGAACACCTCACCTTAGAAACCCATGAAGTGTTGGACCACACAGATCTGGTCAATTTCAATAGATACCTATCAAATAGTTCTCATGCTCAAGAATACAAAACCAAACTTAGAAAGGAAAAAAGGGGTCATCCAAATAGACACCCCGTGAGATACCTCTAAAATATCTCATTACCGTATGAGGTTAACAAACGTGATTAGAGGAAAGCAACATGAAAAAATGAAATAACCACAACTAGCTTCTAAACACTCTCATAAGGGAGATAACTCGAAAATAAGAGTAAATATAGAACAATAAATTAGAGGAAACAATCTCATAAACTAGAATGGTTTACATCCATAAGAGACCAATGTTACAAAACAATATCTATGTATTAAATAGCTCAGTGTACTGAGAGCACATCTGTGACTTGTGTTCCAATGTTCTCTCCTCTACAACAATATTCTACCACAAGACATGAACCAAGGGGATAACATGCTCGTGAAACATCTTCCCCCAGTGGTCCTGGATCTCCCCAAGCCACTCATCAAGGGTTACATCATCATCAACATTTATTTCTCCACAATCGATAACATGTGAGTCATTACAAAGATAATGATAGAGCTACCACACTAGAAAACCATCATGTATCCAGCTCATCTACAGGAAAGGGTCTATCCAAAATTCCACATCTACAACATGATGAAAAACCTCTAAATTCCCAACAAACTAGGGAGAAATCATTCTACCATGACCAAACCTTCACTTCCCTAAATGTGTCGTCAACTTTAGGAACCCATGATTTCCAATATCTAACTATATAGGTAACTTCCTATGATTAGTATGATAATTTTGATGATCTTTTTATTCTTTCATCATCTCAAAAATTACATGAACCATATCTATCATATTATATATCAGTTATATCTAAAAAACTAATTTCTCTTTGTCCCTTGTATAGAACAACAAAGAACATAATTTCTGGTCACACAAATATTCGAATGGTTATATACCAATGGTGTATAGGAAACTCCTCCATGAACCTCCATAATCTAGGACATAAGAAAGAAAACTGTTTTCATGAGTTTGGATTTTTTGCTCTATCTGAATATCCCTCACCATATGAAAAGTAGTTCTAAGGAACAACTAATAGAAAATGTCTTTCAAGAGACTTTATGACCCCCTATAGGTAAAATGAGGATCTCAATAAAAAATTATGTTACTTTGTGCTCCATACAGTCCAAAACCATCATCCAGAAACTAATTTGACAAAACCACCACTGAGTTAGACTCCCTGATCACTATAAAGTTGGTTGATTTCATAAAATAATATACTCTCACCAATGTAGCATTAAGGGATCCTAGAACATGAGGTAAACCCAAATTCACTATCATATGGAAAACAAAACCACTCCTAAAAACTCTCCCATATCATGATTCATTATTGAGAGTTCCTCCATAACTCTCCAAGAATCCCAAAATTCATACATGTCATCTCTATGTGACTTCCTACTTGGAAAATCATCTAGAAAATTCCCCTTTCATAAAGTGTATGATTTTTCAAAATACTAATCCTATTAGAAGTTGATCTACTAATATTTACATAGGTTCAATTCACATTGTGAGAAGATACACCTCAGGAAATTAAGTTTAGTAAAAACAATAAAACACCCACCAATGCAGTAATGTCACCACAACATCAAAGAAAATACCACTATCTCCAAATCGAGATCATGGGTGTAATATTTACACTGATGGGTACATAACTTACAATAACCATAAGAAATTAATTGTCTCATATACATCATAAAAACCCAATTAAAGAAAAAAAATCATCATAAAAAACCTTTAAATGAACTCCTTTTACTAGAAAAAAATAGAGCACTGACCAACCTCTCATTCAGGTACCCAAAATCTTCCTAACACTAGTCAGTCCAGAAGAATGCATGATCATTTTGGGTCAAATCTATCAGATGAGATGCATCCCAAGAGAAATAGACTACAATACTATTTTAATAACCAGTAAGACTAATGAATATTTTCACATTTGGTACTATCTTGGGGGATTCCCATGAAAAAATCACTACTATATTTAAAGTTTCAACAACTAATCTCTACTGGGAAACCATATTACCCAATAAACACACATCATGATCCCAAAAATAACACTTTTAAAATAATCCAAACGTAGGATCATGAAAAATAACTCCCAAAATAGCACATAGATGCTCTAAATTCTCCCCCTCATACACCGAGTATACAAGTATTTCACTGATTAAAACCACTATGACCATTTTCAATAACTCTATAAACACTTCATGCATAAACCCCATGAAAAAATCTATGGAATTCATTACATTGAATTGAATCACAAAAAATCATAATTCCCATGATGAAATAGAAAGAAATCTTTTAAATATACTCATACATAACCTGCATATGATGATATCTAAGAGGAAAATGAATCTTCTGTTATCATTTTCGAAGATCATGTAATTCATTAAACTATGGAATATGATAGTGGTTCTTTACCATCACTTGGATCAAGCAATGATAATCGATATAGAGCCACAAGCTATTTTCATCCTTCTTCATGAACAAAAGTGGTGCTTCCCAAGGTGAAATGCATTATAGAAAAGAAACCCAATGTAACAGATCATCGAGCTATACTCACAACTCAATAAACTCAATAGGATCTATCCTATATAGAGACCATGGTATAGGAGACCTGACTAGTTATAGCTCGATCTCAAACTCAATATTCTTTTGAGGGGGTAATGCTATAAACTATACTACAAATAAATTAGGAAACTCATCCACAACCATGGAAAACTTTGACTGTTGAACCTATGACAAGCTCAGTAACAGACCGGCCACAGAAAATAAAAGGATGGAACACACCTCTAACCCATATATGGGTCCATCTCTCTAATAAAATTTTTTGGAACTCCATTAGAATCATAAATCAGAACCTCTCTCATGATGAAATCCATGATATCCTACACTGAATACAACTAATCCATGCTTAGGATGATTTCATATTCCATTGTCTATATATATTTGAAATCTACCAAAGAGCAGTGCATCCAAAGAACTAGCTTAAAGTCTCTACACACTTCATATAATTTCGCTCTACCTTAATCTATGGTAGTCAATTCCAAGGGATCTAGAAGCATCCCTACCTTGAGTCCCATATCATTGATAAGGGTAGGTGATATTTATCATTTTTTTTCACTCCTGAATAATAATAAGAATGCATTAATGTTGAAAAGAATAAAAGAGTGCCTCAAATGACAGATGGATCACCCAACACTGGAAACGCTGAAGCATGATGATAACCATGGCCTACTCTATGACCCCTATAAAACTGATGATGGTCACCTCCAAGGAAGTGATAAACTATTTGAGGAAGAGATGAATCTTGAGTCTATCATCTACCACCCCATCCCCTATATACTGATCCTCTATTGGATCACCCAACTTCTACTACCTAACATGAAACCACCTCAATGGAGGAATCTGAAGAAGAACAACATACACATTTTGAATGATCCGAAAGTTCGGCCACTCTCACTGCTGATGGAATCAACCTCTACAATTAAAACACATGACTTATCCCTTAGCATTGGTTTGATTGATTCTTCCAAATGAGAAACAAGATGATGAGGGCTAGGACCAACCCCTAGCAGAACAAAAACTCTTCTTTATGAACAACTGGGATCCTCATACCATAGATTTAAATTATTAGGAAACATGATGACTACCCTCTTATAAAGAACATGTTCTGATAATCATCATACAAATAAACACTACTCGCACCAGCACCTTAATATATGACTTCATCAAAAATGGGGTGACCTGGTACTAGTTCTCCATATTTGAAGCCTCCTCGAAATGACTCACCCTGGCCTCCTCATATAGATATAGGTCTATAATATATCATAGAAGGGTCCTAAAATGGTTCCTAAGCACTCACACATCAAATATCCCCTATCGAAGGGTAATAGTCTCCTTGCAACTAGCCACCTTCATTGTTGAAAAAATAAACTCTGATCTGAACTGGTCTCAGAATATCTCCCTCAAGACTATCAAATTATCATGATACTTGAGTAACTCGAACCACCATTTTCTCCCTGATCCATGTAGAATTTCCATGTATAATAAAACCTAGTGTTCTTTATTAAAAAGAATTAAACAAAAATATTTATCATCCTCCTCCAGCTAGTCTTTTGTGAATGCATTTGAAATAGAGACCTCATACTTCTTATGGATTATGGCACAAAAACTCTTGAAGTGTCCTATTCCATGTGTCTTTATAAGTGACATCCACTCTATATTGATCTGATGACATATCTTACTAAACATATTTTTCTAACCCTTGATAAGGATGTTGAACTAGATTTATACCTACAAGAATAAAAATATTTTGAACACATAAAAAAGGAATATTGAATTCATGAAATTAATTAAACAATAAGTTTATTTTAATTATCTTGGTTATGGATTTAACCTACCCCAAGGTCTACCTATTTCAAATATAGTCACCAAAAAGAATTATTTAAGATCTATTTAAAGGTTTATACCCTGAAAATTTAATAAATAGGTTTATGAAGCTCATTAAAATTAAAGGTTTCTGCCTTATATCAAAGGGGGATAAATACCCATGTCTTATCTAGTATAACATGTTTACATTGCTTACTAAAAATCGCTGACACCATTTCCCTAGGAACCCATGAAACCTCACATGTTCTTAACTTCAAACTTCATCATATCCCTCAACCTAAAACTTTTACACAACTGTTTCATGACCACCTCTACAAAAATAGACCACGATGTGGGAAGATATATGGTGACTTTATGAGTCCCTCTTCTAGTAGGCCCTGGGTTGGTGACTAGCATCGAGGCTATAATAAACATGTATACAGGATGCATTAACTTCTTAGAGAAAAATGAAGAAGAGAGAGATATAAAGGGTATAAAACCAACACCTTCTCCAATATATATATAAAATAAATCCAATGTGAAACTTGAAATGTCATAATGTAAAAAATAATAGAAAGTAAATTTAAAAGTATAAAAAATTGAAAGATATAAGTCAACACAAATCTGAAAGAACTTATATCAAACCACAAGATATTAATATCCAGAACAATCATGAACCTTCTCTGACTTACCTAAAAATTCATTTATATATAAATAGGGTGAGAATAATAGTATACTCACCAGGAACCTCCTTATGTTCTCACATGATAAACATAAAGAATGAATTCTGAAATATAATAAAGAACTATGAAATTAAATAATCACCAAAACATATATATTATGTTCCTAACCTCAAAATAGATTACACTGAGAGAGTAATGCATTAAAGAGAGCATATAATATAAGAATAGAACATAAATGGTACCCCACACCTACTTCCCCACTAGTTTGTCGCTCTACCCCAACTTCAAACATCTTGTGCATCTCTCTCAAAAAGTAAGTTGGCCAAAAAACAGCTAGGAAAGGAACCCCCAGATACACTTTGTGCATCACATAACCACACCATACCATCTACATATCAATATTGTAACCAAGAAGTGTCCTGAATCCCCCCACAACTTTTATGATGAATATTGATCATCATGTATTGTACCCCAATCCATTATATATCATACACCAATTAAGTACCTCAATCCATCACAACATATACATATCACACATATAATAATAATTTGGATACTATATTCGATAATACATTTTTATGAGATAAACACAAACCATCACCCAAATCTATACACATATTTGGAAATACTAACATCCCAACATAACATCAAAAGTAACTACCAAGAGAGGAGAGTTGGGCCAGAGGCTATAATTTTCCATCTATCCTCCCACTGATATATTGGGGAAAACACACCCCAAAGACCACTGAGTTTTAGTCTTCCTTACTAACATTGGGGGGGGGGGGGAGAATATAAAATCATATAATATACATGATATAATAGAGATTATAGACACACTTTGAAAAAATGTAGACTTATACCCAACTTTAGTTAATGTTAATTGAAATCTCGGTTGTCACTATTAAGACTAGATTACCTATAAGAAGACACAAATATAAAAGAGAAAATTCAATTCAATTGTTACATTGTATCCATAATTTTCCATTAATTTATTAATTATACCTTAATTTTACATTAACATTATTCTACATTATATTACATAAATCATCCAAATAAATTCCTTGATATCCATGAATAATCCAAACCAAATCCATGGTTTATCAAGAGTATTATATTTTTTAGAAATTAATTCCATCATCAACCCAACTTATGGGTTAAACATTTATTCAGTTAATTATTAGTTCACCACATATCTAGGTACACTAATAATACCATTATAAGATTCCACTAAGAGGAAACATGCAACCAAGATCATCGAGCTACCTCAGGTAGTGAATAAAATAATACAGAAAAAAAGAAACTCGACCAGATTCCATTAAACATATTCATAGGATAACATAGAAGATCTCATCATCTCATCAATGGGTAAGGAAAATTTAATCATGTTACGTAACAACTTTTACATCCCTGAGCATAAAATGAATATACCAATGCATCTCTCCATCACAGGCATCAAATGCTACCATATCTTCTGGGCCCCCCTTTCCTATATAATAAAGACTAACCTATGTTTAGACATATTATACTCACATCATAACAGAGCCTCCTCACCAAATATAACATTTCAAGCCTCCAAGATCATCCATATGAGGCTCATATCACATGGATAATTTCTATAGCACATCAAAAAGAAGTGGAAAACTAACAAAAAATAGATTGGGCAACTAGTCCCTCAAAAAGGCATTTAGCCTTCTCATGCAAATGAGCTCCCACAGCTCCAAAACAAGGAATTAGACCATCTCAAGAAAATAGAAAACCCATGCCCTATAAAATAATATTTATCAAACATCTAGTTTATATTCCACCTTTAATTAACCACTTTATTAATTAATAGGTTCCATCTATGTAATATATAGGGCATCAAGTTATAACATTCTATGGAAAATTAAATAAATAATTAATTTAATATATTTCCAAGCATATTTTCCTAGTTCAGCACTTAGTGTTTACAACATGAATATAATTACTCTATAAATAGTAATTAACATGATTCATATATTTTTTAAATTCAAATAATAATATGGAATATCAATTAAATTAAACATGTCATTGCATCAATTTTATTATCACCAAATTACTTTGACCACTGAATTAAAAAAATTCTTATTTAATTTCATAACCCAATTAATGATCAATTAATTCCTGGATTTATGTTATTAATATACATATAGATGAAAAAAATTCTAATACATATCATTAAAAAACATTCTAAAAAGCATGAAATAAATATCACACTATCTAGAAAATCATGAGGTAAACCGCTATAATGATATAATGAAACAACATTGCCAACATGCAATATCTATCCAATAAAATTAATCTAGATTAATAATTATAAGTCCAATTTAAATACCATCCAACTGGGTGAATTATGATTAGTTTATGATTTCATGTAAACAAGGATATTGAAACAAAAAATACCATTCATAAAAAGTATTAAACATTCTTCACATGAGAATGGGCCACGTCATGGATATCTTATCACCCATCCTGCAGTAACTGCATTCATCTGAGGATGCGGTGACACAAATATATAAACAACAACCAACAAAAAACTCATTAGAAACACGAGATATCAAATAATATAGCATGGAAATAAGATACATGAGGAAATGAGAACAAACTGGGAGAAACATCTATAAAACAAAGGAAGAACACACCTTCGATCAACTCGGGTTACCACATATCGAATGTGGAAGGCTTGGATAGATACCATGGTAACGGGATATCAAATTCTGAGAAAGGGAGAATTTTTTCACATGTAATTGGGAGAGAGTGACATTGGTCAAATGGTTTACAGAAAACTTGAGTGGATCATACATTTAATGACATATAACATCACAGATTTACATGACGTGTCATCCCCTTTCACATCATGTAAATTATAAGGGATAATTTTCACCAAAAAACATTTCACTTTTTTATTATTTAACCACTAAAATTCAAATATTGTGAACCTACCCTACACAATTCAAGAACTATACTTACATAGTGTGTAAGGAATTCATTGTTTCAAATCTCTCTATTCCCATATTTTTATATATAACACCCCATGCTACTTATGTACCCTCCCCAGGCACCACTACCCTAGGTAACTCATGAAGGGTTGGACCACACAGATCTATGCCCTTATATTCTTCCAAAATTGATGAATGTAAGAATGTGCTATGAAAAAATATTATTAATATTCCTTTAGTTAAATTTTATGTGATTTTGGGAATGTATTGACATAATTTATTAAAAACCCAAATCAGTTTCTCAAAAAGGGAATTCATATTTGAACACATAAGAGTGTCTATGAGTGTGAAATATATGTTAACATTAAGTGTAAATTATATCATTTTTATAGGACATTATTTATATTCAAAGTTAGTATTTATATTATAAGGTTTTTTAGAAACATAGGATCAATGATATTTATATTGTTTGGGTGTTTATTAATGTCTTCTAGGAATATTTTACTTCCCTTCCACCAAATCATGAAGTTGAATTTTTAATAGAACTTATACTCAATTATACACAAATTTCAATGAAATAATATAGAATGGATCTGATTAACTTGCTTTAATTTAAGAATAAACTCTAGGATAATACTTAAAAATTATTCATTAATCCATGTGTGTCACCATATGGTGCACCTGTACTTTTTGATCAATTTTTTCCGTATCAACGAGACTCTAAAATAAATATGTAGAACTCAAAAAGACCGGGGTAAAAAATATGTATAATATATCCCATATTGATGATTTTTTCATCAATTAAAAGGTTCTAAATAATTTCTCATGATTGATCTTTAATTCATATAATATCAGTTCACATTCAATAGCGAAGACACTCCTAATTCATTTTTCTATTCGTGTTATATACAATATAAATTTATAATAATGTTATATGGTCTTAGAAATGTCCCTAATATCTTCATGGATTTAATGAAGTGTGTAATTTACAAAAACCATTATTAGTTTGTGTTTTTATTTATAGAATATATTCATATATATTCCTAGTGAATGGAAGTAAAAGAATATCAGCTGCACATTCACATGAAGACCCTAAGGAAAGAGATTTTGTTTGCAATGTTTTAAAACTATGAATTTTGGAGATATAATGTTTCACCTATATATCATATAATTTCCTGGGATGGTATATTAGTGGATTCATCAAAGTCTAAAGTTAATAAAAATTGTTGTATACGAAAAAATATGACTGATGTCCATATTTTTGTTGAGTTTTATGAATATTTTTAATTATTTTTGAATAATTTATCATATATATGAATTCCAATCACTAGGGTAACTCAAAATAAATATATGCTTCCTTAGACTGATGAATGTGAAAAAAATGTAAAGAAACTGAAGAGAAGGTTGGTCAATATCTATTCTCGCACTACCATATAGTTGATAAGGGTTAGTGATTTATAGATATTCATTAAAAATTATAAAGCATGTATTATTAAGAATAATGTAATTGTGATATTTTATGTACCACACCAATTGATGGTTTATTAGAAAAATAAATCTCCTCATGATATATATTTTAAAAAAGTAAAATTTCCATTAATGATAGGGATGAATTATATTTACAGATAAAAATTTCACTTATATACTGGTCATACAAGTTTTAAGTATATACTCACCAACAATTAGTGGAATATATACCAAAGAAAATGTTTCGAGTTGATTAAATATCATGATTTCTCTATACATTACTGCACAGGAAACAAAATAATGAGGTTGATGCTTTGAGTCAAAATTATTATTCTAGATTATCTATGATGAGGATTATAAATAATCCAATATTTATGGATTTATACAGGATGTACCTTGAAATTTTAATATAAGGGGAGAAATATTATCTTTCTAAAATGAGTGTTCAACCATCTATCCATGTAATGATTAAAGAGAAAAAAGTAGGACGTTGACCAATAGAACAATGTCAGAAATATCAATGAGTTAAATGTTTATTATAATGGAATTATAAGTCTTAGGAAATAAGTTGGATTCCCCTCAATATTTGAACTGAATAATGAACTATTGGAAGAAGGCCATAACTCATCATTCTCTATTCATCCTAGAAGTATGAATATGTATAGACATCAAAAGGAGAATATCTATTGGGTAAACATGTAAGAATATATTGTGGAGTATATATATTGATTCATGGTATGTAAAAAATATAAATATAATTGATAGGAGTCAAAAGGGATGTTACAACCATTTCTAACACCATAATGAAAATGGGAAAACATTATAGTTGATTTTCTTGTCAAAATTACCAAAAAAATCTAAAGGCCATAATTATATTTGGATTATAGTGGATAAACTTTTAAATTTAGTTCAATTTATTATTATTTTATAAGATTTATCTCTTGATCAATACTTCTAGAATAAATTTTATTGAAGTAGTATAGTTATATATTAAACCACATTCTATTTTATCTAATTAGGATATATGTTCTACCTCGATGTTTTAGAGAAGTATTAATCAAGACATAGATATGTGTTTTGCATTTCAATAATACGTATGAAGAAACATGTTAAATATAATAGGACCATCCAAACTGTTGAAGATACACTAAGATCTTATTCTTAGTATTTTAATGGTTTTTGGGATCAATACCTTCATCTAGTTGAGTTCTATTAAAAAATAGCTTCTACAAGGGAATTCGAATGGATCCTTAAGAATACGTCAATACAATTAATTTTTTCACTCGAAAATAGTACAATGAATTGGTACAAATAATGATATTGGGACCGAATATTTTTTTTAAATGGATGGGAATGTTAGATCCAATCAGTTGCATATCAAAGCATCTCAAATTCAATAGTTGTGTTTTCTCAATAATTGAAAATGTGATCTAAAATTCGATGTTGGTGAAATATTTTTCCTATGAATTCATCACTCAGAATATGGTGTGATATTTGGATTGAATGGAAGGTTGAGAAATACTTATATTAGTCTCTTAGATATTTTTGATAGAGTATGTTCTATAAATTATCATTTATAAAAACCACAAAAAATGTCTCATGTCTATGATGTGTTCCATGTATCTCCATCAAGAGAATAAATTCCTAATAATTAACATGTAATGAACACAACGATTTCATAATTATAGAATTATATTTTATATAAATAAAAACAAGTAAAAATCTTTGATCACAGAGATAATTTTCTATTAAACAAGACTACTTAGTTGGTTAATGTTCCTTGGAGGAATATAACTTTTGAGAAATATCTATGGGAACATGAGGATATGAAGAATAAAATACATCATCATATGTTTGTAAAAAAGTAGTGCAATTTTAGGGAAAGTATTAATTTTAAGTGAAGTATTCTGTTACACACCAATATTTCATATATATTTCCTTCGAAATGAAACTACAGTTATTCGATACCATGCATTACACACAACACCGAGTCAATATGAACTATGAAATAGTAAAGAGTTATAACCTAGTGTTTAAATTTGTATATAAGAATAGTAATAAAAACATTATAAAAAATATTTCTAATTTTTTATTAATTGAAATTTATGTATAAATTAATTATAAATTAGAAAACCATTTTCACTAATTCCATTTTATTCTTCAAAATTTTGTTTCCATCAGATAAAAAATTGTTGCATTTTTTTCATCGAATAATTATAATTAATATCTATAACATTAAGAAATTTTTATTAGTAAATAAATTTAATTATTAAAATCATCATTTCAATATTATCATAGTGTTAATTGTTTTGATATTTCTATATGGATTTATCTTTCATTAAATAGTGAAGAATACTGAATTTTATTAAAATTATTATTATTTTTCAAGTATATGTACCATTATTTTTTCAATTTTAACATAATATAAAACAATACACCTCAAATTAGAAAAAATATAATTTATAACAAAGGAATAATAATTATAATCAATTTCAGTATAATTTAATTTTTGTTATTAAAATATATATTTATAAAAAACTCTTTTTGTTTGTACTCTATGTTTTCATCTTCATAAACTAATGTAATCTATATTTATTAATGTTATTAATTATACTAATATATTATATATTTAACACAATATTTTAACATTCATTTAATGGATTTTAAAAGGAAAGGAATGGATGTAAATTATGTTGTGTTCTTAAAAATTTGTTTATTTTATATGGGTTTTCGTCACAGTTTGAACACATAATTAATAATAAATTCCACCCCAAAAAAATAGAATATTGTTAATAGATTAAATATTTTTAATCATCATAATTAAAATAATTTAATAGTTATAAATTAATTTTTTTCATAGTGAGGATTAACAACACTAGAAAACATTACCATGGTTAATCTTAAAACATGTTTATCATGGGTTAAAAAAATGAGAAATGGTTTGTATTTCCACCCACACCTATAAAATTTTGATAATGTGAATATATTTATCCCTTATATTATTCCATATTTTTTCCTATCAATTTTGAGCCACTTTACCATAAAATGTTTCTTAAATCATAGAAATATTTTAGGAATTTTTATTTGTGTCACTTTCCTTACTTATAAAAGGGAACCACTTCTGCTCCCTTATTTACACATTCCTTTTCACATTACTACTTGGAAAATAAATATTCAAACACCTTCCTTTAATCATTAAATTCAAACTTGATCTCCCTTAATTATCCTATAACCAATCATTAAATACTTAAGGAGTAGTCCAAAGGAGGTCTCCCAAAAATGATTTGTAGATATTATCTAAGATCTTTCAATTTCCATTCAAATTCTGATTTATATAAAATTGTTGTATACATCCCAATATGAATATTCTTGTATTATAAATATACTTAGATTCTATTATACTTGTGTAAAAACCATTGAACACCTCTTCTCAATCCAATGGGATATGAAATTATCATAAGTACATAAATGTGGACAACTGTCTCCATATAGCAGTATGACTCATTTTCCACCACAATTGTTCTTGGTTAGTTATTAGGATATATTTAATGACTATATAATAATTTTTTATAATATTAATTCTAGAATGGTAACATAATTTTTGTGTAACGTCCCCGACCAGGAATCCATGAAACCAGTTCTCCAAGCTGAGTCATCACATGATCACATGCGCACCTCCCCGTAAACCAAAGGTTTTCGAATAGAGGATAGGTTCTAATAAGTCATGTGGGGAGACTATACCATCTTTATCAGAGTAAGCCACAAAATTACACAATTTAAATTGCCAAAACAATACGAACAATCAATAAACATGCATAGCCAAACATTTCCCAAATAGTTATATGCACAAATCCAAAACAACAATGTCATGCCATACTATTAATGCAATGTGAAGAAACCAAAAATGAAATAAATGGACAAAATTCCAAATGGGTCCCAAATCTATGTCTGGATCCTCCACTATGTACATCCTGATCCCAACTCTACTTCCTCGAGTATGGCCTTTTCCCTTGTACTGACCTATAACCGAGAAGTCTTCTTGGGTACCCAACGACGGCCCGAGTAGGGTGTGAGTACAAAACTCAGCAGGCCCCCAACAAAAGTGTCTAAAAAATATCATGTCTAATAGATAGTGCAAGAAATTACACAATGATTAGTAAGTAATCAAGGGACAGTTCGAGTGTTATTTGATAACAATGCTCATTTAATTCATGTCTAGAATTTTACCCAATTCCATTTCTTATACCATATTCATTACATAATCCATATTGATCACATGTTCAATGGTTTAGTCTTAAATATCATCTAAAAAAAGGGTCTAAGGAAATCAATCACAAAGAATAGGGGAAATAAATCAAGTACCTATCTCACCAGGGATACACAAATCACATCAACACATTATTCTCATATTGAAGCCTCAGTTCGGGTGGAATGAAACCGTTAGAGGAATAGAGCCTCAATCCCCTTCCCTAACCTGTGTATTTTGGTTGGAGTTTAGAGCCTCAGTCTATTTCAACCCATGGGTATAGAATCTCAATTCAATACCCCACTCAACCAATCCATTTTCACATGTTTATTTATCATGTTACCACAACCATACCATAACACAACCAAGCATATTCAATGCCATTAGAATTAAAAATACATGACCACAACATGGGAATTAATATCATTCCATAACACATAAACTCATTTACCAAATACAATTCATAGAAATTTAGAAAAATTCACATTCCCCTTGCTTAAACCAATAAGTGTTTCAAACTACCCATTAGCCAAATTCACTATTGAACATTCATTAACCCATTTATCCCATTCATCAATTCATAAGAATTTACCCACATATAAATTTCAAGTAAAATTCTCATATCACATAACACAATCCCTTCATTACATTCAATCCTTTAGGTTAACCACATAATTATCATGTATCAACCCATTCCACACATTCATCCCCAATTCACATTTCACATGCTTATCTCACTAAGCATAATCATTTATAAATCTAATTCCATATCATTTCCCTTTACCCCACTTAACCACTTTTTAATCCAACCTAACCCCCACATAGGTCACCGCCCATCCAAGGTGGGATTCTGGGACTCCCATTCACATCCTTCAATCTTGATATCATATTCACCCTAGGCTCTATGTTCTCGCAAAACAAACCTACATTTACATAGCTAAACTCTATATCAAGGAACATGGGAATACCTCATGGGTGGCCCTATCATTGGTCAAATCATCCACCATGCGCCCCATGGGGATCATGAGGGTTCAATTAGGTTTTTTAGACACCCTAAACATCAAATCACAATAAGGTCATGATGAACACTTCACAAGAGGGTAAGAATAAAAAAATACATGCAAAAATTTCTACAAAACTAAATTAATATAACTTGTAGACAACCTAACACGAATCTATTTATGAACACACTCTTAAACATTTTCTTAGATCTGGATTCAAACAACCCATGAAGCCTAAACCTAAAACTCACCCAAAAAAGAGGGTTTTAGAGCCTTAGAAAAAGATGGGAGAAAGATAAAAACCCTAATATAAAAGAGGATGCATGGTGGGGATTAAACATACCCATGGCTTCAATCCGCAACCAACAGAACTCCAAATGACCAAGAATCGAAGGAGAACCACATCTTGGAAGCTTGGGTCATCTAAGTTTATCATTAGGGTTGTAGGGGGTAAAATGGAGGAAAAACCCCGAGTTGGGTTTTAAAATCACAAGGTGGATTTTTTTGTAAATTTTGAATTTTTTTTAGGCCTCACGGTTTACCTACATAGGTTTCCAAACCGTCTAAAAACCGGGTGGAAGATACTTCCCAAAAATCACCCCTTTTCATAGTTTCTTGAGGATTCTGCATGGTTTTCACTAATTGTGAGCAAACCATGTAACATGCACAAGATCTAACTTTTTTTTCTATTTCGTGTCTCGAACCCCCAGAACAGCCTCAGGTTTTCACATGAACATAGGGAAATACTTATCTCTCGAAAAATAAGATGTATGGACCAAAACATAAATGAAAACATATTTAACAAAAATTTGGGACCTTAAAACCTCCCCACCATATAAGTGATCATCCTCAAGCCGCTCTTCCGAGCATCACTAAAATTTTGGAACTAAAGGTATTTTAAGAACCCAGTTTTTGCTGTGAAATACTTTGGAATATTCTTGATGATATTCCAGAGCAGTGCCTTCAGACGGCATGCGATTCCGAGCCCCGGTGTGGCCGGAATTAAATTTTAAGTGCGTTCACTCGGGAAACGCCAAATAAATGCAATAAATTCTAAACGGTGCTTCAGATCAGAGATCCGAGTGTACGGATGGGTCAGAAATGGGGGTTTTACCCTAGGAATGACATAAATTATGTCAGCGCGGGACGTTTGGACCCCTCGCTCGGTATTGGAACGCGAAACAGATAAATTAAATAATTAATTTATTCATTTAATGGTGAAACTCAAGTATCTCTTAAACGGTGGCTCGGATTGGAAAACCAAGGGAATCGTTGAGTTCGGAGCGTGGATTTTACCTTAGGAGGGGTATAAGTTTTGCGGGCACGACCCGCCTGTGGAAAATGGTCCAAGGGGTGTTTTCGTAATTTGGCAGCTTTGGGCGTCCAGCTTTATAACTTTAAAATGGAAGCTCAGAATCAAATTCTGAGACCACCATTGTGCTTGGGAGGTGGTGTTTACCCTAGGTGAGGCTTAACCTCGACCCCGTCGGGCGTTTCGGGTGCGGGTCAAAATTGAGGATTAAATTAATTAAAATTTAATTAATTTAATTTTTTTTCTTTTTAAACCCTAACCCCACCCATATCCTTCCCATTCCCTCTGGCAGCCCCTCCTCTCCCTCTCCTCATCCAACTCCGGAGAGGTGGATCCGGCGAGGCAGCTCTGGCAAGGCGGCGGTTCGGCGGCGAAGCTCCGGGCAACACCCACGAGGTAGGATTATGCGTTTTGCGTTTTAATTTCCGAACCCCCTTGGAGTTCGATTTTATGTGTCAAGTTGTTGTTTGATCTTTGAAAAAATCCCATAGACGGGTATTATACATTTTTATCTCTAAAACTCATCTTTCATAATTAAAATCCAAGCTCGGAGGAGGCCGGGGTTGATCGCCGAAGTTTGCGGGTTTTGAAGGTGATTCCGGCCGGTTTGGGTACTCCGGCGGTCCGAGGCGCGGCGGGGCGAGCGAAGGGCAGCGGCGGTTCCCTTGGTGAAGGCGACTTCTCTTGGACAGGCGGCGGGTTCATCGGTGTCAGCCGGGGCTCGCGGATGGCGATCGGCGCCTGGCGGTGGCGCCAGGCGGAGGCGCTCCGCGGCGGGGCGACGGCCGGGGTCGCGCTGTGCGACCCCGCGGCTGGACAGAGACCCGCGCGACGCGGGTCTCCGCGTGGAAGGCCGACCGACCGTGTCGGCCGGTCGGTGGAAGAGGCACCCGCGTGGCACGGGCGAGGTGGCCTCGCGGGAGGCGGCTGGGCTGCGGTCCCAGCGGGCCGGCCGGAGCGGGCCGGCTCGAGCGGTGCGGACCGGCCGGACCGGGCCGGTCCGGCCCAAGAGGGTCCCCTATTTCTTTTAAAATCATCGGACGCCCGTATTTCAGGATACAGGAGTCCGTTTTGCATGCCGTTAGCTGCAACATGGACCTTGCGTTGAGGGGAACGCTTTGAGATGGTTTTGGGAATTTTTAATTCCCAAAATGTGGGGCCTCGGTGGCGCGACACGTACGTCGAGGGGTTTGAAATTTTTCCAGGAACTTGTTTTGGACGGCGCGGGCGCGTCTGACGTCCGTTTTGAGTGCCGTCAGTGGCATTGGAACCCTGGAATCGAGGCGGAGTTTTCCAAGGTGGTTTTGGGCATTGAAGCCAAAGTTGAGGTGTGGGCCCCACGGCCCATCTTTTGAGCTGTGTGCAGCTTTTAGCGACTTTTTCCTCGGACGTCCGTTCGGGGCATACATGTAGTCGATGTTGTGTGTTTTTCCGAGGGTATCGCATTGGCGCAGTCTACCCGCTGTAATTTTACATGATGGTGCGGGACCCATGAGGGCCGTTTGGGCATCGACGGTGATTTTCCATCTTTATCATCGGGCGACCGTTTTGGACAAGTTAATAGTCCATCTTGTGTGCTTTTTCTAGAGGATCACAACGTTGCGATCCGTCCGTTGAGTTTCAGGACCAAGATGCGGGTCCCACGTTACACCGCTCATGTGCGGTGCGCCAGAATGTATCTTTTTCTCCGAATATCCGTTTCACTCAAGTGAGTAGTTCTTTTGACGTGTTTTCCCGAGGGGATCGCAATGGTGAAATGCGCCCGACTGTTTTCGGGGCTGAGGCTCAGGATCACGGGACGACGTTCGCGCATGAGGCAGTGTTGGTGACTTTTCTGTCAGATATCCATTTGAGGCGAAGACACACGGGGTATGCCACGTGCTTTCCGTGTCTAGATTCTCGTGGTTGGACGAGTCTACTCTCCTGCTATAGGTAGAGAAGACTCAATAAGAAGTTTATATTCTCACCGTTTACAGCTCCTTATGCCTGGACGAGTCTAATTCCTTTCTCTTGTTGGGTTGAGCTGGACTCTTTACTGCACTTTCAGTTGTACTCCTCTACTTTCCCTGTTCGCTCTACTGCTCACCCTTCGGTACTTCCTTTGTTTCTCCCTCGAGCCTTCGGGGTATCCTACTGAGTATTTTTATACTCACCCCTGCTTGGGCTTTGCCCGCACTTGGTGTGCCCTTGCAGACGACAGACAGGTGGAGCGTGACTTCAGTGGAGCATAGGAGCTTGGGAGCTTGGACCGCGTGCGGTGGTCGTAGCCGGGTTCCAGGTGGGAGACCCGTCAGCTGTTTCTTTTGTTTACCTGTTGCCGGGTTGTGGAATCTTTTTGTTAGGCACGTGTTTTTCGCCTTTTCTTTCTTTTTAGCTTGTACTTTGTACTGTTTAGAGGTCGATGCACATCTGTGGTTTATACACATATCAGTTGTTCTTTTTACTCTGCTTGTTCTTCCTTTTACTCTGCACTTTTGCATTGAGTGTTCTGCATGTGTGTGTACAGGTACTTAGGAAAAGGCCTCCCCGAGTTATTGTAACTTCGACGCTGGTCGTCATCCCCTGGCTTATGGAAGCGGGCTTGGGGTAGTTGCGGCTCGAGCCCGGGTAGGGTCGGGTCGTGACAAAGAGGTATCAGAGGTGGTCCGTTCGTTGGGGCATTGTGAGGACGTCCCTAAAAAGGAATTTGTTGGGGTTTAGGGCAACCGTGTCAACGTGTCTCGAGAGCGGCTCTCCGGCTAGGGAGTCCAGTGATGGTGCGGCGACCGACGTATCCATTCACCAGGACCTTGATAACCCGTTTGTCGACTCGGCATGATGAGACACTTGTTGCAAGGAAAATTGTTTGTGCATCACATAGGATTGAGTCTTTGACTTTCCTTCTTGAGTCAGCTCCCCATCGTTGCTATTGGTATATACATATATGCTCATCTGACCGTGACACTCCTTGATAATATTCAGGATGTCTCCGCGAGGACAGCCAGCCAGGATATCAGCTTTGGTTCGTGACGATGACCCTGTGAGCTATGAGGCCTTAGTCCAGGACCCATCATGCGAGCCCTTTACTTCGAGTGGGATGGTAGTAGCACCCCCACCTGTTGAGCAGCTGACAGTTTCAGCAGAGCATGCTGAGCTTGAGCATAGGTTGAGCGCGCTCCGTGAGTTCCAGCGACAGAGACCGCTGAGGTTCAGTGGTGAGCCAGACCCTCAGGCAGCAGAGGTTTGTCTAGTGGCAGTGGTTCGCCTTTTCAGGCTTGTGCAGACACTGACAGATCAAAGAGTGGATTTGGCAGCCACCCTTTTTCGTGGAGCAGCTTGGCGTTGGTGGAGTCTAGTGACTCAGCTTCTTGACGAGTCGTCGCTTTCGTGGGGAGAATATTAGTTGTTGTTCCATGAGGAGTTTTGACCCTCCTGCTTGTGCTCTGTTCGGATTCAGGAGCTCCTGCAGTTTCAGCAGGGAGGGATGACAGTGGCCGAGTACGCGGCTAGTTTCACAGACCGTGCACACTTTTACCTGGACTTGGTCCATGATGACAACTTCCAAGCATGGAAGTTTGAGCAGGGTCTCTGCCGAGAGATCCGTGCTGTCATAGTACCCTTGGGCATTTTCACTTATGCCGAGGTGCTAGAGCAGGCATTGGTGAAGGAGAGATTACTGTCACGTTTTGCGGTTGGTAGTGGTAGAGGGCATGACGGAGCTGAGAAGTATGCCGTAGTTAGCAGGCGCCGGAGGACAGGACCTCGATGCAGGTGGCCTTCCCACTGCCGGTTTCGGAGATGTGGTCGTATGCCACTGTGGCGAAAAGGCGCAGGGCCTCAGCTGAGGATTCCCTTCCGATAGTGGATCCTGGGCTGTGGTCGTATACCATAGTGGCACCAGAGGGCACAAGGGCAGCCCAGATAGTGCCGGTGTTATGCTTGTGATGGGCGAGATCACTTGGCACGAGACTGCCCGACCCGAGTTGCTGAGAGCTTCGGGCAGGCAGCAGGCGCACCACCACGGCAAAGGCAACGCTGTGATTGGAGTAGTACCCAGAGAGGTGGTTCTAGTAGAAGAGCGGTAAGAGATGGTGGTGGGGGACAGCTTTACGAGATCTTCCCATCACCATTGGGTGGTCCACGTCAGGCTTTGGGAGCCGACAGTTGGGACCACGGACAACCGCGGGCTTTGGATGTCTACGATCCTGCAGAGCATGAGGTGAAAGAGGTACGTTCTACAACTCTTCTACTTTTTGCAGTAGAATTGTTAGGCTCTGCATGTGAAAGGCTTTTCTCCTTGCTCCTTGCTTGATGTGTTACCAGGGTGGCACGAGGCATCGGAGTAACCCTGTGTTGGTAAAGTAGAAGGCGCGAGAACTTTTTCTTTAGTCGATGGTGTTGAATCCTTCGCTTCCGAGCATGTAAGAGGGTCTTGGTTGAGAGACATCGACTGTGAAATCTTGTGTGACCAGATATCCTTGGTTGTTTCCCCATATGGATATTCTAAAGGAGGGAATCATCGGGCCTTGTCCCAGGTGAAGGCGGTGATTCCAGTCGCGACATGCGACGTAGAGGTTTGGTCGGGGACGTGAGCTACCCCCGAGGTCCTTTAGACCATCTGAGACTGTGCAAAGGGATGGTGAGGTCCCCTACCGCCTTGACCTAACCCCAAAGTCTGGAGTGGTGCACGACATCGTAAAGGGCCGACCTCGCGTGAACGGATCAATCCTTTGGTCTGTGTGCGGTGACGCAGAGCTGTGCGTGGGTTCTTCTGGGTATGGGAAAGCCAGGTGTGGTCTTAGTACCCTGTGTTTCTCCCTAGTTTTTCTTTTCGGGGATGAAAATCTTGAAGGAGGGAATGATGTAAGAACCCGGTTTTTTCTGTGAAAGACTTTGGAATATTCTTAATGATATTTCAGAGCAGCGCCTTCAGACGGCGTGCGATTCTGAGCCCCGGTGTGGCTGGAATTAAATTTTCAGTGCATTCACACTGGAAGCGCCAAATAAATGTGATAACATATAAACGGTGCTTCAGATCAAAGATATGAGTGTACAGATGGGTCCAGAATGGAGTGTTTACCCTAGGAATGACATAAAGTATGTTGGCGCGGGACCTTTGGACCCCTCGCTTGGTTTCAGAACGTGGAACAGATAAATTAAATAATTAATTTATTCGTTTAATTGTGAAACTTGAGTATCTCGTAAATGGTGGCTCAGATTGGAAAACTGAGGGCACCTTTGAGTTCGGAGCATGTCTTTTACCCTAGTAGGGGTATAAGTTTTGCGGGCACGACCCACCTGTGGAAAATGGCCCCCGGGGCGTTTTCCTAATTTGGCGGCTTTGGGCGTCCAAATTTATAACATTAAAACGGAAGCTCAGAATCAAATTCCGAGACCACCGTTGTGCTTGGGAGGTGGTGTTTACCCTAGGGGAGGCTTAACCTCGACCCTGTCAGGCGTTTCGGGTGCGGGTCAAAATTGAGGATTAAATTAATTAAAATTTAATTATTTTAATTTTTTTTTCTTTTTAAACCCTAACCCCACCCCTCTCCTTCCCCTTCCTTCTAGCAACCCCTCCTCTCCATCTCCTCCTCCACCTCCGGCGAGGTGGCTCTGGAAAGGCAGCTTTGGCAAGCCAGCGGTTCGGCGGCAAAGCTCCGGGCAACGCCCACGAGGTAGGATTATGCGTTTTGCGTTTTAATTTCCAAACCCCCCTTGGAGTTCGATTTTATGTGTCAAGTTGTTATTTGATCTTCGAAAAAATCCCATATAAACGTAGTATACATTTTTATCTCCCCAACGCATCTTTCGAAATTAAAATCTGAGCTCGGAGGAGGCCGGGGTTGATCGCCGAAGTTTGCGGGTTTTGAAGGTGATTCCGGCCGGTTTGGGTACTCCGGCGGTCCGAGGCGCGATGGCGCGAGCGAAGGGCGGCGACGGTTCCCTTGGCAGTGGCAGATTCTCTTGGGTAGGCGGCGTGTTCCTCGGTGTCGTACGGGGCTCGCGGATGGCAAGCGGCGCCGGCGGTGGCGCCGGGCGGAGGCGCTCCGCGGCGGGGCGACGACCGGGGTTGCGCTGTGCGACCCCGCGACTAAACAGAGACCCGCACGACGCGGGTCTCCGCGTGGAAGGCCGACCGGCCGTGTTGGCCGGTAGGTGGAAGAGGCGCCCGCGCGGCATGGTCAAGGGGGCCTCGCGAGAGGTGGCTGGGCCAGGGTCCCAACGGGCCGGGCGGAGCGGGCCGGCTCGAGTGGGGCGGACCGGCCGGACCGGGCCGGTCCGGCCCAAGGGGTCCCCTTTTTATTTTAAAATCTTCGGACGCCCGTATTTTGGGCTCCAGGCGTCCGTTTTGCGCGCCGTCAGCGGCAGCACAGAACTTGCGTCGAGGGGAAAGCTTTGATATGGTTTTGGGAATTTTTAATTCCCGAAACGAGGGGCCTCGGTGGCGCGACACGTACGTCGAGGGGTTTGACGTTTTTCCGGGAACTTGTTTTGGACGGCGCGGGCACGTCTGACATCCGTTTTGAGCGCCGTAAGTGCCGTTGGAACCCTAGAACCAAGGAGTAGTTTTCTAGGGTGGTTTTGGGAATTGGAGACAGAGTTTAGGTGTGGGATCCATGACCCATCTTTTGAGCTGTGTGCAGCTTTTAGCGTCTTTTTCCTCGGACGTCCGTTCGGGGCGTACAAGTAGTCGATGTTGGGTGTTTTTCCGAGGACATCGCGTTGGCGCAGTCTTCCCGTTGTAATTCCGCACGATGGTGCAGGCCCCACGAGGGCCGTTTGGGCATTGACGATGATTTTCCATCTTTATCACCGGGCGACCGTTTTGGACAAGTGAATAGTCCATCTTGTGTGCTTTTTTGAGAGGATCGCAACGGTGCGATCCGTCCGTTGAGTTTCGGGACTGGGATACGGGTCCCACGTAGCACCACTCGTGTGCGGTGTGCATGAATGCATCTTTTTCTCCGGATATCCGTTGCACTCAAGTGAGTAGTGCTTTTGACATGTTTTCACGAGGGGATCACAATGGTGCAATGCACCCGACTGTTTTTTGGGGCCGAGGCTCAGGATCACGGGACGCCGTTCGGGCGTGACGCAGTGTTGGTGACTTTTCCGTCGGATATCCATTTGAGGCAAAGACGCGTGGGGTATGCCACATGCTTTTCGTGTCTAGATTTTCGTGGTTGGATGAGTCTACTCTCCTGGTATAGGTAGCGAAGACTCGATGGGAAGTTCATCTTCTCACCGTTTCCAGCTCCTTGTGCATGGATGAGTCTACATTCTTTCTCTTGTTGGGCTGAGCTGGACTCTTTACTTCACTTTCAATTGTACTCCTCTACTTTCCCTATTCGCTCTACTGCTCACCCTTCGGTACCTCCTTTGTTGCTCCCTCGAGCCTTCAGGGTATCCTACTGAGTAGTTTTATACTCAACCCTGCTTGGGCTTTGCCCGCACTTGGTGTTCCCTTGTAGACGACAGACAGGTGGAACGTGACTTCAGTGGAGCATAGGTGCTTGGGAGCTTGGACCGCGTGCGGTGGTCGTAGCTGGGTTTCAGGTGGGAGACCCGTCAGCTGTTTCTTTTGTTTACCTGTTACCGGGTTGTGGCACATTTTTGTTGGGCACGTGTTTTTCCCCTTTTCTTTTCAGCTTGTACTTTGTCCTCTTTAGAGGACGATGAACATCTGTGGTTTATACATATTGCAGTTGTTATTTTTACTCTGCTTGTTCTTCCTTTTACTCTGCACTTTTGCATTGAGTGTGCTTCGTGTGTGTGTACAGGTACTTAGGCAAAGGCCTCCCCGAGTTATTGTGCCTTCAGCGCTGGTCGCCATCCCCTGGCCTATGGAGGCGGGCTTGGGGTAGTTGCGGCTCGAGCCCGGGTAGGGTCGGGTCGTGACAGTTCTTTCTACAATGCATGTCTTTCTAATCCCATCCCCCATATTTCTGGTTGCACAACACAAATCCACTTGAACAAAAGACAAGGGCACAAACTTTCCCCATAAGCCTTCTTCACTACAACCATAACACGAGTTGAAAAATCCCTAGGGATGCACCCACTTTAACTATTCCCACCACGAGAACTCCATGGGGGAAATTTTAGGTCACAACCCCTAACTCACAACAGATGGATATGAAAAACAGAACATCAAATCATCATGGAGAAACCAATCAGTACCCCATAGGCCCGATCCTCTATACAACTCATGAACTAAATAAGATGGTGTCATTTTCCTCAGTTTTCCAAAATCTAACTTTGACAAACTAGGTATCACCTGGAAAAGAACACACGATCCTTCCAATGAAGTCTCATTATGATTTCACTCCATAACTGCACCACCAAATTCCACCCAAAAATCTCAGGTACTCAACAAAATAAACTTGTTCCAAAGCTCTATACGTAGGCCAACTCACCCAAACAATGGCCACTCAAGTCCTTCCAACCTGAAACTATAATCACGTCATCAACCAACTATTTATCTGGTATGATTCACTCCACCATTTTCATTTACATGGAACCTCTCCCATCAACTAAGGTCCACCATAAATCAACTCAACTTTCCCATCACCTAACGCGTTCCAACTCAATGTGCCCCAACATCTGTAGGGGAATTACCCTACATTGGAATCTAGATGCACCATCAAAACCACTCAGAAGAGAATTTCTACACTATCCATTCATAGACTAAGATCAACACAACCTCACTCAGGTGAAAATTCATTTCTCAAATGGCACTTCCAGCCACAAAATGAACCATGAGGTGGGTCACTCCCACCACATACGTTCATTTTTATCATCTCTGGTCAGTCTACACCCGACCGACTTGTTCCAGAACATCCACCTCCCTCTAATGGTACACTAACCCCTTTCTCATCCTCCCAAGGTGATTATTGATTTGAATCCTATCATTATCATCACACACACAAACTTAGGCCATTTCCAAAATTCCAGTAGAATTCCATCATCGTAGCCTTACCGCCCTCCAAACTGTCATCGACTTCACCTTCGGCATGATGCCACATCACATGGCCAAGGTTCACCCAACTTCAGGATTCTCAAAAACAACCAAAGGGTAAATTTCTTGTGTCTAACCCTTGATATTTTTTGGAGTTATAGAACCCAAACTCTCTTTCCAAAACCTATGTCATATCCAACCGCACAATTCTATGACTTCCACCCAGGAATCACAAGCTTCACACAGAACCACCCAGAGCCCAAAGTTGACACTTGGATTATCAGTCACCACATAAAAGTTCCACATTACATCTCTGATGAACCTAACAAGCACCTCAAAGGTTCCTCATTGGCATCCCTGTGCCACAACATCAACTCGATGTTCTCCTATCCACATATAGGACCCACTCATCACTCCCCACCTTAAGAGTGTCACTAACATTTCTTACCATGATGGATTCCAACCACTTTATATTATATCTGATCACAAGATGAACCCCAAACATAAACACGGTATTCTAGATTTTTCCCAAAATTAAAAAAAATGTCACAAGGTTCCCATTCTTAGCTTCCATGAAAGGAACCCATGACATTTGTCGACATTCGGTCCCTCCTCGAGACCTCACCCCAAGCCATAGAGGGTGTACATCCCATCCCCAGGCTTCACACATAACGTTTTCATGAGCGTAAACTCCTTGATGTCTCTTATCCAACCAAACACCTTCATGTCTATTGGTGTGAGACATAGATTATTAATGTACCTAGGACGATGTCAAGATATTGGGTAGGATCGTCACTATCTGAGGTATGCTATGAGGTTTTCACAGAAAACCACCACTAACTTGTCCATTTTTGATGTCAAGCTATGGGAAACTATAACCTTCTAGGGATCCGAGGCTTACCTATTGAATATGTCTCTTTAACACTTAACCACCACCACTCAGGTGTGATTTCCAACTAGGTTCAACCATCTCTCCACAACCAACCCATTCTTACAACAAGTTCAGTGACATGACCACCCTTACCTCGGGTGTTACCATCGAGTGGAAGCACATAACCACACACCATCCTACTTCACCTCTTCCACTCAAAATTAACATGAAGCCTCTATTAATCATCATCATAATAGGTGAGTGAGGAATTTATATGATACAACCATTCAGAAAAACATTAGATCCTATCACGAGAGCTCATGTTTCCTTAATAAATAACTGCGTATAACTATACAATTTACTAAAACATGGTGGTACTTAGTACACATTAAGACCACCTCTAAAATATCTCCCATGCTTCATATTCTGAGGTAGTTGCACCACTGGGCTAACCTCTCATGTGGTGACCCTTGCTTTGTCAGAACTATCAACACATAACCATAACTCGAGTATCACCACCAACCCTCATCCTTCCCACTAATCCCTATAGGCCAAATCCGCACCATACAACACCCTGAGTTCCACAATCAATCTCCAAAACATCTACATGTGCGACACAAACCCAAAAGCATTAGAATCCCTATCTGATCTCTCTCACATGTCACCTTGAATGTTGAATGATTCCAACTCCCTGGACTAGAGTCACAACTAAGAGAATCCATTGGTCCTCTCTCTCCAAACCATACTTTTCATGACTCAATCAATGTAATGCTTGTTAAGGGAACTCTCACTCCCATCATGATGCATACTATGCCTAGAACACCAACAACCATCAACTCTATGTTACCCGCCAAAAGTGTACACATTCATCAACATGACAAGAAAGACATACTCCATGGGATTCAAGAAACAACTCACAAGGTCACTACTAACAAGGTTACCCAGACCCGGGCACCATCCTTAGGGTAAAACATGTACTCCGTACGGTCGTGAACCACAAGAGTTCCCTCACTCACATTTCCAACCAAATACTCACATCCCAAAGGACACAACCATACGAAGGGTTCCCTAAAAAAACCACCTAGGCCATATCACAACCAGAAATGCCTCATAATCCAAATCTAATGTCTCAAACTAGAGCACTCTCACTACCCCAACACGCACATAAAAATTTCCAACTAAAAACTAAGGGGATACAAACTATTGAACTCAGTCATTCTCAATTTTAAACTTATCCTTCAGTTGAAGTTTCTAAGAATTACCTACATGATTTAACCATATTGATGGAAGAAGGTCTCATGCAAGTAACATTAAACAACCCACTCTTCATGCCCTATCCCAATAGTCATCATCTCTCTTAAAACACTACCCCCTACCATACCCACTGCATTCATGGTCAACATGTGGTATCCAATTCACTTAATTACAAGTCCTTTGTCAACACCTCTTGAAACCAATTCTTCATTTACAACACAATTCCTTCCTTATTAGTCACATTTCCAAATTCAAAACTTTTTAAAATCATCATTTTAACTCGATTACACCTGTCATTAGGAAAAATTTCTTTACAATTTTACCGTCATTATGAAACCCTTTTCTTTTTGATAGCAATACAACCGTTACGATTTATCAAAACCGAAAATTATAACCCGATCACACAATTTGTTTATACATGATATTTCTTAACAATTCATTTGCATTATTTTCATTCACCCACTTTCATTACCATTATTAGGCATCATTTTCTTCATATCTATTAGGAATGTAAAATACGTTATACTCCCTATGCCCCACACACCCATCTCGTGTGTGTCTATAACGATGCATTCCACCTATATCCTTAAGTTCCTAAAATGATGCCTGAATGCAAAACCTCATGACATTACAGACATGAGAAAAATATTATAAATGAGTCAAATAACACAGCATGTGCATCGCCCAATGGTGAAATATCATTGAACTATAAAAAACACATCAAGAACAATAATTCCCACCTAGGGTGACTTCGGTTTTCCTTCATACATGGGTTACCTACTCCCAAGAATGAGCTCATTACTAAGTCCCAAAAATCCTAATATCATGTTTACCATCCCCAAACAGTAATAAAGAGAAAATAACTCCTTTGATAAAATTTTGTAACATCCCCAACCTAGAATCCACTAAAACGGTGCTCCGAGTCAATTTGTCACATGAACTCAAGCACGCCTCCCCATACACTAGTGGTTGCAAACTAGCGGAGAGGGTCTAATAATTCACTTGGGGAGACTATAACCATTTTTATCAGTGAAAGCCACAACAATACACAATATAAATAGTGAAAACAATATGAACAACAAATAAACATGAAAATCTAAAAATTTCCCAAATGGGTACAACCAAAAATCAAATACAATAATGTCATTCCATACAAGTAGTGAAAAGTGAAGAAACCGAAAATGAAAAAAAAACAGAAAAAACTCAAAATGGGTCCCAACTATAAGTCTGGATCCTCCTCCATGTACATCCTAAGAACAACACAAATTCCTAGAGTAGGGCCTTCATCCTTGTCCTGACCTACAACCAAGAAGTATGCTCGGGTACATAATTTCATCCCAATCATGGTGTGAGTATAAAATTTAGTAATCCAACACCAACAATGTCTACAAAATATCCAATCTAATAGATATTTCATGCATGTACCAAATGAAATGTATGTATGCAATGGATGGTTTGGGTGCCATTAGTTAACAATGTTCATTTTATTCATGACAAGCATGTATCCAAATCCCATTTCTAATATCATATTCATTTAATAATCTATATTGAACAAATATTCCATGTTTTAGGAATAAATATCATCTAAAAAAGTGTTTAATGAAACCAATCACAGAGCATAGGGGAAATAAATCAAGTTCATATCTCATTAGGGATACAACATCACATACACACATTATCCTCACCTCGAAGCCTCAGGTTGGGTGGAAAGAAACTGCGAGGGGAGCAGTGTCTCAGTCCCCTTCCCTAAACAATGCACTTTTGGGTGGAGTTTAGAGCCTCTCTCAAACTCGACCCATGTATGTAGAACCTCAAGTCAATACCCTACTATACCAAGCCATGTGCACATGCTTATTTATCAAGTCACCACAACCATACTATAAAACAACATACCATATTCAATTCTATTAAAATTCAAAATACTTGACAACAACATGGGAATTAATATCATACCATAACCCATAAATGCATTTACTAATTACAATTCTTATCCATCTATCCAAATTCCCATTCCCATTCCTTAACCCATTAAGTGTTTCCAACAACCCCTTATCTATATTCACCATTGACCATTCATTAACCCATTTAAGCCATTCATCAATTCACAATCATTTACCCACATATGAATTTCAAGTACAATTCTCTTATCACAAAACAAAATCCCTTCATTACATTAAATTATTTAGGTGTACCACCAAATTCTCATGTATTAACCGATTCCACACATTCATCCCCATTTCCCATTTCCCATGATTATCTCACTAATCATAATCATGTATAAATCTAATCTCATAGAATTTACCCTTATCTCACTTAACACCTTTTTAATCCAACCAAACACCAATATAGGTCACCTCAAACCAAGGTGTGTTTCTAAGACTCTCATTCACATCCTTCAAGATTGATATCATCTTTGTCCTGAGCCCTATTTTCTTGAACAATAGGAATACATTTACTTAGCTAAACTACAGGTCAATGAACATGGGAACACCCCATGGGTGGCTAAAACATAAGTCACATCCTCTTCCATGCGTCTCGTAGGGATCATGAGGGTTTTATTAGGATGTCTATACACCGGAAACATTGCATCATAATAATGTCATGACGAACTCTTCACAAGAGGGTAAGAATCAAAACACTACATGCACAAATATCTATAAAAATCAAGGGATATTACTTGTAGAAAACATACCTCAAATCTATTGATGAACTCAATCTTAATCATGGACTTAGATTTGGATTCAAACAACCATTGAAGCCTAAACCTAAAACTCACCCAAAAAGAGGGGTTTAGAGCTTCAAAAAGAGATGTGAGAAATATGAAAACCCTAATAAAAAATAGGAAGCAAGGAGGGGAGTATAATTACTCAGGGCTTCGATCCGAAACCAACGACCCTCTAAACGGTCAGGAATCTATGGAGAACCACATATTAGAAGCATGGGACGTCCATGTTCTTCACTAGGGTTATATTGGAAAAAATTTAAGAGGAAGCTAGGTTTGGTTTTAAAATCCTAGGGTGTATTTTTTGTAATTTTCTCAATATTTCTGAGCAGCATGGTTTACCTGCACAGTTTTCCAAATCGTGCGCAAACTGTGTGGAATCTACTGCCCAAAAACCACCCAGTTTACATGGTTTCTTGGGGATTTTCATGGTTTTCTTAACCATGCTCTGACCATGCGTAATCCTTTGTCCATGGATGCATGTTTCCCACACAGTTTTCACTAACTATGTGAAAACCATGAAACATTCCTAGGAACTCCTTTTCTTCCACTTCTGTGTCCCGAACCCTTGGAACAACCTCCGATTTTTACATGAACACGAGGAAACACTTATCTATCCAAAAATAAGAGGTCTGAACCATCATAGAAACCAAAACATACTCAATGAAAATCTAGGACCTTACAGTGTGTCTTTCCTTTTTTTATCCATCGAAAAATAGAAACGTTACTCATTTATACGTACAAAATACCCTATACACATTATGATACATTTCTTATTTCATCACCTATTTTTATGAATTATTATAAATATTTATATAATTATTAGATATGATTAATATATAATTATTAAAATTATGTTAATGTATGAGCTTTGATCAAATATAAAAGACTATAACTACATAACTAAAACAAACATTGAAAATAATGAAATTAATACATGAAATGATAACTTTAATTTAGAATTGTAACTAAACTGGTGGTGAAATGATATTAGTGGGCGATATATGAATATTTATGTTATAGTACGACTCATTAATAAAATTATATTAAATATATATTTATTATAGAGTATTAAAGTGCTTCTAAATAAGTTCTAATATAAGAGAAGTTTTTCTATGTCTCATATTAAAATTCTTGAGACATGATGATATTGTGAAAGACAAGTTATTTTATTTGGTGTAATTACTAACTAATGAATTTATTTTGAAATATAAATGATATAAATTATTTCTCATGACCCATAACTTGTTTTTATTTATTTTTCCTTCAATTTAAATGGTACCAATGTTGTTAGGGGTTTTTATTTCAATTTCCCTTCATTGAGACATGTTCGAATGTTATGAACAAATTTATTATGTCAATGGTGTTTATAAATAACAAAATCAATTTTATAATAATAAATTATTTAATTAATTTTATTTATTAATCCATATTATTTTCAATCATCCATGTATTGTTGATTTAATTATTACTAATGCTGTAAGTGTTTTAGGTTACAATCCCATTTTTAACGGGAATGTTTTTGCTAAGAAATTTTATGATGAAACTACTTGATATATCTCTCCCATATTATATGTGTTTCATTATACAAATTAAATATAAATGGATTACATATTTTCAATTCATTTTACTCTATTTAGAATCTCAAATTACCGATTGTTTATTTATGGAAAAATAAATTCATTTCTCTCTTGGGTCACAAATCCTTTCATCCATGTGAATATTATATTTAAAATGTTTTCAAAAATATTGTTACTATTATAAAATTATTATTAAAATTTATTTTTAACCATATATTACATTATTTTAATTTTTAATATTTTTTTCTTTTTCCAGATGTGTTACTTTAGTCTTTATATTGAAAATACAGAAGGGTTTTTTGTTTTAATGTACACCACATGAACAGCTTACACCACCATTATTAATAAACATTAATTTATAGCATAAATTATATTTTTTATTTTTTATCATCAAAGAAACAAAGTACCCAATATTTTTAGAAATTTTTATATTCTCAATAAGAGATTTATAATGAAAACAATATTTTTATCAAGAAACATTTTAGGGATAATTTAATGTTATTTTGAATTATAACAATATCCTTCGATGTTTCATTTGATTTACTGGGGATATAATTTAATTTTACCATATTT
This sequence comes from Viscum album, assembly GCA_963277665.1. Lineage (NCBI taxonomy): Eukaryota > Viridiplantae > Streptophyta > Magnoliopsida > Santalales > Viscaceae > Viscum > Viscum album. Next base: position 413,606,670 of record OY728143.1, read on the forward strand.
ATTCTTTATATAAATTTTATATGAATATTATAATTAATGTTTTATGAATCATTTATATATTCCATAGGTTTTTACATAATGATATGATTGATTATTTATGACCATATGGAAAACATATATGTAGCGTTAATTATGTAACTGGTGGTTTAGCTATAAACACAGGAGTGAAAAAATTATAAACAATGTTTAGGCGGGACCATTATATTCATTCAGTGTATTCGATATAGATTTATATATCATGATATAATAAAGACTAGAATATGGAGTGAAACCACTTTAGTAAGGGATTTTTTAAATAAGATAGTCTTCAGAGTGAACCACAACTAAGAAAATAATGTAATTGGGTGTGAATTTAATCCATTATGATACTCTTCACGGTGATCCTTAATTAATGAAATGATTTTATATTATTATTTTTATTCTAAAAAGTTATGTCTTATGCTTGTGATATGTTTTCATGGTTCATGATTGATTCATAATGATTTAAGATGCTTATTTATTATGATTTTTCAAGTGATAAGATGTTATTCCATATTTCATGATTATTATATTTGAACTTATGGGTATTATTATCTAATTTTTATCTCATTTTATCATAAACTTATGATATACTTATTTTCATATATGGATATCTATTATGTTTTCCCTTGTATATCATTTGAACATAACCTTTATTAAGTTTTCGTTCCCTTTGTTATAGAGAAAGGTTTTAAGAATGTTATTTCAAAAAGGGTTGTAGTTATGAATAACTACATGTGAAATGTTTTATATTTTTATCCACCAGTATTTTATGTATCCATGATTCCAAAGACACTAAACATATATAGTAAATAGGTGTCTATTATTATAAAATGTATTGAATATTCATTTAAAAGGGTGTAATATTTTTTATGAATACTATGGTTTACTATATATTTTTTGATGGTTGAACCCTATACAAGCAATTGACTATTAAACATAGTTAATTAATGATTCTTAACTGCTATCAAAGTAACACGAAATTTTAGGGCACCCACACACATATTATTTAATAGTGATCTATTAATATTATATGAAGGTAATGATATGTCATTTTTTACAATTCAGGACACTGTTACACAGTACAAATAATTATACGGAGAAGATATTAGTTGACCCAAATTAATAATTTTATATTACAATGGAATTTATTTATCAAAGAAGTTCAATATTTCTAGCATTATAAATATTTTCAATGATAGATTTTACATTAACTACCATAGGTACACCCAATTCTGTGATTGGGGAAAGGTTGGCTACATTGAATGAATTCCCTTAAAGAGTACATCTTAACTACTCTACTATAAAGGGATGATTTTTTCTAAATATTTTAGTGATGAACTTTTAAACATAATTATTTTTTTCGTCGTGGATCATTCATTTTACACTTCTAAATAGCTAATAAAATAATAAAGAGATATAAAAATTTGATCTGAAAATAATCTAGAGAGGTTTTATTTTTAGAAGTAATTAATCAATATTCATTGGAAGAAATTTGATATATTATGGATTTTGGTGGGAATGGAAAAAGGAAGTCCATGAATTTTTAATAATTCCCTTATCACGGTCTTCCATTGGAATCTTTATGGCAATTTGATGGTGTTAATAAAATTAATCAACTAGTGGCTATTTAAAAGAATTATACAGTGTAAGAGGTTTTACCTAGCATCATTTGTGCATCATTCCATATGAAATTATTCTGATGAAATCAATAATCAAGTGAATTGCAAATCCTGAAGGAAAGTTTAATTCATCATAAAGAAGTTAACATGGATTTATATTCCAATGTCATGAATATATGATATTACCATTGGTATGGGAACAATCTTTATGGAGAAACAACTAAATATTATTAAAATGCCTCCCTAAATGTCCCTATCAATTATATAAAAAAATTACGAGTCTTCTATTTATAGACTCAATTTCCCATATCTTCACTCCTCCTCACATAGGGTGGTTTATAGTTAAAATCTATTATCATTATCTTTATAGACTCTATTAAAACTGAAACATAGATGGATACATTCACAAAACCCTTTATCCAAAAATGATTTATTCTCCTAATATATATTATTTGGAATAATAAGATTTTGTGTGATGATAGAATACATGCTACAGGGTTTCACATTATCTTGAATTTCCCTCTCTATTATAATATTTAGGAAACCAACATGAACATCTTATTTGTATGATATTTCTCCTAACACACTTGGAAACTATTGTTTTGTTGGTTTCTATTCATTAATATATATGTTTATTACATGCATGTATTTATGGAGTCTGTATATGAATTAATTCTATGAATACATGTATTTTATTTTATTTTGATTTCCATTTAATCATTCTCGGGTGCACTATATAACATGAGGAACAAACTCACATTTAAGGGGAGGTTTAACAAGAAGAGACTCATCCATACTTCCATCATCATGGATGTTCAAATTAAAGTGAGGAATAAATACATTTCCATTAATAATAACATCTTGGACTCGATTACCCCTAAAACACATGGTTCTGAGGGTGTCTTGTGGATCCTTATGAAGTCTTGTTTTTAAATGAATTTCTCTACATCTAAACCTGACCATGGTTAATATTAATGAATAAGAACTTAGAATATTTAGTTCAATAATATATGGTTGTCTCTTTTGGAACCATGAAGGATTTATTGAAGTTACATTCATGTAGTTTTATAGAAACTCTACCATAAATGAAGTTGAATTATTTTCAATCATCCATGCTATCAAATATGTAATTCATTATGCATAGAATTTTTAGTAGATTAAAGGTTCGTCGCTCTTCTATATCAAGGACATTGAATATCATTCATACATAGTTCCATTGATTTTTTATAGATTATGTAAAATACCTCAAATATATCAATGGAATTTGGGTTGGAATCAACCATATTTATAGTTATCGTATCATATCCACAAGTGAATTATAAAAGAACACAATTATAGATCAATATTCTAGAAAGGCCTTAAAACTTATTTATGGGTTCATTCATTTACATGAATATAATGTAAAAAATATATTTTTATACATGCATTCATCATTAAAATTTTTATCCACTGGTCCTTTTTTCATTTCAGTTTTATTGGAGTTTGTTATAACACATTTTCCATCCACTTATGCTTTCCATTATTGTTATTATTGTTATTATTGTTATTATCATCATAAATTTATTTAAAATAATTAATTAAAAAATATTAATGTTTTTTATGACCTGACACCATAGTTGAGAATTTGAAATATGGAAGAAAAAGAGTGATTCGTTTTTTAAAATCATATCACATGATAGAAAAATTTACATGAAATTATATAGATATAAATTAATGTAGAGACAACTATGTTAAATAAGATCAATGAAAATATGATATTATCTTGGATATGTCCTCCAAAGTAACATGCTTATGGAAATTCAATCGATGATGACAATCATAATTTATATCAGTGTATCATTATGACGAATCCAACAAGTGTACACAATCTAAACAAAAATGATTAATTTTGAATTAAATTTCTTTAAAATTATTAGATTTTATAATTTGTATTATCATTATAGAAATGTTTATTTTTTGTTTTATTCTATTAGTGGGTAATTAATATAGGATGACACAATGTTAAGTGATCTTTGAGGTATGATATCCATTATAAAATCAATTTTCATCAATTTGGCGTTTAATTAAAATAATAATAAATTGATCATTTATAGGTAATTATTTTCTTATTCTTATTACTAACAAAAAAATTTCATTTTATAAAAATTAAATTATTAAAACTTGATTTATCATTATGATATATTTAATGAATTTTATTAGTTATTAAATTTATTATAGATATATATTTATGTTAATAAAATACACATATAATTTTTAATAAAAATTTATAAATAGGTAATCATGTAAATATTGAATATTATTTTATAACATTTAAAATTATTTAATAAATTGGGAAATATTGAAGAATATGATACCACATGATATAAACATGAAATAATTATTTTTTTGTGACTTGAGTTTATAATATTTATTAATAAGAGTGAATATAATGATTTATTGATTTTTATTTTAGTATTAAATTTTTTATTTATATTATAATTAATGTAAATAGTTAAAAAATTTAATTTATGTGGAGTTTTTATCTTAATATATTATAGAATTTATTTTCAATAATTTCATGTCATAAAAATATATAAATACCTAATAGTTAAGAATGTAAATAATTTGACCATTATAAATTAATTTATACAGAATAATTCGTGCTAAGGTAATTGTGATGTGTTTACCTAAGAGATTGTGGATCATATGAAAAGTACAAACTGTGGAATAAATTGTATAGTATGAGTAAAATTATATGCATGATAAATTATAATTATTTTAATGGCTTAATATGAAATATTTGAATTTATAATAAATCATATAAATATTATTTTCAAATAAAAAATATATATTTGTTGCGTTAAATGAAATTTATAATAATTTACACAGAAATCCATAACTATTTTTTTCTAACTTTTTCAACACTTCAAATATTTTAAAAAATTACTCTTAATTTGTATCTCCTAATAGTGTAAGTTCTCATCATATTACAAATACACTGCTAAAATAATTTATCATAAGAAATACAAAATTAGTATTGGAATTTTTAACGACTAATTATTCTATGAGTGACCATTTCATTCACCACATAATCATTTTCATATTAAATATTTTAGTGATTATAAAATTAATAATGGAAAGTTTTTAATTTTTAAAAAATATCTTTTATTTTGATTTTTTATAATTAAAATTCAACATACATTAATAAGAATGTTATTATGGTCAAACTTTAAATTGGATTCATTTTTCTTCTCTATTCTACTATTTTCTTCCCACTCACTTATTTCACATATTTGAAATTTATTAGAAGTATTATTCACTTATATATTGGTGAATAATATCTATTTACAACTATAATATACATAAATAGTGTGTAAATAACATCCCAGGAGGAAATATACGCATAAAACTAGTAAATTTTGTTTTTTTATAAATTCCCAAAGACTTATTATACTAATTCATAAAATTAGTTTTTATTTTAGTTTCAAGTAAACCAAATTTACAATATTGAGTAATCAAATTATCTTTTGAAATCACAAATTATCATATGTATATGCCATCCTCTTATTATTATCCTAGACTTAATTATCCAAAAAATTAAAAAAATATCAATGTTATTGAAATAAACTATATAAAATCACTAGTACAAGGTTATGCAATTCTCCGATGATGAAAAAATAGTAATAAAAAATAAATATTTCATTTTAATTTAAACTACATGATTTTTTACAAAAATGATACATGGTAGATAAAATAATATAAATATAAATTGAAAATTGATATACTAATGGCCCCACTAAAAGTAGTCTTGTTCAGGGAACAATAGTCACAAAACCAAGAAAGTATCCAGTTCAATCAAATATATTTAATGAAACCATCATGATGTTCATAAATCCTATAGTATAAACCTAAAATAGCGGTATATATAGAATGAATCACCATTAAGAAAAATCCAAAGAACTTTAGGAGAAACTAATATAACACTAATATCTTTGAAATGATTTAAAAAAAAGGTAGTTATAAATAAATGGATAATACATTACAAATAGACGAAAATAATAAAACTTACTTATGGATGAACATTGACCAGAGGAATGAAATTAAAATATGAACAATATTTGGGGACCTATATGTTCGTAACATGAACCATGAGGGAAACATAGAGATCACTAGGAAATATTAATATTTGGATCCTTGATAAAGGAAGAACAAACTATGATGTAAAAAAATCAATTAAAGTAGAAGAGTATGGTTATACTATCTTAATGATCGTAAAAGAACCCAATAAAACTAGAATAAAATTATTTTCAAAGAAAATAATCTATACCACAGGGAAAATAAATTAATGTTGAAAACACACTTTTTAGAAGTTATTTTAGGAAAATAAATTCCCACCATATGAAGATTAATGATATTTAGAAGAAACATTAAATAGTGGAAGTTTTTAATGGTTAAAAATAGAAGGTGTAAAATATAGTTTAAGTGAAGTGATAATCTTATCCACCCACATGTTATTTCTATACCTTCCCTACATTACCCACTATAAATTGATCTTATAAGATGGGAGGAACCTTTTAGAGACCTATATATAATATAAAATAAAAATATATATGAATTAAAATATATATATAAAATTTTAGTTATACTATTTATAAAATTCTTTAATAATCATCAGACAGAATATCACCCGATAATATATTTCTATACTGGTTCAATCGAATGGTAGTATTTTAGAGGGATGTTAATAGAGTTGACATCATTCAATTTTTTATGACCTTCCTCTCATATATAAATTATATTCTATATTTTGAATATATCATCCTATTAATATTTATTATAATACATTACCTCATACTATGGTTTTAAACATGAATGATTGTTATCCATTGAATGTGGGATTCTTAAAATAGATTTTTTGAAATAGATTTTGTGATTTTATACTTTTTATTTTATTCTACCATTATTAATGTTTCACTATATTATCATTTAACATAGGTGGGATTTCATTGGAGCTATTCAAGATGGATATTAAAAGTTTATTAGCATTTAAAATATAATTTTTATTTCTATTGGATTATTTAATGTGTTGTCCTGGTATAATAATATGATTGAAAACCCAAGTAACCAACTAAAAAAGGGTTGTTATTTATTGTCACATTAAATAAAAGATTCAAGTATAAGGAAGGGAAGTATCCTAATAAAGTGTGGTATGCATGAATCATATAATCAAAAAAAAGTTATTTTTTCCAATATCTCAAATATTTATGTACTCAAGGAGGTGTTAGATGATTTTTTGTACTCTAAAATTTGTTATCACATCTATATAAATAGACAAAATCCACAGGATATAAATGCATCAAAATTTAATATATATTAATTATAAGACATAAATAATTTTATGATTTTTTGTTACAAATTAACACTATCAACTTTATTTTCAAAATGATAAATATCTTTATTCAATGTGGAAATTTTATTTTTAAAATCATAATATGGGTTTATTTATATTATCAATGTGGGATATAATTGACAATTCCCATAATCAGAATCACAACAATTCCCAAATTTGGGTGAGGTGTTCATTCTCTTGGTTTAGTACTCTATAACCCATAGATAATAAATGACATTGTACTATGTATTGGGGAAACTATAAAGATGGAATATAAAAAATTGAAGGAAAATTTCAATAATTTACTAGGGAGGCCATAAATGAAGAAATCGATAGAATTTACATTATCTTTAACATAGATTGTTAGGATGTTAAGATTGATTATGTTCTCATCCCTTACTTTTTCAATTTTTTATATTGATTCCAATTACACTTGGAATTTAAAAAAGTTTAAGTCAGGTAATTATCATCTTCCATTCAAATGTATCCAAAAAGGTGGTTCAGAAGATATGTTGATTGAAGAAGAACAATAAAAAATTGAATTATCTATTCCTATAGAGTATATGATTAATTAAATAATCATGGAGTTATGAATGTGGATAAGTAATTTATAAAATATTTCCTTATTTATAAATAATTAATATTATTGGAAAATAATTCCATAACACATGGATCTATATATGTCACTACCCCAAAAAGTTAAGTAATAAGAGACACTCTAAATCATCCTAACTTGTACGTGGATAATCTAGAAAGAAAATTAAAGGATTTGGTTGGATAAAGTGGATAAATGAAATTTAAATAAAGGTAATAAATTATCTCAATCCCTTTACCATGTTTATTCTTTTAAATTTCTAAAATTGATCTTATAGTTCAAAGAAAAGAAGTGGGATGAACTAATGATGATCCTGAAATAAATTTTTTGATCGATACAATAAAACATTCCATGTAATTTCTATATGAGTAAGATAAATATTTAACTAACTAAGATAAGGTTAAGCATATTGATATCAATAAGGTGGTTGGTTTACTATCTTAAGTATATGTAGTTATAAAGGGTTAACCGAAGGGATCAACTAGCATGAATAAGTACAATTTTTGTGGTAAGAAGTAAAAATTCTAAGAACAGTAGAACAATTATTCTATAATGAGTAATTATAGTTGTTATAATATATATATATATATATATATCCATTACTCTTGAAAATATTTTTATTATTTTTTACCTTTGTTGACGAGTATTTACGAACCGATGAACCACAGAGAATCATTTACTAGTTTGAATTTCTGGGTAATCATATATAATTATATATTATTTAATCTATATGTTACCATAGTGTATACTCTCAAGGATCACAATTTTATAAATTTTAATAAATTGGTTATCAAATATATCTCACATTATCTCATTATCAATAAATTTATCATTAGATATAATCTACTTTACTATTATCTTATATTAGATTTGAAGAATTATCAAGGTTTCTCACATATTTGGGGGTAAATATTATATCTTAAATTTGAAGTCTAGTGTACTTGAATACTTTTTGGAGTCATTAATGTGGTAAGGAAGATGCATGAGATTATGGGTATCAAAGCTTTATCTATTGTAAGTAAGGAATTTTTAGAGTCCATTTACACTAATTACTTTTCTGAGTTACTCTGAATCATGAATAATTAACTTAGTTTATGATATATATTAAAATTGTTGTGAGAATAAATATTAATAAATGTTATTTTAACATTTATTAACCTAAATAAAGGGGTGAAATTCAATATTGGAATATTATTTAGGTTAATTCATATCAATATAATATTATTGATACCCTTATAAGAAAATGTGAAGTGACCCTTTTACATTTAGATATAACAATGGTTGTATCAAGAACCCAAATTATTTTAAACTAGTTTCTATTTTTTTAGTAGAATTGTATATAAAAATTATATCTATGTTTTTATTCATACAATAATAAATTTTAAATAAATTATGGGGACCTTGAGTAAGGGCACCTCTAGTGTAATTAATGTGGATATTATATTTAGAACACTAACATAAAGATTTATAAATCATTCAGCATTACGTCAATGAAATATCTATATTCAATTGGTTGGTTATTTTTATATGAATGTAAATTTTATGTATAGAAATAAAGATTTTATTCTTAAGTAATATGTGAGAGTTGAATGCTTAAAATGCGATATGATCACCTCCATTTATAAAAATATTCATGATTTAAAGAAAACTCATAATTCTATTACATGTATGAGAAATTATTCTAAGTAAATCCCTAAGATTAATGGCATTAAAAAGAGTATATTGGATTTTATAAATAAATCTAAAATTGGAAATCAATGGTAGATTCCAAAAACATGATTGATGTTATTCCAAGTCCCATTAAAATAGCTAATAATATTTTTTAAAAAATTTATTCCCTGACGGGTTTCAAGTCTATTATTTTTTTCTTAATACAATGAATTTCTCTGACATAAAATCGATCACGAAAATTTATTTTAATTAACATTAAGATATTATGAACACCAAAATTATAATCTTAATAAACATTTTCTTTTGAAATATATTTTTCTGTAAATTTATTAACTCTCCATTTCTAAAACAGTTTCAATGGATAATTTTCCAATGTAAAAATGTATTTCTCATCATAGTTTTATTAAAAAATCATGAAAAAAAATTTATATAATAGATTGTATATGGTAATTGAAAGAATTTATAAAGATAAAAATTTGGTTATTTTCAATGTGGAAAACCAAATATTATTTTATTACTAACACTAAGTGTGTTAATTTATATAATAACATTATTATAAGTGAAATAATTTCTCTTAAGTTTGGTTTGATGATACATTTAATAAGTATCATCTCTGATTTTGTGTTTAACATTCTTGACATGTTTGAATTCCCTGATCATATAATTGGTTGATTAAAGGTCTTATTAAAATCAATAAATCTCTATATACATGTGAGAGGAAATCTATAGGGAAGTTTCTATTGCTCCATTTTTTAGGAAATGAACCTCATTATCTTCAATCTGGTTTTTTATCATAGATGATATATCATCTAATTGCTTGTTATTTATGTGTATTCAAATTTATCAATCTAATTTAGGTAGATTGGGGTTGGAAAATACCTTGACACTTATTCTAGACTAATGAAAAAAAATTCCTCTATCAAGGATGAATGGTTAAAATTGAATAATTGAGGGATTTAATGGATTATTATGGATAAATTGTACTAATTATATTCTCAATTAGTAAAATTAAATAATTTAATCATTAAAGATTTTAATAAACATAGAAAAATACAAACAAAAATCTATTTGAATATCAAATAAGGTGATCTTACATTCATTTATTTTTCAATCCCCTTGGTCTTGGGAAAACCAAAGGTGTCATTCCTTAATGATATCACATGAGAAATTAAATATCATATGAGTCAGTGGGAGGTAACTTATCCATTTCATTTAGGTATAAACTCTTTTATAAGGAATTGTATTCCATAAATTTTTTATAACATTATGTTTTATAAATGTAATTAAAATTTTAGTGAATGAATGAATATATTTTAGAAAAAAATCATTTGTAGTTAAATATTTTTTTTGGAGAAAATTTTTCAGTATTATATGGATCATTTGTCAAAAACAATTACTGTTATATTGATTTTTTTGAAAAACCATTTCAATTTTATTTAATTACTTTGAGATGATATTTTTGGTTGTGTATTTATATCATTTATAGAGAAAATAGGATACATTAAATCCAAAATCATGTATTTTTCATATATGGGGATCTTTAAAAAGTTTAACCACTATTTTTCATCATTTAAAAAAAGTACCCTCTTTTATGATGAATCAATCAATATATATTCCCAAAATAAACTCAAAAATATATTTTCTTGAATGATAATATTCAATTTGTTTGTACTGTCAATTATATTCATGAAAATAACCATGAAATACATATTATTATTGAGGAGAAGATTATATCTCATCCCAATGATATAAATTCCCCTTATAGTGAGAATAAATATTGATATAATTGTACCCCTAATATAAACAAGTTGATTTGGGATCTAGTTATACATGTTACCTTTAAAATAAAACTATATTAAATGTTCTATAGGAGAAGTATATATGAAATTACTAAATTGATATATTAGTTTCAAAAACCATAGGTTTCTCCTTACAAGTCTAAAAAAATTTATAGGGATTTCAATAAAAAACTACTTATTGTATATTATGTTATTAAAATTATAATTATGATTTTATAAACATATAATTACTATTTGAAATTTTAGGAGACTCCTAAAAATATATTTAATCACTATTGATTTTAATAAGCACTAAGATTATTTGTTTATAATTCTTTAGAAATTATAAACATTGGGGAATATTTAATTCATGTTGTTCTTTCTTATATTTATAATTTGGCCACATCAATGAATCTAAAAAATTAATTAAATTTTGATTTTACAAACTAATTTACTATATCTAGTGTAATATAAGGCTATCAATGATTAATTTCTTTGAAATTCAATTATAGAAGAAATTAAATTCTACTATATGACTAAATAAATTAGTAAATTCGTTAAATAATTGATTACATGGGAATTCAATTGATGAATAGTATGTACTTTGTACATTTGTAATTGAAGATAATTTTATAAAGTACCATTTTTATACTACTATTGTTTAGAATCCTTCATATGCTTATTGAATATGGGATGTTATAGATTGAGGAGATAAAGGTATCATAAAAAAACAAAATCAGTAAGGATATTTAGATATTTCCATTATGGATTTAAGTCATGTTTCTATAAGGATAGTTTTTTTATTTTACTCTTGAGTTTATGATTCAAGGGATAAACCATATATAAAATATTTCATGGTTTAATAACTAGACTAAAAATTCAATTAAAATGGAGTCTAACTTCAATTATCATACTATAAAACTAAAATATATTTCACTTTAAAATAAATTGAATATTAATTTGGATTATTTTAAGGATTACTATAAACACATTGAACTTATGGTATCATAAACATAAATTATAATAAAAAATATTCTTAATTCCTTATCAATCTTCATTTTAGATCATGTTGTTAATATTGGTCTAACTCTATACCTGTTTAAATTGTAGAGGCTTCTGTAACAGCGATATATATGTTGTGAAATATTTTTCCCAAAAAATTATAATCATTTATATATTTTACCTTAAAAATAAAACTAATCAATATATATTTAAATGAAACACCAAGTTTTTATTTAGAGAAAAAAATCCAAAGTTTTGATTATGTTAGACACAACATCGAGATTAAACAAAATTGACACACTATTGATATTTTATAATTTAATAAGATTATTATCAACTAGTAATTGGTGTGGTGGGAATAAATAGGATTAAATAAATATGAAAATATATGGTTTATAAATTTATATAGAAAAAATTATTTGGAGATAAATTAATGATAAATGACAAATTCAAAATAAAAGAATAATTTTTAAAAAACTATTTTTATTAAAACAAACATGATTACCTCAATAAATTAAACACGAAACTTTTTGTGAAATAATTTATGAAATATATATAATATATATTCAATAAACTATTTAAAATTTATTTTATGTTTTTTCTATAAAATATATATGGATAAATCCAATTTTTCGCATAAAACTATATTTTTTATAAAAGCTATTTTGTCTCATTTTGGCCCCATTATTTTAAAAATAATTTTATAAATTATTATGAAATATATTTGAAGATATATTTAATTTTTTAAATCATAATGTAATAATTTTCATAGGGTGAATTTTAGTTAATTTCCCAAAAATAATTTTTTTTGATGAATAGTGTAAAATACTAAATTTTAATTAAAAACTTCATTTTCATTTAAAAAAATTAAAAATTTATATTATATATTTAAATGGTTTTAAATTATAATTATAAAAAATATATATCTATTAATATAATTTAGGATTTTGGAATCATTTTTATATTTAATTTTTTATATCAATACTTTGTAAACTTTTGAACAATTGCCCTTTGAAAAACCTATTTTCACATCCTGTATGTGAGATTAATTTAAAATTAAAAACCTCCACTTCTATGAATGTAATTTGGAAAATGGTTTCCATATTTTTAATCATAATATTATATATTATATCATATGTTATATTTATTTTTTTTACAAAATTGAATAATATAAATAATAAAAATTAATAACCGTTGTTTTGGTGAAAATTAGTTTAGTTGAAGTTAAACTAAAACGATAGAATTTAACATGACATAAACACTAGTACAAAATAATTTTTATCACCATATTTAGACCCTATAATCTAAAATTATATAAAAAATTACTCTCGTTTCACGTTAAAAAATATTTTTACACATTTTTATTTTTAAAAATTATATGTGTAACACACAACTCACCTATCAAACACCACCCCCTCTCCTCTCCTCTTCACATCTTAAAAAACCTTATTTTTCCATTAAATTCCCAAATTACTTTTATAATATCCTTATATTATCCTAGAATCTTTATTTTGGGCATAAATTCGACCTAGGAAGGATTTTTGTGCAAACCTAAAAAGGATGCCCAAAGAAGAGGTAACATTCTTCAACGAACCTTTTTATTTTATTTCATCCATCACCTCCTTGAATTTTTATTAAATGATGATGAAATAATAATATAAATATATTAATTATAATAATATTATTATGTTAAAGTAATTACCTTCTACTATCTTCTCATTCATTGAATGTGTTATTAAATCATCATTCGGGTATATGGTGGACCACCGCCTCACGAAATGATGTTATTAATTTTTCTATTACCACCCCTCTTGTTAGGTTATGATGATGGATACAAATTATATGTGATATTTATAATATAATTACACTTATAAAATAATTATATTATATATATTTTTTTACTTTACAATATTTTTATGATATGATAGTGTTGCTCATGTGTATGGTGGACTACGGCCTCATGAAGTGATGTGATTCTTTTTTCTTGAAACACCTTACATGAAATATCATAAGTAAACATTTAATTAATATATGTGATATAAATAAACTTATTATGATATTAATTACATATTTATCATTATAATAAGAAAATATTTCATTTACGTTTTTACCTTTTCACTGACTGAAATATGATAACATTTCTCAGGAACATGTGGACGATTGTCTTCATAAAGTGGCATGACTCTCTCTATTCATCACCACACCACACTGATGATATGTAAAAGATTATATAAATAGATAATATTGTATTTAATATATTATTATCATTAAATAATTAATAAATATTACTTACCTCTATTCCATAATGATCATTGAAAAGTAGAAAGTTTACTCATGCTTACGTATGACGTACCATCTCCATGATTGTAATGTACTTCATTTCTAAAAAATTAATATTTCATGATTGGTATTAAAAGTATTAATTTATTATAAATATGAAAATTATTTCATTATTATTATTTTAGTAATTATGGAATGATTATCAAAGTATGAATTCCAAAAATAAAAATTCATAACATATATAAAAAACAAAGAGGTTACTAACTAAAACACGATTTAACAATGAATTTGTAACAAAAGGGTAATGAACAGTCATAAGTCAATAATATATTATATAATATATATAATTATGGTTCTAATATATATATATATATATAATATTCTAATAGTTATTATACAATATTTTAAATGCATATGATAGAATTTGAGAATTAAGGTATGTGATTTCTATATCACTTTTATTTTCTGTTAGACACAAGTCATATTCACCACATATTTCTTTTATGTGTTGTATATATTTACCATGAATATATTTTATTATCAATATCATTAAATTTATATGGACTTAATTATTCATTTTAGGATCTCTCCGTTATATGGATTATAGTTCAAAATATATCAAAGTGGTAATGAATTTTTTATCCCAAATTTCATTCTTTTGAAATTAAGTTATACTATGCACATATATTCTTATATGATATTTATATAATAAAGATATGATGTGTTATTCCATAAATAATATTATTTAAATCATAATATATGTTTAAATTAATTTTTTTATTTCATGGGTGCTATGATTCATAGTTACTGAAGTGGTGCAATTTTGTGTTACAATATCATCATTTTTTGAGATTGTTCATAATTATGCTTCCAGTGATGAAATATTATGATTTATCTCTAAATAATATCATGTAATTTATTTTAATATAGTTATATCCTGATAATACCTATATTTTACTTCCTTTTCTTCTCTTTGTCTTCTCAATAGTTCAAAATGAATTTTTATGAATTTTTTTTTATTTATCTCTTCAGTGGAAAAACCCATTTTATTCTAAATCAATGGTCCATAAAAGTGATTTTATAAAGGATCTTGAAATTATAAAATTGATTTATTAATGATATTTTTACCAATGTTTGATGTTTTATAACCTTTTTGGAAAGGAATAATCATTTCATTTTCTAAAAAATTATCATTTGGAATTTACTAAAAATGTGAAAGAGCGTTTATTTAAATGTATACCAAAAGAAATAAATTTTCCATCATCAAGACCATTATCTTATTTGAATGTTACTTCTTATATTTTTAGGGTTATTTTCAAATAAAATAATAAAATAAAATTATTCTTTAAAAAGTGTTTTTTAAAATTGGAAAGGGTATTTTATTCAATAAATGTTCAAAATTATTTTCAAAAGATTACATTAAAATTTATTATTCTTATTTTAAAATAAAATTATTTTCAAAATTTTTTAAGAATTTTTTGTTTTTTTAAACAATAATTTTAAATGAAAATTTATCCTCCTTAAGAAACATTCCATGTGGTTTATATTTCAAAATAACTCTATATCTATAGTGAAGTATCATGATTTAATTTATGCCTTGATGGGGATATATACCAAGGATAAAATTATTATTATTTCATTGAATAGTTTAGGTTGAAAATATGTTTCTAAATCCCATTTATCTTCCACAGGTTATACCATGATAAAATTATATTAAACTTTATTTATTGCCTATGAGTTATATAATGATGAAATGATGACATGATTATGAAACCTGTCTTTTTTTACATAGGTTATGATATGATAGAATGCTTATAAAACCCATTTAATTTCATGGGATTTGATATGATGAATATTTTCTGATCACCCGACACACACATGTATAATTTTCATTTTGTGATGGGTGGGACCTATATCTCCCTCAAATGAATTGGGTAAATATTTATATATAATGTGATACACATGACAAGAACATTAGGTGAACATGGTTTAATAGGGGAATTTGGATGCTATGACTATCTCGAAAATGAACCTTAACTACAATGATGGTTTGGGGAGTGAACACATTCCACTATGATATCCTTGGATGTGATCCTTGACTACTATGTATATGATTTTATTTTCTTATGTGTATGACACAATTCTATGTGTTGTGAATATGTTATTCTATCATGGTTTATGTTCTTTTATTTTCTTATGATTCATATCTTACATGCTACCAATATTAATGACTACAGTCACGATAATAGTATTTGATATGATGAGTATGTTTTTTATTTTTTATTTTCATGTTCTCATACACTTATATTCATTTTATTCTTATGTATCTCCCTTTTTTACCCTTACTGAGTATCTAAGATCAACCTTTCTTATGTCTGTATTAACTGGGTTATGAAGAAAGGTTTTATGTAGGATATGTTTATGAAGAGTACTAAAGGAGAATATCATTATGGAATATTTTGAAGATATTCCATCAAATTATAAGATTGTGTACCAAGTATCCAATGGCACTAAACCGTTACAGTCCTCAGACATGTTATTTTTGTAATATATTGAAGATTACTCTATGAATATGTAATATCCACAGAGGAAACTCCTAGTTCATGATAGTTGGTATTAGAGTAAAGGTTTAGTTATCCATTATAAATTAGGATTAGAAAACTTTACAGATATTCCTAGGATTATTTCCATCGATATTTCTAGGGATGTATCCGTAGATAATTATAATTATGTGTCAATGTATAAGGAAATGTCTTGGAGTATTGGTAAAGCACAGGGAAAGTGGTTTCTAAGAAATTACATCCCTATATAGATACTAAATGTGGATGTAGATCTATAATTTAGTGACCTAGTGGTAACATATCTAAAAATGGAGCATTGTGTTAGACTCCATCATCATTTGGTGCATGATAATGGGCATTTATTCCCACCTAGTTTGACACTCCTTTGGTATATGCTTTAGAAATTCACAAACACTTTACAAACAATCATGATGGTTTTAAATAGATGATAACTATGAATGAACTAGTTTAATCCTAATTTATATTATATTTAAATTAATTAATCATTATTTATACATCCAATAACTGATTTTTAATATTATTAGTTTTCTAATTTTTATTTTTATTTCTCACACTATGCTTTTTGGTCTTAGACAATGGATGGAACCGAAATAAACTAGGTTAACAATGAGTAAGATGTAGAATTTTATAATGAGAAGCTAAATTCTATGATAATTTGAGTGAAGGGTATTGTGATTATGCCAAATAAATCATAACATAACATGATTAAAAATGTGGACTTTAAATAACCCTCAGACTCACTATGGAAGAGAAGGATTATATTCGTGAGAGTTCGGGTAGTGGATAACATGTATTGAAGAAGAATAATGCTCTAATATGCTGAAAAGGATTAAATAAGAACTCTAATTAATAAATATGTGGGATGATAATATGTTTTGGGTGTGGAAATGAAGTAAAAAAATCAAGTAACTAAAAAAGAAAAATGAAAATTTTGGTTAATGTAAAGGATGAGAATAATAGCCTCTTTATGGTATCATTGACTATTGAATGTTTTAAATTAAGAAAGAATATGAATTATTCAAGTTGATTTCCTATTGTGAAAGGGAATGAAGAGAATAGTCTTGGTTTTATGAGTAATGGTTATATTATTGATGTTTAAGAGACTATAGATGGAATATAAAAGGAAGTAACTTTTAAAGAATAAGGCGACAAAGCCTAGTTAACAATTTGTGATGGAAGTGGGGTGATTATAGTGATTATATATTTTGATTAAGGAATTATGTTTTATAAATAATGAAATATATAAATAATATTCAATATAAGTTATTCAATGTGCATATCAATGAATAAGTTGAATCACACTAATAACATAAAAAATTGATTTATGAAAAAGCTAATATTTTATAGAAAATTCTGGATTAATGGAAGGCAGTCTTCAATATTATCCCGAGGTTATGAAAATAGATTTTAGTTTGGATAAAGAAATTATTGACAAGGATAAATTAAATTAGACGATATTAATGACCTCAGAACAGATAAAGGATTTACTAACATTAGTTGATTATTTTATCATTGAAAGAGTTTAAAACATTATTGTATATATACAATATGATTAATCATCTATGTTTTTATTCATTTAATGAGGAGATATGATTGTTTTAATTGAGGTCTTATGATAATTATGGGTAATTCAATGATTTATGAGAATATATGATTAATGAATTTTCATATTTGGCATATAATCATTAAGAAATCATAATAATATTTGGAGGATTAATGATGAGTTTGGGAAATTTAGTCACCCTCTTTATAAGTTTTAAATTTTGGAAGGGTCATAAGTTAACCATTTATAGAATGGTTTAAGATAAACATTGGATGAGGTTTTATAAATTAATGTTTTAATTCACCATATAAAGACTTCTAGATATTAGATAATGCAAGCTAACCTTTTTTTCTAGAGATTGAAGTAACGAATTATAATTATTTTATGGATTTTATTTAGTGACATGGACATGAAAAAAATTCCTCTCCTAGTTTAAGACATGATGTGGAAATTGATCAGAAAAAATAAAAGGTGAAATTGTTCCAATAAAATAAAAAATATATCAAGTAAGTACATTTTAATATGTTATCATTCAAGATAAAAAATAAATTCCCAAAAATTTGGAAATGTATTTTAAATGAATACTCCATATCTCTATCATCCTTTTTGATGATATCGATGGAATTTAAACACCTCTTTGGTTTATGTTTTGTGACTTCTTACCTTCTTTGTATCACCAAATTTCTCCTAAAAAAATATATATATCATTCTCTATAATTATTATGCTTTTCTTCTATGCTCATATCTTGACTTACCACTTATGTTATTTTCTTTGGAAAACTAGTATATGTTATTATAGATGAACTTCACACAACCATTTATCTTTTTTAGGAGTATTTTTTAACCTTTTTTAGGATGTGGATTTTCATAAAAAAATTTCAAATGTTAAAACATTGATGACTAAGGTGAATTTTGAGTGTGAAATTAATTTTAAGGGGGCTAGAATGTAACACCCTAAAATTTTGTGAAATATTTTTTTTCTTAAATAAAATTAATCATTTCATTATTATGAGTTACATGAAACACCACGTTAGCTTGTGTTACATCAACCATCAACTTTATACAGTGTTATATGCTATATTGAGTTTATATTATGTTCTACACAACACCGAGTATAAACAAAACATGACATACTATTTAAATATTACAATTTAATAATATAGTAAAAAATAAGTCATAGGAATGGTGGGTATAATTACGGTTAAAGAAATTATAAAAACATATTTGTTATACATGTATTAAAACTGAATTATTTGGTGACTAGTTAATTTTTAAATGAAGATAATAAATTTTTAAAAATAATGAAAATCAATCTTCTACAAAAAATTATAAATGAAAACAATTTTTACCAATATAAAATAAAAAAACAGTCGTTGCGAATGATTTTAAGGAAATTTATTTATTTTATATTCAACAAAATATTTAACATTCATCTAATTTGTTTTCTATAAAAGATATAAGAAGTAATGAAAAATTATGCATAAAAACTATATTTTTTTAAAGAGTAATTTGGTTGCATTATCACATGTATTTTAAATTTAATTTTTCACACTATAATAAATTATATTTTAAAAGAAAAATTAAATTTCTTAAATCATAGTTTATAAATTATCTTACTAATAATTATTGGCGATTCTCTGATAAATGTAAAATTTTGATAAATAGTTTTAAACAGTAAATTTTAATTTATAACCGCCTTTTTCTTTGAATTATTTGTAAAGATAAATTATATTTCAAAATATTTTTAAATTAAAATTATTTCAATTATATATCTTTTAATGCAATTAATTAATTTTAATTATTTTAATATTAGATTTTGATTTAATAACTTTTAAAGCTATTAAATATTTTATCATTGAACAAAACTATTTTCTCATTGTGTCTGTGGGAAAAATATTGAATTTTTTTCTCAATTATTTGAATAGAATTCATAAAATTGGTTTCCATATTTTCATTTTGAATAATTTATATTCTATAAATATTAAAACTTATTTTTTTACAAAAATAAATAGTGAGAACATTATAAATTAATTATCACAGTTGAGCTAAAAATGTGATTACATTAGGTTAATGTAAAAATATATTTATTAAAATGACCAAGAAATATATCTAAAATATATTTCAATGACTAATTTTGACCTTATATTGACTAAATATTCCGAATAATCTATTTTGGATACTTTTTTAATCTAAAAAACTTGGTTCAAATTTTTATTTTTATGAATTCAAATTGTGCAACTCACCACAATTATAAAACACCACTGAATGACCTCCCTTATTCAAAACATAAAAAATTTTGTTTTAGATAATGCATACCCAAATCCATTCCCAACATCCATAATTTAGTCCTACAATCCTTAGTTTGATCATAAATCCAATCTAAGAAGGACTTCAATGAGAACCTAAGGAGGATACCTGAGAATAGATAATTTTCTACAACAAGGATTTTTATTTTATTTCACACTAAACCTCTTCATTTATTCTTAAAGAATTATGGTCTCACCCAAATTTATCCATGTTTTTAGGGTTAAGCGGTCATTTTTAGTTTAGCTTGGGTTGTCAAATCCTCACAGACCTATGATGTAACCTACATAAACATATATTCTATGGATTGTTTTTGGCTATAAAGTTGAAAACATGGGTTGATTTTAGATGGGATTTATTGAATGCTATAAGAGTTTAGTGAATTCAATTTAAAAGAATTATTTGATCCTTGGTTATCCCTTGGTGTGTATTGGATGAAATTCTTTTTTAACAGTTTCAATTTCTTATATTTGAGATGAGTTTATTCAAGAGGATCAAATAAACTCGTCACTTACTAGTTTAATACCATCACATCATATCAGTAATCACCTATACACATGGAGGATGATATTCATGAGCACTCTAATCTAAAGGATCATATTTTCACTTGAAGTATGTGGCCTTAAGATTCAACAAGGATGAAGAAGTTTTAAAAACATCAAATAAAAATCTCAATTAAACAATTGATTAGAAATTAGTGGGGATATAAATAACAACAAATACTGCCCCTTACTACTCCATTGGATCAAACCTTAAGAGGTTTAGTCGTATATTGATGCTATAGTTTCAATAGAAGTGGGAAGTAGTCCCATGAGGGAGGAAGTGGAGAAGTAAAAAAGAAAAAAAATGAAATAACGATCACTCCACCGTTGTGTGATAATTTCACAATGTTTTGTGTGAATAAATTCACACCATGAGATAAAGTTATCAATGTGAAATGAATAAGAATAGAATAATAGGAGAAAAATAACATTTATTAAGAAACTAAGATGAATTAGAACAACATACATGTGAAAGTCAAACTTGAGACAACAAAATTGTATCATAACATTACAATGAATGAAAGCACCAAAGATGATAAAACCCTCCACCAAAACATCCTTAAATAGTTGTTTAGGCAGCCTTGGGTCAATCCACCAATATTTCATTTCTCCACAATTAATGGCGGTAGGACAAGGTGGGGGGAAAGTTGAGGGAGAGTGGACTTTTCCACCCTTCACAAAAAAACTGTGCCAATATGGATTCCTTTGACAAGTGTGTCCCAAAATGCATCAAAATGACCTAATTTGGATGGGTCATAAAAGTAAAATATGAAGATATAGATGTACCCCAACTATCTGTAAATGGTCATAAAAAATTTGTGTTTTGTTTGCGAGATATTTATAAAATGGTGGACTATTTTTATGGTCTGTAGAATCTAGCCCAAAATTTTATCTCCAACATGGGACGCATTAAAATTCCTTTAAAATATTTAATTATCTCTTGTAACTATTAGATTAAATGTTACCTTTGATTTCATATATATTCAGTTTAGTTTTATAATTATTGGGCTTTTAACGTGTCCACTAAAGTCTCTTTATTGAGTTGTTGTCCAGTTTACATTTCCTAGAATGTTGTAGGTTCAAGAAAAACATTAGTGGTCTTCTAATGTGAATGTTCAAGGGATAAAAAAAATTAATTTTTCATTATATCATGGGAGAACTGAATATAAAATATGAATATATAATAAAGAACATTTTTATTGTTTTAGGAGGTGCTCAAATATGTACCAAGTAATAGTGCATTTTAAGAGGTAATTACAATCATAATGTGAAATGATGTTCAAAGTATAAAATTAATGAAAATGGTGTCTGTGAAAAATAAAGCACATGAATAATATATATATATATATATATATATATATATTAAAAATGAATATTATCCTCATTTAGTGGGTAATCACACCCTCCAACATGAGTTTTTCTAGTCCCGAGCAAAATGTATCTAAAAAATATGAAATTCGAATTACCTTTTTCAATTTTTTTAATATACTATGCCTACTAAAATGTATCATAAAAAAAATTATGAAACCCATAAAAATAATTTAAAACAAGATAGGTCCATAAGTATATCCAAATACCAATCCCATTCCATTGTTCAAATTCATCACCATATTTCATCCAATTTCAATAAAGTATGATGATGTGTTGTGTGTCACAAAAGACACGGGGGTTCATTTTTATTGAAGGGGAAAATGATGAAAGCACTATGTGAAATAAAATTTCAAAATTAAGATGATTATTAAACATGGTTTTTTTTGTATATTTTTAATTTTTTTCAAATTTTCCATGGTAATTGAAATTCCACTAAATAATGTCAACCCATGTAGCGAGACTTAGCCGATGACTCCCAGGATCAATGACCTTAGGGAAACAAGTGAAGCCCACATACTTGGGAATAATATTTAGTTACCTGAGTCAAAAACAAAGTTAAATTACTATAAATAGAGATAAAATTACTAACTCTGGGCCAGACAACAATGGAGTCATGATCCCCAAGTGCCGAAAGCCACACATTAGGTAATTTCATTTCTCTACATGAAAATTTATTGTTTTTTTGTTGTCGAATACTCATATTAAAACTAAAATGATCACCTAACCTATTATATTTATTTATGGGACCCCATGAACTCAAAATAATACCCCACTATCCAAAGGATATGCTTTGAGATTTTTTTATTTGGATGAAAATAAAATAATGAAATATCACATTAGACAGCCACACTTTCAAAAATATTTGCACATGAACTTAGACTTTCATTAAAATCATTATCAAGTCATGATTTTTTTGGATATTCAATTTCAATGTATGCAATGTGTATTATCATGTTCATGGTTAAAGTAATTTTTTCTTCCATGCATTTTTTATATTCCAAAACATTTTGTAAATTTAATTTTTTTTCTTATGAAATTTTTTTATTTCATCTCCCCCAAAATAAAATAACATTGTCCCCAGTGTTTAAAGAAAATAAAATTTAGAAGGGTGTAGAGTTAGACAAGTAGAGTTCAAAAAGGAAATTGAAAAAGAGGATCATGGAATGAGGCCACCTAGTGGTTGATGTTGAAGTTTTTGTTGCACCCATTTAATCCCTTGATATCCATGTCACTCACAGAGTTCCCTAGTGGAATAATAAAAAAACAATATATATATATATATATATTCATATAATAAAAAAGTAAAATCTAAGTATATATACAAAAATTATAGAATAAGGAAGAACAATAAGCCTTATGTCAGTGGTAAGCATGTGCCCCTATCTCCCTTCGGGCCAGGGTTTGAGTCCCTATGGCTTCACGAGTTGTAACGGGGTTTTCTCTATGACCTACGATGTGTCCTTTTATATATATATATATACTTAATTACTATTATATATATATATATTTTATTTTTATTTTAACCTAAAAAACAATAAAAATAAAATAAAATGATGATACAATATTTTTTTTTTAAATTTCTGGGTATGGTATTACTAAGGGATCACACGACATGACACCGATGAATACGATGCTCCCCTTTTATACCCATCCATACTCATAATAGATGAACATGTCAACAGTCTACTATACTATCATATTTATAGTGAATTAATTTTTTAATATAAAATTTATTTATTAGTAATGATGATTCAAAATGATTGGAACCATGAAAACCACATTTTGAATTTCGTGCAGCGCTTTTGTTTACCATCGTTAGACTGACATCGATCCTAAATCTATGAATTCATTTCTGGTTCATAGGTTGGATCATTTAACTCAACCTATGTTTCTAGTTTATTGAATGATTCAATGAATGGTTTTATCCTATGACCATTGACCTTGAAAATTAGACCACTTGTGGGATCCTGAATCTGTACTGCCCCATGGGGGTACACATGATGCACTATGAATGGACCTGATAATCCAGAGAGAAACTTTCCTAGGTGTAAATGATGTTTTGAACTATAAAAGAGAACTAATTTTCCTCATTCAAAATTGTTGCCTTTGATATTCCTAGATTGGTAGGCTTGAACTATATATTTATTTATCTTGAGTTTTCATAAGTCTCCATCTTAAGTTCCTCAAGTTCATTATGATCTAATTTCCTCTTTTCATCACCCAAAAAAAGTCAAAATTAATTTTTTTTTGATTACCCAAAATTTCTTATGATAAATTTCAACAAGTAAATAGAATGCTTTTCCATAAAAAAAAATATATGGTCACATTCCTAGTATGGTTTTGAATGCTATACGATATGCCCAAAGAGTATCTAGGAGTTTCTTAGACCAATATTTCCTAGAGGGGTTTACAGTTTTTTCAAGAATTTTCTTAATATCTCTATTTTCTAACTCATCTTGACCATTGGTTTGAGGATGGATTGTAGTGGAAATGTTATCAGAAATACCACAATTAGACATGAGTGAATAAAATGGGAGGTTGTAGAAATGGGTTCCTCAAAAGATGATTATAGGCCTAAGAATTCAAAATTGAGAAAATATACACTCTTTCAGAAATCAGATCACAACACGATGATCATTGGACTTGGTGGGAATGGAATCAACACATGTAAATACATAATAAAAAACTAATATAATTTATAGGTATCTCCTAGTGTTTGGGAAGGGTCCCATGAAATCAATTCCCCAATAATAAAAGATTTTAATGACCAAAATGGGAGTGAGGGGCATTTGATTCCTTTTGGTAATGGATCCTAATTTTTGACACTGAGGGAAACTTTTTCTGAATTGGAATGAATACTTAATGAGGTTAGGCTAGTAGAAAACACTTTAGAGGACCTTTGCACTGGTTTTATTTGCAGAAAAGTGGACTCCACATGCCTCTCCATGAATTTTTTTTAGAATAGACTATTTCTTAGACTCGGCAACACATCAACTAATGATTTGATTAGGACATAACATGAAGATTTAAGGATCATAAAACACATAGTTATTGACATTATAAATGAATATCTTCGTAGCTTCAGCCCCGTAGAATTTTGGAATGTCACCTATAACCAAATGGTTTGTTATGTAATCATACCCTGGGAAATTACTCACTGGATAGAGTTACTCATCAGGAAATGAATCATACAAAAATCGGTGATGTGACATGTCTTTGAATTATATCCCACATAGGTGATCAGATAAAACATTTTCAACACCATTTTTACCCTTAATGTTAAAATCAAAATCTTGAAGAAGAAGGACCCACCTAATCAATCTAGCCTTGGAATATTGTTTTTGCAAATGATATTTTTTGGCTGAATGGTCGGTAAAGACAATGATGGGTTATCCTAAGATATAGGGCCTCAATTTCTCTAATTTAAGGAAAATAACAAGGAATTATTTCTTAGTGGTGGTGTAGTTGATTTTTGCATCATTTAAGGATATTGTTACATAAGAAATGACACAAAGAGTTTTTTCACACTGTTTTCCAAAGACTTCTCAAATAGAGAAGTCAATCACATCACACAAGAGATCAAAAGGAAGTTTCTAATTTAGATATTTCATGACAGGTGGAGAGATAAGAGTTGACATGATTGCATAGAATGATTCCTCACAACTTTCTATCTATGAAAATAGAGCATCTTTCACCAAAAGAGAATAATTTTGTTGAGAAATAGAGATGAAATTCCTAATGAACCTTCAATAGAAAATATAATGTCCTAATAAGGAAATCACTTCCTTAACAATTTTAGAAGATGGAAGGTGACGAATCATGTCGGCCTTAGCTTTATCAACATCTATCCCTCTACCAGATTCTAGATGGCCTAGAACAAGGCCTTTCTTTGACATGAAATAGAATTTTTCCCAATTTAGGATGATATTCTTATCCTCTATTCATGAAAAAACCCTTTCAAAATTCAGAACAAATCCATCAAAATTCCCCCCAAAAAATATATAAGTCATCCATGAAGACCTCTAAACAATCCCCCACAATGTCTGAGATGATTCCCATCATGACCGCTTGATGGTACCAAGGGAATTAGATAATGAAAATAGTATGAACTTGATGGAAAAAGTGCCAAATGGACAAGTGAATGTTGTTTTTAATTGATCCTCTAAGGGGGATATGATTTATGTTTACCATGAGAATCTATCTAGGAAGCAATAAAATTGATGACCCGTCACTCGCTTGAGGACTTGATCAATAAAGGGAAAGGAGAAATGGTCTTTCTTGGTACAAGATTTGAGCTTCCTATAGTCAATACTAACTCTCCATACACTTCTGACCCTTGTGGGGAAAAGGTCACCATCCTCATTAGTGATCAATGTAATTATAGCTTTCTTTAAGACAAAATGAATTAGGATTAGCCACTCACTCTCAGCTATGGGGTAGATGATACCCACTTTCAATAACTTAAGAAGTTCATTCCTTACTACATCCATAATATTTGGATTGAGTCCTCGCTGAAGTTGACAACATGGTTTGGATTCATATTCAACCACAATCCTATGAGTTTCAATGAGTGGGCTAATCCCAGGAATATCAGAAAGGGTCCATCCAATTAATTTCTTATGATATCATAGGACATCAGAAAGCATCATCTCTTGATTGGCTTCAAGAGAGGAAGAAATGAAAATAGTAAAGGATTCATTTCTCTTAAGAACACATACTTGAGTGATGAAGGTTTGAACTTAAATTAGATATTAGATTGGTTATCACTTTTCATGAAAATATGTTACTTGTTATTGAACTCAGTTTCTTTTTTCTGATTTCATGACAAAATTGGTTCTTTGTGAACAGAATTTTCATCCACTAAATTCATGAGATTAGTTTTATGAATGGGTACAGACTAATTGTTATTGATTTAACCTATGGTACCACTGATTGGTGATTTGATAAAATCATCAATAGAGATATTTGAAAGATATTGAATCCAATAAGACAAATATCCCTCATGTGAATAATGAAAATCAATCTCTTCTTGACTTAAACATCCTTCCATAATCCCTTGATGTTCCTCGAGTTCACTATCAACACTATAAAATCCAATTAATCTCATGTATCTCTTCACCATCCCTAATTTGAGAGTTTTCATTATAGATTTTCAAGTGTAGAATTATGTTCCTGAAGGTTATTGTCATGTTTCCATTTCTGACTCGAATAATAGAGTTTATTGTTTCAAGGAAGGGACGACCAATGATGATTGGGGTTTTCTCCCTAGGACCTAAGATTGGGTGATTTCCATGGACAATGAAGTCATCTGGGTAAATGAAATTCTCAACTCTCACCAAAACATCCTTTAAGATCACCTTAAGAACTAGAACACTATGATCAAAATGTTGAAAAATGATTGATGCGGGTTGGAGTTATTTGATCACCAACTGATAATATAGAGCCTAATAAATGAGGTTCACACTAGCTCCTAGATCACAAAGGGTTTTGATAAATATGTTCTCTCCTAACTCAACATTGATGTATGGATATCCTGGATCTTTCAAATTTGGAGGAATGGTCCCTTGAACGATGTTACTCACATTAGAATCAAAAAAGACTTGGTTATTATGTGAAAATTTATTTTTAACAGTGGAAAAGTCCTTATGGTAATTTGATGAGGAATGAATTGATTGAATTGCATTGAAAATATTAATGTTTAACTTAAACTAAGAGAATATTTCACTTCATGTTTCATTCAGTTCTGGTTTAGATTTTCCTCTCATATGTTGAGGGAAGGGAGTAGGTTGTTTGATTTTTTGGGGTGGTTGTAGTTCCTTCACATTATCATTGAGGTTTTCAAAATCTATGGATGGATCTTAATCATTTTCATGAGTTTTTGAAGCTTTTAATGGTTCTATAATGTCTTTTTTAGGATTCTCAATTGATTTCACACATCTTAAAATAGTTACTTCTTTGAGTTGTTCATGAGAGGTTTGTGTGTAACTAGATTCTCCCCTTAAAGTAGAGGATGGTACCTCTTTTGTAGGTATGGGAGCCTTCTCAATTTTTATGGATTTATGTTCATGTTTAAGGGATGATACTTCTAAGTTCATTTTCTCTATTTGTGTACACAACTGCTCAAGGATTAGAAAGGGACAGAATGAGTAGGGGATTGTGCTGGTTGGTGTATGCCAGGAGGATACTTTGGTTGTTGCATGGGTTTATGGATGGGTTGTTGGTATTGGATAAGGGGTTGTTGGTATTGGGATGCTTGTGGTTGTAATTGGTTATGGTTTTGGAAATTCTATTTAGGGTAGGGATATGGTCCTTGTGGTTGGCTAGGTTATGGGTTATCATTCCAGCGGAAGCCTGGGTGGTCATTATACCTTGGGTTGAATGTGTTTTGGTATTGGGGAATTGGTATGTTTAGGTCATTGACTTCAGAAGTCGGTCCTCCAAGAAGAACATATTTAATAGAATGGATGGTTGGGAAGTTTTCGGTCTTGTGGTCATGTTTGTCACCAATTGTGAAAACATGGTCAATGGTTTGAATTTCATAGACCTTCCTAAGATCGTTCTCCTCGACCTTCCTACTGAGTGAAGCAAGTTTCACCCTTATGATTTCCTCCTTATTAGGTGTGTAAATTCCACTAGATATGGGTGGCTTCTCATAGTAAGGTGATGTCCCCCATGTTTTGTTTTGTTAATCCATTCCTTCTAGATAGTCATAAGCATCATTTTGGGATTTATTTTTAAATGTCCCATTACACATCATGTCAATGAATTTTTTATTCTCTAGACCCAAACCTTCATAGAAAATTCTCACTTGTTCAGGAATAGAGAAAACATGGTGTGAAACCATGTTTATGGTGTATTTGAACCTCTACCATGTTTCATATAATGACTCTCTATCTTCTTCAAATATGTATTGGATGCTCTTTTTAAGTGCAATTGTTTTGTGGTGGGGAATGTATTTTTTATAGAATACTCTTTGTAATGGGTTCTAAGAGTTGATGAATGATGGTCACAAATATTTTAGACAGTTATTAGCTCGATCCTTTAAATAAAAAAAACCTCATCTATGAAGATTCTAGTTGATGTGGGGGGCACATGATTTCTACAATGTCATTGAACTCCTTAACGTAAAGGTAGGGTATCTTAGACTCTATTCCATAGATTGTGAGAACGTGGTTTGTGACACGGGGTTTAACGATTTATTTGGAATATCCTAAAGAATTGTGTCTCGGGCATGATAGGGCATTGGTCGAGGCAGGTGTGAGGTAGTTATTCATGGTTTGATCGACTGTATTCCCCATGTTTCAGGCTGCCTTATTTGGATTTCAATTTTGTTTCCCACCAATGTTTATGAGTTGGTTTCATTAAGGTCCTTCCACTGAAATGTGCTCAATTTTTGAATCTGGAGAATTATTAAGATTAGGATATAATGTAAAGAGTTCCCTTGGTGTGATTGACTCCCCAACCCTAGGACTATGCACCCTAACTAGACTGTTTTATTGGTCATTAATGTTGGCGGACATGCGGCAAAAGAAAAATAATGAGAAAGGGAATAGATTTTAGAATTTGGATGAGAATATAAGAAATAGGGGAGAATAGAATGGGTGTTGAGATGACTTACTTGGGTCCCCATCAATGGTGCCAAATTTTTTTCTCTCCTTAATTTACCCAAGTTTTTAGGGTTATGAGGTCACTTGTAGTTTAGCTTGGTGTGTCGAATCCTTAGAGACCTATGAAGTAACCTACAGACACGTACATTCCTTGGATTGTTTTTTCTATGATGTAGAAAACATGGGTTGATTTTATATGGGATTAAGTGAATGCTAATATAGTTAAGTGAAATCAATTTAAATGAATGATTTTATCCATGGTTATCACTTGGGGTGGATTGGATGGAATTATTTTTTAACAGTTTAAATTTTTTATATTTGAGGTTGGTTTATTCAAAAAGATCAAAAAACATGATCACATACTAGTTTAATACAAACAAAACATAATACTAATCAACTATATATTTGTAGGAAGAAATTAATGATCACTCTAAGGTGAAGATTCTTATTAGCACTTGAAGTATGTGACCATAAATTTAATAAGGACTAAGAAATTCTAAAATCATCAAATACAAATCTCAATTAAAATAAGTGATTAGGAATTAATGGGTTGATAAATAACATTCAATCCAGACCTTTTATACTTTCTTGAATCAACCCATAAAATTTTTATCCCTCCATTTATTCTATGGTTTCAATAGAAGCGGGAAATAGACTAATGAGGGAGGAAATGGAGAAGTAAAAAAGAAAACAATGACATAATAATCACTCCACTATTGTATAATAATTTCACAATGTTTTTGGTGAATAAATTCACACATTGAGCCAAAGGTATCAATTTGATATGAATTAGAATATAATAAATGGACAAGAAGAACATTTATTAAGAAACTAAGATGAGTTAGAAAAACTAACATGTGAAAGATAAACATGAGGTAACAAAATTGTAACATAACATTACAGTGTAAGAAAGCACCAAAGATGATCAAACACATGACCAAAATTGCCTTAAATAGGCATTTAGTAATACTTGGGTGGATCCAATTACAGTCCAAGACTCCTAAATTTATGGTGGTAGGACAAGGTGGGTGGAATGTTGAGGGACAATAGACTTTTCCACAATTGACAAAACATCCGAGCCAACTTGCATGCCTTTAAAAGGTGTGCCCAAACAAGCATCCAAATGAGAAAATTTGTATGGGCCACAGAAGACACATATGAAAATATGGATTTAAAACAACTTTATGTAAAATTTCATTGAAAAATAATATTTATTTTTCAAGATATGTTTAAAATGGTGGACTATTTTTCTTGGCTGCAGAATCTGGCCCATAATTGTATCTCCAACATTGGCCACATAAAATTTCATTTAAAACATCAAATTATCTCTTTTAACTATTATATGAAATGTTTCCCTTGATGTAATATATATTCATTTTAATTTTCCAAATTATTGTGCTTTTATCATGGCCGATAAAGTCGCTTTATTGGGCTGTTGTATAGTTTACATTGCCCAGAATGTTGTAGCTTCAAGACAAATTTTGGTGGTTTCATAATGTGAATGTTCAAGTGCTCAAAAAGAATGAATTATTACTTATAGCATGGGAGACCTGAAAATAAAATATGAAAACTACAATCAACAAATTGTATTTTGTTTTAAGAGGTGCTCAAATATATACCATGTAATAGTGCATTTTAAGAGGGAAGTACTATCATAATGTGAAATGATTTTCAAAGTCTAAAATGCACTAAAACGGTGTTTATGAATAATAAAGAACATGAATATTATATATATTAACAATTAACATTACCCTAATTCTATGGCTAATAACATTATAATATAATCAACCCATTATATTAAATAAATATATGTGTTATTATTTTTTTCATGACCGTGAACTATCATAAATTTCATCAAATGGTTTGTAAAATTATCATTTGTGTTTTCGGTGGACTACAACCTTGTGAACTGATGATATTCATTTTTTCACTACCAATTCACACTTTTGAGTATGATGATAGATCTAAATTATATATGATATTTATAATATAATTATATCTATGAATTAATAATATCATCTATAACTTTTTTACTGTCTATTCTGTATAAGATATGATAACATCAGTTGTTTGTATGGATGCCAACATCCTTTCGAAGCGATGTGATTCATTATTTATTAACATTTTACATAGAAGATAATAAAAATATTTTTAATAAATAAATGTTATATAAATTATATAATTATGACATTAATGAAATTTTTATCATTGTAAAAATATAATATATCATTTTATTTTTTACCATTTCACTCACTGAAAGATGATAATATTGTTTGTGTGTGTGTGGAATACCGCCTTACCGAAGTGATGTGACACTCTCTTATTTTACACACACCACATTGATGATATGTATAAGTATATTTGAATAAATAATTTTTTATTTATTATATTATAATAATTCTTAAAAGATAAAATATTTATAACCTCATTTTCATAATGATCATTAAAAAATATAAATGTTACCCTTGAGCACGAACAACATATCGTCTCAATGATCGTATTGTATGTAATTTACCAAAAAAATCATGATTTGTGTTAAAATAATAAATTATTTATAAATAAGATAATTATGTCATCATTATTATACATGATATGATGTAACCATGATCAAACTAAGTTATCCAAAATTACAAATTAAAATATATATGAAAAACAAACCAGTTATTACCTGAAACATGATTTTAACAAGAAATTAGTAATAAATGGTTAATTTATGGTCATAAATAAGTAATATATGGAATAATATATATATATATTATTATGTTTATATAATATATTTATAATAATCTTATATATATATTATGCAATAGGTTCTAACATGTACGATGGATGCAATACTTAAGGAAAGGGATTTCCTTCTCAATTTTATTTATTTGGATACACAATCCATATTCAACAAGTTTTTATTTTATAGGGCTTATAAAATATCCATTAATGTATTTTATTATTCTTATAGTTAAATTTATAGTTATTTAAATATCCATTTTATTACCTCTCTTTAATGGGTTTTACTATTCATAAGATACCATAACAGTAATGTATTTTGTATCTCAAATTGGATTCTTTGGTACTTAAGTTTTGTTATAGTGAAATATTCTTCAATGTGGTGTATATAATTCCAATTTAAAATTTATATAATGAATATAATTATTTTCATGATATTCTATATTTCATTTAATTTTATTCATTAATGGGTATTATGACTCAGTGTTACCAACATTGTATGGGTTTTGTGTTAGAATCTTATCATTTATCAGGATATTCAAGATTATTATACCAATGATAAAATAATATGATCTAACTATCAAAAAAATCATGTATATTCTTATCCTAGGATTATTTCATGAGAATTCATTTTTTACCCACCTTTTCCCCTCTTTATGTACTCAAGAGTTTAAACAAATGTTTATAAGAATATTCGTCATTATTTCTCTCTTCAATCGAAAAAACATTCTCATTAAAGACCATGTTTTATATAACGTTTTTTAATTAAAAAATGAATTATCAAGGATAGTTTTACCCAAGTTCAAATTTTGTTAATTTTTTTTTATTATAAAATTCATGTTCTTTCCAATCAATTCTTGATTGGATATTACCAAAAATATTAAAGGAATATTTGTTTCAATGTGCACAACATGAGAGGAATTTCCCACTTTCATGAACGTTACTTTCTTTTAATAATCCTTTATAATTATTCATTAATATTTTCAATTAAAATTATATTCAAAATTATTTCCATTTGAAAATGTTTTATATTCAAATTAGACAGTATATTTTCCTCAAGAAATGTTTTAAATGATTTTTAAAAGCATACATTTAAAATTTTAAAATTTGTTTTTTGAGAAAATGATTTATATAATATTATATGAAATTTTTATTTTAAAAAAGTTATTTTAAATAATGATTTATCTTCCACAATAAAAATTTTAAAAGGTCCATCATTCAAAATAATTCATCAACAATGATGACATTCCTTGATTTAATTTATTCATTTCCAGAGATATGAACCAATGATATCAATATCATTCATGGTTTGAATGATTTATATTGAAATGATGCTCATAAAACTCATATCTATTACATATGTTATACCATGATAAATTTGTTATTAAACATACTTATTCCCCCATAGGTAACACAATAGTGAAATGAAATTTTTTTATGAAACTTATCTATTTTACATATGATAAGGTATGATAAAATGTTTATGAACCCCATATCCTTTCATGAATTATGATATGAATAATCTTTTAGGATCTTGTTGAACACATATGTATTATTTTCACTATGAGATAGGTGAGACATGTGTTTCCCTCCAAATGCATTGGGTAAAGCTTTATATCTCATGAGATATATAAGACTAGAATAAGGAGTGAACTCAGTTCAGTAAGAGAATTTATACACTATGATGGTCTTGGATGTGAACCCTGAATACTATGATGTCTTGTGGAGTGATCCCATTCCAATATAATAACCTTGGTAGTGAGTCTTAAATAATAAGAAAATATTTTTTTTGATTATTTGTATGGCACAATTCCGTGTTTTATGAATATTTTATGCTCTCTTAGATGATTTTCATTAATTTTCATGTCATTCATATCTTTCGAAGTACCAATATTTGTGAATTGACTTAATATTCAGATATTTCATATATAGGGTTTGGATTTCAAATGTTATTCTTATGTTATCATATCTTTATGTTCATGTTTTACTTATGTATCTCTACTTTTTATCCTTTCTGAGCACCTTAGATCAACATTTTATATGTTTACATTCCCAGGTGGGGAAGAAGTTTTTTAAGAAGGGTATTTTTCTAAATATTACTAATGGATAAGATCTTTTTGGGAGTGGTTGAAGATCCTTCACCCAATTAGAATATTGTGTACCTAGTGACCAAAGATAATAAATTATTATGTTCCTTAGTCATGTTTTTTAAAATGTACGAATATGCATCTAAAAATAGGTAATATACAAGGATGAAAATAATGGTTTTCTATAGCTTAATATCTTTAAATTTGTGAAACACTATTATTCATGCGGTTTGTTTAATACACTATGCATGTCAAAATGAATATTACAACAATATCTAAAAACAATATATGTTTAAAGGCTTATAAATTGAGTTTTATTAAATTGACTAATTATAACTATTCCATAGAGACCCATCTAGTTTTATTAATATTTATTATAACATAA
This sequence comes from Viscum album, assembly GCA_963277665.1. NCBI lineage: Eukaryota > Viridiplantae > Streptophyta > Magnoliopsida > Santalales > Viscaceae > Viscum > Viscum album. The sequence goes on from OY728143.1 coordinate 413,642,149, forward strand.
TCGATATGATTTTTAATCAACTAGATCCAAGATATTGATACCAATATAAATTTTTTTATCTTTCTTTAATATATTCCATGTATTTTTTCTAAATATAATAATTTAAAAAAATTCCCCAATTTTTTTTTATTTTTATATATATTAAAATAATATTTTATAATAAAATCAATAGTTAAATATTTTTTCATATATTCTGAAATTTTAAACATTCTCTCTAATCACTAACTATAATGTTGGTGAATATTTGTCTAAAATTACCTTTTATTTATACCTGGGTATCTATTCAATATCCCGATAATAATTACTAATAAATTTATTGTATACTATTTAATTTAACTATAACCTAACTTCTTCAAAACTATTAGTTTAATTTTCATTTTCCCTTCATTGTGGAATTAACCAACCCATTAGATTTAATTTGTTTAGGGATATTTTTTTGGGAAACAGGTTTAAAATGAAATATTATATAAATTTAATTCATGTTATAGTTTTATTGTATTATATATATTATGGGAATGCAAATATTTTTATTTATAATAATCATATTGACTATTTATATAATTATAAAATTATATTATACTGGGATTGTCTAGGTTATAATTGTATCATAGTTAAAATTCATGAAAGAAGCATCAATATTATAAATGTGGTTTCTAAAATGTTGTATTATTTTCATAATTACATATTTTTTACATAATATTCTATATTTAATTAATTTTAATTCATATATTGTTGATATGAATCATAATTTGATTTAGGAATTATGGAATCGTTTTGTAGATTAACTTCTATCATTTATTTGTTTAACCCATTAAAAATATTTATTTGATGATTCTACTTTTATCATTTAATATATTATTCAGGTTCCTATGTTATTAATATTTATAATTGATTTCAATAATTAGATAATGATATATCATTGTTGTAGAGTAAAAATTAATTTTATAAACCTTATTTATAGAAAAAAATTATTTTCATTGGGTATAACTTATGTGTATTTGTCATGTAACATATAGATACTTATCTTATTTCATAATGCTCTAAACAAATATATAGATATATATTTTGAGTAAGTAATGGCATTTTTTCCCATTATATAAGGTTCTATATAGTTGGTATCAAACCAATTTTTAGATAAAATTATAATGTAAAATACAGTTGTTTGATTATAATTAATTAGTTTTTGATAAATTTATTACTAAAATATTATATCTGGAAACATTTATTTTTTTCATGATATACAATTATTAACATTATATAACCATTAAAAGTTACTGGTTTAATAATAATATTATAATTTCTTACACTATTATAATTATTTGAAAAACAATATCAACAAAATATGAGTGTTTTTTAAGAATAATAATAAATAATTTACCCAAATTTCATATATTTTCTATATTAACTAGATTAAATATTAATTATATAATACATTTTCTATGATATTGACTTATTCTAATGTTTTTAGGTAACATGAAAACGATTTTATGGGTTTTTTTAAATTTTGTGGATTTTCAATTGAAACATCAAACAAAACAAGATACCCCTTCCATTTGGTCATCCCCAATGCACTAATATCTAATACATGGAACTATAGACAACCCTTACACTAAATTGACAATATTTTTTCCATCAAGTTCAGATCATCAACGTGTATTGTAAAATATCTTCATTTTTACAATGAGAGATCACTTGATAAGAAAAACATAATACAAACACAATAACATATTTGAACACGTGATATGAAATTTACTTCGTAAATTCATGGAAAAACATGATTCATATTTATTTCATCTATAATATAACAATAATAAAAGATAAAAAAATAATTACACACCCTTACTATATTCATAGAACATATTATATCAATGCCTTATGAAAAATAGCTGATTCCAAATGAAATCCTTTTATAGAGGGACATAAGAGATATGATCTTATATCTCCCATAGAATCTCTTTCCATAGGTTCTCCATAAAAACCTTTGGGTTTTTATGGATTACACCATTCACCATTAACCCTAAGGCCTCTGGAATTTTGATATTTTAATGCATACAAATAACTTTTAATAAATAGCCTTTCTCTCTTTTTGTACCGTTATTTTGGTTTAACCATAAATAATATATTAGAATCCTTTTATTTATACAGTTTCTAACACTTTATAAGATTCATGAATATAATTTTACTCCACTATAACCTTTATGGTCATCCATTATATCTTTTAAGGGAAATAAATTCCTAATGTGGCCCATTCGGTGAACAATAAATAGTTATGTATTTTGTGTCACCACAATAAAACATAATCCTAATTAAAAAAGTTAATAATTGGGTACAAACAAATTCATCCTCTAGAAAATGAAAATCCATTAAAAGGCTACTTGAGATGTTTCTTCCCTACATTACCACAATTTTTCATAGATGTTTATGATCCTGGTTCTACTAAATTGAATATATATGGACATGTAATTATAATAGCATACATTCAACTACAACCATTAGACTGATTTTGGTGAACTAACTCAATTATTCTAGTCTTGAACATCCCATGGTTCTGGTTTATAGTCTTTATATATTTCTCTTATAGTGTAATACCTAGTGACTGCGAATCTAGATCTTCCCACTCTTCATAGAAAAGATTATTTTTACACAAAACATACCAATATCATGTTTGATACTTTTTTCCAAAAGTAAAAAAATCCCAAACTAAAATTCCCTGGTCATTATTTACCTACTCTCCACCTGTTATCTTTTTTAATCCTTCTTGTACTGCCACATTTTCCAAATACTATAATAAAATCCTCCAGTCCCCCCTAAATAAACTCCTCATCATCATTCCTTGGGACTTGTATTTTCCATTCCAATAAAACTGTGAATCCTCTAACATGAATCTATAGAGAAAAATTTCCAATAAAAATAGATCTCTACAACATTATAATTTTGTAAAGTCCTTTAAATATCCTATTTTTATACCATGACCATGGATCTACTCATTTCTGACTTAGGCATTTCAAAATGTTTCAACAGAGATTTCGTAAATATGATTATTTTTTGGAACATCAATATCAAATGATACCTTTAGAAATTTCCTTTATTCAGAAGGTAACATCCATAATTTCAGCTTTCATCAAATTGATTAATAGCCATTGAAACCCACTAGAAAGATACTATCAACATTATACAATAAAACTGAGGTATGCACTTGTCCTTTTCGATAACTACATTCCAGCCATGCTATTACTCTTCAAGGTAAAAAATCTATAATATCAGTTCTTCAAATAATTTTAATACCTTAAAGATTTATTTTATAATGTGTTTTAAATACTTAATTATTCATCATCACCCATGTTAAAAAAGTTCAATACTATAATTTTAAAATTTCAGCATTATCATGGAAGTAAAAAAGTCATCAAATGCAATGTCGATGAGATATAATGAAATAATAATAGTACCAAACATAGTTTACCTTGGAAATATATTGTTAAATCCCAAACCTAGTTCAATTAATAGTAATCAAACTCAGCTAGCCACATGGCGTTAAGTGTGGCTCCCTATACACCAGAGGATGCTGACTAGTAGTTCTGTATAGTGGAATATTGGGGAGACTATACCCTAATGATTATATTATAACACATCACTACAATCATATAAATCAATTGCAAAATCATATGAAATGAATGAAAAATGAATAATAAAAATCCATATTGTAATAACCACGTAATCTCATCCATAAATTTCATACAAAAAATTATGATCATGGAATTATATATAACTGGAAGAATACAAGAGGATATGGAATAAGGTACACATACATTCAAGTATAAAAAATATCCAAAAATATTAAAAATGTTATCTCTAGATAGAATTAGGATCCATATAATACTATTTTTCTACTCTTATCCCATTCTAAAATAAATCAGGTATTGAAAGCCTATAACATTCCCATATCCCTACCTTTATCAATGAAGTAAGTCTAGGTACCTTAATAAATACCCAAGTAGATTTTGAGATAAAATTAGCAGTCCACCACCAATGGTTTCTAATTACATATAGTATGTGAGTATATAATAAAAAATTTCATGTAAAAGTAATGAGGGAAATGAAGTGTGGTAATAAATAACCATAATAGTTTTGAGTTTCAATAGAACACCCATCCTCTGCTACCTGCTTTAGCCAATGTCAGACTGTCTATTTGTAATCAATATCATGTTTTATTTTTATTAAATTCTCATGACTTGGATCATAATCCATGAATACCCTATGTATCATATCCAATAGTATATATAGAGGGAAATAAATATAATTTAATTTTATCAATTATTCTGATATTTTTCATTGCCTTGGATAATGTTTCACATTATCATTTGATAATATTCAATTTGAAAGTATCCTAATCCCATACATGGAATTTTTAAATTGAAACCTTGGTATCACCCCAGGTATTACATTAACCAAACACCTTACAATCATGTCATTACTTTTCCTCATAGGAATCCTAGTATCACTCTAGATGTAATATAAAGAAACTACCCATTGTGTTCAACATTGAAGGTCCAAAAATGGATCCCAAGTGTCACACATGGTGTACATGATAAGCTTCCCTCCTAGTATTTCTTTTTATGTGCACATGATGAGTTCAAATATCACTCATGGACTAATAAAATTCATCCCTCAAGAGACCAATTATCAATTGGGCATATATGATCTAGCTTTAAAATGAGTTTATCTGTGGCATTCAGTAAAGAACCCCTTTATAAACCATGTTTCACAATAACCATTCATTAATAATTAATTAATTATTCAATCTATAATAGTACAATTATGGTGATCCTAAAATAGAACACACCTCTCATTCTTGGAACATCAATGAGAATATTCATGGGATGATATAATATTCATACCTTATAAGAACATTTTTTAATCCAATTAGATATCATAATTATAATTGATTAAATCTATACAGAAGGTGGTTTACAAAATAATGTAGGCTTAGAATGAATTACATTACATTAATCCTTCCATTCATTTTAATTATCAATTTCAATTATTTAAATACTCTCAAGAATAAGAGAGAAAGAACAATAGCCAAACCCCAAGGGACATGGGAATCCATTCCCACTTTCATTTATTGAAATTACAATTCATCAAATTCATTTGAAATATCTATGTAAATGGTTGAAAATACACACATCAATAGGTGAATAAAATAAAAATGCCACCCAGGGTGGTTTAATATTTTATTAAAAACTCACCTAAGGGGAGGATTGAATTAAAGTTCCTTAACCTCTAGTTAAAACTCATCAGGTATCATGAGTGGTGTAGGTTTATTAAATCCAATTTTATTAATAATAAATTATATTTATAAGAATCACCCATATTAATTAGTTCTTGGCATAATGTCACAATATATAAACACCCTGGCATAAATTGAAAATAATGAGACCACCTTACCTATCATGGTAGAATAACACTCATCTAGTATCATCCTATGCTTCGGTCCAGATCAGAGGAAATCCAAAGAAATGATGAATTGCCCAAAGAAGAAAATGTGATATTACATTGAAATAACTTCATTGAGAAGAATAAGAACTATAGAATGTAAAAAATGAATATGAAATCAAATATTTTCATCCAACAATACTAAAAATGAGTGATTTAGAGGTCGTATAATGAAATAGAACCCAATACATACTTAGTTTGAAGAGAATACCAAGGGGGGGGGGGGGTTTATATAGGATAAGAATTAAGATACGGGATATTGGGTTTAAAATTATAAGTAATAAATAAAAAAATGACCATTTTCCCACTTAAAAATCTTTGCATGGTTTGGATGTGTATATGGCCAAACTCTAGGCCAACCATGCACCCTATCTACCAAAATACATACCTTTCAAAATCATGGTTCACGATTAAAAAATAAATCACCAAACATGAATTTTTCTTATGTAAAAAACTCAACATCATCTTCACAATTGTGTTTCATGGGTCTTATGATTAGTCAAAACTCTGTGCCATCAATTGTGTACTAAAAATCCCTTCACTGTTTAATCTTACTGTGGGGACTAGGCAGTACAATTTATTCTGGATATGTGGCACAACTTCCTTATCTAATATCTTAGGTTCTGGGCTCAATACAATCCCAACACACCCCTATTTTATTTTTATCGTCACTTGGAAATAACATTATGTCAAAATAATAGAATGAAATAGTAAATAAAAATATTTTTTTACCTATTAGAAAACCCAGGATCATTCAATATGCTCCCTTAATGTAATTTATCCCTAAATTTTCTTTATGTGGAAGGAAACATGTTTTCTGTGGAAATATACAGCCATTGGGCATGTACGTTGGCCTCCAGCTCCTAAGTATCATCATGTACAAAACTGTGTTTTCATAGCACCCATACTAAAGGAAATGGATAGCCTTAGATAACCATCATGCCATGATCAAACACCCGAAGATGATTCTCATTAATGAACCCAATAGGCTACTGGCCTGAATCTCTCTAGAATATTAAAGGGATAGATATAAAAATGTCATAGGTTCCCTTATTTATGAATCCATATAATTTATAGTCTAGGTGAAAATCATAGGAAAACCCAAATCCCAACCTTAAAATCAAGTGGTTGAAGGCAATAACCATCTTAAGATTTTGGTCTTGACAGAACTATATAAATCTACTTCCTAATAATTAGAACCTACTCTAATATCTCTTGAATGATATGAGGAAGTAGTAGCATTGTATACCCTTCCTTTAACATGCATAGGGACGAACAAAATGACCTACCATATATAGACCCATAAGAATACATCTATATAGTCTCCTAAAAGCTATAATTATATATGATATCATTATGAGGTATGTTTTTAACCTAGGAACCTATGAATTTAATGATTAATTCATAGATAATTTCCTCTAAAACATGTATTTTATACCTAAATTTACCATCAGTCTATAGTTGATAGGTTGTAGTCGACAGTACCTATGAACCCTAATCCCTCTATAAACCTGAATGAACCATTACGTGAATCCATGATTTTTTTCTGATTAAATAGAATGTGGAATCCCCAGAAGGAATATTATATAATGAATTTAGATTCTCAAAAACTATTACACTAAATTAGTCACCCCTATATGATGATAATTTCCATCCTTTTTCAACATGTCTATGATCACTGATACTAAGTCACATATACAAGGTTATCTAGGAAGTCCTGTTATGAAATCCTTGGTGACGTGGTCCCATTTCTACTCAGGAACAGGTAATAGCTATAGAATCCTTGCTAGTATCTGGTTTTCTACCATCACCTATTAACAAGTGAGACAATGAGTAACAAACTACATTATCTCCTGCTTTATCCCCATACACCGGTATTGATGAGTCCATGAACGTGTAACTTCACATCATCATCAACAATGCTCACCTGTAGCACTAATACCTAATGATCAGATAACTACCTCAACATTACTATTTATATAAGGGAAATAGTCACTGATAATGATGCTAGAACATACTATACATTATAGTCCAAAACCTCTATATACATCTCAGAAAATAGTTCTACAAGCTTCTACTAACTACTTGGCTCCGGAACTTCTTATGTTGGAGTCCTCTAACTCAAAGCATCAACAATTGTATTTCTTTTACCAAGATTATAGGTAAACTCAAATTTGAAGGGTTAATGTTACTTAACCCACTATATTTTTTAGGGATTCATGTCACATTGTGTAAATATATACTTGAGGATTGTAGGTTTATATAGACCACAAATTCCTCTTTAGTATGTAGTGACACCAATAGCGTAAGACATGTATAATAGTGTCTAACTCGAGATCACATGTGAGGCTTGCAAGAATAATAACATTTTAGGCTTACACATTAATCCTTCTAGGTTTGTCTTTTGATGAGAAAAAATTCTCTATACCATGTGTAGAAAAATTGGGAATGGAATTTTTTAGTTTTTGGTTGAGATAAGTGTCTCAATACATATAAATAAGATATGAGAAGTGGTGACCAATCATAATTGGGAGAATAGGTAAACATGTAATTAAATATAATATTTTTATAATATAAATTCAATCTTTTTTATAAGGATTTTTTTTGAATTGTTGAATATGGTATGTTTATGGTTGAAATAATACCATCCAATGATGTTTATACATTTATTTCATTTATTAAATTATAACTTAGTTTAACCCCTGGTAAACATATTATAACCAAAAACATTATAATAAATTTTTACTATTTTTACTATTAATTATGATGGAAGACTTAGTTAAAATTATTACCAAATTTATTTATACTAATTTTATGTAATATAACTCATTTAAAAAGATTCGAGTTTTAAAATTGTCACAATTTAATTTAAATACAATATGTAAAACATAACAAAAACTGTGTTTAGAGAAATGTTTTTTTAATTATAGATATAATTTTAAAGAATAATAATGAATAATAGTATTTATTTGGACAAAAAATTTACATATATTTCTAAATTATTTAGAATATATTTCTAAGTAAAATATTATATTTGTATATGAATTATATTAATTTATATATATATTTTTAAATATATATACATATTATCTAAAAAATGGTTCCTAATCATTAAACTTATTCTTATATAATTTTTAAGTCATAACAGTTACATTTTCCATAAATTAACGTTATTCCAAATTTTCCTTAAAATCAAATATTTTTGAATCTCAAAAATTCACCCCTAATATAATTTTAACATGATGAATTCTGAAATAAAATTCATTAAATCAAATTGAATTTAAAATTTAAGAATTTTGGTTTTCATAACAACCATGAAAAAAAATATTTATTTTGTTATTGATTCCCTAGAAGGAAAATATTTCTATAATTGATGTTAGGTTTTTAAATTCTTCCCTAGAAAAATTTCATCCTTGAAATTTTTATAAGTTCACATTAAGAATATATTGGGTATTTATTTATCGTAAATTCTTTAGGTTCACAGATATCCTATTTTATCTTATGATATCTCCTATGCCATTTCTAGTTGAGTCTTTCGATTCCTCAACACTTTTTCATTAGTTCCCATAATATGGATAGTTTGTATATAGTTTGATAAATAATTTTACAATTAAATTTATAAATATGATATAAAACACATTGGTTCTAGCATATACTTCTTTAATAATGAGATATGAAATATATCATGAACATTAGAGAGGTCGGGTGAAAATTCCAAATGGTAAGATACAACTCTAATTATTTTATTAAATTTAAAAACGATTAATATACATGTGAATTAGTTTCCCTTTAATTACAAAAATTATTATACCCTTCCATAAATATAAATTCAATAAAACATTATCCCATGATAGAAATTCTAGATCCATCCTCTATATATCCAGATTTCCCTTTTTCCTATTTGGGGATGCTATAATATGAATGTAAATAATATTCATTCTTTATGTTTTATCCTAAATTAGATATGGTTGTATAATTTTTCTATCAAAAACTTCAACCCAAATTTTTAGAGTAAGACACCTCATACTATATAATACATCAAATTTTAAAATTAAATTCTCAAATGGAAGATATTATTATATAGAAATTCCACCAAAGGTAAATAATTACACACACATCCTTTGAATGTCATGTGATCCTGATCTCAACATAAATTACAATGTTTGAATAATATTTTTAGCCTACCCATATATTTAATGATGAAAGGCAGTACTCAAATATTTCTCAAGGTTAAGAGCCTTATGAAGACTCTTCTATAATTTTTATATAAACAATGGATCATGATCAAATACAATTGAAATATGTTTACAATAAAACATATAACATCATTAATATAGAGTTATACTTTGTTTAAAACTGGTATATATTACCTTATAGTGGAAAAATTTGTAAACATTTCACGATGATCAATAATAACATGTATAATATCATTATTTCTTGGATACATTGAAAATCCAGTGATAAAGTACATTTTAATATAATCTCATTTCAAAATTAGAATATGTAGAGGATTCATGACTACTTTGGGATGGTTTCTCTTTGACTTTAAATATTTATAATCAAAGCATCCAAATAAGTAGTCTAAAATTTCCCATTTCATAATATCCCACTAAAAATGTTCACATAAATCCGTGATCCATTTTTGTTCTTCCTTGGTGTACAAAAATTTTCATGGTATGGGATTCATATAATAACTATCTCTTAAACTTATGTATGGATAGAACACATAAAATATTTCCAAATTTCATTACTCCATCTTCATAAAAAAAATATAGTTGTTTCCAGTCATTAATAGATTTTTTAAATCTCTAATCACTGATATGGGATTTTTTAATCTTTTCATATAAAGATGTATTTTAAATCATTTAGAAAATTACTGATGCTTCAATTCAATAATAATTCCAATATCTTACATTAATTAGTCTCTGAATAAATAATCCTTATGAATCCTTATATTATTTATAACTCCATGTGTTTTCATAACCAACATATAAACTACTTTATTATCCTTCCCAAGGTGGTTGTGTTTTGAAAAATTATAATCCTTGAGTAGAACTACCCATATTCTTTTCCCCATGTTGAGCCATTTTTATCCAAAAATATATTTTAAACACTTCTAATCTATATATATCTCAATATTTTCACCATATAGACAATGCCTTCATATCATCAAGGAAAAAATTGTGTTTTTAAACAAAACATCATGGGATAGATAGTTCTGTTAAGGGATCTTTCACTTTCTTAATGAATAGGAAATAACATTATCATGACTCCTAAGGATATATCCATATCATTTATTTTATTTGTCACTATATATCACAAATATAACTCTTATAATGGTAATGAAAACACTAAAGCATTGATCAACCTAATCATTAATTATTCAAAACCATATTTTAATTTCTTTGAACATAAGAATATCACACATCTATGTGTTAGATTGGTTGATGTGTATTCGAATTTATAAATGTTTTGGAAAAATTTCTTATAGTATCTGGATAATGTAGGAAACTACATTCCTTAGTTATGTTTTCCAGTTTTGGATAGAATTTCACAAACTTTTTCTTCAAATAATAATCTAATATACCATATTTATTGAAAAATAGAAGAATAAGAGGAATAACATGGATCCATAATTCAATCCTAATAATTAATAATTGAAATATTATTCTCTAAGAGTCTATATAATGATTTTTAAATAAATTATTTGTTTTTAATAAATTTAAGTCTATACCAAGACATCATCAATAAATACCACATTGAAATTATCCTAATATTCCATGAACACTATGCTTATATTATCTATTAAAACATAGGTTTCATTAGTCAATCCAAATGGAATTACTATAAAAACATAATTTATAATCCTCATACAAATGTTGTCTTTGGAATATCTAACTTTTCTAATTTCAATTGATGTAACAAATAACAAATATCATTATTTAAATAATATTTATCTCTATGAAGTTGATAAAAATAGTCACCAATATGATGTATTTTATACATTTTATTCATAATAATGGAATCCATTTCTTTATAATCTATCTAAAACAACATAGTCTTATCCCTGTTTTCCCCAAAAAATAGTATTTTACCTTGGAAAACCCATGGGAACTTGAATACTATATCACACAACTATTGAATTTGTGTTTTTAACCCCACTAGATCCATTGTATCCTTTTTAATGGATTCTTAGATATAAGTTTCGTTTTAGGGATGATTTCAATAGAAAAATCAACTTCTTGCTTAGTTGGTTGTCTGCGGAGTGCATCCAGAAACACATCAATATATTATATCATAATTATAATATATTATATCACATGGATAAATTTACTATCCATTGGTCAAATTCAATATTATTTTCCCATACTTTTATTAAGGATAACTATTGGAGGTGTATGAATTAATGATTTTGATAATGGGGTATTTGTTCTAATTTTAAGGAATTATGAATATTTTTCAAAAATAGTGATATAATTCTATTAGAATTTTTTTCATTATAATTTGAAATCCATTTCATATTATTTATTAAAAAAAATCTTACCATAGGTATAATAGCCAAATTTATTATTTGGGTATATCCATACATCATAATGTGGATTGACTACCATATCATTATTATAATAGTATTTCCTCTAGGTGTATTGATTGATAACTCCCTTCATAGTGTGCTTTAAAAACATACAATTTTCGTATAATAAAATGCATATAAACAAATTTTATATGAATAAAATCAAATAAATCAATATTAAAAATTGAATTTATGATCATATTACCTCCCACCACATAGTTAGGAACTGAAACATCAGTCGTTGTAATTATATAAACTTTTCCATCACCCCAATGGACACTTTTTTGGTACATTCCCTTAAAGTTTAGTCATTTTTTTCATATTATACCATATCATTATAGTTATAGTACTATACCTTAATTTCTTATCCCTTACTATTGAATTCATGGGCGTAATGGTCACCCCCAACACATGAAGAAAACTCATGTTCCCTAAAGAATGAGGTTGTTTCCTTCCACTTGTATTGAATTTTGGAAATTGCATATAATATTCTTACTCTTATACATTTTTTAATTTATGAGATTCTAAACTATAATCTAGTTCTCTTTATTTTCTTCGAATTCAAAAGAAATATTTAATTATTTATTTGTCATGATGGTATAGGATATTATAGGCTCATATGATGAGAAATTTTGTGTCGATGGTACCCATAGATGTATTGGAATTTCCTCATCATTTAATTAGTGAATATTACCATTTTAATTATTTTTTAGACCAAAAAATTAATTTTTAACCTCTTAAAGTTGGACTCATACTTAGAAATAGTTTTCTCTTCCTTTTATCTTTGAGTCAATAATTTTCTCTCCATATTAGCATAATATTCTCGAGGGAAATTTTTTAAAATATATGTACCTTAAAATTATTCTATACCACATCTAAATAAATACTTATAATATCATATATTTTCTACTTATAACATTTCAACACACATTTATTAATTATTATTTATTAAAATCATATTTTTTGAGTGTTTATAGTTTCATTTTTATGTACATTCCGGTTCGTTATTTTCAGTACATACAAAATTATCATGGTCACATAATCAATAGCATTTTAACAATGATAGAAATATCTTATATATATTTATTATATAAAAATTTATAATTATCCTTGAATGGTGGACATGAAAAATGAATCACATCACTTCGTGAGAGTTGTATTGCACACATATGCACGAGTGATGTTATCATTTTTTAATGAGTATAAGGGTAAAAAGGTAAATGATATCCTATATTTAAATAATAATAATTTATTCATAAATATAATAATTATTCACTAGTTCAATATTTATAACTATACATGTATGGTGATGCAAAAAAATATCACCGCTACGTGGAGACAGTAAGCCTTATATATGCACGAGCTAAATTTTTATTTTCCGTAGGATAGAAAAAAGAAGTGTATGGGTTTTTACACCATATTGATAGAATTTTTGTATATTTAATGTTATTATTATAATATATTATCATTTTAATATAAATTTAATTTATTTTTAATAGGAAAAAAGTAAAAAAAAAATTATTAAAAGTTATTCCTCCTCTTAACAAAACAAAATTTGTATTACAAATTAAGCCTTTTAGGTTGATCAATGATGTGACCATATCATCTAGATAATAGTGAATACGGTAGATAAGATATTTTTTTAAGGATTGGTATAAAAAATTCTATGAATATGTGTGAGGAAGAGATAAAAATATATTCCATTTTATAAATGAGGGAAATTACAAGTATGAAATTACTTATATAATGTTGATAATATAGATATTTTTTCGTGTGAAAGAAGCACTAATTTGTGAAATATAAATATATTATAAATTTATAGTTATAATAAAACCAATAAATTTGGTTAAATTTTTTTATATATCATTAATTCATTATCTCTTTGTTTAACCCACCCCACCCCCAATGAACACATTTCATCCTTAACCATGATAACAAGTTTTTACTTATTTTGGTATTCATTATGGACCAATATTTTATTAAACATATTACCTAATATTTAGTGTGATGTTTATAAATATGTATTAAATTTAACCATATTTATTTTTTTTGTACTTCTAGGAAATAATTTTAATATAAGTACCTAAAATGGAATGAAAATAGTTTTTATAAAAATGTTTATTTTAAGCGTGTCAATGAATTTAATGAAAAATAATGTATAATGATTTTACTAAAACAATTAATTAGTTTAGTTTGACCAAAATTATACCTGGTTTTATTTAAAACTAAAGTTTTGAGTATAACTATTTAAATACTTGATTAAGATTAAATAATGAAAAATATTTTTTATTTGAAAAAAACAGTCCTAGGATTTTGAAAATTTTTAGAATATATTTATATGAAAAGAATAATATTTTAATATAAATAAAATTACTTATAATATATATATATATATATATTTCAAAAAATATTAATGTTCTTTAATGTTATATTTATAGGATTATAATTTCATAATAGTGACAATAATCGTAAAATCAGTATTTTTCACTATTCACCCAAAATTATTATATTACATTAAAATATAAAAATATTTACCCTAAGGTAATTATGAAGTGATTGATTAATAATAAAATTTAATTCATAATATTAAATTTATAAAAAAAAATTATTGTACTTTTAATCACATTATAGAATAAAACTATCTATATTGTTTTTTTTCTCTAGAATGTAAAGATTACTATAATTAAAGCTTGGATGTTATAGGAAGAACCTAAAAAAATTATTTTCTAAAATAACTCCCAAAATAATATATGTTTAATATTGATCCTTATACTATCCTAATAAGTCTTTAGGTATAAACCTAAGAAGATCATTTAAATAAGATATACAATTGTTATCCGACTATTTTCTTTTTGTTATTTATTTTTTAACTCTAATAAACCCCTCTTAAACATTGTGATATAGTAAAAAATATTATAAAATGTAATATATTTCTATTTTTATTATGGTATAACTTATTTTCATCTTATTAACCATCTAATGTAAAATTAAAACATCTTATATTTGAATCTGTAGATAAATGCATTGAGAAGATGATGTATTTAAATTTTCATCACCGCACCTTATGGTAGGTCATAATGATGGATCCAAATGAAATAATATGATATATATGACATAATTTTAGTTTTTTTAAAGTCAAATAATTATTATAATTACATTAATTACATATAATGAATAATATGAACATCACTTGGCCATACGTCTAGACTACTGCCTCGCTAACTGATATATTTTATTTTTCATCACTACTTAAAATAGATTGTATATGTAGTTGTATTTAAATGAAAAATAATATATTTAGGATATAATTATAAATATTTAAATAAAAATATTACTTATATTATTTAATTCATTTTCAATTGAAAAATGGAAATGTAACACATTTTTACATAGAGACTACCTTCTCTGTGATATAACACATTTCAATTTTCATAACCACCATAGATGGCTGGTTATGAAAGTATAATTTTTGTATAAAAATTATAACAATAAAATTATTTAGATTATTTAAATGATATAATAACAATCTATTTTACCATCTTTAACATACATAAGTCATTTTGGACTTATAAACCAAATATCATTGAAACATCCACCATATACTTAATCAATTAAGTAATTAAGTGTGACTTATCCATAAGTAAAATAATAAGTAATAAAAAAAAGATAATGAAGTTGAAAAATATTCTTAATAAACTAAATAATTATCATAAATATAATATTCAAGATGATAAATATTTTATGTGATAATAGGAACCCAAGGTAAGAAAATTCATGTCATAATTCTTGTTATTTGAGAATTAATCTATTCTCACCACAAATTTTCATATCATTGGATTATAAACATACTTATTGGTGTATTTTAACATTTTTATATAAAAATAAAATTATTAAAAAATAAATTAATACTTAATTCTCTCACTAATTCTTTGGTTCAATAGTTATGATGTCATAAGGGATTTTTCATCAATACATATTTTTAAAAGATTAAATGTTTTTTTATATTTTATCTCTATATCCACATTCTCAAAAAGGAATCATGTCTATTATTAATATTATAAAAAGTGTTTAAATTTATTTTAAAACATGTTTGACTTTATTTATGATGGATTTATAATAATACTTTAGAATATTATCAAATTGCATAATTTTTTAAATTTTTACAAAATTGTATATGGAATATTTTTTTAACCTATAAAACACGAGAATAATTTTTTACATCCCTGATCATTATTCATTCATAATCTTCTCATTAAATAGTTAATTGTTTTTAAAAAAATATCATTTTCCATTATTCTGTAACTAATTTTTAAACTTTTTTTAAAATAATTTTTATCATAATTTTTACATGGATCCGAAAAGTGATTTTCCCTATGTGTTAAACAGATTTTTTATGAGATTTTATGATGTAAATGAAATATTTTCTAGGATTTATTTAAATAATGGTAGTTATATATGAGTTATGATGAATGTTGAGCCTGATATAACTCTCTATTTCATTTGGTAATTATTATATTCTCTGAATAAATATGTTAGAATTAATAGAGTAGGTTATTCCACTTATAAGGGTTCTTATAACATAACTTTGAAAATGATTTACAACTCTACCTACATTAAAATTCAATGATTTTAAATGAATTTTAATTTAAATATATTTATATATAGTTTAATCTAATGATCTTTTTTTGGGGAATTATTATTCCATTTTAGAGTAACTAGTATGTTTTAAAAGAAAAAGTTTTCTATCAGTTCTCATGTTTTCTAAAAAAACCTCATATTTTTTATTTTTCCATCATTTTTTCAAATTTTTTTTTCTTAAAATCATTGATAAGTAATATTTATTTCATGTGTAAGGAAATTGAGTTTAAATTTTATTTTGTTATATGGAAACACTCTTATATAATCTCATGGTTTTGAAATGGACTTGCAAGTTTCTCTTATTTTTTATATATGTCTCGTACAAGACTTTTTTCCCTCCTACCTTGTTTTTAAATAATTTTTCATATGGTAGAAGGATAAGTATTAATGTTTAAGGTAAGAGTCCAAAATATGGATTTAATATTGAATGAAGAAAGTGTGTCTTTATAATGAAATGTTTTAATGAAAAAATGGATATAATGTGGAAATTTTGAATTTGAAAGGGGTTTTCCTAATTCAAAAATTAATATACATATAGGGTTATTTTTTGTGTAATTGATCAAATATTTTAGTTTTTTGTTGAATGTATTAGAAGAAAAAATTAGCCGTTAATTATTTATAACAAATATTGAAATTTAAATATTATGTTTTTAAAAACCAGATCCAAGAGTGTAGTTGAAGGTTTTTTATACCTATTACATGGTGGACATTCTAATTAATTCTTGAATATTATATTTTTTAAGAATGACTATGACCTAATGAATCAAAAATTGAGTTGATAAAACTCTTAAGTAATTAGTAACAGAAGAATAAAAGGATATTTAGAGGAAGATCATGTAATGGAAATTAAAATATCAGGAAATGTATGTTTTTGTTATTTTTAAAAGAAATTGTGATTTTAAAACCATATATGAAGGATATTATGGGGAACAATATCAAACATGTCGTATGGAGTTGAAAATGAGACAAAAAAACCATATCCTTGTTTCCATACCTAGTTGAATGCACTTTATGATCTAGTATAACAAATATCAATATCATAATCACCTATTTTAGAACCATTTTTACAGAAAAATATTTTATATACATAATTTATAATTGTTTTATTTATTAATATTAATTATTTTATATTAAATTTTTAGTATTGGGTGTGAGTGGATGTAGTAGGTTTGAAATACTTTCTTAATATCAGAGTTGTTATTGAATATTATCCCAATGTTTATATTCCATAGTAAATTAATTTTAATATTAAGATTGATTAATTATAATTAATAATTCCTTAAATTTAATTTATAGGTGTTTTAGTCTTTATCATGGAAGATGACATCGATAAAAAAATGTTTTGGCGATTCACAATGAATAAAAGTTGTTTTCTCAATTAATGGTCTTAATAATAAAATTACGTTTCCAATAAAAATAAAGAATAACTATTTATATATTCATATCATATTATACATGTAATTCAGTTCCCATAGTTATCAATGATATAATTTCTTATCAATTTTCATGTAGCCTGATATACTGACCAAAACATGAACATACCATAATTAATGGATAATTATTTGGTGTTTTAGTTATAATATAGTTATAATAGAAGCATAATGATAAAATAAAGTTTATTTTATTGTGATATATTATAATTATAAGGAATTAGAAGAATAATTAATCTATATGAAAATATTATTGAATATTAATAAACATTTTTTCAATCTTTGTTTGATTGTTTCATAAGGTTAATTTCATAATGATTTCATAGTATTCATATAATTAATAAGTTATTAAATATTTATTACTAGAACCATATTCATATTATAAAAATAAGATTTTCATTTAAACCAATAGTATAACCTTCCATGAATGTAAATAATGAAAAATGAAATACAACAATTTGTGGAGGTAGTAGTCTGCGTGCTTGCATTGGTGATGATTTCATTTTCATATAACATGGGAAATGAGAAATAAGGTTATTTATTTAAGACTCACAAACATGCCATATATATCAGACTATTTTTTAAAATTAACCTTTTATACCATCCATTTTATAAGGTCATGGAAAATTACATGCATTTATTTATGGAGGCGGTAGTTATCACACACAGAGATGATTCATGTTTCTGTTTTTCTTAATGGAAAATGAAAACTTGATTAATTGTTATAATATAATCATAATTACATATCATTCTAATATTTGAGAAAATTTATTTTAAATTAATAAATTTATATTTTATTGAAAATATTTTTTGGAAAAATATAACTTTTCTTTTAAAATATCAAACATGGGTTAATAAATAAAAGCCAACATTTTTAGATTTTTTCCATCCCTTATAAAATATATATTTTCTATTTTAAAAAGGTTTAATGAATTCATAATCTATACTTATATTTTAATAATTTCCTAAAATTAATTTTATAAGTCAATATGGTAGTTTACATTATCCACCTACCAATCAATATTTTTAGAAAAATAACAAAATTTAATCCCAATACCATTTTGACATTCTTCATTAAAAAATGAGAATATTTTTAAAATATATAAATTACTAAACTTATATATCTAGTTATTTAAATAAAAATAATAAATATTATGAAAAATGTTTATTGAAAAAAAATACTTGTTAATCATCAAGTGAATTTAATCTTATTTCTTATAAATTTATAAAAAAATTCTTGTTGAAATACATGTTTAAAAACATAAATATTAGCTATTATTAGAAACTTTTAATTATTTTCAATTTATTTATTAAGGTAATATGTTATAGATCATATTTTAAATGGATATTTAAAAGGAATCATTTGATTAAAATATTAAAGAAAAATAATTATATATAATTTTTTTAAAATTTTTATTATCTTTTTGTACACTAAGGATTATATTATTAAATAAAATTTAGTATTTCATTTTATTTTTCACTTAGGAGTTGTATTATATCCATATTGGGTGTAACATGAACATTTGAATATGATATTAATGTAATCGATCCAAAATCATAGGTCATTAAATCTCATTATAATTTGAATAGTGATGTACGAGCTAAAGTAAAATATTATCATATAGAGAAATTCCAATGCATCCATAAATAAATAATTAAAATTACATAGTGACATAATCAGTATATGAATACACATCATAAATTTTTTACCTTTTTTTAAATATATCCAATCAAGAAGGTTTTATACAGGTTCCATCAACCTATGTAATCAATGTTTATTTCATTAACAATCTAAAAATGAAAATTAAAAAAATCATGTTTATAGACTTAATCAGGTTTTTATATTCCCATAAAGGTAATATGTTATCATCATTTAATAAGGAACATAAAGGAAAAATTCTTTCTCACACTATTCATTAATGCAATATCAATCATAACACAACCAACGTATCGTACTATGGTGAAAGAATATGTCATCACAGTTTTAATAAATAAATCAATGTATGAAACTTATGATATTAATTAATAATATTAAAATAATTTATTGACCATGACACACATCCATAAGTAGAAACATCCAATGATACATATTAATGTGGATTTCACACAAGCGGGTCGATTTCCAATAAATTCTGTCATATAGTGATTTCCATAGATGAAAGTCCCTGGAAGAAGACTCAATGACTTATGAGACACCAAACCCAAATAGATTATATCAAAACTGTCCCATTAAATTATATTATTCTTTCAAAGAACCAAGATTTAATAATGCTATCATGGATCTTTATGGATATGATCATAGAGGGGAACTATCTAGAGCTTTTGGTGTGGCATCTTTCCTTGGATTATTAGTACATAGTCATAATGAAAATGAATGATATTTGTGTTATAAGATATTAATTAACATTCCAACCTATGTATAAAAGAGTTATCAAATGTTCAAATTAATTGGTTCTATGGAAAAAACCCCAACATGAGCTATATCTAACTACGTGTTATCCTATACGACAAGCCCCATCTCCAAAACAATGGTCCCACCCACTATCATCCATGTATTTTTATGGTGATCACCTCCTCTAAAACTAAAAGTAAACACCATCTACAAAGACAATAAATATATTGTGGTCATTACCCACAATGAGTGGTAAATAGTACCACATTGAGTCCTTATCATTGCAGAAACCCCTCAATTAGTTCTATTTTCTTGTCACGGTGAGAATCAATCACCAACATTTCCTAATTGACATCATATGGAGAACCTAATTGCTTCATGTGAATTTCATTTCTCAGTTTTGGAATGGTCATCCCCATATAACATCAACATGATGATAAAATCATCTCAATTATGATGTTCAAGAGCATCCCATGTCTCTCGGTCCAAGCTCTCATACTGATGAAACACATTGTCTCATTCCTAGTGATCTACATCACCCATTGTATTTTGGGAAATTCCCAATGAGTTCCCATAGAACAAACATAGAGATAACATAATAATAATAATTAAATTAAAATAACCACCATAATATATCCAACAAACTACGTACCCATACCACTAATGTCATGTCATTCAAGGCCCAATATATTTCAATGGGTTTGGAAATTTTAATACACATCTTCCAATAATAAAAAAAATTATAAAAATTATAAAATCATTATTTAAATGGGTCTCACAAAGACCAATAACTCACTCATGTTTAGTTATTCATTTTAAAGAACACATGAAAATAAGGATGAATCAATGCTCCACCTAGATTATTATTGTAGGATCTCACTCTTCTATTTCTGGCCTCTAATCTGATCTAAAACATAAGGAATGGAGAATCTAAAAAAGACCACGGAAATAGGTAAAATGAAATCATATTAAAATATCATTCTAAAAATAGATATAAATTTATAATAGAATCAATAGGTTAACTAGTCTTACATCTAGCTATCCAATTCACCTAACAACACTCAAATTGGAGCCCTAATGGAGGAGTTCCAATGGAACCAAGGAGAGGAGATGAGAGGAACCCATGGCTAGAGGA
This sequence comes from Viscum album, assembly GCA_963277665.1. NCBI lineage: Eukaryota > Viridiplantae > Streptophyta > Magnoliopsida > Santalales > Viscaceae > Viscum > Viscum album. Next base: position 413,663,808 of record OY728143.1, read on the forward strand.
GGTTCATGAATGGGAGGAAAAAAAATACAGAATAAAAAAATAATTTGGTAATGTTGTAATAATAATTTAACCATAAATAATTATTTATCGAGTTATGGCACATAGTTTATCAAACCATGCCCCAACTGTGCAGTACAACTAACCAAAGGGAACCCAAACTCACATGACTAGGAACACAGTTTGTAAAATAATATTATTCCTATATACACATTTTTTAATTTATTTTTGGTGCTTCACATAGTTTTCTTGTGGCCTCTCATATATTTTTAAAACCATTCTCTAATTCAAATGATACTCATGGTTTGGGTCTCACTATTAGAACTAAACATGCGACCACCATGTGGCCAATGTTGTGGCTCTTAAACTTTTTTTCTCAACCATCGATTCTCTCAAAAAAAATCTCCAACACACCTAATGAGACATAAACCCCTTAAAAAACAATATAACATTTTATTTTAATTCAAGGTATTATCCTTTGAATTTCATTACAAAATTTGGACCATCCACATAACTAGAAATTCAAATTTACACAGAATTTTAACCCATTCTAAAATATAGGATGTAAAAAAATTTCCACCTTGATATATCTTGAAACTAGATTATTTTTTTCTTACAATGATATAGAATCTAAAATATACCTCTCATAAATATCACTCTGGTCTACCCCATCCACTCATTCAGAGTCAATTCCGCTAGTGGCTCCCCACCTTAAAAATTACCTACCTGGTCACTTCTTGAACCAACCCAACATTCTAATGGTTCATCTAACCACCCTTCAGAAATAAACATCCCCACATGACATACCTTTATTACTAAAACACTCTTGATAATCAATTCATACATGTGTAACTCATGATATGGAAACTGATGCCTAAGAGTGCATACACCCCATCTGATGCACAAATCCATACTGTCATTACACATAATTCCTAAAAGAAATCCCACATCACACACACACACACACACACACACACACAAACATATATATATATATATTAACACAAAACAAATTTATGACTATTCGTCTCATAAAATTTATGCATACTATCTAATGACCACATTTCAACGCATATCTAGTTAATTAATTTATTACACAAACACCTCATGCACCAACATCTATCATATTGAAGAAATTAAAAAACAACCATGATCTTGGAATACCTCTAACTATCATTAACTCATTGGACTTATCTAACCCTAATAGCTCTATAGAACATACCTGGCCTGAAGCCTGACTGCTCGAGGCCTGACCTACCCATGGGAATACACCATCTACTGGCTACTAACACCAATATTGAGTATCTCTCTCTCCCTCTCTACCATGATCTACATATGTAGCAGAATCCTAGATACCAAATCTATGTACTTATCTCTATCCTAAATCAAATATGTTATTATGAACTGGTCCCAGACTCCTAGCTACTCGAGAATTATTCTGGAAAAACCTCTCCAAGTGCCCCATTTTTTCACATGTAGGGAACCATATTGAAGGTTGCTCATATTTTATATGAACATTTCCCAGTGACCAACACTGGAATAACACCATCAATGACCCACTCCATGGTGTTATGCCTATATAATTGCCTTGACGTCCCTACTGGGACTCCTTAAATAATTTCCTTCAGCAACCCACAATACCACTTACAGTCTCCCATGGAACAATCACCTAGATATAATAAGATGAGTTCTTCATATTTTCTTCATCTATTAGTGCTTGATTCACCACCTCTTAGAATAAGGTCAACCTTTATATGTTTATCTACAGCTTGATGGAATTCCATAATCTATACTCAAAACACCTCACCTTAGAAATGCTATCTCCTTCTATGGTGGGTGCGGAACGGGACATGTATATGAACATTGCTAGAAAATCCATAAGGGATTTCTCCCCTTGATGCATGTTTATGAAGTCATAGGGTCGGTCCACCTTTAACATATATATAATGAAATGATCTAAGAAAATAGAATTTAAATACTTCCATGAAAGTCCATCATGCCTTCTTTCTTATACATATACATCCCACTATCACTTTTGTAGTCTTATATGCATATATGTTTCCAATTCACACTCCGACATGGGGGTCTCTATTGCTGGGTAGATATCATTTTCACAAAAATGATCCATTTTTTTGTTTCATGTGCTCCACCCCTACCCGGAAATAATGGCATGTTCTCTGACTAAAACTCATAGATCAAATAATCCATGTATGGATAAGCTAACTATGCTCCCTTAGGAATAATATGTTTAAACCACAAAAAACTCACCCTGAGAAACTATTCTATTGATGGAACATAATCTACCATCTATTTTGGTTGTACTTCCAATCTCGAAGATTGTAACTCTAGATCATGATCATATTTATCTACAGGGAACTCATCCCAACACATGGAGGCCTTATCTCATGCATTCTCTTGTGACACCACAACTTTTCCATATTGACAGTCAACCTAATCCTATTTAAATCAAATTACACTGAAGACCAACTATCATGTCAACAACAACAACAATATATATATATATATATATATATATATTACTAAGAGGGAATGTTTTAATAGGAAGTGTATCTCCCCACCCCTAAAATTCCCTTCCATTACCATATCACATATCATTCGGAATCGTGTCCCCTTACGTGCCCATATCATATTTATTTATCACATATCATATATATCCAAAATCCCCAATCTAGGGAGGATGAGTCAGATTCAACAGCGAGTCCCTGATTAAAATAATATTTATCATTTTATTAAAATTTTATATAGCTCACCTCATTTTTTTTCTGCCTACCCATGTTAGATTTAGGACTATACATACCATATATAAATAGGATCACATATCATCTCATGAAGAACCACATATCTAGGGTAACTGAGTAGAATTCCACCAAAAAACTACATAGGAAAATGTTTTTTAGATTTTTGTTGCACTATAAATATTCCAACCCCTTTTAGCATATTATAGGTTCTATAAAATTTTCATTATCACATAAGCATATCATATAAACTTGCATACCAACCATTATGCATAAATACTCTACCCTTTCCATACCAGATAAATGTTCAAAATTTCATAATCCAAAAAGATCACACCCAAGTGTGAAATTTGAGGTTGAAATAAATCAACTATAAAAGTGAAATGTATGACATCAATTTTCCACCATTAACAATGTGGTAATGTATCCATACATGGTGTTTGAGGAACCTTAGAATGATCTCTTTAAACAATTATGAATAGATCTAATTCTTTGGACTAGAATAACTCAGATAGTAATTTAAAAATAAAAATAAACTCCTATGATACCATTTGAATCACCCATCCTTGGGATCCACATAATCTGTGCTCTGGACTGGAGGTTAAAATGACTTATGAATTCCTCCCCATTTTCAAAATATTTCAAAATAGTAAAAAGGTTATAATTATGTTTATTGTAGATACTATACCCTATAGTGATGACATAATAACAATGGAATGGTCTTTATAAATAAAGGAACTATGGAACCATGTATTCAAACTCAGTGGAATAAATTTTATGTAATGTAAACAAAAATACAAAATCAATAGAATCATACATACTAGATAATATATATATATATATATATCATATGGTAATTTAAAACATAAAATATACCCCACAGATGATCATTTAAGTACAAACTCATAACCAAAAAGATACCCCAGCTTGATGCAAAGAGCCCCCACAATCCATCTTCCATACATCACATGAACATGAACATGCCTTATCACAATGGTCCAGAGAATGATCTCAGTCAGCTAACTGATCTGAAAGACATAAAGTATACATTTCGTCTGAGGGGTCAGTGTAGGGTATGAGTATGAACCCAGTATGCTACTATTAATGCTTTCTTATCATACATTCATATTCATACTAGTGAATTCATAAGTAAATAAATAGAAACATCCATCATGCTTAAAATAAATAACCAACATTAATAATGATCAAAAGCCCTGAAGATGTGTTTACCTAATTCGTCCATCAGTAGAAATGTAATGATGTATCCATAGCTAGTCACATATGGGGAACCCTCGATCTCCAACCATAACGTATCACACGATACCATATGCCATCCTTCATCACATATATATATATATCCCATAATAAGTAAATTATCATCTCAATGTCATGACCACCAATTATGTCACAAGTTCCTTAGACTTCCACTTTCCGAACCATTGTTAGCTTAATGGACCAACATCTTAAGGAATGATGATGTTCATCCTTCCAGAAATAATTATCCACCAACATCAATGAAAACTAACTTCCAAGGCATTGTGATATCCTCGCTTCTATAATTGTTCTTCTTCGGCCTATGTAAATATGGTGAGCCTCAAATCCCAAAAAATGATCTCACTCACTATAAACTAAGGTTTTTTACGGCGAGCACATCCTCTAAAACTGATGGTTGACACCATCCCCTAAGAAAAAAAATATTTGGAGGTATCCAACTATAATGATTGGTTAACACCACCTCACGGTGTCATTATCTATGTGTACATGGCTCTATTGGAACTATCACCTAGTCTTGGGGAACAACAATCATGATGATTTCCAAATCCACACTATCAGGTGAGCCTTGTCACCTCATGCAAACTATGTCACTCAACTATTGAAGATTCATCACCATCCAACTCAACCTGATTATGAAATATTCTTAATTTTTATGGTTAATACCATCCATATTCCTTCAGTACATTCCATTTATCTAAAAAAACTCTTTGTCTCAATCCTTGTGATAAAAATTACCCTAGGTACTATGGGGTATTCCCTACACATTCACACAGAACCAACATAATTCTAACACAATAATAATAATTAACATAAAAGCATTGGAACAACCTTCTAAAAAAACTAAAGCCCTATACCACTCATGTCATATCATTTAAAACTCAATGAATTTTTACATGTTTGGAAATTCCCATTGGTATACTGCAATAATAAGACAATAATAATAATAATAAGTTAATTAAATAGGACTCACTCAGAGCACTCACTCAAATATATTTAGGAATTTATCCTACATCATGTGTAAATAAAAGTATAAATCTATTTACCACCTACCATATTCTTGTAGGCACTCACTTTTTAAATACTAGCCTGTTATCCAAGATGAAATAGAAGGAAACAAAGAATTTTAATAAGAACTAGGAAAAAATAAGATGATCTCAAAGGGAAATAACTTGTCCAAATAGAGATGTAAAACAATAATAAATGTAATAGGATTATTATCCTAACAACTAAATATCCAACACAACTGATAATGATCATATTTGAGCCTGAATGAAGATGTTCCAAATGAACCTAGTAGAGGACAATGGAGGATCTCACAACTGAAGGAGGTGCATGAATTGGAGGGAAAAAATGGGAGAATAAAGAAACAATTATGAATGTTAGAATTTTATGTTTACCCCATTTATTGATCCACATGGTATTTCTAACCTTGTTCCAAATGTGTGGTGAAACTTTCTAAAGGGAACCCCACCTCACATAGCATTGTGCACTATTTTCAAACCGTTCACTTATTGTAAAAAACCTCTAAAATTTATTATAGATAAATCACATAGGTTTTCCATGTTTCAGGTTTAATTATTAATTTTCTCTTGGTCAACTAGTCTACAAGGTTTGGTCTTCACAATTTTCACTAACCATGCGTTAACTGTGCACCTTGTGATTTGTCTCCCAAACTTTAGCAATCAATTATGGATCTCTCAAACCCAAACTAAACCTTTAAGAAACATTATGTTCCTTTAAACCCATCTATAAAAAACATAATAGTTCCTTTTATTCTCATAATTTTTCTCCAAATTCGAATTCAATTGTTTTTCCATCCAACAACAAATTTTTTGAATTTTCCTAGAATTTTGACCCTTTAAAAAACATGGGACATTACATGATCATCCTTGTATTAGTACCTTCAAAACACATACAATACACCTAAAATACAATTATTGAATCAATATATTATGATTAAAAAAATTATGAATCGAAATTCAAAGAATTGTTCTAATTATTATGATACAGTAAATAATTATAACTCGATTCAAATCATATGATATTTCACAAAGACTTATGATGAGTAAAAATTCATATGATCTTTATTTTTATATTTTTCTTCACAAAAGTATTACTAAATTTTTAAACATTGAAAATAAATAAAAATCATTATAGTACTGTGATCATTGAAGCTCTGTAAAGAATCATTTGAATCATCACCTCATAAGAAATGAATTACAAGAACCAAAACATTCTTTTCCATTATATAGAATTTCTCTAAAACTTATATAGTTAAAAACCATTTCATAAGTATCAATTTATTCTGTTAGATTTAAATTTCAAACAAACCATATGTAGAAGATAAATTAATCATTTAGTTATCCTAAAATTTACCTTTACATAGCAACCTATCCATTTTCATAAATTATAGATTGCATTCAAATGAAACCAGAACATTCTAAAACTAAATCAGGGCCTTCTTAAAATCCTCTTAACTCCCTCAATCATGTTTCCAAATTGTTTTTGAATATTTTTTTATAATCACCAACAATTTCGATTAATTCTTTTTTGATAATCTCACCAACTATCATCACAAATAAATAAGTTCCTAATCATGTTTGACTTCAAATGGAAACATATAAAACCATAAAATACCCAAATAATTATCACTAAAAAAATATTGACCTATTTAATACAAATGAAATTTTTACATGAGAACTTCATAAATAATGTTTTTTATCTTTCAAATTTTTCATATTCCAAATTTATACCACCATACTTATGAAAATATATTAACAAAATTACATGAATTCCATTATGTTCATTTCTCAACCCTTAATTTTTTAATAGTGATGAATACCTCTCTTAATATAAACCTAAGTTTATTTCATTACAATTTTCAATAATTGACCATTACAAATATGAATTTTCCTATTGTAAACAGTAACCTAAAATCATTGAATCGTATTTCAAAATAGAATTTCATTGAAAAATATTTAACAAAATTTCAAAGGAATTATCATCTCTATCACATATCAAAAATAAAATATTCCTTGGATATTATCTAAAATACCTAAGCAATAGTCCAAATAATAAAATTTAAAAAAATAGGGTGCCACACAATATTTCATAATACATAGTCAACTGTTTATAAAAACGGATTCAATACATTTCACATATTACACTAAGTATAATACTCTCCCAAAGAAAGATGATCATCTATGTAATATTCATGTTAAAATTGTTTATTTCTATATGATATCTAACTATAATTAAATTCTTATTTATAAAGTCATTTATATAATAAAAATAAGTAAAGTCTTCTATAACTTTCCCATGACCAAGTACAAAATTACACATATTATAAAAAACATACCATTTATATCTTCCCAACATTATATTATATATAGAATCAAAAAAATGAATCTAACACATTATCCCTATAATGAACCGACCCAAGAAGCCCAGATCTGGTGCATTATTTTAATAAATTAGCATGATTACAAGGAATCATGGCCAGAAGGACCGGCCAATTTAGCATTCTTGGAAAATAGATTACATACATGAATGTTACATTAAAAATTAAGACATAAAACATAACATAAATAATAATTTGAGAACGCCATTATTCAACAAGATTGACCCAGTATATCAATCATTATACACTTCTTGTAATCATGAGAAAATAAAACATAAGAAAGGGGTGAGCTCAGATGCTCAATAAGGATAAACAATATAGAGGAAGCTATCACAAATAATAATAAAATTTTATGAAAGGTATACAATTGAAACACAATCCCTTTAAACATAAACTTCAGCATAATATGGAAAGTATATATAACATAATTCCATATAATTATTCACTTTGATATTCTACTAGTCAAATGATCATATATAACATTAATAAATAATCATATAATGATGGACTGCATAATGCTAGACATATTAACCACAATGTCAAGGCCTCATGCCAAGACCCTAAATATACATTTTGTGAAGGCCTTATTCAGAGAAACAATTTTGTCTCATGAGACCTACTGATGCATCAAGGGGCAATAGTAGGCCCCACCCGTCACTTACTATGTCCAATGCATTTATCATATGAAATTGCCTAAACATAACATAATTTTTTTTATTAAAACTAGCATAAAAATTTCTAATAATTTAACCATAAACCATGAATGGTAGAAAAATATAACATCCATAGTAAAAAATATCACAACTCATTCATTACAATATGAAATATTGTATTATAATAAATATTCCTCAATCAAGAATAATATCCAGTAAAGGATATTAACATAGTTGAAAATGATCAGTAAAACACTTATACAGAAATACCACTTTTCATGAAATCATTTAAAAGTAAATTTTTGTAAAGGAATAAATTTTAAAAAAAATTGAATAAAATATTCCCATACCACTTTTAAACATTTTATAGAAAATATCATTTTTAAAAAAAATTGTCCATATAAATAAATCCTTAAACCCATTTTAAAAGCATGGAAATTAATGAGAAAGATTTAGATGAATAAATATTTAAAACATTTAGAATTATTTTTAAGTTACAAATTCATTTAAAAGAATCATTTTGAAAATTCTTGTATGAAATATGGACATGGATAATAAATAAGTGTTATTAAATACTTACACATAAGCAATCTTGGATAACAATGAGATTGAGGAATTATCCCTTACCTTGTACTTTCATTTAGTCGATGGTACGTTAACCTCTTGTATAATGATGAAATCATTTTTATTAAATTATAATAGAACCACATACATAAATATAATATCATATATGATCCTCAAATACTTCATTGTTAATAATATTTCGGTAGTATAATTGTTTCAGGTGTTAACTAATTCGTTTTCATTTATATGTTTTGTTTAATAAGTTATGTTTGTTATGGATATGATGTATTTGATTCATATCCATAACAATATTAAGTTTAAACAATATCTTTAATCATAAAATGAAAATTATTCTTGAATGGTTACTATGGGGAATAAAATATCATCATGTTGTGGAGACGGTAAGCCGTATATATGCACGAGTGACAATATCGTTCTATTATTGGTGAAATCATATTTAACAGGATGGTATATTATATATACAAACACATTAACATGTTATATTTATTATTTTCATCAATTATACTCATTATTACAAAATTCAAAATAAGGAAGTGTTGAATAACAAACTGCACCATGACGTGGAGATGGTAAGCCTTACGTAGACATGTATGGTTACTTTGATATTCATAGGATAGATAGAATAATGAATATGGTTATTAAATATTTATAATAAAATCTCATAATGTATAAGGTACTGGAGTTATTATTATATTATGGAAACAATAATGTAAGAGGATGTGGAAGAAGAAAATAACGTGAAACATGTGATGAAATAATTACATCTTCTTCGGGTGCTTCCTTTTGATTTGATCAAAAGGGCTCCATGGGTTGTCTGTCTGTTCAATGCAAGGCCTCTAGGTTTAATTGAGGTTAGCTCGAAGTATAATTGAGATTGTTTTGGTAGAGAAAAAAGGTTTTGGATATGTGAATTTGAGAGAAGGGTATGTGCCCTTTTATAAGAGAGGTGAGGGGAACCTTAGTAAAAGATTGAAATATTATTTTATTATAAAGTCATTTTCAGTTTTTAATGGCTTGAAAAGGATTTATATCGACGCTAAGGTGGGTCAGGGTCGAAAAACGTGCAACCAATATTTATCAGACAAGTCTAGGTCACTACATTAACCATATCTTATAGATTTAACACATAGTTAAATATTCTAAATTTTACCATGTCTTCTTGTATTATAATAATAAATGGTTGATAAACGTACTATAAATAATCCAAGAGAACCCCAAGTGGTTCATTATTGACATATAAAACCTTATCTATGTCTTTTCTCTTAGAATTTTATTTTTAGGAATATTATATCATTTAATAAAATAGTATTTGTTTTAAAAACTCATTTATGCCAATTTTGACACTATTTTGATTTTGGTTTTTATGAAAGTCATAATAAAATAATTTTCACGACCCATCCTCTGGGGCCCATGTGGTGACTACCCCAAGCCCACCTTCTATAGGCCAGAGGCTGGTGACTAGAACCAAAGCCATAATTCCCTAAAAATGGGAAGGAATTGCCTTTATATCCTGTAAACGTACACTACAAAGAACATAGATGGATACAAAACACTAAGTAAACTGTATAACAAAAGAGTGTTGAAAAGTAAAAGTGGTCGGAAATACAAGCCCAACTGTAATGTATAAGGAACTAGAAGTACAAGTACAACTGAATAAAGGAAAAACATATGCTCAGTCATCCTCTGAGATTCCTACCTAAAGGGTAGGTACAGATAGCCTCCTCAGTACTCCACGCCCATCAGTCTCCTTCATTTACCGACTCTTCGCAAGGTCTACCTTTGGGTAGCATCTAGTCCGGGTACTCTCAGCCTCAGTCAACGTTGTCCGTGGTTTGCATAAAAAAAATAGGGTATGGGCATAGCCCATGCAGGGGTGAGTATAACGATACTCATTAGGGACCTCGAAACCCTCAAAGTCTCCCAAATCCACCAAGGATAAACCCCAAAGTAAGTAATCAATTGATAACTCTACATAGGTATATGCCCATACATATACCTAAGTTATTAAGTAATCTGTCTCAATAACGAGGAAAAAAAAGTACTGACTCAGCACAACCAAGATTTTATTCACATTATCGAAACCTTGACTGCCGGAGAACTTCTAATCAATCGAGTACAGTGGGCCTGCCATGTCACACAGAGGTGCTTCCCACTTACCTTGGATTGGTGAGGTACTCCTCCTATCGAGTACTATGGATCTGCTACGTTACACAGAGGTGCTCCCCACAGTGGGTCTGCCGCCACACCCAGGCTCTCCCCCTCAAAGCCTGCAGAGGTACTCCTCCTATCGAGTACCGTGGGTCTGCCACGTCACTAAGAATTCTCATCAATCGTGGGTCTGATACCAAAACTAGGTGCTCCCCAATAGGATAGTAGAGTCCCTATGAGTCAAACGATCAACATTTGTTAGGTCTCATCCTGCTACAAGGTCTCCGCACTCTGCTCACTCATCACTAGAAGGATCTTCTCCATGAGCTACTGGTCGATACTCCAACTGTCACGAAGTCTCACGAATAAGTATCTCAAAGGTCTTCCATGTCATAGGGGTCTCTAAGTAACATACGATGCATCAATCGGATGCCTGGTCTGTGAGTTATTAACCTTTTAGTCACGGGGGCCCGGTTGGATTTGTGCACGATCCTACCAAAATATATCTCAACTATACCCTAAACACTAGTGGGGTATACTCAAAGGGACGGTCATGCTCCGAGATTACCAGTGCCATTGACGGTTCTTCAAACGGACGTCTGATGCCAATGATATGGCCAACAGAAAGTAAAGGGTCATAGTGGACACGGGTCTAGTCCGACCCGGTTCCGGTCGACCCAGCCTGACCCATTGGGTCTGGCCCAACCCGTTGGGTGGGCTAGCGCGTTTGGTTCAGCTCGGCTTGATGGGGCCATCCCAGCAGGTCGCGACAGGCTGTGAAGGGATGAGAGGGCGCAGACCGGCCGCGAGGGCATGGACTGGCATGAGGGCAGTTCGGCCTAGAGGGCGGTGCGAGGGCATGGGCGGGTTCAGCCATGGCGCCGCAAGGGGCGTGGGAGGCCGACTCGACCGGATGGGCGGAGACCACGTGGGTGGTTCAGAAGCTGGTGGTCAGCGTGGTTCATCCTGAAGTGGCGGAGCTGGTCTGGCCGTGATGCCGCAGGGGCGGCGCGGGTCATAGAGGCCATGGGTGGCAAGGTCATTGCCTTCGTCGCCTTCGTCAACATTGTTGCCTTCCTCCATCTCGAAGATCACTGCAAAAGAGAATGACAGAGGGGTCGGTCCATGTTGGTTTGGTCAGCACCCTCCGCATATAGGGTGGTAGCATTTGGCTAACAAGAAGAAGCACAAAAAAACCTCCACAATGATTAATCACAAAACCCACAAAAGGAAAACATATGCAGATCAACTAGTTAGAAGTTGATCCATGCTCTTTGTTTTAGAAGGAAATAATCAAGGGAATATAAAATCAAACACAAAAATCCACTACCTTTTTTCGCATGATGTCGTTGGTACCAGAAGGAAGGAGGTGAAGTTGTCGACATTCGTCTCATCAGCCACACACCTCCAATTTGGGTCTCATGCGTCGGTTCTTCATTGTTGAAGATGTGGACATCCCATGACGGAAGAAGTCCCGAGGAAGATGGTCGAAGGAGGGCAGTGTTCTTCATCAGTGGATTGTTCTTCTTTGGAGAGCGTAATCCTCCAAGTGTTGGGCGTCACTGAACTTTACTGGTGCTTCATCGCTTGGTGAAGCCATACCAAATCCTCCTCCCACGCTCCATATATATAAGATAGGGGGAGAGGTAAGTAACGATCGTGGAATTTATGACGGTTCATTTAATAGGAACCTTCCTAAATTCCAACGACGCTGTTTCTTAATATATAAAAAGTGTCAAGCCAATTAATTTACGTTATCATAATAAAGTGGTGTGTTGGCACAATTTAATGTGGAGGAAGTCAAGAGGCTCCTCCACATTAAGGTGGGGAGTTGAGAGTTTCACTCAATTAAAAGAGAGGTTCAATCTCGGGTGGTCCCCACCACCATAACCACTCATGGGAAGATAGGATTGGGTGGTCCCCACCACCATAACCTCACATGGGAGGTTAAGGTATGGTGGTCCCAACTTCTTAACTTCCACATATAGGATACAACTCATGTGGTCCCACCTCCACAATATTCACATGGGTGCTTCAAATAAAAATAAAATGTTTGCCCAATTTTATTTTTATTGTATTCCTTCACGAAAAACAAAAAACTAACTTTCACCCTCGACCAAATGTCGTTGTGGTGAAAGTATACTTAAGTGAATACTAGCGCTGCGAGTTCAACAGTGCCCTCAGATTTCAATTCCGAGCACCGGTTTAAAAGTTATAAAAACACACTCGTACGTTTACTGAACGTACCTGAAATTTTTTTTAGAAATTATTATCAGTCACCCTCAACCCGCACCGGTGGAGGTTAGACTCTACCTAGGTGAAACACACCCCAATGAACCTAATGGTAATCTCATATTTTCAATCTGAGTTACCATTTATAAGTTATTAATTATACAATAAAATTATTGTTACTTAATTATTTTATTTGCGACCAAAATTTAAATTTCTTCTGCGGGCCTGCGCCAGCCAATGTTAGTATCTTCTTAAAGAAATAATACCCTCACAAGTTCAGTGGTGGTCTCAGATTTTTAATCTGAGTTACCATTTGTGAGTTATAAGCATTTGGAATATAAAATAATTTATTTAATTATTTTATTTACAAATATACCATTTTTGGGTTCTCTCACCGGAGGCCCGCGCGGACTAATCTGAAGTCGCACCTAGGGTAAACCCACCATCCTATGCGCAACGGTTCCATTAGATTTCTGATGTGAGGAACCTTTTAAGAGTTATTCCATTTTTTTCCAGGAAAACCTCTTATGCGCATTAACTCAAGCTTAACAAAACATCGACGAATCATTCCGGGCACTCGAGGCCTCAGTATCACGTGGTTTCAGATTTATTGGACTCGTAAAAATCTTGTTAATTTAAAAAACATTCATGGACATTACAGGTCTTTAAATTCTCACCACCTTAGGGAACTACATCCCAGTAAGCCACAACTCATCTAGGTAAACAAGTGGGGGGGTACATAGCACGCATCTCAGCCTCCCGCTCCCATGTGCTCTCCTGGAGGTTCTAATGCTGCCAATGAACACGTACCAGAGGTATCAACTGTCCATGAAGGACTCACTCCTATCGATCCAAAATCTCTATTGAAACCTCTGTAAAAGTCACCCCATCGTCGACGTCCAGATCTCTATGGTCGATGATGTGAGAAGGGTCGTGCACGTATATCCTCAGCTGTGATACGTGGAAGATGTTGTGAACCTAGTGTAGCTGAGTTGGAAGAGCTAAGCATTATGTCACCTCTCCAAATCTGCTAAGGACATGAAAAGGTCCGATGAATCTCGGAGATAACTTGCTGCCTTTGAAAAATCTCTGCAAACCTCATCGACGTGAGACCTGTAGAAAGACATGGTCTCCATCCTCAAACTCCAAAGGTCTCCGTATCCTATCGACATACGACTTCTACCTAGTCTTTGCAGTCTTCATTTTCTCCTAGATGATCTGCACCTTCTCCATGGTAGCCTGTACCATCTCTGGTCCAACTAGTGCTGACTCCCCTAGGTTAGTCCATCACAAAGGTGATCTGTAAGGTTGCCCGTATAACACCTAAAAAGGTTCCATCCCAATGGTGGAGTGATGACAGTTATTTTATGAAAACTCCACCAAAGGTATGTGATCCTCCCATATGCGACTGAAGTAGAGGACACAAGTAAACATCATGTCCTTGAGGGTCTGAATGGTCCGCTTAGTCTGACCATCCGTCTAAGGATGGAAGGTCGTGCTCAAACGACGCTGCGTCCCGAAAGCCTCCTCCAAACCCTTTCATTTCCCAAAAGTAAAATGTGCATCACTATCAGAGAAAATATTCAAGGGTACACCATTTAACTGCAAAATCTCATGCACATAGAGGCATCCCAAGCTCTGTAATAAACCCTATTATTTGATCATTAGGAAGTGGTCCGAATTGATGAGTCGGTCGACGATCACCCAAATCAAGTCATGACACCTAGATGTATGTTGAATTACTATAATTAAGTCCATGGATATCTCATCCCACTTCCAATCTAGGACCTCTAAAGACTAAACCAAGCCTGCTGGTACCTGATTTTTTGCCTTCACTTGTTGACAAGTGAGGTTCTAGGAGGCAAACTCTGAAATTACTTTCTTCATTCCCAGCCACCAGTGCTGTCGTCGGAGGTCCTGGTACATCTTCACCACTCTTGTATGTACCACTAGAGGGGATGTGTGGAACTCCCTCAACACTTTATCTTGAAGTGAAATTGGTACCATGGTACGTCCCTAAAAGATAATGACTAGATCCCCTCCTTCAGAAAATCCATATGGTTCCTATCCTGTAGATATATGAGCACGTCATGTCTCGCCGTCAGTGTCTCTATGCTACGCCTCCCTGACATGCTAAAGGAGTGGGAGGGTGACTGTAAGAGATTGAAGAAAAGTTGGTCCTTCTTGATACACAAAGGATATCTACAAAGTAGCTAGCTGCTCTGTCGCCTCACTCAGCAGATGTAGGCCACACCTCTTGCTGAGTGCGTCTGATAACATGTTACCCTTCCCAGAAGTATAGACTATCTCAAAGTCAAGTTCTAATTCCACGAGGGTGAGGTTGGCCGACTAATGAGTGATTGGCTGCACCCTCCTATGCATGAGTTTATCATGTGCTTCCTGGGTTTCTTTTTTCACCTACCAAGTAAAACCCCATTTCAATGTTGTTGATAAAGCACAACCTCTTTGCCTAATACAGACAATCTATGTGTGAACTGTGGATGTCAATTCAAAAACCAAACTAACGTCATAAGGCCTCGACACTGCAACCAAGAGGTTCCAACCAAAACTCTCGACTCAAGGGTCAGATCATACCGTCAACATAAATGTGATTATCGAGTCTCCTCCCAAAGGTTTCTCCAGACGTGTGGGTCAAGTAAACGGTTTAATTAAAAACTCTAGGTCTTGGAAAATATTATTGGAAGGACGGAATGATTGGTACCTATTTCTATTGATATGGAAGCTAGTAGTAGACACAAACCATACCTCGAATCATTCTTAGAGCCCTAGGGTCTCACTCCTTGACCTCATGTAGCTACTATCTTCCCCCCATCCTCCAGCTCCCTAAGCCTGGTGTGGAGCACAAAGGGGGGGTGGTTGTAACATGTCGAAATGTACACCACCTCATGGTACTCCCATAGCTCTTCTTCTACAACTTCAGCCCTGCAGATTCATCTTTCGCTAACAATTCTTCTTCCCAAAACATTTTAACATGCCCAATTCTCTATGACTGGTTCCAATTTCCTGCTTTCCCACTACTAACATTCACTGGCTACATCCGCTCAGCCAATGAATATTCAACCACAAAGGTTCTCTCTAGAACCCTAACATAATTAAGAATGCATAGAGGAATAGCACTAGCTCAGATGTCCCAAAATACACCTCACTCAGATGTCTAAGCTCTGAAGCACTGATCGTATCGTATTCATCGAGTGCCAGGAATGATCGGTACACCTCGATGAATTCTCAGGTACCGACATGTCATCATTCAAAATCTATAGAAGCTCTAGAGAACTCTCAGCCACCTCCTCAAGCTAGTCCTCAGCCACCTGTGAGTCTGCTCACCATAGAACCTGAGGGGTATTTGATGCTGAATCACACATAAGGAACTAGGCCTATATGTGTCCTTTACCAGGACTGCCTGTTGTAACTGCTGACCAACAGGTAGTGATATAGTTGATACACTACCCAAAGGAACTATCTCAGCTAATGGTCCATGTAATGAAGAACCATCACTATGAGGACCATCCTCATGGTCTCTCACTGAAAAAGTCTAGTATCTAAGATCACCATCTGCTCTACTGCTGTCTCAACTTGGTGGAAAACTCTAGTAATCGTCTCTAGCCAGCCTTCTGCTATGTGGGAAACTGTCTCACCTCGGAACCTCAAAGGCCTCTGCTACTGGAACTCATCCAACATGCTCAATCGGCGTGCACTGTCTGCCAATATGGCGGGTGGAATCTTCTACCCAATGGGTGGTGGTGCTGCTGGTACACCACCTGAAGGTGCCAACATAGTATGAGCACCCTGCACTGGAGCCTCATCACTCTATGAGATATCAGTGCATACAACTCTCCAAAATCTAGCCAGCTGTCTGTGTGGAGGCATTCTGAAAAGAAAAATGCGTACAACGATTAAAAGTTAAACCTTGTGAGCTGACCTAGTGAGATGACTTAATGAAAAACTTTTTAAAACACACACGCAATCCGCGTTTTCTTGTACTGAGTCAGAAATCAGAAATCAGGGTCCTGGTGTATGGATATGTCAGCCGCTGCACCCACAGTGGACTCCAGGAACTAAAAACCACACTCACTACACTTAACACTACTTCTTAAAAGAAAATATCAGATTCCTAAGTTCTATGGTAGAACCGACTCCTCAGATACAAATTTTTCATGACCCATCCCCTGGGGCCTGTGCCGTGACTACCCCAAGCCCACCTTCCATAGGCAACGGGATGACGACTAGCACCAAATAAATAATTCCCCAAAACTAAGAATGAATTTCCTTTATATATTGCAAATGAAAACAATAGAGCACACAACTAGATACCAAACACTAAGTAAATTGTATAATAAAAGATTTATGAGAAGTAAAAGGGGCTAGAAATTCAAGCCCAAGTGTAAAGTTCAAGGAACTGGACGTAAAATTACAACTAAAGTAAGGAAAAATAGCTGATGGGTCATCCTCCGGGATTCCTACTTGAAGGGTAGGTACAGATATCATCCCCGTCACTCCACATCTATCAGCCTCCTCTGTATACCGACTCGTTGTAAGGTCCACCTCTGGGTATTGTCCAGTCCTAGTACTCTCAGCCTCAGTCAGCGTTGTCTGTCATCTGCGTCCAACACAATAAGGTACGGTCATAGCCCTTGCAGGGGTGAGTATAATGATACTCATTAGGGACCTCAATAACCTCATGGTCTCACAAATTCACCACGGATAAACCACAATGTAAGGAATCAATAGATAAACCTACTTAGCTATATGCCCATACATATAACTAAGTTATTAAGTAATCCGTCTCAATCATGAGGAAAACACAAAAGTATTTTTTCAGCACAACCATGATTTTATTCATATTATCGAAACATCGGATGCTGGATAAATCCTACTCAATCGAGTATAGTGGGCATGCCGCGTCACACAGAGGCGCTTCCCACTAACCTTGGACTATTGAGGTACTCCTCCTGTCGAGTACCATGGGTCTGCTGCGTTACACGAAGGCACTCCCTACTGTGGGTCTACCACCAAACCAAGAAGCTCCACCTCATAGCCTACAGAGGTACTTCTCATGTCGAGTACCATGGGTCTACCACGTAACTAGGCGCACTCCACCACCATGGGTATTCCGCCACAACCAGGTGCTCCCCACCTAGCTAGTAGAGTCTCTCCGAGTCAAATGGTCAATAGTCATCAGGTCTCAGCCAGCTACTAGGTCTCAGTACTCTGCTCACTCTTCACTGGAAGGATCTTTTCCACGAGCTACTAGTTAATACTCCAAATGTCACTAAGTCCCACGAAGAAGTATCTCAAAGGTCCGCCATGTAATAGGGGTCACAACATAACAGATGGCGCATAAATTGGATGCCCAGCCTGTGAGTTATTAGCATTTTAGTCCCGGGGGCTCAGTTGGATTCATGCACGATCCAACCTGACCATATCTCAACTATACCCCAAACTCTAGTGGGGTACACTCAAAGGGACCGTCATGCACCAAGATTACTAGAGATGCTTATGGTTAATCAAATGGACGTCCGGTGCCGATGATATGACCAAAAAAATGTAAATGGTCATAGTGGGCCCAGGTCTGGTCCGACCCGGACTGACCCAGTCTGGGCCAACCGGGCCTGTTGGGTGGGCTCGCCCATTGGGCCCAGCCCAGTTGGCCGCGAGGGGTCACGATGGTATGAAAGGGCACAGACCGGTTGTGAGGGCGTGGATCGGCCGTGAGGTTGCGGAGCAACCATGAGGGTGTGTACCGGTCGCAGGTCAGCACGACAGTCGTTCTCCCAAGAGGGCGCCGCACGGGCAACTCGGCCTAGAGGGTGCTGCGTGGGCACCAGCTAGTTCAGATAGGGGGCCGCGAGGGCTGTGTGAGGTTGGCTCGGTCGGGGCGTCGCGAGGGGCGCAGGATGCCGGTTCGGCTGGGGCGCCTGTTAGGGGTGCAAGAGGCTGACTTGACTGGGGATCCATGAGGGGCGCGAGAGGTTGGTTCGGCCGGGGAACCGCGAGGGGCGTAGGAGGCCGACTCGTCCGGGGCACCGTGAGGAGCACGGAAGGTCGTTTTAGATGGGGCGCCTCTAGGGGTGCAGGAGGCCGGTTCAGCCGGGGCGCCACGAGGGGCACGGGAGGCCGGTTCGGCATGGGTGCCTTCGAGGGTTGTGGGAGGCCAACCTGGCCGGGGCACCGTGAGTGTGCGGGTTCAGCCAGGGGCTCGGGAGGCTGGCGGCTGGCATGGTCGGGGCAGCTCAGAAGGGAACCGTAGGGCCATGGTAGCCGGGGTCGGTTCGGCTGGTGGACGATGTGGCCAGGGTGGCTTGACCCAGCCCGGGGTGGCGTGACCGGATAGGCGGAAACCGCAGGGGCGGTTTGGAAGCCGACAGGCGGTGCGGTTTGGCCCGGGGCAGTGGAGCTAGTTTGGTTGGGGCGCCGCGGGGGCGGTGCAGGTCACAGAGGCCGCTGGTGGTGCGGTCGTTGCCTTCACCGTGTTCGTCACCGTTGTCGCCTTCTTATGTCTCGAAGAACACCACAAAAGAGAACGATGGATGGGTCGGGCCATGTTGGTTCGGTCCACACCCTCCGCGGTTCCGGTGGTTGCATTTGGCTCACAATAAAGAAGCACAACAAACCCTCCCGCAAGGATTAATCCCAAAACATGAAAAAGGAAAACATATGCAGATCAACATGTCAGAAGTTGATCCACGTTCGTTGTTTTAGAAGGAATGAATCACAAGAATATTAAATCAAACACAAAAAACTCATACCTTTGTTTGCATGATTCCATTGGCACAGGAAGGAAGGAGGTGAAGTTGTTGACGTTTATCTCATCCGCCACACACCTCCAATTTTGGGCTCGTGCATCGGATCTTCATAGTCAAAGATGTGGACATCCCACATCAGAAAAATTCCCAAGGAAGAAGGTCGAAGGAGGACGACGTTCTTCGTCGGTGTAGCATTCTTTGTTGGAGAGTGTAATCATCCTAGTGTTGGGCGTCGCGGTACATTACTAGTGCTTCATCGCTTGGTGAATCCATCCCAAATCCTCCTCTCAAGCTCCATATATATAGGAGAGGGGAGAGGTAAGTAACGATCATAAAATTTATGACGGTTAATTTATTAGGAACCTTCCTAAATTCAAATGACACTGTTACTTAATATTTATAAAGGGTCAAGCCAATTAATTTACGTTAGCATAATAAAGTGGTGCGTTGTCACAATTTAATGTGAAGGAAGTCAAGGGAATCCTCCACATTAAT
The DNA here is from genome assembly GCA_963277665.1 of Viscum album. Taxonomy (NCBI): domain Eukaryota; kingdom Viridiplantae; phylum Streptophyta; class Magnoliopsida; order Santalales; family Viscaceae; genus Viscum; species Viscum album. The sequence continues at coordinate 413,684,113 of OY728143.1, forward strand.
GAGGGGAGTTGAGAGTTTCTCTCAATTAAAAGGGAGGTTTAATCTCAGGTGGTCCCCACCACCATAACCTCTCATGGGAGGTTAGGCTTGGGTGGTCCCCACAACCATAACCTCACATGGGAGGTTAAGGTATGGTGGTCCCCACATCTCAACATTCACATGTAGGATAAAACTCCTATGGTCCCACCTCCACAATATTTACATGGGTGCTTTAAATAAAAATAAAATGTTTTCAAAGTTTTATTTTTATTTTATTCTTTTATGAGAAACCCAAAAACTAACATTCACCCTCGACCAACTGCCGTCGAGGTGAAAGTCTCCTTAAGCGAATACTGGTACTACGAGTTCAACAGTGCCCTTAGATTTTAAGTCCGAGCACCAGTATAAAAGGTATAAAAACCCACTCATATTTTTACTGAACGTACCAGAAAAAAAGTTTAGAAAATTATTATCAGCCACCCTCGACCCGCGCCGGTCGAGGTTAGGCTCTGCCTAGGTGAAACATGCCCCAACGAACCCAATAGTACTCTCGGATTTTCAGTCTGAGTTACTCTTTATATGTTATGAATTTTACAATAAAATAATTGTCACTTATTTATTTTATTTTTGGAAAAAAACTAACTTTCTCTGTTGGCCCGCGCCGACCAAAGTTAGTATCTGCTTTAAAAAAGAATACCCTCACGAGTTCAGTAGTGGTATCATATTTTTAATCGGGGTTACCGTTTGTGAGTTATAATCATTTGAAAGATAAAATAATTTTTTAGTTATTTTATTTACGATTATTCCATTTTTGGGTTCTCTCACGGGAAGCCTACACCGACTAATCTTAAGTCGCGCCTAGGGTAAACCCGGAATCCAGAGCATAACAGTGCCCTCCAATTTTTGATCTGAGTAACCATTTAATATTTTTCCACTTTTTTAGGAAAAATGCTTATGTGTGTTAACTTATGCTTAAAAAAACATTGACAGATCATTCTGGGCACTCCGGGCCTCGGAATTGCGCACCGTCAGATTTTACGGACTCATAATAATCTCATTTATTTAAAAAAATCATGGAAATTTGGGGTCTTTACAATTATCACATCGAAAAAAATATTCTATAAATTGAAACATGTCATATTAAGCTACAAAAATTGTGGAATGTATCAAAAGTATCAATTTTCATTTATTTTAATATTTATAATATCAATTATTTCAATATTTCATTAATAATGTTATTACTACATCATCATTGTATCATTAATAAATTTAATTATTTAATATCTAAAAATTATAAATAAAATACCACGATGTAGGAAATATTTTTATATTTCTTACTAATATTTATAGTCTAATTTAACTTATAGATAACCCTATATTAAAAAAAATTAGTTATTAAAATTTGAGTGTAACACTTTTATCTCTTCTTTAACTAAAATAATAATAAATTTCCTAATTTAATTCATGTGGATAAAAAAACCTATTTTATTCCTAAGGATGATTTAGGCCAAAATGCATTATCCAATAGAATTAAGACATGTGTTAGGCTAATTATAATATCTATGTTACGTTTAATTACCCTCTTTACTTTTAACTATGGTAAACAAAATTCAAAAATTACTATTCACCAAAAATTATTTTCATCCTATTGAACCAAATATAACTTACATTTTTCAACTATGACTCTCATATATTTGAAAATCATTTCACAGAAATAGAAAATTTTCATTTTATGCAAATTTGTAAATGAGCCTAGAAGGTGGGTAAAAGATGTTAAAAAGTTCAATGAAATTCCATGTATCTAATATTATTATAAAATGAATCCATTAAATTAAATTGGACTAATATATTTATTATGTATCTTTTTTTTGAGAAATTAAAAAAAAATATTTAAATTAAAATGTTGGTTTTAATCTACCCCACAATGTTTTAAACCATTCATCAAAAACTAAAAGTTTTTAGAAAAATACAAAAAATTCACCCAAAGATAATATTAATATTAAAAATTAAAAAATGATTTTTATTTTAAAGAATTTAGAAAATAGATGTCTCATTAATTAATTAAAAATTAATTTCCATTGTCAAAAATAGAAAGTGGTTTTTTGAGAAGTACAAACTATGAAATGATTGATATGTGTTTATTTTACATTTAAATGTAAAATTACAGCCAATGACCAAAATTGGATTAAATGATAAAAATATAATCTAATTACATGTCAAAACCATTCAAATGTATAATTTAACACTATAAATTATTTTGATTAAAAAAGTTGTTTTCAATTAATGTTTAGTATTTTTCCCTATTCATTAAAATATGAATGTTTTCAGAAAAACACAAAAAATTTACCCAAATTAAATGTTTATGTACCACTTCTAAAAAAGAATTTTATTTTTACAAATTGAATATATAAAAGTGTCAAATATTGGATTTTAAAAGGTTTCTACAATAAAATGTGTTAAAATTTCATTTTTTGAAAGGTAAATCCTTTATTGAAAAATTGAATTTGTTCTTATATTAAGTGTAAGAAACAAATAATTTGGAAGTTAATATTATATGGAGTACATAAAATTACAATTTTAGTTAATACTATTTATAACCGCTTTTTTGAATGACTAGTTTGGTATTTCATGGCATGCTTGAACTCGATGTTGTGTGTGGCGTAAGCTATTGAATTATATTAAAGAGATAACATACTTTAAAATCCTGGGATGTTACATTCTCCTCTCCTTCAATATAATTCATCCCCACAATATGAAACTGTTATTCTAAAATAAATGGTTGAAAATAAAAAATATATTTGTGGAAAACCCACATCAAAAATAGGGATGATAAAATTTATTCTTAATAAGAGGGAAAGGGAAATGAAAAAGTCACCACCAAATTAGGATTTCAAATAGAAGAACATTGGTAGAAATTGGAGACACATAATTAGAGGAAAATGTAAATATTTATTGGGAGTGATTAATGTTGTCAATCACAAACAAATGAAAAATAAATGGAAAATTGAGGGCCTCAAATCAAAAAATCTATGATGATTTATAATATCATTGTTTCAAGAAAACATAAGTTATTAGTATAACACAATTTTTTAGATAATTGTTTTTGAAGAGGAGGGATTAATTTACTATAAAGATAATAACTCGAGAAACAAATACTTGATTTCATTACCTGTTATAATCATAAAATCGTCATTTGGTTGTTATTTGATCTATTTTGACTTCATACCTTACTCCAGGAAATGAATGTTAAAAAAAGATTTTTTTATTCCTGAAGCGCATTTGATAAATCAAAAGGTTCACAAGTATTCCCTTAATTCTCTAAATGTTTACTGAAAACCAAATGATTAGGTTAAATTATACAAAAAATTATACTTTAACCTCATACAAGAAAATTAAGTGTTCTACATACTCAATTCCAACCATTAGACTTATCCAACATATATGTGTCCAAACATACAATCCAAAAATTTATAAGGAAGGTCAACATAACATAATAAAGATTAACATGTGAATACCTTCGTCAGGTATTTCCTTAAAACATAAACTTAATTGCCAAAAAACCATATTCAATATGTTCAATATTCGTTATTCCTTATGTAAAACATAGAATACTGGATATAAACCTTAATTTCAAAAATGATGAAATTTCCCAATAATGATAGAATATAAAAATAATTAATTAATTTCAAGGTAGTCATGAATATCTAAAATAATTTATCCAAATAAATTGTATAATATTCCAAAATCACTAACTCAGTATCAGCATCAATTATGGTTCATCTTTCCTGAAACCATTTATTTTCCAAAAAGTTTAACTTTATATTGATTCACATTTCTTAGAACCATATAATCTTAAATTTGTAATGAAATAGTACTACAGTACAGTCCTTATTTATTTCTATAATACATATAACCAGTACATTATTGATACAACGCTCAAATGACTTAATTATTAAATAACAAAATAAGAACACTAGTAATTCCTCTTCATATGTGGTAGTATCATAACATGATTATTATCTAATAGCATCATTTGGGGTATAATCTTATTATTTGGACATTGATTCAAGTAGTGTCCTAACTCTTTACCCATGAATCATTGCACATTTGAATCCTTTTTCTAACCATTGTAATCACGGACACAATGTCCTTTTTCTCCACACTTATAACATACTCCCATTCCCTTCATGAATTTACCAAGGCGATTGTTTCCACAATTATCACATGTGGGAAAATCCTTATTTCCATTCTTACATTATCCATATTTCTCTCTGCCATCCTCTTGATTTCTTACATCTCTTCAATGACATTAGACTCTATGAATTCTGTACATATCTTATTAACACGTGATACTATTTCATTATATGAAGCATATATGTGGGAGACAATTTCCCTTTAAAATGATGGCTTAAGACCATGAAATATAGCATCCTTATTACTCTTTGGATCATGTGTATTGCTGGAGTTCACAATCCTTTTACTGGGATCCATTTCTAAATGATGAAAAACACTTGGTTAGATCATATCATAATGTATAATACAAAAACTATAAAATTTCATAGCATTAATTAAATATTTACACACATCTAGTCTCATAATCATAACATTGGTTTGTTTTTTGACATATCTACTCATAAATCCTTCACAATGGTTTGTAAAGATTTTTTGAATTATCCTAAGTATATCCCATGGGAGTGTCAAACCAGGTGAGTAGTATAGACCATTTTCATATGCCAAGATACTCCCGGTCAAGCCTGAAACTCCTTGTCAGTGTTTTCATTCCTAGGTACATCTATGTCAGAACTACATCCACTTGTAGTATCCAGACAGGGTATTATTTTTGGGAAAACCCACATAATATCTACATTACCAAAAAAATGATTTTCTTCTATACTAATTCTCAATCTCTATCTTAGGGTAAGTTTTATTAATAATAGTATATCTAAATCTATTTCCAAGGTTGTAGCTAAACTTCCTATGATACCAACTGTAACACCTAGACCCCAGTAGCCCGGAGCTGGTGTAATATTTTAATACATTGGCATGATTAAAAAAATCATGTCCTAAAGGAAAGATCATTTTTTCATTCTTATAAAATAGATTACATACTTGAACATTAAATTAAAAATTCATATATAAAACACAAAATAAATAAAAATTTGAGAATGCCATTATTTCCCAAGATTAATGCTGAAAATCCATAAATATACACTTCTTGGAATCCTGAAAAAATAAATCATAATAAAGGGATGAGATCAGATGCTCAGTAATGGTAAACAATATAGTGGGAGCTATAATAAATAATAATAAAACTTTATGGAAAGGTATAAAATTGAAACACAAGCCCTTTAAACATAAATTTTAGCATAATATGAAACAGATAAATAAAATAATGCCATTTACTTATTCACATGGATATTATACTTGTCAAATAATCACATGTAACATTAATAACCAATATTATAATAATGGAATGCATAATTCCAGACATATTAACCACAATGTCAAGGCCTCGTGCAAATACCCTAAATATAGATTTTTTCAAGGCCTTGTGCCAAGACACTAGTTTTTCTCATGAGACTTACCGATGCATCGAGGGGCAATAGAGGGACCTCCCATCACATACTAAGTCCAATGAATTACTTATATGAAAATTTTGAAACATAACATAAACATTTGTATTAAAATTAGCATACTAAATGACAATACTTTAACCATAAACCATTAATGTTATAAAAACATCACATACACAGAAAAACATATCACAACGCATTCAATATAATATGGATGATTGTATTATAATAAATCAACCTAATTTAAGAATAATATCAAGTATAGGATATTGAAATAGTTGAAAATGATCAAGAAAAAACTATGAGAGAAATACCACATTTTTTTGAAATCATTTAAAAGTACCACGATTTATAAATAAATAAAAATGTAAGATATTTTTGAATCAATTTTTCCCATACCACTTTAATTTTTTTGAAAGAAATTATCTTTTTAAAATATTCATGTCCATATAAATAAATCCTAAAAAACATTTTAAAAGAATGGATATTAATGAGAATTAATTAGAAGAATAAACACTTAATAAATTAATAATGATGTTTTAGTAAAAGAGTCCCTTTGAAGAATCATTTTGAGAACTATTTTATGAAACATGTACATGAATAATAAATATGTCCCAGTAAATACTTACACATAAACAATCATGGATAATAATGAGATTGAGGAATTAACCCTTATACTCTATGTTCAATTAGTCAAGGGTATGTTAATATCTTGTATAATGGTGGAATAATTGTTATTAAATGATACCAGAATCACATACATAAATATGTTATCATACATGATCCTCTAATATTGCTTTGTTAATAATATTTCAGTAGTATCATTATTTTGGGTGTTAACTAATTCATTTTACATTATAAGTATTTTTAAGTATGTTATTTTTGTTATGGATATGATGTGTTTAATTTATATCCATAATGATATTAATTTCTTAAACATTATTTTTAATCATAAAATGAAAATTATCCTGGAATTGTTATGATGTGGAACAAAATCTTATCGCGTCGTGGAGACGGTAAGCCGTACGTAGGCACGAGCGACAATGTCATTCTATTAGTGATGAAATATTATCTAATTAGATGTTTTATAATATATAATGAATCATTAACAGGTTATATTTATCATTTACATCAAGTATACTCATTATTATACCCTTCCAAAAAATGAAGTGTTGAATAACAATCAATACCATGATGTGGAGACTGTAAGCTGTACGTACCCAGGTATGGTGACTTTTTCATTCATAGGATGGATAGAATAAAGAATATAGTTGTACCATATTTATAATAACATATCAGTATGTATAATTTACTGGAGTTTTTATTTTATTATGGAAATAACAATGCAATAGGAAGTGGAGGAAGAAAAGAACTTGGAAGAGGTGATGAAATAATTACCTCTTCTTCGGGTGCTTCCTTTTGATTTGTTTAAAATGGCTCCATAAGTTCACTTTCTGATCAATGTAATGCCACTAGGATAAAGTGAGGGTATTTGGGAGGATGTTTGAGTAGGGGTTGATAGAGAAAAAAAGGCTTTGGATGTGTGAATTTGAGAGAAGGGGGAGCACCTTTTTATAAGAGAGGTGAGGGGCACCTTAGAAAAAGATAGAAATATTATTTTATAATAAAGAAATTTTCTATTTTCAATGGCTTCAAAAGGATTTATTTCGAATCTAAGGTGGGTATGGGTCAACCAACTTACAAAAAATGGGTTTAAGAAAAGTTCCGGTCACCATTTTACCCTTACCTTTTATATTTAACTCTAAGTTAAATTGTTTAACTTTTACCATGTCTTCTTGTATTATTATAATAAATGTTTAATAAACATACTATAAAAGCCAAGAGAACCCCAAGAGGTTTATTATTGACATATCAAACCTAATTTAAGCACTTTGGCAGAACCATATATTTTTAGTAATATTATATCATTTAATAAAATAGTATTTGTTTTAAAAACATATCTATGTAAATTTTGACACTATTTAGTATTTATTTTTTTTGAAAGTCATAAAAACCTTATCAATTAAAAAAAATTCATTTAATCAACCCTAACATGTCATATTAAACTAGAAAATTCGTGGAATGCATCAAAAGTCTCAATTTAATTTAATTTTAATATTTATAATATCAATTATTTTATTCTATCATTAATATGGTAATTACTGCATCATCACTGAGTTATAAATAAATTTAATTATTTAATGTAAAAAAATGATAAATAAAAAACCATGATCTATGAAATATATTTTTATTTATAATTTATATTTATATTTTAATTTATATTATATATTACACTATATTAAATTTAGTTTATTTATTAAAATATGAATTTAAAAATTTTAACTATTCTTTAAATAAAATAATAATAAATGTCCTAATATAATACAATTGGATAAAAAAGGATCATATATTATTCCTATGGTTGATTTTGGTCTATATACAATTATAAAAAATAATTCAGACATGTTTAAGGGTAATTATAATATCATTTTACCTATAATTACTATATTTATGTTTAAACGTTATAAATTAAATTTAAAAGCTACTATTCACCAAAAAATATTTCATCACATTAAACCTAATTTTACTTACTGATTTCAACTGTGTCTCTGGTATATTTGAAATTCAATTCACAAAAGCGGCAATATTACATTTTATGCAATTTTGAAAATATGCCTAAAAGGTGGGTAAAGGTTGTTATGAAGTTCAATAAAATTCTATATAACTAATATTATTATAAAATGACTACAATGAATTAAATTATACTTATATATGTACTATTTATCTATTTTTAATGTTTGATAAATTAAAAATAATTATTTTAAAGAAAAAATTGGGTTTTATTTACTAGGTATTGTTTTTCACAATTCATTAAAATTTGAATGTTTTCAGAAAAATACTAAAAATTCACCCAATAATAATTTTGATATTCCAAATTCAAAAATGATTTATAATTTACAACGTTCAAAACATTGAAGTTTCATTAATTAATTTAAAATTCATTTATGTTGTCAAAACCAGAAAGCTGGTTTCTGAGAAATAAAAATAATCAAAAGATTGATATGTGTTTATATATATTTTAAATGTAAAATGTAACACCCCAAGAATTTAAAAATTGATTTCTTATAGAATGCATGAAACAAAAAGTCTCTACAAAACACCACTTTTTATAACCTAGTCAAGAAAATATAATTTTGCCACCTCTCTGATTTGAATTTCGAAAAACTGACATACACAGTTGCATTCAGTAAGATATTTAGAGTATAATTAGTCAAACATATTTTTTGGTGAACAGTAACATGCCCTTTTGAATAGAAACATACCCTTATTAATAGTAATATATATTAAATTGGACAAAAAATATAAAATTTACCCATTAATGTATTAATATAATTTATACATCTTAAAAGTGAAAAAATGGTGATAGTATAAGTATTTCTATTTTTTATGTCATAAATATTTTAATTAAAATTTCAATATTAATTTAATAATTTAAAATAGAAATTTATTTTTATAAAATTTAATCATAAATTTTTATTTTAATGTATTATGGTTATAATATAATTTTATGGGACCTTGATTAAATTTTAAAGGTGTTATAAAATGAGTTGTAGTTTTAATGTGGTTTTTTCAAATATTTTTTTATATTATTTTAAATTTAAATTAAAAATATTTATAAAAATATTTAAAAATACTTATTTCATTTTAGATTTTTACCCATCAAAACCTGGTAAGGGTGAGTTTTTTGGATTTTTCTAAAATACTTTAATTATTTGTGAGTAATAAAAATACAATAATGAGTTTTTTGTATGAATAACGAAAAATTAATTAATATAAAATTATGGTTTACTTTTTTAAAGTTAAATGTAATGTGAGGTGTCCCAAGTGTCTAATACCATGGGAAAATACCATTGGAAAACCCATGGTTTTGATAAAACCACTAATGAGGTGACTTTAAAATTAATAAAAAATTACTTTATTTTACTATAAATACCCACTCATCTATTCTCTTTAATTCATTCAAAATCTATCATAATCAACTCTCTGGTGGTTTTACCTCACTAGGTTTCCTCCCTAGGTGTCCTTAATCCCCCAAGATCCAAACCATCACGTCATAGGACATACTCAACATGGTAAGAAAATTTTCAACTTCTCTTTTCCATCCATGTTCTCCTTTAGGTGGTATGTGTTTCAAGTTTTCATACCATATTATTATTTATATATTATTCTGTCCTTATAATATTTTATTATTATTTTATAAATAGTTCACCCTTGTACCCTATTGTTTTAATGTTTTCTAAAACCATGTTCCATAGTCGTTATGTTGCAGAATTTCGTCTCAAAATTTCTCTTTTTTTCAAGAACTCTAATGAGGTTATTATCTTTTAATTTAAATTTGTTTATTATGGGATATTCAATTCCATATCCCCCTTAATTTCTATATTATTTACGAATTACAAGATACAATTTTTCTCTCATCAAAATATTTTATGAAATTATATGCGACATCATTAGGCTACCGATTTTTTGTGAGTGATATATGAACTTTTCATTTATTTTGAGTTACTTTATTTTATTTTAAATTACTCACCCCTCCCCCACTAGTTAAAAATTTATTATAATTATAGTACCGTACAAGAACATTAACTTCTTTATGCTAATAAAATATTTAATCATTTTTCTTTTCCAATTTATTTTATATTAAAAATGAAAATTCGATTCGAGATGTGCTAATTTACCAGATTGAAGGATGATGGTTTTTCAATTTTTACTACATTCATAAATTATGATCCTGAAAACATTATTATGGTTGAACTATAATATATATATATATATATATATATATATATTATGTCTCATATATGGTGATGGAATCTTTTTGTACATATGGTTTTGATTTATAAAGAAAATGAGTTTGTGGGGTCTAAAATGAGCCAATTAACCCAAATAGTTATCATTAAATAATTTATATAATGATTTATCTTCACTCTATGTAAACAAATGAAATTTACAACCATGTAACATTTAGTATGTACACTAATAAAATATAAAATCAATTGTAGAAAACAAACCACATTTTACATGACTCTCCCTTCTGGTATATAAGAATACTGATCATGAAACAAATGGACCCAAATAATGAAATTGACCCTCTTAACCCATCAAAAAGGTCATGAATGTACTTAATAAGGTTATAATAAATCAATTAAATGTATAAGAGGTTATAGAAATCTTAATTAATGAATTTAATTTTTTTATCCAGGATACTAAGATCATGTGGAGAACACCATCGGGCTTAAGCTAAGGTTTCTTTATCTCACTTCCATTTTTGTGAGATTTTTCATTATTCATGACTAATACTCATGTATGGTGTATTTATACTTAAAATTGATGTAAAATATCATGAATATCATTATTTTCATGGTACTAAATGTGTTATTTTAATATTATTAATTTTGGCGCATACAAATCTTCTGATTATAAAGTGGTAAGGGTTTTCCACCCAAATATCCATTTTCATTTTGGTTACATACATTGTCTAATTACCCCTATGAAATTATTATGTATTATTATTTACTCCTCAAAAATTCTTTTTGAGTGTTTTATATATGATTACCAATCAGAATAATTCCTTAATTTATAGGGAGTTACACATTTTAAAAGGAACATTCAGAATTATTTCTGAAATACAAACCTGATTCAAGTGATATTTTCAAATTGTTACATGTTTTCAAGTATACATTAAAACATGTTTTAATATACTATTATTTTTATGAAAACAATAATTTTATCATGAAAAATTATCTTGGATCATTCCTAGATTTAATAGAACAAGCGTTTCTTTTCACTTTATTTTTTTAATACTTTCCTTCAAATTCTATAAAATGATTTAGTTCCAAAGAATCATATGAACTCTTTTTACATGATTTACAACAATCTAAAAAAAGATTTATTATAGAATTAATGAAACACCGAGTCTCTTAAAAACATCACTTTGTTATAACCTAGTCATGTAAATATTATTTTTCCACCTCTGTGAATTGAATTTCAAAAAACTGACATTCAAAATTGCATTCAGTAAGATATTTAGATTTTGATAAGACAAACATAATTTTGGGTGAACAGTAACAATACCTTATGAATAATAATGAATAGTAAATTCTCCGAAAAATAGAAATATCACCATGAATGCATAAATACAATTTAGACATCTTAAAAGTGGAACAACAATCATAGTATAAGTGTTGTTAGTTTTGTATGTCATAAATATTTTAATTACAATTTTAGGATTGATTTATTAATTTAAAATTGAAATTTATTATCATAAAATGTAATAATAAATTATTATTTTATTTTCTTATGGTTATAATAATATTTAATGGGACCTTGATTATTTTTTCTAGTTTTTATAAAACAAGTTATAGTTTTAATGTTGTTTTTTTCAAATAAATTATGATTTTATTCAAAAATAAAATTAAAAATATTTTTAAAAATATTTTTAAAAAAATTATTTCAGTTTTGAATTCTACACATTGAAAACTGGTTAGAGTGAATCTTTAGTACTTTTCTAAAATACTTGAATTTTTCACAAATAGTAAAAATACAGTTTAATGTTATTTGTATGTTAAATGACATCATAATGGCATATTAATTAATATTAAATTTTGGTCTACTTTTGTACTATTAAAAGTTATGTGAGGTGTCCCCAGTGGCTAATACCATGGGAAAGCCCATGGTTTTGAGAAAACCACTAATTAGGTTTCTTTTTAAATTAATAAAAAATTATCTGTTTTTTACTATAAATACCCACTCATCCATTATTTTTATTTCATTCAAAATATATAATCCTCAAATCTTTGCTCCACTGAAGGTGTCCCCAAGCCCTCAAGATCCCAACCTTCATGTCTCAGGACTTACTCAACAATGTATGAGAATTATCAATATCTCTTTTACATCCATGATCTCTTTCAGGTATTATGTGTTTCACATTTTCATACCATGTTCTTATTTCTATATTATTCTGTCCCTGTAATATTTTATAAGTCTTTTATTAATGGGTTACTCTTATCCTCTCTCTTTTTAATGTTTTCTAAAACCATGTTGCATAGCTGTTATGATGCATAATTTTAATCTCAAAATATCTCTCTTTTTCAAGAACTCTAATTATGTTATTATCTTTTAATTAAAATTCTTTTTTTCTGGTATATGTCATTACATATTCCCCTTACATCCCATATTATATATTAATGATTATATAACATTTTTCTATCATCAAAACATTTTAAGAAATTTTATGCGATGTAGTTAGGTTGCCAAATTTTTGTGACGGATTTATCAACTTTTCTTTTATTTCAAGTTATATTATTTTCTTTTTTATTTCCTCATCACCCCTCATCAAAATGATAGGATAATTACACTACCTTATATGAACATTAATTTTATTATGATAATTGTATATTTTATCAACTATCATTTCCCATTTTTTATACTATAAATGAAAACACCATCTGAAACATGTTAATTTACCACATTTAAAGATGATGGGTTTTCAATTTCTGCTATCATCTTCAATTCTAGTATGAAACCATTATTATGGTTGAACGATGTTATAATATATTTACTATGTCTCATATATGGTTCTGAAATCTTTTTGTACATTTGGTTTTGATTTATAATGAAAACGAGTTTGTGGTGTCCAAAAACCGCCAATTAACCGAAACAATTATCAATAAAAAATTTATATAATGATTCGTATTCACTATATGTAACCAAAAAAAATTTACTACCATTTATCCTTTATTTTTTTGAGTAATAAAATATAACTTCAATTATTGACAACATTCCACATTTTACTGGATTCTCCTTCATGTATATAAGTATACAGATCATGAAACAAACGGAACCAAACAATGAAATTTAGCCTCTTAACCCATAAAAAAGGCCATAAATGAACATAATAAGGTTATAATAAATCAATTACATGTATAATAGGTTCTATAAATCTTAATTACTGAATTTAATTTGGTTTTCGAGGATAATAAGATCAAGTGAAGAACACTATGGACCTAAGGTAAGGGTTTCTTCATCTCACTCCCATTTTTATGATAATTTCCATATTCACAAATCTTAATTACATGTATTATAGGTTATATAAATCTTAATTATTGAATTTAATTTATCATTTTAATATTATTAATTTCTGGGGATGCAAATCATTTTATTACAAAGTGGTAAGGGTTTTCCACCTGAACTTCCATTTTCATTTGGGTTACATTCATTGTCTAATTACCTATATGAAATTCTTATGTACTCCTAATAAATTCCATGAGAGTATTTTCTATATTTTTAAAAATAATAATACTTCCTTATTTTATAGGGAATTACACATTTTAAAGGTAACATTCAAAATTATTTCTGAAATACAAACCCGATTCAAGGGATCTTTTCTAATTGCCACCCGAATTCAGGTGTACAAAAGAAAATGTTTTAATCTGCTATTATTTTTATAAAAACTCTAATTTTATCCTGAAAAATTATCTTGGATCATTTTTGGATTTAATAGAACAAACGTGTCTTTCGAATTTAAAATTATTTTTTACACTTTCCTTAAAATGCTCTAAAATGATTTAGTTTTAAAGAGTCTTAAGAACTATTTTACATTATTTCTCTTTAGTGGGATATCATTTATGCCTAAAATATAATTTCAATGTCCTACTATTTTATTTTATGGGATATTCATTTTTATAAAACTAATTTCTTATTCCGCACTTAATTCATACTTATGGTGTATGTACTTCCCTTTATTATATCATATCATGAGTCTATTTATTCTAATGATATTATAAGGGATTATGAGTTGAATGCTTAAAGGTGGTATGGGACACATGGGAATGATTAAGGATTATTTACTCAAGACTTTTTTAATGGTATCATTTAACACTATATTCGTCTATGTCAAAATACGTTATTTAATCTTATACTTTATTGAGATTTATCTTATATTAAATCATTCACCATGTTTTATTGAATGATTTATGATTAGTTTTATAACTTATGAATAATGTATTTAATTATTCAATGTGGTATGTGCCACATTGAATAAGTGAAGTGGATTATTCAAAGTGGAATGTGACACTTTGAATAAAAGACACCATTTAGTTATTCAAAGTGGTATGGGAAACTTTGAATAAAAGATTTACTATACATATGAGGAATTCATTGGACTTATTATGTGGTGGGTGGGGCCCACTATTTCCTCTCGATGTATCAGTAGGTCTCATGATACAAACTAGGTTATGGAACGAGGCCTTGACAAAATGGTTATTTATGGTCTTGGCACGAGGCCTTGGGAGTGTGGTTATGATGTCTGACATATGAATTTCCTTCATTTTGAAATCAGTATGGATAGTTCAAGTGGTTATTTGACTAGTATAATACCCATGATTTTGTTTTATTATGGAATTATGTATTCAACTTTTATTCCTACCATAATGTGTTCGTGTTTATTTATAAAGGAATGTGTTTTAGTTATTCACCATTCCTAATGTTTATGTTTAGGTTATCATCCTTTGTATTTCTTAACCCTTACTGAAAATTTGATCTCACCCCTTTTATTTTTTTTCCTTCCCTAGGTTAAGAAGAAGAGATCATTATTGAGTTTTCAGGGATGCAATTTATTAGCTTTTTTATGTATCATTTTTTGTTTCCTTTCCGAATGTAAAATGGGTGCCATGTTTGTATCTAGTTTCTTCAAGACTACTATACTGTCAGGTCCTTCAAGATTTGATTTCTTATAATTATGATAATTTATTAAAATAATGAACTAGCTCTGAGCTTCTAGATTCAGGGTGTTACAGTTGGTTTCAATGGAAGTTTAGTAAAAAACAAGGGAACTAGATTTATAAAATGTTTGTTAGGGAAACAATCCCATAGATGTTCATTGATGATAAACAAACAAGAACATCCCTGAATTTTGGTGAGAAATAGAATATGTGTATCTTTATTCCAAATACATGCCTTCCTGGATACATATAAGTAGAGGTGGCTATGGAACAAATGTACCTAGGAGTGAAAACTTGGATAAGGAGCTTCAAGATTAGCCCAGGGTATCCCGGTACATGACATTGGGCCTTGTTGCACTCTTAGTTTAACACTCTTGGGGGATTTTCTTAGGATAATTCATATTTTGTTTACCCACCATTGTAGATGATTTATTCAACTAAAGTATCCAAATAATATGGTTCTAAGATTTGTGATGCTTAAATGTATGCTATGCGTTATACCATGTTTATAGTTATAGAGAGTTCGTAAATTTATGGGATAATATATAATATGTAATTTATTAGAAATGGTGCATAGAATAAGTAATACGAACTTCACCAATGCACTTGATGTGAATAGTAGGAAGGATCATATCTTTAGTGGTCTTAAAAAATCTTTTCAAAGAAATAATGTCTCCCAATTATCCTCATCATATGCGGAAATAATATCATGTGTTAACGAGGTATGTAAAGACTTATCCGAGACCTATAGATTAGAAGGGAAGAAAGAGTATGAGAGGATTGAAGAGAAATATGGGGATAATGGGAAGAAGGGAAAGAAGAGTTTTCAAACATGTTATGACTTTGGAAAGAATCCACTTGGTAAATTCTTGAAGGGAATGGGTGTTTTCTATAAGTGTGGAGAAAAAAGGCAGTATGTTCATAATTGAAAGGGTAAGAAAATAGATTCCAAAGAACAATGATTCAACTGTAAGGATATGGGACACTATGCTAATCAATGTCCCAATCATCAAACAAATATACCCCAAATGATGATTCTGGATAATGATTGGGTTATGATGCTTCAACAGATGAAGTAGATTGATTAATATTCCTAGTCAAGATTCATGTCATTTGATTATTTTGTTACTATTGTATAGTTTGTAATAATTATGAGATTTATAAGCACTGTACTGAAGTAATATTTCATTAATGATTTGAGGTTATATGGTGAGTGGTACATAGGAAATGTGATTTAGTAGAATGTTAAACTTTTTAGAATACTCGTGATTTAGAGAAGGACCACCCTTAATATATATCCCACATATTGAGATAATGATGAAGTAATGATTGATTCAGATATGTACTAACTAACTTGGAACTAATTATTGACTTGTTGATAAGTGGTATATGCTATCATCTATGGAGATTACAACACTTTTGGATTTAAGGAATAAATCCAAAAACATGTATCTTACTTAAAGAATACAGAGGAATTCATGTTTCTGATATGTTTTTTATGGTAATTCAAGTTATTACCATATTTTAAGAGGATACATGATGATGTTATTCACATGTTTTGAATGTGAATTTTAGATATACTTCTTATTGATTAATTTCTAATAATAAGTTTTTCTTTTAAATTTATAGTCCTTCATTAAAATGTGTTGAATAATTATATTTTGGAATTTTCAACCATTTACAAAATGGTCTAAGTTTATAAATGTATGGGTTTTAGAGTTTAATGTCACTATAGGATGGTTTGGTTATTATTCATTGACAATGTTTTTCAATTATAAATCTATGTAGTAATTAATACTTTTCTCTTTCCTCTAATCAATATAATATTTTAACAATATTCTTGATGTGGTTTTTCCACAAGGGAATTTTCAAATATCAAGCATTAACTTTCGAAGTTCAATTTCAAATTTTGAGGATGAAATTTTTGTAAGGAGGGAATAATTTAACACCCTAAGAATTTAAAAATATATTTATTATAGAATTCATGAAATACTTATTATCTACAAAACACCACTTAGTTATAAAAAATTCATGTATATATAATGATTCCACCTCTGTGATCTGAATTTCGAAAAACTGACTTATATGTTTGCATTTAGTAAGATATTTAGAGTCTGAAAAGAATTTTTTTTGGTGAATAGTTACATACCCATTTAAATATTAACATACCTCTATGAATAGTAATTAATAGAAAAATTTTAAAAAAATAGGAACACCACCCATGAATGTATAAATACAATTTAGACATCTTAAAAGTGAAAAAAACGACCATGGTATAAGTATTGGTATTTTTGTGTGTCATAAATATTTTAATTACAACTTTATGATTGATTGAGTAATTTAAAATTTAAATTTATTATCATAAAATGTAATCATAAATTATTATTTTATTTTCTTATGGTTATAAGAATCCTTTATAGGACCTCGATTAGTTTTTCTAGTTTTTCTAAAATGTTTTATTGTTTTAATGTTGTTTTTTTAGATAAATTATGATTTTATTTAAAAAATTAATAAAAAATATTTAGATAAATATTTTAAGAAAATGGATTTCATATTTGAATTATACATGTCGAAAACTGGTTAGGGTGAATTTTTAGGTTTTTTCTAAAATACATGATTTTTTTTGCAAATAATAAAAATACAATTTTGTGTTTTTTTGTATGTTTAGTGGAATCATAATGAAATATTAATTAATATTAAACTCTGGTCGACTTTTGTATAGATAAATGTGATGTGCAGTGTCCCAAGTGGCCTATACAATGTTCATATACCACAGGCAAGCCTATGGTTTTGGGAAAACGACTAACGAGGTTTCTTTTTAAATTAATAAAATATCCTCTCTTTTTTACTTTGAATAACCACTCATAAATTCATTTTATTTCATTAAAAATACATTATACCAGAATCTTGGGTTGGTTTTCTTCCCTACATGTCCTTTCATGGTGTTATCAAGCCCCCAAGATCCCAAAATTTATGTCTCTGGACTTACTCTACAAGGAAAGAAAATTCTCAACTTCTCTTTTCCATCCAAGTTCTCTTTTATAAGGTATGTAGTTCAAGTTTTCTTACCATGTACTTATTTAAATATTATTTTATCCCTATACCATTTCATGAGTATTTTATTAATGGGTGACCCATATCTTCTCTTTTTTTAATGTTTTCTAATACCATGTTGCATAGCTGTTATGCTGCAGAATTTTAATCTAAAAATCTATCTCTTTTTAAGAACTCTTATTATGTTTCTATATATTAATTTATAATAGTTTCTTCTGGAATATTTATTACTTAACCCCCATAATTAAAATATTTTTTAGGAATTAATATATAACATTTTTTTCTAATAAAAATATTTTATGAAATTTTAAGTGACGCTGTTAGGCTGCCAAATTTTCATGAGGGATTTTTTTTGAATTTTCTTTTATTTTGAGTTATTTTATTTTCATTTTATTTCCTCATCACCCCTAATAAAAATTGTATGATAATTATAGTACCTTAAATGAAATATAATTTGATTATTTTAATGTAATATTTAATCATCCTTCCTTTCACATTATTTTAAAATAAAAATGAAAATGCCATCAAAGACATGCGAATTTACCACATTCAAGGATGATGGGTTTTAAATTTCTAATATAGTCTTCAATTATAATCATTAAATAATTAATATGGTTTAAAAAGAATATAATATATTTATTAGGTATCATATGTGGGTCTAGAAACGTTTTCTACATATTGATTTGATTTTTAAAGTAAATGAGTTTGTGCTGTCCAAAAATCGCCAATTAACCCAAACAATTATCATTAAATAATTTATATAATGATTCATCTTCACTCTAAGTAACCAAAATAAATTTACAAACATGTAAACTTAATTATTTTCACTAATATAATATAACTTCAATTATAGGCAACAATCCACATTTTATATGATTCTCTGTCCATGCATATATATATGTCGATCCTGAAACAAACGGACCTGAACAATGAAATTGAACCACTTAAGCCATCTAAAAGTCCATGAATGAACTAAATAAGGTTATATTAAATTAATTACATGTATAAGAGGATATGGAAATCATAATTAATGAATTTTATTTGTTTATCCAGTATACTATGATCATGTGAAGAACACCATCAGACATAAGGTATGGGTTTCTTTATCTCACATCCATTTTTATAGGATTTTCCATATTAACTACTAATACTCTTGTATGGTGTATGTATACTGAAAATTGATGTAAAATATCATTAATATCATTATTTTTTAATGGTTTTTAATGTATCATTTTAATATTATTATTTTTGGGGCATACACATCGTTTGATTACAAAGTGGTAAGGGTTTTTCACCAGAACTTTCACTTTCATTCGGGTTACATTCATTATCTCATTACCTCTATGTAATTATTACTTATTATTATTTACTCCTCATAAGTTCATTATGAGTGTTTTATATAGGTTTACCAATCATAATACTTCTTTATTTTATGGGGAGCTAGACATTTTAAAAAGAACATTCAAAATTATTTCCGAAATACAAACCAGATTCAAGGGATCTTTTAAAATTGTTACCTATTTTCAAGTATACACAAGAATATGTTTTAAGCCACCATTATTTTAATAAAAACTGTAATTTAATCATAAAATAATATCTTGGATCATTTATGGATTTAATAGAACAAACGCGTCATTCAACATTAAAATTTTCTTTAATACTTTCCTTAAAATTCTATAAAATGATTTAGTTATAAAGAATCTTATGAACTCTATTTACATGATTTATCATCAGTGGGACATCATTGATGCCTAAAATATAATTTCAATGTTCTAAAATCTTATTTTCTAGAATATTCATTTTTATAAACTGATTTCGTGGCTAATACATTTTATTTTCCAAAATAACTATTCTTTCCATAGTAAAAAAGGATTTTTCTAGTCACTTTATCTTTTATGAGATATATTCTTTGTTCACAACTTAATTCATACATGTGGTGTATGTACATCCATTCATTATATCATATCAAGAGTCTATTTATTCTCATTATATTCTAAGGGATTATTATTTGATTGTTTCAAGGTTGTATGTAACACCTTGGAATGATTAAAGATTATTTCCTCAAGAATTTTTCAATGGTCTCATTTAAAAATATATTCGTATATGTCAACATAAATTGTTTAGTCGTGTAATTCATTTATATTTATCTCCTTTGAAATCATCCGACATGTTTTATTGAATGGTTTATGATTAGTTTGATAACATTTTAACTATGTATTTATTTATTCAATATGGTATGGGACACATTGAATAAGTGAAGTTTAATTATTCAAAATGGTATGGAAACATTGAATAAAAGACACCATTTAATTATTCAAAGTGTTATGGGAGACATTGAAGAAAATATTTACTATACATTTGAGGAATGAATTGCACTTATTATGTGGTTGGTGGGGCCCTCTATAGCCCCTCCATGCATCGGTAGGTCTCATGAGACAAAATTGGTCATGACACAAGGCCTTGACACAATGGATATTTATGGTCTCAGAATGAGGCCTTGAAAGTGTGGTTATGATGTCTAACATATGTATTTCTATCATTATGAAATTTTTATGGATAGTTCATGTGGTTATTCGACTAGTAGAATACCCATGATTATGATTTATTGTGGAATTATTTATTCAGATCTTATTCATATCATAATGTGTTCAAGTTTATTTTTATAGGCATGTGTTTTTCTTATTCACAATGCCTAATGTTTGTGTTTATATTTTCTTCTAATGTATTTCTTAACCCTTTATAATCATTTGATCTCACCCGTTTCATTTTTTTTCCTTCCCCAAGTTTAGAAGAAGAGATCATTATTGAGTTTTCAAGGATGCAATTTATTAGCTTTTGTTATGTATCATATTTTGTTTCCTTTCAAATGTAAAATAGGTCCCATGTATGTATCTAGTTTCTTCAGGACTACTAAACTGATCAGTCCTTAATTATTTGATTCCTTGTAATCACGCAAATGTATTAAAATAATGCACCAGATCTGAGCTTCTGGAATCAGGTGGTTACATAAAATTACTTCCAATGACCAACATTGGATTAAATTATAAAAATATAATATGATTATACATAAAAACAGCTCAAATGTATTTTTTAACACTATAAATTATTTCTATTATAAAAGTTGTTTTCAATTTTTTTTTTTTTCACTATTCATCAAAATATGAAAGTTATCAAAAAAACACCAAAAATTTACCCAAAATAAATTTTATGTCCCACTTCTAAAGAGGTTGTTTATTTTGTTAAATTGGACATATAAAAGTGTCAAATATTATATTTAAAATGGGTTCCCCATTAAAAGGCGGTAATATTTTTTTTTAAAAATACGTCTTTTATCTGAAAAATTGAATTTGTCCTTTTATTATTTATAGGAAACATATAATATGGATGTTAAAATTTAATGGATTATATAAAATTTAAAATGTAGTTTATAGTATTCGTAATCGCTTTTTGAATGTCTGTCTTGGTAAGTCGTGGTGCGCTCGAACTCATTGTTTCATGTGGTGTAAGCTACTTAATCACATTAAAGAGATAACATACTATGAAATCCTGGGGTGTTATAAACACCAAAATACTTTCTAAAATTAATCTATTAAACTAAGGATAAATATTCTAGAAATCACCAAGATACGATGTATATCATTTTCCATAACTTAGTTGTATAAATAGTTTTAATAGTTATTATAATAAATAAATAAGATATTTATATGTTGATTAAGATTCTTGAACCATGACTAGTGCAGAAGGATATGAACCATTAATCCAAAGTACGCATGGAAAATTGAGTAGTTAACACTGAAATATAGATTTTAACAAATAATTGTTAATAAAAGGGTAATAAGAAATTATACTTAATTTTTTTTTCTTTTAGTATAAATGTAAATATAGTTATAATGTTTTTTTATAATAATATAATATATTTTAACATAGGAGTGTGGATCATGTTAAACTATTTGGATAATCGAGATAAGAGTTTAATTTAAAATTGCATTCTTTTATCAGGATTGATTATGATTCAATTAACATTGCAGAAATTTGTATGTTTAATATATCATAAGCCCCATATACTTTGGTCTCATTATTTTATGTCTATTATGTTCTTATTTTCATCTATTTCCCCCTAATTGGTCCTCCAAATGAGTAAAACAATGTTTTTAAAGAAAGCTAACCATATTCCTTATTTTAGGTTGGGAATCATATTATTCCCCATCAAAAATAATTATATTGATTCAACAATTTTACTCTTATTTATCTAATGAATATTGATGTAAATTTTGAAATATCTTTTAATCTTTAATAATTTTTTTTAAATGGAATATTGTTCACATTTTTAATATGGGTTATTTGGACATTCTTTAAAAATGAGTGAAAAATGTTTTCTTATCCCTTATTTATTTACCCCCATTTCCTATCATCCAAGAAATTATTTATAAATAAACATTATTAAAGGAAATTTTCTTTTTTTAATGATTAATAATGATCATATAGTATGCACCATCAGGTAATTTGAATTTTTGGACCACTATTGGATGTTCCATTGGTGGGCATGTAACATCATTGGATGTCCCATACTGGATGTCTCCTCCACCCAACATTCCATTCATCTACTTACTCGATTCACTAGACCTATGTGGGAAGTATACACTCCCCAATTGATTCCATATTTTTCACCTCCACCTACAGGACATTACATCCAAATCAATGGAAGTCCATGGATAACAGCGTGATTTTTTTCACTCTTGTTGGATGAGTCTGAACATTCTATGACATATCATAGGTGGTCCGTATAAAATTTTGAATGTTAATGTTAATGATTATTTTTTTTAAATTTTTTTGATGTTATGAATTATCCCATATTTCATGTTAAATCATGTTTTTTTATTTAATTTCACATAGAAGAAACTTTATAATATAATGGTTTTTTACACTTACATAAGTGATATATTTACCTTTTGTGATCATTGATATTGTAAGGATTACGATCATGTGTAAATTTTTATACCCATACATATCTATGTAGATGCATGATTTACCCAATTGTAATATTAGGTTTTCCCTTACATGAAGTGTATAACATCTAGTTTACTTTTGCATGAGGGTTGTTTTACCTTTATTTAAAAATTTTATGGACCACATAATTGTTATTTGATCGAGGGTGTAACCTTATAAGGGTGTATCACAAGAGTTTTTACCCTTATCTTAGGACATAAATATTTATATAGGTTTGATTTTTTGGGAAAGTGACCCTTACCTAGCAGGTGGTGCTACCCTTGAATAGCAGGTCGGGACATCATTCTACCCTTATGTAATGGGTATAAAACCCTTACACAACTTGTGAGTGAACCTCACAAAATTGGGTAATGACCTTTAAAAAGTAGTTTAGATACCCTCAAGTAGTTTCATGTTGACCATAACATTACATTTTTTGGGACCATTACATAACACTAGCTATTCATATTTTGTTGCAATATCTTCTTTCAGAGACATCTTAGTGAAATACTTTATTGAAGTTTTTTGGAGGCCATTTCAAGGGATAGAAATGGTAAAGATCTCACACCCTACATTTCTAGAATATATGAATGGTAAAATAGGTATAGGGGAGAGAAATGGAGGGGTAAGAAATGATCTATATCTAGATGAGAATGTCTATGGATCTATTGGTGACACCATTCATAGTTGATTATAGGAGTATTATACAATCATAGGGCTCATGTATTTTGGTTCTAAATGATGATAAATCATATTTAAAAAAATATTTATGGGATTTTTGATAGGTGTGATCAATACCTGGTAAGGGTGTCTTGAATGGATTTTGTTTTTCCCATTGAATCATGACATGGTTTATTTGTTGTCATTTTTTATGCACATGGATTTCAAGATATTCCTTTGACTGTCTATTGTTATTAGTTTTTCTTAATTCAATTTCAGTTTTATGATTCCATGTGTTTATTGTAATAATAAAATGTTTTGGGAGGTGTTATTTCCCTCGATTAGGAAAAAACTGGTCTGAACCACACAAATTTCTCATGTTCTTTATCTTTCTACAATTTAACATTCGGGTTTGGGAATTTTAATGTGGTAATTTCAACCTCTTTATATTATTTTTTTTTCTATTTTTATATTCTTTATATGATTTTTTATTTTTCCTATAATCCTATTTTTTCTATTGTGTTGTGGGTTTGTGTAATACTACCTCATACTTTGGAGTTGTGTGTTTCACTAGATACCTCCCGATAATAGATTAGAATCAGAGGGATGTTTTACCTTGTCTATATATTTCTTTGACTATATGAGATAATGATATATTTCTTTTACTATAAGAGATACTGATATGTTTTATGGAGATAAAAATTTTAATTTTTGGAGAGTTCAAATGAATTCTCTTATTGTCCACAATGGACCTGTGGAATATTACATTATGGAAATTTATTCTATGATTAATAAAAGAGCTCTCTTTTTTCATAACAAGTATTTATTATACTACATAATATAAGTAGATAGAAATACTATATATATATATATCATGTCATGTAATAATACCAATAAATACTACTAATAATTGAACATTGTTATAAAAACGAAGAAATATCAACCATGTAATTATGTACTTCATAGGATTGAACTCTCCCATAAAGATTAAACCTTCCATGAAAACTATTAAAAGAAAAAAGATACAATACTATTATAATTTACATTATGAAAGTAAAAAATTAAAACATTTGGGAATAAAGTATTACATATTTATGACTAGTTGAGATGGATATTTAAGAATCAAGTATTATATATTCCAGATGATACTTGATGCTGAAAGAAGAAATAATCACCTAGAATAGTAGAGTAATTCCTTGGGAAGCCCATTTTGCACAACTTTGAAGGATGGAAAAATCAAAGGGGGTTTTCCCTTGACCAATACCAACTGTTTCATCCACAAATGAAGATTGAGGTAAATTTGAAATGGGATTATTTCAAGTTATTAGAGATTTCCACTTGGTAAAAAGTTAGTTGAACGATCCCATAAAACAACCACCATCACACAAGTTACACTTAAGTATATGTCAGTGTAACAAGGGGTTTTATATGTATATCTTAGTATCGTAATATTTTATTTTAATTTGAATAAATGAAATAGTAATCTCATTAATACCTTTTTAGTACTATTTAATTTATAATATATACATGAATATAAGAAAAATTTGATAAATGGATTTTAGATACAAATAAAATATACCATTATATTGAAAAAAATATATAAACATTTAAAATAAACTCATGTATTCTAAAAAAATATTATATAATATACTTTTAAAAAATTATTTATTTAAATTTAATTGATAATATAACTTTATCATTACCTAGGAAATTTTAATACATGTCAGAAATTTGACTCTAAAAAAATAAGTATTTATAAATGAAAATTATTTTTTATTTAAAAATTATAGTTCACATATTTATATAATTTTTTTGTAAAATAAAAATATGGTTTTAATTCATCACATTGAAATTAGGTTAGGATGATGTTTTTAGAATTTTATAAAATTGATTATTTTTTCATGAATATTAAATGTAATGTTTGGTGTTTGCATTTTGTTTCATAAATTCATGTATGTGTAATAATCATATAACAATTAATTTTACAAAATCCTTGACAAAAAATATTTAATTTTTTTTAATATTATGTATTTTAATGTATTTAAATCAATTTCCAAACCTATAAATGGATTTCGAAAATGTAAAATAGAATTTATTATTTAAAAACTATATTTTAGGTATAATTTAATTTTTTATGTCTAAAGTAATAATAATAAAATTTATTTTAGTTATAGTATATTATATTACTATAAATATGACTCAATAATCTAGAAATAGCATAAATAACCAAGCTCGTGTCATTAGATTATCATTTTCCACAACTAAAAAGTCCAAGACCAATATTTGGAAAATATTAAACAATTCCTCCATTTTTTTTCCAATAAATGCCTTCCTATCACACATTTAAATCCACTAAAAATCCATAAGACATGAAGTTATAACAATTTTACCTCAGAAAGAGTCCCTCCAAGGTGTCTTTATTTCCTCATGGTTCCATCATCATGTTTGAGAATGTAACTCTTTAAGGTAATGGTGTGCTTCTCTTCTTCTTTTCCATTCAAGTACCTCTTTTTGTGAATGTAATATAAATTTTACATTACATTATTTTATTTAAATTTTTATCTTAAAAATAATTCCAATATATAATTTTTTCAATTTTAGACTTTTATCCCCTCTCATTCTACACTTTTTGTAATCCATTTTTTACATCCTTCAAGATGCCAAATCCATTTCTTGAATTTCTCTCTTTTTAATAAGAAATTATCATATTTTGAATCCCAAATGTCTTATTTTTTAATGGGTAATCACGTATCAATAATAATAATTATTTTATTTGGTATTTAAATGTATTGAACCCACATTCCATTCTCCTAGGAATAAAAAATTTGAAATGCTATTATTTTTTAGAACATAAATATCAAACAATTTTATATGAGACTCTTAATTTATTCTCCAAATATTTTTAACGAAATGGGTTATTTTGATATATGTGTAAAAATAAATTAATACATATAAAGGGTGTTACATTATATCACTCGAGTTCATTGGTTAAAAAATTGATCTTTATAGATTCTATTTTTTATGATACCTTCATGAATAAACATAATAATTAAGATTTATGGAACCATTGTGACAAACCTTAGTGATATGCTTATGAATATCTCAATTTTATATTTTATTAGAATGTCCATGTTATCTATCATGTACTTACGATTATTCTCTCATTTTATTCCTCATTTATTATCTATGACCACCATTCATTTTCCATTACCTTTGTTTATCACTTACTAGGATTTATCCACACCTTTTTCTATTGATGTATATCCCCAAGAAATTACTTATATTGAAGTGAAATAGTATTAATTAACAAAGGAGTTTTTTAAATGGATTAAATAATTATTATTATCATGTTTTACTTATATAAATAATGTACTGTATACCTAATTTTCACGACACTATACCTAAAAATATCGATTAATTTTTTTAATGTAATATTTTTTATAAAATTATTTTAAAAGTCACATTATAAAAAAGAGATAATATATAGTTGGAATCAAAGATAAGGATTAGTTATTTATGGAAATTAGGACTAGAATAACATTATAAGAACCCAAGTAACAAGTCTAAATATAGGGAAAAAAACTTGTAATTTTTATGTATTAAGATAGTGGTTTATATGGAATGAAATCTATTTCAAGAATCTATAACTGGTTGTGGAGCAGGAATAATTATACCTTAGGGAAATAAAACTAAAATGGTTCATTGTACATTGAATTTATGATTAATTAGTGTATAAAAATGCTTCTTTTTACCTATCTAGTATGACACTCTTGGTGGGTATGTCTAGTTAAACATATTCCCATTTTGATCTATTATAAAGGATATATGGAAAATTAAATTGTTTTTAGAGGATAGTAAAAGTAATATGTCTTTATAAATGTTTATATTATTTAAACACCCCATATAATTATAATACTTTTAAAATTAATATGATTAAAAATAAGATTTTATTATTTTATAAAAATAGTTGTAAATTGGATGAACTACGTAAATGATGAGTTCAACAGAAAATCATTCATAGACTCCCTAATGTAATGGAAGATGTAATGAAAAAATTTATGGGGATGGTGAATAAACTATATCTGGTTTAGAATAATTACATGAATCAGGTTGAGCAATAAGATTGACCTTGAAGGGAATAACAGGTAGTTGATTCCTTCATCTATCAATTACCATATTAATTTAGAATATCTATTGAAACATTTAATTCCAAACAATGAATCAACTATATAGAATAGTTATTTTTTTACTCCATTATTTTGATCATGAGAATGTCACCTTGGTCATATACCACTTAATAGAAGAAGTTAATCTGTGGTGAACATTGATTAAAAACTCAAAGCTAATATTGGTGATTAATGTTCTCGAGTGGGAAGAGTTCAATAGATTAGTTTTAAATTAATATTTTCTACATTATATGATATTAAAAATAGACCATAAATTCTTAAAACTGAGGAAAAATTAAAATTAATAAGTGGTAATTTATGAAATCAACTTGGGAGGACATTCTTGATACACTACATGATTTATTAAGGATCCCAATGAAAAGGTTGATATATTCTTTGAAAAAATGGCACCCCATATATCGTGGAATCCATAAAATCAAGAACATGAAAGATATAAAGAGATAATGTAGAGTAAATTGAAGGTCTAAATGGAGTTTGTAGAGGCATTTTGGTCACACATGACAAATTAAAAGAGGAGAGTGACGAAGTGAAACTCATGGTAAACTCTTGAACATGGATAAAGAGAAAAGAATCTAAAACTATACATATGTAAAAAATATGGGAATTAAAATTTTTTAAACATCATAATTGGAATTGTAAAGTTATAAATGTGAAAAATAGATGTCTATATAGCTTATAACATTCAAAGGGAGGTGAAGCCTCAAAATCTCAATGAAAATGAAAAGAGAAGGTTGTGTAAGAACAACATGAAGTTTAATGATTTATGTTTGGATATATTATTCATTTTTAAAAATAATATCTAAATTACAAGATAATTGATGGAAACCACCATATACCATAGCAATAGATATAGAAGAAATGAATTGCTTTTAAAATCATGATTACTAGAGTAGAGGATTCAAATGATATGGTTGTAGGTACACTCATCATGCTTTCAAATATAGAAAGTACATTTTTTGACTCTAGTTCTATGTATTCTATTATTATATCTAATTTTACAAAGAATATATCATAAAACCCTCAACATCTAGATTTTGAGTTATTAGTTAAAACTCCTAGAAAAATTATCTAAGAATAAATGATTTATATAAACTCTAACTTTGCTGACTAAAATCTCATCGCAAATCATATAATCATTTTTATGGTAGAATATTACAATATATTGGTGATATAATGCCTCTAAAAGTTTAATTCTAGTATCAACTATAGAAGAAAGTAAATTTATATTTTTATAAATGTATAAGATATAGTTATTTTAAAATGAGATATATTTGAGCTCGATCCTTGTCTTGAAGAACCTCTCAAATACTTCTTTTTTTATATGATCATTTAAGAGGGAGAATAAATTATAAAAGTATAATGATAAATTTTTCCCCATTTTTGGGAATATATTGATTTATTTCATTAAGAGTTACCCAAACATACCCTATAAATAATGGTAGATTTCTCAACTGAAATCATAATTAGATCCAATAAAATATTGAAGACCCCATATAGAATGGAATATGCGGACTCATATTAATTAGAGAATCAATGTAAACATATTTTTGTGAAATCTAATATTAGACCAAGTGTGTCTCTATAGGGAGAATTCCATCTCTTTTAAATGAGTAATGATGGTTCAAAGTGTCTATGAATTGATCATAGATAACATTATGAGATCATGGTGAAGAACAAATACCAACTTCAAAGGATTGATGATATATTCTCAAAACTTCATGGGCCTAAATTATTCTCCATGATTGAGCCCTGGTTGGGTTATCATCAGTTGAGGGTGAATGAAGAAGTAATACCGTGAATTATCCTAAAAAAATATGGGAATTCAGAGTGTTTTTATGACCATCATGTTATGTAATTAATTTACCAAATTTATAGATTTTATTAATAAACTATTTAAATAATACATTTAAAAATTTATGGTTGAATTTATTGATGATATTATGATATATTATAAAATTCATGTGGAGTAAATGGATCATATAAGGATTGTATTTTAATCTTTGAGGAAGGATTTTTTTGGTAAATTTAGTAAATGTGAGTTCTAGTTACAAAATGTTTCGTTTTAGTGGAACATCACGACTAGTAAAAGAATTTGAGTAGATACTAACAAGAAAAAGGCCATGGAGGAGTGGTTCCACCATGCTATTATAACCAATATTCATTTTTTCCTTGGATCGTCTTGAATACTGTGATTCATTAATTCATTATCTCTTTGGAATATTAAACAAAGTAGAAGATTCTATAAGTAGGAAATATCATAGTGTTCTTGTAATGATGAATATTGAAGTATATCTATTGATCAAGGACCTATTAAGGTTGGAAATTGGAATAATAAGTGAAGGTATTTCATCAATCCTTTCCAAATTCTATCTCAACCATTATTACCATAAAAGATCAATAAATCTTGATGAGATAATCCTTTAATGAAAAATAAGTCTGAGGCTGTGAAAAATAGAAAATTTCGTCAATTCAATATTAATCAAGAAAGTGTATTTATATTTTGTACAAGGATGTGTAAAAGATATATTACATTGATTAAAAAGGAACTGATGTATGAATCTCCTAGATCTACAATCACTATAAATCCCATAATCTCAAAGATGTATATGGATTATCATGATTATTTATAGTTGGATAATATGAAATTAGAGATTGTTGATTATAATACATGGTTATTGGTGTCTCAGAAAGTGAAGGATGAGTAAAATATTTCTAAAGGGGTATTTCAAACACATCACATGCCTATATAGATGTGTTATAACATCACTATATACTCTTCACTAGAATTATTAAGACTTACAAGGGTAATAATGATATATTCATAATCATCAATAGATTAATAAACTCTTCCCATTTTATTTTTATGAAAGTGTATTTCTCACTAGAATTTCGAGCTCACCATTATGTTTAGGGAGTATTGAGACTCAATTAAGTACTTCAATTGATTGTTTCTAACTGAGTTCCATGATTTAAATCTAAAATTTATTGGTTCCTTCAAAATACTATGAATACAGAAGTAAACCGTAGCACAATCTGTCATTGTAAAACAACTATAATGTATGATATGACAATACGGAAACATGAAGACTTGTTTTGGGATTACTCCCTAGATGTTTATGGGATTTGAGACCAACGTCATTCACATGTTGAATATTACAATAACAATAGTATCCACTCAAGCATTCAAATGGAACCTTTTGATGCTATTTGTAGAAAAAGGTGTATAACTGTAACATGTTAGGATAAAGTTAGAGAAGGGAAATTTTGGGGACATAAATGTGATGGACACCATAAAATGGTTACATTTTATTTAGAAATCCATCATGGCTTCATATATTCGATAGAAAATATATAATTACAACTATATTAGGGACATATGATTACATTTTTGGGATCATATGTTTCTCATGATATCACCATGGAATGTAGTTGTGAGATACATAAATAATGGGAAACTAATTATGAGGTACAATGGACCATTTGATATTCCTAAGAATATTTGTGTTATTTTATTATCAATTAGAACAATTGAATTTTTTTCCAATGTTCATGATGTGTTTCATGCATCCATACTAAGATTTTTTCTGTCTATCCCATCACATGTTCTTGATACAAGTTTATTAGAGTTTTATGTTAACTTTTCACATGATGAGAAACCAATACATATCTTTTCTAGTAGGGAACATGTGTTGGGGAACAAGAAAACATGATATGAGAAGGTTATGGTGAGAAATCAATGGTTTTAAGAGGCTATATGGAAACTTGAGGGAGAAATTAAAGAAAAATACCCCTATTTTTCATAGATGAAAGTTTCATATTTAATGGAAAAATATTCTTAAGCGGGAGAATATAATATCCTCAAAACAATTTCTATAATAAATAAAATATCTCACATTTTTCATAATTACTATTTTATTTCATTTCACAGTGGATGTATATAGAAATACTATTAAACATATTATATTACTTGTTATGTAATAATACAATTTACTATATCTAAGAACAATATAGGAATATAAAAACCAATGAAAATCATCCATGAAATGGTGTACTCTATAAAACGGAACACTCCCTAGAATATTAAACATGCCACAAAAACTATTAAACAAAAAAGACACATTAAGAATATAAATGAAATATTTAAAGGATTCATAGAAAAAAATTGATAATAAAATTGTAAATTTTGATCAATGGTGGAGTATATATGGAGTATAAAGGAAAAAGTTGTTTTTATAAAGGGTAATGGAAAATTATAATTGATGAAGAAAGTAAAATTGATTGATTCAACTAGTATATTAATGCCTTTTGAATTAGAGTTATTAAAACATGGTAGGAAGGTAGGTTCATTAGGGTTCTCCCTTATGAATGTCGAGGTGAAGCTTCAACAAGTGAGGCTTGAACATAGTTGACTATCGGAGAATTTAAAGTTAGTGGATATCACCACTATGTTAATATTAACAGAGCCACCCCATTAAATTGGTACCATCACCCACCTTACCCTTAGAGAAAATACCTGTTTAATAGGGGGTTATGTATCTAGAAATTAGTGTAAAAATACTGTAATTTATTTTGAATAAATGAAATATTTTTCTTGGAAATCCCATTTTTTATTTTACTTCATTTAATAAAATATATATAAATATAAGATAAAAATTTTTTTTGATACAAATAAAATATAATTTCATATTCATCAAATATATACATCTTTTTATGAATATAATGCATTTAGAATAAAATTTATATTCCTAAAATAGCCTTTTAAAACATTATTTATTTAAATATAAATGATAATTTGATTTTATAGTTACCTAGGAAATTTTTATATGAGTTACAAATTAACTATGTCACAAAAACTAGTATCTATCAATAAATAATTATTTCTTATTACAAAATAGTAATTGTAATATATAAAAAATTATTTCTAGAAAATAAACTATATATTTGAATTCATCACATGAAAATTAATTTGAAGTAATTTTTTTATAATTATCTAAAATACTTTGTTATTTAACGAATCGTAGAAATATAATTTTGCATTTTGGTATATTTTCAGACATCATGAATATGTCATAATTATGTAATTATTAATTAAACAGAATCCATGGCCTGCATTTTTTTATTTTATTAATATTAAGTTTTTAAATTGATTTAAATCAATATCTAAATCTATAAATGTATTTCTATGATTTATAACGAAATTGATGATGTTGAAAAAGTATTTCTTTATGTTAAAATCAATTTTCCATGACCAAAATAATATTAAAATAAGTATTTATTTCTAATATATTAAAATACTATAAAACATGACACAATTGTCTAAAACCATGAATAAAAACGAGGGAAAATTCAATTTTTTTTATTTTACACAACCTAGAATTTGATGTCCTATATTTAAAAATTATTAACAAATCCATCATTTTTTTGTATAAATACTAACCCATCCCTTATTCCAATACACTCTAAAAATAAAATCCAATAATTTATGGTCATTTACCTCCCATATAGTCCCTACAATGTGTCCTTAATCCTTCAAGGTTCCATTCTCATGTTTTAAGAAGCAACTCTTCCTAGTAAGAGAATCCTTCTCTTCTTCTTTTCAATTAAAGTACCTATTTTTAACTATTTCATATAAATGGTAAATAAAATTCTTTCATAGTCTTATTATCTAAGGATTAAAAATAATTGGCAATTGGAGACCTCTATCTCCTCCCTTTTACCCTTTCCTTAATCTGTGTTTTATACTCATCATTATGTTGAATTCATTTCATGAATTCTTATTTTTTTTTCATCATGAATTTTAATAGTATGAATGTACAATCCACATATTTTTTCAAGGGTGATCACCTAGATGTGAAAATAATTTATTTTTCTAGGATTTTACTGCTTTAAAGCCATGTTCTATTATCATGGGTATAATTTTTTTTTGAAATGTTAATGTTTTTAAGAACTAATTTACTGAATGGTTTTATATAAAACACATTCTTTATTCTCTATGTGTTATTGATTGAGTGATTTATTTTGATCGATATGAAACACATGAATTAATTTATAATTATTCTTTACCTTAAAATAGATCCAATGCATTAGGTAAATAATTAATCTCAACAGATGAATTTTTTATGATACCTTGGTAAATAACCTTGGTGTTATGATTTATGATAACTTGGTGATGACCCATGGTGTTATTCTTATCTATGAATCATTTATTGTTGTCTCCACATTTCAATGTTATCTAACATGTACTTATGATTATTCTATCATTTTATTCCTTATGTATTATCCATGATCAATTTTCAGGTTCAATTGCCATTGTTTGTCCCACACATGGCATTATGATCAGCCTATTATATTGATTTATATCCTTATGAAATTACATTCTGTATAGGGATATAGAAGTATTTACAAAGGACTCATTCAAAAACGATTAAATAATGATTATGTTCAGGTGTTCTGTATATAATGCGTGTCATATGTACCCGGATTCCAATTCATTAAACACAATAGTATCATTTGATATTATTAATCTAATATTAAGTTAAGTAATTTTGTTACAAGAAATGTATTAAAAATCTAGGATTACTTGAAAAATATTTAATAAGATCTAAGAGGATATTCACTAATTTCACTTTTGTAGGATTGAACTCGACTCATTTTTAGGATATTGATCCTACTATTTTGAAAGAGTCCCATTTCGTATTATGGTTATCCCTTTGAGACAAGGACCAGCGAAAAAGTTGTACAATGACTTCTAATAGTGATATATGGTTGAAGTTATAGAATCATTACATTAATTTGTCCATTTTAGGGAGATTAAAAATGAAAATGCATGTTTGTAATTTTAAAATGTATCCTGGAACATTTATACCAACTCATTAAGATATTTTTCATATGACCATGTTAGATTTAGTAACTATAAACTATGATTATTTATTCTTGAATTCCATGAAAAAATCATTCAATTTAGTCATAGATTCCATGATTTATAGTAGGGATTCAATCACGTTAGATAAAGATAAGTAATCAACTTTTTCTAGTGACATTCATATTCATGTTTGGAATATGGAGGGTAGTGGGGTGAAATCAAGGCCTGAGTTGCTTAGTGTGGAGGCATAACCAAAATATTAAAGTAAAAAAGGAAGAATAGTAGTTATTTTAATAATATTAATTAAAATCAATGTTGAAATAACTTCCACATTGAGTGTTATTATCTAGAGGATACGTATAAGGATAGTATCACCCGTTAAAATTTGGTACACCCCCAATTATAGTAGTGTTTAGGTTCTTTGAGCCTATTTAGAATTTATTAGTAAATATTAGATGTAGCTCTAGGTTCCCGTTCATATTTTTTCATAGGACAGACTTTTCATTTAGTTTATAGGGTCCTTTTTCAATGAGAGGGTGTGGGTACCGTTAGTCCTCTAAGTTACTGGTGCTCAAGTGGATACTTATATCATTTCAACTTACTGTATTTTCTTGTTATGTGTTTTCTAATAATTTTTAAACATGAGTTTAGAACTATTTAAATTTTTTGTTTCTTTATATCTCCATCAGAAAATTTACATGTTCATTTTGTGTAAGGTATTAAGTACTACTTTGTACTTTTTGGGTTTTGTTCAAGAACAAGAGAGCAAGATGACAACTACGATGGCTGGTTTCAAGCTAGTTATTGGTTTGTGAGGATGAAAGCCTTGGTATGTAATGGTAATAAATTTTTTAATATTGTCTCTTAGATTATTCAATTATTTTAGCTTGTTTTAGTATTTGATAATAATATATGTTTTGGTATGCATATAAATGTTCCACTATGTTATATTCTATGTAGTTATTCATACTAGTCAAATCATGTTTTATCTTGGAGTATTTTCTTATTGAATATTGTCTTAACCAATAAATGGGTTATGCTAGTGTAGGCCTAAATGGACATCACCAATATACACAATACATTTTTTTGTAACATTAATTTTTTTCAATTTGGCAGGTTGATGTTACATATATAAATGCATTTTTTGAGTTTTTTATGAATAATCACCCATTGTATCTTAATTTATTCTTGTTTTTCATTCTATTTTTTGTAGAAATTTCTTGGAATTATATTGAATTTTTTTTACTCTTACATAAGAGGTATTTTATACTTAAGTGATCATAGAGATTATAGGGATTAACTTTACATATGGATGTTTATAAACATTCATAACAACCGTGATGTGTGTTTTACCCTTATGTACACTCAGGATAACCCTGTTGTTATGTGTTTGGAGGCCCAATTTCTATTATGAGAGGGATGTGTCACATTTGCAGAGACTTTTGATAGAGCAGCTTACCCTTACATGGTCCTGGGTTTTCCCTAACTTGGGAAAAGAATTATAGGCTACACACATACACATAGACCATAAGACCATTATGTGATTGAATCATTAGGCGAATGGCCCTTATGTAGTGGGTGTTCCAACCCTTATATAGTAGGTCATGGATTCTCACTACCCTAATGTAGCTGGTGTGATACCCTTAGGCATTATGTCTGATAACCTTACACAATGGGGGAAGAACCTTTATGCTATGTTTTGGTGTCCCTTATATGGTTCTATTTATACCCTTACATATAATACTATGGGAAACTTACATATCACCAACCATTCATGTTTTGTTACAATATATTCATCCCAAATTATCTAGTAAAACAAATGTATAAGTGTTATTGGAGTTCAATTAAAGGGATAAAAATAGTCAATATCCCTCCTACAGTAGGTGTGGATCAAATCAATAATAAAATATTTCATGGAAAATATAGATATGGGGAGTATGATATAATATAAATGAGGGTGATCCTTTTTACAACATTGTTGGAGACACCATTCATAGGTAACAATAAGAGTATTGTTCTTGAGGTAGGGGGTCATGGGTTATGGATTCTGGGGAGGTTAAATCAACAAAAAGTTATTAAGGAATTTTCAATATGTGAGATTGATCCTAGCTAAGGTGTATATATATATATATATATATTCTCGTTGAAGATTCTATGGGTTGTTTATTGTTTTTTTATTCCTATGAACATGGGTGTTAGGTTATTCCTCTTATTGTCAATTTTTTTATTTTCTTCTTCCTAACATTTTTTTGTATGCAGCCATGGGTTTTGTTTCATAAAAAAGGTGTTGAGTGGTTTTATTTCACTATAATAGGAATACAGTAATATAAACCATATAAAATTTTTGTGTTCTTTATTTTTCTGCAATTTACGATTCTCCCTATTTATTTTTCATAGTAACGTGACCATAAAATTTTCTTCTTAATTTTTTTGGTTCACATATTTATATAAACATTTTTTCATTCAATTTATGTTTTTTCTACAATGTGTTGGGTTTTTCTGATACTACCTCCAACCTTAGTGTTGTGTTTTTAACTTGATACCTCCCCATAATTGTACCTTATTGTTATATTCATTATGGATCATTCGTCCCTTCATATAATTGAGTAATATATCATATCATGGAATTTAAATGTCCATATAGATGTTATCATCCTCAATCAGTGATTGTGTTTTTTCCAACACAACCCGCCAAGATCCGACTAGTGAACACCCCAATCCTACCCCTTATAAGATAGGAGTTGGTGAATAGAATTGAGTAGGAATATCCCACAAATGATAGGCACTAGCCTAAAAAAACTACGAAAACACACACATATTCATGCCCAAAAAATACTAAAATGTAAAAAAAATTAAATTAATGCATGAATACATATAATATCCCTCAATATAGTGTGAAATTAAAGTATTGAAAGTGGAAAAAGTGGTCAAATACAATCCCAAACAAAACATTGTAAGGAGTCCAACCTACTCCCAAGTCACTATTATATGGCTCATTGTCTTCATAAAAAGGGACACATTTAAGAAAATCCAATACAGGGTTGAGTATAACAATACCTAGTAGGACACCCTAAAAATGATTAAATGAATCACCAAGTATAGTCATCTCAAAACATGATATAAATATAAATTTATAATAGAAAAAACTAGATATTCTCAGGAAAGACAACACACCACCATTTGGTTATAATCAACTGCCAGTCATAGGATTCATCTCGAAGCATCTCTCTATCCGGGAGAACACACTCCACAATCCATTCTATCACTGGGGACACTTGACGAAGAGGTCTAAATTGTTGGACCCTATCCTTGAAAACTCATTGTTTTAAGAAGAACCTGATACTCAATATATGGTTCACGCATAGAACCATTAGGGGGGCACCATGAACCCAATATGGATCAACCCACTACATATGGGATTGTTTTCCAATGATACCACAAAACCTATAGATATGACCTCCTAGATTAGGGATAAAAAATACTACTCATTTAGGTCACACTAATTCCACAAGCCCCACCTAGGAAGTAAATATGACTTAGGATATCACTACATTCTCATGGAGGGATACCACAACTCTATCAGAGACTCAGCCTCTAGAGGGGATCAAAATCTTGTGATGTACATTTAATGTCAAATTGTACCCTTGAGTAAATGTACCATGGGAACTCAATCAACCAAGGATTGCCCAAACTAAGAAAACAAAGAGGTACAAAAAACTCTTGAAGAGGGTACACAACATGTTTTTAGGGGTACAAAGTGTACCCATTGTTGAAAACATGGTCTTCTATGCATGAATTGGAGTATGGTTTGTGTTTTTTGTCAATCCATAGTGGAAGTTCAGAATGTGTACCAGAAAAGTAATCATACAGTTCAAGCAGACAACAGTATTGAAGGTGGCGCCGTTTCCCAGTGTTTGCCAAATTTTTGGTCCTGAAAATCGACAAATCGAGAAAATTGTTTTTGGCAGAGATACTTGCGCGCTGTGTACTTAAAAAGAGTAAAATTGTGTGCCATATGTTTTTCAAGATCATAACATGAAAAAATGGAAAAGGGATAAGGGCTGAGAAAGTTTTGGGCTGGTCACGCAAGTGACCTGCGCGCCGAGAAAGGACTTGCGCGCCGATGCCTAGGATGTTTTGAAACTTGAGCGCTGGTTGTTCTTCATGAACAGAACTTCAAAATATGGTAAAGGAAAGTATGTTTCACAAGTGTTGGTGTGGTCGTGCAAGTGAATAGTGTGACAAATTCTAGGATAGTTGAAGCTACACACCGGTACTTGCACGCTGCGAGAACACTTGCGCGCCACCACGCATGGGGTCCAGTTTGACTATAAATAGAGGATCACCCCTCCTCAATTGAAACAAAGTTCAAGACTTGGAGATTTTTCAATCTCTCACTGCGCAAGTGGTAGAGTTGCACAAGTGGTTTTTGGGTCGCGCAAATAGAGGCTGCGCGTCGGTTGTTGACCGTGCGATCAAGCCAGATTGGGAGTTAAAGGTGCAGATTCACACAAGTTTGGTGTTGAAGGAGGCAGTGTCGCGCAAGTGTGTTGGATTCACCTACGCGCTGAATTTGTACCACCAGGTGACTTGTAAGACATTCTTGAAACTTGCACACCGGTCTTGAAGAAGCACATCAGATGAGGTTGTTGTATGCCGGTCCTTTTGGAGCTGCACAAAAACTAGAAGATTGCCCGATACCTTTGGTGAAAAGTGGGATTAGTATACAAGTGAAAGTTGGACTTCAATATAGAATCTACATTCAACAGTGGATGCATTCTTTTTCAATGATGAAGAGACCTTCACATTTATAAACTGAGTGTGACTTCACCAGGGGCAGTGAACCAGGGGGAGTCAATGGGAGTTACCCGAGGGAGGCAGTGAGCGATTCCTGAACTTTTGTAAAGGCAGTGAGCCTGGGACATAGTGACTATTCTAGAACCTTTGTAATCCACATCTAGTGAAGTTTAGTGGAATTTGGTACGATCAAAAACATGTTGGCATATGCTCCTTGGACGTAGCCCTTAGTGGTGAACCAAGTAAAAAGTGATGTGTCATCTCTCTATATGTGAATGTTTTCTTTCTTTTCATTTCCATCATATAGGTTTATCAAGTTCATACCAATGTGGGAACAAGATCCATCACTTTAAAAGAAAAATTTGACACCCTGATTCACCCCTCTCCTCTCAGGGTGTCCCGGGGTCCTACAACCATCTATTCCCAAGTATTCACATGTTCTAAATCCTCAAAAAAATGTAAAACTATGAATACATGTGTGTAGGTAGGATACATAGTATGTAGAGATCACCCAACACCTACCCATTTGTCATTGGACATGTCTATGTACATCGGCTTCCCCATGTACCAGCCCATGTACATGTGGTTGTATCCGTGTACACCTGGGAATGTTCAGGTATGAGTATACATAATTATTATAGCCACATATTTTTTACCATATCTATGTATGTTCCAAAGTAAATTTTGATCCATCACAGAGGAGTCACATGCCGTGTGACTAAGTGAGAAGACATGTGATACTTAACTCCACTCAAAACACTATCACCAGATGCATGTGGACTAACACAACATGTAATGCTTAAATACACGTCATGTAAAAATATATTTTCTTGATCCACTGGTTCCTATACTGTGTCATCCACCACTTCACCAGAGCCTCTATCCTCCTTGTATTCTATAGATTGGGATTTTTCCAAGACTTTAGTCTCCAAATATAGGGATTATGGTCTCTAAGTATGTTGAGAGTCTTCTAAAGGTACCATCCATATCCATTCCATGCATCAAATTAAAAGAATTTATAACACTTGATTATATCACATTCTCCCTCAATATATCCATTGTTTTCATTTATTCTCGAATGGAAACCTTCATCACGTGTCGTACTGGCAGTTTCGATCTGTTGTGCTGATGAATGGTCACACAATGGTCAAAAACTAGGTATTGGTTTAACTATTGTCCAAAAGAAATACCAATAATTATTGAATGTATAAATATGAGAGGAACCCATAATACATAAAATGTGAGTAAATAACATCGGTGTTTCTAAGTTTGTCCTCAATTAATTCTCATAGAATAAGAAAAATGAAGAGGAAAAAATAATCTCAAAAAAATCATCATTTTAATTCTACCGGCAATGCTCATATAAATTATATTGCAAGAATTTATTGATATTATTTCGAGATTAAATAATTATATATAGAAAAATAATATAACATTCTACGTAGAGTTTGGATCTATTATTGATGAACAACTTTTGTATTTCCATTATTAATGAGATTCATGAACTCTATTTGCACAATGATCTGTGGCCCAGTATCGATCAATCTTAATTATCCAATAACCCTTTCCATTAATGGATTATATGTATCTAGGGATTAGTGGAAAACACTAAAACAAATCCATAGCCTCAGATTTAAAAAGAGAGTAGGTTGCTTCCGCAAATAAAAATACAATAAATTCTATAATTTATTTATTTTATTAATTTCACGGCCATGATAAATTTTTCACAAATAGTCCATGTTGAAAACATTTATGTGGTTAAAAAGTTTAAACCCAGATTCTAGACTCAATGATGCCATCATATTTATAATCAAGGCCCTTATTTGAGAGATATTCCACATTTCTAGAAAACTATGTGTTCCTACTATTTATTAAATTTAATATATTTCAAAATTTTATTCGGGGAACACCAACCCTCAGAATCACACATTGTCTTAGAAACTTTTCTTTAATATAATCCATATAATATCAAAAAATATGACATGGAAATTCTGAGTCACTACATTCTCACCTACTAATATTTTTTCTTCCGATGAAAATAAAACAAACTACTAAAAAAGGTGAGGGTATAGGGATCATATATGGGTCTCCCACTCTAATGTTATCTCATAAAGATTATGATTCTACCAAAGAACATGAAAACGGGTAATCAATTATCCTTAAATGATTATATCCTATCAATCCTTGAACTCCATTGGATATTCTAGAAATGATGACCCACCCTTTATGTCTAACTCACCCGAGTTGATAATGTACAATATGTTATGCACAGACCTCAATTAGTGACATTCAGGTTCACCCATACAAATCCTTGAAGGGTTCAATCAAAATGGTGGAATGGTATATATTAATCTACTTAAACTCAATAAATGGTAGTTGATCTTACATAAAATTCTCAGATTCCAACATGAAAGCCCACATCATTTCCTCAATGACCTGTATGGTCTACTCTATCTGGCAGTCAGTCTGGGGTTGGAATGCTATACTCAAGCATAACTGAGTCCTAAAAGCCTCATACAATCCCCTCTATAACAGTGACATGATTTGAGAATCACTGTCAGATACAATGAGTAAGGTAACTCCTTGGAGTCGTAGTATCTCCCACACATAGAGGCTTCCCATGCTCTCTACTAAAAACTTTTCTCGAAGAACAATAAAGTTTTATAACATGATTAGTGAATCTATGATCAACCATATGGAATCATGTCCTCTAGAAATATATGGTAACCTGATCACAATTTCCATGGAAATACCATCCCATTTTCACTCTAGAACATCAATGGGTGAGTTAAACCTACTAGAACATGGTTCTCGGCCTTCAATTATTAATAAGTTAGGCATCGACCAAAAAAGAATACAACTCCCTTATTCATACATGGCCATCAACAATTATATTGTAGGTCCAAGTAAATCTTTTCCACACAAATATGCACCATAAAAGGGGCTGTATTAAAGTCCCACATCACCTCCTC
This sequence comes from Viscum album, assembly GCA_963277665.1. NCBI lineage: Eukaryota > Viridiplantae > Streptophyta > Magnoliopsida > Santalales > Viscaceae > Viscum > Viscum album. The sequence continues at coordinate 413,726,965 of OY728143.1, forward strand.
CCACAATGTCAATGCACCATCATCAATCCTCTGAAAAGGATAAAATTCTCCCCAACTATAGGATATCCATTAGAAGCATGTAAGGTGGATAGCTATGTTTGGGAGGTCTCATAGTCTGCATATTCACATTGACCATACCGAACACAATATAAATGTGGTAGGGTAACAACTATTGAAAAAATAAATGGAGCACCATTATTATCAACTAATTAGAATCCCAAAATGAAAATTTTCTATGATACCTCATCCATCAACTGAGAACAAGATCTCAAGATGAGAGAACATTCCACCACGTTCCCCTATCCAAAATTATAGACAATCTTGGAGTCACAGTCCTATAATAACTCTAGTCATCTCCTCTATCTCAAGTTAAGATAATTGTTTAAGAAGATATATTGAGACTCTTGTGGTTAGAGTAATTGATAAAATACTCTCACATCAAGTAGTGTAATTATATATTTATTGAGAAGACTAATGATACTAACTTAAGATTGTGGTTCATGTAGTTCTTCTCATGTGGTCTCAACTTACATGAAAAATAGGTAATAAACTTTTTCCTCTGCATCAGAACATAACCAAGTCTGGTCCCCGATCCATAATAAAACAATACATAATCGACACCGTAATCTAGAAATCAAAATATAGGAGCCCTCATCAACCTTTGCCTCATATCTTGAGTACACATATTTCACCATTACAAACATAGGAAATGTTTCCCCTTCCACGTCAAAACTGTCAAGGGTGCTGCAACTCAAGAGAATTTCGGTACAAACCTATGATCATACTATATGAACCTAAGGAAACTTCCCACCCAAACAACACTCTTGGTTGGATCCCATGAAAGCACTACCATAACCCTGGAAAGGTCTAGTTCTACTCATGATTCTTGTAGAGACCAAATCTTGATGTACATGGAAATTACATTACTTTTGTGGAATACTTAATACATAATAAAAACAGACACCCAAGGACCATAATAGTTTAGTGTCTTTGGAAACTCGAGACACAATCTTCTAATCATGGTGAATGATCATCAACATCTCCTATAACTATCTTCCACTATTTTTTTCTTACCTAAAACCTTTCATCATATCCTGGGGAAATGAAAAAATAAAAAGTGTGTGCACAAATGTTTAGTAAGGGTAAGCATGGAGAAAATAAAACAAACCAAATATATTTGAACTTAAAAACATGAACATAATGTTTAAACATCAAGATTTTTTGTTCTGAAATAAATCTTGGTAGTACGTAAGGCATAGATCATAAAGGAACATCAATCATGATAAAATATCATTGGAATAAAACATGTAATTATGGAAAACCATTAAGCAAATGATATGATTTCCATTGTAGCCAAGGCATTTCTTCCAAGACCATTATAGTGGACAGAGTCCATTACTGAACAGGGTTTACCTGTCATTCTAGTCAGGTATTACTGAACCAAATTACTTGTCATTCCGACATGTCTATCTCATGAGATATAAATCATTACCTAATGAAATGCAGGGAGATATAGGTCCCACCCATCTCATAATGAAATCATTCTTCCGTGTGCCACAAAATAAACACAAATCATTCATCATAACCCAACGAATAAAATGGGTTTAATAAATATCATCCCATTATAACATAATCCATATAAAAAATGTAAATAATAGGGGCATTATGCTTGAAACATAACTATATAAAATAATTTCATCATATATTGAAAATAGTTTTGATAAAACAATTGAAATGAATTCTTGTGGAAAATATCCTTTCTTCTTTTAAATCATTTTCTTTTCTCAAAATGACGTGAAATTTTTAAAAAAGAACATTGTTTAAAATAATCAAGAAATCTTGTAGAGGAATATTTATGAAAATAAGGCGTGATTAAATCCTAAAGAACATTTCAAGCAGTATAAGATAAAAAAACATTCTACTCATACTTTTGCCGGAAAATTCAAAAAGTACCTCTTATGGTAAACAAAAGAAAGATTCCTTCCATACCACATAGTAAAAGTCAAAAATAGGTAAACATGACATTAAACATACATGTAAGAATAATAAAGCATTATAAAGAACATTTTTTATAAAACATAGACCTGGTTGATAAATATAACTCCAGTAAATACTTAAGAATAAACAATCTTAGATAAGAACGAGATTGGAAAAATTACCCCTTACCTTAGGTCCAATTTCTTCTGTACGTGTTTGAAACTAATTTATAGTGGGTTTAAAAAAATTATACACTTGTAATAGAACCATAATAATATTTATTATATCATATATGATTCACTTTTACTTTATATTTCTCGTTCATTTGTCAATTCCATGTTAAAGCAGCATTTTGGGTAAAATCGTTTCATTTATCGTATGTGTATTGACATGTATTTTTTTAATATGATTACATAGATCATGATTAATTACTTCTATAATGTAAAACATGATTTATATATCATATATATTCAATATATTAATCTGTATAATCGATTGATAAATGGAATGAAATACACTGTTCATGGAGACGGTAGGTCGTACATTTGCATGAACATTGTTTTCGTTTCCTTATTAAAGTAAATGACATATATATATATGTATGTATGTACGTATACATAAATCCAGTAGAATTAGTATTTCATATATATCATTATTATTTATTAGATATACTTTATAATCATTTTTTAATGGTTAACATGGAGAACGAATCTCATCATGTCATGGAAACGGTAAGCCGTACGTACGCACGAGCGACGATATCATTCCCATGATTGTGGAATTGTATTTAAGTGTATGATATATAATATTTAAGAATAAATATTGTTTTAAAATAATCATGTATAGTTATTTCTTCCATAATTATACTCATCCAATTATTTTGGTGATGAAAAACAGATTACAGCACGACATGGAGACGGTAAGCCGTACGTACGCACACATGGTGATTTCATTTTTTATAGGATGGATAGAAGATGGAATATGGTTGTTTCATATCCAAAATAATATATCAGTATATAAGTGATACTTTAGTTATTACTTAATAATCAAACTAATCATATAGAGGAAGTAGAAGAAAAAATTATTTTGAAAGAATCAGTAAAGGATATTACCTCTTCTTCAACGTGCCTCTTCTAAACCTCCACTTAGGTCACTAAAGTTCATCTTTGAAGAAGACTGGTACCTCTAGAATGTTTCTAGGAAAGTTGAAAAGTGAAATGGATAGGGTTTGGAAGAGTTTGAAATCTCAAAATTGAGTGAAGGGGAGAGAAAGGAGGTTCTGTTTTATAAGAGAGAAGAGGGTCACTTTTGGAAACCTCAAAAATATTAATTTATAATAAAAATAAACACCACATAAAAACCTCCAAAATAACTCAAAATAAAAATATTAGTTGATATAGGGTTTTAATCTCATCAACTATTAAAATTTGGACATGATTTGAATTTATTTTAAACCTTATCATTTTGATTTATCCATATTTAATCTATTTAATTTTATTTGTGGTAACAATATTCTAAATTCTAAACGGTTTTAAATACATACTTATTTGTTATTAATTATCCATATTTGGATACTGTGTGACATTGGAGACCATATAATTTTCAATTTTCAATTTTTAAATATTTTTGTGTTTTTTAATCAATTTAATAATATGTTATTTTTATAAAATATTAATAGTGTCAGTTTTGACACTATTCATTTATTTAAATATAAATAAAATCCACCCAGAATATATATTCGAACCAAAATATTTAATAGATTTCTAACATTTCTTCTTTGTCTAGAAAATTCATGGAGCACATTAATTATGTTATATATTATTTATTTTAATATTTATAAAACTATTTATTTAATATTTCTATTAATAAAATAATTAGTACAAATTTTTTGTATAATTATTTTATATACATATTATTTGCATTAAAATTAAAAATAAAATACTATGATGAATATAAATCTAATATATTTCATAATAATACTTTTAGTCTAATTTATCTTCTAGAAAACCTAACTTTTAAAATGTTCTGTTTATTAAATTATGACGGTGACAACTTTGAAATCATTTAAAATAATATAATATAAATGTCATAATCTGTTTTATAAGGCTCAAAATGGACCACAAGTCGACCCTTGGATGATTATGGTGTAGATATACTCGACCAATATGTTTTGGTCAAGTGTTTGGGCCGTTTAATGTGTATAATTATTTTAATAAAAACAATATTATTGCTTTTTCACTAAATAAATAATTTCCAAATCATTACTATATATGCTATTAAGGAAATTAAATATTTCGTAAAAACTAAAAATAAATTACCATGATAAATGAAAAAATAGATTTTAAATCAGTATTTGTAATCGAATTTATATTCAGTATAACCTTATATTAAAAATAATTTAATTATTAATGTTTGAGTAGGACATATATAACTTTTCTTAAAATAAAATAAAATAAATATCTTAATCACACACAAGTGGGTTCGAAAAGTGACCATTTAGACCCAATTATGATTTAGGGAGAAAAATAATCATCCAATTATGTTAATACTAGTCTTAGGGAAATTTTATAATGTTATTTTTACCCTTAATTACTTGATTTACCTTTAACTGTGGTAAATAAAATTTATTGTAGTTACTAATCACAATATTCAAAAATAAAAGTTACTTATTTACAAAATTTGGACCACATGATTCCAAATATGGAATCCATTTTTCTAAATTCAAAACACACAAGTTATTGTAATTAATGTAAAACTAATCTCATTGTTGAGAAAATAGGTTTTAAAAGTTAAAACATTACAAAATATTGAAATAAATTTACCTTTGAATTCAATGTAAAATTAATACTAATTTAATAAATTATATTAAATGGTAAAAATATATTCTATTTATACTTTAAAACCATTCAATATTATAATTTAACCATATATAATATCTTGATGAATAATGTTTCTTTTAAGTAAAATATAGCGTATTTTTACTATTCACAAAATTATGAAAGTTATCATAAAAATATGAAAACTTTATCCAAAGTATTTTCAATATCCTAAATCAAAATAATTAGTTAATTTGTCAAATTGAACTTATAAACTTGTCAAAAATTATATTTAAAATGGGTGCCTCATCAAAAGGCGGCAAAACTGTATTTTTTGAAAAATACATCCTTTATATGAAAAATTTATTTTGTTCTCATACCATGATCTAGAAAATGTGTGATATGAATTATAATGTTATAAAATTCAAAATGCGGTTAATAAAATTCATAACATCTAGTTCATGATAATAATATATTATTGTTTAGTGAAACTCGGTATTGTGTACAACGCAAGCCATCGAGGAAGGTCACTTTTGTGTGTAACGCAAGCCAAGTCAGTGTTGCGTGAAAGATTCTTTTGGTGATGCGTATAACATAAGACATTAATAAAATTTAAAAAAATCCTTCTCATAAAATTCATGGTGTTATATTCTACCCCCCTTAAAATGAATTTCACCCTCGAAATTCGTCGGGGTTATAATGGTTTACTACTTGAAAGTTTCTTTCATAGAAACCCACATCGTAAAAAGGAATAATGAAACATAATTTTAATAACTAAAGTATAAAATTTAACTATTACCCAAATTAACTCATCACTAGGTTTCCATATAAGAGAATGTAGGTAAAAACATGGATATGGAAGATAAATCTAACCATCAAGTTCTCATGGAGTGGGGTAGAGAACATGTCTATAAAAAATCTAATAATCACAAAGCCAAAAATTTGTGATGATCTATGGTACCATTTGATTAATCGAATATGGGTGTACTAGGATAACATTTTTGGTTTTTAAGATCTTTTCGCTAAAGTTGAAAATTTTGAATTCGAAGCAATACGTACTTGATTTTGGAATATTCTCACCATTGGTCATTCCGTGAACAATTTCCACTTCATTTCTTAAAGAAATGAAGTTAAATTTGTCATTCATTAGGTGTTGGCAGATCATGTTATAGAATGATAGGTCATTCCATCTGTCTGTATCAAAAAAAGGTCAGCACAAGATATTAAATATACATAAGTCCATTTATGGTGAGGTTAATCGTATATGGTTCCAAAATGGAATTATACTTCATCTATCATACCACTTAATAAAATAAAACTAATTTCTACCAACCAGGGACTTCTTGTAGGCCAGTGGTAGGCGATAAAGGCATGTCGCACTTCGGTTGTGGGTTCGATTCTCACAGCATTGTCCGACGCGACGGGTTGTCACCCATCCTGCTGGTTGTTCTTTTTTAAAACTACACCATTATAACATTAAAGCAATAATATCAAAAACAATTCTAGCCTTAAACAATACAATATTAGGTCTAACTTAATCCATTCCAACCTTTCGGCTTATCCAAAATACTTCTGTCCAAACTCACATCATAAAGAAAACAATTACTAGAAAAGTCATATAACAAGCATGTGAATACCATCATTTATCCCCCATATATCATAAGATATATCTTTTTGGTCACATTAAAAACTTGTGAATACCTTAATCATGTATTCTTGAAACATAAATTACCATAGAACCTTAGTGAAAACATGAATGCTGTCAAAAGTTAACTCTTTCTGCATACCAAAATCCCAAAAATTCTATATACTCAAATCATGATATCACTTTGTCCTTATATCAGTCAAGATATCATTAATAATATCCAACATATTATTTTCTCTTTATCCCTTCATTATGCACATATCATCTTCTTTCAAAAAATATTTCAATCACTTTTCATGGTTACTGGTACTATATAATTATTGAAACCCACAATAAACCCATATATAGATATTCCAAAATTCCACGATACTATATATGATATTCCACAAAACTATTTTGGAATCTCGTTATATAAACACATAATCATTCTACCACTTCGTTGTCATATTCAATATCACCAATAGTGATCACATGGGACTTCCCTTTTTCTTTTCCTTAAGAGGTTGTTTATGTTGATCATCATTAACCCTTATATTAGGGCATTGGTTAGCATAAAGCCCCATTCCCCTACACTTGTATCATTGAATTGTTTTTGGTGAATTCTTTGTAGTATTTTCTCTATTCACATCATTAGCTACCTTTTTCCCAATACGTCAGCACTCAGCTGCTCGATGACCATATTTTTCACACTTAAAACATTTTCTTATCCCTTTATGAAAATCTCCACCATTCTTCTTTCGAAACTTTGAGCATAACGAAACATTTGTCTTCTTTTCACAATAGTTTTGAGATTTTTCCTTGAAATCCATCTTTAATTTCTTTTCAAAACCATGATATGGAAATGTAACACCAACATCCAGTTCTAACTTGATAGAACAATGCAAAATCTCTTCATAACTATTGAATTTTTTTATAGCTAATGCCTTTTGAAGACTTGGTTATAATCCCCGGAAGAATCGATCAACTTTACTTTTAGGTTGGATGATAAATTCTAATGCATACCTTGCATGCCTTGTAAAATTCACTTCGTATATGCAAACAGATTCATCATCCTTTTTCTTATGCTCAAGAAAATCCTTTTCCATCTTCATTCGAAGAATACAAGTAAAGTACTTATTGAAAAATAAGTTCATGAACTCATCCCATTCCATGGATTCAATTTCACCTAGGGGACTTGTATTATTAATTAGAGTACACCACTGGTCTAGTTCACCTTATAAAAGGTAAACAACCAGAATGAATTTTTCTTGTTTCGAACAACGGTGTATGTAAAATATCTTTTCAATGGTACTGATCCATTATTCAGAATCAATTGGATCAGAAGACCCACTGAAAGAAGGTGGACATTGCCTCAAGAAGGACTCAATAGAATATTGTTCCCTTCTCTACTCATTTGGAAGTCTAGAATGATTCATAGCTTGTGTAAGTATAGAAGTAATATTTTCACTCCATTTCCCATAACATTTGGTTGTTATGGAAGACAATCATTGCATTTCCTAGTGAATTTATCATTAACATGGCTCCTCCGGGTTCCATCCATTATCTAAAACCCAAAAATAATAGTGTGAGAGGAAAAATTCATACTAGGAAAACAACATAATAAAGGGGGAGTACATTCAATATCTAACATCATAGGTTTAATCCAAGGTTATTCACGATCTTTATCATTATTCTAGGGTTGTAACCAATACTTTGTACTTAACCTTACATACATCCCTAGACATACTTTAGAAATATCTCTAGGGATCTCACTAATGCTTTCGCATCCTAGTTTTCAAAGGTTAACTAAACCATTGCCTCTGATACTAACTATAGAGATCTAAGATTGACATACAAGGAAATTACATTAATTTTGTGGAATACTTAATACATAATAAAAAAAGACCCCCAGGGACAGTAATAGTTTAGTGTCTTTAGAAACTCGGGACATAATCTTATTATCATGGTGAAATATCTTCAAAATCTACCATAAATATCTTCCCCTTTTGTTTTCTTACTTAAAATGATTCTTTATATCCTGGGGAAAAGAAAACATAAAAAGGGTGAGCTCAAATGCTCAGTAAGGATAAGCATGGAGAAAATAAAACAAACCACATACATATAAACTTAAAAACATGAACATAATGTTTAAACATCAAAACCTTGAGTAGTAAAATAAATTATGGCATTACATAAGGAAAGGATCATAAAGGAACATCAATCATGATAAAATATCATGGGAATAAAACATGTAATTATGGAAAACCATTAAGCACATGATATGATTTCCATAGTAGCCAAGGCATTACTGCCAAGACCATCACAGTAGACAAAGTCCATTACTGAACTAGGTTTACCTACGATTCTAGCCATGTATTACTAAACCGGATTTACCTGTCATTCCATACATGTCAATCTCATGAGATATAAATCATTACCCAATGTATTGGAGGTAGATATAGGTCCCACCCATATCATAATGAAATCATTCTTCTGTTTTCCACAAAATAAAAAAAAATCATTCATCATTACCCAACGAATAAAATGGGTTTCATGAACATCATCCCATCATAACATAATCCATATAAAACCATTTAAATAATAAAGACATTATACTAGAAACATAACCATATTAATGAATTTCATCATAGATGGAAAATAGTTTTGATAAAACACTTGAAATGAATTATTGAGGAAAATAACCTTTCTTCTTTTAAATAATTTTATTTTCTCAAAATGACGTGAAATTTAAAAAAAATTGTTGAAAATAATCATGAAATATTATAGAGGAATATTTATGTAAATAAGGCTCTATAAAATCGTAAAAATCTGTTCACACCGTATAAGTTAAAAAAAATTCTTCTCAAACTTTGTCTCGAAAAGTCAAAAAGTGCCTTGTATGGGAATCAAAAGAAAGATTCCTTCTATACCATATAGTAAAAGTCAAAAACAGGTAAACACAACATTAAACATATAGAGAAGAATATTAAAAACTTTATGAAACATATTTTTTATAAAACATGGACATGGTTGATTAATATAACCCCAGTAAATAATTACGAATAAACAATCTCAGATAAGAATAAGATTGGAACAATTATCCCTTACCTTACGTCCAATTTCTTCCGTACGTGTCCAAAACTCTGGTATAGTGGGTTTAAACATATTATAAAATTATAATAGAATGATAATAAGATTTATGATATCATATATGATTCACTATGACTTTATATTTCTTGTTCATTTGTCAATTTCATGTTAAAGTAGCATTTTGGGTAAAATTGTTTCATTTATATTATGTGTTTTGACTTGTAATTTTTTTATATGATTACTTAGATCATGATTAATTACTTCTAGAATGTAAAACATGATTTATATATCATATATATTAAATATATTAATATATATAATCAATCTATAAATGGAATGAAATACACCATTCATGGAGACGGTAGGCCATACGTACGCATTAATGCTATTTTTGATTACTTATTAAAGTAAATGACATATATATATATATATACAACACATTAGAATTATTATTTCATATATATCATGATTATTTATTAGATATACTTTATAATCATTCTTCAAAGGTTAACATGGAGAATGAATATCATTACGTCGTGGAAGCGGTATGTCGTACGTACGCACGAGCGACGATATCATTCCAATGATTATGGAATTGTATTTAGGTGTATGGTGTATAATATTTCAGACTAAATATAATTTTACAATAATCATAGATGGTTATTTCTTCCATAATTATAGTCATCCAATTATGTTGGTGATGAAAAACATATTACACAACGGCGTGGAGACGGTAAGCCATACGTACGCACGCGTGGTGATTTCATTCTTCATAGGATGGATAGACGATGGAATATGGTTATTACATATCCATAATAATATATCAGTATAAAAGTGATACTTTAGTTATTACTTAATTATGAAACATCTCATATAGAGGGTGTAGAAGAATAAATAAGAATGAAAGAATCGGTAAAGGATATTACCTCTTCTTCGACGTGCCTCTCCAAAACCTTCACTTAGGGCACTAAAGAAGGTAATTGAAGAAGAAGAGGACCACTAGAATGTTTATAGAAATTTTTATAAGAGAAATTTAAAGGGTTTGGACGAGTTTGAAATCTCAAAACTGAGTGAATGGGAGAGGAAGGAGGTTCCCTTTTATAAGAGAGGAGAGGGGCACTTTTGGACCCCTCAGAAATGTTAATTTATAATAAAAACTAACCCCGTATAAAAAATATAAAAATGACTCAACTTCAAAGATTATATGAGATAAGGTTGTAATCCCATAAAAAAATAATATTTAGACATTATTTGAATTTATTTTCAGCCTTATCATTTTGAATTACCCTTATTTAATCTATTTAATTTTATTTGTGGTAACAATATTCTAAATTTTAAATGGTTAAAATACTTACATATATGTAATTAGTTATCTATTTTTGGATAATTTATGACTTTTTAGACCATATAATTTTCAATTTGTAATTTCTAAATATTTTTGTTATTTTTAAACAATTTTATAATATGTTATTTTTATAAAATATCAATACTGTCAATTTTGATGCTATTCATTTATTTGAGTTTAAATAAACTCCACACAAAAGATAAATTGAAACAAAAATATTTAATAGATTCCTAAAATGTATTATTAATATATAAAATTCATGGAGCACATTAATTAGATCATATAATATTTATTTTAATATTTTGAAAACCATTTATTTGATATTTATCTTAATAAAACAATTACTACAACATTATTGTATAATTATTTAATATACTTATTTGTTGCATAAAAATTAAAATTAAAATACTATGATGAATATAAATATAATATATTTTATAATAATACTTTTAGTATAATTTATCTTCTAAAATACCCAACTTTGAAAATGTTATGTTAATTAAATTATGAAGGTGACAACTTTGACATCATTTAAAATAAAATAATATAAATGTCATAATCTATTTTATAAGCCTCCAAATGGTTCAAAAGTCAACACGTGGATGCCTATGGTGTTAATATACTCGACCAGTATGTGTTTGTCAAATTTTTGGGTCTTTTAATGGGTATTATTATTTTAATAAAAATAATATTATTTCTTTTTCACTAAATAAATAATTTTTTCACCATTACTGTATACACTATTAAGGTAATTATATATTTCATAAAAATTACAAATAAATTACCATGAAAAATAAAAACATTTAATATTTCAAATGAGTATTTATAAACGAATCTATATTCAGTATAACCTTATATTAAAAATAATTTAATTATTAAAGTTTGAGTGAGACATATTTTACTTTTCATTAAATAAAATAAAATAAATGTCTTCATCACATACAAGCGGGTTCCAAAAGAAACTATTTCGACCCAATTAAGTTATAAAGCGAAATATAATCATTCAATTACATTAAGAAAAGTGTTAGAGAAATTTTATAACATTATTTTTACCCTTAATTACTTGATTTACCTTTAACTCTGGTAAATAAAATTTATCGTAGTTACTATTCATAATGATTAAAAATAAAAGTTACCTATTTATAAAATTTATACCTCATAATTCCAAATATGTAATCATTTTTTAAAATTCAAAACATAGAATATGTAGTATTTAATTTAAAATTATTCCTGTTGATGAGAAAATGGGTTTTAAAAGTTAAAACATTGCAAAAGATTTAAATGATTTTACCTATGAATTCAATATAAAATTAATGCAAATTACATACATTATATTAAATGATAAAAATATATTATATTTATACATTTAAACCATTCAATATTATAATTTAATTATATAAATTATTGTGATGAAAATTATTTCTTTTAAGTAAAATTCAGCGTATTTTAACTAATCATCCAAATAATAAAGTTATCATAAAAATATGAAAAATTTATCGAAAGAAAATTTTTATTTCCTGATTCAAAATAATTAGTTTATTTTGTCAAATTGAACTTATAAACATGTCAAAAATTACATTTAAAATGGGTGTATCATCAAAAGGCAGTAAAACTGCATTTTTTAAAAAATACTTCCTTTACACAAAAAATTAATTTTGTTCTCAAACCATGTTCTAGAAAATGTGTATGGTTAATTATAATGTTATAAAATTCAAAATGCGGTTAGTACTATTCATAACGGCTAGTTCATGTTAATAATATATTGTCGTTTAGTGAAACTTGGTATTATTTACAACGCAAGCCATCGATGAAGATAGATTTTGCATGGAACGAAAGCTAGGTCAGTGTTGCGTGAAGATTCATTTGGTGTTGCGTATAACATAAGAGATCAATAAAATTAAAAATAATCCTTCTCATAAAATTTCAGGGTGTTACACTTCTGAGATGAGGTTTCACATAAAGAGTACTTATTTAATCCAATACTAACACATCAAGAGCTTCTTGTAATGTTGGTGGCCATAGATTGTGTCTGGACCATCCTCAAGTGTCTTGTGTGCTCCCCCTCAAACCCCGAATATACTAAAATGTCATCAATGATTACCACCATGAAACGGTCAAAGAAAGGATGAATGATCCAGTTCATGAGTCCAATGAACAATACTGGGGTGTTCATCATGACGAATGACATCACCAAGCACACATAGTGAATTTAGCAACATCTGAATATCACCTTTGTTATATCATCATCCCATACTTACAGCTGGTGATTGTTTGATCTAAGGTCATCCTTCAAAAAAAATCACACCCCTCTAATCTATTTAAATATATTATCGATCCTTTATAATGGACACTTATTTTTCATGGTAAACTAAATCATGCACCAATAATCAACACATAACCTCAATCTCTCATCCACATTCTTGGAGAGAAACTGTGGGGATTCCTAGGGGGAAATAATGAATCTCAAAAATCTCTTCTTCTGTAAATCTTCCAACTGCACCCACCGCTCTTGAAGCACTCTGGGAGCCATCCAATATTCTGGTTTAGATATCTTTGTAATATTGGGATGCAAGATGATTTTGAATTATATCTCTTATAGGAGAGGTAAACCTAGTATGTCATCAGAAAAGATGTTCTCATACTCTGCCACCACCATAAGAAACTGATAGAAAAAAGTATCCACTACCCCAGGATTCATGATATCCATCTGGTGAGTAATTGGTTACACAATCCCTTTACTGAGCTCATCCTACCCTAAATAAGTTTTCGTTGCATCCATGAAGGCCAATATTGTTCGGTCACAATGGAGGAAAGGAATCCTCCACCTAAAATAGTCAATATGGACATGAATTGTGATTAGAGATTCTATAACTAAGATTAAATCATAATCCCTCATAACAGATAAGAAAAGATCCCATAAAAAATCTCACATCCAAGTGTTAAAATGAATAATTTCCACACGTCTGAATCACTGATTCACAACCACATGGAATCTACAACCACATGGTTCGAGCCATGGATCAATCGGAATCTCTATGTCTTGAACCAAAGAATTGAAAATTAATGAAAAATTTAAAATGTTTCTTTCAATACATCATCTAAAGTAGAAAATACATAAATCATACCACATATCATCCCGGGAACATCGGGGTCATAGACCTTTATAGCATGAAACTAGCCTTATCCCTAACCACCGACTCCCTGAGCTTAGTGCGGACCACCTAGGGTGGTGGCGGTAATAAGTAAAATATTTGGCTACTTACTACTACAATACCACCCCCTATACCATGTATTCCACCATGTGGACCACCTTACTTCTACCTATGCCTCTATATCAGCAGTCCATCAACTATCTCATGATAAGATGTATGATGGGTCGATCAATAGTGATCAAAATGTCTTTGAATGTTTTTGTAGTAAAATCACCTCCGCCTCGGGTGATTCAATCTACCCTAAGATCCATACACCATTGTACCAATGTCCTAGGATTTCCTCCTAAAGCATATGAAATTCTTGGATCCCTATGAATGTCATCGACTACATGCGGTTGAGGCCTCAGCTACGGGGTTCCCACATCTATCACCAACTATTAGAACCTGCTCTAAAAGAAAGATCTCCACAAATAAGGTGCTCTTATGAACCCCATCATAGGTGGGAATATAATGGTATACCACTGAACCCTTGGTGTCTTTGAGTAGTCCCTTCTCAGTGGTATAATCCCTAATGAACTAATCTCCTATCATATTCAAGGAGTAACATAAGAGATATATAAACCTTGTTGAGTATTCTTCCACTTTCAAACTACAAGACAATAGATACAGAAGATCCTATATGAAAACTAATCACAATGTGTCTAGATAAAAATCCATAAAAATATTCACAAAGTATAATAAGGAGAGGGATATACCATCATGTAAATGATTCATTAAGCTCCACCAATGTGAAAAAGATCCCTAAAAAAGACTCTATGTGAGGACCTCAATTTGACTTGCATACATCCTCAGAAGGATGAAAACATGAGTGACTGCATCTATGTAGTCATTATCCACATAAGGTCCTGAATCATCTAGAAACCTAGAAGGTATCTACCTCCCAAACATGTGCAATTCACTAAACTTGTGAGAATCATAACATGGTACTTCCAGTGCAATATGGTTATCTATGGGTGACGGTATACCTAGAAACCCACCCAAAGGTGTTGTCTCTATTACAATACCATATTCTAATGACTCATCACTAGGCATATCATCCTCATGATGATGTAATGGAATATGGGCTAGCTGCCTATGTGGAGGAATCATGAAATTAAACCAGATGTACCACGATCAAATAGTATATTTGGGGAGATGGAACAAGAAGGGAATGGAAAGAATAACCTATTCCTATATGATTCGTGTACAAAATTATTCCCTACAACCAATGTTTATATATACTGAGATGGAAGGTAGGTGATTAGAGACCCGGTGTATAGATATGTCGGCCACCGCACCAACACTGGAGTCCGTAACCTAAAGGATGAACTTAAAATACTAAACAATATTTCCCTAAACCAAACACACCAACTCTAGTCCTAAGGTAGAACTAAATTATCTGTCCCCACTCTACCATGACATGATGTGCCGTTGTCCAATCCGTGACTACCCAAATCTGACCTCCAATAGGCCTGGGGCAAGAGGCCGGTGTTGAGTAGGAATATCCCAAAAAAGGGAGGCATTATCCGAAATTACCTATACATACACACACATATCTAAGACAATGCAATGGTAAAATGTAAAATAACCAAAAATTAATGCATGCATACATCTGAGATATTATAATAGAGTATGATAATAAATTAATGAAAATAGAGAATGGCGATAAATAGAAGACAAGAAAACCTATAAAGAGTCCAACCCAGACCATGGGTGAAGAATAAACTCAAATTAAATATCCCAATAAAGACCTCATTCCTTCATGCACCATTTCTACTCAAACATCTTTCTATCCTCCTAGCACATCATCAGATGGGCCTTCATCTTCATAAGACATGACACATGTAGGAAAATACCGTGTAAGGGTCGGTATAACAATACCCTGTATGAAACCTTGAAAACACTAACATGAAACACCATGTATAGTCATGTCAATAAACTATATAACAATAAATGTGTAACAAAAACATAAAAATATAATTAGTAAACACAACACACCACTAGGTGGTCATAATCGACTATCATCCATAGGATACTAGTCGAAGTGACACTCATTTCGGGAGAACCTACTCCATGCACCACTCTATCATCATAGACACTTGAGGAAGAAGTTTATAACACTGGGCATGACCAAAGAAAACTCATTAGTATAAGAAGTCCCTGATACTCAGAAAATGGGACATGCCCAGAATCAGTGGGGGACACCATGATCCTAATCTGGATCAACCTTCTATATAGAGGATCATATGACAACGATAAAACAACCCATACCAATACAAACATCTAGATAGTGGATCAACATCCTACTCAGAGAGGTTACAATAATTCGACAACCCCATAGGGAAAAATGATTATAAATGATTCCACTGCTGTCTCATAGAGGGACACAAAAACTCTATCTCATAATCGACCTCTAAAGGAGACCATAATATCTTTATGTGCATGTAATTTTACATTTCACCATCGAGGAAATGAACCATGCAAACAAACTGAACCAAGACATGTCCAAAATAAAGAAACTAGGATCTAAATACACTCTTGAAGGGGGTGCACAGTGTGTAAAAAGGGTACATGGCATTTTCAGTAATTCACAAGTCTGCCGGTGAGGTAATGCCTCACATGAAATGCAGAACTATGAATAAAAGGAAATCAATAAAGATATACAGTGTGTAGAGATCACCTGGTACCTACCTAGGTTCCACTAGTTATGTCCGTGTATTTTATCCTGCCTATGTACCAACCCATGTACAAGTATTTTTGTCTGTGTACACATGGCGATGTCCTTATTTGAGTACACAACATGCCTCTGGACTTGTACATTTTCTCTTGTCTGTTTACGTTCCGAAGAATGCATCGAGCCATCATGGAGGGGTTGCAATTCAAGTGATTGAGTCACATGGCTTGTGATACTTAACTCTAGACATAGCCCTATTGTTATATCCAGGTGGACCACAAAGCATGTAACTTTACATTAAATATCATTTAATGTGGGATTTTATAGTTATAGTGGTTCTTCAACTACATCATACACTACATGTCAAAGCCTTCATCTTCTATTAAATATGCATATCGTTGATTGAGGAAACCTCTAGTCAATGGATATCAGGGTTGCAAGCTCTGAAACCTCTCAAGAGTCATCCACTCAAGCAATCTGTAGTTTTGTTAGAAGTAACTTAGGAATAATTAAGAACACCCTATTTGATCTCCTTATCCCTGGATCCATCCATTTTTTCCCCAATTCTCAAACCACAACCTCCATCACTTGTCGTAATCGCTGTTTCGATCAGGTTACACTGAAGAATGGTCATGAAACAGTCAAAAACTGGGTATTGGTGAAAAAAATTTCCAAAAAAAATGCCACTAATGATCAAACAATTAAAGATTATAGACATACATAATAAATAAAATGTGTGGAAAAAACATCACCTGTTTTTATTTCAGCATTGATTTTTTTCATAGAAGAAGAGAAACAATGAGGGATAAAGGATTTAAAAAATCTATTAATTTATTTCTACCAATGATTCACATATAAATTATGTTCATGGAATTGATTAAAAGTTTCTCGGGATTAAAGGAAGGTATGGAAAACCCAGTATAAAATATTCTAACTAGTGTTTGGATTGATTTTTGATTAATAACGGTTTTATTTTCATTGTTGATGAGATCGTTGAACTCCACTATCACAACGATCCATGATCCGGTCCAGATCCATCATCATACTCTATGCTTTATCTCCTCCAATGGATTCTATATTCCAATGGTTTAGAATCTATATTTTATAAAATAAATGTGTAGTCAAAAATTTAAATCTGTTGGTGGTCGCTGTATCGAATAAAAAAAATTATTTAATTAATTTACATTATTAATTTCATGCTCATGATTTGTTTTCAATAAATGACCCACAATAATAATATTTATGTCATGACTAGGGTGAAATATGCATTTTTAACTCAATAGTTTCTATTGGAGCCCATTTTTGGGCTATTCCACTTCTTCAAGAAAACTGAATGTTCGTGTGATTTAATATATTTAACATATTTCAATCATTTATTTTGGGGACACTGGGCATCAAAATTGAATGATTTCATAGTGGATAGTCTCAAAAATAATCTATATTATATCAAAAAATAATACATGGAAAATTCAAGTAATTAAATTATCCCCACCTAAGTGATTTACATCCCAAAAATAAGAAAAACCTACTAAAAAGATGAGGGTAATGGACTCACATTTGGGTCTCCTACTCCCAAGTGATATCCTAAAGACTCCAATAATCCCACTTAATAAGAAAATAGGAAATCTATTTCCTATAAAGTATCCTCTCATGTTGATCCTCATTCTTCACTGGGTATTCTAAAATGGTATATCCATCCCTGATGTACATCTCTCCCCATTCAATAATGTTCAACAGGTCATAAACATACACCCTTAGCTAAATCACATAGAAGAAATTGTGTACCTAGTCCAAATGAAGTGTTATATCTAAGTGGTACACATCCTCTCTAACTCTACACAATATTTGGAAGGTACCAATGAATCTCAGAGATAACTTTCCACAACAGAGAAATCTACTCAATCTAGGTCAAGGTGAGACCCTTAGGAACACATAATCTCCCTCCTTGAACTCTAGTGGTCTCTATACTCAATACACATATGTTTTTCGATGGATATATGTAGTCCACACACTCTACTAGATTATATTGACATTCTTTATAGTAGCTCGATCAAACTCCAAGACCATAAGCAGAGACTCACTTGGATCATTTGAACAAAGTGGTGACCTATATGGTCACTAGTAAAATTCCTCATATTGGTCCATGAAAATTTTAGTTTGGTATATATTTTTATACACAAATTGAACCAAGGGTAGGTAATCTGCCCAACTAATTTTAAATTCTAACATGCATGCATGCAATATGTCCTCCATGACTTGTCTGGTCCACTCTATCAAGCCATCAATATAAGAGTGAAATGTTTCCATAAAGAATAATTTAGTCATAATTTCCTCCTGCATTTCCCTCTATATATATGATGTGAATTGATAATCATGGTTAGATATAGTTATTAGGGGATCTCCCTGGAGTCAGAATATCTACCAAACATATAGGTGTACCAAGATCTCTACGAATCTCGGATCACAAATAACTAGGATGAGGATTGACGTGGTCAGTCAGTCTATGATCACCTTGATAGAATCATGAACCTTGTACATACATGGTAACCCAGTCATGAAGTCATTATAAATATCATCCCACATCCACTCTATCACCCTGAGGTGTTATGATAAACTGTCTAGAACCAGGTGGATATCCTTCACATACTGACAAGTGATGCCTTGATAGATAAACTCTGAAACACCTTTATTCTTTCTAGCCACCAAAACTGACATCAATGGTTTTGATAAATCTTTTCCACACTTAAATGTACCCCCAAAGGGGATGTATAAAACTCCCACATCACCACATCTTAAAACATCAAAGGTTACATTATCCATTATCTTAAAAGGATATCATGCTCCCCACCATCAAAATATCCATCGAGAGTACGTCCAATGGATATCTGAGTATGTAAGGTCTGAGAGTCAACATATCCATGATGAGAATCCATAATAGGATTTAAAACTGGTGGGGTAACAACCACATACATAATATATGAGGCACTATCCTTATCCACTAAGGACAAGTGAAATGTGACTAATTACTCTAACACTTCATCTAACAATTGAGAACATGATCTCTTGCTGAGAGAATATTCCACCATATCCCCCTTATCTTCAAAATATTCAATATTGAATTTATATTCATGGGGGGAACTCTATACATCACCACTTTCTAATGTTATGATGCTTTTAAGATAAGATATACATGAGACTCTTTTGGTAAAATTAAACATTAAACAGCTCACCCATCAGGTAGTGTCACCACATATTCAGTTCTAATACAACTTGTTATAACATAGTATCATTGGTCTTATATTTCATCTCATGTTCTCTCAACTAACATGAACCATAAGAAATAACTACCATCTTGTACATTAGAACACAACAAATTTATGTACCTAATGCATCATAGAACACTACAAACTCGTCACCTTCCTCTGAAAGTAACTAAATAGAAGCACTAGTCAACCAATGCCTCAGCTCTTTAAATGACTTTTAGAACATTTTTTACCACATAAAAGGTCACATGTTACATTTAAATGATTTCAAGGGTTCATCCACTCTAGATGTTTCTGGTAAAAACATCTTATATTTCCCTATCAACCCAATGAAACTTTGTTCCGTGGTAACACTATTGGGTGGCTCCAAAGAAATAATTACCCCAACCTTGGCTGGGTCCAATGCTACTCTTACTTCTGAGATGAAAACCCACAAAAGAGAACCTATTGAATAAAAAATAATCACTTCGAGAGCTTATTGTAAATATAGTGCTCTTAGAGTGTGTTTGTGACCACCCTCAAGTGTCTAACAAACTCCTCCTTAGACACTGAATACACTAAGATCTCATCAATTAAGACCACCATTTACTAGTCCAATAAAGACTGAAAGATATGGTTCATGAGTCCCATTGACACTTATGACATATTCCTCATGTATAATAGCATCACCACATACTCATAGTGACTGTTGCGGCATCTGAATGTTTTCTTCAGTATACCCTAATCTTATACTCACAGCTAGTGATAACATGATCTAAGGTCAATCATTGGGAACCATTGTTCACCTATAAACATATCATATAGGTATCCAATCCTAAGTAGTGGAAACTTATTCTACACGATCACCTCATTTAAGTTCCCTTAATCCACATAAAAACTCAAACTCTTATCTTTCTTCTTTGAAAAAAACACTAGGGCGGCCTAGGGGAAACAATGGGTATCACAAATCACTTATCCTATAATTATTCCAGTTTCAGTCACCTATATTAATTTTTTTTGGGATCCATATGATATGATGGTGAAGATATTAGTGTCATATTAGGATGTATGTTATTAATTATGTTTAAATATAAGTGGGGAGGTAAACATGGTATATCCTAAGGAAATACATCTTCATACTCCACCACCACCGTAAGAAACTAATAGCCCAAATCATCCACTATTATAAGATTAATTCTATCTAGTTATTGATTATTTGGATGCACTCTCTTATTCCTAATCTCATCCTTCCTTCACAATGTTTCATTTTTACTAAAAAAGGGAAATCTCATTCCATTATTGTGGATATACTGAATTCTACATATAAAATATTCAATCTGGTCATAAACTGTTGACATTCATTCCATACCAAATATGGAATCATAAAAAGTAATTGGTAATAAAATAATATCCCATAAAAAATCACACCTCTATGTGTCCTATCTCACTATAAAAACATGTTCACAATCACTGAGTGACTACCTTTTGGAGTCTCTAACTCAATGGTCGAGCCAATCCCTAAATACAATTCCCTATCTCAAACCAATTATGTATCAAGGAAGGAATAAATTTCAGCCCTCTATCAATATTGTAGATAAAGTATACCGGACACATATCATAAATTATATCATCCATTAATCCTTGAGGTCATAAGACTCCCTAGCATACAACTTTCTGCATCCCTATCCACTTGCTCCATGAGCCTACCACAAAACACCTAGTTATGGTGGTGTTAATAGTTCAAACCTCTGACCACATCATGCTACCCTTAGAGCCTCTCTTTCAAGTCCAATACCCTATATACCACCCAAATCCAACCTATGTTCCATTTTTATTGGTCCATAGTCCATCTTATGATTATCTATATAATGGTTCAGACAGTATTGAATTCGAAGTCCCAGACCATCGCTGGAGAAATCCATCCTATCCCTCAGCTAATTCGAGACACCCTCATAGCCGTACACCACTAAACCTATATCCTGGGATCACATAATCTATATTTTAACATTCATGGATCACTATGACTACCATAATATACCTAATGTTGAGGCCTTAGTTGATGGTTTCCCACTAATAACACCCATTATTGGCACTTTCACTTCTATAAATATCTCCACTATAAATGGTCCCTCAAGGAACCCATCATTGGTGTGACTGAATAGAGATACCACAGATGCCATGATATCTATTCATAATCATATCTCAATGGTCCAAGGTTTAAATAACCAATATCGTACCATATAAAAGGAGTAATGCGAGAGAGAAAATAATAATTGAGTTCTCTAACATGGAGAAACATCCATACTAAAATGAAATAGATATTTTATGATAACTGGTCGTAACATGAGCAGACAAAACTCCTCCCTAATGAGATGCTCTGAATATGACCTATAGAGATTTGTATCATTATATGACTGATTCACTAAGCCCCACCATCTCCCAGTAGTTCCCTAAATAAGACTCACTATGAAGACCTCTATTTTATCTTAAGGTATCCTTACAAGGTGTAAAGAAAAAGTGGCCACCTCTAGATAGTCCTCATCCACATTGGGGTTTAGATCATTTTAAAATGTGGGAGGTCATTTCTTCTAAAACTCATGAAACATACTCAATCAGCATGCATCTTATGCTGGTACTAACAATGCTAGATTATGCTAAACGGGTGGTGGTATAGTTGGTAAACCACCCAAGGGTTCTATATCTTGTAAAGAATCTAATACTGAAGCCTCTTCCCTAGGAAGATCATCCTCATGATCACATATCAAAATCTTTGCTGGCATGCTGCATAGAATAATCCTAAAATAAAACAATATGTACAAAAGTCAAAGAGTATATATTGGGAGCTTACTCAAGTAGTACACAGAAAAAACCCATTCATATATGATGCATGCACTGATGTTTTTCTTTTAAACCAATGCTTACATATACCAAGTTAAAAGGAAGGTGATTATATTCATGGTGTATGGATACATCAGAATCCACACCAACACTGAAGTACCTAGCCTAAAATTCGAAATCAAAACACTATAAATTATTTCCCCAAACCCAACTCACTAAATCATGTTCTAATGTAAAATGAATGCTTTGATACCACTCCTTCATGACTCCTCCTACTGAAGTCCAACTAGTTACTACCAAACAACCACCTCCAACAGGTGAGAGGATTAAGACTGCACTGAGTGGGAATATCTCACAAATAAGATCAATTATCCTAAAGAATATATATAGACACACATGCACATATCTCCAAATCCACACCATGTTGAAATATAAAAATAAATAATGTAATGAATGCATACATATAAGATCCCATAACAGAGTATGACAGTAAGTTATTCAAAGTGGAAAACATGGCCAAATTAATCCCACCAAAAATTTTAAAGAGCACAACCTCCTACAATAGCGAGGACTAATGTCAAATACAATATCAGGACAAAAAAAGGTATTCCAAGATCTAGATACACTTCACTAGCCTCCTATCCTACTAGAAGACCATTATTTGGTATATTTTCTACATAAGACACAACCCATGTGGGAAAATCCCATGCAGGGGTGAGTATAACAATACACAATATGGATCCCCAAAAACACTAACCCAAAGAACAAAGTATAGTTAGTTCAATATAAGATATAACAATCAGTGTAAAAAATAAACCCCCAAATATAGATAAGAAATTCACCACACCACTGGGCAGTCATAATCTGATTCCATCCATATGATTTTGCTCAATGAAACACTAATTCTAGGAGAACCTAGTCCAAGATCCATGCTATCATCTTAGATACTCAATGAGGAGGTATCGATCATTGATACCTATCCAAGAAAACTCAATGTTCTAAAAAGACCATAACACATAGAAAGGGGGTCATACCCAAAATCTCAAGGGGATACCACAAAAAAAATATAGAATAACCGTCCATGCATGTGATCATATTCCAAAGATACCACAAACACAATGGAAATAACCACTATGTTAGAGGATTAATGTAAAACTTAAGGAGGTTATTCTGATTCCACAAACCCCACATAAGGAACAAAGATGATAGAGGATCTCACTGAAGCCTCATAATGGGAAACCATAACTCTATCAAATACTCATCATTTAGATAGGATCATAATCTTGTGATGTGGATGTAATGTCTCACTATATCCTAGAGAAAATGTACTATGGGAAATTTCCCAACCAAGACTGGTCCAAACAAAGAAACAAAGAGCTATACGAACTCTCCATTGATCCATCCATCATCGTACAACCACCATCACATGTCATATTTGTAGTTTGGATCTGTCGCACCGAAGAGTGGTCACAAAATTTTTGTAAATTGGGTATTAATTGATCCCTTTAAAAAAATAAATACCAATTATGATCAAATAAAGAATTAATAGAGAGATCCACAAGACTTTAAATTTGAGGAATAGACCTTATTTTTATTATTTGGGCCTCAATTTGTTGTCATAGAAGAAGTCAAATGAATAGGGATAAATAACCTCAATAAAAAAAATAAAATCCCATCTATTTAATTATATGAATGATGCATGTATAAATTCTATTTATTTAATTGAATATTTTTCATTCAGGATTTAATATTGGGATGGAAAATAATGAATCATACATCTTATATAGAGATTGGATTGATGGTTGATGAAAAATGATTGCATTTTCATTGCTGATGAGATCCACGAACCCTGTTGGCACAATAATCCATGATCTGGTCTCAATCTATCATTTTTCACCTATATAACTATTATAAAATGTATTATAGGTCTATAGGTTTTAGTGGAAATAATTGATACTAAATCCATAGATGCAAACATAAATAGTAAGCTGGTCACTACGTTGAATAAAACTAAAATAAATTATACAATTAATTTGTTTTATTAATTTCAATCATGTAAATAACTTTTTCACAAATGTCCCATGATGAGAAAATTTATAACATTCCTAGGGTAAAACACACTTTTTTAACTCAGTGTCACCCTCATATTTCTGATTAAAGCACCCATTCTGATGTTATTCTACATTTTCAGCAAGCTACATGCATGTTCAACTTAATTTATTTAAAATATTTCAAACATTTATTCCTTCCTCATTGTGCTTCAAAATAGAATTCCATATCAGCACAAAGTCTCAAAAATAATTCACATAGTATCCAAAAATAATATAATGAAAATTAGAGTCATTAAATTATTGTATCCAAATTTTCTATAATATTGATTTCTTCAAGTCCAGGGTGAGGGAAGATAAAACCTATAATGGTAGGTAGTTTTTCTACATCAAAGGTCCTATGACTTTCACAAGAGCTATAAATCCTTCTTAATGGACCATTGAATCAAAATATTTGAATTTACTCTCCATTTTTATAACCTTATGATTCTCAAGGATATTAGTGACAATTTTGACTAATTCCTTTATACTGATGAATCCACCGGATGGATGGAGTACAATATTAAAAGCATGCATATATGTAGAACTAGATTTGGATTCCCCTATGTCTCCATAAATCCAAATCCATTATCAAGGGTATAATTTTAAAAATTTACTATCAACTAAAAAACTCTAGTTCTTTTTTCTCACGACCATATCCAAGTTTATTATATCTCTATATAAAAGAATCAATCTCAGTTTCTAATTTCATTGATCACAATGATTCCATAAATTATTACCCAGAACAATCATGATTCATCCCCTTGATCATTGTAATTTTTATGAACATGATGTGATGACTATTTATATGGAAATTGGGTGCAATGATGGTTTTTCTATTTCTGAAGCATCCCAAATTCATAGATCCTCGTGAATTTCTCAAGATAGGGGACTTGAGCATAACATGATTAAGTCGAAGAGAATACCACTTCCATGACCTAAACCCCATCCTTTCACTCATATTAATCCAGATTTGTTTCCATTAAGAACTCATGTTGAGATGTTTATTTCATAGTATCAGGCAATTTTCACTCTAAAGATCTTGATATTATCCTGCCAACCTGACCCATCCTTCAAGAGATGCATTTTTTTCGGTTTAGGAAAATGATCATAACCTATTAATTTATGTGGTGAATGGATTGATTCTCATGATATATCCAATAAAAATATATCACATGTTCACTAATTCTCTTTTATATTGAGAATCATTCACTAGAATACAAGGGCTATCTTCCCTATCTAGGCTTCTTGAGGCAACATCAACACCATTTTCACTAGAAGAACCCTTATCATCCCCAAATTCTTTTCATGTTTTACTTTATGTCTGAGAATTACCTCTAAATTATCCTCATATTTGATTCCTATATAGAAATTATATCCCATTCTCACTTGCCAAAAAACTACTAAAATAATATATTTTGCAATATCTAGCAGAGTCCTTGTTTTCTAGTAGTGGTGTCACAACAATAGCCAAATGGGTGGTGTTTTATTCTCATCTTCATTACCTATACCAACCTCAATTTCATGGTTTATATAGGGGAAAACTATAGATTATTCCTTCAGTAATCCACTATTGGGACCGCATAGTTGGCCTTTAGTGACTTTGAAATGAAATTCTCTATAGGCTGCCTCAGTTTGGTCTATAACAATCACCTAATTAAGGTAGCTATAAATAATTTTTTCTAAAATTAAATTTACAACATAATTAAAAAAGCGATAAATTATCATCATTCAAATATTCAATAAATTTCTCCATTATTTGTTAAACCACCTGATCATAAATAATCTTGATCAATTAGATTCTAAGGCCCATGCTTATAATATAATGAAACTGAATAAGAATAAAAATTAAATAAATAATTATCCATGTAAAAAATTAAACAAAATATAATAAATAAAATGTATTATAATATTTCAATTAAAACATAGAAAAATAGGATGAGGTCATTTAATTTTTAATATATTAATAATTTGAAATCATTTTTTGTTCAAAACTATTTATTATGTTGTCTCAGGTAGAATTCATGCCTAATTGAAATATTATCTACTGATCCACATAAAAAATAATAAAAATATGTATATCCTTTAATTTCATTTTAGTATGAGGTCAGTTTCTATGGATCTTACAATTAAACACATTTCTAATTATTTTAAAACAATAATATTTTTTATATGGTTGTCCCAAGAAAATGAAACCAGATATTTTTGTTCTAACAACTCCAACTTTTCAAAAATTAAATCGTGGTTGTTCTTCCCAAATTTAACAACATTTCTAGGTCATTCGATTGGTTTTGACCCACTGATGCATATTTTTAATGAGCATAAAACCATTAAAAAATGAAAATCCAATATTTCTAGGTATACTACACATCTGATTGGTGTATCATTTACTCATACACATAAAAAATAATACAAATATGTTTTTCCTATGATTTATAGTCATTATAGGGTCTTTTTCTTGGAATATAACCATTAAATGCATGTTTTGGTGTTGTCAAATAGTAAAATTTGGTTTCAGGTCATCCAATGAAAAAAACATTAATTTATATTCTATCTTCTCAAGCATTTTATAATTTATTATACAATTGTTTCTATTATATTTAATAGCATTCAAGGGATATTCGATTTGTTTTGACCCATGATAATGTTTTCAATGGGAGTTAAACCTTTAAAAACATATTATTCATTCTTTTTGGGAAGAGCACACATCTTATTGATTTGAAATATACTCATAATTTTCCAAAATAATAAAAATATAGACTTATGATGTTTTTTTATCATTATGAGGATATTTTTTGTGGATCTAGGCGTTAAAAAAACAATTTGGTGTTTTTAAAAAATTAATGTGAATTTATGAACATACCATGAGAAAGAAACCAAATATTGATGATTATTCTCCACCACTATTTCTAAAATCATTGTAATTTTTTTTTATTTTACTTTTTGGAATTTAGAAGTCATTTTGTTGGTTTTGAACTAGTAATAAATGTTTTAAAAGGGCATCAAACCATTAAAAACTGAGTAATCAGTCATTTCATGAAGATCACATGTATGATTTACATGAATTATACTCTTAAATGTTATAATTAATAAAAATAAAATTTTACTATGATTACATAACTAATGAGGTTGTATTCTATGGATCATCCTATTAAAAAATGTTTTTGTATTTTAAAATAATTAATGCGTGTTTCTTGTAAACCTGAGAAAATGACATCAAACATTTAGGTTTCATATTATCAATCTTTTTATAATTCACTATAATATTGTTTTCATATATTTTTATAACATTAAAATTTCATTTGGTTGGTTTTTACCACCTGATGCGTATTTTCAAAGGGCTTTAGACCTTTAAAAATGCTTATTCGGTCATTTCAAGCAGATGGAACATCTAATTGATGCGTATTCTAATAAAACACATTAAAAATATTATAAATATAACTATCCTATGATTTAGTTTTATTATTAGGTTATTTTTTTGATATGACTGTTGAATGTGCATTTTGGTGTTATAAAATAATAAATGTGTTTTCCTAACGATCCTAGGAAAATGGAGAGATGGATTTAAATTTTGGATGTTTAATCATTACAAAAATCATTGTATGTTTGTTATTTAATAATTTCACAACATCTAGAGGTGATTGAATCGGTTTTAACCCCCTAACACATTCTTTTAAAGGTCATCTATCCTTAAAAAATTTGTATTCAGTTATTCTAGGAATACAACATGTTAGATTGATTTTTTATATACTCTTGCATGTTATAAACAATAAAAATACATTTTTATTATTATTTCATATTATTTTAGGTTTTTTTTATATTTTTATACCCCAAATGATGATTTTAGTAGTTTTGTTGACAAATTTATTTGTTAACAATATGAGTTTCATTTGGCCAAAACCAAGATTTTTATTAAATTGCTATTTGAAGAAATTGGGTATCTGAAATATCTAGATAGACAAAATTTCTATGTTATTAAATAGGGGATATGAAATGGATACATGTAAAAATGGATATAATATAAAATTAGGTACATGAAATGACTGAGTGGTTAGAACAGATATGTGTTCAAAATAGGTACATGGTGAGAATTATTACTCTTGATAAATACATAGTAATACCAGCTACAATAAAAAAGTGGCTACATAACCATCCTCCTCTATTTGATATATCAATATTACATTATATTTATTATTTATATGCTAAAATAATGCTATTTTGGTAAATCTTCATAGACCATGTGTTTTTTCAGTAAGAAATTATGGGATCACGAACTTACAGAAGGTAAATGATAATGCACAGTTTTATGTTAATGGACAATCAGCCACAATTTATAGGGGTTTCAAGATCATGGGTTATAAATTAATTAAAATATATTAACTAAATCATAGTTATTTGAGGATAGGTTTTCTATATATTATAAAAGTTCTTGCTGATAAATAGAGATATTCTCAAGGAGTTATTTTTGTTGGAAATTACCATGTCTTTGCAACCCAAGAGATATGCAAATATTTTCTTGGAGTCATTTTTGATTATTAATATAAATAAGTTTTATCATATGTGATAATCTGGATATAAGATAAGATCTGTATCTTGTGAAAAAATTTCAAAAGAAGAAATAAAACAATGATGAGGATCATTCAAAGAGGTTCTCATAGAGGTTTTTCTAATGTGGAGCAGAACATGCTATGGCATAGCCTAATTTTGTTTTTAGCCATCCATTTTGGTAGAGGTTGGTATATTGAAATAGAGTGTGTAATATTCCCCTCTCACAAATTATCACACACACATTTGTGAATCGTGTCAAAACCAAAGTAATTTCCAAAATTATTACAATGCAAAGAACATAATGGAATTGAGTATTCTTTATCTTGTGCATGTGGATATTTGTGGTCTGATCTCACCCAAATCAAAGGATGGAGTGAGGTATTATGTGTTTTTGTTAATGATTTCAGAAATATTTAATGTATTATTGCAACCACATAGAATCATAATATTTATATATGTTTCACTCTATATCGTAGGGGAGCTTACAAAATTCCTGATGTGAAAATTTAGATGTTCCAAACAGAACATAGATCCAAAACTATAAATTTTCATGTAAAATAATATCTAGAGAAGAATGGAATTTAAAAACAAGTATTTGTATATATAATACCTCTGTAAAATGGAGTTATACAGAGAATAAATCACATAATAAAAAATAGATCCTAGATAGTTCTAATTTATAAGTCTCTTATAGAAATATTCTAGAAAGAAGGTGGATTTAAAACTGTGTACAACTCCAATAGAACTTTTCTATGTGAAAATGAAATGAGAAATACATTTTAAATTTGGTATGGGATGAAACCTACACTCAAGTACATCCATGATTTTGGAATTAGGTCTTTTATCATTATCAAGGAGAATATAAAAAAAATTAAAATTGTGGAGATGAAGACATATTTCTTGGATTCAAATCCAATATTAAAGCTTATAGATATTAAACCGTGACAATTGGATGGATTTTTTAGAGAAATTATATTGTAGTGGTTCAGTGTGGGGAAATTATAAAAACACACGAACATGGTTCCCTTGATAACTAACCAATTTTTGAATCTAAATGTGATGATGAAGCACAACATTAACGAGGAGTTACAAGGAATAAACATAATTATGATAAAGAATATTACTATGGTAAAATTAAATATATTCTAGAATGATTAAGAAGAAAAACAAGTAGGGATGAAATCATTGAAAGTAATATTTTTTTAGACTAGATATCCCATTAAAAAAAAATTATCAACTATATATATCTTTATTATCATTGATGGAACAAAAATCATTTAAATATGTAAAAAATGATGAGAGTTGGGTTAAGGTGTATGAAGAGATTGACTAAATAGTGAAAAACTAAACATTGGATGTTTTTTCAAGGATATGTGACAAGAATTTCATCATAACCATGTCAGTGTTCTAAAACAATCATACTGAATAAATAAAGGTTATTCAAATAAAATCACAGCATGTGTGAAAGGAATATTTATAAATTAATGAAATTTAAGTTTATGAGACCTATTCAACTGTAGAATGATATGAAAAAATCAAATTATTCCTAGAAATTTATATTCAAAAGTGTTTTAAAGTATATAAAATTACTATAAAATATCCATTACTGAATGGTTTCCTTGAAGAAAATGTATACATTAAAAAACTGGATTGGACACTAATTAAAGAGTTGATGAAAAAATGTGTCGAATGATGAAGAATTTATATGGCCTCAAATAAGAACCAATATCAATGTATTCTAGGATAGGTAAATTTCAAAGGAATCTTGGTTTTTATAAAAAATGGGTTGATCATAACATATACATAAAGAAGAAGAATGAGCAGAGATTAATAATTCTTGTTTATGTTGAAAACATGATATTTAGAGTTTCATATGAAAAACAATGAAACTTGTTTTCAAAAAACATGATGAGTGAATTTGATATCTCTTTAATTGGAGAAATATAATTTTTCCAGCTTTATAGGTTATTCAAAGAGAGGATGTGATATTTATTTCACAAAGTAAATTTTATAATTGTTTTTCAAGAAGATTTCATATAGAATATTTGAGGCCCATAGTAAATCTAGTGTAGAAAAGACTAAAATTATCAAGATATAAGATGGGAAATAATATTAATGTGTCCACATATTAAAAAATATTGACGGTTTTAATATAATTGACTACCACAGAGTTTGATATTTTATTTTCCAAGTATCAAGAATCCTATTATTAGAGTGTTCCCAAGGAGAACCAAATAAAATATGTGAAAAGAATATTTTGATATATCAATCACATAAAAGACTATGGGTTATTATACTACTATGATTCACAGTATAAATAGTCAATTTTTTCTTAGGTATATTTGGTTGGTTTAGTAGATAACCAAAAATCATCATCATTGGTGACTTTTACCTTTTTAGTTCATATATATCATTGAAAATTGAGAAGAAAGTTTGAAAATATTGTAGCAACGTAGAGTCTATGTGCATTTATTACACTCAACCATACACCCAAATGTTATGGATAAAACAAAAACTTGATAATGTGGGTATTTAATTGAATTATGATAATCCAATTATGTGTGATTACTCATGTGTGGTCAATATTAGAAAAAATCATATCAAAAATTCATGGACCAAGAATATTGGTATCAAATGTCACTTTATAATGGATAATTTTGATTTATGAATTATGGTTTTTATTTATATGTCAAATTAAGAACAAACATTCGGTATCATGACCAAGAAACTACATAAAGTGGTGTACAAGTATCATTAGTTATCTCTTGGATCCCGACCATTTCTTTCCACATGACTATTTCGGGATGGACAACCTCTCCCCATTATTAATTTTATGAGAAATGATTGTTTTTTACCTAACATCACCCAAGGGAGAAGAGTTTGAATGGGAGAGAGTGTATCAATGTCCAATCATGTGGAGATGTGAGCTTTATGGACAACATTTACA
Organism: Viscum album; assembly: GCA_963277665.1. NCBI lineage: Eukaryota > Viridiplantae > Streptophyta > Magnoliopsida > Santalales > Viscaceae > Viscum > Viscum album. The sequence goes on from OY728143.1 coordinate 413,759,344, forward strand.
TTGTTAGCTAATGATGTCGATTCCTATAATAAAACCATCTCTATAGTATTAGAATATTATTTTATGCCTCTATTGATATGTGGTGGTTTTTTCACAATTAGTAATACATTGTATATTAATGAAAATTTGGGCGAGAAGTGAAAATTAATGTTTTGAGCTATTTTTTAATCTATCTTGGGATATTGTCAACAAAATATAGGCATTGTAGGACCCCAAATGACCATTGGAGTGGTTTTTTTGACAAGTGTATTTGTTGAAAATATGATTTTTTTGTGAAATTAAATATTTATACAAAATTTACACCTGAGGAAATCATGTACGTGAAATAGTTACATGGACTATATGGTTACACGATAACATAATCTATTTGAAATGGCTACATAACCAAAACAGATACAAGATAAAATCATTGTATGAGACAACTTCACGTCCAAAATAACTTCTCCAGAAAAATGGGTACACAAACAAAATGGTTATGTGAATCAGATTCACGAGGAAAGAAACTGTTTGACCATCCTCCTCAATTTTCTATATTTCTAATTAGATATATTGATTATATATATGCTACAGAATGTGTATGTGAATTTATTTATGTATATTATATGTGTCTATAGTGGGAAATTATGAGATCCCTAACTTTTATTAGATTCATGAATGTGTTAATTTTTACATTAATAGAGATTAAATTGTATTTGATGAGGGTTTTTATGAATATGAGCTGTAAAATAATTCAAATATTTTGAGAAAGATTATAGAAATTTTAAGATATAGTTATCAAAAAAAATTAATTTCTTACTGGAATATGTAGATATTCTCATATATTATGTTCGATCAGAAATATATATGTCATTAAAATCTGAGATACATCGAAAAATTTAACTAGTATATTATTTTTATTAACATAAAATTGTTATCTTATGTGATAATCATGTTCTAATATCCAAAGATTCGAATCACGTAAAAATTAATGAAAATAATGAAATAATAAAAAAAATATAGGGTTGTGTTTGAAGAGGTTCTTGATGAGGTTTTTCTAGATCTCATATAAAAGGTTGAATGTCGATGATGGTGTTATTTTAGAATCCTATTTACCTATGGAATTCAATACTATTTTCACTAAATAGAAACTCCATCATTAGTATATCTCTACATAATTAACATGTGAAGAAGGAAAGATTAAACAGATGAAGTAGTTAGATTTTTTTTGAAGGAAAGTAGTGAGTTCTCCAACTATTCATGGTAGTGGAAAAGGTGGGTAAGTGAGACCACTATAATAATTTATAGATATTAGAACATATATTTAGTGAATTCGATGCCCAAGAACATTTTTGTACATTCTCTTTAGATTATCCAAGCGTGGATGACCCATATAAAATCTATCATGCTATTTATAGCTTTCATCACTCATTAAGTTGAAATATACTGTGATATTGAAGTGTTCCTCAAGGTGAGAGATCATGTTCCCCATAAAATAAATATTTCTTTACTTTTATACCATTATTCATGCCTCCAAATGTATTTTAAAATGTCATCCAACATTTAAAAACTACTTATTTAGTCATTTTAGGAAGATCACATGGGTAATTATTATGATATCTAGTCACCACATTAAAAATAATGAATATATGGTTTTTCAATGACCTCATGTCATTCTGAGGTAATTTTCTATGGATAGTAAAAATAATTTCATGTTTTAGTGTTTTAGAACAAAAAAAATATTTTATTGTCATACTAAGAAAAAAAAATCATTTTAAATTTTAATCTATTAGAAATTTCAATAAATCACTGTACATATGTATTTGAATTATTTCATGACATTCGGGGGACATTCGAATGGTTTTGATGCATAAAACTTCATTTTTAGATGTTGTCAAACATTTAGAAAATTATTATTTAGTTGTTCTGGGTATACCACACATCTGTTAGATATTTCATCTACAAGTACAAGTCCAAAATAATGAAAATTTTGTTTTATTATTATTTAGCATCATTTTGAGAATTTTTATGGATATAATAATTAAATGCACATTTTCCTATTTTCTAAAAATAAAATTGTGTTTTTTAATCTCAAGAAAAGAGATAATCAGATAGAAATTATATTTTTTCAACTAATTTAAGATATACTAAACACTTTTTGACATCTAATTTAAAAAAATTCAAAAAACATCAGTTGTTTTTTACATCCTAATACTCATTTTTAAAGGGAGTTAGTCCTTTAAAAATTATTCAACAGTCATTCATGGTAAACCAAAAGTACAATAATTATTATCTACATGTAATCATTATGTATAATAGGAAAATTTTTCTCTTATGATTTAAATTCATTATGAGGATTCTTAAAATGGGTATAGCGGTTAAATCCACATTTTAATGTTTTAAAAGAATAAATTTTTTTAGGGTTATCCCAAGTAAAAAAAACCACATATTATTTTTCCATATAGTCCACTATTTCACAAATCATTATTTGGGTTTTGAATTATTTTATAGAATTTAGAGGTATTTTTTTGTTTTGACCCACTAACATGCATTTTCAAAGGGTGTAAAATATAGCGACCCGACCTTTTTTTACATTACTATTACATCATTTTAAATATAAACAACATAATAGTATTACACATAGAGGATCGAAAGGTTTAGTGTCTTGGGTAAACTAGGACCATACATAACAAATACAACACCAAGCATAAACATTTATTTAATTTCTTCTTCTCTAGATTATTATTGGAACTTGTGCTCTCCTTAATACATGTAGAAAACTGAGGATATACATCAAAAGGAGTGAGCTAGAAGCCCAGTAATAGGATAGATAAGAACAATATAACATGTGGTGAGCATAATCATAACATGGGAAAAAGATCATGGACATGAGAGGAATCATAAATATAAGACTTGAAATATGGAAATTCATAAAAATGAAACATAATGTCTTAGTGGTTAACTACAACACATACTTGTGAACCAAGCTAGAATCTTGTTCACACATCATTTCACATTTACTCATGAGATTAATCACTTTACCCAATGCATTGGAGCGCTGTATAATTCTGGGCGCACCCGTCACTTCATAACATTATCATTATCATTCTTGCCACATAAAACACGTATCAACAATTAACATAACTAACCCATGTAAAGTAATGAGTTTCAAATCATATGAAAACATTCATAAACTTTGGGCTCCCAAAATAAAGAGGGAATAACATACATGTTTCAAGAACCGTTCACTTTGGCGGAGAAGTAAAAAATGTGAGTTCTTAAAAGAAGAGTTCTTTTGAAAAAAAATTTGTTTGGAATAAAAACCAGTAAAAAACATGTATATCCTAGAAATGGGAAGTAAATGATGAACAAATGATCTCTAAGGAGTACCCATATCAAAAATGAAGTGAAAGAGGGAGAACCCTAAGGATGAAAGTTGGGTTCGAGAATTTCCCCTTACCTTGTACCCGAATGCTTCCTTCTCTTTAATGTCCTATATAATGACATTATATTACTAAATTATAAGTACAGAACCATGTGTACATTAATAGGGTTCATTATGGTTTCATTATGTCATATTATGTTCCTTTGGATGACTTGTAGAGTTTAAAAACATTGTTCGGGGATGTTCGTTTTTATTGTTTTTCTTGGGTGGTTCACTTGTATTCTTAAATTGAAGTTTGGGTAGAACATGAGTAAACATCCAGGAATGATATTAAATGAAATTAATGATATTAAAGTAGCTTTAATGACCTTATAATTAATTATATTAGATCCATGTGGATGAATCATTATATAAGAATTAAATGATGGTTATTTGGGTCAATTTGGGCGGTTTTTGGATCACAACGAACTTGTTTTAACTTATCACTTAGTAATATGGCCATAGGTTATTTCCATAACTTTAAATATGAAATAATACATATAACATATTCTGGTTCAACCATAAAAATGGTTTCTTTACCAGAACTGAAGGTAGAAATGGAAGAAAGAAGTCATGTTGTTCTTGAAGGTGATAAATTAGCACCTCACGAACAACGTTCTATTTAATAAAATAAAAGGAAGATAGAAAGGGGTTTGGATGATATAATATCCCATTATAATCATAAAATTACATTATATGTATAATAATGGAGTTAAAATACCATTTGGGTGAAGATAGGTGGGGAGAGATCAAGAAATGAACTTGAACTTGAAAGGACATTAAAGGAGAAGAGGGAGAGAAATTACCTCTTGAATCCTTCTCTTGAGAACCTACTTAAAGGCCTAAGCTTCGTATTTTGATGAGACCTGAAACTCTTGGACGTGGGGGAGGGGCTAGGGAAGGTGTTTGGGAATAGTTTAGAGATGTCTTGGAGCTTGAGAGGTGTGAGGAAATGAGGGTGTGAAGGGTGGCTTTTATAGTGGAGGGGAGAGGGGTTTCCTTAATATAAAATTCATTAGTTTATTATTTCTCCACAAGACAAGGAATAGTGAGTCTTTAACAACACAGAATAGTAATTTTATAATGTAATCCCGAACCAAGTGGGCTTACATCACCAAAACATCACACATGACACTATAATTAGCTTATTTAGCTTATTTTGTAAATTATGGTATTTAACTATTCATCAAACATTCAAGTATCTCAAAAAAATCCCAAAACATTAACCCAACCATTTTTAGACGTGTAAAATGAAAAAATGAAGTCCATTTTTCAAAAACAATTTTCTAAATATTATTTATTTAATATTTAATTAAAATCATAATTTACTTAAAAAAACAGTTTTTAAGATTAAAACTGATTTTATAGTGCTTTCAAAAATTACGTAGGGTCTTATAAAATTATCTAAAAACTATAAGACATTGATTTAATAATTTATGAATACATTTTAGGGAAATAAATATTCTTTTAAATTAATTAATTAATTATAATTAATTATTTATGACTTACAAAATACGAAAACGTTTACTAAGGTCAAATTGTCACTTTCTAAGATGTCTAAATTTTATTTTATTATTCATAGGTAATGTACTCTTATGTTGGATGATTTACTATTCATAAGGGTCATATTACTATTCATAAGGGTATGTTACTATTCCTAAGGGTATGTTACTATTCACCAACAATTATTTTTGTTTCATTAAACTCCAAAAATCATCTTGAGCACAACTCTGTATGTCGGATTTTTTAATTTCCAAACACAAAAGTGATAAACTTATGTTTAAAGGTCACTTATCACTTATTAGTTCATTATGTTGTGTTTTCATGTTATTTTATGACATAAATATAAGAAGGTAATTTCCATTGAAAAAAATTGGGTCGTTACATTCTTCCTCCCTTAAGAAATTTCGCCCCCGAAATTTCACTTTACACACACAGGTGAGGGTGTTTCTCCTTCATTGCCTCTTCTGGTTCCCAAGTTGCTTCCTCAAACTTATGATTCCTCCACAACACTTTGACAAGATGGGTTGTCTTGTTGTGTAGAACCTTATCTCTCTGATCCAAAATATTTACTGGCTACTCCTCATAGGAGTGATCATCTTCCAGCTACACCACCTTTGAGTTTAGTACATGTGAGGGGTCTGGTATGTACTTCCTCAGTAGTGATACATGAAACACATCATGAGCTTGAGCCATATTTGGTGGAAGTGACAGACGATAGGCCACAGATCCTATATGGTCAAGGATCTCAAAGGGACCAATATACCTTGGTCTAAGCTTCCCTTTCTTCTCGAATCACATGACTCTCTTCCATGGAGATATTCAAAGGAAGAATTAATCTCCAACGTCGAACTCCATGTCCCTCCGACGGTTTCCAGCATAGATCTTTTTCCAACTTTGAGCAGCTTTGATGTGTTTCTGGATGACTTGAACCATCTCCGTCATCTCTTGAACAAGATCAGGTCCAAGTAGCTTCATTTCTATAACTTCATCCCAACAGGTTGGAGTTCTACATCTCTTTCCATACAGAACTTCATATGGAGCTGTCTGGATACTCGAGTGGAAGCTATTGTTGTATGAGAACTCAACTAATGGGAGATGCTGTTCCCATCCACCTTTAAATTCTAGAGAGAAGGCTCTTAGAATATCTTCAAGCATCTGAATAGTCCTTTTAGATTGGCCATTATTTTGGGGGTGATAGGCCGTGCTAAGATTTAATTCAGTACTCAAAGTGTGTCAAAGGTTCCTCTAGAATTTAGATGTGAACCTTGGATCATGGTCAGACATAATTGAGAGTGAAACACCTTTCAGTCTCACCACTTCCATCACATATATCTTTTCATGTTTTTCAAGAAAGAGGTCTTCCCAAATAGCGATAAAATGGTATGTCGTGGTGAGTCGGTCAACCACAACCCATATCACAATATTTCCCTTTGACGTATTTGGGAGACCCGTGACAAAGTCCAAAGTAAAATTTTTCCATTTCCACATGGGTATAGGCAATGGTTGCATCATACCCTTGGACTTTTTTCGCCCATATTTAACTTGGTGACATACCATGAACCTTGATATATATTACGCAATATCTTTATTCATGTTATCCCAACCAAAGTGTTCTCGGAGAAAACGGTACATCTTGGTACTCCCAGGATGGATAGAGAAAGTTGAGCAATGTGCATTGTTTAATAGATCCTTCTTTATCCTAGGTGATGAAGGCACACAAAGTCACTTTATAAACTGAATCACACCATCATCGTCGATATGGAACTCTTGGAGCTTCCCTTCTTTTAATGCATTAACCCTCTTTTGTATCTCCACATCATCCCTTTGTGCTTCCGTGATCTTCTCTTTGATAGATGGTTGCGCAATCATTTGGGAAAGGTAGGATGTATCCCATACCCTTATAGTTTCCAAATCCCTCCTTTTTCATATCTAAGAAGATATGGTCTTTCTCAATCCACAACATGGATAGAGTCGCATGTTCTTTTCTTCTTAAAGCATCAACAACTTTGTTTTCCTTTCTAGGATGATAGTGAATAGAGAAATCATAATACTTGATTATCTCTAACCATCTCTTTTGACGCATGTTGATCTCCTTTTGTGTGAATATATTTTTTAGGATCTTGTGGTCGGTGTATATGTCACAATTCCTGCCATAAAGGTAGTGCCGCCAAATTTTCAAGGCAAAAATCACGGCTGCTAGCTCTAGATCATGTGTCTGGTAGTTCTTCTCATGGATCTTCAACTTTCGTGAGGCGAAGGAAATCAAATTTTCATTTTGCATGAGTACACAACCATAGCCTTTATTTGAAGCATCACTGTATATCACAAAACTTTCTCCACTTTTCAGTTGTGTGAGTACAGGTGCAGTGATCAACCTTCTCTTTAGCTCCTTCAAGCTTCCCTCACATTCTTCCATCCATACATACTTTACCCCTTTCCTTGTTAACGTAGTTAGTAGGCTATACAATTGTGAGAAGTTTCTCACAAAACTTCGGTAGTACCCAGATAATCCAAGAAAACTACAGATTTCTGTGACACTAGAGGTCCTGGTCCATTCCTCAATCGCCTTTTTCTTTGAAGAATGCACATAAATTCCCTCACTTGTGATCACATGCCCCAAGAATGTGACTTGCTTCATCCAAAAGTCACACTTCCTGAACATGGCGTACAAATTCTCCTTTCTTAATGTTGCCAACAAAAGTATTATATTTTCTACATGTTCCTCCTTGCTCTTGGAGTAGATGAGAATATCATCGATAAATACTGCCACGAATTTGTCGAGGTAATGTCTAAAGACTCTATTCATCAAATCCATGAAGATTGCAGGGGAATTGGTAAGTCTGAAGGCCATCACCAAAAAATCATAGCGCCCGTACCTTGTACGGAAGGTAGTCTTCTGAATATCTTCCTTCTTCATCTTTACCTGATGATATCCAGAACGAAGATCCACCTTTGAGAAGTATTGAGATTCTCTTAACTGGTCAAACAAGTCATCAATCCTTGAGAGATGATACTTTTTTTATGTTGATCTTGTTGAGTTTCTGATAATCGATACACAACCGCATTGTTCCATCCTTCTTCTTCACAAAGACCACTAGAGCACCCCAAGGTGATGCACTAGAGAGTATGAACCCGTTTCCAAGATGATATTCAAGCTGATTCTTTAACTCATCCAGTTTGATAGGATCCATCCTATATAGACACTTTGAGATTGGAGTCGCTCTAGGTATGAGTACAATGGATAACCCTATCTCACGATCCGGGGGAATTCCAGGTAACTATTTGAGAAATGCATCACTGTATTCCCTCAAGATGGGTATTTCCTAAGGGTTGGAACTTTCCTTCGACTCAACCATTTGGGCATGTTATGCTTCTCCATAGGAAATCAACACCCACACCATTGAAGGATTTTTCAAAGGAGATTTAGGATCTTCCTTGCATTTGTAGAGGAGAATGGGATGGTTCGGAATATAAAAAGATATTTCCTTTTCCCAACAGCTGATATGTGCTCTACATAATGAGAGACAATCCATTCCCATTATATAGTCAAATTCCACCAAGGGAAGTATAACGAGATTTTCTGGAATAATCTTCCCACACACACAAATGGGAGAAGAGTTAAAAATTTGGGTTTCAATGATTGCACCACTTAGTGTTTTTATAGATATCTCTACTTCAAGGTTTCGGGGCTTCGATTCTATAGTTCTAGAAAACATTAAAGATACAAAGGAATGTGTAGAACTAGAATCAAATTAGACCTTTTCAATTCTTGAGTGAATAAGAAGTGTACCTTGTATGACTTCATTATCATGCTCCACCTCCGTAGTAGTGATGTAATAAGCCTTCTCTTGTTTCTTTGGCTTTGGTGGCTACTGACACTGATTACCCTCGAGAGCTCGAGGTTTAGTGCATTGGTTTGCATAGTTCCCTAGATCCTTACAGTTGTAGCATTGAACCATGAGTGTTTCTCTCCTTTTATCGGCTACATTCTCCTTCCTTTTTGGTGTCTTTTCGACACTCTTGATCATGGTGTTCTTCTTTCCCACACTTGAAGCATTTCCCCGTCCCTTTGAGGCTGGTTCCCATGGTGAAACTTCCCACATTTTTGGCATGTGGGTCGTTGATTTTTCTTCCCTCCTTTGTCATTACATCCACCAGCTTGAAACTTCATCTTTATTTTTATATCACTATATCCATGGGACCATTCTCCAAACTCCATCTCCACTTTGAGAGCACACCGAAAAACTTCTTCATAACTCCCAAAGTCTCGAATTTCATGATCCTTTTGAAGGTTTGGTTTTAATACACTAAAGAATCTATCAATTTTTCTAGCATTGCTGATAACAAAACCCGAATCATACCTTGAGAGCCTTGTGAATTTTGCTTCATAGGTTGTGACAGATTCTCCTTCTTTTTTCTTGAGCTCTATGGATTCTCTCTCCATCTTCATGTGAAGAGTTAGTGGGAAATATATATTAAGAAACATTATCTTAAAGTCTTCCTATTCCATATCTTCAATTTCCTTCATTGGCTTGGTGTTCTTAATCAAAGCCCACCATTGATCTGCTTCTCCATCAAGACGATAAAATTTTTGAGTAACCTTCCCCATCTAAGAACAGTGAATCACAGAAAAGATCTTCTCCATGGAGTTGACCCAATGTTCCACAACTAGTGGATCAGAAGATCCACAAAACGTTGGTGGTCGTTGCCCTATAAAACATTCAATAACGAGTTTCTCCCTCTTTGGAGAAGGAGGATGTTCCCCATTATCATAGTTATTATTCATAACCTGAGATAATTGGGTAGGCAGTACCATGACGTTTTGAACTCCACCTCCCAAATAAATAGGGATGTCGTTCGGGAAATCATTGTATTGCCCTCGCATGAGTTGTTGGCCTGATTTATCCTGGTTCCCACCATTTTCTAAAATAGGAAAGGATAGAACAAAACATAACTAAACAAGTCATGAATAACTTATTCATTTAAACAATTATACCAAAAACATAACATATGGGATCCTTAGGTAAATATTCTTGTGTGTATATTTTTACTTATTTTCATACTAGAGGTTTTCTCTAGGGTTCACTAATCCTAAATCCCAAATTAACTAAACCTTGCCTCTAATACCAACTATAGCGACCCTTCCTTTTTTACATTACTATTAAATCATTTTAAAGATAAAAAACATAATAGTATTACACATATAGGATATAAAGGTTTAGTGTCTTGGGTAAACTGGGACCATACATAACAAATACAACACCAATCATAACCATTTATTTAATTTCTTTTTCTCTAGATTCTTATTGGCACTTGTCCTCTCCTTAATACATGTAGCCACCAGAGGATATACATAAAAGGGGGTGATCCAGAATCCCAGTAAGAGGATAGATAAGAACAATATAGCATGGGGTGAGAATAATCATAAGAAGGGAAAAAATATCATGAACATGAGAGGAATCATAAATATAAGACTTGAAATGTGGCAATGCATAAAAATGAAACATCATGTCTTAGTGGTTAAATACCACACATGATTGTGAACCAAGATAGAATATTGTTTACACATCATTTCACATTTACTCATGAGATTCATCACTCTACCCAATGCGTTGGAGCGCTGTATAATTTTGGGCACACCAGTCACATTGAAACATTCATATTGCGCTATATAATTCTGGGCGCACTCGTCACTTCATAACATTATCATTATCATGCGTGACACATAAAACACATATCAAAAAATGAACATAACTAACCCATGGAATGGAATGGGTTTAATCTCATATGAACACATTAAAAAACTTTGGGTTCCCAAAATAAATAGGGAATAACATACATGTTTCAAGAACCATTCACTTTGAGGGAAAAGTAACAATGTGTGTTCTTAAAAGAATAGTTCTTTTGAAAATCATTTTGTTTGAAATAAAAAATAGTAAAAAACATGTATATCCCAGAAATGGAAATGAAATGATGAATAAATGATCTTTTAGGAGTACCCATATCAATAATGAAGTGAAAGATGGAGGACCCGAAGGATGAAAGTTGGGTTCGAGAATTTCCGCTTACCTTGTACCTGAATGCTTACTTCTCTTTAATATCCTATATAATGACATTATATTGATTAATTAGAAGTCCAAGAACATTTTTACATTAATAGGGTTCATTCTGGTTTCATTATGTCATATTATGTTCCTTTTGATGACTTATAGATTTTAAAAACATTGTTCGGGGATGTTTGTTTTTATGGTTTTTCTTGGGTGGTTCACTTGTATTCTTAAATTGATGTTTGGGTAGAACATGAGTAAACATTCAGAAATGATATAACATGTCATTAATGATATTAAAGGAGCTTTAATGACCTTATAATTAATTATTTTATATCCATTTGGATGAATCATTAGATAATAATTAAATTATGGTGATTTGGGTCAATTTGGGCGGTTTTTGGATTACAACGAACATGTTTTAACTTATCACTTAGTAATATGTCCATAGGTTATTTCCAGAACTTTAAATAGAACACAATAAATATAAACTATTCGGGATCAACCATAAAAATGGTTTCATGACCATATCTTAAGGTAGAAATGTAAGAAGAAAGCATGTCGTTCTTGAAGGTGATAAATTAACACCTCACGAACAATGTTCTCTTTAATAAAATAAAAGGAAGTGGGAAAGGGGGTTGGATGATATAATATACCATTAGAAACATAAAATTAAATTATATGTATAATAATGGAGTTAAAATACCATTTGGACGAAGATAGGTGGGGAGAAATCAAGAAATAAACTTGAACTTGAAAGGAGATTAAAGGAGAAGAGGGAGAGAAATTATCTCTTGAATCCTCTCTTGAGAACCTCCTTAAAGGCCTAAGCATGGTATTTTGATGATACCATAAGCTCTTAGACCTGGGGTAGGGGATAGGGATGGTTTTTGGGTATGGTTTATAGAATTCATGGAGCTTGAGAGGTGTGAGGAAATGAGGGTGTGAAGGGTGGCTTTTATAGTGGAGGGGAGAGGGGTTTCCTTAATATAAAATTCATTAGTTTATTATTTCCCCAAAAGACAAGGAATCGAGAGTCTTGAACAAAAAATAATAGTAATTTTATAATGTAATCCCAAACCAAGTGGGCTTACATCAGCAGAACATCACACATGACCCTATAATTAGCTTATTTAGCTTATTTTGTAAATTACGGTATTTCACTATTCATAAAAAATTCAAGTATCTCAGAAAAATCCCAAAAATTTACCCCAACCATTTTTAGACATGTAGAATCCAAAAAATTAATTCCATCATTCAAAAATAATATTCTAAATATTATTAATTTAATATTTAATTAAAATCCTAATTTACTTATAAAACTGTTTTTAAGATTAAAACTGATTTTATACCGCTTTCAAAAATTACGTAGGGTCTTATAAAATTATTTAAAAACTATAATACATTGATTAAATAATTTATGATTACATTTTAGGGAAATAAATATTCTTTTAAATTAATAAATTAATTATAATTAAATTTTTTTGACTTACCAAATACCTAAACGTTTACTAAGGCCAAATTGTCACTTTCTAAGATGTCTAAATTTTATTTTATTATTCACAGGTAATGTTACTCTTATGTTGGATGATTTAATATTCATAAGGGTCATATTAATATTCATAAGGGTATGTTACTATTCCTATGTTTACGTTACTATTCACCAAAAATTATTTCTGTTTCATTAAACTCCATAAATCATCTTGAGCACAACCGTGTATGTCGGATTTTTAAAATTCCAAACACAAATGTGACAAAATTATGTTTAATGGTCACTTATCACTTATTAGTTTATTATGTTGTGTTTTCATGTTATTTTGTAACATAAATATAAAAAGGAAATTTCTATTGAAAAATATGGGGTCGTTATATAAAACCTTTAAAAAGTACTTAATATTTCATTCTGTTCAGACCACATGTTGGGTTGATGTGTTGAATTCTCGTAAGAAAATATAATAAAAGTATGGTTTTCCTTTGATTTCAAATAATTCTGTTGTATTTTTTTGTACATATGATCATCAAACATGATTTTTTATTTTTCTTAAAACATGAAAAATATTTTTTTTACAACCTAGGAAAAAAATCTTCATATAAATTTTTTCTATACCAAAACATTTCCAAATTCACAATATCATTTTTATAATCATATTTTATGACATTTACAGGTTGTTTGATTGGTTTTTACCCACACATAAACATTTTTAAATGTTATTAGATTTTTAAAAATTATTTCTCAGTTGTTATGGGAAAAAATCATGTCTTATTAATATTTAGCCGGCTCGTACATGTACAAAATATTATAGAGATAATGTTACTATGATTTCACATAATTATATGGTCATTTTTTATATATATTACCCTTAAGTGAACAATTTTGTGTTTTAAAATAATAAAAGTTAATTTCCAATAATCTTGGGAAAATGGAACCTCATATTGACATTCCAACTCCTCCACAATTTCCAAAATCATTGTAATGTTGTTTTAATCTAATTTCATAGTATCTGGTGGTCATTCATTTGGTTCTTAACCCCAGTAAAATATTTTTAAAGGGGTTAAAAAATTCAAAAATTAATTATTTAGTACTTTCATCCAGAAAGCATCATTTAGTGATTTTCTTCTACTCATGCTCAACAAAAATAACTCAAATACGGTTTTATATTATTTAACATCATTCTATGGTTGTTTTCTATTGATTTGATCATTAAAGTCTATTTTCTATATTTTAAACATTTTTTTAATCATCCTAGGAAAATATAACCTCAAATGGATTTGACATATACTATACCTTTAAAAAAATTCATCATGCATATGTTTTTCTCTAATTTAATGGCATTTTGAGGTCATTCTGTTGGTTAACCCCCCCCCCCCCCCCCGATGTAGGATATAAAGGGTGTTAAACCATTAAAAACTGATTATTAATTCATTCAAAAAAGAACTCACTTCTGATTGATCTGTTGTCTACTCATTAACATAAATAACACTAAAGATATATATCTCTTATAATTTCACATCATTATGTTGTCATTTTATATGGATATGCAATTGAGGAAATGTTTTTTGTGTTTTTAAATAATAAATGTGTATTTTCTATTATCTCAAACAAAAGGAACCTCATATTGACAATCATTAAACTCCCCCATATCAAATAATACTACTTGATTTTTTCAACTTAATTAATGTCATTTGGAGGATTTTCAGATGGTTTTAGCCCAATGATGCATGTTTTAAATGGGAGTCAAACCATTAAAAACTAATTATTCAGTTTTTTAGTAAAAACTATATGTATGGTTGACGTGTCTACCACATATACATGTCAAAAAAATTAAAAAAAATCATTGTCCTTTTATTTCACGTCATTATGTGGTTAATTGTTACAGTTTTAACCATGAAATGCCCATTTTTGTGCATCAAAATAATAAATTTTATTCGGTCATCCCTAGAAAATAACACCTCAAATCTATGTTTTGTCTACATGATTATTTCATATTTCAATATAGGTTCATTTTCATCTCATATGACTGTATTTGGAGGTCAGTCAGTTTGTTTATACCCCCAATTTTATGTTTTTAGACAGAATACAAACATTAAATATTTCATATTTAGTTATTTTGGATATATCACACATCTAATTGATTTTATATCATCTCATACACATCTAAAATAGTAAAAATAATATTTTCATATGGTATCAGATAATTAAGAAGTAATTTACTTTGTATATAATAATTACACACATGTTTTGCGATTTTCAAATAATAAATGTACCTTTTTAATATCCTAATGTTAAAAAAACCTCATATTGAGGTTTTATCTAGTCCACTCTTTAACAAATCACTATGTTGTTTTTTTCTTTTGATTTTTTGGAATTCATTGGTCCTTAGGTGGATTTTAACCCCAAAAGGCACATTTTTATAAGGCATCAAACATTTTATAACTTCATACCTGGTCTTTCTAGGAAGAGTGAACATATGATTATTGTTTTATCTACTCATACACATTAGAAATATAGAAAATATTGTTGTTTTGGGATTAAAACTCATTACAAGGTGGTACATTATTGATATGACCGTTAACTTTGGGGTTTGATGTTTAGAAACAATAAAAGTGTTTTTATAGTCATCCTTGGAAAACAACACATATAATTGAAATTCTATCAACTAAACCATTTCCCAATGCACTTTATAGCTATTATTGTCTGATTTGACAGTATTTGGAGGGAGTTCAGTTGGTTTTTAGACACTAACACTCATTTTTATATTGGTTCAAACATATAAAATTTGATTATTCAGTCATTTTGAGTAGACCAAAAATCCAATTGACATGTTTTCTCTTCATACACATATCAAATAATACAAAATATGTTATCCTATGATTTGATATCATTTTCAAGGGTGATTTCTATGGATCTACCATTTAATCAATGCTTTCATGTTCTAAACTAATAAAAGTGTATTTTCTTATCCTAGAAAAAACCTCATATTCAAGGTCAATCTATAACACTATTTCATAGATCAATATATGGAATTTTTCATCTTATTGCATAGAATTTAGAGGTTATATACTCAGTTTTGACCCACTGATGCGTGTTTTTAGGGAGATTTAAATATTTAAAATATATTTATTTAGATTTTCTAAAAATACCAAAAGTTTTATCAATGTGTCATTTATTTATATAAATCACAAATAATATAAAGATGGTATTTCAATTATTTCGTGTTATTCAGATGACGTTTTCTATATATCATACCATTAGATATAGATTACTGGGTTTTAGAATAATAAAAGTGTCCTTCTAATCAACTTGTGAAAATGAAACATTAGATTGACGTACAATCCACTCGACAATTTTAGATTTCAATAAACAATAGTTTTTATATAATTTAATTGAATTCTAAGGTTGTTCGGTTGGTTTTGAACCCATTATGCATGTTTTTAAAGGGTGAAAACCCATAAAAATTTTATTTTGTAATTTTTTGGAGAAACTACATTCAATTAACATTCCATCAACTAATAAATGTACAAAATAATAAAAAATTGGTTTAATTTTATTTCACATTGTTCTGATGTGCTTTTTTATCGACATTACCAAGAAATGCATCTTTTGTAGTATTGAACCAATAAAAGTATTTTTTTAATCATCCTAGGGAAAAAACTATAGATTGACATTAAATCTACTTGAACATTTTAAAATTTACTATATGGTTTTTTGAAAATAATTTTATTGAATCTAAAGGTTATTTAGTTGGTTTTGACCCCCAAATGCATTATTTTAAAGTGCGTCATGCCTTTAAAATACACATATTCAACCATTCTAGGTATACAAAACATCCGATTTCTATTTCCTCTACTCTTAAACAAAAAAAATTGAAATATGGATTTCATTTGATTTTATATCATTATGAGGTTATTTGTTACGGATATGACCACTAAACATGGATTTTTAGGTTTTGATATAATAACTGTTTGTTTTCAGTCATCCTAGAAAAATAAGACATAAAATTGATGTTATTTCAACTCCATGAATTAAAAAAAATTAGTATAACTATTGTAGTCTAAGTTAATGGTATTTAGAGGTCTTTTGGTTACTTTTTACCTAGTGACACAAGTTATTATAAGGCATGACACCTTTAAAAATAATTTCTTTTTTCATTTTCTATAGACCGCATCTCTAATTGACATGATTTATAATCATTCAATTCAAAAATAATCAAAATATTTTTTTTCTTGTGATTTCATCTCATTTTGAGGCCATTTTTATGGATATAATCAATAGACACTTGTGTTTGTGTTTTAAAACAATTAATGTTTGATTCAAATCATTCTTGTAAAAAAGAACCTCAAATTGATATTTTTCCAACTCTACCATTTCACAATTCATTGTGTTGTTTTTTTCTTATTTCATAGAATCTAGAGGTATATTATTTGGTTTTAACCTCCAAATGCATGTTTTTAAAGGTCATCAAACCATTAAAAAAATATTATTCAATAATTTTGGGCAAACCTCGCATTTGATTGAAGTGTTGTCTACTCATGGAAAACCCTAATAATAAAAAGATGGTTTTCCTATTTATTCACATCAGTCTAAGTTGTTTCGCAAAGGATTTGGCCGTTAAACAAGCATTTTTCAGTTTTAAAATAATAAAAGTTTATTTCTATTCATCTTAGGAAAACAAAACCTTATATTATAATTATGTCTACTCTTCCATTTGAAAAATTATTGTACAATTGTTTTCATCATATTTCATGGTATATTTTGGTTGTTTGGTTTGTTTGGCCCCCTGATGCATGTTTTTGAAGGGTGATATACAATGAAAAACTTCTTATTCAATAATTCTATTTAGACCTCACATCATAGTTACATATTACTAATTCGTATATGTCATAAACAATGAAAAAAATTCCAATTCTTTTATAACATTATGAGTTCATTATCTAACGATCTAACCATTAATCACTTGTTTTGGAGTTTTAATATTATAAGTGTGTTTCTAGTAATCTCAAGAAAATGTAATCATGGGTTTTAATTCTCTCTAATTGACTATTTCATTATTCACTATATGTTTTTTTCATCCCATTTAACGGTATTTAGAGGTCTTTTGGTTGTTTTTTAGCCCTTCTCGCATATTTTTAAACGGTGTCAGTCCTTTAAATTGTACTTATTCTATCATTTCAAGAAATATTCACATTAGATAAATATGACATCACCTATTCCACATCAAAAATAATAAAAAGATTAATTTTTTATCATTTCAAGTGATTTGGAGGTCATTTTATATAGATATGATAATTAAACAAGCTTTTTGGTTTTTTAAAACAATAAAAGTGCATTGTTGGCCATCCTATGAAAAAAGACCAACATATAGAATTTTTTTCTTCTTCATCATTTAAAAAGTCAATGTAACAAATTTATCATCTGATTTAACAACATTTTAAGGACATTCAATTTATTTAACCCTTGAAACACATTTTTAAAGGGTGCCAAACCATTGATAATTTCTTATTTGTTTGTTCAGGAAAAACACATGTCTGATTGATGTTTCTCCACCTCATACACATCAAAAATAAATCAAATATTTTTTTAATGTTTTCACAACATTATGTCGTTTTTTATATGGATATGATCTTTAAATGTGTGTTTTAGTGTTTTTAGAAAATCAATGTCTGTTTCTTATCATTATATTTCGATGAAACCTTAGATTGAAATTCAGTCTACGTGACAACATCAATATTCATGGTATGGTTATTGGTGTTTAATTTAATGGATTTCTAAGGTTTTTTATATGGATATGATCCTTAAATGTGTGTTTTAGGGGTTTTAAACAATCAATGTGTGTTTCTTATCATTATAAGTCGATGAAACCTTAGATTAAAATTAAGTCTACCAGATAACATCACTATTCGTGGTATGGTTATTGGTGTTTAATTTAATGGATTTTTAAGCTTTTTGGTTTGTTTTGGCCCTCAAAAAAATATTTTTATGGGGTTTAAAATCTTTAAAAACATCATATTCGGTCGTTCTAGTCAGATCACACATTTAATTGACATGTCACCTACTCATACACATCAAAACATTAGTAAAAGTATTATTTTTATGATTTTATGTCATTTAGGGTTCATTTTATTTAGATATAACCATTAAACAGAACTATTTTTTCTTTAAAACCATGATGGTTTTTTTTCTAGTCATATTGGGAAATAAAAACATCATATTGATGTTATTTCTACACCACCATTTCAAAAATCACTATATAGTTATATTCATCTCATTTCATGGAATTCAGATGTTATTTGGTTGGTTTAGACCCCATAACACACCTTTTTAAAGGGTTTTAAACCATTAAAAACTACTTATTCTATCATTCCAGGAAGACTGCACATCTAGTTGACATGTTGACTACTAGAACACATCGTAAAAAATACAAAAAAGGTTTTCCAATTATATCACGTCATGTTGATTTCATTTTTTTGGATCTGTCAATTTATCACACATTCTGTTTTCTTAAAACATTAAAATTACATTTTCAATCATCCTAGGATAAATATAATTCGAATAGATGTTTCATATTCCTGACAATTTCTCAATTCACTATATAGTTTTTTTTATATGATTTTGTAGAATTTAGACGTCCCTCAGTTGGTTTTGACCCCTTAATGCATTTTTTCATTGTAGTCAAACCATTAAAAACTACTTATTCTATTATTCCATGCATACAGCACATCCAATTCAAATTTATTATACTTATACATGTTACAAATAATACAAAGAGTGATTCACTTTTGTTTTATTCTATTATGAGGTAATTTTTTTAGATCTGGACATCAAACACATGATTCGATGATTTCAAACAATAAAGACTGTTTTTGGTCTTTCTAGAAAAATAGAACCTCGTATTCACATTATTTATAACACACCCTTTCAAAAACCACTATACAATTATTTTTATTTGATTTTATATTATTCTAAAGTTTTTTGATTTTTTTGACCCCATTACTCGTGTTTCTATAGGACTACCAACATTTAATAATAACAGATCTAATTGTTTTGAGAAGACTACATGACTTATAAATATTTTATATTCTCATAAAAAAATAATAAAATATGATTTTCCTAAGATCCCATATCATTTAGAGGTTATGTTTTATTTAACATACCCTTGAATGTGTGTTTTAGTGTTTTAAAACAACAAAAGTGAATTTTTAATCTTCACAATAAATAACACCTCACCTTGGTCTTTAATATACTCAACCCTGGAACAGTTCCTTATAACATTGTAGAAATCTAATTTAACAACTTTGAGAGGCCATTAGGTGTGTTTTCACCTCCAACCACACATTTTTAGGGGTATCAAATCATTAAAAATTGTTATGTGGACATTCTACATAGGTATCACATCTGATTTATGTCATTTCTATTCATACACATCATAAATACAACAAATACTTATTTTATATGATTTCACGACATTCCAATGTTTTTAGTTATTGATTTAACCGTTAAATGTACATTATTTCATTTTAAAACAATAAAAGTCTTTCCAGTCATCCGAGGAAAATAGAACCTCATATTGATGTTCTGTCTACTCTACCATTTCAGAAATCACATTTTGGAAATTTTTTTCTAATTTCAAAGCCCCATGAGGCAATTGTGTGAGTTTTCACTCCCCGATAAATGTTTTTAATGGTAATTAGAACTTTAAAAATTGATTATTGGGTAATTTTGGAAAGACAACATGTTTGATTGCTATTTCACATACTCATGCACACTAAAAATAATACATATATGTTTTCCTACAATTTTATATATTTATATTTTCATTTTCAATAGATCTTACCATTAAATGAATGGTTTTGTGTTTCAAAATAATAAAATTACATTTCTAATCATCTCTAAAAAACTACACATCATATTGATGTTTTGTCTGGTCAAACATTTCTGAATTAATTATATAGTTATTTTCTTTTAATTTTATTATATATGGAGATCATTCAATTGATTTTAAACTCATGATGCATGTTTATATAGGATTTACAACCATTATAAACTACCTATTTGATTGTTCCAGGTATATCGTGTGTCTGAATGATGTCTTCTCTACGCATACACATCAAAAATATTACAATGAATGTTTTCCTATGATCTCATATTCATATGAGGATTTATTATATTATTTTAGAATTAAATGCGCATTTTAGTGTTTTGAAATTTTAAAAGACTGTTTTTTTGTCATCTCATGTATAAGGACCCAGCCTTAAACCTTACTTAATATTGAGTTATTATAAGATTACACATTGAGGATCTTTTCAGGTTTAGAGTTTTAGAGAATTAGATCATAAAACTTGCATTACATTCCACATTTAAACAAAGTGGTTACATAAAATATAGTATTCATTTTTTTCCCATCAACAGAAACATATTTAAAAAAAATAATGCATGAATTATTTTTGACACTTCCTTGACACTATCATCATATCATGTACCTTTCCCTTGACCTGTGAAAAACATTTCAAAAAATCATAGGATGAGCATAAAAAGCACAGTAAGGGTTATAAAAAATATGTAAATGAAACATGAGTTCATATATACATAATAATGAAATAATACTTTACCCATAAAACATAGGCACTTTAACATACCTCATCAAATCATGAATAAATCATAGAAATCATAAGACATAAAAGGTAACTTGAGGCATTCATAACATTCTTACATAGGGAGTAACCCTCTTGGTTACGTTTGGAATACCCACCACAGTATATTCCCTAAATCTCTTCGGAGAAACCTTAACATTTCACTCCTTTGCGTTACCCAATGCATTGGAGAGCTATATCGGGCTCACCCGCCCTTAGTTTATCACGGAACCAACCGTCATCATAATAATTCCCAAGAACCATAACATAATCGTATCACATAAAACATGCATAAATGAAACATAACATTTCCACCTTTCAATCACAAGATATCAATACAACACATTGATATTAAAAAATTATGAAAACCATTTTCACTACCAAAAAAAAAGAAAAGTAAAACATGGTATTTATTTTTCTTTTAAAAAAGTATGGCTTGTATAGGAAGCTGAAACCCAAATAATGGTCACGGTGGCGGAGAAGTCGTTGTCGTCGCATACGTACGACAAAAAAAACATTCCCTTTTGTCGTTTAGTAAACGCTTCATATAAAAAATATTCCTTTTGAATAAATGTAAAAGTCAAAAGGGTTTATACACCGTATAAAATAAGTATGTGTATAAAACAAAATATGCCTCAATGAAAGGAGATTGAGACAAAGTCCCATACAAAGACAGTATCCTTAGTATAAGGATAAATTAATTACATAATTATGTGTGACAAATGAATAACCAAATATAAGTGGATATTAAGTGTAAAAAAATCATAGGTTATTCACACATATTCATATAACTACATATTGAAGGAGTACAAGTTTATCCCAAAGAATCAAAATTGGGTTAAGAAGTTCCCTTGCAAAAATTCGACAGCCTAACGACGTCACTTCAAAATTCAGAAAAAGAGTTGATGAGAGATAAAAAGGGTATCTCATCACTTGGACATAAAATTTACATCAATAAGGATATAGAAGAACATATCCCAACATAATATTATGTGAATTAAAAGACATAACAAAACATGTCTTTTAAAAAGAGGAGGGTGAAAGGTTCCCTTACCGACATGGGTATCTTTCGAAACATACACCCCGTGAAAGAAGGACAATAAAACATTGATGTAAATAATCATAAATGAAAGTATATTACACAATGAGTAAAATAATGGGCATTACATACACCACTCAAAGGAAATTGTGGCAAATGTAGCATAAATCTCACGGGACTAAAAGTGAGATGAAAAATCCCTGACGAAAACTTGGCAGCCTAACGACACCACTTAAAACTTCCAAAATGGATTGATGAGAGAAAATAGGTTCTCTCATCATATGAACATAAAAATTACAGTAAGAGTAATATAATAGAAAATCCCAATCATAATAAATATGAGCTTAAAAGGAATGACATAAAAGAGTGTACTTAAAAAGAAAGAGAGGGGTAGGATCCCTTACCTCAAGTCCAACTTGTCTTGTTCGTTTCTTTATATTCTTGAATAATAAACTTTGGTCAATTTATAATCTCTTAAAGACATCCTATAAATATAATTATTCAGTTCATATCACATATTTTAATTTTATAATAATTGGTTAATAATATGAGTTCATATCAGACGTTTTTGTCGATGTTTTGTACATGAGTCAAAAAGTGAACTTGTTGGAAAATAATTTTCCATGTAGTTATAGGTACATCATATAAAGAATAGTATTGATGTTTTAAATATCATATATATCCAGTATATATTCATTTTATACTATTACATATCATTTGGAGATAAAAATTAAAAGCAACGTTCATGGAGACGGTAGGCCGTACGTATGCATGAACGCTACTTTCATTTTTTGTCATATTAATGGAATTAAAACAAAATGAGATATATATATATATATATGTTATAATTCCAGAATTATATCCATCATTTATATGTAATATATTACATATATATCCATTATATATATGTACTTATAATAATACATAACATATTGAGAGAAGAAATGAAATGTACCATTCATGGAGACGGTAAGCCGTACGTACGCATGAACGCTACTTCCATTTCTATTTCATATTTAAGGGAATTAAAATATAATGATACATAATAGTATTTTAATTCTAGTATGGTATCATATATAATATCATTAAATATATCCTTTATACGTACCACATATGTATTAACGAATCAAATCACTTTGAGGGGGCGGTAGTCCGCACTTCCTTAAATAAAGATATCACGTTTACCCATAATGGAAACCATAAAGGTATGCCACAAATGAAAAATACATAAGCTTAAGTAAAACATAAACATATTATATATCATATATAAATATAGTTTCATCTTAATGGCCACCTTTGAAGGTGTTAGAAGAATGCTGAACAATCATCGTTTCGTGAGGCAGAAATTCGCCATCCACAGAAACAGTATGTTCTTTAACCATTAGATGTAGGTGTGTGTAAGTGTAGCTCGAATCCTTATTATAAAAACATCCTAGTATATTTAAGATACTGGATTTGTTACAAAATAAATGAATAAAAAGAGTTTAGGGGGTTGGAGAAGCAAAATAAAACAAAAGGACACAAGTGAAGACATTACCTTAAAATCGGGTAACTCCCTTTGGTTTGACCTCAAAGGCTTCCTTGAGAAGACTTCTGCCCAATGTGATAATTCAAGGAGTTATAGAGGGATGTGTAGAGACAAAATGGGAAGGGTTTGTCGGAGCCAAAGGCTTTGGAAGTGTGGGTAAGGAGGTAGGGGTGGGGGCCTTTTATAAGAGGAGAGGAGGGGCACTCTTGGAAAGTAAGGAAATGTTACTTTATTTTTGAATGAGTTTCGAATTTTAATGGTCCCAAATTGATGTGTTTCAAGGATAAGGTGATAAGGGTTCGAAATCCACCCATACAATAGGTTTTGGACATGTTTAGGTCTTAGAGTTTACATTATATTTCCATTTTATTTAAATCATTAAATAATGAGGTCATCGCTGCATCAATATGATGTCATAAATATTTTAATTTATATAATGTATAAAAATTATAAAAACATACTATGATGTCAGAAATCATTTTATATTCCCAATGAATATTTATAGTCAAAAATATGACTTGTATAACCCCATTTAAAAATTGTTTTAGTAAAACATCTCATGTTTGTGTCATTTTTACTTTAACATTAAATAAAAAGTTATTTATGTCATTTCCCAACCAATGTGGCTCCATGCGGTCCCCAAGATGACCCATGGATTGTATTAGTTGTAAATCAGAAATCCAATGAGGGTATGACATGTTTCAAGCTCATTTCACTTTATTAAAACATTATTCTTACCTTAAACTACACTAATTACCTCTAATCGCGATTAAAAACTTAATAACTTACTATTCACCAAAAAATTATTCAAATACCATTGAACCACATTTTACTTCTTAATGAAAACCATTTATGTCAAATTTTTGAAATTCAAAACAAAAAGATGGAAAAATTTCATTTAAACGGAAAAATCAGTTTTTATAAGTACCACTTAGTGGTTTCACTATTCATCAAAAATTGAAGTTTTTCAGAAAATTACCAAAAATTCATCCTAAGATATATTTGATATTACGAATTCAAAAATGATATCTATTTTATAAAATTAAAAACATATAAGTTGAATTAATTAATTTAATAATTAATTCCCGCTGTCAAAACAAATAGCGTGTTTTTATGAAACAAAATGTATCAAAAGATTGACACTAGTTTAAGTCCGATTTCAAAGTAAAATTAATTCCAACAAACAATATTGGATTAAATGGTAAAAATATATTCTAATTTCACTTTAAAACCAATTCAAAAGATATTCTAATCATATAAATAAATTAGATTAAAATGTGGTTTTGAATTAAAATACAACATTTTTCACTATTCATTAAAAAATGTACTTTATTGGAAAAATACCAAAAATTTACACAAAGTAAATTTTGATGTCCCGATTTTAAAGAAGAATTTTATTTTTTCAAATATAACACATAAAATTATCAAAAAGTGGATTTAAAATAGGTTCGTCATCAAAAGGCGGTTAATCGACCTTTTAAAAAATATTAGAATGTTTACGCTTAAAATTGGATTCATTCACATTTTTAATCCTCTAACATTTATTGTAAAAAGTAAAACTATTTGACAAAAATATATAATCATTTTGTAGTTAGTTCTATTCATTATCGCCATCACAACAGTTAGGCGTTAACTACCATTTAAAATAATATTATTTTATTATTAGAGTGCAACGTAAGATTCCCAAGAAACCCGTTGTTGCGTGTTGGGTACGCCATCGAGCATAGCATCCCCTTTAAAGTTATATTAATATTTTATTCACAAATATGGATAAATGGGAAAATTTCATACTCTTTATTTACCTGGGGTGTTACATCCTTCCCCCCTTTTGGGAATTGCGTCCTCGCAATTTTAAAATTGGGCTTGGAAACTTCATTGAAAATCCCACTTCGGAACAAGAGTCAGTAAAACAATCACTTTAAAATAAAGAAAAATAAGTACAAAGGTCACCCAGGTTAACCCATACTAGGATTCCAAGTATGAAAATATGGACATGGAGGAAAAAACAAAGGGTCATGTTCTGATGGAGAGTGATAGTAAACATGTCTAGAAGAAAGTTAACCATAAGAAAATCACAAACTTGTGATGGGTTAAACGGTATTCGATTCCCCAGTAGGAAAAGTTAAAAGACAAAATTTTTGTTTTAAGTTACTCTTAATTGAGGAATTTATTTTTGATCTTAAGGAAACATACTTACTTGTCATATTGACTTTCAACTTTTATTATATTCCTTACACAAACTCATATTTTCTCCAAAAGACGAGTATTTAGGAAGACTTGGTCACATTAAGAGTACTATAATCAACTTCTAGAGAATCACCTAATCCACAAAAGAGAACTATATACTTACCATATCTTTAGACCTTAACCAAAACCAAAACCAAAAAGGTTAGTACAAGATGTGATAATCTAGAAAAGGATAACCCTTTATAAAAAGAAAATCTATTCTTAATCTCCAAAATTTGTCCAACAAAACCCAGAGTTCAACGAGGACCATTCGATAAACAATTTTTCCATAAAATTCATCAAAGTAAACCAAACTAATATTGAAACCCAAATATTTGAAGGATTTAGTCACATAGTCTTCCAAGTTAAATCGTAACATTTATCTCCAAACAACATAAGTTTCTCTTAATGTCTCGTATTGAAAAGTAATTAACCTAATCACATATCCTCCATGATAGGTTAATAAATTTCCATAGATAACCCAAAATCAACTTACTCTTAATTCATAAAATCACCTAACTAAAAAGAATAAGTCATACTAACCAGGGACTTCACGTAGTCCAGTGGAAGGCGATAAATACCAGTTGGACTTTGGTTATGGGTTCGATTCCCACAACTTTGTCTGGCGCGACGGGTTGTCACACGGTCTGCGTGTTGTCCTTTTTCCAAAACTATATAATTCTCAAATCATTCCCCAAAAAGAGATAAAATCATCAAAAATAACCATAACATAATTTAACCTCAATTTTATCTCATGCCTTTCACTTCCATCATAACATATAGTAACCCATAATTACCTCAAAAGTAAGGATCATATAAACACAAATGGTTCTTTATAACTATGTCCACAAAATAACAGATAACTATTCCTTGAATAAAATTTTCATATATTAAACATCAGGGTTACACATACTATAAAAAGTCTTCTAATGTAACCCCATCATCAAAAGAGACTTAATACTCTTAAGAATTTCACCATAACTCTTGAAGCCCTTATATGGTGACTTCTTACTCATTCAACATTCTTCATGATCCATTAACCATTCCTTTCCAACTTATTCTGAAATACCCCTTTCCTACAAACAAAATCATGAATCATATCATAAGATTCCAAAATAGGAAAATAAAAGTTATGAAATAATCCATACCTTTGATTGGTCATTGTCAGTTTCTTCATCCTCAATCGGAATGGCATTAGGTATTGGTAAATGAATATTTGTACGATCTTGGTGATCCCATTCACAAAACTTCTTCATAGGACATGTGTTTTCATAATGACCATGCACACCACATTTAAAAGATTCAATTGATCCCTCAGAAAGAACTTATTTCCCTTTCCTCGAGTCAACTGGATGCTTCCTTTTTCCATGGCAGGTTCTTGCTTTATGACCTTCATTTCCACATCTTTGACACATAGGTTTTTGAACACACTTACCTTTATGATTATTACCTGTAGTTCTGTAGGGATTTTTTCTCGCATATATGATGCCTTAGAAAAATCACCAAGGTTTAGGTGTTCAATCATGACTCCAGATAGTTGGTTGAGGATAAACACAAGAGTTCTCATTGCAGCTCCCATATCATTCAGTTGCTTGCTCAAAAACCTGTCACAGTTTCCTTCACATCCACTGTTACTTTGGTGCCTGCTAGATCCAGCCATTTACTAAAACCAAAAAGGTTAGTGTGAGTATATCAACAAAACCATCATGTACTAATGAGAAAGATAAACACTAATATATACTTAATCATTAACTTTATCTAAAACTAGGACTCTTTATGAAATCTTAACCATTATGGTAATGTCACTTATGCCTAGAGAATACCCTAACCTCTAAAGTTATCTTAACCGACCTCTGATACAAACTATAGGGCCCCAGCCTTAAACCTTACTTAATCATGAGTTATTACAAGATTACACATTGAGGATCTTTTCAGGTTTATATTTTTAGAGAATTAGATCATAAAACTTGCATTACATTCCACATTTAAACAAAGTGGTTACATAAAAGATATTATTCATTTTTTCCCATCAACGGAAAAATATTTAAAAAAATTAAGGCATGGATTCTTTCTTGACACTTCCTTGACACTATCATCATATCATGTACCTTTCCCTTGACCTATGAAAAACATTTCAAAAAAACTTGGGATGAGCATAAAAAGCTCAGTAAGGGTTATAAAAAATATGGAAAGGAAACATGAGTTCATATATACATAAGAATGAAATCATACTTTACCCATAAAACATAGGCACTTTAACATACCTCAACAAATCATGAATAAATCATAGAAATCATAATACATAAAAGGTAACTTGAGGCATTCATAACATTCTTACGTAGGGAGTAACCCTCTTGGTTACGTTTGGAATACCCACCACAGTATATTCCCTAAATCTCTTCGGAGAAACCTTAACGTTTCACTCCTTCGCATTACCCAATGCATTGGAGAGCTATATCGGGCTCACCCACCCTTAGTTTATCACGGAACCACCCATCTTCATAATAATTCCCAAGAACCATAACATAATTGTATCACATAAAACATGCATAAAGGAAACATAACATTTCCACCTTTCAATCACAAGATATCAATACAACACATTGATATAAAAACATTATAAAAACCATTTTCAATACCAAAAAAAAAGAAAAGTAAAACATGGTATTTATTTTTCTTTAAAAAAATGTATGGCTTGTAGAGGAAGCCAAAACTCAAATAATGGTCACGACGGCGGAGAAGTCGTTGTCGTCGCATACGTACGATAAAAAAACATCCCCTTTTGTCGTTTAGTAAATGCTTCATATAAAAAAGATTAATTTTGAATAAAAGTAAAAGTCAAAGGGGTTTATACACCGTATAAAAGAAGGTTGTGTATAAAACAAAATATGCCTCAATGAAAGGAGATTGAGATGAAGTCCCATACAAAGACGGTATCCTTGGTTTAAGGATAAATCGATTACATAATTATGTGTGACAAACGAATACACCAAATATAAGTGGATATTAAGTGTAAAACAATCAGAGGTTATTCACAAATATTCATAGAATGACATATTCAAGGAGTACAATTTTATCCCAAAGAATCAAAATTGGGTTAAGAAGTTCCCTTGCAAAAATTCGACAGCCTAACGGCGTCACTTCAAAATTCAGAAAAAGAGTTGATGAGAGATAAAAAGGGTATCTCATAACTTGGACATAAAATTTACATCAATAAGGATATATAAGAACATATCCCAACATAATATTATGTGAATTAAAAGACATAACAAAATAAGTCTTTTAAAAAGAGGAGGGTGAAAGGTTCCCTTACCGACATGGGTATCTTTCGAAACATACACCCCGTGAAAGAAGGACAATACAACATTGATGTAAATACTCATAAATTAAAGTATATTACACAATGAGTAAAATAATGGGCAGTACATACACCACTCAAAGGAAATTGTGGAAAATGTAGCATAAATCTCATGAGACTAAAAGTGAGATGAAAAATCCCTTACGAAAACTCGGCAGCCTAACAGCGCCACTTAAAACTTCCAAAATGGATTGATGAGAGAAAATAGGATCTCTTATCATATGAACATAAAAATTAAAGTAAGAGTAATATAAAATAACATCCCAATAATAATAAAGATGAGATTAAAAGAAATGACATAAAAGAGTGTACTTAAAAATAAAGAGAGGGGTAGGATCCTTTACCTCAAGTCCAACTTCTCTTGTTCGTTTCTTTATATTCCTGAATAATAATATTTGGTCAATTTATAATTGCTTAAGTTCCTCCTATAAATATTATTATTCAGTTCATA
Organism: Viscum album; assembly: GCA_963277665.1. NCBI lineage: Eukaryota > Viridiplantae > Streptophyta > Magnoliopsida > Santalales > Viscaceae > Viscum > Viscum album. The sequence continues at coordinate 413,789,024 of OY728143.1, forward strand.
TCACATATTTTAATGTTATAATAATTGGTTAATAATATGAGTTCATATCAGATGTTTTTGTCGATGTTTGGTACATGAGTCAAAAATTGAACTTGTTGGAAAATAAATTTCCATGTAGTTATAGGTACATAATATCCAGAATAGTATTTATGTTTTAAATATCATATATATCCAGTATATATTCATTTTATACTATTCCATATCATTTGGAGATAAAAATTAAAAGCACCGTTCATAGAGACGGTAGGCCGTACGTACGCATGAACGCTACTTTCATTTTTTGTCATATTAATGGAATTAAAACAAAATGAGAGAGATACATATATGTTATAATTCCAGAATGATATCCATCATTTAGATTTAATATATTACATATATATCCATTATATATATGTACTTAAAATAGTACATAACATTTTGAGATAAGAAATGAAATGTACCGTTCATGGAAACGGTAAGCCGTACGTACGCATGAACGCTACTTCCATTTCAATTTCATATTTAATGGAATTAAAACATAATGATACATAATAGTATTTTAATTCCAGTATGGTATCATATATAATATCATTAAATATATCCTTTATACGTACCACATATGGTATTAACGAATCAAATCTCTTTGAGGGGGCGGTAGTCCGCACTTCCTTAAATGAAGATATCGCATTTACCCATAATGGAATCCATAAAGGTATGACATAAATGAAAAATACAGAATCTTAAGTAAAACATAAACATATTATATATCATATATAAATATAGTGTCATATTAATGGCCACCTTTGAAGGTGTTAGAATAATGTTGAACAATCATCGTTTCGTGAGGCAGAAATTCACCATCCACAGAAACAATATGTTCTTTAACCATTAGATGTAGGTGTGTGTAAGTTTAGCTCGAATAATTCTTATAAAAACATACTAGTATATTTAAGATACTGTATTTGTTATGAAATAAATTAATAAAAAGAGTTTAGGGGGTTGGATAAGCAAAATAAAACAAAAGGACACAAGTGAAGACATTGCCTTAAAATCGGGTAACTCCCTTTGGTTTGAGCTCAAAGGCTTCCTTGTGAAGACTTCTGCCCAAAGTGAGGCTTAAAGGAGTTATATAGGGATATGGAGAGACACAATGGGAAGGGTTTTTCTGAGCCAAAGGGTTTGGATGTGTGGGTAAGGAGGTGGAGGTGGGGGCCTTTTATAAGAGGAGAGGAGGGGCACTCTTGGAAAGTAAGGAAATGTTACTTTATTTTAGAATGTGTTTCGGATTTTAATGGTCCCACTTTGATGTGTTTATATTATAATGTGGTAAGGGTTCTAATTCCACCCATACAATAGGTTTTGGACATGTGTAGGTCTTAGATGTTACATTATCTTTCCATTTTATTTAAATCGTTAAATAATGAGGTCAACGCTGCATCATCATGATGTAATAAATAATTTAATTTATTTAATGTCTAAAAAATATAAATAAAATACTATGATGTAGGAAATCCTTTTAGATTTCCAATTAATATTTATAGTCAAACATATGACTTGTATAACCCCATGTAAAAATTGTTTTAGTAAAACATTTCATGTTTGTGTCATTTTTACTTTAACATTAAATAAAAAGTTATTTATGTCATTTTCCAACCAAAGTGGCTCCATGGGGTCCCCAAGTTGACCCATGGATTTTATTTGTCGGCCATGACACATCCAATGAGGGTAGGACATGTTTCAAGCTCATTTCATTTTATTAAAACATTATTCTTACCTTAAACTACACTAATTACCTCTAATCGCGATTAAAAACTTAATAAGTTACTATTCACCAAAAAATTATTCTAATCCCATTGAACCACATTTTACTTCTTAATGACAACCATGTATGTCGGATTTTTGAAATTAAAAACACAAAGATGGAAAAATTTCATTTAAACTGAAAAATCAGTTTTTATAAGTACCACTTAGTGGTTTCACTATTCATCAAAAATTGAAGTTTTTCAGAAAATTACCAAAAATTCACCCTAAGCTATATTTGATATTCCAAATTCAAAAATGATGCCTATTTTAAAAAATTCAAAGCATATAAGTTTCATTAATTAATTTAATAATTAATTCCCGCTGTCAAAACAAATAGCGTGTTTTTATGAAACAAAATGTATCAAAAGATTGACACCAGTTTAAGTCCGATTTCAAAGTGAAATTAATCCCAACGAACACTATTGGATTAAATGGTAAAAATATATTATAATTTTACTTTAAAACCAATTAAAAATATAATCTAATCATATAAATAAATTAGATTAAAAAGTGGTTTTGAATTAAAGTACAACATTTTTCACTATTCATTAAAAAAATGTACTTTATCGGAAAAATACCAAAAATTTACACAAAGTAAATTTTGATGTCCCGATTCTAAAGAAGAATTTTATTCTGTCAAATATAACACATAAAATTATCAAAAAGTGGATTTAGAATAGGTTCTCCATCAAAAGGTGGTTAATCGACCTTTTAAAGAATATTAGAATGTTTACGCTTAAAATTGGATTCATTCACATTTTTAATCCTCTAACATTTATTGTAAAAAGTAAAAATATTTGAAAAACATATATAATCATTTTGTAGTTAGTTCTATTCATTCCCTCCATCACAACATCTAGGCGTTAACTACCATTTAAAATAATATTATTTTATTATTAGAGTGCAACGTAAGATTCCCAAAAAACTCGTTGTTGCGTGTTGGGTACGCCATCGAGCATAGCATCCCCTTTAAAGTTATATTAATATTTTATTCACAAATATGGATAAATGTGAAAATTTCATACTCTTTATTTACCTGGGGTGTTACATTAGGAGAATAGAACCTTGGATTCACATTCTATAAGCTCAAACATTTCATAAATCAATGTACGGTTGTTATCCTATTATTTCATTATATAGTCATTTTATATAGATATTACCATTAAGTGAACAATTTTGTGTTTTAAAATAATAAAAGTAAATTTCCAATAATCCTGGGAAAATGGAACCTCATATTGACATTCCATATCCTCTACTATTTCAAAAATCATTGTAATGTTTTTTTCATCGAATTTCATAGTATCTGGTGGTCATTCATTTGGTTTTGAACCCTAGTTAAATATTTTTAAAGGGCTTCAACGATTCAAAAATTAATTATTTAGTCCTTCCATCCAGAAAGCATCATTTAATGATGTTCTACTACTCATGCTCAACAAAAATAATTCAAATATGGGTTTTATATGATTTAACATCATTTTGAGGTTGTTGTTATTGATTTGATCATTACAGTTGGTTTTTTATATATTTTAAACATTTTTTTTCTAATCATCCAAGGAATATATAACCTCAAATGGATTTAATTATACTAAACCTTTAAAAAATTCATTATGAAGATGTTTTTCTCAAATTTAATGCCAATTGGATGTCATTCTATTAGTTTTAACCCCACCCTCCGATGTTTGATTTAAAGGTGTTAAACCATTTAAAACTACTTATTAATTCATTCAGGGAATAACTCACTCTTGATTGATCTATTATGTACTCGTTAACCTAAATAACACTAAATATATAGGTCTCTTACGATTCCACATCATTATGTTGTCATTTTTTTTGGATTTGACAATTGATGAAATGTTTTTTGTGTTTTTAAAATAATAAATGTGAATTTTCTATAATCTCAAAGAAAAGAAACCTCAGATTTATGATCATTAAACTCCCCATTTCAAATATTACAATTCTATTTTTTCATCTTAATTAATGTCATTTAAAGGATTTTCAGTTGGTTTTGGCCAAACGATGCTTGTTTTAAAAGGGTGTTAAACCGTTAAAAACTAATTATTCTATTGTTTAGTGAAAACTATAAGTATGATTGATGTTTCTACCACATATACACGTAAAAAAATTTAAAAAATCATTTCCCTTTTATTTCACATCATTATGAGGTCAATTGCTTGAGTTTTAACCATTAAACACCCATTTTGGTGCATCAAAATAATATATTTCTTGGCCATCCCAAGAATATAACACCAAAAATTTATGTTTTGTGAAATTGATTATTTTATATTTCAATATAGATTCATTTTCGTCTAATATTATTGTATTTTGAGGTCATTCAGTTGGTTTATACCCCCTAATTGTTTTTTTTAGAAAAAATACCAACATTAAAGATTTCATATTTAGTTATTTTGGATATATCTAACGTACAATTGATTTTATATCTTCTCATACACATATAAAATAGTAAAAACATGATTTTTATATGATATCACATAATTAAGAAGTAATTTACTTTGTATATAATAATTAGACACATTTTTTGTGGTTCTCAAATAAAAAAGTACTTTTTATATCCTAATGTAAAAAAAACATCATATTGAGGTTCTATCTAGTCCATTCTTTAACAAATAAATATGTTGTTTTTTCTTCTAATTTGTTGGAATTCATTGGTCTTTAGGTGGATTTTAACCCCAAAAGGCACATTTTTTATAAGGTGTCAAACATTTTATAACATCATACTTGATCGTTTTGGGAAGAGTGCACATATGATTAATGTTTTATCTACTCATACACATTAAAAATATTGAAAATATTGTTGTTCTGTGATTAAAATTCATTACAAGGTTATACATTATTTATATGACCATTAACCTTGGGGTTCGATGTTTTGAAACAATAAAAGTTTTTTGTAGTAATCCTTGGAATATAACACACATAATTGAAATTCTATCAACTAAACCATTTCTCAACTCTCATTATTGATATTCTTGTTTGATTTGACTGTATTTGAAGGGCGTTCAGTTGGTTTTTAGCCCCTAACACTCATTTTTATATCAATTCAAACCTTTAAAAATTGATTATTCAGTCATTTTGAGTAGACCAAAAATCAAATTGACATGTTTTCTCTCCACACACATATAAAATAATACAAAATATTCTATCCTATGATTTGATATCATTTTCAAGGGTTATTTCTACAGATCTACTATTTAATCAATGCATTCATGTTATAAACTAATAAAATTCTATTTTCTCATCTTGAAAAAACCTCACATTCATGTTCAATATATAAAACTATTTCATAGGTCACTATATTGTATTCTTCATCTTATGACATAGAATTTAGAGGTTATATAGTCAGTTCTGACCCACTGATGCATGTTTTAATGGAGATTTAAATCTTTAAAAAATATTTATTTAGATTTTCTAGGAAGACCACGAGTTTTATCAATATGTCATTAATTTATAAACATCAAAAATAATATAAATATGTTTTTTTGATTATTTTATATTATTTCAATGACGTTTTCTATATATCATACCATTAGACACATATTATTGGGTTTTAAAATAATAAAAGTGTCCTTCAAATCAATATGGGAAAATAAATCATCATATTGACGTAAAATCCACTCGACAATTTCAGAATTCAATATACAATATTCTTTATATAATTTAATGGAATTGTAATGTTTTTCAGTTGGTTTTTACCCCATTATTCACGTTTTTAAAGGGTGAAAACCCTTAAATATTTTATTTACTAATTTTCTGGAGAAACCACATCCAATTAACATGCCATCTACAAATACATGTACAAAATAATAAAAATTGTTTTAATTTTATTTTTCATCCTTCTGATGTGTTTTTTATCGACATTACTAATAAATGTATCTTTTGGAGTTTTAAACCAATAAAAGTATGTTTTAAATCATCCAAGGAAAACAAAACTATAGATTGACATTCTATCTACTTGAACATTTCAAAATTAACTATATGGTTTTTTCAAATAATTCTGTTGACTCTAAAGGTCATTTAGTTGGTTTTGACCCCCTAATGTATGATTTTAAAGTGCATAATGACTTTAAAATAGACATATTCAATCATTTTGTGTATACAAAACATCTGATTCTTGTTTCCTCTACTCTTAAAAAAATAGAAATATGGATTTCATTTGATTTTATATCATTCTGAGGTTATTTGTTATGGATATGACCACTAAACATGGATTTTTATGTTTTGATATAATAAAAGTGTGTTTTCTGTCATCCTAAGAAAATAAGACATCAAATTGATGTTCTCCAAACTCCATGAATTAAATAAAATTAGTATGACTATTGTAGTCTAATTTCATGGTATTTAGAGGTCTTTTGGTTAGTTTTGACCCAGTGGCACATGTTCTTATAGGGTGTGACACGTTTAAAAACAATTAATTTTTTCATTTTCTATATACCACACGTCTAATTGACATTATTAATACTCATTCAATTCAAAAATAATAAAAATATTTTTTTTCATGTGATTTCATGTCATTCTAAGGCCATTTTCTATGGATATAAGAAATAGACACTTGTGTTTGTGTTTTAAAACAATTAATGTTTGATTCAATTCATTCCTGTATAATAGAACCTCAAATTGATATTTTTCAAACTCAACCATTTCACAATTCATTGTGTTGTCTTTGTCTTATTTCATAGCATTTGAAGGTAGATTATATGGATTTAACCTCCAAATGCATGTTTTTAAAGGTCATCAAACCATTAAAAAAATATTATTCAATAATTTTAGGCATACCTCTTATCTAAATGAAGTTTTGTCTACTCATGGAAATCCCAAATTATAAAAATATGGTTTTCCTAATTATTCAAATTAGTATAAGTTGTTTCGAAAAGGATTTGGCTGTTAAAAAAACATTTTTGTGTTTTAAAATAATGAAAGTTTATTTCTAGTCATATTAGGAAAACCAAACCTTATATTGGAATTATGTCTCCACTTCCATTTGAAAAATTAATGTAAAGTTGTTTTCATTATATATCATGGTATATTTTGGTTGTTTGGTTTTTTTGTCCCTCTGATGCATGTTTTTGAAGGGTGATAAACAATGAAAAACTTCTTATTCATTAATTCTATGTAGACCTCACATCTTAGTTATATATTACCTACTTATATATGTCATGAATAATGAAAAAAAAATTCCAATGGTTTTATGACATTATGAGTTCATTCTCTAATGATTTAACCATCAATCACTTGTTTTAGAGTTTTAATATAATAAGTGTGTTTCCAGTCATCTTAAGAAAATGGAATCATGGGTAGACATTCTGTTTAATTGACTATTTCATTATTCACGGTTTGTTTTTTTCATCTAATTTGACGGTATTTAGAGGTTATTCGGTTGTTTTTTATCCCTTCTCGCATATTTTTAAAGGTTTATAGGCCTTTAAATTGTACTTATTCTATCATTTCAAGAAGGATTCACATCGGATAAATATGACATCATCTCTTCCACAACAAAAATAGTAAAAATATTTTTTTATTATTTCAAGTGATTTTGAGGTCATTTTCTATGGATATGATAATTAAACATGATTTTTGGTTTTTAATACAATAAAAGTGAATTGTTGGCCATCCTATGAAAAAATACCTTCATATTGAAATTTCTTCTTCTTAATCATTTAAAAAGTCGATGTAATTTTTTTTTGGCTGATTTAACAACATTTGAAGGACGCTCAATGTTTTTAAACCCTTGGAACACATTTTTAATGGGTTCCAAACCATAAAGAATTTCTTATTGGTTTGTTCATGAAAAAACACATGTCTGATTGATGTTTCTCCACCTCAAACACATCAAAAATAAAACAAATAAATTTTTTCTATGTTATCACTTCATTATGTAGGTTTTTATATGGATATGATCCTTAAATGTGTGATTTAGTGTTTTTAAACAATCATTGTGTGTTTATTATCATTATAAGTTTATGAAACCTTATATTGAAATTCGGTCTACCTAACAACATAAATATTCATGGTATGGTTGTTGGTGATTAATTTAATGGATTTTAAAGGTTGTTTGGTTTGTTTTGGCCCTAAAAAAACATTGTTTATAGGGTTTAAAATATTTCAAAACATCTTATTCAGTCATTATATTTAGATCACACATTTAATTGACAAGTCGTCTACTCATACACATCCAAACATAAGTAAAAGAATTATTTTTACGATTTTATATCATTTTGGGGTCATTTTATGTGGATATGACCATTAAAAAGAAATGTTTGTGCTTTAAAACCATGAAGGGTTTTTTCTAGTCATATTTGGAAATAAAAACATAATATTTATGTTCCTTATACACCACCATTTCAAAAATCACTATATAGTTATTTTCATCTCATTTCATAAAATTCAGATGTTATTTGGTTGGTTTACACCCCATAACACACCTTTTTAAATGGTTTTAAACCATTTTAAAGACACTTATTCTTTCATTCCATGTAGACTGCACATCTGGTTTACATTTTGACTACTAATACACATCATAAACAATACAAATATGGTTTTATAAATATATCAGGTCATGTTGATTTCATTTTTTTGGATCTGTCAATTTATCACACATTTTGTTTTCTTAAAATATAAAAATTACATTTCCAATCATCCCTTGATAGATCTAAATCGACTTGATGTTTCATATTCTTGACCATTTTTCAATTAACTATAAAGTGTTTTTTCATATGATTTTGCATAATTTAGAGGTCGTTCAGTTGGTTTTGACCCCTTGAAGCATTTCTTTCGATGTAGTCAAACCATTAAAAACTAGTTATTTTATTATTCCATGCATACTGCACATCCAAATCAAATTTATTATAATTATAAATGTCACAAATAATACAAAGAGTGTATCAATTTTATTTTATTCTATTATAAGGTCATTTTCTATAGATCTAAACATCAAACAAATGTTTCAATGATTTCAAACAATAAAGAGTGTTTTTGGTCTTTCTAGAAGAATGGAACCTCATATTGAAATTATTTATAACACGCCCTTTCAAAAACCACTATATAATTATTTTTATTTTATTTCATATTTTTCAAAGGTTTTTTGATTTGTTTTCACCCCATTACTCATGTTTCTATAGGACTACAAAACATTAAGAATAAAAAATCTAACCGTTTTGAGAAGACCACATGACCTATTAATATTTTATTTTCTCATAGAAGAAAAATAATAAGAAAATACGATTTTCCGGAGATCTCAAATCATTTAGAGGGTATTTTCTATTTAAAATACCCATGAATTCATGTTTTATTGTTTTAAAACAACAAAAGTGAATTTTTAATCATTACAATAAATAACACCTCACCTTGGCCTTTAGTCTACTCAATTATGCCACAATTCATTATACAGTTGTAGAAATATGATTTAACAACTTTGAGAGGCTGTTAGGTTGGTTTTCACCTCCAAACACACATTTTTAGGGGCATTAAACCATTAAAAATTGTTATATGGCCATTCTATATAGGTATCACATCTGATTTATGTCTTTTCTATTCATACACATCATAAATACTACACATACTTTTTTCATATGATTTCATGCCATTCCAAAGTTTTTAGTTATTGATTTAACCGTTAAATGTACATTATTTTATTTTAAAACAATAATTTTTTTTCGATCATCCTAGGAAAATAGAACATCATATTGATGTTTTGTCTACTCCGCCGTTTCAAAAATCACTTTTTAGAAATTTTTGTTTGATTTCGAAGCCCCATGACGCAATTGTGTGGGTTTTGACTCCCTTGTGTATTTTTTTAAAGGGAATTATAACATTAAAAATAGATTATTGGTTAATTTAGGAAAGACATCATGTTTGATTGATGTCTCACATACTCATGCACGTTAAAAATAATACCTATATGTTTTCCTATGATTTTTCATAATTATATTTTCATTTTCTATATATCTTACCATTAAATTAATGGTTTTGTGTTTTAAAATAATAAAATTACATTTCTAATCATCTCACAAAAACTAAACATCATATTGATGTTTTGTATGGTAAAACATTTCTCAATTAATTATATAGTTATTTTCATCTAATTTCATTATATTTAGAGATCTTTCAATTGATTTTGAACTCATGATGCATGTTTCTATAGGATTTTAAACCATTATAAAATACCAATTCATTTGTTCCAGGAATATCATGTGTCTGAATGATGTCTTTTCTACACATACACATCAAAAATATTACAATGGATGTTTTCCTAGGATCTCATATTCTTTTAAGGTTTTATTATATTATTTGAGCATTAAATGCGCTTTTTGGTGTTTTCAAATTGTAAAAGTCATTTTTTTGACGTCTTAGGAGAATATAACCTTGGATTCACATTCTGTAAGCTCAAACATTTCATAAATCAATATATAGTTGTTATCCTGTTATTTCATTTCATTCAGAGGTCATTTGGTTGTTTTCAACCCATTTTGTCAATATGAGTATCAAAAGTGGGGGCTAGATTGAGTACTCAATAATTTTTTTTTCTAATATAAATTTAAATAAAATCCCGTAAATAATTAAAACAACCTAATGAATCAAAATATAATATTGATATAATTTCTAATGATTTAAATGATTTCTCAAAGAGTGATTAAGTCTCAAGTAAAATAGCAAGAAAACTATTTTAGTTTTTTAAATCAATTTACTTAATCAAAATCTTATTTAAACACTAATAATGATTATCTGTTAATGTAGTTGGTTTATAATAGTTTAAAAAAATAGATTAATGATTATAAATGAACCAAAAAAAACACAAAAAAGAATAAATAAAAGGATTTTAATATGCAATAAATAAAAAGGGAGTGGATAGAATATCTTTTATCTTCTTATTAAACCATATGATTTAGTGTGTGTTTAATATAATATAAAAACAAACACTACTATAAATTCATATGAAATAGATAAAAAGGAAAATTATAAAGATTAAAAAAATTTCGTCTTGCTCTCTATGATGTGCTCTGAAGCATTAGACTCCTCAAATTTATATTAAGTATAAGTTGGAGTCGGGGTTCTAAAAAATGAAGTAAACTATTTTATCATAAGCTCTCTTATTCTATATGTAATATGTTTTTGAATGTTTTTTAGTCTCCAATTTCTCATAGTTGTTTGTATGTAAGGATACAACATGTAAGATATCTTTAAAGTATCACACTTCTATCACTCCTTAGGTTCTTCAAATATAATTCCATCCCACTTCATGTGTGTGAATGATGGAGCCTACTTCTTAATATATTATCATGATGTTGGAGTATCCATTTTAAGAATAATCATCTCAATCTTTTGATCCTCATAATAAATTCTAACACAAAATTTAATAAATCCACGAAATAGTTTAAGAATAAATGTTAAAATAATCATCAAAATTAAATTTATTAATATAGTAATTTGAAACAATTAATTTAAATATCTTATAAATAGGGAAATTGTTTCTTCTAGTAGTGAGACAACTCTATCAGTGAGTCATCCGAGAGGTGACTTTTGTTGGAATTATTCATGATAAAGGTGAATCATTATGAAAGTGACTCACATTAGTGTTATTTCATTTCAATACATTTCCAAATTTCCTGATATTGGTTATGTTTTGATGGTAGATCATATGGTGGTGAGTTAATTCTGTCAGCGGATCATCCTTAATAGAAACTTTTTTCTAGCAGTATGTCATTTCCATACGTAGTAAAATTTTCATTATGATGATGAATCATCTTTGGTGATGAGTCTTTCTAATTTTATACCAAAATTTCATTCTGAAAATTACAATCCTCTGACAGTAGGTCATTCCAATACATTTAAAAAACTTCATTCTAATGGTTAACCTTTCCCAGTAGTGACTCATCATAAATGGTGAGTCATTTCTGGTATTGAGTAAAGTCTGATGGTGGATCTATCCAACTATTTGCAATAATTTCTCCGAACCTACATATATCATTAAATGATATCATAAAACATAAAACTCTTAAATAACATAATAAAAATGGTTTTTTTTATAATTAAAACAAGGGTGACAACAATATTCCACTTTTTGATGATCAAAATTCCTAGAATATTATAATGATGGTATGAAAGAGATAAAAGGATGAAATTTAAATACATATGAAATCAAAGGTATCAAGTCAAACTGTATTAGAGGTTGTTTTTAAAGATGGTATCAAAGAGATACACTAAATACACCGGCATCAGAGGTATGCTTTCAAAAGATAATTATGGTATTAAAAGATAATTATATTATCAAAGGATAACATTATTGAAAAACTAATAGATATATTCCTTGTTCATTCTCCCCCTTTTGGAATTATAAAAAATGTGATAAAAAATTTGTTAATGAAAGGAATTTGAATATGAATAATAAGATGATTTTCATTGAAAATGTAAATTATATAAATCCAAAAATGATATAAATTTTTTTATAAAAATTCATATCATAGAACTAATATCTAATGTTAACACTTCTCATGCTAGGTATATGGAATAACAGGTGTCTTTCCCTTGTCCTTGGAAACGACACAGGGCACATCAGTTGTATTTGAGACAACTGTGGTGGAATATTTAGGGAAAGTTGGTGGAGAAGGATCCACTATGATAATAATGGGTATGATATTCTAGAAAGCTTCTCTGGGAGTCATTATAAATGTCTGAAACAAGGTAGGTAAAGGTCTATTGAGATCTTGAGTAACACATGGTCTAAAACTCTCTAGATGAGATGTTGGTGGAGTGAGATGACCAGTGACTAGAATCTAATCCTGAGCCCCTACTACGACTAAAATAACATGCAAAAAATGCTTCATCAAATATATGAATTCCATGATAATATTTCCCACTATTCTCATAGAACTAAAATGTTCCTTTTTCACTTATATTAACAACGTGATCACTGGGGTCATCAATTTTAACTAATTGACCCGTTCATTGAAGCCTAGTGTCACTGGAGTCATCCTAAGGATCTCAGAAAAGAACATGGAAAGAGAGTTGTGATCATGATTAGTATAAATCCTTTAATGGTAATACTTTACGATATTTATTATGGTATCTATATCATTTTTAATAACCTACATAAATTTTCTAACCATCATACGCACACGATCACTGTTATTCCAGATTTGAATCAAACATTCATAAGGGATATCTAGAGAATTACATGAAACATCTCAAAGCTCTTATCTAACCACTAATATAATTAAATAAAAATTAATACAAGGAGTTGGTGAAATCAGTGTCGAATCCACAAAAGATATGGTCTCCACCCTTTTTAATAAATAATCTATATAATTTGAAAAAGAATATCTCATCCATTCTAAACCTCAAAGTCTCCATCTCATTTTCTAATCTAATTTTCTCTATTTATAATTCTTGAATATGATGCCTCATTTTGGGTTGGATGTTTTGTATCAAAAGATCAAATAAGATATCTATAATCTTGTTATCTAAGAATTATTACATGTGGTGCATGATTTCTCTACATCATGCCAAACTCATTGAGAAGCCTCTCTATTATGGATTACAGGTTAGCTCTAGATACAACTACAATAGCTACAGATTCAATGGAAGTTGTAGGAAGGGGTTCAGTGACAATTGTAGGTGGCACAATACCCTCCAATGGATCGAAAATAACAGGCACATCAGATGAAAATCATTTTAACTCCCCTGCAAAATCTCTATATTCTACCATTGATCTCATATGATCTATCTCTACTCAAATATCAAGACTCTAGTCATCCATGTTATTGTAGAACATACCAATCCTAATAGATCAAAAATATTTTCTGATTTCCACAAAGGATGTGACATCTTACCTTGCTATAGAAATAACTAAAGGGTTAACAAATATAGGCTTAGATGATTCACCATCGATAGTGTCAGCCTAATAACTAAAAATGCTTCGGGAGTCCTCCCCATCAATAGATGATTCAATCTCTTCTCTATTAGCACTATCCACATCTTTAACAAGGATTTGTCTCTATTCATCTCTCAAATAAGAAGATACACCTAGATAATATACAACAACCTACGGAATATCATGATCATCAAGAAAATCATGACCTGAATCATCATCATATTAACTACAATTACCATCTTCCTCATCTTTTCTATCCACATTTGATTCATTATCTTCTTCTTATTAGTTATCACCTTATTCTTCTTCTTTTTATTTATCATAACTATTTTCACCATCATTTAAATTTCCATTTTCTTCAAAAGATTATGTAGGTATTGTAAATGGTTTCCCACTAGAAACCTCAATTTTGTCCTCTTCACACCCATGTTTTAAATGAGTCTCTTAAATAAGGAGAGATCTTGGTGGAATATGAGGAACATAAGAAATAGTAGGAGTAATACAATTAATAACTAGGTTACTAAACTCATTAACTAAAAACACATCCTCCTAATCTTTTAATTCAGCAGCTTACACTTCTTATTTCTCATATGAGTAATCAAACACCTCATCCAGATCTAAGATGGGATCCGTAAAATTATTTTCCTTATATAGGTGATCAAAAGGATTGAAATACTCATACAATCATTCGTAATCATAAACTAATTACCTCTCCCAGATGTTCCAACTTATTTTCATTCACTTACAAGTTCATTTTTTGAAGGAAAATACTCTACATTTTTCCATGGTATATTATTCCCCATCAAACCATCCTTTGGCCTCTATCATGGCCAAAATGAATTTAGTATAGATAAGAAAGTTTGATTTAGAATATTTATCGCCCATCTACATCATGTAAACCATTAAGAATCTACATAGATTGATCTTTTTTACTCTCTTCAAAAGAAAGATGAGATATAAATCTTGGAAACTCATTGTTGTGAATTCACATTTCCTCAAACACATCATATGCATAATAAAAATGAAAAACAAATTAAATTCACCATAAAGTTTAGTTGAAGTAGGTATTCTTATAATTCCACCTATAATAGCTGAGGCAAAGCATCCACATACACAAATTTATCACTATCACTTGGAATAGAACCTTGGTATTCATTTGGGACACCTTCTGATGTACTTTCAAAAACTGGCTCATTGGTTTGAATAGTAATCAACTTTTCATTTATTTCATATGATTCAAACCCAACCTTCATCTACCTACAATCTAAACTCAATAAATTGATAAAACCAGTAAACTATCCTTGGATAGAAGGACCACTCGTTATTAGATAAACACTATAACCATACATGGTATTTAATTACACTAAGTACCAAAGATTTTCTTATTAGAAAAAATTCAGCATAAATTTCCTTTTCAGTTAATATAATCAGATTCGTGAGTTTTGGGTTCTCTGGATCAATTTCTTGATGGCTCAACTCTCCTCTTTAACTATTTGAAGGACATGAATCATCTAGAGATTAATCTATGACTCTCTTCACTCTAAACATGTTGAATGATTCAGAAAGTTTCTGACGAGGTCGAGGGAAGGGAAATGGTTTTGAGATAAAGGGTCATCATGAGGTTTAAAGACAAAGGTGTGAGAGAGAGACATTTGAGATTTAGACAAGTGTCGAATTTTTATCATTTAGGTATTTGTAAAGTTAATATAAAAAAATATATATTTTAAAAAATATGAATTAAATAAATAACCAATAAATGAGAAGTTATCAATGACGAATCAATAAAAAACAACAGGATTAACTCCAACTGTGGGTAAGCATAGCGGAGGATGAAATGATAATGGTGGGTATACACCAACCGTTTTTCCAATAAAAATACATTTAACCAAAATTAATCATGCTTATTTCATGTTTGATTTAGTTAATTTCCTAATAATTCAATGGATAATTTTAAATATCGTTAATATGATGTTACGTACCAATGAATTCAAGAGTCATATGACCATTTTAAAGTTGATTACTCAAAATGTTATGTCTTACAACAATTTATTATAGAGTGAGATATAGGGTTATTATAAATATTTATTTCACTTCTGTTGTCTTAATTTATAGGTATATATTGGAACCAATATCCATAGTCTAGTGAAGTGTGTTTCATCCGCATAAATTGAACATAACACCTACTTGAAACTATGTATTCATATTCTACAGTAGACAATGAAAAAAACTTTTTTTCTTACTACACCAAGAAAATGGAGACATTCCCAAAACATGACATGTTCTAGAGGATCTTTTTATATATCAGTAACAAACACAAAAATCAATATATAAATAAATAAATAGATCAAATTCTTATCATCTTGAGTAAAAAATCATAATTTTTTTTATATATTTGGTATCTAAAATCCCTTTTCCATCAACTAAATGTGACAATTTTAGGATTTCTTGAAAATTAGCACACATACACAAACTAAAAATAAATGTATGTCCAGTTAGAAATTCAGTAGATAAGACTTAAATTCATTCCACTATAACTGGTTTTATCCACTGATTTACCATCTTAATCAAGTTCCAACTTATAGGTGGTTCAAAAAGGAGTTCCACTACTCTTAGTCCTACCCAAAAAAACGTTTTAACCTTTTTTTATTATCATTACATTGATTTAAAATAATTCCTTCCTTATTTTAAAATTTTTTAAAAATAAGATAAATTTTTGGGTAACCAATTAAAATCATTTCAAATTCATTTTACATTATCTTTGAAAATTTATTACAAAAATAATTTTCATAAGATCCAAAGATAATATAATGTAGATATGTTTTGACAACTAAAACATCTTTTGAAATTATTTTTATAAAAAGGTTAGGATCATCTATCCATTTTGAATGTCCTAGTAAAATAAGAAAATATGTATTCCTATCATAATAAGATCTATGAGACTATTTTAAACCATATAATTATTATTTTTTAATTTAAAAACATGATTTGGAAAATTAGGGTTTTGAAATAGAGGTTTTTTTTTAAAACATTCTCTATTATATACCAATTGAAGAATCTACTTCCAAAATCCATTTAATATAGTTTAAAATCTACATATTCTATATCGGAAAGTAGTATTCAAATGGCTTCAACTCTAGAAACAAGTCAAAAGGTTTTATTATAGTCTATAACCATTTCTTTAGTATACCCTTGTGCAACTAGCCTTTCCTTATTCATCACTGTTCTGCTAGATTCGTCTACCTTGCTTAAAAACACCCATTTAGTGCCTAGAGTCAGTGTATATTTGGGTCTATCAACATGTTATTAAAAATTATTTATTTCAAATTGAATAAGTTATTCATTCATATCCATTACATATAATATATTTGTAATTATATTATTGGTGTTCTTAGGTTAAAGATGTGAAAAGAATGATTGTTGTTCGACCTCTCTCCCAAAATCTTGTTTTTCTTCAGAAAATCCACTATTATAGGGATAGGTGGTAACCTACACAGACTACTAAATACCAAATATACCATTAAAATTAAAAATTCACATTTCAAAATGAAAAATTCAAATTCAATGTTTATGTGTACATGTGGCACATCGAGTCCAGCGTCGTCACTATGCCCCACGACATCTCCTCAAACTCTGAAGTCGACGGTCGACCCACGCATCATCACCACTATAACACGCTGGAAACAAATTTGAAGAGACCCGTAACAACATAATTTCAATCTGGAAACCCTGATCATCATCGATGAATACTGAACCCCGTTACACAGTAACTTTTTGAAACCATCTAGACATTGCAGAATTATACAGAGTGTAATATTCGAATAATTAAAGGATCAAAAAAAACCATAAAGTCCCCATAGAAAACTCTCTAATGAACTTGATACCATGTTATTCAAACTGAATGTTATCAAGAAGTCTCCTGCACAACATCCTGACATCAACCTTGATCATCATCAACACATCTAGAACACAACATTGTGAACATAAGTCACGCACATGTGAAGATGAACAATCACCTAGCAAGATCCCAACCCACCATTTAGGGTCATCATACCAAACCAAATATGGTGAAGTGTAGTGAATCTGGTGGAATGAGTATTGGAGTAATGAATGAAATCCATAGCATGAGATTATTAAGAATCAGACTATAAGATCTACACACATACATGAATCATCCACGCACACAAACAACTCCATCTCACAATACCAATCCTCCATGTAGAAAATCATGAAAGGCCAAAATAGGGTCTAGCATGATGGGGAAGGAAAAAAGTGTAGATAGAGAGAGTAGAATGATGCCCATGGATGTAAAAAATGAATCACCTCTATAAATATGAAACATAACACTAAATAATGTCAAGACATCCATAAAAATGACAATAGAAATATATTTAGAAATACTAAAAATATTTGACTTAAAAACATTAAAATATTTTTTTTCAAATTTTACATGAGAAACATCACTATAAAGCAATGATATTATAAGAATATTATATTTTAAACCCTCAATTGAAATTACATTAAAAATTAAAACTGAATTTGAGTTTCCTATTTGGACTAGGGAAATTATTTTTCCTTTAGTGTTGTCACCAAAGGTGAAAGGACCACCATCAACTATTATCAAATTTTTGAAGACTGAGTAAACTATGTTGGTATGTCTAGATAAAATTTTGTCTAAGTACCAAATATTTTTACAGGTTCTTTTCATGGAGTTTCCTTATAAAATAAATTTTATACCATGAATGATTTTGGTACCCAAATATTATGGGGTATATATATGTTATTGATTAGAGATTTAGGAACCCTGATTTTTTTTAATAGGACTCATATAAATATACTGTAAAATATTTCAAATAAAATTATTAATTTTTATACTTAAATTAAAATTAGTATTATAATTTTCAGAAATAGATTTTGGAACAAATATTAAAAACTTGTCTCTATCTGGGTTGATAACATAGAAAGTAATATATTTAGGATAAATTTTTTTCCTAGTATCTTAGGGAAAATTTCCCTTGAATTTATAAATATTTCTATCGATTATATTATTTTATCATTATACGAAAATAGTTTAGCATTTTCTATTAATAATTGATATTTATTTTCCTTATCCATTGAAAAAACATATTTTATGTTTGTAGATAAAGAATGTTGTTTATTCAAAAAATGTTATTATTCATTAAACTCATTAAAATTATCTTCAATCATATTGAAATATTCAAAGATTTACTCTTTTGAAATATCACAATCATTTTTTTCTTCTCAAAAAAGATCTGAATTATGTACATGAGATATAGTAGGTACATCAGATATGACTTCCCAGAAGCACAAATTTTCTTTTTCAGGATTCTCTTCATGAGTCAATACAGAGTCAATAGAGCTGTCCATAGAGACACTCCATCGAAATTTCGTGGATTTATTTTTCATTGTATCCTTATCATCATACATATTTTTGTACATTACCTTGGGGTAGTTATACTTAACATATCTATTTATCTTACACTCATAATAGGCAATCTCTTTTTTTTTGTTATCTTATTTTTGCATTCCTTATTCAAATTCACTATACTATCATAATTTCCCTTATATCTCATTTTTTTTAAGAATTTATTTTTCTTATAGATCTTCTTAAACCTTCTAGCCAGATGGGTTATTTCCTTATCACTGTGAGTTGGTGATTCATCATCCATAGAGCTTCCAACTTGAACTTATTTCCTTTTTCTTTTTATTTTTATGTTAGAGTTTTGAATGACATATATTTCATCCTATATTCATCATCCACTTCACAATTCACCTTAATATAGTCGTCATACATCATAAACATCCTAATGAATTCCTTAAAAGGAAGTATACTGATGTTATATTATTCTCTTATTGAAACTGATGTCCCTCTCCATCTCTTTAGAAGATATCTTAATAGTTTCCAGATTTGATCTTTGTCTAACACTAGATTCCCCAAGGAGTTCATTTTATTACTATCAAAATTGAACCTGAGGTAAATATCTTAAATCCACTCATCATGTTTCATCTTGAAGGTATCATATTTAAGTTTATAAGTGTTTAATACAATTTCATTAATATTAGTAATTCATTCATGAGTAATAGCTAATGTATCCCAAATTTCAAAATTAGTTTTACTGAGAGATTACCTATTAAATTATTCATATTCTAAAGAATAGTAAAGATTATTCCTATCCTTGAAATTATTATTATAAGAATGTTTAATAGAATCATCCCATTTTTTCCTTATAGTATTTGGTTGATCATATTTATCCTCTATAGAAGACCATAAATCAAAAAACATGCTTTGAATATGCATTTTCATTCTTATTTTCCATTGACCATAGGTATTTATATTATATAAATGAGGTATTTTGGTATAATAATATTCTTTCCTATTATCTATTTAAATAACTAAATTATGAAATGATAGGATTTTAATATCATTAAATCAAAACTAAAATCACACTTGAAAATATTTGAAAAACCTTTTATTCCAAATTATGGTTACAGTGAGTATCTTAAGAGGAGGTTAATTGAGTAATTAATAAAAAATTATTTTAAAAAAGTTTAAAAATTTACCCCAAACAATTAAAAAATCCTAGTTGAGACAACAAATAAATTTATGTTCTAAACTTTTAAATGGTTTCTCAAAGACTAATTAAGTTTCAGTTAAAATAAAATGAAAAATATTTTATATTTTGAAATAAATATATGTAATAAAAATATTAAATAAATACTAATTAAGATAAAAAATAAATTTAGTATATTATATATAGTTTAAACCAAATTTAGTGTAAATCCTAGAAATATAACAAAACAACACACATAGTAGAACAAATATAAAAGTGTTAGTCTCAAGGTGAGACCTAATGCTCTTGAATTAGAAATCACCTACATCAATGAAAATAATATTAATATAATATTGATCTAAAACCTATATTAGGTATAAAAAATATTTATAAAGGGTTCCAATCCATGCAGAGACCACTTCCACAAAAAACCGTGGTAAATTAAATTAGTATAGGTCACACAAGGATCTATTCCAAAACATTATGGGTAAGAAAATATAAATTTATTAGAAAGGATATCATTTATCTTCTAGTTAAATCACGTGAGTCAAAATGTTATTAATATACAGTAAAAAACACACTACATGAAATATATAGGTGAAAATTAAAAAGTGAAATTATCCTGATAAATAAAATATGGTGTTTCTCTCTTTGATGTTATCAGAAGCTTTATACTATTCAAATGTATCTTGAAGAGAAGCACGAGTCGAAGATCTAAAAATTGTAGTAAAATAGAGCATTGTAAACTCTCATGATATATCTTTATATAGGATATAAATGATTTTTATGCTCTACATTTCCATTTTCATGTGTAGATAAGGATTCGTTGTGTAAGATCACCAGAAATTCTCACACTTCATAGGAATATTCACATTATTTCAATACAGTTCCATCACAATTTGTGTGTCTGTGTACAATGGAGTCATCTTCTTAATATATCAATAAAATTCAAGAGTATATATTTGTAGAAAAATCATTTGTATCTTCTTATCCTCATACTGATTATGAAAAATTACTTTAATAAATACCTGAATAGTTTAATAATAACCATTAAAATGATCATCATCATCAAATTAGATAATATAGCCATTAGAAGTAATTAATTTAAATATCCCAAAAATAGTGATAGTGTCTCTTCTAGTAGTGAGACAACTCAGGTGTTGAGTCATCTGGGTCACGGCTTATCACGATGCGTCCCCCTAGGGCCCGTGCTGTGACTAACCCAAGCCCACCTTCCATAGGCTAGGGGATAGATACTAGCACCGAAGGTGTATTCCCTAAAACTGGGAAGGAATTTCCTTTATAAACTGTAAGAACAAGCAAACAAGAACAAAACAAGATATGAACTAATGTAAACTGAATAGTAAACAGAGTGAGTGCAGTAAGAAAAAGGGGACATAATACAATCCAAACCGGAAAGTACAAGAAACTAAAAGTAAAAGTAAACTGGAACAACTCCTGTGAACATCCATGAGGGATCCTACATCAAGGGTAGGTACAGCTCTCGGTCGGTCATCCCTATGGTACACCTCATCTAAGTTCCACCTTCTAGCTACCTCCTATCCTGGTACTCTCGTCCTCAGTCAGTGTTGTCTGTCTTCTACACTAAACACAATGAAGTGCAGGCGTAGCCCATGCAATGGTGAGTATAACGATACTCAGTAGGGAACCTAAGACTCTCAAGGTCTCAAAAAATTCACAATGGATAAACCATGAAGAATGAAATAAAAAGAAAACCCTACTTAGTTATATGACCATACATATACCTCAGTTATCAAGTATACCCATCTCAATCATGAGGAAACACATAGTACAACTCAAAATCCCAAATCCCAACTGTTCCAAAAAGGAAGGAGTATCGTGATGGTAAGTACCACTCAGGTAAGCCACACAGAAGAATACCACCAAGGTATTACCACAAAGGAAAGTACCGCTTAGGTACAAACTCATCTCACACCAGGTATTTCTTAGGTTAAGTTTTATGGATGATTAGTTGTAACTATTGAATCATCTTGCTCTATTAAGATATTTACTGCTAACCCACATAGGATCGCTCGGTGTTGACCCACACATGATCACTCGGTGCTGACCCACATAGGATTACTCGGTGCTGACCCCCAGAGGATCGCTCGATGCTAACCCACACAGTATTTCTCAGTACTGACCCACATAGGATTTCTATGTGTTGACCCACACATGATATCTCAGTTCTGATCCACATAGGATCGCTAGGTGTTGACCCACACATGATTGCTTGGTACTGATCCACAGAGGATCGCTATTCATTCTTCACGTCACAGCTAGCTACTGAGTTCCCGCACAAAGCTTGCTTGTCACCAAGAGAGTATACTCCTCAAGACACTGGTCAATACTAAAACTACCATGAATTCCCATGAAGAAGTATCTAATAGTACCGCCATGTCATAGGGGTCTCAACATAATAGATGGTGCGTCAATCAGACACTCGGTCTGTAAGTTATTAGTCTTTTAGTCCTGAGGGCCCAAAAGGATTTGTGCTTGATCCAACCCAACCATATACCAAATTTATCCAAATCTCAAGTGGGGTATAACAAAGTGACCTCTCGCTCCAAGGATTACAGCGCTGTTGACGGTTTGTCAAACGGACACCTGGTACCAAAGTTATGGTCGGTAATGCGAAAAGATCGTAGCTGGTCTGGGTCTGATCCGACCTTGTCGGACTGACTCGGACTGACCCGGCCTAACCCTACCTGGCCCAACCCAACAAGTTTTGGGTTGACCCGACCCACTGGGTCCATCCCGGCTCAGGCTGGGTGGCACAAGGTCCATGGAGTGGCGCGAGGCCACAAGAGCGGCATGGAGGCCGCGAGGGTGGGGGAGAGGCTACGAGACGGCAAGGCCGTGGGGGTCTTGTTGTGGCGAGGTCGCGAGGGCTGTCAGAAGGCGAAGTCATGGGGGATGTAGAGGGATGCAAGGAGGTGAGGAAGCAGGGGTCATTGGGCGGAGAGACTGCGAGAGCCGCAAAGGGCCGTGCGGAGGCGAGGCTGCGGGCACCGTGAGGCTACAGGACGGCGGAGGACGGAGGGGTTAGCAAGGTGGTGAAGGGCACAAGGCGGCAGGGGCGTGTGGCCATGGGGGCCGCAGGGTGTTGGGGCCGTGGGCGATGGGGGCCACGGGAGGCGGCCCCCACTGGGCAGCACTGATGCACCGTCGCGTGCGGCGCAGCCAGCAGAGGTGCCGACCGCCATTCTCATGCCCCACCGAGGCTGGTTTCCATCCTCCTCCACCATGAAGAACCGAAAAATTAAACACATAAATTGTAGAGAGGTCGGTCCATGTTTGTTTGGCCCACACTCTCCTCGTTACAATATAAGCAAGTGTCTATAATTTCTACATGATTTTTTTAAGATGAATTATCAAGAACAGGTAAGGGGAAGAAATTCAAACAACCACCCTACATCAAAGGTTCATTGATATTGGCGTGAGTAAGAATTTGAAGACTTTGATGTTCATCATGCCCGCCACACGACTTCGATCCCGGGCTCATTCGTTGGTTCGCCATAATTGAAGACGTTCCTCATCGGCGAGAGCGTTCTTCATTAGAGGATGAGTTTCTCCAAGATTATCCAACTCTTTTCCCTTTTTGCCAATAGTTTCCCCAATTTCACCCAAAATGAGGAATATCCCACTTATTAATTTAAATTAAGTATATTAATAAGGTTGGAACACTTAAAATACTGACACATTTCATTAATTGTTGGTTGGTTCCAACAATTAAATGGGGTGTTGTCATATTTAATTATATCAATTTAATTGTATCAAATTAATGGAGGAAAAGAATTAATGGAGAGTTGAGTGGTTTCTCCCCCATTAAGAGGGTTTGGGTGGTCCTCGCCATTAATTTCAAAATGGGAGGTTAGTTTAGGAGGTCGCCACCTCTTAACACTCACATGGGAGGTTTAGGCTCGGGTGGTCCCCACCACCATAACCCATGTTGAGGGGTTTCTAAAATAAAAATGTTAGATATTTTTATTTTATTTAATTATTTCACAAAAAGAACAAAAAATATATTTCACTTTCGACATACTGCAGTCATGTTGAAGGTCTCCTTACGTGAATACTAGAGTTGTGAGTTCAATGATTTCCTCAGATTTCAATTCTGAGCACCGGTTCAAAAGATACAAAAACTCTCTCAAAAGTTTACTGAATGTACCTAAGAAAGTTCACAAATTCATTCCGTGCACTCCGGGCCTCGGAATCACGCACTGTCAATTTTCAAGGACTCCTAAAATTCCCTTATATTAAATAAATTTACATGGAATTTCATAGTATTTAAATTCTCACCACCTCAGGTATTTCAATCCTAATAAGCCATAACTCAAAGTAAGGGAACAAGCGGGGGTACTTAGGATGTATCTGAGCCTCCCGCTCCCATGTGATATCTTGGAGTTTCTTGTGCTTCCAGTGAATGCACACCAGAGGTATCGACTTCCCACGAAGGACCCACTCATGTTGATACTCAATCTCCACCGGATCCTCTGCAAATGTCACCCCATCATCGACATCCAGCTCGCTATGGTTGATTATGTGAGAAGGGTCATGCATGTATCTCCTCATCTAGGATACATGGAAGGCGTCATGCACCCGATGCAACTAAGGGGGGAGTGCTAGGCGGTATGCCACCTCACCAACTCTGAAGAGGACTTGAAAAGGTCCGATGAACCTCAGAGATAACTTGTTACCTTGGACAAATATCTATAAACCTCATCGGGGTGAGACCCAGAGAAAGACGTGGTTGCCATCCTCAAACTTTAGAGGTCTCCATCTCTTGTCGGCATAAGACTTCAACCTGCTCTTTGCAGTCTTCATCAGCTCCTGGATGATCTGCACATTCTCTGTGGTAGTTTGTACCATCTCTCGTCCCACTAGTGCTGACTCCCCTGGGTTAGTCCAACATAAGGTGATCTGCAAGGTCGCCTGTAAAATGCCTCTAAAGGTGGCATCCCAATGGTGGAGTGATAGTTGTCGTTGTATGCAAACTCTGCCCAAGGTAAGTGATCCTCCCAACTGCGACCTAAGTCGAGGCCACAAGCACGTAGCATGTCCTTGAGGGTCTGTAAGGTCCGCTCAGTCTGGCCATCTGTCTAGGGATGGAAGGCAGTGCTCAAATGACTTTGTGTCACAAAATCCTCCTGCAACCCCTTCTATAGCCGGGAACTGAAACTTGTATCACAATCGGAGATAATTTTCGAGGGTACTCCATGTAACCGCACAATCTCCTGCACATAGAGGCATCCCAAGATTTCTACTAAACACTTCTCTCTAATCGGTAGGAAGTGGGCCGACTTGGTGAGTCGGTCGATGATCACCCAAATTGAGTCTTGACCCCTGGATGTACGAGGAAGTCCTATCACGATTTCCTTGGATTTCTTATCCCACTTCCACTCTGGGACCTCCAAAGGATGAACCAAGCCTACTGGTACCTGATTATATTCCTTCACATGCTGAAAATTGAGGCATTGAGAGACAAACTATGTAATTACTTTCTTCATTCCCAGCCACCAGTGTCTTCATTGAATATCTTGGTACAATTTCACCAATTCTGGATGTACTATTAGAGGGAAAGTGTGGAACTCCATCAACACATCCAACGGAGGTGATACTGGTACCATTGTACATCCTCTAAAGAGGATGACGTGCTCCCCACCTTCATAAAATCCATCAGGTTCCTGTCCTGTGGGTATCTGTGCATGCCTTGTCTTGCAGTTAGTGTCCCCATGCTATGCCTCCCTGACTCGCATAAGAATTGGGGGAGTGACTGTAATAGAATGAAGAAAAGATGCCCCATCTCGATCCACAAATGATATATGCAAAGCGGCCACTTGCTCCGTTGCCTCGCCTAGTAGCTGTATACCAGACCTCCTGCTGAGTGCATCTGCAACAACGTTCTCCTTCCCAAGAGTATAGACTATCTCAAATTCATAGTCCTATATGAAGTTATGCCAATAGCGTTGTCTCGGGTTCCGGTCTTTCTGAGAGAAAATATACCTGAGACTCTTGGGATCATAGTAGACTGTAAAGTGTTCACCAATTAGATAGAGTCTCCACATCTTCCAGGAGAAGACCACTACTACTAACTCCAGGTCATGGGTTGTGTAGCTCTACACATGATGTCTTAGTTGTTGAGAAATGTATTCTATCACCGCTCACTCCTGCATCAAGACACATCTGAGCCCAGTCCTTGATGCATCGAAGTAGACTACGTACCTGAAGCCCTCCTCTGGAAGCCTCAAGATGGGGGCACTAGTCATCCTCTGCCTCAACTCCTCAAAACTCCATGAGCATCTCTCCAACCACACAAAGGGTTTCACCTTCTTCGTCAATGCTGATAGTGGTGCTGAAAATGAAGGAGAAATTCGGCACAAATCTCTGGTAGTATCCAGCCAAACCCATGAAACTTTGTACCTCCTTCACAATCCTAGGTGGCTCCCAAGCATATACCACCTCAATGTTCTCTGGATCTACTACAACTCCAGCCTCTGAGATGACATGTACTAGAAATTGTACCTCTCAGATTCAGAACTGGCTCTTCTAGAGATTACCAAAAATCTTTTTCTCTCGGATTGTGTCCAGTACTACCTACAAATGGTAGACATGATCCTCCTCAGTAGCCGAATAGATTAGAATTTTTTTGATGAATACTACTACAAAGTGATCAAGGTATGGATGAAATATCATGTTCATGAGTCCCATGGACACTTCTGGAGCATTGGTCACACCGAACATCATGACCAAAAACTCATAATGTTCGTACTGACACCAGAAAGTCTTCTTATAAACATCCTTGTCTCATACTCTCAACTGGTGATATCCTGATCTGAGGTCTATCTTTGAGAACCACTGTGCTCCCTTCAGCTAATCAAAGAGATCATCAATCCTCGGGAGTTGGTACTTGTTATTCATGGTCACCTGGTTTAGGCACCAATAATCAACACAAAACCTCAAGCTACCATTCTCCTTCATGGAGAACAAAATCAGGGCTTCCTAAGGTGAATCAATAGTCTGAATGAATCCCTTCACCTGAAAGTCCTTTAGCTATACCCAAGACTCAAGAAGATCCATGGTAGACATCTGATATGCTGGTGTAGATATGGGTGCCATCATAGGGTACATTTCAATGTAAAAGTCCACCTATCTATGAGGAGTTAGACTCGTAACATCATCAGGGAAGACATACACGTACTTGTCCACCACTACAAGATAACTCGGACTCTCTACATAAATTGCTCTGAGGGTAAGGCTAGCCAACTTATGAGTGATCAGCTGCACTCTCCTCCGGGTAAGTCCATCTTGTGCTGTAAAGGATCCATTCTCACGAAAGAAGGTAAACCAAGTCCCATCCATGCAGATACACCGAAATTTTCACCTAATACAGTCAATTTGAGCATGGACTATAGATAACCAGTCCATAACCAGGATGACGTCGTAAAGCCTCGACGCTGCTACTATGAGATCCCAGTCGAAGCTCTCGCCTCCTAGAGAAATATGACACCGCCAACACTAGTGCGTAATCATCGAATGAACTCTCGTAGGAGTCTCCAGCCATAATGATCAAGCCAACGACTCTTTTGGAATTTTCAAGCTTCGAACGAGGGCAGTGGAAATAAAAAAATTACTATAACCTGTGTCTATAAGTACTGCAGCTAAGGTGGAGTACACACATATCGTATCTCGTATCATATCCAGAGTGCCATAATTGTAGGCATCAGCTGCCTGGAGCTGAGCTCGCCCCTGTCCTCATGCTCTTTGTGGTTGGAGTGGACCACCTGGTGGTGGTGGCAGCAACAACTCGAATCGTTTCCCACCATCATCAAAACGACCATCTCCTCTGCCACGTCCTCCTTCTCCCTATGAACCTCCTTTTTCATACCTCTATCTTTGCCTGGGCAGTCCTTCGACCATCTGCTGACCATTCGTATAGCGAGTCGGACTGTCACGAGCCATGTGACCCTGCCCACCACATGCCTAACACAACCCGCTCCTGTCATGACTACCTCTGCCTTGGGTGCCCCGCACAACCGACCCTGAATCCTGCAATCGTCCACCTGTAGTTCTGGTCCTCTTATAACTCTATGAAATTTGTCTACTTCCAGTGGCAGAAGACTCTACTATGTGATGTCCAGTGGTGGGTCTCGCTACTGTAGACTGCTTTTTAAGGAAATCTATACACTAAGAGGGCACTCTCTAACACCCCTACATGCGTCAGGAAGCTAAGTGAAATCATTGAAGCCCTGATCTCTTGCCTAAGCCCCTAATCAAAGGAATGGGCCTTGAATAATGGGTCCTACACCATATCAGTGGAGTAGCAAGATAGGTTAGTAAATCTCGCTGAGTACTGAGCCACAATCATGCTACCCTACTGCAGATGAAGATGCTTAGGTATGTGCACTGCATGAAGATTCGCTGGGACAAACACTTCCTAAAACATGCTCTCGAAGTCTTTCCAAATAAGTTTCATCTCTTTGTGAACCTATAGAATCAAGCTCTACCATCTTTCTGCAGCTTCCGTTAGAAGACTGTTGGCAAGGATCACCATGAGATCGGCTGGAGTCCCTACTAGTCGGAAGACTCCCACCATAGCCTCTAGCCAATCCTCAGCCGCCTGTGGGTCCATCTCTCCTCTAAACCTGAGTGGCCTCTAGTATTTGAACTCATTTAATGCACTCAACCGGTGTGCACCCTCTTCTGCTGGGGGTGGTGGAATTCGTGGGAAAATGGGTAATGGTAGCACTGGTGCCTCCGCTGGATGAGGCCCCTGCACTGTGGCTTCATCGCTCAGTGGTCTATCAGTGCGTACTATATCTAGCACCCTAGCTAGCTATCTCTATTGAGGAATATTTAAAAGAAACAGGTTCTCCATGGTCAAAATTTATACCTAGTTAGCTGACTCAAATAGATCACAAAGAAAACTCTTCAAAACACACACGCAATCAGTGTTTTCATTCACTGAGTTTGAAATCAGAAGTCCAGGTCTTGGTGTATAGATACGTTGGCCGCCGCACCAACACTAGATTCCATAAACTAATAACTACACTCACTACGCTTAACAATATTATCGTTAAAAATAACAAACAGATTCCTATGTTGTACGGTAGAACAGACTCCCCTTATACCAGTTTGTCACGAATGGTCCCTCGGGGCCCATGCCGTGACTACCCGAAGTCCGCCTTTCATAGGCTAGGGGCTGGTGACTAGCACTGAAGGCGTATTCCCTAAAACTGGGAAGGAATTTCATTTATAACCTATAAGAACATGCAACCAAGCACACAACAAGATACGAACTCAAGTAAACTAAATAGTAAACAGAGTGACTGCAGTAAGAAAAAAGGGGCCAGAATAAAAGCCCAACTAGAAAGTACAAGAAACTGAAAGTACAAGTAAACTGGAACAACCCCTATGAAAACTCACCAGGGATCCTACATGATGAGTAGGTATAGCTCTTGGTCGGTCATCTCTATGGTATGCCTCGTCTAAGGTCCACCTCCAAGCTGCCTCCAGTCCTGGTACTCTCATCCTCAATCATCATTGTCCATCGTCTACACCAAACACAACAATGTGCGAGCATAGCCCATACAGGGAATAACGATACTCATTAGGGACCCCGAGACACTCAAGGTCTCAAGAAATCCACAAAGGATAAACCAAAAATAATAAAATCAACTAACAACCCTACTTATGTATATTCCCACACATATACCTAAGTTGTCATGTATACCCATCTCAATCATGAGAAAACACATAATCCAACTCAAAATCCCAAATCTCAACTGTTCCACAAAGGAAGAAGTACCACGATGGTAAGTAACACTCAGGTGCTCCACACATAAGAATACCACCAAGGTATTACCAAAAAAGAATGTACCACTCAGGTACGGACTCAGCTCACACTAGGAATTTCTAAGGTACAATAGTAGAGATGATTAGATGTAACTACTGAATCATATTAATCTATTAAGAGGATCTGTTGTTGACCCACACATGATCTCTTGGTGCTGACCCACACAGGATTGATCATTGCTGACCCACACAGGATCGCTCGCTGCTGACCCACACAGGATCGCTAGGTGCTGACCCACAAAGGATCTCTCGGTGCTGAGCGACACAGGATCGCTAGGTACTGACCCATACAGGATCACTCGGTAGTAACCCACACAAGATTTCTATTTATTCATCATGTCACAAATAGCCACTGGGTTCTCTCACTAAGCTTGCTTGTCTTTGTAAGAGCCTACTCTCAAACCACAGGTGGATACACAAACATCCATGAAGTCCCACAAAGAAGTGCCTCAATGGACTGACACGTCATAGGGGTGTCAACCCAACAGACAGTGTGTCAATTAGACGCTCAGTCTGTATGTTATTATCCATTTAGTCCCAAGGACCTGGTTGGATTAATGCTTGATCAAACATGACCATATCCCAATATTATCTAAAATCTCAAGTGGGGTATGCCAAAGGGATCGTCTCTTCTAGTGTTTACAACACCATTGATGGTTTGTCAAACAAATGAATTGTTCCAATGTTATGGTCGATAGAGAGAAAATATCATAGCTGGTCCGGGTCTGGTCCAACTCAGTCAGACCGACCCGACTCGGTTTGGGTCAACCCGGCCAGTTGGGTCTGGACCGACCCTCACTAGGTCCGGCCTAACACATGCTAGGTAGCGTGGGGGCCACAGAGAGGTGCGAGGCCGCGAGGGTGACACGAAGGCCATGAGATTTCGAGGATGCGGGGGGCCACGAGGCCATGGGATGGCGTGGCTGTGGGGGCCACGGAGGGCTGTGGGGTGGTGAGGCTGAGGGGCAGTGGGGCGGCGATGCCGCGGCGGTCACGGGAGGGTAGAGGCTGCAGAGGCTGTAGGGCATCGACTGCCGCATGGGACTCGGAGGGCCGTGAGGTGGGTAAGGTCGTTGGGTGGCGGTGGTCGCGGGGCGGTGGGGGCCACGGGTAACGACAGTCGCGGGGCAGCGGGGGAAATGTAGGGTGGAGGTCGTGGGCTGCAAAGGTGGCGGTGAAGCGTAAGCCGCGGGGCGGTGCCATTGCTTCGTCGCCTATGTCGTGGCCGGAAGTGGTGTCGGGCGCCGTTCTCATGCCCCACTGATGCTGGTTGTTGTCCTACTTTATTGTGAAGAACACAACAATTAAACAAAAAAATTGTGGAGAGGTTGGGCCTTGTTTTTTTAGCCCGCACTCTCTGCGTTAGAGCGGTAGAAAGAAGCAATAATATCTTCCTGACTTTTTTATGATGAATTATCCAGAATGGGTA
Source organism: Viscum album (assembly GCA_963277665.1). Taxonomy (NCBI): domain Eukaryota; kingdom Viridiplantae; phylum Streptophyta; class Magnoliopsida; order Santalales; family Viscaceae; genus Viscum; species Viscum album. The sequence goes on from OY728143.1 coordinate 413,820,558, forward strand.
AGGGGAAGAAATTCAAACAGCCACCCTACGTCGAAGGTTCGTTGATGTTTTTATGAGTAAGAATTCGAATATGTCAATGTTCATCGCACCCACCACATGCCTTCGATCCCGGTCTCATTCGCCAGTTCGTCGTAGTTGAAGACTTTCCTCATCGGCAAGAGCGTTCTTCGTTGGAGGATGAGTTTCTCCACGATTCTCCAAATCATCTCCCGTTTTCCAATAGTTTCTCTCATTCCACCCAAATAGAGGAATGAACAACTTATTAATTTAAATAATGTAGATTAATTAGGTTGGCACAATTAAAATACTGAGACATTTCATTAATTGTTGTTTGGATCCAAAAATTAAATGGGTGTGTTGGTATATTTAATTGTATGAATTTAATTAGATCAAATTAATGGAGGAAAATAATTAATGGGGAGTTGAGTGGTTTCTCCCCCATTAAGAGAGTTCGAGTTGTCCCTACCATTAATTTCAAATTTGGAGGTTAGTTTAGGTGGACCCCACCACTTAACACTCATATTGGTGGTTTAGGATTAGGTGGTCCCCAAAACCATAACCCATGTTGAGGGGTTTCTAAAACATAAATGTTATAAATTTTTATTTTATTTAATTCTTTCACGAAAATCACATAAAATATAATTCACTCTCGAACCACTGTGGTTGAGGTGAAGGCCTCCTTAAGTGAATATCGGTGCTACGAGTTCAACGGTATCCTCAAATTTCAATTCTGACCACTAGTTAAAAAGTTACAAAAACCCACTCGCACGTTTACTTAACATACCCAAAAAAAGATCAGAAATTCATTTCGGGTACTCTTGGCCTCAGAATCCCGCTCTGTTAATTTTCACGGACTGGTAAAATTTACATATATTAAAGAAATTACATGTAATTTCTGGGTCTTTACATTCTCCCCACCTCATGGATTTGCGTCCCCATAAGACACAACTCAAAATAATGGAACAAGTGGGGGTATTGGGAATGTATCTGAGCCTCCCGCCCCCATGTTCTGTCCTGGAGGTTCCCATGCTACCAGCGAACGCACACTAGAGATATTGACTGCCCACGAAGGACCCACTCCTATCGATCCTCAATATTCATCTGAATGTCCTCAATGTTAACCCCATCATCAACATCCATCTCGACGTGGTCGATGATGTGAGATGGGTCATGCATGTATCTCCTAAGTTGGGATACATGGAAGACACCATGAACCCGGTGCAACTGAGCGGGGAGTGATAAGTGGTAAGCCACTTCGCCAACTCTGCTGAGGAATTGAAAAGGTTTGATTAACCTCAGAGATAACTTATATCGTTGGCCAAAACTCCGTAAACCTCGTCGGTGTGAGACCCGTAAAAATCCACGGTCTCCATCCTCAAACTCTACAGGTCTCTGTATCATATCAGCATAAGACTTAAACCTAATCTGTATAGTATTCATCCACTCATGGATGATCTACACATTCTCTGTGGTAGCCCGTATCATCTCTGGTCCCACTAGTGTTGGCTCCCCTAGTTCAGTACAACATAAAGGTGATCTCCATGTTTGCCCATATAATGCCTCAAAAGGTGCAGTCCCAATGGTGGAGTGATAGTTTTTGTTGTATGAAAACTCTACCAAAGACAAGTGATCCTCCCAGCTGCGACTGATGTTGAGGATACAACCACATATCATTTCCTCGAGGGTCTGTATGGTCCGTTCAATTTGTCCATCCATCTGGGGATGGAAGGAGGTGCTCAAGTGAAGCTGCATCACGAAAGCCTCCTGCAACCTCTTCGATAGCTGGGAAGTGAAACATGTATGATGATCAGAGACAATCGTCGAAGGTACTCTATGTAACTACACAATCTCTTATACAAAGAGGCATCCCATGATTTCTACTGAACCCTTCTCTTTGATCGGTAGGAAGTGGGATGACTTGGTGAGTTATTCGACGATCACCCCAATCGAGTCATGACCCCTGGATGTACTTGGAAGTCCTTCCACGAGGTCCATGGATATCCCATCCCACTTCCACTCTGTGACCTCCAAAGGCTGAACCAATCCTACTGGTACCTGATGCTCCGCCTTCACTTGCTGACAAGTGAGGTACCAAGAGACAATCTATGCAATTTATTTCTTCATTCCTGAACACCAGTGCTGTCATCGATGATCCTGGTACATATTCACCAGTTCTGGATGAACCACTAGAGGCGAAGTGTGGAAATACATCAATACATTCTCATGAAGTGAAACTGGTACTTTTGTATGTCCTCTGAAGAGGATGACGTGCTCCCCAACTTCAGAAAATCCATCAGGTTCTTGTCCTATGGATCTCTGAGCACATCGTGTCTTGAAATTAGTGTCCCCATGCTGTTCCTCCCCGACTCGTTGAAGAAGTGGTGAAGTGACTATAAGATAATGATGAAAAGAATCTCCATCTCAATTCACAAAGGATATCGGAAAAGCGGCGAGCTACTCTGTCACCTCACCTAGTAGCTATATACCAGACCTCGTGCTGAGTGCGTCTGTAAAAACATTCCTCTTCCCAAGAGTATGGACTATATTGAAGTCATAGTCCTAAAGGAACTCAAGCCAATGTCGATGTCTCAGGTTCAGGTCTTTTTGAGAGAAGTTATACCAGAGACTCTTTTGATTTTGAGAAGACTGTAAAGCATCCACCCATCAGATAGTGTTGCCACATCTTCAAGGAAAACACCAATGATGCTAACTCCATGTCATGGGTAGCGTAGTTCTTCTCATGTTGTCTTAGCTATCGAGAACCATATGTGATCACCGCTCACTCCTACATCAGGACACATACGATCCTAGTCCGTGATGCATCGCAGTAGACTACGTACCCTATGCCCTCCTCTAGAAGCCTCAAGATGGTGGAAATATTCAGCCTCTGCCTTGGATTCTAAAAACTCCACTGGAATCTCTCCGACCACACGAATGGTTGCCCCTTCTTCGTCAATTTTGATACTGGTGCTGCAACTCTGGAAAATACATCACAAATCTCATGTAGTATTTAGCCAAAACCAGGAAACATTGTACCTTCGTCACTCTCCTGGGTGGATCCCAATCAAGTACCGCCTCAATCTTTGCTAGATCCACTGCAACTCTAGCCTCTGAGATGAGATGTCCTAGAAAGTGAACCTCTTGGATCCGGAACTGGCACTTAAAGAGATTACCATAAAGCGGGTTTTCTCGAAGTGTGTCTAGTACTACCTGCAACTGGTATGCATGCTCATCCTCAGTAGTTGTGTAGATCAGAATGTCTTCGATGAAGACAACTACAAATTGATCAAGGTATGGATGAAGGACCATGTTCATAAGTCCCATGAACACTGCTGGAGTGTTGGTCACACCGAACGACATGACCAAAAACTCATAATGGCCATACCGACACCTGAATTTTGTCATCTGTACATCTTCGTCTCATACTCTGAGCTAGTGATAGCCTGATCTGAGGCCTATCTTTGAGAACTACCATTCTCTTTTTAGCTGCTCAAAGAGATTGTAAATCATTCGGAGTGGGTACATGTTCTTCACTGTCACCTGGTTCAGGCACCAATAATCAACACAAATATTCAATCTCCCATCCACCTTTTTGGGGAACAAAATCAAGGCTGCCCAAGGTGAAATACTGGTTCAAATGAATCCCTTCCTTAGCAAGTCCTTTAGCTGTACCCGTAGCTCACGAAGCTCCACGGGAGCCATATGATATACTGGTGTAGATATCTATGCCATCACAAGGTACACACCAATATAAAAGTCCACCTCTCTACGAGGAGGTAGACTCATAAAATCATCAGGGAAGACATCCATGTACTGGTCCACCAATACAAGATAACTCGGACTATCCACATCAACTGCTCTAAGGATATGTCTAGCCAACTGATGAGTGATTGGATGCACTCTTTTTCGGATAAGTCCACCCCGTGCTGGAAAGGCTCCCTTCTCGTCGGTGAAGGTAAACGTGGTCTCTGCCGTGCAGAACCACCACACTTTCTACCTCATATAGTCAATATGATCATGGACTATAGATAACAAGTCCATACCCAACATGACGCCATAAGGCCTCGACGACGCCACTAGGAGATCCCACCTGAAGCTCTCACCTCCTAGAGTAATCTCACACTACCAACACCATTGCGTAATCTTCGAATCCGCTATTGTAGGAGTCTCTAGCCGTAAATATTTACCCAAACACTTTGTCGGAATATCTTAGATCCGAACAAGGGCAGTTGAAATAAAAGAATGTCTGGCACCTATGTCTATAAGTACTATAGCTAAGGTGGAGTAGACATAGATCGTACCTCGTATAATCTCTAGACCGTCGTGATCTTAGGCCTCACCTATATGGAGATGAGCTCACCCATGTCCTCCTGCTCCCTGTGGACAGAGTGGACCACCTGGTGTTGGCAACAGTAACATCTTGAATTGTCGCCCATCATCAGCTACATAACTAGCTCCTCTGCCACTTCTGACTGCTCCCTGCAGACCTCCTCGGTCGAACCTCTGTCTCTGCCTGGGTGGTCCTTCAACCATCTACTGATCATCCATATGTCAGTTCAGATAGACACAAGCCATGTGGCCCTATCCACCGCATGCATAACACTACCCGCTCCTAGCATAACTGGCTCAACCTTGGGTTCCCTACACAATCGACCTTGAAACCTGCAGTTGTCCACCTGTAGGTATGGTCCTCTTGGACCTCTGTGACTTCTATCTGCTACCAGCTGTAGAAGACTCTACTATGTGACATTCGATGGTGGGTATATGTGCTGGTGACTACTTAGTAAGGGAACTCTGCACTAAGAGGTCTCTCTCTAACACCCCCGCCTGCGTCGGGATGCTAAGAGAAATCATCAAAGCCCTGATCTCTCTCCTAAGCCCCTGCTCAAATGTGTGGGACCTGAATAATGGGACCCACTGCATATCAGTGGAGTAGCGTGATAGGTCAGTGAACCTTGCTGAGTACTGAGGCACAATCATGTTGCCCTACTACAGATGAAGAATCTCCTATATGCACACTGCGTGAAGAGTCGTTGGGACAAACACTATCTGAAACAGGCTCTCAAAGTCTATCCAAAGAAGCGTCACCTTTTCGTGAACCTAGAGAATCACGCTCCACCATCTTCCTACTTCTTCCTTTAGAATACTGGAAGCAAGGATCACCATGAGATCAGATGTTGTCCTTACGAGTCGGAAGACTCTCACCATAGCCTCTAGCCAATCCTCAGCCTCCTGTGGGTCCGTCTCTCCCCTGAACCTGAGTGGTCTCTGGTGCTGAAACTCGTGCAACGTGCTCAGGCAGTGTGCACCCTCTACTATTGGGGTTGGTGGCATAGGTGTCCCAATAGGTAATGGTACCGCTGGTGCCTCCGATAGATGAGGGCCCTACCCCATGGCCTCCTCGTTCGGTTGGCTATTAGTGCGTACTATATCTGAAACCCTAGTTGACCATCTACGTTGAGGCATCTTGAAATGAAACAGGTGTTCCACGGTCAAAAGTTGTACCTGGTGAGCTGACTCCAAGAAATCACAAAGAAAACTCTTCAAAACACACACGTAATCAGTGTTTCCAGGCACTAAGTCATGAATCAGAAGTCAGCGTCATGGTGTATGGATACGTCAGCCGCTTCCCCAAAATTGGATTCCCTAAACTGATTACTACACTCGCTACAAATAACACTATTTTCGTTAAAAAGAATGATCAGAGTCCTATGTTCTATGGTAGAACTGACTCTTCTGATACCAGTATGTCACAACCGGCCCCCCAGGGCCTGTGTCATGACTACCACAAGCCAGCCTTCCATATGCTAGGGGCCAGCGACTAGCAACGAAGGGGTATTCCATAAAACTCAAAAGGAATTGCCTTTAAAACCTGTAAGCACACACAACCAAGCACACAGAATGATACAAACTTTTGTAAACTGAATAGTAAATAGAGTGAGTGTAGTAAGAAAAAGGGGCCAGAATAAAATCCCAACTAGAAAGTATAGGAAACTAAAAGTACAAGTAAACTGGAACAACTCATGTGAACACTCGCTAGGGATCCTAATTTAAGGGTAGGTATAGATCTCAGTCAATCGTCTCTTATATACGCCTCATCTAAGTTCCACCTCTACGCTACCTCCAGTCCTAGTACTCCAATCCTCAGTCAAAAGTTTTCGTCATCTGCACCAAATACAACGAAGTGCGGGCATAGCCCATGCATGGGTGAGTATAACGATACTCATTAGGGACCCCAAGACCCTCAAGGTGTCACAAAATCCACAAAGGATAAAGCCCAGAGCATGAAATCAACTGACAACACTACTTAGGTATATGCCCATACATATACCTAAGTTAACAATTATACCCATCTCAATCACGAGGAAACACAAAATCCAACTCAAAAACCCAAATCTCAACTGTTCCACAAAGGAAGGAGTACCATGATGGTATGTACCACTCAGGTATGCCACACAGAAGAATACCACAAAGGTATTACCACAATGGAATATACGCTCAGGTACAAACTCAACTCACACTAGGTATTTCATAGGTACAATAGTAGAGAGGATTAGATGTAACTACTAAATCATCTAACTCGGTTAAGAGTCTCGGCTACTGACCCACACGGGATCACTCAGTACTGAAGCACATAGGATCACTCGGTGCTGACCCACACAGGATCACTCGTTGCTCACCGACACAGGATTGCTCGTTGCTGACCCACACAAGATCGCCTGATGCTCACCCACAAGGATCGCTCAGTATTAACCCACACAGTATCACTCGGTGCTGATCCACATAGGATCGCTAGGTGATGACCCACACATGATCACTCAATACTTACCCACACAGGATCACTATTCATTCATCACGTCACAGCTAGCTACTAGGTTCTCAAACTAAGCATGCTCGTCTCTGGGAGAGTCCGCTCCTTAAGACATCGGTCGATACTCCAAATACCATTAAGTCCCCTAAATAAGTGTTTCAAGGGACCTCCACGTCATAAGGGACTCAAGGCAACATACAGTGCGTCAATCGAACCCCCAGTCTTTAAGTTATTAGCCTTTTAGTCTCAAGGGCCCAGTTGGATTCGTGCTCGATCCAACCCGACTGTATCCAAACATTATCCAAATCTAATGTGGGGTATACCAAAGGGAACATCTCAATCCATGTTTTAAATCTCTATTCATGGGTTTTCAAATGGATGGATGGTGCCAAAGTTATGGCCAATAGATCGAAACGCTCGTAGTTGGTCCGGGTCCAGTCTGACCCAGCCCGACCAGGCTTGGGTCGACCCGACCCGGTTTGGGTCGAACCGGCCTGCTAGGACCGGCCAGGCCCACACTGGGTTTCTCCTGGCCTACACTGGGTGGAACTGGGGTTTCAGAGTGGCACGAGGCCGCAATGGATGTTTGGAGGCCACGAGGGCGTTGCGGAGGCCGCAAGGGCGGTGTGGGGGCCACAAGACGGTGAGGTTGTGGGGCGGCGAGGCTGCAAGGGCCACGAGACCGTGGGACGACACAGTGGTGGGGTCTGCAGGATCCGTGGGGTAGTGAGGCCGCATGGGTCACGAGGCCGTGAGATGGCAGAGGCCATAGGGGCTGCTGGGCGGTGATGGCTGTGTGGGCCGTGGAGGGCCACAGGGCAGGGAAGGCTGCATGGCGGGGGTGGTCGCAGGGTGGCAGTGGCTGCAGGAGGTGGATGCCATGGGGATGCGGTGCCCAGGGGTGGCAGAGGCTGGGGGCGGTGGAGGCCATGGGGTAGGGAAGGCCGTGTGGCGGGGGTGGTCGTGGGGTGGCAGAGGCTGCGGGGTGGTGCCATTGCGTCGTCGCATACATCGTGGCTGACGGTGGTGTCAACCATCGTTCTCATGCCCCACCGAGGTTGGTTTTCATCCTCCTCCATCTCTATGAACACAACAATTAAACAAAAAAATTGTGGAGAGGTTGGGCCATGTTTGTTTGGCATGCACTCTCTGCTTTAGAGCTGTAGCAAGAGACTATAATCTCTTCCTGATTTTTTGGGTGAATTATCAAGAACAGGTAAGGAGAAGAAATTCAAACAACCACCCTTCCTCGAAGGTTCATTGATGTTGGCGTGAGTAATAATTCAAAGATGTCAACGTTTATTGTTCCCACCACAAGACTTCGATCTCAGGGTCATTCGTCAGTTCGTCGTAGTTGAAGATGTTCCTCGTCGACGAGAGCGTTCTTCGTTGGGGGATGAGTTTATCCATGATTCTCAAAAGCCTCTCCCTTTTTACCGATAGTTTCCCCAATTCCACCCAAAATGAGGAATAGCCCACTTATTAATTTAAATTAAGTATATTATTAAGGTTGGAACAATTAAAATACTAACACATTTCATTAATTGTTAGCTGGCTCCAACAATTAAATGGGGTATTGGAATAATTAATTATATCAATTTAATTGGATCAAATTAACCGTGGAAAATAATTAATGGGAAGTTTAGTGGTTTCTCCCACATTAAGAGGGTTCTAGTGGTCCTCGCCATTAATTTCAAATTAAGAGGTTAGTTAGGTGGTCCCTACCTCTTAACACCCACATGGGAGGTTTAGGATCGGGTGGTCCCCACCACCATAATCCATGTTGAGGGGTTTCTAAAATAAAAATGTTATACATTTTTTTATTTACCTTTTTCACGAAATGAAAAAAAATATCTTTCACTCCTGACCCACTGCTATCGAGGTGAAGGTCTCCTTGAAAAAATACTGGCACTGCGAGTTCAATAGTGTCCTCTGATTTCAATTTTGAGCACCAGTTCAAAAGTTACATAAACCCGCTCACATGTTCACTGAACGTACCCAAAAATAACCTCATAAATTCATTTCGGGCACTCCAGGCCTTGGAATCACATGCTGTCAATTTTCACGGACTCTTAAAATTCACATATATTAAAAAAATTACATGGAATTTACGGTCTTTAAATGTCTTATATCAGTAGTAGATAATTTTAAAACATTTGAATTTTTTTTTTATGGTTGGTAATGTTTGATAGTAGATCATTTGGTGATGACTTAATTCAGTTGGTGGGTCATCCAAAATGGTGACTCCATTCTGGTAGTAGATCTTTTTCATAATTAGCCAAATTTTTATTTTAATGGTGAAAAATATATGACTGTGTGTATGTCTAATACTTTTCTAAAATTCATTCCTAAGGCTAACTCATCTCTATTGTGGGGACAATAAAATACTTTACCAAAGGTCCATTCTAACAGAGATTCATTCCTACTGGCGACTCAACTTCAAGAGTGAGTCATTTCTAACAGTAAGTAGTAATTGATGGTGGATTTTTCCTACAATTTTCCATGATTTTTACAAATTAGCATATAATGTAATATTCTCTCATAAAACATAAATATCCTTGATATCATAAAAAAAGAATTTTTTATCATTAGAACAAGGGTTCCAACACCCCATAACACATGATTTTAATGGGCGTCAAACCTTTACAAAGTGCTAATTAGTTCAATCATGGTAGGCTTAATGTTTGATTGATGTTTTATATAATCATACATATAAAAATAAATATAAAATTTGTTTTTATGAATTCAGGTCCTTTTATCTTATTTTCTATAGATACGACCGTTAAACACACGTTTTGGTGGTAAAAAACAATAAAAGGGCGTTTTTGGACATCTTGGGAAAATAAAGCCTTAGATTATTGTTTTTTATTCTCAACACTTTCAGAAATATTTATATAGTTATTTTTTTTATATTTCATAGCACTTATGGGTTTTTTCTTGATTTGACCCCTTAACACACATTTTTAATGGGCCTCAAATCATTAAAACTTTTTATTTGATCTTTCTCCAAAAACTACACATCATAATGACAAACCATATACTATTTCACACCAAAAATAATAAATATAGTTTTTCTATGATTTAATATCATTTTGAGGTTTTTTATTGATCTCACCATTAATCTCGTGTTTTTTTAAAATAATAAATGCGTGCTTCTGAACATACTACCAAAATGGAATATCATATTGACATTTTATCTTATCGACCATTAATAAAATCAGTAAATAGTTATTTTCTACTGATCTCATGGAGTTTCATGGTTTAATAGTTGGTTTTTATCCCTAGATTCAGGTTTTTTAAGGGAGAAAATCTTTTAACAAACACTTATTCAATATTTTTAGGAATATTGTACATATGACTTATGTTTCATCTAATCATACAAGGAAATAATAATTAGAATAATTCCTTTTATTTCACATCATTTAGATATTTTAATGGGGTTTATCATTACATTAATGTTTTAGAGTTTACCACACTAAAAGTGTGTTTGAAATCATCCTGAGAAAATAACACCTATGATGGACATTCTATATGTTCTAATATTTCACAAGAAAATCTATGGTTGATTTTATATGATGTTATTGTAATTTAGGATCATATATTTGGATTTCAATGTGATATTAAAATATACATCATATTTCCTGTATCTTTTATAAAAATTTGTATCCAAAAACCAATTTAAATTATTCATCTAAAATAAAATGTTAAATATTAATATGGAAACACAAATTACCTCATGAATGAGGTGAATACACATCATTATCACCAATTAAATCATGATGATGTACACCAACTATATTTATATCCTACAACATATATACATATTACATATCTTTAACATATCAATAAAAGAAAATATGAGTACAATTTAATTTAGTTTGACCTATGAAACTAATTTTTTAAACTTAATAAGATGTTGCATCATCACTTAATTTATAGTTTTTGAAATTTGTGATAATATCCCCTCATAATCTACACATAACTGCTACAACTACTCATCTATCATTCCTTTCAATGTATGCATAGAAGTATCTACATCAACCAGTGTGCATATCTATACATCTCTGCGTGCACCCATCACCTTCACTCGAACAACTGAATTCCATGGGACACTAGTTCTATAATCCAAAGCATAACCATGACCATCACAACCCATGACACACTAAAATATCTTCTCTCTGTATATAGTACTATATCACCAATCCTTTGGAATATCTTCTAAATCAACTACAAACTGAACCTATTGAATACACATAATAAAATAATGATAAAAAGTTAATAATTTCTAGGTAATAAAAATAAATTTGTTTCCAAATAATTTTTTAAAAATTACAACAAAAACATTAAGAATACCCTCATGTGGAGTGTACCTATATATCGACATCCAATCAGGAATTTTATCCTGCTATTGTAACAATAATTAAGTCGACCAAAAAATACAATTCATATTCTTCCTATATTAAAATATTTGTTATATATTAATGAAAGTTTATTCTAAACATACATCATGTTTATGCATGGAAGTTTTTCAACTTCCAGGTCTAGAATGTATGTCATGAATCTCCACATTATGTGAATGATTAGTAGACTCGGTCTTCATTCAATTTATTCAACTAATTGAAATCTGTAAAATTATATTCATTTATAAATTAAAATTAATATGTTTTACCATCATCAATTCACTCAACAAAAATATAACCAAATCCTATTGTTGTATGAGAAAACACCTATAGGGACTCATGGTATAATTTCTAGAACACCCAAAAATAGTGCACAGTGATCTATATTCACCCTTTTGATGTAATTCTTCTATTAATTTCAGATTTTAGTGATATGTAATACCCTATACTCATCCAAATATGATGTTAAATTATCCTTCTAAAAAATACTTTCCTTGTCTATGATAATAATAAATAAAATGAAATGGAAGTTCAGATATAAAATTTACTAGAACCTCCATCTGTGATCTATCAATCGTATCATAGGGGAATTAAGTCCAATCATGGGCTGCCAAAGAGAATTCAGGTGGTTCTTGTATCATATTTTTCACTGATGAATCAATACATTCATACCCTATCCAACTATATACAAGGTGACATCAAATACCACATCTAACCGAGCATCAACGTTCAAGGATAAATCCCCTCTACTAGGACCCATGTGTCTTATGAATGATGTACCATATCTTGCTAAACATAAATTTATAATTTTGTTATCAATAACCAAATTATTAATTAAAATTTTAAATGGATAAGGGAATATACTTTTTGAAAATTATAATAAGCTAATTTACCAAATGAAAACATACAATCTGAAAATATAAGGATAACCAAATGGATTTTTTATTAAATATATAAATTTATAAAATAAAAAAATTAAATAAAAACATTTATATACATATAATTGATAATATTTTTTAAAAATGCACACTTTAAAAAAATTACAATAGTTATTTCACTGATCATGAAATTCAATCATATAACTTTCATATATATCTCTAACCAATTGTATATCTTCTTCTCATATAGCTATGGTGGTTTGGAAAAGGGTTCCATAAGGAAAAGTGAGAACATCTAGTTCCTCTCAATCAACTAGAAAACCCATATTCTAGAAACATTCACTAGAACATTGTAATTGGATTTAATTCTAAAAAAGTAAACATGATATTATGTTGATGGTAGTATAAAGGGACAAATGATAACTCAGTCATATTTATATAGCATATTGTTAAGTCTACCAATATAAATTGGAAATGGTCATCTATTGTTCAATGAACTAGGTTAAATAATCACCCTCAACAATATATTCTTTATGAAATGAGAATAAATAACCTAAAAAATATCACTTAGAAATCCATAATAATACCCACATCAATAAATGGAAAACCAACACCATTTTTATATATTTCTTGGTTCACATAAACATTGTTAATATATAATTATAATATGTTATAATGAAAATATGTTTTGTGAAAGGTTGTAATAAATGGTTCATCATCTTGTTGGATGTGTTCTTCCCTCATAATATGATCACTAGGTTTACAATTTTTTCATTAATCAATATTATATAAGTCAATGGATAGTTTGTTTTCAAAATACACCACAATTTCATTATAAAAAATAATAAATCAATATTTATACATACACGAGTATTGAAACACTCATGAAATGTGTTAAAATGATGTTTTCGGATTTGATGATCAGTTTCATGGGGGATTTCCTATTTCAACTTAGTGATATGTGTCTTAAATTAAAACATAGTAAAATATATGTAATATATTTAATATTGAAGAAAATGTAATAATATATTTAATAAACAACTTATTGTATCAATTTCATAAATAATGAAGTTTGGACAAAACATATCATGAGCTTGAACCCACTATTGATAGTGCATATCAAACATTATCCATTCTATGATTGTACCATCATTAATTTGGGAGGGATTATCTAAATTTATATCTACCTAATAAATATATTCAGTATAGAAATTGGTGCACTCATCAATCAAATACCACTTTAAAATTGAAGCTTCCTGATGACATATATTTTACACATACCATTTCAATGTATTTATGTATCACTATTTTTGATACATCAACCATAATTGCATGGTAACACCACTAATAAATTCACCTATTAAATACATTGTAAAGAGGTCCAAGACATAAAAAATTGCATAAATAATTTATCCAAATAACATATTTTAAGGATAATCTTATACTTTAAATTTTTAAAATTGGTCATGTGATGATTCTATAAATAGATATGTAAGAAAAAATTAGAAATTTCATTAAATGGATCAATAGAATTGTTAGGTAAATAATAGAAAAATGAAATTTGGATGAAATTATTAATCATAATATGATTATATTTCCTTTTTATCACATTTAGTTCCATGCTCTTCATGATGAAATGCGTCAAAATATTAAAAAATAAAAACTAAGAACCATGACAGTTTTCTCAATAAATAGAAATGTTCCATCCTATTTTCACTCATTGTGTGTGATGTGGAATTCTTGTTTGACTTATTAAGCACACCCAACTGTAAATGTAATGGTTTTATCAATCAAATTTTTTGAAAATCACATCGAGTGTTAACATTGTCCTTTGATTTCCCCTTGATTCCAAAATCGGTGCACAACATATCATCACATAATTTTTGTGTGTGAATCACATAAAAAATATTCCTTAAAATATTATCTTTCCATTAAAAAAATTCAATAAAATTACTCCACATGTCAAATAAATACATTTTTTCTTATTTAATGTAGAAAGGTATAATAATTCTGGAGCCAATAAATCCTGAAAATATTATATTGTTATAATGATTTCTTGGTTATGGTATACATGAATTCAAACACCAAACATTATTTTTTTGTTGGTCAATTATCTCTATTCCCGTAAAATAACAAAATTTATTTTCTAAACCTATGTAGTGGAGGCAAAAAGCATCTATGAAAAAGGCACACAAACTTTATATAGTTATTAATACATATATATTTCTTAATTTCACTATAATAAGTGTAGGTAAATTATCTTTTTTTACTCAAACATGATAAGTTAGAATATCATGGGATGTCATTAATTGTACATAAAAATGTGTCATAGAGTCTAAAAAGTTCATTAATTAATGAGTAAAAAAATTCAAAATTTTAAAAAAAATCTTACAGCCCATTAATCCACAATTTCTTATAATCATCTATTGTATCATTAGGTCCTATCAATCCATCAAAAATAAATGAATGTAAAAAATGGATTCTTCATACATAACCATCGGGTAAGGTTATATAGAACCAAAACCACTATCCATCTACTATGTATTGAGCCAACCATGGACATAAATGGGTAAAAACCATCTACAACCAAACTCAATCAAACATTATGACCATCCTAGGAATAGTATGGGTGTCTTCTTTATTTTACAGAGAATCCTTCTGGTGAGTTAATTTATTAACCTCATTGTTTATTTTTAAATTTAACGTCAGTATTTTATGAATTTTATCTATGATGATGATTCTCCTCAACCTCATTTTCATTTAAATTTAATGAATCTACTTAGTAGAATCTTGTTTCCCTTAATTCAATTCCATGTTGAGAAGGACCTAACTACCTTGATTTATCTCACAATCCTTCCATCTAGATGAGTATAAAATAATATAAGTATTGAAATTCAAATTATATTTTATGAATAATATATAGTTATTATGGCACACATGAATAGACTCATATGTGAAACCAAGGGCATCAAAAAACCTATGATGTAAATAGTATGACTCCCAAATCATCATTTTAGATGGGAGTACCATTTTCGACAGTACCAACAACATGTCAAAGGAGGTGACATTATAATGATTCAAGGACATTAGGATTAACAATTCAATGATGAAATAAAATTTACCAAATTTTGGGCATCCATATTATAATTTAGTAAGTGAATAATAAATAATTTAAATGATTTAAATGCCTCTTTACCTATAGAATGTGGATTACTCAATCCAATGTAATCATTTATGACATAATTATCTTTAGGTTGAAACTAAAATAACATCTATTAGAGAATTATGTTATTTAGATCAACTATTCTTGAGTCAACATACACATGAATGCAATCTGATTAGTTAAATGGAATATACTCTCCTCTATTATGTGTCCATGTCTTATAGTTTTTCAAAAATCCATTCTAAAAGCTATTCTCCCTAAAAATATCTCATTTATAGATATATCCCTTTTTACTTGTTCTACATGGAAAACTAATAAAATGTCATTGAAATCCCCTGGTGAAATCAATAAATTGTTGAATCCCCATATAATATTTAGTGGAAAACCATTATGTCATATCGATCCAACTGATATCCATATATGTATTTAATAGAAAAACAAATATTACAATATATAAATTTTTTTTCATAAAAACTAGAATATTCATACATATATATAAAAAATATTAACTTGAAAATAATAAAAAACACATTTTAAATATATTAATAACTAGATATAATGTCTTTTAAAACTTATTAATGTATTACATAATTTATAAAAATAAAAATGATAAATTATTAAGCCTTTGTAAACTATTATTTTGTTTAAAATTGAAATAAATTATAGTTTTTTTCTATGAAATAAAAAGGAATCCAAAATTTTAACATGTTTTTTATAATAAATTTTAATAATAAAATTAATATAAAATTATATATGACCAAATATTTTTAAAAAATAAAATAAAATAATATGTTATATTATAATATAAAATTTTTATAATTATTTTTATGATATGTAAGTTCATAATTAAACAGGTAAAGTATGAAATTATATTTTCCCAAATATGGTGTATTAATACATGTATAATAATATAAATTATCATACACATATTTTTTAAAAAAAAATCTCATGATAGGTGAGTCCATAACTGACCAGAAATATTTTATAAAATTATTCTTATAAAAATATGGATAATTTTAACTTATATTTAAAAAATATATTATTTCCAACATTTTAAGTCAAAAAATATCCAAAATATTTTTATTGAGAAAAATATTTTAAATCTATATTATAAAATAGTTATATCAGTTTATGTATAAAAAATTTATACATCGATAAAGAACATACATTCTAAAAATATATAACTTTAATAATGGAGAAAATACATTAAAATAACCATAATACTAGTTTTATTTAATTTTTCCATTACATGTAGAAATATGTGCAATTATATTCAATTTTACATTATATTTTTTTTAATAAAATTTTTTGATTGGGAAATCTACAGAACAATTTTGTTAATAAATTATTTTCTTATATCAATAAAAAATTTAATTATGTATTACATTTAGACATGTACTCTTTTATCATGCATATAAAACGAATTAAACATTTAATCCAAAAAAGCATTATAAATATAAAGGGATGCATATTTCAAAAATTTATATGAAAAAAATGTTATGAGCTTTTATTTTAGTCAATAATCTATTTTATAAATTACCTACTATAAATAACTAAATACCTAGTTACATATAAAGTAATATTTCACAAAAAAAAATCCAGTGAAAGAACTTAAAATAATAAATGGAAAATAAATAAGGGGACATGAATATTATATTGAGTGTGGGAGATTAATGGGGTGCATGGTTGTGAGTAGAGGGGTACATTGTTGTTCTGGAATAATGGAATTGAGGGAATGGAGTAGGGTGTACCAATTGAAGACTTTCTCCTCATAGGGAGGTGGGGTGCCTATCATGGGAGGTTTAGCAGCTAGGAGGGTTAATGGTGGGAGAGGGTCTGTAGCATGAAATGTGCCTCCACAACAAGAAAGGGGTTCTACATGGGAGGAGATGGCAGGGGGTGGTTCATGATGTTGTTTGGGATGCGAGCTTAATTAATGGAGGTGGGGTATCATGTCATAGTATATGGATAAGGGTGGATCTATGAGTGTGGGTATGACAAAAAATATTTTATTACACATTAGTTCATGATTTATTTTATAAAGACACTCTTAATACAACCCCATATTATTTTTAGGCATAATTTCCTTGTAAAATTTGGCATATTGAACATTAAATTGAAACATGGGTATAACATCATTGTTTAAAAACTCTGAAACATTCCCTTATATTCCATCAATCCTCTAAAATAACGTGGTTTGACCTAGATATGGATATAAGAAATAGGGGATCTATAAATCCTAATAAGGTTATAGAAAATCATAAAAAATGGTAAATTAATACTTGTGACCCAATAGGTATATCAAGGTAATATAATAGGGGTACAAATAACAATCAAGAACAATGAGGAAAGATATAACATGATAACATCAAGGAAACATGGAAATGTGTAAAAAATATAGAACATGAAATAATAAACAGAATTAAAGTATAATTATATTGAAAACATAGTTTAGTGTGAATAGGATAACCTATAATGCACCATATATAGAATATCCTGAGATAAAAACATAATCCAATGCATTTGATAGCTATAAAATTTTATTCCCACCTATCACTTTTATTATATGTACATACATAGGGGTGCCACATATATCATATATTATAAGGATGTCTTTCATCATTGTTAACCCCGTAATTATAGAGTGTGTGTTAAATACATGTAAATACACAATAAATGAAGTATATTATAAAATAGGTAAATTCCATTGAGTGTAAATGAAAATCGGGGTTCACTTCACAAATGTTTGAAATGAATAAGTATAGGATAATCATGGCAGCATAATGGGTGTACATAATGGTTTATAGAATTTGTGAATGAGAGTGAGAGGTGTATCTCATTACTTGGGATTCACAAATCTTATAATATGTATGTTTAGAAACATATTCCAACATGAAAAATATGAAATCAAAATTCATGACATAAATAAGGTTCTTCAACAAAGAGGAGAATGAGAATATCCATAACCTTGAGGGGATTCTTTTAGAAGATTGGGAGGATCTTTATAAGTGATTTTCAGAAAATTAGGATGGATATGGTTAGGGTAGAGTAGAGTAACATTTTTCTCTAAGAGATTCATGTTAAGATTATAGGGAGTTAGGGTGGGTTTATATAGAAAAAAAGAGGATAATTGTTTATGAATTTCCAAACATAGTTTTTTGACTTTATAGGAGAAATTATTTTAAAAATCATTCCCATGGTTTTCCCCATAGATTATTTCATAGAGTTGTGGATTAATCTATATTATCTGTCTAAAAACCAAAACCCATAAAATAATTTCCTTGTTGATGTTGGAGTGGGTCATATTTATAAAGTATTAATTTTATAACCTTAAAATATAATATAGGATTTTGAGGGTTCATTAAGGGTATATAAAATTAATAAACTAACCTGAAAACATATTATTTTAAATTTTATCCAAAATATGGTCAATATATACTCTTTATAGTATTTATTATATCACTTTTGGGATTTTATTATGTCATAATATATACCATGTTTAATTTTTACACAAAAAAAAGATTGTCTCAAAAAATTATGAAAAATTACCTTTTGATAATTTCGACCTTATCAATTAAAAAATAATAATTATTTTATCAAAATAATTATCTAAATATGATAATTACACCTTTTATGTAAAAAATTCCTATTTGTTGAAAAATACTGGTTTTGTTACAATAACAGTTTTTTTAACATTATAAAAATTACGTTTCACTTTGTAAAATTGTATTATCATATATATATATAATAAATATTATTTAATAACAAAATCTTATTAAAATATAATTTATTTAAAAATTCTTGAATTCATCAAAAATTGGGTCTCGATTAAAACAATATATTTCCCAGAAATATAATTTATGTTTCATCGTAACAAAATATAATTTTTATTAAACTTTATTACTTTATAATTTTAAAAGTAATAATAAAAAGGGATAAATAAAATAATAGTTTTATTAATAAAAAATATTAAAATTCGTACTGTTAGTGTCTATATAAAATTTTATTTAATACAATATTGAATTACCAAATGGTAAGCTGTGTGACAGTGGTATTTTCATGGGTTGGTTTCAAAAAAATTGATTTGTATGTGATATCAATGTTCATTAACTTCTTCCATAAATAGTTTTGATAATGATTTAGTTGTTTAATCTCATCTTGGTTGTGGTAAATAGATAATATTAGTGATTTTATCTCCCTCAAATGCTCTGATAAATGGGCTTCATAGGGTCAAATCCTACTGAACATGGTCATCACTTATTTTTTCTAAGTCAAATAGAAATTATCATAACGCTAAATATACTAACATTAATAA
Organism: Viscum album; assembly: GCA_963277665.1. NCBI lineage: Eukaryota > Viridiplantae > Streptophyta > Magnoliopsida > Santalales > Viscaceae > Viscum > Viscum album. The sequence continues at coordinate 413,840,125 of OY728143.1, forward strand.
TCACTATAAAATGAATATACTGACAATGGTTATGATTCTTAAGGATTTTTAAATTTTACAGACAATATAACCATCATAAATAACCAAAGTTGTGCATGTTTTTTCAATAACAACATTTATTAATAAATAATTTACTCATTTAAAAGTGAATTTCAATTTAAAACATTCATGTCCTTACATTATTCCACCCTTCAAAAAATTTCACTATCGAAATTTTCATTTCACACACTAAGACAGATTAGGGTACTTCTATTTCATCGCCTCTTTTGGTTCACATGTCTCTTCCACAAACATGTGGTTACACTACAAAACTTTGACTAGGTGAGTTTACTTGTTAAATATAAACATGTATCTATAATCTAAGTTCTTCACTAGTTACTCCTCATATAAATGACCATTCTATAATTTTACCCTATATAGATTCAATACATGTGACAGGTATGGTATAGACATCCTCAATATGGATATAGGGAACATATCATCTACTTGATGTAGGTTATTTATAAGTTTTAGTAGATATTTTGCCACTCTAATTTGATCAAGGATCTCAAAGGGGCTGACGTATCTAGGAAAAAAATTTCCATTCTTCCCAAAACTCAAAACTTTAGTACATATGGATATACCAGGAAACCATTTTTCTTTAACGTCAAACTCTAGGTTCCATCAATGATTGTATACATTTAGTTTCTATCAACATTGTGTGGATTTCACATGATAGTGAATGGATTAAAATTTTAATACCATTTCTTGGTACGATAATGTCTAATTATCTTTCAATCTATAACATCATCTTAGCATGTTGAATCCTGAGACCTCTTCCCACACAGGGCCTCATATAGTGTCATTTGATTGCTATAATAGAAAATTTTGTTATATTATAACTCCACTATGGGATGGTGTCAATCCCAAAATCCTTAGAAATCCATTGAACATGATATCCAAATATCCTCCAATGATTGAATTTCCCATTCAGACTAACCATCCATCAGATGGTGATAAGAATGGTTCAAGTTCATTTCTATATCCCACACTTGAAAAAGGATTCTCTAAAATCTTATGGTATGAATCAGATATTGATCAGATATAACAGTGATTAAAACTCCATGATTTCTTACAAATTATTTAACATATATCATAGTGAGTTGTTCAAGAGAGAAATCATCCTTGATATTAACAAAATGTGATGACTTTGTAAAGTGGTTGACAACAACCCAGTTGGTTTTATTGCCTTAAGGTGTCTTTAGGAGTCCTATGATAAAATTTATCGTTATGTTTTCTCATTTTCATACTATTATGAGAAAGAGTTGTGTCAAACCCGTAGTCATATTTTATTTTTCATTGATTTTTTTCATTCCAACAATCAAGACACAATATCCACAATCTCCCTCATATTATTATCCACCATAAATTTTGGCTTCAAATATCTATATATTATAATGTTTCTTGGATTAATAGAGAAGGATGATCTATGTTTGTCATCTAAAAGATTCTCGTTCAGTTAAGGTTTTTAAGGGACACATATCTGGGTTCCAAACATTATAAATCCATCTTTTGTAAGAATGATCTCCAAAATATTTTTACCTTCTTCTATAGTAACTCATCATCTTTTTAGGCCACCTTGGTCCTATCAAGAATATATTGTTGTGCAGTTATTTGAGAAAGGTAGAAAGAGGATAATTTTATTTTTACCATATCTATAACTTTCATGTCTAGTAATATTGGATCCTTTTCAATCCACATCATAGAAATGGTTGTGAGATCCTTTCCACTTAAATCATTTGCTGCTTTGTCTTCCTTCCCAATGTGGTAATGGATTAAATAATAATAACCCTTGATCAACTTTGACCACCTTCAATGGAATATATTAACCTCATTTTGTGTGAATATATACCTGAGTATTTTATGATCTATATATACATCACTCTTTTCCACATAGATATAATGTCAAAATATCTTCAATGAAAATATCCCTACTTCTAATTCTCAATAATGAGTTGGGTAGTTTTACTCATTCATCCTTAATTTGGGGGAGGAATGGGTAGTAATTTTTTTCATACCGCATGAGTACACAATGTCGTCCCTTTATTGGCACATCATTGAAAATATCAAATCCTTTCCCACTAGTGTGTAATGTGAGAATAGGTGGAGTGATTAACCTATTCTTTAGATCCTTAATGATTTCCTTTTATCGTATATTCTGATAAACTTAACTCCCTTCTATGTAAGATTGGTTAGTGTTCATAATAATTGTGAGAATTTTTAAACAAATTGATGATTGTACCAAGATAATCCAATGATACTATGGTTTTTTTGTCATAAACATTAGTCTGTCCCATCATTTTATTTTTATCTTTTTTTAAAAGATATACAAATATACATTTTTTTTGTGATAACATACCCCTAAAAAGATAGTATAATCAATTAAAAGTCATTTACTAAATTTTAATATAAATTTTCCTCCTAAAACGAATTCAATATAGTATATAATTTCTCCCAATATTCCTCCTTACTTTTGGAGTAGGTAATAATATTATCTATAAAGACTACAAAAAATTTGTCAGGGTAATCCCAAAATACCCTATTCAATAATTATTTAGTGATTTATGAAGAATTAATTTCTCTAAATGGAATCACTAGAAAATCATAGTCACCATAACTTTTATGAAAATTAGTATTTGGTATACCCCCTTCTTCACCTATACTTGATATTGTCCTGATTGAACATTCACTTTAGAAATGTACATGGTTCTACATCCATAATAATTTTTTTAGAATTTAAAAGTAAAATAACATTATTGTAATGTGATAACAAGAAAAAATAAAACAAGACTCAAAAAGAGAAATAAGCTATTTTAATAGAGAACTAATACAAAGACCAGACCCTCCAAAAACTAAACCTATTGGAACCTGCAATACCCATCCGGTCGCCACCCTACACAACGCCCGCATCACCCATCCACCTCACTAAGCCTCGTGAATACATCACATGCATCTCAATGATGCAACACCAGACATTGGAGAATAGATCAATAGATAAATGGCTATGGATGATGTCAATGGATAGGATCCCGATAAAACTACTGACACACTGGAAGAAACCCAGAACATCCCACCCACAAACTACAAAGAACCACCATCATTGAAATAGAAAAACAAACCAGGAAATGGCACCACAAAAAATCTATTTAATCTTATTCCTTAAACAAAATCCAAATCATCCTAGAATCTATAAAAATTATATAAAGTAGGGTAGTTAATGATTAATCATGATGAAATGGTAGAGGAAGAAAAATAAGAATCAGATCCATTCTGGAACAACATCAGTCTATATAGGACCAAAATCAGAAATCGATACCTTCCACTGAACCATCAGAGGAAGTTGAACAATGATGAATGATTTTTTGATAGAGATCCCAGAATTTGGTTCCATAAGACCAAAAAAAGATAGTCACCCTAGAAAAGAATTACGAAAACCAAAAAGAAATGAGGAAGGTTCCATCAGAGCAAAAAATAATGTGAGTGAGGCCCTAGTAACAGAAATAGAAATGAATTATAACCCATGATTTCAGATGAGGGTAAGAAAACATAATTTTTTAAGTATATATTATGAGTTCATTATAGTCCGTGAAACTTGGAGGTGGTTGAGATGAATACAAAACCACACCATCAACCCCATACAACCCAACTCGCGATTTCTCCACGCCTATGAGAAGAGGACTTATGCACCCCAAGGTGAATGACTTGGTGGTATAAACCCTATATTCAAAATCTTCTACAATTTTTTATTAAGCTATTCAAGTTCAAAAAAATACATACTGTGTATAATATTTTTATATTGAAAAGGTCTGAGTGTGTGCTCAATTGAGAACTAAACCTCATGGCTAAGAGGAAGGCTACACAATTATTTGGGAACACATCATAAAATTTCCTTAAAATGGGAATATTATACAGGATTATATTATCATTACTCTTAAACAATTGAGATAGATACACTTTATCATAAAAAATTAAATCTTTTATTGGTAAGTTATTACCAAAGAAAAAAAATCCTCATCCTTGAAATTTTATAGAGTTGGAGAATGATTTGGGATACAGTGGGTGATTTCCTTCTCTCGGAAATTTATGTTGTTTCTATATAGGGAAAAAATCCATTCCAAGAATTGCATTGAATTCCATTAAGGGAAATATCACATGGTTTTATAAGAAATTCATCCCATAAATTTGGAAAATGAATGGGTTATATAATTTATATACAACAAGTAACCGACATATCATTATCATTAAAAACATGGCATTCTTGTTTTGAGTTGGTGTTTGAAGATTTAAGATCTCAGGTATCTCTATGTGGTTTGAGTCTTCAGAATTTCAGTTTATTTCTTCATTTTTCTTATTATGGATTCCTAGTGATGATATAATGGAAGGGGGTGTTTGTGGATTTTTTGGTGAATGGATCCTGATATTTTTTAAAAGGTAGCTTAGCCACACTGTTATAAAAAATAATGAAGCCCCAAAAACATAGGTTGGTTTAACCATGTGGGGTGGTCCAGTCAAGTAACCAATGCCACATGGTTTGATGAAACTATGCAACATGGGGAGAATCCTTGTATGAGGTTTTGTAGTATTTAACATAGGTAAATATCATTATTTATGAAGGGTTTGTCAAATTGTGTGCGTAAACCATGAGTGGGGTCTTAAGGAAGTGAAGGGAACACAATTAATGCATGGATTGGAAAACTGTGTGCCCAAACTATGTGACCTTGTTTTTAATGGAGAAATAACCATTTTTTCTTTAGTTCATTTTTAGGATAAAACCCATCCTCAATTCTCATTTTCTCTAGTGCCTAGACATATTTTCTCTCTCTAAAGAACCACTCATGATATTTATTATCTATTTATCATCAAACATCTGATTCAAGATCTGATTGTATTATTGGATTCCTCTTGATAACTTATTTTATCATTAGTCTCATTTCATAATTATTCATTTTAACAACGACATTAATTTAGTGAAAACTAATAAAACATATTTCCTGAGTATTCCACCATTATTCCAACTTATTTTGATCTAGGTTGTGTTAGGATCTGATACTGGATTAGTGTTCAACCATAGGCATATGGTAGGTGGTCTTTGTCTTTTCCATTAAATTCACACTATTTTATAGATAATTATAATTTTCCACATGTCGAAAATTCTAGGAATTGCTCATAAATTAATTAAATTCAATGATTAAATTATGGGAACCCTAATAGGTTTCCCACTTAGCTCTATAATAGGGATTGAGTTTTTTAACCTCAACTCAGACCACCAGTGATTTTTTTACGTATTTTACCCATGATTTACCACATCATTGGGTGTATGTAAGAGGTCGTGATATTAATGGGATACTTAGTTAATTAAATGAGTTATGAGGAGTGGTTTTATGCCTCCTTTTCCATGTGATTACATTTTATTAACGTAGCCAAATTGAATAAATGGAAAATGTTGAATGATTTGGATGAACTCATGTAATCTATATGATTATGAAATAGGTTATGAAATGATTAATGATATAATTGTTATTAATATCAATTCCATGGAAATTTTAACTCCATGGATACTAATTACATTAGATTCCATGGATATTTCTACTATAGGGATCCAAATAACTTTGGACACTAAAAAAATTTATACACATTGGATATGTCTTTCTTGGACCACCTTAGACATGCTCAGTGAACGTGATCCTCAGGATATACCCAATTCATTATCGAGTTTTTTATGGAGATGATTTGTTGAATTGAAGTGTATTCCTTGGTCATTTTATACCTTGAATCAAGACCTTTTTGGATTTACATTGTATTACTCATCATAGGTTACAATGTATGTTTTCTTGTGTTTTATATATGGTACTTTGTTCTGATTATTTTATAGTGATCCTAGGTAGGCCAGACAGTATCAAATTTAAATGTATCAATTTATTCATGTTATATAGTGAACAATGTATCATCTTATATACAAAAAATGGAGTTGTTATATATATTATTGATGGTGGAGTACTGAGTGTTATCTCACACCCTGTTAAGTCCATCTTTGCGTACCCAGAAATATTTCATGGATCTAGGTACAAACAAGATAAATATTCTTATTTTCGATTCTTTATTGGGTTTTCATAGGAGCAGGGGAGGAGAGTAATGAGCTATGACTCATGATGATATCTAGAGACAATAATTTTTTTATTTTTTACTCATGATACATAAATTTTAATGGATACTTATTTTCATTTACTTCTAATGATTTTTTTTCAAATACATGATTTTTCCTCATTTTTATATAATACAAACTTTTCATTGTCTATTAGTCCTATTTTCTAAATGTTTTACTACAGTTATTGATTTATATTATGATTACTCCATTTAGATTATCTATTTCACTATTGTGACACTCTGATTATGTGGGTATAGTCTACCCAATTTACCACCTTCCACCCTTGCTGCCCATCGATAGTCTCTAGAATTTGAGGAGATTCACATGATACCTTATCACCCACTGGCTCGGGTCACCACTTTGTGGATCAATAGTTGAGAGAGTTCAAAGAGATATCAAATATCTTTTCACGACATAATATTTTCAAAAAACATATAGGATAATAAAAATTAATTGGAACATATTTATATGACATGATTTTGAGTATCTAGCCCACATTTGGGGTAATTATCAAGTTTCTTGGAATGAGTAATTTTTGTTCAACATTTTTGTTCAATTAAAGGTGATTTAATTCCACTATTTGGTGATGCACATGATATGTGATGTTGTAATTACTATAATTGAGGAATTTAATTTTATCCGTGGCATATTATGTTAATGAAGTAAGAATCATGGATCATTATAGGCACATTATAGGTTTCACATGTCATGAATATGATATGCCATATAGGATTCATTTATTTTTTACATGAAATTTATTATGTCTGCCTTATATTATATAATTTTCACTAAATAATGTTTAATGTAGGAGATTGAGAAACATAATTGGTACTTAATGTTACTTCTATAACTTAAATTGTTTTACTCCAAAAGCTTAAAAAACACCTCAAGTAGTCAATTATGGCACTTTGAGTCATGAACCATTGGTTGCCTGGGATGGAACTTGTTATGGCTAGGATACAAGGATAGATCACATGAATTTATTATGTGTATGTGAAATTTTATAATTGAAATGGTAATATATATAATTCAACCATTTAAATAAAAATTTAATGAAAATATGAATATAAAAGATGTTGAATTTTGAAATTGAAATGTCACCATTAAATAGAGTTTCCATTTGTAACACAAAAGGGGGTTTCTTCTATAATTTCACTTTGAAATCCATATACCGGGACCCATGTTGTAAAAAAGAGGGCTTGAACAAAAACCAACATTAGTATTAGTCATTGTGTAGTTCCTCTAGTGTTCTTTATGATTTTTCCTACCACACATTCCTAGATTTAGAAGATGGAAGAGGACGGTGTCTTCATTATTGGAAGGATTTTACCTATCCTATGTTTATATCTGTTATTTTTTGAGGCATGTGTTCCGATTTTTAGAGATATTAAACAATGAAGACCTCTATCCATGGGTTATGAGGGTGTCGACAGCCTTAATTAAGAGATAGTGAGCCCTAGGATGCTAATACAACCTCCAATAGTGCCACATGCATCAACTATTGTTGTTCCTAATATGGGTGTTAATACCTAGTTTTTAGAGGGTTGATTGTGATTTATGCATAATGTTTAGGGATCCCCATAGCCTACCTTGATAATTTTAGTGTTGAAACATTTGTTATAACTATAGAAATTAGCCAATTTTTTAGGTGATAGTGGTCTATAAGATTATGATTTGGTGGCATGATACTATTTTGTTGATATTAGAGAATGTAGAGACTCCTCTAGAGTAGAGAGTTAGGCTCCTGATTTTTGTTATTAAGGGTGACTTTATGAACTGGTTGGATGTTTGGAACCATGATAATAGGCTCCAGCGTATGGTTTAGAGGGATTTCAAATTCTGATTTTATGACTACTTATTTCTTGAGAATTTGAGAGCTATAAAAGACAATGAGTTTATGAATCTCAAGTTCAGTGTGATGACTGTTATAGAGTATTTGGATCAATTTATAGAGCTTTAACAACTTTTCACTATTTGTCTTGTGGGTGATTCATATAGGATGATATGATTCAAGGAAGTTATCAAGCATATAGTTCGTTCATACGTGAACATGTTCTAGTTGACAACCATAACTGACATAATGAATCATGAATTGATTACTAAACATAATTTGAGAGAATTTGGGAGCATAGAGTAGGGTAGTGTGGATTCATATCCCATTGGTTTTGTGTCACATGGAAGGAAACAACATTATGATATTTATCATGGGGGGAAAATAGCTAGGGGTGTGTGCTTATAGTTCTATATTCTTTTATCGGTGTGGAAGGTAGGGACACATGAGGAAGTAGTAAGACAAAGGCTATTTTGAGTGTCAAGACTCTGAAAGAATTGTCCATCTATAGAATTTTTTAGGACCTTCCCTCTAGTAGTTAGGGATAGGGGTTTCCATTGAATTTATTTTTAAGAGTGATATTCATAGCTCTATGTTAGGTCGGTATCTAGAATACTATTGGTTGTTTATGCTGTGGGGGTGTCTGTGATCAAGTGTTTCCATACATCAATTGCATCTCGGTGGTAGTGTGGGCCTACACATGGTAGTCAAGATTTTCCTCAGGTATATGTTTTAGAACAAATATATAAATTATATCATATACCTATGGAGAAGAGTGTTGAGATGTTTATAATGAGAGGTTTGATCATAGTAGATTCCACTCATTATTACTCCTTTTTTATATTGGTGATTCATATTCTTTAATATTTGTACCAGATTTGGTGATCCTTGAGCTTATTGTTTTTTTTTCACAGATTTATGATAGTAGATAAAAAATTGGGAATGTTATTGGAGAATATATGAATGTGAATGGAATTCACCTTGTGATAGGTGGGTATCACTTCGTATGGAATCTCTTTATTATAGAGTTTATGAGATCTGATGTCATAATTGAAATGGATTGGGTAGTTATTTATCATACCCATATCGATTGTTGTCAATGGAGGGTATCCTTCACATCACCAGAGGGGGGGGTAGGTATATCCATAACGGTGAGTGATATGTCTAGGTATATAGATCTGAAGCAAATAATCATTGTTTATGTTGCTTGGTAGCCTATATTTATGGCCTTTATATGGTTGATTAGGGAAAATGACATGTTGAATTACCATAAGAAGTAGATCATTTAAAATATGTCTTCTCGGATAATTTTTTTGATTTAACCCACATATCATGATGTGGATTTCTCTATTGATCTAGTTATAGGAGCTACATGAGTATCCATCCCCCCTTATAGGATGGCCACAATAGAGAAGTAGAAGCTCAAGATACATAATGAGGACTTAGAAGTAAATGGTTTTATAAGAACCTATACTTTCTTATGGGGTTCACTTGTCATTTTTTTAATAATGAGGGTGGAAACCTCAGGATATGTGTAGATGATTGGAAATTGAACAAGTATAATGTTATGAAATAGTATACTTTAAACCATATTGATGACCTCTTTGACCATTTTTTAAGAGATCTATTATTCTCAGAAAAGACTTCATGTCAGATTATCACCTGGTAAATGTCAGGCAGGTAGATATACCTCATATAGTGTTTCATATTATGTGTAGCCTCTATTTTTATTTTTTTATGACTTTCGATCAATGAACGATACAACAGTTTTCAGGTCTTCGATGAATCATGTTTTCCAGCTATATTTGGACTCTTTCAAGGTGGTTCATGTAAACTGAATTTTGGTGTATTCTTATACTATACATGATCATGAAAACACATTAACATCATTATAAATACACAGAGAGATCATAAGTTGTTTTCTAAGATCACAGAATGTCGGTTTTGGATAGATAAAGTTCACTTCTAGGGTCACATCATCTCAATGACAAGAGTATTTTTGGACCCATATAAGGTGAGTTCTATGGTTTCTTGGGAGAATCCTAAGAATATATTTGATATTTAGAATTTCATGGGATTAGATAGTTATTATAATCACATAAACCAAGATGTTTTATGAAAATATATTCCTCTCATTGTCTTGATGGAGAAGGTGGTTAGATTTGTATGGTTTGAAATAGGTGAAAATGATTTTCATGAGCTTAAGAGTGGGTTGAAATCAATTCAAATCCCGATTCATCCAATTCCTATTAGAAGTTATAATTTTTTACGATGATGAATCATATACTAATATGGGAGATGTACTGATGTACAGGGATAGATTCCTGGAATAAGGGTATCGCTAGTTGAGTCATCATGAGTGGAATTACTTAATTCATAATCTTGAGTTGGCAGTTGTGGTTCACGCCTTGCATTGTGGAGTCACAGTTTTCTAGGAGAGAATTTTATGGTGTACATGGGAAAAACCCCTAAAGTACATATTTTTGAAATGTGAATTGATACTTTGGAATAGAAGGTGGGTTGATTATCTCTAGTAGTTAAATTTTTAACTAGCCTATACACCATGTAATGGAAATGATGTAGTGGATGCTTTGAGCCAAAAGTGTATCATCCTAAACTGTTATAAATAAAATTACCATATTTCATTTAATGAAATGTATTATAGTGATAAAAACCACATGATATTATTTTGTTTCCTTACACCCAATTGGATTTTTATGAGCTTTATGTATCATTACCATTGATAATACAGTCCATGAACAGTGATCACATGAATATTCTACATATAGTGTTTTTAAAAAATCCTTCTCAAACATACAATAGATATGATGGATTGAACAATTAGGATTGTATCCTATAAATCCCATTTATCGTAGCTTCTGAGCAATATTTTTTTTTGGAATTTTTTTATGACCATACCCGAGTTGTGATCTAACAATATAAGCATGAGTGAAACCATTTACATGATAATTTCAATCTCACCAAGATCACCACCCAAACCATGTTCCCTAAACGGCCCCATGAAAGCCCTGCCATCACACACCTCACACATATCGAATATGTTTTTGTTTTAAGAGGATATTTATCAAGACCCTAGGAATAGTAATTTTTAGATTATTTTTAAAAAAATAATTGCTATGTTTTAATCCTATTTGTTGTTACTTTGTAAATTAATTTTAAAGAAAAAAATTTATTTTTTGTTAATATTCAATTTAAATTAATGAATTAATGAATTAATGGATTTAAAAAAAATATTCTAGTAAAATATTATTAATAAATATTTTTTATCAAATAAAAAGGATCATGTAACTTTTATTACGTTTAATGTTATGTTTTATAAGGGTTAAAAAAAATGTTATTGTCAACAACGCTAAACTTTCAATAAATGTCAGTTTTATTTTAAAAGTGAAAATTCACATATTTATATAGTTATTTAAATATATTGAATATGATTTTTGGAGTCACAATTTAAAAATTATAAAATGGTTAATTTTTCATAATTTTCTATGGTGGAACAATTTTAGGACAAAAATTAAATATTGTATAAATATACCTTGTGTTTTATGACCTTAAAAGGACCCAATAGCGATGTAATAAGTAATATAAATAAGATAAATAACAAAATATATATTTAAACTTTAATATAATGTGATTTTAAATTTATTTTATTTATTTTTAAAATCCATTATAAATCTTCCAAGATTTATAATATTTTTTATAATTGTAAAATCATTTCTTTAAGAGTGTGACTCACCTCCACACCACCAATGATAATATTTTAATAAGTTCATATGATGTATTTATAAAATAATTTAATCTATACTAATTTGATAGGAACCATGGGAAATATCATGGGACGTTTTGTGGTTTTGGATATTTTATTGCATAGAGTCCAAAACCTAAAAAATAAATAAATCCCCCTCTTTTCCAATATAAACCCACCCAATCCACCATTTAACATCACTAAAACTATTTAGATCACATAAAAACTCATCCCTACACTCCATAGAGTCCTCTCAAGGTTTCTACAAGCTTTTAAGAATCCCATTCAAATATTTTAGAGTCACACATTCATTTAAGGTTTCTTTCCTTTCTCCTATATCATAATGTCCCTTTATCAGTTTACACATTCTTTCTCCAATTCCTCATGTTGGTATATATAGTTCCATGTGAATATTACATTACCTTTCATATATAAATTATGAGAGACCCATTTTCACTCATAAAACAGTTTTATGAATTTTTATGTGATGTCATTATGCTACCGAAATTGCACAGTGATAATCCATATAAAAACAATTATGTAGTGAATACCATGCTCATTTTTTATCATCAGTATGCACCTTAAATAAAATATAATTTTTTGATTTGGTAATTATATTTACGTATTTTAAACTCTTTTATTTAATAATAAATTACTATTATTAATAAATCGACGTTTATTGATCTATGTAGAACATTTAAGCATGAGAATGAAATGAATGTGACGGTGTGATCAGAATTATATAGTGCTCCAATGCATTGGGTAATAGTTAGTGTCATGATACATCATGTTGGTAGAGATGGTTTAACTGATTCATTTATTGTACTTTTGACACCATAACATCTTGGTGGATTTATCCTTGACTAGTGTTTATGAGGAAGTGTGTTAAGTTGTTTCCACATTTCCCTTGTCATGATTATCATTCTATAACATGACTTATTATCCATGTCACTTTCAAACTCCATTGATATTCATATTTTCTAACATATATAGTCTACTTCATGTTATTCATTGTTTTTTCCATTATTGGTCTTTTTATCTTGCCCAATTTTTTAAACGTCCTCAGATTATCACATGCAATTTTTAGTATGAAGGAATTTTTTGATCATGTTAAAGAATTTTTCAATAATAAAGTTGTTTTATGTGTTTTGAGTTGTTATGTAATGTTCCTAATTTCCCAAAGAAACTATAAAACTCAATCTTTTGTTCTCTAGTAAGTTTAATTTTATGTAATAAACAAGGATTACATGTGAAATATAGAGAATGGTTTTTTTAGTTGGTATCAAAGGATAGTTTTAGTTATTTTTGGGAGTATGATTATAAAAAATAATTGAAATCATTTATGATATAACTAAGTATAAGAAAACATCACAAAAATTTGGTTAATATAGATTAATTTTTTCACAAAGAATATAAATCCCTGTTTAGATATGACGTGTGGACACAGTTCATTCAACGATGTGTGTGGAGGTAACAACTAAGATAAGATGTTCTAGGTCTGACTCGATATAATCTTGTACACGACAATGAGCCTTACTTCCCAACTGGTTTAACAAACTTGGGATATGATTTAGTAAATTCTTAATATTATTGTGAACCATAATTAATGGAAAAAATTCCCAGGAAAAACATGTTCTAGGAAATAGATCATGGATTATTTAGATTGAAGCCTAGAAACTCATAAGGTAAAGAGATAAATTTAATTTATAAGTAAAACATTTAATGTAATTAGATTCCCCTTATGTGTTTAGTATTTTAAAATACCAATCCCTAGTTTTCTCTTTATTCTAGAAAACGTCCAATAATTGGAAGAATCATGTTAAAAACAGATGTGAAGGGTAATGTGATGACTGCCCCAAACGATATTCCCAACACGATCAGAGAATGAATCCCAAATGTTTTCACAATACTCTCTTAGCTAATAGAAGTTCTAAAAAGAACCTTGGATTAGGAGGAGTGTCAAAATCCCCTAGCATAGGACAATACATAATTTATATCTACCTCTGACAAAGGGATCACACATTTAATGGATCATATGATCACTTAATCTTGGAACAATTGATCAACTCCATTGAGAATATTTTCTCCATTCTTTAATGTTATAAAAAATAGAATGTTGTTTTTGATTTTTATTATATGGAGGGAGAAACTGATCCATGGTGGAAATTGGTCAAGAATATGAAGTATTTTTAAGAGACCAATACAATAAATTGTAAGGAATTATATAAAATAAATTTAGATAAATATTTTGCTCACACTCCACATCTTATAATAAAAATTGATTTCATTTAATTTAAGAAAAAATAATGACGAATCTATCCAGACATATGAGGAAATTTTCACAAGAATTGTTCTATATACCACTATCATTATTGTTTTCCCCAAATTAATATTGACTAGTTCTTTGGTGGGCCAAAGCATAGTTTATGAAAATATTTGCCGATTCTCGACTTTGAATGCTATGAAACAATTCCCTGATGTCCCCTAAAAGTTGAAATGGAGATCGGAGAATCCCATGGTTATTATGGAGATATGAATTTTAATTTTTAATTTAATTTTAGTACACTAATAGATAAATTCAATTGTGATAAGAAATTCCAACATCCAACTTTTCAAATGTAGTGAAATAAGCACCATGAAAATTGGCTAAAGGAAACAAATAAATTCTTTAGGTGAAAAAAATAAGGGAACATAGACAATGATTTTCAATAGGAGAAACCCACCACTATAATGGGGGATAGAATTACATAGTCAACTCTCAACATGTTTTTGATAATATTATCTATAAGGAACTAGGGTAGTTGGTGGACCAGTTCTCTAAGCCAAGGGTTTTTGGAGACAACCAACAATCTCTGAGGTAGAAAGGTAGAGCTTTTACAATAACGGCCACCGAGGTGGATTCTGATAATGAAGTGATGATAGGTACACTAGTTTTTCATTAAGGAATAAAAAATGTACTTTTTTATTCTTGTTCTACACATTCCTTCACATCATGAATGTTTATTAGAACTATTCATACAACACCACAAAGCATGGAAGTAGGGATAATAGTTAAAATGGAAAGTGGGGTAATTATTACATCCCAAGTATATAAATCCTCCCCTATAAAGTTTTGTAGGATGAACTTCAAGATGAACCTTTTCAAACTATCTTTGGTGGAATGTGATGCAATTTTGGTAATGGATTAGATTTCTCTATACAGAGACAACATAAAATGTTCTAAGAAGGAAATCAATCACTATAATAAAAATCGACCACTAATTATATACAAGTGCATTGAGGAGGAAGAATATTCATTATAACCATTGTATAAGAAATGCATATTATTTCCTTATAAGTAAGTGTCTCTAGATAAAATGATTAATTCTATGTCAATAACCACCCTATAAGACATTTATATTATGGGTAAATACACTTACGTGTTTCCTGATGAATTGTATGGTCTTCCTCCCAGTGGAGAGGTTGAAATTTCCATCGATCATATACCTTGGTCATTTCCAATTTCCAAGACTCATTATAAAAATACTTTTGTGGAACTTGAGGGGATGAAGAAATAAATACAAGAGAACCTTGATAGTGCATTCATACACCCAAGTTCTTCATCATGGGGTTAACCAAACCTATTTGATAAAAAAGAAGGTTTGTTCAATGAACATTTTTTTTGATAATCGTGATATTAATACGATCACAATAAAAAAGCAAATATCTTTTTCCTCAGATTGATGAATTGTTCCCTCAGGTTTCTAGATACAATAGTTTTCCACGTTTGATCTTAAGTCGTGATATTATCATGTATGGATAAAGAATGAAGAAATCCCCATGGCCACATTTCGTACAACATACATGCACTATGAGTTCATAGTGATTCCATTAAGACTCACTAATGATCCAAAAATATTGATGGACATGATTAATATAGGAAATAGATATTACCTTGAAAATTTTTTGGTAGTTTTTATAGATTTTATTCTAATATACCCTAAAACCGTTGAAGACCATGAGAAGTATTTGATCACTGTGCTAAAGACCTTGCGAAAGGAGAAGATTTGTGAAAAGTATAACAAGTGTGTTTTATAGTTAAGGAAGTATCATTATTCATGGGAAATATCATCATAATCAATAGGATATATGTATATCCTTAAAATACAAAAGAAATTAAAGGATGGATGAGGCCAACATCTGGATAAATGTTGATAGCTTCCTTGAGTTATCTGGATATTATCAATGATTTCTAAGAAATTTATCATGATTTTAAAACACTCTTACCCTGAAAAAATGAAAGGCAGTCTTGTTTTCATGGAATGATGAATGTGGAGAAAGCTTCATTGAGTTGAAAAAGAGGCTTATTACTACCCATGTGATAACACTACTCACAAGAGTGAAGTTTTTTGAAATTTTTAGTGATTCTTCGAAGAAGCGATTTCCATGTGTGTTGATGAAAAATGAAAAATTCATTGTCTAGTCCTAAAGTTAGTTGAAAATTCACGAGAAAAACTATCCCATTGATAATATAGAGTTACAAGATATGATGTTTTCATTCAAAATCAATTGTTATTGTATCTAAAGAGACAAGTGTGTGATATATACGGATCTAACTACCTCAAATATATATATTCACACATATATAGCTTTATATTTCCTAATTAATATGTTTATAAATCATCAAGGATTAAAAATTCTCAATCCACTATAATCCTAATAATGAAAATAAAACTATGGATGCTCTATATAGAAAGGACTTTGAAATTATATCATTAATGATAATTGAGAAAGATATTATATTCTTATATTTGAAGAATACAAAAATGGTCATCATAAATAATGGAAAATTATCAATCCTTTCATAAATTGTTACTCAAATGTCTCTTTTGGAAAGTTCAAAGGAAGCTAAAATGACGATGTTAGAATTTAGAAGAATGTGGAAACTATAAGAAATTATGAGGGGCGGTGGCCTGCTTTGAGACTGCTGGGGTTCGGTTCTTGTTGCTTTTAGTGCTTATTATGGACCGGGTAATTCTATGGGTGCGGAGTTTAGAGCCCTTTAATCAGGTTTGATGGTATGCAGGAGGAAGGGGTTCCCAGTGACGGAGGTGGAATCGGACTTGGAGGTTCTAGTCAGATCTCTGCAGGGCTATCATGACCTCTCCTGGGATTTAACATATGTATATCGCAGGTGTAAAATGGAGACCAATCAGGGAAGGATGATACACCATAGTCTGAGGGAATCCAACTTTGCAGCTGATGCGTTGGCTCGTTGGGGCCAATCTGAGGAGACTCTGGTGGTTTATGACAGCCTTAACTCTCTTCCTTTGGAGTGTGTTAATGTGGTTCAGAAGGACTCTCTTGGCCTACACTATTTTTGTCCTTCGTGAAGTGTAATTTGGTTTGTCTTCATATTAATAATAAAAAATAACTTTTCAGTCAGTGGAAACTATAAGAAAAGGGAAATCATCGAATTTAAATTCTAATAAAAAAAATTGTGATATTTTGGGTCAATAATATGTGTTCAATAAAATCTTATGTTATAAAAGGTACTATTAAATGATTCACATAGTTTGAATTTCTCCATTAACCCATGAAATACAAATATGTATCATGATGTTTGAGATAACTATTGGAGGGACTACATGATGAAGGAGATCACTGAATATACATCAATGTTCCTGGTATGTTGTCTAATGATGGCTGAAAGACATAAGTCTAATAGGATGATGCATCCTTTACCCATACCAGTGTGGAAATGGGAAATATCACCATGGAAACTATCAACGGGATTTCAAATACATCGAAAGGAAACAATGATATCTTGGTTGTCATAAAATGTCTTAAAATGACTTCACACAACATTTCAATTTGAGAGGATTTGTTACTAGATAAACATTCATGAATATACATTAGATAAGTGGTGAGGATTCATGGAGTACCACTATCCGTTGTGTCTAATAAATATCCAAGGTTCACTTATATGTTTTGGAAAAATATCCATCATGATCTAAACACTGAGATGAACATTATTATGGAAGATCATCCTCAAACTAATGTCTAATATGCGATGAATATCCTAAAACATGATGAAATGTTTCTATCATGCTCAATTAACTTCAATAGTGGATGAGGATAACATATTCTTATGAATTTGTTGTTTTACAAAAAATAGTTTTTACTTGATAATCCAAATGTCTTCCTTTTAATTTCTTTATGGGAATATGTGCATAACACCAGCATCTTGGGTTGTTGTTGGGGAAAAAACATCTAGGTGTTAATTTTTTTGAGAAAATAGTTGAGTAGGTTAAAACCATTCAACTTCACATCAAGGTCACTAAGAGTCTAGAAAAAAGCTATCCGAAAAATTTTCGATGAGACCTGGAGTTTGATTTTGGATGCTTCTTTATTCTTCAACATATATCAATGGAAGAAGGTGATGATATTTGTGACGAAGACAATGAATATTCCATTATACGTGATCCCTTTTTAGCACCTTGATTTCATTGGAGTAGTGTCTTATGGACAAGAACTCTCACTGAACCTATCATAAGTACATGGTGTATTAAATGTATCCCTCTTGAGAAAGTACATAACAAAACCCTCACATGTACTAAATCCATATGTGGCACAATTAGAGAATGATCTTTCCTATAAAGTTCAGCCAGTGATGATCTTATATCATAGAGAAAATTTTCAATGCAATAAGACAATACCCCCATAAAATTATTGTGGAGAAACCACATGTTTGTAGAATAATTTTGGGAACCAGAGGATGTGATTACATAGAGATAGCATTATTTGTTTTAGTGTGGGAAAATAAAATTTCAAGGGAAAACATTCTAAAGGGGGGAATATTATAATAACCCGAGCAATTATAAATAAAATTTCCCCTTTTTATTTAATTAATTTTCTTATGGTTATATATAACTCATGAACATATTTTGTTATATTATATTAAATTGGATTTAGATGACTTTTAAGTATCATGACCATTTATGATATATTCATTTAATAGTGATCCCATAACTAGTATAAATATATGGTTTTTAACAAATCCTTTTTTCGTAGACAAAGTGAAGGCCTCATTCCATAAGATCATATCCTATGAAGCCTATTTATCAGAGATTCTAAGGTAGATCTCAAATCTGGGATTTTCCCTTAGACAGGCCCCAGATGAGATCCAATAAATTAACCATGATTGAAACTATTTATTAGAGATGCTCCATCTCATCGAGATCATGACCCGAAACATGTTTTCAAGATGGCCCCATGAAAGAACAACCATCAAGAACCTCACTCTTTGGACATATGATGGTATATTAAAGGGATATGTATCAAGAACATAGAAATAGGAATATGTACATTATTTTTTATTAAATAATGAATATATTTTAATCCAAATTTTGTTACACTGTAAATGATTTTGAAATTAAAATTATATTTTCTTAATATTAAAATTCAATTGAAGAATTTATAAATTAACAGGTTTTTGAAATAAATAATATATTAATAATGTATTATTATTAAAAAATTATCAAATATAAATGATCATATAATTTTAATGATGTGAAATCTAATTTTTTATATGTGTTGAAAAAAATGTTATTGTCAAAAACCCATCATTTTAAATAAATGTTGGGTTTTATTTTAGAAGTTAAAATTCACATACATAAAAAATTATTTAGAAAAATTGAATATTATTTTTTCAATTAGAACATCGAAATTATCCATCGGTGATTTTTTTTTAAATTTTTGGAGATAGTCGAATTTCTAGGTAATGATTAAATACCATATAAAAATACATTCTGTTTTGTGACGTCACAATAACCCAAAAGTGATGTAATATGTTATATAAATAGGATCCCGACAAAATATATGTTTTACCTGAAAAATAATATTATTTAAAGTTTATTTTATTAAATTTTCAAATCCATTTTGAATCATCCAAGAGTTATAATAAATTTTGTGATATCAAAATCATTTATTTAAGAGTGTGACTCACCTCCACATTATCAATAGTAATATTTTAATAATTTTGGCCCTTGGACTTATATAATAATTTAAACTACTCCCATTTGAATAAAACCACAGAAAAACACATGGATGGTTGGCAGTTTTGGATATTATATTATATAGAGTCAAAAATCTAAATAAAAAACCCCTCCTTTTCGATATAAACCCACTCATTCTCTGATTTGTCTTCAATAAAACTTCTTATGGAATTTACAAACTCTTACCTCCACTACTTGTAGTCTTTTTAAGGCACCCCAATGATTTCAATAAGCTCCTCCCAAGCCTTTGGATTCACACATTCATGTAAGGGTTCTTTCCATTCTCCTCTTTCATCAATTTTCTTTATTATGGTATGCCTTATTATTCTAATTACTTATGTTGGGACATGTATTTATAGGTCCATATTTCTATCCATTTTATATATAAATTATTTGAGACTGATTTCTCTCCCATCAACCAATTTTATAAATTTTTATGTGACATCATTATACTGCTAAAATTGCACCACAATTTTCTATTCCAATAAAATTGTGTAGTGAATACCATTCCTATTTTATATTATAGTATTCAGATTTATACGAATATAATTAATTTTATGGGGACTTAAATTTATTTATTCATCACACCTTGATCTTTTAGTAAACTTTTATGATGAATATATCCTTGTTGATTGATCTATGTGGGACACTAAAGCATGATAATAAAATGAAAGTGACATATGCGCTTGTAATAATATAGATCTATAATGAATTTGTTAATGTTTAGTATCATGATTCATCACATTGTGATATAGGGATTACAAGATTCCATTATAGGACATTTCGCACCACAAAGTCTTATAGGATTTATCTTTGACCTATTTTTATGATGTAGTGTATTAGTTGTTGTCACATTTCCAATCTTATAATTATAATGCCATATAATGCCTAATTATTCTTGTCACTTTTATGCTCCACTAATATAACTACTATCTAACATGTATTTTATAAATCTTTTTATGCCCTGTTTATTCTCGTACTGGGATTTATTTCGCACCCATTTATTATGTATGTCCTACGGTTATCCTATGCAGTGTCAAGTATGATGGAACGTTATGATCATGATAATGAATTTCTCAATAAAGATATTGTCTTTAACATTTATGTTGGTATGTAATGTACCTAATTTCCCAATGAAAATAAGAATCTTGGTCTTCTGGGTTGTATTGTGTGTTGTTTTATGTAATAAATCATGTTTAAATATGTAATAAAGAAAAGTATTGTTATAAAAAGACACAAACATGGTTAGTTCAAGGGTAAATTAGTGAATGTGAATTTATAGGATTGTTCTCAAAGATTCACTTGGAGGTATAGGATGGTCATGGGAAAACTTTTCTCTATCCAAGGAATTGACATTCACACTTCTTGAATTGGTGAGGAGGATACAACTATTAGATTATGGGGTGTATTTCTAAGGGAGAGCATGGTAGGTGAGGACCTACCTCTTTGTTGGACTATAAGGGAGGATGAATTTTTTTGTATGAATGGGTGTGTATGAGTTTCAATAGACTTCTAATAGGATATGATATGGTAATTTCAGTTCTCGTATTGGTTAGTACATCCCAAAATTATGAAGAAGATTCAAAATTTATTCCATCAGTATTTGTGTCATATTATGAAATAAGAAATAGTGTTTTTTTAAAATTTGGACTCAACCTATCAGTAGGTGAAGGCTGAAAACTAGAAACTAGTTAAGATTTTATAATAGTTACTTGTTCCCTAGTTGAACTAGGACAATGTTGCAATGTATTTCATGATAGTTATTCTGAGGTCACCCTGAGGTAGTGATGTTTTTTGGCTCATTATGGAAAAAAGTGTGTCCAAATCATGTGACATTATTTTTGAAGGTGAAATAGCCATTTCCCCCTAGTTCATTTGATTATTAACCCTCCTCCAACTTGTTAATTTTCTCTAGTGGTTGGACATCATTTCTCCTATTAAATATCCACTTCTATGCTTTGGTTTCTTTTCATCATATCACCTCTGATTCAATATTTGATCATCACATTGGATTCCTCTTGTTAAGTGATTTTCTCCTTAGTCTCATTTTCCATTATTCTTTCTATCTATTATGTTATTTTGGTGCAAGATAATATGCCTTATTTCAAGGGTATTCACATTTTTTTTCAATTTTCTTAGAATCTAGATCGATTTAGGAGTTGATACTGGATTTGTTTTCTACCATAAGAATAAGGTATGTAGTCTATAAATTTTCATTGAAAGTCTAGTTTTCTTATAGATACTTGTCATTGTGAGTCATGATTGACCTTTCAAAAGATTCTTTTAAATTAATTAAATGCCTTGATTAAATTGTTGTAACCAAAATAAATTTCCAACATAAAACTATGATATAGTTGGAGGTTTTCAAAGACAACTCGAACAACCTATGAGGTGTGTCTACATATCTCGCCTATGAGATACCACTTTATAGGGTGTGTGTGTGTGATCACAATCATAGTGGGAGCCTTACTAAATTAAATGAGTTTTTAGATGAGGATTTATTCATCCTTTTTTTGTCAATATATGTGATAAAATTGGTTAAATTGATTAAACTTAAATAATGTAATGACTTGGATGAACTGATGGATTCTATATAATTATGAAATGGGTTTTAAAATGACTAATGAAGTGATTGTGATTACATTTTATTTCATGTACATTTTTACTCTATAGATCCTGATTATATTAGATTCTATGGACATTTTTACTTCATTGATCTTAATTGCATTGGATTACATGTTTATTTCTACTCCATTGATCAGGCATACATGGACCACCATAGACAAGCCTCACGAACATGATCCTTGGGATCCACTCCAGTCAGTAGAATTATTTTTATGGAGATCCTCCATGGACTCAAGGAGGATTCCTTAGTCATTTTATATATTGGATTCATCCCTCGAAGGTCTGACACTAGATTACTCTACATAGGCTATAGTGGATGTTTTATCACATTTTATAGATAGACCTGGACTAAAATTGTTTTTCATAGTGATCCCCAGTATGCTATATAGTATCACATTTACAAGTATCTCTTTTTTAATATTATATATTTTGTACTACTTCATATCATATAAACATACTGGACTTGTTATAGACATCATTAGTGGTGTCCTACAAAGAGTTATCTCACAATCTATTTTGTCCACCATTGGGTACACAAATAGACTTCATGGATATAGTTATGGACCAAGGATAATGCATGCCATTCAATGATTGGATGATTATTCATAAGAGTGGGGGATCAAATTATTGAACTATTTCTCATGATGATATTTATAGATATTAATTTTGGTATTTTTTACTTTTAATACATAAACTATAATCGATGTATGTTTACATGTATTGTAGGACATTTTTTATAGATACATTTCATTTCATAATTTTTTATATGATATTTCTTTGGATTTTATTAATAATATTTTTGTGTATATATATTATGGTTGTTACTTATTTATATAATGCATCCACATTATTAGTTATTTGTTGAACCACATGACACTCTAGTCATGACTGTATAGTATCCCTATTGTTCAACCATAGACACCCACTACTAGTTGGAAGCCACTGGCTATGAGAAGGCACACGTGAGGCCAAGTGACCCACTGGATTGGGGCCCATTTAGTTTCTCCTTGTTCAGGACATTACATAATAGTTCTAGTAAAATTTTAGGATATGAAATAATGTATATAACCAAAATAAAATAGTATGTTTTCTATCATTGAATGAATAACCATCATGTGTATCACTACATTGTTTTCGGTATCGACCTTAGTATTTTTTACGGAATACATGCATCCTTTTTTCTAGTCCTTGGAGATTTTTATCAATGATTGTTGCTGAAAACCTCTATCATAGGGAATTCATTCACAAATTATCTATATTTCTTGTAGTTAAAACATTATATTATGGGTTTCATGTTGATTGGATCATTACATTATTCTATCACATTCATAGGTTTATCCCATAAAAAATAATTAGTTTGTTTCCCTTCCTCTTTGTGTCTAAATCGGTTCCGTTTATCCTTCATGAATTTGAAGGAATTTGTCTTCCCACAATTTTGATATGTGGGATGATATACTTTCTTTCCCCCATGATATTTATCAATAACAACACCAGAATTAGTATATATTCTATTCTTGTTGTAACCAATCCCAAGTGACACTTCAAATTATCCAATCTATACTTCATCGTTTAGGGGTCATCAAAAAATTCCCTCATAGATTTCAAAGTCTCAAATATCCAACATTTTTTTATATTCTTATTTAACCCACCAAACAAATAGTCAACTTTACTGTTAGGTGTTTTGACAAATATGGATGCATATCATGCACGTATTGGTAATTTCCCCTCACAAACCATGATGGATTCATAATGTTTTTTCATTAGGATAAGAAAATACTTATCCATCTTCTAGTAGAGAGTGTGGGTAAAATATTTTTTGAACAAAATCCTAATTCATTCCACTCAATTTTTTTTATTTTTTATTTGGGAATTATATTTGTAACCAACATCCACCATCGATCAGCTTCTCCCTCCATAAGATAAATAGACAACATGACCTTATTTTACTAATAGAATTGATAGATGGAGAATATATCTTTAATAGAGTTGATATATTTATTTTTGATTAAGGGATATGAAGATCTATTGAAAGTTGAAGGTATTTTTCACATAAATGTCTCATTAATAATTGATCTATATTTGAGGGATTTATATTTTCCCCATATTTAATGAATATATTAATCAATTAATTAAATAATGAATTTATTATCATTAATTTTATGATTCCTTCTCACAAATGGTTGGGCATCTCATTTGGGATGTCAGTACATTGCCCCTCACATTGGTTGTTGACTCGGTCACACCTAATTTTTGTCATTTTCTGGAAATAAATGTTAAATTAGGGGTTAATTTTTTTTAACTATTAAAGTAACTAATGTGAAATATTTAAAATTAAAGGGATGACACATAAATTACATTTATTGTTTATCATATTCATTTATCAGTATAAATATATGTTATCCATGTTCTATTTTATAACATAAAATCTTATGTGAAATTTGTTTCCCTTAATAATGGTTTGTATGAAGCTTGTGAATTTACCAAAGAATACCCCTTGGAGTGTCAGACTATGTGTGAAGAAGGCCCATTTTTCTTCACCAAGTGATGATCGAGTCTGTATCAATGTTCCCTTTTGGGGTTATTACCCCCAATTATAACTATCCCATATCTATATCCACTTGATATATCCAAAAAAGGATGTCTTTTCTTGGAAACCATTTCCTCTATACATTACAAAAATTTAGATATATTTTCATATGTTTAGTAAATCCCTAAGTATTTATCTATATTTTTATAATACTACTCGTTAAAAATATCTAGACCTTTCTGTGATACCAGCTACGGTAAACCATATTTTATTACACCTCAATTCATGATTTATTACATAATCGTTCACATAATAAAACCTCAGATGATTTTAATGCCCAATGTATTTGTCAAATTATGTATATATAACATTAACTAGAATCATGGGTAAAATATAATTATTTAATTACTATGAAACATGCCCTTATAATTCTTGAATCTTTAAAAACTACATAGGATAACCTAGGGACATGTATAAGAAAAGGGAAAGCTACAAAGCATGGTGAGGGAATAAACAGATCATAACATAAGTTAAAGTTGCACATGTGATTCAAGAGGCATATTAAGGTAACATAATAGTGGGGATAATCATAATATTTAACAATGATCCATGGAATAACATTACAACAAAAAGGAAGTATGGGAATTTGGAAACAACAAAAAACATGACATTGTAAACATAATTAAATGCTAATCATCTAGAAAAAATAACAGTGTTATTTCTATATCCTGTTGTGAAACATACATAGAATATCTTGGGATAACAACATTACCCAATGTGTCATAAGGCCAAAAAATTACTATCCGACCCTTCACTTTGTTATCATGTACATTCATATGTGTGACATAGAGACCATAAAACATAAAGATGTATTTAATCGATTTTAACTGCATGATTAAGGAGTGTTGGAAAAATAAATGTAAATTACTAATAAATGAAGTATAATTAGAAAAAATTTAATACTAGTGAGAAGAAATAGATATGGGTATTTACTATATAGAGTTTTTATATAGAAAATCACAGGATAATTTTGGCAGCAAAACAGGTCTACATAAACGTATACAGAAAGGGTGAATGTGAGGAAAAGGGGTATATAATTAATTGGTAACCATAAGAAATGTAATATTCATTTTTAAAAACATATCTAAACTTGAAAAAATGGAAATCAAAAGGCATGAAAAAATAGGTGCTTGAATAAATGGAGGAAGGAGAGGATCCCTTACCTCGAGATGGTACATCTAAAATACTGAGAGGAGCTTATTAAGAGATTGGGAATAATGGGAGGGAACTATAGAGTTTAAAGAAGAGTAAATCTATTTTATAAGTGTTTTGAATTAAGATTAATGTGATTTTGGGAGTGTTTATATATAAAAATTATTGATACTTCTTGATTAATTTCCAGGGGTTTTCCCATAGTTTTTTAAAAATAAGATTGGTTTTAATTAATTTATATTTCTAATAATCAATATCATTAAAATAATTTTATTTGGGGATGTGGAGGTGAGTATTTTTATAATTTTTTTTTTAAAACCTTAAAATATAATATTTGTATTTTATAATTCTTTAAGGGTTCATAAAATTAATAATATAACATTAAAAATGAATTATTTTAATGGTGAAATATTTTTTTTATTTTTTATACAAATTATAGTATTTATTACATCACCTTTAAACTTTTAAGATGTTATAATACACACTATATGATTATGTCATATTTAATTTTTACACAAAAATATGTCTATTTCAAAAAAAAATTAAATACACATCATTGGATAATTTTTATGTGATTATTTTAAAAAAATATTTAATTTAACAATATATGTCTCTAAATAAGATAACATATACTTTTAAATAAAAAATCTGTTTTTATTGAAAAGTGCATGTTTTTTACAATAATATCTTTCGAACCCATATAAAAATTACAATTAACTTCATAAAATTTTATTTTTATTTATATTTAATAAATATTTATTATTTATAGTACATTATTAAAAATAAAATTTATTAAAAAAATATTGAATTCATCAAAAATATTGTCTTTGTTGAAACTTTATATTAACAAAAAATTATAATTTTCAATTCATCATATCAATTTATATATATATATTAACCAAAAATATAATTTACAATTCATCATATCAATAAATTATTTTTTATCAAACTTGTAATTTAATAATTTAATAATTATTATTAAAACGTGATAAATATAATCATTATTTGTTAAAAAATAGGAAAAATCATACATTTATTGTATGAATACATAGTCCTTTGTTACACCAGTGAATGTCACATGGGTAAGGCTTGTAATAGTGATATTTTCATGGTGTTGATCAACGATAAGGGGTTCGAAGATGATTTATATTATCTTGAAATCCTCCAATAAATGGTATTGATCGTGATTTATTTATTGAATATCACCTCAATATTGGTCAAAGAAAAATAAAAATTATGTTAACTCCCTCATAATATCTGATAAATGGGATTCATCATGTATGGTCCAACTAGTTGAGGTCATCACTTCCATTATCTATGTCAAATAGAATATATCATAACCCTTAATATACTAATTTTAATTGTCACTATAAAATGGATATATTATTAATTTTTATGATGCTTAATGGTAATTTAAATTTTATAGACCATATAATGCTCCAAAAAAGCAGAAGTTGTGCATGAGTATTCTATAAATTCATTTTTCAATAAAGGTTTTAATTATTTATAAACTAATTAAATTTACAAATGATCAGTTTATTATAGAGGGTGGGTTGATGAGGGAGGGGGAAAAGGCATTGATGTGGTAAATCCTAGAGACCACCGCTTGATAGTCGGCAATAGAGTTGGTAGTGACAACTAAATTGTAGTCACCTGAATCCCCCCTCCTCGAATTCTTAATATTCCAGCAGTGATGGTGGTGTAGTCACTCAATCACTACTTAAATACTAGATGAGTATCCTATCTTCTTAAAGCAAATATGATTCATGTTCTAAGGCCTACTCTTCCCTCTCATGATTATCTCTTATAATCTATATAATTAAAAGGGAATTAGTTCCCAATGAAAATACTAGTTTTTTTAATAAATTATAACTCATAAATAAGTTTCCATGAATTAATTTCTAGATCCCAAATATAAGGTATATGTTATTTAAGAGTATCCAAAAAACTAAATGGACCATCTAAAAGAATGGGGACCATACAGATACTCTTATTTGGTTAATCTAAGAAAATTAAATAAATATTGGTACTATCAATGTTTCTTGTAGACAATTAAGTATTAGGGTTAGTAAACCTATCTTATCACTCTTCATTGCCATAATATAACAAAAAATATAGGCTTCTAAAAAATATAGATAAAAAAATATCCCTCATCTTTCAATTTTTCAACCACCACCATGTTTGTAGGGGATGACATCAATAACATTCTCAACTAGTCTTAGAATAAGGGAGAAGGTTTGTATTTGAGAATGGATATGAATGAAATTAAATCATATTTATATCATAAATATCATTTAGATTTTGGACTCAGTAGTGTTATTTACACATGGTGAACCTTCAAGAATTAGTCAAGAAGGATCTAGAGTTAGTTGGACATATGTCTGGGAAACATTTTTCCCATTTATACTATCCCAATAAGGATGGTTTCTTTGGTTTACATAATCTATCTAATAATTATATATTTCTATTTTAGTTTGAAATCATGAAAATACCATTCCATTTAATATTTTCTTTAAAACATTGATGGAAGATATAGGTTTTCGATACATGGTGATTTTTTCGAGGAATACTCCCATTTACAGGCATGCATGGGTAAAGCTCCATGTTAATATTTTATTATTATAATGATATTTTATTAAATTTAACAGAGAAAAAAATAACTCTAGATTCATCTTACATGAACTATTGGTGGTTATTAGTCTCCCAAAATTTTCACTAAATGATCTTTAAGATGATGGTACATTTATTCTCTTCACCCATAAATAGAGTTGCATAAAAGAGAAGTTACATGAAAAGGGAACAATCAAGGGATAAATATATCAGATTAATTTCCTAATAAATATAGATAAAAATATAACTTACTTTCATACATTAATTAATAAAATAACTTTTTAAGAATACCAAACATTTAACTATAAGATGGTACTCACACTAGTGATGTTGACATTACCAGGTCACATGATGTTTTATATTTCTTTTTGTTACTTGATAGTCTGCATCATTATTTGAGAGAGGATATTTCAATGGTGAAATGGGTTATAACATTCTAGATAATATTTCAATAAATATTTTGGTTTAATAAAACACCTAGATTCAGGACATCCAAAAAATAGAGAGGCCTCTAAGGATATTGAAATTAGAAATCCCAAGTGTTCCCTAGGGTGTAATGGATTTATATGATCATAAATTATTCTATAGGATCTCATGATAAAAATATAAAATATTTAGTGCAAGACTAATTTAATGGAGGCTCCATTCTATGAGTTCCCACTATCATAGTCCCACAACTTATTACAAATTTTAATCATCCCAACATCAGTCATCAGTATCAACCCATAAGCATGTTAAATCAAAATCATAAGGTGATAGAAATGATTTTAAAGGAAAATAATATATCTCCACTTAACCTCTCATAGATCAAATGAGAAACATGGATTCCATATGCATTAAATTATTTAGGGGCGAATCATCATTGTCAATGAAAATATGTAATTCATTGAAATTCAAGTTGTTTTTTTCTAATATCATGGTTATTATTTATATAGAAAAGGCCTATGATATAATGTAATAGTGAATTTTCCTTATAATTATGAGATAGTTTGAATTTTCTAAGTGGGTTTTCTACCTTTACTTATAGTTTTTTAACTAGATTGAATTAATGGTCTATCTCATAGAGGGGAGGATTGGATTCTTAATTTCAGTGAGGGGTATTTGTAAAGGAGATCCACTCTCACTAATCATATTCATACAAGGTTAATAAGTTCATAGCAGCAATAATAATCATGTTTTACAAGGTTTTTTATCCTCAAATTTTGATGTATGTATGCATTCCTAATAAAATAAAAACCTTTAAATGTGTATGGAAAAATATTTTTCATATACGATATAAATGATACATTTTACAATTTTATATTGATTATCATTCATTTACCAATAGGAGTGTCCAGTGCATAAATGATATGTAGAATAGTTTTTATATTACAATTATATTCTTGGGCATTCATTCAAATAATGTTTATGTAATACATGGTATAACTAAATGATATTTCCCCATGTATTATATGGGATATCCATTATCAAATGGTAGAATTCTCATCCATAATTTTGATGGATTACTTGTAATAATCATTGGAAGGATTACTAATTGGTAGAGTCATTTACACTCTTATGAAGGTAGGGATTTTTGTTTAAAAGTGTCCTCTCATCCATATGAATGCTAGTTTTGTATGTTTTATGGACTCATAGAATGGTGATAAAAATATAAAATCATTTTTATATCATTATCAAGAACTTTCATCAAGAATTTTAGTACTACATGGATAACTAGATTAGGTTGTGATATCTAGTTAGAGGCGGGGGGGGTATTAATCTCAAATATATAGAGAAACACTAAATACTATAAAGTCTATGTTTTGGTGGTAAGACATTGCATGGAAAAAATTTTATTTTAAATTTAACATAAAAAATAACGGGAACACTCTGAAATTATTTCATGAGGGTTCCTTGAATTTATAGTCTCATTAAGCCTACATGCTACAATATATATCATCAATTAAAACACATGTTAGTCTTCTAGAAGAGGGGATATATATTTCTTCTATGATAACTGGTTGGGAGCTTGGATGTCCTTCCTAGAGTGCACAACTCTATAAATGAGATTTAGGAATGTAAATAACCACCCAACATTCACATAGGCAATTATCAATGTAGAATAGAATTCCATCCACTATAATATCTAGTTAGATAAAGTGTTTTACAATGATTAATTCACTCCATACTCATAGTTATACTTCAACTTCCATGACTAATACAAGCTTATTCATGTGTATAAAAATATTTAATTTAGGGAAAATAGAATTCAGTTGAATGAAATTCAAGGAAAAATCAACTTTATCATTTGGTACATTCATAATTAGGTTATCCCTAAGGATAGTGGTGTTAAAAATAAAGGAATAATCCTCACTTTGAAATTTATTTTCCAAAAGAATAATAAAATTGTGTCCCTATTAAACTTATTCATAGAAGGGAACTAGGTGAGATATATCTAGTCCACACTGAGGGGCCTCATAGAGGCCATTTGAAGTGGTAATTTTGTGGACTTCTTCCCCACTTCATGTTTCTAGAATAATGTATGTGATCTCTAGAAACCACAAGTCTAAATAATTATCTTCTCTGTTGGGAAATAAGTGATCATTGAGGAATAAAAGGAATCACATCACTAATCCTATGACCCAATAAATGTAGCCTCATTTCTATGTACCTCGCCCTAGTTCTCAATATTTTTATCTCTATATGGATAATATGCGTACTGAGTCTTTAAAGAACATGATCCCCCAAATATCACTTCTTGAGATGGTGTATAATAGATCAAACCAATGTTTATAGGTGTACTAGAGAACACCAAAAGGAGATTGAAGCTTTTCTTGGATTGTTCTAGTATCCATGGAATCATGAGTGGTGGTTGTATTATTCTAAACAAGATAGATTCAATCATCTTATTGAAATTATACTTTTATTGGGTGTACAAAACCATTATAAAAAAAGCTTAATCCCAGTTAACAATGTTTATACATTACACCTAAAACAAAAAAAATATCATTTATATCGAGTTTGACTCATCATTCAGTTTTAGTTCCTTACTAAGGCATTCACGTAGTCATTAAAATATTAATAAAATCATAAAATTATGTAAAATAATGATCCACAAAGAAGTAAAAATTCTATAAACATGGAATGTGGGAAACAAGGCATTAGATATCCACGTATATAATGGAAATTAGAATGAGGTAATAATTATTTACCAGAATGTTAAACCATTGCCATTAGATCGCATACACATTATTTGTGAGTATTCCCTCAGGCTCCACAACATTAAATCTACATAACATTGTTCTTATTCTTATTTATTTCAAAATAAAAATTTATGTTTATATTAGTATTGGTTTATTAATTTTTATAGGATTGTTGAAGAAAATAAAATTCCCATTATTATATAAAAATTTAGTTTTCTTAAAATCTACCAAAAGTGATGATTTCATTTTGTTTTCAAAGTGTATTTATCATGTTTTTATTAAATATTTTTTCATCTTTTTCAACATCCATTAATAATCATAATTCTTAATGAGGGATTTACAGTAATGATACCATCCATATTATTTCATTGGATGGTTTATGATGATTTTTTGAGGGAATTATCATGAAATTCATTTATTTTCTAGGGGTTAATTAATCTATAAATTATTAATGAATCCTCTTATGTTCAGTGGGATAAATATGTATGGTTTATTACTATGAGAACAATGTGAATATTTTAGCTCTCTTATATATTAGTTATTCTTATATATCATGTGATCTTAAAAGATATGTGAGCATTTTTCTTGATCCTAATAGAGTATATGGGCAGTTAGACCAAGACGAAAAATGTACACTGGTGGTCTTCACAATATATCTATTTAATGAATATCTTGGTAGGTGTTCATGAAAAATGATTTTTATGCTTCTTCTTGACTGAAAATTAAATTTTTTATTATCAAAACACTTTTATGGAAAATGTGAGAAACCCCATGTTTATCCAGGACATCCACTAAATGAAAAAATAAAGCTATTGAAATGAAACTTGACCCTATTAGAATTCTTATCCCTAAATATTTTCTAGGAGAGGGATTTTACCGGTGTTTCTGGAGGAGCATCAAGCAGAGAATTAATGTGAGATGCCATCTGATCCCACACTTTCATGTACTCTTCATGCGTGATCTTCTTGTCATTGAAACCTCTTACTAAAATCAGACTCTGCTTGTCAATCCACTCGCCCTGTTCATTGTTAGTATGCACCCGAATTGGCCTTCCCATCATCTTCTCAGCATCCTCTACAGAGGCATCTATCACAAGAGATTCTTCTTCCATATCCTCTGCAGAATGCAGAATCAGCTCCAAAGGACCCACCACCTGATCGTCCCTAAGAATGCCTGTCCCACAACACCCCCTCCAAACTAACTGAGATTCGATCAGGATTTGAAAGAATACCCTTCTCCTTTGCTTTTTCTTTTTTAGAAGCTTGAGTCTCCATAGGTGAAGGTAAATAGGAATAATCCTTGTGGCCTTTCTTAGTACCTTGCCTCCCCTTCCTCCTCCGCTGATCACATGTATCTTTAACATAAAACTCTATCTCATTGTCTTCATTAAACTGATCTGATGACTCATCATCAAACCCCTCCCTGGGAAAATCAACATCCTTATCAGATCCTTAGGCCTCCAACCCCGCAAAGCAGTTACCCAGCTTAATGCCTGGAGACCTGTTCCTTTCCTCAGACTCTTGATGATGGTCTTTTCCTGAAGATCCCAGACCAGTCAGGACAGCCTCAGCATACGAAGCAGGCTTCATGGTTTCAACAATTCCAGCCTCCCCAATGCCATTATCCACTGGTTCTCCCAAGATAACACAGGAACCACCTTGCCTAGGAGGCTGCAAGTTGGGAACATCCAAGTCTCGGTGAATCCTATCAAAGACATTGGCTACCATTGGATTATACTGGGTTGGAAGAAGGTTTTCAAGAGTGGTCTGTGCACCAACAGCTATCTCAGGACCTTCCCCTATCACATCCTTCTCAGCAAGACCTATCCCCACCTGCTGACTACCTAAACCAGATGCCACAGAGGGCAGCGGTTCCTTAACCAAATTACGATCACCTTCCATGACTCTACACAGTTCCACTTGGTGTCCAATTCGTATACAATGATTACAGTAATCAACCCACTATTCAAATATAACTGATTGATTGTATCGGAATTCCTCACCAATAGCAATGAAGAAGGACTCCACCGGGGGTCAAGAAACATCAACCTCTACACATATTCTCATTGAGATAGGGTGGCAAATAGCCCTAGTTCTACTGTCAGAGCAAAAGTACCAGCCAACAAGATTTTCAAGCATACACAATATAGCTGGATTTTGAAATGGAAGAGGTAAGTCAAGAAATCGTACCCAAATCGCTGTGAAAGCTGAGTCGCGACGCATATGAAAATCGTAGGACCAACGGAAGAAGAAAAATTGGGCACCATCGCAAGATCAAGGGGCGGCCGACCATGCTAAAATAAAATCTTCTTCGGATGAAAACCAAATCATCACATGCCTGGATCCAAGAAGCCCCATGGTGGCGCGCTCCTATAGACCCCAAGAATTAAAAATGCAACGGTCGAAGCAATCAACCGATGGACGTCTCTATTTGAAACGCGCAATCAGAGTTAGGTTAAGCCGGGAGGATGCATCAGTGAATTCACGAGCTGAAATCGAGAGCTGCGGGACCCCGTTGTAGATATGAGGAGCCTTGGGGGATATGGCAATCTGAGGAAAAGAAGGCAGGAAATCAGGATCCGAGAAGGGTGGGAAGGATTGACGACCACCACTGTGAGGCAGCGAAGGTCCCTCCCCCACCAATGGGAGAGGGACCTGCTCGGAGGCCATCGCCTCCTAGGTCGGCGGAGGTCGGCACTCAAAACCCTCCGCAGCGCGAATCGAGTAGGTCACCAAAATTTTATTCCATATTATTATGAATATTATGTGATATATTGGTACATGATTTAATAAGTATTTCAGTAAACACTTACTCAAATGTTATATTCCATGAATCATTATTTATGATATTTGATTGATTGGGTATTATTAATGTATGTTATGGTAATGTTCATTCACCCTTATGAGAAAACCTATGTTCTCATAATAACTTTAAATGTTATCTCCCATAGTTACCCTTTCTTAAAATATGACCTGACCCCTTCTTATATTTCCATTAACCTAGGATATATAAAAGGATACTAAGAAATAAAATTCTAGAAATGTTACATATAGAAAATGTTCATTGAAATGTTGAAGATTATTCATGAATAAGTCAATTATGTGTCTAGTCTCAAATTCACTAAACCATAATGGTTCTCATATATATATTATTGTGAGATATATCAAATATTCCTTTAAATGATGTAGTATTCAAATATTCCATGCTTGATTTTCCTTTATTAGTATCAGAGTTGTGTTTAATTGTTTTTGGGGGATTACATTATGAGTAATAAGAGAGTAAAACCCAATTCATCTTATTATAAAAGTGATATAGGTTGAAACAATTCATCTACTGAATGAATGTTTCATAACATAAGAAATCTTAGGGTTAATTTTCATTATGATAAATCTATTCACTCTTATTATTATTTCATGAAGTCACACTATCCATTTTTTTGTAATTTAATAATGAGAAGAAAAATCAATTTGAGAAAGGTAGGATTGTTATGAATTTCTGAACTTTGAATGCCTTATTTATATATAGTTATACCCAGTCTTTTATAGCTATGTAATTTTACAAGGTCATCACGTCACAATCTCAAAAATCAGATATTGAACTATTGGTGAATACTAGAAATAGAATGATGATTTGAAATCATTTATATAACTCCACTTTGAATGAAGTATTGTGGAAATGTGATTTATAAAAGTATGCTTACTCTTACTATAGTTAGATTTCATGTATTTTTAGCATGGATTTCCTCACTTTATGTGTATCATTGATATATTAATGAGGAAGAGAAGTAACATTTTACATCCCTGATCAACCTATGATCATGATTCAGTGACAGGATGAATTTGAACATATAATGGTCGAAACTTTTATTATATAGGTCATAATACATACACTTGAGGGTTATCTAGATGAAATGGTAAAGGATAAACTAAACAGTGCTTTTTTCCTATTGTACCATAATGTGTCAACGTATTTCTTAAAGTGATGGAAATACTTCCCCTAAATAATGATGTTGGGTTTTAAATAGATATCATTCCTGGTGTAGAAACCAATTCATTGAATATTTTTAGATTTTCACTAATTGAGTAGTGGTAATTAAGTAAAAAAAGCTAGAATTATCAAGATAATGTATTCATATACCCTATTATATCACCCTGTTTTGAACCACTTATTTTGTTAATAAGATATATAGTTGAATATGTCTTTTCAGTTATTATTAAGAACATAACAAGATCACTATCAAGAACTAGAATCCCCAACTCCATATTGATAACTTATATTTTAAATGGTCTAGATATCAGTACTTCTCAAATATTTACCTTTGATCTGGATATCATTAATTAAGGATCAAAAGAGATGATATGACAAAAAACCTTCTTTTTATGGTATGGACACTATGAATTTATAGTGATTCCATTTGTACAAACAAATCCCTTGTTATCTTTATGGATCATATGAATATAGTCATTAGATATTACCTAAAAAAATTTGGAACTCATTATTGAAGAGGATCACACAATTTCCAAGAATAAAAAAGAGCATGAATATAATTTAATGATTATGAGGAAATCCTTTTGGGAAGGATATATTGTATGAGAAAATTATCATATATGTATTTTGGATACAAAAAATTATTTTTCATGGGTCTTTTAATTACAAGTGAGGGTATGATTCATAATCATTCAAATAGTAAGGTTATTTAAAAATGGGTCATACAAACAATTGTAACTGATATTTTTAGTTCTCTTTGATTAGATAGACACTATATTTGCATTATGAGAAATTTTATATTGATATTAAATACACATAGAAAATTTACTTGGAAGGGATTTATATTCCTCTAAATAGATGAATGTTTACAAATATTCAAGTACATAAAGGGAAGGTTGGTTGGTGCACATGTTCTTATACTAATCTATAGTGTATATGGGTTTTTGATACATTTCCATGCCTCAATTATTGTATTTTTATGTGTTCCAATGATAAATTACATGGCGGTATAATATTAACATTCCTAATGAAGTTTCATGAGAAAATTAACTAAATCTTGATTTGGTGATAGCTTGGTATTTTTTTCATTGAAAATATAGTGTAATTATATTTTGGGTGAAAGGTTTGATATATATATATATATATAATAACAATATAAAGTTCATATTACACATACAGAGTTGAAAATGTTCTAAAGGAGGTGGTTTTAGTTAATTGATGATAATAAATAATTATTACATTACCACAATAGGAAAAAGATTAAGGTGGATAATTCCGTAAGTCATAAGTGTCATGTTATCTTTCCCATAGTGAGGATTGAACGAGATATAATACATATGGATTTACTAAAGATAATCATAGAAACTAGAAGAGAAATTACAGAATCCAATCTTACTCAAAAGAATGTAGAACCATCTCTCCATATAAATATAAGATTATAAAACCAGAAATGTTTAACATGAATATAAAAATTAAATGAGATGTTAAATGAAGAACCATAATTCTTTATCAATACAAGAATTAAATAGATAAATATAGATCTCAAAGATCATTTTTTCTAGGAAAAATGAACATGGATATTGTTGAGTATGTATCTCAATGAATGGTATGTTAGAAAATTATGGATGAAAGTTAAAACTATATTAGAATGACACAATTATTTTTTATACAAATTACGATATTGGAAAATATCACCATGGATTTCATTGTTGGACTCCCAAAGACATATAAATACCATAACACCATTTTTGTTAGAGTTGAATATCTTACATTTTAAATGCATTACATTTCAATCAAAAAATATATCATCCATGATCAGAATTCTAGGATATACATTTAAAAAATTATAAGGATGTTAAGAGTACCAAATTTAATTGTATCTGACCATGATATGGGGTTTAAATAAATGTTTAGTATTGTCTTTTAGCCATCAATGAATATTGAGTATAACATTATCATTATATATCGTCCCTATATTGATAATCAATCTAACAGGTCTACTAAACCCATAGAATATACATTGATAGACTGTTCTATTGATTTTAAAGGTGGGATGGATCAACACTTTTCTCTAGTCAAAATTTCATTCAAGAATA
Organism: Viscum album; assembly: GCA_963277665.1. NCBI lineage: Eukaryota > Viridiplantae > Streptophyta > Magnoliopsida > Santalales > Viscaceae > Viscum > Viscum album. The sequence goes on from OY728143.1 coordinate 413,878,178, forward strand.
GATTTCAATCTAGAACTAAGATTGAACCTTATGATACCTTCTATGGAAATAAGTGTAGAACTCCAATATTTTACAATAAGCCGGAGAATAAAAGCTATTGGGACCTAAGTAATTTTAATAAGTAGAAGATATGGTTATATACATTTAGTAGTACGCCATGTTAGTACAAATATAGATATATATTTAGGGTAATGATCATAGATGAAATCTAGAGTTTTATTTTGGTGACAAGGTATTCCTTCAAATTTATCCTAAGAAGATGGTTACAAGATTTGGATTGAATTAGAAGTAAAGAGGAATATATATCGGTCCTTTTTTGACTCTTAATCATATCAGGATGGTGTTTTATCACTTCATTCATCCACTAAACCTATCCCATGTTCATAATGTGTCCCACGTATCACTATTTTGGAAGTAAATACATAGTACATTAAAAATACTAAAATCATAGGTTTTATAGTAGGAGTATGTGAATTTTATGAGGAATAACCAATGGGTATTATTAAAATCTGTGTTTTAATGATCCAAAATCACATTTTTAAAAATAATGATGAATTTCATGTTTTTCTGTAAGTAATATATATTCTAAAAGTGGGTGATAAATATATCTAAGTAAGAGACACCATTGAGATAGACATTGTTGACCATGAAAGAACATTGGATTAAAAATCTCTACATTTGAGACACAACAAAGATATCACATCGTAAGACTATCATACTATTGGACTGAAGAATTGACAAAGTATTAGACACCATTGGTCGAAACACTGTATGGATGTATTATCTCCATAACATAAATTCAAATAAGGGTGAAATACTACTATATTTCACACCTCCAGACTCATACCACAAAAAATGTAAAATTACCTATGTTTGATACATCTTCAGATCATCCAACATTAGACTATACACCGCTAGTTGAGATCTTTCCAACATACTAAACATTTTTTTAAGTCTAAGGCACTGCCTGTTTCATACCACCCAATAAATATACAGCCTGAGCAACATACCGCAAGAGCATGACACATACAGATCCTAAGACCATATCACTATTAATATTACTTTACTTATGTTTATTTACATTACTATAATTAATATATTCATTGAATGTAATTACATTATCTATTTCAAATATTGTACATAGAATGTGTGATACAAATAATGTCAGAACATGCAGTACAAGGAAGCAATTGATTCAGATGTTCCTTCTACTATTGATAAATACTAGAGCACAATCCATTATGTAGATACAGAGAACAAAATGCATCAAACATTGAAAAATGAGTTAGATAAGAAAGGGTATTTAGACAAAAAATGGCTCCATATTCAATGAATTCCTAAGAGCTGAAGAGTTGAACATTTTTCAAATATGTAGAGATCGCTTACTAGGAGAACTCAACTTAAGAAGCGAAAACCACAACACATCCAATGATTTCATCTAGTTAGAAAACAACATTTTGTAACACTCTATATTTCTAAAAGATTTTGATAGATCCTGACTCAAGCGTCATTATTGATCAACTCAAGATTGGAAAACTGTATTATAATATATTGATCACTTCTAAAATATATACTATAAGATTTTTCAATTCATTTTAGTTTTATTACGTTTTTTATCATTGTGTGTGACTACTCTGCTTTACCACTCACACACTATATCTTATACTAAACTAGAAGATACTCGATATCTTCTCAACCACTTTTCATATTTTTTTCTCCCATGGATAAGAGTTGTAGAGGTCCTTGTGTGTCCAATATATTTTTACTCACATGCATAACTATGGAAGAGGTCGTGTGTGACCAATAGTGTGTTGGCTGTTGTATAATCAAGATCCATGTTTTGAATCATCATGTTTATTTTATATAAACTTCTTATTGGCTGGTGATCACCAAGTTGAGGGGAATAAGACTCATCTTGAGACTGAATCTATGGTATTCAATCTTTCTATTGAGCGTTTTTAATTTATTTTACATTATTTTTGCCTTGAAAAATGAAATCTATTTTAACTGTAAATATATATATATATATATATATAGTTTATTGTAATTTTTTGATATAGCATTTTACCATGAAGATTTATTTAAAATGATTCAATAATATTATATATATTATTCATCCAATACAAATTAATATTTGGAAATATCTTTAGAAAGGTTAAGATATATATCATAATAGATATTTTGATATACTTTTAATTATTTAAACATTTGGTGGATTTATAAATAATATGTTTTAAATATAAATTGGTATTGGGTACTCAATTAAACCCCCACATGAGATACTCACTCCTACCAACATTTTTTATCATAAGAGATTTTCCTTCCTTGGTATTCATGTTTTAAGATTTCATTTAACTATGATTTTAGTTAACCAATAATGTTATTAAATTTTTATTAGTTTTAAATTTAGTTCCTTAATATGGATAATCATTAAGAATGTTATTCGAACAATAGACATAATTTCATCAATGGTACTAATTATTTCTAATAGGAAATAAATATAAAAATGAAAATACAGAGATTGGGTTTTGGTATTTGGTCCGTAATAGAAGATTAATATGTAATACTTGATACTACTAAAAAGAAATTTGAATGATTAAATTTTTTTAGCATAACATAGTAATTTTAATGATATGAATTTCTTGTAAATTACCCTTAAATATAAGGAATTTAATAAGATTTTTTCTTGTTAAACTACTTTGGAAATTTGGGACACTCTATCTATTTCCCACAAGGGAAATTGAAATGTTAAATAAATGAGGATTAATTCATTTACTATAAAATATGATAATTTTAATATGAAACCAGATGAACCCATTTCAAATATGTACATTAAGTTTAATGATATTTTCAATACCATGAGCTCACTGGGAAATTAGGTATCTAAAAATGATCAAATAATGAGATTGTTGAGATGTCTATAATAAAGATGGAGAGGTAATACATCTTCAATCATAGAATAATGCAATATAAGTAAAATACCTATGAAATAGTTTATTGTAAAGATTCTGATGTAATAAGAAGATCTAAAATCCTATTAATAATAAGATAATGAGACCAAAATAAATTCATTAGCATTCAAGACTATTATCCTCAAATAATAAAAGTAACAAGAGAAATAAAAATCCCATACTATAGATTCTAGTTCTAGTGGATCTTCATCTAATATTTTTTAGTAAATGTATAACTTAGCCAGAATATTTATTTAATTCAACAGAAAGAAAAAAATTCTGAAAAAAAATAAAATTCATGTATGATAATAGAGGAAATTTTAAGAAAATGGATGATGATTCAAAGGAATTTGTTTGCTGTGAATGAAAATGAAAAGGTCACATAAATATGAATATCCAAAGATAAAATAAAGAAAGAAATATAAAGTTAAGTATTCAAAGATACAAGAAGGCCATGAAATTCACCAGGAGGGCATTTGAGGATAGCTCCAGTGACTCAAATTTTTCATTACAAGAAAATCATGATAGATAAAATATGTGCTTTATGACCAGAGTTAGTGAGGTATCTTCTTTACCTACTATTTAGGTTATTATGCATGTGTGTATGTATGATGTGTTTGATCATTTTTACAACGAACACCATTATGATAATAATATGTTAAATGAAGAATTATTAGACTACTTTAGTATTTCATAAGCACTCTTTAATGAGATAAATTATAAATAAATTGTTTTTAAAAGAAAATATTCTATAACTATAATCTGTAAATATTATTTATCTATAGAAAAGGAGAAAAATATTCAACCACTCAAAGTAAAAAATGAAATTAAAATTTCAAATGATAAAATGGAGAAAGGCCATGAAGAATTTACAAATGGTAGAAAAAACATAAATTTTTTTGGTAACACATGTTGATCCCATATGTGTCACTATATTAAGGTATGAACTTGGATAGAAGGGAATAACAAAGAATAACTTTTTCCTAAATCTAGACCTAAAATCTCAACTTCTAAACATGTTTTAAAAGGACCCAATTTTTTTTTTAAATTTATAAGAGTCTACAATCCGTTTATGGGAAACTCGTAAAGAAAATAAATATTCACAAATAATTGATTAATAACATTTTTTGACCCAAACTAATTTGGTCACCAAAACCATCTCATGTTTAAAACCTGTTTTGTAGGGAAATGATTGAAGACCTCCAGTATAATTTTATAGTTCATAGATAGTGGTTATTCAAGACATATGATATGAAATTACAGTTAATTCAAGAGTTGGATAAATGAAAATGGTGGTCTTTTCAACTTTTGTGACAATTAAAACCGAAAAATCATCTGCCATTGCCATATTGGTAACAAAAAAATATTTTTAATTTATAACGTTTTATATTTTTATAATTAAAGATATAATCTTCTTAGAATTTATCAGTTGTGTGATGATGGTTTTTATGTTACAATTGAGGGTGATGCTTTCAAATTTTTTGATTCTAAAAATTCTTTACTTTTTTACTTCTATGATAATGTTTATGTTGTATATTAATGTTTTTTATTATGTTAGATTGTTTCATGCTTGATTTCATTTCATTAGGAATTTTGGATTTGACATAGGATACAAGGACATTGAAACATTCAATCTCTTAGGATGAAAACTAGAAAACGGTTAGTCATGGATCTACCAAAACATGAGTTCCTAACTAATAAAATATGTAACCGCTTTCAAAAATAGTAACAACATAATTGTTTCGCACGGAATCCGGGGATGACCTCCTGGACGGGAGATTCAAACGTTCCGATCGGTTTCTAACGGGTTTGTTCGTAGAACTGGAAACATCCAATGATTCCACATCCGTTTGGACCTACTTTCCAAAGGCAGGCGCTCATTAGCTTGTGGGCTAATGAGGCTTAGGAATTTGCATTGGTCGAGAGGATGGGAGGTCGGACTCATCACACCTTTTTGAGGGGAATTATTGTCTACTCCGAGACTCTCTTTATAGATTTAAGTTATGTTCGTGAATCCTTATTACATTACCAAGTATAAAATGAGCTTTCCTTTAGTTTTAACAATCAATGATTAAATATTCAAGAAATTTAGAGAATCTTTTATATGTATTCGAGGTTATTCATCAATAGAGAATCATCTATATCTGTTTAGAGATTCTTGGTCAATGGTATCCTTCAAAACATTTATATAAAAGTCTCTTTGGTCATTATGATGACCAGGCTGGTTTTAAAGCCCCTCAGTGGGGCACTTGAAGTTTATCGTCATTCAGAAGGACATAGATTATTTCAAAGTTGGGATCGAACCCATAAATGGGCTACCTATGTATCCTTTGTTTTGGAAAAGGAATCAGAACCCACGTAGTTCGAGTAATGGAGTATGATGTTTATGATTGATGGCTCAAAGAAGAATTTCATAATTACTTTTACACTCTAAGCTCACGTGAGTCATGCTCGGTGTGAGAAACAAGAGGTATTGGTAAAAATTAGACAATTGTGCCATGAAAGATGCAATCATAAGAAATTGTTTGGGGCTTATGTATGTATGACTGCCCAAAATAGATGAAGGTTTAGGATTTACTTTTAGGGAGAAAATCCAGGAACAGGGTCCATAAAGGTATATGTGCTTTATGGAGATTTGAATACTCTAATCTTGGGGCTTACTCCTAAGGAGGATGCCCAAGTTAGGAGGGGACTTATGATTGGGTTTTACTCCTGAAAAGGAAACCCAAATCAAAGGTAAATTATGACTGGTTAAGAGAATTTTAAGGGGGCTTGAGGTTTACTCCTAAAAAGAAAAACCCAAGATTATGACTAGGACTTACTCCTAAAAAAGGAGGCCCAGGTTATGACTGAGTCTTATTCCTGAAAAGGAGACCCAGGTTAGGGGACTTGGGGCTTACTCCTGAAAAGGAAGCCCAAGATTATGGCTGAGTCTTATTCCTGAAAAGGAGACCCAGGTTAGGGATTAAGGTTTGGGGCTTACTCATGAAAAGGAAGCCCAAAATTAGAGGACTTGATTAGGGCTTACTCCGGAGGAGGATGCCCAAGTTAAGGAATTAAGGTTTGGGGCTTACTCCTGAGGAGGATGCCCAAAATAAGAGGATTTATAACTGGGGATTATTCCTAAAAAGGAGACCCAGGTTAGGATTCTCTCATCTTAAAGGATGAGGTTGAATGAATGAACTCTCCATATTTAATTACATAAGGATATTTAAATCACTAGACTTTGAGAGATATTCCACAGAATTCCTTTTAGATAAGGAAGTCAAATCAAGAAATCATGCCATAAATGGCTTTGAAGAGTGTCTTGAAGACTGAATCTTGAAAAGGAAAGGTGTGATGGCTTAAGAGGGGTAAAAAATGGGAAAGATGGGCACCCAAAAAGATAGGGGCGCGCAAGTCTTGCAGGGCGCGCAAGTATTCCGTGGGCGCGCAAGTATGGTCGCGCAGGTATACCTGCGCGGCACATGGTGTACTTGCACGATTTTCAACCAGCATTGAAATACTTGAGCGACTCTTTTTTAAACCCTTTAGAATTTTCTTGAGGTTCTTCTAGAAAAGGGACGCGCAAGTTATATTGAAGGAAATAAGTCGGCGCGCAAGTGTTTGATAAGTTTCAACACTTAGGCCTTCCTTCTTCTCTTTAGATCTTCTGTTCTAGGTAAGAAATTACCTTAGAAGTATTCTGGAAGCTTTGAGAAGAGACTTGGGCATCAGGAGCTTCAATCCGAGTTTCTGGAAAAAGATCCTCTCGAATGGGGGGCCCACAGGGTCTATTTATAGGCAAAAGAAGACCCCGGGCGGTTACCACTTAGGTCGCGCAAGTCACTTGCGCGACCAAGAGCGTCGCGCAAGTGTACTTGCGCGGCAGTGGTATAACTTGCGCGGTGGATTTGCTGTTGATCCATTGTTCATGCCTTTGTCGATTTTTGATGTTTTCTTCAAAGGATGAATCACTTTTAGCTAAGATATTCCCTTTTCTGATCTTTAGATTATGTGACGAAAGGAGCGTCAACAAAGGTCCCCCCTCAAAGTTGGATCCAGAGAGAAATGAGGATTTGAATCTGAGGAAATCGAATCCCTCCAAAGGAAAAGGGAGGCGCGCAAGTCTTCAGCGCACAGAGGGCGGCGCGCAAGTTTGCGTCGCGCAGGCCTTAAGCGCTCTGGGTGCGGCGCGCAGATAGGCTTCCTGGCCTATAAATACACGGCCTCACCTCCGTACAAGTATCCGGATTTCCGGACTTCATACCTTCTCGAGCTCTCGCCGCGCAGGTCACTTAAGCCGCGCAAGTTGCTCTGTTTTCTAGTGTTTTCCTTGATGTCGCGCTACTGTAAAGGTATTTGTACTTTCATTCTTTTCACTACCTGCTTCAAATTTACTTAAGCCAATGGGCCTAGTAAGCATAGTTTGATTTTTACTAGGATTATTACAAATAATCCTACAAACTTTGAACCTTTTAATTGCTCAATATTTACTTAAATAATACAAAAAAATGTATATTTAGTGAGCTGGAACTTGACTTTTATTCAGAGTTCCTTTGTCTTTTGTGGGCAGTTTAAAGTCATGCATGCCGGACATAAAGGGGCTAATGTTTAAGGTCGAAATAGCTTTGACCAAAATGGATTAAAATTGATTCAATTCCTTGACAATTTATCTGAAAACATATTACCATACTCAAGTATGAGAGAAAATATGTAAACTATGGCTTAAGAATATTTGAATCTGAGGAATGATATGAAAAAGAGCTAAAAGGCATTAGAAGAAGTAGTTTCCAAGAATGAAGTTACTATTATTTAACAAAACCCGTTAGGGGGTTGAAATATGCAGGGCCACCTATGGGCATTGGCTGCATGGTCAAATAAATAGCATCTTTCGGCTGACAAGTCTGTTATGTGGACTGTTTATGCAAGGCCACCTATGGGCACGTGCTGCATAGTCAGGCGAAAGAACTCTTAGAAATTTACTTTCCTAGTGCTAAAAGCCAGTGAAAGTTTATGGAGATTCAAATTTTCTAAAGTATAGAGTTTGTTGTATGGAAAGAGGTACTTGAATATGGAGAAGATATTTCCGAACAAGAATATCGAATAACTGGATGAATATCACTCCTACGAAGGTCTGACCCAAACGTAGGGAAGAAGAATAAACCATAGACTTGAATAATTTCAGATCATGAAAAAGGATATGGGACAAATATGTTAAGGATGGCTATTTTTTGCGGATCCCTACATACTGTCGTTTAAGACAAATAAGGACAAAAGAGGCATTCTTCCCAAGAATAAAGTTACCATTATTTAACAAACCCGTTAGGGGGTTGAAATATGCAGGGCCACCTAAGGGCATTGGCTGCATGGTCAAATAAATAGTATCTTTTGGCTGACAAGTCTGTTATGTGGACTGTTTATGCAAGGCCACCTATGGGCACGTGCTACATAGTCAGGCAAAAGGATTCTCAGAAGTTTGACATTTTTGTGATTAGAAGTCATGAAAAGGGTTATGAAGATATGAAAATATTTAAGGTTAGGATTATAACACATAAAGATGGGTATTGTCCAATGTATATAGAGATACATAGGTCTATGAAAACCATAATCATGTTGTGGCTGGGTCCTGAATTTTTAAACTTGGACTTCACTACGTATCTCATAAGAATGAGAATCAAGCCATACATAGTTCTTGAAATGCAGTTTAATGTCGTACAGGACGAAAGTATGAGAAATCTTAGTTTAGGGTCATAGAATTCAGACCATAATAATGAATACACAGTGTGTGTTTTCATGAGGACTTTTCAGCCAAGGGACTGAAAGTGAAATTTGGGGTTAGGCCCAAAAGACTTGGGACTGGATTCGAGGGATACTCGAATGTTCCTACGTATCCCCTAAGGATGGGAATCAAGTCCACGTAGTTCTAGAAATACCCTTTGTACAAATTTGGTTCGTACATGTGAAGGGTGAAAGGGGACTTTAGTGCAATGATGGTTTAACCTAAAAAAGTTTAGGCATTACCATGTATGCATGTAGTCTTTTGAAAATGAAAACCATGATTGAAAAATCAATGTCAATAATAGTTCTCTCTCAAATGAGGAAATCAAAGAATATTGTAGTTTATTGTCGTACCGGACAAAAGTGTTGTATAGTTTAACGTCATATAACAAGGACGAAAGTGAATCAATGTAAAGATATTGATTCCAGGGGTGGTTTCACAAATCAACATCATATGAGATGGTGGTGAACCGATGTGAAGAGATTGTTTTTGGGCTTGAACCCTGGGAGGTTGCCTACATACCCAGCCTGGAGGGCAAGGATCAAAGTCCGTGTAGTTCAATTAAAGAATGAATTAATGATCAAGTTGTTCTTGTGGACAATGATCTAATAAAAATATTGTTGGGACTTACACATGGTTAGTGGCCCAAAGGGAGTGTTATGGTTGATGTTCGCTCTAAGCTCACGTGAGTCATACTCGGTGTGAGAAACAAGAGGTAATAACAACCTTAACGATGTACAGTTTAATGTCATGTAGGACATAAAAAAGGGACTATGTAGTTTAAAGTCTTGCAGTTAGGACTATTGGTGCTGCACAGTTTAGTGTCATGTAGCAGGGACAAAATACAGTTTAATGTCATGTAGGACCTATCAAGGATTTTCTGTACAGTTTAGCGTCATGTAGTTAGGACGATGGGGATAAAATAGTTTAATGTCATATTGGACGAAAGGGGGACTGTGCAGTTTAATGTCATGCCGTAAGGACAAAATAACACACCATTTATGTCATGTTGGACGAAAGTGCGAATAGTTTAAGGTCATATGCATGGACCGTGGATGGTGCAGTTTAATGTCATGCTGGACCTTTGATGATTATATAGTTTAACGTCTTTCCAGACGTGAGGGACTTTTATACAGTTTAGCGTCATGTAGTTAGGACGTCACAGTTTAACATCTTGCTGGACATAAGGGATTTGCAAATAGTTTATGGTCATATACATGGACCAGGGATGATGCAGTTTAAGGTCATGTTGGACGGTTTATGGAACTTTTTCATAGTTTAATGTCATGTGGGACGAAGTTGCAGTTTAAATTCATACTGGACCATTGCTGTATAGTTTTAATGTCATATAGCAAGGACGAACTGGTGCTGTACAGTTTAAAGTCATGTAGCTAGGACTAAGGTGAACCAATACGAGGATATCAGTTCTGGGGACTTTTTACAGTTTATCGTCATGATGGACGTTGGAAGTGCCACACAGTTTAATGTCATGTTGCTAGGACATAATATAGTTTAATGTCATTTCGGACAAAATATAGTTTAATGTCATCTCGGACAAAATATGGAACTTCTGTACAGTTTAATGTCATGTAGATAGGACATAATACAGTTTAGTGTCATGTAGGAAAATATACAGTTTAGTGTCATGTAGGACAAATAACATGAACCAATGTGATTGTTTTGGATCTGGGAACAATATTTTGTGTTTATACAAAATACTTCTTCAGAAATCTGGCATTAGTTGGAGTCGTGATGTGTTCTCCATCCATTGAGATTAGAGAATACACTCCATTAGAGTAGACCTTATGTATTGAATAAGGTCCTTCCCATTTTGGTTCAAGCTTGGGAGGCTTCTTTCCTGGTATCATTGGTGCTCTGAGAACCAATACCAATTCTCCCTGAATGAATGAACGAAGACGAACTTTTTTGTTAAAAGCTCGTGCTATTCGATTCTGATAGATTTCCAAGTGGTGCAAAGTGCACAATCTTTTCTCATCTAACTGTTCCAATTCATTCAACCGCTTTTGGGATTGCTCATCTGTAGATAATTGATCACAAATGGCTATTCTGAGTGAGGGCAATTGAACTTCAATTGGCAAGACTGCTTCTGTTCCATATACCAATTAATATGGAGTTGACCGCGTTACATTGCGAGTGGTAGTCCGATAAGCCCATAAAGCATGAAAGAGTTTATCAGGCCATGACCTCTTATCTTTATCCACCATCTTTTGCAGTATATTTGAAAGAGTCTTGTTGAAGGCTTCTATCTGGCCATTAGCCACTGCATGATATCAAGATGAATGGTTGGACTTAATGTTGTATTCTTGATACAATTTCCTTACCTCAGAAGAACAGAAGTTGGTGCCGTTGTCCGTCAATATGGTATGAGGGACACCAAATCTAGTAATGATGTTAGACTTGATGAAGCTAACAATGCATTTAGAACTGACTTCTTTGAGAGGTAATGCCTCTGCCCATTTGGAAAAGAAATTAGTAGCAGTAAGAATGTACTTAAATTGCTTGGCCGTAGCTGAAGGGTAAGGTCCCACCACATCCATTCCCCATGTGGAAAATGGCCATGAGTATTTAGCTGTATGAAGCAACTCTGGAGGTTGATGAATGAAGTTGGCATATACTTGGCATGAATGACACTTCTTTGTGAAATTAACACAGTCTTGTATCATTGAAGGCCAAAAGTATCCAAGCCTTCGAATTTGATCAGACAGTCTATGTCCAGACTGGTGGGCACCACAGACTCCTGCATGCACTTCTTTTATGACAGCCATTGTCTCTTCACCATCAATACATCTGAAGAGAACTCCATCAAAACCACGTTTGTAGAGAATTTTCTCGAGGTGGTTTGGGCTATCATAAAGAGTAAAATTGACCACACGTCGCCGGATTTGTTCTTTCTCGGCTCTATCAGGTGGAAGTGTTCCATTTTGAAGGTATTCCCTGATAGGTGACATCCATCCTGTAGTATGACCATACGTTTCAGGAATGGGACTAATTTCATTAATTTCCTCTGTTTTGACTTGAACATAAAGTGAACTTGCACGACGGTGGGCAATACAGATGGTTGTCTCGTCCCAATTTGGATCTGCTAAAGTTGTGGCTATATTAGCCAGTGCATCAGCTTGAGCATTTTGTGATCTTGGGACATAAGAAAATGTTGGTTCTGAAGGGAATTCCGACATTAATTCTCTGACATGATCATACAAAGGGATTAATTCTTCTTTTCTGATGGCATAATCCCCATTGACTTGTTTGATTACCAGGTCTGAATCACCTTTCACCTTTAAGTGATTCACTTGTGCTTGAAGCGCTAACTCCAAGCCTGTAATGAGAGCTTGGTATTCAGCTTCATTATTGGTACCACCTTCCCACAACAAAAAGGAATAAGGTAACACTGCCTTATCTGGAGAAATGAGCACAATTCCTAAACCAACTTTGTTGAATTTAGGATTTTCCATTTTCTTCCCTGTTGGACTTCTAGAAGCACCATCAAAATACATTTCTCATGTTTGAGGACTCTCTTGAATAGAGAAAACTTCCTCATCAGGGAGTTCGATATCTGAATACGTGTCTTCCACTGAAGGATGTTCAGCCAGGAAATCAGCCAGAGCTTGGCCCTTAATTGCCTTTTGAGACACATACTGGATGTCGAACTGCTGTAGAATAACCGCCCACCTTGCCAGATGTCCTGTAAGCATTGGACGACTAAGGATGAATTTGAGCGGATTATTACGAGACACCAATTGGACCTCATGATGTTGCAGGTAGTGTCTCAGTTTCTAAAATGCAAAGATTAATGCTAGGAAGCACTTTTCAATACTTGAATACCGGGTTTCTGCTTCAAGCATAGTTCTACTGAGATAGTAGAGACTATTTTCATTCCCAGCATCATTCTTTTGAGTGAGAAAGGCACCCAATGATCACTCTAAAGATGTCACATAGAGGATAAGAGTTCTACCCTCAATAGGTGGCATGAGTACTGGTGGACTCAAGAGGTATTTCTTGAGAACATCAAATGCTTCTTGACATTCTTCAGTCCATTGGTAAGTGACTCCTTTCTTCAATAATTTGGTGAAGGGTAAACTTTTGCCTGCCAAATTGGCGATGAAACACCGAATATAGGATAAGTGTCCTTGAAGTCCTCTTAATTCTTTCAAATTCTGAGGAGGTGACATACCAAGGATTGATTTGGTCTTCTCAGTATCGACTTCAATACCATGATGGCGTACAACAAAGCCGAGGAATTTTCCTAAGGTTACCCCAAAAGCACATTTTAAGGGGTTCATCTTCAAATTATGTTGTCGAAGCTTGTGGAATATGACTTCCAAATAAGCCAAGTGATTAGAACGTTGTTTGGATTTAACCACCAAATCATCTACATAGCATTCAACAAACTTCCCTAAAAGAGGTTTGAAGATACGATGCATGACGCGTTGATATGTTGCACCTGCATTCTTTAAACCAAAGGGCATCACCTGGTAACAAAACACACCTTGAGGAGCTCTGAAGGCTGTATATTCCTCATCTTCTGGGGCCATTCAGATTTGATTATATCCAGAATATCCATCAATGAAAGAAAGTACTTCATAGCCAGCCGTCGCATCAATTAAGAGTTCTGTAATCGGAACTGGGAAATCATCTTTAGGACAATACCGATTAAGATCTCTGAAATCGATGCAAACCCTAATTTGTCCGTTCTTCTTCTTTATAGGGACAATATTAGCCAACCACTTGGGATATTTAACTTCTCTGACGAAGTTAGCTTTGATAATCTTATCCACTTCAGCCTCAATTTTGGAAGCATAGGTTGGGTGTGTTCTTCTCGCGGCTTGCTTGAATCCTCGATGTTCTTTTGGAAAACCCAAATGATGGGTGGCAACATCAGGATCAAGGCCAGGCATCTCTGTATAATTCCAAGAAAAAATATCTTTATTTTGATTTAGAAAAGAAATATACATCTCCTGCTCTTCAAGGGTCATGGCCGCACTAATTAAAGTGGGGCGTGGATCTTTCTCTATACCCAGATTTACTTCTCTGAGTTCATCCACAGTGGTAGAGATACCCTCTTCAAATGCTGGAGGAGCATCTCTAAGATCATCCTCTTCCTCTTCATCATGTGTTATTTCTTCCGTTTCTACTTGCAAAGTAGATGAAAAAACGAAATTCTCATGATCATAAGAGATGTCAAAATTTTCACATTTTGAAGAAGAAGCTTCCATTTCCGACCCTATTGATGATAAAGGGTCTTCTTTGGGAAATAAAGAGGAGATGATGGATTGAGAATCGACATCATTATTCACCTCTGGTGTTGCTATAACTTCTTCTGGCCTGATTAGCGAAGTATAGACTTGTTGGATTTCAGCAGATGAAATGAAAACGTCACCACTTATGCTTTCATCACTGCTTGGTAAGTTACCAATTTCTCCCATGTTGTCTGGCTCGATTGCCGTAATTGACATTATTGATCTTTCCATAAGAGTATTTTGATTTGGGCCTATTTTGTCAATTTGACTGATAGGTAACACATAATCTGTACTCACATGTGAAAATGGATTTATTGGAATTTTTTCCAAACCATATGGAGCATTAACTTTGGTAATTTCCTTCATTGTAGATTTTTCTCTTCCCTTCATGTGATAAAATTCCGCCTCAATGTATTGAGACTCACATGTCTTGAACGGGGCCTTATCACCATACAATGTTCCAACTTGACCATCGAAACAGTTTTTGAGACATTGATGCTATGATGACGGAATAGCTGCATGCTGATGTAGCCAGGGTCTTCCAAGCAAGATATTGAAAGCTGAGTCTTGATCAACAATCATGAAATCCGAATTGGAAACAAGATCTCCAAACTGAGTTCTGAGTGTAACTTCTCCCAGTGGTTCTTGTTCATTTTTATCATATCCTTGTAACATCATGGTAGAAGGAGATAAATCAGATTCCGTGAGGCCCAATCGACGAAGTGTACGAATGGGCATGAGATTGACTCCTGAACCATTGTCAATGAAAGCTCTTCGAACATCTATACCATTGACTTTGCCAGATAAGTACAAAGGTTTTATGTGCCCATGCACAACATCATCTTCATCTTTATCAGTAAAAGATATCACTACATGGCATTCTGCAGGATTATTCTCTATGTGATAGATTTCAGCTGAAGCAATTTCAGCTTCAAACTCCTAAGGACTTGACAAAGCTTCGATGAGTGCTTCCCGAAGATCTTTTGATAGATTCAAAGCATCCAAAATTGATAACTTGGTTGGTACTTGGGCCAAGTGTTTCAATATATCATACTTTTGATCTAGAGGTCTGCGTTTCCCAATAGGAATATGCGGTTTAGCAGGTACCTTGGAAGCAGATGCTTTGGAAGCTGATGCATCTTGTATTGAAGCTGGCAACATCCTTGGTTTTGGCAGATTAGACTGATTAGATCCATTTACTTGCTGAGATAAAGAAGATGGAACTTTTAATCGGTCTTCCAAAATAACTGTGCCAAAACTGAGTTGGCCATTGGCAGAAGAACTTGCTTGTTCTTTTTGAGCTCGCTGAAGGGCTCTACCACGAGTTTCTGCTGCATATACAGTGCTAGCAGGGGTAAAATTAGAGTAGTGGCTTCGGAAAGATCCACGTCTTCCCCTATATCCTGAACCTCTAGAACCTCTTCAGATTCCCTTATTTGATACAGGGAATTCAGGCTCATCAAGACTGGAATATGAATCTGTTAATTGAATCATATTAACAGAACCAAAGATTAACTCTTCGTCTGATAAAGACTCTGCCTGGTTAGCCTGTTTAGGCTGTGCCGTTTGATGGGGCGGTGCCCGTGGCTTTGAAGTAGATGGCATGAAATCTGCCAGAGTCAAAGACAATTTAGGCTTTGATACATACTCATCTTCTCCTGATTCCTCTTTCTTCTTTGAATTGCGCCGCCCTTTTGAGGATTTTTCTTTTGATGGAGGCTTTACTGCAGATTTTGTAGGAGACACAATTGGCTTCTTCAATTGTGTTCGCAAAATGGAATGGGTTCGATTGATTGTCTTTCTGACCATCCAATCATCATATTTTTTCACAGTTTTGCTTTTGACTTCCTGCCACTCGCCTCCTTCCTCTGGATCTGTAGCGGTAATACACGCTACATGAGCTGAAGAACCCTTCAATTTGACTTGTCCCAAGTCGACCATTTTTTGCAGGATGTCTTTAAAGACAAAACACTCCTGGATGGGATGCCCCAACATTTGATGAAAGGGACAATAATTGGGACGGTCTTCATCTCCTTCCTTGTTTGGCCTCTTGGGCACTGGTAATTGAACCAAATTATTTTCCAGAGCTGAAATGAAGTAACCATGAACTTTCTCACTTCAGAAAGAGTATGTTTTACTCTTCATATCCTCGAATTGTTTTCGTCGTTGATCTCTTTGATCATTTGGACGAAACGGCCTTTGTTGTTGGCGTTCAGGAGGTGGAGTCCTTTGAGAAGATGAAGGTTTTGAAGTAGATATAGGTACAGGTGCTTGTTTAAGCATAACTGTAGCAGTTTCTGCTTTACCCATTCTTCTTCCTGGAGCTGATGGAATTACACGAGATTTAACCTTAGCCTGTATAAGGGAATCTTCAATCTGCTGAGCGATTGAAGTAAGGTCTCGAAACCCTCCTGTGTATTTCACAGGGATCAATGGCGTGCGTAATTCGTCACACAAATTTGCCACACATATTGGCAACAATTCCTCCTGAGGGAGTGCTAAACTCAGGGAATACATTAATCCCTTCCAACGAGCAATGAAATCAGAGACTTTCATTTTCCCTTTGCTTGCAGTTTGTAAGATCGAAAACTGTCATTTTTGGAAAATTTGAGCTAAACTGAAGAAGGAATTTTTGATGAAGATCCTCCCATCCGATGACTGACCGGGATTGCAAGCTTGTATACCAGACAAAAGCTGGTCCTTGTAAGGTTCGCACGAAGCATCTGAGTTTCACTGCTTCTTGCTGCTCTGGAGTTCCCATCATAGGATCACAACAAGACACGTAATGCGTCAAATGTTGTTCGGGGTCGCCTGATCCATTGAAAGTAGGGAAAACAGGGTTTCCAAAACTGGATGGAGGAGAAATTGAATCTACCCATTCAGGGTAAACTTTCTTTTCAGGTTGAACTTGCGCCCGTTTCCCTTCCATAGTTTCTAACCGAGCTGTTAATGACTCAATAGTAGTTATTAACTTTTGAGAAACATTAGGTTGAACTTGGTTTTGGGTAGGTGCAATGAATGGAGTTTGGACAGACGTGATGGTTGGTGCTGCAACTGATGGTAGTGCTGCCAACCGTTGTTGCGTTTGACCCGTAGGATTAGACCTCTGAGGGTGTACTGATAAAGGAGGATATTCCTGATCCATCTCAGTAGTTACAACAAATTCCTTCGGCTGTCGGACTTCAGCATTCTTAAGAAGAAGACTACTCTGAAGTAGTTCTGCATTCAACCTTCTTAATTCTTTCATTTCTTCCTCCTGTTGTGCAAACCTTTGCTCTAATGAGAGCGATTGACCTCCTTCAGAGGAAGGGTGAGAAGTAACCTGATTCTTTCCTTTCCCCTTATTGGATCCTTTTCGGAGAGGGGGAAGTGGGTTACTTGAAGGAATACCCAAATTTTGGGTAAGCCTTTGATTACGTGTGCGCACACCTTCTTCATTTAGGTCTGTGTGCGCAACTTCTTGAGCAGGAACCTCTTCGTCTGATCCCTCTGATTGAGCCTCATCTGGTGAATCAGCAGCAACGGCATTGATGAAATTAATGGATGCATATTGCATGGAATCCTTTCTATCAGAATTTCTGTGATATTGTCTTATTCTATGTTCATGATGAGACATGGAATTCCATTGACTTGATCCCTCAGGAATTTCTTGGAGAACCGTCACTTAGAGAGAATCTCCTGATAGCTTGGCTCTTCGTTCCTCTTGAGGCTTATTACCTAATCGAGAGAATACTGACTTTCTCTGAGGGAGGGATTGAGGATTTGAAAAAGTCCCCAGGCCGGTGGACTGGGGATGTTCCTGCTACTTCCGCTCAACTCCTCGAATCCCATTTGTTGACTCTGAGGGTTGGGTTAGAGAAGTCCCCAGTCTGACAAGCTGGGGTGTCTCTTGACATGCTATGTCTGAGATCTTCTTAAAATCTCTCTTGATCTTGCGAATCTTAGTTCGGAAATTAGCTGGATGCATTAACCTGTATCCACTTTTATCACCTGGTTCAACAGATCGTTGGATGATTTCCGAAACTTCTGTCATTTGATGACGTGTTTGCTCCAGACGAGAGGCTTGTGCAATATTCTCGCATGCTTGATGTAGGAGCAATTCAACAACTTGTTCTCTATATACTTGATTTTGAGAGGAACTAGTTGAAGCCTGTTCTTGAGCAAGCTTTTGATTATGAACAAAGCCCATTGACTATGGCCGGCCATGGGCAATAACATTGCATGAGACCATTTTCGGCGGGCTTTACTGACCGGAAAGCACTGTGAAATGTAGTGCTCCGTGAACACCCCATCCTCTGATATGAACATCAGATGGAGCATTGGAAATTAACTGACGCAATTTTCTTAGTGCGCCAAAGCATGAACGTTGAAGGGTTCTCTGTTGCTTTTCAGCCTTCGGATACCGAGAGACTGATAGAGATTCCAAATCAATCTGACGTTATAGCCCTTCTATTATCTTAAGATTATTTTCATATTCATCGTAAGATAATACCTTCTTCTTTAATTGACAAAGAGTTTTCCATATGTTGAGACGAATATCATGGATTCCATCATCCGTCAACATCTTTGGAATGTCGTACTGGGAGTCAGCCAAATGCCAAAACATGACTGGTACTTCACCTTTTGCCAGTTTTTTCCTCATGTTCAGCATTTCCTCTTTATCATTAAATGAAGATTCTTCTGCCTGTTTGGACCAGAGTTGGTGTTTCCTTGTTGCTTCATCGGATTCAACAAGATTGGTAGAGAAATCACTATTCATGCTGGAAGATGAATGACCCATGGATGGTTCGGAGAATAACCTGAACCCCAGGCTATCTTCTGATGGAGAAAGAGTTTCACCTGCCGATAGTAAAGCATCAGACATGACTGGTTTTACATTTGCAAGTGCCTCGAGATAGGAGGGCTTTCTCGTCACTACATTGCCTTCTGAAGAATTTTCGAGACAACGTGAATCACTACTGCGGAGAGGACTTTCGCAGCGAAGTTCATCATCATGAGGAGGACCGTCATGATGGGTTACAACAAAAGATGAAATCTCTTGCTCCTTGGTCTTCTGACCACACAGAGGGTTCCTGTGGCTCTCATCTGAAGAAGAAACTTCAAGACTGATCGAACTTTCATGAAGAAAGTCTTCATGAGGAAGTGTCTGTTGAAGACCTTCAGAATTAATGTTCCCGTTATTAGGAACTGAGGGAGTAAAATCTTGAATTCCGACAGATAAATGTCTGAAGGCTTCAAGAACTCCAGCATCGAGCAAGGCTTGGTTACAGATTGGCCTTTGATCTCCTAACTGTGCTGGGCAGATCTTTTTCTTAGATGCCTTCTTACTCACTTTAGAAACCACTTGATGACGAAAGTGATTGCTCTGAGTAGGTGTATGTGCCTGATCAGGAAAGATGGTCAGGTTAGGCTGACGATCTCCACTCAAATCAGGTGTATGTGCCTGACTTGGTTGTCCGTATGATATGGGGGAGTATGCCCCATAACCCTCTTGGACTGGAACAGATGTGTGTGTCTGTTCCGGAGTGAATCGTTGATGCGTCACTCCATTGATAGGGATAGATTTATGTGTCTGTCCCTATGATGATGCTGAAGCTGTTATGATATCCTAGAAAGCATCCAGAATATGAGCAGGAATTTGCTTCTGCTCTTTCACCATTGACAAAATATGTTTGGTGACTTCAGCCGCCGGAACGGGGATATACGTCCATTCCGGGCTTGGAGTAGGTGTATGTGCCTGCTCCTGTCCTCCTTTTCCTGTCAGTGAATCCTGACAGTACTCAAGTGTGGAGGTAGAGGGTTGAGTCTGCCACCTGTTTGTCGTCGGGACTTTCTGACTGACTTCTCCGTGCGCTACCAAGCGAGACTGTTGGTAGGCTTGATTAGTATTAGCAGGTGTATGTGCCTGCTGTTTACACTTCGCCAAATGCGGTTGACGAGATCCATCATATGTAGTCAGATGAGCCTGCTGACTAACTGGTGATGTATAAGCAGGTGTATGTTCCTGCCTATGGTACTCCGCCGGAATTGCCTGGCGGGATTGGCGTGATGCTGCCAGACGAGTCTGCTGGACAGCGGGATTAAAACGGACAGGTGTGTATGCCTGCTCGTTGTTTGCCACCAAGTTAGGTTGGTGGACTTATCCGGATATGGCAGGGATGACAACCTACCTATTGTTAACCGGATTCCGTCTCTGGCGGTTCATCTTGCCTGCTCGGGTTCGAGGAACCTGAGCTGAATGCCTGGAGTCGGTACCCTCATCATGTTGAGGGCGCACTACCGCACGAGTCTGGCGGCAATTGTTGATGGGAGCCCTCGGGAAGGACTCCTGTCTTTTTGAACTAAGGCCCAGAGGGACCTGCTCATTCACTTCCTCAGAGTAAGGGAGTGAATGGAAATTGCGTTCCGGGGATAACGACCCGAAACGGTTGGAGACGGTAGTCAGCACCGCCTGCTTCTTGATTGCTGGCCGCCGTTGTCCGGATGACCAGGTAGAGTTGTTAACCTAGAGGGCTAGACGAGCGGCCTCCAGAGTTGGGATAGTACCGTTGCGACGGTACTCCTTAACCAGTGCATTAGAAACCCAGCGTTGAAGACGCTGATTTGGTGATGTCATCCTCAGAGCGGATGACGTTCCAGCAGGAGTAGCAACATTGGTTTTCACAGCAGCAGACCTCACAGTAGAGGTGTTCACAGTAGCAGTATTCACAGGGGTGAATTTAAGGAAAGCCATTTTGCAGAAGATCTTGAGAAAAAAGGGTGCCTGTTCCATATAACAGACGTAATCAAGATGAATCCAGCCGCTACATCTTTTGGATGAGCACATGTCAATGATTGATTTGTTTGGACCAAGGGGCCTAACAAATAAGAAAAACATCATTTTAACTTGGTTAAGGATTCACGTCGGGTTCACCATTTTTTGTTTCGCACGGAATCCGGGGATGACCTTCTGGACGGAAGATTCAAACGTTCCGATCGGTTTCTAACGGGTTTGTTCGTAGAACCGGAAACATCCAATGATTCCACATCCGTTTGGACCTACTTTCCAAAGGCAGATGCTCATTAGCTTGTGGGCTAATGAGGCTTAGGAATTTGCATTGGTCGAGAGGATGGGAGGTCGGACTCATCACACCTTTTTGAGGGGAATTATTGTCTACTCCGGGACTCTCTTTATAGATTTAAGTTATGTTCATGAATCCTTATTACATTACCAAGTATAAAATGAGCTTTCCTTTAGTTTTAACAATCAATGATTAAATATGCAAGAAATTTAGATAATCTTTTATATGTATTCGAGGTTCTTCATCAATAGAGAATCATCTATATCTGTTTAGAGATTCTTGGTCAATGGTATCCTTCAAAACATTTATATAAAAGTCTCTTTGGTCATTATGATGACCAGGCTGGTTTTAAAGCCACTCAGTGGGGCACTTGAAGTTTATCGTCATTCAGAAGGACAAAGATTATTTCAAAGTTGGGATCGAACCCATAAATGGGCTACCTACGTATCCTTTGTTTTGGAAAAGGAATCAGAACCCACGTAGTTCGAGTAATGGAGTATGATGTTTATGATTGATGGCTCAAAGAAGAATGTCATAATTGATTTTACACTCTAAGCTCACGTGAGTCATGCTCGGTGTGAGAAACAAGAGGTATTGGTAAAAATTAGACAATTGTGCCATGAAAGATGCAATCATAAGAAATTGTTTGGGGCTTATGTATGTATGACTGCCCAAAATAGATGAAGGTTTAGGATTTACTTTTAGGGAGAAAATCCAGGAACAGGGTCCATAAAGGTATATGTGCTTTATGGAGATTTGAATACTCTAATCTTGGGGCTTACTCCTAAGGAGGATGCCCAAGTTAGGAGGGGACTTATGATTGGGTTTTACTCCTGAAAAGGAAACCCAAATCAAAGGTAAATTATGACTGGTTAAGAGAATTTTAAGGGGGCTTGAGGTTTACTCCTAAAAAGGAAAACCCAAGATTATGACTGGGACTTACTCCTAAAAAAGGAGGCCCAGGTTATGACTGAGTCTTATTCCTGAAAAGGAGACCCAGGTTAGGGATTAAGGTTTGGGGCTTACTCCTGAAAAGGAAGCCCAAAATTAAAGGACTTGATTGGGGCTTACTTCTGAGGAGGATGCCCAAGTTAAGGAATTAAGGTTTGGGGCTTACTCCTGAGGAGGATGCCCAAAATAAGAGGATTTATAACTGGGGATTATTCCTGAAAAGGAGACCCAGGTTAGGATTATCTCATCTTAAAGGATGAGGTTGAATAAATGAACTCTCCATATTTAATGACATAAGGATATTTAAATCACTAGACTTTGAGAGATATTCCACAGAATTCCTTTTAGATAAGGAAGTCAAATCAAGAAATCATGCCATAAATGGCTTTGAAGAGTGTCTTGAAGACTGAATCTTGAAAAGGAAAGGTGTGATGGCTTAAGAGGGGTAAAAAATGGGCAATATGGGCACCCAAAAAGATAGGGTCGCGCAAGTCTTGCAGGGCGCGCAAGTATTCCGTGGGCGCGCAAGTATGGTCGCGCAGGTATACCTGCGCGGCACATGGTGTACTTGCGCGATTTTCAACCAGCATTGAAATACTTGAGCGACTCTTTTTTAAACCCTTTAGAATTTTCTTGAGGTTCTTCCATAAAAGGGACGCGCAAGTTATATTGAAGGAAATAAGTCGGCGCGCAAGTGTTTGATAAGTTTCAACACTTAGGCCTTCCTTCTTCTCTTTAGATCTTCCGTTCTAGGTAAGAAATTACCTTAGAAGTGTTCCGGAAGCTTTGAGAAGAGACTTGGGCGTCGGGAGCTTCAATCCGAGTTTCTGGAAAAAGATCCTCTCGAATGGGGGGCCCACAGGGTCTGTTTATAGGCAAAAGAAGACCCCGGGCGGTTATCGGGCGGTTACCACTTAGGTCGCGCAAGTCACTTGCGCGACCAAGAGCGTCGCGCAAGTGTACTTGCACGGAAGTGGTATAACTTGCGCGGTGGATTTGTTGTTGATCCTTTGTTCATGCCTTTGTCGATTTTTGATGTTTTCTTCAAAGGATGAATCACTTTCAGCTGAGATATTCCATTTTCCGATCTTTAGATTCTGTGACGAAAGGAGCGTCAACAATAATGTTTAATTTACACAAAAGAAATAAGTGTCAACTTCACTACCTCTCGAGTTGGTTCACATGGATTTTCATAGACCCTATATATTTTCAAGTCATATTGGGGAGCACTATGTTTATGTTCTTGTAGATGAATATTCTAGGTATATATGGGGATATTTTCTATCTGGAAAAATTAAATTTTAAAGACCCATAATTTTCGTGGATTTTTTTTAAATACATGGGAATTTTACAAGTCCGCAAAAATTGATGGCTTATGATTCTGAGGCTCGGTGTGCCCAGAATCAATTTATGAAGTTTTTTTTGGGTACGTTTACTAAACGTATGAGTGGGATTTTATAACATTTAAACTGGTGCTCAGAATTGAAATCCAAGGGCACCGTTGAACTCGCATCATTGGTATTCGGTTAGGAAGACTTTCACCTTGACGATAGATGGTCGGGAATAAAAGATAGTTTTTGGGTTTTACGTGGAATAATAAAATAAAATAAGTGCATGTATTATTTTATTTTATTTTTTATAACCACCATGTGGAGGTTGGAGGTGGGGACCACCACACCTTAACCTCCCATGAGAGGTTATGTTGATGGGGCCCACCTAAACTCAAACTCCCATGTGAGGATTAATTTGGTGGGGACCACCCGAGTTATAAGCCTCTTGAATTTCTCAATAATTGGGGAGAGCCTCTTGAACTCCCCACTTTATGGTGCCAATCCACTCAAATTAATTAATAGAGCATTAATTAATTTGAATATTTTTGACTATTTGGGCCAACAATAAAATAATGGATTAACTTAATCCATTATTTTTTTGGGGTTGTCATTTTCATTTGGGGATCTTGGGAAAAAGAGAGTTTGGGAGAAAAATAATTCTCCAAACAAGAAAAATCTTTCTGCCAATGAAGAACGATCTTCAACTGGAATAAGGGAGGAAGCGCCATCCTTGAATAACACCGATGACGTCATCCTCGACTTCTTCATATTTTTTTTCGAATGTCAACGAATCGATGCTCGACTTTCCACGACATCTTCAACGAATAATGAATCCGAGGTAGGAGTGTGTTTTGATTTGAGAAAAATTGATTCTTCCTTCCATGATTGTTTTTCTTGACCCAGTTGCTCCCAATCTAACGTGGAAGGACTGGGCCAAACGAACACGGCCTGATCCCTCCGTCGTTCTTGTGAATGTTTGTGGTGTTCTTCACGTTCTTCATGGGTGATGAACAATGGCTCATTGAGAGTCTGTTGTGTGATGAAATGATCCCAAATTGAATACCCAACATCAAAAAGACCTAGTGGAGGTGAGACAAATATAGTGGGTGACAGATCAGACCAGAACTGGAAGGACCGTTCCTTGACTGTTCTTGGAGCGGGTGAATCAAATCATTTTTTTGGAGCCGATCAGAGGCCCAAAAATACCAGAGATGACAATGAGACATCGGGGTGACCTAGTGTCTGAAGTTTCGTGATGAACGGACCACCAAAACGAAGAATGGACTTCATGGGAGGTGCGCTGGCCAGAGGTGTCGTTTCTGGAAAATTCTAAAATACACGGTGTGTACTTCTTACGAACACGTCGTGTTGTACGGGCATTCTGCGGCTTGAGTTTTGGACGTTAGACAAGTAACACATAGCGTGTGTCCCCAGTCACATGGCATGTTTTCTCTACGCAGAATGGAAGAAGAAGCTTCGCAAGACATGGCGTGTATTATGGGAAATACACGGACATGTGCAGAATTACATGGACAAGAGGCAAGACATGTACTGTCTACACAGAATGACATAAGTGACTTTGTGAGACTCAACATGTATCCCATGGATACATAGACATGGGGTGGAGTACATGGGAATGTACTCCACCACACGGCCTGATATGGACAATGGCATGAGCTACCCTGTGTACCAATTACATGGGTTGACGAACATGGGATGAGGCCATGTACGGGCACATGACCAGCATACACAGACCTGACCCCAGATTCTTGGACACTGAGTGTAACCATACCACACGCCATGTAATTTCTTTTCTACATGACCAGCCTTACGACATGGGCCGTTGTACGTGGGCAGTACCCAAGGTTTGAAGACACGACGTGTGCCTTATTCCTACACACCATGTACTTTTTGGGAAATGGATTGGTCATATTGTCCTCAGTATCTTAGACACGTTTGTTTTGGTTATCCCCCTATGACGTGGCGGACCTTTTAGATACATCAACTTGGGGATTCGTGGCAGTTGATGTATCGAAACATGGCTTGAGGAGCGGACCCTCCCGGAATCAAGCATAATTTGTATGGAACCCGGAGGCTGGTTGTGCACTCATGACTATTCCTGGATCCTATGTGGGCCCGACAGTTCTGACTTCTGTTCTTGGATCCTTTGTGGGTCAGACAGAATAACTGGTCTTGGATTCTATATGGGTCTGACAGCTCTGACTACTATTCTAGGATCCTGTGTGGGTATGACAATTCTAAATTCTATTCCTAGATCCTGTGTGGGTCCGACAGAATAGCTTGTCCTGGATCATGTGTTGGTCCGACAGCTCTGACTACTATTCCTGGATCCTGTGTGGGTCTGACAGTTCTGAATTCTCATTTTGGATCCTGTTATGGTCTGACAGAATAGCTGGTCCTAGATCATGTGTTGGTTTGATAGCTCTGATTACTATTCCTGGATCATGTGTTGGTCTGATAGTTTTGAATTCTGTTCCTGGATCATGTGTTGGTCTGACAGAATAACTGGTCCTGGATCACGTGTTGGTCTGACAGCTCCAACAACTGTTCTGGGATCCTATGTGGGTCTGACAGTTCTATCTGCAGGTCCGAGATCTTGTGTGGATCTGACACCTTATATGATTCAGAAGCTATATATGATCATCTCTATCTCTCTATATAAGTTGTATACCTGTGTGATATGAGTCTGTGATTCTTGTGTTTTCCTCATGATTGAGATGGGTTACTTGATTACCTAGGTATATGTATGGGAACATACCTAAGTAATGGATATCCATTGATTTCATACTTTGTGGTTTATCCTTGTCAGATTTTGAGAGACCATGTGGGTATCAGAGTCCCTACTAAGTATCGTTATACTCACCCCTGCACGGGCTATTCCCGCACCTCGTTATGTTGGTTACAGACGACTGACAGCGTTGACTGAGGATCAGAGTAGTAGGACTGTATGGTACTTGAAGGTGGACCTTACGACGAGTCGGTACCCGGAGACGACAGACATACGTGGAGTGATATGGAGGCTAACTGTACCAACCCTTCAGGTAGGATCTGAGGTGGACAATCCAGGAGCTGCACTTCAACATTCACCTATTTTTTCCCTTTTCAGTTGTACTTATACTTTATGGTTGGGCATGTATTTCCAGCCCCACATTTTACTTCCAACACTTCATTTATTTACAGCTTTACTTAGTGTTTTACTTCCATCTCATACTCTTTTGTGTGTGTTTTTAGTTTGAAAATTCAATGCCATCCCAGTTTAGGGATTTTTATGCCTTTGGTGCTAGTCGCTAGGCCCTGGCCTATAGAAGGCAGGCTTGGGGTAGTCACGGCACGTGCCTCGAGGGACGGGTCATGGAAAATTAGTTTCAGAGGCATCAGTTCTCCCGCAGAACTTAGGACTATGATCTTTTTTTTCTGTGAAGCAATATTGTTAAGAGTACTGTGTGTGGTTTGCAGTCCAGGGAGTCTATTGTTGTTGCGGCGGCCGACGTATCCATACACCAGGACCCTGACTTCTTATTTCCAACTCAGTGCACAAAAACACTAATTGCGTGTATGTTTCAAGAATTTTATTTTTGATTTCTTTGAGTCAGCTCACTAGGTATAACTTAATGACCTTTGTGCACCTGTTCCTTATCAGGATGCTGCTGCGTAGATAGTCAGGTAGGGTTCCCGAGAGACTAAATGATGACGGCCCACCGAGAGATGAGGCTCTGGTGTAGGGCCCTCTTACTATGTTGGCGCCTTCGGGTGGTGTACCAGCAGCACAACCACCTGTTGGGCAGTAGTTACCACCATCTGCACTGGCGGACGATGCATGCTGATTGAGAACATTGCATGAGTTCCAGCATCAGAGGCCTCTAAGGTTTCGGGGTGAGACAAATTCCCATGCAGTTGAGGGCTGGCTGGAGGCGATTGTTGGAATTTACCTTCTAGTTAAGACACCGGTAGAGCAAATGGTGATCTTAGATACTAGAATTTTTTAGCGAGTGACCATGAGGATGGTCTACTTAGTGATGAGGCTTTGGAACATGGACCTTTTCCCGAGATAGTACCTTCAGGTAGTGGGTCAGCTATATCACTACCCGTTGGTCAGCAGTTACAAACCGGTGGTACAGGTATAGGAAACATGTAGGCTTAATGCCATACACATGTTTTATCATCAGGAAACCCTCATGTTCCGAGGCAAGCCCGACTCACAGGAAGCTGATGACTAGCTCAAGGAGGTGGCTGAGATTTCTTAGAACTTCTATAGCTTCGGTAGGACGACATGTCAGTAGATGCGTATTCATCGAGGTGTACCGATCATTCCAGGTACTCGATGAATATGACATGATCAATGCTTTAGGGATATAACTTCTGAGAGAGGTGCGTTAAAAGGAAATCCAAGCAAAAACTATTCCTATATGAATTCCTACATATGTTAGGGTGGTAGAGAGAACCTTTGTGGTTGAATGTTCTTTGGCTGAGCGGATACAGTCGTGAATGCTATCAGTGGGAAAGTAGGAAGCTGGCGCTATTCTGAGAGACTTGGGCATGTAAAATGTTTCAGGAAGAAGAAGTTTAAGGGACAAATGGATCTGTAGGGAAGCAGACATAGAAGAATATCTAGGAGGGAAGCATGTGTTGGTGTACTTTTTGACATTTTAAAACCACCCTTTTTTGTGGACCCCACCAGGCTCAGCGAGCTGGAGGACAGGGGAAGAGAGTTGTTTCATGCGGTCAAATATTGCGACCCAAGGGTTATAGGAATGATTTGAGGTATAGTCTGTGTCTACTACTAGCTGCAGTACTTATAGATACAGGTGCCAGTCACTCTTTCATTACCACTACCCTCGTTCGGAGCTCAGAGATTCTGACGGAGTCGTTGGCTTGATCCTTACAGTTATAGACTCTTACAAAAGCAGAATCGACGATTACGCACTGGTGCCGGCAGTGTGAGATTACTCTAGGAGGGACGAGCTTTGGCTGAGATCTCCTCGTAGTGGCATTGAGGTCTTATGACGTCATCTTGGATATGGACTTTTTATCTACAGTCTATGCTCATATTGACTATATTAAGTGCAAAGTGCAGTGTGTCTGAATGGATGGGACCAAGTTTACCTTCACTGGCGAGAAGGGAGCCTTTACAACACATGACAGACTTACCAGGAGGAGGGTGCGGTCGATCACTAATTAGTTGGCCTACCTTACCCTCAGAGCAGTTGATGTGGGGAAACCAAGCTATCCTATAGTGGTGGACCAGTACACGGATGTTTTCCCTGATGATGTACCAGGTCTACCCCCTTATAGAGAGGTGGACTTCTACATTGACATGTACCCCGGGATGACACTGATATCTACACCAGCATATCGGATGGATCCTGCTGAGCTTCGTGAGCTGCGGCTACAACTGGAGGACTTGCAAGGGAATAAATTCATCTGACCCAGTGTGTCTCCCTGGGCAGCCCCAATTCTCTTCGTCAAGAAGGCGGAAGGGTTATTGGGGCTTTGTGCCGACTATCGTTGCCTGAACTAGGTTACCGTGAAGAATAAGTACCCACTTCCTAGGATTGACGACCTCTTTGATCAGTTGAAGGGAGCACGGTGGTTCTCGAAGATAGACCTCAGATCAGGTTATCACCAGCTCAATGTTCGATTCGAGGATGTGCAGAATATGACCTTCAGGTGTCGGTATGGCCACTACAAGTTCTTGTTTATGCCATTCATCATAACCAACACTCCAGCAGTGTTCATGGGACCCATGAACAGGATCTTCCAGCCATACCTTGATCGATTTGTTGTAGTCTTTATCGACAACATTCTGATCTACTTGACTACTGAGGAGGAGCATGCCTACCACTTGCGGGTTGTACTGGACACGCTACGAGAGCATTGGATTTATAGTATGATCTGGAAGTGCCAGTTCACTACTACAAATATGGATTATAATAGCGCTAAAACCCGCCTTTAACAGCACTAAAAAAGCACTGTTAATCTCGAAGAAGATAAAGTGCAGTCCCATTTTTCAGTGCTAAAACTAGAGCTGATAAAGGTAGTCATTATCAACGCTATTTTCAGCACTGATAAATGTATAATATATGAGCGCTAAAAATATTGCTGATAAACCATACCTTTATTAGCGCTATTTTGAGCGCTGATAAAAACTACCTTTATTAGTGCTCAAAATAGCGTTGATATATTATCCATTTATCAGTGCTTAACTAGTGCTGATAAAGGCCAAAGATCCTGTGCAAAACCAAAACCTGTACAGAACCAGCATAGAACCTGGACAAATTACAGCACCTGCACACAACACAAACAACACCTACACATAGCACAAACAACACCCACATACAAAGCACAGAAGAACAAAAATGCTACATACATTTACATGAAATCATGAATACAAAAAAAACATTGCTATATACATTTCAAGAAATTTTTAATTTGGTTACAATTACAATTATCCAACACAGTTAAAAAACAATGATGTTCCATCCTTTTTTTCATCCATCTGCTCTAAAAAATTGTCGTCCATGGCGGCGGTTTCCTAACAAAGCATTCGAACTGAGGAAAAAGATTTCACCTACATAATAAAACAAATATTATGTTAATAATACAATAATGAAATAAAGAATGGGGTTGCTAAATGGAATTATACTAGTGAGACACAAAACATAAAATAACCAATTAATGAAGAGACACAATTAGGTCAATGCCCTTACCTCAACCAGAAGTCCAATAAACTATCTTCAGTTCATACCAACCACAACTGAGTCCATGATCACATGTATTAATTTCCAACAACATTAAATTACATAATTATTTAATTTTAACCAAAAATCCAGCATGTTATAATAGGCGCCAAACTCATCATGTAATCCAACAAAGCCAGAATGCTGAGAAACTAGGTGTGATCCACTCCCGACGCACCCCTAAGCCTAGAAAACACTAAATCCCCAATCTATATTACTAAATTTATGACAAATTAAGCCTAAATTTTTGAAAACCCATAAATAAATCTTCCACAAAATATAATCTGCATCAAATAATGATTTATTACTAGTTTATGAAATTTTGAGACACGCTCTAAGAGTCATATATAAAAGTCCCTTGAAGAACAATGATTTATCCATATAATGGTATAATAATTACACCTAGAACCCTAAAAACTAAATGCAAATATTTGAGAAAGAAGTTATATAATCAAGGAAGATGTAGGAGAGGATACCACATTGATTCCAAATGATGAAAACCCGATAATCCACTCAGGTCTAAGGAGGAGGAAGGAGGGGAATGGGGTTTGGCCACCCCCTAAGAACTTAGTGCCCAAACAAAGAAACATGGGGTTGTTTATACTTTATAAACCCATCACCCACATAAAAATAAGTTTTAAATCATGTTACATGAAATGAAACAAGTGGTGGCATCACTATATTTTGGGTCCAAACCCTTACTTGACCCATTTTCCCCATTCATGACCATTATCACCCTATTAAATGCATTCATGTTGTGAATAACCCTTTCACACTATGAGTAGCCTAATGCTACTACATTTCAATATAATGACTACCCAAATCATCCTTGATATCCTCCCAAAACCCAATGACATCCCTCTAGCCCCAATACATGTCTGAAACACCTCTTAGAACTGGTATATTGTACCTTTTTTGATGATTTTTTTGTTATTATGGAATTCCATAATTCCCCATTAGAAGTATACCAATGTACTAATCAGATGTTATATGATATACCTTGAATATTCTTGTTTCCATGTATTATATGAGATATCAATGAAAATTTATCTCATTATTATACATACCAACACATTAAATCTGAGCATTAGAGACCTTCAGGTTTTCTTCAACTACTTCCAGTTCTGACATGGAAGTGGGACATGATTTCTGTGGGATATTAGGTTAGGTTTTTGTATACCCCTTGATGGAATAATTAAATATGGGTTTTGATCAATTGGATGACCAAATAATCTCAATTTATATACATTTTATATAAAAAAATTATATGAAAATCAAAATACAATTTTTAATTGAGATTATATTTTTACATGGATTTAATTCTACTATAGTCTTTTATAGGGAACCTCATTTTACATCTTGTTTTTGGATATGTCCCTATTAGAAAATGGTATGCCATGTATGACTGAGCATGACATATGTTTCTTACACTTTTTTGTAGGGGCACGTTGCCTGGAGCATGTTGATGTTCGATGGCGGTGCATTGTACCACACATTCATTCATTACAAAGGTGAGTGACATTCATCACATATAAAGAGATGTATTCTACATGATTGAAATAGGG
The DNA here is from genome assembly GCA_963277665.1 of Viscum album. Lineage (NCBI taxonomy): Eukaryota > Viridiplantae > Streptophyta > Magnoliopsida > Santalales > Viscaceae > Viscum > Viscum album. Next base: position 413,909,814 of record OY728143.1, read on the forward strand.
TTATGGGATGTTGTTCATTCCATCCATGGATTCCTCCTTAGAATTCATTACCTAGTATGAGTCTCCCTTATTGAACAAGACGTTGTTCGTGAAACTTTTTCCTGGTTCCATCTCTTTATGGATGATTGTTAATTACAATGATTATATCAGGACATTCCAAAGGGTCATTCCAAGGCATAATACTTCTTTTAGAAAAGTATTCATATTGGGAATCAGTGGAATGTGTGTACACTAGAACATTGGTCACATTTATTCATCGTCATCAAAGGGATTCTCAACGAAATGGAAACCCATGTTTAACATGTGATATTCCATGAGTTTTACATCCCACTAGGTTACAGGGTCATGAATTAATGTCTTACAAATATGTAATGGATGGATCAAAACACTTATAAAGGTGGTTCAGGTAGGTACATCTCTAGGAGGGATCACCTGGAATGTTTACCCGATAGATGGATCAAAACGCCCAATGAGGTCTAACCCAAGTGTGTTGCATCCCATAAAGGTAAGGTTTATCATTTTGAAGACTTATTCATATGCCACTAAGGGAAAAATAGGAGGGAAAATAAGCGAAGGTGTAACCCAGTGAGGGGGTCACCATGGTTTAACATTGGTTGGGATTTAACCTCATGGAGGCTTCCTACGTACCCTATTTAGAATACAAGGATCAAAACCCATATATTTAAAAGAGGTATGGTGTGGGTATTACCCATGGTTAGCTTACCTTCATAGTAGGAATACTTTTGGTTGGATGAGTATGGGTTTTGTAGGGATTATGCATTGTCAGATTCCCAGGTTCTTCCAACAGTAGCAATGGGATGAATGGGACATACGTGCTAAGATGGACCCTGTGAATGGAGTGATCCTTATAAAGAGGCACGAGGCATAAAAAACATGTGGAGCTATCTGTAAACATTATTTATAGTGGCCATGGGGCTCATCAGACTCCCCATACCTTCCATAAACACCTCAAAACATCACGAGTACCATATTCTACATGATGGTGCATCACATGGTTGATTCTTTTGATGATGTACTGGTTGTTTGAGATTGGATTTCATCTCAACCATCCTTTCCCTTACTTGAATTATCATGGGACACATATTTTGGTTCCAAAAAATCCCTCAATGATACCGATTATCTCATGCATCTACCTAGAAATAATTGTGCAAGTAAAATAACAACACATGTTCTCAAATACAAGTTCAAACAAAGGAGATATAGAACATTGAAATTTCTTAAAAATGAACCAAGGGGTGCACATGTGCTCAAATACTATCTCTGCATGTTGAATCTGATCCCTCTACTTTAATTTTAGCAATATTTATATTTAGGCCCTATATCTCACTGAAAATGGTGGATATAGACTATATTTGTTGTTTCCATCCATCGTTTGTTGGAAAATGGATTTTTTTGATCCCCAGTGGTTTCATCATTCACCCCATACCCACTGCACACCATTATGCCTTACTTCAATATTGATTTTTTCAAAGATCAATAATATGAATCTGGGGATAGAAAACATTGAGTAATAAATTCAGATTTCAATACATCGGAGCATTCTCACTTCACCAAAGAAGGTTGGAGGATAATCAATGATCATATATAGATAAAATAAGTAGTAGGAATTAACCTTCATCCTATTTGTGTACAATATTCCATCAGGTATGTTGCCCATTTGTTTCTAAACACATGTATATCATCTTCAGAATATGATTTTTTGCGACAATCATAGTAGTACTGAAAAAATATAAATATACAAAGGATTAATAAATATTTTAAATGAACTCATAATTATTTTCAAAAATACCTCATCAGGGATGCTAGTTTGTTGATGAAATACAATCTATTTCATAAATTTACAAACATAATAACCACAGTCCTTTCCGTTTGTTTGTTTTGGACACTGTAGAAACATTGACAACAATAAGTAATTTGTTTTGATATGTGTTTGGATATTGCAATGTTATTATATATACCCGGATACTTTTCCAGTTGTATATCATGTAGTCTTTCTCATCCTTATCCCCTGGATTCATTCCATGCATTAGACTATATTGATGCACCGCCCTATCATAACAGAATCCTCATTAAAAGATAACATAAATTATATAACTAGATGTTTAGTTTTAAAATGTTGTATCTAGTGAATTAAAAATTAACAAACTCCATATTGTGTGGTCGGTTTGTTGGATACCCATGCATTGAATCTAGAAAATAAATCATTGGAGTATCCAAATTGACTGCAATCCACATCCAATGCTCCCTAAAAATACAAAAAGGAATAAGTAAAGAAAGAAATGAAAATATAGTTTATATGATTAAATTTTAGAGTTTTACCCCTGCATCGTTGGTATTAAAAAGAGTCTGTCATTCGTAATTGTGTTTTCAAACGATTTGAGTAGGGATGACATTATTGTAGCCTCTTTACCAGAATCTATTTCGTCTTTTGAAGAGGTGGTGTGAGGACTAACGAGTCCAAATTTTTGTTCATGGGGAAATCCCTTCAATTGTTTTTCATATATATGTCTACGACAAATATAAAATGTATTTAGTCATAATTATTAGAGTATATCAACTTTTGTAAAATCAAATCATGAAAACTTACCTCATGTATACATTTACAACTGAGGTGCCTAGCCATTCATACTTGAGGAGTTCATTTACATTTTCAGCACTAATGAAATCTGATGTTTCCTCTCCATACATATCTTTTTTGAAATAAATTGTGTGAGTATTGTCGTCTTTCAACTTTGTATCCACATGAGCCTGTAATGATATTAACCGTGGATATAGAACGGGCGGGGTGAAGGTGCTCTCAGTAGACCATTTCAATCGGTTGGTTGATCCTTGAGATAGTTTTGAGATGATATTTCATTTCACACCACAATCGTTGTCATTCTGTAATAATATTCATCGGTTCAAACCTTTTTTCATTAAATGTTAAAGGTCCAGCTTGAAAAATAAATTGGAAATGGATACCTTTTTGTCGACATGTTTTTTTACAAGAACTGTCGGCCATGCAATGAATGTTCCAACAGCTTGTTCAATTGTATGAATGTCATCATCATCATTTGGAACAGGTAGCTCGGCACTCAGCTCATTAGCTACATTAATTGACACTTGAAGATGATCTTTTGGAAGCTGTCTATTGTGTAGCACGTCATTTTGCATATTGAACACCGTAGCCCTCACTACAAGGCGATAGGTGGGAGTTGATAAATATAAATCACAGTCATTTTCACCCTGTGTAATATTAGTATAGGAAAGGTATCAGTGTCTATGTAAATCACATTTCATAGAAACATTCATTAAAACATTTATTACCTAATCTAAGTCAGGTTTTTTAGGGGAATGGCTCACCTCAAAGCTGGTGGGGGTTGGGGCGATATCATCACGCATGGGTTATTGTTGAGTTATTTCTTCTATTTGCCTCTCCCCCATCAAATTTTCTATCATCTATCTCTAGTATTGTAATTCTTCCTAAAAAATATATAATTGTTCTTGCAGCTTTTCCATTTTTTTCATTTGGATCCTCCGCTTGTTTTTGTTTTTGAAAATATGTTCGGGGTGTCACCCCAAAACCCACACCTCTGACGTGACCATACTGTTCTGGCTACTTCAAGGCTGCTAAAAGTATGTATGCATCTGGTGTGGTTGTTGTTGATTCTTGTGACTATGTCAGATAGAAAATGTAGAAAAATAAGTAGTTATTGTAATGTAATAGCGATTTAAAGAAAATAAAATTTATATTATGTCATACTTACACATGTTTCCCACACTTTTTGTGTGTTTTCATCTATCAGCATCCCCTATTTATTTACACGAGCCTATTTCCATATCACATGGTGTGGGATGGATATGGATTTCGATTTCGATTCATCAATCTGTATATAAACAGAGAAACATGGTTATGGTGTTGTTTTATGTCACATACTAGTAGTAGGGTAGATTTAAAAGACGTACCAATTTTTTCTCAAGTTCAGCGTACCCCATCCTTGCTTTATGGTAAGCGTATGCTGGTTCTGTTGCGTGTTTTTTTCAGTACTCAGTAGCTATTTCATAAATAAAAAACTGTCAATCAGAGTGATGAATAGAAACATACATTAAACAACGTATTACCCCACAGAATGTACCTGAAAAGTCTGCTCCCCATGATGGTTGCTAAACGCATCCAATGCTCCTTGGGATATCAAGTGTGTGTAAAGAGTAGGTGGGTGCGGCTTGATTTTACCTTCTGAATCTTTAAGATGATATTTCGTTAAAATTTTGCAGAAACCTCTATGAATCCTTCCTGCAACTCTTAATACATATTCCTTGTGCGAGGCATCTACTATAAATGCACTCTGTAATGGATGGTGAAGAGTAAGTCAATGTTTTGGTATTTTATTTAATTTTAATAAATTAAAAAAATGATATCATAATGTTACCATAATCTCTTCCCACATTAGTGTCTTCAGCCCAGTGACAACATGGTGCCACAACTGTACATCAATCGGTACACGTTGCCAAGTGACGATTCTAATGTAGCTACTAAAGATGGCTCCGTTGGGGTTAACATGTTGGCCTCACTTATTCCATCCCACCTCAAATTTTATTCCTTTTGCTTTGGCCTTAAGTATTTTGGCTAACACTTTTAAACTACAATGCTATTGTTTTTTTTGCACTTTTAGGGTTTCATTTCCTACCATTTCCTTAGAAGTAGCATCAATATCTTCCCCCGAAGCACTAGCATTAGCAATGGGACCAGCAACAATAGGTTTAGAAACCTATTGTACCTCAACACTGTGACTAGCAACAACAGGTTGAGAAACCTATTGTTGCTCTGCACTAGGACCACTAGCATCTGGTTGAAAAACCTATTGTTGCTCTACAGTGGGACCACCAGCTACTGGTTGAGAGACCTTTTGTGCCTCAGGATTGGGCGCATCAGAAGGTGTAGAAGTCATTATCTGCAGAAGTGGTTTAATATTTAATTTATATTACATAAAAACAGTAGCGAGCAGATAATAACATAACGTAACACAATGTATGTTACAATAAACAAATAACCTGATTATTCTACTCTCATTTTTTTAAAGGCTGAAGAGATTTGACTCCTCTATCGACTATGTGAATCCCTTCATTGTGGTCTCCTTTGACATACAAAATTCCATCTACATTGGGACCACTGCAAAATGATTATGATGTCCCTATAAAAGGGTCAACCTCCATTGAACATTCATATTACCCTTCAATTGTTTTGGTCGATTACATAAAAATTGACCAATTTCAGATTGCGGGGTCTGGAACATAAAATACTTGTACTGCCTGTGATACCATTATAAATGGTTCTTCTTTCTCCCCATTTTTAATGAAATCAACTTTCACGAATCCTAATTCATCTATTTTAACAGCACTCTTGTTATCAACCCACTTGCATTGAAAAATCGGCACTTTGAATTTCGTATAATCCAACTCCCATATTTGTTTGATGATGCCAAAGTATGACATATTCACATAAATTGGATTTTTGTCCTTAGCACCGGAAACATGCATCGCCTTAGCCACAAGTGTAACCCCACTATTCTTCATGGTACTGTCTTCATCGTGTTCATTAGTATAGAATGTATAACCATTAACTGCATAAGCATTGTAAGATAATACGTACACACTTGATCCTCCGGCTAGCCATCGAGGTTGTTCTGAAATTGAGTCTGGATTTTCATCTAACTGCTTAAAAATATGGACTCGAAACCATCCCATAAACTATCGATTATGTGTATCTGATATCCATTTTTCAGCCCTAGAAGGATTCAAACGCCTAAGAATTTCTTTGTGGGTTTGAACATATGGGTCAACGTCGAAACTATTATGCAAAATGTAAATGTGGGCCTCCTTCCGATCTGTAATATTGATTGTGACAACCTCTCTTCCTGAAATTACTTCACCCTTAAGTCGCTCAGTGTGACGATATTTCGTTAGGCCAACGATTTCCACACCAGACAGGTATTCGGTACAAAATTCAACAGCTTCCTCAACAATATATTTCTCTGCAATACAACCCTCTGGCTGACTTCGGTTTTTGACACACCCTTTCAAAATATTCATATACCATTTAATGGGGTACATCCATCTATAATGTACTGGACCACATAGTCGAATCTCTCTCACCGAATGAACCATCAAATTTAACCATCATATCGAAAAATGTTGACGGGAAGAACATTTCCAATTCACATAATATGACGGCAATTTCTCTTTCCATAGTTGGCAATTTCGCTGGGTCTATAACATTGCCACATATAGATTTGAATAAGAAACAAAGCTTCGTTAATGTATGGCGAACATTCTTGGAAAAAATGCAATGTAATGCTATAGGGATTAGATCTTGCATCAAAACATGGCAGTCATGTGATTTCAGACCCTTTAATTTTAAATCACCCATTGACATGATGTTCTTGATATTTGATGAATACCCCTCTAGAACCTTTACTTCATTCAAGAAGTTTCAAAACTGATATCTCTCCTACCTGGAAAGAGTGTAAGCAGTAGGAGAAAGAAATGTTTGTTTTTCAACCTTCACTGGTTCCAACTCTTCTCATATTCCCATATCAACCATGTCCAATCTAGACTTAATTCCATCCTTTGTTTTACCGGGTGCATTTAGCAACGTCCCAATGACACTATCACATACATTTTTTTCAACATGCATAACATCAAAAAAAATGTCTGACATACAGACAATTCCAGTATGGTGATTCAAAAAAAAAACTGATCTCCTTTTCCAACCAGTTTTCGTAAGGTTTTTTGAAAATGTTTTACCAAAAGTAGTGTCTAAATCTTTTACTTTCTCAAACAATTGATCACCTGTTAGTGGAGACGTTGCTCTACGTTCTTCTGAACTTATGTCGAATTATTTCGTCCAATATCGGTACTTATGTCATTGGGGTAGAAATATGTGATGTCCTAGAAACATGGTTTTCGATGAATGTTTCAACCTAATTGATTGTGTACCTTGTTCACAAACAGGACACCCTTGAGTTCCTTTAATGCTATATCCTGACAAATTTCCATAAGTAGGAAAGTCATTTATCGTCCCGTACAACATGGATTTCAAAGTGAAATGTTCATTTTTGTAAGCATCATACATCATAACACCTGAATCCCACAATATTTTCAAATCCTTGATCAATGGGGTCAAATAAACATCAATATCATTACCCGGTTTTTTTGGTCCTAATATAAGCATAGATAACATGATGTATTTTTGTTTCATGAATAACCACGGTGGTAAGTTATAGTTTACCAACATAACCAGCCATGTACTGTGAATGCTGCTTTGAAAACCAAAAGGATTCACCCCATCTGTAGATAATGATAGACGAAGGTTTCTCAACTCGTTCCCAAATTCAGGATACTCAGGATCAATTATCTTCCACTGAGGAGAGTCTACCCGGTGACGTAGTTTCCCAACTTTAATTCTTATATCTACATTCCATGTCAATTGTCCTGCAGTCTCCTCACTTTCATATAGGCGTCTAAACCTAGAAATGATTGGAATGTACCATACAACATTCGTAGGACTAGAATCATCTTTCTTGTATCAGGAAGCACCACACTTTGGGCATTCTTTAAGTTATTTGTTGTCCTTGAAAAACAATATACAGTCATTCGGGAAAGCATGTATTCTTTCAGAGATCATACCCATCGATCGTATAATTTGTTTGGCATCATATGTTCGGCTTGGGAGTTCATTATCTTCTGGGAGCATGTCATTCAGGAAAGAAAGTAGTTCCGTAAAATAGGCGTCACTCCACCCGTTGCCTGCTTTCAAATTATACAGCTTCAATACAGCTGACAATGCTGTATATTTAGTGCAACCAGCATACAATGGCATTTTTTCACAACTCTTTAACTTCTCAAACAATTTTGGGCAATCATGAAGTTCATCTTCAATTGTCCTTGTCATTTCCTCAATACGATCTTCATCATCATATACATCTGTAATCACACCCTCCATACGATCGTCTTCACTGTTCATGCATCTAATCATATCAGATGATCTAAAAAATTTCGTGTTATTTGAGTCACTACCTACATTTGTTTTTTTCCCTATGTTTATTCCAACATGTATAACTTAGATCTATTCTGTGACAAATCAGGTGTTCTTCCAACTCCTCTGGACTAATTTGTCTTGAATAACAATAGTGTAAACACGGACAAAGGATTTGAGAAGGGTCACATGCATGATCTTCTGCAAACATGATAAACTCTTTCACGCCATCTTCATACTCTTTTGTCAACTGAATGGAATTCATCCATTCTTTATTCATATTCATCGTCTTTATGGGTTCGATCTCGAACTTTCCTAATATTATGTTTTAATTAATCAGGTAGCATTGTTTGGGTTTTATAAAAACAAATCATGGTAAAAATTCCTTTAAACACATGTGAAATCCATATACATGGTGTGTCCAGTAGGGTGAACATCGTTTATGTATAAGATACCTAATTTAATCTGACATATATCAAATTTATTCCAAGTTAGTTTTACAAAGACTGAATGATGCCTTTCAAAATACATGACATTTCAAACAACTTGAGCTAAAGGCATGTACTTTAGATACATATTGAGTCACCTCACCAGTTATGCATCACATTTTTGTGGAATACACGGTGTGTAGTTCTTACATGACCACTAGGGGTATATAGTATATACACATCAAGTATCTATGGTATCTATACATGGTGTGAGTGAAGTAAAACACATGTCATATGGTTCTACCATTATTTCATGGAATGTACATGGTTTCATGCTGAAGTATATGTCTTGAAGATACATTGTGTGTGACCTATGTTCACATGACATGTAACATTTAAAATGAAACTTATTCCAAGTTTGAGTCAGAAGATTATTCCAACAACTGAAACACCATACAAAAACACAATCGTGATCACAATCGCAACACCATACAAACCAAACAATCAAAATTTTAGATTTTACAAAGCATCCCTTATTCAATTTTGTTTGTAAATTCAGGGATTATCATAGAAGTTTTATCATCCTGGGGTGTTCATTCATAAGTCAAGTATACATAAATTACCAATTTATATATTCCAATTTTCAACAATAACCAACCAACATTCAATTCATTTAGTGCACAAACAAGGACCACCAACAACCACGATTTTCAGCGGGGCGTTTAGCCCGTACATTTCACATTATAACCATCAATATCAAATAGTAATAACATGTGAAAAAGAGGAAACCAATGAGTAACAGGAGAAAACTCACCACAAAGGTGTCGTTTGGCACATGGCAGAGGAGCGTTCGTGGCAGAGGAGAGGTGCACAGCAGCAGAGATTTCCAACTGAAAAGAAAACATAAAATAGGGGAAAACCATGAGAATAAAATAATCTAAAACCGAGTACACCATTTACCACATCCCACAAACCCCAAAAGACAATGCATGCAAATAATTGATAACCACCAATTATCTTTCATTATAAATACTTTGAGTCTAATTCCCAATGAAACTTAGTACACATAACACTATTTACCAAGAATAGGTAATGTGGGCGTAGATGTAGAGGTAAACCTTCCATTGATCACCTAAAAAGATTACTAACATGAATTTGAGAAAAAAAATCACTCCATTTATGGTCATCCATAACATATGTTCTATGAACTGTGATAAAGAATGGATATAGTACAAATAATAACATGGTAAACCAAGAAATATCACAATTTCACATACATTGTTGATATTCTACCATGCTACCACAACTACAACTTTTTATGGGACCACTAGTAATCTAGCTTCTGATATGACATGGACCAAGAAGTGCACTTTATCAATCCAGATACTACATTTGGTTACCTTGTCATAAATATGATGCTATCTCAATGTACTCAAGGTGATGATAAGATGTTGGTCAGGATCAACTCTGGGTTGGGAGTACACTAAAATTTAATTGAAAAAAAACTACTAAAAACTGATCCAGAAAAGGATGAAATATCTTATTCATCAAGTCCATTAATACAACCAATACATTAGTTAAACCAAATATCATCGCTAAAAATTCATACAGGCTATAACTACTCCTAAAAGCAGTCAATGGAAGGTCCATCAATGTCCAACTCATCTAATGGTATCCTAATGTCAAATCTATCTTGGAGAAGATCATAGAACCTCATAGATGATCAATGTGACTATCAATGCATGGATGAGGATACAGATTCACGACTCTCATCAGGTTCAATCTCCAATAGTCCAACAAAAGAATAAATACCAATCAACTGTCTATTTTAGAGAACTATAAAACCCCATGGTAAAGTACAATGCCATATGAAACCATTATATTTTATATCATCAAATTGTAATTCAAAAAACTGATACTCTTTTGGTGTTATTTTAGAAGTTGTGATAGAAACTGAATTTTCTCCCAAAACTAACTAGATTATAATGTTTATCTCTTTATTAAGAAGTAAATTTTATACCTCATCAGTGAAAACATCCAAAAAATGTACTACCATTGGGGAAAAAGAATCCTACAACATTCTAGAAACATCTACAATATGCCTGACTATTTGAGCCATGAGAAAATACAATATCGATTGAATTGGTTCTACATGACTAGATAGAAGATTCCTCTCATCCAAGTGAAAATAACACTGTCTATTTTGGAGATAAAAAGGTAACTCTCATCTGGGAACAAATGATTTTGGATTTTTACAAAACAAACTAATCCATAACAAAACTAAAATAAAATATTATCATATAAAGCATGGGTGGTTCACAAAATAAATGATAACCACCAATATCTAGAGATAATTCCTTGAAAAATGTAATATTCATGGACTATAATACCAATAGTGTGTCGATGGTGATAACAATATCCAAGCTTTACACCTCCAAGCCTAAAACATTTACAAAAAGAGTGGAAAAAATGAATGTGATTCTCTTTTATAAAAAATAAAATAAAGGGTAGATGATATAGGAATTGTACCATTGATAGTAGATGATCATGAATCCACAATAGCCATAGTAGATTACATAACATGCCTATGACCAGCCCCTAAACCCTAGGTTGGATCCAGACTCCCTATGTTATACACTCTTCCTTATACTGTCATTCCTGCATGGTGGTACAACATCCCCTCCCTTGACCAAAACATCCAATGGGACTCTAGCTACCAATTATCAGAGGAGTGTCTGAGTTCTTCCCAATCTTTCGTTCCATTCATGTTACCCTACAAAGTCTCTATTGTTGCATGCCCCTACAAAACCAAATTAGGTGGCTGAATCTTTTATAAGCATGACACCTCAAAGTGGTGTACAAACACTAAGGCCTTTTGTGAACAATATTAACACACTAATTGAACTGTAATGGAACATGATCCTGAGATGTCTTCCCACTACCCTAATATGCTTTCCAAATATTTCATTGGATAAAAATTTCATAACAATGCTTTTACCTCTACAAGAAGAGTTTATACACTTCTTGATAAAACTGTTGGACTACTTCTCATGGACTCTCTTATATTTCCTTCGGTGATGGGTGCCTGATTCATGTCGTCTACATAAATGGTCAGATAGAACATGTTCCCATGAAACTAAATCTCACAGCGAGGACCATCCTAAAACCACTTTCCCATGATATCTAATTATCAACCAAAGATGGAGAAACATACTAAAGGTAAGTGAAACATTCATCAAATTTCAACACTAACATGGCCTCCTATGTTAGGTGATGAACTAATGAGGATTCCCTCTCTTAACCATCATGTGATAGAATTGTGTCAAGAAATTAATCCTGATGTCCTTCCAAGATAACTCCTCTTCCTCACCAATATAATCTTGATTGTACCTCCAACATTTGGATGGTCCACTATGCATATCTGAATAAATAATCATCACCATATCTATGTGTATCTCAATATTCTTATAGATCATCTAAACTGACACGGTCCAAACAATTTCCACGTAGGGTCCTCCCTCCCCAGGGAATATAGGTGGAAGCTACATCATAAATCTATCATCAGCTAAAACATTAAATGAATAGTTAAAAAATCCCTCTTCCCTTGGATCTCATGACCCTCAATAAGATACCATTATACTGAGAATCCAAATGATCCATAATATATACATGAATCTAAATTTATATAATGTTTGGAGTGTGCTGATTACCAATATCTTGGCACTCAACCTAAGGAAAATCAGGAGGAATATTTTCTTAAATACAAACACAATACCTAGAGCACTAGATATAACAAAAGTTTCAACATCAACAGGTAATATCAATAGATAACCAATCTTTGATCATGTTTCTGGAAGTGAAACCAAAAATAGAAGAACCAACATTGAAATTCATCTAACCACACCCACCTTGTCAGCAGCGTCAGAGGCGGAGGCGGAGGCAGTGGCGGTGGAGGCAGCGCCATAGGCGGCAGCGGCAACGGTAGAGGCGGAGGCGGCGGCGGCGGCAGCGGTTGTGGCAGTGGGGGTAGAGACGGCAGAGGCAGCGGTGGTCACGACAACGTGAGTGGGGGTGGAGGCAGCAACGACGGAGGAGGAGGAGGGGGACGACGAGGAGGAAGGACGAGGAGGAGGAGGATGAGGAGGATGAGGAGGAGAAGGATGAGGTCACAATGGCGAGGGTCCTGGTTCAGCTTCCGCAAAATCTTGACCACGTGCGAGCGAGGATGTCCTGTTAGGGTTATTAAATAAAAACCGAGAGAACCTTTATCAGTGCTCGTTAAAAGTGCTGATAAAGGTATGTTTTATTAGCACTAAATAAAAGCACTGATAAAACATTCATTTATCAGCGCTTTTTTAGCACTGATAAAGAGATACCTTTATTAGCGCTAAAAAAGCGCTGATATAGGGGTACCCTTTATCAGCTCTTATTTTAGTACTGATAAATGTAACATTTGTTAGTGCTGTTAGAGAGCGATGATAAAGGCATACCCCTTTATCAGCGCTTTCGGTTTAGCGCTGATAAAGGGAAGTGCTTCCCTTGCCCTGTTTTGTGGTAGTGGTTATGGATCCGAGAGGTTCACTTCTTGGGATATGTCATCTCGGAGGTTGGAGTTGCAGTGGATCCAGTGAAGATTGAGGCTGTACTTGCTTGGGAGCCACCTAGGAGTGTGATGGAGGTTCAGAGTTTCTCGAGTTTGGATGGTTACTACCGGAGGTTCGTACCAGAAATCTTAAGAGATGAAACACCACTATCAGCCCTGACTTAGAATGGGAAGCCCTTCGTGTGGTCAGGGAGATGCCAAAATAGTTTTCAAGAGCTGAGGTAGAGGCTGACTAGTGCCCCCATCTTGAGGCTTCCAGAGGAGGTCATAGGGTACGTAGTCTACTGCGACGCATCAGGGACCAGACTCAGTTGTGTCCTGATACAGGAGTGAGTAGTGATCACATATGGTTCTTGGTAGCTGAGACAGCACGAGCAGAACTATGCTACCCATGACCTAGAGTTAGCAGCAGTGGTCTTCGCCTGGAAGATGTGGCGACACTTTCTTATGGGTGAACGTTTTACCATATACTCTGATCACAAGAGTCTCAGGTATATCTTCTCCCAGAATGAAATGAACCAGATACAATGACATTGGCTTGAGTTACTCTAGAACTTTGACTTCAAGATAGTCTATACTCCTGGAAAGGGGAATGTTGGTGCGGATGTGCTCAGCAGGAGATCTGGTATACAACTTCTACGAGAGGCGATAGAGCAGCTGGCTGCTTTACATATTTCTTTTGTTGACCGAGATGGAAAAACTTTCCTTCAGTCTCTTATAGTCACTCCTCCACTTCTTCACCGAGTAATGGAGTAACAACATGGGGACGCTGACTGTGAGACAAGGTGTGCACAGATTTCCACAGGACATGCACCTGATGGATTTCTTGAAGGTGGGGAGCACGTCATCCTCTTCAGAGGATGTACTATGGTACCAGTGTCACTTCAGGAGGAAGTGTTGTGGGAGTTCCACACATCCCCTTTAGTAGTAAATCTATGAGTGGCGAAGATGTACCAGGACCATTGGAGATAACACTGGAGGCTAGGTATGAAGAAGGCAGTAGCAGAGTTTGTCTCTCAATGCCTCACTAGTCAGCAAGTGAAGGCAGAAAACCAGGTACCAGCAAGCATGGTTCAGCCTTTAGAGGTCCCAGAGTGGATTTGGGATGGGATATCCATGGACTTAGTGATGGGTCTTCCACATACATTTAGGGGACACAACTAGATTTGGGTGATCGTTGACTGACTCACCAAGTCGGACCACTTCCTACCAATCAGAGAGCAGGGTTCAGTAGAAAGATTAGGACACCTCTACATGCAGGAGAATGTGCGGCTACATGGTGGACCTTATTCTATTGACTCTGATCATGACACACGGTTTACTTCTCGGCTATGGATGGGGTTGCAGAAGGATTTCAGGATGCAACTTCATTTGAGCACCACCTTCCATCCTCAAAAGGATGGTCAGACTAAGCGGACTATTCAGACCCTCGAGGACATGCTCTGTGCTTGTGTTCTTGACTTCGGTCGTAGTTGGGAGGATCACTTTCCTTTGGTGGAGTTTTCATACATCAAAATCTATCAATCCACTATTGGGATGGAACCTTTCGAGGCATTGTACAGGCGACCTTGCATATCTCCCTTGTGCTGGGAAGACCCAGGAGAGTCAGCACTAGTGGGACCAGAGATGCTATGGGCTACCATAGAGAAGGTGTAGATCATCATGGAGTGGATGAAAATTGCACAGAGCAGGCAAAATTCGAATTCTGATAAGAGATACGGACCTCTAGAGTTCGAGGATGGTGACCACGTCTTTCTAAGGGTCTCACCCCGACGTGGTTTATGGAGATTTGGCTGAGGCGGAAAGTTATCTTCATGATTCATGAGACCTTTCTAGGTCCTCAACAGAGTAGGCGAGGTGGATTCAATCCTATCTCTTCCACCTCAGTTGCACAGGGTGCATGGCGTCTTCTACGTATCCCAACTAAGGAGATACGTGCACAACCCTTCACACATCATCGACCATGGGGAGCTGGACGTCGACAATGGGGTGACTTTTATGGAGGATCCAGTGGAGATTGAGGATTGACTGGAGCAGGTCCTACGTGGATGGTCAATACCTCTGGTGGACATTCACTGGCAGCACGAGAACCTCTAGGAGAGCACATGGGAGCGGGAGGCTCAGATGCGTGCTTAGTACCACCATTTGTTTCTTTAGTTCCAGTTGTAGCTTACGGGGACGTTAGGACCTGAGGTGGGGAGAATGTAAAGTCCTAGAATTTCTGTGGATTTTTTTTAAATACATGGGAATTTTACGAGCCCGTGAAAACTGACGGCGTATGATTTCGAGGCCTGGTGTGACTGGAATAAATTTCTAATGTTTTGTTCAGGTACGTTCAGTAAACGTACGAGTGGGATTTTATAACTTTTAAAATGGTGCTTAGAATTGAAATTCGAGGCCACCGTTGAATTTGCAGCACTAATATTCTCTTAAGAAGACTTTCACCTCAACGACAGATGATAGGGAATAAATGATAGTTTTTGAGTTTTACCTGGAATAAAAAGATAAAATAAGTTCATGTCTTATTTTATTATATTTTTTATAACCACCTTGGGGAGGTTGGAGGTGGGGACCACCACACCTTAACCTCCCATGAAAGGTTATGGTGGTGGGGCCCACCCGATCTCAACCTCCCATGTGAGGATTAATTTGGTGGGGACCACCTGAGTTGGAAGCCTCATGAACTTCCCATTAAGTGGGGAGAGCCTCTTGAACTCCCCACTTTATGGTTCCAATCCACTCAAATTAATTAATTGAGCATTAATTATTTTGAATCTTTTTGAATATTTGGGCCAACAATAAAATAATGGATTAACTTAATCCATTATTTTTGGGGGGTTGGCATTTTCATTTGGGGAGATTGGGAAAAGGAGAGATTGGGAGAAAAAGAATTCTCCAATGAAGAACACTCCATCAGCCAACAAAGAACGATCTTCAACCGAAACAAGGGAGGAAGTGCCATCCTTGAAGAACGCTGATGACTTCATCCTAGACTTCTTCATCTTCTTTCTCGATGTCAACGAATTGACGCTCGCCTTTCTGCGACATCATCAACGAAAAATGAATCTAAGGTAGGGGTGTGTTTTAATTTGAAAAAGATTGATTCTTCCTTCCATTATTGTTTCTCTTGACCTTCTTGCTACAAAACTAACGCAGAATGACCGGGCCAAACGAACATGGACCGATCACTCTTTCATTCTTGTGAATGTTTGGTGTGTTCTTCGCATTATTCATGGGTGACCAACAACAAATCATTTAGAGTCCGTTTTGTGACGCAACGGTCCAAAATTGAAGACCCAACATCAAAATGACCTAGTGGAGGTGCAACGACAATAGCAGGTGATAGATCGGACTAGAACTGGAAGGATCGTTCCTCGACCGTTCTTCGAGCGGGTGAATCAAATCATGTTTTTGGAGCCGATTGGAGGCCCGAAAACACCGAAGACGACTACAGGACATCGGGGAAACCTAGTGTCTGATGTTTCATGATGAATAGACCATCAGAACAAAGAACAGGCTTCACAAGAGGCACGCTGGCTGGAGCCGCCGTTTCTGGAAAATTCTAGAATACACAACGTGTACTTCTTACGAACCCGCTGTGTAGTACGGGCATTCTGCGACTTGAGTTTTGGACGTTAGACAAGTTACACATGGCATGTGACCCCAGTCACACGACATGTTTTCTCTATGTAGAATGGCAGAAGCAGCTTCGCAAGACATGACATGTATTCTGGGAAATAAACAGACATGGGAAGAATTACATGGCCAAGAGGCACGACGTGTACTGTCTATACATAATGGAAGAAGTGGCTTCACGAGACTCGGCATGTATCCCGGCGATACATAGATACGGGGTGGAGTACACGGGCATGTGCTCCACCACACGACCAGACATGGACAGTGGCACGAGCTACCCCATGTAGTAGTTACACGGGTTG
The DNA here is from genome assembly GCA_963277665.1 of Viscum album. Classification (NCBI taxonomy): domain Eukaryota; kingdom Viridiplantae; phylum Streptophyta; class Magnoliopsida; order Santalales; family Viscaceae; genus Viscum; species Viscum album. The sequence goes on from OY728143.1 coordinate 413,926,818, forward strand.
GCGAACACGGGTTGAGGCTGTGTACGGGCACATGGCCAGCGTACACGGAGCTGACCCCATATGCTTGGACACAACGTGTAACCATACCACACTTCGTGTACTTTCTTTCATACATGACCAGCCTTACGACACTGGTTGTTGTACATGGCCAGTACCCGTGGTCTGAAGACATGACGTGTGGCTTATTCCTACACACCGTGTACATTTTGGGAAATGGCATTGTTATCTTTTCCTTAGTATCTTGGAAATGTTTGTTTTGGTTATCCCCCTATGACGTGGCAGACCATTTGGATACATCAACTTGGGACTTCATGGAAGTTGATGTATCGACACTTGGGTTGAGGAGCGAACCCTCCTAGAATAAAGCAAACATTGTATGGAACCCTGAGACTGGCTGTGCACTCACGACTGTTTCTGAATCCTGTATGGGTCCAACAGTTCTGACTACTGTTCCTGGATCCTATGTGGGTTCGACATAATAGCTGGTCTTGGATCATGTGTGGGTCTAATAGATCTGAATTCTGTTTGAGGATCCTATGTGGGTCCGACAGTTTGAACTTCTATTCCTGGATCCTATGTGGGTCAGACAGAATAGCTGGTCCTGGATCATGTGTCGGTTCGATAACTCTGACTGCTGTTCCAGGATCCTGTGTGGGTCCGACAATTCTGAATTCTATTCTTAGATCCTGTGTGGGTCCGACAGAATAGCTGGTCCTGGATAATGTGTTGGCTTGAAATCTCTGATTACTATTCCTGGATCATGTGTTGGTCTGATAGTTTTGACTTCTGTTCCTAGGTCATGTGTTGGTCCGACAGAATAGCTGGTCTTGGATCATGTTTTGGTCCGATATCTCCAACTACTATTCCTAGATCTTGTGTGGGTCCAACAGTTCTAAAGGCTTGTCCTGGATCCTGTGTGGATCCGACATCTTAGATGATTCAGAAGCTATATCTGATCATCTCTATCTCTCTATATAAGTTGTATACCTGCGTGAGCTGAGTCATTGAATCCTGTGTTTTCCTCATGATTGAGATGAGTTACCTGATGACTTAGGTATATGTATGGACATATACCTACGTAATGGTTATCAGTTGATTTCATACTCTATGGTTTATCCTTGGTAGATTTTGAGGGACCTTGAGGCTCTCGGGGTCCCTACTGAGTATCGTTATACTCACCCCTGCACAGGCTATGCCCGCACCGTGTTGGTTGTAGACAACAGACAACATTGACTGAGGCTCATAGTAGAAGGATAGGATGGTACTCGGAGGTGGACCATACGACGAGTCAGTACCCGAAAGAGACAGATGGACTTGAAGTGTTGTGGAGGCTATCTGTACCTACCCTTCAGGTAGGATCTGAGGTGAAAGATCCAGGATCTTCTCTTCACCTTTCAACTCTTTTGTCCCTTTTCAGTTGTACTTGTACATTACAATTGGGTATGTATTTCTGGCCCCCCTTTTACATCCAGTAATTATTTTATATACAGCTTTACTAATTGTTTTACTTCCAGCTCGTACTCTGTTGTGTGAGTTTTCAGTTTATAATGGAAATACCTTCACAATTTAGTGATTTTTACGCCTTTGTTGCTAGTTTCCAGCCCCTAACCTATGGAAGGCGGGATTGGGGTAGTCACGGCATGGGCCCCGGGGGATAGGTTGTGACCTGAATCCTAATTCTACTTTACCACATATGATAAATCTATATAATATCTCATTGGAATTTTGAGTAAATCCTTAGGAAATGACCATGGTCAGGAGTTTGAGAATCAATATGTTGGATTCCATTAATCCAAAATTGATATACTCAAAAATTATCTACTTCTAGGACACACCATCCAAATGGTGTCATTTTAAGAATAAATCAAAGATATAGCATGGACCATGTTAAATTTGTTTGACCTACCTATCTATTTTTGTGCAGGATCATTCAATACAACATGCTCTATTTTCAATAGAGTCTTGACCAGACATATTCTTAAAAAGACCCTGTATTAGTTTTTTAATATTAAGAAACCGAAGATTCATTAAATTGGAGTTTTTGGTTGAAAATTCATTATTATTAATAGTAATATAACTTGGAAAAAATTTCTTCCCAAAGTGATGAAGGAATTTTCTTTGGTTACTTGGTTTCTAGCAATGCCTTTACAGTGTCCAAAAATATGTCCAAAACTATGGAAGAATCATTTCTCACAAAATTTGATTAAACTGATCCCCATGAGCCTAATACCTCTTTTAAAATCCTTATGGATGATTTATCTTCTATGAACATAAATTTCAATCATTTAAATTCTATAATAAAATAAGAAGAAAAATCCTCTAGTTCGAAAGAATTTCCAAATGTCTAAAACCTATACCTGAAAATCCAGATGTTACCAATACATATTTCTCTATAGATATTAGAACTATTATATACCATCCTTTAGATGTATTTTTATTTTATCTAGATAGAGAAACTCAAACTAGGTCTTTTGTTAGAATCTAGGTTGAACCTTAAGCATTATTATCCTATCTAGAACCTAACACCATCAATGAAGCAATTAATTATGAATTATGGGTAATGGAAATGCAAGAAGAGTTAAATAAGATTGAAAGGAACAAGGAGTGTGAACTTATAAATAAACTCAAGGACACATTGTCTATCAGAACTAAATTGGGGTTTATTAATAAATTCCATGAATCAGAAAATACATTTTGAAAGAATGATAGACTAGTTTCACAAGGTTATAGTTGGAAGAAAGAATTTACTACGAGGAAAACTTTACACCTGTATCCTGACATGAGTCCATAAGAATCCAAAATTCTTATGAATCTCATAATGATTTCAAGAATTATCAAATGGATTTCAAGAGTGCATTAAAAAAATGGTTTTATAATTGAGAATTTTTTCTGTATAACAACTCTCTATTTTTCAAAATCCCCACCTTCCAAATAATGTTTTTAAATTAAATAATGATTTATATAGTGTAAGAAATGATTTTAGATCTTGGTATGATAATATTAGTAATTTTAATATTTCCAATGGATTTTAAAAAGGAATATCTGATCCTACCCTTTTTATAAACGAATTTCAAAAGATGTATTATTAGTACAAATCTATGTTGATGATATTAGTTTTTGGATCTTCAAAAAATTAAATATGTACTGATTTTGCAAAAATGATTCAAAATGGATTTGAAATGAGTTTAATGGGTGAACTCAAATTCTTTCCTAGATTTTAGATTTTTCAAAACAAATAAGGAATTATTTTAAACCAAAATAAATATAAAAAATATCTTCTCAATATTTTTAACATGGGTAACACTAAAATTAGTGATACTTCTATGAGTACCACCTATAAATTGGATCTTGATGAAGCTGGGAAACTGATTTAAATGGTATGATTTTAATTCTTATCCATTTGAAAACTAGTTGACCATATATTATGTTTATTATGTGTATGTGTGCTCATTTTCAAGAAAACACAAAAGATCCACATCTTCTTGCACATAAAATAAATTTCAAATACCATAATTATATGACCAATTTACGATTGTTTTACCCTAGATGAAAATAATTTGATTTATTAATTTATTCTAATTATGATTTTGGTGGATGAATTTTAGATAGTAAAAGAACCTCTGGAAGATGAAATATTTTTGGAAAGTCTCTAGTTTCATGGTTTATTAAAAAGAAAAATTATGTTTCATTATCTGTTGATGAAGCTAAATATATTGGTGTATGTAGTTTTTTTTCAAAAAAATGGATGAATCATGTTCTACTAAAATATGGATATCACTTTTAACATGTCCCCATAAACCACGACCATAAAAGAGCAATAAACATATCTAAATATCATGTTTCACATTCTAGGATAAAAGAACATTGATATAAGACATCACTTTTTGAGAGATCATTTTCTAAAGAGAGATATAACTATTGAATTTATTAGTATATAACATTAGTTAACTGATATATTCACCAAGACTTTGAATTCAAAGAGAATTAATTATACCAAACATTATTTTGGAATAATAAAATTCAATTAAGTTTAATAACAAACCATTGTGATAACATGCCATTGGTTTGTCACATTGCTCCCTTGTCATGTCATTAGCTTTTCATGTTGTTGAATTTTCATTCCATTGTATTTTCATGTCATTGTAATCTCATACCAATTTTTTTCCACTATTTATTTGTCTTAGTATTTCTTTTAATGTCTGTTAAATTTTTTTATGTCACTTGTTATTTTGAACCATAGGATTATTTCTTGGTTTATTCTACTTAGAGAAACCCAATGTGTGTTATTTATCGATTATAAATTTAATTTCAAGTATAATTTCATTTTTAGAATACCTAATAATCCAAATTATATTAATGTATCACAATGTATATTCCAATCATACCTTGATCCCCACACAATACTCACATATCTCTCTCTCAAGCCCCGTGAAAACAATTCAAATCTATTTTTTCTAACATTATCCTTATACTTGAATGACCTTTCCATGTTGATAAAGATGCTGACAATTAATCATGCTTTTGAGATTTCCCCTTATATGTCAAAATATTCGAAGAACTAGAAGAAAGAGTTGAGTGAACCAACTTTTATTGCTTCAATTAATCTGATGTCTATCGACCGAGTTATTGTTGCAGAAAAGGAAGTAGACTTGAAGTTGATGTTGTCAAGTAAGTATCTGGTCTATAAGGTTCTCCAAATATAATGGTTTTTGGAGTTATTTTCATATAAAAAGATAGATTTCAACCAAAATATAGTATATGAGTTTTATGAAGGCATAGAGTTTGTTTTTAATAAAGATGGTGTAGATTTGATTAAAAGTCATATCAAAAGATAGGTGTTTGGTTTTTCTTCAATAAAATGAGATAAGTGTTTAAATGTCCCACATCAAGGAGTATTTGATGATTACTAAAGAAGTATTCTAAAAGTCTGTGATTTGTTCATGTATGATGATTCCTTTTCTATGCTAACATGATATTTCACAACAAGAAGGCTTGTTGCCTCAGAGGTGGATAGATAATGTAGGATACTGTTTATTTTTCTACAGTATTTTCTATGTCCATGAAAAGGATATTTTTCAACCACAAGGTATCAAAATTATTATCTCCTATTTATTATGATATAAGGTCACAAAATTAATCTCTTTATATAACTAATGGTAAATACATGCGATATGATCAAACCACCCTTTAGATCAATTTCGTTGATCTACCTAAAGATGATTTCTACCATGATTGAGTCCAAGGGCCTAGTTCTTGATGATTTACAATCTGTTATAGACATTGGTGGTTTTTGCATAACTAGTGCAACATTTTCAAGAATGAAGATAAGTTGTAACCCATGGAAGAAAAAATGGGGTGGTGATAGTGAGAAGGTGTGTGCTGAATATAATCTGGTAGATCATCCAACAAGACCTAAGGATGAAGTTGATCGGGGATTAGAGCCTGATGGATTTGTGGGATACCTAGATGAGGAATAATTTTTTTGGAAATGAAATTGAAAATGAACAATCATTTGGATGTTTGGAGTGACCCTGACCATTCTCCAAAATCCACTCCTATTACATTTGGAGCTCCTGGTCCACATAAGACATTTATAAAAAGAGATAATTTGGTTAAGAGAGATGATTAAGTGAATGAGGTCTCTAGAATGGATCAAAATAAAATTTCCAAATCCACTATTGTTGATGTAGATTAGGAGGAAGAAGAGAAGGAAGATGAATATGATAATGAAAATAATAATATAGTTAAAGAAAAATATTTTAAATATGATGGAAGTGATGAAGGATAATATTCTAAACTTGATGATGATAGTGTATGAATCAAGAAGAAGAATATTGAAATTTTTCTAGAGATCAAGTGTTCATTTTTCATGGGGGTCATTCCCCAGTAGAAGAGACTTTTCATGAAGCTCCAACTATTGATGAAGTTGAGGTAAGTTTAGTTTCTATAGGTCAAGATGTTTTAGATTTTGTTTGTAAATAAATATATGGGAGCTATAACAATTGTGGAACAACATGTTTCTGAACAAGAGAAGAATGAATTTGTTGAGGAAGAGTTTAGAAATGAACAACTAGCTATTTTAAATATTAAAAAGTCTATTGTAAATGAAAATATGGGAGGAGATTCTACTGTTGTTGATTCCCAAAAAGAATGTTGAGATAAAAGATGCACTAAATATTAGAAAATATTTGGAAGTCAGGACTTCCAGTTTTGAACACACAGTGCCAGCTCAATGTTCAAAATGTTAGAGGAATATAGAATTGTCACATGTTTCTTCTAGTGTAGTACCTCCTTCCACTGTATTTGTTTCAGAACATTGGGTAGACCCTATCGAATAGGAGTGGGGAAAGTTATCCAATCCTACAGGAATCCCTCAAAATACTAATAAACCCAAAGACAGTGTTTATGGTGATCCCAAGGGGTCATTTATAGCCTAGGTTGATCTTGAAGGTTTGCTTGAAATTTTTAGTTTTGTGAGACCTCTTATACCTGAACTAGCTCTATATTTTCAAGAGTTTCCAATTCTTACAATCACATTAGGTGAATTTATTGTTTTTATTGAAAAGGTGATTTTTGAGTTTCACATGTGTGAAATGAATCAAACCCATCTTTTGAAAAAGATAAGTAAAAAATTATGTAAGGTATATATTTGAGTTATTTATTCATAATATCCAACCTAAGATGATTCATCACATTTATTAGATAGAGATTTAGAATAAGTGGTTAGCTGGTGAATAAGAAACTCTCAATTATTTTATTGAGGAAATGAAATATGAGTTTAAATCTTCCTTTTCTAGTATCATTAAATTTTTAGGATAATTATTCAGATAATTATGTTGTTGATTCATCTCCTCCCCTAGTGTGTGATTTTTATTAGTTGAGATCATTTATAAGAGATGAGCTTAGAGCTACATATGCATGTTCTTTAGGTAGTGTCATATATCATTCCCAAGACACTTTGAGTACAATTTGGTATATTCATGACCATGTTCTCAGGATGGTTTCTAGCTATGCTTGTGATACAATAAGATGATATAAAAAATATTACCCATTCCATCAATTTTTATCTATCTCGGACATATACCAATAATGAAATGGATTTCAATTTTAAATTTTTGTATGAGAATTTGAGAATACCTCATGTGATGTAAGATTTCAAAAAGTATGTCATATAGCTCAGGGTGATGAACCTAGTCTTGAAATTTTTTATATAATAGAAGGATGGTTTCTTTAGTGAAATGGATGGGGTGGCCAAATTATATTGGATTTAATAAATATCATGAAGTTTTTTCTTCATGTCTATGTCCAAGAAGTAGTTTCATAGGTATTTGTTACTACTAATCTGTAGTTGTCTCTCAAAATTGGTGTTGCTCAGGACAATTTAAAACATTTCACCACTCATTTCCAACATTTACCAATATCTCGTTATCAAGCATTGAGACACCTCTAGTCAGTTGTTATTGTGGAAGACCATCCTCGTACTGTAGCTGGACTCTCCTCCAGCATATCTTCTCTTTTTCTAACAGCTGATCCTAATACCTCAGATAAGGAACAATAGAAATCTATGGCTAAAGGAAAATAACTGATAGACCCCTTGGCCAAACCATATTATTTTTTATTTTGTTAGGTTAGACTGTAATTTCTTTGATGGGATCTATATTATAACAACTTTGTGCTTATAATTTTTATTTCCTTTAATAGATATTATTATTTATATTTACTTTTGAATGTATTGCAAATATATTAATCTAATTATTATCCCTGTATTTACAAATATTATTTACCTTTGTGATAATCTCAAAATGGGGATAATTTTTATGGAATACATAATTTTATAGATATTTTTTATGGAATATATGTTTTTAAGAATTTCTAGAATCATGTTTCTTTATTTATTATCTTTGATACTATCTATTTTAAGTCCTTCTATCTTTAAAAAACTTTCTCACCACTGATACTTACTTTTGATACTTACTGTTTTCTTATCATTTTCCCTAAACCATATACACATACTATGAATGATATGTCTTGATTTATACATTGATCATACCTTGGATATCATGTTTAAACTCTTTTAATGCCTTTGATGACCTATTTTTACATTTATAATATTATTTTTATGCCATGTTTTTTGATCATCAAAAATGGGGAGATGGCTGAACTATTATATTTAGTGATCACAAGATCATGCGTTTTATAATAATGATGAATTTCTTGTTTTCCTATAACTAATTTGTATTATGATAACATGTGATATATCTCTCTAAGAATGAGACACCTTTGAGATAGACACCATTGTCCATGACACACCACTGGATTAAAATTCTCTAAGTCTAAGACACCACTAGGATATCACACCATCAGACTATCATATCGCTGGACATAAGAATTTATAATGTGTGAGACACTGTTGATCAACACATTGCCATGATATCATACCATCAAAACATAAATTTGGCTATGCATAAAATACCACAATATGTCACACCACCAAACTCGTACCACCAACACCGAAAAATAACCTATGTATGAGACATTGTTAGAGCATACACTGTCAGAGCACACACTGTCTGAGCATACACCTCTAGTTGAGACACCACCAGTATACTGAAAATTTATCTACGTCTAAGACACTGCAAGTGTCGTACCACCATAACAACATAATTCCAGATTAACATACCACCAGATCATGAAACTGCTAGATCCTAAGAGACTGTCATTATTTTCATTACATTACATATTATTAAATATATTACTCTCATGGTTATATTCATTTAATTTAATTCCATTTACTATTTTAAATATTGCACTTAAAATGTTTAATAGAAATAATTTCTGAACCTGCAATATGAGGAAGCAATTGATTTTGATGTTCCTGTTGTTGCTGATAAAAAGTGGATCACACTACCCCAGGTTTATATAGATAAAAACATGCAGAAAAGAAAAAAATGGTAGATAGGAAAAGGTATGTGGATGAATAGAGCTGAAAATTCACTAAATTAATAAGATATGAAGAGATGATCCTTTTTCAAAACACAATGTTCTCACATACTAAGAAAACATTACTGAGGATGCCAAATCATCATCATATCCATTTCTTTCCTCCAGTAAGAAAATATGATTTTGCGACACTTTGTTTTTCATCAAGATTTTGAAATAACCCGACTCAGGCATCATTGCATATTTGACTCAAGAGTCTCAAGTTACACTAAAACATACCTAGAACTTCTAAAATATATACTCATAGATTGCTATATACTATTTAGTTGTATTAAAATTTTGAGTAGTGTGTGTGCTTACTCAACTTTACCACATGCACACTATATCTTACACTAAACTAGATGATGTCTGATATTTTCTCAAACACTTTTAGTATTTGTTTCTCTAATGGATAACAGTGGTGGAGGTCCTAGTGAGGCTTGTTAATTTTTTACTCCCACGCAGAACTATTGAAGAGGTCATGTGTGACCTAAAAAGTGATAAAAATAGATAATCTAAGTCTAGGTTGTGGATAATTAATTTTGTTTTATATAAATTTCATGGTGGTAGGTGATCACCATGTGGAAAGGATTAAGTCTTGACTTGAGATTGAACCTCTTATTATCAAATTTTTTACTGTGTGTTTTAATTTTCCATTACATTATTTCTTATTTGAAATTTAATATTGACTTACCAATAATGAAATTTTGAATACTTTGATATTTTATCTTAATTCATGTTCATGTAGTATTTTTATCAAACAAATTGATTTCAAAAGAAATGAATAATATTATATAAATTACTCTTAGAAGACATAATAAATCATTATGGAAACCTTTATAAATATTAAGATATATATCATAATAATTAGTTTGATAAAAACTCCTATATTTAAAATTTTTTGGGATTTCAAAATAATCCATTTTTAGAAAAACAATTATTGGGAACTCAAATCACCCCCACTCTTGAGATACTCACTCCGGCAAACATGTTTCTAAATAAAAGAGATAATGTAATGAGTAATAGAACCACTCACTTATTCAATGTTTTTGGGTGGGATCATATGATTAAGGATGCTACATGAGATATTGAAGATGTAATGAGGTTGAAGTATCATCATTAGTTTTCAATAAAGTAAAATAATTTTTAAGGAGAAATTATTTGGGGGTGGAACTTAACACCGCATAATTTCAGTATGTATTTTTTACTCTAATATACATAAGTAAATTCAATGGATTTTGATTTATGCAACACCAGACTTAAGTGAATAATTAAATACATTATAAAATATTGAAATTAAAATGATAAAATAAATTTACTTCTAAAATGGGTCAAATTCACCAAAAATTACCATTGATTATGTTTCCAACTATTATTTATTTATAAATTTTTATTTTATTTAACAATTTGGAGAGTGATATCAATGTATTTTTTTGATGAAATAACAAAATTATTTAATAAAATAAATTTAATGTTTATGTAATGTTATGAATTAGTAGTCTAAAATGTTTTAGTTCAATACAAATTTTTTTTTACAAACATGTGTTTTTAGATGTTTTTATCTAAAATAAATTTTATCATCTTTTGAGTACTATAATTATGAAAAATAATATTTTTACACATTTATAAAAATTATTAATCATTTAAATATTTATTATCATTAGGTTTTAAATAAAGATAATATTATTTTATGGTAAAAAAATTTAATTTTCAAAAAGAAATACTTTTCTGTGTGCAATTTATTTTTAACTTAATAAATTAAATTAATCACCAATTATAAAAAATATGAAAAATATGAAAATAATACATTCAAATGTATAAATTTATATCCATTTAATGGCTTTTATAAGTCAACGAATGTAAAGAAATAAATTTTATGCTTTGAAAACACATTTTCTATCAATATGGTTTTTATATGGTTTGTGTGCAGATATGAAAATGAGTTTCATCCATAATTATAAATTTAATCTCATAAAAAATCAATATTTCTAATTTGATTGTATAAATTTGGTTATATGTTCAATTTTGTTTTTGTCTATAATAATAAAATTATAGGGTAAAAATATAGTCATTGTGGTTACTTTTAAGATTGTTAAATGGTTAAACTAAGACGGAAGGCTCCAAATATTAATAAAACGTGTATAAATTTAATTTAATATGTTTATATAGATCCTAAATTATCTTATATTATTAAAATTATCCATTTTTTTACCACATTCCTTTGATAATGAAATTTTATATATTTAATAGTTCATAATATTTACATGGATGTCGCTCCCTTCACATCGAAATGAAAACCTCTACTCCAAAAATCTCCATACACATTGAGATCATAGATGAAACAAAATCAAATTGAATGAATTATAAATACCATTTCCGATGACCTAGAAGTTCTAGTATCACTATATGATGATCCCAATACATCTTAAGGAAATACCCAATGTAGTTACCAACAGAAAATCTCATCAACTACCAAGTAATTATAAGTTTATATCTTCTTTCACCTCATCCAACTAATAATTTACCACCTCAACATAATCGAATCAGTATGACTAGTATACTTAAAAGTTATTATGTTTATTTAATGTCAATATCTACCTTCTTTCAATCTAATTGAAAATTAAAAACATTACTAATATGTGTGTTCGAACAACCTCCTCCATGAAGCAATGTATCTAATTTTTCATCACCTACTAACATGAATATTAAAAAACAATATATAATAAATTAATATGATATTTATGTCATGATTAAATATCTAGAACCATGGCCAAGGAAAGAGACCAGAAATGTGAAACTGAAACATTCATGGAAAAGATATCATTTAACACCAAAATATTGAGTTAACAATGATTTATTAATAAATTGGAAATAAGAAATTATAATATATTTGTATTTATTAAGATAAAAAAATAATTATCTAATATTGATGTATACTAAATATTTATTTATAAAGTAGTTCAGAGTGTGTTCAACTAAGTGGATGACTGAGATATGGGTTTGTGTTAAAATACCTCATTTTATCAAGATTGATTATATTTTAATTTTCCTTGTGGGAAACTTCATGTTAATTATCTCCTAAAACAATATAATTTCTTATGCATATATTTTTTCTTGTTCATTGAAGTATGTTTTTTATCTCCTCTTATTCTTAATCAAAATGAACAAACCAAAATTTCTTATTTAATGTTGTAATTTTTTATTATTTAAGATTAGGATTTATTTTCAACTGTGCCCATATTTTTTATATTATTTCATGAATTTTGTTATCTATAATCGAATGAATATTAAATGAAAATTTATATTTAATTTTATATATAATTTTTATAAAATAACTATTTTTAAGTTTTCGGTATGGGTTATTATGACTTTCATTGAAAGGGTGAAAAAATAATGTTTTTTATTGTCTATCACTTCACCACATTTTCATATTTCTATGACAACTATTCATTATAATAATACCATTCCAATTTTTCATCATCCTTCAATGAAAATCCTACAACCATTTTTCTGGTAAAGTTTTTTATGTACCAAAAATAAAATTTTTCCTTCTTTCAAAAATGTATTTTAAATTCTTTTATAAATGTGTTTGATATCTTCTTAAACATAAATTAATGATCGTTTTCCATAACTATATATATATATATTATAATGATATAATCCATCATTTTTTTGATGTATTTTAGTGTTGTTTTGTGGAAATTGCAATGAAACCCATTTCTTTTCAATCAGTAAATTTAACTATGAAGAAATATTGGATGATTTCATGTTATTATGGAAAAAATATCTATAGTTTGATATTATTTTGTTATGGGGATAGCTATAAACCATAAATTAATTTTATAATGTTTTATATCTCAAGATATCAAAGGCAACATGGGTAATTATCCCATTCACATATCTTTACATATATTGTTAGATGAGCCCATGAAGGTACATGAGTGCTTAGCCAAAGCCCTTTATGTTATGAATGGATTGTTAAGAATACCTGACATATGAATTATTTACTTATTTTTAATCTATACATTTATGTCACACTCTTATTTCATATTCATATTCTTATTATGTACTCTAATGAATGATTATTTATTAATGATGTTTTCACAGTCATATGCTATATCCTTATGTCATGGATCATGATTTATGGTCTATGATTGATAATGGGAAATTATAATATGTTATCATGTTATTATCATTCCATTATTCTCATCTTATTATGACTTGTTATATTCAAATTGTATCTTACATGTTTATCTATATTGAGAATATGATCGCATCCCTTCTTATGTTTCTCTTTCCCCATGATATGAAGAATGAGATTATGTATCGTATGTATACAAGGGATCCATGTGTGAAGAATGTTTTTGGAAATGTTAAAAATAGTTTATAAATTAGTTTATATATATATATATTATCCAAACACACTAAACCATAATGGATATTAGGTATGTATTACTATGAGATTTTTTTAATATTCATCTAAAATGATGTTGTATTTCTCTAAATAAAGCTCATATCACATCATTTTATTGTCTCCTACTTTGTTGACAAAGGAAACTATTCCATGGGCCAGAACATAAATGTGACAACCATACCACACTAATCTAAAAGGATGTTTAGAAATGGGAATCACAAATGAACATGCCTCTCATTAGAAAAATACACCACTGTTGATTAAACAATAGATGAATGCGAAATACATCCCTAGGAAAATGAAGAGGAATGTATTGGGGGTGATACATTAGGAGTAAAAAATTGACGGTCTAGATTTCTAAGATACTCAACTAAAATCTATGGTCCTTTAAAAACTATGATGGTTCCCCTCTTG